>CM060903.1:178611813-183611813 GCA_030737815.1 Allium fistulosum
TTACATCAAGGAGGCAGTTTGATTACATGGAATCCTAGATAGTATTATGAGCGATAGGGACCCCAATTTACTAGTGAATTTTGGAGGAGTCTGCAGCTAGCATTAGGGACGACGCTGAATCTTAGTACCGCTTACCACCTTCAAACTGATGGAAAACGAAAATGGTGAATGGAATCTTGGAGGATTTATTGAGGGCTTACATTGTGGATTTCGGAGAACATTGGAAGTAACATTTACCTTTAGTAGAATTCATCTATAATAACAGTAATCAAGCGACGATAGTTATGGCACCCTTTGAAGACTTATATGGGAGGCCATGCTAGTCACCTAGTTGTTGGTGGGAGGATACTGACAAAAATCTACTAAATAATATACGGTCATTAGTGTTAACCGGTCGACCGTAGAGATGGTTGAGGTAAGTGGATGGTGAATGAAGACTACTCGGGACTGTTACAATTCCTATGTTAATGGACGAAGGAAGGAGTTGGAATTTTCTGTTTGGGACTTTGTGTTCGTTAAAGTTTCCCCTCCTAGAAAGGTTATGGGATTTTGAACCTCAGGGAAGTTGGCACCAAGATTTGTTGGGCCTTTCTCGATTTTTGAGACAGTAGGGAAACTTGCATATCAGGTAGAGCTTCCAGCTATGTTGGCTGGAACCCATAATATTTTTCATGTATCGCATCTAAGGAAGTGTCTACATAGCAAAGCTACCGTAGTGGAATCTGATCAGTTAGTAGATATAGAGACATAACTGATAGCGTCATGTGCTACCATGCGCATAGTGGAGCACGGAGTTAGGAAGTTTTATAAAAAAGAAATTAAGCTGGTTCGAGTTTAATGAGGAGATAATCCAGCGGAGAGCACTTGGGAAATAGAAGAGAAGATGAAGGCTTTCCACCCTAAACTATTGTCTGGTAAATTTTCTCCCTCTAAATTTAGTATTATGTAGGTTCGAGTTGCATCATGGATGCTATATTTGATGGTAGGGGATGGTTGCCACACTTTTTCATGTTTTTTGCATTCATATAAAATTTCATGCATATTTAGATTGTTTGCATACAACCCTATATGTCATGATCTTGCATTCACGCAAGGTTGAGCTCACCAATAGTTATGTTACATACATAATCTCATTGCACTTTTGGTTGAGTAGATGGTCATGTAGATAACTTGGTTGTATAACATGGTTGTAGAGTGCGCATTACACTACCATCCCTTAGGAACTTAGGGGATGAAATTCTTTTAAAGGGTCTCACTATAACACCCCATAAAATCAATAGGAAATTAATTAAGAAAAGTCAATTAATTAACAAAGACACTAAAAACAAAAATTTTACATACATTGCAGTTTGGCTATGAAACTTGCACTATTGTGTTCATGGCGATTTTCCAAGCAATTTTTATAGATAGAGCTTTGCAATCGAAGTTCAAACTAAGAAGTTACCGATGTTTGAAAATTTTGAGTCGGAAATAATTTAGAACGAATTAAGGTAATAAAAAATTAATGTTAGAATAAATGGTAAATATGAGGCTTAACGTTTAAGTAATGGTTAACGTTAAATTTAAAAATAGGAAATAAATAATATACGGTCATTAGTATTAACCGGTCGACCATCTATGAAAGGTCGGTCGACCGGTTCTTATGTGACAGCTAGGTTTTTTGCCTAAGCCTAAATGGCCCGAATTTAAAATTATTAATATATTCTCCATCTGACGATTCTAATGCATTCGAACTACTATAAATAAGAGGCTAGCCCACCTTATTCTTTCCATACAAAGCTTAAGTCGTCAACAACACTCTACCATTCTCTTTCTCCTTCTCAAACTCCAACTTCAAAAACAAAAATATACGTCCAAGGGTTAAAGGAAGATTTAGAGAAATCTAGCAAAGGAGAAAGGTAAATTTATATAAATATATGTGTATATCTCTCTTCTTTTTCCCTAATCTATAATTTCTCAATCTAATATATGCATAAATATAATAAAACGAGATAACTTGGAGAAAAGGAATGGCTATAGCACAAAGCAAATCCAAGGTGGTTCATCGAGAATTCTCTATGAGTGGGAATCTTGAATTTTTCCTTTATAGTATTGTATAATTTGATATTTGGATTTGTATTGTGCCTTGGGAGTTTTGGTATGCGAAAACTATCAACTTAAACCCTAAAATCTCCCCATAATGTATGGATTTATGAATTAGTTGGAATCTTTTTATATTATTTTAATGTAGTAGAATTTAATTCATGAATATTTATAGTATAAATAATTTGTATACTTTTTGATTTCACTTTTCTATTTTTTATTGCGATGGCAAGAGATTCCAAACAAAGTAGAAAGATGTGTGCAATGTAGGGAAAGAGAGAACCTTCTTCTCTTGTCGGTAGTTTGTACCGCCTATTTCAATAATAAAAAATAAGCGTTACTTTGTCGTTACATTGTTATTCGTTCAAATGCTTAGTGGAATCAAAAGATTTATATTGTAAATTGGCTTCTTGGAAAGGGAGGCATGGTTCTACTATATTAGCATAAAACAAATCAGATGTTTTGGATTCCTTCTTTTTATGTATACGATATATGTCTATTTTTATGTACCCAGTTTACTGATAATGTTGGTTATTTTGTAATTGGTAGAATGAATTGACTTGTATAATTATTGTATTTGTTGAAATTAAATAATATCACATCACAAATAAGAAATGGATAAATTACCTAAATTCCTATATAAAAAACTAGGCATAAATATAATAATGTATTCCTTTAAACCCATAAATTTAACAATTATAATAAGTACCTTACATAATTAATCATGGACAGTTAATCTAATAAAAAAGAGTTAGGACAATATGGAATTTAATCCCTAAAAAGGTGAAATAAGGAGTTTTCCGTATATGGCCTTCATTGTTAAATACGGGTGAGGTATATTATGTATTATAGATATATGTTGGTATGGTTTTGTAAGGTTAGAGAGTGGAACTCTGACCAAGTTATAGGGATGCTAGGTTTGTTAAAAGTACATAGAAATTTGCTCAGCTAACCTGGCTACCAATAATGTGACTTTGGATCTGATGTGAGACATTATTTATAATAAATACCCACATTAACATGAGGTTAGTCCAATTCTATAGGGTAAGTCTGCCTAGCTAGTCAAGCTATTAGCACCTACGAATGGTCGGACTAATGTGAGATGTCACAGTTTAGGTTACGGGTCATAAACGGATATCGTATGATGGGCTTTCTTTGGGGACTTAGGTATTAAATGGATGTGGTAGGGTCTTCCTCTTCCCTATTTATGAAGTATTAAATTGTTGGGATTATCTTATAGGTGCATAATAGATGGTTGGGATTATCGCTTATATGCATTGGGGGAAATCTCTCTATAGGGTTCCACTTCAGGACTGAAGTAAATAATGGCTGTGTTAGGGGCATGCTCCTCCTCATCTAAGAGGTAGTAAGTAGCCCATTAGAGATTTTGTACGATTTTTGTTATGGAGTACCAAAAAAGGGTTTGCTTAGGGTTAGGTATTAAATGGCCGGAGTTCCTGCCTATTCCCAATTTAAGGGTATTAAGTAACCAGGTACTTCCTTCCTTAGCATCGTTAGGATACAATTGGATGGGAGAAGGGTTGTTGAACCAATATGGTATAGTTATCTGCACCCAGTTTTTTAGTCATGAAGTATTACATATAGGGCCGCTAGCCTATAGTTGGAGATATATGTAGAGAAATGATTCCATAGTTGGAGATATATGTAGGGAAATGTCCACAGTTGGAGGTATATGAGGAGAAATATAATAAATGTGTAACAGGTAATACTTATCTGAATACTTACTGCCAATATGTTATCATTGTAAAACTTGAGATTTTCATTCACCTGACATTATTGTTCTGACCCCCTCCTTATTACAACATACATGTTAGATTTGATGATGTGCGTGGAGGAGAAGACTGCGAAGACCCCGTGGCAGTACTAGTTATCCACTTATATTTTGATGTACCCTAAAACAATTTATTTAACTTGGTTTATGTGTTTTGATACATTGTATTCCTGAGACATGGTTATTTTGCAATGAGTACTTTATAGACTATATTTTATTCCTTCTGTTGTGTGATTATGAAAGTATAGATAAATAGCACTGTGAATTGTTTATTTATACTAACCAGTAGAAGTTCAGAAATGGACCAAATATTCGATGGCTTTTATTGGCCGAAAATTTTACCTATTTTGGGGTGTATTGTTACACTCACTACGAGGGACTTATGGGGCTTCGACCTAATTCCACTACACTGTACCCTAGACTACTACATTGGCGGTCTATCGTTAGAGGGAAATATATTAGTGCAGTTATCTTCTATATTCTACCTTGTTATATATGTTGGAGGATCTAGTGAACTCGTAATCTATTCATATTCGAGAATAAGGCTTTTAGATCGAGTGATATCTTCAAGCTCATTCATGAAGAAATTAAACAAGCTTTCTGTGGTAATCCATATCTCGGGCCAAGAAGTAGATTCCTAGACGCCTACCTCCTTGACTTTCGTATTTTTCCTACCTAGACATGTTTATCCTATCCAAAATCTTGTATTCTAGTTTAGCAATTATTTTCTGTATGTATGCTAACACTATTTTATTATCTTATGTTGCATCATGATGCTAGTTTTTAACTCTTATGACATGTTGGGCCCATGGCAAGGTGGGATTGTTATTCAAGCAGCTTATGAGACTGGAAGGCATGACATACACTCCACCACTTCTTCAACACATGTATCTTTGTCTATGATTGTAGTCTCACATAGGTTCTCCTATTGTTCCTATTGCATGTCATATTTTGAACCTTGGCCCAAATTATTCAACTATAGATCTTTTCTTAGTCTATAAGATGGTGAGTTATTATTGTATGCTCCTTATAATGAAAGCCCTTATAATTTTTCCATTGTTAGCCATTCTTGTACACCACCAAAGGAAGGCATTTTCCCTCCATTTTTGTATATATACAGTGCTACCTATGTTTCCTTCTGGTTCTTCTCTAGAACAAGGAAGGATTTTGAGTTGTAGGCCCTTTATTTAATAAAATGGATAATGAGACTGTATGGGTCTGTCTATGGTTGGAAATAAATATAATTAATTTTCCATTTATTTCTCTACTTGGACCACACATATTTGACACCTTCTCTATTAATACACAATGAGTATCGATTGTGATGACAACAACCATATAAATATTGTTATTAATAATTCTCCGAGTTGTGTAGAAAATTGTGCATGAATTTTAGGTATAGTATTCAAATATATACAAGTATAGATGGATTATACATAAAGGATGATCAGTGGACTCAAGAGCAAGAAAAGAAGAAAAAATGAGTCAAGACAAGTGGAACACTAGTAGTGACAAGAAGGACACAAGAGCTTTAAAAGCAAGATATTAAAAATCTTTACAAAAGCATTTTCAAGTCTTAGAATTTTCTTAAAAACCCTGTAGCAAATATCTTTGATGTTTCTCTATTGCTAATATTTCCCTATTGCTAACTCTATTTCTATCTCTAATATCTTTCTATAAGTATACAATATTATTTTTAAATTATGAAAGATTAAAATTATTTTTATAAAGTAATTTTCAAAAATAGACATAAGTATTCAAACATACCCTTCTAACATATGTCGACATAGTGACTGTTAAGAAGTTTTTAAATGAATGGGTTTTACCACCATCCTTTTGCCTAAGGTCATGTCTCTTCATCATCTATTTAAAGGCTTTGGAAAATGATTTTCAACCACTTATTCTCATCATTCTCTTACTCTTTCTTTGCCATTATTTTGCAATAAGGTTCTTCGAATACTTTTGAGCTTATTTTGAAAATCCACATTCTCTCACTCTAAATCTTCATGGATTTGCAAACCATTTACGATCAATGTAACAACTCTAAATTTTTGGGTCTTTGTATTTGAATATTTAATTTATTTAAATATTTGATTTTGAATTTAAAACATAATAAAATCCATGTTTCAAATAACTGCTTGATTTTAAATGACGTATTTAGTTCAATTTATTGGATTTGTCCATAAATTTTAATAGGGAAAATAGTTAAATTTTCATTCGACACTTTTTTGCAGTAAACGTCGGTATTTTTGAAACTATAACGAATAAGTTAACCTGTATATTTTATTGTTGTTTTGTGATTGTATCGCATTGTTATGCATGATCATATTTTAATTTCTGTCATTCACAGCTCGTATGCAAAAGTAATATTATGTGGCGGTGTACTGTAAAAAATTTCAAAACACAATTTTATACACATAGGCACGCAAACACTCTTTTCATGTCTTTTCTCATCCTGCGTGTTGACTTTGATTACCTTGTATTGGAAGGAATTGCTAGTATTTATGTGTACACATTCGCTACACAAAAACACACGCACATTTCTCAAAAGGAGGAACACATTTTCTTCTTCTTTGTGAATTAAAATATACACAACAAACATTCATCTTCCATTTCATTAATTCAATAACTCCTCAAACACCAAGAGTTAGCCAATGTCACTAACATGGAATTTGTAAAGGGGAAGTAGAGCTTCATTCATTATTTAGGTTGCACTTGAGATGGTGGCACCGGGGAGGAGATATTCCTTGATGAACCTTCTGGTCGTGTATGTGGATGAGTGCATTTTTAGTTGTGTTTAAGTGTGTGCGTGAGTGGAGGTGCATGCATGGAGGAAGTATGGCAGCCGTAAGTGTGTAGGCGTGAGTGCATCAGGTAGGAAATGATGGAGGAGGAAGGAAGGCCATGAGGTACGTGTGCTTTTGTGTGTTTGAGTTAGTGCATAGCCGTGACATGTTGGCAATAGTTTTGATATATTCCTTTTTGAAAAGAGTTTTGCAAAAATATATTTTGAATAGAAAAACCCGGGTATATAGTTCTAAATTATCTTTTGAAAAGAATTAAACGATTAACCCAAAATAGGAAGATTTGGATAATACATTTGTATGTATTATGCTATTTAGTTTGGGAATTGCATCTTTGTTTTTGCATCATAGGCTCCTTAAGTTTTATTTGTCGTAGGAGAAATACGTTGGCTTGATCTTGTATCTAGTTGGATGCCCAATTAGATAGGTGTACATAGGTAGTCACAAGTGATGATGATACAACCCCAATAACAATACAACATTTTTTCTGTTTTTTGTTTGCTATTTATCAAAAGTTGTTGTGTATTAAGTTAGTAGTTATTATTTCTTGTTTTCAGAACAGATAGATTTTCAATGGTTTTTTACTGGTCTGAAAATCCGGGTCTGGTATTGGAGATTAGGTTAGGTGCTTAAGTAAACTTTGCCTTGGTTTAGTAAATTAACCTACAAATTTCTAAATGAAACTGCCTTAATTTGATAAATAAAAATGGATACGAAAACATATCGTACCTCCTATCAGGGTTATGGGTAATATTATTTTTGGTGTGCTTAATTTTTGTTAATTGTTTGCCTTTCGGTATATTTTTCCATCCTTGGAATTTTGGGAACAAAATTCTTTTTTGGGGGAAGAATGTAACGTCCCATAATTTTTGAATCTTCAAATTTGAATATTTAATTTATTTAAATATTTAAATTTGAATTTAAAATGTAATAAAATCTATGTTTCAAGTAACTTCCCGATTTTTGATGACGTATTTTTAATTTAATTTATTGGATTTTTCCATAATTTTTAATTTGGAAAATAATTAAATTTTTGTTCGACGCCTTTTGCAGCAAACATCGATATTTTTGAAACTATACGGAATATGTTATCCCGTGTATTTTATTATTGTTTGTGATCGTGTCATATTATTGTACATGATCATATTTTTATTTCTGTCATTCACGTCTCGTACGCGAACATGATATTATATGGCGGTGTACCGCAAAACTTTTCAAAACACAATTTTATACACATAGGCAAGCAAACACTCTTTTCATGTCTTTTCTTATCTTGCGTGTTTAATTTGGTTACCTTGCATTGGAAGGAACTGCTATTATTTATGTATGCACATTCACTACACAAAAACATATGCACATTTCTAAAAAGGAGGAACACATTTTCTTCTTCTCTGTGAATTCAAATATACACAGCAAACATTCACTTTCCATTTCATTAATTCAACACTCCTCAAACACCAAGAATTAGCTAATGTCACCAACACGATAGTTGTAGAGGGGAAGTAGAGCTTCATCTTTGTTTAGGTTGCACTCGAGATGGTCGCGCCATGAAGGAGATATTCCCTGATGAACTTTCTGGCTGTATGCATAGACGAGTGCATTTTTATTTATGTTTAAGTGTGTGCGTACATGCTTGTTTAAGAGTGTGTGTGAGTGGATATGCATGCATGAAGGAATTGTGGCAACCATGAGTGTATAGGCATCAGTGCATCATGCAGGAGTTGAAGGAGGAGGAAGCATGGTCATGAGGTGTTTGTGCTTTTGTATGTGTGAGTTAGTGCATAGCCGTAACATGTGTAGGTGGGAGAAGAATTGGATGTGCGGGTTTTTTTTTTTTGAAAACCCAGGAGAACCCGGCGGGCCGGTAAACTCCTGAGGAGGGTACAGTAAAGCCATCCGCTAATCCAAGCCCCCATACCCCCGGGTAAATTTATATAGGATAGGGAAGTGCATGGTAGGAATCGAACCTGGGTCTTTTTACCAGAACCCATGCCCCCTTTCCACTGCGCTGCACCTGCGGACAGGATGTGCGGGTTTGTGAAAGCATAACAGACGCATGCATATTTTTGAAATATGAAAGTGTACATGCACATGAAAATGAAAGTGGTAATGTGGAATTGGGTCGTGCATTTTGGGCCTTGCTATGCTTATGAAGAGGAGATTTGGAGAAGAGGAAGCACAGGCAAAAACGTGTACATGCAATTGGAAAGATGATAGGTGCATGCTTGGGGTTGGGAAGTATGGGCATTGGGCTGTGAGTGCTGGGATTGCGAGTTTGGTATTGGGTGAGAATAGGTTATTTAATTAGTTTTGTTGTTGATTTCAGTTATTTAAGAAGTAAACTTTAAAAAGGTTTAACTCCCCCATACGAAGTCCGTTTAATCCGCAGTCTTCAACATTAGGTTCGTATTGACAAGCAGAACATATTAGTACAGTTATTTGACACATTTAATGAAGTATAAATTTGGATAAAATATTAGTGGTAGAATTTAATTACAATTAACATTGTTAAAATAGCTATACTTCATTTGTGAAAATTAATTAGCAGAATCGAACACCGTTTGTTATTATAAATTGAATAGATTATTTTGGAAATCTATTGAGCAGAATAAATCCTTGTTCTGCCATTATATTAATTTATTTTTTATAATGATGTGTTCGCATTTATTATTGGTTATTGATGTGTTCGCTATTTATTTTGGTTGTTTGGATTGTGCTCGACCAGTTTACGGGCAATTAAACTCCATTGTTTATATGGGTTGGGTAGAAAACAAGTGTAAGCTAACACCTTGTGATTTATTTCACAATTTGACTATAAGGTGTTTAACGATAATGTTAGTTTATTAAATTATTATAGTTAGTTATAATAATTTAATATTTAAAATTTTGAAATCCAATTTAAATAAGTTGCTTTGAAAAGTGATTTATATTTATGTAAGTGTTTTCCCTAATTAGAATATTTTTAAAAGAAAATATTTTGGGGATAAATATTAATTGAAATGTTTTTGTTAAAAAGATATATATATATATATATATATATCTACTACTAATAAAAAAAATTCATTGAATTGCCTTCAACCGTGTCTTTTTGAAATTCCGGAAATACCCATTCTTCCATCTGTTTACCGGTTCGCACTCCTGCACCTATTTTCCACCGCATCCATTGCTCTCCTTCCCCTTCACCCTTCTAAAACCTAATTCTCTTCCTCCTAGATTTCATCCGCGTAGTCCCCGCTCCCATCCATCCTCGAATTCAATCTCACATATCACGTAATTTTCACGGCAACTTCCCTAACCGTCATTCTCCCTTACCTGCAGATCGCAACATTTGAGCACGGTTCTCCACCGCCCTCCTTATTCAACCCTGATTCCATCCATCCTCAAACTCGACCTCCGCGCTGACGTGCTGACCAGAGTATACAGGTATGCTTCTGTACACTGTCTTGCTATTTTTTGATCTCCCTTAGCTTCGTGTGCTACCAGTTTTTGCATGGATTCACTGTTTTTTGATTTCCCTATTCTAATTTGGGGATCGTGAAATGAACATTTCACATTTTACCTCCTTATTTACCTTGATCTGATTTTCCAGCTTAACTGTTGTTCGCTAGATGAAATTTGGGGATCGTGAAATTAAATTTGTTCCCTCCTTCCAGTATCCCCTAAAATAATTCCGTCAAAATCCGATGATGGATGTATAATAGTCATGATTTAATTATAAAATCAAAACCGACACTGGATTATGTTTTGCATTGTTTTATATTTTGCTTCTGACAACAAATCAAGTTTCATAAACTTTCATGTATATGTTTGCCGGCTTATAATGAATGCATCATCAGAACTGAATACACTTGACATAAACTTTCATAAACTTGCTTGCTTATATAGGAATTATCTGATTTTCTGCATGTTCTACTATTTGCGAGATGAAATCTATTCTGAAGCAATCAGATATAGAATGTTCCCTCCTTAGCTTAGACTACTATCATTTTTAACATGATTTCACTGTTTTAAATCATATCTGATACTGGATTATGTTTTACATTGTTTTGTATTTTTCATCTGAATACAAATCAAGTTTTTGGCATATATTCAATGCATTTAACATAACTGAATACACTTAACATTAACTTTCATAAAACTGCTTGCTTATGTACAGTGTTATGGTAGATAAAAGGTTGGTTACGTTTATATAGGTAATTATGCCACACTTAACTTAAGTATACTTTGAAAATTAAATTGTATTTTCAGTATTAAAAGTCAGTATTACCTGTGTACATATGTTCAGCATAAATATAATTGAACGAGAGAAACTTATTTTGATTAAGTATGTTATTTGTTGACAAGTGTGAAGAATAGAAATGCTGTTATTTTATTACATAACTCCTGAATGGAATAGAATCTGCTAAAAAATGTTATTATGTTTCCCTCTCTTTTATTTATATTTATCTGCTTCAACAATAATACAGAAATATGTTTGGAAGAAGGTTAGACTAATTCTTGAATGTAAAATAAATGTATAACTTTTTTCTTTCACTTCTGATTGGATTGTGTAAAATGTGTTTAGTAAGAGAACGTATATATACCAGTATATATGCACGTACACGTGGGCCTGCATTTTATCTCTTGGGCATTCTAACTTTATATTTCATTACATCTATAACATCTTTTTTAGGGAGCATATTTTTTCTTCTCTTCATTATAACCATGTATGGATTTGGAATTCAACACAAAAAATTTTCTGCACTATATACACACACGTGTTGTTAGTCCATATCCCATATCGTTAATTTACTTTTGATGCGTCTGCCTCTAATTCATTATGGCACAACTTTCAAGAACTTATAACATTAATATTAACTTCTTTGTTAGTTAAATTGTCAAATTTCTGGAAATATGTCCTATACCATTCTGTATAAAGTTGGTGATATTGTAGTGCAAACAAACTTTTGAGACGGTAAGGCTTGGTTTCTTTCTTACTAATAATATTATGTGATGGTTAAAGAAATCTACTTCATAATAGCATATTTATAGATTCTGTTTAACAGTCTGCTCTTGCCATTATCATTTTGTAGTTGAAAAAACATGAAAACATGAATACTTAATTAGTTCATATTTTTATGCTAGCATAGAGAGATTTCTTAATTAGGGCATTAATTAAATTTATATGAAGTACTGTCCAACTAATAAACATAATACATTATAGAAAAAACTTGATGATGATATATAATTGTTAAATTCGCATATTAATAATAATCTTCAACCTTATACGAATTCTATCTGCATTACTTCAGCATCCAAGTATGTCTTAGATAAACTATTGACACAACCTAGAACTATAAGGCAAACTCTATTTTAAAACAAAAAATTGCATCAATAATTCCAAAATAAGCCAATGAATACTTATAGTATAGTTAGCACCAAAATTTATTAGAAATGTAATAAACTAGAGATAAAAGGCTAGAATGCTCCGAAACATCACAGTCATGCAACTGTAGTGATGTTGAAAACTATACAGCTGAAGCAAGTTGGTGAACGCTAAAGCAATGTACTATAAGTTTTACTGAGGACAGATCTAATAAGAAGGCAGACACTGGATAAAAGGCAAGTGCATGATTGATGGACAGTGTACATGAACGAACGTCAACAGCAAGAACCATGGAAGACTAATTTTAGTTTACTAAGATATCAACTGTGATGAATAAATGAATAAAGATAGTGCTAGCTATTTTACAGTGATGCTGGAAGTGGATATAATTTATTGATAAGGGAGTAACGGATGCGGTGGTAACCATATGAGCGCAGTCCTGTAAACAGAAGGCAAGAGCATTTTTGGAGTTTCTAAAATTATTTGATGAAATTGCGTTAGTGCAATCTCAAATCACTCCTATGCAAAATTATTTGATGAAATTGCGTTAGTGTAATCTCAAATCACTCCAATGCAAAATTATTTGATGAAACTGTATTGGTGCAATCTCAGATCACTTCAATGAAAAATGTTAAAACAATGCTAGCGTGGAAGAAACGGACCTATGTGGGTAATATGTTTTAAAAGTGGGCTTATTTTGTAATAACTTTGAAAAGAGGATAATATTCTATGTATATGGATGTATGTATGTATGTGATATATTATTGCTCACTATGATGTGGAATGTAGGTTGTTCCATCACAAGATTGGCCTGAGATCACAGAATATGTTGGGTTGGTTTCTGCTCAAGTCCATCGTCAAGAGTTGATTGATGATCTATATATAGAGTGGCAAGATCCACAGGAAGGCAAGGTCTTTGGTGGAATGGTCAGGTAGTCTTTTTTCTATTGTATTTGTATTTGTTTTTGTTTGTTTATCTTTTTTTTTCCTTTCTTTCTTTCCTTTTTTTCGAAAAAAGCACTTTAGGAACGATGAGCTTTGTTTTTCACATATATGGGTAAATTGCACAGGGACCTTACGAGAACTTTCTATAGAGAAACTGGACAGAGGCCCGAAAGAATTATATTTTACAGGTTATTATTAACTCTCTTTATGTTCAGTACACTGTCTGATGTTTCATTCCTTGCACAAAACGCTTATATTACACATTTTCCAGGGATGGCTTGGTAACCTTTGTAGTAGTCCAGAAACATCATCATACAAGACTCTTTGCAAATGAATACATGGATAATCATTATGTTGATAAAAGTAGAAACATCTTACCAAGTTAGCGTACAATTCTTAAAATAAAACTGTTCAGCGTAAGCTTGGGTTTTCTTTTTGTCTTGAGAATTCAACATTAGGATGTTTGTATATAATTAGTAAAAGCAAATCTCTTATTTCTCTTAAGTGTTCACATATAATTTAGTTTGTTAATGTCACAAATGGATGTGGTGATTAATATTGTGCGAACACAATTCTTATCCATTGCATGATGAATTCCTTACAACTTTGGACCTTTGAAATAACATACAGAGATTGATACTTTAGGTAAATGATGGTTAGATAAATGATGGTTATGCCCTGCTGCCTTAGTGGCCTTTGAAATGATGTTGAATTTATCATAAATATTTCAATTCTGACCCCTGATGTTGAATTTATCATAAATATTTCAATTTGTACCCTACAAATATGGCACATTTCATACAGTTCTACATCTCATGTTCTATGCAGTTGCACTAATGTTCCGAAGGCGTGTTAATTATATTATACAAATTTGCAGTTTCTAAACTAAGCAGATATATGACTCACACAAAGATAATAATAACATTTCTTTTTTACCTTTTTTATTTCCCTTATATTCCACAAACCACTTATACCATCCATTACAGCAAAGAAAAGGAAGTTCAGAGATTCAAAACATGAAAGAAATGGACAAAATGTGCCTATCAAGCATATACATGTCGCACAGTGCAAAAGAGTACATGATTCGCTCATTTCATATTTAGCTTGGAATAGTGAATTTATGTTTACATGTTTTACGAAAAAATATTGTATTGTAACATTTAATATTCGCTAGCTACTGTAATATTGGCAGCTATAACATTTAAGTTTTCCCTAGCCTAAAGTCTTGCTTTTCTCTGTTCACACTGTCTCCTTACATTAATTTACCAAATAATTGATGTTACTGGAAGAGCCAATTGGAATTGACTTGATGTGCTATATGTGACCTGCAATTTGGCACATTATTTGCATGTTTCTTTCATAAGGTTTTGTACGTATGTTATAGTTTTCGTTATCAGTATTTTATGTTGCTATCGAGGGATGTTATTATAGCTTTCAATACGACCATGCATTCATGGTGGTTTAGAATTTTATTAACTAAAATTTTGCATTTTTTGGTTTATTAGATGGACATATGACATAGTTAAACATGATTTTTCTATTAAATTACATCCCACCTGGAATCTAGAGGTACTCCAAGCTTAATAGGAGGACAACTTTTAAGAGAAAACAATGTAGGATTGATCCACGGAGTGATAATAGAAGTCCTTCAAGACAAAAAATTTGTTTCTCCCTTGCTCCCATAGGCAATATGGAATAGTTATTACACATAAATCCATGTGCATAGCAGGCTATTATTTCATAAATGGTTGGGTTAGAAATGTAATGTTGATGTCAGCATAAAGATGAAATCATTTTGTATCTATGTTAGGTGCACCCAAGTATCCAAATTACATTGAATTATTATGTTTCTCTTTCTTCCAAGACACTAAAAAAAGTATAAAAAAAAGAAGTAAAATGTAAGTTGACCATAGAGTATATCCGAATTCATTGAGTTTTGCTCATTATTAATTTATGGAATGATTGATTTAAATTTAGCCTTCGGTTTCTTATACTAACACATATCACATATCACAAGTAAAAGTGTTTTCTTAGTCCATATGGATGATATTCTGTATCCATCATAGATTTCATACTTGCTTAATGATCAAGTCAATCAAATGGATTCAATTATACCAATTAGAAAAATAGATTAGGTCAATAATGAAGTCAAAAATAATGAATGGATACTAAACCATCATATCCAGTACTAGAATAAGTTGAGTCTCATTCGAGTATAGTCCTCCACATTCTCTATAGAAGTGGTGAATGATAGATGAAGCAAGGATTTGATAAGGAATAAAACTAAGAAAGTGGGTGGAATATCAATTGCAATGATGAAATGGTAAGGTAAGAAAGAAAAGTAATTAACGTTTGGATAATTAAATGTAGTAATCAATAAATAGGTTGTAATTAGGATCTGGATAAATAACATTAAATATAGTAATCATTAATTAGGTTGAAATGAAGAGAAGAAAATAATGTGTTCAATGAAATAATAGTGGAGATGTTACAATATATAAATTCCAAATCCTAAGTGATCAATGCAAGTCCACGTGGACATGCATATATACTCGTATATATAACCCTTTTATTTGAACTTAAATCCTGGTGGTTTTGAAAATCGTTTTGAATATAGTTTTTGAAATGATTTTGTAAAGAAATAATAATAGTATGATTTGAAGTATTTGAGAAATATTATTATTTTGATAAGAGTTTGGAATTTGTTCTAATAAATATTTGCAAGGTGTTTTACAAATATTTTTATTTATTGCGGTGAACGACTAAAACCAAAAGCGATTGGGAGTTTCCCCATTTTGGGACTCACCATGTGTATTTGTTTACTCTATTGTGTTTAGGAGGTACCAGAATATCGCTGGAGCCTACATTTTTTATTTAGAGTTATACCATGCTCGGAAAGGGGGGTGTACCCTCCTAGTCATTGTTGGTAATAGTTTGATATAATCCTTTTTGTAAAGAGTTTTGAAAAAATATACTTTTAATAGGAAAACTCAGGTATTTAGTTCTAAATTATCTTTTGAAAAGAATTAATCGATTATGCCTAATTGGGTAAATTTGGATACCACATTTGCATGTATTATGCTATTTAGTTTGGGAATTGCATCTTTGTTTGTGCATCGTAGGCTCCTTGAGTCCTATTTGTGGTAAAAGAACTATGTTGGCTTGATCCTGTATCTAATTGGGTACCCAATTAGATAAGGGTACGTATGTAGTCATAAGTCGTAGTGATGCAGCCCCAATAATAGTACAACAATTTTCTATTTATTGTTTATTATTTATCAAATGTTATTGTGTATCAAGTTGGTAGTTATCATTTGTTGTTTCTAGAACGAACGGGTTTTCGATGGTTTTTGACTGGTCTGAAAATCCGGGTCGTCACAATCACGGAGTTCATACTTGAATTCTTGATCATTTCCCTCTGATCTCATCCTTTACTTTTGAATTTCAAAGATAAATTTCTATCGCATGATTATAGAATCATTGTCCTCGAATAGCAAGAATCTGTATTAAAAAATAATATTACTTATTACAATACTCTACTATTTGAAAACAAAAAAGGTGCATTCGGTCATCCATTGAAAGTAAGGATTGTATAGATGACCTTGACCACTCGCAGAAATTCAAGAGGATAAATGTGTCCCACCACCTGTGAAAAGTCGGGATAGTGTTATTTCCATATGATACAAAGTCAAGAGGTTAGATGTATCCTGCTAGTAGTGGAAAGTAATAATTATAAAGGTGTGCTTACTACCAATGGAAAGCAAGTTTTTATAGTTAACTTCTTTATGGGGTGGAGGACTAGACATAGGATTGGATATCCAAACCAGTATAGAAATTCTTAGTATCATTTTCTTTATTGCTTTTTTTATGTTCTGAATTTATTTATATAATTATCTGGCTATGTTTGTGATTATAAGTAAATAACTTTTAAAATTACAAGCTAACAATAAAATAATTGATATAAAAAAGTCACCCTCATATAGTCTATTAGAAGACTTAAGATTCATTCCAGATTAGTGTATTAGGATAACTCACTTACCCTACATTTGGTATCGAAGCAAACTTAAATAAAGAAGAAAATCAAAAGACGTAGAACAAAAATTATATCATGGCATGATTTTCTCTTTACTTTACATAACCGCAAGTAGACCAAATATAATGTACACTATGAGGGAGTTAGTGGTAAACCTAGGGGTAATTAATATTTTGTTACAATATCTAAATTTGTAATTGATTTTTATCAAGATAAAGGTGTTTTCTTTCTTTTACTTCATTATATAACAATTAATTTAAAGTATATAAATAAGAAAATCATTGAAGAAAATGTTATGTTATTGTAGTTATAGATAGTTGCAGTTGTAAGAGATTAATCACAGTGTGAAATAACATTTTATTTTAAATATTTCTAGTCAAGATGTTTTGAAAAAGAACATCGATACATCCATTGAGACTAGAAAAGTAATGCTCTCCAAATGATGGGCGATGTATTACTCATGGCTGCTAAAGGAACCAAAGGCTTACATATATTTAGTTATTGGATAACTACAGAATGAATAACCGAGAGTTTCTTATTAGTTGATAATAACTAGGTCGAACATGAAATCTCAATGTGATGATGTTACATGCTTCTCTCGACTTGTTAATACCATGGACCTTCAAGGTGGATACTCAACTTGATTATAGTTAAATCATGGCATGACGATCGTCGAGCAACTACAATTGGCTCTGAATTGAAGCATATAATGTAAAGCACTATGCAATATAGAATTGTTTCCTTAGCTATATGAGATTAGTATCAAGATCAACTATAGTCAACTCAAACTCAAAATCTCTGGCTAAAGTAGAACGATTAATAATAAATGTTAACCAATGACCTTTAATTAGATTGATCAATTGAATATGGATATTGTTGGAGTTCCGACCAATACCAAACTCCATACATCATAAAGCAGTATAACGTTAATGAAGATAACGTGTGTGTATTATCAGTTTACGGTACCACTTAAGGTGATCTAAAATATGATTTTAATGGAAAGATCTGTAAGCAATGAATTTAATAAACTGTTACATCACTTGCTAAGGTGATGTGTGAATAGTAATATTTGAATTGTTCAATATTAATCGTCGATCGATTTCATACCTCTAAGTCACACTACCTCATCTGTGAATTCTATGAAATACCACATGATTGGATTAGTTATTAAAGCATTATAAATTAATTAAATCAATTAATATTAAGAAATAGTAGTTGTTAATGTCTTTATCTTAAGGGTATTATTAGTAAATAAGGTTGCTCTTAGAAATTTTCTGGGTGCTATTATTAATTATTTGGATTTATATATAAAACTTATACATGCATATATCGATATACAACATCGATATATATATTTAAACAGACTTCAAATACAAATAATTATTGAAACATGCTTTAAGATTTTTTGGCTCATCATGACCAAGTTAGGTTGACCATGGATGAGGGAGAGGGATCTTGATTAGGATCTGATTTTATGTTGGAAAGAGAGAATGAGTAAAAGGTTGTAGATCTTTTCTCCCTTTTCTCTCTATAAATACCAAGCCAACCTCATTCATTTTACACTTTTTTCTCTCCTTAACCTTTGGCCACCATCACCTTGCCATGCTTTAACTAGGCTAAAGGCCCTTATACCCAAACAAAATCAAATACAATCCAGTTAAAGTGGTTCATTTGATCGTAGCAACATTAAATGGTAATTTTAAGGTATCTAGGTGGTTATTCTCAGATTGAAGTTTCATAATGGGCAAGGGCAATTGAGGTATACTTCCCATACCACTATTTACATATGTCTCTACCCTATTGGATATATACATATGGTCAAACACATAAATATTTTATTCAATAATTTAGGATTCAAATATAAGTCTTAATTTGTTCAAACATATGAATTACCAAAATTGCAAATGAGTAAAATTTATTAATGTGAGTGTGTGTATGTCTGTGTATAATATTATATTATACTCAGCCATATATTTTATATATAATTTTAAGTTAAATTTATTTTATAAATATTATAGGTTAATTATTATTTTAGACCATATCAATTTACATATTAATTGTTTTATTCTCGGTTTGTTTAATAAAAAATTGTTTTTGCTAATGACTTTGATTTTAAAAGAAAATAACTTTTGGTCAAAAACAATTTTGTAAATAATCAATAAATTTATCATTTAATATATAAAATTATATTTAATGTATATCTATATTTTATTAAATTACATATAGACTGAATATATTATTGTATCAATATATATTTAATATTTTTATATATTTGAATTATTCATATTTTAGATTTTTTTTAATATTTTGATATTGTCTTATTTACTTTGAAATTTAATTTAAAATATCCTTGTCATAGTCAAAATTGGATTTGAATCTAGAAAATTTTAAAATGTAATTTTAATTCAAATTTATATGTTTTACTTAATCAAACAAAATTTTAAATATATTTAATTTTAATTATATATACACATAATTATTTTTAGATTTATATATAAGTGGCAATCTATAATACATACACACATATATATGTATGTATGTACATATGTTTTATGTCTAAACTATATATATGTGGTACTATTAATATGTGTATACAAATCATATACATATATTTTAGTGCATTTAAACATATGTATATACTTAGGCACTTATATTCCTTTGATATGAATATATATTTATCATATATATATAATATGTATATACAACAGATATAAATCTCAATATCTATATGTGTATGTATATTTATACACGTGCCATTCTTTATTGTTATGTCTTATTAGTTTAAGAATATATATAATATATATTCAAAATATACCTATTATAAATTTAATTAATATAATTGAATAAATAAATATAAAATATTTTAAAATAAAATAAGATTTTACTTTAATATACTGATTAGATCTAATGCTAGCTAATACACTATGAATGCATCAAGATCTACTAGCGCTCTACCTATTAAGATATTATAAGCGGGCGGGGAGTATACTGCAATAAAGTTTACCTAAATTTTGGCCGCGAGAGGTTATTGAATGAAAGTGACTATGTGGGAGGTTTTTCTCAGGTGTAATGCTATATAACGCCCCCTAAACCTATCGATGGGTAGTGTGCAAGGAGTGAGGCTGGAAGTCAGAAGCTTCATTTGGTAAAACACTTCCTTAGACATCACTTTGACGGAGCTGCCCCCATCAATAAAGTCCCGATGCACTCTTATACTAGTGACATTGACCGATATGACCATGGGGTCATGATGGAGAAATACAGCTCCCCTCCTCTTTTCTACAGCGAAAGCGATGTCAGCTACTTCTTCCTAGGAGCCTTTAGGGTCCGGAGTTTGACGAAATATACATGGTTGTTGGAGGCGAGCTCTCTCTTATATTGGGCCTAAGCTCCTCTACTACTCCCTACCATGTTCGGGCTGCCAAAAAATTATTGGTATCTCTATATTGATTACAACCACGTTGTTGTCTTCTATCTGCTATGGTTAGGCAGGTGGATTTGGTCGGGCACACCTTTACATGTTGTCTTACATACTACACAAATATGCCTTCATGAATCAGCCTTTCTATTTCATCCTTAAGATGTTGGTACTCATTGGTAGAGTGACCATTGAACTAGTGGAATTCATAGTACTTTCGATTGCCCCTAGGCTCCTCCCTCCGCCTAGATCGAGAGGGAGGTAGCCATTGAAACAGAATGAGATCTCGTGTGGTAAGATAGACTATCTCCATATAATGATTCAAAGTTGCATAGTTTATGTACCTGGGCTTGAAGCGCGATCCGTCTTCCAAACGCTTCTTGCTATTTTCTTGCCGACCATTCCTTCAGTGGTTGGTGTCTTCCCTTGGGCTAGTTTATTGTTCCTCTTTCTCTCTTCGTCACAGTCGAAGATGTTCGGCCTCTTTCACCCTTATGATCCCATTTACTCTTTGGAGGAAGTCGTTAAGAAAGAGGCTGACTGCTTTTACAACTATTTCTACATTCATGACCTGTACCTCAACCTTGAACATTGAATGACAATCAAGCTATTTTTATCCATTCCTCTTGCTCGGGTGGACTCTTTGTTGAAGCAGTTTACTTGCGAGTGGAGGGAAATGAACGAGCTTTGGCTAATATTTCCTTGCTTACTCACCATCATGATCCTAGTCTTTGTTGCAAAGAAGCGAGTTTTGAGGTTGGTGCATAGTTGGACCCATGAGTGGATACTGATGACACAAAGATGAAGGAACTAGTCGGATGTCAGTCCAATCAGTGTGGAAAGGAACAAAAGGCACTTGGTGAGGCCAGAAAGCTAGTCGGTGTGGGTGATTGAATTGAATGCTGTAATATGGTCGGACGGGTCTATACTCCCATCATACTTGTTAATGGGAGGCAAAACATACCTCTGATGGATGTTGGTATTCATAATCTTCTTAGAGAAAGGTTCTTCATTCTCTTCATTTAATAGGCCCTCGCCTTCAATAATTCTGGCCTGGATCCAGCGTAATTATCGGCGTATGGTCGCCATTTCTTCTTCGAGGTCAACCTCTACCTATTGCAGGCATTAACCGCTTGTCGGGAATGAGGTCCTCTGGTATCTAACAGTTGACAGGGATCTGTGGGGATGGTATTATGAAGGGATCGATGATGGATGATAGGGGTAGGTGATCTGTTTCTATGGACCTTAGGGTGAACTAGACTAATAGGCCCGTCTCTCTTAAGACCTAAGCTGGGGTGTCTCCATCTAGGACCGAGAGTGGATTGATGGTTCTCTCAGTTCAGGATTTCTAACTCATCCATCGCTAATAAGGCGGTCAAAACATAGGTCACGCCTCACGTCTACTGCCCAAAGATAGTTAAACACAGACAGTTTTTCCGCCAAAAGGGAACGACGATCTACTTGGACTTCTTAGTACATTGTTGGCTCAGATTCTAGGATGTCATGGATATACCTCTGCTCGTGGGTGATACATGCATCTTTATGGTGGATAGGAGCACCTCTATTGGGGTCTTCCAACATGACCCTCTCGTAGGCATCATGCATTATGTTTTATGTGTTGTGAATCATGGGCTAGATAGGAGTCCGATCAATCGTCGGTGGGACCATTGGGCCAAAGTTTACAATTTCAGCGTCCTCCCTGGTCCTGAGGTTATCCAAGTCCCGAGTGATGTTCCTAATGCTGATTGAGTTGTTTATCATGTTGAGCCACATGTGTTGCTCAGGCCTAGGATAGAGTAGATAACACTATCCCCATTGGCTCCATTAGTGTTACGATAGTTGGACTTGTTGGCTTCGTTCTCATCGTGATTTTGCATGGTGTGAACATGAGAGGAGTTTGTAGAGAAGAGAAATGATAGATTTTAAGGGAGGTCCTCCATCAAGCGTTAAAAGTTTGACTAATATTTTAGCCGACCTCAAATTTATAGTTGAAAATGGCTATTGGCGAAGTTTACTCACTAATAACTTGGTTAAAAATGTAAAATGAGGAAATAAAATGCTTAATGACTGAAGGAACAGAAGCTTAATTTAGAGTGCTCGATCTAAATAGATCTACGTCCACTATGAAGATTTCATTATTAACTTCAAATAACTCTGTATTAAAATTTATACAATTTTTTACAAAGACTCTCAATTATTTCCTACTATTAGCCTGTAGTAAATATTTTTAAACTAATTATGAAACTTTAAATTTAACTTATTTAAGAAAATTCAGTTAACTAATATTTGTTAATTCTTTTGATAAACCTTTAACGTATGTGAGTTTCAACATGTATACTGAAAGTCTATGCAGATTGAGTAATATGATTATACCTACTAAATCAAAACCAGTATATAATAGTAGTGGAATAAAGAACTATAAAATAAAGTGCGCTAGAGATTTTTATACTGGTTCGGACCTACAGTCCTACGTTGAGTCCCAGACTCCTTCTGGAATTAACTAATAAACACCCTTACTTCACCTGAAGGAATAGGCATCTAAGCAGTAGAATAGGATTTCAAGGCACTAGCCCAAGGAGCGAACGGGACTTCAATACTTTTTCCTGAGCAGCAGAACAGGACTTCGACTATGAATGGTAGTAAGTTTCTTAATTGATTGTGTTCTAGATAACACGGATAAGTCTACTAAGTACACCCTTCCTATAATCTCCTTGAGATGATGATTTGAACATGTAATTATAGGAAGTAAATTGTTGAGAATATTTGTAATTCACAAGTGCGTATAGATTAAAAAGATAGAAAGAATTAGTAAATTAAAAAGTGAAATCTCAACTCTATATTTAGATTTGAAAAGATCTAAATCAATAGTTGCTACTATTTGAATAATTGTAACTCTTGAGAAAGAAGTTAACTCTTCAAAATTTGAATTTCTATGAAGAGTTGTCTCTGTTTGTCAAGTCCAGAAGCCTGAGCAAAAGTTCCCAGATATCTGGACGAATATAAGAAATTCCAGAAAGCACAGGAACAAAAAAACAAGTCATCCAGACGCCTGGAATTTTCGTACCAAATGTCTAGTTTTAATATAGACATCTAGTACCAAAAAATTCAAACGTCTGGAATTGAACTTAAAAGTTCTTTTAAATTGAAAGTAACGACCCACCTTTTTGGAAAATTTAAATGGACGATAAACCACACATGTCCACTCAAACCATCCAAAAGAGAGGATTGTTAATGGGGTAAATAAGAAAATAAGAGAAAAGAAGAAGAAAACAAACACAGAATCTCGCAGCGGAACGACAGAATATAATAATCAAATAAACAGTTCATGAAGCTGTTTATACAATACATTTGATTATAACCTATACAACATTTATCAGAGTTATATACATACATCAAGAATGAATAAAGTAATGCAGCAGACAACATGATGCAGGAATAATAATAGTAATAGTATACCAATTCTTCGTCTTCGTCCTCCAGAATAGGTCTTCAGTAAGCTGAAAAACTCAGGACTGACCCAAGCATAAAGAAAAGAACAAAACACTCGAGTAAGGACTAAAATATCCTTATGTAAGTCAAATCGATATCGCATATAAAATGAGTGTCACGGTGTAAGAGATGCTTACAGTTTTTCACATCTTCTATCCTGTGTATAACGTGCGTGCAATAACTCAAGAGATGTTACGGGATTTTCCATCTCCTAAGGATCCGTCAAAATATTTATATGTAATAGAATACGCTACATATATAATGTCTAATCGATAAAATAAATATTTTTCTTAGCGTTAAGGCTTTACATTGATCCCCCTTAACGCATTTTTAATCATTGTCGTACAGTTTGCATATAAAGCACCAGTAAACGGTCGGTGGATAGGGACGCGCCGTGATACGACAACACTAAACCAAAATCGTATGGGTCTCATATAGGAATAAAAGTATGACAAGGCAAGTGAGGCAATGCCCAAGGTAGGATACTACCAGTTCACGTCGCAGGGCTGGTGGTAACGCATCATAGCCATGACCGCCCACCACATCCATCCATCCCATATCGAGTCAAAGGGAGGCTAACCAATCAAGGTGCACCAATCGAAACCAACAACAAGAGTAATAATATGGACCGAGTCCAAGAAAATCGAAGAACGAATGTTCGCTCGGGGTAATTAGCCCACTTGGCCCTGTCAAGCCGTCCTGTTTTAGTCATTTCAAATTGGCACAAGTGCCGAGGTCTATCCATCATCGTTCTCTTTCTTCAAATCTAGCAGACCATGCCAAATCCAACCACTTCTTTCTGGAGTCTCCTCCGCGTACACAGTTGTTAAAGTGGTTCTGGTATCGACAAAGAGTATGCCCATATCCGGCCCTGGTCTCTTTAACAACCAAACGTCGTTTTACACACTGGTTGGTTCTTTCACATTTCGAAAAAAGTTCATACTTGATATCAAAATATTATATTCACTTCGAAATCAAATCCATTTCAAAATCATCACATTTACACAAAATATACTATTTCAATTCAAAATCATTCTCGCCTCAATATCTTAATTTTGATTCCTAAATTATTTCGAATTTCAATTTGGGTAATAACTTCAATTTAACTGTATTCGTATTTAAATCCATGCTTTAAAATAAACATTTCGACCTTGACTAGTTTGAATTTAAAAAAAATAGTTTGAATAATTTTAAAATAGTTTAAATAATTAAAATAGTAAAAAAAATAGTTTAAATGGTTAAAAAAGTTTAAGTATTAAAATGGTTTATATAACAAAAGAATTTGAAAACCAAAATAACTTGTATATTTAAGAAGGTAGATTTAAACAATTTATTTTAAAATAATTTTATTGAAAATAGCTTCAAAGTCAAACCGATCAAATTCCAACTTCTCAATTTGAATTAACTTCGATTCCAGTTTATATTCAAATCAATTTCAATTTCGATCCCAAATTAATTCAATTTCGACCTCAATTCCAATTAATTCAATTCAATTCCAATTTGAATTTATTTCAATTCAATTCTCAAATTTTTAAATCATTTCGATTTATATAAATTCGAGTTCGATTTCTTTTTTTTATATCGATTTAAGTCACTTAAATTAAATTTAACTTCAATATTAAATTTTAAATCCAATTTTCAAATATAATTAAATTCCAAGCTCAATTTCAAAATATCATTTTATATCACTTTTACTTAGTAATATTCGAAGTTCGAACAGTTCAACCTTTTAAAAACAAATCAATTTATGAAGTTCAATCATATTCCGATTTTAACTTCAAAATCTCATCCTCGATTATTTAACAATTTCTTTTAACCAAAAATTTATTTCAACATTTCAAACTCAAATTCGTGATTAATTCGATTTCTATAAATTTGATTTTTATTTCTTTTAAATCAAAACCATTTAAATAATTCCAAATCTAAGATTTTTAAATCATTTAATTTAACCAATCCGGTGTCCATATGCAATTGTCTATCCTATGGCCAAGTGATCAGTTATTTCAATTTAATTTCAGAGATGGATATATATCATTTCAATCCAAATCACAATGTCATAGGTATATATCATTTCAACTTATTTCTTAATTCATTCGAAATAATTCAATTTACAGTTTGTATACTGTAAAAAAAAAATAGGTTGATAATAGGATATATCAGAATAAATAAACATCCAAATCATCCAAAATATCAATCAATAGCATCCATTGCAATCAATCATCCAAATAGTTAATATAATTCACACAATTTCTTAGTTATTATTATCGGGTATTTTACTGGCAATTAAATTCCAATTTCAGATCTAACTGTCAATGTTATTTCCATAGTTAATTCAATGACAATTTATCAAACGACGATCAATAAATTTTATCACTTCATAATTTCAAATTTAACTAGCATAAGAATATTCCAGTACGTTGTGAGCATTATAAAACACTCACCTTGATTTTTTATAGTCGCCGAGACGTTCCGGTTTGGAACTAAAACCGGACGACGCCAGATTTTAACCCAAATTTCGACTGTCTCCAAATCCATCCAAACTAGCTTTATTGCGAAGTTCTCGTCATCATGATCACAACGCAAAAAGCCTCGCTCCAATCAGAACTCGTATGTAGGAGTTATACATTTTTAAGTTATCGACATTTGAATTTTATAAAACAATTTATATTACATTTAAATTAACTCATACCCAAAAGCAAAGAAGCCCAGCCCACCTGAACTTCATCTTCCCCCTTTGCCAATGCCTGTTCACGAAAATAAGGAGGAACCCATGACGCGCGTGCACGTTTCACACTAACACCACCCAATGATCGCCAATTGAGCTAATGGACATCGCCATCCACCTTCTCGCCATGAGCTCGACTTGACAAGCACCACCACGCCGTGGCCGAGGCCCCCACCACCATCGCGACCTACTCGCGTTCGAACATGCCACCAAAAAAAATCGCGATCACCCTTATGAACCGCACGCCACCATTTCAGGCTCCTAGATGCGTCTCGGCATGCTCGTTCCAAAAATCATCTTCCTTTCTTGATTCGATGGCCAAAACCTTGCAAAACCCAAACCCTAGCTACTCGACTTGCTATTGCACGTGATTTTCAACAATGACAATCGATGCTACACCGACCACTCCATATACCAGATCGAAGATTGGGCTAAAACAAGAATTTTGAAACAAATATCATGATTTTTAGCTTAGTGTAGATCCAGAAATAAATTTTTGAAGTAGGCTTCTATTTTCATTTCTTTTTTTCTCTGCTGTGTGAATTTAAAGAGAAGGGGTAGCATACTAGAAAAGGAAATGTACAGTGATAGAAAGTAGGGTGGCTGATGGAAAGATGTGAACGGCTGAAAGATAGGAATGGTCAAGTCAATATATTATTTTAAATTCAAAAATATCTCAATTTAAGCAACTTAAAATTTCGAATCCCTATTGAGGCGTGCCGCTAGGCGTTCATAATGTTATACCCCTATTCAGAACGCAATGGAAAAGGTTTCGAATCCGAACTCGATCGTATGGAGAAGATAGCTTTTCGAACCCCTTTAAAATATTAAATTTTCGATATTTATTTCAACGCGTTTCTATACCGTACGACCAAATGGTAACTCCAAACGCTATGAAATTTGAAATCCAATAATAACACTCTATTACGGATCTAATGGAACTAGTTTCGTCGAAATCCGAGACTGTGCCCCAGATCGCTCTTTTAACGTCTCGATTATAATATAAAATTTTCAATTTCTAATTATTCGCTTTTAAATCAAATTTTAAATGTTAACAATCTTTATTTTTATTAAAATAAAATTTACATCCACTTCCGGCATCATTTTCAATCATATTAAATTTGGAATTCAATTATTCAAATAATTTAAAATATTAAATTTAAACAGTTTAATTGTTCAATTAATCAATAAATTCCAATATTAGATTTTAAATGAATTTTAGTTAACAATCAATTACTCTATTTACATCTAATGGATTCAACATTTATTATTCAATTCAACTATTGATTGTGAACACATTCAATACATAGCATTTCCTTTCAATACTCGTTATTACTTAAATCTTCAAAATTAGTTTATTTCAAAATTTTATTCAGGTTCATATTCAATAACTTACATTCAAAATCATTAAAATTTTAATTTTTAACCATTTTTATTTAATAATTACATTAAATTTAATAATTTAAATTAGCTAAAAATACGGGCTGTTACAATCTCCCCTACTCAAAGCTTTTCGTCCTCGAAAAGGAACTAAGTAGAGAATTTAACATTTGATGTAATTTATTCAAAATTATCAACTTATAAAACGATATAATTTCATTTATAAAACCATTACTACGTTTCTACTAAGCTACTCCGATCGGCTTATGGAATTTACAAGTTAGTTTTCAAAGCAAGCTATAAAAGATTTAAAAATTCAAAAATTCAAAAATTTTCTAACAACTAGATTTACTGAAAATTTCGGCAGTCTCCTTTGCACGGCTCGATCGGAACAACTACAAAATGCCACTATGGGCCCCAAACCAACAAAAGAAAACAAAAGCCAAGTGGCTCCATCACAAAACCATCAAATCCAATGACAAAATAAACACGTACCTTTTTGTTGGGCCATTCAAATTTTTCTTGATTTTAAGTACCTGCATCTTAATTACCAATCATATCCAATCATATAATTTAAAATCAATTTATAATTTGCATTTTTTTTCCAACATTCGTTTTACCTAAGCCCGTACGATGTAAATATATTATTCATACACAATATCAAATCTGATCGCCCACTCGATCCCACATTTCACTTCCGAACTAGTATCGTTCACACGACTCTCTAGTGCGGACTCGGATCCGGTTCCTTGATCAGAAACTATCATTCTCCTTGCATAGCCAAATACTATGATAGAGAATTCCAAAATCAAATCAAAAATCCATATCTAGGGTTCGCCGTCGAGAATCGAGTGAAAAATCTTAACTCGGATCGATATAAATTATCTCGAAATCATGTGCTCGAATATAGATCAAATTGTTGTGCGAATAAAATAACATACGTACAACTTGCATATTTATTCCAATTGATTCTTAGTTACACCAAGTTCTTTTCATTCACATTCATTTTCATAATTTGCTTTAATAACAGATTTATTTGTGAAACATTTTATTATTCATCACTTTAGTTTATAATCATTCTATAACAGTCATATATGAGAAGTTGGACTTTATCTAAGTTTATAATTATCTCAAAAGTTAAATATTCAATTTCACAATCTCTTTGAAAATTCATATTTAATTCTATAACCAATTTACAAAGATATTATTTAATTCATTTGTCTACTTTCTTAGGCTCATTTACTTATTTCATTTAGTCATTAATCATTTCAAAATATACTCAAGTATATAACATTTATTATTACAACTAAATTTCCATTTATACACATTTTAATTACTTTTAAGTTTTGTTTACTTGTATATTATCCCATTACATATCTAAATCATCATTTTAACTTTTAACATTTGGTAAGTCTTATTATATGTTTTTAGATTGCAATTTGGTACTGTAAAAATTTATTAGGTTCATTTTACTTAATTAGAATGTCCACTATTTTAACTTGTTT
The DNA here is from genome assembly GCA_030737815.1 of Allium fistulosum. Lineage (NCBI taxonomy): Eukaryota > Viridiplantae > Streptophyta > Magnoliopsida > Asparagales > Amaryllidaceae > Allium > Allium fistulosum. The sequence continues at coordinate 178,641,352 of CM060903.1, forward strand.
AAAATTCCCTTTACTTTCAATTTAAGAGTTACAACTTCAACTCTAAAGTTTCTCAAACATTTATAGCTTAGGTTTCTTAATCCCTTATTTTATATAAGTTCTGGTTATTCAATATTTCATTTCATTCAAATAATTTGAAGAATAAAAATTAACAGAACTTAGAAATTTTTTAAATACTCGGTTCATTTCAAATCATTTGAAATAAGTATATACACTTATATCTTTCATGTATCAAATCATACTTTTGGAATCTAAACCAAAATCTGTTTATCAAAACAATTTCGAAGCAAAGCTTCTCAGAAGTCTCCCCCAGTTTGAGACTCAAAAATGAACGTCGATGATGCTGCGTAGTCATCACTGAAATTATTTTCTAGTGACAAAAGAGGGGAGCAATGAATTCATTCCTTTTAAAATTTATTTGAAAACAATTTGTATTTGTATATACTTTTAAAGAATACTAATATTATTTTCCAAACCTTGAAAACCTTTACAGAAACACCGAAATTTAAATTTCTCAAATTCTCAATTTTATATTCATTTACTTGCAAATTACAATTTACAAATCACATTTTTTTACAATTTCATTTTCTTATAATTATATAATAGCTAAAAGTTTAGGAATATTGACTAATCAAACAATAAATGATAATAATTAATATTATCATTTCTAACAACCTATTTACACTATATATACCATAATAATTCCTGAAAATTATTCCTTTATATATAAAATATAATCAGGGTAAAATTATTTCATTTACCCAATTTCAAAACGATATTATGTCGAGTTGCTCTGTTCAAGTGTTTAGAGATCCCTATCAATAACGTTAATTACTCATATTGACCAGAATCCATAAGCCACTAAACAAATAAACCAACACAATATAAAAAATTATATTCACTAACAAATACGCGCTCATATTTATTAATACACTCAAACTCATTCTAGAGTGCTACTGACCTTATCTCTAATGAGTTACCCCACAAAGCTAAGGTTATCGCTAAACCAAAGCTCTGATACCAACTGTAATGACCCACCTTTTTGGACAGTTTAAATCGACAATAAACCACACATGTCCACTCAAACCATCCAAAAGAGAGGAATGTTAATGGGTAAATAAGAAAATAAGAGAAAAGAAAAAGAAATCAAACAAAGAATCTCGCAGCGGAGAGACAAAATATAATAATCAAATAAACAGTTCATGAAGCTATTTATACAATAAATTTGATTATAACCTATACAACATTTATCAGAGTTATATACAAACATCAAGAATGAGTAAAGTAATGCAGCGGACAACATGATGCAGGAATAATAATAGTAATAGTATACCAAATCTTCGTCTTCGTCCTCCAGAATAGGTCTTCAGTAAGCTGAAAAACTCAGGACAGACCCGAGCGTAAAGAAAAGAACAAAACATTCGAGTCGGGACTAAAATATCCTTATGTAAGTCAAATCGATATCGCATATAAAATGAGTGTCACGGTGTCAGAGATGCTTACGGGTTTTCACATCTCCTATCTAGTGTATAACGTGCGTGCAATAACTCAAGAGATGTTACGGGATTTTCCATCTCCTAAGAATCCATCAAAATATTTATATGTAATAGAATACGCTACATATATAATGTCTAATCGATAAAATAAATATTTTTCATAGTGTTAAGGCTTTACATTGATCCCCCTTAACGCGTTTTTAAGCATTGCCGTACAGTTTTCATATAAAGCACCAGTAAATGGTCGGTGGATAGGGATGCGCCGTGATACGACAACACTAAACCAAAATCGGATGGGTCTCGTATAGGAATAAAAGTATGACAAGGCACGTGAGGCAATGCCCAAGGTAGGATACTACCAGTTCGGGTCGCAAGGCTGGTGGTAAAGCATCATAGCCATGACCGCCCACCGCGTCCTTCCATCCCATATCGAGCCAAAGGGAGGCTATCCCAATCAAGGCGCACCAATCGAAACCAACATCAAGAGTAATAATATGGACCGAGTCCAAGAAAATTGAAGAACGGATGACCGCTCGGGGTAATTAACCCACTTGGCCCTGTCAAGCCGTCCTGTTTTAGTCACTTCAAATTGGCATAAGTTCCGAGGTATATCCATCATCGTTCGCTTTCTTCAAATCCAGCAAACGACGCCAAATCCAACCACTTCTTTCTGGAGTCTCCTCCGCGTACACAGTTGTTAAAGTGGTTCCGGTATCGACAGAGAGTATGCCAATATCCGGCCCCGGTCTCTTTAACAACCAAACGTCGTTTTACACACCTGTAGGTTCTTTCACATTTCGAAAACAGTTCATACTTGATATCAAAATATCATATTCGCTTCGAAATCATCACATTTACACAAAATATACTATTTCAATTCAAAATTATTCTCGCCTCAATATCTTAATTTTGATTCCTAAATTATTTAGAATTTCAATTTGGGTAATAAATTCAATTTAACATTATTCGTATTTAAATCCATTATTTAAAATAAACATTTCATCCTTGACCGGTTTGAATTTAAAAAAAATAGTTTGAATAATTTTAAAATAGTTTAAATAATTAAAATAGTAAAATAAAAATAGTTTAAATGGTTAAAATAATTTAATAGAAAATAGTTTAAGTATTAAAATGGTTTATATAACAAAATAATTTGAAAACCAAAATAATTTGTAAATTTAATAATATAGATTTAAACAATTTATTTTAAAATAATTTTATTGAAAATTGCTTAAAAGTCAAACCGATCAAATTCCAACTTCTCAATTCGAATTAACTTCGATTCCAGTTTATATTCAAATCAATTTCAATTTCGATTCCAAATTAGTTCAATTTCGACCTCAATTCCAATTAATTCAATTCAATTCCAATTTGAATTTATTTCAATTCAGTTCTCAAATTTTAAATCATTTCGATTTATATAAACTCGAGTTCTATTTCTTTTTTTATTTTAAATATCGATTTAAGTCACTTAAATTAAATTTAACTTCAATATTAAATTTAAAATCCAATTTTCAAATATAATTAAATTCCGAGCTCAATTTCGAAATATAGCTTTATATCACTTTTACTTATTAATATTTGAAGTTCGAACAAAAGTTCAATCTTTTAAAAACAAATCAATTTATGAAGTTCAATCATATTTCAATTTTAACTTCAAAATCTCATCCTCGATTATTTAACAATTTCTTTTAACCAAAAATTTATTTCAACATTTCAAACTCGAATTCGTGATTAATTCGATTTCAATAAATTTGATTTTTATTTCTTTAAATCAAAACAATTTAAATAATTTCAAATCTAAGATTTTTAAATCATTTAATTTAACCAATTCGGTGTCCGTATGTAATTGTCTATCCTATGACCAAGTGATCAGTTATTTCAATTTAATTCAGGGATGGATATATATCATTTCAATCCAAATCACGATGTCATGGGTATATATCATTTCAACCTATTTCTTAATTCATTCGAAATAATTCAATTTATAGTTTGCATACTGTAAATAATATACAGGTTGATAATAGGATATATCAGAATAAATAAACATCCAAATCATCCAAAATATCAATCAATAGCATCCATTGCAATCAATCATCTAAACAGTCAATATAATTCACACAATTTCTTAGTTATTATTATTGGGTATTTTACTGGCAATTAAATTCCAATTTCAGATCTGATTGTCAATTTTAATTTCCATAGTTAATTCAATGACAGTTTATCAAACAACGATCAATAAATTTATATCACTTCATAATTTCAAATTTAACTAGCATAGAAATATTCCAGTATGTTGTGAGATTTATAAAACACTCACCTTGATTTTCTGTTGTCGCCGAGACGTTCCGGTTTGCAACTAAAACCCGACGACGCCCGATTTTAACCCAAATTTCGACTCTCCAAATCCATACAAACTAGCTTCATTGCGAAGTTCTCGTCATCATGATCATAATGCAAAAAGCCTCGCTCCAATCAGACCTCGTATGTAGGAGTTATACATTTTTAAGTTATCGACATTTGAATTTTATAAAACAATTTATATTACAATTAAATTAACTCATACCCAAAAGCAAAGAAGCCCAGCCCACCTGAACTTCATCTTCCCCCTTTGCCAATGCCTGTACACGAAAACAAGGAGGAACCCATCACGCGCGTGCACGTTTCTCACTGACACCACCCAATGATCACCAATTGAGCTAACGGACATCGCCATCCACCTTCTCGCTTCGAGCTCGACTTGACAAGCACCACCACGCCATGGCCGAGGACCCCACCACCATCGCGACCTGCTCGCATTCGAACACACCACCAAAAAAATCACGATCACCCCTATGAACTGCACGCCACCATTTCAGGCTCCTAGATGCGTCTCGGCATGCTCGTTCCAAAAATCATCTTCCTTTCTTGATTCGATGGCCAAAACCATGCAAAACCCAAACCCTAGCTACTCGACTTGCTACTGCACGCGATTTGTAGCAATGACAATCGATGTTGCACCTTACACTCCATATACCAGATCGAAGATTAGGCTAAAAATAAAATTTTGAAACAAGAATCATGATTTTTAGCTTAGTGTAGGTCCAGAAATAAAATTTTGAAGTAGGCTTCTATTTTTTTTTCTTTTTTTTTCTCTGTTGCCTGAATTTAAAGAGAAGGGGTAGCGTATTAGAAAAGAAATGTACAGTGATAGAAATGTAGGGTGGCTGATGGAAATATGTGAACGGCTGAAATACAGGAATGGTCAAGTCAATATATTATTTTTAATTCAAAAATATCTCAATTTAAGCAACTTAAAATTTCGAATCCCTAACGAGGCGTGCCGCTAGGCGTTCATAATGTTATACCCCTATTCAGAATGCAATGGAAAAGATTTCGAATCCTAATTCGGTCGTATGGAGAAGATAGCTTTTTGAACCCAATTAAAATATTAAATTTTCGATATTTATTTCAATGCGTTTCTATACCGTACGACCAAAAGGTAACTCCAAACGCTACGAAATTTGAAATCCGATAATAACACTCTATTACGGATCCAATGGAACTGGTTTTGTCGAAATCCGTGACTGTGCCTCGGATCGCTCTTTTAACGTCTCGATTATAATATAAAAATTTCAATTTCTAATTATTCGCTTTTAAATCAATTTAAATGTTAACAATCTTTATTGTTATTAAAATAAAATTTACATTCACTTCCAGCATCATTTTCAATCATATTAAATTTGGAATTCAATTATTCAAATAATTTAAAATATTAAATTTAAACAGTTTAATTGTTCAATAAATCAATAAATTCCAATATTAGATTTTAAATGAATTTTAGTTAACAATCAATTACTCTATTTACATCTAATGGGTTAAACATTTATTATTCAATTCAACTATTGATTGTGAACACATTCAATACATAGCATTTCCTTTCAATACTCGTTATTACTTAAATCTTCAAAATTAGTTTATTTCAAAATTTCATTCAGGTTCATATTCAATAACTTACATTCAATATCATTAAATTTTTATTTTTTAACCATTTTTATTTAATAATTACATTAAATTTAATAATTTAAATTAGCTAAAAATACGGGTTGTTACAGAAAGTATGTAGATGCCTATGATGAAATTGACAAACGTCTTGAACTGAACTATTTTTCATTTTATATAGTATTATAATTAAACGTACACAAACGTCTGGGATAAAATTTCTAGACTTCTGAAATTGAACAATTTTGTTCATTTACTTTGAGATGCTATATTTTCTTTATGAAGTGATGATGATATTTTGACTATTTTCTTTCAATAAACATGCATTATAAAATAGTTATATTGCAAAGGAAATTTCCAAAATATTTGTGTGTGTGCGTAATCATTAAATTGGAGATTGTACATAAAATATAGACCGACAAAAATTAAGATAAAAAACCTATTTGTTTTCTTCAATTTCAGCCCAATTTTGATGTCGATCATCATATCTCCTTGTATATATTCCTTCGTCTTGTATATCTCTTCTTGTATCTCCATGTATATACTTTTTATTGTACTGTGTATCTTCATGTTGAACTTATTTGTTTGTCTCGTTTTTATACTTATATACCTGCAAGTTAGCTTAGAGGTTTATTGGCATAATTTTATAGTTGTTGTCATTAAAATCGAACAAAAGATATTTTGACTTGTATAATTGTATAGCTCTGATTCCAAATGAAAGTCTATGCAGATCGAGTAATATGATTATATCTACTAAATTAAAACCTATATATAATAGCAGTGGAAATAAAAAACTATAAATTAAAGTACACTAGAGAATTTTATACTGGTTTGGACCTCCAGTCCTACATCCAGTCCCAGACTCCTTCTGGAATTAACTAACAAACAGCCACACTATGCCAGAAGGAATAAGCACCTGAGAAGCAGAATAGGATTTCAATACACTTGCGTGAGTAGCCGAACGGGACTTCAATACTTTTACCCGAGCAGCAAGGCAGGACTTCGACTACGAATGGTAGTAAGTTTCTTAACTGATTGTGTTCTACATAACATGGATAAGTTTATTAAGTACACCCTTCCTGTAATCTCCTTGAGATGATGATTTGAACGTGTAATTATATGAGGTAAATTGTTGAGAATATTTGTAATTCGCAAGTGCGTATAGATTAGAAAGAATTAGTAAATTAAAAAGTGAAATCTCTACTCTATTTATAGATTTGAAAAGTTCTAAATCAATAGTTGCAACCATTTGAATAATCGCAACTCTTGAGAAAGAAGATGACTCTTCTAAATCTAAATTTCTGTGAAGATTTGTCTTTGTACGTCAGGTCCAGAAGTCTGAGAAAAAGTTCCCAGATGTCTGGACGAATACAAAAAAATTTCAAAAAGCACAGGAACAAAAAAAGTCATCCAAACATCTAGAAATTTCATACCAGAAGTCTAGATTCAATATAAACGTCTAGAATAAAAAATTCAGACTTTTGGAATTGAACTAAAAAGTTCTTTCAAATTGAAAGTATACATATGTCTTTGATGAAAGTGGCAGACATCTGGAACTGAACTATTTTGTTCATTTTATATTGTATTATAATTTAAACGTACATAGACGTCTGCGATAAAAATTCTAGACGTTTGAAATTGAACCGTTTTGCTCATTTACTTTGAAATGCTGTATTTTCTTTATAGAATGATATTTTGACTATTTTCTTTGAATAAACATGTATTACAAAATAGTTATATTGCAAAGATAATTTCCAAAATATATTTGTGTGTGTGTAATCATCAAATTGGAGATTGTACATAAAATCTAGGCCAACAAAAATTAAGATATAAAACCTATTTGTTTTCTTCAATTTCAGCCCAGTTTTGATGTTGATCGTCATATCTCCTTATATATATATATTCCTTTATCTTGTCTCTGTCGGGTATATCACTTCTTGTATCTCCATGTATATATTTTTTTATCCTCTTTTGTATTGTGTATGTTCATGTTGAACTTATTTGTTTGTCTCTTTTTGATACTTATGTTGCTACAAGTTAGTTTAGAATTTTCTTTGGCATAATTGTATAGTTGTTGTCATTAAAATTCAGCAAGAGAGGTTCTAACATTCTCCCCCTTTTGATGATGGTAACTGAATTTTTTTAAAATATTTATTATATGATTAAAGCTCCCCCTAAGTATAATATCTCCCTTTTTTAATATGCATATGAATTTCTTCCTCTTTTTCATTATAAAAAAGAATGAGGGAATATATGAAGCGTACGAAATGATGATATATATAAATATAAAGAAAATGGTTAAGAACATCATGTAAATAGTAATGAGAAAGAAATAAAATACAAATACAAGAACAATATTAAAAAGCCACTTACAATAATTACATATAGGTTAGATCATTAATTATATTGGTCAGCAGTATTCCAAATGTCTAGTATAAATCAGTCAGATGTCTAGTTTTGGTAATTTCAAACCAGTAAGCAATGGAAGAAATTGCATCTGACATTTAGAAATTTTGAACCAGACGTCTGTTTGTGGATATAGACTTCTGTGTCAAAATATTCAAAAGTCTACCGTAGGTTAAAAAAATTTAATTTTTTTTATTACCCACAGCATTCCAGAAGTCTGGATATTTTGCCTAGATGTCTGATACGTTATGTATTCAGACTTTCTAATTTAGTTTCTCAAAGCTGACTTCAAAATTATTGTTTAAGGATTTTAAGCTTTTTCAAAAAATGTATAATTATTAGCCAAATTTGAAAATATTTAAACAAAATGTACATAATATTGGCTAATGTTAAAACATGATTTATACAATATTAATATAGTTATATATTTTAAAAATATTTGTTGCTTTCAAAAAAATATTGTTATTTTCCTTGAATTAATTTTTCACACTTATTTAGCATAATAAAAATATTTCTAGCACTTTTGAAAGCAACGTCTTAAAGAAATATTACTTTGTGACATTCTAAAATTAACAATGCCAAACCCTAACTATTTATACAAAAAAATGAATTAAACATACCGAATTTGCCGCATTTTCATTATCCATAAATGCTAGTTCTCCGTTAAATGTACGGAGCATTTGTTATTCAAAATCCATCTCATTCTTTTGTCTTTCTTTGGTACCTGCAAAAAATAAATTCTATATTTTGATACCCTCTTCCTACATCAGGGTCCAGGGTTTAGACTGAATGTAACTACCCACGAGAGTTTGGTATTCCCTTTGAAAGTATAATTATAATTTTTGTGAATAGTAGACAAAAATGTATCTATATGCTTATTTCTTATCAAACTGCTGTTAGTCTTCGAAACCCAAATTTTTATAGTCTTAAACTCATTAGTTGGTTTCTTTTGACTATCATCTTTCCTTTTAAAATTAGTATATAACGATCTATATTGTTTAGAGCTAGCCTTAACTTCTTTGCTATGTTTGTTATAGTCCATCCTCTTTTAGTAGAAGTATATTGTGAATTCTCTATACTTTAGAAAGATTCCCTCTACCTTTATTAAAATTAGTAACATTTTTAGTAATGCTTTCTAACTTTGCTTTAAGACCAACTACTTATAATTCTAATATTTTATTACTAAATCTAAATTGGGACTTTTTTTCTCATACATCGTTTTTATTTTTCTAAGTTTCAATTTCGTCACTTAATATGGTAAGCTGTGATGATATATTAGTACAAGAATCTTGAGATTTTACTAATTCCTCTTCTAGTATTGAAAGTATACAGACGTCTATGATGAAAGCGACAGACGTCTGGAACTGAACTATTTTGTTCATTTTATATTGTATTATAATTTAAACGTACACAGATGTCTGGGGTAAAAATTCCAGATGTTTGAAATTGAACTACTTTGTTGATTTACTTTGAAATGCTATATTTTCTTTATAAAATGATATTTTGAATATTTTATTTGAATAAACATGTATTATAAAATAGTTATATTACAAAGGTAATTTCCAAAATATAATTGTGTGTGTGTGCAATCATCAAAATGGAGATTGTACATAAAATCTAGACCGACAAAAATTAAGATATAAATCATATTTGTTTTCTTCAATTTCATCCCGGTGTTGATGTCAATCGTTATATATCCTTGTATATATATTCCTTCATCTTGTCTTCGTCATGTAAATCTCTTCTTATATCTCCATGTATATGCTTTTTATCCTCTTTTGTACCGTGTAACTTCATGTTGAACTTGTTTTGTCTCTTTTTGATCCTTATGTACCTGCAAGTTAGCTTAGAGGTTTTTTTGGCATAATTGTATAGTTGTTGTCATTAAAATTTAACAAAAGAGGTTCTAACATTCTCCCCCTTTTTGATGAAATGGTGATATACATAAATATGAAGAAAATGGTTAAGAACATCCTGAAAATATTAATGAGTAAGAAATAATATACAAATACCACAACAAGATTAAAAAGCCACTTACAACAATTACATATGGGTTAGATCATTAATTATAGTGGTCCACAGCATTCCAGACGTCTGGTATAAATCAATCAAATACCTAGTTTTGGTAATTTCAAACCAGTGAGCAGTGGAACAAATTGTAATGTTCTCAGATGTTTGGAATTTTTGAATCAGACGTCTATTTGTGGATATAGACGTTTGTGCCAAAAAATTCAAACGTCTGTTGTAGGTAAAAAAAATTAAAAAAAATACCTACAGCATTCCAGACGTCTGGATATTTTGTCCAGGTGTTTGAATATATTGTCTAGATGTCTAAAACATTGTGTATTCAGACTTTCTGATTTAGTTGTTCAAAGTTGACTTCAAATTTATTGTTTAAGGATTTTAAGCTTTTTCAAAAAATATATAATTATTAGCCAAATTCAAAAATATTTAAACAAAATGTACATAATATTGGTTCATATTAAAACATGATTTATGCAATATTAGACATAGTTATACATTTTAAATATTTGTTACTTTCAAAAAAATAATTTTATTTTCCTTGAAATAATTTTTCATACTTATTTAGCATAATAAAAATATTTCTAGCACTACTGAAAGCAACGTCTTAAAAAAATATTGCTTTGTGGCACTCTAACATTAACAACACCAGCCCCAAACTATTTATATAATATCAATTAGATATACCGAATTTTCTGCAGTTCCATTATCCTAAACCCTCGTTCTCCATCATATATACAAAACATTTTCTATTCAAAATCAATCTCATCCTTTTGTTTTTCTTTGGTACCTGCAAAAAATAAATTCTATATCTTAGTACTCACTTCCTACATCACGGTCCAGGGGGTTAGATCGAAGGTAACCATACCCAAGTGGGTTTGAAGTTCCCTTTGAAAGTATAATCAGAATTTTTGTGAATAGTAGAAAAAATGTATCAATATCCTTATTTCTTATCAAATTGTTGTTAGTCTTCGGAACCCAAAATTTTTATAGCCTTAGACTCATTAATTGGTTTCCTTTGACTATCATCTTTCTTTATGAAATTAGTATATAATGTGTTATCCCACCTTTTGTGAATAGCGACTCAACTGCTAAAAGAAGAAGCCACGACTCAGCACTCAACAAAACAACAAGTTAATTACCCTGAATAATCCGAGCGACTTAGCCATCTGTAGCCCCCAACGACCTACGACCTATGGCATTCAACGAGCTAACATTGCTATGGGTTAGGGACTTAACTTTCCGACAACTTTCAACGAGCCAAGCGACTTTACGACCTAAAGCACAAAGCGGCTAAACATGGCACGACTTAACGACTTAGGGGACTTCAACGACCTAACGAGTTAAGGAAGAAACAACTTAATGATCTAAAGACACCAGAGACTCAACAAGTTAACGATCTACGGGTTAACGACCTACCAGCTAAAGCAGTTGATCAAGCGCAACCATTACAAGTCATAGCCCATAACCATTAGGTCGCTGACGACCTACGACCTAACGACCTAACTTCCTAACTTCCTAACGACCTAACTTCCTAATGACTTAACCTTCTATGCAACAACATACTAAGTCGCTCACAGCCTATATCTCATCCAGGACAGCTCCACTAAGTTGCTAACGACTTATGCTACTGCAAAATTACCCTAGGTCACAACACCTTAGGTCGCTGACGACCTACGACTTACCTCCAGATTTCCCTATAAATAACCACCTGCTCCACATTGAAAAGGGGGACTTTTCGGGGACTTTTTCCCGAACTTTTTCCGGACTTTGAAGCGTCGAAACTCTGTTGCATTCACGACCTCTACAACACCTCTACTACCAAAAACACTTCAAACTACCTAAAGGGATGATCAGCTACATTCAAGATGGACTCCAGAATCTCTTTTGCATTGTAGTGCTAATTACTTGTATCGATTATTGAATAATCGGAGGAATTCTTGTAAAACTTATAATCGAACTTGTGATAAAGAAGATAAAGTGGATGTAGGCTTGACTTTGAGCCGAACCACTATAAAAACTGCTGTCTCTTTACTTTTACTGCAATTATCTACTTGTTTTAGTTCCCGTACCAACGGGTGGTGCTTTCACTTTATTACTACTTACACCGGGGTGTTAGCGTTCACATTTTTCGCGTTAACATTTTTGGTGCTTTCACTGAGAATTGAACTCAGGGATTCTACTGCTTGAAAGTTGAGTTTGAAGGTTTAAGAGTTTAGATCTGAAAAACTATGACAAGGCAATCAAATAGACGACAAAGACAGGAAAGAAGTCAACACGAGGGGAGTCAAGAGGCTTCCTCAGGAGCGAACCAAACCTCAGTCTTCGTCACCAGGAATGAGATAGAGATAATGATGAAAAGACAAGAAGAAATGATCCAGAATCTGTTTCAACTGATCGGGCAACTTGGAGCCCAAAATCATAAACCAGATAGAGCGGGACCATCAGGGGCAGCCCCTGGGCTAGGGGGCAGCCCCCAGGAGCGTGTTGATCCAACCTTAGGCAGGATACCGACCGACACTAGGCCACTAAGAGCTAGCAGAGGAACAGAAACCCAGCCAGAAGAACAGATTCCGGAATTCCCTCGTGAGCTCGGGGGGCAGGACGAAGGCAATGGACGAGAACTACAACTCGGAGACAATGATAGGTTAGTAGAGATGGTCAGGCGGGCTATGAGAGGCGGATTGGTAAACAAAGATCTGGAGGATGTGAATAGAAGTCCATTTACTACGGCAATCAGGCGAGCAAGGAACCCACCGGATTTCAAGTTACCATCATTGGATATGTATAATGGGAGGACAGACCCTACAGTCCATCTGACAAAGTATATGAGGCATATGAAAGTGCTGGGGGCATCAGAGGAGGTCATGGCCCGGTGCTTTCCATTATACCTGGCAGATATTGCAGCATTATGGTTTAAACAACTCGAGAGTGAATCTATTGGAACATGGAATGATTTGACTAAAAGGTTTATGAGACAATTCAGGGTCCACATTTCGAGGCCCAAGAATGTGATGAGTTTAGCAGCACTGAAGCAAAGAACTGGAGAGTCTTTGAGAAGCTTTTTGACGTGGTTTAACGCAGCCGCAGCATCGGTGGATCGACCAGATCCATCCATGGTTTTAATGGCAGCTGTATCGGGCATAGCTGATGGCATAGAGTTCAAAAATTCACTGACAAGAGATCCCCCTATGGATCTAGGGGAGTTTTACCATGAAGCCGAAGGATTCTTACGATTAGAAGACGCAAATGTTGAAAGAGAAGAAGGAGAAGGAATAGAAGTTTATGCACTTAAAGGCGGAAAACCTCTTGAAAAGGATTTTGACAAAGATAAAGGAAAGCGGAAAGCGGAAGATAATGATGATAGGTCAAAGCGAGCGCGAAGGGAGCCGCGTTTCATCACTTATTCGAAATTGAACGAAAGTTTGGAGCAAATTTACCAAGATACTAGAGAGCAAGATTCTTATCACAAGCCAATAAGGAGAGATCCGACCAGCAATGAAAGAAAGTCAGACAAATATTGCTTATTCCATGAGTTGAATGGTCTTAGCACAAATGATTGCAGGCACTTAAAGGATGAAGTTGAAGGGCATATCCGTAATGGTCTGCTATCGCAATATGTGAAAAGGGGAGCAACGACGGTGGAACGGGAACGGCCACCACCTGCACCTGTTGGAGACGGCTCAGGATCGAAACATCAACTTGTCATCAATTGATTGGTGTAATGACGAATAAGTAGCAAACTCCACACCAACGCGATTAAGTCTTTTTACACATGTACAGGACCGCGAACGATCCTCAGGCATGCTCTGATATGACTACTAATCGCATCGGTGTAGGTGTTTGCACTTTGACGTCTCTGTTTTGCTTTTGTTTTCCATTTTTCATGCTTAGACTTGATCCTGTTTGATATTTCTGCTAAAAACTTATTTTCAGTAAAAAATGATACTTGTGATTCCATAACGGCTAAGCCACTTACACATGTACGGGATCACGAACGGTCCCTAGGCATGCTCTGAGTTGGTGATAAACCGTCGCAACAAACAATCCAGAAACTCACCCGAACGTGAAATCTGGTATTGATGATGCTAAGTCCCCCCCGGGCACACATAAACCCGACCGCGAACGGTCAAAAACTCGCCTCGAACGTCACCCGACCGCGAACGGTCACAATTCGCCTCGAACGGCACCCGACCGCGAACGGTCAAAACTCGCCTCGAACGGCACCCGACCGCGAACGGTCACAATTCGCCTCGAACGGCACCCGACCGCGAACGGTCAAAACTCGCCTCGAACGGCACCCGACCGCGAACGGTCAAAAACTCGCCTCGAACGGCACCCGACCGCGAACGGTCAAAACTCGCCTCAAACGGCACCCGACCGCGAACGGTCACAAATTGCCTCGAATGACATATGATCCCGAACGGTCGTCATTCGTGGTCAGATAAAACTATCAATTTTTCTTTACAGGTCATCAACAAGATATGAACATCCGGCTTATAGCATTACAAAACACACCTTCCTCTCGCAAGGCATGTTTTGGGGGGCAAGTGTTATCCCACCTTTTGTGAATAGCGACTCAACTGCTAAAAGAAGAAGCCACGACTCAGCACTCAACAAAACAACAAGTTAATTACCCTGAATAATCCGAGCGACTTTGCCATCTACAGCCCCCAGCGACCTACGACCTATGGCATTCAACGAGCTAACATTGCTATGGGTTAGCGACTTAACTTTTCGACAACTTTCAACGAGCCAAGCAACTTTACGACCTAAAGCACAAAGCGGCTCAACATGGCACGACTTAGGGGACTTCAACGACCTCACGAGTTAAGGAAGAAACGACTTAATGATCTAAAGACACCAGAGACTCAACAAGTTAATGATCTACGGGTTAACGACCTACCAGCTAAAGCAGTTGATCAAGCGCAACCATTACAAGCCATAGCCCATAACCATTAGGTCACTGACGATCTATGACCTAACGACCTAACTTCCTAACTTCCTAACGACCTAACTTCCTAGCAACCTAAATTCCTAACGACCTAACGACCTAACTTCCTAACGACCTAACTTCCTAACGACTTAACCTTCTATGCAACAACATACTAAGTCGCTCACAGCCTATATCTCATCTAGGATAGCTACTCTAAGTCGCTAACGACTTATGTTACTTCAGAATTACCCTAGGTCGCAACACCTTAGGTCGCTGACAACCTACGACCTACGACTTACCTCCAGATTTCCCTATAAATAACCACCTGCTCCACATTGAAAAGGGGGACTTTTCGGGGACTTTTTCCCGGACTTTTTCTGGGCTTTGAAGCGTCGAAACTCTGCTGCATTCATGACCTCTACAACACCTCTACTACCAAAAACACTTCAAATACCTAAAGGGTAGATCAGCTACATTCAAGATGGACTCCAGAATCTCTTTTTCATTGTAGTGATAATTACTTGTATCGATTGTTGAATAATCGGAGGAATTCTTGTAAAACTTGTAATCGAACTTGTGATAAAGAAGATAAAGTGGATGTAGGCTTGACTTTGAGCCGAACCACTATAAAAATTGCTGTCTCTTTACTTTTACCACAATTATCTGCTTGTTTTAGTTCTCGTACCAACGGGTGGTGCTTTCACTTTATTACTACTTACACCGGGGTTTGTTAACATAATGATCTATATTGTTTAGTGCTAGTCTTAACTTCTTTGCTAGGTTTGTTATAGCCTAATCCTCTTTTACTAGAAGTAGATTGTGAATTCTCTATAATTTTAGAATGATTCTCTCTACCTTTATTAAAATTAGAAATGTTTTTAGTAATATTTTCTAACTTAGCTTTTAGACCATCCATTTCTAATTCTAATATTTTATTACTAGAATTTAAATTGTGATTTTCTTTTGTTAATACATCGTTTTATTTTTTAAGTTTCTATTCCGTCACTTAACATAGCGAGCTATGATGATATACAAGAATCTTGAGATTTTATTAATTCCACTTATAGTATTTTCTTTTCATCTTTTAGCAAAGTATCAATTTCTAGTTCACTTCTATTCAATTTTCCTAATGTACTTTATATTTTCTATTCAAATCTTTTAGCTTATCTAATAACTCAAAATTTATTTCAACTAGAACATCAATGAGAGTTCACTTACATCGTCATTAATAGCCATGAAACATACATTTGCTTGTTCGGAATTGTTATCACTATTTGACGAACAAGATGAGTCTGAATTATCCTAAGTTACCAAAAATGCCTACTTCTTCTTGTTATGAAATTTCTCGCTCTTATTGAAGTTATTCTTCTTTCGTTCTGGGTAGTCTTTCTTTATGTGCCCTGTCTTGTCACATTCATAATATTTGAGCGATGAAGATGAAGGATCATTATTGTTGTTGCCAAACTTTTTAGTCTTCTTATGCTTTAAAAACTTCCTAAAACTTTTGGCTAAAAATGCAACGTCGTCGTCATCTATATCGGATTCTTCTTTCTCTTCTTGAAATGCAATAGTCTTTCTGTTTTGAGCATGTACTCTTTTTCCCTGCAAGTTCACTTAATACAACATGAGATCTCCTATTAACACTTCTGGTTTTATGGTTGAAATGTCAATTGCATCTTCGATAGTTAAGACCTTTCGTTCCCACTCATCCGTTAAAGAATTCGGGATTTTTGAAATAGTATCAAAATCAGTGTAGTTTTCTCCTAGTTCTAGAAGTGAGTGATATATGCCTTGGAATCTAAAGTACATGTCATTATAGTTTCATCTTGCTTCAATCTAAAATTTTGAAATAGATTTATAAGCATATAAATCTTGCTTTATTTGACTTTGTTTTGTACCTTCATGAGTTAGTTTAAGAGTACGCCAAATTTCATATGCGGATGTGCACACACTTACTGTATTCAACTCATTTTTGTCTAAAGACCAAAATAACATATCCATTGCCTTAGCATTACTAGTAACATCTAGTTTTTGGGTGTTTGACTATTGTGCATAAGCAGTGATAAGAACAGTGTATTCCTATTGTGTAATATTCTAGGTGTCATACCCATTAGCCTACATACATATATATTCTCATTCTAGTTGACCAATAAACATAATTTAATCCATTAAATAGTGGTGGTCGTAGAGTAGATCGTCCTTCAACAAAAACCGTAGTGCTGTCCATATTACTTAGATATCAAAAACTGCATTATGGTTATATGATAGCCTTGCTCCGATACCAAATGAAAGTCTACGCGGATCGAGTAATATGATTATATCTACTAAATTAAAACTTGTATATAATAGCAGTGGAATTAAAGAATTATAATGTAAAGTGCACCAGAGATTTTATACTGGTTCGGACCTCCAGTCCTACGTTCAGTCCCAGACTCCTTCTGAAATTAACTAACAGACACCCTCACTTCGCTCGGAGGAATAGGCACCTGAGCAGTAGAACTGAATTTCAATACACTTGCCCGAGCAGTGTGCCTGAGCCCCCGAACAGGACTTAGACTATGAACGGTAGTAAGTTTCTTGACTGAATGTGTTCTAGATAACACAGATAAGTCTATTAAGTACACCCTTTCTATAATCTCCTTGAGATGATGATTTGAACGTGTAATTGTAGGAGGGAAATTATTTAGAATAGTTGTAATTCACAAGTGCGTATAGATTAAAACGATAGAAAGTGAAATCTCAACTCTATTTATAGATTTGAAAAGTTCTAAATCAATAGTTGCAACCATTTGAATAATTGCAACCCTTGAGAAAGAAGACGAGTTGTCTCTGTTCATCAGTTCCATAAGTCTGAGCAAAAATTCCCAGATGTCTGGACGAATATAAAAAATTCCGAAAAGCACAGGAACAAAAAAACAAGTTATCTAGATATATGGAATTTTCATACCAGACGTCTAGATTCAGTATAAACGTCTAGTATAAAAAAATTCAGATGTCTGGAATTGAACTAAAAAGTTCTTCTAAATTAAAAGTATATAGATGTTTATGATGAAAGCGACAGACTTCTGAAACTGAACTATTTTGTTTATTTTATATTGTATTATAATTTAAATGTATACAGACGTCTGGGATAAAAATTCCAAATGTATGAAATTGAACTATTTTGTTCATTACTTTGAGATGTTATATTTTCTTTATAAAATGACATTTTGACTATTTTCTTTGAATAAACACGTATTATAAATAGTTATATTGCAAAGATAATTTCCAAAATATATTTGTGTGTGTGTATGTAATGATTAAATTGGAGATTGTACATAAAATCTAGACTGACAAAAATTAAGATATAAAACCTGTTTGTTTTCTTTAATTTTAGCCTAGTTTTGATGTAGATCGTCATATCTCCTTGTATATATTCCTTCGTCTTGTCTCTATCGTGTATATCTCTGCTTGTATCTCCATGTATATACTTTTTATCCTCCTTTGTACTATGTATCTTCATGTTGAACTTATTTTTTTGATACTTATGTAACTGCAAGTTAGCTTAGTGGTTTTTTTTGGCATAATTGTATAGTTGTTGTCATTCCAACAAGAGAGATTCTAACATATACCACTTTTTGGCATAATTGTATAGTTGTTGTCATTAAAATCCAACAAGAGAGATTCTAACATATACCACATTCATATTGGTAAAAATGTATTTTTTTACTCAAGTATAAAGATATATAAGCTACATAACATAAATTATAAATAAATAATAATAATTTTAATTTATAGCTATTTATTTTGCTGAATTTATCATGCGTTGCATAAATAAGTTTTAATTTTAACATTAAAAATATAAATACTACGTTCTAAAATATTACTAGGTGCAATACACAAGTTACACACTAGATTTATTTGTAGATAATGTCGTTTGGCTACTGTAATGATCCGTATTTACGTATCGAAGGATCGTAAAATATTTTTATTTTATTCGTATGAGGTCATATTATTCTATAATTTTAGGATATGACTATTAGGGACACTACACATCTATGATTTTTCCCAAATTTCTATTTGACCATTTTGATCCTTGAAATCTTGTTTCGGAGATAACTTTTGATAGGATTTGAATTAGGGTTTCAAACTAGTTCATTACTCCAAGACGATGGTTTCCCATTTCGAAGAGTGGTCACAATAAAAAAAATAGAGTTACAGTTAGGAAGTTATGCCTATTTTAAGTTTTTAAAGACGTTGGCCAAAATTAGTGTGTAACTAATTAAGCCCATTAGTCTAATTACATGACACTATAAATAAAGGGCTGAAGAGTCAAATTAAAAAATTTCCCTCTCATTCTAAATCATGTCTAAACCCTAATTAGCCCTAGATCCATCCTAATTTCATCCAAAATCACCCAAATTACTCTCTAAATCAAACTAGATTATGGATTAGAGATTGGATCTCAATTAGAAGATAGAGATCATCGATTTGCTTGATTTGGAGTGCTTTTCTTTGCTGTTCGAATTAGGTCTACATACAAATTGGTTGAATTTGGAAACTGGTTTGTGGTGTATACCTTTTTACTATACTACACATATTTATATGGTAGAATCATAGGATTTAACATGTTTTAAATTAATTTTTGCCATAAAACCTTTTCTAACTTTAATGACATGTTAATATATGCATATGATATAGATTGGTTAGAAATCACCTTGATTTATGTTCATATATTCATGCATATGTAGATCTATGTTAGAAGTTGCCTTGTTTATCTTATTTTGATGGATTGCAAGTTTAATTGGATGAAATTACTTGCTATTTTATGTTTGGATGATATGATTTGATGTTGTTTGCTAGTGTTGTGCATGCATAGAAAGATAGGTCAGAAGATTGAGCAAATCAGAAGCCAAGTTGGTCCGAATTGGACGAAACTTGCTAGATGTGCTCTAGAGTATGGTGCAAGAGGTATGATGGGTCGCAACTCAAATGGGGCTAAGTATATAACTCGACATGAAGTTATGCTCAAGGAGGCTATGACTCGGTGGTTTGTATGGCTGGGTAGAGCATGGTTAGATGAGATGTTCTATAGCAAGATGTTGGAAAATTTGGCTAAGTATTGGATTTGGGCCTAGTTATATCTAGAACTAGAAGACGTGGCTTTGGATTAGGGCTGATTTATCAAAGAGGGTTGAGCCGTGTCTAAGGCACCTAGGGAAGAGTATTGGCTCGTTCGTATCAGGTTGGATGACGATATAACAACATGATGAAAAGCTATGGTCTTTGGATGGCTCGTGTTGGGAGTATGTTCAAAAGATGGTGACTCAGAAAGGAAGGAGGCGTATGATCGGAGAATATGGATGGGTTCTTCATAAATAATAAAATCTGGATTGAGAAAGAAGGGCTCGGTATCCAAATAGAGCAAAGGTGGGTTGGGGTATATGTGCTAAGGAATCATGATGACTCGGAGAGTTTTTGTTATACTCGAAGCAGGGGTACTATAAGCGGGGAATCCCGTAGGTCAATTGAGGGACTTGTATGCCTTGGATCTGTAGCTTTGGGTCTAATGTCCAACTTTGGGTTGCGAGACACGTACCTAGCTTTGGGCTGCAAGATACAAGAGTAAAACAGAGAACTGGGATTTCCATTAGTCCTTGGCTTAGAGGCCGTACGAGTTATCATATATTCAGATTATAAGAAGTGATAGTTAGAATTATTGATGGATGCTATGGAAGCTTTGGTTGTTTTCTTTAGTAGGCTATCACTCATAGGTATCAGGGGAATTTGGAGATAAGAATACCTGGAATTCCTTTTGTTTGGTTTATAGTATATCTTTATAATATGATAGAGTAGCATTTTATAGTGTTATATGCTAATTATTTGGTTACAAGGACATGTCAGGTATGGTTCATGTACTCTTGTTCCTTACTATATTTACCTGTGTAGTATTTTGAGACTTATTTACTACCCACACCAGACTGTTGTTTGATCCAAGGTTTTATGCTTTGTTTCTTATTATCTTGGGTACTCTTAAATGAGTAGACTGGATAACAAGTCTAGTTGATGTAGTATTTGTTCGAAGGACGAGTTGGATGGAGCTATCTCGTATTATGTACATGTATCGATTCCTATGCTTTTCCGATGGGCAATGCTGTGGAGCTCGTGACAGTGCTTGCTTATTTCTACTTGTTGAAACAGTTTATTTGAGTTTACTTCTATTATATAAAGTCTACTACATTTGATGTATAACTTTGTGGATCTATTGCTTTGATGATCTGTTCACTAGTTATTACTGTCTCTTCTGTTGTATCTGTGATATTATATTCTAACCATGCACTGTGAGATATGATAGGTTATATGCTATATTGGTTTATTTCAAACTTGATGGTCGTCCTATATCAATCGGGTATGGACATAACACTATTTGTATACTATTGGTGCCGGTGGTATAGTGCAGTCATCACATTTGGTATTAAAGTTTTGGTTACATGATTAACTGGAGTTGATACCATGATCTAGTAGAGATAGGGAAGGTGTTATCGCCTTAGACTGGATCGAGAGTGTATATATATACGAAAGAGTGCGTACTTGTTATAAGTTTGGTTTTCAAAACTATATAGTATTATATTATATTGTATAAGCTGCATCCACATTAACACTATAAACACGGTTTTCTTTATGAGAGACTGATCATTCTTCTTACAGATAAGAATAAGCCGGCATATAAGGAATGCGGTGAGCAATTCTTCTTTAGAAGTAGAGGAAGGAGTAGGATCAGAAGCTGCTACGCCTGATATTTAAGCCATGTTCAATGCTATGATGGCTAATATGATAAGGAATGCTCTTGGAGTAGTTATGGGTGGAGGTGCTCCTGTGAAAGCATCTAGGATTTATTAACTGAACAAAGATTATTCTACTCTTGGAGGGAAGTCATTCCATGGGACGTAATCAGCCATATAAGTGCAAGACCGGTTGGATAATTGTGAATGCATCATTGCTGATATGGATCTGGAAGGTGCTATGAAGAGAAAATTGTCTTCGAGACAGCTTCAAAGCCGAGCTAAGAATTGGTGGAATGCTATCACTATCGCTACTCTGGAAGACCGGTTTTCTTAGGATTAGTTTCAGACGAGGTTTGAGTAGAAGTTTATTTCGGTGGCTTAAAAGTCAGTTCTGTTTAGAAAATTTGTTGATATCAAGTAGGAAGAGATGACCGTCTTTGAATATGTGGCAGAATTTGATGCTTTGTCTAAGTATGGGATATTGTTTATCAACACTCTATTGAGGAAGAATGAGAAATTCATCATTGGTTTGGATGACTACTTAGGAGAAAAGCTTGTGGACCATATAGATGACCCGTTTGAGAAGCTTGTAGATAAGGCGGTTGCCGTGAAAGCTTGTACCCTAAAGCTAAGACTGCTATTGTTATTTCTGCTGAGAAAGAAGAGCCAAAGCCCCAGTAAGGCGGTGAAGGCAAGGAGAGGTGGAATGGAAAGAGAAGGCAGTCCCAGGGAAAGAGTGGTAAAAAGAAGGGTAAATGGAAACCTACTTGCTTTGGATGCAACGAAAAGGGTCGTTTGATTAAAGATTGCAAGACGAGTGAGAAGATGAAATGTTACAACTGTGACAAGCCTGGGCATTTGAAGAAGAATTGTCCTGAACTAGTAGATGATAAGACCGTAGTGAAAACGTATGCCTTGGACGCAGTCTCGACTTCGTCGAGTGCTCCATCGATGAAGGAGAATGGGAAGGGAGTCGTCATTCAAGGTATGCTTTCTATTGGTGACATTCATGTTCGAGTTTTGTTTGATACCGGTGCTTCTCATTCATTCATCTATAGTGACCTAGTAGATAGGTTGGGATTGGAACCTGAGATGGTAGAACGACCCCTAATCATGACAAACCCTATTGGAGGCTCTACCAGTCTTTGCATGGACTTTCATGGCCTAGTATTATCGAGTCATGAATGTTCTTTGGTTTGTAACTGTTTTATTTTGAACTTTGTTGGATTTGGGATTATCTTAGATATGGACTGGCTTAGGTGCATGGTTTTAAATCTCCTATATATCGCCCGAGATCTCCTCCGAGATCTCCTTTTCACACTTAAATGAGACGAGACATCAAATCTCCTTCATATCTCCCTCGACACTCATCTCGTCCGAGATATTCAAATCTCACCCGAAATATGGATCAAAATCTCAATCCGAGATCCCACCCGAAATTATAAATTTTTCTTATTTTGCATAATATTTTTTATTTTCATATTGATTCAAAAGAAACTACCCAATCCAATTATAATTTACCAACTTCTTGAACATATTCTTTACTTTTTATCTTAATGAGTCATAACGAAAAGTTTCACTTCTTTATTATGTTCAAATAAAAGGATATTATTCAATCATTAACAAATCAATTAAGCTAATCAAGTTACTACTCTTCTAAAAATATTCATTTTTCCATGTAAATCAAGTATGTTACCATTTTTATTTTTACTAGGAAAGTTATAACCGTTAAATAAATTTTTGACACATCAATTTTAGACACATAAGTACATCCGAGATATTCCCGAGATGCATTATAAGACCCGAGATGTCAATACGAGATGTACACCCGATATGTACTCATCTCGTCCGAGATCTCCCCCGATACGAGATAACTTGTGTAAAAATTCCGAGACGAAACGTGACCGAAATCCGATATTTAAAACCATGCTTAGGTGGCATGTGGCCACAATGGATTGCGAGAAGCTGTTGGTGACAATCAGAGATGTGGATGGATGAACGTGAGTGATGAGCTGCATACCAAAGGATGGGGTGATGGTTAGCTTTCTATATTCACTCGAGGTTCCACAAGAGGGATTGTCATAAGTGCCTATCACTAGAGAGTATCCGGACATCTTCGAGGAAGTGACTAGATGCCGCCGCATAGAGAGATCGAGTTTCAAATAGACTTTGGTGAAGGAAGCCATACCGATAGTTATGCCTTTGAGGCGTATGGCACCCAGAGATCAGAAGGAATTGGAGGTGCAAGTGAATTAGCTATTGAGGATCATTCGAAGGAGCATATCTGAGTGGAGCGCACCTATAGTATTCACAATGAAGGCGGATGACTCTCTGAGGTTGTGTGTGGATTATCATGAGCTAAATAAAGTGACAAAGAAGAACAAGTATCCACTCCCATGCATTGATGAATTGTTTGATCAGCTGCGTGCAAAGGTGTTCTCCCAAATGGATTTGGGGATGAGATTTCACCAGTTGAGAGTAGCGAAGGAGAGTGTGCCTATTACTATGTTTCGTATGTTGTTGGGTTTCTATGAGTGGTTGGTGATGCCATTTGGATTGACTAACGCTCTGGCATACTTGTGGATCTCATGAATCCTGTTTTCCAGGACCAGCTAAATAAGTTCGTGCTTGTGTTAGTGGATGATATTTTGGTCTACTCCAGTACTGAAGAAGATCACAAGACGCACTTGAGAATTATGCTTGAGATATCGAGGAAACACAAGTTGAGAGCGAAGTTCTCTAAGTGTCATTTCTGGAGAGAAGAAGTGAGATCCTTGGGTCATGTCATTCGGTACAAAGTATAGTTGCGGATCCTACGAAGGTGGCAGCGGTTCAAGATTGGAATCGGGCCAAGAATGCTATGGATCAAGGAGTTTCCTAGGATTGGCAGGATACTATAGATGCTTCATAAAGGACTTCTCGAAGGTTGCAGCACCGTTGACCAACTTGACGAAGAAGAATCAGACCTTTGTATGGGATGTGAAGTGTGAGCATGCATTTATGAGTTTAAGAGAGGTTGAAGAGTGCATCGGTGTTGACCATTCCAAGTAGAAATGAAGAGTTGATAGTATACATTGATGCCAGTGGTACTTGACTGGATGCAGTATTGATGCAGAAAGGGAAAGTTGTTGCCTATGCAGGTCGACAGCTAAAGCCGCACGAGAGGAATTTCCCAACTCATGATTTGGAATTAGCGGCAATTTTTTTTGCTTTGAAGATGTGGAGGCACTATATATTAGGAGAGAGGTTTGAGCTATTTATGGACCACAAATCCTTGAAGTACCTTTTCTCTCATAAGGATCTCAACCTTCGACAACAATGGTGGTTGGAATTCTTGGCCTCTTACGATTTTAGTATTTTCTACACTCTAGGAAAGGAAATGTAGTCGCCGATGCAATAAGTAGAAGATATGCTGGGTTGGGAGCAATGTTCTTGGAATGGAAGTAGAAAGAAATATTGCTAGATTTGATTTTAGGACTCACTATGACCTAGAGCTTGAAACGTTCGCAAGTTTATCGATTAGACCTACTCTGATTAAAAGGACTGGTACTACTCAGAAGCAATATGCTAGGCTGGCGGACATCATAGCAAAGATTGTAGAAGGAGAAGAATATGAAGACATAAAGCAATACAAACTCAAACGAGAGGGTTGGCTTCATAAGAATGGAAGATTATTTGTTCCCATTGTTGATAGATTGTGAAATGAAGTGCTAAGAGAGTGTCATCATTCCAGATTGACTATTCATGCTAGTGGTAATAAGATGTACCGAGATATGAAGTAGACCTACTACTAGGAAGGTATGAAGTTGGATGTTGGGGCATTCATCCCGAAGTGTATGAACTGTCATTTGGTAAAGGCAGAGCAGAAGAAACCTAGTAGACTGTTACAAACGCTAGGAATTTCTAAGTGGAAATAGGAGCAAGTATCGATGGATTTTATAGATGGACCGCCGAGGATTCGAGCAGGGTACGATGCAAGTTGGCTTATAACAGATCAGTTGACCAAGAGTGCGAGTTTTATACCCGTCAAGTCAAGTAGAACGACATCCAAGCGGGCGGAGTTGTATGTAAAATAGATAATACTTTTCCACGACATGCCGAAGAGCATTGTGAGTGATCAAGATCCGTTGTTCACTAGTAGGTTTTGGTAGAGCTTACAAGAGGCATTAGGGATGGAGCTGCATCTTAGTACAACTTATCACCCACAAATGGATGGGTATACCGAAAGAGTAAATCGTATGTTGGAAGATCTCTTGCGAGCATGCATTATAGACTTTAGTGGGTCAAGGGATGTTCATTTGCATTTGGTGAAGTTTGCATACAAAATAGTTATCAGTTGAGTATTGGGATGGCTCCGTATGAAGCATTGTATGGCTAACCATGTAATGCTCCCTCATGTTGGTGGGAGGCGGGCGAGAAACTGGTACTTGAGCCAAATATGATTAGAGAGATTCCAAAGAAGATTGAGGTCATTCGGCAACAAATGAAAGTTGCTCAGGATCGACAGAAAAGCTACGCGGATAAGAGACGAAGAGAGTTAGAGTTTTTTTTACCAAAGATATGGTGTTTGTAAAAGTTTCTCCTCTAAAGAATGTAGTTCGACGGTAGAAAGGGGAAGTTGGCAATGAGATTCGTAGGTCCTTTTCAGATAGTTGAGAGAATCAGGAAGCTGCATACATGGTCAACTTATCTCAAAAGATGGGCATGTATAATGTTTTTTATGTCTCTTATTTATAGTAGTTTGTGCACGACTCAAGTGTAAAGATTACACCGAATTAGCTTGAAGATGTTGAGGTAGAACCAGAAGTTCCTATATCTCATAGGCTGCTTCAATTTGTTGGGTACGATACAAAAAAGCTTAGGAGAAAAACTATAAAGCTAGTTAAGGCACAATGGAGCGAAAGTGAGGACGGTTGTACGTGGGGAACGGAAGAGAGCATGAGGACTTCTTATTTGGAGCTATTTGAATGGTAAGACCCATCGTTTATCGTGTTTACTTTCAAAATTGTATACTATATTTGATAGGTTAGTATTCCGCATGCTAGGACAGTTTAACTATACTATTGGTTACATGGCTGCTTTTTTGAGATGTATGATGCTTGGTAAGCATGTAGGATAACTATGGCTACTTATACTTTAGCTTATTTGGGGATTTCGGGGCGAAATTCCTTAAGGGGTGGGGGGAGAATGTAGCGACCCTTATTTTACATATCGGAAGATCGTAACATATTTTTATTTTATTCATATAAAGTCGTATGATTCCATAATTTTGGGATATGACTATTAGGGACATTTTATACATCTTGATTTTTCTTGAATTTCTATTTGACCATTTTGACCCTGAAAATATTATTTAGGCTATAACTTTTGATAGGAGTCGAATTAGGGTCCCAAACTCGTTCCATTGCTTCAAGATGATGGTTTCACATTCCGTAGAGTAGTCATAATAGAAAAACGGACTTACAGTAGAAACTTGTGCCTATTTTAAGTTTTTAAAGCTGCTGGCAATTATTAGTGTGTAATTAATTAAGCCTATTAGTGAGGCCATTAGTTTAATTAGAGAACACTATAAATATAGGGCTGAAGAGTCAAATTAAAACATTTTCCTCTCATTCTAAATCAGGTCTAAACCCTAATTAGTCCTAGATCCATCCTAATTTCATCCAAAATCACCCAATTTGCTCTCTAAATCAAACTAGATTGCGGATTAGAGATTGGATCCTCATTAGAAAATAGAGATCATCAAATTGCTTGATTTTGAGTGCTTTTCTTCATTGTTCAGATTATATCTACAGATAAATTGGTTGAATTTTATAATTGGTAAGTGGTTTATGCCTTCTCACTATACTATACATGGTCATATGGTAGAATTATAGGATTTAACATGTTTTAAATTGATTTCGGTCATAAAACCTTTTATAACTTTAATGATATGTCAATCCATGCATATGATATATATTGATTAGAAATCACATTGATTTATGTTCATATATTCAGGCATATATAGATCTATGTTAGAAGTTGCCTTGTTTTTCTTACTTTAATGGATTGCAAGTTTGATTGGATGAAATTGCTTGTTATTTTATGTTTGGATGATATGATTTGATGTTGTTTACTATTGTTGTGCATGCATAGAAAGATAGATCGAAGGATTGAGAAAATCGGAATCTAAGTTAGTAGGAATTAGACGAAACTTGGTAGATATGCTCTAGAGTATGGTGGGAAGAGGCATGATGAGTTGCAACTCAAATGGTGCTAAGTTCATAACTCAGCATCGAGTTTTGTTGAAGGAGGCTATGACTCGGTGGTTTATACGGTTGGGTAGAGCATGGCTAGATGAGATGTTATAAAGTAAGATGTTGGAAAATTTGGCTAAGTTATTGGATTGTTACCGAGTTATATCTAGAACTAGAAGACAGGGCTTTGGATTGGGGTCGATTTATCAAATAGGATGAGACGGGGTCTAAGGCACCTAGAGAAGAGTACTAGAGGCAAGGAAAGAGATGGTAGCCAATAATTGGCTAAGTGTATAACTTGGTATAGAGTTATCTCTATGAGTCGGTACCAAGTGATTACATTACATGGGATGGATGTGGAACTTTCAAGACAGGAAGAGGATACTCTGTTGATCGTGCTGGAGGTGTTGGCTCCTTCGTACCAGGTTGGATGACGATATAACAACATGATGAAAAGTTATGGTCTTCAGATGTTGGCTCGTGTTGGGAGTAGGTTCCGAAGATGGCGGCTCGGAAAGAAGGGAGCCGTATGATCAGAGAATATGGATGGATTCTTCATGAATAATGGAATCTAGATTGAGCAAGAAGGGCTCGGTATCCAAATGGAGCAAAGATAGGATCGGGTATATGTGTCAAGGAATCGTTGATAACTCGGGGAGTTTTCAGTTGTACTCGAAGCAGGGATACTGTAAGTGGGGACGCCCATTGGTCAATTGAGGGACCTGTATACCTTGGACCTATAACTTTAGTCTAGTGTCCAACTTTGGACTGCGAGATACGAGAGTAAAACAGAGAACCGGGATTTCCATTAGTCCCCGGCTTGGGGATCATTAGGGTTATCATATATTCAGAGCACAAAGAGTGATAGTTAGAATTATTGATGGATGTTATGGATGCTTTGGTTGTTTTCTTTAATAGGCTATTACTCATAGGTATCTGGGGAAGTAGATTTTGGAGAAAGGAATAAGTGGAAAACAAATATCCTTTATTTGGTTTGTAGTATATCTTTATAATATGGTAGAGTAGCATATTATAGTGTTTTATGCTAACTCTTTGGTTGTAGGGACATGTTAGGTATGGTTCGTTTACTCTAGTTCCTTACCATATTTACCCGTGTAGTATTTCGAGACTCATTTACCGTTCACACTAGACTGTTGTCCGATCCAAGATTTTATGCTTTGTTTCTTATTATCTTGGGGAATTCTTAAATAAGTAGACTATATAATAGGTCTAGGTGACGCAGTAGCTGTTCGGAGGACGAACTGGATGGAGCTATCTCGTATTATACACATATATGGATTCTTACGCTTTTCCGCTGGGCAACGCTGTGGAGCCCGTGACGGTGCTTGCTTATTTTTATTTGTTGAGACAGTTTATTTGAGCTTACTTTTGTTGTATAAACTCTACTACATTTGATGTATAACTTTGTGGATCTATGCGCTGTGAGATATGACATGTTATATGCTATATTGTTTTATTTCAACTTTGGTGGTCGTCTTATATCGACCGGGAATGGATAGCGCACTATTTATATACTACTGGTGCTGGTGGTATAGGGCGGTCATCACGATTTCCCTTTTAAAAAATACAAACTCGTGTTGCCGTGATCATCCAAATAATGTATTAAAGCTCGCTTTACAAACTACCAAACCTATGTATCAAACATTGGCTTATGACCACTATTAAGAAGTGCATGCTTATATATATATATATATATATATATATATATATGAGCGTTCAACTGCACCCCAAACAATACAACACCCGATATCCACCCCATGTTTCTGTTTCTCTCTCTTCACACTAACTCTCTTTCCATACACATAGTTATTTAAATAGAAACTTATGGCTCAAATTGAGGTGCTCCTAAACAGGGGTGTCATGGGGTGCTCCTTATATATATATAATATTAGTGATACAAAATCACGTTTAGATGGAAATAAATATATAAATGAAGAAAAGAGAATTTTGATTTCCCCTAATTAATAGGCATGTTTGGTTACTCTTTAATTGACTAATCAATTTATTTTTTATCATATATATATATATATATATATATATATATATGGACGTTGACTAATTGATTAACTAAAACCTAGAAAAGAGTGGAAAAGTGTGGAAAAGTATTTTGGTGTTTCTCATTTTTCTATCTTTGTTCTTCATTTCAATACACTAAGAAGCCATTTCCATAGAGATCAAGATTACATTCTCAATTAGGTTATTGATTTTATTTTTGTTTTATTACTTTTATTTGATGGATTAATTGTAAATAATTGTTTTAAGAATCAATATAAGTTATTGGGAGGAATCTTGTACGTTGTTCTCTTGATTTCTTTATATTTTAGAACTATCTTTACCATTGTTTGACTTCAAATATTATTATAATTATCCAATATATTACACCTATATGACTTGGATGATATAAAATCTTGGAATAGACTTCCACAATAGTTTTATCATTTCTTAGGCTTTGCGCAACTATATATATATATATATATATGTTTGTATGTATGTATGTATATTTATATTTATATATCTATGTATGTATGTGTGTGAGCGCTCAATTGCATCTCTGTAGTCATCTGGTTTTCACCATACAATCTGTAATATGGCTAGTGGAAAGATAAAGAAAGCCATATTATTTAATTCAGATTGTGCGGTGGAAATTAGGGGGCTACAGGAAAGCTGCACTATTTGGGGTGACATTGAATGCTCCTTATATATATGTGTGTACGTATATAACACATAAATATATCATATAAAATATATCGATTGATTAAAGTCTATACATAATCTATCGATTATTTATCATTCTCTTGATGAGCATAACAAGGTCATACATGTTGCAAATTTAATCATATTTTAAACATATTAAAAATGAGAAACACTTCCTGTCGGCGTACGTGCACTAAATCATCTCATATATCAGTGTTGCATAATCTTTATTGGTTTATAAATAAACTAAAGGAAAATTTTTAGTTTTAGGTTTCGGAAAAACTGGCCCCGTTTGGTTTCGTTTTGAGTTTTGTTTTTTGTGTTTTCAACATATACTACAAAATACAAGAAAATGTGGGAAATTTTTTACAATTCTTAGTCATCGCGGCGATGGACGGGAAATGGAGGAGATGAATTGTTTTCCATCCTTTTGTTATATCTCAAAACACGAAAAATCAAATAAACTTTTTTTCTATTTTCTATGTTAGTTTCACTTTTCAAAATTGTGTGTTTTTCAACAATACATAATAAATGCAAATTTTTCTTTAGACGAAAACACAAAACTAAAAATAGCAAATCAAACGGGGCCTTAAGGCTTATGCAAAATTGTTATTTTATACTTGTGTATTTTGAAACTGCACAATCACAAATTTAAAAGAAAATAAATTTGTACTTGCACATTTTCGAAGTGGACAATTACAAACTATAAATATGTGTCTCTCCACTTTAAAATTGTACAAACACAAATTCCAACCAGCTGAAAAGCAGCTCTATTTTTTTAGTAAGTTTTTAACTAAACCTAAAGTCGATATATGTTCTTTTTCTAGAATCAAAATAAAAAATTTGCCCTAAATAAAATGTATTTGAACCAGCGGCAGTGCAAGCTTATTGGAAAATAATGTAATTTGGCTGTAAACTGGTTTAAAAGTAGTCTATACTTGCATTATGTTTGGATGAAGCTTGATCCAAGTTAGAAAAGGAAATATATTTTAATTGTTAGTTTGCTATGATGCTATGACATGTGACGCAAAGCAAACTCACCCTACATATTTTTATACATTAAATGCAGGACATGCATATTGGATATCAAGCTGGATTGTTTGCACGAAAGTGTATAATGTACAAAATGATATAAATTCTTGAACGCTAAATCTTAGCATGCGGTTCAATGAAAACGCAAAAATCCTCATACTAGCTAAAGCTAAATGAATGGTCTAAATGTTTACACAAACAGAAATGAAGCATGCGATGTATAAACAGATTTATACTTAGTACCAAATTAACCAGATTTGTTAATTAATATCTCTGTCATAAAATGTAATGTACTGAAATTGCAATTAAATGCCAATGAATACACAGTTGGCAAATATTGATAAATGATAAATCACGATCCCAGCAAACAAATACAGCTGTCTACTTTCACGAGCCATTGAAAGATCACTGATAAATCCTCAAAGGTACATAATTGTTATTGAGTGTAGATGATCCATAATGTTACTATTGACTGTAATAATGCACCAACGAAGATATAATCATGCAACATGATATGCAACCAAACTCATGCATATATATATATATGTTTCTTTTTTATTATCCTTATGTTGTTTGTCCTGGGTGATGAAGAAAGAAAAGCTTCGTTTATAATAAGACTGAAGGATCCTTTTCAATTAACAATAAGCAGAGAATTCCTTACGATACTGTTGCAAACATAATCAACGAGGTGACCTTGAAAGCAAAGATTGGTCCCAGTATATATAATTAGGAACAAATTATATACAAATATACATATGATAATTAAGCATGCAATGCGCATTTGATTGTTTAAAGCATTGAAATGCATTGGTTGTTCCGGAAGATTTGACATTGTACATTAACTAGACCTACCTGCTATAATATAGAACATGTGAGTTTGTACCCTCTTTAAAAAATTGGATTTTATTCAACACTAGTTCAAGTTGAAATTTATTATTTCTTGAGATTCACAGGTAGTGGTTCGATTTGGTGTATTGATGTTGAAGCTATTACTAATGTAATATACCTAATATACACTAGGTTCTTCAATAAGAACAATGCTATACATACATGAAAAAAATGTTACAATTTAGGTTTTGAAATCACCAGACAAAAATATGCTAATACTCTTAATTTAAATCATCAATATAAACCCAACTAATAACTAGAATATTTCCGTCTATATCTTCTTTCTTCTCATAGAATTCTCGTTGCTCATTTTATCATCTGTTTCAAAATTTGTATAACTTCTTTTCCATTTTTTTCTATTATTATTATTATTATTATTATTTTGAATGTAACTACTACATAGCGATACAATGGATCTTAGATATCAGATATTATACAGAAAACTACATGTTAATCAATGTTAATATACGATGTTTTATTATGTTATACTTCTACCGAATAAATGTGATAAAATATAGTGTGAAAATTATACAGGTTATACAGCTATAGATAAGTTACCTGGGACAGATTTATTTTGTGTTTGTTGGGCTTCTATCCAGGCGAAGAAACTTCAGTCTCCCCCAATAAATTTCTACCGCAAATACATTAGCCCGTAGATATGGTGGGGCCAGCTTGCAAAGCATATTTCAAATCCATGCCCAAATTTTAAGAACACCCACATATTCCGCCCTTCTTATTTTAGGATATATTGTTAATTTAGCCCAATTTTAACAACTAATTACAAATTTAGGCCAGTTTTAAAACTTATTACAAAAATAGTCCAGTTTGTGGCAAATCAGCGCTATGTGTACTGGCGGCATCTCAAATGCCGCCGTTACAATTTAGAAAGAAAAAAAAATAGTTTGCGGCATTTCAAATGCCGCGTGCAAACTATTTTGTACAAAAATATTCTAGGAGGCATTTGAAATGCCGTCCAGAATTTTAAAAAAGAACAAACGTACTGGCAGCATTTGAAATGCCGCAAGTACGCGTGGTGCTGATGTGATGTAAAGTGGTATATTTTTGTAATAAGTTATAAAACCGGTCTAAATTTGTAATTAGTGTTTAAAATTGGCCTAAATTAACAATTTATCCTTTTTTTTAATAACTCTATCCATAATTTACAAATTTAGTTCATATTTCTGTCCTGGTTAACATCACCACATCTTTTTAAAATACAAAATCATAAATGATTCTTCATAGAAAAGTCCAAATGTGTGGTTTTCACCCTAAGTTTTATGTTATTTGATACATCATTCTTATATCACATGAAAATATAATCAAACCGTATAAGGAAAAAAGTAAATGTTTACATTTTCATTTATATGCACCAATAAAATTGTACCAAAATATATAACATGTTGATCTTATTAGAAATATTATGTAATTTTTGATGTAATATTGATAAAAATAAATTTCAATTGGATAGTTTGAATAAAGAGCAAAAATTAGTAGCATTCTACTATTTTAAACTATAGGTAAATTGGTAATATCTTCAAATATTTCTTCTTTCAACTGCAATGAAATGCTTGTAATTTTAGTATTTGAAATTTCTACTCTGAAACGCAAAATACTCACACAGCGTGACGTATGAATATTGTTAGAATATTTATAAAGTTTGTGATTACTCGCGAATCAAAATTCAAATTGAATGTCTAAGCTTGAAAAGTTCAAATATGTGTCCTTGCTTGAAATTGGATGTATTAACATTTTTACAAATATTTGCAAAACAAATAACTTCACTGTAACATATGACATATGGATCATGTTAGAACAAAAAATAAAATTTACAATATGGTAAAAGGAAAACTCCAAATGGTGTAACAACCCGACATTTACGTTGTCGTGAATGTATGCTGATCAACGCATATTCAAAATACCGTAGACGCACCGTTGGGTAAATTTAAACAAACAAAACTCTAAATTTTAGCATGACTTTTGCACAATTCACTGTTGGAATTCCTAAAACAAACAAAGTGAATGATAAAAATACATAAGTCCCACATCGCCTAATATAGTGAGAAAGCCAAGTATATTAATAGCTTTCTCAAGTGGAGGTTGGGGGCCTGGGGCTCCCAAATGTATGCTTCGTTGTGAGGAGGGAGATCATGCATCTCCACCACACACGCGCGCGCGCCGCCGCCGTCCGACCGGGCTCGGGTTTGGATCTAATATGATCCTATTTTTACTACAAAACTGGGCCGGGCTTTTTGATAGTTGCAGGCTAAAACGAACAGGTGCGGATCTGTTCGGAAACGGACGCGGATAACTGAAGAGGCGCGACCCGTTAGAGGCGAACGGAAGCGGGTGCGACCCGTTAGAGGCGAACAGGTGCGGCCCGACTGAAGAGACGCGGCCGAACACAGGCAGTAGAAAATGGGTGCGGCCCGTTAAACGAACAGCAGCAATGAAAGGAAACAGGTGCAACCTTTCAGGCAGACGCGACTGTTCGAAGGGGTGCGGACGAAATTATAAATAGGAGAGAATACTGATCACATTCTTATCCCATTCCAATTCTAATTTCTTCTGCTTCTTCTTTCTCTACTGCTCTATATAATATATCACAGAGTTGACATACTCATTACAATTTCGAGCAGAATTCGTCTGTTGTATCTTGGGAGAATTTTGAAATAAAATTCTTAAGGAAATCGTTACGACGAGCCTCAGACATATTTCGGTTAGAATTCTACATTCTATCCTTTATTTTGGTTATACTATTTATTCAAAATAGTATAACGCTGTTGTTGTAATTTATTTACAACATTCATATTGTTATAAAATTAACACAGAATTCCAGTGTAGTGGAAATCTGAGTTATAAACTTGTGCGACGAGTTTATAATTGATTATTCTCTGTTTTGGTATACTAGACGTATAACATCTTAAGAATTTTACTGTTTTCTTACTAAAACAGAGATGACAACAGTAGAATTTTCAAAGACTACTACTCACAACAGACCTGAACCGTTCAAGGGAGATGGTGACGATTTTTTAACATGGCAGAATCAGATGTTATTTTACCTCACCACACTCGGTCTGCAACGGTATCTCGAGGAGGAGGAACCGATTGAAACACCAGGCAAGGAAGCAGATGTTGCTACATGGAAACATTCCAATTTCCTATGCGGAAACTATATTCTGAATTGTCTCGACAAGGTGCTATACAAAGTATATCAACCTCTAAAGACAGCAAAAGCACTCTGGAATGCACTTGCCACGAAATATAAGACGCAGAATATCAGTCTTAAGAAATTCATTGTAGACAAATTCATGGACTACAAGATGGTTGACTCCAAACCGGTGACTGCTCAATTACATGAACTACAAATCATTATTCATGAACTCGATGCGGAAGGTCATAAGGTTGGAGAATCGTTTTTGGTTGAAGCCATCACGGGAAAACTGCCACCGTCATGGAGAGATTACCGTAATTATCTAAAGCATAAAAAGAAGGAAATCTCTTTACAGGATCTCATAGTCCGATTGAAAATTGAGGCAGATAACCGTGGAATTACAAAACAAAGCGAGGAGGCATTTGTGGCTGAAGATTCAAAGACCAAAAACAAAAAGAAGAATTTCCAGAAGAAAAGGAAAGCACAAGACAACAAACCAAAAGACAACAAATGAACCAAAAAGTTTAATGGTGAATGTTGGGTTTGTGGAAAGGTTGGACATGCCGCTAGAGATTGTAGACTCAAAAAGAACCGCAACAAAGAGGCAAATTTAGTAGACAACATGGAAGTGGATGAGTCCAACTTCTCGGCAGTTGTATCTGAATGCAATATGGTTCAGAATCCTAACCAATGGTGGGTGGACACAGGCGCTACTCGTCATGTCTTCTTTGACAAATCCATGTTCTCTACATACAAGAAATTCGATCATGAAGAAAAACTCTATATGGGTAATTCTGCAGTATCTATGATCGAAGGCAGTGGCACAGTAATCCTCAAGTTTACTTCAGGAAAAACTGTCAAGTTGAATGACGTGCTCCACGTTCCAGACATACGCAAGAATCTCATCTCTGGTGCAGTATTATCAAAGAAAGGATTCAGAATGGTGTTCGAGTCAGACAAGATGGTTCTGTCCAAAGCGGGAATGTATATCGGAAGGGGATATTTATGTGATGGCCTATTTAAGGCAAATGTAGCTGTTATCGGCAATAAAACTATGTATTCTGATTGTGCTATTAATAAAATTGAAGTTTCTTACTTGCTTGAGCACGAAATTTTACTATGGCATGATAGATTAGGACACATAAATTTCCGAAAAATGAAAATATTATCAAACTTGGGATTAATTCCGAAATTCCAACTAGATAAGAACTACAAATGTGAGACATGTGTAGAAGCAAAAATGGTTAAAAAACCATTTCAATCTGTTGATAGAAGCACCGAACCACTAGGTTTGGTTCATACAGATTTATGTGATTTTAAATCATTACCTACAAGAGGTGGGAAAAAGTACTTTATCACGTTTATTGATGATTATACTCGATATTGCTATGTATATCTTTTAAATAGTAAAGATGAAGCAATTACATCGTTTATAAAGTACAAGGCTGAGGTAGAAAATCAGTTAAATAAAAAGATCAAGATATTGAGATCTGATCGAGGTGGAGAATATGAATCACCATTTGAACAGTTTTGTGCCGAAAATGGTATAATTCATCAAACAACAGCTCCATATTCACCACAACAAAATGGTGTA
Source organism: Allium fistulosum (assembly GCA_030737815.1). Taxonomy (NCBI): domain Eukaryota; kingdom Viridiplantae; phylum Streptophyta; class Magnoliopsida; order Asparagales; family Amaryllidaceae; genus Allium; species Allium fistulosum. The sequence continues at coordinate 178,678,573 of CM060903.1, forward strand.
GCCGAGAGGAAGAACATAACGTTAAAAGACATGATTACCGCTATGCTTTTAACCTCTGGTCTACCGACGAACTTGTGGGGGGAAGCCTTAAATATGTCTAATCACATATTAAACAAAGTCCCTCATAATAAAACAGGAACAATTCCATATGAGATATGGAAAGGACACAAACCAAGTTTTAAATACCTCAAAGTGTGGGGGTGCTTGGCAAAAGTTCCAGTTCCGCCTCCCAAGAAAGTCAAACTTGGACCAAAAACAGTAGATTGTTATTATCTTGGGACAGCCCAAAATAGTAGTGCCTATAGATTTTTGGTATTCAAGTCTGATATAACTGATATTCATGTAAATACAATCATGGAATTAAGAGATGCCTCATTCTTTGAAGATGTGTTTCCACACAAAAGGAATGAAGGGAATAATGTCCCTAAAAGGACAAGAGAAGAATCGAGCAATTCACATGAAGATGAAACTCATCATGAGATTGAGGAAGTTGAACCAAGAAGAAGCGTAAGGGCTAGGACTTCCAAGACATTTGGTTCGGATTTTTTCACATATGTGTTAGAACATGAACCTCAAACGTACAAGGAAGCAATGTCATCTTCTGAATCTTCATGTTGGAAAGAAGCAATCCAAAGTGAGATTGATTCAATTCTAAGTAATAAAACTTGAGAAATTGTTGATATTCCACCAGGAATAAAACCTATTGGCTGCAAATGGATTTTCAAGAAGAAAATCAAAGCAGATGGCTCTATCGACAAGTATAAAGCCAGATTAGTAGCCAAAGGATATCGTCAAAAAGAAGGAGTAGACTTCTTTGACACATATTCTCCAGTAACACGAATAACCTCTATAAGAATGCTAATAGCAATTGCATCAATTTATGGTCTAGAAATTCATCAAATGGATGTAAAGACGGCATTCTTAAATGGAGATCTCGATGAGGAGATCTACATGGAGCAACCTGAAGGTTTTATTTTCAAAGGAAATGAAAACAAAGTCTGTAGATTAGTAAAATCATTATACGGACTAAAACAAGCTCCAAAACAATGGCACGCAAAATTTGATAGTGTCATGATGAGAAATGGTTTTCGTATAAATGAATGCGATAAGTGTGTTTATTATAAACAAGTTGGACAATCATATGTGATGATTTGTTTATATGTAGACGATATGTTAATATTTGGTCCAAATACTCAGGTAATAGAGACCATAAAGAAGATGTTAACTAGCAATTTCGATATGAAAGATTTAGGAGTTGCAGACGTTATTTTGGGAATCAAAATAATAAGAACTCCTAATGGAATTGAATTGTCTCAATCACACTATGTAGACAAAGTGATTGAAAAATTCCAAAACTATGGAATTAAAGGAGTGAGAACACCTTTTAATCCATCAGAAGTACTGCATAAAAACACTAATGAGAGTGTAATGCAACTGGAATACTCTCGTGTAATAGGATGTCTCATGTATCTCATGAATTGCACAAGACCAGATATAGCTTATGCAGTAAGTCGACTGAGCAGGTATACAAGCAATCCAGGAAAGGAACACTGGAAAACACTAATGAGAGTGCTTGGATATTTAAAAAATACCACAAATTATTCCTTACATTATGGAAAATATCCTGTCGTCTTAGAAGGATATAGTGATGCAAATTGGATTGATGATTCAGAGGAATCAAAATCAACAAGTGGTTATGTATTTACCCTAGCAGGGGCAGCAGTGTCATGGAAATCTACCAAACAAACATGCATGGCTCGATCCACTATGGAATCAGAGTTCATCGCTTTAGATAAAGCAGGCGAAGAAGCAGAATGGCTTCGTCACTTTTTGGAAGATATTCCATTCTGGCCTAAACCTGTACCGGCCATATGCATACACTGCGATAACCAAGCAGCGCTAAGCAGAGCGCACAACTTTGTGTATAATGGAAAGTCACGACATATTCGACGACGCCATAACACAGTTAGGCAGTTACTCTCTAATGGAACTATTTCCATTGATTATGTGAGGACAAATGATAACCTAGCGGATCCGTTTACTAAAGGTTTATCCAGAGAGAAAATTGACTGCGCATCGAGGGGAATGGGTTTAAAAGCCTAAACCACCAAGAGTTATCTTATACGGAAACCTATCCTAGCGACTGGAGATCCCACGGACTAGGATCAATAGGCAAACCAGTTCCGAATAACTCAAGACGTAGTGCATTTCCTTGGACATAGTCCAACTCCATTCCTATGGTGCACAATATAAATGCATGCCTACAGAAGAATTTAAAGGTTAAAACTATGTTTTTTAATGATGACCATATCTTGGAAATAACAAGTGGGGTATATGTAGGATACTCTTAATGGTTGCGATCACCTATGTAAGTGTGAGCTGGGTCGGCTCTATGAGAATATTAAAAGGCTTTTATTCTCTAAAACACTCGCAGAACCAACATATGTTCAGGACCAAAATGAACAAAACCAATAGATTGGATGAGAAGGGAATCAATGCTTCGTAAAGCTTATTGTCTGGATATACAATAAAGGCCGACGGTTCAAGATGAAATAATTCACCGATTAGCCAAGTAGATCCGATAAGTTTTAACTAGGGAAAGTTCAAAGTGAAATATCTACTTATCCACGATAAAGCATTATTCCATATGTACTCTGTGATATTTCGCTTTGTGTGGGGGATATGTATATTATCATTCATGTGGGGGATTGTTGGAATTCCTAAAACAAACAAAGTGAATGATAAAAATACATAAGTCCCACATCGCCTACTATAGTGAGAAAGCCAAGTATATTAATAGCTTTCTCAAGTGGAGGTTGGGGGCTTGGGGCTCCCAAATGTATGCTTCGTTGTGAGGAGGGAGATCATGCATCTCCACCACACACGCGCGCGCGCCGCCGCCGTCCGACCGGGCTCGGGTTTGGGTCTAATATGATCCTATTTTTACTACAAAACTGGGCCGGGCTTTTTGATAGTTGCAGGCTAAAACGAACAGGTGCGGATCTGTTCGGAAACGGACGCGGATAACTGAAGAGGCGCGACCCGTTAGAGGCGAACGGGTGCGGCCCGACTGAAAAGACGCGGCCGAACACAGGCAGTAGCAAATGGGTGCGGCCCGTTAAACGAACAGCAGCAATGAAAGGAAACAGGTGCAACCTTTCAGGCAGACGCGACTGTTCGAAGGGGTGCGGACGAAATTATAAATAGGAGAGAATACTGATCACATTCTTATCCCATTCCAATTCTAATTTCTTCTGCTTCTTCTTTCTCTACTGCTCTATACAATATATCACAGAGTTGACATACTCATTACAATTTCGAGCAGAATTCGTCTGTTGTATCTTGGGAGAATTTTGAAATAAAATTCTTAAGGAAATCGTTACGACGAGCCTCAGACATATTTCGGTTAGAATTCTACATTCTATCCTTTATTTTGGTTATACTATTTATTCAAAATAGTATAACGCTGTTGTTGTAATTTATTTACAACATTCATATTGTTATAAAATTAACACAGAATTCCAGTGTAGTGGAAATCTGAGTTATAAACTTGTGCGACGAGTTTATAATTGATTATTCTTTGTTTTGGTATACTAGACGTATAACATTCACAGCGAAAAGGAGAATATATAATGACAAATATATACTATTGCACAAAGGCACGACCAATGCACAATGCATGATACTTAAAAATCTAATTATGAAGATTTCGTAGATAACTTACAAAAAAAAATCAACCGAGTACCTACCAATCCAATGACTTGCAAAACCATCTGCTAGATCGAACTACTGCATTCGAATGTACAACATCATGAATGTGGGTGGTCGACCTAGCTCATCTTCATGTAAAAAGATCAATAAATTATTATGCAAATTTTATGGATGGTGTATTGTTGTTGAATAATTTAAACAATTACCAAATCATTATTACACTATGTTTTCGGTCGTGAACCATAGGAATGCGACCTCTTATTATGATTGGTCGAGCTCCTTTTTGCAAGCGCCTTCACATCGTCTTGCTCCCAATGCTTCAAAAACCACTTCCATACCCGTTCTGATAAACAACCGGACCACTTTTTGATTCTCTTTGTTTTAAAGACAATCTTCCTATGCTTTGTTAAACATTTGTCCCATAATTCAATAATTTGACCAAAGGAAGGCTTAGACATCCAAACGATGTCTTATTCATGCCATTATTCCAATTGTGAAGAGAATAAATATGTTAACAAATTTAATTCTGAAGAAAAAAATTATCTTATCTTATACTCCTTGAACCACATGTCTCCAATAGAAAGAGGAATCTCAATGAAACAAGGCCAAATGCTCGTGATACGTGATTTCAGCAAATTGGTTAGAACATGAGATGTTGTGCTATTATTCGAGAACTCCTACTGTTAATGCAGAAATTATGTTAATCTTTTATGAATTTTCACAATTCAACCATACATTTATTTAAAAATTATATGAAAATCTTGAATATATGGCATCGTATCATTTTGACTCAACTTGATCATCGATCTTACCAAAGTTAGCAAATAGTCGAAAATAGTTAATTATCGAATAATCAAGATTGAGGATAAAATTGAATTCAAATAGCGCTATATGTGTGTATTTCTTCAATATATATATCTGTGTGTGTGTGTGTGTGTGTGCGTGTGAAGTTTTTTGGACAAAATTGATGACAAACAGGACTACCAGTTTGTACCAATGTTTTCAATAGGTTATGTACAAAATTGTATCAAAACGATCAATACAAATTCTAAACGTTCTAAAATTTCAAAATCCCACATAAAAAATTAAAGTATTATATGAGAAGCCTCTAAATTATATGATATCAAATATTCTTAAGAATAAATAATATAAAACTAATAACAATTATTATTTAAATAAATTAATATGTATATGTTATAAAATTAATTTCAATTATTAGTTAGACAACTAATACAATATACACTATTAAAAAGTGAAACTAATATCTAACAATAATTCAATAAAGTATCAAAAGTGAATAATATATAATTATAAAATAAAGTATAATAAACTAATAAAAAAACATATTTCAAATTTCCAATTTCGCTATTTGTAACGTGGCATAACAAATGTCGTGAGAAATTAAAAGGCATTGCTTCGACGTATGGAAGCACTGATGCCTTCCTTATGAACCTTGGAACCGGTTTTCTCTAGAATAAGGCACGACATTAGCAATTCTCTGCGCCTTCAATCGATGAACGACCACTGACCACCTTAAATTTTACTTAACCCAAATAATTTCACTACAGGACAAAAACACATGAAGTACATCAACACATGACCATATAAATCTCCTTTGTTGCAATTGCATATACTTGGGAACAAACTATACCTCATAACAAAAATACAGAAATAAGTTAAGGTTGCTATGAGAGAATGGAACAATAACTCGAATAATACAAGCACACTAGTTAACTTATGCTAAAAAAGTGGGAAAATAATAAATCTTATTACCGATACAATAAGAGCATCTCCAACTGTTAAAGGGATAAATATTCAACTCTTTAGATTCAGGCGAGAGCTCAACAAAAGGGCGCTTATTTAATGGAAGCCCAATGCTGGGTGCCTATTAAATAAGTGCCCTTCTTTAGGCTTTATTTAATAGACACTCAGGCATTGGGCGCTTATTAAATAGGCCCAGGGCTTATTAAACAGTTTTCTGAATATTTAAATAGGGACTTTGCACGAAAGGTCCATATTTCTGATGTTGTTATAAGAAAGGTCCCTATAGAAATAAGTATGTAAATTAGGTCCCTGTTTTTTTTTAAATCAAAAAGTGCAAATTAGTTTGCGCTTTTTAAATATTTCAAAAATTTTAGAATAATTCAAAATTAGAAAACGCAAACTATCTTGCGCTTTCCTGATATAAAGTACAAGTTACCTTGCGCTTTTCAAAAATTTTAAAAAAAAATTCAAAATCAGAAAGTGCAAACTAGCTTGTGCTTTCCTGATAGAAAGTGCAAGATAACTTGCGCTTTTCAAAATTTTGAAATTTCGAAAAAGATATCAAAAACAGAAAAGTGCAAGTTACCTTGCATTTTTTGTCAGATAAGTGCAATGCACCTTGCGTTTTTTATTTTTCAAAAATAGGGACCAAATTTACATATTCATTTCTGAAGGGACTTTTCCTATAACAACATCAAAAACATGGACCTGTGACTCTTTTCTTGTATTTAAATAAGCTTTGGGTGCCTATTTAATAGGCTTTCAATGCTTGGCGCCTATTAAATAAGCTCATAGAATTGGGCATCTATTAAATAGGCACCCGTTGCTAATTCAGAATACTGAATTGGTCACTAAATATTATCCTTAATATTACATATAGCCATCGCTTTTGGAGTTTGATGTTTGTATTTTTCTGAATATTAAGTCTTAATATGTGGCTGTTGGAGATGCTTTAAGTAATAATGTAATTGCACAAGTATACCATGAGGCACAAAAAGAACTATATCAATTGTTCAAACTCTTTGCTAAAGAAATACGACAAATGTCAAAAGTTAACTGGATCACAATGAGACAACATTAAGTTATACTACACTACCACACTACACCAGAAACAGCTTTTGACAGCGTTTCAAAAACGCTGTTATATGATACGACAGCGTTATTATAAACGCTGTATAACGACATGCTGTCGTAGATGCAAAAGTTTTAACAGCAAAATAGAAAACGCTGTAAAAAATTTGATACCACCGCGTTTATTAAACGCTGTTATATGACACAACAGCGTTAGAACAAACGCTGTATAACGACAAGCTATCGTATAAAGAGAACTTACAACAGCTTAATTTAAAACGCCGTGGAAATTATTCTTTTGACAGCGTTTTATTTAGGCTGTAAATATTTTTATTACAGCATTTAATGCGTGCTGTGTTATGTTTTTACAGTTGGGATGATGTTTTACTACAGTTTACAACAGCGTTTAATAAACGTTGTTACTCACTATTTAATGATAATTACAACACGAATTAAACGCTGTTGTTTCTTCATTGACAGCATTAAAATAGATGTTGTCTTTTATTTATATGGTTTTTACAGCATTAACATTCCACTATATTTGCATATTCCAGAACTACATTTTGAGTATAATCAAGCAACCAGTATATATAACATGTTCTAATAAATAATAATCTGTTAAATAAACTAGCTAAAACAATATTAATATAAAAAAACATCTATAAATCAAGTTTCAATAATATCCATAAACAAAAATAACACAGTAGTCCAAGTTAAAACATACATTTTATTAACAACTTTAGCTAGCAATCTTCCATATAGCAAATGAATGTTTTATGTACCTATATAGCAAAATAAAAGGAATAATTAGGGTGCAAATCTACAAAAGAGTAATGTAATTATGCAAAAGGTGTGAATGCCAATGTTATCAATCAAATTTGACACAGGAGCGTTAGGTAATGGACTGGATGGAAAGAAACAGTTTAGGAAGGAATTACATACCAAGTTATGCTCTTTTTCATCGCTTAAGCAAAATGATGCAGAAGTTTCATAAATCAAAATAAGGATTTTATTTTCCTAGTAGTGGGTAATTGCTGCAATATTTGTTCGAAAACCATTAATTTTGAGGAAAATGACTGTAATTTTTTGATTATGGAACTTGGTAATGTTATAACTTTTATGGATATAATCCATCTGACTGTAAGATAATTCTAGGAGAAAAAATCAGGTAATAAACCCCTTGGAAATGAAAAAATGAATTTCTAAGAAGGTATGCTGGATCATCAGTTCATCACATTAGCTCCTCGGTTAAGTCAGCCACATGTAATAGCTCATGCGTAGTACTCTAAAAGACATGTGATTAAAACGTCAGGAAATTGCACTAGTCATAACAGCAGAAACAAACTGCTCGAGATTCAAAACATGCATCTAAAAGAAAAAGTTTTTCTGAAAACAACTGTCTTTGCAGGCATATATGAGCCTATACTGATGGTCTCGATAGCAAACAAACCTAGGTAAAAGTATTTCCATTCTACATGAAACTATTTTAAGCTAGCAAGAGTTTTTATCAGATCACAAATTGGTGAAACACTATATCCAAATGTAACACAATTAGATTCAACAGTCAAAGTATATTGTGTCAAATCTATGTTTTATTATATCCTTATAATGACCAAGAGAGAATAACCATGACAAAAAAGCGCGTGAAATATATAAACAATCACATGAATAATGTGGTAAATTTGTTACTATACCTTATAATGAAGTTGATCAGTGTGCAAGTTGTTAAGAGATCATGTAGAATTTATAACAAGAAATTGTTTCTATTTCATGCTTGTTGTAGAATAATAGCAACCGATAATTTAATCAAATTGTACAGAACAAACATATTTAGGAAGAAACACATTTTATTAGCGAAAACATTGTCTGACCAACAACGTTTGAGGAACTAATTGACACTTGATTAAAATCCTAGGGTGCAAATTGGTAACTGAAAACAGTTCAAAACAAAGAATTTGCACTCACCCATTCACCAGGACAAAGAGATCGGTAGTGTTTAGCGAATTTTTCATTCAGCAGAGTCGTCACCTCTGGCAAACAAACATCTGCATTTCCATTAAAATCAAAAGCCATTATGTAATAAACCTATATACTGAAAGAAGGACCCTGTGGTGTATTTTGTGTCGTTGATAAGAAAATAAGTGAGACAGAGTAGTGGTAGTGAACTGTAAGACATGGGCATTATACAGGTCACCAATTTAAGATTGAGCTTCTCTGCTCTAATTATCTGAATGCATAAGTGATCAGGTAGATCTTACCATTCATCGTAAATTAGGAATGAATATCCATAACTGGTAGTTATATAGATGATAAGGTGATGGGAAGATGGATTCTATAGGTTCGCTGATAAACAACTAAGAAGTAGAGTATACAAATTTGACACTTTAAGGGATTATTTTCTTGTGGTATAGCCTTAAAATAAAAACATTGCATAAAACATTAAAGGAGAAACAGTCTTAGAACTGACATCCTAACTAAAAAGTGAATAGAGATGAGAAGAATTATACTTGTGATATTCAATGTATTGAGTGAAACAGTGCTTCGTTTGGTTTGTTGTAGGAAAGCGAAAATCAGCTGGTGCAGTTTTTATCTCAATCTGATGAGCAAAAGCAGAAGATATATCATAAAGTGGAACTTAGAAACTCTTATCAAATAAGAATGAGGAGACAGAATGCTAAATCTGATAGGAAATGGCAAAATATAACGATGAAATAAAATTGTTGCTTGCATGATTATTGGATGTACAGGAATAATTTGAACGTTACCGTGTCTAATTTAATAATTCAAGAATGCTATGGTAAACTCGCAGTTGCAAGGTTTTAACGAGGCATATTATGGACATATATGTGTACCCTTTTCAATATATATAAAGTATCTTTTTCTATAAAAAAAACATTGTACACTGATTTCTCTTTTTACATTGCCCACTGATAGCAAATTGTTATTCACCTGCAGACATTTAAAGGCAGGTAAGTATGCATAGATGAAGATTCACGAATATATATAAAGTCAAGTTGATAAGAAAATTGACCTCTATATCTTAATTTAGGAACTTGAGTGTGTGTGTGTGTGGGGTGCCTGCTAGATGATATTATCATCTTGATATTGATTTCTACCCTAAGCATCAGCAGTTGCTTATGATAATGAAGAGAAAATAAACAAACAGACTGAATACATACCGGGTGGAAACGAATATAAAGCTGAGGAGAAGTCCCATAAATTACGCGCATGCAACTTCCCTTGTATATCTCCCAAACCCGGACAGTTTTATCCATTGACGATGAAGAAATATATTGATTATTAGATGAAAAATCAAAATCTGTAATCTAGTTAGAATACCAAAAGGAAATAGAAAATAAAATGTTGTACGCGTATTGTCATCTTCAAAATTTGACATATCTAGAATTTGCAAAAACCATTTATTTCATTAAACGCAAGGGTTCTAATTGTCTTTTTTCTGAAAGTAATAAATTAAAAGGCAATCTATAAAAGAATTAAGACATGAGGTGATATGTAAAACTGCTAAATAAAATATCTAGCAGTTCTTCACAGTGCTTCGCATAATGTTTGAAACCATGTAATCAGGGACTGCTTTATTTTAACTTTCAGTTGATAGAATTCAAAAGATCATAAGATAAAGCTTCTTTTCATCCATTGACCCACTCTCCCCTCTGAAACTTATTTGACAAAGAAACAAGATGAAAAATATGCAGTTTAGCTATCTGATTGATATATCATCACTGAGTATTTTTGAAGGTTGAACTACATTGAAATCATATGACAATACTTATGATAAACCGCAAATCTTCTCTCCTGGAAAAATAAGTGGTAAAAATTTAACTTAGGGCTCAGATATGGTTATTACTTGATGTGCTATAATAATCATGATTGATCACAAACAGATAACAATTACACTATGTTTGGATTTAGTTGAAAATAAGACAAATGCATTTGTTTGTGCTTTAAGAATAAAACCGTGCAACTTGATTTACTTTTACCTACCCTTTTGCATCCTATAGAGTCAACTGGAGCATCAATAGATGATCTCATGTTCTTAATCCCTTCCAAATTTCTACCCAATTTTCTTATGGGAACGCTAATAGTAAGGAAAACATACAACCTGTTGAACAAGAAATATCAGTAATAATTCATGAAATGCATTAAAGTTATTTAAGTAGTTCATCATGTGCAACATACAGGATAAACTCGAGGATAAACTCTTCTCTTGCATGATTCATCTGTGCATTGTTTTTGCCTCCCTGCATCAATTGAAGTTGTCGAAGATCCACAACGTCCACAAAATCATGATACTTTATGCCATTCTAGCATTGCCTAGGCCTGAGTAAAGGTAACAAGCATTATTATATAATTGAGTGTAAGCAGAATAATATTTGTCATTTTTGACCGATTAGAACGAAAAGGTAAACTGAGAAGACAAATAAAGGCTTGTAATTAACATTAAAAAATACAGTATAATAGTATCAGTAGATATTGCACATCAACTAGCAATTTCACCATTGCATATTTTCTAATGCAAATCATATCAAAGCCGTAAACATTATTCCAGACTGCATACATGTAAATTCATATATTCAATGAATGTGATCAATTTGAACAATCAAGTTACTTAATCACTTCCGAAGAATCTCACATTCAATCTTATCCTCTTTATATTCGCCATTTTCAATTGCTGTTAGTTAAAGGAGGCCCTATCTGGAAAAATAATTCCCTCATTTATCTACATGGAGACGAAGTATACTGTCAGTTTTCGAAAAACCTAAAATCTGAACAGAAATCAAAATCAAAATCGATTTCGAAATCCAAATTGAAATCGATTTCAAATCCAAATCGATTTTGAAATCAATTCCTAGTCAGAAAAAATGAACCGATCCAAAACAAAATCAGCCAAAGGAAGAAATGAAATGAAATCGAAATAGATAATGAGATTCATTACCTGAGGGAAGTGGAGCGGGGTAATCAAAATTCACGAAAGCAGAAGATTGATCAATGATAAGGCAATAGGATTTTATTTTATTTTAGTTTTAACTAGGAATGGAATGATAAGAAGTTCGATAAGATTTGACAAGAGTGGAGGGGAACAATCTTTTTCCTCTGGTGTTTTGATTAAATCAGGAGGAGCGAACAATTTCTTTTTGAGAAGTGTTTACAAAAACAGCGGGAGGAAATAAAATTTTCCCTAATTTTTGTTAGAGGAAGCGGGAAGGAACTAAATTTTCATAGCTTCGCCATTGAAACAGCGTTTTCACCATTTTCCCTTTTATAAACTAACGAATGACAGCTAGTTTTATTAAAACGCTGTTCCGTTTTGCTATCAAAAGTTACTTTTCTTATAATGCCAAAAAAGGTACAACAACATGTAAAACTCGATAGATGCAAATGGAAATATATCCAGATCAGATGATCAAATGGAAATGAAGTAATTGAGTATTTTGAAAAGTTATACAACCACTACAACAAAAAGACCCTATTACAACTGTATTTTTACAACTGTCACAAATAGTCAGTTGTAATAAAGGTTTTTTACAACTCTTTTTATCTAATAGTTGTAGTAAACTTACTTTTAACAACTCTTTTATTTTGTCAGTTGTAATAGATACCTATTACAACGATTCTTTTTTGCCAGTTGTAATAAATGCCTATTTTTAACAACTCTATCTTTTTGCCAGTTGTAATAGATACATATTACAACATTTTTTGCCAGTTGTAATAGATGCCTATTTTTAACCACTTATCTTTTTTGTCAGTTGTAATTGATGCCTATTACAACCTTTTTTGCCAGTTGTAATAGATGTCTATTACAACCTTTTTTTGCTAGTTGTAATAGATGCATATTTTTAACAACTCTATTTTTTGCAGTTTCAATAATAATAATTAATAATTAATTTAGAGTAAATTCCGATTAAATAGTAAATAACAATCATTTTATCTACTAAAATACATGAAAATTATAATCCTGATTAAAAAGGTATATCTAGTATAAAAAATAGGTTAATATGTTCAAAAATGTTCAAGTAGGTTAAAATGTTCAACTACATATATCAAAATGTATAATACTTCAAATTAACCCTTCATATTCACTTAAAATTTTCACTTAATAGTTTGCTTTAAAACGTATAATACTTCAAATTGTATTCTAAACAAATTTTGGCTCTAACATCTAAAATTTTGACTCCAAACTTTAAAATTTCGGCTCCAACCTCCAAAAATTTGCCAAAATTTTGGCTCCAACTTTTGGCTCCGAACTCTATAATTTAAAGTCCTCCATGAGGTACCTCTTCTTTATTTATTTATCTACTTATGTTCTTTATTCAGAACCGCTTTCTCCTTAATCCTTCAATATCCAAATCAACGAATCCTCTACATAATTCTCAAAATCATAGAAAAAGATATCTACTGCTAAGATGCGAAGTCGCACAATAAAGCCGTTGTACGAATTGTTTGTCAACTGTCTCTTGTCCTAAATTGTCAAAGCAAAATTCTGTTGTTGCGCTTTATTCAATCAGTGAGAGGGACCAAGGCTTCGACATTGTTTTAAGCTGCATGCCTGCATGAAACTTAAATGTGCTTCTAAATAGGCTTTGGGTTAACAGGGATGTTGCCATTAGTCTCTTGGAGGATATTTTCTGGCAATTTAGTGCAGTGTTCTAGTTAAAAATAGATGGTGAACAAAATGATAGTGAGGTGGAGAGTGTGTTTCAAAATGAAGAACGAAATGTTGTTTCTACAAACAAAAGTGTTGAAAAAATAGTCGGGGAAGGCGTTGTAGACACTGTGTTCGACAAAATGTTTCTGTGATCAAACGGGTCTGCTTCAACTTCTAACCATATAGGTCCACTCTGCCGTGATCCATCAGTATGCATTCTGGCTCAACCTTCACTGGCCAAGGCACTTGCTGACCCTGTCATCGAGACTATATCCTTAGCAAATGAATCAAAGAAATTGGAATATTTTGCAATCTTAAATAAGTTTTCGCCATTGGAAGAATTGGTTGATTAAGAGGCAATTAATTTTGAAATGCTGCTATGAGATCTTGCAGATGAGTGTGAAGCCTATTGATGCTTCTCAATGTTACTCCTTCCTAATGTTTTTTATTATTTTTTTCTCCGATCTGGCAGAAGGATGATACTGCTAACATACTTGCTTGTGTTGAGATGAAAAAATGGATTTGTGTGTCAGGTGATGCTTGATCTACTGTGTGGTGTAGTTAGTGATGAGTAGTTTGCTAACGATCAATGTCGAGTCTGATATTTGTGTTGTAAGTGGAGATGGATGTGTCTGAGTTGCGCCAAATGTTGATGTTGATTAAATTTGTGATAATTATCTGTATTTCTATAGTTATACATATTGACCATGGTTGTTGCTTGATTTGATCGGATAATTTAATCTTGATGTTATTGAAGAAAGCATGCTATATTAAATTGATACTGTGATCAGATAATTTTCTATTTGATGTAAATAGATCTACATAGACTTTGGAAGAGAACTATTACAACTGCTGATACTATTGCAACTGCCATTAGTAGTTGCAATAGACTTTACCACAACTGTCAAAAGCAATTGCAATAAACTTTACTGCAACTGCCAAAAGCAATTGTTAATTTTTTTTAACAACTGCTTCCACAACTGTTGGCGATTGTTGTAAAAAACTCCAACTCTATTACAACTTCGGATATAACGACTGGCAGATGCCCGTTGTAATAGATCTACTACAACTGTTTTTGGCAGTTGCGAAAGTGTATTTTTGTTGTAGTGAACTTTGAAGGCATAAAATGCATTGGCCTGATATTTTGTACGAGAGAGTAGTAATGATATTGGCAAAGTGTTTATGAATGAAAAAATTACCTTGGAAGAAGTAAAATTTGATATCTTCTCCACTTATAATAAGGCATTAGGACAAGATGGATTTGATGCAAATTTTTACAGAAAACTACTAGAATGAGTTAAAACACTGCTTCACCAAGCTTTTAGCAGTAGCATCAACAATGACAAGGTAATAAATATAGGCTTTTAGAAAAATTCATTTTAATAATAGGCTTCATCCAATACTTATTATAAAAATATGTTTGCTTTTCGTTTATTAATATATGCATTTTCTAAACGTGCATGTACAAATTTTGATTTTGTACATGGACATTTCGAAAATGCACATGTATAAAAATAAAAAACAAGCTTAGTTTCATAATAGCTTTTGGATGAAGCCTATTTGTGAAGTAAGATTTTTTTCGAGGCTTACTTTTGTAATTTTCTCTTAAGGAAAATAATCCACCTTGTACCCAATGTTGAAGCACCCACTAACATCTCATAGTATAATCCAATAACAAGTTGCCACTTCATTTATATATGCAACATGTTGAGCCACTACTTCAAGATCTTATCTCACACAACCATGTTCTTATGTGCATAAAAGTGTTGGATCATGTGCGAAGGGGTCAAAATGGTAAATTTCAAAGAAGATTTCATTTATAAATCTGCGCAAAATCTTATTCTATATTTATTTGATTAATCTTTACTTATACTAAATCAAATTTATTATTTATCAACAAAAAAGTTTGAGTAATATTTTAATTTGTTTAAAACATTCCATTGTTTGTTAATATTTAAAAATAATATTTTATTATTAATTTAATTTATCATTTAATTTTATTTTAATTTCATATTTTAATGCCTTGAGATGTTCATATCCAAAACACGATCAATATTGAAGAATAAACTAACATAGGAATATGATGGGAAAATTTACCGTTTTGTCCCACTGTCAACAAATGTCAATGTGTAACTGATATCACATGACAATAATTTCAAAGGAGATATATATTAAATAATTAAGGTTATACTAAAACTAATTAAACATTAATTAAATTTCTTAGGTCATTAAATTTTAACTAACTTATATATATATATATGTGTATATGTGTGTGTGTGTAAAATATCATGTAAATATATATAATATAATACTTTGAGTTATAATCATATTGTTTTACAAAAGTTTTAATATTATATATATAACATAATCAAATTCAAACTAAATTAAATTTGACTACTTTTATAATTATCTAATATATATATATATAACATATTCAAAATTCAAACTAAATTAAATTTGACCATTTCTAAATAATTATCTAATACATACATACATACATACATACATACAAAGATAAATATATTTTTAAAAAAGTCGCCATCAACATAAAGAATTTTAGAAAAATTAACTATCCAATTGGATAATTATAAATCGAATATTTCAAATATTTAAATTTTAACTTTGACCTATTAAAACTTAAATAATATATATATATATAGACACACACACGCACACGAAACCAATTCCATACGAATATTCCTAATATATATGTGTGTGGGTGTGTATTACAACCAGATCTAAAAAAATTTCTTTTTAATACGAAATATATATATATTATATATATATATATAAAGAATTTTATTATATGTGTTTGTGTTAAAAGGACTTTTACTATTAAGAATAAATCATATTGATTTTTTAAAATACCATAGTCGAACTAAAACTGAAGGAGACAAGTGATTTACAAAGATCTATGCATATATAACCTGAATATAAATTTAGAAATTAATACCTTTCCTTGATGTTATTAAGCCATTGTTTGTTATTTCCTCATCGACCATTTGTTCTCCTAATTGGTTTCAGTTTGCAAAGCTGAAACCTTAGTTTCATCAATGGATAATGTGGTATGGTGGTGCAGAGAGCAAGTGTAGAGAGAAAAGAAGTGGAGGTCATCTTTTTATTGCCAAAGAGATACAAAATATCTCCACATTAAATGACTTTGTATTCCAAGCCCCCCTTTGTATGGCCAGCCTCACTTGTTGATCAAGCATGGTCAAATTGCCTTATGACTCCTATTCGAATCAATGATTTTTTATTTAACTCTAGCTCCTTGTCCAATCAAACTAGTGTATAACTTAAGTTTCATTCTTATTTTTCCTTCAAAAATGGGGACCCCTCCAAATTTGATTCCCTGTTCAGTTAAACCTTCCCATCCCACCTCTTCTCATCAACCTTGTCCTTCATCCCCCATACTTGTACCACCTTTTGCCTCACCCCATAGTTCTCTGCCAGTACTTGTTCCATCAACCATCCCATGTGTCAGTGTTCCCTTAGTCCCAGTCTCGGTCGGTGAACCTTCTTCCTCCTCTCCAGACTTGTTACTCTCTTCCCCTCCCTTGCTTCCTCAACCTCAAACTCATCTTGCTTGGAATTCACTGTTCAAAGTCAAACCCAGTAACGCTGGTAAGTATGTTCCACGTGACATACAACTTGAGTACAATGGTGATGCTATTGTACCACCAGCTGAAGTTGTTAAGGCAGGAAATGCTATGTGGAAAGAATATCTTGTGGGTTTTTTCCTTGATAATCCTTTACCTTACACAACAGTTCTGTATTATCTCAAAAAAACATGGAAATTAAGTGGATCTATATCTGTCAAATCTGATGGGTTCCTGTTCTTGTTCAAGTTCTCTAATGAAGAGGATAGGAAAAGAATATCTGAATCCGATCCTGTAGTGATGAGGAATAAGCTTTTTATAGTGAAGCCTTGGGATGAAAATATAGGCAATAGTTATAGTAGCATCAGAGCAGTACCAGTTTGGATTAAGCTATCTAACATACCTTTGTATGCCTGGTCACCATTGGGAATTAATTGGTTAGCTTCAAGGGTAGGAAAACTTCTTTGTATGGATGCTTCAACTGAAAATTTTGAACGTATTTCCTTTGCCAAATGTTTAGTTGAAGTATATCCTAAGAATGAATTACCTGAAAATTTTACTGTTAAACTCCTTGATGGGTCTGAACAGGTTGTTAATGTTGGTTATTTGTGGAAACCAGAAATATGCAATATATGTAAGGAGTTTGGGCATTTGGTAAATACATGCAAGAAAGTTGAATGTGAAGGGAATGATAATCTATGTGAAAAAAATGAGCAGCAGAAAAGAGGTGATGAGAATATGAATAAGGTGAAGAAGGTGAAAAACTTTGACAAAATAGACAAGGTAAAACAGGTATGGCAAAAAGTCAATAAGAATAAGGGAAAAAAGGAAGTATATGTGAAGAGTTGGAAGAAACAGCATTGAAAATGCAAAGTATAAAGGATAAAAGTGATCAGGATGTAAATCATGAGAATAAAAATGAACTTACTGCTTAGAATAAAGCATTTAGAGTTGTATAGGCATGTACTGTTTCTACACATAACAAATACAACTTGCTTCAAAATGAGGAGAATGAGCAAGACTTATTGGAAATTATTGAAGAGGAGGAAGGTGAAATCACTAATGAAGCAATTTGTGAAGAATTACACAAGGATTCTAGCTTGAATATCACAAAATCTGTGGATCGAAATGAATCTGAAAATACAAATCCTTCAATGAATACTGATGTGCAGCAAAAACAAAAAAAATTTGCTACTATTACCAGCAGTAGCAAGGAAGTTGACACTGCCACAACTGATGTGCATGTACATGCTGATCCTCTTGTACCAGACTTTGATACTTCCTGGTGCAAGTCATTTGAGACCTCTGTCACTCAATTAATTAAAACCATGCACAATTCATATGCTGATAAACAATCACTTGACCCACCACATTATGACTTTTCCATTGAGTTGCCTGGATGGCCTTCTAATATCCACTCCCCTTCTCCTCAATTTGCTCCACCTCTTGATCCACCCACTTCCATTTCAAAATCTCAACCTTCAACCCTTCAAGCTCTCATGCTCAGGAAAATTGAAACAAGATCTCTTTCTGCTAAGAGAAGAAATAACTCCTCCTTCCCTCAATAATTATTTAATGTTTAAAAAAATCACATCTTGGAATCTCAGAGGTGCTCACAGTAAATTGAAGCTTGATCAGGTTAAAAGTATCATTAATGCTTATGATATTTGTCTTTTTGGGCTGATTGAAACTAAGCTAAATCTCTTGTTAACCACTAAAGCAGCAGCATATATTAATCCTAATTGGGCCTTCCTTCATAATCTTGATACTGCATCATATGGTAGAATTCTTGTTATCTATGATCCCGCTGTGTTGACCCTATCTCCAATATTATCTACTAGACAATACATTCACTTACATGTCTTTGATTCTCAAGCTCAATCATCCTTCTACACAACCTTTGTTTACGCTGATAACTCTGTCCTCTCCAGGAATTCTTTCTTCAACTCTTTGCCTCCTCTAAGACAATCATCTCATCCCTGGATAGTTATGGGAGATTTCAACTCCTGCTTTGACTTTTCTGACAAATTTGGTGGTATTCCTCTAATTCCTGGAGATATTGCACCACTCAATCTTGTTGTTTATGATTCTGACCTAATTTTGGTTAACAAGTCAGGAGCTAAGTTTTCTTGGAACAACAGAAGTCGTAGTGGAGTTCGTACCTTCACAACTATTGATCATGCTTTTTGTAATATCCAAGCTCTCAATCAATGGCCTACCCTGTCAGTCTACCTTCCTCAGCCCATAATGTCTGACCATTCCCCTCTGATCCTAACTCTTGGTCATCATTTGAGAAGGGAAAAGAGAAGTTTTAAATTTTTTAATGCATGGGTTAAGCATGATCACTTTCTTGATTTAGTTACTCAAGTTAACTCGGTATATAAATGCTATGGTAACCCTATGTATAAGTTTTGCAGGAAATTGAAAAGAATTAAACAGGAGATCAAATTATGGGCTGCTACCACCTTTGGCACTGGTAGTTTGCTATCTAATTCTCTTATGGAGCAGTTGAAGGAAAAACAGGACTATATGATGGAGAATCCACTTGATGTTCATGCAGCTGCTGAAGAAGGAAAATTATTCAGGGAAGTTAACAACGCTCTTAGCTTGGAAGCTAATATGAAGAGGCAACAACTGCACCAAAAATGGATTGTTGAAGGAGACAAGAACACTAAGTTCTATCATGATTCAATAAAGTTCAAGCATGCTAGAGATAATATTTTCAGCATTCTTGATGAACATGGAACTCTTTGTTCAACTGCTGCTACCGTTGATTAGGCTTTTATAAATTACTTTTCCAAATTGCTTGGCAATTCAAATGGATTTATAACCGACTTAGATCAAATTTCATCTCTAGCTTTGCCTTGCATTACAACTCTGGATGTTGAATCTCTTATTAAGCCTGTTACTGATGAGGAAATTAAGGCAACTCTGTTCTCTATGAATAAACAATCTTCTGGTGGCCCGGATGGCCTTAATGTGATCTTTTTTATTTCTACTTGGAATGTTTAGGCCATGAGTTCTGTCAAGCAGTTCACAACTTCTTCTCTAAATGCAAGCTACTTGGGGAAGTTAATTGCACCAATATTGCTCTAATCCCAAAAGTCACACCTCCTACTAGTGTTTCCTCCTTTAGGCCTATTTCTTATTGTAATGTTATATACAAATGTATCACTAAAATCCTTGCAACTCGACAGGTCAGTGTTTTGTCTTCTGTTATTTCTAGTAATCAAGCTGCCTTTTTTCCAACCAGAAACATACTTGATAATGTGCTGCTTGCTCAAGAACTTCTAAAAGGATATAGTAGAGGAAATGTGTCTCCTTCTGCTGCTCTTAAAATTGATATATCCAAGGCCTATGACTCTATTCATTGGGCTTCTATTGTTAGGATAATGGCAGAGATGGGATTTCCCAAAATATTTGTTTCTTGGATATATGTGTGCATTTACACTCCCTCATTCTCTGTTGTAATAAATGGTAGACCAGTTGGTTTCTTCAAAAGTAGCAAAGGAATTCGACAAGGCGACCCTATATCATCTTACTTATTTCTGATGGTTATGGAAGTTTTTACTGTTATCCTAAAGACTAAATACACTCAGAAGATTATTAAATATCATCCTAAGTGCACACAACATCAAATAACTTCTATTATGTTTGCTGATGATGTTATGTTGTTTTCTAAACCTGAGGTTTCCTCTTTGAGTGGTTTAAAAAAGGCTATGAAGTCTTTCTATTGTATGACTGGTCTCTCCATTAACCATGCAAAATCTTCAATGTTAGTTGCTGGTGTCAGTGATGTACAAGCAATTGCCTTATATCATCATATGGGTTTCTCTTGTATGGACTCTGATATGAGGTATCTTGGTCTTCCCTTAATCACTAAAAGAATTACTAATGCTGATTGTTTACCTCTCTACAATAAAAAAACTTCTGTTATGTGTGCATGGAATAATAAGCATTTGACTCAAAGTGGTAGACTTGTGCTAATTAAATCAGTTGTTTTTTCCTCTTTGGTCTATTGGGCCCGTACTTTAATCCTACTAGCAAAGCTGTTGAATCTTGTAAGGTCTGCCATGAATAGATTTTTTTGGACAGGAGGTATACACAACAGGAAGTTGCTGCCTTGTTCATTCTCTAAATTTGAAACTTCCATGAAACTGGGAGGGCTTGGAGTTATAAATGCAAGGAAGTGGAATATTGCTGCGATTATTAAACACTTTGATCAACTCATTAATAAGTCTGGTAGTTTATGGGTTAATTGGACATGGCATTATAATATAGGGAATAAATATTTTTGGTGCATGGATATTCCACAAAACTGTAGCTGGAATTGGAGGAATTTGTTGAAGTTAAGAGAAGTTTATTTGCCTATGATCCAATATCAAGTTAATGCTAACACAGCTGTTAGTTTCTGGCATGATCCTTGGTTTAGCAAAGGTCAAATTCTATCCAAAATGTGTGATTACTCACACATTTTACAAACTGGAATACACTATGATGCAAAGGCCAATGATTTTTTACATGATGGTAGAATGCAAATGCCATACAACAGTAACCAGATGATCAGGCAGTTGTGGAGTGACATACAACATAACTTCTACTCTGCTAACCTAACTGACACTGTTTCTTGGAACAAGATGCCACACTCAGTTAAAGGTGTTTACAATCTAGTTTCATCTACTGTTCCACTTCCTGAAAGTAGGTGGTTCTCTGTTATCTGGACCAATGACTCAGTACCTTCTGATAACTTGATGATGTGGAAAGTAATAACACAAGCTTTACTCACTAGAAGTGTTTTGAGCAAGTATGGGATGGCTTGTTCATTACTTTGTCTGTTTTGTGAGTTGCATGAGGAAACGTCTGAGCATCTTTTTTTTATTGTCCTGCCCTTAAATTCTTGTTGATCAGAATTAGTGGCATTTCTGGGTTTAACCTATCTTCTGCTAGTTCTAACATTGTCTGGAGTATTATCTACAAAGCCACAAGATGGAGAAATGATGGAGCTAGAGTGCTAGCTGTTTGCTTGAAAATATACTTGACTGTCATATGGAGAGAAAGGAATGCAATTGTCTTTGAAAATCAAAGAAAGATGTTAGAAGTACTTTGGAAAGAAATTAAGTTTGCCACTTACTGGCAATTGAAGAATTGCAACAGCCATTTCCCTGAAGAGTTGATACTTGGTTAGGCATGACTGGTTGTTGTTTTTTCAATTGTTTTTTTTTCTATGTTTTGTCATTTGTTCCTTTTCATTTTGTACTCTTTATTGTGTTGCAATAAATCTGGTAGGGGCCAGATAACCCTGCTGGCTTTGCCAAAAAAAAACTAGTGTATAACTTTTATACATATTTTTGATCGATTTTAAGTTTCAAATAAATAATTTAAAATGTCATATAATATTGATATATTATTTGCAACAATTTATTATTAATTATAACGTTTATAAATTAATTTTATCTTTGCTCAAATTTAGAAATAACTAACAATGTGGTTGTGTTGACTCTTTAGTGCGAATTTGGTCCTTAACTAATATTTAAACAACCCATACGGACTTTGCTAAAGTATAATATTAACCACAATTTCAACGCTTATAAATCATATAGACGAGATGTAATTTCTAATATATAATAAGCTCACATATTAATAATATTCTGTACACGTATTTTTTTCATTATCACTGTATCACTCGGATATTTAGAGTTTGGTTTGAGATTAGAAACTCTATTAATATCTGTATTTAATTGTGTAGATTACATTGAAATCCTTAGTTCAATCTGATAAAATTAATTGGTTAATCATTTTCTCTGTCCAAAGATTTATACTTTAAGTTAACTACAAATTACGCTGATACCGACCTTCTTTAATAAAGGAAACGAATTCTTGTTTGGTAGTGTTTCTCTTGGTGTGAATAATGTTTCCATGGTAAGTATTTAACATAATCAAAGTACAGCTTAGCAACTTAAGATCAATAGTAGCCTCAAGTTTGAAGACTACTATATGTTGTTACCTAGAGATCTTCTATTTTGATTAGTTATATTAACATATGGAAGTTTCTCATCGAGTCGTTTTGTGATTTTTCCAAAAAATTACAAGTACATAACCCTTTGTTTTTCCCAACTGTGATTTCTCGACACATTTTGACTAGAACATTTAAGAAGTAATTATTTATATGTACATACCTATTCAATACTCAAGGTTACGTTGTAACCGCCATCGATAAAGTACTTCGCTTAAGGATGTTCTACTTATATAAGTTTAATGTGTTTGATTCATTATTTGTACCATTATACAACAACATATATAAAAGAAAATAGTACCTAATGCATACATCATTTCGAATAATATTTTTAAGGTTGATCCGTCTAAGTAATTGTGCTAGTCTTTATTTGATATTGGTTTTTAAGTATTTTATTTATACTGTTATTGTCCTGTTAGTCTTATTTAGGTTTTCATTTCCTTCCTTATTATTACACATATATGTATATTTATTATATAAATATACATATATATGAATCATTCTAATTTTTTTCTTTAGTCATTTTCTAGTTACAGGTATGGGAGTTTGGATATCAGGTTCTTTTTGCAGGTTTTTGTATCTTCAGATTGCTGGACACCAAATGATAGAGAGGTCAACAGAGCAGAGTATCTTCATCCAGGACTATTAGCAGTTTCTCCTCAGTTTTAGGATTCTGCTATCTTCATTATGGAGTACTCATTTCAGAGGATATATTCGGTACCCCTTTCTCCAGATCAGAGGCTTCAGAGTGGTTTCTCTTTACAGCAGTTCCACTTCAGAGCAGATGCTTATCCACCTCTACTGATTCAGTTGGTTGGAGCTTCCTCATTAGTCTGGGACGTCATCCAGTTGTTTTTTGTTTTTTTCCTCTAGTTTTTTTAGGTACTTCTAACACCTCAATATCGGGCGGTGGCCATGCCGGAGCTTGATATCGAGGTGTGATGGGTGGTGGCCTTGCCGGAACTCATCTTAGGAGTACCTGAGATTTGATATATATGTATTTGGTTTTTGTTACCTGCCAGGCTTGTTGGCAGCACTTTATATTCGTGATATATATATATTTTCGCATGTGTGCTCTCCTCTATTCATAGGGGATCACACATTTTCTTAAAAAAAAAAGAGTTAAGTTACATAAGAAATTACATAATTGCTCCTACGCCACACCCTTAACTTTATCAATCTCTCCAATGATCGCCTTTTCGACCCCCGAATGTCGATGCTAATACATCCATGGTAATCACGTGTTGTACATCCAAGTGCCAAAAAGACAGAACGTTAGGGTAAAGAAAAAGAAGAAAAGAAAATGAACAAGAAAGAGGAGAACAAAGACATCAGAATCTCACAGCGAAATGATAACATATAATATCAAAAAATATACTCAGAACTACTCTAATATACATAGTATTTCAGAGTTACTAATCAAAGTACTATCATCGGCTTGGAAGTTATAACAGCCTACCTTTATAATTGCTGATACACACACACACCTAAAGTAATGCAGCAAAAATAAGAATACTACAGTAGGTAAACATCTTGCTCCTCTCCGAGAGCACAAAGAACATCAACAAAAACATGTCTTTCTCAAACTGCTCGAAAGAGCACACGAGAAATTTAGCGAAAATAAAAGCCACATGTCAAACATAAGTCTGGCATGAGAAAATCAAGAAATATGTGTATCGCATATAACAACACCCTTTGAAACCATTGTAATGGTTATCGTCTCAAAAGAGCCAAACCATCTAATAAGTACATATTGTGATATGATAGATGATGTCTAGGATGAAGAATATAAATCAGAAAATAGCTGTTGGTGCTTACATTGGTCATACCATAACATATTTAGAGTATAATCAAGACCGCTAAGGTGCGTTCGCATATGGATTTTCCAAGGAGATCTCCCTAGTAAAACTCGTAAGTAAACTGAGACCAATCTCCATGACAAGGATCAAAAAACACCTTTCGAGCATCATATATCTCTAGATAAAATATACCATAAGGTAAGCATGACTAGCCCATGCCCAAACACGTGAGACAAGTATGAACAACTCCCTACGCCCAATATATCGATAAGCATATTCTAAATACTGGAGTTGTTGTACCCCCAAGAGTTAGCTAAACCCCGGAACATGCAGCCTACTCTATCTTTAGTCATATGCTGAGGATAAAGTCACATTCAGCATATCTACACACAAGCCATCATTACTCAAACAGATCATGCATCCCCAAATGAATTCCAGCGTCTCGAACTGATCTCGAAACCACATGCATTCTAGCATCTCCAACAAATCCACTTCCAAGAGATAGAACATGTATCCCAGTCTTGAAGTGGTTTTCGATAAGCAAAACACTTACCAATCCCGGTCTCTTCGAGACTAAGTCGACGAATTTGGTAATACTCAACAACAATGAGAATGATCGCATCACATTTCCAACATTCTCAACTTTCGCAATCCCTCTGTTAAGAATGAAGCTCGGTAGCTTAGAGCATTATTGCTTCTATACCCTTCTCGAATCATTATACTTAACTCTCAAAGATAGAAACTAGCTACTTTGTCGGCTTTCGTGCTAAGTACACGACCGAAGACTTGCCATAAACAAGTAAACACACAAAGCACGATTAACACATACAAAGCACGATCAAGTCACATAAACGACTTTAACCCCCATTTTATTTAAATATCCCTTTATTAATTAAAACCTCTTTTTATTAGTAAAACTCTTATTTAGTTAAAAATCTTTTCATTTAATTAAAACTTCTATATTCAATTAAATACTCCATCCTTTAACTAAAACTTCTTTTTTAGTAAAACTCCTTTTTTCTAATAAAACTTTTTCATTTAATTAAAACTTAATTTATTTAAACTTGTATAGAGATTTAGTTTCCTTTATAAAAGATACATACTTGTATTTTACTATTCACGTATTTACCATTCATTTATACTCTTTATATTCTTTAAAAGCATTCATATACTTATCTCAAATGGTATAAGTATATTCATAAATCACTAACAAGATTTACTTATTTTAAACAATAATCAAAAAGGTTAAGAACAAATGTTATTCAAACATTGTTACTATAAACCCCTTCTCTTTTATAAATTAAACATATAACTTTCCTACCTTTATTCCAAAAGTTTTCATACTAGTTATTATCTTTAAAATTGTATTATTAAAGATATAATTATATTTATAATATTTTCCCAATTTAAAATATAATTCCAGGATTTAAAAATGAATGTCACTAAAACATCATTTACAACAAACCCATTTCACTTTCCACTTTAAACATTTCCTTTAAAACTTACCCTTTTAAAGATTTAATTATATTTATAAGGGTTTACGACAAGTGTTGCGTAAACATTATCACAACAAACCCAAAACATTTCACATCTAAACATTTCCTTTAGAACTTACTTTTTTAAAGATTTAATTTTATTTATAAGGATTAAAAACAATTGTTACCTAAACATTGATTACTATAACCCAAAATCATTCACTTATAATTACATTAAAATATTCATTATTAAATATCTAATTATATTCTTAAGTATAATTAATAAGGGTAAAATACAATTGTTACTTAAACATTGTTTACTACAACCCAAAATCATTTATTTATAGTTATCGTTAACTTTAAGACTTTCATTTATAAAGATCAGAACATATCCACATTTATTAATTAAGGTAATACACTTTTAATTAAACTTCTCAAAATAATTTTATTTTAATTAAGTGGTAAAATCCAAACTTTCTCTACTACATTTATAAATACTCAGCTTACTTTTTAAAACTTATTTATATTTATTAAAAACCATTTAAAGATGATGTATATATTTATATATATAATAATTTATTTATAAGCTAATATAATCAATAAAATTCTAAAATAATTTAAAAGATATTATATTACATGATATTTTAATACTTTAATAATACCATTAACTAATTTTATAAACCCGCTCTGAATAATCCCCCTTTTGCCAGATTATTACCAATGTAATCATAAAAAGCTAATTTTTTGGGAATTTTAGACCAAGCTTCCGATAAACTTAGATTTTCAGCTAGTCCGGCACCAACTCTTCGATATATCTTTTTCTTTTTTATATAAATCCGATTTCGTTGAGTCTTTTTTTTTGAATTATACGACATTGGTTGGCCCTATTTTGCCATTTTTTTGGTACTAAATAAGACCACTTAGTCTGAGATAAATTATATTGAACCGGATCGGAAAAAAGAGGGATTCTAGTTGTAAGATAGCTAATGAAACCGTAGCTGGAATTGAGATCTCATTCAAAGAGAAAGATAGCAAATAAAAAAAAAAATTCTGTCACCCCATTTCGAGGGTTCCCTTTATTGGAACCATGTTCTTATTTATTTTTGTTTCTAATTGGTCTGGAGCTCTTTTACCTTGGAAAATCATACATTTCAATTCTGTAATGAGACCCTTTTTATGTATGATATTTGCGACTTTAGAACATATATTAACTCATCTCTCTTTTTCGATCATTTCAATTGCGATTCATTTGATGATTCTATCAGTTCACGAAATCATCGGATTACGCCATTCGTCGGAAAAAGGAATGTTAGCTACTTTTTTTTTTCTCTAACAGGATTATTAGTTATTCGTTGGATTTCTTGGAGACATTTTCCATTAATTAATTTATACGAGTCATTGATCTTCCTTTCCTGGAGTTTTTCTCCCCATTCGTTTCCAGCGGATTCTTCGTCTCCTAATTCTTTCCATTCTACCAATGAATTTTCTATAATAATTCGCAAATCTAAATCGTTTCTTCGGTTAATTATTCTAACCAAAATTTATTTATTGGTCAGACTCACAACATTTTTTTTTATTCTCATTTTTATTCTCAAATTATATCAGAAAGTTTTGCAATTATTGTGGAAATTCCATTTTCCTTGCGATTAGTATCTTATTTAGAAAAAAAAGAAATATATTGATTTTCTTCCCCAACAACGGCCTCAATGTGGTAGCATCGTCCTTTGTAACGATCAAGACTGGTAAGTCCTATTTTCGTAAGATGATACACACTAGCTAAAAATCCGCCAGGTGCTACATCATAGGCACATTGGGAGCGTAAATAATTGTAACCGTATACATATGAAATAACAGCAATGGAGTCCCAATCCTCGGTTTTTATTTGTAGAGTCTCTATTCCTCGGCAATCGAAACCCAAAGATCTATGAATTAGTTCATGCTTGACTAGCCAATCAGATAAACGAACCCCCATCTTCCTGATTTCTCCCACATTTGTATTTGTATGAGTATTTCAAATTTCCAATGAAATTTTGAAAGATTGACTTGACCCACTCTTTCTTATTCTGCACAAAGGAACCTTGCCTAATGACAAAGAAGATAAGTCCCAATAAATATTAGAATTTTGATTGGAGGTTTAAAAGAGAGATTAAAAAGAAAAAAATGTTTAATTATAGTATTGATTTTGGAGTCTGTATATTTTGTCCCAATAAATATTAGAATTTTTGTTGCTACTACTAAATTAATTTTATAAAAAATATTATAAAACGACTTTTTTATAGTCGAAATAAAAATCAAATCACACCATCTCTATAATAGGTAAATGCTTTTTTTTTCTCCTGAAGTTGTCGGAATTATACAAATATCACCGAAAACATTGTTAAAATAAACTCTATATATTTAAAAATTCTTTTAAAATGCATATACTAAGGTTTAAAATATTTATTTTAAATATCACTTAAAAATGCTTATTTTATAATTTATTTAAAAACCATAAAAACATGTCTTATAATTTAAAACCCTTTAATTTAAAATTCATAAATAATTATTAAAAATATATTTAAACCTTGATATTTTTCCAATAATAAATACACTTATAGTATTTATTAAAAATTCAAAGAAGAAAGCCTAAGGATGTCTTTCAAATTTGATTTTGAAAATCGTTGAAAACAAGGCATTTTCGAAGTGCACCCATCGCGACCTTTTTACTTCTAAATTTCACAACTTTATTCCATAATTTCTACAAATTTACAAACCAATTCCTCTATGTCAAACAAAACAAAACGTGCGTAGTGAATAACCAAATATCTATTTCCACAATATATTCGCAATTTAAACAGTTGGACATATGTCTAATAAAAGAGATTTCAAAGTGCATTTATAGCGACTGTTTTGCTTCAATCATTTACAACACACTATCAAACATGTAAACAAGTCTCATCCACGTCACATATTATAGAGGGATTACAAGAGAAATTAAACTATATATAATGTTGCCACTTGCTTTCAAAAGCAAGGGGAGGTCCAATAGTAATAACTTGCATTGTTATCAATTTTAATTTATATTTAACACAATAAACATTATATACACAACAAATACAAATTAAATGGTGAGTTAACTTTCCCAAGCCTATGCCTAACTAATGCGTAGATAATCTCATTACGAGTGCAATGGCGAAGACGGCGTCTCGATTGGACCTCGTATGCATAAGTTATGAATTTTACAAGAATTTGGATTAAACTATTAAGTAATTAATATTAATTACTTTACTAGTTACCTCAATTAAACCCCTAATCCATCTTCCCCAATTCAATTTGCCCCCACCCCTATACACTAACACATGCACAAACCTTCCCTCTCTTCTCTATCTCCATGCACACCGAATGATTCGACGAATCGTCGATGCCACCGCGCTCCACTCCGAAATCTCTCCGCGACGGTCACCACCTTGACAAACTTGGCACACCCAATCGAAATATGACATGCTTCCTCCTTACCCGATCGTACACATGTCGCTTTTTCCATAGATGATCGCACACTACCAAACTACCATCACTAACTCGCCTTGCCACCCGAGTTCAACGCCACACTCCGATTCGCACAACTCGCCTTCAAACTCCATTGAGCCTCAACCCTAGCTTCGATCTACAAGTCGATCATCCCCAAGTAGTGCAACCCCAACATCGCTTATATAGATTCAAAGCACTCACCTCTATGAGTTAAACGGATCCAATGTCGCTCGTTTTGGTCGCTCCTAGCTCCCGAAACAATATGATGGCGGCTGTTGTTTTTTTATAGTAAAAAGAAGAGGCAGAGGAAAATAAAACAAAGGACGAGGGATAAGTTTTCGAGCGGTGTGAGTGTGTTTATATAGTAAAATTATATTATTTTTAAATTCTCAAATTAAAACGTTACACGTTTCGAGCTTGTACGATCACACG
Organism: Allium fistulosum; assembly: GCA_030737815.1. Lineage (NCBI taxonomy): Eukaryota > Viridiplantae > Streptophyta > Magnoliopsida > Asparagales > Amaryllidaceae > Allium > Allium fistulosum. The sequence continues at coordinate 178,708,608 of CM060903.1, forward strand.
GGACGTTGGATCACTACGAAACTCGTCGGCATACATCACCTCATTATTTCGGTCCTGATGGCACTAGTTTCATCAAAATCCGATATAGTGTCCCATAATGATAATTTCACGCGTTCACCTTTTATCGATAAAATGATTTTCTGTCACATTATCCATATTTATTCAAACTGTTTATTTTTGTAAATAAATTTTGAAAACAATTTTCTTATCATTAGTTATTACCAAAAAGGGGGTTAATAAAGTAATTAAATAAATTTAATAACATTAAATTCAATACTAAAATATTTAAATAATTTGGATATTTAAATACAAAGTGCTTGAAATTCCATATTGTTATATTCTCCCTCACTTAGAATATTTCGTCCTCGAAATTCCAGCACAAGCAACAAAAACAACAATCACACATCACTACTTAATGGTATTATAATTACTAGCAAACATAGCTTATGGTTTTCCTGAGTTCAGAAACTTTCTTGTCACACAAGAACGATTAACAATCTACTAAGCGTACCTTTCGCTCAACAGCCTTAGAATTTTACTTAGTCAGTTATTCATACTACCTCAAACAATTCGAAGATTCCTTCCCAAACTCCCCATAAGCCAGCAAACATATATTCAATTATACCAAAGCCCGTACGATGTACATATGTCATCCATACGCAATATCAAATTTGATTATTTGCTCGATCACATAGATTTTACATCTAAACTAGTATAGATTACTTGACCTCTCTAGTGCGGACTCCAATTAGGTTCCTTGATTAGACATATTCGTTGTCCTTACATAGCCATATAATATGATAGAAAACTTCAGAATCATATCTAGAATCTGCATCAAGTGTTCACCGTCAAGAATCGAGTAAAAAATCCTTGTTCGGACTGGTGTAAATCACCTCGAAATCATGTACTTAAATCCTAGATCAAGAACCGTTATGCAAATAAAATAATCTACGTACAACTTACGTACTTTATTTAATTAGTTACATAACTATACCAATTACTTTCTATTTTACATTTATTTTTCCATAAATTTTTTCTCTATTAAAACTGTTTATGAAACATTTCTTAAAACATTACTTAAGTTTTATAAACTTTCTATAAAGAATTATCTTCATTTATAAAACATTTCATTAAAACAAAATTTCATTTTAAAACATTTTAGGACTTATGTTCATATTCGTATAATACTCCATTACATCCTAAGAGTATATATAACACATTCATATTTATTTTACTTAACAAGGATGTTCAACGAATTTTTAAACTTGTTTTAACTTACTATCTTTTCAAATTAAGAGTTAAAAAACTCATTTTTTTTATATTTTCACAAAAACACTTAGCTTCCAATTTCTATACCGACTTAGAAGTTTTCGGCTATCCAAAATTGCCAAAAATTCCATTTTATTTCAACAATTGAAAATTATTAAACAACATATCTTAATAAGATTAAAAAACAGAACTACCCTAACGCATAGGATATATGCAACTAGAAAATAAATTAATTGAAAACTTAAGTACTAAACATCGAGTCCTGTTTCAAATCATTTGAAATAATAATATATACTTATAACTTTTGTATATCAAATCATACTTTTGGGATTAAATCAAAATCTATTTTACCAAAACAACTTGTAGCAAACTACTATAGTAGCATCCCTTACTAAGAAACTCAAAATTGAAAGTCGACGATGCTGCAATCATCACCGGAATTATTATTCAACGATAGAAGTGAGTCCAGTACATTTCGTCTCCTTTAAAATCCTTTTTAAAATATTTCTATTCATAAATGCTTTCAAATAATACTATTATTATTTTCTCTAAAACCTTGAAAAACAATTTTCAAAATAATGGGATTTAAGTTCTCAAATTCTTAGTTTAAATCATTTTTATTTATAAACCATATTTTATAAAACATACTTATATAAATTTACTTTCTTATATAAAATCATTTCACAATTATTTATTCCAAAATATCCTATTATTCTTTTTAATTATAAAATAACATTTTTATTAAACTTAACCTTTTAACCCAACATCTTCATCGACCGCCTTATAATCAAACTTTGAAACTTAATTCACAAGGTGTCTATTTCAATATTCCCATAATTACTATTTACTCAACCGAAGTAAAGGTAAATTACTTATAAATCAATAAACAATAGTCAATCCTCATAATTGACTGAGCATAACTAATCAATCATCAAACAATAGCAATGCTCATAAACTGGCTAAGCAATATTAAGCTAATAATTCTACAAATGATAATAATGCTCACAAATGGGTTGTGCATGTCAAGTCATTCTACAAAGGATAGCAATGCTCGTAAACTGGTTGAGCATGACTAAACTAATTAATGATGGGTAACGAATGAACATCATTAATCCCTACATTAATTGAACTACACTATCAACCTATACTTATATAAGTAGAGCTTTTAATTTTTGTTGTTGGAATTACCCTTATGGCATACGTTTATAACAAATACAATTACGCTCTTATATGTTTAATACACTCAATTCATGCTAGGGCAATCCATTACCCTATCTCTTAATGAGTTATACCACACCAAAGCCACTGATCTCTCTTAACCTTCAGCTCTGATACCAAGCTGTACCGACTACCTTTTTGACCCCCAAATGTCGACACTGATACATTCACGGTATTCACGTGCCGAATATCTAAGTGCCAGAAATATAGAAAGTTAGGGTAAAGAAAAAGAAGTAAAGAAAACAAACAAGAAAGAGGAGAACAAAAACATTGGAATCTCATAGAGTAATGATAACATATTATATCAAAAAATTATACACAAAGCTACTCTAATATACGTAGTATTTCGAAGTTACTAATCAGAGTACTATCATAAGCCTGGACAGTTATAACAGTCTGCCCTTACAATTGATGATAGATACACATAAAGTAATGCAATGAAAGTAAGAATACTACAATATGTAAACATGAAAGTTCCCTCCGAGAGCTCTATGAACATCAACAAAAACCTGCCTTTCTCAAACTGCTCGAAAGAGCGCACAAAGAATTTAGGGAAAACAAAAGTCACGTGTCAGACATAAGTCTAGTGCAAAAAAACTCAAGAAATATGTATACAGCATATAACAACACCCTTTGAGACCGTCATAACAGTTATCCCCTCAAAGGAGCAAAACCATCTAATAAGTACACATTGCTATATAAATAACATTTTTAGAGTACAATCAAAACCACTAAGGCGCTTCGCATATGGATTTTCCACGGAGACCTCCCCAATAAAACTCATAAGTAAACTAAGACCATTCTCTATGAAAAGGATCAAAAAACACCTTTTGAGCGTCATATATCTAGATAAAATATACCACAAGGTAAAGATGACTAGCCCACGCCCGAACACACGAACCAAGTATCAACAACTCCCCGTGCACAACGTATTGATAAGCATACTCTAGATACTGGAGTTAATGTACCCCCAAGAGTTAGCTAAACCCTGAAACATGCAGCCTATTCTGTCTTTATTCATATACCAATGATGAAATCACGTTCAGCATCTCTACACACGAGCCATCATCACTTGAACAGACCAAGAATCCCCAAATGGATTCCAGCATCTCGAACAGATCTCGAAACCATGCATGGATTTCGGCATCTCGAACAGATCCACTTCCAAGCGATAGAACACGTATCTCAGTCTTGAAATGGTTTTCAATAAGTAAAACACTTATAGTTATTGGTCTCTTCAAGACCGAGTAGTATAATTTTGTCATATTCGACAATAGTGAGAACGATCACATATAGAAACCAAGTCTCGTCTACTTATCACATTTCTAGCATTCTCAACTTTCACTGTCCCTCATTTAAGAGTGAAGCCCAGTAGGTTAGAGCACTATTGCTTCTGTACCGTGCTTGAATCGTCATTCTGAAATCTCAAATATAGAAACAAGTCCACTTTGTTGGCTTTCATGCTAAGTACACGACTAAATACTTTCCTTAAATAAGTAAAGACACAAGCATGATTAACACACATAAAGCACGATCAAGTCATATAAACGACTTTTAATCCCCTTTTTATTTAATTATTCCTTTATTAATTAAAACCTCTTTTCATTAGTAAAACCCTTACTTAGTTAAAACTTCTTTCAACAACAACAACTAAGCCATTATTCCCAAACAAGTTGGCGTCGGCTAGAGATGAAATACAAAATTAAATGACAAAGTCATTTTAAAAGTAACAATAACAATATTAGATTTTTTTTATATAAGTGAAAATAGAAATAAAGACAAAAATAAAATAAAGTAAAATAATTAAACACATAATAATAATTATAAATAAAAATAGATAAAGAAATTAAAAAAACCATAATAATAATAATACTAATAGTAATAATGGTATTAATAGTAATAAAACACTGAGTATTTGGTTCCTATTCACTTGTCCAATAACCTAAAACTGATAACACTACCCCTAAACTAACCCTAAGTAAAAAATTCCTAGCTCATGGTTCTTGTACTAATAGTCAAAACTTCTTTCATTTAATTAAAGCTTCCTTATTTAATTAAATACCCCATCCTTTAATTAAAACTTCTTTTATTAGTAAAACTTCTTCATTTAATTAAAACTTAACTTATTTAAATTTGTATATAGATTTAGTTACCTTTATAAAAGATATATACTTGTATTTTACATTTCACGTATTTTACTATTCACATATTTACGATTCATTTATACTCTTTCTATACTTCAAAAGTATTCATATACTTATATCAAATGGTATAAGTATATTCACAAATCATTGATAAGATTTACTTATTTTAAAATATAATCAAAGAGGTTAAAAAATGTTACTCAAACATTGTTACTATAAACCTCTTCTCTTTTATAAATTAAACATATAACTTTCCTACCTTTATCCCAAATGTTTCCATACTTGTTATTATCTTTAAAATTCCATTATTAAAGATCTAATTATATTTATAATATTTTCCCACTTTAAAATATAACTCAAGGGTTTAAAAACGAATGTTACTAAAATATCATTACAACAAACCCAATTAACTTTCCACTTTAAACATTTCCATTAAAACTTACCTTTTCAAAGATATAGTTATAGTTATAAGGGTTTACGACAAGTGTTGCTTAAATATTGTCACAACAAACCCAAACCATTTCACAATCAAATATTTCCTTTAAAACTTACTTTTTTAAAGATTTAATTATATTTATAAGGATTAAAAACAATTGGACTTAAACATTGTTTACTATAACCCAAAACCATTCACTTATAATTACATTAAAATATTCAGTATTAAATATTTAATTATATTCTTAAATATAATTAATAAGGGTTAAAAACAATTACTACTTAAACATTGTTTACTGTAACCTAAATTCATTTACTTACAATTATTATTAACCTTAAGGCATTCATTTTTAAAGTTTAGAACATATCCACATTATTAATTAAGGTAATACACTTTTAATTGAACTTCTCAAAATAACTTATTTTAACTTAAGTGTTAAAATCCAAACTTCCATTATTACATTTATAAATATTATTGACTTGCTTTTTAAAACTTATATATTTACTAAAAACCTTTTAAAAATGATGTATAAATTTATATGTATAATAATTTATTTGTAAGCTAATATAATAAATAAAATTCTACAATAATTTAAAAGATATTATATTACATAAGCTTTTTAATGCTTTAATAATATCGTTAACTAATTTTCTAAAGACTACATATTTAAATTACTTTTAGAATACTTATACTATGGTTTAAAACATTTATTTTAAATATTACTTAAAAATGCTTATTTTATAATTTATTTAAAAATCATAAAAACATGTTTTATAATTTTAAACCCTTTAGTTTAAAAATTCTTAAATAATTATTAAAAATATATTTAAACCTTGATATTTTTCCAATAATAAATAAAATTATAGTATTTATTAAAAATGCAAAGAAGCCGTATGACGTCTTTCAAAGTTAACTTTGAAAATCATCGAAAACGATACATTTTCAAAGTGCACCCATCGTGACCTTTTCGCTTTCAAATTTCACAGTTTTGTTCCACAATTTCTACAAATTTCCAAACCAATTCCTCTATGTCAAACACACCAAAACATGTGTAATGAATAACCAAATATATGTTTCTATAATATATTCATAATTTAACAAATTAAACATATGTCAAGTACAAGGGAATTCAAAGTGAGTTTATAGTGACTATTTCAATTCAACAATTTACAACACACTATCAAATATGTAAACAACAAGGCTCGGCCATGTCACATATTATAAAGGGATTACAAGAGAAATTCTACTAAATATAATGTCGTCGCTTGCTTTCTAAAGTAAGGAGGGGTCCAAATATAATAACTTGCATTGTAATCAACTTTAATTTACTTTTAACACAACAAACATTATATACATAAAAAATACAAATTAAATGTTGAGTTAATTCCCAAGCCCAAGCCTAACCAAGACGTCGATTGGACCTCTTATGTAAAAGTTATGGATTTTATAAGAATTTGGATTAAATTATTAATTAATAAGATTTGATTACTTTATTAATACCTCAATTAAACCCCTAATCCATCTTCCCCAATTGAATTTGCTCCCACCTCTGTATACTGATACGACCACGAACCTTCCCTCTCTCCTCCTATCTCCATGCATACTCAATGATTCGATGAATTGTCGAATCCACTGTGCTCCACTTTGAAATCTCTCCGCGATGGCCACCACCTTGACAAGCTCGGCATACCCAATTGAAATCTGACCTGCTTCCTCCTCACATGACTGTACACGTCGCTTTTTTCCATAGACGATTGCATGCCACCAAACTACCACCACCGACTCTCCTTGCCACCCCAAGTTCAATGCCACACTCCGATTAGCACAACTCGCCTTCAAACTCCATCGAGCCTCAACCCTAGCTTCGACTCTACAAGTTGATCATCACTAAGTAGCGCCACACCCACAATTTCCTATATATTTTCGAAGCCCTCACCTCTACAAGTTCAACAGATCCAAATTTGCTAATTTTCATCGCTCCTAGCTCCCAAAAAATTTGAGGAAGATGGCGGTTGTTGTTTTGTTTACAGTTGTTAGCGTCAAAATTGGCCACCAACACCCAGTTGTATGAAAGCACCAATATCCAATCACAGACCTCAGATAGTATCTAATGTAGAGTATAATATGAAGAAAAAACAAATTAAAACTTAAAGCAAGTAAAAGAGACAAGATTTATAGTGGTTCGGCTAACTCCGGCCTACGTCCATTTCAGAATAATCTTTTTTATTATTTTGTAGTTTGTTTATAGTTACAATATGAAATTCAAGAATAAAATTGGCAGAGTGTAGCCTGGATTGAAGATAAAGAGAAGTAGAAAGAAGATGCCGAAGACACCTTTTCTGATGCCATGCCTGCTGTATTTATAGGGGAAGACATGCACGGATTAGACTGAAATTTTGGCAGAAGGTTCCGGAGTCCAAAACGAGGCCACTCAAAAATTTCCAAGCCCATCTATGCCCATAATAGGGATCGATACCGATCCCTATTAGTGTGTTCAAATGGGCTGTGATCCCTATGAGGGGTGCCCCATGATGTTAGTTAATTGCTTCCCAAATTTCGTGCAATTCCGACATACAGTTTGTGAGATATTGCATTTTTCGTGAAGTAGTGTTGCTTGAATTCTTATTTCTGCCGATCCCCCCAAAGGGAGTTATGTCGATCCCTCCAACTTCCCACAATTGGAATGAGATCCTTATGGGGTGTTCCACATGTTGTAGTAAGCTTGTACTCTAAGTTTCATGTTGACAGCATGTGTAGATTTTGAGTTATTGACTTATCATTACTGCAAAATTGAGTTTTGCTGATCCCTTTTATACCGATCCCTCCTATATCGATCCCTCTTATACGGATCCCTTTTATACTAATCCCTTTTTATAAGCAAAGTAATTTGCCAATAACTTGAACATACCGACTCCAAATGACTTGAAATTTGAAATGTAGCTTCATGGAGCCTTCCTTGTCGTTCCATATCGATCTCAACCAGTTCGAGACAAAACCAGGGATAGGTACTGATCCCCTAGGGGAGTGTTGGTTCCATACTTAGCCATTTTTTGAGTGGCATCCATCCGAATCCATCCAACTATCATGCATAGCTTTGAATATAACCGACCTCCAATCCAAATTATCACCTCTTCGGGCATCTTGTCTTGATGATTACAAAATTCATTGGGTTAAATCCGTCCTTGCCAAAACGCAGGTTAACAATACTAAAAGGAAGAGGCAGAGTAAAATAAAAGAAAGGAGGAGGGATATGTTTCCAAGTGGTGTGAGTGTGTTTATATAATAAATTATATTATTTTAAATTCTCAAATTAAAGCGTTACACGTTTCGAACTCGTACGATCACACGGGCGCTGGATGGCCATGAAACTCATCGGCATAAATCACCTCATTATTCCGGTCCCGGTGGCTCTAGTTTCATCAAAATCCAAGACAGTGGCTCGGAATGATAATTTCACGCATTTCGACATGTTTATCGATAAAACGATTTTCGGTTACAGTATCGATATTTATTCGAACTATTTATTTTTGTACATAGATTTCAAAATAATTTCTTTTTGTTAGTTATTACCAAAAAGAGAGTTAACAAGGTAATTAAATAAATTTAATCACTTTAAATCCAATATTCAAATATTTAAATAATTCAGATATTTAAATATAAAGTTTTTCAATTTCGGGTCGTTACAATCTCCTACTTATACTTAGGGAAAATTATGGTGTGTCATTCTCATAGTCTATCTAAATTTTGCCAAGGAGGGGCCTTAGTGAATGGATTTGTGAAATTATTATTTTGTATCTACTTTTCGATCATACTTCCCCGTCACTGATAAACTCTTTTATCACATGTTATTTATATAGAACATACCTTGATTTTTTGTCAATCAGTTGGTATCCGTTGCAATCTATATTGCATTATTGTATTCACAATATGTTATTGGATTTCAGTGTTGGAAACCACTCCTATCTCTCTCATAAATTTATACACACATACTACTTTCATGGGGCATTACTGAAGGTGATGTGCTTAGCCTCTAAAATAGAGTCTTCCATAACTTCTCGTATGTAATATTCTTGTAATATTCCAAAATTTTAAATAAGACTTAAATGGTAATAATAAATAATAATAAATAAATTTGGAAGTGCTTTGGAGGGTATTTTGGTAAATTTTATTAGATAGGCAAAATGATCATTTTCCAAATAGTGGAATTTGATGACGAAAGCAGCGCCATTGTGATCGTCTCGTTTTTGATTCGCGGTGTATATTTACCTGTTCAATTCGAAGGTCGTACGAATGAGGTACAAACAAAATAGGTATTAGGTCATTATGGGCTTTGGGATTTTGGATTTTGAATTTTAATTCGAGTAACGGTTAAACAGTTTCCATCCTTACTTAAAAAAATAAATCGCGTTTAGTCATTCCAGAAACCAACCCCGACTCTTTCTTCTTCCTCTCTTCATCTTCTCAACATGCCTAAGATCAAAATACACTATCTCCCTCATATCTCAACGAAAATCAATGAAGCTGATGAAGTTGCGAAGCATTCAAAGAGGGCTACTGATCTAGAGTGATTAGGAGGTGAAATTTTGGGGTATGAAAGTGCAACATGCCCGGACAACAACACAAATTGATGAATTTTCATGCGAAGTTTTAGATTTCAATGTCAATCTTAAAAATGGAATATCTCCTTCGTTTATCAATGGATTTGTATGAAACGAGTGGCAAAATGAAGCATCTAAAGAGTATTATGCATAAACATGAGTTTGGTGGTAGAAATCAGAGGGTTGGAGGTGTAGCAAGGCAAAACGCTGACGAAATCCCGCAACTCATTCCCTGCCGACAACGTCAAAATTCAAATTAACATATCTCCTTCATTTCTTCATGGAATTTGATGATCCATCCATTGAAAAGATTGTATGGATGAGAACTATGATGTTGAAAAAGGATTTCCAATGAAAAGTAGAAGTTCTTGGCTAGAAATTGACCGAACGGTGAAGGTTGGAGCAAGTTTTGGCATTTCGGTGAGTGTGGTTTCTCTGAAGCTCGTTTAATGCTATGATATTTATATGAGACGTTTTAAGACTAAATTAGGATTAAATTACAATGTCAAATGCATATAAATAATGATGCCTGAACCTAAGAAAATAAATATACGTATCCCATTCTTAAGAAATTATTAGGAAACCTATTTTTGTTCTAATTTGAATTGTAAACCAAACTAAATGCAAGTTCGATGTTCAAAAATGCATAATAACCTTCACTAGACAATATGTATATGTAATGTAGAGTAATCAAAATTGAAGAAATGAAGTATAAATTGAAATCCGGGACAAGATAATAAAATAAAAAGAAAAATTCTCATACTTGCTTTGTGCACCGGTGCACCAGTGATGCACATTGCTGGGCTTTTTGAAAGCCTAAAACTAAGTGCATCGCTTTGCCTTTTTGCGTAGAGATCCTTGAGCATTATCTTGACACTTTTGTGGATTGGTTGGTTAATGTGTGGACGTATAGATCGATGTATGGAAGCATATATAGGTGCTTTGGATTGGTAGTTGATTTGTCTAGATAAAGTATAGTTAGTGGTTTAATGGTGGTGACGCTCGACATATGGATTTGTAGTCAGGCAATTGTGCGAATATGTAAGTCCTATACGTAAACGATGAAAAACGAGTATAATTTATATGCCTTCGGATACTGTAACTTCGGTAAAAATATGAATGTAAAGTTAGAAATGAGAATACCTAAATCTTATAGTGCACGCGGTGAGTCCTTGATTCAGAGTATTGATGAGAGTTCTCTTGTAGAGCATTTGGATGGTCCAGGAGTGTTTTGATGTAGACAACAGTCGACCTGTAACGCATGCGGCAGGATCGGGCGTGAGTCCAATGCATGATTATCCTTTATCGACGTGGCGAGACTAGATAATCATTGACATGTAATCTTTTACTGCAAAGAGCGAGACCGGATTATGTTTAAGATTATTTAGTATAATATTGTTTTGTAGCGTGGCGTAGGTGGGTCTAGAAAGCATTATACTTAGGCTTAAACCATGTTATATCACTATCATAGTAGTATACCTAAATCAGATTTGCTTCACTCACGCAGACATATGCCTGACCTATTCCTATATTTTTCTAACTATATTCTTCAAGTTGATGGAGTCTGGAGACGTGGCAGATTTGGAGACAAAATTTGTATATACTGTATGTATTGTAATTAAAGTGTGTATTAAAAACTTGATATGACAGTATGTGGTGTTTATTTGATTTGAGTTGTACAGACTTATGTATGGTTATAAGAATTTACAAACTAATATTTATATTTGTACAATTGTATGATACAAAGTATTTATTTAACCATTCGTTGTGAGACTTTGAAAGTTTAAGTTAGTATAGTTTTATCGCATGCTCTCTCTATGTATATTATATGTATCAGAACCTAACGATTCGCCATTTCTGGACTTCTTTGTGCAGTTATGGGGTACTTAAAAGGTAGATCGTTACAATTTCCAATTTAAAGCTCCTTAATTAAGGTTAAACATAAATTTAAGACTAAATAACAATCGTTGATGTCACTTAAGTAGTTTGAGTCTGAACACTCCTTCATAAGGACTTTGTTGTTTCCATAACAATTCCGTAGTATTTTGTGAATACTCAAGATTACCCTTAACTACTATCTTCCGAGTGTTGTTCGGTAATTGAACCAAATGACACTTCGATGGAACTGAGTACGAAAATATAATGGAATGGATCAAGAAGATTGGAACATATCAAGAATGAAGTTTCAAATTTCACTAAGTATTGAAGCATCAACACTATGATTTACATGCAATTTTTAAGAAAAAGACCACCATAAAAGCTATTTCACAACACCTTTGAACCATTGCTAAAGCATTTTGTAATGGTCCAAAGCCGTTGCGAAATAGGGAGTGGCTAAAATTTCACAATAGCCTAACACTGTTGCTAATTTACATTTAGCTATGGTTAGCTACAGCTTCTAGCCAATCTATAATTTCACAACAACCTAAATCCATTGGTAAATGTAAATTAGTAATGGTTATGGGCCGTTGCAAAATATTTTTCAATTTTTAATGATTTTTGCTTCTGTTTTCTCCCTTATAATATCTTCAATAAGATGTAATACACCTCATATCACAGGCATAGATCTGAAACAAGACATATTTAGATACAAGACCTAAGTTACCTACTCTAAGGAAAGACATCAAATTCTCAATGAAATTGGATACTTTAAGAAATAACATTGCAAACAAACAATTTCATTTCTTTTGGTAAATGAATAAAAACAAAGAAAAAATATATAGAAAAAGACTACATAGAAAGTGTTAATCTCATAAACACATGTTAAATGAGAGAATGAATTTTATGAGCTTGAGTTACACATACTTTCTTCTTGTAACATTGCCTTTTTTCCTTTTTGGGAAATTCTGTTCTTCTCCAAAACAACTATGTCTTAACAAGATAAACTAATAGGAGTTTGAGAATTGAGACAATAACCATAAACATGAAGTAGAAACCACCATTCTGCTTACTAACTTCATTTCTCAAAATCTCCTGCACTAGATAATCAAAGACATGCTTATATTTTATTAAATACAAAAGAAGCATGATATTCAAATTTGTAAAACTAGGCTACAACAATTTTTCTGGAATTACTATAGCAACAAAGCATCTAAGAAAATTAGCATAAACGTCACAAGTCATATTGATCATCAACAAAAGTTGTTCTACCATGACCAATGTTACTTGATATAACGTCGTCGAAAAATATTCAAGCACGCAAATACTAAGAGAAAAATCAGCAATACACTTATTTTATGAATTCTCTTTATTAGTAGTAGAGATAAAGATGAATTCTCTTTATTAATAGAAGAGAAGTGTGTGTGTGTGTGTTTTTAAAAAGAGTGAGTGTGTGTGTGTGTGTGTGTGTGTATATATATATATATATATCTGTGTGTATGTATGTATGTGTATGTGTGTGTGTGTATTAGCATATTCAATTCAAAGTGTTGCTAAAAGATGAAATTTTCTAAATAACTATTAAAATGAAAATTTTAAACTACAAAGACTAAAAGTATAACATCCTTTACCCGGTAGTTTTGTCGCAGTTCTAAAAGAAAAGGAAAGAACTAATCATAGAATTTATCCAAATGCATATGATAAGGCAAAAGCTTTATTACCTTGTCTTTCCTGAGATAGCTCAGGTGCTTAGTGCATTGTCTATATACAACATCTCAATATAAAAGCAAATGTCTATTCTTGAACTGAATGATCACCGATTGATTGAAAATAACTAAGTTACATAATAAAATGACAGTTAAAGTAAATACCTTACGTCGTTTAAACACTTCTCTTTACTTGCAATAGTCATGGTTGTAAGACTGTCGGTATCATTTTTACTCTAAGGAAGCATTTTCAGGTAACGCGCCACCATTATACCCAAACAACCAGAAAATATTACATAGTAAGATTGTCTGGTAATACGAAGAATAAAGCTGGTTAGGAGCGACCATCTATGAATATTCCTTTGAGCAAACATCGGCACATTTAACTTTAACTCATACAATAATAAACGACATGTACGGTATCGACATAAAACAATAAACATGTTAACTAATTCAGAATAGAAAAATATATAACGCATTAGATAACACAGAGTAACATATCGCAATTGAGAATATAGTACATGCCATAACTGGAAATATAATGTGATTCTACAAAAGGAACACTAGACCCACATATAATACATATACATCAAGCACTAGACGAGTATCAAAAGAATACATCACGAGTCATAATCTCATACAAAATCCATAAAAAAATATAAAAGAGGACTAGAATACAATGATATAACTAAATATATCTCTCAAAAGCTAGCCCAACATCAATGATCAATGAGTCCCTGTACATATTAGGTCTCGGTCTATCCCGAGTATTATAAAATAATAAATAAGTCAGACTATCTCTAGATGAAATAAGGGTGAGATCATAGAAATAAACATATGTGAATCTCAAAGAGGATACTAGCCACATAATATGCTTAAATAGTCATAACTACATAATACGCCAACAAGCAAATTATAAAAGGCATACTCTGAGATAATTCACCATGTCATAAAATCGTATCATGCCCTTCATGGACAATCATCTTAAAATATGGTGAAATAAGCATATCGAAGTAAAAATCATAATACTTGCATGAAAGTGAGTCAATCTCCAATAATCATAAGACTAGCATGAAAGCGAGTCAATCTCAAAGATAAGCATTGACCAAGTCAACATTAGAAGACGAGATGAATCAATTCGGGCATTAGTAACCTATCCTATAGATATTTTCTATTAGGGATATGTAGATGTAGGTGCTATCTTCCAAGGGGATGCTGAAAAACACAAAGTAATGCTCCAGGAGACTGATAAACACAAAGTAATGTTCCAACAGTCAAATGGATACTTGAACATCATAACATTGTCTCACCTACCAGAAACGCACTGAAGTGCTGCATTTAATAACAAAAGAAGACGCAATTGTATGACATCAATATTACCTTAGGTAATCGACTGCTATCTTTGTGGTATCGAGCAAATAATGGAACTCGATGTTTAGCAAAGAGCAAGACATAATGATACCACGACTCGGAAAGCGACCACCAACGTCAACCCACTAGGTTGAAACAACTATCCTGCAAGGTCAAATCATAAAATACACTTTCCAATATCACAGGCTATAGAATTAGCAAGCTTACCCCGAGGTATTATTAATCAAAAAGTGTTAAATACTTCCCGATACTAATTGCTTGAGTATCACCCAAGTGTCCTATACCACTCGATGTTACTTGAATTGTACTATAAGTTAGTAAATTCCACTCACTCACACTACTAGAATTTGTTCATGAACATTAGGCCAGGACCGATGTCAATGAAAAAATGTACCAATGTGTTAGTGGATGATGTTAAAAATAGCCAAAGTTTAGACAATGGTTTATAGCTGATGTTTATACGTACATCCGAAATCAGTTTTAAACTTATTAGCAATGTAAATCGGTTTAGCTACACATCGCTTATTCTATCAAAGACGATGTTATTGAATATCAAATACATCGGTTTGTAATAATTGTAATTTTTGATGTTAGTTTGTTTTAAGCGCGTTATATAATACTCAATAATGTTAAAGATGGTTATATATATAACAAACAATAGTATAAACACATAATATTTCGTAGTACAAATTTAATACATAATACATAATGTTAAACATTCATACTCATAGACTACAACTCATATTTATAAACATCAAATGCACACACTTCTCCCACTTTTTGAACATTAAACACTCCATAGCAACACATCATGTGATCAGTTCACATCCCCATAGCAGCACATTATTTACTGGAAATGGTTTATGTACCCAATTTCATGTCTACACATACCATGCCTTTGCAACCATTTCCACAAACACCTGGTGATCGCTACTATACACACACAAGCAACATAATGTTTTCATATGACTCCTTCTAGCTGAAAAACACTCCACCCATTCGTGTCTACAACATATACTGTTGTTAGCACCAAAAATGGTCACAAAAACCCAAGAATAGTTTTTGTAGAGAAGTAAATGAAAAAAAGTAAAATTAAACTAAGTAAATGAATAAGTAAGCAACAAATAATAAGTGGTAATCAAAGACACAAAGGTTTATAGTGGTTCGGCGTTGTGCGCCTACGTCCACTTTAAAGATTATACTTTATTACTTTCTTGTGAATCTGATTACAACAGTAGAACCCTTGCACTTGATTTCAATGGAGTCTAGAGTAATAAGAGACATAAAGATCTTCAAAATGAACTAATAAGCTTGTATTTATAGGGTGAGATGACGAGATATTTCGCTAAGGTTTCGCCAGAAGGCTCTTCAGGTCCATAGGGGCCTGCCGTAACAATCGGTAGTTGTGACTCAACATTTTGGAACGATCGGTAAGAATAACAACAATCATTTTTATTTCGTCTGACTGAGGCGCGATCATTTTTGGGAGGCCCACAGGCCTCTTGACCTTGCTCCTAAAATATGAAGTCAATCTGAGTTGTAGTTTGCGAGATATGGATCAATCTACGTCGAATTTGGAATGTTGGCTGATATATACCGATCGTTATGAACGATTGGTACAAAATGATCAGTAGTTTCTTGAACATGAGAATTTTGCTCTAAGATCGTTTTTTGGGCTCCACCCTTCAATATATTGATGCCCTGAAAGTTTAAAGTGTATTGGCTTTGTGGATTTTGAGATATCGATCGATCTTCGTTGATTTGCGTTGTTTTATAGATCATTCCCGATCGATCCATATAAATCCTTGCTTTGTCCGTAACTTGAACATACGACCTCCGAGTGACTCGAAATTCGAAATGTAGCTTCATGGGGCTGTGCCTGTAACTTCATACTGATTGCACCTCGATCGTAACCCGGTCCGGATCTATTCGACCATCGTCCATAGTTTTGTATATAGCTGATTCTCAAGGCTGGTAACCATCCGTTTCTAGCCAAGTCGATGAGATCACGGCCTTGCTAAAAGGCAGGATAACATTTGCCCCCTAAAGTATGTCTTGTTCGAAAGTGACGTGCTTTGAAAAGTCACAAACTTCAATCGTTGAAAAAGGATTCCATTTAGTTCATTGAATGGTCGTTATCCTTTTGTTGAGGTGCTTTCTTTTTTAGGGTCGTAATTCCATTATTCGTCGTAACGATCGGTTGATTTCCAATAGTATAAATACGGGATCACAACTTGTTAATAATCATCTTGCTTTGGTTCTGGTGATTTCTAAGCTCCAGCAATCTGATTTCAATTTTTCTTCGGTCGATTTCAGGTGAAAATCCAATTTCTGTCGATTTTAAAAAATTGAATTTTAAAACGTATACTAGCACGTATACGTATTTGTACCTAACCCCCGATTATGGTTACACGTTCACGGGTCATTGTCAAATTTTGAAAATTTTATAAACAATCTCTATTGATTGTTATTTCAATTTTTCATAAAAACGATCATCACCTATCATTATTCTTTTTCTCCTTTTTTTCTTTAATGATCATTACAGATCGTTAGCACATACAGAGGAGTTTCATATCATTCTAGGTGGTGTTACGATCGGTAGGAATTCCAGTTTGAATGATCAGTATATGCTCTTCCTATAAAAACTTTCATACTTAACCCTTTTTTTGTTTGATCGTTTCTGGGCTTGAAGAATTTCGGATCATTTAATACGATCAATGATGTTTCTTGAGCCACAAAGGATCAGCTTGTTTATTCATATAAAAGCATTTCACTTAGCAACTTTAATTTCCACTTCCCATTTTCGTATCGTTCCAGCTTTTAACCAGAAAAGAAAATAGAATCATCCTCCCTCTTCTCCTCCATCGTTCCAAACAACGATCCTAATTTTCTAAAACAAGAATTAATCCTCCTCTATACTAACCATTGTTGTACTTGCTCCTTTATATCTTACCTCGATTCGAATTTGAATCTGTCTTCTTTTCTCAGATCTCAAATTTAGATAGTGAACTTGCTTTTTGATTTGAGGACGAGACTTTGATCTTCATCAATGCTGTGGTCTTCATCATCTATGATGGAATCGATCAGTAAAACGATTGGAAAAAGTTGAGGGAGATGGAGACTAGAGGAGGCGGTGGCCTTAACCGATCGTTTGTTAAGGAGGATGAAGTAGCGGAGTTTTTGGAGTTGATGTATGTTCAACCGATCGTTGTGAGTGGAGCTGTTGTTCGGATGTGGTATGATCGTTCTTAAACGATCGGTGATGCTTTAAGTTGGAGGATTTTTTGGTGGAAAGGATAGTGTGGTACGATTGATTGAGGGTGTGGAGACAACAATCGATATGGAAGGTTAAGGAGAACGATCAGTGAACATGACGAACCATGAACGATCGATAGATGTGGTCCAATGGAACGATCGATAATGAGGCATGAAGTGAACGATCAGTGTTCAGCACATAGGCACTAAAAATGGAACTTAAATAAATGGACTTGAACTTAATGATGAGCACCTTGCATATTTGAATGAACACATATGACTTGCACACGACTTGAACTACATATACGGTAACGTGTGACATTTCAACTTTGATACGAATCAATGCCTTTGAATGCTCTATCGAAGCTCATCAGCGACTTAAACATAAAAATCAAACTTTTATTTGCTGATAATCGATCGTGAAACTAAAACTGCATCATTCCTAAATGACATAGATAAATGCATCATTCCTAAGTATTCCTAAATGAATGTTCTATAATAGTGTTTGATAGTCTGTCCTCTAGTCATCATTCAGAACAATCGGAAAGCTCAAGCCCACAGTTTGATTTTTTCCTTTGCAGTTCCCATTCTTCTACCAGAAGTTGTTGATCCTGCTCCCGACACTCTGGAGGATGCAGTTATTCTGGAGGATCATGCTAATTCTGCAGTGTCAAAAATTAAGGAAGATGCTCTTCACCAAATCTCCTTAAGGCATGAATTCTTTTTGAAGATGTATTGGTTCCATCACAAGATGATAGGGCTCATAGACCTCCAGAAGGATATACGATGTGCAACAAATTCATGTGTTAGCTGGAGTCATCCCGCCATTTAACTCATACATATAGAAAATTCTCCATTATTTGAGGATAGCTCCAGCACAGGTTCATCCGAATGGCTACGCTCTTCTCAATTGTATTTATATGGTATTTATAGAGTTCTTGGATTGTCCTTCGACCATCGATGACATTCGGTTTATATTCTCTTTCAAGCGACGGACAGGGAGTCTTTCGTTTACATTTCTTGAGTCAATGAAGAACTGTCAGATTCTAACTGGCGGATGGAATAAATTAAGCGCTTTTAAAAGCGAGTGGTTCTTTATTCGATGTCCTCCCGGTTTTGGTCGACAATGGTTGGAAAGACGTAAGTGTTATCCATTGTTTTTATATTTGTGTTGACAACCGATATCCAGGCCATACTTCTGACTAAGTAATTCTTTTTACAGGCACAGTCGCACGGCCCAACGGTAATCTTTATGAGGAGGCGGTCACGACTCTTAAAATTGCACCACCTGAAGATAGGAACATCGAATATCTCCTCACGGACGAATGCCTTGTTACTTTTTGTTTGATGGAAGAGGGCCTCAGCGTAGGGCTAACAAAAGTTGCTCAAGCTATAAGGGTAAGAGCACGGGCTACAGCCGATCGAAAGGGCAATCAAATCGATCCCGTCATGGTCTAAGGAATTCACATCGATCGAAAAGGCAATCGAATCGAATCGATCCCAGCTACGGGGCTTAAGAATTCACCGACATTGATGTCGAAGGAGATAAAAGCGATGTGCTCGGTCGCAATGATGACGAATCTAGTCTTGGAGTCGAGGTCTGATCCTCGTAGACCTTACAGCTTCGGCTCTCGATAAAGGAAAAGAGAAAACACTTGTTTATAAATTTCCCAAATTCCACCTTTCGGATCAACTCAAGTTGTTGATGACTCCCAAGGTTGTTCTAGATGAATCCTCATCTCAACCGTCGGAGCATTCAAGTCTGCCGCTTGATTCTTTTTCTTGTCTGCCAATACCACATGACCTTGACGTTCCCATTTCACTGATATGAGTGTTGATGGGTCGGAATCTCCCATTTGAACTAGCACTGAAATTACAACCTCTAAAGGGGAAATTACTCCAATGAGCAAAGCTCCTGCATCTGGTCCGTCGGCGGGAAACATAAGGACACTTACACACACTTGCACCCTCAACGTTGCATTGTGCTCAACTTATGCCCTTTAATGCTTAAAGTTGATTAACTTTTATTTTCCTTCGCAGGAATGATGGTGAAGAAAAGGAACATGTTCGATTCCCTTTGGGATATACACCACCAATCCTCTAGTTCATGCTCTAGCCCGTACCATCAAGGTGGCAGTCGAGAGTATTATGATTCTAGTTATCGCTCCGATCGGGACTGGGTTCATCAGGATAGGGCTGATAAGGATAAACCATCTCAAGATAAGCATTGATCAAGATCTTGGTCCCCTCCTCTAAAGGGTTTCAATAAGCCAACTGATCGTCGGGACCTACCTGTCGATCCCTCTCGTGGTCCCCCTTCCATTTTAGTTCCTTCACAGCCTTTAGTTCCTTCTTATTCTTAGTAGTCTAGTTATCGTTGTCGCAATAGCAAACATATTGTTGTTCATAGGCTCAGCAAGGAACGCACTGAAGTCAAAATCACTACCGAAGATCCAACGATCAATCCAATTGCTCACATGGCACAACTTCGAGAAGAGTTTTCAAACCTATGCTTTGAAGGGTTCTTTTTTCCTCCTAATCTGAAGAGGGTCCCATACCATGTCCAAAAAATGTATCGATTGTATCACTGATATCCACAAGCAATACCATGAATGGATGAAACTAGCGGAGAAGACATCCAAAGTATCTTTCAAGCGTGGGATGAAAATTGAAAAGTTAAAACACTAGGAGGCTCAGAATAAAAGAATTATCGATACTTTGACAAAGGAGTTAGAGGCTTCTACGACCTCTCAAGTAGAGGCCATGGGTAAAGCTAATGCTACCGTCATATCTATGGAGGAGACTAAGTCTATTCATCTAGATATGGTCTAGGTGTTACATCATCGAAATCAAGCAATCACACTCGGGAGAGATACAGCTCGAAGTAATGAATTTGCAGCCTTGAAGGAGATAACGGAACTCAAGGCTAAGCTCGAGTGCGCAGACAAGGAGAAAGATGATGCTCATAAAATTGCTCAAGATGCTTGTGATGAACTGGTGAATGTTAGACTTGAGAGAGATATGGCTATTGAAAGGGCCAAAGATGTTGATGCACTCATTCAACGCAAAGTAGAAACTACCAAGGATAAGGCTAGGGAAGAGATGACGAACGAGCTCGACCCACTTCTCATTCTTTACAACACCAACAATCTCAAGCACATAAATCTAACATGGCTTGGCGATGACTATCCCTACCATCTTTGGCGCACGTAGGAATTTCTTATTGCAGAGAAAAAGATACTTCTTAACACAGAGGAAATCGACTCATTCAAGCTTGAAGGTGAAATGCTATTGAGCGATGAATCCAAATCATTGCATGATATCCAGCTTATACTTCAAAAAGTATCTGTTGCTGCCCCTTTACATAAAGTTGATGAAGGATCTGGGTCGGTACAACCCGATGTTACAACTGAATTGCCCCTAGCATTCCAGGCTATCACTAGCTCTATGGCAGATTCTTCAACCATCCCCGAGTATGATACAGACAAACCTCAACTTTCTCCACTTCTTGAATGCAGTTCTGAGGGTATTTCGGCTCAACTTGGGAGCCATACCTAGGAAGGTATTTCATTGATAAATTTCGTCTTTCAAAAGGTTGGGGTGTCATTAGTTGATATACTAATCTTTTCACCTATTTTCCCCAGCATTAAATCAGTCAGGTGTCGTTCCTCCTCCCTTGCAAGAGCCTCGATTGGGATCACAAGCGGCCATGATGGAATCCAATACAGTTACAACTTCAACCGCTGCTCAGGGTGCTCAAGAGGAAACCTTTGTTATCGATGATCAATTCATGGAGGCACTGTTCAAGGAAGGAGGTGACCCACACCATGAAATTCCTTTTGATAAGGATGTCGTAATCACAGGCTCTTCCAACCTTACTGATGAGCTTAGCATGAAAGAGCATGTTAAGAAGGAAGAGTTGTTGAAAATGAAGGTGAAAGCTAAACCCGTTGATATGGATTTCAATGAGCTGATTCCTATCCCGCTTCAGATAATCCCTCCTGGAAGAACAATTACCCGAGATGAGGTCCCCCCTACTTTCGGTGTTGAGAGTGCCTCGATCCCTCCTGCTTCTTAAGACGATGCCGCCTCAATCCCCATAACTGAAGATGTTTCTTTGAATAAAAGCCGAGGAGGAAAAGGATTGAAGAGATGATCGAGTGGGAGTTTGGATGGAACCACTACCAAGAAACAAAAGAAAGAGAGAAAATCCAAGAAATAATCGTTGGGTTGATGTGATGTGTAAATAGCTTGGATGGCCACGTTTTCTTTTCGTTGGTCATGTTTATACAGGTACGACCCCCATTTTTACTTCTCATTTTGGATAAACTTGTATTATGAACAACAAGTTTAGTGTGAATAAGAATTCTTTTGTCCTTATGTAGAATTCTCGTACATGCTTGTTTATATGATCAAGCTATTACGTTTTCCATTTAATTAATTTGTTATTCGTTGCTCGTTATGTCGGATATCGATCTGATTTATCCATCCCAAGGCCTCCCTAAGGTCATGGCCTTAAGTTGTATACAACGTTAGGCTTTAGCACTAACATTACGCCGTCGAATTCAGCGATCAAATCATCGCACCTCTGCCCCCGAACTTGGGTTGGCAGG
Organism: Allium fistulosum; assembly: GCA_030737815.1. NCBI lineage: Eukaryota > Viridiplantae > Streptophyta > Magnoliopsida > Asparagales > Amaryllidaceae > Allium > Allium fistulosum. Next base: position 178,731,096 of record CM060903.1, read on the forward strand.
GTTGATCAGTGGATGGTCGAGTTCCATCTCCACTAAATTCGTTCTCATCCTATCAATTCTAAGTTATTTAAATAATAAGTGGTCGAATCACACCCCTTTAGCATTTATACTCATATCCGCACTCTAGGGACATGAGTTATTTCATAGGTGGTCAGTCGCACCCATTTAGCATTTATACTCATATCCGCACTCTGTGGACGTGAGTTATTACGGTCAGTCGCACCCATTTAGCATTTTATACTCATATCCGCACTTTGGGGACATGAGTTATTTGGAAAACTGTCGAGATCAGTTCTCTTCGGTCAGTCGTTCTGCCCTCAAGTATGGGGGTTTGACTCAATAAATGACCGGTCGAATCTCAATCACTCCCGAGTTATGTCGATCCCATCGAACAGTGGGATTTAGTCGTTTAGATAGCGCAACTAACATGTACTGCAATGGCAGGTCTCATATATGATGGGAAATTCAAAGCTCTATTTCTGAATGGATAGAAATGAAATAATTTGTCTGATTACATATTTGAAAAACCAAATGTTGAAGTAAATCCTGAAATTAAATACAACTAAGTGAAAAAGAAAAAACTAAGTGAAATAGCATTGTAAATGCTTGTTATTCCATGCCTTTGGGAGCGTGACGCCATCAACAGTCGCTAGCTTGAAAGTGCCCTCTCCAAGCCTCTGCTCAATGACATACGGTCCTTCCCAGGTTGGATCCATATGCGATAGGTAGTAAAATCCCATTTTAAGACAAGATCGCCGATTTCAAAGGTTCTAGGTCGGACGTTAATGTTGTAGTATCGAGTGACTCAGTGTTGGTGTGAGATGCCCTCAAATTAGATTCCTCACGTTTCTCATCTATAAAGCCCATAGTGCCGTCAGGAGTTCATCCATCCACTTGCCTCTAGCCTTTTCCAAACGCTTCTGCAGAATGGATTTTATGATTTTTTTCATAGCTTCAACTTGTCCATTTGCTCGAGGGTGAGCGAGTGCCACAAATCTGTTTTCAATACAATACCGACGGTAGAAGTCTTTGAATTTAGGACTGTCGAATTGAGTCTCATTGTATGTTATAATAGTTCGTGAAAGACCAAAACGACTGATGATGTTCCAAACAATGAAGTTGATTACTTTCTTAGTTGGGATCGTGGCTAAAGGTTCCGCTTCGGCCCATGTGGTGAAGTAATCAACTGTGACAATAGCGTACTTTGCACCACCATTAGAGATCAGTAAGGAACCGATAACATCTATACACCACATGGTAAACGGCCACGGGCTGATCATTTGTGTAATTTCCATCGGTGGAGCTCTTGGAAATTTTTCATATATCTGGCACTTATCGCATCGCCTTACATAATCGATAGCTTCTCGATTAACGGTCGGCCAATAATACCCGGAGTATTTTCTTCACTAAGGTTTGCCCCCAGTGTGGTCTCTACATTACCCTTCATGAACTTCCTTTAGGACTTGTTTTATTTCATCACGAGCGATACGCCGGAGAAGGGAAATGGAGAAACCCTTTCTGTACATAACTCTTTCCTGTATGATATATCGTGACTAGTCGCTTTTCATTCCATCATTCGAGAAGAACTCCTTGTAGAAAATTGTCTTTAATCGGAGTCATCCATGACTCCTTCTCAGGCTCTGTCTCTAGTACCCGGTCAATTTCCATCAGGCATATGCTTGGAGCATTTAAAACCTCGACCGGAACCAAGCCCATCTGTTGTTCATCCCCGGTGCTAGCAAACTTTGCCAAGGAATCAGCCTTTCTATTTTGATCCCAGGAATGTACGTAATGTCATAATACTCAAAGTCAGTCAAGAACCCTTGGATTTGGGTAAGGTATGGAGCAAGTCATTGTCCTTTAGTTTGGTAATCTCCCTTGACTTGGTATACTACCAATTGTGAGTCAAAAGTGTTCAACAAACAGACTTTATTTCCAGTTCTCTGGCGAGTTTAAGTCTAGCAATCAGAGCCTCATACTTGGCTTCATTGTTTGTTGCATGCATATAATAAGGTTGTTAATGTATTTATGTTAAGGGTATTATTAGTAAATAAGGTTGCTCCTAGAAATTTTCTTGGTGCTATTATTAATTATTTGGATTTATATATAAAACTTATACATGCATATATCGATATACAACATCGATATATATATATATATATATATATATATATTTAAACAGACTTCAAATACAAATAATTATTGAAACATGCTTTAATATTTTTTGGCCCATACATGACCAAGTTAGGCCGACCATGGATGAGGGAGAGGGATCTAGATTAGGATCTGATTTTATGTTGGAAAGAGAGAATGAGTAAAAGGTGGTAGATCTTTTCTCCCTTTTCTCTCTATAAATACCAAGCCAACCTCATTCATTTTATACTTTTTTCTCTCCTTAACCTTTGGCCAACATCACCTTGCCATGCTTTAACTAGGCCAAAGGCCCTTATACCAAACAACATCAAATACAATCCAGTTAAAGTGGTTCATTTGATTGTAGCAACATTAAATGGTGATTTAAGGTATCTAGGAGGTTATTCTCAGATTAAAGTTTCACAATGGGCAAGGGAAATTGAGGTATACTTCCCATACACTATTTACATATGTCTCTACCCTATTGTATATACACATATGGTCAAACACATAAATATTTTATTCAATAATTTAGGATTTGAATATAAGTCTTAATTTGTTCAAACATATGAATTACCAAAATTGCAAATGAGTAAAATTTATTAATGCGAGTGTGTGTATGTCTTTGTATAATATTATATTATACTCGGCCATATATTTTATATATAATTTTAAGTTAAAGTTATTTTATAAATATTATATGTTAATTATTATTTTTGACCATATCAATTTACATATTAATTGTTTTATTCTCGGTTTGTTTAATAAAAATTTGTTTTTGCTCATATCTTTGATTTTAAAAGAAAATAACTTTTGGTCAAAAACAATTTTGTAAATAATCATTAAATTTATCATTTAATATATAAAATTATATTTAATGTATATCTATATTTTATTAAATTACATATAGACTGAATATATTATTGTATCAATATATATTTAATATTTTTATATATTTGAATTATTCATATTTTAGATTGTTTTAAATATTTTGATATTGTCTCATTTACTTTGAAATTTAATATAAAATATCCTTGTCATAGTCAAAATTGGATTTGAATCTAGAAAAATTTAAAATGTAATTTTAATTCAAATTTATATGTTTTACTTAATCAAACAAATTTTTAAATATATTTAATTTTAATTATATATATACACATAATTATTTTTAGATTTATATATAAGTGGCAATCTATAATACATACACATATATATGTATGTATGTATATATGTTTTATGTCTGAACTATATATATATATATATATATGGTACTATTAATATGTGTATACAAATCATATACATATATTTTAGTGTATTTAAACATATGTATATACTTAGGCACTTATATTCCTTTGATATGAATATAAATTTATCATATATATATATATATAATATGTATATACAACAGATATAAATCTCAATATCTATATGTGTATGTATATTTATACACGTGCCATTCTTTATTGTTATGTCTTATTAGTTTAAGAATATATATAATATATATATTCAAAATATACCTATTATAAATTTAATTAATATAATTGAATAAATAAATATAAAATATTTTAAAACAAAATAAGATTTTACTTTAATATACCGATTAGATCTAATGCTAGCTAATACAGTATGAATGCATCAAGATCTACTAGCGCTCTACCTATTAAGATTTTATAAGAGGGCGGGGAGTACACTGCAATAAAGTTTACCTAAATTTTGACCGCGAGAGGTTATTGAATGAAAGTGACTATGTGGGAGGTTTTCCTTAGGTGTAATGCTAACGCCCCCTAAACCTATAGATGGGTAGTGTGCAAGGAGTGAGGCTGGAAGTAGGAAGCTTCATTTGGTCAAACACTTCCTTAGACATCACATTGACGGAGTTTCCCCCATCAATAAAGACCCGATGCACTCTTATACTAGTGACATTGACCGATATGACCATGGGGTCATGATGGAGAAATACAGCTCCCCTCCTCTTTTCTACAGCGAAAGCGATGTCAGCTACTTCTTCCTAGGAGCCTTTAGGGTCCGGAGTTCGACGAAATATACATGGTTGTTGGAGGCGATCTCTCTCTTATATTGGGCCTAAGCTCCTCTACTACTCCCTGCCATGTTCAGGCTGCCAAAAAATTATTGGTATCTCTGTATTGATTATAGCCATGTTGTTGTCTTCTATCTGCTATGGTTAGGAAGGTGGATTTGGTTGGGCACACCTTTACATGTTGTCTTACATACTACACAAATATGCCTTCATGAATTAACCTTTCTATTTCATCCTTAAAATGTTGGTACTCATTAGTAGAGTGACCGTTGAACTAGTGGAATTCATAGTACTTCCTATTGCCCCTAGGATCCTCCATCCGCCCAGACCGGGAGGGAGGTGGCCATTGAAACGGAATGAGATCTCGTGTGGTAAGATAGATTATCTCCATATAATGATTCAAAGTTGCATAGTTTATGTACCTGGGCTTGAAGCGCGATCCGTCTTCCAAACACTTCTTGCTTTTTCTTGCCGACCATTCCTTCAGTGGTTGTTGTCTTCCCTTGGGCCAGCTTTATTGTTCCTCTTTCTCTCTTCGTCACGGTCAAAGATGTTCGGCCTCTTTCACCCTCATGATCCCATTTACTCTTTGGAGGAAGTCGTTAAGAAAGAGGCTGACTACTTTTACAACTATTTCTACATTCATGACCTGTACCTCAACCTTGAACATTGAATGACAAACAAGCTATTTTTATCCATTCCTCTTGCTCAGGTGGACTCTTTGTTGAAGCAGTTTACTTGCAAGTGGAGGGAAATGAACGAGCTTTGGCTAATGTTTCCTCGCTTACTCACCATCATGATCCTAGTCTTTGTTGCGAAGAAGCGAGTTTTGAGGTTGGTGCATAGCTGGACCCATGAGTGGATACTGATGACACAGAGATGAAGGAACTAGTCGGATGCCAGTCCAATCAGTGTGGAAAGGAACAAAAGGCACTTGGTGAGGACAGAAAGCTAGTCGGTGTGGGTGATTGAATCGAATGCTGTAATATGGTCGGACGGGTCTGTACTCCCATCATACTTGTTAATGGAAGGCAAAACATACCTCCGATGGATGTTGGTATTCATAATCTTCTTAGAGAAAGGTTCTTCATTCTCTTTATTTGATAGGCCCTCACCTTCAATGTTGCTGACCTGGATCCGGTGCAATTATCGGCGTATGGTCGCCATTTCTTCTCCGAGGTCGACCTCTACGTGTTGCAGATGGCATTAACCCCTCGTCGGGAATGAGCTCCTCTGGTATCTAACAGTTGACAGGGATCTGTGGGGATGGTATATGATGGGATCGATGATGGCAGATAGGGGTAGGTGATCTGTTTCTATGGACTTAGGGTGAACTAGACTGATAGGCTCGTCTCTCTTAAGACCTAAGCTGGGGTGTCTCCATCTAGGACCGAGAGTGGATTGATGGTTCTCTAAGTTTAGGATTTCTAACTCATCCACCACTAATAAGGCGGTCAAAACATAGGTCACGCCTCCCGTCTACTGCCTAAAGATAGTTAAACACAGTCAGTTTTTCCGCCAAAAGGGAACGACGGTCTGCTTGGACTTCTTAGTGCATTGTCGGCTCAGATTCTAGGATGTCATGGATATACCTCTGCTCGTGGGTGATACATGCATCTTTAAGGTGGATAGGAGCACCTCCTTTGGGGTCTTCCAACATGACCCTCTTGTAGGCATCATGCATTATGTTTTATGTGTTGTGAATCATGGGCTAGATAGGAGTCTGATCAATCGTCGGTGGGACCATTGGGCCAAAGTTTACAATTTCAGCGTCCTCCCTGATCCTGAGGTTATCCAAGTCCTGAGTGATGTGCCTAATGCTGATTGAACTGTTTATCATGTTGAGCCACATGTGTTGCTCAGGCCTAGGATAGGGTAGATAACACTATCCCCATTGGCTCCATTGGTGTTACGGCAGTTGGAGTTGTCGGCTTCGTTCTCATCGTGATTTTGCATGGTGTGAACATGAGAGGAGTTTGTAGAGAAGAGAAATGAGAGATTTTAAGGGAGGTCCTCCATCTAGCGTTAAAAGTTTAACTAATATTTTAGCCGACCTCAAATTTGTAGTTGAAAATGGCTATTGGCGAAGTTTACTCACTAATAACTTGGTTCAAAATGTAAAATGAGGAAATAAAATGCATAATGACTGAAGGAACACAAGCTTAATTTTGAGTGCTCGATCTAAATAGATCTACGTCCACTATGAAGATTTTCTTATTACTTTTCTCTACTTACAATAGTTTGGATTACAAGAGACAATAATAGGAAAATCAAAATGCTTGAGAGTTTGATATGTTCAACCCTTGTAAAGATGCAAGTTCGGCTGTACTTATGAGTGCTAAATTAGAATTGGACGATTAAGTTTGGACTGCAAAAGTCTTGAAATTGCTCTTAGCTATTGATTTGATAGTTTGATTGATGCACATGTTAGCCAGGATGCCAGTTGGACTGTATCACTGAGATGATCGTTGGCTGGTGGTCAGTTCTTAGGCATGCCTTAGCCAGGAGCAGAAAGAATGGGATCAAAGAATGGTTGTGTAGTGGTACTTTTTCAATGTGGCAGCAAAGGACAAAGGGTACAATGTAGCTTTTGTCAGGTGAATAGTGTCTTATGTGTAGTCTTTTTAGAGAAACTGCACAGTCGTAACTTATCTTTGCAAGGAAAATGGGGCGCCTATGGACAAAGTTGGTCGTTACAAGATAAGGGAAGTTCGAAAAGAATGGTAAGGCAAGATGGAAGACGAGAGAGGGACCTTGATGGGGAGTGGGCCGTTGGCTGGACTGCTCGACTATTGAGAGTCATTTTTCATATCGGGCCGCTATCTGCTTCCATTACCTGTTGAGGACCACATGGGCTTTGCTTCATTCGTGTGTGCACTGGTGTCAGACAGGCCGCTTTGATGGGAAACTTGTTCTTCGAGTCAGATGCTAGCTTTGTGTGAGCTATGGTACTAGTTTCTGGGAACATATGGGCCATAGTTTGGGAAATTATGTAAGCCAGGAGGCGGGAAAATATGTCGGTCGTCAGAATCAAGTGGGTCGATAAAACAGTGTAGGCTGTTCCTTCCTATATCTATGAGAAAACTGAGCAAAACTATATTTTAATAAGACTATAATTATTTTTATATTAAAATCCATATATTTAAACTACATATAAAAATTTAAAATATTTAAACCATCTTAATAAATAATGTTCATTATTCTAATAAATCCTAAAAATATATGCCAATTAATGTACACAACCACACACACATATATATACACATACACACACACACACACACACACACATACTAGTGTGTGTGTCGTTGGGGGGGGGAGTTCATACTAAAAAACATTGTAAAATTATTACTTTTTTCTATTCAACCATAAAGAAATATAGATCACAGAACATAAATTATGTACATAAATAATAATGACAAAGTTAATTTGCAAATTAATTTGTTCATCTATCTAATTTTTTTTCTCATATTCTACATTGTGAAATTTCATTATTAACTTCAAATAACTCTACATTAAAATTTATACAATTTTTTACAAAGACTCTCAGTTCTTTCCTACTATTAGCCTGTAGTAAATATTTTTAAACTAATTATGAAACTTGAAATTTAACTTATTTAAACAAATTCAGTTAACTAATATTTGTTAATTCTTCAGATAAACCTTTAACGTATGTGAGTTTCAACATGTATACTGAAAGTCTATGTAGATTGAGTAATATGATTATACCTACTAAATCAAAACCAGTATATAATAGTAGCGGAATAAAGAACTATAAAGTAAAGTGCGCTAGAGATTTTTATACTGGTTCAGACCTCCAATCCTACGTCGAGTCCCAGACTCCTTTTGGAATTAACTAATAAACACCCTTACTTCACTCGAAGGAATAGGAACCTGAGCAGTAGAACAGGATTTCAAGGCACTAGCCCGAGGAGCGAACGGGACTTCAATACTTTTGCCTGAGCAGCAGAACAGGACTTCGACAATGAATGGTAGTAAGTTTCTTAATTGATTGTGTTCTAGATAACACGGATAAGTCTATTAAGTACACCCTTCCAATAATCTCCTTGAGAAGATGATTTGAACATGTAATTATAGGAAGTAAATTGTTGAGAATATTTGTAATTCACAAGTGCATATAGATTAAAAAGATAGAAAGAATTAGTAAATTAAAAAGTGAAATCTCAACTCTATATTTAGATTTGAAAAGTTCTAAATCAATAGTTGCAACTATTTGAATAATTGTAACTCTTGAGAAAGAAGTTAACTCTTCAAAATTTAAATTTCTATGAAGGGTTGTCTCTGTTTGTCAGGTCCAGAAGTCTGAGCAAAAGTTCCCAGATATCTGGACGAATATAAAAAATTCTAGAAAGCACAGGAACAAAAAAACAATTCATCCAGACGCCTGGAATTTTCGTACCAGATGCCTAGTTTTAATATAGACATCTAGTACAAAAAATTCAAATGTCTGGAATTGAACTAAAAAGTTCTTTTAAATTGAAAGTGTAACGACCCACCTTTTTGGACAGTTTTAATCGACAATAAACCACACGTGTCCACTCAAACCATTCAAAAGAGAGGATTGTTAATGGGGTAAATAAGAAAAGAAGAAGAAAACAAACACAGAATCTCGCAGCGGAACGACAAAATATAATAATCAAATAAACAGTTCAGGAAGCTGTTTATACAATGCATTTGATTATAACCTATACAACATTTATCAGAGTTATATACATACATCAAGAATGAATAAAGTAATGCAGCGGACAACATGATGCAGGAATAATAATAGTAATAGTATACCAAATCTACGTCTTCGTCCTCCAGAATAGGTCTTCAGTAAGCTGAAAAACTCAGGACAGGCCCGAGCGTAAAGAAAAAACAAAACACTCTGGTCAGGACTAAAATATCCTTATGTAATTCAAATCGATATCGCATATAAAATGAGTGTCACGGTGTCAGAGATGCTCACGGGATTTCACATCTCTTATTCAGTGTATAACGTGCGTGCAATAACTCAAGAGATGTTACGGGATTTTCCATCTCCTAAGGATCCGTCAAAATATTTATATGTAATAGAATACGCTACATATATAATGTCTAATCGATAAACTAAATATTTTTCTTAGCGTTAAGGCTTTACATTGATCCCCCGTAACGTGTTTTTAAGCATTGTCATACAGTTTGCATATAAAGCACCAGTAAACGGTCGGTGGATAGGGATGCGCCACGATACGACAACACTAAACCAAAATCGTATGGGTCTCGTATAGGAATAAAAGTATGACAAGGCACGTGAGGCAATGCCCAAGGTAGGATACTACCAGTTCGGGTCACAAGGCTGGTGGTAACGCATCATAGCCATGACCTCCCACCGCGTCCATCCATCCCATATCGAGTCAAAGGGAAGCTATCCTAATCAAGGTGCACCAATCGAAACCAACATCAAGAGTAATAATATGGACCGAGTCCAAAAAAAATCGAAGAACGGATGTCCGCTCGGGGTAATTAGCCCACTTGGCCCTGTCAAGCCGTCATGTTTTAGTCATTTCAAATTGGCACAAGTGCCGAGTTCTATCCATCATCGTTCTCTTTCTTCAAATCTAGCAAACGACACTAAATCCAACCACTTCTTTCTGGAGTCTCCTCCACGTACATAGTTGTTAAAGTGGTTCCAGTATCGACAGAGAGTATGCCCATATCCAGCCCTGGTCTCTTTAACAACGAAACATCGTTTTACACACCGGTTGGTTCTTTCACATTTCGAAAACAGTTCATACTTGATATCAAAATATCATATTCGCTTCGAAATCAAATCCATTTTGAAATCATCACATTTACACAAAATATACTATTTCAATTCAAAACCATTCTCGCCTCAATATCTTAATTTTGATTCCAAAATTGTTTCGAATTTCAATTTGGGTAATAACTTCAATTTTACCCTATTCGTATTTAAATCCATGATTGAAAATAAACATTTCATCCTTGACCAGTTTGAATTTAAAAAAAATAGTTTGAATAATTTTAAAATAGTTTAAATAATTAAAATAGTAAAAAAATAGTTTAAATGGTTAAAATAGTTTATAGTTTAAGTATTAAAATGGTTTATATAACAAATAATTTGAAAACCAAAATAATTTGTATATTTAAGAAGATAGATTTAAACAATATATTTTAAAACAATTTTATTGAAAATAGCTTCAAAGTCAAACCGATCAAATTCCAACTTCTCAATTCGAATTAACTTCGATTCCAGTTTATATTCAAATCAATTTCAATTTCGATTCCAAATTAATTCAATTTCGACCTCAATTCCAATTAATTCAATTCAATTCCAATTTGAATTTATTTCAATTCAGTTCTCAAATTTTTAAATCATTTCGATTTATATAAACTCGAGTTCGATTTCTTTTTGGAGTCTCCTCCGCGTACACAGTTGTTAAAGTGGTTTCGGTATCGATAGAGAGTATGCCCATATCCGGCCCCGGTCTCTTTAACAACCGAACGTCGTTTTACACACCGGTTGGTTCTTTCACATTTCGAAAACAGTTCACACTTGATATCAAAATATCATATTCGCTTTGAAATCAAATCCATTTCGAAATCATCACATTTACTCAAAATATACTATTTCAATTCAAACTCATTCTCAGCTCAATATCTTAATTTTGATTCCAAAATTATTTCGAATTTCAATTTGGGTAATAACTTCAATTTAACCCTATTTGTATTTAAATCCATGATTGACAATAAACATTTCATCCTTCACCGGTTTGAATTTAAAAAAATAGTTTGAATAATTTTAAAATAGTTAAATAATTAAAATAGTAAAAAAATAGTTTAAATGGTTAAAATAGTTTAATATAAAATAGTTTAAGTATTAAAATGGTTTATATAACAAAATAATTTGAAAACCAAAATAATTTGTATATTTAAGAAGATAGATTTAAACAATTTATTTTAAAATAATTTTATTGAAAATAGCTTCAAAGTCAAACCGATCATATTCCAACTTCTCAATTCGAATTAACTTCGATTCCAGTTTATATTCAAATCAATTTCAATTTCGATTCCAAATTAATTCAATTTCGACCTCAATTCCAATTAATTCAATTCAATTCCAATTTGAATTTATTTCAATTCAGTTCTCAAATTTTTAAATCATATCGATTTATATAAAATCGAGTTTGATTTTTTTTCAAATATCGATTTAAGTCACTTAAATTAAATTTAACTTCAATATTAAATTTAAAATCCAATTTTCAAATATAATTAAATTCCGAGCTCAATTTTGAAATATCATTTTATATCACTTTTACTTAGTAATATTCGAAGTTTGAACAAAAGTTCAATCTTTTAAAAACAAATCAATTTATGAAGTTCAATCATATTCCGAATTTAACTTCAAAATCTCATCCTCGATTATTTAACAATTTCTTTTAACCAAAAATTTATTTCAACATTTCAAACTCGAATTCGTGACTAATTCGATTTCTATAAATTTGATTTTTATTTCTTTTAAATCAAAACCATTTAAATAATTTCAAATCTAAGATTTTTAAATCATTTAATTTAACCAATCCGGTGTCCGTATGTAATTGTCTATCCTATGGCCAAGTAATAAGTTTTTTCAATTTAATTTCAGGGATGAATATATATCATTTCAATCCAAATCACGATGTCATAGGTATATACCATTTCAACCTATTTCTTAATTCATTCGAAATAATTCAATTTACAGTTTGTATACTATAAATAATATACAGGTTGATAATAGGGTATATCAGAATAAATAAACATCCAAACCATCCAAAATAACAATCAATAGCATCCACTGCAATCAATCATCCAAACAGTCAATATAATTCACATAATTTCTTAGTTATTATTATTGGGTATTTTAGTGGCAATTAAATTCCAATTACAGATCTAACTGTCAATTTTAATTTCCACAGTTAATTCAATGACAATTTATCAAACAACGATCAATAAATTTATATCACTACATAATTTCAAATTTAACTAGCAAAATAATATTCCAGTACGTTGTGAGCGTTATAAAACACTCACCTTGATTTTCTGTTATCGCCGAGACGTTCCGGTTTGGAACTAAAACCGGACGACACCCGATTTTAACCCAAATTTCGGCTGTCTCCAAATCCATCCAAACTAGCTTCATTACGAAGTTCTCGTCATCACGATCACAACGCAAAAAGCCTCGCTCCAATCAGACCTCGTATGTAGGAGTTATACATATTTAGGTTATCAACATTTGAATTTTATAAAACAATTTATATTACATTTAAATTAACTCATACCCAAAAGCCAAGAAGCCCAGCCCACCTGAACTTCATCTTCCCCCTTTGCCAATGCATGTACACGAAAACAAGGAGGAACCCATCACGCGCGTGAACGTTTCACACTGACACCACCCAATGATCGCCAATTGAGCTAACATACATCGCCATCCACCTTCTCGCCTCGAGCTCCACTTGACAAGCACCACCACGCCATGGCCGAGGCCCCCACCACCATCGCGACCTGCTCGCGTTCGAACATGCCACCAAAAAAAATCGCGATCAACCCTATGAACCGCACGCCACCATTTCGGGCTCCTAGATGCGTCTCAGCACGCTCGTTCAAAAAATCATCTTCCTTTCTTGATTCGATGGCCAAAACCTTGCAAAACCCAAACCCCAGCTACTCGACTTGCTACTGCACGCAATTTGCAGCAATGACAATCGATGCTGCACCCTACACTCCATATACCAGATCGAAGATTGGGCTAAAACAAGAATTTTGAGACAAGTATTATGATTTTTAGCTTAGTGTAGATCCAGAAATAAATTTTTGAAGTAGGCTTCTATTTTTTTTTCTTTGCTGCGTGAATTTAAAGAGAAGGGGTAGCGTATTAGAAACGGAAATGTACAGTGATAGAAAAGTAGGGTGGCTGATGGAAAGATGTGAACGGTTGAAAGACAGGAATGGTCAAGTCAATATATTATTTTAAATTCAAAAATATCTCAATTTAAGCAATTTAAAATTTCGAATCCGTATCGAGGCGTGCCGCTAGGTGTTCATAATATTATACCCCTATTCAAAATGCAATGGAAAAGGTTTCGAATCCTAATTCGATCGTATGGAGAAGATAGCTTTTTGAACCCAATTAAAATATTAAATTTTCGATATTTATTTCAACGCGTTTCTATACTGTACGACCAAACGGTAACTCCAAACGCTACCAAACAGTTTCTATGCCGGAAGTGGATGTAAACGATAACACTCTATTACGGATCCAATGGAACTGGTTTCGTCGAAATCCGAGACTGTGCCCCGGATCGCTCTTTTAACGTCTCGATTATAATTAAAATTTTCAATTTCTAATTATTCGCTTTTAAATCCAATTTTAAATGTTAACAATCTTTATTGTTATTAAAATAAAATTTACATCCACTTCCGGCATCATTTTCAATCATATTAAATTTGGAATTCAATTATTCAAATAATTTAAAATATTAAATTTAAACAGTTTAATTGTTCAATTAATCAATAAATTCCAATATTAGATTTTAAAAGAATTTTAGTTAACAATCAATTACTCTATTTACATCTAATGGATTCAACATTTATTATTCAATTCAAATATTGATTGTGAACACATTCAATACATAGCATTTCCTTTCAATACTCAGTATTACTTAAATCTTCAAAATTAGTTTATTTCAAAATTTCATTCAGGTTCATATTCAATAACTTACATTCAAAATCATTAAAATTTTATTTTTTAACAATTTTTATTTAATAATTACATTAAATTTAATAATTTAAATTAGCTAAAAATACGGGTCGTTAAAATCTCCCCCACTCAAAGCTTTTCGTCCTCGAAAAGGAACTAAGTAGAGAATTTAACATTTGATGTAATTTATTCAAAATTATCAACTTATAAAATGATATATTTTCATTTATAAATCCATTACTACGTTTCTACTACGCTACTCCGATCGGCTTACGGAATTTACAAGTTGGTTTTCAAAACAAGCTATAAAAATTTTAAAACTTCAAAAAATTTCTAACACCTGGATTTACTGAAAATTTCGGCAGAGTCTCCTTTGCGCGGCTCGATCGGAACAACTACAAAATGCCACTGCGGGCCCCAAACCAACAAAAGAAAACAAAAGCCAAGTGGCTCTATCACAAAACCATCAAATCCAATGACAAAATAAACACGTACCTTTTTGTCGGGCCATCCAAATTTTTCTTCATTTTAAGTACCTACATCTCAATTACCAATGATATTCAATCATATAATTTATAATCAATTTATAATTTGCATTTTTTTCCAACATTCGTTTTACTTAAACCCGTACGATGTACATATATTATTCGTATGCAATATCAAATCTGATCGCCCACTCGATCACACAATTTCACTTCCGAACTAGTATCGTTCACACGACTCTCTAGTGCGGACTCAGATCTGGTTCCTTGATCAGAAACTGTCATTCTCCTTGCATAGCCAAATACTATGATAGAGAATTCCAGAATCAAATCAAAAATCCATATCCAGGGTTCCGTCGAGAATCGAGTGAAAAATCTTAAATCGGATCGATATAAATTATCTCAAAATCCTACGCTCGAATCTGGATCAAATCATTGTGCGAATAAAATAATATGCGTACAAGTTGCATATTTATTACAATTGATTCTTAGTTACACCAAGTTCTTTTCATTCACATTCATTTTCATAATTTCCTTTAATAACAGATTTATTTGTGAAACATTTTATTATTCATCACTTTAGTTTACAATCATTCTATAAAAGTCATAGATAAGAAGTTGGACTTTATCTAAGTTTATGATTATCTCAAAAGTTACAAATTCAATTTCACAATTTTTTTGCAAATTCATATTTAATTCTATAACCAATTTACAAAGATATTATTTAATTCATTTGTCTACTTTCTTAGGATCATTTACTTATTTCATTTAGTCATTAATCATTCAAAATATACTCAAGTATATAACATTTATTATTACAACTAAATTTCCATTTATACACATTTTAATTACTTTTAAGTTTTGTTTACTTGTATAATATCCCATTACATATCTAAATCATCATTTTAACTTTTAACATTTGGTAATTCTTATTATATGTTTTTAGATTGCAATTTGGTATTGTACAAATTTATTAGATTCATTTTACTTAATTAGAATGTCCACTATTTTAACTTGTTTAAAATTCCCTTTACTTTCAATTTAAGAGTTATAACTTCAACTCTAAAGTTTCTCAAACATTTATAGCTTAGATTTCTTAATCCCTTAAGTTCTAGTTATTCAATATTTCATTTCATTCAAATAATTTGAAGAATAATAATTAACAGAACTTAGAAAATTTTTAAATACCCGGTTCGTTTAAAATCATTTGAAATAAGTATATACACTTATATCTTTTTTGTATCAAATCATACTTTTGGAATCTAAACCACAATCTGTTTATCAAAACAATTTCGAAGCAAAGCTTCTCAGAAGTCTCGCCCACTTTGAGACTCGAAAATGAACGTCGATGATGCTGCACTGTCATCACTGAAATTATTTTCTAGTGACAGAAGAGGGGAGCAATGAATTCATTCTTTTAAAATTTATTTCAGAACAATTTGTATTTGTATATACTTTTAAACAATACTAATATTATTTTCCAAACCTTGAAAACCTTTACAGAAACACCGAAATTTAAATTTCTCAAATTCTCAATTTTATATTCATTTACTTGCAAATTACATTTTACAAATCACATATTTTACAATTTCATTTTCTTATAATTATATAATAGCTATAAGTTTAGGAATATTGACTAATCAAACAATAAATGATAATAATTAATATTATCATTTCTAACAACCTATTTACACTATATATATACCGTAATAATTCTTGAAAATTATTCCTTTATATATAAAATATAATCAGGGTAAAATTATTTCATTTACCCAATTTCAAAACGATATTATGTCGAGTTGCTCAGTTCAAGTGTTTAGAGATCCCTATCAATAACGTTAATTACTCATATTGACCAGAATCCATAAGCCACTCAACAAATCAACCAACACAATTAAAAAAATTATATTCACTAACAAATACGCGCTCATATTTATTAATACACTCAAACTCATTCTAGAGTGCTACTGACCCTATCTCTAATGAGTTACCCCACAAAGCTAAGGTTATCGCTAAACCAAAGCTTTGATACCAACTGTAACGACCCACCTTTTTGGACAGTTTAAATCGACAATAAACAACACATGTCCACTCAAACCATCCAAAAGAGAGGATTGTTAATGGGGTAAATAAGAAAATAAGAGAAAAGAAGAAGAAAACAAACATAGAATCTCGTAGCGGAACGACAAAATATAATAATCAAATAAACAATTCATGAAGCTGTTTATACAATACATTTGATTATAACCTACACAACATTTATCAGAGTTATATACATACATCAAGAATAAATAAAGTAATGCAGCAGACAACATGATGTAGGAATAATAATAGTAATAGTATACCAAATCTTCGTCTTCGTCCTCCAGAATAGGTCTTCAGTAAGCTGAAAAACTCAAGACTGACCCGAGCGTAAAGAAAAGAACTAAACACTCGAGTCAGGACTAAAATATCCTTATGTAAGTCAAATCGATATCGCATATAAAATGAGTGTCACGGTGTCAGAGATGCATACGGGTTTTCATATCTCCTATCCAGTGTATAACGTGCGTGCAATAACTCAAGAGATGTTACGGGATTTTCCATCTTCTAAGGATCCATTAAAATATTTATATGTAATAGAATACACTACATATATAATGTCTAATCGATAAAATAAATATTTTTCTTAGCGTTAAGGCTTTACATTGATCCCCCTTAACGCGTTTTTAAGCATTGTCGTACAGTTTCCATATAAAGCACCAGTAAACGGTCGGTGGATAGGGATGCGCCGTGATACGACAACACTAAACCAAAATCGTATGGGTCTCGTATAGGAATAAAAGTATGACAAGGAACGTGAGGCAATGCCCAAGGAAAGATACTACCAGTTCGGGTCACAGGGCTGGTGGTAACGCATCATAGCCATGACCGCCCACCGCGTCCATCCATCCCATATCGAGTCAAAGGTAGGCTATCCCAATCAAGGTGCACCAATCGAAACCAACATCAAGAGTAATAATATGGACCGAGTCCAAGAAAATCGAAGAACGGATGTCCGCTCGGAGTAATTAGCCCACTTGGCCCTATCAAGCCGTCCTGTTTTAGTCATTTCAAGTTGGCACAAGTGCCGAGGTCTATCCATCATCGTTCTCTTTCTTCAAATCCAGTAAACGACGCCAAATACAACCACTTCTTTCTGGAGTCTCCTCCGCGTACACAGTTGTTAAAGTGGTTCCAGTATGGACAGAGAGTATGCCCATATCCGGCCCCGGTCTCTTTAACAACCGAACGTCGTTTTACACACCGGTTGGTTCTTTCACATTTCGAAAACAATTCTCACTTGATATCAAAATATCATATTCACTTAGAAATCAAATCCATTTCGAAATCATCACATTTACATAAAATATACTATTTCAATTCAAAATCATTCTCAGCTCAATATCTTAATTTTGATTCCAAAATTATTTCGAATTTCAATTTGGGTAATAACTTCAATTTAACCCTATTCGTATTTAAATCCATGATTGAAAATAAACATTTCATCCTTCACCGGTTTGAATTTAAAAAAAATAGTTTGAATAATTTTAAAATAGTTAAATAATTAATATAGTAAAAAAATAGTTTAAATGGTTAAAATAGTTTAAGTATTAAAATGGTTTATATAACAAAATAATTTGAAAACCAAAATAATTTGTATATTTAAGAAGATAGATTTAATCAATTTATTTTAAAATAATTTTATTGAAAATAGCTTCAAAGTCAAACCGATCAAATTCCAACTTCTCGATTCGAATTAACTTTGATTCCAGTTTATATTCAAATCAATTTCAATTTCGATTCCAAATTAATTCAATTTCGACCTCAATTCTAATTAATTCAATTCAATTCCAATTTGAATTTATTTCAATTCAGTTCTCAGATTATTAAATCATTTCGATTTATATAAAATGGAGTTCGATTTCTTTTTTTTTTAAATATCGATTTAAGTCACTTAAATTAAATTTAACTTCAATATTAAATCCAATTTTCAAATATAATTAAATTTCGAGCTCAATTTCGAAATATCGTTTTATATCACTTTTACTTAGTAATATTTGAAGTTCGAAGAAAAGTTCAATCTTTTAAAAACAAATCAATTTATGAAGTTCAATCATATTCCGATTATAACTTCAAAATCTCATCCTCGATTATTTAACAATTTCTTTTAACCAAAATTTATTTCAACATTTCTAACTCGAATTCGGGACTAATTCGATTTCTATAAATTTGATTTTTATTTCTTTTAAATCAAAACCATTTAAATAATTTTAAATCTAAGATTTTTAAATCATTTAATTAAACCAATTCGGTGTTCGTATGTAATTGTCTATCCTATGGCCAAGTGATAAGTTTTTTCAATTTAATTTCAGGGATGAATATATATCATTTCAATCCAAATCACGATGTCATAGGTATATATCATTTCAACCTATTTCTTAATTCATTCAAAATAATTCAATTTACAGTTTGTATACTGTAAATAATATACAAGTTGATAATAGGGTATATCAGAATAAATAAACATCCAAACCATCCAATATATCAATCTATATCATCCACTACAATCAATCATCCAAACAGTCAATATAATTCACATAATTTCTTAGTTATTATTATTGGGTATTTTAGTGGCAATTAAATTCCAATTATAGATCTAACTGTCAATTTTAATTTCCATAGTTAATTCAATGAAAATTTATCAAACAACAACAATAAATTTATATCACTTCATAATTTCAAATTTAACTAGCATAAGAATAATTCAGTATGTTGTGAGCGTTATAAAACACTCACCTTGATTTTCTGTTGTCGCCGAGACGTTCCGGTCTGGAACTAAAACCGGTCGACACCCGATTTTAACCCAAATTTTGACTGTCTCCAAATCCATCCAAACTAGCTTCATTGCGAAGTTCTCGTCATCACGATCACAATGCAAAATGCCTTGCTCCAATCAGACCTCGTTTGTAGGAGTTATACATTTTTAAGTTATCGACATTTGAATTTTATAAAACAATTTATATTACATTCAAATTAACTCATACCCAAAAGCAAAGAAGCCCAGCCCACCTGAACTTCATCTTCCCCCTTTTCCAATGCATGTACATGAAACAAGGAGGAACCCGTCACGCGCGTGCACATTTCACACTGACACCACCCAATGATCGCAAATTGAGCTAACGGACATCGCCATCCACCTTCTCACTTCGAGCTCGATTTGACAAGAACCACCATGCCATGGCCGAGACCCCCACCACCATCGCGACCTGCTTACGTTCGAACACGCCACCAAAAAAAATCACGATCACCCCTATGAACCGCACGCCACCATTTCAGGCTCCTAGATGCGTCTCGACATGCTCATTCCAAAAATCATCTTCCTTTCTTGATTCGATGGCCAAAACCTTACAAAACCCAAACCCTAGCTACTCGACTTGCTACTGCATACGATTTGCAGCAATGACAATCGATGCTGCACCCTACACTCCATATACCAGATCGAAGATCGGGCTAAAACAAAAATGTTGAAACAAGTATCATGATTTTTAGCTTAGTGTAGATCCAAAAATAAATTTTTGAAGTAGGCTTCTATTTTCTTTTTTCTTTTTTTCTCTGCTGTGTGAATTTAAAGAGACGGGGTAGCATACTAGAAAAGGAAATGTACAGTGATAGAAAAGTAGGGTGGCTGATGGAAAGATGTGAACGATTGAAAGACAGGAATGGTCAAGTCAATATATTATTTTAAATTCAAAAATATCTCAATTTAAGCAACTTAAAATTTCGAATCCCTATCTAGGCGTGCCGCTAGGTGTTCATAATGTTATACCCCTATTCAGAACGCAATGGAAAAGGTTTCGAATCCTAATTCGATCGTATGGAGAAGATAGCTTTTTGAACCCAATTAAAATATTAAATTTTCGATATTTATTTCAACGCGTTCCTATACCGTACGACCAAACGGTAACTCCAAACGCTAGGAAATTTGAAATTCGATAATAACACTCTATACGGATCCGATGGAACTAGTTTTGCCGAAATCTGAGACTATGCCTCAGATCGCTCTTTTAACGTTTCGATTATAATATAAAATTTTCAATTTCTAATTATTCGCTTTTAAATCCAATTTTAAATGTTAACAATCTTTATTGTTATTAAAATAAAATTTACATCCACTTCCAGCATCATTTTCAATCATATTAAATTTGGAATTCAATTATTCGAATAATTTAAAATATTAAATTTAAACAGTTTAATTGTTCAATAAATCAATAAATTCCAATATTAGATTTTAAATGAATTTTCGTTAACAATCAATTACTCTATTTACATCTAATGGATTCAACATTTATTATTCAATTCAACTATTGATTATGAACACATTCAATACATAACATTTCCTTTCAATACTCGTTATTACTTAAATCTTCAAAATTAGTTTATTTCAAAATTTCATTCAGGTTCATATTCAATAACTTACATTCAATATCATTAAATTTTTACTTTTTAACCATTTTTATTTAATAATTACATTAAATTTAATAATTTAAATTAGCTAAAAATACGGGTCGTTACAGAAAGTATATAGATGTCTATGATGAAATTGACAAACGTCTCGAACTGAACTATTTTTTCATTTTATATTGTATTATAATTTAAACGTGCACAAATGTCTGTGATAAAATTTCTGGACGTCTGAAATTGAACTATTTTATTCATTTACTTAGAGATGCTATATTTTCTTTATGAAATGATGATGATATTTTAACTATTTTCTTTGAATAAACATGTATTATAAAATAGTTATATTGCAAAGATAATTTCCAAAATATTTGTGTGGGTGCGTAATCATGAAATTGGAGTTTGTACATAAAATATAGACCGACAAAAATTAAGATAAAAAACCTATTTGTTTTCTTCAATTTCAGCCCAATTTTGATGTCTATCGTCATATCTCCTTGTATATATTCCTTCGTCTTGTATATCTCTTCTTGTATCTCCATGTATATACTTTTTATTGTACTGTGTATCTTCATGTTGAACTTATTTGTTTGTCTCGTTTTTAAACTTATATACCTGCAAGTTAGCTTAGAGGTTTTTAGGAATAATTGTATAGTTGTTGTCATTAAAATCGAACAAAAGATATTTTGACTTGTATAATTGTATAGCTCTGATTCCAAATGAAAGTCTATGCAGATCGAGTAATATGATTATATCTACTAAATTAAAACCTATATATAATAGCAGTGGAAATAAAAAACTATAAAGTAAAGTACACTAGAGATTTTTATACTGGTTTGGACCTCCATTCCTACGTCCAGTCCCAGACTCCTTCTGGAATTAACTTACAAACAACCACACTATGCCCGAAGGAATAAGAACCTAAGCAGCAAAATACGATTTCAATACACTTGTGTTAGTAGCCGAACGGGACTTCAATAATTTTACCCGAGCAGCAAGACAGGACTTCGACTACGAATGGTAGTAAGTTTCTTAACTGATTGTGTTCTAGATAACATGGATAAGTTTATTAAGTACACCCATCTTGTAATCTCCTTGAGATGATGATTTGAACGTGTAATTATAGGAGGTAAATTGTTGAGAATATTTGTAATTCGCAAGTGCGTATAGATTAGAAAGAATTAGTAAATTAAAAAGTGAAATCTCAACTCTATTTATAGATTTGAAAAGTTCTAAATCAATAGTTGCAACCATTTGAATAATCGCAACTCTTGAGAAAGAAGATGACTCTTCTAAATTAGAATTTTTGTGAAGAGTTGTCTCTATACGTCAGGTCCAGAAGTATGAGAAAAAGTTCCCAGATGTTTGGACGAATATAAAAAAATTTCAAAAAGCACAGGAACAAAAAAAGTCATCCAGACGTCCGGAATTTTCATACTAGACGTCTAGATTCAATATAGACGTCTAGTATAAAAAATTCAGACTTTTGGAATTGAACTAAAAAGTTCTTTCAAATTGAAAGTATATAGATGTCTTTGATGAAAGTGACAAACATCTGGAACTGAGCTATTTTGTTCATTTTATATTGTATTATAATTTAAAAGTACACACGTCTACGATAAAAATTCTAGACGTCTGAAATTGAACCATTTTGCTCATTTACTTTGAAATGCTGTATTTTCTTTATAGAATGATATTTTGACTATTTTCTTTGAATAAACATGTATTACAAAATAGTTATATTGCAAAGATAATTTCCAAATATATTTGTGTGTGTAATCATCAAATTAGAGATTGTTCATAAAATCTAGACCGACAAAATTAAGATATAAAACCTATTTGTTTTCTTCAATTTCAGCCCGGTTTTGATGTTGATCGTCATATCTCCTTATATATATATATTCCTTTACCTTGTCTCTGTCGGGTATATCACTTCTTGTATCTCCATGTATATATTTTTTATCCTCTTTTGTACCGTGTATGTTCATGTTGAACTTATTTGTTTGTCTCTTTTTGATACTTATGTACCTGCAAGTTGGTTTAGAATTTTTTTTGGGATAATTGTATAGTTGTTGTTATTAAAATTCAGCAAGGGAGGTTCTAGCATTCTCCCCCTTTTGATGATGGTAACTGTATAATTTTTTCTAAATATTTATTATATGATTAAAGCTCCCCCTAAGTATAATATCTCCCTTTATTAATATGCATATGAATTTCTTCCTCTTTGTCATTATAAAAAAGAATGAGGAAATATATGAAGCGTACGAAATGATGATATACATAAATATGAAGAAGGTTAAGAACATCATGAAAATAGTAATGAGTAAGAAATAAAATACAAATACAAGAACAATATTAAAAAGCCACTTACAACAATTACATATAGGTTAGATCATTAATTATAGTGGTCAGCAGCATTCCAGATGTCTAGTATAAATAAGTCAGATGTCTAGTTTTGATAATTTCAAACCAGTAAGCAGTGGAAGAAATTGCACTGTTTTCTGACGTTTAGAAATTTTGAACCAGATGTCTGTTTGTGGATATAGACTTCTGTGTCAAAATATTCAAAAGTCTACCGTAGGTAAAAGAAATTTTAATTTTTTTTATTACCTATAGCATTCCAGAAGTCTGGATATTTTTCCCAGATGTCTGATATGTTATGTATTCAGACTTTCTAATTTAGTTGTTCAAAGCTGATTTCAAAATTTTTGTTTAAGGATTTTAAGCTTTTTCAAAAAATGTATAATTATTAGCCAAATTTGAAAATATTTAAACAAAATGTACATAATATTGGCTAATGTTAAAACATGATTTATACAATATTAATATAGTTATATATTTTAAAAATATTTGTTACTTTTAAAAAAATATTTTTATTTTCCTTGAAATATTTTTTCACACTTATTTAGCATAATAAAAATATTTCTATCACTTTTGAAAGCAACGTCTTAAAGAAATATTACTTTGTGACAATCTAAAATTAACAATGCCAAACCCAAACTATTTATACAAAAAAATGAATTAAACATACCGAATTTGCCGCGGTTTCATTATCCATAAATGCTAGTTCTCCGTTAAATGTACGGAACATTTGCTATTCAAAATCCATCTCGTTTTTTTGTCTTTCTTTGGTACCTGCAAAAAATATATTATATATTTTGATACCCTCTTCCTACATCAGGGTCAAGGGGTTAGACTGAATGTAACTACCCACGAGGGTTTGGTATTCCATTTGAAAGTATAATTATAATTTTTGTGAATAGTAGACAAAAATGTATATATATACTTATTTCTTATCAAACTGCTGTTAGTCTTCGAAACCCAAATTTTTATAGTCTTAGACTCGTTAGTTGGTTTCTTTTGACTATCATCTTTCCTTATAAAATTAGTATATAACGATCTATATTGTTTAGAGCTAGCCTTAACTTCTTTGCTAGGTTTGTTATAGCCTATCCTCTTTTAGTAGAAGTAGATTGTGAATTCTCTATAATTTTAGAAAGATTCTCTCTACCTTTATTAAAACTAGTAACATTTTTAGTAATGCTTTCTAACTTTGCTTTAAGACCAACTACTTATAATTCTAATATTTTATTACTAGAATTTAAATTGTGATTTTCTTTTGTTAATACATCGTTTTTATTTTTCTAAGTTTCAATTTCGTCACTTAATATGGTAAGCTGTGATGATATATCAGTACAAGAATCTTGAGATTTTACTAATTCCTCTTCTAGTATTGAAAGTATACAAACGTCTATGATGAAAGCGACAGACGTCTGGAACTGAACTATTTTGTTCATTTTATATTGTATTAAATTTAAACGTACACAGACGTCTAGGGTAAAAATTCCAGATGTTTGAAATTGAACTACTTTGTTCATTTACTTTGAAATGCTATATTTTCTTTATAAATTGATATTTTGACTATTTCTTTGAATAAACATGTATTATAAAATAGTTATATTACAAAGGTAATTTCCAAAATATAATTATGTGTGTGTGCAATCATCAAAATGGAGATTGTACATAAAATCTAGACCGACAAAAATTAAGATATAAACCATATTTGTTTTCTTCAATTTCAGCCTGGTGTTGATGTCAATCGTTATATATCCTTGTATATATATATTCCTTCGTCTTGTCTTCGTCGTGTAAATCTCTTCTTATATCTCCATGTATATGCTTTTTATCCTCTTTTGTACTGTGTAACTTCATGTTGAACTTATTTGTTTGTCTCTTTTTGATCCTTATGTACCTGCAAGTTAGCTTAGAAGTTTTTTTGGCATAATTTTATAGTTATTGTCATTAAAATTTAACAAAAGAGGTTCTAACATTCTCCCCCTTTTTGATGAAATGGTGATATACATAAATATGAAGAAAATGGTTAAGAACATCTTGAAAATAGTAACGAGTAAGAAATAATATACAAATACCATAACAAGATTAAAAAGCCACTTAAAACAATTACATATGGGTTAGATCATTAATTATAGTGGTCCACAGCATTCCAGACGTCTGGTATAAATCAATCAAATACCTAATTTTGGTAATTTCAAACCAGTGAGCAATGGAACAAATTGTAATGTTCTCATATGTTTGGAATTTTTGAATCAGACGTCTATTTGTGGATAAAGACGTTTGTGCCAAAAAATTCAAACGTCTGTTGTAGGTAAAAAATATATATTATTACCTACAGCGTTCCAGATGTCTAGATATTTTGCCCAGGCGTTTGGATATATTGTCCAGACGTCTAAAAAATTGTGTATTTAGACTTTCTGATTTAGTTGTTCAAAGTTGACTTCAAACTTATTGTTTAAGGATTTAAGCTTTTTCAAAAAATCTATAATTATTAGCCAAATTCAAAAATATTTGAACAAAATTTACATAATATTGGCTAATATTAAACATGATTTATGCAATATTAGACATAGTTATACATTTTAAAAATATTTGTTACTTTCAAAAAAATAATTTTATTTTCCTTGAAATAATTTTTCATACTTATTTAGCATAATAAAAATATTTCTAGCACTACTGAAAGCAACGTCTTAAAAAATATTGCTTTGTGGCACTCTAAAATTAACAATACCAACCCCAAACTATTTATATAAAATCAATTAGATATACCGAATTTTCTACAGTTCCGTTATCCTAAACCCTCGTTCTCCATCATATATAAAAAACATTTGCTATTCAAAATCCATCTCATCCTTTTGTTTTCTTTGGTACCTGCAAAAAATAAAATCTATATATTAGTACTCACTTCCTACATCACGGTCCGGGGGTTAGATCGAAGGTAACCATACCCAAGTAGGTTTGATGTTCCCTTTGAAAGTATAATCAGAATTTTTGTGAATAGTAGAAAAAATGTATCTATATCCTTATTTCTTATCAAATTGTTGTTAGTCTTCGAAACACAAAATTTTTATAGCCTTAGACTCATTAATTGGTTTCCTTTGACTATCATCTTTCTTTTTGAAATTAGTATATAGTGATCTATATTGTTTAGTGCTAGTCTTCACTTCTTTGCTAGGTTTTGTTATAGCCTAATCCTCTTTTACTAGAAGTAGATTGTGAATTCTCTATAATTTTAGAAAGATTCTCTCTACCTTTATTAAAATTAGAAATGTTTTTAGTAATATTTTCTAACTTCGCTTTTAGACCATCTATTCCTAATTCTAATATTTTATTACTAGAATTTAAATTGTGATTTTCTTTTGTTAATACATCATTTTATTTTTTAAGTTTCTATTCCGTCACTTAACATAGTGAGCTATGATGATATACAAGAATCCTGAGATTTTATTAATTCCACTTCTAGTATTTTCTTTTCATCTTTTAACATAATATCAATTTCTAGTTCACTTCTATTCAATTTTCCTAATGTACTTTATATTTTCTATTCAAATCTTTTAGCTTATCTAATAACTCAAAATTTATTTCAACTAGATCATCGAATGAGAGTTCACTTACATTGTCATTAATAGCCATGAAACATACATTTGCTTGTTTGGAATTGTTATCACTATTTGACGAAGAAGATGAGTCTAAATTATCCTAAGTTACCAAAAAGCCCGCTTCTTCTTGTTATGAAATTTCTCACTCTCATTGAAGTTATTCTTCTTTCGTTCTGGGCAGTCTTTCTTTATGTGCCATGTCTTGTCACATTCATAATATTTAAGCGATGAAGATGAAGGATCATTATTGTTGTTGCCAAACTTTTTAGTCTTCTTATGCTTTAAAAACTTCCTAAAACTTTTGGCTAAAAATGCAGCGCCGTCGTCATCTATATCGGATTCTTCTTTCTCTGCTTGAAATGCAATAGTCTTTCTGTTTTGAGCATGTACTCTTTTTCCTTGCAAGTTCACTTAATACAACATGAGATCTCCTATTAACTCTTCTGGTTTTATGGTTGAAATGTCAATTGCATCTTTGATAGTTAAGACCTTTCATTCCCACTCATCCGTTAAAGAATTCAGGATTTTTGAAATAATATCAAAATCAGTGTAGTTTTCTCCTAGTGCTAGAAGTGAGTGATATATGCCTTGGAATCTAAAGTACATGTCATTATAGTTTCATCTTGCTTCAATCTAAAATTTTGAAATTGATTTATAAGCACATAAATCTTGCTTTATTTGACTTTGTTTTGTACCTTCATGAGTTATTTTAAGAGTACGCCAAATTTCATATGCGGATGTGCACATACTTACTATATTCAACTCATTTTTGTCTAAAGACCAAAATAACATATCCATTGCCTTAGCATTACTAGTAACATCTAGTTTTTGGGTGTTTGACCATTGTGCATAAGCAGTAATAGGAACAGTGTATTCCTATTGTGTAATATTCTAGGTGTCATACCCATTAGCGTGCATACATATATATTCTCATTCTAGTTGACCAATAAGCATAATTTAATCCACTAAATAGTGGTGGTCGTAAAGTAGATCGTCCTTCAACAAAAACCGTAGTTCTGTCCATATTACTTAGATATCAAAAACCACATTATGGTTATATGATAGCCTTGCTCCAATACCAAATGAAAGTCTACGCGGATCGAGTAATATGATTATATCTACTAAATTAAAACTTATATATAATAGCAGTGGAATTAAAGAACTATAATGTAAAGTGCACCAGAGATTTTATACTGGTTCGGACCTCCAGTCCTACGTCCAGTCCTAGACTCCTTCTGAAATTTACTAACAAACACCCTCACTTCGCCCGGAGGAATAGGCACTTGAGCAGCAGAACTGAATTTCAATACACTTGCCCGAGCAGCCGAACGGACTTCAATACTTGTGCCTGAGCCCCAAAACAGGACTTAGACTATGAACGGTAGTAAGTTTCTTGACTGATTGTGTTCTAGATAACACAGATAAGTCTATTA
The DNA here is from genome assembly GCA_030737815.1 of Allium fistulosum. Classification (NCBI taxonomy): domain Eukaryota; kingdom Viridiplantae; phylum Streptophyta; class Magnoliopsida; order Asparagales; family Amaryllidaceae; genus Allium; species Allium fistulosum. The sequence goes on from CM060903.1 coordinate 178,759,355, forward strand.
AGTACACCCTTTCTATAATCTCCTTGAGATGATGATTTGAACGTGTAATTGTAGGAGGGAAATTATTTAGAATATTTGTAATTCACAAGTGCGTATAGATTAAAACGATAGAAAGAATAAGTAAATTAAAAAGTGAAATCTCAACTCTATTGATAGATTTGAAAAGTTCTAAATCAATAGTTGCAACCATTTGAATAATTGCAACCCTTGAGAAAGAAGATGACTCTTCAAAATTTGAATTTCTGTGAAGAGTTGTCTTTGTTCATTAGTTCCATAAGTATGAGCAAAAGCTCCCAGATGTCTGGACGAATATAAAAAATTCCGAAAAGCACAGGAACAAAAAAACAAGTTATCTAGATGTATGGAATTTTCATACCAGACGTCTAGATTCAATATAAACGTCTAGTATAAAAAATTTCAGATGTTTGGAATTGAACTAAAAAGTTCTTCTAAATTAAAAGTATACAGATGTCTGTGATGAAAGCGACAGACTTCTGGAACTGAACTATTTTGTTCATTTTATATTGTATTATAATTTAAATGTATACAGACGTCTGGGATAAAAATTCCAGACGTCTGAAATTGAACTATTTTGTTCATTACTTTGAGATGCTATATTTTCTTTATAAAATGATATTTTGACTATTTTCTTTGAATAAACACGTATTATAAATAGTTATATTGCAAAGATAATTTCCAAAATATATTTGTGTGTGTGTGTAATGATCAAATTGGAGATTGTAAATAAAATCTAGACAAACAAAAATTAAGATATAAAACCTGTTTGTTTTCTTCAATTTCAGCCTAGTTTTGATGTAGATCGTCATATCTCCTTGTATATATTCCTTCATCTTGTCTCTGTCGTGTATATCTCTGCTTGTATCTCCATGTATATACCTTCTCCTTTGTACTATGTATCTTCATGTTGAACTTATTTTTTTGATACTTATGTAACTGTAAGTTAGCTTAGTGGTTTTTTGGCATAATTGTATAGTTGTTGTCATTAAAATCCAACAAGAGAGATTCTAACATATACCACGTTCATATTAATAAAAATGTATTTTTTTACTCAAGTATAAAGATATATAAGCTACATAACATAAATTATAAATAAATAATAATAATAATAATAATTTTAATTTATAGCTATTTATTTTGCTGAATTTATCATGTGTTGCATAACTAAGTTTTAATTTTAACATTAAAAATATAAATACTACGTTCTAAAATATTACTAGGTGCAATACATGAGTTACACACTAGATTTATTTGTAGTCGTTTAGCTACTGTAACGACTCGTATTTTACGTATTAGAGGATCGTAAAATATTTTTATTTTATTCGTATGAGGTCATATTATTCTATAATTTTAGGATATGACTATTAGGGACACTACACATCTATGATTTTTCCTGAATTTCTATTTGACCATTTTGATCCTTGAAATCTTATTTCGGAGATAACTTTTGATAGGAGTCGAATTACGGTTTCAAACTAGTTCATTACTCCAAGACGATGGTTTCCCATTTCGAAGAGTGGTCACAATAAAATAACAGACTTACAGTTAGAAAGTTATGCCTGTTTTAAGTTTTTAAAGATGTTGGCTAGAATTAATGTGTAATTAATTAAGCCCATTAGTCTAATTACATGACACTATAAATAGAGGGCTGAAGAGTCAAATTAAATTTTTTCCCTCTCATTCTAAATCATGTCTAAACCCTAATTAGCCCTAGATCCATCCTAATTTCATCGAAAATCACCCAAATTACTCTCTAAATCAAACTAGATTGTGAATTAGAGATTGGATCTCAATTAGAAGATAGAGATCATCGATTTGCTTGATTTAGAGTGCTTTTCTTTGTTGTTCGAATTAGATCTACATACAAATTGGTTGAATTTGGTAACTGGTGAGTGGTTTATACCTTTTTACTATACTACACATATTTATATGGTAGAATCATAAGATTTAACATGTTTTAAATTGATTTTTGCCATAAAACCTTTTCTAACTTTAATGACATGTTAATATATGCATATGATATAGTTTGGCTAGAAATCACCTTGATTTATGTTCATATATTCATGCATATGTAGATCTATGTTAGAAGTTGCCTTGTTTATCTTATTTTGATGGATTGCAAGTTTAATTGGATGAAATTATTTGCTATTTTATGTTTGGATGATATGATTTGATGTTGTTTGCTAGTGTTGTGCATGCATAGAAAGATAGGTCAGAAGATTGAGCAAACCAGAAGCCAAGTTGGTCTGAATTGGACGAAACTTGCTAGATGCACTCTAAAGTATGGTGCAAGAGGCATGATGGGTCGCAACTCAAATGGGGCTAAGTACATAACTCGGCACCAAGTTATGTTCAAGGAGGCTATGACTCGGTGGTTTGTATGGCTGGGTAGAGCATGGCTAGATGAGATGTTCTATAGCAAGATGTTGGAAAATTTGGCTAAGTATTGGATTTGGGCCTAGGTATATCTAGAACTAGAAGACGAGGCTTTGGATTAGGGTTGATTTATCAAAGAGGGGTGATTCGGGTCTAAGGCACCTAGGGAAGAGTATTGGCTCGTTCGTATCAGGTTGGATGACGATATAACAGCATGATGAAAAGCTATGGTCTTTGGATGGCTCATGTTGGGAGTATGTTCAAAAGATGGTAGCTCAGAAAGGAGGGAGGCGTATGATCGGAGAATATGGATGGGTTCTTCATAAATAATAAAATCTAGATTGAGCAAGAAGGGCTCGGTATCCAAATAGAGCAAAGGTGGGTTGGGGTATATGTGCTAAGGAATCATTGATGACTCGGAGAGTTTTTGTTGTACTCGAAGCAGGGGTACTGTAAGTGGGGAAGCCCGTGGGTCAATTGAGGGACTTGTATACCTTGGACCTGTAGCTTTGGGTCTAATGTCCAACTTTAGGTTGCAAGACACGTATCTAGCTTTAGGCTATAAGATACGAGAGTAAAAAAGAGAACTGGGATTTCCATTAGTCCTTGGCTTAGAGGTCGTACGAGTTATCATATATTCAGAGTACAAGAAGTGATAGTTAGAATTATTGATGGATGTTATGGAAGCTTTGGTTGTTTTCTTTAGTAGGCTATCACTCATAGGTATCAGGGGAATTTGGAGATAAGAATACCTGGAATATCTTTTGTTTGGTTAATAGTATATCTTTATAATATGATAGAGTAGCATGTTATAGTGTTATATGCTAACTATTTGGTTACAGGGACATGTTAGGTATGGTTCATGTACTCTTGTTCCTTACTATATTTACCTATGTAGTATTTTGAGACTTATTTACTGCTCATACCAGACTGTTGTTTGATCCAAGGTTTTATGCTTTGATTCTTATTATCTTGGGTACTCTTAAATGAGTAGACTGGATAACAAGTCTAGTTGATGTAGTATTTGTTCGAAGGACGAGTTGGATGGAGCTATCTCGTATTATGTACATGTATCGATTCCTATGCTTTTCCACTGGGCAATGCTGTGGAGCCCATGACAGTGCTTGATTATTTTTACTTGTTGAAATAGTTTATTTGAGTTTACTTCTGTTATATAAAGTCTACTACATTTGATGTATAACTTTGTGGATCTATTGCTCTGATGATCTGTTCACTAGTTATTACTGTCTCTTCTGTTGTATCTGTGATATTATATTTTATCCATGCACTGTGAGATATGATAGGTTATATGTTGTATTGGTTTATTTCAACCTTGATGGTCATCCTATATCAGTCGGGCATGGAAATAACACTATTTGTATACTATTGGTGCCGGTGGTATAGTGCGGTCGTCACATTTGGTATCAAAGTTTTGGTTACACGATTAACTGGAGTTGATACCATAATCTAGTAGAGATAGGGAAGGTGTTATCGCCTTAGACTAGATCGAGAGTGTATATATATATGAAAGAGTGCGTACTTGTTATAAGTTTGGTTTCCAAAACTATATAGTATTATATTATATGGTATAAGTCGCATCCACATTAGCACTATAAACACGGTTTTCTTTACGAGAGACTGATCATTCTTCTTACAGATAAGAATGAGCCGGCATACAAGGAATGCTGTGAGCAATTCTTCTTCAGAAGTAGAGGAAGGAGCAAGATCAAAAGCTATTATGCCTGATATCCAAGCCATGTTCAATGCTATGATGGCTAATATGATGAGGAATGCTCTTGGAGTAGTGATGGGTGGAGGTGCTCCTGTGAAAGCATCTAGGATTGATTAACTGAACAAAGATTATTCTAGTTTTGGAGGGAAGTCATTCCATGGGACGTAGTCAGCCATATAAGTGCAAGACTGGTTGGATAATTGTGAATGCATCATTGCTGATATGGATCTAGAAAATGCTATGAAGAGAAAATTGTCTTCGATATAGCTTCAAAGCCGAGCTATGAATTGGTGGAATGCTATCACATTGCTACTCTGGAAGACCGATTTTCTTAGGATTAGTTTAACACGAGGTTTGAGTAGAAGTTTATTCCGGTGGCTCAAAAGTCAGTTCTGTTTAGAAAATTTGTTGATATCAAGTAGGAAGAGATGACCGTCTTTGAATATGTGGCAGAATTTGATGCTTTGTCTAAGTATGGGATATCCTTTATCGACACTCCATTGAGGAAGAATGAAAAATTCATCATTGGTTTGGATGACTACTTAGGAGAAAAGCTAGTGGACCATATAGATGAGCCGTTTGAGAAGCTTGTAGAGAAGGCGGTCGCCGTGAAAGCTTGTACCCTGAGGCTAAGACTGCTATTGTTATTTCTGCTGAGAAAGAAGAGCCAAAGCCCCAGCAAGGCGGTGAAGGCAAGAAGAAGTGGAATGGAAAGAGAAGGCAGTCCCAGGGAAAGAGTGGTAAAAAGAAGGGTAAATGGAAACCTACTTGCTTTGGATGCAACGAAGAGGATCGTTTGATTAAAGATTGCAAGACGAGTGAGAAGAGGAAATGTTACAACTGTGACAAGCCTGGGCATTTAAAGAAGAATTGTCCTGAACCAGTAGATGATAAGAATGTAGTGAAAGCGTATGCCTTGGACGCAGTCTCGACTTCGTCGAGTGCTCCATCGACGAAGGAGAATGGGAAGGGAGTAGTCATTCAAGGTATGCTTTCTATTGGTGACATTCATGTTCGAGTTTTGTTTGATACCGGTGCTTCTCATTCATTCATCTGTAGTGACCTAGTAGATAGGTTGGGATTGGAACCTGAGATGGTAGAACGATCCCTAATCATGACGAACCCTGTTGGAGGCTCTACTAGTCTTTGCATGGACTTTCATGGCCTAGTTTTATCGAGTCATGAATGTTCTTTGGTTTGTAACTGTTTTGTTTTGAACTTTGTTGGATTTGGGATTATCTTAGATTTGGACTGGCTTAGGTAGCATGTGGCCACAATGGATTGCGAGAAGCTGTTGGTGACAATCAGAGATGTGGATGGATGAACGTGAGTGATTAGCTGCGTACTAGAGGATGGGGTGATGGTTAGCTTTCTATATTCACTTGAGGTTCCACAAGAGGGATTTTCATAAGTGCCTATCACTAGAGAGTATCCGAACATCTTCGAGGAAGTGACTAGATATCGCCGCATAGAGAGATCGAATTTCAGATAGACTTTGGTGAAGGAAGCCATACCGATAGTTATGCCTTTGAGGCGTATGGCACCCAGAGAGCAAAAGGAATTAGAGGCGCAAGTGAATGACCTATTGAGGATCATTCGAAGGAGCATATCTGAGTGGGGCGCACCTATAGTATTCGCAATGAAGGCGGATGACTCTTTGAGATTGTTTGTGGATTATCATGAGCTAAATAAAGTGACAAAGAAGAACAAGTATCCACTCCCATGCATTGATGACTTGTTTGATCAGCTGCGTGTGAAGGTGTTCTCCCAAATGGATTTGGAGATGAGATTTCACCAGTTGAGAGTAGCGAAGGAGAGTGTGCCTATTACTATGTTTCGTATGTCGTTGGATTTCTATGAGTGGTTGGTGATGCCATTTGGATTGACCAACGCTCCGGCATACTTGTGGATCTCATGAATCCTGTTTTCCAAGACCAGCTGAATAAGTCCGTGCTTGTGTTAGTGGATGATATTTTGGTCTACTCCAGTATTGAAGAAGTGCACAAGACGCACTAGAGAATTGTGCTTGAGATATCGAGGAAACACAAGTTGAGAGCGAAGTTCTCTAAGTGTCACTTCTGGAGAGAAGTGAGATTCTTGGGTCATGTTTTTTGGTACAAGGTATAGCTGTGGATCCTACGAAGGTGGCAGCGGTCCAAGATTGGAATCGGGCTAAGAATGCTATGGATCGAGGAGTTTCCTAGGATTGGCGGGATACTATAGATGCTTCATAAAGGACTTCTCGAAGGTTGCGGCACCGTCGACCAACCTGACGAAGAAGAATCAGACCGTTGTATGGGATGTAAAGTGTGAGCATGCATTTATAAGTCTAAGAGAGGTTGAAGAGTGCACCGGTGTTGACCATTCCAAGTAGAATTGAAGAGTTGATAGTATACATTGATGCCGGTGGTACTGGATTGGATGCAGTATTGATGCAGAAAGGGAAAGTTGTTGCATATGCAGGTCGAAAGCTAAAGCCGCACGATAGGAATTTCCCAACTCATGATTTGGAATTAGAGGCAATTTTTTTTGCTTTGAAGATGTGGAGGCACTATATATTAGGAGAGAGGTTTGAGCTATTTATGGACCACAAATCCTTGAAGTACCTTTTCTCTCATAAGAATCTCAACCTTCGACAACAACAGTGATTGGAATTCTTGGCCTCTTATGATTTTAGTATTTCCAACACTCCAGGAAAGGGAATGTAGTCGTCGATGCATTAAATAGAAGACATGCTGGGTTGGGAGCAATGTTCTTGGAATGGAAGTATATAGAAATATTGCTGGATTCAATTTCAGGACTCACTACAACCTAGAGCTTGAAACGTTCGCAAGTTTATCGATTAGACCTACTCTGATTGAAAGGATTGATACTAATCGAGAGGGTTGGCTTCATAAGAATGGAGGATTATTTGTTCCCAATGTTGATAGATTGTGAAATGAAGTTCTAAGAGAGTGTCATCATTCCAGATTGATTATTCATGCTGGTGGTAATAAGATGTACCGAGATATGAAGTAGACCTACTACTAGGAAGGTACGAAGTTGGATGTTAGGGCATTCATCTCGAAGTGTATGAACTGCCATTTGGTAAAGGCAGAGTAGAAAAAACCTAGTAGACTGTTACAACCGCTAGGAATTTCTAAGTGGAAATAAGAACAAGTATCGATAGATTTTATAGATGGACCGCCGAGGATTCGAGCAGGGTACGATGCAATTTGGATTATAGTAGATCAGTTAACCAAGGGTGCGAGTTTTATACCCGTCAAGTCAAGTAGAACGACATCTAAGCTGGCGGAGTTGTATGTAAAACAGATAATACGTTTCCACGGCGTGCCGAAGAGCATTGTGAGTGATCAAGACCCGTTGTTCACTAGTGGGTTTTGGTAGAGCTTACAAGAGGCATTATGGATGGAGCTGCATCTTAGTAAAACTTATCACCCGAAAATGGATGGGTATACCGAAAGAGTAAATCGTATGTTGGAAGATCTCTTGCGAGCATGCATTATAAACTTTAGTGGGTCAAGGGATGTTCATTTGCATTTGGTGAAGTTTGCATACAAAATAGTTATCAGTCGAGTATTGGTATGGCTCCGTATGAAGCATTGTATGGCTGACCATGTAATGCTCCCTCATGTTGGTGGGTGGTGGGCGAGAAACTGATACTTGGGCCAGATATGATTAGAGAGATTCCAAAGAAGATTGAGGTCATTCGGCAACAAATGAAAGCTGCTCAGGATCGACAGAAAAGCTACGCGGATAAGAGACGAAGAGAGTTAGAGTTTTTTTATCAGAGATATGGTGTTTGTAAAAGTTTCTCCTATAAAGAATGTAGTTCAACGGTAGAAAGGGGAAGTTGGCAACGAGATTCGTAGGTCCTTTTCTGATAGTTGAGAGAATCAAGAAGCTGCATATAGGGTCAACATATCTCAAAAGATGGCGGGCATGTACAACGTCTTTTATGTCTCTTATTTACAGTAGTTTATGCATGACTCAAGTGTAAAGATTACACCGGATTAGCTAGAAGATGTTGAGGTAGAACCAGAAGTTTCTATATCTCATAGGCTGCTTCGTATTGTTGAGTACGATACAAAACAGCTTAGGAGAAAAACTATGAAGCTAGTTAAAGCAGAATGGAGCGAAAGTGAGGACGATTGTACGTGGGGAACGGAAGAGAGCATGAGGACTTCTTATCTGGAGCTCTTTGAATGGTAAGACCCATCGTTTATCGTGTTTACTTTCACCATTGTATACTATATTTGATACGTTGATATTCCGCATGCTAGGACAGTTTAACTATACTATTGGTTACATGGCTACTTTTTTGAGATGTATGATGCTTGGTATGCATGTACAATAACTATGGCTACTTATACTTTAGCTTATTTGGGGATTTCGGGGCGAAATTCCTTAAGGGGCGGGGCGAGAATGTAGCGGCCCTTATTTTACATATTGTAGGATCGTAACATATTTTTATTTTATTCGTATAAAGTCGTATGATTCCATAATTTTGGGATATGACTATTAGGGACATTTTATACATCTTGATTTTTCTCGAATTTCTATTTGGCCATTTTGACCCTGAAAATATTATTTGGGCTATAACTTTTGATAGGAGTCGAATTAGGGTCTCAAACTCGTTCCATTGCTTCAGGATGATGGTTTCACATTCCGTAGAGTAGTCATAATAGAAAAACAGACTTACAGTTAGAAACTTGTGCCTATTTTAAGTTTTTAAAGCTATTGGCAATTATTAGTGTGTAATTAATTAAGCCCATTAGTGAGGCCATTAGTTTAATTAGAGAACACTATTAATAGAGGGCTGAAGAGTCAAATTAAAACATTTTCCTCTCACTCTAAGTCAGGTCTAAACCCTAATTAGCCCTAGATCTATCCTAATTTCATCCAAAATCACCCAATTTGCTCTCTAAATCAAACTAGATTGCGGATTAGAGATTGGATCCTCAATAGAAAATAGGAATCATCAAATTGCTTGATTTTGAGTGCTTTTCTTCATTGTTCGGATTATATCTACATACAAATTGGTTGAATTTGATAATTGGTAAGTGGTTTATGCCTTCTCACTATACTATACATGGTCATATGGTAGAATTATAGGATTTAACATGTTTTAAATTGATTTCGGTCATAAAACCTTTTCTAACTTTAATGATATGTCAATCCATGCATATGATATATATTGATTAGAAATCACATTGATTTATGTTCATATATTCATGCATATATAGATCTATGTTAGAAGTTGCCTTGTTTTTCTTACTTTGATGGATTGAAAGTTTGATTGGATGAAATTGCTTGTTATTTTGTGTTTGGATGATATAATTTGATGTTGTTTACTATTGTTGTGCATGTATAGAAAGATAGATCGGAGGATTGAGAAAATCAGAATCTAAGTTGGTAGGAATTAGACGAAACTTGGTAGATATGCTTTAGAGTATGGTGGGAAGAGGCATGATGAGTTGCAACTCAAATGGTGCTAAGTTCATAACTCAACATAGAGTTTTATTGAAGGAGGCTATGACTCGGTGGTTTATACGGTTGGATAGAGCATGGCTAGATGATATGTTATAAAGTAAGATGTTGGAAAATTTGGCTAAGTTATTGGATTGTTACCGAGTTATATCTAGAACTAGAAGACGGGGCTTTGGATTGGGGCCGATTTATCAAATAGGATGAGACGGGGACTAAGGCACCTAGAGAAGAGTACTAGAGGCAAGGAAAGAGATGGTAGCCAATAATTGGCTAAGCGTATAACTTGGTATAGAGTTATCTCTATGAGTCGGTACAAAGTGATCACATTAAATGGGATGGATGTGGAACTTTCAAGACAGGAAGAGGATACTCTGTTGATCGTGCTGGAGGTGTTGGCTCCTTCGTACTAGGTTATATGACGATATAACAACATGATGAAAAGTTATGGTCTTTAGATGTTGGCTCGTGTTGGGAGTAGGTTTCGAAGATGGCGGCTCGGAAAGGAGGGAGCCGTATGATCAGAGAATATGGATGGATTCTTCATGAATAATGCAATCTAGATTGAGCAAGAAGGGCTCGGTATCCAAATGGAGCAAAGATAGGATCGGGTATATGTGTCAAGGAATCGTTGATGACTCAGAGAGTTTTCAGTTGTACTCGAAGGAGGGATACTGTAAGTGGGGACGCCCATTGGTCAATTGAGGGACCTGTATACCTTGGACCTATAACTTTGGGTCTAGTGTCCAGCTTTGTTGCGAGATACGAGAGTAAAACATAGAACCGGGTTTTCCATTAGTCCCCGGCTTGGGGATCATTAGGGTTATCATATATTCAGAGCACAAAGAGTGATAGTTAGAATTATTGATGGATGTTATGGATGCTTTGGTTGTTTTCTTTAATAGGCTATTACTCATAAGTTTCTGGGGAAGTAGATTTTGGAGATAGGAATAAGTGGAAAACAAATATCCTTTATTTGGTTTGTAGTATATATTTATAATATGGTAGAGTAGCATATTATAGTGTTTTATGCTAACTCTTTGGTTGTAGGGACATGTTAGGTATGGTTCGTTTGCTCTAGTTCCTTACCAAATTTACCCATGTAGTATTTTGAGACTCATTTACCCGTTCACGCTAGACTGTTGTCTGATCCAAGGTTTTATGCTTTGTTTCTTAATATATTGGGTATTCTTAAATGAGTAGACTATATAATAGGTCTAGGTGACGCAGTAGCTGTTCGGAGGATGAGCTGGATGGAGCTATCTCGTATTATATACATATATGGATTCTTACGCTTTTCCGCTGGGCAACGCTGTGGATCCCATGACGGTGCTTGCTTATTTTTATTTTTTGAGACAGTTTATTTGAGCTTACTTTTGTTGTATAAACTCTGCTACATTTGATGTATAACTTTGTGGATCTATGCGCTATGAGATATGACATGTTATATGCTATATTGGTTTATTTCAACTTTGATGGTCGTCTTATATCGACCGGGCATGGGTAGCGCACTATTTATGTACTACTGGTGCCGGTGGTATAGGGCGGTCATCACAGTTTCCCTTTAAAAAAATACAAACTCATGTTGCCGTGATCATCCAAATAACGTATTAAAGCTCGCTTTTCAAACTACCAAACCTATGTATCAAACATTGGCTTATGATCACTATTAAGAAGTGCATGCTTATATATATATATATATATGAGCATTCAACTGCACCCCCAAACAATACAGCACCCAATATCCACCCCATGTTTTCATTTCTCTCTCTTCACACTAACTCTCTCTCCATACACCTAGTTATTTAAATAGAAACTTATGGCTCAAATTGAGGTGCTCCCAAACAGGGGTGCCATGGAGTGCTCCTCATATATATATATATATATATATATATATATAATATTAGTGATACAAAATCACGTTTAGAAGGAAACAAATATATAAATGAAGAAAAGAGAAAATTTTGATTTCCCCTAATTAATAGGCATGTTTGGTTACACTTTAATTGACTAATCAATTTATTTTTTTGTCATATATATATATATATATATATATATATATGGACATTAACTAATTGATTAAATTATAACTAAAACCTAGAAAAGAGTGGCAAAGTGTGGAAAAGTATTTTGGTGTTTCTCATTTTTCTATCTTTGTTCTTCATTTCCATACACTAAGAAGCCAATTGCCATAGAGATCAAGACTACATTTTCAATTAGGTTATTGATTTTATTTTTGTTTTATTACTTTTATTTGATGGATTAATTGTAAATAGTTGTTTTTAGAATCAATATAAGTTATTGGGAGGAATCTTGTACGTTGTTCTCTTGATTTCTTTGTATTTTAGAACTATCTTTACCATTGTTTGACTTCAAATATTATTATAATTATCCAATATATTACACCTATATGACTTGGATGATATAAAATCTTGGAATAGACTTCCACAATAGTTTTATCATTTCTTAGGCTTTGCGCAACTATATATATATATATATATATATATATATATATATATATATGTTTGTATGTATGTATGTATATTTATATTTATATATCTATGTATGTATGTGTGTGAGCGCTCAATTGCATCTCTGTAGTCATCTGGTTTTCACCATACAATCTGTAATATGGCTAGTGGAAAGATAAAGAAAGCCATATTATTTAATTCAGATTGTGCGGTGGAAATTAGGGGGCTACAGGAAAGCTGCACTATTTGGGGTGACATTGAATGCTCCTTATATATATGTGTGTACGTATATAACACATAAATATATCATATAAAATATATCGATTGATTAAAGTCTATACATAATCTATCGATTATTTATCATTCTCTTGATGAGCATAACAAGGTCATACATGTTGCAAATTTAATCATATTTTAAACATATTAAAAATGAGAAACACTTCCTGTCGGCGTACGTGCACTAAATCATCTCATATATCAGTGTTGCATAATCTTTATTGGTTTATAAATAAACTAAAGGAAAATTTTTAGTTTTAGGTTTCGGAAAAACTGGCCCCGTTTGGTTTCGTTTTGAGTTTTGTGTTTTGTGTTTTCAACATATACTACAAAATACAAGAAAATGTGGGAAATTTTTTACAATTCTTAGCCATCGCGGCGATGGACGGGAAACGGAGGAGATGAATTGTTTTTCATCCTTTTGTTATATCTCAAAACACGAAAAATCAAATAAACTTTTTTTCTATTTTCTATGTTAGTTTCACTTTTCAAAATTGTGTGTTTTTCAACAATACATAATAAATGCAAATTTTTCTTTAGACGAAAACACAAAACTAAAAATAGCAAATCAAACGGGGCCTTAAGGCTTATGCAAAATTGTTATTTTATACTTGTGTATTTTGAAACTGCACAATCACAAATTTAAAAGAAAATAAATTTGTACTTGCACATTTTCGAAGTGGACAATTACAAACTATAAATATGTGTCTCTCCACTTTAAAATTGTACAAACACAAATTCCAACCAGCTGAAAAGCAGCTCTATTTTTTTAGTAAGTTTTTAACTAAACCTAAAGTCGATATATGTTCTTTTTCTAGAATCAAAATAAAAAATTTGCCCTAAATAAAATGTATTTGAACCAGCGGCAGTGCAAGCTTATTGGAAAATAATGTAATTTGGCTGTAAACTGGTTTAAAAGTAGTCTATACTTGCATTATGTTTGGATGAAGCTTGATCCAAGTTAGAAAAGGAAATATATTTTAATTGTTAGTTTGCTATGATGCTATGACATGTGACGCAAAGCAAACTCACCCTACATATTTTTATACATTAAATGCAGGACATGCATATTGGATATCAAGCTGGATTGTTTGCACGAAAGTGTATAATGTACAAAATGATATAAATTCTTGAACGCTAAATCTTAGCATGCGGTTCAATGAAAACGCAAAAATCCTCATACTAGCTAAAGCTAAATGAATGGTCTAAATGTTTACACAAACAGAAATGAAGCATGCGATGTATAAACAGATTTATACTTAGTACCAAATTAACCAGATTTGTTAATTAATATCTCTGTCATAAAATGTAATGTACTGAAATTGCAATTAAATGCCAATGAATACACAGTTGGCAAATATTGATAAATGATAAATCACGATCCCAGCAAACAAATACAGCTGTCTACTTTCACGAGCCATTGAAAGATCACTGATAAATCCTCAAAGGTACATAATTGTTATTGAGTGTAGATGATCCATAATGTTACTATTGACTGTAATAATGCACCAACGAAGATATAATCATGCAACATGATATGCAACCAAACTCATGCATATATATATATATATGTTTCTTTTTTATTATCCTTATGTTGTTTGTCCTGGGTGATGAAGAAAGAAAAGCTTCGTTTATAATAAGACTGAAGGATCCTTTTCAATTAACAATAAGCAGAGAATTCCTTACGATACTGTTGCAAACATAATCAACGAGGTGACCTTGAAAGCAAAGATTGGTCCCAGTATATATAATTAGGAACAAATTATATACAAATATACATATGATAATTAAGCATGCAATGCGCATTTGATTGTTTAAAGCATTGAAATGCATTGGTTGTTCCGGAAGATTTGACATTGTACATTAACTAGACCTACCTGCTATAATATAGAACATGTGAGTTTGTACCCTCTTTAAAAAATTGGATTTTATTCAACACTAGTTCAAGTTGAAATTTATTATTTCTTGAGATTCACAGGTAGTGGTTCGATTTGGTGTATTGATGTTGAAGCTATTACTAATGTAATATACCTAATATACACTAGGTTCTTCAATAAGAACAATGCTATACATACATGAAAAAAATGTTACAATTTAGGTTTTGAAATCACCAGACAAAAATATGCTAATACTCTTAATTTAAATCATCAATATAAACCCAACTAATAACTAGAATATTTCCGTCTATATCTTCTTTCTTCTCATAGAATTCTCGTTGCTCATTTTATCATCTGTTTCAAAATTTGTATAACTTCTTTTCCATTTTTTTCTATTATTATTATTATTATTATTATTTTGAATGTAACTACTACATAGCGATACAATGGATCTTAGATATCAGATATTATACAGAAAACTACATGTTAATCAATGTTAATATACGATGTTTTATTATGTTATACTTCTACCGAATAAATGTGATAAAATATAGTGTGAAAATTATACAGGTTATACAGCTATAGATAAGTTACCTGGGACAGATTTATTTTGTGTTTGTTGGGCTTCTATCCAGGCGAAGAAACTTCAGTCTCCCCCAATAAATTTCTACCGCAAATACATTAGCCCGTAGATATGATGGGGCCAGCTTGCAAAGCATATTTCAAATCCATGCCCAAATTTTAAGAACACCCACATATTCCGCCCTTCTTATTTTAGGATATATTGTTAATTTAGCCCAATTTTAACAACTAATTACAAATTTAGGCCAGTTTTAAAACTTATTACAAAAATAGTCCAGTTTGTGGCAAATCAGCGCTATGTATACTGGCGGCATCTCAAATGCCGCCGTTACAATTTAGAAAGAAAAAAAATAGTTTGCGGCATTTCAAATGCCGCGCGCAAACTATTTTGTACAAAAATATTCTAGGAGGCATTTGAAATGCCGTCCAGAATTTTAAAAAAGAACAAACGTACTGGCAGCATTTGAAATGCCGCAAGTACGCGTGGTGCTGATGTGATGTAAAGTGGTATATTTTTGTAATAAGTTATAAAACCGGTCTAAATTTGTAATTAGTGTTTAAAATTGGCCTAAATTAACAATTTATCCTTTTTTTTAATAACTCTATCCATAATTTACAAATTTAGTTCATATTTCTGTCCTGGTTAACATCACCACATCTTTTTAAAATACAAAATCATAAATGATTCGTCATAGAAAAGTCCAAATGTGTGGTTTTCACCCTAAGTTTTATGTTATTTGATACATCATTCTTATATCACATGAAAATATAATCAAACCGTATAAGGAAAAAAGTAAATGTTTACATTTTCATTTATATGCACCAATAAAATTGTACCAAAATATATAACATGTTGATCTTATTAGAAATATTATGTAATTTTTGATGTAATATTGACAAAAATAAATTTCAATTGGATAGTTTGAATAAAGAGCAAAAATTAGTAGCATTCTACTATTTTAAACTATAGGTAAATTGGTAATATCTTCAAATATTTCTTCTTTCAACTGCAATGAAATGCTTGTAATTTTAGTATTTGAAATTTCTACTCTGAAACGCAAAATACTCACACAGCGTGACGTATGAATATTGTTAGAATATTTATAAAGTTTGTGATTACTCGCGAATCAAAATTCAAATTGAATGTCTAAGCTTGAAAAGTTCAAATATGTGTCCTTGCTTGAAATTGGATGTATTAACATTTTTACAAATATTTGCAAAACAAATAACTTCACCGTAACATATGACATATGGATCATGTTAGAACAAAAAATAAAATTTACAATATGGTAAAAGGAAAACTCCAAATGGTGTAACAACCCGACATTTACGTTGTCGTGAATGTATGCTGATCAACGCATATTCAAAATACCGTAATAGACGCACCGTTGGGTAAATTTAAACAAACAAAACTATAAATTTTAGCATGACTTTTGCACAATTCACAACGAAAAGGAGAATATATAATGACAAATATATACTAGTGCACAAAGGCACGACCAATGCACAATGCATGATACTTAAAAATCTAATTATGAAGATTTTGTAGATAACTTAAAAAAAAAATCAACCGAGTACCTACCAATCCAACGACTTGCAAAACCATCTGCTAGATCGAACTACTGCATTCGAATGTACAACATCATGAATGTGGGTGGTCGACCTAGCTCATCTTCATGTAAAAAGATCAATAAATTATTATGCAAATTTTATGGATGGTGTATTGTTGTTGAATAATTTAAACAATTACCAAATCATTATTACACTATGTTTTCGGTCGTGAACCATAGGAATGCGACCTCTTATTATGATTGGTCGAGCTCCTTTTTGCAAGCGCCTTCACATCGTCTTGCTCCCAATGCTTCAAAAACCACTTCCATACCCATTCTGATAAACAACCGGACCACTTTTTGATTCTCTTTGTTTTAAAGACAATCTTCCTATGCTTTGTTAAACATTTGTCCCATAATTCAATAATTTGACCAAAGGAAGGCTTAGACATCCAAACGATGTCTTATTCATGCCATTATTCCAATTGTGAAGAGAATAAATATGTTAACAAATTTAATTCTCAAGAAAAAAATTATCTTATCTTATACTCCTTGAACCACATGTCTCCAATAGAAAGAGGAATCTCAATGAAACAAGGCCAAATGCTCGTGATACGTGATTTCAGCAAATTCGTTAGAACATGAGATGTTGTGCTATTATTCGAGAACTCCTACTTTTAATGCAGAAATTATGTTAATCTTTTATGAATTTTCACAATTCAACCATACATTTATTTAAAAATTATATGAAAATCTTGAATATATGGCATCGTATCATTTTGACTCAACTTGATCGTCGATCTTACCAAAGTTAGCAAATAGTCGAAAATAGTTAATTATCGAATAATCAAGATTGAGGATAAAATTGAATTCAAATAGCGCTATATGTGTGTATTTCTTCAATATATATATATATATATATATATATATATATATATATATATATATATATATATCTGTGTGTGTGTGCGCGTGTGAAGTTTTTTGGACAAAATTGATGACAAACAGGACTACCAGTTTGTACCAATGTTTTCAATAGGTTATGTACAAAATTGTATCAAAACGATCAATACAAATTCTAAACGTTCTAAAATTTCAAAATCCCACATAAAAAATTAAAGTATTATATGAGAAGCCTCTAAATTATATGATATCAAATATTCTTAAGAATAAATAATATAAAACTAGCATGTTGGCAGCTCCTTATGTTAGTGTTATATATATTTCCGCATGTGTGCTCTCCTCTATGCGTAGAGGATCACACATTTTTTATCAAAAAAATAACAATTATTATTTAAATAAATTAATATGTATATGTTATAAAATTAATTTCAATTATTAGTTAGACAACTAATACAATATACACTATTAAAAAGTGAAACTAATATCTAACAATAATTCAATAAAGTATCAAAAGTGAATAATATATAATTATAAAATAAAGTATAATAAACTAATAAAAAAACATATTTCAAATTTCCAATGTCGCTATTTGTAACGTGGCATAACAAATGTCGTGAGAAATTAAAAGGCATTGCTTCAACGTATGGAAGCACTGATGCCTTCCTTATGAACCTTGGAACCGGTTTTCTCTAGAATAAGGCACGACATTAGCAATTCTCTGCGCCTTCAATCGATGAACGACCACTGACCACCTCAAATTTTACTTAACCCAATAATTTCACTACATGACTAAAACACATGAAGTACATCAACACATGACCATATAAATCTCCTTTGTTGCAATTGCGCATACTTGGAACAAACTATACCTCATAACAAAAATACAGAAATAAGTTAAGGTTGCTATGAGAGAATGGAACAATAACTCGAACAATACAAGCACACTAGTTAACTTATGCTGAAAAAATGGGAAAATAATAAATCTTATTACCGATACAATAAGAGCATCTCCAACAGTTAAAGGGATAAATATTCAGCCCTTTAGATTCAGGCGAGAGCTCAACAAAAGGGCGCTTATTTAATGGAAGCCCAATGCTGGGTGCCTATTAAATAAGCGCCCTTCTTTGGGCTTTATTTAATAGACACTCAAGCATTGGGCGCTTATTAAATAGGCCCAGGGCTTATTAAATAGTTTTCTGAATATTTAAATAGGAACTTTGCACGAAAGGTCTCTATTTCTGATGTTTTTATAAGAAAAAAAAATAAGTATGGAAATTAGGTCCCTGTTTTTTTCTAAATCAGAAAGTGCAAATTAGTTTGCGCTTTTTAAATATTTCAAAATTTTTAGAAAAATTCAAAATCAGAAAGCGCAAACTAGCTTGCGCTTTCCTGATAGAAAGTGCAAGTTACCTTGCTCTTTTCAAAAATTTCAAAAAAAATTCAAAATCAAAAAGTGCAAACTAGCTTGCGTTTTCCTGATAGAAAGTGCAAGATAACTTGCGCTTTTCAAAATTTTGAAAATTTCCAAAAAGATATCAAAAACAGAAAAGTGCAAGTTACCTTGCATTTTCTGTCAGATAAGTGCAATGCACCTTGCATTTTTTATTTTTCAAAAATAGGGACCAAATTTATATATTCATTTATGAAGGGACTTTTCCTATAACAACATCAAAAACAGGGACATGTGACTCTTTTTTTGTATTTAAATAAGCTTTGGGCGCCTATTTAATAGGCTTTCAATGCTTGGCGCCTATTAAATAAGCTCATAGAATTGGGCATCTATTAAATAGGCACCCGTTGCTAATTCAGAATACTGAATTGGTCACTAAATATTATCCTTAATATTACGTATAGCCATCGCTTTTGGAGTTTGATGTTTGTATTTTTCTGAATATTAAGTCTTAATATGTGGCTGTTGGAGATGCTTTAAGTAATAATGTAATTGCACAAGTATACCATGAGGCACAAAAAGAACTATATCAATTGTTCAAACTCTTTGCTAAAGAAATACGACAAATGTCAAAAGTTAACTGGATCACAATGAGACAATATTAAGTTATACTACACTACCAAAAAAGGTACAACAACATGTAAAACTCGATAGATGCAAATGGAAATATATCCAGATCAGATGATCAAATGGAAATGAAGTAATTGAGTATTTTGAAAAGTTATACAACTTTGTAGGCATAAAATGCATTGGCTTGATATTTTGTACGAGAGAGTAGTAATGATATTGGCAAAGTGTTTATGAATGAAAAAATTACCTTGGAAGAAGTAAAATTTGATATCTTCTCCACTTATAATAAGGCATTAGGACAAGATGGATTTGATGTAAATTTTTACAGAAAACTACTAGAATGAGTTAAAACACTGCTTCACCAAGCTTTTAGCAGTAGTATCAACAATGACAAGGTAATAGATATAGGCTTCTAGAAAAATTCATTTTAATAATAGGCTTCATCCAATACTTATTATAAAAATATGTTTGCTTTTCGTTTATTAATATATGCATTTTCTAAACACGCATGTACAAATTTTGATTTTGTACATGGACATTTTGAAAATGCGCATGTATAAAAATAAAAAACAAGCTTAGTTTCATAATAGCTTTTGGATGAAGCCTATTTGTGAAGTAAGTTTTTTTCAAGGCTTACTTTTGTAATTCTCTCTTAAGGAAAATAATCCACCTTGTACCCAATGTTGAAGCACCCACTAACATCTCATAGTATAAGCCAATAGCAAGTTGCCACTTCATTTATATATGCAACATGTTGAGCCACTACTTCAAGACCTTATCTCACACAACCATGTTCTTATGTGCATAAAAGTGTTGGATCATGTGCGAAGGGGTCAAAATGGTAAATTTCAAAGAAGATTTCATTTATAAATCTGTGCAAAATCATATTCTATATTTATGTGAATAATCTTTACTTATACTAAATCAAATTTATTATTTATCAACTAAAAAGTTTGAGTAATATTTTAATTTGTTTAAAATATTCTATTGTTTGTTAATATTTAAAAATAATATTTTTTATTAGTTTAATTTATCATTTGATTTTATTTTAATTTCATATTTTAATGCTTTGAGATGTTCATATCCAAAACACGATCAATATTGAAGAATAAACTAACATAGGAATATGATGGGAAAATTTACCGTTTTGTCCCACTGTCAACAAATGTCAATGTGTAACTGATATCACATGACAATAATTTCAAAGGAGATATATATTAAATAATTAAGGTTATACTGAAACTAATTAAACATTAATTAAAAATTTTAGGTCATTAAATTTTAACTAACTTATATATATATATATGTGTGTGTGTGTGTGTGTAAAATATCATGTAAATATATATAATATAATACTTTGAGTTATAATCATATTGTTTTACAAAAGTTTTAATATTATATATATAACATATTCAAATTCAAACTAAATTAAATTTGACTACTTTTAAATAATTATCTAATATATATATATAACATATTCAAAATTCAAACTAAATTAAATTTGACCATTTCTAAATAATTATCTAATACATACATACATACAAAGATACATACATATATAAATATATTTTTTAAAAAGTCGCCATCAACATAAAGAATTTTAGAAAAATTAACTATCCAATTGGATAATTATAAATCGAATATTTCAAATATTTAAATTTTAACTTTGACCTATTAAACTTAAATAATATATATATATATATGTATGTATATATATATATAGACACACACGCACACGAAACCAATTCCATACGGATATTCCTAATATATATGTGTGTGGGTGTGTGGGTGTATTACAACCAGATCTAATAAAATTTCTTTTTAAATATGAAATATATATATATATTATATATATATAAAGAATTTTATTATATGTGTTTGTGTTAAAAGGACTTTTACTATTAAGAATAAATCATATTGATTTTTTAAAATACCATAGTCGAACTAAAACTGAAGGAGACAAGTAATTTACAAAGTTCTATGCATATATAACCTGAATATAAATTTAGAAATTAATACCTTTCCTTGATGTTATTAATCCATTGTTTGTTATTTCCTCATCAACCCTTTGTTCTCCTAATTGGTTTCGGTTTGCAAAGCTGACACCTTTGTTTCATCAATGGATAATGTTGTATGGTGGTGCAGAGAGCAAGTGTAGAGAGAAAAGAAGTGGAGGTCATCTTTTTATTGCCAAAGAGATACAAAATATCTCCACATTAAATGACTTTGTATTCCAAGCCCCCCTTTGTATGGCCAGCCTCACTTGTTGATCAAGCATGGTCAAATTGCTTATGACTCCTATTCGAATCAATGATTTTTTATTTAACTCTAGCTCCTTGTCCAATCAAACTAGTGTATAACTTTTATACATATTTTTGATCGATTTTAAGTTTCAAATAAATAATTAAAAATGTCATATAATATTAATATATTATTTGCAACAATTTATTATTAATTATAACGTTTATAAATTAATTTTATCTTTGCTCAAATTTAGAAATAATTAACAATGTGGTTGTGTTGACTCTTTGGTGCGAATTCGGTCCTTAACTAATATTTAAACAACCCATACAGACTTTGCTAAAGTACAATATTAGCCACAATTTCAACGCTTATAAATCATATAGACGAGATGTAATTTCTAATATATAATAAGCTCACATAGTAATAATATTCTATACACGTATTTTTTTCATTATCACTGTATCACTCAGATATTTAGAGTTTGGTTTGAGATTAGAAACTCTATTAATATCTATATTTAATTGTGTAGATCACATTGAAATCCTTGGTTCAATCTGATAAAATTAATTGATTAATCATTTTCTCTGTCCAAAGATTTATACTTTAAGTTAACTACAAATTACACTGATACCGACCTTCTTTAATAAAGGAAACGAATTCTCTTTTGGTAGTGTTTCTCTTGGTGTGAACAATGTTTCCATGCTAAGTATTTAACATAATCAAAGTACAGCTTAGCAACTTAAGATCAATAGTAGCCTCAAGTTTGAAGACTACTATATGTTGTTACTTAGAGATCTTCTATTTTGACTAGTTATATTAACATATGGAAGTTTCTCATCGAGTCGTTTTGTGATTTTTCCAAAAAATTACAAGTACATAACCCTTCGTTTTTCCCAACTGTGATTTCTCGACACATTTTGACTAGAACATTTAAGAAGTAATTATTTATATGTACATACCCATTCAATACTCAAGGTTACATTGTAACCGCCATCGATAAAGTACTTGGCTTAAGGATGTTCTACTTATATAAGTTTAATGTGTTTGATTCATTATTTGTACCATTATATAACAACATATATAAAAGAAAATAGTACCTAATGCATATATCATTTCGAATAATATTTTTAAGAGTTAAGTTACATAAGAAATTACATAATTGCTCCTAGGCCACACCCTTAACTCTATCAATCTCTGTAATGATCGCCTTTTCGACCCCCGAATGTCGATGCTAATACATCCATGGTAATCATGTGCCATACATCCAAGTGCCAAAAAGACAGAACGTTAGGATAAAGAAAAAGAAGAAAAGAAAATGAACAAGAAAGAGGAGAACAAAGACATCAGAATCTCACAGCGAAATGATAACATATAATATCAAAAAATATACTCAGAACTACTCTAATATACATAGTATTTCAGAGTTACTAATCAGAGTACTATCATCGGCCTGGAAGTTATAACAGCCTACCTTTATAATTAATGATACACACACACACACCTAAAGTAATGCAGCGAAAATAAGAATACTACAGTAGGTAAATATCTTGCTCCTCTCCGAGAGCACAAAGAACATCAACGAAAACATGTCTTTCTCAAACCGCTCGAAAGAGCACACGAGAAATTTAGCGAAAATAAAACCACGTGTCAAACATAAGTCTGGCATGAGAAAATCAAGAAATATGTGTATCACATATAACAACACCCTTTGAAACCATTGTAATGGTTATCGTCTCAAAAGAGCCAAACCATCTAATAAGTACATATTGTGATATGATAGATGATGTCTAGGATGAAGAATATAAATCAGAAAATAGCTGTTGGTGCTTACATTGGTCATACCACAACATATTTAGAGTATAATCAAGATCGCTAAGGTGCGTTTGCATATGGATTTTCCGAGGAGATCTCCCTAGTAAAACTCGTAAGTAAACTGAGACCAATATCCATGACAAGGACCAAAAAACACCTTTCAAGCATCATATATCTCTAGATAAAATATACCATAAGGTAAGCATGACTAGCCCATGCCCAAACACGTGAGACAAGTATGAACAACTCCCTACGCCCAATATATCGATAATCATATTCTAAATACTGGAGTTGTTGTACCCCCAAGAGTTAGCTAAACCCCGGATCATGCAGCCTACTCTATCTTTAGTCATATGCTGAGGATAAAGTCACATTCAGCATATCTACACACAAGCCATCATTACTCAACAGATCATGCATCCCCAAATGAATTCCAGCATCTCGAACAGATCTCGAAACCACACATGCATTCTAGCATCTCCAACAAATACACTTCCAAGAGATAGAACATGTATCCCAGTCTTGAAGTGGTTTTCGATAAGCAAAACATTTACCAATCCCGGTCTCTTCGAGACTAAGTCGACGCTTTTGGTAATACTCAACAACAATGAGAATGATCGCATATGGAAACTAAGTCTTGTACACTTATCACGTTTTCAACATTCTCAACTTTCGCAATCCCTCTGTTAAGAATGAAGCTCGGTAGGTTAGAGCATTATTGCTTCTATACCCTTCTCTAATCATCACACTTAACTATCAAAGATAGAAACTAACTACTTTGTTGGCTTTCGTGCTAAGTACACGACCGAAAACTTGCCATAAACAAGTAAACACACAAAGCACGATTAACACATACAAAGCACGATCAAGTCACATAAACGACTTTAATCCCCATTTTATTTAATTATCCCTTTATTAATTAAAACCACTTTTTATTAGTAAAACTCTTATTTAGTTAAAACTCTTTTCATTTAATTAAAACTTCTATATTCAATTAAATACTCCATCCTTTAACTATGTTAGCACCAAAATTGGTCACTAACCTCGTTGAGAAAGATTGTGTAGAGATATAAGTGATGAAGTTAAATTAAAGAAGGAAGAATATGCTATTTTAAATGCAGAAAGTGAGAACACCGGATTTATAGTGGTTCAGCGTAATTGCCTACGTCCACTTTGAGGTTAAACTTTATTGCTTTACTTGATGATTGATTACCGATACAATCCGTAGATCAAATACTTGAATACAATTGATGAGTAAAGAAGATGAGTCTTAAAGCGGCAGAGTCTCCCTAGTGTTCCCGAAAAAAGGTCCATTTCACTGTGCCCCTGCCCCTCTATTTATAGACAAAGGTGGGTTGGACTTCTCTGGTGGGCCTGGTAGCTGAATAACTCGGTCCAGATGGACTGGTCCCTATATGCCGAACCAAACAGGCCGAACGGTCGGATGCCAAACCATCTTCCCCATGCCGAACGATGCTTGTTATGTGGGAAGAGTGGGCCAAGCAATAATTGTAGCCGGACAAGCTGGGAAGAATGCCGAACAATCTTCTTATGCTGAACAGAAGTGAGGTGCCGAGTGGGGAGTGTATGCCGAGCAATGATTGAAGTTGACTGAGGTTAGATGAATGCCGAACAATCTTTGGATGTCGGACAAACCTGGAAGCCGAACACTCCTGGATGTCGAACGCTACTTGGTTGCCGAGCGCTTGCCAATGCCGAGCGCTCCTGGATGTCGAGCGCTCCTGGATGCCGAGCGCTCCTAGATGCCGAGCGCTCCTGGATGCCGAGTATTTGCTAATGCCGAGTACTTAGTTGCCTGGTCAAACCTCCAAGAAACACTTGCCTCCCAAAGTGTATTACGTGACCGAATCGTGATACGCTTTGAATTACATATCCCCTGTACTTCGCTTCGAATCTAGGTTAACTCTTCTTGGAGATGCCTTCTTGAGAATATCAGTGGTGAAGGTGTGTGCCGAGCGTGGTATAAATACCGAACGAGGCATTCAAAACCGAACGCTCCTCAAGTGCCGAACGACTTTGTATGCCGATGCCGAACGCTGTGGCTTTGACCGGTTCCCCCGGATATAGCCTTTTCGACTTCTACTTCTTCCCTATAAAAGCCGGCACCTTCTTCCTTCTTCTCTTTTCACACTTTTAACACCTCCGCCTTGCACCTGCTGACGTTTCCAGTTAACATCCTTCAACAATTCATCGATTCTTTCCAAGTCTTCAACCTACCAACTAGGTATCGATTCTTCCGCCTAAATCCTTCCTTAAAACGGTCTTTACGCTCGAGTTACTTAACTGATAGGGTGAATTGAGCCTTGACTAAGGTATTCTAAAAGTTTTCAGAGTTACACGATGAGGGTGGAAGGAAGAGTGAGTAGAGATGAGCCTTCTAGGAAGCTGTTGGTAGACGTGTTGTGGTTCGGCATAAATCTTTTGTGCCGAACGAGATTGGAGGAAGAAAGAACATAGGAGAAGTAGGAGATGGTTAGGGGCGTCGAATGGTAAAGTCTGGCATGACTTACCGAACGATTTGTCCTCGTGGTTCGATGTGGATGGAGGAAGAAGAGGGGAATGAGGTCGCTGTTAAGGACGGTGTGTCGAGCGTTGTCTCGGCCGAACAAGATTTTGGCCGAACGATGCTTTGCCGAACAGTCACAAATGTTGTACCACACTTAGGCCGAACAAACATAAATGCCGAACCACACTTAGGCCGAACAATACAAATGCCGAACCACACTTAGGCCGAACAATACAAATACCGAACCACACTTAGGCCGAACAATACAAATGCCAAACCACACTTAGGTCGAACAATACAAATGCCGAACCACACTTAGGCCGAACAATATAAATACCGAACCACACTTAGGCCGAACAATACAAATGCCGAACAATACAAATGCCGAACAATCATAAGTGTCGAACAACACTTACCTTTCCTAATCACATAACAAAACAAGGACAATGACCCGGGCATACTAGCATATAAAACTGACCCGGATCAATAACTCCCTAGCTTTAGTAGACATAAATCTGAACTTAGATTAATATACGTTCTCTGAATCTGAAACAGTAATTACCACAAGGCAGGCTTTTTGAGACGATCAGCGATGACGGTCTTCGAAGGCGATGATTCGAAGCTCAGTTTTATATCTTTGTAACCTTCAAATTCTCAACGCTTACACACGATTGCTTGCACTAGTTTACACACCACGTGGGGGGAATATTCATGTTGTTAATTCTAACGTTGAACATTTTTTAAGTATAGTTTTCAAAGGCGCTTAGCCAGATTCACTATTTATTGGGGATGTCTAAAAAATCTAGCTCCGCCACTATATCTGATAGGCCTGGGCCGTCATCAAGGCAAGAAGTCGCGGACACTTCAAATCCGTCGACTTCCCCTGCTCATAACTTAGCTCCTGATGCCTTGGAGGCATCGATTCTCTTGGACAATCCGATCGACTCACAGGCTTCGAAGATTAACGAAGTCGCGCTTCGGCGAATATGCTCCATCCATGGAATCTTTTTTGCCGATGTGTTGGTCCCGTCGAGACATGATCGTCCTCACCTGCCCCAATCGGATATACTGCTTGTAACAAGTTCATGTGCTGGATGGGCAGCGTGCCTCCATTCAATTTATTTCTTCGGGACGTGTTGCAGTACATAGACATCGCCCCGTCGCAGGTGCATCCAAACGGTCACGCGTTCATATACGGGACCTACCTACTTTTCATGGCCGTCTTCTCTAGGCCTCCAACTTCTGGCGACATCAGATATATTTATATGATCAAGAAGCGGAAAGATAGCCCCTCCTTTATGTTCCTCGAGCCATACCACAAATGCCAGATTTTAACCAGAGCATGTAGCAAATTCGCCCTGTACAAACAGGAATGGTTCTATGTGCGTTGCCCTCCTGGTTTCGCAAGGAGATGGGTCGAAGGCAGTAAGTCTCTTCCCTGAGTCATTATTCGCGCTCAATCGGAGCTATGCTTTTTCTAACTCCTTGTTTCATCTTTTCAGGTATTAACCCGCGTCCTGAGGGCCGAGGATATTCTGAGGCCGTCGAAGCCATTAGAGCTCTTCCTGCCGAGGATCGGGACATCCGAACCATCATTTCAAATGAATCATTGTCGCGGTTCGGTTTGTTAGCAGGAGGTCGTCGGATTAGCCTTCCGGAGGGCGTTTCCATTCCCAAATCCGCTCCTGCTAAAGGGAAAAAACAAGCTGGATCGTCATCACGCCATACCTCCGATGCACACGAAGGGGGAGAACACAAGGGGGATGAAGCTCCTGAGACACAAGGCGAGAATGTGGGTCCTGCTTGGAACCCAGCGGTCGAAGTGCACGATATTGAAACGTCATCTTCTCCTTCGAAGGGGAAAAAGAAATTGACGTACAAGATACGGAAGGAGAAAGTTGGCGGAGCTTCCAAAGTTATGCTCATCCCGTCAGAGAAAGAGGCTTCTTCACAGCATATGGAAAGTTCTTTAAAGGGTCTGTCGAACCTTACCATCCCCGACGACATACTCAATTATGGTTTCGACGATCCGAAAGCCTTTAAATTTCATTCGCCCGCTAGAGGCAACGCGGGAGTCCAACCCCCAGTCTAGGGAGATAACACTCCAATCAGTAAAGATAAAGGAACCGGTCCGTCGGGGGGCACACTAGGACACACACGCGCACACGCACTTCACCATACACTTCAAGTTTTTCCATTACCCCGATTTTTCCTAACTCGTTGTTATTTTTATTCTTTGCAGGTGACATGGGGCGCTCCCACAGACTCGATCGCCTCCACGGCTCTTCTATATTTCACCATCCCGGACGGGATTCAGGCTCGGGTAAACGCAGGGACAGAGACGATTACGAGGATCGAGACAACCGTCCTCGCGATTCGTCTTATCGAAAGAAAACATATTCCCAGTCTTCATATTCTCGTGATCCTCCTCCTCAATCTGAGCCAGATAGAGAGAATCTTTCGCAAAAGGGGTCCCAACCCGATGTCTCCCAACATTTCGGTTCGTCGAGCATAAGGCAAACTCGGGAGCATCGGAAAAGAGCAAAACTTTCAAAGCCTCCTCCCCCTACTCCTGCGGCTGACCCAACTATAGCAGAGAAGATGGTCGATCTTAAGGCCAAATTCCCAAAAATCTGCTTTGATGGCCTGAAATTCCTCCCAGCTATTCATCATATCCCAGGGCACGTCAAGCAGAGTGCCATCGCCTGCAACAACGACGTCTATGTTCAACATGACGCGTTTGTACACTTGGTCGAAAAGGTCTCGGAGGTATCTGTTGAGCGCCAACAGGAGATTGACCGTTTGAAGTTGGAAGCTGGCTTTGACAAGGACATCATCAAGAGCCAAGATGAAGAGCTTGCTTCATACAAGTTGAAACTTGAAGCCGTAGGGCAAAGTGCAAAAGACACTACCGAGGCCGTCACTCGTCTAGAGGTGACCCATAAAAAGGAACTTGATGAAGCAGTCCAGTGCAGCGGAGCCCTTGCCTTAGAAAAAGATTCTATCCAGAAAGAAAGGGACGCGCTCGCCCTGCAAGTTAGAGAGTTGAAAGAATTACTCTCTAAGGAGAAGGAGGAGAAAACAGCCGCTTAAGAAGAGTCCCAACGATACTGCGATGAAATCGTCGCTACACAGCTCTTAAAAACAAAGCTCGATGATGAACTTGCTAGGGTTGAGATAGTGAAAGACGAAGCCCATGAGGAGGGCAAGAGGAAAGCTTCTGAGGAGTGACTCTCGCGTCGAAGCAGCTGCAGAGACCGGTAGGGAAGAGGTCAAGTGCATGTTTGACCCGCTGATCGCCGAGTACGGCGCCCGTGTCCTTATGCACCGCGACTTGACATTCTTAGGCGAGGGCTATCTTGAATCTCTAGCTGAAGCCTGGGAGACTTTGATAAAGATAAGAAAAATCGAGTCGGGCTCGGAGGAAGTCGATGAGGATGCTCTGGTGAAGGAATTTCTCAGGGGGAACGAGCCAGCGGACTTATCTGTGGCTTTAGCTCTTTATAGCAAAGGCTCTCCCTCATCAAAAGAGAAAGATGACGAAGCTGGTCCGTCTGGGGCTAAGGCTGCAGTTCCTCCTTCTGCTCCTCCTCCTTCTGTTCAATCGGTCAGTCGGCCAACACTTGATCCATTTGAGTAGCATGTCGGCTATGATCCAGAAGATCCCGGGCTTGGCGTTCATATGCTATCCCCTATTCTAGAGGGTGAAACTCCACGCGCAACTGATAGCCAGCCAGAACCCGGTATAAAACTCTTCCTTTTGAAGTTAAAAGATCTGTCATTTTCAAGTAGCGGTCATTTGTCCTAACGCCCGTTCTTTATGTTTTTTATGCAGGCTGCTCTGATCCTGAACCAACTCCGAGGAGTGACGACGCCAAAGAGGAGGCAGAGAAAACAAGTGGTGTTGCTCATGCGGGAGTAACTCCTGGCCCTGACCCTCAAGTGATCGGGGCGCTAGATGATGATAAGTTTGACACTTCATCTCCCGTCGAAAGGAGTGATGAAATCGAGATAACTGGCGCCTCCGAACATACTTCGAAGATGAGCATGAAGGAGCGTCTCGCAGAAGAGGAGAAAAAGAAGGTCGAGATCAAGGTCGAGCCTAAAATATTGGAACTTACCGACCCGCGGAATAGACCTTTGAAGATCATTCTCCCTAGCAAATCCAAACCGCTGGATGTTCCTTCTCCCACTCCTAACTCCGCTTCTTTGGCAAGCAAGAAATCCAAGAAGAAGTGTGAGGGAGAGGAATCATCTGAGAAAACGAAGGAAGACAAGAAGAAAAAGCCAAAGAAATAGCCATTATTCTCGTTCAACGAGATTTTGCTTAGGTCTTGTAGCTACTTTTTGTTTTTTCGTTTCCGTAGTTTGTGTAGATAGATTTTTGACTCCAAGTTTTGGAGGAATAATTGTGTAACCCCATTTTGGACTATTAAACGAAGTTTAGTTTCTTTTTCACTCGAATGATTCTTTTGCTTTTTTGGTTTTCTGAATAACTGTGGTCAAAACTCAAGTTCTTATGAGTTGCATAATTTCCCAATCCGTTCTTACATTGTTCGAACATTCTTTGGAGTGGCATATTTCTTGTTCCACATCCTTGAGTACTTAGAATTTTTTCTAAACCCGCGCTCCATGGATTTAGGGTAATTTGATCCGCGTTCAAGGGATTCGGATATTCGAATTGCCTATACACCAGTCCGCATTCTGGGGACTTAGAGTACTCCGGTCCGCACTCAGGGGACTCGGAGATTGAAGTTGTTTATACTCTAGTCCGCGCTCTGTGGACTTAGAGTACTCCGGTCCGCACTCGGGGGACTCGGAGATTGAAGTCGTTCATACTCTAGTCCGCGCTCTGGGGACTTAGAGTACTCCGGTCCGCACACAGGGGACTCGGAGATTGAAAGTTGTTTATACTCTAGTCCATGCTCTGTGGACTTAGAGTACTCCGGTCCGCACTCGGGGGACTCGGAGATTGAAGTCGTTTATACTCTAGTCCGCGCTCTGAAGACTTAGAGTACTCCGGTCCGCACTCAGGGGACTCGGAGATTGAAGTCGTTTATACTCTAGTCCGCGCTCTGGGGACTTAGAGTACTCTGGTCCGCACTCAGGGGACTCGGAGATTGAATTCGTTTATACTCTAGTCCGCGCTCTGGGGACTTAGAGTACTCCGGTCCGCACTCAGGGGACTCGGAGATTGAAGTCGTTTATACTCTAATCCACGCTCTGGGGACTTAGAGTACTCCGGTCCGCACTCAGGGGACTCGGAGATTGAAGTCGTTTATACTCTAGTCCGCGCTCTGGGGACTTAGAGTACTCCGGTCCGCACTCAGGGGACTCGGAGATTGAAGTTGTTTATACTCTAGTCCGCGCTCTGGTGACTTAGAGTACTCCGGTCCGCACTCAGGGGACTCGGAGATTGAAGTCGTTTATACTCTAGTCCACGCTCTAGGGACTTAGAGTACTCTGGTCCGCACTCAGGGGACTCGGAGATTGAAGTCGTTTATACGAGTTCGTACATCGTACAGAATAATGTAACTCTAGTAATTCATCACCCGACTGTGGGATGTAGAAACATTAGTAATTTATGGGAAAGACGGCTTCAAGCCTTTATTAATGAAAACCAACTAAATTGCCTGGTTACATGGTCAAAAAGAAACTAAGTGATAACGGAACGAAAACATACAGGAAATAACTGTGCCTAAAACAGGAAAGAAACATGCTAAATGTAATAATGTCTCTAATGTTCACTATTCCACGCTCAGGGGAGTGTCACGCCATCAACGGTCGCTAGCTTGAATGTTCCCTCTCCAAGCTTCCGTTCAACGATGTATGGACCTTCCCAGTTGGGATTCATACGTGATGGTACCGGGAAAACTCGTTTCAAAACGAGATCACCCACATCAAAAATCCTTGGGTGGCTCTGCCGTCGTAATAACGCTTGACTCGGTGCCTATGTGCTGTCGCCCTTAATTCAGCCTCTTCACGTTTTTCATCGATGCAGTCCAGTGATTCCAACAAGAGATCCTGATTCGTCTTGGGATCGTAATATGTCACTCGATGCGATGGAACTTCGAGTTCCACGGGTATAACGGCTTCCGAGCTGTATGCCAAGGCGAATGGAGTGTGGCCGGTCGCGGACTTGTGGGTAGTTCTATAAGCCCATAATGCTGTCGGGAGTTCATCTACCCACTTGCCTCCGGCTTTCTCCAAACGCTTCTTCAGTATGGACATGATTATTTTGTTTACTGCCTCGACTTGTCCGTTAGCTTTTGGATGTGCAACGGCGGCGAACTTCTTCTCAACGCCATACTTTAAACAGAACTCTTTGAACTCTCTGCTTTCAAACTGCGTTCCGTTGTCCGTAATGATGGTTCGAGGGAGGCCAAATCGGCATATAATGTTTTGTACAACGAAATTAATGACCTTCTTAGAGGTGATTGTGGCTAAAGGTTCTGCCTCGGCCCATTTTGTGAAATAGTCGACTGCAACTATCGCGTATTTTGTACCACCTTTGGATATAGGCAAAGAGCTGATTATGTCGATTCCCCAGATTGCAAATGGCCAGGGACTAACCATTTGTGTGAGTTCTGTTGGTGGGGCTCTCGGGATTTTCGCATATCTTTGATACTTGTCGCATTTCCTTGCATAGTCAACAGCGTCCCGATTTACGGTTGGCCAATAGTATCCATAGCGGAGGATCTTTTTTGCTAGTGTCTGTCCCCCAGTATGGTCGCCACATTCTCCTTCGTGAACCTCCTTCAAGACCCGCTTTGTCTCATCATGTGCGATGCATCGTAATAAGGGGACTGAGAACCCCTTTCGATACATTAGTCCATCCTGCATCACATATCGCGCGGCCTTTCGAATGACCTGTCGTCTTTCGCTCCTTTTTTCTGGTAAAGCCCTGGTCGTCAGATATAGTTTGAATGGGGTTATCCACGACTCCCTCTCGATTCCTGTTTCCAACACAAAATCAACTTTCATCACATCTATGCTTGGAGCATGCAAGGCCTCAACGGGAAACAATCCCATTTGCTGCGCATCGCCAGTGCTTGCGAATTTAGCCATTGAGTCGGCTTCTTTGTTCTGTTCACGTGGGACATGCGAAATGTCATAACGCTCAAGGTTCGACAGTAGTTCTTGAACCAGAGCAAGGTACGGAGCAAGCTTCTGTCCCTTTGCTTGGTAATCTCCCCGCACTTGGTAGACCACCAACTGTGAGTCACAAAAGATTTCAACTGATTTGACCCCGAGTTCTCCAATGAGTTTTAAGCCAGCAATCAGTGCTTCATATTCTGCTTCATTATTCATGGCCGGGAAATCGAGCTTCAAAGCGTAACAAATCGATCGATTTTCCGGAGTTACAAGAACTACGCCAGCGCCGGAGCAACGGTCGTTTGATGCCCCATCGGTGTACAATTTCCATCGAACGGGGGGAATGACATTGTGATTATCTGGTTCGTCAGATACAGTAAACTCAGCGATGAAATCTGCTAATGCTTGCCCATGTATGGCTCTCTGTGGCAAGTAGGTGATATCGAACTGGCTCAACTCGATATTCCATTTTAACAACCTCCCAGAAGTTTTCTGGTCATTGGAGTACCTGCCGTAGGGGCTGATCGGTATAGACACTGATTGAGTGTGCTTGAAAGTATGGGCACAGCTTACGTGATGCAATCACCAAGCAATAGGCCAATTTCTCAATATTAGGGTAATTTATTTCTACCCCCGTTAAACGCTTACTAATGTAATACACCGGCTTTTGGACTCGGTCTTCCTCGTGGACCAAAGCCGCACTTATAGCATGTGGGGATACGACCAAGTATACGTACAACATCTCGTGGTCTACTAGTTTTGACAGCACTGTGGACTCTCCAGATGCCTCACCAGATCCGGGAATGCTTCCTCACAGTTAGATGTCCATTCGAAATTCCTCTTCCCTTTCTTTATTATATCAAAGAAAGGAATGCACTTGTCTGTGGCTCTAGATATGAATCGACTCAGCGCAGCCACTTTTCCATTCAAGCTTTGCACATGTTTTATAGTTCTGGGCACTTGCACATCTCGAATAGCTTGAATCTTTTCATTGTTAGCTTCAATTCCCCTAGAATTGACAATGAATCCCAAAAACTTCCCCGACGCAACGCCGAAGGAACACTTCAGAGGGTTGATCTTCATCCCATAATATCTGAGTATATCGAACATCTCTGCCAAGTCTCGAATGTGGTCGTTTGAATGTCGTGACTTCACGAGCATGTCATCCACATAGACTTCCATCGTTCTACCAAGCTGGTCTTTGAACATTCGATTCACCAAACGCTGATAAGTCGCTCCAGCGTTTTTCAATCCGAAGGGCATTACTACATAGCAATATAGCCCGACGTCTGTGACGAAACTGGTGTGTTATTGGTCCGGAATATGCATCGGGATTTGATTGTAGCCCGAGTATGCATCCATGAATGATAACAGCTCGTGTCCTGCAGTGGAGTCGACCAACTGATCAATCCTAGGCAACGGGAAACTGTCCTTGGGGCATGCCTTGTTCAAATCGGAATAGTCTAAGCAAGTTCTCCATTTCCCATTCGCCTTTTTCACCAGCACGGGGTTCGATACCCATTCAGGGTAGAGTGCGTCGCGGACGAACCCATTGGCTTTGAGTTTGTCCACCTCCTCTTTGAGAGCAACGGACCTCTCTGGGTCCATTCCTCTCCTCTTTTGTTTAACCCGGACGTATTTCGGGTCTATGTTCAACATATGACATAATGGCAGGAGATATCCCGCACATATCAAAATGCGTCCAGGCGAAAAAATCAAGATTCGCCCGGAGGAAATCACTAAGGTCTCCAGTCATTGCGGGGCCGAGTTGTGATCCGATCTTCAGTACTCGCGATGGGTCGTCTCGGCTGACTGAAATGTCAACTGTTAATTCAGCCGGCGCTGCCTTTTCTTCCCTGGGTTTCTCATCGTCGTCTCTCGGATCTGTCTCTGAAGATCCGAGAATTATGCCCGAGCCAGGGCTCGGGCACTACTTGTCAATTATCAGTATTAAGGATGTGGATGGGATTGTCCGCAACCTTTCCTTTCTCCCTTCGAGGGGCCTCTCGGAGCTCAGCCACATAACAGGCACGACTAGTCGCCTGGTCGCCATGAACAACACTTACTCCTTTGTCAGTTGGGAACTTCAAAGTTAAGCACCACGGGGCTAATGCTGCCCTAAACTCAGTCAGGGCCGGTCGGCCTAAGAACACATTGTACGGAGAATCCACATCCAAAACTACGAAGGGTAGGATTCGCACCCTCCGACGTTCGCCTTGTCCCAGTTCAACTGGTAACTCAACATACCCCACTGCATCGGTTGTTGCGCCATTAAAGTCGTGTATACGAGCTTTAGACGGTTTCAAATCCTTAGTTTCCATCTTCATCTGGTCATAAGCCTTCTTGAAGATGATGTTGACAGAACTTCCACAATCAATAAAAATTCTTTTCACATAAGCCGGTCCGATCGTCGCAGATATGGCCATCGGGTCGATGGTTGGAGCCTCCACTTGGTCAGCATCTCTGTTTCTGAATACTATATCGTCTGTCATCACTCGCAGCTACTTAGAAGGGGTCCCATCCTCTACGTTGGAACAACACTCGAAATCTGCGTGCTTCAGGGAACTAGCATACTGCTCCATCTCTTGCCAATTCTAATCCGCGGGGTGAGGCCCGCCGATGATCATGTTTATGACTAGTCTACCCACAGTCCGGGCAGGCTCCTCGGGATGATGCGGAGCTGGTGCACGACCTGAGTTGGATGTTCCCTGTCCTCCTTCCTGTGGATCCTTCACAAACTCCTGTAACTTTTTCTGCCTGATCAACTTCTCTATAGCGTCGTGTAGGTGTCTGCACTCTTCCGTATTGTGCCCGTAATTCTCATGGAAGCGGCAGTATTTCCCAGTCCCCTTCTGTTCCTCGGTTGACTCCTTTGGTCGTGGCTTTCTGTACTGAAAGGTATTGCAGGTTGATAGGTAAATGTTCTCGAGAGACGCATTCAGCGGGGTATACTCGTTGTAGCTTGGAATTCTCGGCTTCCACTTCCCCGCTTCTCTCTTCTTCCCTTGACTTCTTCCTCCGGATTCCTTAGGCTGCCCGGGCTTGTTCTGGACATTGACTTGGACTTTTCCCGAGTTGTCCCCGGACTGCTTCACTGCAATGTTGCTTTTCACGGACTCCTGGATAGGTCTCGGTGCCTTATCTTTCCTTACCCACCTATCTTCCTCTCTTCTTATGAACTGGTGTGCCTTTGAGTAAAAACGCTCTAGCGTAGTCGGAGGTTTTCCTGCCAGCCAGTCTCCAAACTCAGAATCCGGATCCACACCCCGCATCACAACCATTAGAATTTCATGATCATTGGGATTACTGACTTCAGTCACCTCAACATGGAATCTTTGCAAATACTCCTTCAATGACTCGCCAGGAGTCTGGATTACACTTGATAGAGCCATCACGTCCTTTGGACGAGTGGTGTGTATCCTGAACTGGTCTATAAACTTCTTCACCAACTCCTCGAAACTAGATACGGACCGCGGAGGAAGTCGGGTGAACCACATAGTAGCGATCCCAGATAGAGTAATTGGAAAGCATCTACACTTGGTTGCATCATTTGCTCTAGCTGAATCCATCATCCACTCGTACCTCATGACATGCTGTCTGGGATCAGTCTTTCCTTCATAAGCCGGGATAGTTGACATACTAAACTTTCTAGGGTACGCTGCCTGTAGAACAATGTATGTGAACGGAGTATGACTTCTCGTCACTCCCCAATCGTCATTTGATAAGCCTTGATTCTCTTTCATCAATTGTCTGATCATGGCTGTCAGGTCTGGTGTTTCTATGGAAGGTGGAAGGTTGGAGTCTGTTCTACGTGACTGTCCATGCTGATGCCTCCTCTCCTGGCGATCTGCCAAACGTGCATCTTGAGGTTCGACATCGTTAGCGTTTTGATGGTCTGGGCCTCCAGCCTCCACCTGCACTCCGGCTCCTAAGTTCCCAGCTCCGGCTTGGTCACAGCCACCAGCTGTTCAAACAGCAGCACCTGCCTGCGCAGTTTCAGTCTTACGGCGTCTACGCCTGGGAGGTTCATCGGAGGAAGTTGAGCTGTCGGATGAGGAATAAGGAGCGGGATCGCCCCTAGCATTCTGTTGCTGTTGTTGAGTGAGTTGTGCCATGAGGATGGCGTTAGCTTGCATCTACTCTCCTAGTTGTCTCCTGCTTTCCCTAAGTTCTCTCATCAAGTCGTTGAACTCTATTCTGCTGACAACCGACATTTGGTCCTAGGCGGTAGTCCTTGCACCAGGAATCGCTTGCTGATTGCTATGTCCTGCTTGTTGCACGCT
This sequence comes from Allium fistulosum, assembly GCA_030737815.1. Lineage (NCBI taxonomy): Eukaryota > Viridiplantae > Streptophyta > Magnoliopsida > Asparagales > Amaryllidaceae > Allium > Allium fistulosum. The sequence goes on from CM060903.1 coordinate 178,796,608, forward strand.
AGCAGTTTCGTGGGCGTCCGCATTATGAGAAGCTGACCTGGTACGTGGTCTCGCCATTGTAGAGTTATTGGTATGAACTCTGAGTAGAATCAACGGACGTCCTATCAATGAGTCGGATCTTCTTTGGGGGATTTGTTCAATCCAGTAGCTTCAAAGCAGATCCTTGAGGTCTGAGAATTCAACTCTCAATGAAAGCACCAAAGTGTTAGCACCAAAATTGGTCACTAACCTCGTTGAGAAAGATTATGTAGAGATATAAGTGATGAAGTTAAATTAAACAAGGAAGAATATGCTATTTTAAATGCAGAAAGTGAGAACACCGGATTTATAGTGGTTCAGCGTAATTGCCTACGTCCACTTTGAGGTTAAACTTTATTGCTTTACTTGATGATTGATTACCGATACAATCCGTAGATCAAATACTTAAATACAATTGATGAGTAAAGAAGATGAGTCTTAAAAGCGGAAGAGTCTCCCCAGTGTTCCCAAAAAAAGGTCCATTTCACTGTGCCCCTGCCTCTCTATTTATAGAAAAAGGTGGGTTGGACTTCTCTGGTGGGCCTGGTAGCTGAATAACTCGGTCCAGATGGACTGGTCCCTATATGCCGAACCAAACAGGCCGAACGGTCGGATGCCGAACCATCTTCCCCATGCCGAACGATGCTTGTTATGTGGGAAGAGTGGGCCGAGCAATAATTGTAGCCGACAAGCTGGGAAGAATGCCGAACAATCTTCTTATGCTGAACAGAAGTGAGGTGCCGAGTGGGAAGTGTATGCCGAGCAATGATTGAAGTTGACTGAGGTTAGATGAATGCCGAACAATCTTTGGATGCCGGACGAACCTGGAAGCCGAACACTCCTGGATGTCGAGCGCTACTTGGTTACCGAGCGCTTGCCAATGCCGAGCGCTCCTGGATGCCGATCGCTCCTGGATGCCGAGCGCTCCTGGATGCCGAGCGCTCCTGGATGCCGAGTATTTGCTAATGCCGAGTACTTAGTTGCCTGGTCAAATCTCCAGGAAACAAAATAAAACTTCTTTTTTAGTAAAACTCCTTTTTTCTAATAAAACTTTTTCATTTAATTAATATTAACTTATTTAAACTTGTATAGAGATTTAGTTTCCTTTATAAAAGATACATGCTTGTATTTTACTATTCACGTATTTACGATTCATTTATACTCTTTCTATTCTTTAAAAGCATTCATATATTTATCTCAAATGGTATAAGTATATTCATAAATCACTAACAAGATTTACTTATTTTAAACAATAATCAAAGAGGTTAAGAACAAATGTTATTCAAACATTGTTACTATAAACCCCTTCTCTTTTATAAATTAAACATATAACTTTCCTACCTTTATTCCAAAAGTTTTCATACTAGTTATTATCTTTAAAATTTTATTATTAAAGATATAATTATGTTTATAATATTTTCCCAATTTAAAATATAATTCCAGGATTTAAAAATGAATGTCACTAAAACATCGTTTACAACAAACCCATTTCACTTTCCACTTTAAAAATTTCCTTTAAAACTTACCCTTTTAAAGATTTAATTATATTTATAAGGGTTTATGACAAGTGTTACGTAAACATTATCACAACAAACCCAAAACATTTCACATCTAATAATTTCCTTTAGAACTTACTTTTTTAAAGATTTAATTATATTTATAAGGATTAAAAACAATTGTTACCTAAACATTGTTTACTATAACCCAAAATCATTCACTTATAATTACATTAAAATATTCATTATTAAATATCTAATTATATTCTTAAGTATAATTAATAAGGGTAAAAAACAATTGTTACTTAAACATTGTTTACTACAACCCAAAATCATTTACTTATAGTTATCGTTAACTTTAACACTTTCATTTTTAAAGATCAGAACATATCCACATTTATTAATTAAGGTAATACACTTTTAATTGAACTTCTCAAAATAATTTTATTTTAATTAAGTGGTAAAATCCAAACTTTCTCTACTACATTTATAAATACTCAGCTTACTTTTTAAAACTTATATATATTTATTAAAAACCATTTAAAGATGATGTATATATTTATATATATAATAATTTATTTATAAGCTAATATAATCAATAAAATTCTAAAATAATTTAAAATATATTATATTACATAATATTTTTAATACTTTAATAATACCATTAACTAATTTTATAAAAACTATATATATTTAAAAATTCTTTTAAAATGCATATACTAAGGTTTAAAATATTTATTTTAAATATTACTTAAAAATGCTTATTTTATAATTTATTTAAAAACCATAAAAACATGTTTTATAATTTAAAACCCTTTAATTTAAAATTCATAAATAATTATTAAAAATATATTTAAACCTTGATATTTTTCCAATAATAAATACACTTATAGTATTTATTAAAAATTCAAAGAAGAAAGCCTAAGGATGTGTAAAGACCCGCAAATCCGTCTTCCGAAAACCCGACACTGCTACGTCCACTGTAGCAACTGTCGAACGATCGGATGGCGGAAACGCGAACTTTAATGTTTAAAAGAAGAGGTAGAAGAAAAGATAGAAGAAAAAGAAGAAGAAGAAGAAAGAAGAACAACAGAACAACATCAGAACAGAAAACAATATCAGAATCTTACACATCGCGGCGGAACAATATACAATAGATAATTACTAGTCTTTTAAAACAAAGAACTATATCAGTTTATACATACATCAATCATCAGAGTCAATATACAACAATGGACAGTTATATAACTTGTCCTCATACAGAATACACAGCGGAAATAAATACTATCAGATACAAATACTACGTCTCGTCATCCAGCTTATCTCCAAAGCTCCAGAATATCCAGAATATCCTGATAATCTAACTCTAGACTGCCCGTGTGGAAATTGATGGGCACCCAGAGTTTAGAAGGGAAACAATAAACTCCGAGTCAGTCATGGTGACTGGTGTGAGATCGTAAAACAGTTATTCTTTCACAAAGAAAATAAAACAAATTCGCAATGCTTTTGGAAAATGAAACTACCATAAGACCTCCCACCACACACACAATGCAAACGCAGAATTGGAGGAGATTTCTTCTTATGATAGTCAAAGATGCTTACTACGCAAAATCAAATTCTTTTTTATATTATTATTAGTGCATAGTGTAGAAAACATTTCGAAAGTATAATATTAATCTTAGCCAACATACGACCAGTATCGTATGCCTACTATAGCTACCATCTAAACAGTGGTGACCACCGTACGTAAATGGCAGGTTCTACAACTAATACCGTACAAAGTTCGTATTGGAGTTTGGATTTCCAACAAATGGTCAGGCTAAGGAACTTCCTTTTCCACGATGAGTACGTCCCTGGAATAGACGACCCGAGAAATAACCTAACATTACGGTTAGATCTCTGCCAACACAAGGCCGGGTTACCTCTGCAAAAGTAGGTAACTACTGACACGCGTATGCCATCCCCCGATCGTAACCGATCTTCCCGAGGATCCCCGATTTCCAACAAACCACATAAATAATAATGCAGCAACCACATAGGTTAAGTATCTGGGCTCCATACCATGATACCACCTCTATCCAGAAGGAATGACATACACTAAGGGGCGCTACTCCCTAGAACCTTGCCGCATCCTTCCTGTTTTGACCATTTCCGGGGTGTGAGGCTCGACGAAGTCTCGTCCACAAAGCTACGCTTTCTACAAAGCCATGGTTCGGGTCAAACAAAATGATCAACCTATGATCACAAAGATATAAGATCAAACAAATGATCATATCGCAAATGATCAAACACTGATCATTTCACAGCAACACTCAGTATGCCACGTTACCAAATTGGGAATATATCGCTGATAAATTTCAACTACATAACCTCTGAGCTCGTACGTCTCAGAGAAGGGTGTTAAGCTAAGAGAATAAATTCTCCGCCACCAATAGAAATGTATTTGAAAGAAATCAGCTTTATATCTCAATTTGTAACGTCAGACACACAATCCATACAAGTCTGTTCCGGGATCGAACAGAACCGAAGGCACTTCTCACGAAGCCCTTGCAATTCCGGATAATTTTCAATCACGTCAGGACTTCCCGTCACTAAGGGTGATAAAAACCTCTAAATCGGAGATCAGCCGATGTAGAGTAACTCGACGGTAATCCTTCCGTTTTCAAAAATATCCGGTCTTCAACACCGGTCTTCAAATGCGATTCATAACGACGTATCACATATTCGGAATGGGTTATACGACCCCATGGTCCTTTCCCGGCTAACCCGAATAGTGAGCGTTTATTTAAAAACAAGTGTGGCATTCAAATTCATCCAATTCACAACAAATACCCATTCAAGGTGATTATTGATAGTCGGTTATTTAACTATCAATAAAGATGCGCAACATCATCAGATTCCAAATAATTTTCCAAATTATTTTATCTTCCAAAATATCCTTACTAGATATAAAATTTCCACACTTCAAAATAATCAATATTTATTTTCAAAACGAATTTCCCTTTCTTTTATAAATTCCATAGTGAATTTATATTTTCAAATATCTACTGATATACGATTTTCAAATCGATTTCAAATATTCAATTTCAATTTATCTTTACAAAGATAAATTCTAAAATGTTTCATTTCATTTTGGAAAAGCATTTCCATACTTATTTAATAATAAGTATTTCACAAATCCATTTATTTTCAACACTTGGAAAATATTCGATATACTTAAATCAAATTAAGTATATATTTCATTCTTTTAAGGAAACCGTTTACTGTAACAACATTTATTTGAGTCAAAACGAATGTTACGTAAAACATCGTTACGACGACTCAAAATCACTAGTATAGGGATTCGAATTTTAAGATAGATATGTAAATCCCAATACTATATAAAAACATTTCCTTTCGGAAATCATTTACTATAACAACAGTGTTATAGTCCATTATTTCCTTCTTCCTCGAAAACGTCTATTTCAACAATAAATGTTGAAATCTATGTTTTCGATATTTAACACATTTTTAAAACATCGTTAAAAACAATTTAACTTCATTTTAAAATATCACTTCTTCAAAAATGAATCCATTTTATTCAATAATATATTCACTGTCCAAAATCGTGAATATAATTCACTTAACCCAATTTCAATCATTTCTACACATTTTCATTTCAATAAAAATTCGCTATCCAAAATTGCGAATATATCTTCTTTAATAATCTTCTATATTTAATTTATCAAATTCAATCGATTTCGAATTTATAAAACAACGTTTATAAATTCTATTTCTATTTATAAAAACTACAATTTATAAATCTTCTTTATTAACTAATTCAATTCATAACTCAATTTTTTTATACCAACGATCCATATTATAAGTTAATACTTATAATTCATTTATTTTCAAAAATCGTTCTTTTAAAACTTTACAACTGTAAAGTTTATCCCTTTATAAATCATTTTAACATCATTTCCATTTTTAAATTCACATTCCCTTATTTCAATTGGATTCATTTTCCAAATATTCACTTTTAAATCTAAAATCGGATTTCAAATTAATTTCTAATCCTACTTTAATTCCAAATCAATTACAAATTGATTTCTAAATTTATTTTCACTACTAAAATAAATTCCTTATTCTTTTTAAATTATTCAATATCCTGTTTTTAAATGGATTCTTCAAATTGAAATCATTTTACATTGATTTCCCAAATTATTTCAATTTACCGATTAAATTTCTAATTGGATTTCCAACTTATCTCCTTTTAAATAAATTCCTTTTGAAGAAAATAATTTTCAATTGTTTCTTTCAGTCTATTTAAAAATCCAATTTTTAACTAAATTCTTCAATTAAAAATCACTATTTTACGAAATCCATTTATTTAACATTTTCACTTGATTCTGGAATTAATTCGATAAGATTATAAAAATTAACTTTTTATACTTAAAAATTCTTTTCTTCGAAATTTATTCAATTTCTAAAATTGATTCACTTAGAAATTTCTATTTGAATTTCAAAAATTCAACTTCGTTTATCTTTGGAATCTAATGATATCAAACATCCATTCAGCTAAATTTTAGCTTTCAAACAATTTCCAGACATCAATTCAATAACATCAATAATCATTCACAGATTATCACATCACAGTAGAAATAAATTCAATCAATGTGAGGGGTCCAGTTGGATCCCTCCAATCTGTTTCCCTGCATCCAAAGACGTTAGCACAATACCAATTCCACTTCGAGGTGGAATATCGCGGTATATAGGTTTTATAAAATAATCCGCTTACTAACGGCGCAATAGGGTCTCATCCGCTATACGAGGCGGGAAATCATCAATCCAATATATACATATGCCAATGTGTATATATTGCTATATATATAGATATATCCTACTATATCTAATATCACATCCAATAGCAATCAATCAAATCAATAACTGAAAATATTCCACATTCAATTTGAGTGAGAAAATCTCACCTTAGCTTTTATTTTGCCATCCATTTTCCATTCTCGACCCAATTTCTTGATTTATACCTTGTATAAATAATTATATAAATTTATTAATATTCGAACCAATCAAATGATCCGTTTCCATTTAGTAGAATTTTATTTTATCTAATCAATTCAATTTCAAACAAATTTCCGTTTAAATAATTTAGATCATTCAATGATTTTACTTTACCCTAGTTTTTCTTTTAATAATTTTATCTAACAAAAATTTAAAATTAAGCTTTAAACAAAAATAGGTACATATGTGTATTCATTCTATTTTATTATTATATTTGAAACAGCCTATATACTAAATGATCTTAAACTACTAAATTAAAAATGCATATATGTATATTCTTTTTATTCATTTCTTTCTACTTCAAAAATACCTATTCATATTTTAAAAAGAAATTCTAGATTTCAAAAATCAATTTTATATAAATCCTTAATTTTTTTTCAACAAATTCAATCCAATATTTATTTTATACAGTATCTTTATCGATTAATTAAATAGGTTCATTTACGGATAAATCCCAATATTTTCTCAAAAATTAAAACTTCAGAAATTATTAATCAATTTGCATGTATATTTATCCATTTATTTTTTTTCTCCTTTTCTTATACGTATACGAATATATTATCTGTAAATTGAATTTAAATCAACAAAAATATACCTTACTGCATATCCAGGTTCGACCATCACGAGACTGCCCTTCGCCATCACCATCGACGAACTCGCCCAAAGCCTCAGTCACCGAGATCGACTTCGACTCCAAAACTTCATCATCGACCAATTCTCGTACTCGCACACGCGAGCGCCAGCTTCCCCTGCCAAGCCTCGACATCGGGCCAATTTCGATCGAACGCCACCACGAACCCCATCGCGACCCTTAAACGAGCCGCCCTACCAACATCGCGACATCGCCCACACCTGCTACTGCGCTACTGGCGAACCCACAACCCATCCTCCAGCAACCCTAGCGCGCGCCCACGCGAGTCCTCAGCCTTGACGAACCCCTGCGCTCGCGATCGACGCCGCCCAAGCCCCTGCGAGCCTCCCCTAATTCGAACGGAAAAATGAGTCGTTTCCTCCCTCGAGCGATTTCGCCTATACCCTTAATGACGCGCGCGAGTTTCTGTTGATTTGGTAATTGGTTTCGTGAATACGAGTAGGAGGGGGGACGAATTGAATACAATGTCGATTTGGGAAAGAAGAGTACGCGGCCATTCATTTTTTCGTTTGCTTCGATTTGAAAACTGGAGAGGGAGATTGTCATTTTAAAAAGGAACGAAGCATGCCTCCACGATTTCGTTCGTGATTCCTGGCAAAAATTTAGGCGTGGTTTAAGGCAGAGACAAAGGGATGCTGTCCCTTGTTTTAAATTTTTAAATTTAAATTTAAATCAAATTCGTTTTTAAAATTTCAACGCGTTAAATTTCCGTGTGCTCACATATCAACCTCGAAAATTACGAAATTGGAAATCCGACAATAATACAATATTACGGACCCAATGGAACTGGTTTCGTGGAATTCCGAGACTGTGCCTCGGACGACTAATTTTAAATATCGGTTGAACGATATAAATTTCAAAACTGAACAATTCATCCTCAAATTCGATTCTGAAGCTTCAATCATCTTCATATTATTAATATGAATTTTAAAATCTTTTGAAATATTTTTCTTCAGCTTAAAATTGAAGATTCAAATTTTTATTCAGTTTCAATAGATTAAATTTTATAATTTAATCGCCAAATTCAAAGTTATATTCGGGATTCAAATTAAATCATCGTTCAAATATTTAGATTTAATTAAATATTCCCAAATTTAATTTGTTCAAAATTCTGGGTCGTTACAGACTTCCCCCCTTAAAAGAATTTCGTCCCGAAATTACAAGTCAAGAAAAATGGTCCTTAACTCGTATACTATTTTTCACAATCTAAATAGTTTTATCAATTCATCAAAACAAATCTTTCTACTAAAGATTCGCTATTAATTCAACTAAATTTTCAACTTCAATTACAGATTTCAAACAACATTGTTTTCTTAACAATTCAATTTTTTAAGTTTAAATTCAAATTTAAACTTCCAAATTTTCTCAAAAATTTTCTAACACTCGAAATTTTTGAAAAATTTCGCCAGCGTCTCCTTTGCGCGGCTAATACGGCACGACTACAAAACGTCCCTACGGACTCTCAGATTTCAAAAAGAAAAAGAAAAAGCCAAGCGGCCAGACAAGAAATCAGCAAATCTCATATAGAAATTTAAAATACTTACCTTTTGTCGAGCAATTCAAAATTATCTTTGAAATCAAATCCAAATCCTTTATAACACCTGTATATCCTACTAGCCATAATATCTAGTTACATATTCAAACCATTTTGCAAATTCCACTACAAAATTTCCAATATATACTTCTTATACATTCTTTACTTCACTATTGAAGTTATATCCATTATCATTCAATTTTGCATTTCAATTTTCATTTGAATTCAATTCACAATTACAATTCAATTTGAATTCTATTTAACTTCTGAATATTGAATTTATCAATTATCTTTCATTCATAACCGCACTATTTTAAATTAGTTCCAATTACTAATTCAAATTGATATCAATTCAATTTATTTTAATTCTACTTCGGTTAATCTACTTACCTTTAAACTGGATTTCCAATTTCCATACGAATTTTAATTCATCTTTCATTTACAATTATTCAATTCAATTCATTTGCTTACAAATTCGAAATGAGTTTCAACATTTAATTTCATTCCAATCAGATTTCACATATGGTATAAGTTATTAACTTGTTCACATTCCATTAATGAATTTCAATTTCAATCATATTTCTTGGAATTCCATTTTCATTTATAAATCACATTTACAATTCATATTTACCATTTTGTTCATATATGAATTCGTTTCCTTATGCTTCCAATTCATATTTAAAATTTCATTCGTTAAATGGATTTTTATTTAAACTTTAAACTTTACAAGTTATCAACTTCATAATATTTCATAAATATTTTTATATAGTATCCCAGAGTCTTTTCAACCTTTCAAAGACCATTTTGAAATCAATTCAATTTATCCTTTGAATTTCTAAAACCAAATCCAAATTTTCCAAACAACTTCCATTTAAAACAATTTGGCAGCAATTTCTCTTTTGGAAACCCGAAAATGAACACCGGTGATGCTGCAGTCATTACCGAAGTTATTTTCCAGCGACCGAAAAGAGTTTAGAGCTTTCATCCCTTAAAAATACTTTCCAAAACCTTTGAAATTCATTTTCAAATCAAAAAGGATTTAAACTTTCTAAATTCCAAAAAATTTCAAATTCTTTCAAAACATATCCAAAAACTTCTCTGGAATTTCGTTTTAAATTACAATTCACATTTATAATTTATATTCTCAAATTTCATTTGTATGTGAATTCATCTCTTAACTTTGGAGTTACGATTCCAATTTCTTATTCAATTTCAGTGATGATGATAACATTTCAATATTATTACTTCCTAACATCCAAACATCCATATACTGTAATAATTCATAGAAAATCATTTCTTTTCTATACAAAAATAGTTTTAGGCAAAATTATTTCATTTACCCTATTTTAAAACAATACTGTGTCGGTTTACCTTGTTTAAGAGTTTAGAAACCCCTATCGATTTCAGTTAGCTAGACTGCACCGACCAGAATCCATAAACAATCAACCGATAAGTCAACACAATACAAAACAATTTTATATTCAAATAACAAATATGCGCTCATATCTATTATTACACTCAAACTCATTCTAGAGTACTGCTGACTCTATCTCTAATGAGTAACACCCAACAAAGCAGGGTTGTCGCTTAACCATATGCTCTGATACCACCTGTAAAGACCCGCAAATCCGTCTTCCGAAAACCCGACACTGCTACGTCCACTGTAGCAACTGTCGAACGATCGAATGGCGGAAACGCGAACTTTAATGTTTAAAAGAAGAGGTAGAAGAAAAGATAGAAGAAAAAGAAGAAGAAGAAGAAAGAAGAACAACAGAACAACATCAGAACAGAAAACAATATCATAATCTTACACATCGCAGCGGAACAATATACAATAGATAATTACTAGTCTTTTAAAACAAAGAACTATATCAGTTTATACATACATCAATCATCAGAGTCAATATACAACAATGGACAGTTATATAACTTGTCCTCATACAGAATACACAGCGGAAATAAATACTATCAGATACAAATACTACGTCTCGTCATCCAGCTTATCTCCAAAGCTCCAAAATATCCAGAATATCCTGATAATCTAACTCTAGACTGCCCGTGTGGAAATTGATGGGCACCCAGAGTTTAGAAGGGAAACAATAAACTCCGAGTCAGTCATGGTGACTGGTGTGAGATCGTAAAACAGTTATTCTTTCACAAAGAAAATAAAACAAATTCGCAATGCTTTTGGAAAATGAAACTACCATAAGACCTCCCACCACACACACAATGCAAACGCAGAATTGGAGGAGATTTCTTCTTATGATAGTCAAAGATGCTTACTACGCAAAATCAAATTCTTTTTTATATTATTATTAGTGCATAGTGTAGAAAACATTTCGAAAGTATAATATTAATCTTAGCCAACATATGACCAGTATCGTATGCCTACTATAGCTACCATCTAAACAGTGGTGACCACCGTACGTAAATGGCAGGTTCTACAACTAATACCGTACAACGTTCGTATTGGAGTTTGGATTTCCAACAAATGGTCAGGCTAAGGAACTTCCTTTTCCACGATGGGTACGTCCCTGGAATAGACGACCCGAGAAATAACCTAACATTACGGTTAGATCTCTGCCAACACAAGGCCGGGTTACCTCTGCAAAAGTAGGTAACTACTGACACGCGTATGCCATCCCCCGATCGTAACCGATCTTCCCGAGGATCCCCGATTTCCAACAAACCACATAAATAATAATGCAGCAACCACATAGGTTAAGTATCTGGGCTCCATACCATGATACCACCTCTATCCAGAAGGAATGACATACACTAAGGGGCGCTACTCCCTAGAACCTTGCCGCATCCTTCCTGTTTTGACCATTTCCGGGGTGTGAGGCTCGACGAAGTCTCGTCCACAAAGCTATGCTTTCTACAAAGCCATGCTTCGGGTCAAACAAAATGATCAACCTATGATCACAAAGATATAAGATCAAACAAATGATCATATCGCAAATAATCAAACACTGATCATTTCACAGCAACACTCAGTATGCCACGTTACCAAATTGGGAATATATCGCTGATAAATTTCAACTACATAACCTCTGAGCTCGTACGTCTCAGAGAAGGGTGTTAAGCTAAGAGAATAAATTCTCCGCCACCAACAGGAATGTATTTGAAAGAAATCAGCTTTATATCTCAATTTGTAACGTCAGACACACAATCCATACAAGTCTGTTCCGGGATCGAACAGAACCGAAGGCACTTCTCACGAAGCCCTTGCAATTCCGGATAATTTTCAATCACGTCAGGACTTCCCGTCACTAAGGGTGATAAAAACCTCTAAATCGGAGATCAGCCGATGTAGAGTAACTCGACGGTAATCCTTCCGTTTTCAAAAATATCCGGTCTTCAACACCGGTCTTCAAATGTGATTCATAACGACGTATCACATATTCGGAATGGGTTATACGACCCCATGGTCCTTTCCCGGCTAACCCGAATAGTGAGCGTTTATTTAAAAACAAGTGTGGCATTCAAATTCATCCAATTCACAACAAATACCCATTCAAGGTGATTATTGATAGTCGGTTATTTAACTATCAATAAAGATGCGCAACATCATCAGATTCCAAATAATTTTCCAAATTATTTTATCTTCCAAAATATCCTTACTAGATATAAAATTTCCACACTTCAAAATAATCAATATTTATTTTCAAAACGAATTTCCCTTTCTTTTATAAATTCCATAGTGAATTTATATTTTCAAATATCTACTGATATACGATTTTCAAATCGATTTCAAATATTCAATTTCAATTTATCTTTACAAAGATAAATTCTAAAACGTTTCATTTCATTTTGGAAAAGCATTTCCATACTTATTTAATAATAAGTATTTCACAAATCCATTTATTTTCAACACTTGGAAAATATTCGATATACTTAAATCAAATTAAGTATATATTTCATTCTTTTAAGGAAACCGTTTACTGTAACAACATTTATTTGAGTCAAAACGAATGTTACGTAAAACATCGTTACGACGACTCAAAATCACTAGTATAGGGATTCGAATTTTAAGATAGATATGTAAATCCCAATACTATATAAAAACATTTCCTTTCGGAAATCATTTACTATAACAACAGTGTTATAGTCCATTATTTCCTTCTTCCTCGAAAACGTCTATTTCAACAATAAATGTTGAAATCTATGTTTTCGATATTTAACACATTTTTAAAACATCGTTAAAAACAATTTAACTTCATTTTAAAATATCACTTCTTCAAAAATGAATCCATTTTATTCAATAATATATTCACTGTCCAAAATCGTGAATATAATTCACTTAACCCAATTTCAATCATTTCTACACATTTTCATTTCAATAAAAATTCGCTATCCAAAATTGCGAATATATCTTCTTTAATAATCTTCTATATTTAATTTATCAAATTCAATCGATTTCGAATTTATAAAACAACGTTTATAAATTCTATTTCTATTTATAAAAACTACAATTTATAAATCTTCTTTATTAACTAATTCAATTCATAACTCAATTTTTTTATACCAACGATCCATATTATAAGTTAATACTTATAATTCATTTATTTTCAAAAATCGTTCTTTTAAAACTTTACAACTGTAAAGTTTATCCCTTTATAAATCATTTTAACATCATTTCCATTTTTAAATTCACATTCCCTTATTTCAATTGGATTCATTTTCCAAATATTCACTTTTAAATCTAAAATCGGATTTCAAATTAATTTCTAATCCTACTTTAATTCCAAATCAATTACAAATTGATTTCTAAATTTATTTTCACTACTAAAATAAATTCCTTATTCTTTTTAAATTATTCAATATCCTGTTTTTAAATGGATTCTTCAAATTGAAATCATTTTACATTGATTTCCCAAATTATTTCAATTTACCGATTAAATTTCTAATTGGATTTCCAACTTATCTCCTTTTAAATAAATTCCTTTTGAAGAAAATAATTTTCAATTGTTTCTTTCAGTCTATTTAAAAATCCAATTTTTAACTAAATTCTTCAATTAAAAATCACTATTTTACGAAATCCATTTATTTAACATTTTCACTTGATTCTGGAATTAATTCGATAAGATTATAAAAATTAACTTTTTATACTTAAAAATTCTTTTCTTCGAAATTTATTCAATTTCTAAAATTGATTCACTTAGAAATTTCTATTTGAATTTCAAAAATTCAACTTCGTTTATCTTTGGAATCTAATGATATCAAACATCCATTCAGCTAAATTTTAGCTTTCAAACAATTTCCAGACATCAATTCAATAACATCAATAATCATTCACAGATTATCACATCACAGTAGAAATAAATTCAATCAATGTGAGGGGTCCAGTTGGATCCCTCCAATCTGTTTCCCTGCATCCAAAGACGTTAGCACAATACCAATTCCACTTCGAGGTGGAATATCGCGGTATATAGGTTTTATAAAATAATCCGCTTACTAACGGCGCAATAGGGTCTCATCCGCTATACGAGGCGGGAAATCATCAATCCAATATATACATATGCCAATGTGTATATATTGCTATATATATAGATATATCCTACTATATCTAATATCACATCCAATAGCAATCAATCAAATCAATAACTGAAAATATTCCACATTCAATTTGAGTGAGAAAATCTCACCTTAGCTTTTATTTTGCCATCCATTTTCCATTCTCGACCCAATTTCTTGATTTATACCTTGTATAAATAATTATATAAATTTATTAATATTCGAACCAATCAAATGATCCGTTTCCATTTAGTAGAATTTTATTTTATCTAATCAATTCAATTTCAAACAAATTTCCGTTTAAATAATTTAGATCATTCAATGATTTTACTTTACCCTAGTTTTTCTTTTAATAATTTTATCTAACAAAAATTTAAAATTAAGCTTTAAACAAAAATAGGTACATATGTGTATTCATTCTATTTTATTATTATATTTGAAACAGCCTATATACTAAATGATCTTAAACTACTAAATTAAAAATGCATATATGTATATTCTTTTTATTCATTTCTTTCTACTTCAAAAATACCTATTCATATTTTAAAAAGAAATTCTAGATTTCAAAAATCAATTTTATATAAATCCTTAATTTTTTTTCAACAAATTCAATCCAATATTTATTTTATACAGTATCTTTATCGATTAATTAAATAGGTTCATTTACGGATAAATCCCAATATTTTCTCAAAAATTAAAACTTCAGAAATTATTAATCAATTTGCATGTATATTTATCCATTTATTTTTTTTCTCCTTTTCTTATACGTATACGAATATATTATCTGTAAATTGAATTTAAATCAACAAAAATATACCTTACTGCATATCCAGGTTCGACCATCACGAGACTGCCCTTCGCCATCACCATCGACGAACTCGCCCAAAGCCTCAGTCACCGAGATCGACTTCGACTCCAAAACTTCATCATCGACCAATTCTCGTACTCGCACACACGAGCGCCAGCTTCCCCTGCTAAGCCTCGACATCGGGCCAATTTCGATCGAACGCCACCACGAACCCCATCGCGACCCTTAAACGAGCCGCCCTACCAACATCGCGACATCGCCCACACCTGCTACTGCGCTACTGGCGAACCCACAACCCATCCTCCAGCAACCCTAGCGCGCGCCCACGCGAGTCCTCAGCCTTGACGAACCCCTGCGCTCGCGATCGACGCCGCCCAAGCCCCTGCGAGCCTCCCCTAATTCGAATGGAAAAATGAGTCGTTTCCTCCCTCGAGCGATTTCGCCTATACCCTTAATGACGCGCGCGAGTTTCTGTTGATTTGGTAATTGGTTTCGTGAATACGAGTAGGAGGGGGGACGAATTGAATACAATGTCGATTTGGGAAAAAAGAGTACGCGGCCATTAATTTTTTCGTTTGCTTCGATTTGAAAACTGGAGAGGGAGATTGTCATTTTAAAACGGAACGAAGCATGCCTCCACGATTTCGTTCGTGATTCCTGGCAAAAATTTAGGCGTGGTTTAAGGCAGAGACAAAGGGATGTTGTCCCTTGTTTTAAATTTTTAAATTTAAATTTAAATCAAATTCGTTTTTAAAATTTCAACGCGTTAAATTTCCGTGTGCTCACATATCAACCTCGAAAATTACGAAATTGGAAATCCGACAATAATACAATATTACGGACCCAATGGAACTGGTTTCGTCGAATTCCGAGACTGTGCCTCGGACGACTAATTTTAAATATCGGTTGAACGATATAAATTTCAAAACTGAACAAATCATCCTCAAATTCGATTCTGAAGCTTCAATCATCTTCAGTATTATTAATATGAATTTTAAAAGCTTTTGAAATATTTTTCTTCAGCTTAAAATTGAAGATTCAAATTTTTATTCAGTTTCAATAGATTAAATTTTATAATTTAATCGCCAAATTCAAAGTTATATTCGGGATTCAAATTAAATCATCGTTCAAATATTTAGATTTAATTAAATATTCCCAAATTTAATTTGTTCAAAATTCTGGGTCGTTACAGGATGTCTTTCCTATTTGATTTTGAAAATCGCTGAAAACAAGGCATTTTCGAAGTGCACCCATCGCGACCTTTTTACTTCTAAATTTCACAACTTTATTCCATAATTTCTACAAATTTCCAAACCAATTCCTCTATGTCAAACACAACAAAACGTGCATAACCAAATATCTATTTCCATAATATATTTGCAATTTAAATAATTGGACATATGTCTAATACAAGAGATTTCAAAGTGCATTTATAGTGACTGTTTCGTTTTAATCATTTACAACACACTATCAAACATGTAAACAAGTCTCATCCACGTCACATATTATAGAGGGATTACAAGAGAAATTATACTATATATAATGTTGCCACTTGCTTTCAAAAGCATGGGGAGGTCCAATAGTAATAACTTGCATTGTTATCAATTTTAATTTATATTTAACACAATAAACATTATATACACAACAAATACAAATTAAATGGTGAGTTAACTTGCCCAAGCCTATGCCTAACTAATGTGTAGATAATCTCATTACGAGTGCAATGGCGAAGACGGCGTCTCGATTGGACCTCGTATGCATAAGTTATGGATTTTACAAGAATTTGGATTAAACTATTAAGTAATTAATATTAATTACTTTACTAGTTACCTCAATTAAACCCCTAATCCATCTTCTCCAATTCAATTTGCCCCCACCCCTATACACTAACACATGCACAAACCTTCCTTCTCTTCTCTATCTCCATGCACACCGAATGATTCGACGAATCGTCGATACCACCGCGCTCCACTCCGAAATCTCTCCGCGACGGTCACCACCTTGACAAACTCGGCACACCCAATCGAAATATGACATGCTTCCTCCTTACCCGATCGTACACATGTCGCTTTTTCCATAGATGATCGCACACTACTAAACTACCATCACTGACTCGCCTTGCCACCCCGAGTTCAATGCCACACTCCGATTAGCATAACTCGCCTTCAAACTCCATCGAGCCTCAACCCTAGCTTCGATCTACAAGTCGATCATCCCTAAGTAGTGCAACCCCAACATCGCTTATATAGATTCGAAGCGCTCACCTCTATGAGTTCAACGGATCCAATGTCGCTCGTTTTGGTTGCTCCTAGCTCCCGAAACAATATGATGGCGGCTGTCGTTTTTTTTATAGTAAAAAGAAGAGGCAGAGGAAAATAAAACAAAGGATGAGGGATAAGTTTTCGAGCGGTGTGAGTGTGTTTATTAGTAAATTATATTATTTTTAAATTCTCAAATTAAAACGTTACACGTTTCGAGCTTGTACGATCACACGGGACGTTGGATCACTACGAAACTCGTCGGCATACATCACCTTATTATTTCGGTCTTGATGGCACTAGTTTCATCAAAATCCGAGATAGTGTCCCATAATGATAATTTCACGCGTTCACCTTTTATCGATAAAATGATTTTCTGTCACATTATCCATATTTATTCAAACTATTTATTTTTGTAAATAAATTTCAAAAACAATTTTCTTATCATTAGTTATTACCAAAAAGGGGGTTAATAAAGTAATTTAATAAATTTAATAACATTAAATTCAATACTCAAATATTTAAATAATTTGGATATTTAAATACAAAGTGCTTGAAATTCCATATTGTTATATTCTCCTTCACTTAGAATATTTCGTCCTCGAAATTCCAGCACAAGCAACAAAAACAACAATCACACATCACTACTTAATGGTATTATAATTACTAGCAAACATAGCTTACGGTTTTCCTGAGTTCAGAAACTTTCTTGTCACACAAGAACGATTAACAATATACTAAGCGTACCTTTCGCTCAACAGCCTTAGAATTTTACCTAGTCAATTATTCATACTACCTCAAACAATTCGAAGATTCCTTTCCCAAACTCCCTATAAGCCAGCAAACATATATTCAATTATACAAAAGCCCGTACGATGTACATATGTCATCCGTACGCAATATCAAATTTGATCATTTGCTCGATCACATAGATTTTACATCTAAACTAGTATAGATTACTTGACCTCTCTAGTGCGGACTCCGATTAGGTTCCTTGATTAGACATATTCGTTGTCCTTACATAGCCATATAATATGATAGAAAACTTCAGAATCATATCTAGAATCTGCATCAAGTGTTCACCGTCAAGAATCGAGTGAAAAATCCTTGTTCGGACCGGTGTAAATCACCTCCAAATCATGTACTTAAATCCTAGATCAAGAACCGTTATGCAAATAAAATGATCTACGTACAACTTACGTACTCTATTTAATTGGTTACATAACTATACCAATTACTTTTTATTTTACATTTATTTTTACATAAATTTTTTCTCATTTAATATTAAAACTGTTTATGAAACATTTCTTAAAACATTACTTAAGTTTTATAAACTTTCTATAAAGACTTATCTTCATTTATAAAACATTTCATTAAAACAAAATTTCATTTTAAAACATTTTAGGACTTATGTTCATATTTGTATAATACTCCATTACATCCTAAGAGTATATATAACACATTCATATTTATTTTACTTAACAAGGATGTTCAATGGATTTTTAAACTTGTTTTAACTTACTATCTTTTCAAATTAAGAGTTAAAAAAACTCATTTTTTTTATATTTTCACAAAAACACTTAGCTTCCAATTTCTATACCGACTTAGAAGATTCCGGCTATCCAAAATTGCCAAAAATTCGGTTTTATTTCTACAATTGAAAATTATTAAACAACATATCTTAATAAGATTAACAAACAGAACTACCCTAACGCATAGGATATATGCACCTAGAAAATAAATTAATTGAAAACTTAAGAACTAAACATCGGGTCCCGTTTCAAATCATTTGAAATAATAATATATACTTATAACTTTTGTATATCAAATCATACTTTTGGGATTAAATCAAAATCTATTTTACCAAAACAACTTGTAGCAAACTACTATAGTAGCATCCCTTATTGAGAAACTCAAAAATGAAAGTCGACGAGCTGCAATCATCACTGGAATTATTATTCAACAATAGAAGTGAGTCCAGTACATTTCGTCTCCTTTAAAATCCTTTTTAAAATATTTCTATTCATAAATGCTTTCAAATAATACTATTATTATTTTCTCTAAAACCTTGAAAAACAATTTTCAAAATACTGGGATTTAAGTTCTCAAATTCTTAGTTTAAATCATTTTTATTTATAAACCATATTTTATAAAACATACTTATATAAATTTACTTTCTTATATAAAATCATTTCACAATTATTTATTCCAAAATATCTTATTATTCTTTTTAACTATAAAATAACATTTTTATTAAACTTAACCTTTTAACCCAACATCTTCATCGACCGCCTTATAATCAAACTTTGAAACTTAATTCACAAGGTGTCTATTTCAATATTCCCATAATTACTATTTACTCAACCGAAGTAAAGGTAAATTACTTATAAATCAATAAACAATAGTCAATCCTCATAATTGACTGAGCATAACTAATCAATCACCAAACAATAACAATGCTCGTAAACTGGCTGAGCAATATTAAGCTAATAGTTCTACAAATGATAATAATGCTCATAAATGGGTCGTGCATGTCAATTCATTCTACAAAGGATAGCAATGCTCGTAAACTGGCTGAGCATGACTAAACTAATTAATGATGGGTAACGAATGAACATCATTAATCCCTACATTAATTGAACTACACTATCAACCTATACTTATATAAGTAGAGCTTTTAATTTTCGTTGTTGGAATTACCCTTATGGCATATGTTTATAACAATTACAATTACGCTCTTATATGTTTAATACACTCAATTCATGCTAGGGCAATCCATTACCCTATCTCTTAATGAGTTATACCGCACCAAAGCCACTGATCTCTCTTAACCTTCAGCTCTGATACCAAGCTGTACCGACCACCTTTTTGACCCCAAATGTCGACACTGATACATTCACGGTATTCACGTGCCGAATATCTAAGTGCCAGAAATATAGAAAGTTAGGGCAAAGAAAAAGAAGTAAAGAAAACAAACAAGAAAGAGGAGAACAAAAACATTGGAATCTCATAGAGGAATGATAACATATTATATCAAAAAATTATACACAAAGCTACTCTAATATACATAGTATTTCGAAGTTACTAATCAGAGTACTATCATAAGCCTGGACAGTTATAACAGTCTGCCCTTACATTTGATGATAGATACACATAAAGTAATGCAATGAAAGTAAGAATACTACAGTATGTAAACATGAAAGTTCCCTCCGAGAGCTCTATGAACATCAACAAAAACCTGCCTTTCTCAAACTGCTCGAAGAGCGCACAAAGAATTTAGGGAAAACAAAAGCCACATGTCAGACATAAGTCTTGTTCAAAAAAACTCAAGAAATATGTATACAACATATAACAACACCCTTTGAGACCGTCATAACAGTTATCCCCTCAAAGGAGCAAAACCATATAATAAGTACACATTGCGATATAAATAACATTTTTAGAGTACAATCAAAACCACTAAGGCGCTTCGCATATGGATTTTCCATGGAGACCTCCCCAATAAAACTCATAAGTAAACTAAGTCCATTCTCTATGAAAAGGATCAAAAAACACCTTTTGAGCGTCATATATCTAGATAAAATATACCACAAGGTAAAGATGACTAGCCCACGCCCGAACACACGAACCAAGTATCAACAACTCCCCATGCACAACGTATTGATAAGCATACTCTAGATACTGGAGTTAATGTACCCCCAAGAGTTAGCTAAACCCTGGAACATGCAGCCTATTCTGTCTTTATTCATATACCAATGATGAAGTCACGTTCAGCATCTCTACACACAAGCCATCATCACTTGAACAGACCAAGAATCCCCAAATGGATTCCAGCACCTCGAACAGATCTCGAAACCATGCATGGATTTCGGCATCTCGAACAGATCCACTTCCAAGCGATAGAACACGTATCTCAGTCTTGAAATGGTTTTCAATAAGTAAAACACTTATATTTATTGGTCTCTTCAAGACCGAGTAGTAGAATTTTGTCATATTCGACAACAGTGAGAACGATCACATATAGAAACCAAGTCTCGTATACTTATCACATTTCTAGCATTCTCAACTTTCACTGTCCCTCATTTAAGAGTGAAGCCCAGTAGGTTAGAGCACTATTGCTTCTGTACAGTGCTTGAATCGTCATTCTTAAATCTCAAATATAGAAACAAGTCCACTTTGTTGGCTTTCATGCTAAGTACACGACTAAATACTTTCCTTAAATAAGTAAAGACACACGCATGATTAACACACATAAAGCACGATCAAGTCATATAAACGACTTTTACTCCCCTTTTTATTTAATTATTCCTTTATTAATTAAAACCTCTTTTCATTAATAAAACCCTTACTTAGTTAAAACTTCTTTCAACAACAACAACTAAGCCATTATTCCCAAACAAGTTGGGGTCGGCTAGAGATGAAATACAAAATTAAATGACAAAGTCATTTTAAAAGTAATAATAACAATATTAGATTTTTATATATATAAGTGAAAATAGAAATAAAGACAAAAATAAAATAAAGTAAAATAATTAAACACATAATAATAATTATAAATAAAAATAGATAAAGAAATTAAAAAAACCATAATAATAATACTAATAGTAACACTGGTATTAATAGTTATAAAACACTGAGTATTTGGTTCCTATTCACTAATCCAATAATCTAAAACTGATAACACTACCCCTAAACTAACCATAAGTAAAGAATTCCTAGCTCATGGTTCTTGTACTAATAGTTAAAACTTCTTTCATTTAATTAAAGCTTCCTTATTTAATTAAATACTCCATCCTTTAATTAAAACTTCTTTTATTAGTAAAACTTCTTCATTTAATTAAAACTTAACTTATTTAAATTTGTATATAGATTTAGTTACCTTTATAAAAGATATATACTTGTATTTTACATTTCACGTATTTTACTATTCACATATTTACGAGTCATTTATACTCTTTCTATACTTCAAAAGTATTCATATACTTATATCAAATGGTATAAGTATATTCATAAATCATTGATAAGATTTACTTATTTAAAATATAATCAAAGAGGTTAAAAAATGTTACTCAAACATTGTTACTATAAGCCTCTTATCTTTTATAAATTAAACATATAACTTTCCTACCTTTATCCCAAATGTTTCCATACTTGTTATTATCTTTAAAATTGCATTATTAAAGATCTAATTATATTTATAATATTTTCTCACTTTAAAATATAACTCAAGGGTTTAAAAACGAATGTTACTAAAATATCATTACAACAAACCCAATTAACTTTCCACTTTAAACATTTCCATTAAAACTTACCTTTTCAAAGATATAGTTATAGTTATAAGGGTTTACGACAAGTGTTGCTTAAATATTGTCACAACAAACCCAAACCATTTCACAATCAAATATTTCCTTTAAAACTTACTTTTTTAAAGATTTAATTATATTTATAAGGATTAAAAACATTTAGACTTAAACATTGTTTACTATAACTCAAAACCATTCACTTATAACTACAATAAAATATTCAGTATTAAATATTTAATTATATTCTTATAATTAATAAGGGTCAAAAACAATTATTACTTAAACATTGTTTAGTGTAACCTAAATTCATTTACTTACAATTATTATTAACCTTAAGGCATTCATTTTTAAAGTTTAGAACATATCCACATTATTAATTAAGGTAATACACTTTTAATTGAACTTCTCAAAATAACTTATTTTAACTTAAGTGTTAAAATCCAAACTTCCATTATTACATTTATAAATATTATTGACTTGCTTTTTAAAACTTATAAATATTTACTAAAAACCTTTTAAAAATGATGTATAAATTTATATATATAATAATTTATTTGTAAGCTAATATAATAAATAAAATTCTACAATAATTTAAAAGATATTATATTAAATAAGCTTTTTAATGCTTTAATAATATCGTTAACTAATTTTCTAAAGACTATATATTTAAATTACTTTTAGAATACTTCTACTATGGTTTAAAACATTTATTTTAAATATTACTTAAAAATGCTTATTTTATAATTTATTTAAAAATCATAAAAACATGTTTTATAATTTTAAACCCTTTAGTTTAAAAATTCATAAATAATTATTAAAAATATATTTAACCTTGATACTTTTCCAATAATAAATAAAATTATAGTATTTATTAAAAATTCAAAGAAGCCGTATAACGTCTTTCAAAGTTAACGTTGAAAATCATCGAAAACGATACATTTTCAAAGTGCACCCATCGTGACCTTTTCGCTTTCAAATTTCACAGTTTTGTTCCATAATTTCTACAAATTTCCAAACCAATTCCTCTATGTCAAACACACCAAAATATGTGTAATGAATAACCAAATATATGTTTCTATAATATATTCACAATTTAACAAATTAAACATATGTCAAGTACAAGGGAATTCAAAGTGAGTTTTAGCGACTATTTCAATTCAACAATTTACAACACACTATAAAATATGTAAACAACAAGGCTCGGCCATGTCACATATTATAAAGGGATTACAAGAGAAATTTTACTAAATATAATGTCGTCGCTTGCTTTCTAAAGTAAGGAGGGGTCCAAATATAATAACTTGCATTGTTATCAACTTTAATTTACTTTTAACACAACAAACATTATATACATAAAAAATACAAATTAAATGGTGAGTTAATTCCCAAGCCCAAGCCTAACCAAGACGTCGATTGAACCTCTTATGTAAAAGTTATGGATTTTATAAGAATTTGGATTAAATTATTAATTAATAAGATTTGATTACTTTATTAATACCTCAATTAAACCCCTAATCCATCTTCCCCAATTCAATTTGCCCCCACCTCTGTATACTGATACGACCACTAACCTTCCCTCTCTCCTCCTATCTCCATGCACACTCAATGATTCGACGAATTGTCGAATCCACTGTGCTCCACTTTGAAATCTCTCCGCGACGGCCACCACCTTGACAAGCTTGGCACGCACAATTGAAATCTGACCTACTTCCTCCTCACATGACTGTACATGTCGCTTTTTTCCATAGACGATTGCATGCCACCAAACTACCACCACCGACTCTCCTTGCCACCCCAAGTTCAACGCTACACTCCGATTAGCACAACTCGCCTTCAAACTCCATCGAGCCTCAACCCTAGCTTCGGCTCTGCAAGTTGATCATCACCAAGTAGCGCCACACCCATAATTTCCTATATATTTTCGAAGCCCTTACCTCTACGAGTTCAACAGATCCAAATTTTCTCATTTTCGTCGCTCCTAACTCCCAAAACAATTTGAGGAAGATGGCGGTTGTTGTTTTGTTTACATTTGTTAGCGTCAAAACTGGCCACCAACACCCAGTTGTATGAAAGCACCAATATCCAATCACAGACCTCATATAGTATCTAATGTAGAGTATAATATGAAGAACAAACAAATTAAAACTTAAAGCAAGTAAAAGAGACAAGATTTATAGTGGTTCGGCTAACTCCGGCCTACGTCCATTTCAGAATAATCCTTTTTATTATTTTGTAGTTTGTTTACAGTTACAATATGAAATTCAAGAATAAAATTGGCAGAGTGTAGCCTGGGTTGAAGATAAAGAGAAGTAGAAAGAAGATGCCGAAGACACCTTTTCTGATGCCATGCCTGCTGTATTTATAGGGGAAGACATGCACGGATCAGACTGAAATTTTGGCAGAAGGTTCCGGAGTCCAAAACGAAGCCATCCAAAAATTTCCAAGCCCATCAATGCCCATAATAGGGATCGATACCGATCCCTATTAGTGTGTCCAAATGGGCTATGATCCCTATGAGGGGTGCCTCATGATGTTAGTTAATTGCTTCCCAAATTTCGTGCAATTCCGACATACAGTTTGTGAGATATTGCATTTTTCGTGAAGTAGTGTTGCTTGAATTCTTATTTCTGCCGATCCCTCCAAAGGGAATTATGTCGATCCCTCCAACTTCCCACAATTGGAATGAGATCCCTATGGGATTTTCCACATGTTGTAGTAAGCTTGTACTCTAAGTTTAATGTTGACAGCATGTGTAGATTTTGAGTTATTGACTGATCATTACTGCAAAATTGAGTTTAGCTGATCCCTTTTATACCGATCCCTCCTATATCGATCCCTCTTATACCGATCCCTTTTATACTAATCCCTTTTTATAAGCAAAGTAATTTTCCAATAACTTGAACATACCGACTCCAAATGACTTGAAATTTGAAATGTAGCTTCATGGAGCCTTCCTTGTCGTTCCATATCGATCTCAACCAGTTCGAGACAAAACCAGGGATAGGTACCGATCCCCTAGGGGAGTGTTGATTCCATACTTAGCCATTTTGTGAGTGGCATCCATCCGAATCCATCCAACTATCATGCATAGCTTTGAATATAACCGACCTCCAATCCAAATAATCACCTCTTCGGGCATCCTGTCTTGATGATTACAAAATCCATTGGGTAAAATCCGGCCTTGCCAAAACGCAGGTTAACAATAGTAAAAGGAAGAGGCAGAGTAAAATAAAAGAAAGGAGGAGGGATAGTTTCCAAGTGGTGTGAGTGTGTTTATATAATAAATTATATTATTTTAAATTCTCAAATTAAAGCATTACACGTTTCGAACTCGTACGATCACACGGGACGTCGGATAACCATGAAACTCATCGGCATAAATCACCTCATTATTCTAGTCCCGGTGGCACTAGTTTCATCAAAATCCAAGACAGTGGCTCGGAATGATAATTTCACGCATTTCGACACGTTTATCGATAAAACGATTTTCGGTTACATTATCGATATTTATTCGAACTATTTATTTTTGTACATAGATTTCAAAATAATTTCTTTTCGTTAGTTATTACCAAAAAGGGAGTTAACAAGGTAATTAAATAAATTTAATCACTTTAAATCCAATATTCAAATATTTAAATAATTCAGATATTTAAATATAAAGTTTTTGAAATTTCGGGTCGTTACAATCTCCTACTTATACTTAGGGAAAATTATGGTGCGTCATTCTCATAGTCTATCTAAATTTTGCCAAGGAGGGGCCTTAGTGAATGGATTTGTGAAATTATTATTTTGTATCTACTTTTCGATCATACTTCCCCATCACTGATAAACTATTTTATCAAATGTTATTTATATAGAACATACCTTGATTTTTTGTCAACTAGTTGGTATCCGTTGCAATCTATATTGCATTATTGTATTCACAAAATGTTATTGGATTTCAGTGTTGGAAACCACTCCTATCTCTCTCGTAAATTTATACACACATACTACTTTCATGGGGCATTACTGAAGGTGATGTGCTTAGCCTCTAAAGTAGAGTCTTCCATAACTTCTCGTATGTAATATTCCTGTAATATTCCAAAATTTTAAATAAGACTTAAATGGTAATAATAAATAATAATAAATAAATTTGGAAGTGCTTTGGAGGGTATTTTGGTAAATTTTATTAGATAGGCAAAATGATCATTTTCCAAATAGTGGAATTTGATGACGAAAGCAGCGCCATTGTGATCGTCTCGTTTTTGATTCGCGGTGTATATTTACCTGTTCAATTCGAAGGTCGTACGAATGAGGTACAAACAAAATAGGTATTAGGTCATTATGGGCTTTGGGATTTTGGATTTTGAATTTTAATTCGAGTAACGGTTAAACAGTTTCCATCCTTACTTAAAAAAATAAATCGCGTTTAGTCATTCCAGAAACCAACCCCGACTCTTTCTTCTTCCTCTCTTCATCTTCTCAACATGCCTAAGATCAAAATACACTATCTCCCTCATATCTCAACGAAAATCAATGAAGCTGATGAAGTTGCGAAGCATTCAAAGAGGGCTACTGATCTAGAGTGATTAGGAGGCGAAATTTTGGAGTATGAAAGTGCAACATGCCCGGACAACAACACAAATTGATGAATTTTCATGCGAAGTTTTAGATTTCAATGTCAATCTTAAAAATGGAATATCTCCTTCGTTTATCAATGGATTTGTATGAAACGAGTGGAAAAATGAAGCATCTAAAGAGTATTATGCAGAAACCTGAGTTTAGTGGTAGAAATCAGAGGGTGGGAGGTGTAGCAAGGCTAAACGCTGATGAAATCCCGCAACTCATTCCCTGCCGACAACGTCAAAATTCAAATTAACATATCTCCTTCATTTCTTCACGGAATTTGATGATCCATCCATTGAAAAGATTGTATGGATGAGCACTATGAAGTGGAAAAAGGATTTCCAATGAAAAGTAGAAGTTCTTGGCTAGAAATTGACCGAACGGTGAAGGTTGGAGCAAGTTTTGGCATTTCGATGAGTGTGGTTTCTCTGAAGCTCGTTTAATGCTATGATATTTATATGAGACGTTTTAAGACTAAATTAGGATTAAATTACAATGTCAAATGCATATAAATAATGATGCCTGAACCTAAGAAATAAATATACGTATCCCATTCTTAAGAAATTATTAGGAAACCTATTTTTGTTCTAATTTGAATTGTAAACCAAACTAAATGCAAGTTCGATGTTCAAAAATGCATAATAACCTTCACTAGACAATATGTATATGTAATGTAGAGTCATCAAAATTGAAGAAATGAAGTATAAATTGAAATCTGGGACAAGATAATAAAATAAAAAGAAAAATTCTCATACTTGCTTTGTGCACCGGTGCACCAGTGATGCACATTGCTGGGCTTTTTGAAAGCCTAAAACTAAGTGCATCGCTTTGCCTTTTTGCGTAGTTATCCCTGAGCATTATCTTGACACTTTTGTGGATTGGTTGGTTAATGTGTGGATGTATAGATCGATGTATGGAAGCATATATAGGTGCTTTGGATTGGTAGTTGATTTGTCTAGATAAAGTAAAGTTAGTGGTTTAATGATGGTGACGCTCAACATATGGATTTGCAGTCAGGCAATTGTGCGAATATGTAAGTCCTACACGTAAACGATGAAAAACGAGTATAATTTATATGCCTTCGGATACTATAACTTCGGTATAAATATGAACGTAAAGTTAGAAATGAGAATACCTAAATCTTATAGTGCATGCGGCGAGTCCTTGATTCAGAGTATTGATGAGAGTTCTCTTGTAGAGCATTTGGCTGGTCCAGGAGTGTTTTGATGTAGACAACAGTCGACTTGTAACGCATGCGGCAGGACCAGGCGTGAGTCCAATGCGTGATTATCCTTTACCGACGTGGCGAGACTAGATAATCATTGACATGTAATCTTTTACTGCAAAGAGCGAGACCGGATTATGTTTAAGATTATTTAGTATAATATTGTTCTATAGCGTGGCGTAGGTGGGTCTAGAAAGCATTATACTTAGGCTTAAACCATGTTATATCACTATCACAGTAGTATACCTAAATTAGATTTGCTTCACTCACGCAGACATATGCCTGACCTATTCCTATATTTTTCTAACTATATTCTTCAAGTTGATGGAGTCTGGAGACGTGGAAGATTTGGAGACAAAATTTGTATATACTGTATGTATTATAATTAAAATGTGTATTAAAAACTTGATATGACAGTATGTGGTGTTTATTTGATTTGAGTTGTACAGACTTATGTATGGTTATAAGAATTTACAAACTAATATTTATATTTGTACTTGTATGATACAAAGTATTATTTAACCATTCGTTGTGAGACTCTGAAAGTTTAAGTTATTATAGTTTTATCACATGCTCTCTCTATGTATATTATATGTATCATAACCTAACGATTCGCCGTTTCTGGACTTCTTTGTGCAGTTATGGGGTACTTAAAAGGTAGGTCGTTACAATTTCCAATTTAAAGCTCCTTAATTAAGGTTAAACATAAATTTAAGACTAACTAACTATCTTTGATGTCACTTAAGAAGTTTGAGTCTGAACACTCCTTCATAAGAAGTTTGTTGTTTCCATAACAATTCCGTAGTATTTTGTGAATACTCAAGATTACCCTTAACTACTATCTTCCGAGTGTTGTTCGGTAATTGAACCAAATGACACTTCGATGGAACTGAGTACGAAAATATAATGGAATGGATCAAGAAGATTGGAACATATCAAGAATGAAGTTTCAAATTTCACTAAGTATTGAAGCATCAACACTGGTCGGTACCGGTCAATCCATGATTGGTGCCAATCTATCAAAAGTTATGGTTTGGGTCTCACAATGCTCCTACTTTGATTTACATGCAAGTTTTAAGAAAAAGACCACCAAAAAGCTATTTCACAACACCTTTGAACCATTGCTAAAGCATTTTGTAATGGTCCAAAGCCGTTGCGAAATAGGGAGTGGCTAAAATTTCACAATAGCCTAACACTGTTGCTATTTACATTTAGCTACGGTTAGCTACGGCTTCTAACCAATCTATAATTTCACAACAACCTAAATTCGTTGGTAAATGTAAATTAGTAATGGTTATGGGCCGTTGCAAAATATTTTTCAATTTTTAATGATTTTTGCTTCTGTTTTCTCCCTTATAATATCTTCAATAAGATGTAATACACCTCATATCACAAGCATAGATCTGAAACAAGACATATTTAGATACAAGACCAAAGTCACCTACTCCAAGGAAAGACGTCAAATTCCCAATGAAATTGGATACTTTAAGAAATAACATTGCAAACAAACAATTTCATTTCTTTTGGTAAATGAACAAAAACAAAGAAAAAATAGATAGAAAAAGACTACACAGAAAGTGTTAATCTCATAAACACATGTTAAATGAGAGAATGAATTTTATGAGCTTGAGTAACACATACTTTCTTCTTGTAACATTGCCATTTTTTCCTTTTTGGGAAATTATGTTCTTCTCCAAAACAACTATGTCTTAAAAAGATAACCTAATAGGAGTCTGAGAATTGAGACAATAACCATAAACATGAAGTAGAAACCACCATTCTGCTTACTAACTTCATTTCTCAAAATCTCATGCATTAGATAATCAAAGACATGCATACATTTTATTAAATACATAAGAAGCATGATATTCAAATTTGTAAAACTAGGCTACAACAATTTTTCTGGAATTACTATAGCAACAAAGCATCTAAGAAAATTAGCATAAACGTCACAAGTCATATTGATCATCAGCAAAAGTTGTTCTACCATGACCAATGTTACTTGATATAACGTCGTCGAAAAATATTCAAGCACGCAAATACTAAGAGAAAAATCAACAATACACTTATTTTATGAATTCTCTTTATTAGTAGTAGAGATAAAGATGAATTCTCTTTATTAATAGAAGTGAAGTGTGTGTGTTTTTTTAAAAATAAAGAGTGAGTGTGTGTGTGTGTGTATCTATGTGTATGTATGTATGTGTGTGTGTGTGTGTATTAGCATATTCAATTCAAAGTGTTGCTAAAAGATGAAATTTTCTAAATAGCTGTTAAAATGAAAATTTTAAACTACAAAGACTAAAAGTATAACATCCTTTACCCGGTAGTTTTGTCGCAGTTCTAAAAGAAAAGGAAAGGACTAATCATAGAATTTATCCAAATGCATATGATAAGGAAAAAGCTTTATTACCTTGTCTTTCTTGAGATAGCTCAGGTGCTTAGTGCATTGTCTATATACAACATCTCAATATAAAAGCAAATGTCTATTCTTGAACTGAATGATCATTGATTGATTGAAAATAACTAAGTTCCATAATAAAATGACAGTTAAAGTAAATACCTTACGTCGTTTAAACACTTTTCTTTACTTGCAAAAGTCATGGTTGTAAGACTGTCGGTATCATCTTTACTCTAAGGAAGCATTTTCATGTAACGCCCCACCATTATACCCAAACAACCAGAAAATATTACATAGTAAGATTGTTTGGTAATACGAAGAATAAAGCTGGTTAGGAGCGACCACCTATGAATATTCCTTTGAGCAAACATCGGCACATTTAACTTTAACTCATCCAATAATAAACGACATGTACGGTATCAACATAAAATAATAAACACGTTCACTAATTCAGAATAGAAAAATATATAACGCATCAGATAACACAGAGTCACATATCGCAATTGAGAATATAGTACATGCCATAACTGGAAATATAATGTGATTCTACAAAAGGAACACTAGACCCACATATAATACATATACATCAAGCACTAGATGAGTATCAAAAGAATACATCACGAGTCATAATCTCATACAAAATCCATAAAAAAATATAAAAGAGGACTAGAATACAATGATATAACTAAATATATCTCTCAAAAGCTAGCCTAACATCCATGATCAATGAGTCCCTGTACATATTAGGTCTCGGTCTATCCCGAGTATTATAAAATAATAAATAGGTCAGACTATCTCTAGATGAAATAAGGGTGAGATCATAGAAATAAACATATGTGAATCTCAAAGAGGATACTAGCCACATAATATGCTTAAATAGTCATAACTACATAATACGCCAACAAGCAAATTATAAAAGGCATACTTTGAGATAATTCACCATGTCATAAAATCGTATCATGCCCTTCATGGACAATCGTCTTAAAATATGGTGAAATAAGCATGTCAAAGTAAAAATCATAATACTTGCATGAAAGTGAGTCAATCTCCAATAATCATAAGACTAGCATGAAAGCGGGTCAATCTCAAAGATAAGCATTGACCAAGTCAACATTAGAAGACGAGCATGAATCAATTCAGGTAATAGTAACCTATCCTATAGATATTTTCAATTAGGGATATGTAAATGTAGGTGCTATCTTCCAATGGGATGCTGAAAAACACAAAGTAATGCTCCAGGAGACTGATAAACACAAAGTAATGTTCCAACAGTCAAATGGATACCTGAACATCATAACATTGTCTCACCTACCAGAAACGCACTGAAGTGCTGCATTTAATAACAAAAGAAGACGCAATTGTATGACATCAATATTACCTTAGGTAAACGACTGCTATCTTTGTGGTATCGAACAAATAATGGAACTTGATGTTTAGCAAAGAGCAAGACATAATGATACCACGACTCGGAAAGCGACCACCAACGTCAACCCACTAGGATGAAATAACTATCCTGCAAGGTCAAATCATAAAATACACTTTCCAATATCACAGGCTATAGAAATAGCAAGCTTACCCCGAGGTATTATTAATCAAAAAGTGTTAAATACTTCCCGATACTAATTGCTTGAGTATCACCCAAGTGTCCTATACCACTCGATGTTACTTGAATATGAACTATAAGTTAGTAAATTCCACTCACTCACACTACTAGAATTTGTTCATGAACATCAGGCCAGGACCGATGTCTATGAAAAAATGTACCAATGTGTTAGTGGATGATGTTAAAAATAGCCAAAGTTTAGACAATGGTTATTATGGTTTATAGCTGATGTTTATACGTACATCCGAAATCATTTTTAAACTTATTAGCAATGTAAATCGGTTTAGCTACACATCACTTATTCTATCAGAGACGATGTTATTGAATATCAAATACATCGGTTTGTAATAATTGTAATTTGTGATTTTAGTTTGTTTTAAGCACAGTATATAATACTCAATAATGTTAAAGATGGTTATATATATAACAAACAATAGTATAAACACATAATATTTCGTAGTACAAATTTAATACATAATACATAATGTTAAACATTCATACTCATAGACTACAACTCATATTTATAAACATCTAATGCACACACTTCTCCCACTTTTTGAACATTAAACACTCCATAGCAACACATCATGTGATCAGTTCACATCCCCATAGCAGCACATTATGTACTGGAAATGGTTTGTGTACCCAATTTCATGTCTACACATACCATGCCTTTGCAACCATTTCCACAAACACCTGGTGATCGCTACTATACACACACAAGCAACATAATGTTTGCATATGACTCCTTCTAGCTTACAAACACTCCACCCATTCGTGTCTACAACATATACTGCTGTTAGCACCAAAAATGGTCACAAACACCCAAGAATAGTTTTTGTAGAGAAGTAAATGAAAAAAAGTAAAATTAAACTAAGTGAATGAATAAGTAAGCAACAAAGAATAAGTGGTAATCAAAGACACAAAGGTTTATAGTAGTTCGGCGTTGTGCGCCTACGTCCACTTTAAAGATTATACTTTATTACTTTCTTGTGAATCTGATTACAACAGTAGAACCCTTGCACTTGATTGCAATGGAGTCTAGAGTAATAAGAGACATAAAGATCTTCAAAATGAACTAATAAGCTTGTATTTATAGGGTGAGATGACGAGATATTTCGCTAAGGTTTCGCCAGAAGGCTCTTCAGGTCCATAGGGGCCTGCCGTAACAATTGGTAGTTGTGACTCAACATTTTGGAACGATCAGTAAGAATAACACCAATCATTTTTTATTTCGTCTGACTGAGGCACAATCATTTTTGGGAGGCCCACAGGCCTCTTGACCTTGCTCCTAAAATATGAAGTCAATCTGAGTTGTAGTTTGCGAGACATGGATCAATCTTCGTCGAATATGGAATGTTGGCTGATATATACCGATCGTTATGAACGATTGGTACAAAATGATCAGTAGTTTCTTGAACATGAGAATTTTGCTCTAAGATCGTTTTTTGGGCTCCACCCTTCAATATATTGATGCCCTGAAAGTTTAAAGTGTATTGGCTTTGTGGATTTTGAGATATCGATCGATCTTCGTTGATTTGCGCTGTTTTATAGATCATTCCCGATCGATCCATATAAATCCTTGCTTTGTCCGTAACTTGAACATACGACCTCCGATTGACTCAAAATTCGAAATGTAGCTTCATGGGGCTATGCCTGTAACTTCATACTGATTGCACCTCGATCGTAACCCGGTCCGGATCTATTCGACCATCGTCCATAGTTTTGTATATAGCTGATTCTCAAGGCTGGTAACCATCCGTTTCTAGCCAAGTCGATGAGATCACGACCTTGCTAAAAGGCAGGATAACATTTGCCCCCTAAAGTATGTCTTGTTCGAAATTGACGTGCTTTGAAAAGTCACAAACTTCAATCGTTGAAAAAGGATTCCATTTAGTTCATTGAATGGTCGTTATCCTTTTGTTGAGGTGCTTTCTTATTGAGGGTCGTAATTCCCTTATTCGTCGTAACGATCGGTTGATTTCCAATAGTATAAATACGGGATCACAAGTTGTTAATAATCATCTTGCTTTGGTTCTAGCGATTTCTAAGCTCCAACAATCTGATTCAATTTTTCTTCGGTCGATTTCAGGTGAAAATCCAATTTCTGTCGATTTTAGAAAATTGAATTTTGAAATGTATACTAGCACGTATACGTATTTGTACCTAACCCCTGATTATGGTTACACGTTCACGGGTAATTGTCAAATTTTGAAAATTTTATAAACAATCTCTACTGATTGTTATTTCAATTTTTCATAAAAACAATCATCACCTATCATTATTCTTTTTCTCCTTTTTTTCTTTAATGATCATTACAGATCGTTAGCACATATAGAGGAGTTTCATATCATTCTAGGTGGTGTTACGATCGGTAGGAATTCCAGTTTGAATGATCAGTATACGCTCTTCCTATAAAAACTTTCATACTTAACCCTTTTTTTGTTTGATCGTTTCTGGGCTTGAAGAATTTCGGATCATTTAATACGATCAATGCTGTTTCCTGAGCCACAAAGGATCAGCTTGTTTATTCATATAAAAGCATTTCACTTAGCAACTTTAATTTCCACTTCCGATTTTCGTATCGTTCCAGCTTTTAACCAGAAAAGAAAATCGAATCATCCTCCCTCTTCTCCTCCATCGTTACAAACAACGATCCTAATTTTCTAAAACAAGAATTAATCCTCCTCTATACTAACCATTGTTGTACTTGCTCCTTTATATCTTACCTCGATTCGAATTTGAATCTGTCTTCTTTTCTTAGATCTCAAATTTAGATAGTGAACTTGCTTTTTGATTTGAGGACGAGACTTTGATCTTCATCAATGCCGTGGCCTTCATCATCTATGATGGAATCGATCAGTAAAACGATTGGAAAAAGTTGAGGGAGATGGAGACTAGAGGAGGCGGTGGCCTTAACCGATCGTTTGTTGAGGAGGATGAAGTAGCGGAGTTTTTGGAGTTGATGTATGTTCAACCGATCATTTTGAGTGGAGTTGTTGTTCGGATGTGGTATGATCATTCTTAAACGATCGGCGATGCTTTAGAGTTGGAGGATTTTTTGGTGGAAAGGATAGAGTGGTACGATTGATTGAGGGTGTGGAGACAACAATCGATATGGAAGGTTAAGGAGAACGATCAGTGAACATGGCGAACCGTGAACGATCGATAGATGTGGTCCAATGGAACGATCGGTAATGAGGCATGAAGTGAACGATCAGTGTTCAGCACATACGCACTAAAAATGGAACTTAAATAAATGGACTTGAACTTAATGATGAGCTTCGGCTTTGCATATTTGAATGAACACATATGACTTGTACACGACTTGAACTACATATACGGTAACGTGTGACATTTCAACTTTGATACGAATCAATGCCTTTGAATGCTCTATCGAAGCTCATCAGCGACTTAAACATAAAAATCAAACTTTTATTTGCTGATAATCGATCGTGAAACAAAAACTGCATCGTTCCTAAATGACATAGATAAATGGTGGAGACGGTCAGGAATGACGGTCATTCCAGTTGAACCTCAACGACTTGTCATCTTTTCCGTCTTTAATTTCGTACAACTTATTATTGTATTGTATAGCACTTTACCGCATTACACTAGCACTCACTATGCAATGGGGGGTATAGGTTACTTTATCTAATCATGATTTTTTGCTAAGCTGAATAGAAATGGGTTCTAGACGTTTTGAGCGTCTTGCAGCTATGCCTGCTAGACCATTTTCTCAGTAGGATAATCCTGGTGTGGAATCAAGTTCTATAATAGTGTTTGATAGTCTGTCCTCTAGTCATCATTCAGAACAATCGGAAAGCTCAAGCCCACAGTTTGATTTTTTCCTTTGCAGTTCCCATTCTTCTACCAGAAGTTGTTGATCCTGCTCCCGACACTCTGGAGGATGCAGTTATTCTGGAGGATCATGCTAATTCTATAGTGTCTAAAATTAAGGAAGATGCTCTTCGCCAAATCTACGTGAGGCATGAATTCTTTTTGACGATGTATTGGTTCCATCACAAGATGATAGGGCTCATAGACCTCCAGAAGGATATACGATGTGCAACAAATTCATGTGTTAGTTGGAGTCATCCCGCCATTTAACTCATACATATAGAAAATTCTCCATTATTTGAGGATAGCTCCAGCACAGGTTCATCCGAATGGCTACGCTCTTCTCAATTGTATTTATATGGTATTTATAGAGTTCTTGGATCGTCCTTCGACCATCGATGACATTCGGTTTATATTCTCTTTCAAGCGACGGACATGGAGTCTTTCGTTTACATTTCTTGAGTCAATGAAGAAGTGTCAGATTCTAACTGGCGGATGGAATAAATTAAGCGCTTTTAAAAGCGAGTGGTTCTTTATTCGATGTCCTCCCGGTTTTGGTCGACAATGGTTGGAAAGACGTAAGTGTTATCCATTGTTTTTATATTAGTGTTGACAACCGATATCCAGGCCATACTTCTGACTAAGTAATTCTTTTTACAAGCACAGTCGCACGACCCAATGGTAATCTTTATGAGGAGGCGATCACGACTCTTAAAATTGCACCACCTAAAGATAGGAACATCGAATATCTCCTCACGGACGAATGCCTTGTTACATTTTGTTTGATGGAAGAGGGCCTCAGCGTAGGGCTAACAAAAGTTGCTCAAGCTATAGGGGTAAGAGCACGGGCTGCAGCCGATCGAAAGGGCAATCGAATCGATCTCGTCATGGTCTAAGAAATTCACATCGATCGAAAGGGCAATCGAATCTAAAGGGAAATCGAATCGAATCGATCCCAGCTACGGGGCTTAGGAATTCACCGACATTGATGTCGAAGGAGATAAAAGCGATGTGCTCGGTCGCAATGATGACGGATCTAGTCTTGGAGTCGAGGTCTGATCCTCGCAGACCTTACAGCTTCGGCTCTCGATAAAGGAAAAGAGAAAACACTTTTTTATAAATTTCCCAAATGCCACCTTTCAGATCAACTCAAGTTGTTGATGACTCCCAAGGTTGTTCTAGATGATTCCTCTTCTCAACCGTCGAAGCGTTCAAGTATGCCGCTTGATTCTTTTTCTTGTCTGCCAATACCGCATGACCTTGACATTCCCATTTCACTGATATGAGTGTTGATGGGTCGGAATATCCCATTTGAACTAGCACTGAAATTCCAACCTCTAAAGGGGAAATTACTTCAATGAGCAAAGCTCCTACATCTGGTACGTCGGGGGGAAACATAAGGACACTTACACACACTTGCACCCTCAACATTGCATTGTGCTCAACTTATGCCCTTTAATGCTTAAAGTTGATTAACTTTTATTTTCCTTCGCAGAAATGATGGTGAAGAAAAGGAACATGTTCGATTCCCTTTGGGATATACACCACCAATACTCTAGTTCACACTCTAGCCCGTACCGTCAAGGTGGCAGTCGAGAGTATTATGATTCTAGTTATCGCTCCGATCGGGACCGGGTTCATCAGGATAGGGTTGATAGGGATAAACCATCTCAAGATAAGCATTGATCAAGAACTTGGTCCCCTCCTGCAAAGGGTTTCAATAAGCCAACTGATCGTCGGGACCTACCTGTCGATCCCTCTCGTGGTCCCCCTCCCATTTTAGTTCCTTCACAGCCTATAGTTCCTTCTTATTCTTAGTAGTCTAGTGATCATCGTCGCAATAGCAAACATATTGTTCTTCATAGGCTCAGCAAGGAATGCACTGAAGTCAAAATCACTGTCGAAGATCCAACGATCAATCCAATTGCTCACATGGCACATCTTCAAGAAGAGTTTTCAAACCTATGCTTTGAAGGGTTCTTTTTTCCTCCTAATCAGAAGAGGGTCCCAGACCATGTCCAAAAAATGTATCGATTGTATCACTGATATCCACAAGCGATACCATGAATGGATGAAACTAGCGGAGAAGACATCCAAAGTATCTTTCAAGCGTGGGATGAAAATTGAAAAGTTAAAACACCAGGAGGCTCAGAATAAAAGAATTATCGATACTTTGACAAACAAGTTAGAGGCTTCTACGACCTCTCAAGTAGAGGCCATGGGTAAAGCTAATGCTGTCGTCAAATCTATGGAGGAGACGAAGTCTATTCATCTAGATATGGTCTAGGTGTTACATCATCGAAATCAAGAAATTGCACTCGGGAGAGATACAGCTCGAAGTAATGAATCTGCAGCCTTGAAGGAGATAGCGGAACTCAAGGCTAAGCTCGAGTGCGAAGACAAGGAGAAAGATGATGCTCATAAAATTGCTCAAGATGCTTGCGATGAACTGGTGAATGTTAGACTTGAGAGAGATATGGCTATTGAAAGAGCCAAAGATGTTGATGCACTCATTAAACGCGAAGTAGAAACTACCAAGGATAAGGCTAGGGAAGAGATGACGAACGAGCTCGACCCACTTCTCATTCTTTACAACACCAACAATCTCAAGCACATAAATCTAACATGGCTTGGCGATGACTATCCCTACCATCTTTGGCGCGCGTAGGAATTTCTTATTGCAGAGGAAAAGATACTTCTTAACACAGAGGAAATTGACTCATTCAGGCTTGAAGGTGAATTGCTATTGAGCGATGAATCCAAATCATTGTATGATATCCAGCTTACACTTCAAAAAGTATCTGCTGCTGCCCCTTTACATAAAGTAGATGAAGGATCCGGGTCGGTACAACCCGATGTTACAACCGAATTGCCCCTAGCATCCCAGGCTATCACTAGCTATATGGCAAATTCTTCAACCATCCCCGAGTATGATACAGACAAACCTCAACTTTCTCCACTTCTTGAATGCAGTTCTGAGGGTATTTCGGCTCAACTTGGGAGCCATACCGAGGAAGGTATTTCATTGATAACTTTCGTCTTTCAAAAGGTTAGGGTGTCATTAGTTGATATACTAATCTTTTTGCCTATTTTCCCCAGCATTAAATCAGTCAGGTGTCGTTCCTCCTCCCTCCAAAGAGCCTCGATTAGGATCACAAGCGGCCATGATGGAATCCAATACAGTTACAACTTCAACCGCTGCTCAGGGTGCTCAAGAGGAAACCTTTGTTATCGATGATCAATTCATGGAGGCACTGTTCAAGGAAGGAGGTGACCCACACCATGAAATTCCTTTTGATAAGGATGTCGTAATCACAGGCTCTTCCAACCCTACTAATGAGCTTAGCATGAAAGAGCGTGTTAAGAAGGAAGAGTTGTTGAAAATGAAGGTGAAAGCTAAACCCGTCGATATGGATTTCAATGAGCTGATTCCTATCCCGCTTTAGATAATCCCTCCTGGAAGAACAATTACCCGAGATGAGGTCCCCCCTACTTTCGGTGTTGAGAGTGCCTCGATCCCTCCTGCTTCTGAAGACGATGCCGCCTCAATCCCTATAACTGAAGATGTTTCTTTGAAGAAAAGCCAAGGTGGAAAAGGATTGAAGAGATGATCGAGTGGGAGTTTGGATGGAACCACTACCAAGAAACAAAAGAAAGAGAGAAAATCCAAGAAATAATCGTTGGGTTGATGTGATGTGTAAATAGCTTGGATGGCCATGTTTTCTTTTCGTTGGTCGTGTTTATACAGGTATGACCCCCATTTTTACTTCTCATTTTGGATAAACTTGTATTATGAACAGCAAGTTTAATGTGAATAAGAATTCTTTTGTCCTTATGTAGAATTCTCGTACATGCTTGTTTAAATGATCAAGCTATTACGTTTTCCATTTAATTAATTTGTTATTCGTTGCTCGTTATGTCGGATATCGATCCGATTTATCCATCCCAAGGCCTCCCTGAGGTCATGGCCTTAAGTTGTATCCAACGTTAGGCTTTAGCCCTAACATTACGTCGTCGAATTCAGCGATCAAATCATCGCACCTCTGCCCCCGAACTTGGGTTGGCAGGGTTGATCAGTGGATGGTCGAGTTCCATCTCCACTAACTTCGTTCTCATTCTATCAAGTCTGGGTTATTTAAATAATAAGTGGTCGAATCACACCCCTTTAGCATTTATACTCATATCTGCACTCTAGGGACATGAGTTATTTCATAGGTGGTCAATCACACCCATTTAGCATTTATACTCATATCCGCACTCTGTGGACATGAGTTATTTCATAGGTGGTCTGTCAAACCCATTTAGCATTTTATACTCATATCATCACTTTGGGGACATGAGTTATTTGGAAAACTGTCGAGATCAGTTCTCTTCGGTCAGTCGTTCTGCCCTCAAGTATGGGGTTTGACTCAATAAATGACCGGTCGAATCTCAATCACTCCCGAGTTATGTCGATCCCATCGAACAGTGGGATTTAGTTGGTTAGATATCGCAACTAACATGTACTGCAATGGCAGGTCTCATATATGATGGGAAATTCAAAGCTCTATTACTGAATGGATAGAAATGAAATAATTTGTCTTATTACATATTTGAAAAACCAAATGCTGAAGTAAATCCTGAAATTAAATACAACTAAGCGAAAAAGAAAAAACTAAGTGAAATAGCATTGTAAATGCTCGTTATTCCATGCCTTTAGGAGCGTGACGCCATCAACGGTCGCTAGCTTGAAAGTGCCCTCTCCAAGCCTCTGCTCAATGACATACGGTCCTTCCCAGGTTGGATTCATATGTAACAGGTAGGAAAATCCCATTTTAAGACAAGATCGCCGATTTCAAAGGTTCTAGGTCGGACGTTAATGTTGTAGTATCGAGCGACTCAGTGTTGGTGTGAGCTGCCCTCAAATCAGATTCCTCACGTTTCTCATCTATAAAGCCCATAGTGCTGTCAGGATTTCATCCATCCACTTGCCTCTAGCCTTTTCCAAATGCTTCTGCAGAATGGATTTTATGATTTTTTTCACAGCTTCAACTTGTCCATTTGCTCGAGGGTGAGCGACTGCCACAAATCTATTTTCAATACAATACCGACTGTAGAAGTCTTTGAATTTAGGACTATCGAATTGAGTCTCATTGTATGTTACAATAGTTCGTGAAAGACCAAAACGACTGATGATGTTCCAAACAATGAAGTTGATTACTTTCTTAGTTGGGATCATGGCTAAAGGTTCCGCTTCGGTACATGTGGTGAAGTAATCAACTATGACAATAGCGTACTTTGCACCACCATTAGAGATCAGTAAGGAACTGATAACATCTATACACCACATGGTAAACGGCCACGGACTAATCATTTGTGTAATTTCTGTCGGCGGAGCTCTTGAAAATTTTGCATATATCTGGCACTTATCGGATCGCCTTACATAATCGATAGCTTCTCGATTAACGGTCGGCCAATAATACCCGGAGTATTTTCTTCGCTAAGGTTTGCCCCCAGTGTGGTTGCTACATTACCCTTCATGAACTTCCTTTAGGACTTGTTTTATTTCATCATGAGCGATACGCCGGAGAAGGGAAATGGAGAAACCCTTTCTGTACATAACTCTTTCATGTATGATATATCGTGACTAGTCGCTTTTCATTCCATCATTCGAGAAGAACTCCTTGTAGAAAATTGTCTTTAATCGGAGTCATCCATGACTCCTTCTCAGGCTCTGTCTCTAGTACCCGGTCAATTTCCATCAGGCATATGCTTGGAGCATTTAAAACCTCGACTGGAACCAAGCCCATCTGTTGTTCATCCCCGGTGCTAGCAAACTTTGCCAAGGAATCAACCTCTCTATTTTGATCCCAGGAATGTGCGTAATGTCATAATACTCAAAGTCAGTCAATAA
Organism: Allium fistulosum; assembly: GCA_030737815.1. Lineage (NCBI taxonomy): Eukaryota > Viridiplantae > Streptophyta > Magnoliopsida > Asparagales > Amaryllidaceae > Allium > Allium fistulosum. The sequence goes on from CM060903.1 coordinate 178,838,816, forward strand.
CTCTTGGATTTGGGTAAGGTATGGAGCAAGTCATTGTCCTTTAGTTTGGTAATCTCCCTTGACTTAGTATACTACCAATTGTGAGTCAAAAGTGTTCAACAAACATACTTTATTTCCAGTTCTCTGGCGAGTTTAAGTCCAGCAATCAGAGCCTCATACTTGGCTTCGTTGTTTGTTGCATGGAAATCAAGCTTTAAAGTAGAGTAAATTGATCGATCATCGGGAGTTACAGACACAATCCCAGCTCTAAAAAAACCATCGTTGTTTACCAGGTCCTGACCTTGGATAGTCCTCCGAGGAACATAAGTGATGTCAAATTGGCTAAGTTCAATATTCCACTTGAGTAACCTTCCAGACGTCTCAGGTCACTGCAAGACCTGTTGTAACGGTTGGTCAGTGTAAACATTAATAAGGTGTGTCTAAAAGTAAGGGTGAAACTTTCATGATGCAATCAACAAGCAGTATGCTAGTTTCTCTATCTTCGGATAGTTCCTTTCCATGCCTATCAATAGCTTGCTAACATAATAGACTGGTCTCTAGATTCGATTTTCTTCGCGAAGCAATGCGACCAGGTTATCAAAATATTGAAAAATCTTTCTGAAATGAGAGAAGTAGGGAAGGCGCCCGGACCTGGCCAGGCCGAATCGGGCCGCCACTAGATTCTTTCATTTCACCGATTCGTACTAAATAACGAGCTTCTTATAGCGTGTACCAACTGGTCAAATAGATATACAAATCTTCACGATCCACTAGCTTTAACAAGATGGGAGGTCTCTCCAAGTGGTGTACCAAAGGTTTAAATGCATCTTTACAATCCTATGTCCATTCGAAATTCCATTTTCCTCTCCTAATCAAGTCAAAGAAAGGAATGCATTTATCGGTAGCTTTGGAAATGAATCGGCTTAAGGCAGTGGCCTTCCCATTTAGGCTATATACTTGTTTGATAGTCTTTGGCACTTGGATGTTGCGAAGAGCTTGGATCTTCTCGAGATTAACTTCGATTGTGCGGGCATTAACGATGAAATCCAAGAAATTTCCTGATGCAACACGAAAGGAACATTTCAGAGGATTAATCTTCATTTTATAATATTGAAGGATATCGAACATTTCTTCCCAGTCTCTAATGTAGCCACTAGACTATCATGACTTCATGAGCATATTATCCACATATAGCTCCATTGTTTTTCCGATTTGATCTTTAAACATTCTGTTAACTACGCACTGGTTGGTCGCTCTTGCATTTTTTAGTCCAAACGACGTCACCACATAGCAATATAACCCAACATCGGTAATGAAGCTAGTGTGCTCTTGATCGTGAATGTGCATCGGGATTTGGTTATATCCTGAGTACGCATCCATGAAAGATAGCAATTCGTGTCCTGCAGTCGAGTCCACCAGCTAGTCAACCCTTGGAAGGGGAAAACTCTCTTTTGGGCATGCCTTGTTCAAGTCCGAGCAATCGACGCATGTCCGTCATTTCCCATTCGCCTTTCTCATAAGTACAAAACTAGACAACCACTTAGGGTAGAGGGTGTTGCGAATAAAACCATTATCTTTGAGTCTATCCACCTCCTCTTTAAGAGCGGTAGATCTCTCCGGATCCATGCCATGTCATTTTTGTTTCATCCGGACATACCTCGGGTCAATATTCAATGCATGGCTTGCAATGGTAGGAGAGATCCCACACATGTCAGACTGAGTCTAAGTGAACACATCTAAATTTGCTCGAAGAAATCCAGCAAGTTCTTTCATCATTAGGGGGCTGAGCTGTGATCCGATCTTTAGGACCCATGATGGGTCGTCATGGCTGACTGTGATGTCAACCGTCAGCTCAGCCGATCCAGCCTTGGTCTCTTTAGGTTTCTTTTCATCATCTCTTGGATCTATATCTCTATAGAACCGACTGTGGTGCCTGAGCCAAGGCTCAAGTGCTAGTTGTCAATCTTCAGTGGCTTGAATGCGGACTGACTTATCCACACCCTTACCTTTCTCCCTCCGTTGAGCATCCCTCAACTCAGTTATATAACAGGCACATCCAGTCGCCTGATCACCATGAACACCTCCAACACCATTATCTGTTGGGAACTTCAAAGTTAAGCACCAAGGGGTAAGAACTGCCCGGAACTTAGCTAGGGCCGATTAGCCTAAAAATGCGTTGTATGGAGAGTCGACATCCAAAACAACAAAAGGCAGAATACGAACTCTCATACGGTCACCTTCTCCCAATTCTACAAGTAATTCAAAGTAACCGACAGCTTCAGTTATAGCACCATTAAAGCCATGAATGCGAGCTTTAGACGGTTTCAAGCCCTTGGCTTCCATCCTTATCTAATCATAAGATTTTTTGAAAATTATGTTTACAGGACTTCCACAGTCAACCAATATCCTTCTCACAAAAGCGGGGCCGATCATGGTCGAAATGACCATTGGGTCGATCATTGGAGCCTCCACCTTGTATGCATCCCTATTTCTAAACACGATATCATCCGCCATTCTACGTTGCTGTTTTGCTGGAGCTCCATCCTTCGTATTTGAACAACATTCAAAATCCACATGTTTAATTGCGCTTGCATAGCGCTCTATCTCATGCCAACTTTTATCAGCCGGATGTGATCCTCCGACTATTGTATTGATCACCAATCTTCCACTGGTCCGTTCAGGCTCCTCAGCCATGTGCAATGCTTGTCCTTGGTTGGGGGTCAGATGTCCCCTGTCCACCATCCTACGGGATTTTCACAAACTGTTGTAACTTCCTTCCTTGAATCAGCTTTTCGATAATATCTTGGAGATTCCTGCATTCATTTATGTTATGCCCAAAGCATTTGTGAAACTAACAATATTTCCCGGTTTGTTTCTGCTTCTCTATTGATTCTTTTGGAGGCGACTTCCTGTACTGCATGATATTGAAGGTAGACAAATAGATATTCTCCAGGGACGTATTCAATGGCGTATAAGTATTGTACATTGGAATCCTAGGCTTTCCTCTTCCAGATTTCGTTCTCGGCTCCTATCTCCACCTTTCTTTTGTTGATTCGGTTTGTTCTGAACATTCACTTGAACTTTTCCAAAGCTTTCGTCGGACTACTTTATAGCAATATTACTTTGTACTCCCTCTCCACTCGGTCCCATAACATTCTTCTTCTTGGAGGATCTAGCTTCCTCCTTCCTCAAATACTGAGCCGCCTTTGCATAAAAGCGTTCCAATGTTACGGGTGATTTGTCTGCTAACCAATCGCTAGATTTGGATCCATCCCTCTTGTCACGGCAATCAATATTGCATGGCCATTCAGATTACTGATTTTTGCACTAGCTATATGAAATCTCTCCAGATAATCTTTCAATGATTCCACGAGAGCCTGGATCATGTTGGACCGGGACATTACATCCTTGGGGCGAGTTGCGTACACTCGGAACTGCTCCACAAACCTTATTGCTAAATCATTAATTCTAGAGATCGACCGTGGGGGTAGCCTTGTAAACCACATCATTGCTATTCCAGAGAGAGTTATGGGGAAACATCTACACTTGATTGCATCATCTGTTCGTGTGAAATCCATTAGCCATTCATATCTCATGATGTGCTGCCTGGGGTCAGTTTCTCCCTCGTAGGTTGGCATCGACGGCATGTTGAACCTCCTTGGATACTTTGCATGTAGGACATTATTAGTGAATGGGGTATGGCTTCTCGAGATTCCCTAGTCATCATTGGTCAAGCCTTGGCTTTCTCTCATTAGTTGTCTAACCATAGCCGACAAGTCTAGCATTTGGATAATTGGTGCCAAGCGACGGTTGTGTTCCACCTCACGTGAATGGTCCGGTCGATGTCTACGGGCCATTCCATGCCTTCTTGGTTCAACATCTTCCCGATGTATATCTCGTAAATTTACTTCATCCTCATTCCAGAGAAGCATTTAGTCAACATTTAACTGAGCTCCATCATCCAAATCGGCCGCAACAGCTCCAGTTTGAATCCCAATGTGCATAGGTAAGTTCCCTTCTCTGGAGGAGGGATCAACATCGATCATTCCTAGCAGAACACGATGATCTGCTTATTGATGCCCCAAAGTTTTTGCGCGATATCCGTCTGTTCTGCGATGCATATGCCTGTGATACTCATCCGATGATCTAGAACTCTCCGATGCCAAGTAAGGGTTAGGGTTCCTCCTAGCTTTTCCTCATTGTTGCTGGCTGAATTGGTTCATTAGGTTTATATTGGTCTAAATATGCTGATTTAATTGTCGATGGCTATCCATTAGCTCTTTGATCAGATTCTGGAATTCAGCTCTTGTAATAGAATCAGTTGAATTCCGCACTTTAACTGGTTCAGCGCTCACATCCATTGGTTGACCACTCAGGCCTCCTTACTGGATACTAGCGTTCTCGTTTCCTTCTATGTTTTGAGAAGTAGATCTAGTGTTTCTTACCATTATTGATAGCTTTGTTTAGATTTTTGCACATCAGAGTAGAATGAGCAAACTTCCTGTAGATAACTATGGATCTTCTTCGGGGGATATATGCAATCCATTAGCAACAAAAGGATCATAATAAACTGAGAATCAAGACTCTTAGAGAAAGCATCAAAATGTTTGCACCAAAAAATGGTCACAAACATCCAAAAATAGATTTTGTCAAGAAGTAAATGAAGAAAAGTAAAATTAAATCGAATAAATCAATAAGTAAGAAATAGTGAATTAGTGGTAATCAAAGACACAGAGGTTTATAATGGTTCGGCGTTGTGCGCCTACATCCACTTTGAAGATTGCTCTGGAATTTTCAGGATCGAGAATTCCGGGTCGTTACATCATATCCGTTGTAATTCAACCGCTATTGGATCTTCATTCCTAGTCTATCTCAGATCCCCAGGACGGATGTTTGACAATGGAAGAAAATGGTTGTAGTAGTTCCCTTTGCTGCCCGCTTTCCCAAATGAATGTTAATTAATAAGTTTGCTTGTGACATATCTATGCCAGAACTTTCAAGTGCTTGTGGTAGCCTGCACGATGATTTTACTAATTGAATTTCAGTAGCCTATGTCACGCTAAAAAACATTTACTTCTGCAATCAATTTTTTACATTTCTGTTCTGTACACAAGTGCTTCAGAGTTCACAACACATTGCATTGTGCTCACTCAACAATAGTAGCTTACTAAAGTACTTCATATTTCATTCCCGAAATGCCTGCATCAGCCCTATCCCTACTTTACAACAGTAGCACGCTACCAGCTTGTAGCATGATGCATTGTTCTCATTGGTCTAGCTCTATCCCAGTCTTTGTTCTTGCTTAACCAACTTCACTTCAGCCCTATCCGCATTGCTTGGTATGCCAACATCCTTCACCGTATATACACGCTTTATTCACATGTCCATGCTCAATTCTTAACAGCAGTAGAAGTATTTCTTCTAGGGTATTTAAGTAATTATGCTACTTCAAGTGTATTCAAGTGATGACCATACTCGTTCAGCTACTTTTCACCAATGTCCCTTCACGGCAGCTTTTGGGATAAAAACTAAAGCCGCAGGTAGCATGCACCAGAACACGCTCATCGCACTCCCTATTTCTGCAGTCCCTAACCTGTTTTTTGTGCTCAAAAGATAGATCCAACCTTTTTGTTTTTGATTGCTTTATATACTTATCCTGTCTCATTTAGCTTTAGTTAAGTTGCCCATTTTCAGATTGTTTTATATGCTTCGATCAATGTTCAGCAAGTGCATTTCTTCAGACCTGCAATTCAGATTATCCAGTCAATGATACATCACTAAGAACCTACGAAACATCGTAGTACACTCATACATAGCTTACCAATTCAGATCCTAAAACATTTGATGCATTACCAATCCACCATCAATTCAAATCAGTTCAACATTGTAGTTCCTCGTGAATCACATGCCTTTATGATTCATTTACTTACACGTTGCTGCAATTTACTTGTTATAAGCTAGATTGCTCTACTTTTATTGTTGGACATAACACTTTCGTCGATCATCAACGTAATAATCTTATGTTTTTTATCCAACATTTACTGATCATGCACTGAATTATGTAGGTGTCTATATATATGTTTACACATATTTGATTTTCTCAACAAACATACAGTTTAGCAGTTGGCTATGTCTGGATAGCATCCATATATATATATATATATATATATATATATATATATATATATATATATATATATATATATATATATAATATATATATTTCTATTGGTCGTGCTGGTGAGGTATGCAAATTTATTTTCAAGGCTAAAATTGATGTAAATTTCTTCTCTTCAAGGATAAATTTTGATGATATTTATAATTTGGAAATCTTCATAAACTATAAACCTTAACTATTTAGTAGTACAAAATAAAAGTATATATCCATTAGTAAAAATACTTAGTTTTGAGAGTAAGCAGTTGATACACTCATTATACCTTCATCAATTACAGTTCTTCATATTCAGTATTCATCATATTGCTACTGCCGCCATAATCATTTGGCTTCAACCACTGCTCATGTGATTCAGAAGCCATGTTATCTATTTAAGATATTGACCTTTACTATGTAACAGAAATTCCCCTTACAACAGAAGTTTGATTCAATTGCAAAGAAATCAGAGTAGAGGTTTCCTTCTTTGAAGGAGCAATATGATTCTCATTTAAATCTGCTTCAATACAATTTGTTTCGTTTTTAAAACAGTATATGCTTCGTGAAGAATAATGTTTATTCTGACCTACGAAGATTAACAACAGCAGCATTAGGAACATGATTGTTAGTCCGTTTCAATATAAAACCAAGTACTTAGTTGTATTGTTCTTGAAAAAATATATTTAGCAGACATATTGTATACAAGAATAAGGCGGACACCAAAAAGTAGAATATATTGTTTTTAATTTTACTACGAAAAACTAGCAGCTAGCAAGTTTGATTAATACCCGATTGTTCCTCAAACTGCAAAACCACTCTCGTTTTCTGATCTAGTTATCACCAATCTAAGTAGATTTTACTAGAGCTGTATAATCCAGCAAGTACAACAAGCACCACATCTTATACTGCAGTAGGAAAGGTACGAAGAAACATAGAGAGAAAAGATGCTCATTGGTTTTATCTTTTGGTCCTGCAATGCACTGATGATAGCCTTTATTATTGGGTCTCTCCATATTTCTAGGATCTATAACATTTTAGTTTGTTATAATCTTATGCTAAGTAGGTATACCGCAGATTAGAAGGACATTTGCATGTAAACTTGTTACTTATATGCAATATGATTCTAATTAAATTCCAAAAATGCAGAGTTGTACATGTGATATCTTATACAGTGTTTCATTATCCTGCAGTAATCTTAAGCTAATAGGCATACTGTTTAAATATATATAACAAATTTAGTAGCCACCATTCCTAATAGCTGTTTTATACACGTCATCTTGTTTTTACCCAAAAAACATAACAAAACAATGTCTACACCCAAAAACACCCAAACCAACAACAAAATCAGTTTTTAAACAAATAATTATTCATCAAAATATAAAACAAATAAATTAATATGCAATGCATATGCATTAAAATGAAAAAATGATGGCTGTTTTAATGTGTACGCATGGTGCCACTGGGTTTATTCAGTACTTTTTTTCAAGTAAAAAAACCATTATTGGCTATGGGTTTAACTAAAAAACAAATGGAGTTATGCACAACTATCAATAACAACATCTTATAAACTAAGATTTTAAAGCAAACAGGGCATCTTTCTACTTTTCTTGTTTATCTACGGTCCAAATTATTTCTTTGGTAACATCTCAAATCTTTGTTCTAGTTAAAGATTTTAACATTTGCCCACGTTTTATTGTTCAACGTACCTTTTATTTAATATTTGTGATTAATGTTGATAAGATAACATTGCTTTTTATGGAAAAAATGAGGTGCGTGCACGTTTCTTATCATTCTACATTAGTACCATTATTAGCCTAAAGAACAAACATAGGATTTAACAACTAATAAAGCCAGCTTTTATCAAATTGTCCGTCAGTTAAGTTTGCTACTCAAATCTCCTGCTTAATAAGCCAAAGAAGAGATTCACCTTACAAATTATTCTATGACAATATAGCAAATGAACAAATAATTTATTGAAATGGAGGTTATTAATTCTACCTTGTTATTTTGATTAAAAGCGGTTCAAAGAAGAAAAGAAAAGTGACAAATAGTAAGCGTACGCATCAATTTATAGTAGGAATGATAAAAATAATTGTACCATAATGATATGCAGAAAAGACCATTGTCTATCAACCAATGCATATAGAGAGAAAAAGAAAAGACAAACTAACAGCCAAGTAACAAATTCTTATGTATCATAACCTCAAACACATTTTCACCAATAAGCTCAAAGATTTAATATATACATTACATATATTTTCTTAGGCAAGAGCTTGATCAATATACCAACCAAAATTAGTGGAAAAAACAAATATGCATATAACAAAAGGTGTTGATTTCTGAAAATAAACTTGCATAATGCGCGATGTTTTAAAAAAAACTTTATATTCTTCCTTTTAGTTGACTGGGAGTACGTCAAAATTTAAAAACTTAAATTGCATTTTAGCTTGCAATTACGTGTCGTAATGTAAACAAATAGATATCATGAATGAAACGTATTTCATAGCTTATGGCAATTTGAATAATAAAATTGAAGAGAAACGAAAAATATACTAAATGTTGAGAATTTTTCCTAATGTTATTTCTTAATGTAGTTAAGTTTTTAGCATACTTTCAAACTTCGGCATCATGATTTCTCAACTCAAACTATGGAACAAATTACCATTCTCTCCTCCTCCCATCCTCATATTTTCAGCCACTATCAAAATGCCCATTGCGAGACCAAAAGATAAAATCAGTGACCAAAAGATAAAACCAGAGCTTTCTGATCTTTACTTGTGCCTTTCTGTTCTTCACTTTCTTCTAGAAATATGTATTTAACAGATTTAAATAGAAGCAACAATGTACATTAAGTCTATTATTGCAACGTTGCATTTCAATGTTACTTGATAGAAAGGGAATTCAAGATATGTATATTTCATCGACGTGATTGGCTAGTTAAGCAAATTACAAGTAGAAAGGATCCAAATAGTCGAACTGCACGTGCATATATAGAACAGAAGCATAAATTCATAAAAAGGGTTATAATTTAAAATCCTAATATAATCCTAATAGTAGTATGACAGTAATACAACCTTACTATAGGTTATGACAGTAATGCATAATATATTAAACAAACTTAAGATGTATTCTTCAGCAACAATATATCTTTCAATCTGCAAATGGTATCTCATTTGAGTAAAATATAGAGATGAAACAACAACATTTAGTCCTAAGTTTTCTAGAATACTAATAGTCATTGACAGCAAAAAATAAAATAGAATGCATATTTTCTCAAAAGTTTATGGATAGTTTCAGTTTATCTATCTGGATAAAGGAAAAAATATCTAATTTTATACTGCATGTTTTTCTATAAGATTACTAGATAGTAAAGCACACTCAAAATACAAAGCTTAACAAAAGCTAATCAAAATATTTGTTTTAATTTCATTCTATGCTAAAAAAACAATTTCAAATCTAGTTTCGCATTTAAAACTAATAATGCAGCCCATACAAAATTTGATATTTAATTTTAACTAAAAAATAATAACAAAAATACCTTTATCTGCATTTGTGGGCTCAGGTTGATGGATGCTAAGAGCTCGAATTGAGATTTGGATACTGGAACACTGAAGAGGGAGAGCGTAGATGTTATTATGGCACGATGGTTGATGGTGGTAGTTGGCGACTGCTCGACTCGAAGGTGGAGAGAATTTCTTATATGGTTTTGGTGCTTAGGATTTTAACAATAAAGTAATCTAAGGTTTGCAATGAGTGGTGACATGACATGACTTGCCTAGAATTTAGAGGAGATGAAGAATGGATGAGATGAAGGCGAGCTAGATGAGTGGGAAAGTTTGAGAGAAGGAAAAGACTGGAGCGGAGAGGCTGGTAGTTGAAAACTAGACGTCCCATTGTTTTCATTTTCGCTTTTGGTAGTGTTTTGGTGTTAAAGTGGAAGAAAGAGAAATGAGCGGTCAAACATAAATTTATTGGCGGGAAAATTAGCAGCGTTTAGCTATTTATTTTTGCTCTTACAAATGACCCGTAGTAGCATTAAGCTTTGGAACGATGCCGATTAAAGCTAGGAAGTTCCATTAATATAATTTTCAAAAGGCTTAAGATCAAATGAGGATGGGAGCCAAGGACTTAAAACCGTCTAAAGCTGGCATTCATGGCTTTAACAGTGCTGCAACCGAAGTAGTCGAATATGTCGAATTGCCCGTGGAGTTGGGAGAAGGTAACCGCAGGAGAGTGCAGATTTTGCCGTTTGTAGTCTTGGATGTTGACTCTTCATACAATTCTTTTCTGGGCCGACCAACCCTAGTTGAGTTTCGGGCAGCCCTTGCCCCATGGAGTTTGACTTTAAAGTTCCCAACTGATAACGTGTTGGGGTTTTGCATGGTGATCAGGCGACCGAACGTGCTTGCTATGTGGATGAATTGAGAAACGCTCAACGGAAGGAGAAAGGAAAGGGTGTGGACAAGTCTCTCCGCATCCAAACCATCGAAGATTGACAACCAATGCCTAGGCCTTGGCTCGGGCGCTACAGTCGGTTCTATAAAGACATGGATCTGAGGGATGACAATGAGAAGCCCAAAGAGACCAAAGCTGCACCGGCTAAGCTAACGATTGACATCACGGTCAGCCAGATGACCCGTCACGGGTCCTAAAGATCGAATCACAGCTCAACCCCCTGATGATGAAAGAACTTAATAGTTTTCTCCAAGCGAATCATGACGTGTTTGCTTGGACTCACTCTGACATGTGTGGGATCTCGCCTACCATTGCGAGCCACAAATATCGACCTGAGGCAAGTCCCGTTGAAATAGAAAAGGCATAATATGGATATGGAGAGATCTACTGCCCTTAAAGAGGAGGTGGATAAGCTCAAAAGCAATGGGTTTATTCGCAACGCCCTCTACCTTAAATGGTATCTAATCATGTATTTGTGAGGAAGGCGAATGGAAAATGGCGGACATGCGTTGATTACTTGGACTTGAACAAGGCGTGCTCAAAAGATAGTTTTCCCCTTCCAAGGATTGACCAGCTGGTAGACTCAAGCATAGGACATGAATTGCTATCTTTCATGGATGCGTACTCTGGATATAACCAAATACCGATGCATATTCCCGGTTAGGAGCACACCAGCTTTATTACCGATGTCGGATTGTATTGCTATGTGGTAATGTCATTTGGATTGAAGAATGCTAGAGCCACCTATCTCAACTTGTTTCTATCTCGAAGGTTAAAATTATCATCGAGGCAATGCCTAGAGGTAACACTACATCAACTTGCCTGGCATCACTTTCAATCGAGGGATGGCATTTGTTTGGAATCGAGGAGTGCTGGTAAGAATATAAAATTCAATTTCTATATACGATCATTTTTAATTATCCCTGATAGTTGATTTATTAACTATCGATTCGGCTTTCTTCATTGTGTATCGTCAATCTAAGACGATTTGATGCTCATTTAAGTGTTGATATCCTTTGTCGGAAATAACTAAAACCAAAGCGTGAGTGGGGGCCAAGCTATGTGCGATTGCTTCCATTAGGGTATTTTCACATCTACTCTAGGTCGGTTTCGGTTATATGCACAATAAGATGTGAAATACTATGATTCTCGGTAAAGGTTGGTGGGGTCCAACTTGGAGGTTTTCGAGAGCCATCGTAGTTCTCAAGTATCTTCTAGAGGTATACTTTAGGTAAGGGGGGTGCATCCTCCTAGTCATTTGTTGGAAAATTTTCCTTTTCTTTGATTCCAATTTTTTTTAAATTTACCTCTTTCTTAATTACATCAGGAAGTGTTGTGAGAACTTCGCGATGTTTAATTATTTGTATCTGTTGTTGTGATTAGACGTTGTTATTGTAAAGGGAAATTCCATGGTTGGTGGCATGGTCTCGCATATTACGTTTATTTCTACCTTTTTTGTTTAGAGATTTGCTCATACTAGACTTATTGTCTGACCCGAGTTGTTTGTTTCTGTAAACTCTTGGGCACTCAATTATATTTGAGCAATCCGAGAGTAGTAGGTTTTCTTTGGGCTCTTTGAAGATGATGGACAAGCAGGAGGCTCTTTTATCAATCTAGTTATCTATTTCCACTGTATGTTATGATAATTATTTATGTATTTTGTATCGGTATGTGTAAAGTTAGAATGTGTAACTGCCTAGTCTGATGGTTGTAGTATTTTTGTGTTACTCTGATCACTCCATGTTTAGGAGTGACCTGATGTACCATATTATTTTGTATTATATGTGGCTGTTCCATTGTGAGTTATTCATGTTCTTTATTTTTACCCCATGGCAACTCGCCTTTCAGATGCTTGGCCAATGGCACACGAACATCGAGGATGTGTTAAGTGTCATTCTCAAGGGTTAGGAAGATGGGTCGTTACATTAGGAATGATAAATATACTCCATAGCAATTTTCTTAAAAGAATTTGATAAAGAAAGTTATTATCCAATGAGATATTGATAAACAATAGGAGTTGGTGAAAAGATTTACTTTTAATAGCAAGAAAACAGTTTTCATAGTAATTACGATATTGCCACATCGAAGCTTACGATACCGCAGTTTATAGTGCCCATCTATGATCTTTGACGTCAACCAAGTGTGATGCATAAGATATCAACTTTGGTTGGTATGAAATGGATTGGCATTGGTTTGGGTATGAAGAATAGCACCAATATCGACATCGACACTCTCAACATGTGTAATAACGTAGGTTTTCCTTAAGATTTTATCACTGCATATTTACCCTGCCACGTGTTTTCAATGTCGACACTGACCCTATAAGGCAGCAATGACGCTATTTTACTATATTAACTCCTTTAGGCGGTGACATCAATCTTATTGCTTCCAACGTTGATTTTATAATGGCTATAGTGACGCCACACTTTTCTTTAAGACATTGACACCAAAAGTAATCAATGTCTCCATTTCCATAACTCTAAGTTTTAAAGCTTTATCCTATGCAAACCCACAATGCCGCTTATAGTCGGTAATCTATATATGCGATGTAAACAGTTTTGGCTCTATGCACTTATAATTTGCTGATCAAAGGCTTTAACATGATTTTGTAAAAAGGGGTGCGATAACCCCTAGTGGCGATATTGATGTTGAGTTTCATCAATATGACAGATTTGGCTTTATATTTTATAGTTATGAGGGGTGACAACCTCTAAATGGTTTCGAAATTCATCAATATTATGTTATAAAAGCATATATCTTGGCATAAGTATTTTGGATAAAATAAAGGGCTAAAATTTCCCTTCTTTTAGACATGATTCCAAGAGTTGAATCAATTATAAAGGTTTTGTTTAAAGGAAATAGAAAAGGATATTTAGCCCATAGTTTTACTATAGAATTATTGTTCTTATCACCTTTAGATAAACTGTGATATGATGATTTACTCAGAGATTAGAGAAACCAGATGAGACTGGTGTAGGGTTGCACCCTATACTCTAGCTGTTGCCCCTAGCTGATATTATCCAAAATTCATGTGCATAGGGTTTTGTCAAGGTAAGACTAAAAGTAGGTTTACGAACATAAAGGAATACATAAAGGTAAGATAGGTTATTGGTTTTCCTACAAAACCACTAGGATCAGAATGACCCTACGAATAGTAAGTTTTGGACAAACTGTCCAATTTTCTTCTAATAGTAGGTTAGAGAATTTGATATATCTTGTAGGCCCGTGTCAGCCATATAGTTTGTAGTTACCCTGAGAACACTATGAAATTAGGACAGATAGTCTATTTATTTAGACAAATTAATTATGATTACCCATGTGACATGCATGTATATGATTGTTTATATTGTTTAATTTAACCATCGTGGTTGCAGGTGCACTATTATGAAAGACATATTTAAAGGATAATAGTGAGGGGAACCCGTTCCACTCAGTAGCGTGGTCTCACTAGATATCCATTTATAGAGATGGCATATTATTATTCGCACCAGAATTTTTGTATGACCCAAAGTTTTTGGTTTTTTGCCTTTAACTCTCGGGTGCTCATTTGAGTAGTTTAAGAGTAAGGTTTCCAGTTTATTTTGGTTGGACGAATAAAGCTTCCATGGACGTGGAGGAGGCAAATCTAGCTATATAGGAGTCTAGCTATTTAATATCCACTATGTTGTAGTTTTATTATGTTGGAATGTGTGTAAGACAGATGTTATAACAGTCTAGTAGTTAACTCTGATCAATCAAATGGGCATCTTCATATGTTGCTCTGGAGTATTTTGCAATAATTATATCTTATTTGAACCGGGAAAATGTTTGGGATTATGTAATGAATGTAAAAAATTATCTTTGAAATGAAATATGAAAGTTTGTTTTGAAATTGTATTTGAAAATTTTCATATTCATGTGCTTCTAATGTAATTGATACGATTAACATGACTGCATTTTACCACCAGAAATTCAAAATATAGATGACTGCAGCATCTGTAGCGGTTAGTTTCGGGCCTCAAAATGGGGGACGTTATAGTAATCTACTATCGCAAGATCCAGACACAATCGCAAATTCAGGTGGGCGTCCCCACATACCTCTTCTTTACGAGCACACTAGAAGCCTCCGAGTTATCAACGATTCCTTTGCACACATCTCCAAAATGGAACTCAATTGCTATTCCATTACGGCTATCTTTATAGCAGGACACTGCCGCAAATCCCACTCGCAAGCCCCATCGTTAAGCTTGCCCTTGTGGATCACCGTCACGACTCCCATCATTAAGTCACCATCTTTGGAACACCTCTAGCCACCCTTGTAAGTCATAGAGCCAACATACTAAGTCCCGAAGCCATAATGTCTTCGACATCGAGGCACCACACCATTGCTTCACTAGTCACTGCACGAAGCCCAAGGTCATCCTAAGTTGTCCGAAAGCCATCCATCCTTGCTCCCCATCAACTCATCAAAGATCCCCATACTTTACTTCTGTTTGGTCCAAGTCATGTCCGTCCTACCACTATGCAACCCTAAGTACCCTTCCTTGTTTGGTACTTAGGTATAACCCCATCGAACAGAGAAGTCTTTCTGGTCTTCTATAGCGCCACCTGACAGAAAATTATGTCCGGTCCCCCATGGCTCCACTAGACAAAGAAGTCTGTCCGGTCTTCCGTAACACCACCGGACATAAAATTCTATCCAATTGCCCATAGCTCTACCGGATAGTAAATGTTGTCTGGTCTTCTCCATCACCGGACCAATCCAATGCCCAACTATACCAAGTCAAGCAAGCAATACCGAACCAAGCCAAGCAACCACCAAGGAAGCTTACCACCGAACCAAAATCTTGTAGTTTCTCACTTCTTGATTTTATATCGATTTCACCGCTATGCTCTGTTCTTCGGGCTTTGTGCAATCTGTATCCAATGACTCAATTCTCAACAACCTTGAGTCAATCCGCCGAAGTTCAATTTCACGGTTCCTAACTCTAAGTCGCTCCGATGAGCGTTTCAACCATACAAGAATTCGCACAAACACCGTGCATGCAACAATCAACATTCAAACATTCAAGCATGCAAACATACAATAATCCATTTCAAAATCATCCTATAATTTGTTTCTAATATAGCCTATTATACATCAAGGCAACCGAACATCAAATTGACATAATTAGAACACTTTGAAACATATTAAATTCGTTTTACTTCAGGTTTGACTTAGAAAACAGCTCCAAAACATGATTTTGACTTTAAAAATGAGTTTAAAACATGCCAAGACCTATAGGAACATACATACATACATACATAAGGTGAGAGATGATAAATTACTCACCAAAACCCCAAGTAGTGCATATTTGCACGCAAATCGAGGCAAATCCGAGAATCAACAGCAAAGATGTCATTTTTCTTCCCCAAAAATGTAGATTTGAAGATATCTAACAAATCTCCTCACTAATCTAACCCTAATATATGATTTACACTTGATTTGGAGGAGAAAAGAGAAGGTTTTGGGTAGAGAATGGGTTAGTGGGGGCTTAGATCTAAGGGAGAAGGTGTAAAAGTGATTTAGGGATGATGGTTCAGCTATATAAGGTCTCTAAACTCGAAAATGGGCTAGTGGACTTGCCTCCAAACTCACTAATTACCTACTAAGCTGTTCCAAAAACTGTCAATCTTCTAAAGTCATATCTTCTAGCCAAAAAGTCCAAATCGCTACTATAACCAGTCTACAAAAAAGGAAACCATCATATCTTTCCAATTGAAGTGGTCTTGGACGTTGATTTAGTTCCTATCAAAAGTTATAGCCGATACAATTTTCTAGGGGTAAAATTTTCTAGAAAAATTCTAAATATAGGAAATGTTTCTAATAGGCATTTCCCAAAGTTATAGAGTCATACGATCTCATATGGATTTAAAAATAATATTTTTCGATCTTTCGATATGTAAAAATACAGGTCATTACTCTCTCCCCCTTTTAGGAATTTCACCCTCAAAATCCCCAGTACAAACAAGGTATACTCAAACATAGCTACACTGTATGCCTATCATCCACGAGCAAACATGTCAAACATCAAACATGCATGAAAAAGCAATAAATGATATTTATGCCTACCCTAGCATGCATGATACTAAACTATCCTATATGATATTGACACTGAAAGTAAATGCGATAAATAGAAGTCTCACCAAGTAAAGAGCTCCAGATAAGCGGTCCTCATGCTCTCATCGGTCTCCCAAGTACAATCTCCTTCTCTCTCACTCCACTGAACTTTTACCACCTCTATCATCTTTCTCCTAAGCTGCTTTGTCTCCCATCGGATGATACGAATAGGCCTACAGGGTCTCGATGCTTTTGGTTCAATCTCAATATCATCAAGATGATCCGGTTGAACTATCATGCATGAGTTGTGCACAAAATTCCACAAATGAGATGTGTGGAGCACATTATGCACGCCCGCCATCTTCTGAGGCAAATCGACTCTATTTGCTAGATTCTTGATCCTCTCAAGTATCATAAAAGGACTCGGTGCCAACTTCGCCTTAGCATCGAATCGAACAACATTCTTTAAAGGAGAGATCTTGACAAACACCATGTCATCGACGGAGAACTCTAAATCGCGTCTTCTCCTATCAGTGTAGCATTTTGTCTATCCTGTGCAGCTTTCATTCGTTGCCAAATGATTTCGATCTTCTCCAAAATCATTCTAACCATATCTGGCCAAAGTATCAGTTTCTCGCCCACATCCCACTATCATGAAAGAGCGTTGCATGGTCAGTCATATAACGCCTCTAATGGTGCCATACGAATGTTGGACTGATAACTGTTGCTGTATGCGAATTCTACTAAGTGTAGATGGTCGTCCTATGAGCCACCAAAATTGAGAATTCAAGCTCTCAAGAGATCCTCTAGAAAAGAATTCACCCTCTTGGTCTGCCTATTTGTTTATGGGTGATAAGCTGTACTGAGATGCAGCTTCATCCCCAATGCCTCTTGTAAGCTCTTTCAAAACCCGCTAGTGAACAAAGGGTCTCAGTCGCTCATAATGCTCTTCGGCACACCATGGAATCGTTTAATCCATTTCACATACAACTCGGCCAACTTAGATGTCGTTCTACTAGACTTGACGCGTATGAATCGGGCACTCTTCGTCAATCCATTGACTATGACCCAAATGTTATTGTACCCAGCTCTAGTCCTCGGCAATCCATCGAAACTTGTTTCCACTTCCTCTTGGAAACCTCAAGCGTTTGTAGCAAACCACTCGGCTTCTTCTGCTCTGCCTTTACCAACTGACAGTTCATGCATTTCAAGATGAATGTCCTAACATCCTTCTTCATCCCCTTCCAATAAAATGTTTGCCTCATATCGTGGTATATTTTTTGCGACCGAGATGTATATTCAATTTCAAATGATGGCGCTCGTGTAACACCTCATCCCCCAACCCATTAACATCAGGAACAAACAATCTCCCATCCTTAAGGAGCCAACTGTCACGGTCGATCCCAAACTGCTTCATCTCCTTAGACTCGATCCCTCCCTCTATCTTTGCCATCATCTCTTCTAGTCTACCGTCTCTCCTCTAACAAGTACCGAATCGCTCAATCAAGGTAGGTCTAATCATCAGGCTAGCAAACACTTCCAGCTCTAGCACACATCGAGGTCTAAAATCATAACCAGTGATGAACTCAACTGCTTCCATTCTAGGAACATTACTCCCAAGCTAGCATGTCTTCTACTTAATGCATTAGTGACCGCATTTCCCTTACCAGGCGTATAGGAAATGTCGAAGTCGTGGGAGGCTAGGAACTCTAGCCATTGCTACCGATGAAGGTGTAGGTCCTTCTGGAAGAATAAATACTTTAACAACTTGTTGTCCATATAAAACTCGAACCTCTCCCCAAGCAAATAGTGCCTCTATATGTTCAAAGCAAACACTATTGCTGCCAAACCCAAATCGTGGGTTGGATATTTATTCGCATGCGGCTTCAGCAGTCGACTACCGTAGGCAACAACCTTTCCCCTCTGCATCAACACTGCCCCAAAGTACCATAGGTGTAACAACACACCCTTTGTAATACCTAAAAGTTGACGCCTTACATCATTGCATGACTATCGAATGCCAAAAAAGATAGATTATCGGTGGAAAATTAGAAGAAAATAATAAACCAAGACATCTATACGATCTCAGAATGGAATGAATAGCAGATAATATAATGAATATACATGAATAGAATAGAATAGAATAACAATAAACAAGAGACCGCACTAGTGAAAGAAACTAACAAATAAATATCAGTACAGAATAGTCATAATACATCAACTCCAAAAGCACGGAGTTTTGAATAAATACCTGATACAATGTTCTCGTATATAAATAATAGGTCTGTCATGTACAAATAAAAAACAAAGTATATATATATATCTAAACATCGATGTCACCTCCAAAATGCTCCAGCTGCGCACTCTGTTAGCATATCCCCAAAAGCACCTAACTCTCGAACTACTCAATTGAGTACCCGAGAGTTGTCATGACATAGGCAGACAAAGACAAAATCTGGGTCATACATAACGTCTTATGTGAGGGGAATTATCTCAAAATACTGTATATTAAAACAATATACAAATAAACAGGAACTACTAATCACAGCTGTCCCTCTCCACAAACATGGCTTAAGGGTAATCTGGCATGCCTGTAAAAAAGTATAGTGAATCCATTTCAAAAGTAGGGTATCATATCTTAACCTGCTCTTCTCATGTAACAACAAGTTAGCACAATGTCTTCCATTGCACTACATGCCCAAAACTACTAATAATATAGTACAAATATACCATGATCAAACCGTGATCTCAAAACAACGATCATTGCTACTAATCTCGATAAGATATGTCCCACGCGTATGGTCACTACTACTAAGACCAAATAGGTACGCCACAATGCGTGTGGTCACAACTGCTAAGACCGAATGGATATGCCACAATGTGTATGGGCACTACTGCTAAGACCAAACATTCGTAAGATTATGAACATAGGATCCAAAAACGTCCAAGCAATCACAACAAGATAAAGTTATTCACGGTCCCTCTAATACCGTTTTGAGTGTGTCGTGGCCATCAACAACACTCTAGGTACACCACAAGAAGGTCGATACCTGGGTAGGTTACTAAAAGTCCATACACTGGGTAGGTCACATAAGTCCATACCCTTGGTGTATAACAACAAGTCAACACCAAAAAAATCATAGATTACTCTAAGGTCGAAATCTTAGAGTATGGACTCACTTCGTATATAACGTATGGAATCGCTACGCACAACTCCAGTCGCCATGGCCTAAACACCCATCGGACAACTCTAACAAAACCTCATACTAACCGAAATTGGATTTAAAATGGAAAGCATGACCTCAATATCATAATACTCCTCCAAAATACTCTCTCGATCTACCTCAAAATCTACGGTTTTCGAATGCTTGCAGGGTGGATCCCACGTGGACTCCAAAATAAAAGTACTCCAAAACCTACGAAATCTTCACAGGTTTTAGCCTTTGAAAAATGATGAACACTAGTCCAAACCTTGCCTCAATCGGAGTTTTTATGCAAAAGGTATCACATTTTGAAATTTTGATGGATCAATCGACAAATTCGAACATCAGGTATTCAGACGTCTGAAACGTTATTCACACATCTGAATTTTTAAAGTAGATGTTTGAATAATGTTTTAAATGCCTAAAATCCCTTGAAAATACACTAATTCATCTTTATTAACCCCCAGGATTTATCCAGACGTCTAGCTACCAAAGTTAGACGTCTGGATGCTTGTTATTGGCAGGAATAACCTTCAAACATCCATAACTTCAATTTATAGCTCCAAATGACTCGTCATTTCTGCCACTGTGACCATGGTGAAATCCTCTTCAATCTAGATACCTCAAAGAATGAATTTACATAATTTTAATTTTCTTTGGCCTTGTGCATAGCTCATACGTGTGTCGATACACTCATTCGTGCAAGCTTATGCACACACGTTCATGCAAACCCATAACAAAAAACAAATCACATTTTGGACTTCACTAAGATGATTACTCGGACCGGTATACTCTTACGTAGCGCACGCGGTAGTTGCTATGTGTAACGACCCTGAATTTTTGACATTTGAAATGTGAATATTTAATTGGGTTTAAATATTCGAATGATAGTTTAATTTGAAATTCAAATATCAGAATGAATCTGGCGATTAAATTATTGAATTTAATTATTGAAACTGGGTAAAAATTTTAATCTTCAGTTTTAAGCTGATTAAAAATAATCTGAAGGCTTAGAAAATTTATATTGATAATGCTGAAGGTATTGGAACTTCCATGATTGAATTTGAAACTGTTTTGTTCGGTTTTGAAATTTATCGTTTAAATCGATATTTAAAAATAGCGTTCCGGAGCACAGTCTCGGAATTTGACGAAACCAGTTCCATTGGATCTGTAATATTGTATTATTATCGGATTTCAATTTTCGTGGTGATTGGAGTTGTTGTGTGAGCGTATGATATATATACGCGCTGAAGATTATATTGAAATTCAATATTTTAACTGGGTCCAAAAAGCTATCTTTTTCATACGATCGAATTTGGACTCGAAACCTTTTCCATTGCGTTCGGAATAGGCGTATAACATTACAAACGCCTGGCGGCACGCCTCGATAGGAAGTCAAAATTTTTAGTTGACTTTATCGGAACGATTCAAATTTGAATTTGAATTGAATATTTACACTAGTCAAACCCTCAGCCGTATTCTTTCACATCTAAACTTTTTGTTGTTACTGTTGCCTTCTTTTGCAAGCCATCTTCTGATCGACATCACATCTTGTCCCCTTCGTTTCTTTATCACGCGAGCAATTCTTTATCTTTCAGAAGCAATTAGAGAATAAAATAAATGGCCGCGTTCTCTGTTATTTTAGAAATCGAGCTTTACTTTTATCTTTAAAATAAAATCGAAAGTGAATCCATTCGAAAAAAATAAATAAAATCGCGTGCTCTTCTGCAGTTCGAATCTTTGATTCTACTTTCCCTTCATAGATCGTATTAAGTTGCCGATCGAATCAGTCGAGCCTTCTTCCCCACGAAAATAAATAATGGCGACACAGTAAAATTTCAAATCGAGTCAAATTTTCTCGTTTTGGGCATGGGACGTGGGCTAAGGCTCGAAGTCGATGAAGAGGCTGGACGATGTCATAGTGGCGACGTGAGCTCGCGAGCAAGGGAGAGGGCAGATCTGGGGCAGCAACAGCGTCGAGCAAGGAGGCGCATCGCGCCTTGCAATTTGAAGTCAACGGCTCGAGGTGATGGTGGTGTCGCGTTTGGGCGCGCGTGCGTGGTGGGTTTCACGTGACGGCGAGGCCTGGGACAGTGGAGGCAGTGGGGTAGTGTCGCGATAAAGGCAGTTGAGGGCTGAAGGTATTTGATTCTTGTTTTCAATTCAGTTTAATCACACACACACACACACACACACATATATATATATATATATTATAGAAAAATTTACAGTAAAGGGAAATACTGCTTTGATCTTTACAGAGAAAATATATACATATATATGAATCACGGTAGGTTTGGTAAAAAAATTTATTATTTTCAAAATTTTGGATATATATATATATGCAGTTAGAAATATATATATATATATATGAATTTTTAAATGTTGAAAAGTTTATGTACGATCTAGATTTTGAATCTATTAACTCTCTAGTTATATATGTATGTATATGTATAGTTCAAAAGAAAATTTGGTTTAAATTGAATTTATAATTAAGTTATTAAAGGAAAGTTAGTTTGAAATTGAAATGTTTAGTTAAGTAAATTTATTTAAAAGAAATTGGTTTAAAATAAAAAATTTGGGGTAATTAAAATTACCAAACGAAAATTGATTATTCGATCTATTTTGAATATTAACAAAATCATACGAATTGCTTATACAAGGTCAAAACTGTGAAATCAAGCGGAAATGGAAATGGGATTGCAAAAACAAAAGCAAAGGTGAGATATTCTCACTCAAACAAAGGGTTTGTTTAATTTTAAATAGTTATATTTAAAATTATTGATTGTGTTGATTGTGTGCTTGAATGATAGTATACACATAGTAGTATATAGTAATATATATATTGGCATATGTATATATTGGAGTTATTGATTTCCCACATTATATAGGGGATGAGACCCTATGCGCCGCATAATAGCGGATGATATTTTATAAATCCCATATACCGCGATATTCCACCTCGAAGTGGAATTGGTATTGTGCTAACGTCTGTGGATGCAGGGAAACAGGTTGGAGGGATCCAACTGGATTCCTCAAATTGTATGAATTTGTTTCATATGTTGTGTGATAATTTATTCATAATCTGTGAATGATTATATTTGTGATTGGATGTGTTGAAGGCTATAATTTAGCCGAATGTATTTTTGGTATCGTTGGATACCAGAAATAAATGAAATTGGATTTTTGAAAATAAAAATTGGAAATTTTAAGTAAATTCTTTTGAAAGAATTGGTTGAATTTCAAAGAAGGAATTTTAAAGCGTAAAGTTGATTTTTGAAATCTTATCGAATTATTTCCAAAATATGGGAAAAGATTTTTATGAATGGATTTTGAATAGTATTATTCGAAAGTTGGGAAATTTATTTAAAATGAAATTTTAAATGGTTTGGAAGAGATAAAGGAATTTATTTTAAAAGGTGATAAAGGGTTTGAAATCCAATTGATAATTGATTTGGTATTTGAAAAATAAATCTTTGGGAAATCGATATGAAATTTTTTTATTAGGTGTTGAATTAAAATGGATTTTGTGTTGAAATAAATTTAGAAATCGATTTGCAAATGATTTGGTATTTGAAAAGAACTTAGAAATCAATTTGAAATTGATTTGGTGTTTGAAAGTGAATATTTGGAAATTTAAATTCACAGTGGGAATTTCTAAAGAAAAAGGGAAATGAATAATATCGGGGATTTTATTCCGCGAGTGAATGTGATTTGAAATTTTTTTTCAAAGTGATGAAGTGTGGAAAATGTGATTTGAAATTTGTTTTCAAAGTAATGAAGTGTGAAAAGTGATTTGAAATCGGTTTTCAAATGTTAAAGTGTGGAAAAAAAAAATATCTTGTGAAGATATTTTGAAAATAAATAATTTGGGAAAATTATTTAAATTGGTTGATTGTTGTGAATGTTGTTGATAGTTAAATAACCGACTATCAATATTTGCCTTCGAAATGGCACTTGATTTGTTTTTAAAAACAAACGCTCACTATTCGGGTTAGCCGGGAAAAGACCTTTGTGTCATATAACCCATTCCGAATAAGTGATACGACGATATAGATCGTATTGAAGACCGGTGTGAAGACCGGGTATTTTTGAAAATGAAAGGACAACCTGTCAAATGTCTCTGCACCGAGTTGCGTATAGAGATTTATATCACTCTTCTTGTGATGGGAAGTCCAGACGTGATTAGTGAATATCCAGATTGCAAGGGCTTCTTTGGAAGTGCCTTCGGTTCCGTTCGATCCCGGAACGGACTTGTATGGATGTGTGTCTGACGTTACACTTTGAGATGTAAAGCTGGTTTCTATCAAATACATTTCTGTTGGTGGCGGAGAATTTATTCTCTTAGCTTAACACCCTTCTCTGAGACGTACGAGCTCAGAGGTTATGTAGTTGATGGTTACTAGTGATACATTCCCAATTTGGTAATGTGGCATACGAAGTGTTGTTGATCATTTGTTGATCAAAGCGTGGCTTTGTGAAAAAGCGTGGCTTTGTGAAAAAGCGTGACTTTGTGGACGAGACTTCGTCGAGCCTCACAACCCGGTAATGGTCGAAACAGGAATGTTGCGGCAAAGGTTTTTAGGGGTAGCGCCCCTAGGGTATGTCATTTCCTTCTGGATATAAAGGTGATATCATGGTATGGAGCCCAGATATTTTACCTATGTTGATGCTGCAAATTTATTATACTTTGTGGTTGTTGCTTTGTGGTTGAGGATCCTCGGATAAAGGTCGGTGACGACCGGGGGATGACATAGCTCGTGTGTTAGTTACCTAGTTACAGCTTGGTTAAAGCGTGAGGTAATGTCGGCCTTGTGTTTGCAGAGATCCGGTTAGGTTCTCGGGGCGTCTTTCCAGAGGCATTTCATTTCGGTGTAAGGAAGTTCCTTTGCCAGACCATTTGTTGGAAATCCAAAGAAACAATACGAACTCTGTACGGTTTTAGTTGTATAACCTGCTATGGAATGTGGCGGTAACCTGCTATTGAACGTAGTAGCTATAGTAGGCATACAATAATGGTTGTATGTTGGCTAAGATTGATATTATACTTTTGAAATGTTTTCCACACTATACATTAATAATAATATCAACTGATTTTTCGTAGTAAGCATATTTGACTATCATAAGGAGAAATCTCCTCCAATTCTGCGTTTGCATTGTGTGTGTGCTGGGAGGCCTTATGGTAGTTTCATTTTCCAAAACCATTGCGAATTTGTTTTATTTTCTTTGTGAAAATAACTGTTTTACGATCTCACACCAGTCACCATGACTGACTCGGAGTTTATTGTTCCCTTTCTAAACTCTGGGTGCCCATAATTTTCCACACGGGCAGCCTAGAGTTATGTTATCAGGATATTCTGGATATTCTGGAACTTTGTAGATGAGATGGATGGCAAAGCGTACTACCGTACTTGTTTATTTATTCCACTGTGTATTCTGTATGAGGACAAGTTTATATAACTGTCCATTGTTGTATTGAGCTGTATGTTGACTCTGATTGATGTATGTATAAACTGATATAGTTCTTTGTTTAAAGATTATTGATTCATCTATTGTATATTATTCCGCTGCAAATGTGAGATTCTGATATTGTTTCTGTTTCTTCTTCTTTATTTTTCTTCTGTCTTCTTCTACCTCTTCTTTTTAACCCTAGCAATTCGGTTTTCCGGCATTCGATTGCGCGGCATTTGATACAGTGGACGTATTAGTGTCGACTTTCGAGCGTCGAAAAGTCGAAACGTTACAAGTGGTATCAGAGCAGCCGGTTAAGCGACAACCCTGGCTCTGTTGGGTGTTACTCATTAGAGATAGAGTCAGTAGTACTCTAGAATGAGTGTGAGTGTAATAATAGTTATGAGCGGGTATTTGTTAGTGAATACAAAAAATTGTTTTATATTGTGTTGACTTATCGGATGATTGTTTATAGATTCTGGTCGGTGCAGTCTGGCCAACTGTAATCGATAGGGGTTTCTAAACTCTTAAACAAGATAATCTGACACAGTATTGTTTTAAATAGGGTAAATGAAATAATTTTGCCCAAAACTATTTTTATGTAGAAAAGAAATGATTTTCTATAAATTATTACAGTATATGGATGTTTGGTTGTTAGGAAGTGATAATATTGAATTATTATCCTTGTTATATGGAAAATGAATAAGAAAAATGGTATAACCAAAGATTTGGAGATAAATTCATTTAACAAATGAAATTTATAAATATGAATTGAAAGATATGGAAATAAAATTCATATACAAATGGGATTTGTAAATGTAAATTGTAAATGTGATTTATAATTGGAAATAGAATTCCAGGAAAGTATTTGAAAATAAAATTCATTTATGGAATGAAATTGGTAGTGTGAATTTATAAATGAGTTTTATAAAATAAAATAAAAGTGCCAGAGTAATATTTGCAATACGAATTAAAGAATATAATTAATTTCAAAGTTAGTTTTGAAATGTGAGTAATTGTTTAAAAGACTCTGGGATTTCTTTAAATAGTTATGGAATGTAAATAAGTTGATAACTTATAAAATATTTGAAATTTGATTGGAATAAGATTCAAATTGAAAATGAATGAATTTGTAAATTAACAAATGAGATTACATTTGTAAATAAATGAGTTGGAATTAAAAAATGAAATGAAATTTGGTTTGAATCAAGTTAAATAAAAATCCAAACTTGGAAACTAAAATAATATGGATTGAATTCAAGTAAACTGACTGATAATTTATTAATTCATGAAATAAATGAATTGGAAGTTGAATTGGTCGTAAGCAATTTAATTTGTATAGAAACCATTGAATTGAATGTAAATTAGATGAAAGCAATTTAATTTGTATTGAAACTTTATAAATTGCTAATGGAAATCGTTTTGGATGTATTGCTTATGAAATCTATGTATTTGCTATTGAAATAAGTGAAATGTTAATAAATTTCCTATATATGTCACTTATGTGTTTAAATTGAGTAAGTGCAGGTTTTTAGAAGCCGTTTGGCTGCATTTTGATTTTGCAAAATGCTAAATAAATAAACCGCTTTGCTTAAAATGCTAAAAAGGTACGCCTACGCAATACAAAATAGGAAATATGAACTGTTTTTGCTTTTCCGACCGAGTGGGTCAATGTATATATATTTATATCTTTTGTCAAATTGCAAAAGCTCCTCCGTACAAAGGAGACTCCGCCAAAATTTCTGAAAATTTTGGGAGTTAGAAAGAATTTTGAAAAAAAATTGGAAAATTTTGTTAACGGAAAATTGATTTTCAAATTGTAATGGTAACGTAGGAATTGAACTAGAAAATGAAAACCATTGTTTTGGTCGAAGTTAAAAGTCTTGGAAAAAGTGAACATCGAGTTTTCACTAAAATGAATTTTTGGTTTTTTGAAATTGTAATTGAATTCAAATGGGATTGAAAATGCAAAGTTGAAAGGAAATGAATATACAACTTTGTTAGTGAAGTGAAAATAAATATAAGAAGTATGTAAATACTTATATTGAACTTAAGAAAATAAAGAATAGAATTCTTAAGTAAAATGGGTATTGAGAATCTAATAAGTGAATTTGGCCATTGTTGTTAAGTAAAGTATACAGGGATTATAAAGGCTAAGGAAAATGGAATTGGGTTTTGATTTTGAAGATAATTTGAATTTCTCCACAAAAGGTATGTATTTGAATTTCAGTATGAAATTTGATGAGTTTCTTATTTTGCCACTTGGCATTTTGTTTTTCTATTGGAATTTGGGAGTCCGTAGGGACATTTTGTAGTAGTACCGAGCTAGCCACGCAAAGGAGTCACTGGCGAAATTTTTCGGAAATTTAGAGAGTTAGAAAATTTTTGAGAAAATTTTGAATTCAAAATTTGAATTTGAAATGAAATTTGAATTGTTAAGAAAACCATATTATTTAGAACTTATGGTTGATTGTGGAAAATTAATTAAAGTAATGATGATCTTTAATAAAAAGATTCGAGTTGATAATTTGATAAAATTGTTTGGTTTTGGGAAAATGATAAACGGGTGTTGGAGTATTCTTCTTAACTTGTAATTTCGGGACGAAATTCTTTTAAGTGGGGAAGATTGTAACGACCCTGAATTTTTGACATTTGAAATGTGAATATTTAATTGGGTTTAAATATTCGAGTGATAGTTTAATTTGAAATTCACATATCAGAATGAATTTGGCGATTAAATTATTGAATTTAATTATTGAAACTGGGTAAAAATTTGAATCTTCGGTTTTAAGCTGATTAAAAATAATCTGAAGGCTTAGAAAATTTATATTGATAATGCTGAAGGTATTGGAACTTCTAGGATTGAATTTGAAACTGTTTTGTTCAGTTTTGAAATTTATCGTTTAAATCGATATTTAAAAATAGCGTTCCGGGGCACAGTCTCGGAATTTGATGAAACTAGTTCCATTGGATCCGTAATATTGTATTATTATCGGATTTCAATTTTCATGGTGATTAGAGTTGTTGTGTGAGCGTACGATATATATACGCACTGAAGATTATATTGAAATTCAATATTTTAACTAGGTCCAAAAAGCTATCTTTTCCATACGATCGAATTTGGACTCGAAACCTTTTCCATTGCGTTCGGAATAGGCGTATAACATTACAAACGCCTGGCGGCACGCCTCGACAGGAAGTCAAAATTTTTAGTTGACTTTATCGGAACGATTCGAATTTGAATTTGAATTGAATATTTACACTAGTCAAACCCTCAGCCGTATTCTTTCACATCTAAACTTTTTGTTGTCACTGTTGCCTTCTTTTGCAAGCCATCTTCTGATCGACATCACATCTTGTCCCCTTCGTTTCTTTATCACGCGAGCAATTCTTTATCGTTCAGAAGCAATTAGAGAATAAAATAAATGGCCGCGTTCTCTGTTATTTTCGAAATCGAGCTTTACTTTTATCTTTAAAATAAAATCGAAAGTGAATCCATTCGAAAAAAATAAATAAAATCGTGTGCTCTTCTGCAGTTTGAATATTTGATTCCACTCTGCCTTCATAGATCGTATTCACTTGCCGATCGAATCAGTCGAGCCTTCTTCCCCACGAAAATAAATAACGGCGACACAGTAAAATTTCAAATCGAGTCGAATTTTCTCATTTTGGGCGTGGGACGTGGGCTAAGGCTCGAAGTCGACGAGGAGGCTGGAGGATGTCATAGTGGCGACGTGAGCTCGCGAGCAAGGGAGAGGGCAGATCTGGGGCGGCAACAGCGTCGAGCAAGGAGGCGCATCGCGCCTTGCGTTTGAAGTCAGCGGCTCGAGGTGATGGTGGTGTCGCGTTTGGGCGCGCGTGTGTGGTGGGTTTCACGTGACGGCGAGGCCTGGGACAGTGGAGGCAGTGGGGTAGTGTCGCGATAAAGGCAGTTGAGGGCTGAAGGTATTTGATTCTTTTTTTCAATTCAGTTTAATCACACACACACACACAAATATATATATATATTTTATAGAAAAATTTACAGTAAAGGGAAATACTGCTTTGATCTTTACAAAGAAAATATATACATATATATGAATCACAGGAGGTTTGGTAAACAAATTTATTATTTTCAAAATTTTGGATATATATATGCAATTAGAATATATATATATATATGAATTTTTAAATGTTGAAAAGTTTGTGTACGATCTAGATTTTGAATCTATTAACTCTCTAGTTATATATGTATGTATATGTATAGTTCAAAAGAAAATTTGGTTTAAATTGAATTTATAATTAAGTTATTAAAGGAAAGTTAGTTTGAAATTGAAATGTTTAGTTAAGTAAATTTATTTAAAAGAAATTGGTTTAAAATAAAAATTTTGGGGTAACTAAAATTACCAAACGAAAATTGATTATTCGATCTATTTCGAATATTAACAAAATCATATGAATTGCTTATACAAGGTCAAAACTGTGAAATCAAGCGGAAATGGAAATGGGATTGCAAAAATAAAAGCAAAGGTGAGATCTTCTCACTCAAACAAAGGGTTTGTTTAATTTTAAATAGTTATATTTAAAATTATTAATTGTGTGCTTGAATGATAGTATATACATAGTAGTATATAGCAATATATATATATATATTGGCATATGTATATATTGGAGTTGTTGATTTCCCGCATTATATAGCGGATGAGACCCTATGCGCCGCATAATAGCGGATGATATTTTATAAATCCCATATACCGCGATATTCCACTTCGAAGTGGAATTGGTATTGTGCTAACGTCTGTGGATGCAGGGAAACAGGTTGGAGGGATCCAACTGGATTCCTCAAATTGTATGAATTTGTTTCATATGCTGTGTGATAATTTATTCATAATATGTGAATGATTATATTTGTGACTGGATGTGTTGAAGGCTATAATTTAGCCGAATGTATTTTTGGTATCGTTGGATACCAGAAATAAATGAAATTGGATTTTTGAAAATAAAAATTGGAAATTTTAAGTAAATTCTTTTGAAAGAATTGGTTGAATTTCAAAGAAGGAATTTTAAAGCGTAAAGTTGATTTTTGAAATCTTATCGAATTATTTCCAAAATATGGGAAAAGATTTTATGAATGGATTTTGAATAGTATTATTCGAAAGTTGGGAAATTTATTTAAAATGAAATTTTAAATGGTTTGGAAGAGATAAAGGAATTTATTTTAAAAGGTGATAAAGGGTTTGAAATCCAATTGATAATTGATTTGGTATTTGAAAAATAAATCTTTGGGAAATCGATATGGAAAAAATTTATTTGGTGTTGAATTAAAATGGATTTTGTGTTGAAATAAATTTAGAAATCGATTTGCAAATGATTTGGTATTTGAAAAGAACTTAGAAATCAATTTGAAATTGATTTGGTGTTTGAAAGTGAATATTTGGAAATTTAAATTCACAGTGGGAATTTATAAAGAAAAAGGGAAACGAATAATATCGAGGATTTTATTCCGCGAGTGAATGTGATCTGAAATTTGTTTTCAAAGCGATGAAGTGTGGAAAATGTGATTTGAAATTTGTTTTCAAAGTAATGAAGTGTGAAAAGTGATTTGAAATCGGTTTTCAAATGTTAAAGTGTGGAAAAATATATATCTTGTGAAGATATTTTGAAAATAAATAATTTGGGAAAATTATTTAAATTGGTTGATTGTTGTGAATGTTGTTGATAGTTAAATAACCGACTATCAATATTTGCCTTCGAAATGGCACTTGATTTGTTTTTAAAAACAAACGCTCACTATTCGGGTTAGCCGGGAAAAGACCTTTGTGTCATATAACCCATTCTGAATAAGTGATACGACGATATGGATCGTATTGAAGACCGGTGTGAAGATCGGGTATTTTCGAAAATGTAAGGACAACCTGTCGAATGTCTCTGCACTGAGTTGCTCTGGTATAGAGATTTATATCACTCTTCTTGTGATGGGAAGTCCAGACGTGATTGGTGAATATGCGGATTGCAAGGGCTTCTTTGGAAGTGCCTTCGGTTCTGTTCGATCCTGGAACGGACTTGTATGGATGTGTGTCTGACGTTACACTTTGAGATGTAAAGCTAGTTTCTATCAAATACATTTCTGTTGGTGGCAGAGAATTTATTCTCTTAGCTTAACACTCTTCTCTGAGACGTACGAGCTCAGAGGTTATGTAGTTGATGGTTACTAGTGATACATTCCCAATTTGGTAATGTGGCATACGAAGTGATGTTGATCATTTGTTGATCAAAGCGTGGCTTTGTGAAAAAGCATGGCTTTGTGGACGAGACTTCGTCGAGCCTCACAACCCGGTAATGGTATAAACAGGAATGTTGCTGCAAAGGTTTTTAGGGGTAGCGCCCCTAGGATATGTCATTTCCTTCTGGATATAAAGGTGATATCATGGTATGGAGCCCAGATATTTTACCTATGTTGATGCTGCAAATTTAGTATACTTTGTGGTTGTTGCTTTGTGGTTGAGGATCCTCGGATAAAGGTCGGTGACGACCGGGGGATGACATAGCTCGTGTGTTAGTTACCTAGTTACAGCTTGGTTAAAGCGTGAGGTAACGTCGGCCTTGTGTTTGCAGAGATCCGGTTAGGTTCTCGGGGCGTCTTTCCAGAGGCGTTTCATTTTGGTGTAAGGAAGTTCCTTTGCCTGACCATTTGTTGGAAATCCAAAGAAACAATACGAACCCTGTACGGTTTTAGTTGTATAACCTGCTATGGAATGTGGCGGTAACCTGCTATTGAATGTAGCAGCTATAGTAGGCATACAATAATGGTTGTACGTTGACTAATATTGATATTATACTTTTGAAATGTTTTCCACACTAGACATTAATAATAATATCAACTGATTTTTCGTAGTAAGCATATTTGACTATCATAAGGAGAAATCTCCTCCAATTCTGCGTTTGCATTGTGTGTGTGGCAGGAGGCCTTATGGTAGTTTCATTTTCCAAAACCATTGCGAATTTGTTTTATTTTCTTTGTGAAAATAACTATTTTACGATCTCACACCAGTCACCATGACTGACTCGGAGTTTATTGTTCCCTTTCTAAACTCTGGGTGCCCATAATTTTCCACACGGGCAGCCTAGAGTTATGTTATCAGGATATTCTGGATATTCTGGAACTTTGGAGATGAGCTGGATGGCGAAGCGTACTACCGTACTTGTTTATTTATTCCGCTGTGTATTCTGTATGAGGACCAGTTTATATAACTGTCCATTGTTGTATTTAGTTGTATATTGACTCTGATTGATGTATGTATAAACTGATATAGTTCTTTGTTTAAAGATTATTGATTCATCTATTGTATATTATTCCGCTACGAATGTGAGATTCTGATATTGTTTCTGTTTCTTCTTCTTTATTTTTCTTCTGTCTTCTTCTACCTCTTCTTTTTAACCCTAACAATTCGGTTTTCCGGCATTCGATTGTGCGGCATTTGATACAGTGGACGTATTAATGTCGACTTTTGAGCGTCGAAAAGTCGAAACGTTACACTATGGCTACGTGCCATGCCCGCAACGGATTTGAAATCAATTGTATTTCTATATAATCAAACAATTGCAAATGAATATAAACAACCAAACACACGACAATTCTAGTTACAATACTATCTTTGTTTTAATTGTCTTTTGGCTCCAAATGCATGTATATGTATAACCGCTTGTGCACATATACATACACGTATATTCGAATAAGTTATTTAATTATTACTTAAATCAAAACTTACTTTTAGTTACTAAATCTTTTCAATAAAAGTGAAAACGTCTTCTTATATAATTTTACAAAATCTCATACTATTTTACAAAATATCATACTTGCTCATAAATCACTTTGTAAAATACAATACTAGCTTGTAAATCGATTTAGCCATTTAAAATACTTATTTCGCCTCATTGAAAATCAATTCGTCATTTGACTATTTTATAAAATTACATATCTATTTTATAAAATATATTCTTTATTTATAAAATCATGAAACCATTTTATAAATACTAAGTAAGCTTCATTAGTCTTTAATCACTTTAATAATAAGTGCAGAGTTCAGAGACCACTTAAATTAGCTTAATAACATTTAATAAATGAATTCAAATGGATTAATTAATATTTTCTAATGACATGCACATCATTACACTACTTAATTGATCCTAAGTCAAATAATAACATCACGACAAATCATCCAATTAGCCCAAATCAAATCTAGGGCTTACTAACTATTTTCAAAACATAGCATTAGGGTCATAAACAATTAATTAGCTAAGGGAAATATGTTTATAGCAAAGATACAGCCTAAATCCTAGCATAGAAACCTCCAAATCATTCTGTTATACTTCATAATTATAAATGAGTGAATTAAGGAAATAAAAAGCACGAATTTAATAGGAGAATCATCCCACTCAACTCTTCTTCTCCAAACCAAGCTCAAAATCACCAAAACCCATCATTTTGCTCTCTTCAAATTCGAGATATCCACTAATACTCCAATTCAAGCCAATTACTTTGCGGGTTTTGTAGATAATGGGAAGAGAGGAATTATGGTGATTTTTATTTAATTGTAGAAAATCTATTTAATGGGTTTAGGGTTTGGGGATTAAGGAGGTTATTAAGGGGTAATTAGAGAAGCCATTAGAGGAGAGGAAGAAGAGTGAACGTGGAAATGAAAGTGAGAATAAAAATATAAAGGGGTTAGTTTCATATAGGCTAGGTAAATGGACTTAGCCCAAATTCATCTGTTTTCCCAAAATCACTATTCATCTTCGAAGATTATTGGCTCCAAACATAGACAAGTTTACACTCATTTTACTAGCATTGAAAAAGCAAACTCAACCACGAGTGTATCGAGTCCTAATTCGCTCATTTGCAAAAAAAAAAATCGAGTATAAGAGGCGTTCCGTCGCTTAACGATTAAATATTTAAATTAATCATTTAAATATTCAATCGTTAATATTACGGGGTGTTACATTCTCCCCTCCTTACAAGAATTTTGTCCTTGAAATTCACATGAGTACGAGAAAGTAATGAGACTGACCAAACCTTTTGAATCTCGGTTTCAAAAAGTTCTAACGGTACCTTCCCTTGTGCTTTCGGCTCTACGGAACTCCCAAATTAGAATGCATCACACACTATGAAATATACAATGACCTACGTTATCCTATATTTCCTGAAAATTCATACCTCCCTTAAGAACGTTTCTCACTATTTAAATGCCAATCTAAGCAAACAAGCATTTAAACAGCTATACATCAGCTCTCAATTACCTAATTTTACTATACAAAGAGGATCGTGCATTAACACGAAATTCAAACATGTATAACCTCAGTGTAGTAACCAATACTACTTTAGTCATACACAATAATCAATTGGAGAGTAAGCTCAAGTGAGTCAGTATCAAAATATACCACTGACTCTGAGTCACATCAAAAGACGATGGACTCATATAGATCCTATATCGGTCCATAGCAGGCATGGATGATATGCGATATATTCCAGATAGCTATGAAATACAAATCGATACCCATCATCACAGACAGGTGGAATCAACAATGGACACTTATTGTGATCCAACAATTCTAGATAAATAGAGCAATATACTAACGTACTCAGACATTTGTTGTGATTCAATTATAAATAGAGTCAGTATGCTAACGTACCTAGACGTCTATTAGGATCCAATAATAGCATAGCCACTAATATAAGGCCTATAGAATGTATGATTATTAATATAAGATCAATACTATGTACGGTCACTAATATATGACCGACACGATATATCTAACTATACATACCCCAGAGCAAACCCTTTAAGGTAGGAATTCATTATTGCCAATCAATGATATGCACTTAATTATATCATATAATTAACATATAATCAATCAATAACAATTAGCAACAAACAGCAATCAGGCAACGAGCAACGATCAAATCATAGCAAGCAAGAATAAGCAACAATAACTGGCATACAAATTATTAAACATGCAAATAAGTAATCGACAAGAATCAATCAATAATAGAAATCAACCAATAGCAAAATCAAACAACATCAAACAATAGCAAGCAAACATAAGCAGTAGAAATAAATTCAAGCAATAAGCAATAACAAGTAATAGCAAGCAACAAAACAATGAAATATTTAAAAGAGTCTATACCAACATGCTCGGTAATCATCAAGAGTCAAACGTGCATGTTAAACCATAAACTCTAATGAGTCCATCCATTATTTAAAGAAAATAAATGTCTAAGTGATGTAACCCCTTTCATGAATACAATACACGAAAGGCTATTACACCTTACGCTATGAAAAGGAAAACCTATACAATATCCATGAACATCGAGCCTCAAAACTCTCGAATAAACCCAGCAATCAATGTCTCAATTTTCCTTTTCTTCCGAACAAAACTTATTCTCTAGAAGAGAAAATTATAGTAATTAATTCACCATTAAATGAATATTTACAACTGTTTGCGCTTGCTCGGGTTCAAACTCACCTTGATCGCACAATGTTAATAAGAAGAATATACTAAGTGTACTACGACGCTCACCTAGGTGAGTATCATCTCGTCACTTAGGGGATTATCCGAAACACCACAAAACTAATTGAGAAATCCTTCCCCGAACTTGTATATGCAATA
Organism: Allium fistulosum; assembly: GCA_030737815.1. Taxonomy (NCBI): domain Eukaryota; kingdom Viridiplantae; phylum Streptophyta; class Magnoliopsida; order Asparagales; family Amaryllidaceae; genus Allium; species Allium fistulosum. The sequence goes on from CM060903.1 coordinate 178,874,781, forward strand.
ATTATACTACACTAGAATTTTATAATTTCTACAGATCATTCCAAATGACACGATACCCGTTCCAGCCCTTCGTTTGCTTGTAAGATTTCGTTGTAAAATTAGGGTCTGCCACCTGATTCCATCCATGCGAACTCAAATCTAGTTCCTTGATCCGACTATTAAAATCTCCTAGCATGATTAAGGTCGTGTTTCAAAAATCTATCAGCCATCCTAAGAATCCGACTAAAGTGCTCGCCAATTAGAATCAAGTGAAAAAATCCTATCCTAACTGGTGCAAATCACCTAAAAAATCTACGCCCAAACTATAGGTTAAGAACTGGCACGTGAATGGGAAAATCTTTAAAAAATCTCCATTTTGGTACATGGGGTTATTCCCATTACTCAAGAGGTTTACTGACACAAAGGAAAACAATTATAACACAAACGACTCTAGACAAATGCCTATATTTTGCAACTAAGGTGACTCATACAAGGTTTATCTCTACAGAATAATTTATCTACTATGAAAGGTGTCAAATTTAGCCTATCTGCCGAGTAATTAGCAACAAATAACATATACTGCTTAAGTGTCGAAAGGAACAGAAGTGAGTTCCCAAAAAAATAGAACATACCTCACTACATAAGCTCCTTCAGATTTTCCTGAGACGTAAGCCCGCTGGGACCTGGTAATGCCTGCGAAGCACAAGTCATCATCACTTACAGACCCTTCAAAAATGTAGGAAAGTCCATCTTCAAGTGATCAAGCTGATTGAAATCGAAGCACTATGCTTCGCTTTAGCTGGATGACATTTCATAGTGAAATGTCCCCATATGCCACAGGAGTGACATACTAGGCCAGCTTTTCTTTTTCGAACAAGCTCGATCTTCCTTGTATCATGGTCGTTACGCTTCGGTTGCTTTTCCACTTTTACTACTTCAAACGGTATCTTATGGGCATTCTCACGAAGGAGAACCATCCCAATGAGATATTCAAAAGTAGATCCTAACTGGGATAAGGCTAAGTAATGAACCCCTAACCAATGCTTAAGACTAGAGGCAAACCTCTTTGCCCACAACAACAGAGTAATGACCATCTCAAATCCAAAGAAAAGGTTGAACCAGTCAACACTCCTTCATTGATGAGCTATCCTGCTCAAAATGGATGGAATACTCAAGCCACATTCTCTTCTCAATCTCATAAATGAACTGAGAACTTAAAGCGAAGCCTGAAAAAATTCCAAATCATAGGTCTACTTATCAACCATAAAACACTGCATCCTACCCAGCAAAAGTCTCCTTTCCCCAAATGCCAAGAAAACAATCTCACTTACAAGAACATTTCATAGACTTATATCGACGGAAGCCTTCTTATGCATGTGTCCAAGACTGTGTCTCAGCAACAATCTCAGGACTAAGATATGGCTCCCCTCCAAGACTAAGGAAATTCTGGCACTGCTTCAAAGGGTCTAACGCCGGTGGAGCTAAAAATACTGATCCCAAAGGGGCACACCACATTTGGCGCTAACCACAATTGATTGGAAATGTTCACGGGCGACGGAACATCTTTTGCACTAGCTATATAGTCTCTGAACTAATTAGGCATCTCAAACTACTTATCCACAGTCGCTCCTATATTTCATCTGCTCATACGTATAGCTTGATGAAAACACCTTAGCAACTAGTGGTAGAAATAATTTAAGTTCAGAAGACAAGTGGTATATATAATATTATATAGTAGAAAAATACAAGTACGCTCTCTCAACATATTTCCTTCTACCAGATTGATTATTTCAAACTAGTCTACTTGGTTTAAGAGCTGAGCCTAAGCAATGATACCAACTATAACAACCCGCTCTTCGTAAAACATAAAAGTCGACGCTTTACATCATCGCACAACTTTCGAATACCACAAAAGACAAATTGTTAGTGTAAAATTAGAACAAAACAATAAACCAAGACATCAATAAGATCTCAAAACGGAATGATAACATATATTATACTGAATATATATGAACAAAATAGAATAACAATATTTAAGAGACCGCACTAGTGGAAGCAACTGACAAATAAATATCAGTATAGAATAGCCATAATACATCAAATCCAAAAGCACGGAGTTCTGAATAAATATCTGATACAATAGTCTCGTATATAAATAATAGGTCTGTCATGTACAAATAAAATAACAAGTACATATATCTCTAAACATCGATGACATGCCTCCAAAATGCTCCAGCTGCACACTTTGTTAGCATATCCCCAAAAGCACCCAACTCCCGAACTACTCAATCGAGTATCCAAGAGTTGTCATGATATAAGTAGAAAAAGACAAAACTGGGTCAAACATAAAGTCTGGTGTGAGGGGTACTATCTCAAAATACTGTATATTAAAACTAGATACAATTAAACATGAACTACTAACTCACATTTGGCCCTCTCCACAAACGTGGCTCAGGGGTAATTCGGACTGCCTATGAACAAGTATAGTAAATTCATCTCAAAAGTAGGGGATCATACCATAACCTGATCTTCTTCTATAACAATAGGTTGGCATAATATCATCCATTGCACTACATGCCCAAAACTACTAATAATATAGTACAAATATACCACGATCAAACCATGATCCCAAAACAACGATCACAACTGCTAAGGTTGATATGATACGTCCCAATGCGTATGGCCATTACTATTAAAACCGAATACGTACGCCACAACACATATGGTCATTACCACTAAGACCAAATAGGTACGCTGAAACGCGTATGATAACCACTATGAGGACCGAACGTTTGTAAGTTTACGAATGTAGGACCCAAAAACGTCTAAGCGATCACAACAAGATAAAGCTATTCACGATCCCTCTAAGACTGTGCCAAGTGTGTCATGGCCATCAGCAACACTCTAGGTACACTACAACAAGGTCGATACCTAGGTAGGTCACCTAAGTCCATACCTTGGGTAGGTCACCTAAGTCCATATCCTAGGCAGGTCACATAAGTCTATACTCTTGGTGTGTCACAACAAGTCAATGCCAAAAAAATCCTATATTACTCTAAGGTTGAAATCTTAGAGTATGGACTCACTCCGTATATAACGTATGGAATCGCCACGCACGACTCCAGTTGCCACGGCCTAAAAACCCACCGGACAACTCTAACAAAACCCCATACTAACCCGAATCGCATTTAAAATGGAACGCATGACCTCAATATCATAATACTCCTCTGGTTACTCTTCCGGTCTACCTCAAAATCTACGGTTTTGGAATACGTGATTGGGTGGGCCCCATGTGGGCCCCAAAATCAAATACTCCAAAACATACCAAAACTTCATAGGTTGTAGCCCTTAAAAAATGATGAACATTGCTCCAAACTGCGCCTCAATCCAAGTTTGTATGCAAAAGATATCGCATTTTGAAATTTCAATTGATCGATCAACAAAATTCGAACGTATTCAGATGTATGAAACATTATTAAAACAACTGAATTTTTAAAGCCGGACATCTAAATGGTGTTGTAGACGTCTGAAACCCCTCGAAAATGCACTATTTCATCTCTATTTACCCCTAGGACTTATCCAACCTTCTTGCTACCAAAGGCAGATGTCTGATGTTTGTCATGGGCAGGAATAACCTTCAAACATCCATAACTTTCAATCCGTAGCTCCAAATGACTCATCGTTTCTTTGTTCACAACCGTGGCAAAAACCTCTTCAATCTAGAGACCTTAAATCATGAATTTACACAATTTGAATTTTCTTCTTGCCTTGTGCGTAGCTCATACGTGTGTCGATACACTCATTCATGCAAATGCACAACAAAACACAAATCACATTTCAGACTTCACTGGGATGCTTGCAACGGACTTGAAATCAATTATATTTCTATATAATCAAACAATTGCAAACGTATATAAAAAACAAACACACTACAATCCTAGTTACAATACTATCTTTGTTTTAATTATTGCTTAGCTCCAAATGCACATATACGTATACTCACTAGTGCAGATATACGTACACGTATATTCGAATAAAGAATTCAATTGTTACTTAAATCAAAACTTACTTTGATTTACTAAATCTTTTCAATAAAAGTGAAACACCTCCTTATATCATTTTAAAAAATCTCATACCATTTTACAAAATATCATACTTGCTCATAAATCACTTTATAAAATATAATATTAGCTTGTAAATCGATTTAGCCCTTTAAAATACATATTTCGCCTCATTGAAAATCAAGTATTCACCATTTTACTATTTTATAAAATCTCATATCTATTTTATAAAATATCTTCTTTATTTATAAAATCATGAAACCATTTTATAGCTACTAATTAAGCTTCAATAGTCTCTAATCACTTTAATAATAAGTGTATAGTTAACAGATCACTTAAATTAGCTTATTAATATTTACAAATCAATTCAAATGGATTAATTAATATTTTCTAATGATGTGCACACCATTACATTACTTAATTAATCTCAATTCAAACAATAACATTACAACAAATCACCCAATCATCCCAAATCAAATCTAGGGCTTACTAATTATTTTCAAAACATGGTATTAGGATCTTGTACAATTAATTAGCTAAGGGAAAAATGTTTATAACATGAATAATTGTATAAACCCTAGCATAGAAATCTCCAAATCATTCCATAATAGTTCATAATTATAAATGAGTGAATTAAGGAAGTAAAATACATGAATTTAATAGGAGAATCGTCCCACTCACCTCTTCTTCTCGAAACCAAGCTCAAAATCATCAAAACCCATTATTTTGCTCCTTCAAATTGGAGATCTCCATCAGTACTTCAATTTAAGCCAATTCCTTCACCGATTCTGTAAAGAATTGGAAGAAAGGAATTATGGTGATTTTTAATTGATTTTAGAAAATTTATTTAATAGGTTTAGGGTTTGGGGATTAAGGAGGTGGCTGAGGGGTAATTGGAGAAGCCGTTAAAGGAGAGGAAGAAGAGTGAACGGGGAAATGAAAGTGAGAATGAAAGCTCATATAGGCTAGTTAATTTGACTTAGCCCAAATTCATCTCTTTTCCAAAATCACTATTCATCTCTAAAGATTATTGACTCTAAACATAGACAAATTTATACTCATTTTACTCGGATCGAAAAAGCGAATTCAACCACAGGTGTATCGAGTCCTAATTGCTCGTTTGTAAAAAAATATAGTATAAGAGGGGTTCCATCGCTTAAGGATTAAATATTTAAATTAGTTATTTAATTATTTGATCATTAAAATCATAGGGTGTTACAACAGGCATTTGTGCATACTATCAACTTCTCATTCTCGCTCAGAATGACTAACACCAGTGTGCTGGCCAACCTCTCCTTCAGACTTACGAAAGCATTCATGCAACTCGCGTCCCAAATAAAAGTTTGGTTCTTCTTCGTCAAGTTGGCTAACTATTTTGCTACCTTAGAAATGTCCTAGATAAAATATCTATAGTATCCCGCCAGTCCAAGGAAACTTCTCACGTCTATAGCGGTCTTGGGCATATCCCAGTCCTGTACTGCCGCCACCTTCGTAGGATCTACAGCAATATCCTGCTCAGAAACAACCTGCCCCAAGAATTGCACTTCCCTGCTCTAGAAGTGACACTTCGAAAACTTTGCCTTCAATCGGTGCTTCCTCAACACCTCAAATACAATCCTCAAATGCTCCTTGTGTTCTTCCTTCATCCTTGAATAAATAAGGATACCATCCATGAACACAAATACAAACTTAATTAGCTGATCCCTAAAAACACGGTTCATAAGATCAATAAAGTATGTCGGTGCGTTGGTTAGCCCAAACGACATAGCTAACCACTCATAGAATCTAGATAGCATATAGAACGCTGCAATCAGAACACTCTCCCTCGCTACTCTTAGTTGATGAAACCTCGTCGCAAGGTCCAAATGAGAGAACACACTAGCACCATGGAGCTGATCGAACAAGTCATCAATACGCGGGAGTGGATACTTGTTCTTCTTCGTCATCTTATTTAGCTCATGGTAATCTACACACAACCTCAGAGAGCCATCCACCTTAGTGGAGAATACTATAAGTGCGCCCCACTCAGATATGCTCCTACAAATGAACCCTCGCCCCAACAGGTGATTCACTTGCACCTCCAACTCCTTCCGCTCTTTGGGTGCCATACGCCTCAAAGGCATAACTATTGGTCTGGCGTCCTTCAACAAATTTATATGGAACTCTATCTCCCTGTGTGGCGGTAATCCGGTCACCTCCTCGAATATGTTCGGATACTCTCTCGCTATAGGCATAGATGACAACTCATCATGCGAGACCTCAAGCAAGTATAGAAAGCTAACCATCACTTCATTGCTAGGCAAGTAGCCTATCTCAAATCCTACGCCCATCATCCATCCCTATTGTCACCAACAGCCTCTCACAATCCACATTACTCCATACCGCTACAGCCAATCCGTCGCTAGTATGATACCAAACCCTACAAAATCTAAAACAAAGCAATCATAAGGAAACAAACATCCACGACCCAATAGGGCTAAGTCTCGACAAACCATGCAAAGGCTAGTAGAGCCTCCAATTGGGTTTGTCACAATCAAGGGTCGGTTAACAATTCCGGATTTCAATCCTAATCTATCTACCAAATTACTAGATATGAAGGAATGTGAAGCCCCGATATCGGATAAAACACGTACATGTATTTCAGAAATAGAAAGCATACCCTATATAACGACGCTTTTCCCCTTCTCCTTCGCCAATGGAGCACTCGATGAAGCTGAAACAACGTTCAAAGCATAAGCAGACACAACTTCCTTATTCCTCGGCGATTCTGGACAGTCCTTCTTGATATGCCCCGGCTTGTTGTAGTTGTAGCACTTCTTACCGTCTACCTTACAATTCATGACAAGATGGCCCTTCTCCCTACAACTATAGCAAGTAGGCTCTTATTTTCCCTTTTTCTTACCACCCTTTTTAAACTACTTCTTCTTGTTATCCCACTTCCTCTTGCCTCCTCTGCCAACTTGCGGCTTTGGCTCATCCTTGGGAGCAATAACTTACTTAGGTTTAGGATACGAACTCTCATGTTGAAAATACTTCTCCAATAGCCTCTTGAAGGTCTCAACGATTTGGCTCACAAGCTTCTCTTCAAGTTAATCATCCAAGCCTATTATGAACTTCTCATTCTTCTTAGCTGAAGTATCGATAAAAGATAGGCCATACTTCGATAGTGTCACGTGTGTTGATGTGCACATAGAAGTGCATATTTTTACTTCCATATTTAATCTACTTTTATTTAAATAAATGAGCATATTATGGTCTTTTATATGTTTAAACCAAAATTTAAATTGTTTTCAAATCATCATTTATTCATCTTCATTTGGGGGGTAAAATGGTAATTTTGTGTATGATTTAATTTGAGAAAATTTATTTGCACATATTTATTTTTAATTATAGGAAAAAGAGAGCAAATATGAAGAAACTTTCATGTATGTATGCATGCACAAGTGAAGGAAGGCAAAAGAATGAAGAAATAAAAGAATGCATGCAACATGGAGGAGCCCACCTACCCATTAACCCATGATCACGATTAAAAGCTAATGAAGATTAAAATGCACATGCACATGTTAATGGTGGATTAGGTAGAAGTTAGTGATTACTTGGAGGTTACACTTCCTAAAGGGCATTTTGGGTAGCTTCCTAAAATATGGATTAGGATTTTAGACATGTATAAATACCTGCTTATGTTTCATGTAGAGGGCTCTTACCTTATTTTTAGTTAGTTTAGTTGTAGCCATAGAATGTATACATAAAATCTCTTTCTCTTTAATGGCTTCTTAGCCTTTTCTTTATGCAATTTATTTATATGCAATTTTAATTCATGCACTTTTAATTCATGTTTCTTTCTTTTATGTTTCTTTTTATGTTAGTAGTTTAGATCTCTTTCTTTAATGAAAGTAGTTTAGATTTATTTTATGCAAGTAGATTAGCTTTTTAGTTTATTTTAATTAGCTCTCTTCTTTCATGTTAAAATCGCTTTATGTTATAATGAATTCAAATATGAGAAGCTAAGCCCCTTCAATTTAGGGGTGATGAAGCTCCCATGAATCACATAAAGTTAACATAGTGATTTCATTTGATCTCTCTTTGTTATTAATGGAAATTTTTAATGTGGTAAAATTTTGTTGTTTCGTATTGAATTTGATAGCCTATGTTGTTGACACCAAATAGGCTATGCTTAAACAAACATAAACACAAATTACCTCTTCATCTTCATATGATTTTGGTAATGAAGTGGGTTTAGAACCAAAATTTGATGGTCTATGTTACTAATCAATAGTAAATAGATCATGCTTAGAATAGATTTTATTTATAATTTCATTATCATTTTCATGAGAGTTGACAAGTGGTTTGGATGGTGTGTTAAAGTTTGATGATTTATGTTGGGCTAATTAATAGCACAAATAGACCATACTTAGGATAAACACATCAACTAAATTCACAAATGACTAAAAAGAGAGATTATAATTTCATTTTGTTGATTTGTGTGATCATGAGAAGGGATTTGCCTCTAAATTGCCTTCAACTCTCATATTTTTATTCATTTTGTTTTAGTTAGTTTTTACATTTTTTTAACTTAAAACAATTTCAAACTCTTTGGGTTAATTTGATTGAGTAGAATTTGAAATTAATTCATTTCCCTGCGGATCAACCTGTACTCGCATACGTACTACAATTGTACGCCGTGCGCTTATGATTATTTTTATTACATTTTTCGACGATTTTCTAACCGATAGAAAATTCGTCGTTAAACAAGTTTTTGGCACCTTTGCTGGGGATTTGACATATGGTTTTAATTCTTATCTTTGAATTATTTTTATTTGATTTATTGTGTGTTCATTTTGTGTGTTAATTTGCATTTTAGAAAAAATATTTTGTGTTGTGTGTTTGTTGTATGATTTGTGCTTTCATTTTATTTGTGTGCTTTGTATTTTTTTATTTGCATATTGCATTTCAAGAAGAAAAAAATATACACAATTGCATTTCAAAACAATACAAAAATATTTTATTTTAATTACATAACAATTTACAATCTCATTTTCTATATTGCAATTTAGGCTTTACATTTTCACTATTCCATTTGCAAACAATTTGTTCACTGTGCATTGTTTTTATTTCTCACTTCTGTCTATATTGCAACTTCATTTCTGTGCTTCATAACTTCATCATTGTGCTTCATTTTTGCTTCACTGTGCATTTCACTTCCTCCATCTCTAAACTACTGTGACCATACCATAACCTCAGAGCAGCTACATTATTCCAGCTGCCACCAAACACTTCCATTCTGATCAGCAAAGCACTTCTGAAACAACAACACCATATTCAAACAGAAACAAGAATATCCTATGCATAGACAAACATAACCACTGCTACTCTTCTTTTCTGTGCACTGTGCACTACTGCATCTCAGTGCACATCCACAACAGCCATTTCTACCAACTGTATCTCAGTGCACATTCTACCACAAGCATATGTAACCATCACTGACACTTCTGCCCCACCAACTACCAGTCATACCACCACTGCCTAAACTACTACTGCACTTCACCATTTCAAGCAATTGCAAACCCACTCCTTCTCCTGCTTCCCACTATTATCACCAAAAATCATACAACAATACTTCAACCAAAAATTCATACAACAACTTCAACAATACTGCTATCACCAAAAAATCATCATCACCTCACTGTCACACTACTTCTGTGCACAGCCTCCTTCCTCCCCACTGTCATACAAACAACCAAAATTTGGCATCCTCCTTCTCCAACAGCTGCATTGCTTCCTATACAAAATTACCATCATCTCCAACATCCTCCTTCTGCCATTACCCCTCCCCTTCATCACAGTGAACATACTCCATTACTGCACACTTCACCACATGCTCTGACCAATACTACTTCACCACTTCACCATCAAACATCCAATAGCAGCCTACTCCACCCATTCACCACTGCCACTGCCATCAACATCCAAGCCTGTCACCACATTTCTGTCAACATTTCAACATAGCACACCAACCATCAACTGTGCATCACTTCTCTGTGCAAACTGTGCACATAAATGTGCACACATCCTCAAAACTAACCCCTTCCTACAAAACATTCATACAACAGCACCCTGCCACACTTTCCCTGTCTTCAACACAACATACTTCCACAACAACATATTGCCCTCTGCATACTTCAATTTCATCTATTATCATCTTCCAACTATGCATACAACCATGACAACTGCTTCAAACCACTACCATATCACTGCCACATCTAGTTACTGCTTCATTTCCAGTTACTGCTACATCTCCAAACTGCCTTCAAAACTGTCATTCACCACCATATCACATAAACTGTTGTTACCACCCAATACAACCTTCCTCATCCACACTGCTACAACCCTTCATCCACTTCTGCATAATCTTGCCACAACTGCCTGCATATCACCATCCTCAACCATCAATTGCCTGCCAATAGCAATATCCATCACCTGACAACACCCTTACTTCAACCTGCTGCGATTATTAGTTCACCAATTCAACAAATATCGACCATCACTTCATCATCAACAGTCTCCCTGCCCAGCATCCATCCACTTCCCACAACTTCCCTACATCACCATCTGCCACTACACATCCTATAACAACCTAACCGCTCCTCCAACCCAACCTTGTGCACATAACACTCCCACTGCCTTGCCACTGTCTTCTGCACCAACCATTTACAGTGCCTTCAGCAAACCCACAAACCCAAACAGCAACCAAACCTCCTCCACTCCTCAACTGCCATACCCCATTATTAAGCATAAACAATCTTCATCATCTACACGACCATCATTCTTCCTTCTCTCAACCACCATCCTTTACCACTACTAACCACTAACATCTCCTTGCCTCGACTTGCCACAGCAAAACCAATCACACTACCTTCATTCCTCTACAACAAACAACCCCAAACCCACTTCACCAATCGAACAAGTTTTTGATTTCAAAACCCTCTTCCTCCTACCCGAAACCACAAACCGCCAATACGATCTGAAATTGCAACATCCATCACAACCGAATTGCGAACTTGAGCACAACAAATCATAGTTTTGGTAATTTTGCTTACTGGGTTGGGAATTTCTGTTTGGAAATTCGATTTGGAAATTCGATTTGGAATTTGATTTCCGTGTTTTGTTTTATTTTGGAATTTTGAGTATGTTGTGAGAGTCGAATTTTGAGTGTGTTGTTGCATGCGTGTTTTTGTTAAGTTTGTGGGCTTTGGGCCAGTTATATGGTTTGTGTTATTGGTTAATTTTTTTTTCTTTTTTTATGAGAGTTTGTGTTAAGTTCTTATTTTTATAAAAAAAAGAGAAGAAAAATTCTGTTTTCATTTTAGTTTGTGAATGTTGATTTTCTGTTCTTTTTAGTTAATTTGTGTTGTGCTGCATTCTCTATTTTATTTTATCTCTGAAAAATAAAAAAATTATATATCTCTAGTTCGAAATTTCAGGTTGCAAAAGTAGAAAATCAAAGGAAGTATCGCTTGCTAGTTCACTCTGCTTGCCAGATAAAGTGCTTGCTTAAAAAAATAGGTGAAACTTTGAAAAATAAAAAAATAAATTCCTAATAATTCTGCATGCTCTGGTATCGTGCCCTTTATCGCTTATTTTTAGTTTTTCTTGCATTGTTTGTTGCTTTCATTTTAAAAAAAATTTCAAAAACAAAACAAATTTCATTCATAGTTGCATCGTTAAATCACATTTAATTTCTGTTTTGCATTCATATCATCTTATTTTCTTTTCTAAGGGCAACACTCAAATGCACATAAGGTAGGGGATTTCATCACCCCTTCCTGGGCCCACAAATGACATTTCATCTTAGAACTTGACTAATAATAACGGTTAGACATTTGACTTAAGGGAGTCACGAGCTAACCTAGGGCTTAATTGTATCTTGACAAGTTGTCTTCTTTGAACAATTTATTTTCTTAGTGTCTAGGCTACAGTAGAGCAATAATCATATATAAATATTACGGTGATTCGTAAATATTATAGTGATTTTTTCTCTGAAGGTACTTAAACCTTCAGCTGCATTGCTACGGTGATTCATGGTGCACCGATAACTCATGTCCGTTACCTGGCTGAGAACTATTTTGCTGGATTAAAATAAAGTGTGAATATACAATTTTGAGTTAGGAGCTACTAAGGATAGAAAATTTGTAATTAAGTCCTTGCATTCATTTAGTTGCATTAGTTCATGCATATTTAAAAAAACAACAACAAAATCCAAAACTAAAAAAATTACATTTTACATAACTTAGTGTTTAAATATTTTCTTTTATAAAAAAAATCATTTTATTTAAGTTAGTTTTTTCTAGAAAAACAAAATTCCAAAAAAAATACAGGAAATTGTTGTCAACGACAAAATTACTCAGCATTTTAGCTTCAAGGAAAGACCTTCAGTATTTTAGCCCGAAGGACAACTTTCTTTAGGTATCAGTTTTTAGGTATCAGTTTGTAGTTATCGGTAGCAGTTTTTAGATATCAGTTTTTAGTTCGATAGCAGTTTTGGAAGAATGTTTGTCCTTATGAATAATTTTTAGGAGAATGTTTGTCCTTGTGGTTAAAATATTGAGGCCGTGTCCTTGAGGCTAAAAATATACAAATTTTTGTCCTTTAAATTAATTGCCCGAAAAAAATAACCTTTTCAAAAACTAAAAAAAAGCAAAAAAAAAAACATAAAAAAGGAAAAAAGAATTCGAAAATCCAAAATAATAAAAAAAAACATTTTTGAAAATGTCTGAATTTCCCCACTCACAAGAATTTTACAACAGTTGTGAAAATCAATATAATCCATATAGTTTTACATCAAACTCTTATGGATATTTTAATAACAATTATTATAAAACAATTCGAATTTTGCACCATAAAGTTTTCAAAATCATGACAAACCCTCAACTCTTGAAAAGAGTATTGGAACGATTTAGTTTTTACTTGAACAACGAAATCAAATGATAAATAATTTGAGTAATTTATATCAATGCAATAACTCAAGTCAAGGATTTTAAAATAATCAAAATATGAATTTGCTTCAAAATTCAAATAATTTTGATTGTAACCCATGCCAATTCAATTTCGAACTCCAAAATGAAGTTCAATATCAAAATGAAAATGGAAACAACTGTTTAAATGATTTTGGCAATGGGAATAGTTTCAATTATGGTGAAAAATTTTACTCTCAATAATTTCAAATAAAAAATTCTCAAATTAATAATTATAAATTTGATTTTGTTGAGCAATTGGATGAAATTCAGAGAAATCACATGGATTTGTTGTTTGAAACATATATGAAACAACATGAGAAACAAAATCAAATCCCAACGTGTAACGAGTCAAGTGATAATCCATATTTTACCAAAAATGATGATTTTCAAATAACAATTTTTGAAATTGAAAACGGCAATCTTAATGAAGTTATTGAAAGTGCGGTAACTGATTTGGATTTCAATTCTTTTGAGGGTGCGAAACTCGATTTTAAATTCGATCTTCCTTTTTCTGACCAAAACGAATTTCAAACAACAACTTTACACCTTGAAAACAATGAAGTTGTGAATAATTCAACAAAGGAAGATGAATCTAGTGAACACAAATTTTTTTGAATTTTTGAAGATGAGTTGTTGAATTCTGAAGGGATAGAATTAAATCACCATTTTGATTTAAAAATCAATAATTTTGAAGAATTTGTCAATGATGAGTTTGAATTTAAATTTGGTGAAAATAAACTTGAACTTCAGCCAATTGTTCTATCCACCCCAAAAATCATCGAAAATAGAACAACTCATACGATTTTTAATAAAATGACATTCGTTTTTCCAAATCAACATTCAAATTTGAAATCTTTTATGATTTGGTTTTACGTTCTTAAGCTATGTCTTTCATACTTGACGAGACAAATGAATTGGTCTTTGGAAGACCGTCTCATTTACTCTTTAACGGTGTATTTTCTGATGTCGTGTAAATAATAATCGTTTCATTTTCATGTAAATATAGGTCATATTTTTATTTTTCTCCTTTCACTTGGGTTGACTGTGAGGACACAGTCAAAATCAAGGGTGGGACCGAGTCTCATGTTAATTTTGATAAAAAAATTGCATTTAATTTACATTTAAGCTAGCATAAAAAAGTAAGCGTACGGTTTTGGCAATTAAATTGAAATTTTTGGAAATTACTTCTCTTAACAAATAATAAAAAGAAAAGTTTGAATTAAAAGCAACTTTAGTTTAACTAGTAAATAAGGTGATTCATAGGTGATGGGAATGAAGTATATTGTAAATATTAGTCTTTGTTTAAAGAGTGGTTGATTTGAAAGTATTTACGTTGACATTTTTAATCTCTAAAGTTCGGTGGTGCTAAGTTTATTTTGAAAAACACTCTCTTTTCTTTATAAACAAAAATATTCGGAAAAAAACAAGTTTGTATATAAATAATAAACACCTAGAGTCAGGTGTACATACATAAGCGTGTACACTTGCCAAGCTCTATACTCTTCTCACGTAAGCCTAAAAGGAAGTGCATGAACAGTATATCTGGCCTCAGTATGTTTGAGTTAGGTGTGTATAAATAAAACAACGATAATAAAATAAACGCCCAGAGTCAGGTGTACGCACTTGTGTGTTCACTCGCCACGCTCTGTACTCCCCTCACGTAAGCCCGCAAGGCAGTGTATGAGTGGTATATCTGGCCTCAGTTTTCTGGGTTAGGCATATGTAAATTAATATCAATAACTTTTTCAAATAATAAGAGAGAGCAAGCAAATGAAACTCAAGCACTATCTTGACTTAACTGATTTGATTTGTTATACGAAAAGAAATAAAGATGCCACTTTGCAAACGGTGACAATCAATTAAAGAATTTATTTTATAATTGCACTATGTTTTCATCGAAACAACTAGCTAAAGTAGAGTTGAATGTAATACTGAAATTTTCAAGATAATGATCAAAACTTGTATATAACGAACTCGTGTCGATTTAAAAGAAAATTCTTCATTTGTAAATATTTTTGAAACTAGCATCATGTAGTTGCATTTAGGAACATTGCATATTGCATATGGATTTTGTGGGTAGTATCCGCTGAAAACCCTTACGAGACAACACTCGTCCTACCAGGGACACCTAAAGGCTTAACGACTTGTTGCATATGCTCAATGCAATCGTGTTTCCTACGAAAACGGATTTATCTTAGTTTTAGTTTATTCGAGGACGAATAAAAATATAAATGTGTGGGTATTTGATGTGCACGTAAAACTGCATATTTTTACTTCCATATTTAATCAACTTTTATTTAAATAAATAAGCATATTAGGGTATTTTACATGTTTAAACCAAAATTTAAATTGTTTTCAAATCATCATTTATTCATCTTCATTTGGGTAAAATGATAATTTTGTGTATGATTTAATTTGAGACACACACACACACGCACATATCCAGGTTGACGGAGTTCAGGGATAAGACAATATCGGAGATGGAGATTTATTGATGTAGTGTATATGTTGTGTAGATCAGTATTGTATTTGGATTTGATTTTGTATGTATGGGATTGGATTGTACCTATATTTATTCGTGCATGTGTATTTGACACTTTGGATATGTTATGGTTATGTGACTATGGTGTTGATTATTTATTATATTTTATTTCCTTCCATTGTGAGATTCTGAATGTAATTAGTATTACTTAGAATTATACTTAATATCTGATATCTGCCTATGACCATATATATATATTTTATCTTACCCCCAACGACTCATCTTTTTTGTTATCGGGTGTTGGCATTGATTCGGGCATTGGCCCGGGGGTTGAAAAGTCGGGTTATTACAAATGCGCTCATTATAATGTATTTAATTTAAATTAATTTAAACTCCCTTTTGAACAATTTATATAAAATAAGATTTATGAAAACAAATTTTAGATTAGATCTAAAATCAATTAGATTTCATAGGCCCAACAAAGATTCAAACTGATTTTTTTTTAAAATTCATCCATTTAATCTCCTTCTAACCGGCTTGGATCCTCTAGTTGAGTAATCGCCAAAACCTTATGAAACATAGTTCAAAATGAATAATAACCGCTGGCTTGACGTGCATCGATAACAGAGTTAAGGAAAGAATCATACAACTTCAAAGTTTGCATAAACCCAAAGTCCTAATGGTTGATCTCCAAAGATCAATAATGTAATGCAATCATTTTAAAATAATCTGAACGTACATTTCAATGAGCAGTTTAAGCATACAAAATAAATGGAGTCTAAGGCAATCATTATTATTATCATAATTAATGTCACTATGATTTGCTAAGTGTTCTTAACTATTTACAAAGGCCAAAATTTGTTAATGATCCATTATCCTATCCAAATATAGTAAAAAAAGTCCAAATCAAACATATAAAATATATGTATCAAAACCTAGGGTTTTAGTTACTAACTTATCCAGTTTTATAGGGTTATAGACAAAATAAATGGTAAACTTATTTATTCACATTCAATTCAATGTCCAATGCCAGGTTCGCTAACTTATGAAAAATATAGGCATATGAGTAAAATAACATTGCAAATGTCAAATTTATTAACTTATGCGATTTATAAACCCATGGAAAAATGTCGTATAAATGTGAAGTTTCCAATTCAGTAGATTTATGAGGCTAAAGGTGTAACTAAACCATGTTTATATTTATCTATATATAGTTGGCTTTTAAAAAAGGTCAAATATAGCCAATTAAATCTCTATCCATTAAGCCATTTTTAGCAAACATTCAAGATTATACAACTCATAATGTATAATCCAACACACATCAATGTACAACTTATGTTTTATAAATAAACATACAACAATGTATGAACTTATTTTTTTATCAACGTGCATCAATACAAACTTACAACAAACAATCAACATCACGTGGACATCCAATTCAATATCTCAAGCCTTAGGCATACTAACTGTACTTTATTCAGTGTTTAAGTATTATAATTATCTTTCTATACATCTATGATGTTAATGAATCATTTTTTATCACCAAACATTGAAACAAATCGTTCGATGTGGGTTTTTATTACTCCCATAAATCAAATATATAAGCAAAAGTCACCTAGACCTATGTCAAGCTGTGGAGATGTTGATACAAGTGCAACATAAAAACCACATCCAAAATGGGCCTTATATGCAAAAGATATGGTCAGTATAAGTTATAAGAGCTCTATTGCAATTATATATAATATATAATTTCATATCTTTATGCAATTTCCTTGATCCTATATTTTTTTGATTCCCTTTTTCTTCCTCTGATTCCCACTCTCTACCCTACTTATGCACGTAGACCGCCTCCACACCATCATTCCTCACCCTTAACTGTCATCGCACCACCAGAAGCCACTACCAAACTTCGACTATCGTCTTACCTAACCTCGACCATTATGACCACCCAATCCTTTGTATGATCCTTTGATACCCCCCATAACCCAAAAAAGGAAACCCACTTAAAGTTTTTACCTCCACTAACCTCACCATGTCCTCTTCCATCTTACGCCATCTATACCAATGTGCTCTCCATCCAAAAATGAACAAACTCATATAAACATACGAGCTAATAGTGGATCATTGGAAACGTTTAACAGATCATCTTACGTTGAATTTTTTGTCTTAAACTACCCTATTACACTAAACACTAAGAAACCAGCGTCATTCTTCACCTCTTGCCACTGCTAACACACCCATGCTACATAAGTCCACTTTATTTCACCTCCTTATTACTCCCTTTGTTGAATTTGGCCACTATGACCAGAGTCAGGTAAAGCCGAGACAGTGGTTCAATTCACCTTAGAAGAAGTAGATAGATCCATACTTTACATTCCTTAAAATGGTTATTATTCTCTCAAGAAAGAGGAGAAAGGTGGAGTGCATGGGTTTCATGGAGACGAAGAAGGAAAAATGGGATAGAAGAGTAGTGGTTGTCTTGTCCTGCTACAGTAGCATGCTAGTGTATGTAGTGTAGGGTTAGGGTTTTAGCCATTTTATTTGATTTATTTTTGGTTATACGGCTTATAAAAACATTGAATCACGACAATTTCTTTACTGCGTGTATGATGACCTCAATCTACCTTTGCTACTCAATGTCCAATAATATCTAATACCAGTAGCGCATTACGTGGTGCCCGACCGATGGAGGAAAACAACCAAGGGTTGTACAATAAATCAATGAATATGTGTAGTATATTTCATGGTGCAAAGACAAAATATAATAACAACATACATATAAAACAGGCGAGACAATGGTATAATAAATAAAATAGAATAAACATCATATCAGAATACATCATAGGTTCATCAGATTTAAGTGATGTGCACGTAAATGTGCATATTTTTACTTTCATATTAAATCTAATTTAATTAAGTAAATGAGCATATTGGGTATTTTAACATGTTTAAACCAAAATTTAAATTATTTTTAAATCATCATTTATTCATCTTCATATAGGGGTAAATAGGCCATTTTTGTGTATGATTTAATTCGAGAAAATTTACTTGGACATTTTAATGTTGTTTTGTAGAAATTTGACTGAATTTGGAAGAGACATCATGGAAATTATGCATGCACAAGAGAAGAAGGAAAATGAAGATGGAAATAAATCATTTCATGCAACATGGAGAACCCCACCTACCCACTTACCATGATCTTCAATTAGGAGCTAATGCACATGTTAGTGGAGATTAAAAGCAAATGCATATATAATGGTGGATTAATTACTTGCTAATGATAACTTGGTGGCCACACTTGCTCAATGAAAATTTGGGTAGTCCCCAATGCATTAGTGTTTCAGGCATGTTTAAATATCCCTTATGTTTTATGTAATGAGCTCTTAGCCTCCTCTTTAGTTAGTTTAGTCGTAGGCACAAATTGTAAATATAAACTTTCTTTCTCTCTTTCATGGCTTCTTAGTCATTTTCTTCTTATGTAATTTTCTTAATGCAATTTAATTCATTCTATTTTAATTCTTGTTCTTTTTTTTATGTTAGTAGCTTAGATTTAATTTATGCAAGTAGTTTAATTCCCTTTCAATTTTAATTAGCTTGCACTTTTCCACTTGTTTTTGTTTCATGTTGAACTCTACATTTGTTGAAATGATAATAAATATGAGAAGCTAAACCCCTTCAATTTAGGGATAATGAAGCTCTCTTAATCATGTGGATTCAACATTTTGCTAATTTTTTATCTCTTTTTATGCTTAATGGAAATGTTTGAATGGGTAAATTTTTGTAGTTAACACAACTTCAAATCTTATTTTAATTTGATTGGGTAGAAAATTTTAAATCGCTTTCAATTCCCTATGGATTGACCCATAATCGCCACGTACTAAAATTGTACACCGTGCGCTTGTGGTTATTTTTATTACAACTAATCGGCGGTTTTCTAATTTGATGAAAAAATCGTCCATTAAACAAGTTTTTGGCACCGTTGCCGGGGGATTAATTTGATTTTATTCTATTCTTCGAATTATTATTTTTGTGTGTTTGTTTTGTATGTTAATTTGCATTTTATTTAAAAAAATATGTTGTGTTGTGTGTTGTGTGTTTTTTGTTTGATTTTCGTTTTCATTTTGTTGTGTGCTTGTTGTTTTTCCATTTGCATTTCTACAACCACAGTCGTCGATTCCATTTGCAGCCATATCCAATTCGTGATTCCCCTGTGTTTCCTTTTAATTGAGAAAATTGTTCTTTTTTTTGTTTTATTTTGTTCGATTTGTTTTGATTTGTTTTAACAGCAGAGATAAAAAAAATTTGGGGTATTAGCTTGCGGGTTTGGGCCTTAAAGTAGGCTTGGGTTGTGATGTTGTGAATGAACTCCTTTTTATAAGAAATTTGCCTTGCTTTTATTTTCTTTGGGAAAAGTTTTTCTTCTTAAAAAAATTTAGTATACTTTCATTTAAAAATAAAGAGAAATTTTATATATCTTGTTCAAATTTTCAGGTTGCAGATTTCAGGAAATCAAGATTGCAAAAGGAATTGCTTGTCAAATAATTGCTCTACTCTGCTTGCTTTTATAAAAAAAATCGCTGCTTTTAAAATAATTTGCTAATAATTTTGCACGCTCTGGTATCATGCCCTTATCTATTATTTTTATTTGCTTTGCATTGTTGGTTGCTTTCATTTTAAAGAGAAAAAACTTTCAAAATCAAAAACAAAAATAAAAATCCATTTGTAGTTGCATCCTTAAATCACGTTTAATTTCTCTTTTGCATTCATTTCATCCTATTTTACTTTTGGGCAATATCCAAATCCACATAAGGTGGGGATTTCATCACCCTTCCTTGGCCCACAAATTTCATTTCATTTTAGAATTTTACTAATAATAACGGCTAGATATCGAACTTAAGGGTGTCACGAACTCACATAGGGCTTAATTGTATCTTGACAAGTTGTCTTCTTTCAACAATTTATTTTCTTGGTGTCTAGGCTACGGAAGAGCAATAATCAGTTATAATAATTACGGTGATTCATAAATATTATACTGATTGTTTCTCTGAAGGTACTTAAACCTTCGGTTGCATTGCTATGGTGATTCATGGTGCACCGATAATTCCTGCCCGTTACCTGGCTGAGAACTATTTTTTTGGATTAAGACAAAGTGTGATTATACAATTTTGGGTTAGGAGCTACTTAGGACAGAAAATTTGTAATTAAATCCTTGCATTCATTTAGTTGCATTAGTTCATGCATATTTAAAAACAAAAATTCAAAATCCAAAACAAAAAAAATTGTAAATTCTCCTTAACTTAGTTTTTAAATCTTTTCATTTAAAATTTTTCAATCAAAACCAAAAATCAAAAAAAATAGTTACGTTTTCTTTTAGAAAAGCAAAAATCCAAAAAAACATATTTAATAATCTTTTCAAAAACAAAAAAAAATTGAAAATCCAAAAAACAAAACCAAAATCAAATCTCCCTTTTTTTTAAAAAATAAATTCTCTTTGGTAAATACTTTTCTCTTAGAAAAAATACAAAAAAAACATTTTTGAAAATGTCTAATTTCCCTACTCGCAAGAATTTTACAACAGTTGTGAAAATCAATATAATCCATATAGTTTCACATCAAACTCTTATGGATATATTAATGACATTATTGTACAAACAATTCAAATTTTGAACCACAAAATTTTCAAAATGATGACCAACCCTCAAATCTTTAAAATAGTATTGAAACAATTTCGTCTTTACTTGAACTCTCTACACAAAAAAATCAAATTATAAATGATTTTTACAATTCATATTTGTGCAGTAACTCAAGTCAAGAATTTCAAAATAATCAAAATTTGAATTCACTTCAAAATTCAAATGATTTCGATTATAACTCATGCCAATACAAGTTCGAACTCCAAAATGAATTTTAAAGTCAAAATGGAAATGTGAACCACTTTTTAAATGATTTTGGCAATGAGAATAATTTCAATTATGGTGAAATGGATAATTTTTGCTCTCAACAATTTCAAATTGAAAATTCTCAAATTAATAATTATAAATTGGATTTTGTTGAGCAAATGGAAGAAATTCACAAAGATCACACGGATTTGTTGTTTTAAACATATATGAAACAACGTGAGAAATAAAATCAAATCCCAATGTGTGATGAGTCAAGTGATAATCCATCTTTTACCAAAAATGACGATTTTCAAATAACAACTTCTGAAATTGAAAACGACAATCTTAATGAAGTTGTTGAAAATGCAGTAATTGAGTTTGATTTCAATTCTTTTGAGAGTGTGGAACCAAATTTAAAATTCGATCTTCCTTTTTCCGAATTTGAAAAATTGAATACAACAACTTTCGATTTTGAACATGATATATGCAATGAAGTTGTTGATAATCCAACAAAGGAAGACGAATTTACTAAACATAAATTTTTTGGACTTTTCGAAGATGAGTTGTTAAATTTTGAAGCGATAGATTTAAATCACCATTTTGATTTTGAAATCAATAATTTTGAAGAATTTGTCAATGATGAGTTTGAATATAAATTTGGTGAAAATAAACTTGAATTTTCAACCAATTGTTCTATCAACCCCAAAATCATCGAAAATAAAACAACTCATACAATTTTTAAAAAATCGACATTCGTTTTTCTAAATCAACATTCAACTTTGAAATCTTTTATGGTTTGGTTTTCTGTGCTTAAGCTTTGCCTCTCATACTTAACTAGACAAATGAATTGGTCTTTGGAAGACCATTTCATTTACTCTTTAACGGTATATTTCATTTTCATGTAAATATAGGTCATATTTTTATTTTCATTTTATTTTTCTCCTTTCACCTGGGTTGACTGTGGGACACAGTCAAAATCAAGTGTGGGGGGAGTCTCATCTTCATTTTGATTTTTCATGGTTTGTTTTTTTCTTTTTCCAAAACTCAAAATTTAAAAAAAAACAAAAACAAAAAAAATCCCAAAACAAAATTTTCTTTTATTGCATTTTGGTTTATTTTGAAGAAACACTATAGAATAAGTACAAATTTTGGTTATTAAATTGAAATCTTTGAAAATTTATTTGTCTCAACAAAAATAAAAATAAAGTTGATTACAAGTAACGATGGTTTAACTAGTATATAGGAAGGTTCATGGGTGATAATTACGAAGTATATCCTAATTGAAATCTTTGTTTAGTAAGTGGTTGATTTAAAGTCAAGACGATAACATTTTTTATCTTTTAAGTTAAGTGGTACTAAGATGATATTGTAAAACTCTCTCCTGATAAAAAAATATTATAAAGAAAAAAAAGCAAACAAAAAATAAATAAAATAAAGTTTTTGTATATATGTATATATTTTATTAACACCTAGAGTCAGGTGTGCACACGTAAGTGTGTACACTCGCCATGCTCTGTACCCTTCTCACGTAAGCCCGAAAGGCGGTGCATGATCGGTATATCTGGCATCGGTTTATCTGAGTTAGGTGTATGTATATAAAAGTTCTTTCATTAATAACGCCTACGTTCGATAGGTGTACACACTTGTGTGTACACTTGCCATGCCCTATATTCCCCTCACGTAAGCCCGCAAGGCAGTGCATGAGTGATATATCTGGCCTCAGTTTTTCTGAGTTAGGCATATGTAAATACTGTTAATATCAATAAAATTTTCAAATAGAGAGAAAGTAAGCAATTGAAATCCAAGCATTATTTTTACTTATTTGATTTGACTTTTTATTCAAAAGAAATGAAAATACCACTTCGAAAAACTTTGATAATCAACTAATCATCTATTTCATAGTGCACTATCTTATCAACCAAAACAACTAGCCAAACTATAGTCTATTTATGATGATAACTTAATTTTTGTTGGAAGTTTTGACGAGTAAAAAGACTTAAATTTCATGATGATGACCAAAACTTATATTTAACTTATTCGTGTCAATTTAAAAGTAAATTCTTCATTTGTAAATATTTTCAAAAACTTGCATTCATCCCTTTGTAAATAAACCTTGCATTTAGGAATTATCATGATGCATTAGAATTTTGTGGGTAGTATCCGCTGAAAATCCTCACGAGAAAACACTCGTCCTACTAGAGACACCTAAAGGTTTAACGGCTTGTTACATACGCTCAATGCAATCGTGTTTTCTACAAAAGCGGATTTATCTTAGTTTTAGTTTATTCGAGGATGAATAAAAAGATAAGTGTGCGGGTATTTAATGTGTACGTAAATGTGCATATTTTTACTTCCATATTTAATCTAATTTAATTAAATAAATGAGAATATAGGGTGTTTTAATATGTTTAAACCAAAATTTGAATTATTTTCAAATCACCATTTATTCATCTTCATATAGGGGCAAAATGATCATTTTGTGTATGATTTAATTTGAAAAAATTTACTTGGATATTTTAATGTTGTTTTATAGAAATCTGAGTGAATTTTGAAAAAGGCTTCATGGAAATTATGCATGCACAAGAGAAGAAGGTAAATGAAGATGGAAATAAATCATATCATGCAACATGGAGGACCCCACCTACCCACTTACCATGATTTCAATTAGGAGTTAAAGCACATGTTAGTGGAGATTAAAAGCACATGCACATATAATGGTGGATTAATTACTTGCTAATGGTAACTTGGTGGCCACACTTCCTCAAGGGCACTTTGGGTTATTCCCAAAAATATGCATTAGTGTTTCAGGCATGTATAAATATCCCTTATGTTTCATGTAATGAGCTCTTAGCCTCCTCTTTAGTTAGTTTAGTCGTAGGCACAAATTGTAAATATAAACTCTCTTTCTCTCTTTCATGGCTTCTTAGCCATTTTCTTCTTCTGTAATTTTCTTAATGCAATTTAATTCACGCTATTTTAATTCTTGTTCTTTTCTTTTATGTTAGTAGCTTAGATTTAATTTATGCAAGTAGTTTAATTCCCTTTCAATTTTAATTAGCTTGCATTTTTCCTCTTGTTTTTGTTTCATGTTGAACTCTACATTTGTTGAAATGATAACAAATATGAGAAGCTAAACCCCTTCAATTTAGGGTTAATGAAGCTCTCTTAATCACGTAGATTCAACATTTTTCTAATTTTTGATCTCTTTTTGTGCTTAATGGAAATGTTTGAATGGGTAAAAAAATTTTGTATTAGCTTTGAATTTGATAGCCTGTGTTGTTGACTAATAGAGTAATGGAGTTTATGCTTCCTAATACATCAAATAGATTTAAATATTTCTATACATAATAGTAGCATATAGCTCCATAGCGCTGCATAGTGAAACATAAGCAATAGTGGCTCCAAAAATAGATATATACATAAAGAAAATAGAGTAATGGAGTTTATGCTTCCTAATACACCAAATAGATTTTAAGTAACTATTTCTATACATAATAGTAGCGTATAGCTCCATAGCACTACATAGTGAAACATAAGCAATAGTGGCTCCAAAAATAGATATATAAGAATGCATTAGCCTCTACTCGTCCTCTACATAGCTCCATGTGCTATCTCATACATGTTTCTCAATCTACTCATTTAAGAGTACTCGACATGATAAAAAGCAATGCAAATAACCTCGAGTTAGACAAATGTCTGGTATGAATGATCTATAATCTCAAAATATATGTAAAAAATGATATGTCGTAATTAGGAACATATGGTATGGAGAATCATACTCGACATGTCCATGCATCAAGCAAGTCAGAACATATAAACAATATAATGTAAACTATCATCATATAGGTACTATCATCATATAGGTGCGCTACTACACAAAGTACAGCCTAAGGTGTCAGGATATTAAACTTGATAATAACTACATCACATGGCATCCATAATAAACATATATTATAGGTTGTTAGATGATAAATCACTCGCTAATAAATTCAAAATCAATGGAAATCTCGCAAATTGAGGTAGATCTGAAGTGTTATAGCCCAGGTCTGAAATTCCCTATCCAAAAATGATAACTTGCAAATCTCTGGTTGATCTCCCTGCTAATCCACCCTTAATCCCTTGATTTAACATACTTGCTGTTGATTAATGATGGTTTTGGTTAGAGATATGCTTAATGGAGGTTTAGATCTGTTTTTAGGAAGAAGAAAAGTAATTTGGGACTACTTCTATTGTTGTCTTTGCGTATATCCCAAAATGAGTTAATGGGCCTAATTATGGGCTTAGTCTAATTACCACTAAATCTATCTAAAACCATCTAACTTCAAACTATGGTATCTCCTAAATCACTTGACTAAAAAAACTATTATGGTCACTCTGAAGAAGGAAAAACTATCATATCTTTCATTTGGAATAGGTTCAAGACCTAATTCAACTTCTATCAAAAATTATAACCATTACAAGATTTTAAGGTTAAAACTGTCCATAATTACTTCTAAGGGTCAAAAATATCAAAAGTACTACCTAAAGTTTAGCTTAACCTAAGGTCATTTGGTTATTAAATAATATTTTTGCGATTTGTCGATATGTAAAAATATGGATCATTGCATTCTCCTTCTTTCTGAATTTTGCCCCTGAAATTCAACCAATGTCAAACAAGCATAACCAAAGCAATATTATGCTTAACAACCAAACAAACATAGCATGCAAAATACTAAACTGACAACCTAAATATCAAATGTGAAAATAAATGCAATAAATGGAAATGTCATCAAGTAAAGAGCATCAGATAAGTGGTCTTTATGCTCTCCTGGTCTCCTAAGTTTTATCACGTTCTCTTTCACTCAAATAAACCTTTACTGCCATTATCGTCTTCCTCCTAAGTTGCTTTGTACTATGCTCGACTATACAGATCGGTCTCATTGGCCTTGATGTTTAAGTTCAACTTCAATATCATCCAATTTATCTAGTGAAGCAATTACGCCTGACTTATGCAAAAACTTTTGAAGACACGAAACATGGAATATGTTGTGCACACTCACCAACTTTTGAAGTAAGTTGACTCTATATGCAAAGTTTCCATTCTCTCGAGTATTGGAAAAAGTCCTATAAACCTTAATGCCAACTTCCCTTTATTACTGAATCAAACTTTGTTCTTTAACGATTTTTTTGACAGACGCCACATCACCAACAGAGAACTCAATATCACAACATCTCTTGCCAGCATAACTATTTTGTCTACCCTAAGAAGGTTTCATTCATTGCTGAATGATCTCTATCTTCTCTAAAGTCTCCCTAATAAGTATTGGTACAAGTACAAGTTTCTCACCTGCTTCCCAAAAAGATGAAGGGATGTTGCATGGTCGATTGTATAATGCTACAAACAGTGTAATACCATTCCTCAACAGATAAATATTGGTGTATGCAAACTCTACAAAATGCAAATGATCATCCCACAAGCCTCCAAAGTTACGAATGCAAGCTTGTAAAAGATCCTTAAGTAAATGATTCACTCTCTCAGTTTGAGCATTAGTTTATGGATGATAAGGTGTACTCAAATGCAGTTTCGTCCCCAATACCTCTTGTAATATCTTCAAAAATTTCACTTATGAACACTATGTCATGGTCTCTCATGATGCTCTTTGGTACAGCATGGAACCGTATAATCGAACGCACATATAACTCAGCTAGTTTCAATGCCGCTCTATTGGACTTTAAAGGTATGAATATGGCACTCTTTGTCAGTCTATCGGCTATAACCAAAATGCAATCATATCCTCCTCTAGTCCTTGATGATCCATCCACGAAGTCCATCAATATTTGCTCCTACTTCCACTTCCACTATGGAACTTGAAGTTGTTGCAACAAACCACTTGGCTTCTTTTGTGCAGCTTTGGTTAGTTGACAATTCATACACTTCAAAATGAATGTATCGACGTCCTTCATCCCTTTTGAATAAAATGTTTGCTTACATTTTATTGCCACCAGGATGGATAGTCAACTTCAAATGATGGCACTCTCGTTGTACCTTATCTCTAAGTCCACCAACATTCGATTACATATAATCTTCCATCCTTGTAGAGCCAACAGTCACAATCGAATCTATACTACTTCATATCCTCGGACTCTACTCCTATCTCAATCTTGGTAATAATCTCTACTTGTCTAGAATCACGCCTCTATTTAGTCCTAATTCGCTCTATCATAGTAGTTCCATTAGTCAAGCTCGCCAATATTGCTGGCTCTAGCTCACATCTAGCTCAAAAATCATACCCAACTATATACTCTAACTGCATCCACTTTAGGAACATAGCTCCCTAACCGGCATATCTCCTTCTCAATGCATCTGTGAACTGCATTTGCCTTACCTAGCGTATAGAAAATAACAAAGTCATAGGAAACTAGGAAATCTAACCGTTGTTGTTATTGAAGGTTAAGTTCCTTTTGCAATTCAATGATTTATGGTTGGTTAACAACTCGAACCTTTCTCCTAAAAAGTAATGCCCATATGCCTTCAGAGAAAAAACTATAGCTGCTAACTCCAAGTCATGGGTTGGGTATTTCCTTTCATGCAGTTATAGTTGCATACTCGCATAAGTGACAAGTTTACCTCTTTGAATCAGTACCGCCCCAAGTTCTAGTGCTACATGCATCTGTGTTTACTGTCAACTCCTCATTTCCATATGGAATGACTAACACTTGCACTCATCAACCTTTCCTTTAGACCAACAAATACATCATCACACCTCAAGTTACAAACAAAAGTTATATTCTTCCTTGTCAAATGATTCAGTGGTGTTGTGGTCTTTGAGAAGTCCTTTATAAATCGTCGTCTATAGTAAGCTGCTAATCCTAGGAAACTCCTTACATTTGTAGCATTCTTAACCATTCCCAATCCCGAACTACTTCTACTTTGGCAGGATCAATAGCGATGCCTACTCCAAAACAACTTGACTTGAGAACCTCACTTCTCTCTTATAGAAGTGACACTTTGAAAACTTAGCCTTGAGCTGCTGCCTTCTCAAAATCTTAAGCACCACTGTCAAATGTGTCTTGTGTTCTTTTTCCATCCATGAATAGACAAGAATATCATCAATGAACACAAGTACAAACTTATTTTGTTGATCTCAGAAAACACGATTCATAAGATCAATGAAGTACATTGGTGTGTTGGTTAGCCCGAATGGCATAACCAACCACTCATAAAAAGTCGATGCCTTATAGAATGCGATAATTGACACGCCATCCTTCGCCATTCTCAGGTGGTGGAAACCGGTTGCCAAGTCCAACTAAGAAAACACATTTTCATTAAGAAGCTACCAAACAAGCCATCTAAACATGGAAGATGATTCTTGTACTTTCTTATCCCTTTATTCAACTCATGATAATCCACACAAAATCTCAAAGAGCTATCCGCTATAGTGGAGAATACTTCATGTGATCCCTACTCGAAAATACTCCTCTAAATAAGTCACTTCCTTAATAGACCATTCACTTGCACCTCTAGTTCTCATTACTCCTTAGGTGCCATCATCCTCAAAGGTAATACAATAAGACTGACATCCTCCACTAAATTGATATGGAACTCAATCTCACTATGTTGTGGTAATCCTGTAACCTCCTCGAATATATCGGGATACTCTCTCGTTATTGATGACTGTAACGACCCGAAATTTTTAACGTTTTGAATGGTATATTTAATTGAATTAAATATTCAGGTTTGATTCAAGTTTAATAAATAATTTGAAAACTAGTTTTAATATAACGATTCAATTTTTAATAACGTATTGTTATTTTAATTTATTTGATTTTTTTCCATAATTTTCAATTTGGGAATTATTTAAATTAATGTTTGATGATTTTTCGGCAAACGACGGTATTTTTGTGATTTTACACAATATGATAACCAGTGTGTATTATTATTATTTTGGGATCATATCGCATTTTGTTCACGATCATATTTTTATTTTTTCACTCGCGGTTCGTACGCAAACAAAAACCTATGCGGCGAGATGCCAGAATTTGCAAATCAAATATATCTCGACACTAGAGAAAAATCATACCCCTTGCTTTCTTTTCTTTACTATTCTATTAAGCCTCCCTGGAAAAACAAAAAAACAAGCAATCCATTTTCATTCAAAAATCCAAAACTAAATAAATACTCAATTAAAATACATAAAACAAGAATCTTTAAGTTTAGGATGGTGAGATCTACAAGCCTATGTAATATAGTAGTGTGCGGTGGTGAGTAGGGCGTTCGACAATGAAAGATGTTAGCTATTGGGAACTAGGGTTTGAGATGGTGGAGGATTTAGGTGAAGTTTGGCGAATCCGATGGTGGTGTAGTGTTTCTAGTTCGAAGGGGCTTCGATTGGCAAAATTTCGTGGAGCTCGGTGCAAAAATGGGTAGCACGACCTTTGGCCTGGGCGAAGGGAGTTCGTGTGTCACTTTTTTACTCAGTGGTGAGAGTTCCTCGAGATCGAGATGGATGAATGGAGTTTTGGATGAGGAGTGTGTCGATGTTATCAAATTTTTGATTCGTGGGGTGGTGATCCATGTCGAATTGTAGTGTGCATGGATTTGGACATGAGTGGGCAATTGAAAGGAGGAGATGGAGGGAGTTTTGAATTTAGGGAAGAGGTATTAGCCTAGGGTAATTTAATAATAAATTTGTAATTAATGTCATTAATGAATATTTTAATTTCAAATCGTATTAAATGAATATCTCTCCCATATGAGGTCTGATCGTGATGCAGTCTTTTGCGTTGCACTCGTAACAATGATAGCTTGCGATGGAATTGGTTTCGTTGAATTAGAGCAAGTGGAATTTTGAGCTAAAATCGACGTCGTTCGATTTTAGTTCAAACTAGAACGCCTAAGCGTTCGCTGGAATTTCGGCGAGTTAAAATCACCTTTTGGGATAATTAGTATGATATATAGAAGATAGAATTTACTATTTGTGTTTGGATGAATTATTGGTTGGTTGGTTAAAATTCCGCTTTTGAAAAGCGAATGACAATTAAATTGAAATACAGGGAAAATTTATAGAGAAATCTTGATTTCTCACCATTGTGATTTTTAATTCCAGATATATACCTGTTGATTTTATTTCAGTTATATACCTGCTTTATAGAATGTTAAATGCTGAAATTTAATAGTTTGGTCATATTAAATGTGACACTTACATATGTTAAAAGTTGGACTTTTTTAGTGGAAAATGTAGTAATTGCATTGGATAAATGTTATAGTAACTATTAGCCTTGTTATAGTATTTTGGGAATACTATCAATTGTTGTTTTCGCTTGGAAATAGTTTTAGATTTAGAGAATGATTTTTAAATATGATTTTTTTGATAATTTCTATGATTTTTTAAGGAGTTTTTTGAACTTGCTATTTCACTTTAACCTTTTTTATTTGTCTTTTCTAAGTATATGGAAAAATTTTAAAAATTATTTTGGTAATATTTATTTTATAGAAAGTTATTATAATAATGAATGATTATTTTAACGTAAATAAAAGGGGTTCATCTTTTATTTTTAAAGTGATTTGGTTTTAAAATGGAAGATAGAATTATTTTGGGATAAATATGTAGGAAACTTTTTATGTGAAATGTTGTAATAAAAGAATAGATTTATAAAGATTATTTATATATATAAAAGAATAGTTTTATGGGTGGTGTTTTTATAATAATAAGAATAGGTTTATAAATAATATTTTATAAAAGAGAAATGATATCATTTTTATGAAATGGTATAATAAATCACATTTGGGATTTATTGTAATCGGTGGAATGATCGTTTATGGAAAGTATTTGATTCCATTATAAAAAAAGGTTTGTGCAAAATTTGGATATTTATAAACGGTGGTTTATAAATAGAAATGAATTTATGAAATGATTTTTATAAATAGGAAAAAAGTGTTTAAAAAGATTTTTACAGTCAGAAAAGAAGATTTATAAATGATATTTTATAAAGGATATTTATAAATGAAGTTTTTAAAGAGAATTATAAATGATGTTTGTGAGTATATTAAAAAAGGAGTTTATAAAAAGGAATGAGATTTGATTTCCATAAATAATCATTTTAACCTACGGTGGTATGGAAAATGTTCTTTTAATACTTAACACCAAATTCCAAAATATAGAAACTCGTCTCTATCTTCAGAACTAAGAATGTGTATCAAGGCAAGGTTAGTTTTCTATCTTGTTCGATCTCATTATTAATCGAGGGAAAGGACCGTTTGAAATCAGGAAGTGGTGATAAGTATATTTGGTCCAGTTTCTGTATGATCTATTTACATTCGCCAAAGAGAAGTATTTTGGGTTTATTATTATTATCAATGTTTAAAAGACATTTGTTTTAACCCAAATATGTATGGTTTGTGAAAATGAAATTTTTATTAAGATTTGTGAATATACTTATACCGTTGAGATAAGTATATGGGTACATTTCCTAAGTATTGGAAATGTACTATTTTATGAATATACTTGTATGGTTGATATAAGTATGTGGAAAAGTTTTCTAAGTTTCAAAGTGAAATGTTTTGCAAATATACTTATATCGTCGAGATAAGTATTCATGATATTTTCTAAGTATTGAAAAAATAGAGGAGACTTGTGAATATATCATCAGTCTACCGGCTATAGCCAAAATGCTATCCTACCGGCCTCCTCTAGTCCTTGATGATCCATCCATGAAGTCCATCAATATCTGCTCCTACTTCCACTTCCACTATGGAACTTCAAGTTGTTGCAAGAAACCATTTGGCTTCTTTTGTGCAGCTTGGCTAGTTGACAATTCATACACTTCAAAATGAATGTCTTGACGTCCTTCATCCCTTTTGAATAAAATGTTTTCTTACATTTTATTGCCACCGGGATGGATACTCAACTTCAAACGATGGCACTCTCGATGTACATTATCTCTAAGTCCATCAGCATCCGGTTACATACAATCTCCCATCCTTGTAGAGCCAATAGTCACGATCGAATCTATACTACTTCATATCCTCAGACTCTACTCCTATCTCAAGCTTTGTAATAATCTCTACTTGTCTAGAATCACGCCTCTATTTAGTCCTAATTCGCTCTATCAGAGTAGTTCCGTTAGTCAAGCTCGCCAATATTGCTGGCTCTAGCTCACATCTAGCTCAAAAATCATACCCAACTATACACTTTAACTGCATCCACTTTAGGAACACAGCTCCCTAACCGGCATGTCTCCTACTCAATGCATCTGCGACTGCATTTGCCTTAATTAGCGTATAGAAAATACCAAAGTCATAGGAAGCTAGGAAATCTAACCATTGTTGTTATCGAAGGTTAAGTTCTTGCAATTCAATGATTTATGGTTGGTAAACAACTCGAACCTTTCTCCTAAAATTAATGCCTCTATGCCTTCAGAGAAAAAACTATAACTGCAAACTCCAAGTCATGGGTTGGGTATTTCCTTTCATGCAGTTATATTTGCCTACTCCCATAAGCGACAAGTTTACCTCTTTGAATCAGTACCGCCTCAAGTTCTAGTACTACATGCATCTGCGATTACTGTCAACACCTCAGTTCCATATGGAATGACTAACACTTGCACTCATCAACCTTGCCTTTAGACCAATGAATACATCCTCACACCTCAGGTTCCAAACAAAAGTTAGATTCTTCCTTATCAAATGATTCGATGGTGTTGCGGTCTTTGTGAAGTCCTTTATAAATCTTTGTCTATAGTAACATGCTAATCCTAGGAAACTCCTTACATTTGTAGCATTCTTAGCCATTCCCAATCCCGAACTGCTGGTACTTTGGCAGGATCAATAACGATCCCTACTCTGAAACAACATGATTTGAGAACCTCACTTCTCCCCTATAGAAGTGACACTTTGAAAACTTAGCCTTGAGCTGATGCCTTCTCAAAGTCTTAAGCACCACTGTCAAATGTGTCTTGTGTTCTTCTTCCATTCATGAATAGATAAGAATATCATCAATAAACACAAGTACAAATTTATTTTGTTGATCTCAGAAAACACGATTCATAAGATCAATGAAGTACAATGGTGTGTTGGTTAGCCTGATGGCATAACCAGCCACTCATACAAATTCAATGCCTTATAGAATACGATAACTGACACACTATCCGTCGCCATTCTTAGGTGGTGGAAACCGGTTGCCAAGTCCAATTGAGAAAACACCTTTGCACCAAGAAGCTATCAAACAAGCCATCTAAACGTGGAAGACGATTCTTGTTTTTCCTTGTCCCTTTATTCAACTCATGATAATCCACACAAAATATCAAAGAGCTATCCGCTATAATGGAGAATACTACATGTGATCCTTACTTGAAAATACTCCTCTAAATAAGTCACTTCCTAAATATATCATTCACTTGCACCTCTAGTTCTCATTACTCTTTAGGTGCCATTGTTTTCAAAGGTAATACAATAAGACGGACATCCTCTACTAAATTGATACGGAACTCAATCTCACTATATGGTGGTAATCTTGTAACCTCCTCGAATATATCGGGATACTCTCTCATTATCGATGACTGTAACGACCCGAAATTTTTAATGTTTTAAATGGGATATTTAATTTTTTTAAATATTCAGATTTGAATCAAGTTTAATAAATAATTAGAAAATCATTTTTAATATAACGATTCAATTTTTAATAACGTATTATTATGTTAATTTATTTGGTTTTTTCCATAATTTTCAATTTGGGCATTATTTAAATTAATGTTTGACGATTTTTCGGCAAACGATGGTATTTTGTGATTTTACACAATATGATAACCAGTGTGTATTATTATTATTTTGGGATCGTATCGCATTTTGTGCACGATCATATTTTTATTTTGTCGCTCGCGGTTCGTACGCAAACGAAAATCTATGCGGCGAGATGCCAGAATTTGCAAATTAAATATAACTCAACATTAGAGAAAAATCATACCCCTTGCTTTCTTCGCTTTACCGTTCTATTGAGCCTCCCTAGAAAAACAAAAAAAACAAGCAATACATTTTCACTCAAAAACTCAAAACTAAATAAATACTCAATTAAAATTCATAAAACAAGAATCTGTGAGTTTAGGATGGTGAGATCTACAAGCCTATATAATATAGTGGTGTGCGGTGGTGAGTAGGTTGTTCGACAATGAAATACGTGTGCTATTGGGAACTAGCGTTTGAGATGGTGGAGGATTTATGTGAAGTTTGGCGAATCCGACGGTGGCGTAGTGTTTCGAAGGGCCTCCGATTGGCAAAATTTGGTAGAGCTTGGTGCAAAAATGGGTAGCGCGACCTTTGGCCTGGGCGAGGGGAGTTCGTGTGTCGCTTTTTTACTCAGTGGTGAGGTTCCTCGAGATTGAGATAGATGGAGTTTTGGATAAGGAGTGTGTCGATGTTATCAGATTCTAGATTTGTGGGGTGGTGCTCCATGTCAAGGTGTAGTGTGCATAGTTTTGGACATGAGTAGGCGATAGAAAGGAGGAGACGGGGGGAGTTTTGAATTTAGGGAAGAGGTATTAGCCTAGGGTAATTAAATAATAAACTTTGTAATTAATATAATTAATGGATATTTTAATTTCAAATCATATTAAATGAATATCTCTCTCATATGAGGTCCGATCGTGATACGGACTTTTGTGTTGCACTTGTAAGGCGATAGCTTGAGATGGAACTGGTTTCGTTGAATTAGAGCAAGTGGAATTTTGGGCTAAAATCAACGTCGATCGATTTTAGTTCAAACTAGAACGCCTAAGTGTTCATTGGAATTTCAATGAGTTAAACTCACCTTTTTGGATAATCAGTATGATATATAGAAGATAGAATTTACTATTTGTGTTTGGATGAATTATTGGTTGGTTGGTTAAAATTCCGCTTTTGAAAAGCGAATGAGAATTAAATTAAAATACAGGGAAAATTTATAGAGAAATTCGGATTTCTCACCATTGTGATTTTTAATTTTAGTTATATACCTGTTGATTTTATTACAGTCATATACATGTTTTATAGAATGTTATATGCTGAAATTTAATAGTTTGGTCATAATAGATGTGACACTTACATATGTTAAAAGGACTTTTTAGTGGAAAATGTAGTAATAACATTGGATAAGTGTTATAGTAACCATTAGCCTTGTTATAGTATTTTGGGAACACTATCAATTGTTGTTTTCGTTTGGAAATGGTTTTGATTTAGAGAATGATTTTTAAATATGATTTTTTCGATAATTTCTATGATTTTGTTTAAGGAGTTTTTTGAACTTGCTATTTCACTTCAACCTTTTTATTTGTCTTTTCTAAGTATATGGAAATATTTTAAAATTTATTTTGGTACTATTTATTTTATAGAAAGTTATTATAATAATGAATGATTATTTTAATGTAAAAAAGAGGGGTTCATCTTTTATTTTTAAAGTGATTTGGTTTTAAAATGGAAGATAGAATTATTTTGGGATAAATATTTGGGAAATGTTTATGTGAAATGTTGTAATAAAAGAATAGATTTATAAAGGTTATTTTTATATATATATATATAATAGTTTTACGAGTGGTGTTTTTATAATAATAAGAATAGTTTTACAAATAATATTTTATAAAAGAGAAATGATATCATTTTTATGATATGGTATAATAAATCACATTTCAGATTTATAGTAATAGGTGGAATGATCGTTTATGGAAAGTACTTGATTCCATTATGAAAACAAAAGGTTTGTGATAAATTTAGAGATTTATAAATGGTGATTTATAAATAGAAATGAATTTATAAAATGATTTTTATAAATATGAAAGAAGTGTTTAAAAAGTTTTTTACAGTTTGAAAAGAAGATTTATAATGATATTTTATAAATGATATTTATAAATTTAGTTTTATAAAGAGATTTATAAATGAAGTTTGTGAGTATATAAAAAAGGATTTTATAAAAAGGAATGAGATTTTATTTCCATAAATGATCATTTTAACCTACGATGGTATAGAAAATGTTCTTTTAATACTTAACACCAAATTCCAAAATATGGAAACTCGTCTCTATCTTGAGAACTAAGAATATGTATCGAGGCAAGGTTAGTTTTCTTTCTTGTTCGATCTCATTATTAATCGAGGGATAGTACTGTTTGAAATCAGGAAGTGGTGGTAAGTATATTTGGTCCAGTTTCTATATGATCTATTTACATTCGCCAAAGAGAAGTATTTTGGGTTTATTATTATTATCAATGTTTAAAAGACATTTGTTTTAACCCAGATATGTGTGGTTTGTGAAAATGAAATTTTTCTTAAGATTTGTGAATATACTTATATTGTTGAAATAAGTATATGGGTACATTTCCTAAGTATTGGAAATGTACTGTTTTATGAATATACTTGTATGGTTGATATAAGTATATGGAAAAGTTTTCTAAGTTTCAAAGTGATATGTTTTACGAATATACTTATATCGTCGAGATAAGTATTCATGAATATTTTCTAGGTATTTAAAAAGTAGAGGAGACTTGTGAATATATCTTTGTAAAAGTATTTTGATATAAGTATTTACAAAGTGGTTTTAATTAATGAAAGGATAAATTAAAGAGGCTTAGGGTTTCTTATATGCTTAAACAGTCTTATTTTTTCTTTATGGAATTCAATCTTTGGTTGAATTGTTTATTTATTTGATAGTTATATAATCGACTATAAAATGTTAGCCAGTTTTAAAACTATTGTTGTCAGTTCAAAGAGACCGGGATCAGATATATTAGTCGAAAACCACTTCGAACCGGCATAAGCATTTGAATTGAAAGCATCTTGAAGATGATGGAACCTGAAGATGGAGTTCTTTGAAGTGCAAGGGCTGCTTGCTACTAATCCTGGGGATGATTCCAAAAAGTATGTAGTAGAAGTAGTGCTTTCGGTTTGTTCATATCCTAAACAACTTGTATGGATGGATTCTAGCATTGCATTATTGTATGAAGTGTAGTGTTAGCATTCCAAGTGGGATTTGCTAAAAAGAAAAAACGTAGCCTCTAGCCTCAACGATCGGAAATTACTAAAACAAGGGATATATTTCTAGGCTATGTAGGCCGCACTCATTAGGGTATGTCATCACCCTTCTATCCACACACACACACACATTTATGGATTTGGTTAAGCATGAGAGCTCTTGAAAAAAGGTTGCAAAACAATCGGGGTGATGACATATTCAGTACTATCTAGTAAGGTGTCTAAGCGAGGCCCTCGGTATATTTTCTAGAGGTGTACCATGCCTGGCGGTACCCTAGTGCCTTGTCATTATATGGAAACCATTCTCCAATAAGTGCCGTACAGACTTAGTTGTGCCTAACTATGTTGGAACGTGAGATGCAAGCATTCCAGCTATATTCAATATTTATTTTAAATCCTAAATATTATTATAATTCAAATAGATTTCTTATAGAAATGGTTTGGTTGTCGTAAGGTAAAACATGTCCGTGTTTATGTGCGATGTGGTCTTACAAGATACTTTTATTTTTTGAAAGGTTTTATAACATAAAACTCCATATGATGTGTGTTTTCTCATGCTGGTTTACCAGACTAATCTGGGCGTTATTTTCTTATAATGCTCGGGTCGTACCAAGCATATTTTCTAATTTAGTTACTGATACTTTGGAGTTTCAGGAGACGAGCTGGAGGCCTCCAAGATGTACTCACATATATTTTATTTTATTTTGCATTGGTTGTTTATTTTTATAAGCATTTGTGAGGACAAGTTGTTATAACTGTCCAGGCTGGAGATAGATTAGTGTACTCCAACTTGATGTATGTATATTACAGTTTTTCTTTTGTAAAGATCTATTGCATATTATATCTATTACTCGTCACAATGTGAAATTCTGTTTTTATCTTTCTTTTCGTTCCCCCAACAATCTGTCTTTTCGGTACTTGGATGTTTGGCACGTAAATACCATGGATGTATCAGTGTCGAATTTTGAGGGACGAAAAGGTGGATCGTTACACATGGTATTAGAGCTTAGGTTCAGTGAACACCTTGGCTTTGGTGGGGTAGACTCATTTGAGATAGGGTAAGTGAGACCTTAGGATGAGTTTGAGTGTGTGTGTGTGTGTATATATATGAGCGCGTATTTGTTAAAGCTATAAAAATGTTTTATATTGTGTTGATTTATCGATTGGGTGGTTTGTGAATTCTGGTCGATACAGAAGAAACAACTGTATCGATAGGGGTTTCTAAACTCTTGAACAAGGCAAACCAACATAGTATTGTTTAGAAATTAGATAAATGAAATAATTTTACCTAGATTATATTTTATATAAAAGAATAATTTTCTGAAATTGATATTTCTATTTAGGATGTGTTTGTCTATTAGGAAATGATAATATTCATTTATTATCATTTATGGTTTAATTAATCATGCTTGCGCAGTTTAGGAGCATTGACTATTATTTGTTGATGGATTGTTATGCTCAGATAGTTTATAAGCATTTATAATTTGGTTAAATTAAATACAAACACCTTGTGAATTCAGTTTCACGATTCTGATATAAGTGTTTGGTGATATTGTTGGGTTAAAATTTAAATTTAAATTTAGTGAAAGTTACTTATTATAATCTAATCAATGATATATAATTGTGAAATAATCTTATATAAGAAAGTGAAATTTTATAAATATGGTTTATAAATAAAAGGATTTAAGTTGAGAATTTGAGAACTTAAATTCCGGTGTTTTTGAAAACTTATTTTTCAAAGTTTTGGAGAAAATAATAATAGTATTATTTAAAAGTATTTATATATGGAAATATTTTAAAGCGATTTTTAAAAAGATAGAAAGCACTGAACTCACTCTGTCGTTGGAAAATAATTCAAGTGATGACTGCAACATCATTGGTATTTATTTTTGAGTATTTAAAGTGAGGAATTGCTACCATAGTGGTAGATTTCCTACAGAGTTGTTTGGTAAAAAAATTTGTTTTAAAAATTTCAAAAGTATGATTTGATACACAGAAGAAGATATGTATATTTCTATTATTTCAAATAAAGTTAAAATAAAACCTGGGTGTTTAATTCTGAAATTTTCAGTTTAGTTATTGTATAGAATCGTGTATCCTATCCACTAGGATTGTAACGACCCATATTTTTAACCATTTAAAATATTAAATTAAATAAGATTTTTGAATAAAATTATTAGAAATTTTTTTTAAGATTGTACTGATACAAATTAAAACATAATATAAGTTATGAGCTTAATTTAAATTTCTATTAATGACATATGTTTGCAATAAGGTAAGAATGATAACATACGTTAGTATGTATTTTAATGGCATTGGTTTGAATGAAATTAATAATTATCTAAATGTAAATTTCCAATTGATTTGAATAATAAATGTTAATAAAGAATAATAATTGTTTCTTTATTAAGAAGAAATTATATGTTTATTTATTTGAAATGTTTCACACCTAAAAGATTGATTACATGAATAAGAAATCATTACTTAATAAGAAATTAATAACTTTTGGTTTGTTTACAATATCCCATCAATACATTAAATTACTTTTAAAAGGAATTTAATTGTCTCATTTCTCTTTTAAAATTTAACTTAGAAATCAATGGCAATTAATGTGATTGGAATCTTTCAATTAAAAAGAGGGAAGGCATTAATTGTAAAACTAATGGGTATAATTAATAGAAACATATGTTTAAATTAAAATAAAATAGGAAGTTGAAGAAATAAAAAAGATACATATGTTGTAATTGAAAAGGAAATTTGACTTCATAAAAAAATATTTTTAATCAAATTAAAAGAATGTTTTAGAAAATAAAATAAAATGAATGTTGTCATTTTGTAATTAAGTATAATTGTATGAAAAGAGAAAAATGTAAATTTTGAAATAATCTTGTTCATCCGTCTTAAAATAGCCAGTGTAATAACTTGAAATTGCATTACATTAATTATAAATTATAAATAGTTATTTAGAATAGTTAATTTGAAGGAAAAAAGGAAAATAGGATCAGAATTGTGTTTTGGGATTTTTGATAGTTCCGTGGAGTTTAAAAATATCAAAAACATATATTTCGATATATAGGATGATATATTTTCGTTCGAGGATGAAAACAGGTTGCTAGGCCTTTGTGATCGCTTTGGCCCAATTGATCTTTCTTTTGCCTATATATATGTTGTTCAGATGGAACCCTAGCAGCCTCCATATCCTTCTTTTCTATACTTTTGTAGTTCCTTTCAGATTTAATTTCTTTCTTTTTAATGGAGATTATCCTAAATCCCTAATTACTGACTTCAAATTCAACTGAAATTTCAAACTGTTCAAACCCTATCAAATTATATATCATTGGAAAGTTCTCGATAAAAAAAGTGATGTTTGAAAGATCTGATGCACCATTTGACCAGAAATTGGTGATCTTTTCTTGGCCATCCGTTCTAGGGCTTTGTGTCAATGGTGGATCTACGACTATGGGATGATCAGAGGGCACTGCACCGTAGAGGACGTCAAGTGGAGTTATTCTATGGTCTTGGATGTCAGAAAGGTGGTCAAATTGGCTGAAAATTGATCGAGAGTGGCGGATTTTTTTTTCGGTGGCAAGGTGGACGGCGGCACCAAAGGAGGTCGGACGGAGGGAGGGGTGCGGTTGGTCATGACGAAGGTGATGGTGGTCTCTAATTGAATGGAAAGTGGACATGGCAGCAACGACGATCGATCAAAAGGGGATGGCTGTGGTGATTATCGGGTTTAGTTGATCATTAAGGTTTGAGGAAATAAGTTAATTTACTATTTTGCCCTTTTTATTTTAATTAAGTTTTAAAAATAGAAATCTTCTAACTTGAATAATTTTTGCATACAAACTTCGATTCACGTGCGGTTTCTTCCGTTGGACTCGTATTGAAATTATGGACAACATAAAACTGGTTTGGCTAAGTTTGAAGACAGTTGAGAGAAGCGCCTTTGTTTGGATTTTAGTGGGCTAAAAATCAAAGGTGAGTGATTAAACCCACTCACGCAATACCCAAAATTTTTGATGCAAGTTAAATCAAAATCACGAAGTGATAAATTTTATTGATTGATGTTTGATAATTTAAATTGACATTTAAATTGAATTTGTGTTTGATATCGAATTAAATTGACATTTAAATTAATATTGAAATTGAATAGTTAATTAAACACCCCGACATTTGATAACTAGTGATTGTTGTGATATATTGGTTGATTTGGATATTGACTGAATATGTATCCCTATTGATTGATATGATGGATAATGTTGTGTTTATATTGCTGATGATCGTATATTTTGATATATCTCTGTTATCGGCCTGTATATTATTGACATCGTATAAATTGTATGTTTTGAAATTGAACTAAGAAATAGGTTGAAATGATATACACTTATGGCATTTAAATATGGGTTGAAATTATTTATCCATCCATGTAATTATTGAGATAACTGTTCACTTAGCCATAAGGTAGTAAATTATATACAGACACCGGAAAAGGTTAAATTAAATGGTTTTAAAAACTTGAATTTTGATTTGTTTAAACAATATTGTTTTAAAGAAAATAAAATTGTGATTTATATGAATTGAATTATTTTTTAATTCGAGCTTCGAAAAGTTGAAAGTGCACTTGCTTAAATGAAATTGTTTAAAGGATTTAACTTGAAATCCTAAAGTTGAAATTGAGATATGATTTAAATTTATCGGAAGTGAATTATTTTTTAGGTTTAAATTTTAATTTAAACTTTGAATTTATTTTAATTAAAGTGGTTTAAATTGGTATTTCAAATTTTGAATGTGAAAGGGATTTAAATTAAACTGTTTTAAATGAGAATTTGAATTGAGAACTTTCAGCCATTTGAATTGAATCGTTAAACTGAATTGGAAGTAAAGTTTGAAATCATTTTGAGCTGAGGTTGATTTAAATTGAATTTTGAATATGAAGTTGACTTGAATTGGAAGTCATAAAATTAAATTCGTTTGATTTGGAATTTGAACCTGAGTTCAAATTGTTGAGAAAAGAAAGAAACAATTTTAATTCAAAACCATTTTAAATATAAACTATTTTAATGTTCAAATTATTTTAATACATAAACTATTTTCAATATTCAAAACTATTTTAAATATTCAAAACCATTCTTAAATATTCGAACTATTTTAATATTCGAACTATTTTAATTCAAAACTATTTTTATATTTAAAACTATTTATAAATTCAAACTGTTTTAATCCGAAACTGGTTTAAATTTTAGAGGATTGAGTTTAAATAATGATATCTGTGGTATGCAAATATAAATTTTAAATTTTAAATCCGATTTTGATATGAAAATATGATAAGTTATTGAAATTTAAAATGATCAAACGGTGTGTAAAATGGACGATTGGTTATTAAAGAGACCGGGGCCGAATGAATGGCATGCTCTCTATTATTCTACCGGAACCACTTTAATAACCATGTACGCAGTGGATATTATCTAGAATGTAGAGGTTGAATTGGCAGCGTTTATTGGAATGAAGAAAGAGAATGATAATGGATGACCCCAACACTTATGTCAATTTGAAATTAAAACATGACGACCTGTCCTGACCATTGAGGCTAGCTACCTTTAGCGGACATCTATTCTTCGTATTACTATCTCTATTTTGGACTCAATTGGTGCACCTTTATTTGATTATAGGATGAATGTTCGATGTGGGCCGTTAGGGCTTACCACCAGTCAGGCAACTCGAAATGGTAGTATCCTACCTTGGGCATTGCCTCACGTGCCTTGTCATATGATTATCCTAATACGCAATCACTATAATTTTGTTTTAGTGTTGTCCTATCACGGTGCCTCCTTGGTTACCAATGTTACTGGTTGTTCTACTGTTACCCGGTTG
This sequence comes from Allium fistulosum, assembly GCA_030737815.1. Lineage (NCBI taxonomy): Eukaryota > Viridiplantae > Streptophyta > Magnoliopsida > Asparagales > Amaryllidaceae > Allium > Allium fistulosum. The sequence continues at coordinate 178,918,040 of CM060903.1, forward strand.
TTTGACCATGTAACAAGAGGCTCGGCACACCTCCCCTCGCTTGGCATATAGCATCGCTCGGCACAAGGCCTCGTTCGGCATTGAAGGGTCGTTCGGCATTAAAGGGTCGTTCGGCATCTCACCTCGTTCGGAATGACAGGGTCGCTCGGCATCTCACCTCGTTCGTCATAGAGGGGTCGTTCGGCATCTCACCTCGTTCGGCACACCTCCCCTCGCTCGGCATAGAGCATCGCTCGGCACAAGGCCTCGTTCGACATTGAAGGGTCGTTCGGCATCGGAGGGTCGTTCGGCATCTCACCTCGCTCGACATTGAGGGGTCGGCTTCTCACCTCGCTCGGCATTGAAGGGTCGTTCGGCATCTCACCTCGCTCGGCATAGAAAGGTTGTTCGGCCTGGGTGTGTGGCTCGGCATACAAATGTCGTTCGGCACTAAGGCCTCGCTCGGCACACCTCCCCTCACTCGGCAATTGCCGTTCGGCATCTATGGCTCGGTGCGCAGAAGTTACTTACCACGGGCCAAGGTACGTTGTTCCCAGGCCCATGAGGGAAGTCCAACCCATCTTCTTCTATAAATAGAAGGGCAGGGGCACAATGAAATGGACCTTTTTTTGGAGAACACTGGGGAGACTCTACCGCTTTCAAGACTCATTCTTTTCAGTTCAAACTTGTATTCAAGTCATTAGTGTACAGATTGTATCTGTATTCAACTACTTGTGAAAGCAATAAAGATTAAAACTAAAAGTGGACGTAGGCAGTTACGCCGAACCACTATAAATCTGGTGTTCTTATTCTCTACAGTTAATTTAGTTTACATCCCTCTATTTTAATTTATCTTCTTCATTAATCTCTCTACACAAAACTCTCTTTGGATGTTAGTGACCAGTTTTGGTGCTTTCATTGAGAGCCATTCTCAGGCCATTAGGATCTACTTTGTAGCTATTGGATTGAAGAAATCCCCCGAAGGAGATCCAAGTCATTCATAGGAAATCCGTTGATTCTACTCAGAGTTTCTACCAATAACTCTACAATGGGAAGACCACGTACTAGATCAGCCTCCCACAACACGGATGTCAACGAGACTGCTAGTGTCCAATAAGTAGGACCCAACAATCAACAGGTTAATCCGGGCGCAGGGACTGTCACTGCCCAAAATCGAATGGAAGCTGTCACTAGGATAGAGTTCAACGAGCTGATGAGAGAACTCATGGAGAGTAGGAGACAACTTAGTGAATAGATCCAAGCTAATGCTAACCTTATGACTCGGCTTACTCAACAACAGCATCAGAATGTTGGAGGAAGCCCCGCTCCTTATTCCTCCTCCGACAGCTCTTCCTCGTCTGATGAACCTCCCACGCGTAGACGTCGTAGAACGAAAACAGCACAAACAGCTGTTGCTGATCGATCAACCCGGGATGGTCCAGGTTCTCTACCTGGAGTAATGGCTCCTCACTTACACCAAGAACATCACACTCAAGCTGGAATGGGAAACTTAGGATCTAGAGTGCGAGTGGAAGCTGGATAGCCAGCATACCAAGGACTTAATATGCTGGTCTCCAGGATACACACTTGGTAGATCTCCAACGGAGAAGGCGCCAACCAGAACGGTCTCATAGGACAGACACCAACCTGCCATCTTCCATACAAACCCCAGACCTATCAGCTATGGTCAGGCAGTTGATGAAAGAGAATCAAGGTTTATCAAATGATGATTGGGAGGTATCCAGGAGTCATACTCTGTTTACAGATGTTATTTTACAGACCGAGTACCCCAAGAAGTTTAACATGCCGACTATTCCGGCCTATGAAGGAAAGACTGATCCCCGACAGCACGTGATGAGGTATGAATGGATGATGGACTCGACTAGAGCGAACGATGCAACCAAGTGTAGATGTTTCCCGATAACTTTATCTGGAGTCGCTACCATGTGGTTCACCCGACTTCCTCCTCGAACAATCTCCAGCTTTGATGAGTTAGCGACGAAATTTGTGGAATAATTCAAGATTCATGCCACTCGTCCCAAGGATGTGATGTCCTTGTCCAGTGTGATTCAGGCTCCAGGGGAGTCGTTGAAAGAGTACTTACAAAGATTTCATGTTGCCGTAACTGAAGTTAGCAACCCCAACGACCATGCTATTTTAATGGCCGTGATGCGAGGGGTAAATCCAGATTCAGAGTTTGGAGACTGGCTGGCAGGAAAGCCCTCGACTACGTTAGAACGTTTTTATTCAAAAGCACACCAATTTATAAGAAGGGAAGAAGCTAGGTGGACGAGGCGAGATAATGCACCGGTACAAGGCAAGGAGGCTGTGAAGAGTAACATCGCTGTAAAACAATCTGGTGACAACTCTGGAAAGGTACAAGTCAATGTTCAAAACAAGCCCGAACAATCTAAGGGATCCGGTGGGGGAAATCCCGGAAAGAAAAGGGAAGCTGGAAAGTGGAAACCAAGGATCCAAACTTACAACGAATACACTCCTCTGAATGCATCTTTGGAAAATATTTACTTGTCAACTTGTAATACTTTCCAATATCGGAAGCCACTGCCAAAAGAGTCTACTAAAGAGCAAAAGCGGACTGGGAAGTATTGCCGCTTCCATGAGACTTACGGGCACAAACCGAGGAGTGTAGGCACCTCCATGACGCTATAGAAAAGTTGATTAGACAGAAAAAAGTTGCAGGAGTTTGTAAAGAATCCTCAAGACGATGGACAGGCAACGTCCAATCCCGGTCGCGCACCAGCTCCACGTCACTATGAGGAGCCTGCTCGGGCTATAGGTAGACCGGTTATAAACATGATAGTAGGTGGACCTCACCATGTAGATAAGAATTGGCAAGAAATGGAGCGGTATGCTAACTCCTTGAGACATGCGGATTTTGAGTGTTGTTCGAATATGGAGGATGGGACCCCCGCTAAACAACAACGAATGATGACGGACGATATAGTATTCAGGAGTAGAGATTCTGATCAGGTGGAGGCTCCTACCGTTGACCCGATGGTTATATCCACGACAATCGGGCCAGCATTTGTAAAAAGAATTCTGATTGATTGTGGAAGTTCTGTTAATATCATCTTCAAAAAAGCATATGACCAGATGAAGATGGAGACAAAAGATTTAAAACCATCTAAAGCTCGTATCCATGGCTTTAATGGTGCTAAAACTGATGCGCTGGGTTATGTTGAATTGCCAGTTGAACTAGGGCAAGGTGAACGTAGGAGGGTGCGAATCCTACCTTTCATAGTTTTGGATGTTGATTCTCCATACAATGTATTCCTGGGTCGACTGACCTTGGCGGAGTTCAGGGCAGCTTTGGCCCCGTGGTGTTTAACTCTGAAATTTCCGACAGACAAAGGAGTTGGCGTTGTACATGGCGATCAGGCGACTGGTCATGCATGTTATGTGGCTGAGCTGAGAGAGTCCCAGCGAAGAGAGAAGGGAAAGGTTGTGGACAGCTTCGTCCACAACCGAGTCGTTGAAAATTGACAAGTAATGCCCGAGCCCTGGCTCGGGCAACATGATCGGATCTATAGAGACATAGATCCGAGAGATGATGATGAGGAACCCAGGGAAGAAAAAGCAGTGCCAACTGAACTGACGATTGACATTTTAGTCAGTCGAGACGATCCGTCGTGAGTACTTAAGATTGGGTCACAACTCAGCCCCTCGATGACCGAGGATCTCACTGATTTCCTCCGAGCAAATCTGGATGTTTTCACTTGGACACATTCTGATATGTGTAGGATTTCTCCCGCTATTGCGAGTCATATGTTGAACATAGACCCGAAGTACGTTCCAATAAAGCAGAAAAGGAGAGGCATGGACCCGGAGAGGTCCATGGCTCTCAAAGAGGAAGTGGACAAACTCAAAGCCAATGGGTACATCCGCGACGCCCTCCACCCAGAATGGGTCTCTAATCCTGTACTAGTGAGAAAAGTGAATGAGAAATGGATGACTTGTGTTGATTACTCAGATTTAAACAAAGCATGCCCTAAGGATAGTTTCCCATTACCTAGAATTGATCAGCTGGTCGATTCAACGGTAGGGCACGAATTATTAGCATTTATGGATGCATACTCGGGATACAATCAAATCCCGATGCACATTCCAGACCAAGAACACACCAGTTTCGTCATAGATGTTGGACTGTACTGTTATGTAGTGATGCCTTTTGGGCTGAAAAACGTAGGGGCGACTTATCAGTGCTTGGTGAATCGGATGTTTAAAGACCAAATTGGTAGAACAATGGAAGTCTATGTGGATGACATGCTCGTGAAGTCACGACAGTCAAACGACCACATTCGAGACTTGGCAGAGATGTTTGATATACTTAGGAATTATGGAATGAAAATCAACCCACTGAAGTGTTCCTTTGGTGTTGCATCGGGAAAGTTTTTGGGTTTCATTGTCAATGCACGAGGAATCGAAGCTAACCCGGAGAAGATTCAAGCTATCCGAGACATACAAGTACCCAAAACTATAAAGCAAGTACAAAGATTGAATGGGAAAGTAGCCGTGTTGAGTCGATTCATATCCAGGGCCACAGATAAGTGTATTCCATTCTTCGATGTAATAAAGAAGGGAAAGAGAAATTTTGAATGGACACCCGATTGCGAAGATTTAAACTGAGCTCTAGTAAGGCATTTGGAAAGTCCCCCGGTGCCGTCGAAGCCTGTAGACCATGAAGTATTGTATGTATACTTGGTCGTGTCCCAACACGCTATCGGTACAGCTTTGGTTCGCGAGGAGGACCGAGTTCAAAAGCCGGTGTACTATGTCAGTAAACGTCTAACGGGGCAGAAAGAAATTATCCCAAAATTGAGAAATTGGCCTACTGCTTGGTGATTGCATCACGCAAGCTACGTCCGTACTTCCAGGCACACTCGATCAATGTTTATACCGATCAACCCTTGCGACAGGTACTCCAACGACCAGAAACCTCTGGAAGGATGTTAAAATGGAATATCGTGTTGAGTCAATTCGATATTACCTACCTACCACGAAGAGCCATACAAGGGCAAGCGCTAGCAGACTTCATTGCTGAAAACACCATGTCAGACGAATCAAACGATTATGATGTCATTCCGCCTATTCGATGGAAACTGTACACTGATGGAGCATCCAACAACCGTTGTTCTGGGGCTGGTATAATTCTTGTGACTCCCGAAAACCGATCAATTTGTTATGCTTTGAAACTCAATTTCCCAGCCACAAACAACGAAGCTGAGTATGAAGCGTTGATTGCTGGATTGAAACTTATCAGGGAACTCAGAATAAGATCGATTGAAATCTTTTGCTACTCACAATTGGTAGTGTGCCAAGTTCGTGGAGACTATCAAGCAAAGGGGCAGAGACTCGCCCCATACCTTGCACAAGTTCAAGAACTGTTAGCGGACCTTCAATACTACGATATTTCCCATGTCTCGCGCGAGAAAAACAAGGAGGCCGATTCATTGGCAAAGTTCACAAGTACAGGTGATGCACAGCAAATGAGCTTGGTTCCCTTCCAAGTTTTGCAATTTCCAAGTATAGACGAAATGGAGATAGATTTTGTTCTAGGAACAGAATTTGAAAAGGAGTCGTGGATGACCCCATTCAAATAATACATACTACACGGAACCTTGCCCGATCGGAAGGATGAGAGACGGCAATTCCTTCGTAAAGCTTCAAGATACATAATGCAAGATGGAATATAATGTATCGGAGGGGGTTCTCGGTTCCCCTACTCCGGTGCATCGCCCATGATGAGGTAAAACGAGTTTTGATGGAAGTGCACGAAGGAGAATGTAGTGACCATACTGGGGGGCAAACACTCGCAAAAAAGATCCTCCGCTATGGATATTATTGGCCAACTGTAAATTGGGACACAGCAGACTATGCGAGAAAGTGCGACAAATGTCAAAAGTTTGCGAAAATCCCAAGAGCTTTGCCAACGAAACTCACGCAAATGGTTAGTGCTTGGCCATTTGCGATTTGGAGGATCGATATAATCGGTTCCTAACCTATTTCTAAAGGTGGTGCAAAATATGCAACTGTTGCAGTTGATTATTTTACCAAATGGGCGGAAGCCGAGCCTTTAGCCACAATCACCACCAAAAAGATCATCAATTTCATCGTACGAAACATTATATGTCATTTTGGTCTTCCACGAACTATCATTACGGACAATGGAACTCAATTTGAAAGTAGGGAGTTCAAAGATTTTTGCCAAAAATATCACATTGAGAAAAGATTTTCAACAGTCGCTCACCCTAAAACAAATGGACAAGTGGAAGCCGTAAATAAAATAATCAAGTTGATATTAAAGAAACGTTTGGAAAAGGCTAGAGGCAAGTGGGTGGATGAGCTTCCGACAGCGCTTTGGGCTTACAAAACCACCCACAAGTCCGCGACTATCCATACTCCATTCACCTTGGCATACGGCGCTGAAGCTGTGATACCCGTCAAACTTAAAGTTCCTTCTCATCGGGTAACCTATTATGATCCCAAGACGAATCAGAATCTCTTATTGGAATCACTAGACGTTGTTGATGAAAAACATGAAGAAGCTGATTTGAGAGCGGCTGCACATAGGAACAGAATTGCTCGATATTATAATGAAAAAGTCCGACCAAGAAGTTTCGATGTGGGCGATCTTGTTTTGAAACGAGTCTTTCCGGCCCCATCACATATGAATCCCACATGGGAAGGTCCATATGTCATCGAACGGAAGCTTGGAGAAGGAACTTTCAAGCTAGCGACCGTAGATGGCGCGACACTCCCCTGAGCATGGAACGGCGAACACTTGCGCCGTTATTACACTTAGCACAATTATTTCGCATTTTAGTTGTAATTATTTCCAGTTTACGTTCCTTTCGTTGTTTTTAGTTGTCAACATGTAATAAGACAATTTAGTCTGTTTTTATTTGTTATGATCAATAAAGGCTTGAAGCAGTTTTTTCCATGAACTATTGCTGTTACCATATAGTGCATTTCAGTGACGAAGTTTAAATTGCGTTATTCTGTCTGGCGTATGAATGCGCATTCAAAACTGAAAAAGCTCTAAGTCCCCAGAGTGCGGACTAGAGTACTCTGAGTCCCCAAAGTGCGGACTAGAGTATAAACGACTGAAAAATCTCTAAGTCCCCAGAGTGCGGACTAGAGTACTCTGAGTCCCAAGAGTGCGGACTAGAGTATAAACAACTGAAAAATCTCTAAGTCCCCAAAGTGCGGACTAGAGTACTCTGAGTCCCAGAGTGTGGACTAGAGTATATACGGCTAAAAAATCTCTATGTCCCCAGAGTGCGGACTAGAGTACTCTGAGTCCCCAGAGTGCGGACTAGAGTATAAACGATTGAAAAATCTCTAAGTCCCCAGAGTGCGGACTAGAATACTCTGAGTTCCCAGAATGCGGAATAGAGTATAAACGACTGAAAAGTCTCTAAGTCCCCAGAGTGCGGACTAGAGTACTCTGAGTCCCTAGAGTGTGGACTAGAGTATAAACAACTTCGAAATCTCCAGAGTCCCCTGAGCGCGGACTGGAATGTTCTGAGTTCCCAGAGTACGGATCAAAGTATAAGCGATTCAAAAAATCTCCGAGTCATATGGAAGTGAACTAGGGCTTATGTAGCTCACAAGGTTTCAGATTTCGACTACGAGTTATGTAGTGAGCTGAACAACAAAAGTCATTTGAAAGACAAAGAACGAAGTTTTATTCATTAATTCAAAATGAAGTCCTACTACAACTTCTCCCAAACTCGAGGCAAAAAGTCTATCTACAACGGCTATGAAAATAAATAAAAATAATTACATAATCCAGACCGATTCTCGTTGAACGAGCAGGATAACTACTTCTTCGTCTTCTTCTCCTTCTTTGGCTTCTCAGACGATTCTTCCCCCATGCGTTTTCTCTTGGATGTTTTGCTCGCTAATGAAGGGGTGTCCAAAGAAGGAGGAGGAACTTCCTGTGGCCTAATCCCACCGGGAAGGATAACCTTTAAAAGCCTGTTCAGTGGGTCATCAAGTTCGACCACTTGGGACTCGACCTTGATCTCAACTTTTTTATTTTTCTCTTTCGCAAGTTGCTCCTTCATGCTCACTTTCGAAGTGTGTCCTAAGGCACCCGTAATCTCAACTTCACAACTTTCTTCGACGGGTGACGAAGTGTCAGACTTGTCCTCGTCAAGCGCCTAATCACTTGAGCATCAGGACCGGGAGTCTCGCCCGCTTGGATAGCCCCGCTCCCCTTCTCCCTCTCCTTCTTGGCATCATCGCTCCTTGGAGTTGGCTCAGGATCAGAGTGACCTTTGTTAATACACGAGAGACAAACGTTAGAATACAATAACCTTTCACCGAAATCGACGACTCTTTGAACTTTAAGAAGAAAGGTTATATACCGGTTTCTTGCTGACTCTCCACCGTCTGAGGAGTCTCGCCCTCTTGAATGGGAGAAAGAACATGCATATCAAGGCCAGCGTCTTTCAGGTCGTAACCAACATGCTGCTCGAACGGATCTAGTGCTGGCTGACCAATCGATTGAGTCGGGGGAGGAGCTGGAGACCCGGTCCCAGACGGACCGGCAATGTCATTCTTTCCTCTTGACGGGAAGGACCTTCACTATAGAGAGTCCTCGTTGCAGACAAGTCTGAAGGCTCATTCCCTCTGAGAAATTCCTTTACTAAAGCCCCCTCGTCAACCTCCTCGGTACCTGATTCCACCTTTCTAATCTTTATAAGAGTGTCCCACGCCTCGGCTAGAGATTCGAGGTAACCCTCGCTAAGAAAAGTCAAATCCCGATGCATGAGGACGTGAACGTTATATTCTGCTATAAGCGGGTCGAACAAGCACTTGATCTCCTCCCTACCGGCCTCAGAAGCCGCCTCAAGGCGCGAATCGATATCAGAGAGTGCCATCGTTTTACCTTCCTCCCGGGCTATCTCCTTCAATGCTTCGGGTCTAGAAAGCTCCTCATCTAGTTGTGTTTTGAGGAGTCGAGTGGCAACAATCTCATCGCAGTAACGTTGCGACTCCTCTTGAGCAGCCACCTTTTCTTTTTTCCCTTTGAGAAATAGCTCATCCATCTCTTTGACTCGTTGAGCGAGCATGTCTCAATCCTTTTGAACAGAATCTTTCTCTAAAGCTAAGGCCCCGCAACGTTGAACCCTTCGTTAATTTCTTTTTTATGTGTCGTCTCCAGGCGACTAATGGCCTCCGCTGTGTCTTTAGCATTCTTTTAAGCAGTTTCGAGTCGAGACTTGTATGAAGAGAGCTCTTCATCCTGAGCTTTAATGATTTCTGTGTCATGAATAGCCACGAGCTTCGGACGGTCGATTTCATGTTGATGCTCAATAGAGACTTCCGAGACTTTTTCAACCAAATGGACGAATGCATCATGTTGGACGTAGACGTCGTTGTTACATGTAATGGCGCTTTGCTTGACGTGTCCCGGAATGGGATGGATTGCATGAAGGAACTTCAGACCATCAAAGCATATTTTAGGGAACGTAGCCTTGAGCTTGGCCAACTTTTCCGATACCGACGGATCTTGTGCGGGAGTAGGTAGAGTTGGTTTTGAAACCACAGTTTTCTTATGAGGCCTTGTGCTGGAAGAGCCTGAGTGTTGATCGCGGGGAGTATCGGACTGGGACCCTTTATGCCCAGATTTCTCCCTGCCTTGTTCCGGGTGAGAAGGAGAATTGTGATGAGATGAAGGCTGATGGTAAGTTTTCCTTTGGGATGACGAATCCCGGGAGCGGTAATCTTTGTTGCTGTCATCATCTTTATCCCGACGTTTGTCGGAGCTCGAATCTTGTCCAGAATGATGGAAAATAGAGGAACCGCAGAGGCGGTCAAATCCGTGAGAATGCCCTATATCACCTGCACAAAAATTAAATGAACGCGGGTTAGCCAGAATCACATAGTGACTAAAGATTGAGTGCAGGGTGAAGTGTAAGTGTTATCGTGTGTGTCCTAGTGTTCCCCCCCCCAACGTACCATTTTTTTAGCTTTACTAATTGGAGTTTTCTCTCCTTGATTTTGGACTTGAGCATCTCCATCGCCTTTCGCAGACGAGCGAAGCTTCAAGGCTTCTGGATCATCGAAACCGTAATTAAGCAAATCGTCGGGAATAGTGAGGTCTGACAAGCCTTTCAATGAACTCTATAAGTGTTGAGGAGAGGGCTCTCTCTCTACTGGAATGATTGTGACCTTAGAGGTTCCGCCTGCTGTCTTTATCCTCAATTTGTAAGTCAATTTCTTCTTTCCCTTTGAAGGAGGAGGTGTTACTTCAATGTCGTGAACCTCAACTACCGGCTCCTGAGCAGGACTAACATTATTGCCCGGAACTTCGGGCATTTTAGCTTCTCTAATCTCCCCCTCCTCAGGTGTGTCAGGGGCATCACGTGCTAAAGGCCCAGCTTGCCTTTTGCCTTTATCCAAGGCAGAACCGGTTATAGTGACGCCGTGAGGAAGACTTATTCGGCAACCTTCCGCCAGCAGGCCGAATTTCGAGAGCATTTCATTAGAAATGATAGACTTGATATCCCGGTCTTCCGTGGGGACGGCTCGGATAGCTTCAACAGCCTCAGAGTACCCAGAGCCTTCAGGACGTGGGCTGATACCTGTAAAAGTAGAGAAAGAATTAGAAATGGTGCAACTCCCGCTGAATGCGAGTATTGATCTAGAAAAGAGACTCACTCCCTTCCACCCATCTCCTTGCAAAGCCAGGGGGACAGCGCACGTAGAACCATTCCTGCTTATACTGGGTGAATTTGCTCCACGCCCCAGTCAGAATTTGACACTTGCTATGTGGCTCAAGAAATACAAAGAATGGGTTGTCGGATCGTCTCTTGAAATGATAAATATAGCGGATATCGCCAGGAGTCGGGAGCCGAAAAAGGACGCTCATGTAGAGAATGCACGTGCCATATACGAACGCGTGATTGTTAGGATGTAACTGTGATGGAGCTATCTCAATATACTGTAGCAAGTCGCGGGGGAAGGAATTGAATGGTGGCATGCTACCAACCCAGCACATAAATTTATTGCAGGCCGTATATCCGACTGGGGGCAAGTGAGGACGATCTTGTCCCGATGGAACCAACACATCGTCGAAAGGAATCCCGTGAATTGAGCATATGCGACGAAGAGCGCTTTCGTTAATTCTCGAAGCTTGGGAATCCACCGGGTTATCTAGAAAGATCGCTGCTTCCAAGGCATCGGGAGCCAAGTCGACGGATGCGATCGTGGGACTCGAAATATCTTATATAGGAGTAGTCGATGGGTTCGAAGTTCCAACTACTTCCTGTCGTGAAGTTTGCTCATGTCTATCTGAGACTGTGGCAGAGCTGGATTTCCTAGACATCTCTGATGAATGTTGGATCTGATGAAACACCTGTTTGAACTATACTTGAAAAACGATCGACATTAGACATAACAACAAAAATACTCCCCCCGTGTGGTATGTGAACTAGTGCAGCCATTCGAGTATAAGTGCCAAATAATTACAAGTCACAAAGTTGATGAAATAAAGTTAGGCTTTGAACTATCATCTTCGAAGACCGTCATCGCTGACCGTCTACGAGAGCTTGTCGTAAGATGGTTTATGTTTTGAACTCGACATCGACACTGTGCGTTGAAGGTTATTATCCATTTTAATCAAGTTAAATTCAGGTTTATAGTTGTTAAAACAGAGGAGTCATCAGTCTGGATTGTCTGATATGCTTAATTGCTTAAGTCCTTGTCCTTGTTCACTATCGTATGTTCGGGCATAAAATTGTGTTCGACTAGTATTGTTGTTGTACACCACTCTCCTACCTTCCCTCTCCACCGTTCGGCATGCGGCAAGTCATGCTGAACCGAAGTCATGCCGAGCCGCATCGCTCGGCATTTTTCCCTCAACTCCAACTTCCTTCCTACCCTCCATCTCTACCGCTCGACACGGATGAGTCCTTCGGCAAGTCATGCCGAGCCGCATCGCTCGGCACTTTACCCATCTCCTACTTTTCTCCTGCACTCCCTATTACCCCGTTCGGCATAAGGGAGTCATGCCGAGCCGTGATCATACCGAGCCACCTCGCTCGACACGCTAAACCAACTTCAACTTCACTCCAACACCCCCTCACATCATTCGGCATGCAGAATTCATGTCGAGCCACAACCATACGTCCTCCTCCAACTCATTTCTTCGAACAAACTAGATACCCTGCAAGGTGGCCAGACGATCACCACTCCGATTCGCAAGCCACCTTCGACCGGCCATATCAACCCTTACCGATTCCTACTGGACCGACACCCTCTTCCATCCTCCTCTCCATTTAATCCTAAGGCTTGCTTAAACCTCGGATCCACCTTCCTTATCTACGCATATTCGTGGGTTAGAGAAAGGTCATAAATTCAAGTCTTGTCCAAAATCCCTAATTGAAGAAAGTCGAGCAAGTGAAGGTTCGTACCTATAAGAAGGGGTCGAAGTCTAGTGAGGTGCTCGATTTAGAAGTGGAATCCACTCAGATTTGTTGTTGAGGGTAGTCAAGGAGTAACGTGTATGATCGGGAGTCTAAAGGAAGGTTGAGATGTTGGCGAAATTCTGGAAAAAGACGAGTTCGTAAGGATGTTAGAGTGAAGGTAAAAGTAAAAGGGGGAAAGAAGAGAAGTATTGGGTTATATAGGAAAGAGGGAAGGCAAATAGACAGTGACCGGTAGAACCGGTCAAGGCAACTCCCTTATTCGGCATCAATGTCGTTCGGCATCAGTATGTCGTTCAGCATTCACTACCTCGTATGGCATTTAGGAGGTCGAAAGAAAACGCTATCGAAAAGACAGAACGGGGGTTTAAAAGAAAACACGGAGTACTCATGATTCAAAGTGCATCATGTTCATCCACATGATACACTTTGGAGGGCAAGTGTTACCCGGTTGTTTGACCATGTAACAAGAGGCTCGGCACAGGCCTCGTTCGACACACCTCCCCTCGCTCGACACAAGGCCTCGTTCGGCATTGAAGGGTTGTTCGGCATTAAAGGGTCGTTCGGCATCTCACCTCGTTCGGCATGACAAGGTCGCTCGGAATCTCACCTTGTTCGGCATAGAGGGGTCGTTCGGCATCTCACCTCGTTCGGCATAGAGGGGTCGTTCGGCATCTCACCTCGTTCGGCACACCTCCCCTCGCTCGGCATAGAGCATCGCTCTGCACAAGGCCTCATTCGGCATTGAAGGGTCGTTCGGCATCCGAGGGCCATTCGGCATCTCACCTCGCTCGGCATTGAGGGGTCGTTCGGCATCTCACCTCGCTCGGCATTGAAGGGTCGTTCGGCATCTCACCTCGCTCGGCATAGAAAGGTTGTTTGGCCTGGGTGTGTGGCTCGGCATACAAATGCCGTTCGGCACTAAGGCCTCGCTCGGCAATTGTCGTTCGGCATCTATGGCTCGGTGCGCAGAAGTTACTTACCATGGGCCAAGGTACGTTGTTCCCAGGCCCATGAGGGAAGTCCAACCCATCTTCGTCTATAAATAGAAGGGCATGGGCATAGTGAATTGGACCTTTTTTTTGGAGAACACTGGGGAGACTCTGCCGCTTTCAAGACACATTCTTTTCAGTTCAAACTTGTATTCAAGTCATTAGTGTACGGATTGTATCTGTATTCAACTACTTGTGAAAGCAATAAAGATTAAAACTAAAAGTGGACGTATGCCGCCGAACCACTATAAATCTGGTGTTCTTATTCTCTGCAGTTAATTTAGTTTGCATCCCTCTATTTTAATTTTATCTTCTTCATTAATCTCTCTACACAAAACTCTCTTTGGGTGTTAGTGACCAGTTTTGGTGTTAACAGCTACTAAGGCAAACTGTAGGACAATGCTTAAAAATGTGTTAAGGTGGATTAATGTAAAGCCTTAGCGCTAAGAAAAATATTTACTTTACTGATAGACACTACATATATAGCATATCTTACTATATATAGATAGTTTAACTGATCCTTATGAGATGGAAAACCTCGTAACATCTCTTAAGTTACTGTACCCTTATTTTTCATGATATTGATTTAACTTACATAAGAATTTTTAGTTCCGACGAGTGTTTTTTCTTCTCATTACGCTCGGATTAGCTTGAGTATTTCAGTGTTTGAAGACATTATTCCTTGAAGATGAAGATGGAGATCGGTGATCGTATTTATTAGTATTATTCCACTGCATTATTTGGCATGTTTGTTTATTGTTCTCTGATTATGTTGTAAAATGAAAGTTAAATTTATATTGTAAAACAACTTCATGAACTGTTTATGTGATTATTATATTTTTGTCACTCCGCTGTAAGATTATGATTATTGTTTTTCTTCTTATTATTTTTCCTTATTAACCCCATTGATGATCTGTCTTTTGGACTGTTTGAGTTAGACACGTGTGGTTTATTGTCCACTTAAATTGTCCAAAATGGTGGGTCGTCATAAGGATAGTTAGGTTTGTGTACCTTATTATGATATATTATTTGGTAATTTTCATTTGTTAAAATGAACTGGAATTTTTGACGATTTTGGATAGTCAAAACTTCCGAGTTAATTGGAAAATTGAGCTAAATGTTTTGATAAAGTTATAAGAAAATAAGTTCTTATAACTTATAAATTTGAGATGACAGTATGTTAAAAAAGGTTTTATGTTTGTTGAATATCCTGGTTAAGTAAAACCAATCATAAATTTGTATATGGACTCTTAGGTTATAGAAAAGTGTTATACGAATATGAACTTAAGTTTTAAAGTGATTAATAAACATAAGTTGTGTATTAAAAAATGTTTATAAACTTAAGAAAAGTTCTATGAAATGGTTCATAAGTGATTTTAGTATTAAAGTAAAATACTACTGGTGTAATTAACTGTGATTTAAAATGAATGTGAATAAAAAGAATAATTGGTGTAGGTAAGAAACAAATTGGAATAAGTACGTAAGTTGTATGTAGATCATTTTATTTGCATAACTGATTTTGATTCAGATTCGAGTACATGATTTCGAGGTGAATTACACTGGTCTGAGTTAGGATTTTTCACTCAATTCTTAATGGAAAACACTTAATATGGATTTTTGATTTGATTCTGACGTTTTCTATCATTGTATATGGCTATGCAAAGAGAGCGGAGGTTTCTAATCAAGGAACCAGATTGAAGTCTGTGCTAGAGTGTCGAGTAAGCGATATTAGTTCGGAAATGAAATTCGTGTGATCGAGTGAGCGATTAGATTTGATTTTGTGTACAGATGACATATGTACATCGTATGAGCTTTAATATAATTTTATGCTTTTAATATTAGAAAATGCAAGTTATACGGTTGGATATCATTTGTAAGTGAGATACGGGTTCATGAAACAAAGCAAGCTTGCTGCTTTGGTTTCATGAGTAGAATTTGATTGCTCGACTAGTAGGTACAAGCTTATGTTATTGTTGATGTTTTATGCCCTAGATATGGGAGGCCCTTTTGGGATTTTGTTTTTTTAGGCCAGTTATGGCAAGTTGTGATTTTTTCGGATCCATGCAGAGAAGGTGCTACCGAAATTTTCCATGACTTTAAGAGACCTGGAAATTTAATAACCCATTTCAACTAATTAATTGTGAAAGCTTAAGGGTTTGGTGACATTATTCTTCCTTGGGAAATCTCGGGGACAAAATTCTTTTAAAGGGGAGAATGTAATGACCCAAAATTTTTGACATTTTGAATGTGAATATTTAATTTGTTTAAATATTCAAATTTGATTCAAGTTTAATAAATAATTATAAAATCAATTTTTAATATAACGACTCGAATTTTATTAACGTGTTTTTATTTTAATTTATTTGATTTTTCCGTAATTTTCAAATTTTCAATTTGGGTTACTTAAATTAACGTTTGACAATTTTTTGGCAAACGACGGTATTTTTGTGATTTTACAAAATATGATAACCAATGTGTATTATTATTGTTTTGGGATCATATTGCATTTTGTGCATGATTATATTTTTGTTTTGTTGCTCGCAGTTCGTACGCAAAAGAAAATCTGTGTGGTAAGATGCCCGAATTTGCAAATTAAATATATCTCAACACCAGAAAAAAATTATACCCCCTTGCTTTCTTTTCTTTACTGTTCTATTGAGCCTCCCTGGAAAAACAAAAAAACAAGTAATCCATTTTCATTCAAAAATCCAAAACTAAATAAATACTCAATTAAAATACATAAAACAAGAATCTTTGAGTTTAGGATGGTGAGATCTACAAGCGTATGAAATATAGTGGTGTGCAGTGGTGAGTAAGGCGTTCAACAGTGTAAGACGTGAGCTATTGGGAACTAGGGTTTGAGATGGCGGAGGACTTAGGTGGAGTTCGGCGAATCCGAGGGTGGCGTAGTGTTTCTAGTTCGAAGGGGCTCCGATTGGCAAAATTTGATGGACGTCGGTGCAAAAAGGGTCACATGACTTATGGCCTGGGCGTGGGAAGTTTGGTTGTTGCTTTTTTACTCAGTGGTGAGAGTTCCTCGAGATGGAGATGGATGGATGGAGTTCTGGATGAGGAGTGTGTTGATGTTATTAGATTTTTGATTCATAGGGTGGTGCTCCATGTCGTGGTGTAGTGTGCACGGTTTTGGACATGAGCAGGAGATAGGAAGGAGGAGATGGAGGGAGTTTTGAATTTAGGGAACAGGTATTAGCCTAGGGTAATTAAATAATAAGCTTTTTAATTAATGTAATTAATGAATATTTTAATTTAAATCGTATTAAATGAATATCTCTCTCATATGAGGTCCGATCGTGACACAGTCTTTTGCGTTGTACTTGTAATGGCGATAGCTTTGTGATGGAACTTGTTCCGTTGAATTTGGAGCAAGTGGAATTTTGGGCTAAAATCGAACGTCGTCTGATTTTAGTTCAAACTAGAATGCCTAAGCGTGCGTTAAAATTCCGGTGAGTTAAACTCACCTTTTTGGATAATCAGTATTATATATAGTTGATAGAATTCACTATTTGTGTTTGGATGAATTATCGGTTGGCTAGTTAAAATATCCGCTTTTGAAAAGCGAATTACAATTAAATTGAAATATAGGGAAATTTTATAGAGAAATCTGGATTTCTCGTCGTTGTGATTTTTAATTCCAGTTATATACCTGTTGATTTTATTACAGTCATATACATGTTTTATAGATTGTTAAATGCTGAAATTTAATAGTTTGGCCATATTGGATGTGACACTGACATATGTTAATAGTTGGAGTTTTTTAGTAGAAAATGTAGTAATTGCATTGATTAAGTGTTATAGTAACTATTAGCCTCGTTATAGTATTTTGGGAATACTATCAATTGTTGTTTTGGCTTGGAATTTTTTTTTATTTGGAGAATGATTTTTAAATATGATTTTTTTATAATTCCGGTTATTTTGTTTAAGGAGTTTTTTGAACTTGCTATATCACTTCAACCTTTTTATTTGTCCTTTTTAGGTATATGGAAATATTTTAAAATTTATTTTGGTAATCTCTATTTTATAGAAAGCTATTATAATAATAAATGATTATTTTAAAGTAAATAAAAAGGGTTCATCTTTTATTTTAAAGTGATTTGGTTTTAAAATGGGAGATAGAATTATTTTGGGATAAATATTTGGGAAACTTTTATGTGAAATGTTGTAATAAAAGAATAGATTTATAAAGGTTATTTATATACATAAAATAATAGTTTTATAAATGGTGTTTTTATAATAATAAGAATAGTTTTATAAATAATATTTTATAAAAGAGAAATGATATCATTTTTATGACGTGGTATAATAAATCACATTTGGGATTTATAGTAATAGGTGGAATGATCGTTTATGGAATGTATTTGGTTCCATTTTGAAAATAGAAAGTTTGCCATAATTTTAGAGATTTATAACCGGTGTTTATAAATAGAAATGAATTTATAAAATGATTTTTACAAATAGGAAATAAGTGTTTAAAAAGATTTTTATAGTTATAAAAGAAGATTTATAAATGATATTTTATGAAGGAGATTTATAAATGAAGTTTTATAAAGAGATTTATAAATGGAGTTTGTAGTATATAAAAAAGGAGTTTATAAAAGGGAATGAGATTTGATTTCCATAAATGATCATTTTAACTTATGGTGGTATGGAAAATGTTCTTTTCATACTTAGCACCAAATTCCAAGGTATAGAAACTTGTCTCTATCTTAAGAACTAAGGATGTGTATCGAGGCAAGGTTAGTTTTTTGTCTTGTCCGATCTCATTGTTAATCGAGGGATAGTGCTGTTCGAAATTGGGAAGTGGTGGTAAGGTTATTTGGTCTAATATTATGTATGATATATTTACTTTCGCCAAAGTGAAGTATTTTGGGTTTATTATTATCATCAATGTTTAAAAGACATTTGTTTTAACCCAAATATGTATGGTTTGTGAAAACGAAATCTTACTTTAGATTTGTGAATATACTTATACCATTGAGTTAAGTATATGGGTACATTTCCTAAGTATTAGAAATGTAGTATTTAATGAATATACTTATACGGTTGATATAAGTATATGGAAAAAATTTCTAAGTTTGAAAGCGAAATGTTTAGTGAGCATACTTATACCGTCGAGATAAGTATATGAATATGATCTAAGTATTGAAAAAATATAGGAGACTTTTGACTATATCTTTGTAAAAGTATTTTGATACAAGTATTTACAAAGTGGTTGTAATTAACGAAATGATAAATTAAAGAGGCTTCGGGTTGCTTATGTGCTTAAACAGTGTTATTTTTTACCTTATGGAATTATATCTCTGGTTGAATTGTTTGTTTGTTTGATAGTTAACTAACCGACTATCAAATGTTGGCCAATTTTAAAACTACCATTGTCGGTTCAAAGGCACCAGGATCAGATATATTATCCGAAAACCACCGGGAACTGGCATAAGCATTCGAATTAAAGACATGTTGAAGATGATGGAATCGAAGACGGAGTTCTTTGAAGTGCAAGGGCTACTTGCTACTAACTCTAAGGGTGATTCCAAAAAAGATATAGTACAAGTAGTGCCTTCAGTTTTTTCATAACCTGAACAACTTGTAGGGATGAATGCTGGCATTGCATTGTTACCTGGAGGGCAATGTTAGCATTCCAATAAGCGTCGTACGGACTTAGTTATGCCCAACTATGCTGGAAAGTGAGATGCAAGCACTCCCACTATATTTAGTATTTATTTTAAATCCTGGACATTAATGTAATACAAATGGATTTCTTATAGAAATGATTTGGTTATTGTAAGGTAAAAACCCATCCGTGTTTATGCGCGGCGTTGTCTTACGAGACACCTTTATTTTTGAAAGTTTTTATAGCATAAAAATCCATATGATGTGTGTTTTTGCATGCTGGTTTACCAGGCTAATCCGAGCGTTATTTTCTTATAATGCTTAGGTCAGACCGAGCATATTTTCAGATTTACTTATGGATGCTTTTGAGTTTCAAGAGACAAGATGGAGGCCTTTAAGACATAGTCATGTACATTTTATTTTCTGCTGCATTGGTTGTTTATATTTATCAGCATTTGTAAGGACACGTTGTTATAACTATCCAGGTTGATGATAGATTTGTGTACTCTGACTTGATGTATGTATATTACAGTTTTTCTTTTGTAAAGATATGTTATAAATTATATATATTACTCGTCATGATGTGAGATTCTATTCTGTCTTTCTTTTCTTTTCCACTAACAATCTATCTTACCGGCACTTGGATGCTCGGCATGTAAATACCATAGATGTATTAGCGTCGACTTTTGAGGGTCGAAAAGGCGAATCGTTACAATGACAACTCACGCAAGCAAAAAAAAGCTAGCTGTAATTGCATATATCCTCTAGCATGAAGCTCAACTTTTGCCTATGCCCATCATCTTTCCCTATCATTGCCAATAACCTCTCACAATTGACTACTGCTCTAAATCTCTTAAGCCAGTCCATCCGCAATATAATAGTGAATCTTACAAAACCCAGCACAAACAAATTACAAGCGAACATTCATCCATGACTGGATATGACAACATCACAACAAACCATACCCAAAGTGGTCGACCTCCCACAGGATTTGACACTACCAAAGGTCTATCTGCAAGGTCAGGTCTCAATTCAAGTCTATCTACCAGGTCACTAGATATAACCGAATGAGATGCCCCAGTATAAAAAAACACGAACATGTATACAATAAACAGAAACCATACCTTGAATCGTGATGCCCTTCCCCTTCTCCTTCACTGATGGAGCACTCAACAAAGTAGGAACAACATTCAGAACATAAGCCTTCATAACCTGCTTATCCTTTGGTGGCTCTAGACAACCCTACTTCACATGTCTAGGTTTATTGCAGTTGCAGCATCCCTTTTTCTCACTTTTGAAATTCTTGCTGAGATACGCATTCTCTCTATATTTGTTACGAGTAGGCTCCCATTTTCCCTTCTTCTATGAAGAAATAAGGTCCACTTCGCAGTGGGTGAAATGGGTAAATTTCAAAAAAAATCTATATTTGGATCTTAATGGGCCTATGTAATTTATTAAGTAGCATTAAATCCAATCTAATTATTAAATAAAATCATATTATATTAAAATTATTTTATATATGTAACTAATCACCTTAATTAATTTAACTAAATGTTTAATTGATCGTATAATGTATACATTTAATGATATAATAATATAACATAATGAGGTACAAACATGTGTATAACAATATAGATATATACTCATAGATATTGGGATTTATACCTATTATATATACATATATATTATACTACATATGCATATGACAATTTCATATGAATATTGGGAATACAAATACCTAAGTATACAAACATATACATATGTGCGTGCGTGCACACTTGTGTGTGTGTATGTTTAAATATACTACAATATGTGTATATTGTTTATATAAAGAGTGTGTTTGTATAGTTTACACATATATATACATATATATATGATACCTATATTGCCACTTACACACATATTATATAGGGGCATTTCACCAGAAGGACAAACTTTGCAGTCCAATTAGTTTCTAGGACACACATTCAAATAAATTACTTTCAAGGCCAAAGTCGGCAGAATAATTATTTTCAAGGACAAAGTCAGCAGTCCAATTACTTTCAAGGACATAATTTCATAGGTTTTTAGGCCCTAAAAACTAATTGTTTTACGTTTTGTCCTTGAAAGTAATTATTTCAGTTGTGTGTCCTAAAAACTAATTCCACTTGCTAAAGAGGCCCTTGTGGCTAATTTCCACTATTATATATATACACATATATGAAAAACAAATCTATATAATAAAATTAGATTCTTAGAAATAAGAGAACGATTGGTGCATAAGTGAAGATGGAAATACACACATAAAAACACGCACACACACATCTATATATGTATATGTATATGTATATATATAGGATCTTGATCTAATCAAATCAGGATAAAAAAAGGAAACAGATATAGGTGATATTTTAGTTGATTCCAACTTCCTCTTTTACAAACACCCAATTAATAATATATTCAATATCTATAGGAAAAGAATTATGTACTTATTCGTAACCAAAGTATCTTAGCTTCAATATACAGAATCGAAAAACACATAGTCAACTTGTAAACAAGATTATTGTAAAGCATTGTCATAGCTAATATATTACTCCTATAACAGGATTAATTTAAAAAACATTCCATATGCACATATACAAATATATAAACTATAATTTCAAATTTAAATTTCAAATTCATATACTAAATAATAAAACATCTATTATATTAGTTCGTAAACAAAATTAACTTAATCAATTGATTTAACTTAACATTGGTTTGCAATTTTGGATAACATAAAGATAAATGTATATAAATATATACAATTCAATTAATTGAATATCAAATCCATAATTATAAGCAAAATAAATTATGAAAACATATGTAAATATTATTATAACAAATCAAGTCTACAATAACAAATAGTTTTAGATTTAATGAATAATAACAATACACGAACTAAATCGAACATAAAATTATTTTTTATTAAACGACTATACACAAAAGGTTCTAGACTGAAGCCAATAGGTGGCAATTCAATATACATGTATGAATTTGGTCGTTGTTAAATATCATGAATGAATAAAATAAAAGGAATTGAACATGAAGGAGCCTTCCCATTGTAACACATCGATTTGAAAACCCTCCTTAGATTCCTTGAAACAATCATCCAGACTTTGCTAGAATAGGATAAACCATCTTATTTTACATTATTTGAATTTATTTTGGGTGAAAAGAAGAATAACATTTGGTTATAAAGGAGAAGGAGTAGCAACCATGATGTGAGGAAGAAGGAGAAAAAAATTGAAGAGGAATAAAATGAAATCAGAGGATTTGTTTAAATAGGGAGAATGAAACCTTTCTATTTCTCCTTATCAAAACTTCCCTTCTTTAGTTTCCATTCAATTGTCAATCATGTCACCTCATTCCCTATCCAGCACAGCCGCCCATTCTTTTCCTTAACAGAAGCAATGTTTCCAAAAGTTCGTTTGAGTAATTATCTCTATTTAAACCTCGTTTAAATGTATATGATATTGTATATTCATACGTGTATATATAACCTTTATATATACACCCAAATAATTACTAATAGCACCCAAAATATCAAATAATTAAATAAATAATATTTCTTAAATGTTAGTTAATTTAATTAATCTATAACACTTTATACACTAATTAGATCATGTGGTTTTCTGGAGAATTCACATATGCGGTTGTTTGACTTGGATGTGTGAATTTAGTAAGCGATTAATATTGAATAATTTAAATTTTAACGTTCACACATCACTTTAGCTAGTGGTGTGACAGTTTGGTTAAATTCATTACTAACCTCTCCAGTAAAAAAATCATATTTTATATTATCTTAATCGATACCAAGTGTGATAATAATTTTCTCATGTTCTCTTAGCCAAAACTATATCACATAGGATGTATGGAATTTAGCATTAGTCAAAACTCTAATATTATCCACATTCAACTCGATTAGTCCATAAACGAAGTCCTTAGTTCAATAATAACATTTATTATTAACTGTTCTATTCTGGACAGATATTTTAACTTTGAGTTGACCACAGTTGGGATGCTAACCTCATACAACTGTGGAGACGAATTCTCTATTGAATAATGCTTCACTTCCAATGCTTCAACTCAAACCCAACTATACCTACTCGATGGATCACCATATAATGGTTTAACTATTATCAAATTGAAGTATTCACATTGAAGTTCTAGAGTATTCTCAAGTCGATGGAACTGTGTAACATCGTCATACTAAGGTTTCCCCGTTTGACTTAATTTTTATCAACCAACAAGAAACTTTGAATGTGTCATTTTATAGTTATCTAATAACTATAAGTACTTAACCATTGGTGCCACTAGCAACCACGAGTACTACACTATCTAACATTGGGAGAGCGTTACACACTGTGGATCAACGGATGAATTGAAATCCTTTCCTTGAAACAACTTAAACAAAAATATTTAAAACAAAACGTCATTTTATTTTGGTATTAATTACTCGTAATTGCAACTATTTGCAACTACAATCACATAATATTTTATTTAAGGACATTTCTATTACATATTTTAAATTAATTACTTAATTAATAATATCACAATATAACAAAGTATATAAAGGAAAGCAAACACGGTTATAACAAAAAAGACTATGGAGGTAGATATATGCAACAACTTACATAATTTCCTCTAGGGAATACCACTAACTCTTTCAATCTTCCACTTGCACTTAAGTCATCAGTGAATCTTAATCTCATTCCTCTGATCAATTCAGAAATGATCGAGAAAGCCCCTTAGTGAAAGAATCTACTATATAGGATTCTTAACATTTGGAATTACCCTAGCCTAGTTATAAATTTGTGCATTTATATTGGTACTGCTTTTATTGTGGTGCCATTCAATGCGATGTACTTAGCTATAACATCCCCCTACTTGGAGGCCCAAAACTAACGGTTACGGATGCTGCAGTCATCCATAGTTATTAATCTTTGGCGACCAAATACGGCAGTGCTAGATACATTGATACACAGCTCACAGAAATATGGAAAAAATTTAACAATTCAAAAACACATTTCCATATCCAAATCAAAACATTTCTTGTTCATCACATAATCCCCAAATTACGTTAACCACGTTCAGCAAAATATAATTATTACAAATACGCTAAGAGCGACATATGAAGATGCCCTCTTGGTTGATCAGAGAATATAGTAAGGCAAATAAATCTGCCTCTACAAACAAAATAAACAGCGGAGAGAAAAACACTAAATAACTATCTGCCTCCTGCATGCCTCCGGAAGCTTTATTCGTCTGAGAAGAAAACCTGAGAACCTTAAATCTCAAACTACTCAAAATCAATTGAGTACCCGAGAGTTTAAGGGGAAAACAATAACTTTGAGTCAAACATAAAGCCTGGTATGAATAATAATCTAACATCCTAATCCTTTTAGATATCTAGTGAGACCACACCGCTTAGCGGAACTGGTTTTCCCCTCACTAGTATCCAAAAACCTTTATAAAACCAAATTCTATGCTCCGGCATCCACAATGGTTAAATCATACATTTCAAAACATTATGATGATATGCATACATGAAAATAAATAAGATTTTCCCATTCCCGGTTTAATCTGACACCCTGTCATTATTATAGTTTCTAGGGTCACTATTAACCTTTTTAGTTTTCATGGGTTTACTAATAACCTTGTTATAACTAATAGACACCCTGTCATATTCATAGTTTTCATGGGAACACAAAGAACCTATAGGCTCCTACCAGTTAACTTAATTAATTCACGGGTCCTCCTGAACCTATTAGTCGTTCCAATAACTAATCACCTTATCCTAGTTTTCATGGGATGACTAGGAACCTATGGACTTATCCAGTAACTCACTACACATCCTAGTTTTCATGGGTTGACTAGGAACCTATTGATACTTCCATTAGCCACTTACTTATCCTAGTTTTCATGGGTTTACTAGGAACCTATTGACTGATTTCAATTCTTAATCCGGATATAGTTTTCATGGCTTCACTACAAACCAATTAGCCTCTACCAACTGTCCTTATGCATAGTTTTCATGGGTTAACTGTGAATCTTTTTTTATGCACCAATAACTACCTTATCATAGTTTTCATGGATTTACTATAAACCTCTTGGTATGCACCAATAACTACCTTATCATAGTTTTCATGGGTTTACTATGAACCTTTTGGTTTACCTCTAATAACTACAAGTTTAGGCATCCTATATTTTTGGTCACCCTGACTCCAAGATGCAATTCTACTCATTCAGGAGTTTAAGTAATTTGTATTTATTATTTGAGTTAACCTACTGGTTCTTCTACCCCTTTTTCCCAAAATTAAAGTTATGGGTTATCATGTGAATATACTCATATTTGAAGAAGTAAAACATTAATTAACAATACCACTCCTCTGGGTTTAAGGTCCTTGAAATACATATCATAAAACATTGTTAAAACCTTTAACTTATATTTTTATCAAGGCAATACTTCTTCAAAATTACATACTTAAAACCCTTACAAAACTCCTTTATATAAGCCGTGGGTTTTCCTTTAAAAATTAGAGTATGGATTTTCAAATCTTTTTAAAACCAAGCCTTTCGACCTTGTTGAAAGGTCTTCAAAACAACCTTTCGAATCTAAACCTCTCGAAACCATTGAAACCATTCAGCAATTCAAACCTTTGGAAAGCATTCAACTCTTAAAATATAAACCTTTCGAAGACTTACTGGGTTCAAGTTAAAATATGCCAAAGGTCCTCCTTTAAAACCTTTCGACTACAATGGAAGCAACCTTTCGACCTTGTCGGAAGGTCTTCTTCGAAACTTTTAAAATATTTCGTTTGAAACAATAGACCTCCGCCTTTTTAAAGAAACTCCTTCCAAAGCTTGGGTTACATTTCAATTATAAAACAAAGGAAAATCAAATAAGTCAAAGCTTTGAAACCTTTCGAAAGCAATGGGAGAAGCGACTGGTTTTAAAAACAAGTAAACCTTTCGTCTTTGTCGGAAGCAAAGACTTCAAAAGGTTGGAAAAAGCGGCTATAACCTTTCGACTGTGTCAGAAAGTTCAAAACAAAACAATGATAAGTGGCGGTAACCTTTCGACTTTGTCGAAAGATTTAAAACCTTTATTTTTAAACATTTGACCTGGTTGAAAGCAACCAAGTCGAAAGCTCTAATTCGAAAGCAAAGCAGGTGAAATCTTTTGGTTTATAAAACAAACATACCCCAACCTCTTTGGTCATCAACCTATCGACTAAGAACCCTTCGACCTTGTCCAATTCATTACGTACCAAGATACTTGATACCATATGCATTGGTTTGACCTTGTCGAAAGCTATAACCCTTCGACTTAGTCGAAAGGTCTGGGTCGGAAGGTTTACTACCGTAAAAGGCTGAAACATGCTATAAGTACGATTTCTTTGTTTTTAACTTAAAATGACGACTTTTCAACTAACCTGCCTCTATTTGTCAAATTCTCATTGGTTAACAAGTTCTTTTCAGAAAAATGCTGTCACTAATTTTCAGAAATAAATAATAATTTTATTTTATAAAATGCCCCTTCTCCCTAATTAAATATATAAAGCATTTAAGTCCTATACCTTAAATAATTTTATATATTCATCAAAACACTTTGGAAAAATCTGAAGAAATCCCAGAAAATATATTTTAATAGTTTTCCAACATATAAAAATTTCAAACCCAAATAATCTTTATTTTAGCCGTAATTAATTAATGACCAAATAAATCATTTTCTTCACTAGAAAATTTATATAAAATCCATATAAACTTAGAAAATTATGAAAATTGAAACTCATCTCCAAAATGATGTTTTCTACAACATAAAATTTTCCCATGGCATTTAAAAACCATTTCATCTCGGTTTTACCCTAAAACCATGTATATCTACTTTTTAAACAACCTTGTTCAATACATATATAAATCAAAATCAAGCATATCATCATTTAATATATCATAAAATAGATTTATCTTAAAATCCAAACCATGTGATGATAAAATCAAAATAGAGATGTAGAAATTATTATTCACCTTAGATTAGAGAAGGAAATTGAAGTATGATTGAGATTGATTCCTTCTAACTTGAACCCTAGCTTTTAGTTGATTTTCTCTTCGCCTCCTTCTAATGGCCGGCCTTGCTTTCACTTCTTACGGTTATAATTTTTGTTTTGGTGAAATGAACGTGTATGACCTAATGGAAATATTATAAGGGTGGGAAGTATGGTTATTTACCCTAATGCCCTTATGTTTAATTTCCTAACCATGTATATAAGTTCATTAGATTAAATATGGTTATTTACCCTAATGCCCTTATTTGGTCGAACTTCTAAACAAGATATCATGGCGGTACCCTGACTAGAACTAGCAGTAGATCTCAACTGCACACCACAATTGGCTAAAGCTTCTAGATCCTTCCGTACTTCCAACACTGCTAACACCACATTCTGATGTTTTCTACTGAGAGCATCTGCTACCTTATTTCCTTTTCCAAGAGTATACTCTATACCGAATCATAAGCAGCCAAAAACTCCAGCCACCTCTGCTGTCTCATATTCAACTCCTTCTGAGAGAATAAATACTTTAATGACTAATGATCGGTATACAACTCAAATCTCTCTCCCAATAGATAATGCCTCCAAATCTTCAAGGCAAAGATCACCGCAGCCAACTCCAAGTCATAAGTAGGATACCTTACCTCATGCGGTCTAAACTGTCTATATGCGTAAGCGATAACTTTTCCCTTCTGCATCAACACTGCTCCCAATCCAATCCCACATGCATTAGTGTATACTACCAACCCTTGGTTACCGTCCTGAACTACTAACACTGGCGCATTGGTTAACAAATGTTTTAACTTAAGGAATGCTTCCTCACATTTGTCGGACCAAACAAACCTCATGTCCTTCCTGGTCAACTTAGTCAAAGGTGTGGCTATCTGTAAGAAATCCTTGATGAATCTCTGGTAATAGCCAGCAAGTCCAAGAAAACTCCTGATCTCGGTTACCGTCTTTGGTCTCTTCCAATTATTGACCACCTCGATCTTAACTGGATCAACTGGCCGTCCTTCCTCTGAAACCACATGACCAAGAAACTTAACTTCTCTCTTCCAGAAATTACACTTGGAAAACTTCGCCTTTGGCATCTCCAACACCACTCTAAAATGAATCTCATGCTCTCTTTTATCTTTAGAGTACACCAAAATGTCATCTATGAACACCAACACAAACCTATCCAAGTGCTCTCTGAAAACCCGATTCATTAAATCAACGAAGAAAGCAGGTGCATTCGTCAATCCGAATGGCATTACTAACCACTCATATGAAACATACCTAGTTCGGAATGCAGTCAAAGGAATACTATCCTCCGCCACTCTCAACCGATGGAACCCCGTCGCCAAATCCAATTAGGAAAATACTCTGGCTCCACTCAACTGATCAAATAGATCATCAATCCTTGGCAGAGGGTACCTATTTTTGATCGTCCTCTCGTTTAACTTACGATAGTCGATGCACATCCTTAACGACCCATCTGGTTTCTTCACAAACACCGTAGCTGCTCCCCAAGGTGAACTGCTTGGTCTAATAAAATTCCTTTCCTCAAGATCCACTATTTGCACCTTCAATTGCTTCATCTCTGTCGATATCATTCTGCTAGGTGGTCTACTGACAGGTTCAGCTCCCATTATAAGGTCTATTCGAAACTCAACAACTCGTTTCGGGGGTAATCCAATAACCAGCTCAAAGACATCTGCAAACTCTCTAGCTACCCGAACCTGACTAAGCTCTTCTCCAACCTCCATGGTACTCAACAAAGCACAAACACTCTTACTGGAATTCTCCACCGAGAAAATGATTCGGTTATGACTATCTGGGTGCCTCAATGATATTTCCCGATCTTGGAAAAATATCCTAGCCTCATACTTACCTAACCAATCCATACCTAAGATGATCCCAAAATCTACGAAATCAAAAACATACAAGCTGCATGCAAACTTATGACCTAACAACTCAAGTTCTAACTGGTCACATCTCATCCCAAGAGTTGCATACCCTCCTATTGGATTCGCAACCCTTAAGAAAGTAATAAGGTATGTGGGTTCTATACATAACTTATCAACCAAATACTGGGGTATAAATGAATGTGATGCACCGGTATCAAAAAGTACCCTAACTGATATACTTTGTATCAAAAGCATACCTTCCATCACAGTTTTCCCTTTCTCTGCTGCACTGGGTTTAGAAGAAGACAGTGGTCCAATAGCAAACACCTTCCCTCTGTACGCCCTAACTGGCTCTGGACAGTGGTTCTTATAATGCCCAACTTGGTCACAGTTGAAGCATTTCTCATTCTTCTTCTCCGCAGGCTTCTTTCCTTTACCGGTTCTGCACTCATGGGCATAATAGCCCTTCTTATCACACTTATAACACACCAAATCAGCCTTCGCCTTCTTAGCAGCCTCCTCTTTCTGGGCTCCTTTCTTATTAAAGAATTTCCTTTTTCTTCCTTGAAAACCCTGGGACTCAACTGGCTTCTCCCTGGCTGAAAGAGCAAGCATCTCCTTATGGTGAATGATCATTTCCACCATCACATGATAAGGCTCTCTAATATGAGTCATAGCCATTATGCCTAGCTCTGGCCTCAAACCTCTAATGAATCTCTCATTCCTTCTGACATCAGTGTCAACCAAAGCATAACCATATCGAGATAGCTCATCAAACTTAGCAGCATACTCGATTACAGACATCTGTCCTTGGACAAGATCCATGACAACAATGCCGATTTGGCAACCTCAAACAAGAACCTCTGCTCAAACCTCCTCCTAAAGTCAGTCCAAGTCAACTATTCCTTCGGCACTCTGGTCGTCACACTGTTCCACCAATGAAGCGCTAATCCCTGTAACTGCCTAGTGGCTAGTCTTCTCTTCTCTCCATCATTCAAGCCTAAATCTGTAAAGATCCTTTCACAGTTCAATGGCCAGTTCTCAAATTCAACAGCATCTTCCGTTCCAGCTAACGACTTTCCTCCTAGACTGACATAGTCTCTACTCAGCTTAGCATAGTTATATCCAATAGGAACTACATGATTAGCTCCACCAACATTCCCAGCAGCTCCCGCTTGTAAAAGATTAGCCAACAACTGATACACCATCCCCGCATCTACTGGCAAATTTCCAGCACCTACATTAGCCTCGACATTTTGGTTAGCATTAGCCTGTCGACCTTGGTTTCTCCGAGTATTAGGTCGAGCATTTCCATTTGTTGTAGTTCTTCCTCCACCTAGATTTCCTCTTCTGTTTCCTACCTCCATATCCTCTTTCTCGTATGTCTGCAAAAGATCCTTAATAAGATACAGAAGGACGGTCTAAGAGAGAGGGGAATGTGTGCTTAGATATATACCTATATATATCAAATACAAGTACGTTACTATAGCGTTAACCCAAACACCGATCTTATTTTTAAATTCATTGGATTATGTTTGAAAAGGCTTTTAGGTTTAACTTTTCTTTTAAAGTTTCATAAACCTATGCTCTGATACCAACTTGTAACATCCCCCTACTTGGAGCCCCAAAACTAACAGCTACGGATGTTGCAGTCATCCATAGTTATTAATCTTCGACGACCAAATACGGTAGTGTTAGATACATTGATACACAGCTCACAGAAATATGGAAAAAATTTAACAATTCAAAAACACATTTCCATATCCAGATCAAAACATTTCTTGTTCATTACATAATCCCAAAATTACGTTAACCACGTTCAGCAAAAGATAATTATTACACATATGCCAAGAGCGACATATGAAGATGCCCCCATGGTTGATTAGAGAATATAGTAAGCTAATAAATCTTCCTCTACAAACAAAGTACACGGCGGAATGAAAAACTCTAAATAACTATCTGCCTCTTGCATGCCTCCGGAAGCTTTATTCGTTAGAGAAGAAAACCAGAGAACCTTAAATCTCAAACTACTCAAAATCAATTGAGTACCCGATAGTTTAAGAGGAAAACAAAAACTTCGAGTCAAATATAAAGCCTAGTATGAATATTAATCTAACATCCCAATCCTTTTAGATATCTAGTGAGACCACGCCGCTTAGAGGAATGAGTTTTCTCCTCACTAGTATCCTAAAACCTTTATAAAACCAAATTCTATGCTCCTGCATCCACAATGGTTAAATCATACATTTCAATTATGATGATATGCATACTTGAAAATAAATAAGATTTTCCCATCCCAATTTAATCTGACACCCTATCATTATTATAGTTTCTAGGGTCACTACTAAGCTATTTAGTTTTCATGGGTTTATTAATAACCTTGTTATAACTAATAGACACCATGTCCTATTCATAGTTTTCATGGGAACACTAAGAACCTATAGGCTCCTGCTAGTTAACTTAATTAATTCATGGGTCCTCCTGAACCTATTAGTCATTCCAATAACGAATCACCTTATCCTAGTTTTCAAGGGTTGAATAGGAACCTATGGACTTATCCAGTAACTCACTACACATCCTAGTTTTCATGGGTTGACTAGGAACCTACTGATACTTCCATTAGACACTTACTTATTCTAGTTTTCATGGGTTTACTAGGAACCTATTGACTGATTTCAATTCTTAATCCGGATATAGTTTTCATGGCTTCACTACAAACCAATTAGCCCCTGCCAACTGTCCTTATGCATAGTTTTCATGGGTTAACTGTGAATCTTTTTGTATGCACCAATAACTACCTTATCATAGTTTTCATGGGTTTACTATGAACCTCTTGGTATGCACCAATAACTACCTTATCATAGTTTTCATGGGTTTACTATGGACCTTTTGATTTACCTCCAATAACTACAAAGTTTAGGCATCCTATATTTTTGTTCACACTGACTCCATGGATGCTATTCTACTCATTCAGGAGTTTAAGTGATTTATATTCACTATTTGAGTTAACCTACTGGTTCTTCTACCCCTTTTTCCCCAAAATAAAGTTATGGTTTATCATGTGAACATACTCATATTTGAAGAAGTAAAACATTAATTAACAATACCACTCTCTTGGGTTTAAGGTCCTTGAAATGCATATCATAAACCATTGTTAACACCTTTAACTTATATTTTTATCAAGGCAATACTTCTTCAAAATTACATACTTAAAACCCTTACAAAACTACTTTATATAAGCCATGGGTTTTCCTTTAAAAATTAGAGTATGGATTTTCAAATCTTTTTAAAACCAAACCTTTGGACCTTGTCGAAAGGTCTTCAAAACAACCTTTCGAATCCAAACCTCTTGAAACCATTGAAACCATTCATCAATTCAAACCTTTCGAAAGCATTCAACTCTTAAAATATAAACCTTTCGAAGACTTACTGGTTTCAAGTTAAAATATGCGAAAGGTCCTCCTTTAAAACCTTTCGACTACAATGGAAACAACCTTTCGACCTTGTCAGAAGGTCTGCTTCGAAGGCTTTAAAACATTTCGTTTAAAACAATAGACCTCCGCCATTTTAAAGCAACTCCTTCGAAAGCTTGGGTTACATTTCAATTATAAAACAAAGGAAAACCATACAAGTTGAAGCTTTGAAACCTTTCGAAAGAAATGGGAGAAGCGGCTAGTTTTTAAAACAAGTAAACCTTTCGTTTTTGTCGGAAGCAACAACTTCGAAAGTTTGGAAAAAGCGGTTATAACCTTTCGACTGTGTCGGAAGGTTCAAAACAAAACAATGATAAGTGGCGGTAACCTTTCGACTTTGTTGGAAATTTTAAAATCTTTCTTTTTAAACATTTGACCTGGTTGAAAGCAACCAAGTTGAAAGCTTTAATTCGAAAGCAAAGCAGGTGAAAGCTTTTGGTTTATAAAACAAACATACGCCAAACTCTTTGGCCATCAACCTTTCGACTAAGATCCCTTCGACCTTGTCCAATTCATTACGTACCAAGATACTTGATACCATATGCATTGGTTTGACCTTGTCGAAAGATATAACCCTTCGACTTAGTCGAAAGGTCTGGATCGGAAGGTTTACTACCGTAAAAGGCTGAAACATGCTATAAGTATGATTTCTTTGTGTTTAACTTAAAAAGATAACTTTTCAACTAACCTGCCTCTGTTTGTCAAATTCTCATTGGTTAACAATTTCTTTTCAAAAAATTGCCGCCACTAATTTTCAGAAATAAATAATAATTTTATTTTATAAAATGCCCCTTCTCCTTAATTAAATATATAAAACATTTAAGTCCCATACCTTAAATAATTTTATATATTCATCAAAACACTTAGGAAAAATCTTGAAAAATCGTAGAAAATATATTTTAATATGTTTTCCAACATATAAAAATTTCAAACCCAAATGATCTTTATTTTAGCCGTAATTAATTTATGACCCAATAAATCATTTTCTTCACTAATTTTTTTATATATAATCCATATAAACTCAGAAATTTATGAAAATTGAAACCCATCTCCAAAATCATCTTTTCTACAACATAAAATTTTACCATAGCATTTAAAAATCATTTCATATCGGTTTTACCCTAAAACCATGTATATCTACTTTTTAAACAACCTTGTTCAATACATATATAAATCAAAATCAAGCATATCATCATTCAATATATCATAAAATAGATTTATCCTAAGATCTGAACCACATGATGTTAAAATCAAAATAGAGATGTAGAAATTATTATTCACCTTATATTGGATAAGGAAATTGAAGTATGATTGAGATCGATTCCTTCTAACTTGAATCCTAGCTTTTAGTTGATTTTCTCTTCTCCTCTTTCTAATGACCGGCCTTGCTTTCACTTCTAACGGTTATAATTTTTGTTTTGGTGAAATGAACATGTATGACCTAATGGGAATAGTATAAGGGTGGGAAGTATGGTTATTTACACTAATGCCCTTATGTTTAATTTCCTAACCATTTATATAAGTTCATTAGATTAAATAAGCATGGCCACCTAGTTTATTAATCAACCTCAATCTCCTTATCTACATTATTCTATTTAATTTGTTGTAATTAAATCTCCTGAATAATGTCAATAAAATTAGGGGTGTTACATTAGCCTTTTGGTTGAATTGGCAACCACTTCTTATTTGGAACATTTCCAACATAAAGCTCCTTAACTAAGGTTGGACATGAATTTAGAATTGACATACTACATTTGATATCGCATATGAAGTTCGAATGCGAATACTCCTCATAAGGTGTTTGTTGTTTTCATAAACAGTTCTCAAGTATTTTGTAAATACTTATGAATACTCATAACTACTACAGTAGACAACATATCTTGTATGATAATTTTTATTGTCGACGCATAAGGAATCCATCCTATATGCTCCACGTTAAACATTTTTATATGGTTCCTATGTATATCATTTGGGACAGCCCCAACATCCTTACTTATAGTTTAAAAAATGTTATGTACCTTGATATTTTTTCTCACTGACACACACGACCTCTACATTTTGACTGAAAATCAAACTACTTGATTTCCTTGTCAAAATATTTTCTCAACTCTAACTCCCATTGAACGATATTATTGTATCGGTTCTTGGGTCTTATCTAACACTTACAAACTCAGTCATCACTCCACTAACATCGTGACATTTTTTTAACATGTGCAAACAATCCGTTCTAAATCATTATTCAGAACTTTCTGTTTCAAGAAAGATGTGCCAAAATTCAAAGTCGTATTGGGTGATAATTTGCTAAGTAGAATCTGAATTAACTTAAGTATGCTAATTGAAGAATCTGGTATGCTCCTTCCAACAATTGAAATTTATGAGGTTGTTCTCATCAATGTTGTTTTTCCATATTCCAAATGCATCGGTCTTCATTTTGAATACAGACCTACGGTCGATGAATCATAACCCTTCAGGTACAACTATCAAAATCGTATTTTGATAATGTACTTGGAATACACTTTGGATTTAAAACATCGTGCCATATGGCAGAGTCTATTATGGCTTGTTGACAATTAAGGAAATTGTTATTACAAAAAATTCCTTTTCTCGACATAGATAAGAAAGTTTCTCTTTAACGTGAGAGAGTTTTTATTAGACATTCCAATGAGTTATGTCTAATTTAGGCTCGATTAATTTATTTTTATCATATATAATTAGTTTCCACGTTAGAGTATTTGGATTGCATCTAGTAATTACATAAAACTGATTCAATTTTGAGTTATTAAACTTATGTTCATAACATTAATTAGACAACCATTGTTGGTCAATCCCAAACTCCCTTAGGGTGGTTCACATAAGATCCCTTACGGTCAAATTTACGTGAAGCCTCTTGACAACACAACCCATCAACTCCTTAACCTAAAATATGTAGGGTTATGTTAATTCATATCTTATATGATTTTGTAAATAATGCTTTAAATGAAATTAAATTTAGCATATGTACTTACTCTTAAGTACATAAACTTATAGAAAGAAGATAATTCAATATCACTCATCATCAATCGTAATTTGTCCAACAAAGTCTAATTACTCCTTATCAATACATCATTATGTATCACGAGGAGGAATGACTTTGAGATTGAATTTTACTCGTTTTTAGGTACTTTTGGAATTCTTCCAATATACTTACATATTCGATCAAATTAAATTATTTTATTTCCTTTGAATATTATGTTTTCTGCTTATGTTTTAAATTCTATAAACTTATCAAAGATTTACTACATATGTATCAATACACATGTTTGTGTTTATGACAATTATTTAGTGAATTTAACAAAGTAAGTGGATTTGTTTTAGTATCAGTAGACGTTGGACTGCATAAATCTATATGTATCAATCTGAAAAGTTCATTAAATGTTTTGTCATATCCAGTGAATGGGTGCTTTTCCCTTAATATTTTGAGATAAAATTTCATCGTTACCATACAATTCATAATTATATGGTTAAAAAATTATGTCTTAAAGATACGGCTTAGTACCTAATTCCAAATAATTGTAGAAAATATTTAACACTTCTGTATTTTTCATAGCTAATGCATCACTATTGTTACGGAAACAAATATCATTATTGTAATAGATTCATTTTATAATGAATATTTACAATATTCATAATAAAATAAAACTATATCTATTTTTAATTAATATTGAAATATGTTAATATTTGGTATGTTTAAAAAAACAATATTTTGTATCTAAATGCATCCACTAATAATTGTAATATGGTAAGCTTCCATTGTTTCCGCCATTACTATAATATTGCGTGAAACATGAAGCTCCATCAACCACTTATTATGGGAATATCTATTTAATCTACTGTAACTAGTTTACAATCGAGAGTTTTAGATCAAATATCTTAAACTCGCAGAAATATCATTTACAAATAATAGTTTTTTTATTAAACTTACATTTGGAATGTAAATTAAATTTATCATTCAATATTAAATATCTATTCAGTATTTTATATAATTTTTGTTTCCACTTTCTCTTCAAGGAGCAAAAGTGACCATTCACTCTCTTTATCCCATTGTGCCAATTTTCCATCCATTATCAAAATCGCTTTCTTTTATAAATGGATGAACAAAGTAAACTCTTACAACAAAACTGCACCGAATTCTTTAAAAAAGCGCATATGGACATCCTTAACATTTTAAGGATATCATATAAGTTGCACTAAAGTAAATTGATCAAACTGATATTTTAGTGATCAATTTCCTAATTATGCTAGCTGTTCTCTGTTGGTGTCACTTCAAACACAACAAAAACCTCATTGTGTACAATCATATTGAACACACAATCTTGCACTATGATTTACTTACTCATTTCGAATGCACCAATTTCATCGAGATTGAATTTATTATGAACGTGACTGCTCACCATATCACTTTTGTATATGATTGAATACAAATCAAATATTCATCTTCTTATTTTGCTACTGTGTTCAAAGCTCATAGAAGACAACAATCACATTAAGCAAATGAACACTTTAGTGACTAAGATTTGAATGTATTTAGTAGCTGTATTATTTGGCTCTTGCATGGATCCTAAAGTGACAACATGCCAAATGATTTAATGGTAAGTATATTTTATATTTCTACGTCAATCCTAACTCGGTTCACTTGTATATTTTTAATTGATAAACATTTTATCGATTATATTATTTGCACAAATTTATCGAAGTAGATTTTTAATTTTGTATAGCATATGTTCTTACAATATTAGAATGATTAAATAATATCATTTCATTTTTCTACTAATGCATTTTATATTTCTCAAAACCCTAAGAGAAATATAGAAATCTTTCAATTTCTTCTGTGAGTGCTAAGACTCTTTTGTGTGGGAATTCTGACTTTGACTTTGCTAAACAAATCATAAGCATGCAAGCGATGGATAACTCATTATCAGTTGTATCATATACTACTCCTAACCGTAGTCTTCACCTTAGTCTCGACCTTGAGTTTTCTTATCAAGTCGAAAGAGATTATTCATTTGTACCTATCACTTTACGACGACCTAAGTAAAATGCACATACCTTGAGTTTGCTTAACAAAAACATGCATGTACCTTAACTCGTCCAGGCAATATCTCTACTATTAATAATGAGAATTCGATGAATAAAATTTCAACTGCGTCTTTTTGAAATTCCGAAAATGCCCTATGTCCACCAACGGAATCTTACCGTCCGTTTACAACCTCCACCACCATCCCCTTTCCAAGCACTCTTAAACATAATTTCACTATAAATTCGCATCCGACACCATCAACGTAACTTTTTGAGATAAAAATGCTGTGACCACCAAAGCTATCGGATGCACGTACGTGCGATTTATACTAGTATTAATAGTGCTAAACATAACATCTCTAGCTTGGGTTTGCTCAACAACTAGTGAGTATGCAAGCAATCTATCAATATATAAATGACAGAGGAAAATTTTATATATTAGATATTCGTAATCTTTAATACATACATTAGAGTGATATGGATTTAAGAAATAATATATTTTTCCTAAAATACCCTTATGATTCAAGTGTCGCCACATATGAAATTATGGTACATGTACTTTATGCATGTACAATTTCCAAAAATTTATTTTTTGTTTATTTCACTTCCACTTAAATTATGTTTACAGACGTATAATTATATATGTTTAATTTATTAATAACTATTATAATTTAAATTTAAATTTAATTATGTTTACAGACATATAATTCTAAATGTTTAATTTATTGATAACTGTTATTATATTAATTTAACTTATATAATGTATATATGTCTCTTATAAATTAAATCTTATTTAATTATTTTTAATTGTTATTAATTAAATCATATTTAGTTAATTTTGATTCCTATTAATTAAATCATATTTAATTAATTTTGGTTCTTGTTAACTAAATCATATTTTATCAACTTTTAATTTTTATGAATTAGATCATATTTAAAATTCCTAATTGAAATAACTAATTAAATTTTATTGTATTTAAATTTTTAGAAATTTTGTGTCTTTGATCTCAAACCATTTAGGATTAATAACCAACTATAATATTTATAGTTTATTTATATATACACACTCGCACACATATTAATATATATGTGTGTATTAACCGATTAGATTTTAATTACTTAGTTATTTTATAAATTATTTTATTTAATTAAACAATTTTTAATTAATTTGGAAATTATTATTTATTTATCTTAAATAATTTTAGGATAAATATCAACTATAATAATTATAGTTACATACATATATCAACTATATATGTTATTAATTAATTAACTCTTAATAAATTATTTAATTTTATTTTATTAATCATATCAGTTAAATATGTTACAATTTGAAATTAATTATTTAATTTCCCAAAATAATTCTTAAAAAATTAATTTTTTTTAAACCATTATTAAATTTTGCTTTTATATTTCAAACTTAACTTTTAATTTAAAAAATATATCTTTCAAATTTTCAAATCTTAATTTGGAAACTAATCCAAGGCCCAAAAAACCATAATCCTTACATTCGGGCCAACCTTTAGGACTTACTCTACCCATTGGGCTAGGCCAGTAGCCAAGGAAGGGAGAATGCATGATTATTCAGCTACAAGCTTAGACATTACTATTCCAGACACCCATCGGATAAGTAGGTTTTATTAATCAGTCCTAAATGTTGACTAATTAGACTACATAGGCCATTTGGATTGTGATACCATTGAAGGAAGCCGGTCTTTTTCACAGCGGCTGAAATAGGTAAATTTCAAAAATATTCTCTATTTGGATCTTAATGGGCCATTATAATCCATTAACTAGAATTAGATCCAATCTAGTTGTTAAATAAAATCACATTTTATTTAAAACTTATTGTATATATGTTGATTAATAAAATTAATTAATTTAACTAAATGTTTAATTGAATGCATTTTGTATACATTCAATGATATAACAATATAACATAATAAAGTACAAACATGTGTATAATTATACACACACACATGGATATTTGTAGTTATATCTATTGTATATACCTATCATAATCATATATCCATCTGAAAATTTCATATGAATATTGGGAATATAAATGTCTATGTATATATATATATATATATGTTTAAATATACAATAATATGTGTATAATTTTTGTATACATATATTTATTATACCATATACATACATATAGTTTAGACATATACATACACATATGTGATATATGTATTTCCACTCACACACACACACACACACACACATATATATATATACACCAAAAGAAAAAATCTATATAATAAAGCAAGATATCTTCAGAATAAGAGGATGCATGGTGTATACATGAAGATGGAAATAAAAATATACAATAGATCTAGATCTAATCAAATCAAGATAATAAAGGAAATAGAAAAAGGTGATATTTTAGTTCATTCTAACTTCCTCTTTTACAAGCACCCCATTAATAATATTCAATATATATATATATATATATGAAAATTATTCTATACATATTCAACCAAAGTATCTTAGCTTTAATATTACAAATCTGAAAAACACATAATCAACAAGTAAACATTATTATTATAAAGCTTTATCATAATTAATATATTGCTCCAGCATTATGGTTAATTTTAAAAACATTCTATGCACACATATAAACATATTGTAGTTTAAAATTTAAAATT
The DNA here is from genome assembly GCA_030737815.1 of Allium fistulosum. Lineage (NCBI taxonomy): Eukaryota > Viridiplantae > Streptophyta > Magnoliopsida > Asparagales > Amaryllidaceae > Allium > Allium fistulosum. The sequence continues at coordinate 178,958,234 of CM060903.1, forward strand.
CAGACACATATATTTGACTAAACAATAAAAAATTGAATATATTAATTTGAAAACAAAATTAACTTCACTAAAAGATTTAACTTGAAATTTGTTTACAATTTTGGATAACATAAAGATGAATTTATATAAATATATACAATTTAACTGAATATCGAATCCTAAATTTTAAGAAAATTAAATTATGAAATAATATGCAAATATTATTATAGCGAATCAAATCGACATTAACAAATAGTTTTAGATCCAGTGAACAATAACAATACACAAATTAAATCAAATATAAAATTATTATTATTTAATTAAATGATATACAAAATAGGTTTTAGATTAAATCCAATTAGTGGAAATTTAATATACATATATATGAATTTGGTCAGGGTTAAATAAAAAAGAATTGAACCTGAAAGAGTCTTTCCCTTTGTAATGCCTTGATTTAAAAAGGATTAGATTCCTTGAATCAATCATCCAGACTTTGCTAGAATCAAATGAACCGTCTTATTTTATTTTATCTGAATTAATTTTGGGTAAAAGAAATGAAAAAAAAATCGTTCATAAGAGAGAAGATGTAGGCAATCATATGGGAGGAAAAAGGAGGGGAAAAATTGAAGAGGAAATAAATGAAATCAGGAGATTTGTTATAATGGGGAGAATGAAACCTTTTTAGTTCACCTTATTAAAATTTCCTTCTTTAATTCCTAATAAATTGTCAACCATGCCACCTCATCCCCTATCAAGCATGGCTGACCATTCTTTTCCATAATTTGAACAAAGTTTCCAAAAGCTCGTTTGAGTGGTTATCTCTATTTAAACCCTGTTTAAATGTATACCAAAATTTCTGTATCGATACCTGTATGTATATCTTTTATATACACACCAAATAATAACTAACAACTCCCAAAGCATCAATAAATAAATAGTTAATATTTCTTGATTATTAATTAATTTATAACACTTTGTAACTAATTAAATTGTATGGATCTTCGAAGAATTCACAAATGCAATCGTGTGACATAAAGGTTTGAATTCAGTCATCGATTAATATTAAAATTTTCAAATATTAACATTCACACGTCACCTTAGCTAATTATGTGATATTTGGCCGAATTCATCACTTACAGAACTTTTCAGAAAAAAATATCATAATTTACATTATCTTAAGCAGTGCAAACAGTGACAATAATTTAGACGTGTTCTCTTCGCCAACATTATCAAATTATGGTGCATGGAATTTGGTACTGGTTAAAACTCCAACATTATCCACATTCAACTCGATCAATACATAAATAAAGTCCTTGGTTTAATAAAAACATTTATTATTAACCATTGTACTCTATTTAGAGATTTTGACTTTGAGTTGACTAAAGTTGATTGTTATGCTAACCTCATACAATTGAGGAGATGAATTCTCTATTGAATAGTGATAAACTTCCAATGCTTCAACTTAGAACCATTTATAGTCGCTCGATTGATCGTCATGCCATGATTTAACTGTAATTGTAATGGAGTATTCACATTGAGTTCAACTATATTCTCAAGTCGGGGAAACGGTATAACATCATCACACTAAGATTTTATATTTGACTTGGTTGTTATCAACCAATATGAAACTCTCAAACAAGTCATTCCATGGTTATCCAATAATTATAAGTACGTAAATCCTTGGTGTCCCCATTAGCGATGAGTAATACGCTGCCCAACATTTGGAGAGTGTTATGCACTCTAGTCTCAACGAATGAATCGATTTCCTTTTCTCGAAACATCTTGACTAGAAATATTTAAAACAAAATATCATTTTATTTTTTGATTGATTACTCACTTTGGAACTATTTGAAACTATGATCACATAATATTTTATTTAAGGATTTTCATTTTATATACTTTAAATTAATTACTTAATTAATTTTATCAGAATATAACAAAGTATATAAAGGAAAACAAATACTGTTACTATGAATAAGGTTGATTGCATAGCTAGAATATATAACAAATTACATAATTTCCTCTAGGGCATACCACTAACTCTTTCATTCTAACTAATCTTACCTTGGAGCTTCTTCTCGCCTTTGTTGTTTCATTCTTTCCACCTCCCCCCACTTGTTGTTTGGCCTCTTCTTTAGGAACAGCGGTGGTTTGCGACTTTGGGTATAGGCTCTTGTGAAAGCCTTTTCCATAATCTTTTAGATGCTCTCGTCGATTAGCTCACTGGCCTCTCATTAATATAATCATTCAATCCAGTAATGACTTCTCATTCTTCTTTAGAGTAGTATTGATGAATGACATCCCATATTTAGATAGTGCATCGAACGCAGTAACATACTTAAATATAGAGATGTTACCCTGCTTCATATCAGCAAACTTATAAACAAGATCAACTTTCATGCAGTTGGAATGAACTTCTCTTCAAAGCAAGCTTTAAATTGATGCCAAGTGAAATAATCCTCTAGAGCGGCTGCTTTGATGGCATTCCACCAACCCATAGCCCTTCCTTGAAGTTGCCTAAAGGCCAACTTCCTTTATTAAGCGATTCCAATTCTAAATCATCGAAGATATGCTCACAAGTGTCAATCCAGTCCTAAAATTCTACCTTAAACTCCATTCCCATAAAAGGATATCCTCCAAGGCTACCAAAGTCTTTATTGAGCTTAGCTAAGCCAGCCTTCTGCGCTTGCATTGGAGCACTACCACCTACTTGACCAGGAGTTTCTCCTTGGGTGTTTTGCATGATGTTCATCATAATAGTGGTGAACATCGTTTGCATATTGGGATTAATAGCCTCCTTGGTGCCCACTCCAATCTTGACTCTATATATAAAGTTTCTTGTCGTGTTCATTGTATGGTCGATCATCCTTATAAGCTATAATAAGAATGATCAGTCTCTCATAAATAAATATGAGCATAAGTGGTACTCGTGTATGCAATGTGACTTACTATATATATAACACCAAAATATATAATAAATATGTTCTCTCATATTTCATTTAGACTCATCCTAGGTCATATCTTATATCCCATCTCTAATGGATCTACTTGTACCAACTTAGGGTAGTCGCTCAACCTAATCTCTTATACCACGTGTGACGACCTCCATCCACATTTGGTACCCAATATCTAATAATAGCTAATGCTAGTACTGTTTTGCAGTGGTACCTGATTGATGGAGGAAAGTAGTAAGGGTTGTACCATAAATCAATGAATAACCTGTAGTATATATCTCAGTTCACAGACAAAATATAATAATAATATAAATATAAAATACTAGAGATAGTAGTATAATCAAATAAACTAGAATAAACATCATATCAAAGTACAATACAGGTTAATCAGATTACATAAAATAGAGTAATAGAGTTTACACATCCCAATACACCAAATAAATTCTAAGTAAATGTCTTAATATATAATGGTAGTGTTAAATAGATCCATAGCACTACACGGTGTCTACAAGTGATAGTGGCTCCAAATATAAATATATAAGAAAGAGTTAACCTCTGCTCATCCTCACCATAGCTCCATGCGCTATTTCATGCATGTCTCTCTATATACTCATTTAAAAGTACCTGAGAGGATAAGAACCAATGGAAATAACCTCAGGTTAGAAAAAAGTTTGCTATGAGCGATCTATAATCTCAAAATAGGTATAAAACCAATATATTGTAAGTAGCAACATATGGTATGGAGTATCATACCCGATCTGTCCATGCATCCAAAAAGTTAGCATATATAAACAGTAAATGCTAAACAATCATCATATGGGTATACTACTACACAAAGTATAGTCTTGGTTCTCAAGGCATCTAACTTGATAATACCTACATTACATGACTTTTATAACAAACATAACAAACATATATTATAGGTTGTGAGATGATAAATCACACACCAATCGATAAAAAATCGATGAAATCCACACAAATAAAGGTAGATCTGAAGTGTTACAGCCTTGATATTAAATTCCCTTCCCCAAAAATGCTAATTTGCTAATCTCTAGTTGATCTCACTTCTAAGTCTACCCTTAATCCTTTATTAAACTTAATTTGATGTGGATTAATGATGGTTTTGGTTATAAATATGTTTAATGGATGTTTAGATCTATTTTTGGAAGAAGAAAAGTGATTTGGGGCTTTCCCTATTGTTGTACTTAGCATATATCATGTAATGGATTAATGGGACTAATTATGAGCTTAGGCTCATTAACATTAAATCTACACAAAACCATCTAACTTAAAACTACAATATCTCCTAAACTGCTTGGCCAAAAATCTATTATCACTAATCTACAAAATGGAGAACAATCGTATCTTTCATTTGGAATAGGTTCAGGACCCAATTCGGCTTTATCAAAAGTGATAGTTATTACAAGATTTCATGATTAAAATTATCCACAATTACATCCAAAGGTCAAAAATGTCAAAACACAGTACTACCAAAAGTTTTAGCCTAATCTAAGGTCATTTTTATGATCCACCGATACACAAATATTTGGGTCGATATAGCTGCCTCGTCGTATTTTTCTCATTTCAATGATATAAAATAGGTCAACATCTGAGACTACATTCAGAAAGGTAATTTTCACATTTTTTAAGTCATATGAGTTATCATGTTATCCAATCTAAAAAATTCTTCGATTACACGACTCATATGGTTTTTCTACATTTAGTGATATTTTTCGTTCATTAAAATTCTTCCATGCTCATTAGTTCACATATATTGGTATAATACATATATCTATCAAAAATCATACAAATATAGTATAGAAAAATTTAGGTCATTACAACAAAAGAGTGGGTAGTGGTCATGACTTATTTGTTGAGAGAGGTAGAATTGAGAAAGCGAAAGGTAACAGGGAACATTCTAAGTTTAGGAAGTTTGAAGATTGGCAAAAATCGAGGGATACCAAACCATGAGAAGAATGGGTGTTTAGAGAAGAAGACTAAGGTAGTTGTGACTTCGTCGATTGCAGTGAAGGATGATATTAGTATTGATGTATTGACAAGGGTAGAGTTAGAAATATCAGATCAATTGGGTTCTTAGCATCATTCCATATAATTCCAACCAAATTTGTCTCTTTATCTATGTTGACAAGGAGGGAAGTGCAATTCTTATGGGGAATCTTGGTACACGTAAGTAATGGACTACCGGTTTACTATGGACATGTATTTTTGATGTAGTAATTCACGCTCTCACCAATGTGCACTATATTTGGGACTTCTTAAGTTTCTTGTCTAATTAAGAAAAGTTAGCATCTTTGGGATGGAAGATTACCTTGGAGGGTGATAGTTTGAGGTTACTAGAGGAGAACTTATATTGTTAAGAGGAATGATGACCCATAATTTATTTTTGCTTACACTACACCAGAAATAGCATTTTACGGTATTCTAAAGACGTTCTAATAGGATACGACAGTGCCATTAGGAACGTTGTATAACATCAAGTTGTCATACCATGTTATCATAGATAAATATAACTTGTAACAACCAATAAAAAACGCTTTTAAAAATCCAATTTGACAGCATTGATATTGAGCTATTCATATTTTTCTATGACGTTTACTATCTTGTTTTAAGCTTTTTACAGCGTCTACATTTTGCCGTAAATGTTTACAGTTATGTTTTACGTTTTTATTAACAATTGATAAACGTTGTTATTAACCTTTTATAGCTTTTATAATTTGTTGTCGAAAGTGTTTGCAGATGTGTTTTAATTTTCATCAACAGTAAATAAATTTTGTTAGTAACTTTTCACAAAGTTATATTATGTTATCGTATTAATATTCATTGACTCTTAGAGTAATGACAACACAGATTTAATGATGTCTTTGTTACTATGATTTTTACATCATTCATTTTTGTTGTACTATCACAATATTCATATACACACATATAATTAAACTACATTAAGTATATTTCAACCATCTAGTACATGTAGCAAATTCGAATAAGACAACTATTAGTCAATTCTATAAACCAAGTTCAATATAATATTCATAAACAAAGACTACATTCCTAAACCAAGTTTACATAGTATCCATAAACAAAGATAACATCCATTAACCAAGTTCACACAATATCCGTAAACAAAGACCCACATCTATAGACAAAGATATAACATCCATAAAGCAAGTTTGCACTAAATACTAACAATAAAATGTGCAACCAAAAAGTTTTATATGCTTACTGTGCCAAAATGTGCTTCAAATACCTAAAGAACCCGTCATCTTGTACATTTTTGCACCAAAAGTCTTTAATTACCTATAATAAAGAAATTTAAAAGTTAGTAATTAAATGAAAATTTAAAGTAACATGACATCTAAATATAAGTAATGTAATCAAATGAAAATTTGAAACCCTATCAAAGTAGAATTTGAAAAAATATGAAAAAGCAAACTAACACCTCTAATACTTAAGTGATGCTAGAATACCATATGGACCATCACATCGGCAATCTTATCTACATTGATACGCAGTTGTAACTAATCTTGGCTTTTGCCTTTTTCTTCTCCTCTAGCTCCTTGATAGTATCATAGTGGTTCCAACCAACCTCCTTAGTAAGCTATCCTACAAGGTAGTACTTATGCCCAACCAGAAGCCTTAATGCCTTTAATTTACAAATAAGAAGCTTTGGTATGAGTAGTTAACACATTTATCATTTAAAAGAGTTTTGAAAGCTATATGGTTAGAAACATGAACTTAAATATAAACAATGCAAGATAAACATGGCACACTCACATAAAATGCCTTTATTTACACTGATTGTGCATGATACCACATTCTACAAATGGCATACTTAAACTTAAAAAATGAGCATCACTGTAATTGCAGATGAGTATAGAAGTACAACTACAAAGAAACATCATGATTAAGGCTTGACTACTAATAAAGCATACACTAAGGAATCACTTGACCTCACTATATTCATATATGCTAAAAAAATAGCCAAAAAGTTAATGCTATATGTATAAAAAAGCAAACTAATAATGTTACTTGGGAGCATCAGGATTGACCTTCCTCTTGACTCTATCTTAAGGTGTTGGTACTCCTTTGTAACATTTGAGTCTTCCAAGAGATGCTACTCCTTGTTTGATGTTGTAGGGATCATGCCTCTTACAGTTCTCCGGAAAATTTTAGCTAGAGCTCGAAAATGAATCGACCCATGAGAAGGTTTGGTGTTCACCCACTTCCTAAAAAATTTCAAATACTTCATCTTTTAGCGAACCAAACAACCATATACTGTGATTTCTTTGCATCTGACTATGATAATGCATTGACCACTGAGAAGCCCATTAGCTACGATGGATGCTAGGCTTCCAAGGATGTGATGTTGTGCATCCATGACAACTCGACATGCATATTCCTAAACTTGAAACCATTTTTCAATTCAGAGTTTAATATTTGTAGGTAAGGTGGCGGGTGGATACTTTTGTTACAATCCAACAAATCGATTAATTAACTCAGGGAGTACGTACTTCCAAGTTTATTTCTGAAATTATCTTTTTCGATTTAATATGTTCACTCACTTCTCTAACATTTTGTCTCCGAATTTCAACCAAGTACTTGTGTAACACATCTGCAAGGGTTTTTCCAGAGATTGTTTCATATTAGTATTTATTATAATTTTTTATTTGATGTAAAGAATAGGTAGGTTGGTTTATTCAATTATGAGTCATCTCATATCTTCGATCAACTTTCAATATCAATTTTATATAACAAAAAAGAGCTGTAGGTCCCTATTTTTGATGTTGTTATAAGAAAAGTCCATGCAGAAATGAATACGTAAATTCGGTCCCTATTTTTGAAAAATAGAAAACGCAAGGTGTCTTGCATATTCTGATTTTGAAATTTTTTTGAAAATTTTGAAATTTTAGAAAAGCGCAAGTTAACTTGCGCTTTCTATCAGGAAAGCGCAAGTTGGTTTGTGCTTTCTGATTTTAATTTTTTTTGAAAATTCCAAAGTTTTTGAAGTTTTTAAAATTTTGAAAAGCGCAAGCTAGTTTGCGTTTCCTGATTTAGAAAAAACAGGTACCTAATTTACATACTCATTGCTACAAGGACTTTTCTAGTAATAACATCAGAAATAGGGACCTTCTCCGCAAAGCCCATTTATATAATGATATATATATATATATATATTGATTTACATTGATGACATCGGTACTATCATAACTGTTGATTTATTCTTCTTTTGTCATGCTAGGTACTATTTTTTTTATTATTAATGAACATATAGGAAGATGGAAAACATTTATGGTAGAAACTAAATACCATGATGATTTGGATATGCTTATGACGATATGTAGTTTTGTTTTCAAATTATATAGTTAAATTGACATACCAAATCTTATTAAATTTAGAAATAAATACTTACAATATTTACATGTGAAATCTACAATGACTTGTGCTAGTTTCAGATTAATTTTAATTATAACACTACACCAAAATTGTAGAATTATTGTCTTAGAGCAACATTTGATATCTCTCAAATTGGTAGCTCTGACATTCCAAAAACAGCTTCACTGTCTTTTGCACATTGATAAATCCTCCAAAAGCTACAACAAATGCAATCCTTCCTTGGTCGCTTCCACAATAGAAATAAGCTCTGCCTCAGTGGTTGATAAAGCTACAATGGACTATAGCTTAGATCTCCAAGAAATCGGGCCTATGCCAAGTGTATAAAAATAACCCGAAATTGATTTCCTACCATCTCTATCCCTAACATAATCTGAATCACAATAACCCCTTAGAGTTATGTCGCTACTTCCAAACAACAAGTCAATATCAGAAGTGCCTCTCAAATATTGTAGAATCCATTTTACTGCTTGCCAATGAGTCTTGCTTGGGTTAGACATGTATTTGCTAACAACACTAACAGCATGAGCTAAATCAGTCCTTGGGCATACCATAGCGTACATAAGGCTTCCAATTGCACTTGAGTAAGAAATATTAGTCATATCCCTTTTGTCTTCATCCGATGTGGGACATAAATCTCTGAATAGTTGAAATTGAGAATCTAATGGAGTAGCCACCGGTTTAGCTTTCTCCATACCAAATCGAGATAGGACTTTCTCAATATACTAAGTTTGAGTTAGCCTCAAAACTCTTTGCTTTCTGTCCCTCTGAATCTCCATCCCTAAAATTCTCTGTGCATTTCCCAAATCTTTCATATCAAACTCCTTGCTGAGCTCCATCTTCAACTCTGAAATCCTAGTCATGCTTTTAGAAGCTATCAACATATCATCAACATAAAGCAACAAATAGATTATGTCTTCATTATACTTCTTAAAATAGACACATTGGTCCTTAAAGATTCTAGAGTAACCATGTGAGATCATAAACTTATCAAATTTCTTATACCACTATCTAGGAGACTATTTTAAACAATAAAGAGATTTGTTAAGCTTACAAACATGACTAGGCTTGCTGCCGTCAATGAATCCCTCTGGCTGTTGTAGGTAAATGTCCTCCTCGAGGTCACCATGCAAGAATGTTGTCTTGACATCTAATTGTTCCAACTCCATGTCGAAGTGGGAAACCAATGCCAAATGAATGCAAATGGAAGTGTGTATGGCAACTGGAGAAAAAATATCATGGAACTCCACACATTTCCCTTGAACATAACCATTCGCCACTAATCTTACCTTGTACCTCAAGTCACTACCACCGCCGTCTTTCACCTTATAGACCCACTTAAATCCAATTGCTCTCTTGCCGGAAGGAAGTGGCACTAAATCCCAAGTGTGATTTTTGTGCAAAGACTTAATTTCCTCCTCCATAGATACTAACCAGGTGGAACTATCATTTGAACTAATGGCATTTTTATAGTCTTTAGGCTCATCGTGAAATATGCTTAATGCATAGGTTGTCATGTCATCAAAGTCAATGTATTCAATGCTTAATCCTGCAAAATCACCAAGCCATCTAGGTCTTTTCCTCTCTTTGATTAGTCAAGTTTGAATTTGAGCCCCACCTTGAGATTGATCCTTTGTCCTCTCCTCATCAACCACGGTGTCATCGGAAACACCATTTTTACTAGTATGGAAGTCTAATGATCTACTTCATGTCTGGTACACTGAATTTGTCCTCTCAACATTATCATTAAGTGAAGAAGAAGGCTCCACCTCCAACATAGCCTTTTCATCAAATGTAACAAGCATGCTAGTAACAATCTTCTAGGTAGTAGGATACCACAACCTATAACTCTTAACTCCTCTCCTATAGCCAAGAAAAATACACTTGTGCAATCTTGAATCCAACTTCCCTTTGCTCACATGCACATAACTGGACAACCAAACACTTTGAGAAAGGAATATGGAACGGGCTCTCCCTTCCATACTTCTTCAGGAATCTTTATACTATGGTGATAGAAGGTGTACGGTTGATGAGGAAAACCGCCGTAAATAATGCTTCTGCTCAAAATCTCTTCTTTAATCTAGCAATCAGACGTAAGCAACGAGTTCTTTCTAACAAAGTCTGATTCATCCTCTCTGCAACTCCATTTGACAGAGGGTCCCCTGGTGTGGTGTAGTACCTTTTGATTCCCTCAGACTCACAAAATTTGGTGAATTTTTGAGAAGTGGATTCACCACCATTATCTGAACGAAGAATCTTTACTTTCCTTCCAGACTGCTTCTCAACAAGAGATTTCCAACTTTGAAACCTATAAAAAGTTTCATCCTTGTACTTCATAAAGTAAACCTATAACTTTCTAGAAAATTCAACAACAAATGAAACAAAATATCTAGCTCCTCCAAAAGATAGGCATGGTGCGGGGCCCCAAACATCAGTGTGAACATATTCTAAAACATCTTTAGACTTATGCTCTGCAATGCCAAAAGAAACCTTCGTCTGCTTTCCAAGTACGCATCCTTCACAAAAGCCAAGTTTTGAATGATGAATACCATTAATCAAACCTTGGTTTCTCAACACTTCCAAATTGTGCTCTCCAATGTGTCCCATACAAAAATGCCACAATCTAGCAGAATCGGAATCAACAGAATGAACAACCGAAGAAGACTCTGCAACAATAGTGGTACCCTTCAGTATAACTTTTACTCCTTTCATCACTATCAATGAGCCATTTGTAATTTTCAATAAATCTTTTTCTGTTACACACTTCAAGCCAAGATTACATAATTCTCCAACAGAGATCAAACTATGCCTCAAATCAAGCACATGCTAACATCACACAAAGTATGAACAATACCACCAAACATCCTGATCTTCACCGTTCCAATACCAATCATGCGACAAGTAGCATTATTTCCCATGAGAACCTCTCCTCCATCAAACTGACGATAAGTGGAAAAAGTGTCTATCAGGTGTCATATGATAGGATGCTCCAAAGTCAATAATCCACATAGTGCTCTTCGTAGAAGAGGTAGAAGCTGTAAAAATGCCAGGATCACTCTCTGAATCTGATGTCTCTACTATAATAGCTGAAGCCTTTTGGGTAACGGCTTTTTTTTATTCTCCAACTTGAGGCACCTTGCAATGTAATGTCCAGGTCTTCTACAATAATGAAAAACTCCCTTTGGAGCTCCCCTTGATGGAATCTTGACATGGCTCTATCTCTACCATATTTGGGTCTACTCTTACTTCTTCCCATTTGCGCAATAAAGCCTTCGGAATCATTCTCCATGCTCATATTTGCTAAATTTCCCCTCAACATCTCATTATGCAAATTTGTCTTCACATCCTCCAAGCAAATAGAAGAGCGCCCATAGATCATAGAGTTAACAAACGTGTTATACTCCGTAGGCAAAGAACATAAAAGAATGACAGCTTGCGCTTCATCCTCAATTTTAACTTCAGCAGCTCGAAGATTCATAACAAGTGTGTTTAGGGCATCCACGTGAGCTAATACATCGGTTCCAGGCTTCATCTTGAACGAGTAAAGTTGTTGTTGTAGGATGATGCGGTTGGTGAGAGACTTGTCCTAAACCTTTTTCTGTAGAGCATCCCATAATTTCTTAGCAGTTTTCACATGAGAAAACTCTCTAAGTATTTCATCAGAAAGACTAAGTTGGATGGTAGTAAGAGCATCCTCTTCCAATTGCTCAATCTCTTCAGGTGCTAATTTCTTTAATTTGTCTGGCTCTGAGATAACCTTAAAAGTCCTCTCTTTCTTCAACATCGCTTCCATCTTCAACTTCCATGTGCCAAAGTCTCTCTTTCCATCAAATCTAAAGACTCTATAATTGGTAGAGCTTCTACCAGTGCAATTCTTTGTAGAATTAGAAACAGTTGAAATTGTCTTCGAATAAAACAACAAGCTCCGATACCAAACCGTAGTGAAAAAATCAGAGTTTTGGGCAGCGGAAGCAGAACAACCAATAATCTAGTCTGTTGACAATCTCTACAATTCCAATCCAACAAAGAGAATAAAAATAAAAATCAAAGAGCACAAATTATAGGTAAAAGACAAAAATGAAAGAACACACTGATATAACGAGGTTCGGCTATGCCTACGTCCTCGGACCCAACAACCTTTGTTACTTGTTCACTTCAAGAGAGGGTACAATATAAGAAGAAAAAAGTCATTCAATATAAATTTCTCACCATACAATTGATACAAAAATAAGGATCTTATTGAAGATATTTTATGAAGAACTCTCTTATTGTCTTGTGTGATAACAGATGAGCAAAAGTCTTCATACTTATAGGAGCAAGAATGAAGATTGCCTTGGAGATAAGGATGAATTGTTTTTGAATTCACTTGATTTGATTTCAACACAAATCTAGCATATTTGTGTTTGTTTTCACATATATCTTTATTTGATTGATTCATCAAATCAATTAATATCTATTATGATATTAATTGATTCTCTTTCCAATTTGTTTCCCATATTTGACTGATTGAATTTGGAATAGATTAAATCGTCCAAATTTAACAGTTGTAATTGTAGAATTAGTAATTTCCTAAAAATAAGTCCAATTAACAACTTAGTAAACCTATAGCGTGATTAAAATATAAAAGTAGGATACACCATTCGAATAAAAAATTTGAAGTGCAAATGACAAAGAAGCAAAAAGGATTATGGCCTAAACAGCTACCAGAAGTGTTAGTACTAAAAATAATAAGAGATATAAACGATATCATCACCTAAAAAGTATGTAAATCATAGATCTTTCAAGAAATTTGAAATGCTAGCACAAAAATAAGACCATTATTCAAACTCTTTTGTGTTTTGGCACTCCAACCCATCCCCATAAACGCGCGCTTCATTGATCCGTACCAACACCATCTTAATGAAGCTTAGATGTGCTAGCGTCCCGATTGAACATCCATCCATCATCTCCCAGAACGGGCACATACGTGGTCTTGGCAACACTTGCTTGTAACAAAATGAATTCCCAAAGTTACGTGCCACCAATCCCACATATATACCACGTTATGCGCCATATTTCTTGGGATGTGGGACTTAACGTTCAACCCATGCACTTTCAAATATGAGCCACAGCTAACATATTCCACCTTGGCTAGCATTTCCTCTAACCTTCATTTGGAGCAGACTGAAGAAGCTCTGCAGTTGGCCAGGTTGCTTCCACTTCCTCTAACCTTAAGGTGAGTACTTCCGCTAAAGCCATCTTGGAGCTTCAACAACGCGGGAGAGCAGGCTACGTATCTAGTAGTGAGGTCAGGCTTCTTACATATCTCCAAGCCTCAAGGAGTCTTTGCCTCGGTCAATCTCGCATTATATAATGGTCTCTCGAATCATCGGCTTTGACACTATGTTGTGTTTCGGCACTCCAACGCGTCCTCATAAATGTGCGCTTTACTGATCTGTAACAACACCATCTTAATGAAACTTCTGATATGTCAGCATCCCGATTGAACATCCACTACAACAAAAATACCCTATTACAACGCCGTATTTACAATGGGTTTTAAATGCTTGTTGTAATAGAAACCTACTACAACGGTTTTTTCTAGGCCAGTTGTAATAGTCCACTTTTCAACAACTTTTTTACTTTGCACGTTGTATAGACAATTTGCCTATTGTAATATATGCCTATTACAACTGTTTTTTGCCCGTTGTAATAGATGCGAGTTTTCATTCCTATTTGTCCGTTGTAATAGATGCCTATTACAACCATCTTCTTTTGCCCATTATAATAGATGCTAATTTTACAACGGTCACAAAACGCAAGTTGTAATATGTAACGACCCAGAATTTCTGATATTTGAAATTCGAATATTTAATTGATTTTAAATATTAACAAGTGAAATTAATAAATCGAATAATTTATTTTTCGAATATCTGGATTTAATTGGGTAATTAAATCGATAATTTAATAGTGAAATTCCAGAAATAATTGAAAATTGGGTTTAATGTGATTGAAAATGATTTATGAAGTTATATTAAATCATGTTGAAGTTATAGTGATGTTATAGAACTTTTAAAATTGAATTTAGAGTTAATCTGTGAAAATTGAATATTTTAATATTTAATCGACTAGTGAAATTAGCCATTTTTCGAATAGTCTCAGAATTGGACAAAACTAGTTCCATTGGATCCGCAATATTTTGTTATTATCGGATTTCAATTTTCATAGCAATTGGAGTTGTGGTGTGACCGTGGCAGCTCAAAACGCATCGAAATTGTTTTAATATTAATTTGGCGAGTTAAAAATAGTCATTTTTCAAACAGTGTCGGATTTTGACGAAACTAGTTTCATCGGATCCGTAATGTGATATTATTGTAAGATTTCAAATTTCGTGTCAATCGGATTTATCGTTTGTCCGAGGCAAGCCAAAACACATCGAAATCGGTTTAAATCGATTTGATTTAAATTTGACTGTTTATTTCCGTAACTCTCACATACGATCGAATTAGCTCTCGAAACACGTTCCATTGTGTTCGGAACGCGGGGTAAACCTTAGAAATGCCTGTCGGCATGCGTTGTTTGGAGATCGTTTGTAAAAGTTGCTTTAAATGGATTTAATATTAAAATATTGTTTATATACATATATATATTCACGTTATAAACGAAACCCTAATTTTTCTTCACGTAGCCGCCAGAGAACATTTTAATGGCCGAAAATCATTCTTCTTCTTCCTCTAATATCTTCCAATCCACCAACAATTATCAAAAACGTTCAACTGCAATGTTGTAGAGCACGTCGAGAACTATAAATTCAACGGTGGAGATCGATTTTTGTCGACCGGAGTGGGAGCTAAGGGGCCACGTTCGGCTGCTGTTGGTGCACACATTCCCAGGTCAGGTCAGGGCCGAGCTTGGTGCTATTTGGGGTGAAGGTGGAGTACGCAATGGTCGTTCGAATGATGGTGTTTGATCGGAGGCTAGGTGATCGATGGTGGTTGCGTTTGGAACCCTAGATGGCGGCCTTTGGGTTCTTTGTACGTGAAAAGGAACGTGATATTCACGTAGAGGAGAAGACAAAGGTCACGGCCAGGATCTTGCCTCTGAAAATCAAGGGCCCAGATCGAATTTAGGTTTAAAATTATAAATAGAATTGTAAATTTGATTATATTAAAATGTGTACGAAGTTTAAAATGTGATAACTTTGTCATACGAGGTCGGAATTGCACGAAACGAATTGCGTTAGCTTCGTTTTGTCGAGCACTACGCAATAGAGCAGGATTTGTAACACTGACAGTATGTTGAAACTGATAGCAGGTGGCAGAGAACTGTTAGACTCATTTTCTGGCGAAGTTCATCGGAGAAATGGTCGCCGATCATGTCAGGTGGTGATTGCAGAGGACAGTAACAAGACAAAGTCCAAAGGGATTGAAGAATGAGCTAGGGGGTGTAGTAATGTTGACTCGTTCATGTGTGCATGTTTATACATATCTGTGCATGCATCAGCTGATACACAGAGTTTTGTGTAAAATCTTGTAATTAATGTTATCTGTTTTAGTAATGGGCTGAGAACTGTAAGATGGCTAATATAGCCGTTACAAAATAACAATATAAAAGGAGTAGCAGCCATGTACAAAAAGATATGAAATAAATATTATCATTACTCTTCTTTTACATTCTTTACAATTCACTGTTTTCACCATTCCTCTTTCTGATCATCTTCTTCACCTAACCTTCTCTTCTTATTCTCTGATCTTCCCATCACCTCTCAATCTTGCCTGTATCCCCATTCATTACCAGTATCCACCATTAATTTCCTCCCTGCAGCTTTCCAACATACATCAAACTTCACATTTATTCCACTGTGTAATCATCAACCCCTTAATCTTTTCTTTCTAGCCATGTCCCAGTCATCAGAGCACCCAGATCATAACAAAATGGTATCAGAGCACCCATCTGGGCATGATTCAGACCCCCAGATCATCTCTCACACTAATTCAAGCCACATTGCAACGAATCAAGATCAAGAAGAAGCATGGAAAAGACAAGAAGAGATTAACCGAAAGAATTATTGTTCTTTGAGAAATTTAGAGCATGTAACACAAGATCTTAGCACCAGATTTGAAGGCATGCATAATGTGCTAACAGCCCTTGCTCAAGATATGCAACAAGTAAAGATCCAAACTGCAACCACCATCTCCCCAGCCACTACAGCCAACATTCAAGGTATACTAGCTCCAAATCCTCATGTTGCTTCCTCATCAACCATTCAACCACCACTGCCTCCTCCTAATCCAAGAAACCCTATGACTAACCCAAGAAACAATCATGTGAACCCCCCAACCATAAACAATCAGTTCCAAAACCAAGAACATCTTCAAACAAACAGGCATTCACCTTTTCCATCTCTCAAACTTGACTTCCCAATCTTCAAAGGAGATGACATGGTACATGAATGGATAATTCAGGTAGAACAATTTTTTAAATTTCACCAAACAGAAGAACAATATTGGGTGGAAGTAGCTTCTTTCTATCTCAAGAAAGATGCCTTGAAATGGTTTAACTGGTATACCCGTAATGTGCAAAACAATGAATCATGGCAGACCTTTAAAGAGGAAATCATGGTCAGATTTAACCCAGAGGACATGGAGAAGCCTTATGAAACCCTAGCTAAACTTAAACAACAAACCACTGTCTCTTCCTACCTGTCCAAGTTTGAAGGACTCCAAGTTACCATAGAAACTTTACCACCGAAGTTTTTACTGGATCGATTCGTTGGAGGTCTTAAAGAGGAAATCAGATATGATGTGTTGACTTCTAGGCCTGCAGATTTCAGAGAGGCAGTATCTCTAGCCAAGATGTATGAAAGTGTATGGAATCAAGCCAAGAAGGGAAATAAAGCCACTCGTACCTTCCCTTCATCTAAAAATAACTCCATTCCGATTGTTCCTTACTCAAGAAATCCAAACACTAATCCAAGACCAAAAGATTGGAACACCACTAATCTTGAGAACTTAGCCAAAAGTAAGGGCTTAACACCTAACCAGTTGATCGATATGAGAAGACAAAATTTATGTTATGGTTGTAAGGAAAAATGGCACAAAGATCATAAGTGTAAGGCTCCTCAAGTTTATGTTATTGAAGGTATCATGGACCTGGCAGAATGGGAAGACGAGGACACTCTTTTGGAAGATAACAGTGATGAACGCAAGCAAGAAACAGAGGAGGAGACCCCTGCAATAACGTTACAGGCTATGTGTGGCATTCCTGCTCTGTCTACTATTAAAGTCCAAGGTAATATTAAGGGAAAAACAGTACAAGTCTTGATCGATTCAGGTTCAACCCACAGTTTTATTGATGAACAACTGGCACAAAAACTCAAACTCAAGGTGAATGATTCCAAGACTTATGAAGTTGTGGTGGCTAATGGCGAAAAACTTCAAGGATCGGGAATATGCAAAGATGTGATCTTGAAATGTCAGGGCTGCAGCATGCCAGTTGATCTATTAATTCTGCCTCTTGAAGGTTGCCAAATAGTTTTAGGGGCTCAATGGATGAAAAAATTAGAGGAAGTTACTCTTAA
This sequence comes from Allium fistulosum, assembly GCA_030737815.1. Classification (NCBI taxonomy): domain Eukaryota; kingdom Viridiplantae; phylum Streptophyta; class Magnoliopsida; order Asparagales; family Amaryllidaceae; genus Allium; species Allium fistulosum. The sequence goes on from CM060903.1 coordinate 178,976,135, forward strand.
TCTTGAAAAACTGCAGGTTAAGTTTGAATATGGCAAGAAGACTCACATATGGCAAGGAATTAAGCAAGAGGCCATTAAAGTGGTGGATAAAAAAACAATGGATAAGGAAAATATCCAGGGACAACTTACAATGATGTTATATGCTCAAGAAAAGGTGCAATTAATTGATAGGCCAGAAATCGCTTCTCACATTCCCTCTGAAATTAATGAACTCCTTCAGCTATTTCCAGAAATCACTACCACAAAGAAGTCACCACCTCCAAAAAGAATACAAGACCATAAAATACCATTGATACCAGAAGCCAAACCCGTCTACTTGAAGCCATATAGACATTCCTACCACATAAAAAATGAATTGGAGAAAATTATCAAGGAACTGTTGGATTCTGGAGTCATCAGGCATAGCACCAGCTCATATTCTTCTCCTGTAGTAATGGTGAGAAAGAGGGATGGCACATGGAGACTTTGTATAGATTATAGAAGCTTGAATTCTCTGACCATCAAAGATAAGTACCCTATTCCATTAATTGATGATCTTTTTGACGAGTTACATGGATCCAGATTTTTTTCTAAACTAGACTTGAAGTCGGGATATCCTCAAATAAGGATGTATGAACCTGACATCCATAAAACAGCCTTCAAAACCCATGATGGACACTATGAATTCATTGTTATGCCATTTGGGTTAGTCAATGCCCCATCAACTTTTCAATCTCTCATGAACAATATTTTTAGACCATATTTGAGACAGTTTATATTAGTATTCTTCGATGACATACTCATTTATAGCCAGACATGGTCTGAGCATATAGAGCATCTTAAGATTGCTTTTCAGGTACTACAGCAGAATCACTTGGTTATCAAACTTACCAAATGCAGTTTTGCTAAAGAGACTATTGAGTACCTTGGTCACATTATCTCAGCTCAAGGAATTGCAGTAGATCCTAGCAAGGTTCAGGCAATCCAGGAATGGCCTTTACCTGCAAATTTAAAATCCTTAAGAGGATTTTTGGGTTTATCTGGTTACTATAGGAAGTTTATAAGAAGCTATGGACTCATTGCTAAACCGCTCACTGAAATGTTGAAAAAGAATTCTTTTGTATGGACTGAAGAAGCAAAACAATCTTTTGCACAACTTAAACAGTGCTTGACCCAATCCCCAGTGCTATCCATGCCAGATTTCTCTCAACCCTTCATACTGGAATGTGATGCTAGTGGTCAAGGAATAGGTGTAGTCTTGTTACAAAATGGAAAGCCTATAGCATATCTCAGCAAAGCCCTGCATGGTAGGAATCTAGCCCTCTCCACATACGAAAAGGAATTAATGGCTATTATTGTGGCAACCAGAAAATGGACTCAGTATTTGCTTGGAAGGCAATTTGTGATTAGAACTGACCACCAAAGCCTCAAATACCTTTTATCACAAAAGTTGCACACTGGCATTCAAAATAAATGGTTGGCTAAACTACATGGTTTCGATTATTTGGTAGAGTATAAAAGTGGGAAGGAAAATATTGTGGCAGATGCATTATCAAGAAGACCAGAAAGATGTTGTGAGGAAATAAAATTTCAAGCTATATCTATGGTTCAAACTCCTTGGGTTCAAGAATTAAAGGACACTCTATTAGCTTCTCAGTGGTACCAACAACATCTTAAAAAAATACTGAATAAGGAATTAGCTGAGAGCAAATACAAGGTGGTGGACAAGTTGATATTCTATAAAGGGAAAATTCTTGTTGATCATCATTTAAGTACCCTACTACAATCCCTCATTAAAGAACATCATTCCACACCCCTGGGAGGTCATGCTGGAATTAAAGGCACCATGAAAAGGATAAAACAAGTTTTTTTTGGAAGCATATGAAGAGAACAGTAGAGCATTATGTCAAGTCTTGTGATGAATGTCAAAGAAATAAAAGTGAAAACGTGCCAATGCCGGGTTTGTTAAGCCCTCTACCAATTCCTAACAAGATATGGGAAGATATATCCATGGATTTTATCACATGTCTACCCCGAAGCCATAAGTATACTGTGATTTATGTTGTAGTGGACAGGCTTAGCAAGTATGCACATTTCTTCCCTCTCAGTCACCCTTACACAGCCAAGGAGGTAGCAAAAGTGTTTCTTAATGGGGTTTTCAAGCTACATGGCATGCCTAGATCTATAGTCAGCGACAGGGACACATTGTTCACCAGTAACTTCTGGCAAGAGCTGTTCAAATTACAAGGCAGCCACTTAAAGCTAAGCTCAGCCTATCACCCCCAAAGTGATGGACAGTCCGAGATAGTTAACAAGATTTTGGAGGGATATTTAAGATGTTTTGTAAATCATAGACCGCATGAATGGGTTGACTGGCTTCCTCTGGCAGAATATTGGTATAATACATCATGGAAAACAACAACTAATACTACTCCATATAAGGCAGTATATGGCATAGACCCTCCAAACTTGCTTTCTTATGTGCCAAATACAGCTAAAGTCGAGGAAGTGGAGGAGCTGTTATTCAGTAGAGATGTGACACTCGAATTTTTGAAGGATGGTTTGAAATTGGCTCAAGGAAGGATGAAAAGGTATGCTGATTTGAAAAGGTCTCATAGGGAGTTTCAGGTGGGTAACTGGGTTTTCTTAAAGCTTCAGCCCTATCGACAAATTACTGCAAGAAATCATAGAACACATAAACTATCCCCTAAGTATTATGGTCCCTATCAAGTGGAAGCAAGAATTGGAACAGTTGCCTACAGATTACAACTACCAGATCATGTTAAAATACACCCTGTTTTTCATGTGTCTCAGTTAAAAAAGAAAGCAGGGGATAATGTGGTGATATAGAATGATATTCCTAGCTATGAAGTTGAAGTGGTGGAGCAACCAGAGAAGATCTTGGACAGGAGAATGGTACCCAGAAATGGAAAGGCTGTGATACAAATTTTAGTCAAATGGAAAGGCAAGGGTGAAGATGAAGCGACATGGGAGGATTATTGGCCTACAATTAGAAGATTCCCGACTCTAGACCTTGGGACAAGGTCTATTTTTGAAGAGGAAGGGAAATGTAACACTGACAGTATGTTGAAACTGATAGCAGGTGGCAGAGAACTGTTAGACTCATTTTCTGGCGAAGTTCATCGGAGAATGGTCGCCGATCATGTCAGGTGGTGATTGCAGAGGACAGTAACAAGACAAAGTCCAAAGGGATTGAAGAATGTGCTAGGGGGTGTAGTAATGTTGACTCGTTCATGTGTGCATGTTTGTACATATCTGTGCATGCATCAGCTGATACACAGAGTTTTGTGTAAAATCTTGTAATTAATGTTATCTGTTTTAGTAATGGGCTGAGAACTGTAAGATGGCTAATATAGCCGTTACAAAATAACAATATAAAAGGAGTAGCAGCCATGTACAAAAATATATGAAATAAAGATTATCATTACTCTTCTTTTACATTTTTACATTCTTTACAATTCACTGTTTTCACCATTCCTCTTTCTGATCATCTTCTTCACCTAACCTTCTCTTCTTATTCTCTGATCTTCCCATCACCTCTCAATCTTGCCTGTATCCCCACTCATTACCAGTATCCACCATTAATTTCCTCCCGGCAGCTTTCCAACATACATCAAACTTCACATTTATTCCACTGTGTAATCATCAACCCCTTAATCTTTTCTTTCTAGCCATGTCCCAGTCATCAGAGCACCCAGATCATAACAGGATTGGAGTCGTTTGGAATCAGTGAAATTTTTGGGTAAAATTAAACGTCCGTTTAATTTTATCCGAAATAAAATGCTGCAACCGTTTTAAAAGCAAAGGTGAGAACTTCTCACTCAATCGAATGTTTTGTTTCGATTTAAATTTTAAATAGTTAGATTTAAAATTGTTGATAGTGTTGATTGTGATGATTGAATGATGATTGTTATTTATTGTGTTAAATAGACCCTATACGCCGTTAGTAAGCGGAGGTTATTTATTAAAAACATATACCGTGATAATTTCACATTGAAGTGGAATTGGTATTATATATGTATATAGCAATATATATATATATATTGGAATATGTATATATTGGAGTTGATTTCCCACATTATATAGTGGATGAGACCCTATTGCGCCGCATAATAGCGGATAATATTTATAAATCCCATATACCGCGATAATTTCACTGTGAAGTGAAACTGATATTGTGCTAACATCTGTGGATGTAGGAAAACAGGTTGGAGGGATCCAACTGGATTCCTCAAACATTTGAATTTATTTCATATGTTGTGTGTTGTTTACTTATAATCGCCGTATGATTATAATTGTGAAATTGGAATGGTAAAAGGCTGTAATTTAGCCGAATATATTTTTGATATCGATCGATACCAAAAATATTTAAAATTGAATTTCTGAAAATATAAGTTGAAAATTTATCAAAAAGTTTATTTTGATAATTGGATAAATTTAAAAGGAGTTTTAAAAGATAAAAGTATTATTTTTGGGCCGTATTGAATTTAATTTCAAATTTGGGAAAAAGAGCTTAATGAATGGATTTTGTATTTTTAAATAGATTTGAATAGCTAAAGGAATTTATTTTAAAAGGAAATAATTTTGGAAATGTTTAAAAATTTATTTGATTTAAATTAATCAGATAATCGAATTAATCCCATCTATGGATGTTTGGATTTTATTGGATGTTGAATTGTTTGACATCTTTGATGTGTGATACTTTGTGATATATTCTGATTTGTGTGTGATTTATGATCTATTTATCTGTGATCTGTGAATGAAGATAAGCATTATAGTTTATACCGCTTATCAATTATATTGTTATATTTGATCTGTGATGATTGAATGCTGTTGCACTATTGTGTTAAACCCTTGGACTACACAATACACACACAAAAGTGGATTTCACGTGGAAATCGGTTAAGTCATAGATTTGTTATCAATTTTGGAAAAATTGAGTTTTTGAATCCAAAATTGTTTTGAAATTGAAATTGAAAGTTTTTGAAAGCGAGTTTCAAAATAAGAGTTATTTTAAATGACTTAATAGAATTGGAATTTAAATCATTTGGTTTAAATTTGAATTCAATATTTTAAATTGAATTCAATGAATTGGGATTTTTGGTTTAAAAGATTTTATAAGTATAAAAGGTGTTTTTATGGTTTTTAACCAATTAAAATACGGTCTTGGGGAAATTTGAATTTATATTCAAGTTTATACTTGAATGGCTTTAACCTGTGTAAATGTAACCAGTTTTTCCCAAAATGAAAACTATCCGTTTTCAAATAATAATGGCTTTCATAAAGTGAAAAGATTTCCAATTTGTATTGAAACTTTTAAAATTGAAATGAAATTATAAATAGTTTGGAAAACTATGAATTAACCCTTGTGAAGATGATTAAACTTTATTTTGAAATAAAAGTGTATTTCAAAAGGTGTATCTTTTATATTATAAAAGACTTGAATTGTGAATAGTTTTGAAAGTTGTAAATTAAATCTTGATAAAAAGATTTAATGGGTTAATCAAATTGAAATGGAAATTGATTTGGAAATCTGTGAATGAATCTTTGTGAAAATGGGTAACTTTGTGAAGTAAATCTTTTTGTTTAAAGATTTAAAATGGTAATTTGTTAAACCATTTGAAAGAAGGATTTGGGTAATAAGTTGTGACTTAATTGAAATCCCATATTCAGATGTTTTGAAATATTGTGCTCACTATTCGGGTTAGCCGGGAAAAGACCTTTGTGTCATATAACCCATTCCGAATTTGTGATACGATGATATAGATCGTATTGAAGACCGGTGGTAAAGACCGGGTATTTGTGAAAATGATAGGATGACCTATCGATTGTCTCTGCACCGTTAGCTACGGTATAGAGATTTCTTTTGTGATGGGAAGTTTTATCGGGATTGTGAATACCCGGATTGCAAGGGCTTCTTTTGAAGTGCCTTCGGTTCTGTTCGAACCCGGAACAGACTTGTATGGTTACGTGTCTGACATTACGTTTTGAGATATAAAGCTGATTTCTTTCAAATACATTTCTGTTGGTGGCGGAGAATTTATTCTCTTAGCTTAACACCCTTCTCTGAGACGTACGAGCTCAGAGGTTATGTAGTTGAAATTTATCAGCGATATATTCCCAATTTGGTAATGTGGCATGCTGAGTGTTACTATGATGATGGTCATTTATTGATCATTTGTGATCAAAGTGTGGCTTTGTGAAAAAGCGTAGCTTTGTGGACGAGACTTCGTCAGGGCCTCACAACCCGGAAATGGTCGAAACAGGAATGTTGCGGCAAGGTTATGAGGGCCGCGCCCTTTAGGGTATGTCATTTTCTTCTTGAAAGGGGTGGTATCATGGTATGGAGCCCAGATACTTACTCATGTGGATTGTGGACACACTTTATTTATTATGTGTGATGTTGGTTACCGAGCGCTCGGATAAAGGTCCCAAAGGACCGGGGGATGGCATATTCGTGAGTTACCTAGTTATAGGGTAACCCGGCCTTATTGGCAGAGAGCAGTTTGTCTCTCGGGACGTCCAGCCAGAGGCGATCCCATTCGGCAGTAGGAAAGGAAGTTCCTTAGCCTGACCATTTGTTGGAAATCCAAAGAAACAATACGAACCTTTACGATTGCAATTTTATAACCTGCTATGGAATGTGGCGGTAACCTGCTATTGAACATAGTAGCTATAGTAGTCATAACGTGAAATACCTATGCTGGCTAAGATTAATATCATACTTTCGAAATGTTTTCTGCATTATGTACTGATAATAATAAATCCAATGATTTGCGTAGTAAGCATGTTTGACTATCATAAGAAGAAATCTCCTCCAATTCTGCGTTTGCATTGTGTGTGTGGCAGGAGGTCTTATGGTAGTTTCATTTTCCAAAAGCATTGCGAAATTGTATTATTTTCTTTGTTGTTGATTGTTTAAAGATAAACTGTTTTAGTTCTCACACCAGTCACCATGATTGACCTGGAGTTTATTGTTTCCTTCCTAAACTCTGGGTGCCCACCAATTTCCACACGGGCAGTCTAGATTTAGGTTATCAGGTCATTCTGGATTCGGGATGCTGTGAAACTTAGTGGCGAGCTGGATGACGAGACGTAGTATTTGTATATGATATTATTTATTCCGTTGTGTATTCTGTATCAGGACAAGTTTATATAACTGTCCAGTTGTGTTGTGTATTATTGTTGTAAACTCTAATGTGATGTAATGTATAAACTGATATAGTTCTTTTGATTAAGGATTATTCATTTATCTATTATATGTTGTTCCGCTGCGAATGTGAGATTCTGATATTGTTCTGTGTTCTTCTGTTGTTTCTTCTTTCTTTTTCTTCTGTTTTCTTCTACCTCTTCTTTTTCTCCATAACAATTCGATTTTTCGGCATTCGATTGCTCGGCAGTTGATACAGTGAATGTATTAATGTCGATTTTCGAGCGACGAAAAATCGAGTCGTTACATAATAAATGCCTGTTGCCAATTTTTGATAATTAATAATTATAATTACAATGCTTTCTTCAAAAATATTAATAGTAATTATTTAGTAATATTTAATAATTAATTATTAATAATACAATATTAATCGTAGGTTAATTTATTTTAAGGAAACGTTCATTATAGAAAAAGACCGAATTACGTTAATTTCTTTGAATATATTTACTATTGCTTTAAATATTATAATAATTTATAATTAATAATTAATAACCAATAATACTTACTTCATAACTTATAAATGGTAATTTATAAATAATAATTATAAATGTCAACTTATATAGGACAATATTTATAATTTATAATAATTAATGATAATTAATTAATAATTACTAACTATTATTTGTGATCAATAATTAATTTTTTATATTTGATAATTAATTATTAATAATTAGTATATTACATTTAATATTTTTTTAATTATATTTAATAGTTAATAATTAACGTTAAATATTACTATTAAATAATTAATAATTAATTTTAATAATTGATATTTAATAATCGAAGTTTAATATTTGATATTTAACTAATTCACAATTTTAATGATTATTATTTAGTATTTACTATAGTTTAATAATCAATAATCAATAATTATTGATTAATTTACTATTTAGTAATATATTCAGTAATTAATAATTAAAGATTAATAATTACTATTATTAATTAATAATATATACATAATAACTAGTATTTAATTATTAATATTCAATTATAATTAAGAAGTAATAGGTAACAACTGATAATTAATAATTAACAAATAAGAAGTAATTTTTGATAATTAATTTTTAATAATTAATAATTACTATAAAATACTTTTATTATAAGGTTAATGATTAATATATAATTAAGACTAATATTTAATAACTAACAATTAATAATTAACTTTTAATAATTAATATTCAATTATAACTAAGAATCAATAAGTAATAATTAATAATAATTAAGAAGTAATATTTAATATTTTAATAAAAATTAATTTTTAAGAAATTCATATCGTATTTAATATAAATTTTCACTTATTAATTCTAACTTATAATATTTATTTTAAAAAAAATTGTGAAAATTTGACTAACTAATATTTTCACTTGTTAATTCTAATAATCAATATTCAATATTTAGTATTTAGTATTAAATATTTAATAATTAATAACTACCATTAAATAATTCACATTAAGTAACTAATAATTAATATTAATATTAAATAATCATTATTAAATAACTAAGAATAAATTATTATTATTTTTTGGCAAAGCCGGCCGGTTTTATAGTGGATCGTCCACTTTTTTATTATAGCAAATAATAAAACAATACAAAGCAGGAGATAGGCGGGACGCTATCTACTAATACAAGGTTTTTAAAGTGGACCGACCACTATATCTAAACTAGATTACAGCACAGGAGTCAGGCAACACACCCGAACTACTAATACAAGCTGCACATGGCAGTCATAATCACCACACAGGGTGAAATGTGTACAAACAAGCGCATTAACAAGTATCAAAGATACCGAACATTACATAAAGCCAATGATAAACAACATTAACAGACAGGCTAAAAATGGCATAACAAAACATAACCTAAGAAGCTTGACCTACAGGGAAATTCAGCCATTTGGTTGTAGAGCACAAAGGCAGAGAAAAACGCGATGAAACAACAACGGCTCCAAAACCAAACAATCGAACACTAGAATTGCATAACAGAGATTGCATATACACCCAATTGCATACCAGACTTTCCCACCTCCAGCTACAGACAATTTGAGATACTGCCACCACCATGACAACCAGGCCCCCAAGGAAATCAACCAAGAACGAAAACACAGCAAACGAAAATCACCAACACCCACTCTTCAACACAAAACGAACCACACATACACCTCACAACCCAGAACAGCAAAAGCGACGAGTAAAACATCCAACAAACACCAAATAAACAATCCCCAAACCACAACTGACCTGAATCACGAAGCACGATCAACACGTCATCGAAACGATCCACAGCCTTACTCCAGCTCGCGAGAGAAGAGAGGCCTGCCTTTCGGAGGTGCTATAGCAGTCCAGATCCGTAAGAATGATAAGCGGTTGACTGAGTGGGTGAAGTCGCAAACGAGAGCCAGGTCACCTCGCTGAACTGAGGTAGAAGGAGCGGTGTAGGAACACAGCGAGTATTAGAAATAGGACTAGCAAGGCGTTGCTTTGTTTTGCTTTGGAAGAAGACAGTGGAGATAGGACGCCAGCGTTGCACCAAAATGAAGATTGAAGGCAACTGGAGGATAACACGAAGAGCTTCTAAAACCACAGCAGGAAAAGCTAGGGTTGGATGGGAAGAGAAGAAAGAGGAGGAAAAGGGGGACGGAACAAAGGAAGATACGAGAGCAAGGGATTAGAAGAGAAGAAATGGGTGGTGGCGCTTCAAACCCTAGTCCCCATTGGGATTATAGAAAGCTCTAACTAAGAATAAATTATAATTAATACAGGGAAATTTAAACTAAGAATAAATTATTAATACTTATGAAAACTAATTTATAGTTAATAAGTTATCCCCTTTTATTTTCACTGTCCAAATTCACTAAACGCTCAAAATTTTCATGTTCCCTCCAAAGTTCCTTCCTCTCTCAATTAAACGTCTAGTAAAAATCAGACACCAGGCTTTCCTAAACCTCAAATCCATGAAACCTAATCTGCTCCATCTCGTAAATAATTTCCTCCATCACGAGCTCTCTCCGCCCTCTCCTCCTTCCACTCCACTATTGTCTCCCTCAGCCCAGAATCCAAGCCCGAACCCTAATCCACTTACAATGAAATTGCACTACAACAAAAATACCCTATCACAACGTTGTTTTTACAACGGTCTTTAAATGCCGGTTGTAATAGAAACATATTACAATGGTTTTTTCAGGCCTTTTATAATAGATACTACTTTTCAACAACTCTTTTCATTTGCACGTTGTAATAGACACCTATTACAACGTTTTTAATTTACTCGTTGTAATATATGCCTATTACAACTTCTTTCTGTCCATTTTAATAGATACCAGTTTTTGTCCCTATTTGCCCTTGTAATAGATGCCTATCACAATCATTTTCTTTTACTCGTTGTAATAGATGCCAATTTTACAACGCTTGCAAATGCCTGGTGTAATAAATGGCCATTGCCAATTTTTGATAATTTATAACCAATAATTGCAATGTTTTCTTCAAAAGTAATAATAATAATAATTGCTTATTGATATTTAATAATTAATTATTAATAAAATTAAACATAGATTAATTTTTTTTAAGGAAACGTTTGCTATAGGAGAAGACCGAATTGTGTTAATTTCTTTGAATATATTTACAATTCTTTTAAATCTTAAAATAATTAATAATCTGTAATTAATAACCAATAATACTTACTTTAATAATTTATAAATGGTAATTTATAAATAATAGTGGGAATTAGCCACAAGGGCCTCTTTAGCAAGTGAAATTAATTTCTAGGACACACAACTAAAATAATTACTTTTAAGGACAATACGCAAAATAATTAGTTTCTAGGGCCTAAAAACCTATGAAATTATGTCCTTGAAAGTAATTGGACAACTGACTTTGTCCTCGAAAGTAATTATTCTGCTGACTTTGGCCTTGAAAGTAATTATTTCAGATGTGTGTCCCAGAAATTAATCGGACTGCAAAGTTTGTCCTTCTAGTGAAATGCCCCTAAATAATAATTATAAATGTCAACTTATATAAGACATTATTTATAATTTATAATAATTAATGATTATCAATAAAATAATTTATAATTATTAATTATTATCTAGAATCAATACTTAATTTTTTTTATTTAATAATTATTTAATATTTGTTAATTACATTTAATAATTAATAAATAGAATTAATTATTAATATTAAATAATTAATAATTGTTATTAAATATTACTATTAAATAACTAATAATTAATAATTAAATTTTAGTAATTAATATTTAATAATCAAAGTTTTATATTTAATATTTGATTAATTTACAAGTTTAATAATTATTATTTATTAATTTACTATAGTTTAATAATTAATTATTAATAATCAATAATTATTGATTAATTTACTATTTAGCAATATATTCAATAATTAATCATTATTACTAATTAGTAATATATACATAATAACTGGTATTTAATTATTAATATTCAATTATAATTAAGAAGTAACAGGTAACAAGTGATAATTATAATTAATAATTACTATAAATAAAATTATTATATAATTAATGATTATTTTCCCGCTTCACAATACAGCTTCAATACAGAAATCCTTAGAGCATCTCCAACAGAGCGAGAATTCTCAAATCCGCACCCAAAATCGTCCCCAACAGAGTGCGAGAATGTGTGATAGTGCAGATCTGGGGGGCTTCGGGCTGAGAATGCCCAATGCGTTGAGGCGCTTGTTGAACAGGCGCCTGTTGCCAGGCGCCTGTTGAACAGGCGCCTGAACATCAGGCGCCTGTTCAACAGGCGCCTGGCAACAGACGCCTGTTGCTAGTAGGCGCCTGTTAAACAGGCGCCTACTATCTTCTAACGGTCGTTTCCCCAACGGTCATTTTTCCTCTTTAAATACCACTCCCTCTTCTTCGTTCATTTCAAACCAATTTTCATTTTTGCAATTTTTTTCTACCACCGATCTCAACTGAAAATGTACTCCGATTTCGACGTTGTAGCTGCAAGGGCCAGTTTTGACGAATACGACTTGCAAGACGCTACGATTCCTGTTGGGGGGAAGTAACTAATGCAAGTTGGAGCGCTGTGGAAGACTACGATCTTTGCTACATTTACTGTGCACTATCAGTCGATCCTATTCGAGGGACCGATCAAAGTGGTGAATCTTTTTGGGGCAAAATTACTAATTGCTACAATCGGAAGAACATTAATCGAAAAAGAACGCTATCTTCGGTCAAAGGTCATTATGGAAAAATAAATCGTCAAACGCAAACGTTCGATTCTCAAATGTTCAAATTGAAGCAAACGAATCCTAGTGGCTTTGGGAATGAAACACATTTAGTAAGCTTCAATGTAATTTCATTGTATTTTTTTCATCTTAGTTCCTTAAGTTTACCAGTTTTTTTTTGAACAGAGAATGGCCGCAAACAAGTTGTTCAAACAAATCTATAAACCTGATAGTAAACAAGCACCACATTTTTATCAGTTCATGCACGTATATGACATGTTGGTCGAGCATGTTAAATGGAAATCATCGCTTCAGAAGACCGTTCAACAAGTTCAATCAAACAGCTGTAGGGGTAAAACGCCTAGAGTTGGAGAAACCTCCAGTCCTATGGAATCCCAAGGAAGCTTCGGTTTAGGATCAGAAGAAGGCCCATCCCCAAATGAAGATCATTTTGTTAGGCCACAGGGTGCAAAAGCGGCCAAAAAGAAGCAGACTGCGGCAGCGGATCAAGACGAAATTAAAAAACTCATGCTTGAATCTGAGGAAAGATTTAACCGGGCAATGGACACTCGAGCACTGCAACACCAAGAAAAGTTATCAAGAATGGATCAACTTATTGCTGGAAACCGCCAAAGAGATGAAGATGCAATCATGTTTATGGATACGTCACATATGTCTGCAGAACAGCTGCAGTATATGGAGCAAAGAAGGAGAGAAATTATGAGGCGTAGACTTGAAGAGGATCAGTAAATGAATTACCGTTTCTACAACCATTGTATCTTTAAGTACCGTTATTTGTATTGTGTTCTTAATGCAAGCAATTAGTAATATAAGTTTTTCATTCAAATTGCATTACACTAAAAAGTGATTTTAACACCCTTAGCTTAATTATACGGAAACAGATTACAATAACCTTAATACGAAACAACATAAACAGTAGTAGAAAACGTATGAATACAAATACAGTTTCACTGATTTCCAGAAAACCCCCAAAGATGATCTATGAGATCATTTTGTAGTCTTCGATGAAGGTGAGCACTACGGTATGACATTTGACTTTGTACATGAAACTCGAGTTCAAGTGCGCTTCCAATCATATCGTTGCGCCAAACAGGCGGTGGTGTAGGAGCACCCTCGTACACGTAATCTTCTTCCATGTCTTTTTCATCCTCTATAATCATATTATGTAAAATAATACAAGTGTATATTATTTTTGTCATTTTAACTGGTGACCAAAGTCTGCATGGATTACTGACTATGGCAAATCTAGACTAAAGAACCCCAAATGCTCTTTCAACATCCTTCCTCTGGCCTTCTTGCATCGCTGCAAACTTTGCTTGTTTATTGTTTTGTGGGTTAGAAATTGTCTTGACAATGGTACTCCATTTCGGATATATACCATCACCTAGATAATATCAATGATCGTACGTGTTACCTCCCAAAGTAAATGTACAAGGAGTAGATCTTCCGTTTGCTAAATCATTGAACAACGTAGATCGTTCGACTACGTTAAGATCATTGTTCGAACCTGGCATTCCAAAAAATGCATGCCATATCCATAAGTCATAAGACGCTACAGCTTCAAGAATAATAGAGGACCTATGAGATTTACCCTGATAAGCTCCAGCATACGCCTTTGGACAATTCTTCCACTCCCAATGCATGCAGTCTATACTGCCTAACATTCCGGGCCAACCTCTACTACCATGCATATTTAATAAGTTAATTATATCGGCCTCGTTCGGTCGGCGTAAGTATTGATCACCGTAAATGTCCACGATTGCTTGACAGAAATGTTCCAAACACTCTAATACCGTGCTTTCCGCCACTTTCAAATTTTCGTCAAGTGCGTCCGCCGGTCCTGCATATGCAAGCATTCTGAGTGCAGCTGTCATTTTTTGAATTCCTGTCAAACCCATTGTACGAGATGCATTGGGTTTGAAGATAAAGTATTTGTCATGCTGCTTGATACATTGGAGGATTCTAAGAAATAGAGGACGCCGCATGCGGAATCTTCTTCTAAAATCGGCATCTGTGTAAGTAGGATTCGGAACAAAGTAGTCTTCCATCAGTCTGTCGTTGTGCCATGAATGTCTACGATTTTTATACCGACGACCAACAACTGATCCACCGTGTTGCCTGCTAGATTGACCAACCTGTAGCGCAGCCATACTTAGTAGTTCCTTTTCGCGGCGAAAATGATCTTCCATCATTTCATCAAATTCATCGTCGCTATCATCAAAAAATATATAATCTTCGGCCGCCATTTGTTATATTTGAAATTGTATGAATTAAGACTGAGCAATAATACTTCTCAACATCTAGCAAGCCTTTTATAGCTTAATTCCCGGTACTGTTCCCATCCCATCATACAACTGTAGCCATCCCAGCATACAACTGTAGCCATCCCATCAAACAACTGTAGCCATCCCATGTTTAAGCAACTACTGTATGTAGGAGCAGTGTTGAATGGTTCTTATCGTACAACTGTAGCAATATTACTTTATCTTATCATACAACTGTAGCCATCCCATCATTCACCTGTATCATCACATCATTCAACTGTAGCCATTTTCTTAACGCAATAATACAGAAATGAACAAGCCATTGTTACTGAAACAGCCAACAGTAATACAACCAACCAAAAAAAACCACTACAACCAACAAGTAACAAACTCAACGAGAATACACTCAACTTAAGGATATCCAAATCGTTCTAGCCAATTTTGACGTACGATATAAGCCTCATGGCCAGTGAACGTGCTGTGATATTTGAGAAAGTAACGACCTTCAAAGGTGGAACGGGTTGGTTCGAATACATTTTCAAATATAACTTCATTGATAACTGTACTGTACCGCGTACAGGCGTTGCAGAAGTTCCCATACGTAGTCCTCAACTCTACCTTCGTACGTCTGGTTCTACACTCAACATTGTTATTGTATAGTTCAGCAATGGTGTCCCAAAACTGAGTTGCCATTATCTCTTCATCGTCGCACATCTGATCAGTTTGTATAAAAACATTTACTAAATGTTTCAATTCAGTAGCCGAAAATATTATGTTACTCATTGATTGAATTTATCGAACTTTTAAATGCTGTGTAATATGAGTACAAAACTTTCTCTTAAATAAACAAGTCGTGATCCGCGTACAATAAAATGAAGCATGAGATTAAAGACCACGTGTTAAACATCCATAAACTGATTGCCAAACAAACACAAATGTGTTTGTTACATCAACATCTTCACAATTCTAGTACATATAAGCTTAATAATAACCAAGCATAAATTAGCATCATCACCACCATATATACAGTCACATAATAACACAGTCTAAAACATCTAAATGGAGCACATCAGTCTATGTGATCAGAACCGCTATCAATCTCCTCATCGTCGTCACTATCGTCGTTGACGTCATCAAAGTCTTGCGGCTGAGGTCCCGCATGGAGCTGCTCCTGAAGCTGCTGAATCTGGGTCTGTAATCCCTGTATCTGAGCATCATATTGAGTCTGCTGTAGTTGGACCGCGGTCTGGTAACTCTGATACATCATCCCTGTATAATCGAGCGTCATACGCTCAAATGCAGCAATCATCCGTCTATCATAATCCATGTACTGAGAAAACTGATATGCACACAAGAAAAATTATACACAAGTGGATAATATAATGACAAGTAATATATTGACAAGTAAATTAAGGAAAATTAAAAACTAATACAGACCTGATGAGGCTGGTACAATCCGGCGGATGGTA
The DNA here is from genome assembly GCA_030737815.1 of Allium fistulosum. NCBI lineage: Eukaryota > Viridiplantae > Streptophyta > Magnoliopsida > Asparagales > Amaryllidaceae > Allium > Allium fistulosum. The sequence continues at coordinate 178,992,300 of CM060903.1, forward strand.
TACCCGTAATAGCGTCGTCTGTAGGATACTGCAAGGGATACTCCACAACCTGACCGTGTACATCATACGCTCTAAACGAATGGGGTGGTGGGTCGAAAGTAGGAGGCTGTGTGTACTGAGATGATGTAGGCTCAAAGGTGGAAGGCGGTAGTGGAACTCTACCAGAAGAGGTACGTGGCCCAATATGATCGGAGTTCAAACCCCGAATATAATCAGGTAAAGCGTAAGCACGTGGGGCTACTCGAGCCCAATATGAATCAAAGTCTCCCAAAACTGTAAATGGCTCACCATCCACCCAACCCGCACCCCTCATCGCATGAATATAAGCTGGTCCAACCCGAATATCACCGTACATATCATCCCATGGTAGCGGATCTGATGGAATGCGAACTATACCATACAACTGTAGCCAACACCGATCCCCTAAATACCATATGAAAGGACATGTAGCAACCTGAAAGCAGATCCTACGTCGCGACATGGATACATGAAAAGTGAGTGAATGGTCAGGACCGGGCTCTAGGAACTGTAAGTACTGATCCCATGGACGAATGATAATGTTACCACGCCGCCTCATATCCATCTGCTGTCTAGCCTCCATCAACTCATTGTGCACCCCTTGTGCAACACGGGACAAATGCATAGGAGGACCCCAACGACGCAATCTGGGAAAGTAAATATAAGGTGTGGCATTCGCCTCTACAACAAGTCGAGGGTGCATATTGGCGGTATACTCGTAGTACCAAAATGGAAGAATGTACCAAAAGCCATACATCTGTCTGGACTGCTGTAGCGCATATGTATCTAATGCTACGTACAAATAACCAATAATAGCAGTACCATAATCATATATATGGAGTCCATCCACATCTACTAACCCAGCCAGAAAACCAAGTCTAATAGTACCCTTATTGTTACTAAAAAATGTAGACCCAAAAAGGTATAGTATGAATGCACGGATAACGGGAGTGTGCATATCCTCAACGGCCATGTACTCTACTATATAACGCTGCAAACAAGGTAGAGTAACAGCTCCTCCTCTAACCTCCTCATCGGCCATAGTCGGTAAATAAGCTGAATATGACTCGAACTCCTCGAATGAACTATCAAATGGAACAGGGAGACGGTCAGGTCGACCAACCTCTATGCCAGTGAGCATATAAAAATCTAGGGGAGTCAGTCCTAACTCAAAATCAGGAAAATGAAATGTGTGAGTGGTCGGCCACCATCTCTCGGTAAGGGCCTCTACTAGACAACGATCTACATGTGCAAATCTAGGTAAAGCAAGAAATTCACCAAAAGGTGATGCATGTAGCCTATCCAAAATCGGCTCCGGTAACTGATCAAAATATTCAGACATACACCTATACCAACTACCTCTCATCGCTACGTGACGAACCTAAATATATGATTATTTAATGTTAAGGTAAATAAGGAATTATTATACATTTATATTTACATGGTCGTTTATTAAGCAATAAATAAATAACGTATACCTGTGGCGTCGCTATAGCTGCAGTAAGTCGATGCGAAACAGTAGGAGGCAAGTCGTGCAAAGATCGAAGATCGGCTGGAGTCACGGTAGCATCGGGAGGGATATGAGCAGGTCCGATATTTGCATCAGTCGTATATCGAACGGTGCGTCTACCGGTTTTGACCGGACGGGGCGGCATTTGGACGCGAAGCTGGTTAGAAAATGGGGGATGGGAAGAGTGTGGAATGAGAGGAAATGGAGAAAATGCGCCTGATATAGGCGCATTAACCAGGCGCCTGTTGAACAGGCGCCTGATGTCCAGGCGCCTGTTCAACAGGCGCCCGCCCTCATTTCTGTTGTAGAAATGAGGGCTCCAACATTTTGGAGTGTGGAAATTCTCAAATCCGCACTCCAAACTGTTGGAGATGCTCTTAAAATCCCTAAATCTATCAACCTAAAATCTAAATTCACTTCCTTTCTTACTCCGACCACGAAACGACCACCGTTGTCCCTCCGTTCAACCATTCATCCTCCTTAACCCTTCCTCTTCCGCAACCCTTCCTTCGAAAATAAATCCTTTCACTGACTACTTGCGTCACCGAAGAATTTGTGCGGTCGTCATAAACTGGAAGCTGCCGCCGCCGCCTAAAACCTCAAGTTGAGCTTAGATTTGCTCGCGTCGTCGCCTGCAAATTTGATAACGATCTGGATTTATGTTCGAATGATACTGTTGTAAGAAGGTTTCTCAGATATACTGTTGAGCTGCTAAACGTCGTGACCTAGAAGTTTGGATCTGAAACTACAAGGTTAAAACGCTATTTGGTGATTCTAAATTTATTGATTCTATGTTATTGATTCTCAGATATACTGTTGAAATTACATAATTGCTGCCAAGAGCATCTATGTTATTGATTCTAAATTTACTTTATTTGTTAAAGCAAGTATAAAATTTGGTGCCAATGGTTATTATTCAGGCATTGATAATCCAGGCTGGTTAGAATTTATCCTGCAGCTACATTTATTCTTGCTGTTATGACCATTCTTGAAGTGTAGGCATGGCTGAATTTGGTACCGAGGTGAGTTTTCTTAAGATGTTCCAACTTATGGTTCTCTATATTAGTTAATCTGCTCTATGTTATCATTTGTAGTTTCTCGAGATCAAAGAATGAATTAAATTACGTTATTCCTGATACAGTTTAGAAAATACATTGGTATTTTATTTGAATACAGATATATTTTGAAGGTGTTAATACAGCAGGCAAAGTTAGCTGTTAAGCATACTAAAACATCACTACATCAGTTATCAATATAAAAGATAAGTTTTGTTGATTGGTTCGTCACTGAATGATATCATAATAAATAAATAAATAAATAAGGTTATTATTGCGTCTGGAGGTGTGAAATGCTCTGTTACATATGTACCAGTGTAAATGCGGATGTGCATATGCGTTTATACTAGTGCAAATGTGGTTGTGTATGCTATATATATGTGTGTGTGTGTGTGCGCGCGCGCGTGCGTGCTAGCTACATATAAGATAAGTTCTAAGTGGCCAGGCATGTGACCTCCAGCGACAATGTACCAAAAAATATAAAGAAAATACAGTGCATGTATGAATCATGTGCGTAAACAATAGGAATGTCAAGGTCAACCTTCACAGAATATTTGCACATCTCTATCGTTGGGTTATGCACAAGCACAATTGCATTACTAAACAGAGAACATGAGTTGCTCGTTTATATTTTGTAGATCAATAGCCAAAACTTACAACATTTGTTTAAACATTCAACGATTAATATATCACCCACCTAGCTGAATGATGATATAACGTAATAATATATGATATTATCTTTTGTATTTGATTCGGTGCTAATCTGACTTGTTAAATGGTTTGGTTTACTCTTACCAAACCTATGAACTGTTCTTAAGACGAGTCCCACCTGTAGGATCTAGATTAACCCTAGAGGGGGGGGGTGAATAGGGTTATCGCAAATTTTCTTGAATTAAACACGTAATCAAAATGCAGATAAATAAATATGCAGAAAAGTAAATCACACACAGAATTTACCCAGCTTCGGCAACCCCTGCCTACTGCTGCATTCCCAGATTTCTATTAGAATTAAACAGTATCCCGCTTACAAACACTCTGACAGACTCGCAGACACTCGCTCCCGCTCACAAACACTCCTACAGACTCGCACACCCTGCTCCGCCTATAGAGTTTCGTTTACTCGCAAACTCTGCTCCCGCCTATAGAGCTTTGCAAACTCGCAGCCCCCTGCTCACTGAACTAATTCTAACTAGACAATCTGACAACACCTAAACCCTAGGTGGTGATTCACTCTGACTGGAATTTGAAAATACAGACTGAAAAACAAAATACAGTTTAAACCTGGAGCAAAATTGAAATTTAAACTTGATAACTGATTTTGCTCTAGAAAATAATCCCGGCCTAAAAATAACTAAAAATTAAAACTTTAAAACCCTAAAAACTAGACCGGCCCCTTTTAAAAAATCAACGGCCCGCTTCACTTTTTATTACGATTAAAAATGTTGGCCCACTATTATCTCTTTGATCCCTTTTGTTATTTCACTAGCCCGATCCCCTGAGAAATGGCGATTCACAAATTAAGACTTCGGCGATGTTGCGCTTCTCTGGCGATTACGAGCTTCAGCTCCTCGAATCTCTGTCACTGGCGAATTTGAGCTTTGGGTCCTCTTTGTTTGATTCTTGAATTAGGGCTTTGATTGTTCTCTGGCGATTCTGGATTGGGGCTTGTATTCGAAGATGCCGACTTTATACTAGTCGATCGAGTTTGATTTCGAACTACGTTGCTTAGTCGATCGATTGATTTCTTTGTCTTGCACACGGCTGCTCTTCGATTTGTGATCGAATTCGTCACCTGACTTCGGTATGTAATTTGTGCCTTTTTGTTCTGTGGTTTGATTGCTTGAATTCGATGATATTGCCAATGATGATTGTTAGGGTTTATATAGGAGTCGAACTCCATAATTTTCGTTCGTATAAATATATTTGAATTTGTCAAATCCTTTTCTCTGCTGTTGATTTTCGTATGGATGCTCGAGATGATTGTTGACCTTTTCAAAAATGCGTATATACGTGATTCTTGGTATCGTGGTCACCACGGTGTTGAAATTTGACTTGTTCGATCTTTCCCTGGTCATCACGTTTCTGACTAGTTGACTTTGTAGACTTTGATTTTGTGATTTCCTGGCCTTGTGATGTTCACGGCTTCATCTTTCTGTTGCATACTGTATTGAGTTCATATGCTTGCTGTCCCATATCTGTTCCATTTACAATCTGCACGTGTACATGCTTTGAGTCACTGTTTGTTACTTGAAGCTGTTCATTGAACTTGAATACGTTGGTTGCTTTGTAGTTGTGCATTGCTATACTGTTTTGAGTTCGAGACTTGTTCATTCTACTTGTATCACTACTTTATCTTCGAACTGCACTTGGTTTTGCTTTTGTTCAAACTGTACACTGATTTTGTATTGGTTGGTTGGTTAGTTTCACTTGAGTCTGATCTCACTTCTTGTCTCGACTTTGTGTATTGATTTGAGTAGTTGTCTATGCACTTGTACATTTGGTCTGGATATGTTCGAGTTGGTAGCTGGGCTTGATTCACTTGTTCTGTTCATGTTGTTTGACTTTGTTCTTTGGTTGGTCTGGCTTTGTTTGTATCACTGTGATCTTGTTCATCTAGAAGTTTTGCATTGTGTGTTCCAGTGTGCTTTGGCATCGCTGTATCTTGTGCATTTGTGATACTTGTAGTCTGATTATTTCACTTGCATGTGGTCTGGATTTGATATTGTGCTAAGCGATGTGACTTTGTATATATTGCACCTGAGTTGAATCCGCTTTGGTTTTGACCTTGTGTTGAACAATGTGACTTTGAATATATTGCACCTGAGTTGAACCTGTCTGTATATTTGGGTTTGACCTTGTGCTCACCTGTCCCTGTAAATCGATCAAGTGTATATACATATATCGGTGTGCACGACCTTGTGGCATGTACAGTGATGCACTGTGCATGTCACAATGTTCGTATGTGATGAATTCAATTATAAATGATGACGAACAACCCAAATAACTGATGCAAATATTATTTTCAAAATCACATTTTGTTTTATACTGCAAAAACATTTCCTTTTCAATTTTACTGCGTCAATGTATATTTTTGCAGATTGCTCAGATGCTGGATTCACATTGGAATGAAGTTGAAGATAAATACGAGTGTGAGTGATATGTAGTGAGGAAATGATGTAACTATGAAATCGTGATGTAATTGTATTGTGATCAAAAATGATGTATATAGTGAGAGCTTGAAATTGTACTATCAAAGTTGTAATAGATATTTGTTTGAATAAAATATTCGTTTGAATTCAAATTTTGTGTTATTTATTTTATTCAGCAAATATCTATTTAATCTGTGAAAAATAAAATAGTACAATATCAAATACATTTAAATGAATGTATATATGTTTATTATCATCAAACAAAAAGCATATACATGCATATTCCACACCACCAAATTGCGCTATAGCTTGAAAAGCACATCATACATCAATTGTATAGGCTGGGTTGTATATTAGTACATAAAACACACAATACAAATTTTGTAGGTGAATCCCAGCTTTGCATATTATCAAAATATATGAGATTCTACGGTACGTTTAATTAATAACAGCAAAAGTTATTTTTGATAACAGAGTTGGAATCAGTCTGCCAACAAAAGTAAGATTTGAAATCTGACCGTTGACGCAAAATGCTATATTGGAAGCAGAGCACTGCTAACTCTGTTGAACTTAGCTAGAAATTTGGTTGAGTCTGCTTAGGGCTTGGTTGGCATTACATTAGCTAAGAGAACTAAACTTACCATCCTAAAAGACGCATCTGGAATCATACATCCATCAAGGTATGTATGCACTCAACTGTACAAACAAATTATGTATGTATCTATAACTGATAAAAATGTATACAAATTTTCTATATTTGCAGAATGACTCTTCTATTGGGTCCTCCATCTTCAGGAAAGACTACTCTTTTACTGGCTCTAGCTGGAAAACTTGACTCTGAATTGAAGGTTTGTTCAATTAATGATATAATAATACAAGCACTCTTGTATGTTTTTCGTGGTATAACAGTAGAAATGGTACTGAAATTGCAGACAGTAGGAGAAGTTACATGGAACAGATATAGGCTTAATGAGTTTGTGCCACAAAAAACATCAGCGTACATTAGTCAAAATGACGCACGCACGCATGCACGCACACACGCAGAGTTTGTATATTAATTGGTGATATTCTTATATTCGCAATTCTTAAATCTAGGCTATAAAATACTGTTATGTTGGTGTATTGTTCTATGTGTTTTATGTGCAGACCTCATATATATGTATTTTTTTACGTGTTGCTCATTTAGGTAGCAAATGGCTTAATTTTGGAAAAAAATCTTTTGTCCTTTGGGTATTCTACTGGTAATTTTTGAATCATGACCCGATGCACTAGTTCAGGTAAAAAGAGACTTTTAGCTCTTTCTTTAGTTTATTCATTGTTCTGTTTTATTTTTTTCCTCCTCAAAATTGTTTCCTTGTAGAAATCTATTAGGGAACTCTTTGTAGAGGATCTTGACATAACTCTGTTAATCTTGGACACCCTACTACTTTTAATAATGTACAATACTTGCATGAATTTTGAAATGATGTGGATACTATTTTTAGCAAGAGGGTTTTTACATTTTATTCTACTATATTTCCTGATATAGATTTCTTATTTATTTGAATTTTGCGACGATCAATAACTAAATATGTTGAAATGACCTTATAAGCATAGGTTCGTCGACAATGTATGTCAAGTAATTATATGTTTCATTATTTTCAATTGTATACTGGATTATGTTCCTATTGTAAGATAATTTAACTGTTGATATTGCAGATTTGTATATTTTTCCTATTTCTTTGCTCATGCACTTATATATTGATACGATGATGTTTTATGTGTTATGAAATGAAGGGGATGAACATGAAGCTAGGGGATTGGAGCTGTAGGTCATGCCAGCACCTCAACTTTGTGTGACGCAAAACCTGCTAGAGATGCGGTGATCCACAACTTCGCTTATAGGTTGAACTATTTCAAGTACAACGCTTTCAAGGATGACTCCTGTTGTTGCTAGTGCTGGCTTATCCTTATTTGAGGGTGATATCATGGCTAGGCAGAGAGCACTCGGATTTCATTATATTTCCATGGTTTTTGTAGATATATATATTTCTTCTATGGGCTTTGTATTATAAAAGATTAAGAATACGTGAACCATTTTGGCATTTAAAAATGTAAATCTTTTTGTTATTTTTAGAAGATATAAATATGTTTGTTATTGCTACAATATTTGGGTTTCAATGGTAAATTAATTTTAAATTTATGAGTGCAATACTATAGTATTTTTCTTTCTTATTTGAATTTTTTAACAACGGTCAAAAACAATTGTAAAAGATTTTGTTGCAATGTGCAAAAATAGTTGTAAATCATGCTATTACAACGGGCGAAAACGGTTGTAAATGATGCTATTGCAACGGCCGAGGACCATTGTAAATAATTCTACTACAATGGGCATTGCCTGTTGTAAAATCGTCTAATAAGACGGGCGCTGGTCCGTTGCGAAACTTCTATTACAATGGGCATTGTCCGTTGTAGAAGGGTATTTTTGTTGTAGTGATCTCTCCATCGCCTTCTAGAACAGGTACATACGTGGTCTTGACAACACTTGCTTGTAACAAAAAGAATTCTCAATGTTACATGCCACCAGTCACACATATATACCATGTTATGCACTATATTTCTTGCGATGTGAAACTTAACTTTCAAAACATGCACTCTCAAATGCGAGCCACGCCTGACAAACTCTACTTTTATTGTGATTTCATTATGGGCGGACAATGTTAGAGTTGATATAAGTAATGAGCACAACATTTTATTCCTGGTTTTGAGGATCTAGTCATTTGATTAAAAATCCACGTTTACTACTAGCAGGTAATCATGAGACATTCAAAGTCTCACGGGTTGATGTGTGTATTAGAATTAGGATAAAGTTTCATATTAGACCCTAGAAAAAAACCTATTTTTGTAAATAGTTTTGATCGAGGCCTAAAGTGAAAATAAGTTTTTTTTTAAGGTTTAAAATAAAAATTTGTCCTTAAAATTATAAAAATAATACGATAAAAATAACATAATGATAACTTGTTTGAACTAAATTATTCAAGTCAAGTGTAGAAAGTACATCATGGATATTTCTACGTTTTTATCTAGATATACACCTAAATTATAAAATACTAGTGTCATTGAAACCAATTTATATGCATATTTATCTACCTGGAAGGAGCAAGTAATTAAACACTTCATTGACGTTTCAAGAAGAAACCAACATTTTTTTTATTTCGTAAGAAAATCAACGTAGAAGGTATTGAAAAACAAACAATTTTGGTATTAAATTTGGTTAACTGGATAGTGGATTTGAAAATACTGCCTAATAGAAAATACAACTTTTTTTTACATGTTATTTCTTTGATGCTAAATATTAATTGCTAAGTTTGAAAAGAAAGAATACTTGTCACTATAAATGGCTATACAATACATACCTCAGAATATCACTAACCTTAATCTAGGCACCGCACTCCTTTGGTTTCTTCAAATTGTTGTGACCACTTTGATTGAGAATAGACACTCAACAAGCAAGGTCAAAGAGATTTAACAAAGCAGGTTCTTCTCTAGCAGTTGTTTCTGATATTGGTGAAAAAATGGCAGTAATATCAGTTAGTAGAAGTAACTATAGTTTTCTACAACACAATTTGCATACTTTATTATTAGAACGAATTTGAACTGAAACAGTAATAAACATGTAAACACGACATTTCCTAGATTATATGTAATCAAGCAGTGTCCGGAGAGAGTGAGGAGCTGCTGCTGGTGTTGAATTCCCATCAAACAAAACTCTGCTTTCATTTCCTATTATGAGTTCGAAGAAAGAATGATACAATTAGTCTAGAACAATTTTCTCGCTGTCGTCCGTGATGAACTGTAACCATTCTCCGATGGAGTTGATGCAACTGTCGAAGTTCCAGTTGCAATTTAGCTTTGCTACATACATTAGAAGTATTGCTTCTCATCGTACTAAGATGGGCAAATTAGCAATCCACGGGGAGAGAAAATAGTATAAATCCTAAAAGAAGTATATTATTTACTTAATGAAATAAAGGTATGTAGTATGTTGCTATACAGGCAGCAACGTCGAGCAGTTTGAATGTGATGAGGTACTAATCCAATTATATGCACTTGATAAAAAGGGGATTATGACAAAACAAATTTATTTATTTATTTTTAATTTTAATTTGAAAACCCAGGAGAACTCGGCGGACCGGTAAACTCCTGAAAGGGTATAGTAAAACCGTCCGCTGATCCAAGCCCCCATACTCCAGGTATATTTATATAGGATAGGGAAACGCATGGTAGGATGACAAAACAAAATTTTAACGAGTAAATATGATAAAATAGAAAATAGCTGCTTCTTTTTTGGTGGATAGTTCATTTCCTTTCAGCATTTTTAGCTAAAGAAAGAAAAGATGAATTGATGTGAGATGTATTAGTAGTGTTTTTCTTAAAACAAAATAATTGATGAACTAGTTTGCCAATCTAAGGAAAATGTAGTAAGAACACATGTTTATGGGTCTAAAATATCAATAGTTGATTTTGAATTGGGAGGAAAAAACGTTCTGAGGAAAAAAAAACTCCTGAATTTATATATTAAAGGAAAAAAAAATACACAAAGAAGATTAAAAAGTCGGCACATGGTAAAAATTACAGCTCTGCCCTTTTCCTTTTCTTTTCTTTGAACGGAAAACAAATTACAAGGCCCAAGGCACAAGTAAGCAAAGTCGGGTTACCCGATACAACTTATAATACTTAGGAAAAATGAAAACTCTAGTCGCACTATGAACCATCAAACTTTCTCTAAATTGAGCAACCTAAAAAAAAGAGGGGAAAAAAGGGCGCATCTGCTTCTCTTCAATTTTTCATGAGTTGTGGGGTTTTCCAAAGCTTTCATGGCTCTTTATCACCTTGTTCTCTAGCAGGATTCAAAGTTAGTGACGCAGCGTACTGGATGACACGATTCACGAATTGATGAATTCGCGGAAAATGAATCGATGAAACAATATGAATCGATGAATTAAAGATATCCAAGTGTCCAAATTCGTTGATCTCTCGAGATACCGGATTCTAGCTATCTTCAACACGTTAATCGCGCACGATACCGCGTTAGAAGATCTACGATTCTTCGACGTTGATCTCGCGCACGAGATTCCGTGAATCGACTTCAAGTTCGTTGATTCGAGCGCACTCGAATAACCGAAGATGGAGAAAGGACATAACACTCAACTTCCAATTTTAATGGTGGCACAAAGCACAAACCAAATTTTATTCAAAAATGAACTCCCTTTACAAATGACAACACACCCCTATTTATAGGGAAAGTTACAACACACACACGACTTAACAATTTACAACATCATATGACTTAACAATACACGAGTTACAACATACAACTTACAACAATGCGACTTGACAAATACAACACCAACGACTTAAGAAAAGTGGTACAACAACTACAACACAAACGACATATGAAAACAAAATACAGACGACTTAACAAGGCATCAGGAGCGACTCAACGGAACATGTCAGCGACATAAGCAATTCTGGAGCGGCTTCGACATAAGGCTTCTCACGACCTAAGGAATCAATGTCCTAAGGAATTCGCGACATAAACTTCAGCGACCTAACTTCAGCGACCTAAGGAAGCTCGTCCGCGACCTAACTTTAGCGACCTAAGGAAGCTCTGGAAGCGACATACGAATTTCTCATTCGCGACTTAGGGTTTCTCGTTCGCGACTTAGGAATTGGCAGCGACATAACTTCGTTCGCGACCTAAGGTGCACGGCAGCGACCTAGGGTGGCTTCGACCTACTGGAGCGCGACATACGGAAGATCGCGAGTTAAACTGGAACGACTTAGTGGAATTCGCGACTTAGAAGCTTGAGCGATCTAGGGCTTCGGCGATTTGGGCTTCTTCGCCTTCGCGACCTAGGGCAGCACGATTAAGGAACGCGACTTAAGGTAAGTCGTTCATCATCTTCATCTCGCGCTGCATCATCCTCCCCTGGTTGAAAAGAATTCGTCCTGAATTCACACTTTCTTCTTCTTCGAGACGTTGTCTTCCATTCATTATTTGGTCTGATGCGGTTCTGGTGATAACCACTCTTGAGATTGATCTTGTCTTGCCCCTCTGAAGATGCGGCTCGACATAAGGAACGCATGGCATAAAGCAGACGTGGCATTAGGCAGGCGGCATAAGGAAGTGATCTGAGGGAGATGACCTCATGATGCTTGTGCCAATAGGAAGGTGTGATATAGAACCAAATCGTGACGAAAATGCGAGACGATATAAGGAAATTTAAAATCACGGAGCGACTTAGGAAGTCACTGAAGAAGTGTGATGACTCATGCCCAGATTCTTGTCTTTCCTTATCTCGTTTAGGTGTATCATTTAGAATCTTCCCTTGATGTGTTGCATCAATTTCCCCTGATTGAAATGAATTCCCACTCGCTTCTTCTTTGACATGTTTATTTTCATGAAACGGTTCCAAGCAGTTGATGTTGACAACGTCAGCAGTGCGGACATGATCAGGCAACTCCAACTGACAATCATTCTCTTCATCCTGTCTTTTCAACTCTTCCTGTTCTTTTAGATTCACAAGATCATACGATCCCCGCAGTAAAATAGCATCTGGTACTAGTTCAGTTTGATGTTGAATGTCCTGTAGTGGTGGTGACTCTTCGGGTAATTCCTCAGGATATTCAACTTCAGACTCGTCGAATTCTGATCCAACTTCCTCAAAAACCTCAAGATCTTTACTCGTTCCTTGCCTGGTCAACACAAACAAGTCATTACTAATTTTCACCCTTTCAATGGACTCTTCCAAAAATACAAGACTAGTTTCTTTAGGCAGTTCCTCAGAAATCTCATCTTCAAACTCTTCAAATACTTCAACCTCTTTAGGATTCTCAAAATCATAACTTTCTCCAGATTCAATCAACATCGATAAATCATCACTATCTTTCATTTTATTGATGAACTCTTTCAAAGATAATAAACTATCTGATTCTGCCTTCTCTTCTGTTTCACTTTCACTTTGTTCGGGCTTCTCGGAAACTAAGGACTTTACACTTGGTTGGCTCTCATCCATAAGCTCAGGTGTTAAGCAAGAATCCTCCATCAACAAGTTATTTCCCTCAACTCCGAACACAATTTCTTCTTCCATACTATCGACATCAATCTTTGGCGGTGAAGAGTAATCAACTTCTACATCCACATACTTTGACGTTGAATAAAATCCCATCAACAAATTACATTCATCGTTCACTAACTCGATCTCTTTATCTTCGTTGTCAAACTTTGGTGGTAATTCTTCGAACGATTCCGTAGGACCGACCTCTTCAAACTCTTCTAACATTGGTTTAACCCCCTCAGGAGTTTTAAGCTCTTCACTTGCCTCATACTTAACCAACGATTCAGCACTACCTTCCGCTTCTTCAACACTTTCGCTGAAAGATAATGGACTAGTCGATTCCTCTTCCCTTTTCGGCTCGCTTTCAGTAGAATCATCCACATCCTTGTTTTCACATTCTTCTACAACTAAGGTTTTCTTCTTGGACTCCGTACATTCAATACTTCTATGATCAGACTCCTGATAATGATAGCGCTTAATTGGGTCATCAACATTTGTCTTAATGATTCCATGTACAACTGGTTCGTTGACTCTCTTAGAAACATTTATACTACAATTAACACCTTTATTCTTATTGCTGAGGCTTGTAACCACACCCTTTCCTCGACTCCCTTGACTCAACTTCTGCAACTGTTGGTTCATACGAGTTTGATAATTGTAGGGTAAGAAATTTGCCTTCATCATCCTTTTCATCTTATCCCACGTGACAACTTTGGATTTCCTCATTCTCTCTCTAGTTGATTTAGTTTGTTGCCACCAATCCATAGCTCTTCCTCTCAGTCTTGTAGCAACTAACTTAACTTGACGATCTTCCGGAACGTTGTTGAGTTCAAAAATCTTTTCAACCTTTGATAACCAATCAAAGAATTCCTCTGCTTGTAGATCACCTTAGAATTTTGGAATTTCTGTGTCCATCCTTGACTCCCGTGTATGATCATTCTCTTCAACATTCCTATATTGATTTTGCCTTTGACCTGGATAACGAAAGTGAACACTAATTACCATAACTATCTTCTTCAAAATTAGATGAGCTTCGATGTAGATTCTGAACATTGACTCTTCTATGACCATGCACGTTCTCTCTACTTCTTCTTTCATAATCACAATGTGGTTCATGCTCGTAACCACGATAAGCTCTTCTTTCTTCATTCCGATCATCATGATTATCTCGAAATCCACGATCTCGATTTATCGATAAGGATGGTTCTCTCCTTTCTCTATCATAATGTGGCGACACTCTCCTTTGATTTCGATTCATGTCAGACATCATTCTCTCTATTCTCTCGAAACCTTTATTGAACCTTTCATCGATACGTTGTCCCATCTGTTCAGCATCTTCTCTCCCATACAAATCTGCAACATTATGATGACGGTTAACACGTCTTGGAGGCATGATCAAATCTTCAACAAATTCAAACACACACTTTGCTTCGATTAAAAAAAATCTTGAATCAAACTTCACCAACTTGTTGGAATCTTCAAAATGAACACTTCAACTAGCGCAACTTTCAATGATGCAGAATCTACGCACAAACTCCTAGCTCACGACTTGAACAAATCTCGCACAAACTTGAACAAGCTCGCTTCTAGCTCCCAACAAGCTCTTCAAGCTCTGATACCAAATGACGCAGCGTACTGGATGACACGATTCACGAATTGATGAATTCGCGGAAAATGAATCGATGAATTAAAGATACCCAAGTGTCCAAATTCGTTGATCTCTCGAGATACCGGATTCTAGCTATCTTCAACACGTTGATCGCGCACGATACCGCGTTAGAAGATCTACGATTCTTCGACGTTGATCTCGTGCACGAGATTCCGTGAATCGGCTTCAAGTTTTTTGATTCGAGCGCACTCGAATAACCGAAGAGGGAGAAAGGACATAACACTCAACTTCCAATTTTAATGGTGGCACAAAGCACAAACCAAATTTTATTCAAAAATCAACTCCCTTTACAAATGACAACACACCCCTATTTATAGGGAAAGTTACAACACACACACGACTTAACAATTTACAACATCATATGACTTAACAATACACGAGTTACAACATACAACTTACAACAATGCGACTTGACAAATACAACACCAACGACTTAAGAAAAGTGGTACAACAACTACAACACAAACGACATATGAAAACAAAATACAGACGACTTAACAAGGCATCAGGAGCGACTCAACGGAACATGTCAGCGACATAAGCAATTCTGGAGCGGCTTCGACATAAGGCTTCTCGCGACCTAAGGAATCAATGTCCTAAGGAATTCGCGACATAAACTTCAGCGACCTAACTTCAGCGACCTAAGGAAGCTCGTCCGCGACCTAACTTCAGCGACCTAAGGAAGCTCTGGAAGCGACATACGAATTTCTCATTCGCGACTTAGGGTTTCTCGTTCGCGACTTAGGAATTGGCAGCGACATAACTTCGTTCGCGACCTAAGGTGCACGGCAGCGACCTAGGGTGGCTTCGACCTACTGGAGCGCGACATACGGAAGATCGCGAGTTAAACTGAAACGACTTAGTGGAATTCGCGACTTAGAAGCTTGAGCGATCTAGGGCTTCGGCGATTTGGGCTTCTTCACCTTCGCGACCTAGGGCAGCACGATTAAGGAACGCGACTTAAGGTAAGTCGTTCATCATCTTCATCTCGCGCTGCATCAGTTAGTGTTTGTGACTTCGGCTTTCTGCGGATCTGACTACCATCAACATTCGAATGGCTTGATGTTCCTTTATGCCACACAAATAAGTGATAAATCTTACGATTTATTTTTCTCTGATAAAATTTTCCATTAGTATTCAGAGTGATGTCTAAATCTCTTAGCTCGTTGTGATTTTATAGAAAATAGTGCTCGGAAGGTTGTGCTTTTTTAAAGTGGTAAGTTCTTGCGATCGACCACCTCTAAACGCAACCCTATAACCACTATTGATGAATCTGTTGGCTCTGCCATGGAAAGTATAAGTATAGTATTTTCCATTTTGTAAGTATGTCTGTAACCAATCTTCATAATTGTCCATGTCCTATAGATCATGTATTAGCTCATGATTTTTGAATTCCGTTCTTTTTAGTCTGATTTTCTAAGCAGGATTTAACTATCATTTTCAATTGCTTTCCATAGTTGCAAACTATCAGTTTCTTTGTTGCTGTGATGTCTTGTATTTCTTTCTTTCCATAAGTGATAGATTACAGCTGTAAGAATTATGCAAGCCAAGTCAAACTCCTTTGACTTGTTTTTATATTTGAGTTGAATGAATCGAATACTGCTTTTTATGTTTTTGAAATCTTGATATTGGCTGAAGTTACATTTTGCTTTTGCAATTGACCAAATATGCCTTGAGTATATGCAGTCGAAGTACATATGCTTACTGCTTTCAAGTTCTGTTTTGCATAATAAACATTGTGTTTCACTTTTTTTGTACCACCTTTCGCAACTTTCTCTGGTTGGTAGTATGTCTAGAGTGCAAAAAATGTATAATGTGTCATTTTTGGATAGTTAGATCTGTTCCAGATGACAGACAACCAATCTGCCTCTGTTTCAATTCCTTTTATATATTCGCATGTGCTTTTGAAAGAAAATTTTCCTTTTGTACTTGACT
Organism: Allium fistulosum; assembly: GCA_030737815.1. Lineage (NCBI taxonomy): Eukaryota > Viridiplantae > Streptophyta > Magnoliopsida > Asparagales > Amaryllidaceae > Allium > Allium fistulosum. The sequence continues at coordinate 179,008,736 of CM060903.1, forward strand.
TCCAGTTCCATTTATCTATGGGAAGATTGGGATTGACTGTGAATTTTTCTATTGCTACTTTAAATATTGATGTTGTCGTTGTGTATTCCATTTGTAATTTTGTAAAATGCAGTCCACTTTTGCATTTACATCTCCAAATTAGTAGACGTTACACCATCCCAATAGCTTTACCAGTGAATTTCCATTTATCCATGGGTCAAATCACAAACTGGTTTGCTCTCTATCTTTAAATTGCCTTTTTATGAGTTTGATTTCATTATCTCTACAATTTAATATATTCTTTCAAGTGTGAGAGTAATGTTTTTCCACTGGTGTTGTATGGAAATTTTTATTCTTAACATACTTTTCTTTCATCTATTTGGCCCATTTCATCTATTTGGCCCACGGGGATTCTCCTTCAAGAAATTTCCAAAGTAATTTGTGATTACATAATGTACTTAGGTCTTTGAAATTTCTTACTCCCAAGCCACCTGTATTCTTTGATTTGCATATAATATTCCAAGAAACTTTATGATATTTGCCTCTCCAAATGAAGTTTGCACACATTTTTCCTATTTTCTGAATTACTTTTGTTGGAATGTTATGTGTTTAAAGCCAATACATGATAATAGCAGTGATGACAGTATGTGAATTCTAGTCTACCAGTTAGAGATGGTAATTTGCTAGACCAACCCTCAGCCTATTTTGTATTAAATCATATAGTCTTATACATTCTCTGTCATTGATCTGGTTCATATTGAATGGCAGCCCTAAATACTTCACTGGTAGAGTTTCTTCCCGGAATTTTTATATGTTCAGTGTTTCTGCTTTTTTATGCATTATTTGTTAAAGTATATTTTGCTTTTACCCTTGTTAATTTCTAGCCCAACATACACTTCTAACTTTCCATTTTTTCCCCATAGTGTTTGAACTTTGCTCATCTGCATTTAAAAATAATAACAAGTCGTCATCATATAATAAATATGTTCTAAATGGTTTATGTCTATTAGTGGTTTTTAATTTTCCATTAATTTATTCAATTTCCAATTGTAAAGATAGAAACTCCATTGCAATGGTGAATAAGTAAGAAGAGAGAGGATCTCCTTGTCTTATTCTCCTATTGCTATGAATAAAACCACTAGTAGAGCCATCTATAAGTATTGAATATGAAACATTATCAATGCATGCCCTAATCAAGTTACAAAATTTATCATTAAAGCCAAGTTGCTTTAACATATGCAAGATAAAATGTATGTTTGTCTTATCAAAGGCTTTATGAAAGTTTATTTTGATGCACATTTTAAATTTGTTGCCTTGACTAATATTTCTAATCATTTCATGTTCTAATAAACTATTTCTTCAATTAGCCTCCTTGGTATGAAGGCACTTTGATTTTTAGATATTATATATTTTAGAAATACTTTTATTTTAGCCTTAGCATCCCCTATTTTGAGGCCCGAAGCTAAGCGCTACAGCTGCTGTAGTCATCTATAGTATTAACTTCAAGTGAAAAAATACGGTAATGTTAATGGTATCCATAATATCAGAAGCACATGAATATGAAATAAAATCAACTCAGATTTCAAAAAACAGCTTTTCTGATTACATTTCAAATCAATATTTCATATGCAATTACATAGTCCTCAAAACGATTCCCAGGTTTTGATCAAATACAATTATTACAAATTACGCCGAGAGCGACATATGAAGATGCCCCATTGGATGATCAAAGTACTAGATAGATAGACATACAGTCATAAATACATCACAGCGGAAATAATACTAAATAACTCCTACATAGCTAGCTTACTAAACCTGAAAAGTCCTTAACTCTCAATCTACTCAAATTTAATTTTGAGCACCCGAGAGTTTAAGGGGGAAAACATAAACTTCGAGTCAGACATAAAGCCAGGTGTGAATAATTCTATTACATCTTGGTTTACTGATATTAAGTGAGACCACGCCGCTTAGCGGAATGGGTTTCCCCTCACTAATATCCTTTTAAAAACATATCTTTTGCAAATCAAAATCCTACAATCAAACTGATCATAGCAACAATAATAATAACATATATGCATATAAATCAGGTAATCAATGGACTATCTGTCCGAACATTATAGTTTTATCTGGCTAACTATTAACCACTGGCCGAATCGGACCTAACAGACATAATAAATATTCTAACTTCTGTTAGATACAATACTGGACGATCTGTCCTTAACTTACTTCTCCAAGGGTCAACTGATCCTAATGGTTTTGTAGGCTCACTAATAACCTACTTCTATTATATGTATTCCTTTCTGTGTGTAACATCATTTTAGTCTTACCTGTGACAAAGCCCTACACATTAAAATTTTGGACTTAAAATTAGCTAGGGGCTATTAGCTAAAATATAGGGCGCGACCCCATACCAGTCCCATCTGGTCTTCTAATATCTGAGTCATATACTTAGGGTTAAATACCATATTCAATTTTCCTTGAACACATTTCTTTTAAATTGATTTAACCCTTTTAAATCATATTTTAACAAGGAAAATGTGTTCATTGCTTTACTCATATTATCTATGCCATGGTATATGTTTTACACAAAACAATGTTGATCAAATCTAAATCAACGGGATTATCCATCCCTTCAAAATAAGTTAAAGCCCCTTTTTAACTTAAAAAACTTTAGGCTATAAAGCCAAAACAATACCTTTGAAACCATTGTTTAAAACCTTAAACAATCCCTTTCGAAATCATAGAAAGCATCCCTTTCAAAATCATTGCTTAAAACCTTAGACATCCCCTTTCGAAACCATTAAACATATCCTTTGAAAGCATTGGAAACATTCCTTTAGAAACACTTAAAAACATTCCTTTCGAAACACTAAAAATCATACCTTTCGAAACACTGAAATCATACCCTTCAAAGGCATTGAAAACATATCTTTCGAAAGCATTGGGTTCAAGTAAGAATTTGTGGAAACATAGCTCCGAAGCCATTTAAACGTATTACTTTCGAAACCATAGTTTGAAAACAAAACAAACTACAAAGTATAAAAGAGGACACATTCGAAAGTTATCCTTTCGAAACCATTGCCTCCGATACAATTCGTAAAACAGCTAAGACACCCCTTTCGAAAGCATTGGTAAGGCGACTTCAATATTAAGAAGATGAAAGCCTTCCTTTCGAATACATTGTTTTAAGGTTATAAAGAAAAGCGGCCTCTAACTAATGCGAAAGGTATAAATGCGGCAGCTAGGGTATCGAAGGGGTTCAAAAGCGGCAACCCTTTCGAAAGCTTCTTTTAAAAACAAAGGCAAGTTAATGGATTCGAACACCTTTGCTACCTTTTGCATAGGTCCAATACACTTCGTACCACTAGCTTGATATCATGTATATTGGCACCGAATGGATGCGGAAGGGTAAGAGGCGGGTGCGTATGAAGTCGAAAGCCAGTAGGGTTAAGTGGCGAAGATGTAATTTGTAACAACCCGAAATTTAACCCATAATAATTAATTCGTTAGGTAATTAAATAATAAAATAACTTTGTGAAATTATTAGGATTGAGCCACGGGAGTTGCACCATTGTGTCCGTGGTAATTTTCTGGTCAATTTCCATATATAGAATGTCGGAAACCGAGCTAATATGAATGAGAAACAAATTAAACAAAAATCGAGAAGGAAAAGAAAAAAATAAAAAAATAAAGGGCAGGTCGACCTGGGCACCAAGGCGATCGACCGCCCGGTCGACCCGCCTCTGCTAATTACGAACGAACGTTCCAGAGGTTATTGATGACGTGTTTTGCATTCTTCTGACCAATCCGGTCCATCTATTTTTGCATCTGATGGCTCCTATTCAGCCTATGACGTGGTTGCATCCTATTCATTCCCCAAATCCAACGGTCCGAGATCAACTTCTACTCCTATAAATACAACCCTAGACCTAACACTTTTTCTCATTCTAGGTTTTCTCCAATTGGGTTCGCCTTTCTAGTAAGGACCCTAAACAGGATAATTTTTCCAAGGAGAAAATCATTATAAATTAAATTATTCTACAACTCCAAGTGGATCCGGGAAGACCAAAGAAAGAGCTTAGGACCGGAGGTGAGTGGTTGTAATTAATTTAAGATTTCTTTAAGTAATTTAAAATAATAGGGTTTCCAATAGTTGTAGTTTTACTACGAATTTGGAATAGCCTTTTTATCAGTTTTAGATCTATTTTTTAGTCCATTCCCTTTTAGTTATTCTTTTTCAATTAATTATAATTCATTACTGTTAAGCATAGCTTTTTATTTGTTTATAGTTTATTTACAGCATTTAAGTTTATTTACTGTTATTTATTTTTTATTTACATCTTTTTCGACGTTTTGGATTTTATGCAAGTGTCTATTTTCTTCTTCCTCCTTCTCTCCGCGTATGGATTAGAATAAATTAAACGCGAATATGGATTATATAAGTAAGAATATTTAATGAAGAAAATAAGATGTAAATTATAAAGACTGTAATAAATAATGTAATTGGACTGAAATTGTGCCTAATTATGATTAGAATTTGACTAATTAATTGGCTTGGTTATAACGTAGAATTATAACTAAAAAAGAATAAAAGATGAAAGAAGCTTATTTTCACATTTAGACCTTGGGTTAAGTAATAAGCATGATTATAACGTAGGTTGTAATAAGAAAAAGAATAGAATGAGGCTTATTTTAAGACTTGGGATAAATTAATAAGCATAGAAAGTAAAGATGATAATAAAGGCTTAATTAAATAATTTATCTAAGTTAATAAGCAAAGGTGAAAGTAGAACCTGTACCATATAGCATTCTCTATTAGACAAAACGGTGTCTCACATTAGCCTGAAATGAGATGAGGGCACGCTTATACTAAGAATGGTAGTAATTGGTCAAATAGAAGTCCAAATCATGGAGGATTTGGATAAGGGGCGAAACTTGATATTGTTTGGATGACGGGCCAGTACCAACAACATTTCCCCTATAGTTTCTACAGACACACGGTGATCTCACATTAGCCTGAAGTGAGATGAAGGGCATGCTTATGCTGGAGTTTAAGGTAATAAGAAGACCCAATAGGTGGAGCAAAAGGTAGCATGGGCATGGTGGCAGTTACGCATGCGACTTCCATTCTGGTGCTCAGTAAACGCTATGAGTTCCAAGCGCTTAGTATGGGTGTCCTTCGTAGACACCATTGCCTTCTGTGTAGGGAGTTATATATGTCATCCGGATCCACAGTGGGTGCTTTGTGCATCTTTCGTAGATACCATTGGTTGCTGTGTAGGAAGTTATATAGCATCTAGTCCGTGGTAAGGTCTATGGAGTAGTAGACCGATCAAAAAGGGTAGAATTAGGGTTATATCCTAATTACAGGATTAAGAATTCAGCCTAATCATAGCAGAAATCAAGGACAAGTGCAAGCAATCAAAATTAACCTATCGTATAAATTGAGTAGTATTTAATCGTATTTATTTCCAGTTTATCTCTTTCCTATTTTCTATTGTTTCCCTTATTTATGCTAGAACTATTGTAAAGACTATTACTTCTATCTTGCTTAAAGAATCTAGTAATTACTATCATTTACCGGACTTTTTGTCCAACCCACTCCTCTATTTTTCCCTTTCCCCCCTCCCATAGGCAATCAAGGAAGAGGGCAGTAGATTGCAGTTGCTTGGCGGTTTTCTTGGAGGAGTTCTCTACTATGTATTTCTTTTATTTCAGCTTTAGTTCTTTTTGTGTACTGGCTTATTTTGAGGGATATTATGTACTCTGATTTTGAGACTATCAATTTTTATTTCATAAGACATGATGGGTTTTGAGATTTGGATGTTGTATTTGGTATTTGACTTATTTATGAAGCAATTATAAAGTTTTATTTTAAATAGGTTATTATTTTAGTTTCCGTTGTTTTTACCTATTTTGTCTTGTGAATCTTAGTCTTTGTTAGCTTTAGTTATACCTACAATGCACCACGCCTTTTAATGTGTCCTTTTGGGTATATTAAGGGGTGCAGGGTGTTACATTTGGTATCAGAGCCTAAGGTTACAAGATTCCTAAAAATTTATTATTTTTCCAAATAACTTGTTTTAAAAAGTATTTTTCAGAAAAGAATTCTTAGAAATGTTTTGAAGTATAAAAGAATTTTTATAAAAATCCCCTCATAAGTCCAGTTCAATCTCCCTTTGACTCTTTCCTAAACTATCCTTTTCTTTTCATAGAATGGTTGATGCCTTGAACCTTCCCGAGGGCATCCCTATCCTAGCCTGGTTTCGTAGGTACTTACAAGCCACGACTCTAGAGGTGCACGGGCTAGCGCCCAATCCTGCACCAGCGGGTGGGAATCCCACTAACCCACCTGCCACCATCAATTTCTCTAAGCTTTGTAAAGGTTTTGCGAGTTTGGGCGGGAAGACTTTTTCTGGCAAGGAGACTTTTGTAGAGGCTAGAGCTTGGATTAGGGACACAGAGAGGATTTTTGGTCTTTTGGGATTGGATGGTCAGTAGCGAGTTCAGCTAGCTGCTTGGCAGCTGAAGGAGAAGGCATCTTATTGGTGGGAGGTGATAGAGTTGGAGGGTAGAAATGTTACTTGGATGGATTTCGGGAGCGATTCGATATGAAGTTTCTATCTCAGGTGGAAGAGAGTGTTCAGTTGGAGAGATTTATTAATTTGAAGCAATGGAGTTTGTCTGTTAAGGAATACATCAATCAATTCAATGAGCTGCCGCGATTTGGTATGGATTTAGTGAACACACCGCACAAGAAAGCTATGAAGTTTGCGAAGGGATTGAATCAACCCCTTCAGGGATTATTGCTGACTCATGTACCGATGGGAGATACTTATGAGTCTTTGGTCGAGATGGCGCTTATGTCGGATACAGTCAAGGAGGGAGAGTCTAAAGAGGAGGTTAAGTCAGAAGGTTTAAAGAAGAAGTGGTGGGAAAAGACTAAGAAGAAGAAAGATGATGGTCCTCAGAAGCATATTAAGGAGGAGGTAAAGCGCCATAGTTGTGGGAATATTGGACATATGGCCAAGGATAGCAGGAAGGATAAGATGAAGGGTAAGTGCTATGTTTGCGGGCAGCCTGGTCATATGAGTAGAAGTTATCCCCAGAGAGCTGGTCAGGGAGCAAGTGTGCCAGTTGCACAGATTAAGGCGTTAGACACATCACCTTCCAGTAGCATTCTAGATAGAGGTAGGAAAGTCACAGTTGAAGGTTTGATTTCTATATATTATTTTCCCATTCGGACGTTATTCGATTCTGGAGCATCACATTTTTTATCTCTAGTTCTCTAGTAGATTGTTTGCACTTAGACATATCATTAGTAGTAGACCCCATTATTGTTTCAAACCCTATAGGAGGATCGACACACTTATCTATGGTTTGTAGGGGTTTGAAAATCTTTATTCTATGCGTTGAATTTGACTGCGATGCCTATGTTTTGGGATTCTCGGGGTATGGGATGATCTTAGGGATGGATTGGCCATCCACATACGTAGCTATCTTAGACTGCGAGAGGAGAGTGGTTAGACTTGAGACTTGCAGTGGTAGGACTCAAGAGGTATCTTGTGACCCGCAAGGGTCAGTTATGTTGAGCTTCTTATACTCCCTCGATTCATCGTTATTAGAGTTGCATTCGGTTCCTATCGTCGGAGATTTTGCAGATGTCTTTGAGGAGGCTAGGGGACTACCCCCTAAGAGAGAGATTGACTTCAGGATTTATTTGACTGAGAATGCTAAGCCAGAAGCATTACCTGTGAGGCATATGGCACCTAGGGAGAGGAAAGAATTGAGCAAGCAGATTCGTGAGCTTTTGGAGAAGGGATACATAAGAAGGAGCACATCGGAGTGGGGAGCACCAGCCGTCTTCGCCACTAAGGTGGATGGTTCTCTCCGACTCTACATGGATTATAGAGAATTAAGTAAGCTCACCAAGAAGAACCAGTATCCATTCCATAGGATTGATGATCTGTTTGACCAATTAGTAGGTTCTTCGGTTTTCTCTCAGCTTGATCTAGCCACGGGATTCCATCAGCTTAGAGTTGCTGATGACATCATAGATAAGACTGCCTTTAGGACACCGGACAGATTCTTCGAGTGGTTGGTTCTGCCTTTTGGGATAACCAATGCTCCAGCCTATGTCGTTGATTTGATGAGCCGTGTCTTTAGGGATGTGCTAAATAAGTTTGTGGTGGTATTCGTGGATGATATCTTGGTATTTTCCAAGAATATGGAGGAGCATGACGTTCATTTGGAAGAAGTTCTTCACACACTTCGTAGTCATCATTTGAGGGCTAAGTTTTCAAAGTGTCATTTTTGGAGAGAAGAGGTACGTTTCTTGGGGCACGTAGTTTCGAAGGAAGGTTTGGTTGTGGATCCCGCCAAGGTTATTGCAGTGCAAGATTGGAAGGCCCCTAAGAATGTCACTGAGGTTAGGAGCTTTCTAGGATTGGCTGGCTACTACAAGAAGTTAATTAGAGACTTTGCCAAGATTTCAGCACCACTCACGCACCTTACCAAGAAGAATAAAGCTTTCTTGTGGGACGTGGATTGTGAGGATTCCTTCACGAAGCTTAAGAGAGCCCTTACTAGTGCACCAGTGTTAGTTTTACCCAACAGAACTAAGCCTTTCACCATCACTGATGCATGCGAGACGGGTGTAGGAGTGGTGTTGATGCAAGAAGAGAGGGTAGTGTGTTATGGTAGTAGGCAGTTGAGGACGCATAAAAAGAACTACCTTACCCACAATTTGGAGTCGGCTGCCATAGTTTTTGCACTCAAGTCTTGGAGGCACTATTTTCTTGGAGAGAGGTTCGAGCTTTTTACCGACCACAATTCATTAAAGTATCTATTCTCGCAGAAGGACTTGAAATTGAGGCAATAGAGGTGGGTGGAGTTTTTAGCCTCGTATGATTTTTAGATTGCTTATACTGCTTGAAAGGGTAATGTGGTTGCTGATGCATTGAGTAGAAAGAAAGCAACCCTTAGTCCTATGTTCGTGGAGTGGAGGAGCTTGGAGTTTATTTCTACTTTTGATTTTAAGCCCTCTACGTACATTGCTCCCAGATTGTTGGCGACATTAGAGGTGAGGCCCACCCTTATGGATTAGATTGGCTCGAGGCAGCGGGAGGATTCGGAGCTCATGGACATTATGGATAGGATTAGCCAAGGAGAGGTCTCAAGACATCTCCAACGCTATTCGATTCATAAAAGAGGGTGGCTTAAGAGAAATGGGAGGGTTTGTGTTCCACGTGCAAATGACTTGTTGAGAACAGTTTTGGAGGAGGCGCACCATTCCCGTATGACTATTCATCCGGGCGGTGACAAAATGTATCGGGATATGAAGAGGATGTTCTATTGGGGTGGCATGATCCAATTTTACTTATTATAAGCAGTACCTAATAGTGACAATTATTTACACCAATTCTCTTCATCAAAATTATATCAATTTGGATTTGTAGAATTTCGTAATGGTCAAAATTCTAATATCATCCACATTCAACTTCATAGTCCAAACACAAAGTGCTTGGCTCAATAATAACAATTATTATTAACCGAAATGCTCTGGCCAAAGACATTGACTTTGCGTTGACTTCAGTTGACCATGATACTAACCTCATATAATCGAGAAAACAAGTCCTCTCTTGAATAGTGTTTCACTTCCAATGCTTCCGTTCGACCCAACTATAGTCGTTCGATAGACATTGTGCCACGATTTAACTATAATCAAAGCGGAGCTTCCACATTGAAGATCAACAGTATTCTCAAGTCGAGAGAACTGTGTAAATTAGTCACATCGATATTCTCTACCTGACCTTAGTTATATTAACCAATAAAAAACTATCGAGTGAGTCATTCCATAGTTATCCAATAACTATTAGTACGTAACCCCTTGGTGCCTCCAACAGTCATGAGTAATACACCGTCCAACATTTGGAGAGCGTTACGTACTCTAGTCTCAACGGATACATCGATATCCAATCTCGATGCAACTTGACTAGGAACATTTAAAATGGTATATTTGTTTCATTGTGATAAATTACTCGTGGTTATAACACTTGTAATTATATTATCACAAAACATATCATTTATGGATTTTCTATTAAATATACTTTTAATTAAATTGATTAATTAATATAACCACATTATATCAAGTATATAATAGAAAGAAAATACTTTATTTTGAACAAGATTGGTTAACGAGTTAGATATATGTAACAAATTACATAATTGCCTCTAGGGAAAACCCATAACTCTATCAATCTCCCACTTGCGCTTGGGGTCAATTATGGAATCTTATTCCAACTTCTTCAATCGATTTTCTCAAAACCAATTGGGTCAGTCCCATTGTGAATGGGTATGCTATTATGTTTCAATTATCTACTCCGTCAATCAACTCTCTTCGACGGTGATAAACTGCTTTATCATGTGGAACAATTCATAGTATGTCTCTCGACTTCTAGTGAGCTATAAGTTCTGTTACAAACTATATCGCGACATCGTTATCATATAACAATGTTACGAGATTTTCAACATTTGGAATTGGCTCAGTTATAAATTTATGCACTTATATTTTTATATACATTATTTTTATTGTTGCACTATTCAAGACAATGTATTTAGTCTTTTCATTGAATCGGCCACGGTCTATCATTTGAAATGTAACACCCCACATTTTATTGACAGTTAAATTAAAATAAATTTAATCGATAACTATGAAAACAGTGAAAAATGATTTTTTGCTAATGTTGGAATTTGACCATGGAACTTATACGATTGTGTTCGTGGCAATTCTCTGATCAACTTCCATATACAATTTTTTCCTATTGGACTTCAAATGGAGAAGTTATAGTCGTTTGAAGTTCTAGCGTCAGAAACAATTACATATGCAAACATGGAAATTTTATCAATTATAAACATTTGCAATTAATTTATAGGATATTTATAAAAGTAGTAACAAATTTATTATGTTTGTAGTAAATGTAAATTATTAAGAGAATTAGATGTAAGAGAAAAAAATAAGGGGAATAATTAACATTGCAAACAGAATCGGCTAAAAAGTGCAATTAATTAATTTGTGAATTAATATTGGGGATTAATGTATAACATGTGTATATATATATTAGATCCCTCAATTTAAAGAGGTTTACATATAAATGTAACAAATAAATGTTCAAATTCAAATCTGGATAAAAATATATATGCATATTAAATATATATTATTTGAATGGTGGAATTAATTGACATGCCAATTAATGAAACGTTACAATGTATAAAATATTAATGAAGGAAATTAACTAATATAGGTGACATGTTAATTTATTAATGTGGCTATTAATTAGGATTGTAACGTAATCAGTAGAAAATATCAACTAATAAGGAAAAGAAATAATAGTTGACCTAGATTTGAATGTGTACATATGGGCAGTATATTGCTGCACATAAAAATTAATTGAAGGATCAATTAAGTAGAGGATTAATTAGATAATTGGTGGGCTGCATCTATTTAAGAGAGAACGTACTGTAATTTGTTCCATCAGCCGTCACTTTCTTCATCCCTCTCTTACAGTAAACAATGGCTTCTTTCTTCTTTCTTTTCTCCTATTTCTCACAAATCTTCACCAAATAAATCCAAATAAAATATATGTGAACAAAGTAGAGGAATTGCAACAAATTAAAGGAGAGAAGTTGTAAAATGGCGTAGTAATTTTAGAAGATAGAGATTTAAAGCAAAGGACGACATATGAGTGAATGTAATTATATATATTTTACGTTTATGGTATATTATCTTTAAATTCCCGTTAAATAATTTTATTCAGTATTTATTTCAGTTATTAAGCCTGTTAATTACTTATGGTGAGACTATAAATTGTATAAGAGAGCTTATATTTAATTAATATTAGGCTTGACGGTTAGAGAAAGGCGTAAGCCTAAATGTAAGAAATTACAGTTATTTACATCTATTTTAAAGTTGAAATTTAGCCTGTAATTGTCAGCTTCTTTTATTCCTTTTTACACGAATAAAATAGTAAAGAGAAGAATTCGCAAATACAGACTAAAATAGAAGAACACCAGATTTACAAAAATTAGATGTAAAATAAGAAAATCTGAAATAAAAAGAGAAAAATAGAAATTTACAGTAAATTATGCTAAAACGGGGAAAAATGAATAAAAAGGGAAAATCTAATAACTTGATTTGGAAGTAAGTGATAGATTAATTGGTTGGTTTAGAAAAGAGAATACATTTCTATAGTTTAATATTTAAAAGATAACGATAAACGTAATTGCAAGAATAAAAGAAAGAAAAAGGGAATTAGTGTAAAATAGAGAAACTACTGTATTTTACACTATCCAAAAAGTAAAGCAACAATAAAAGATATATCTTACAGTTACGAATTATTGTTTATAGCATTATTTGGTATTAAGATATGGAAATGGATTTTTAGCACAGTTTTTGTAACCAACCAAATAGAATAGAACTACTTCCTGGAATATAAGAAGTTAAAGTGAAGAATTAAAGGAATTAAAGAAGGAATCAAGTTAACTATTAGACAAGACTAGAAACTCTGCATTCACTGCGCAGATAATAGAATAAAAGTAAAGCATTTATTATGATAAGTAAATTTGGGACAATCGGACGTAGTCCCAAGCCAAGATTGTCATCTAACATAAGAGAATTAAAGAGAATTCAATATCATAATAAAAGAAGATAGACTATAATAGAAAAGAGACACTTGTAATTATATTTATAATATATAGATTATAAAAGAGATAAAAGAGACGATTACAAGTAAAATTATAACATAGGTTATAATTAAGTAGAAAGAACAGAAAAGGCTTATTTTAAGACTTAAATGAAGTTAATAAGCAATAGAGCAGAAATAATAGAAGAAGCTTATTTTAAAAACTTAGATCTTGGATTAAGTTAATAAGCAAGATAATAGAAGTGGCCCATACCAACAGCATTCCTTTTCAGTCAGGAACTGATGGCCTCACAATAGTTAGGTGAGGCTGGGACAAGATTATGCTAATTAGGGTAAATAAGTAGCCAACAGAATAAGAAAAGTAAACTAAACGCAAAATAAAAGATTAGACTTAGGGTCTAATAAAAGAGTAAGATGCGTTTGGAGCAGCCGAAAGGATGAAGAGCCTAACGAAGCAGTTCATCGCAGATTTCAGCACAGATAAAGCACGTCCAACTTAGTTATTTTAGACTAGAAGGAAGTACGAGGCTTCAATGGGACATGAGGGTACTCTAGGATGGCCCTCTGGGGTAGGCGTAGCGGAGTAGTCCTCCAGAGGCAGGTCTGTAGGTGTTCCATCAAAAGAGTATGCCTTGATTTCTTTTTGCATGGTAGGACCATTGTAGGCAGTCAAAAGGGGTTGATGTTTGGAGTAGGATATTCGTATGTCCCCGTACTTGCAAGTAAGTTTTAGTGGGCGGGACCCAAAAGGAAAGTCGCATGCGGATATCGGGCCTGCATCAAACCAAGAAGCGAGTTCGAGAAAGACTAGAGTTAAACCATCAGTCCAATGATTCTTTCACTATCGAGACATTGGATGAGGGGCGCAACCAATTGGATGCCTAGATTGTTTGCAATAGGGCACAACCACTTAGCTCTTTAGAGGTCATTCGATTAGTTGAGGGGTGACTGCGTGGGGTCATAGCCATGATAAGAAAAGGGACAGACCAAGTAAAATATCTGTATTGCAGGCCTAACAAGGTAGTCCTTTACAGAAATAGAAAATCCCCGATTGAGTTCCGTACAAGGTAGACCTTGTTAAGCGGGATTCAGGGAGTAGACAGAACGATTACGTATAGTCCTCAAGGTACGCACTGGGTGGTACATTGTGGATGTCCAAGCATTAGTATAGACCAGCGCGGACGCAGTTTTATGTTTTCATAGTAGACAACGGAATATCTGTATGGTAGGCCTTACGAGGCAGTCCTTTATAGATGTAGTCATAGAACGCCATAGAAGCAAGACGATGCAGTCCTTTGCGAGGAGGATACAGAAGGTACTATGGGTAGTACCTAGGACCGATGCGGTCATTGGGCATATAGCTACATATATATATATATATATATATATATATATATATCAGTTATTAGGTTTTAATCTACTAGGAAGTAGATGGGCATGATTCACGCACAGAGGCAAGAGTATTATAAACCCAATAAACCTAATATAACAGTAAATGGAAATAAAATGGTATATGTAGAATTAAGCTTAGAAGTGTATAATTTGTCCATTCACTAGAACTTAGTTCTGACCCCCTCCTCATAACATCCTACAGGGTAGGTAGATGGAGGAGACTTTCCAGCTTTGAGACAATTGTTTAGAAAGTGTTATTATATTGGTGAGTATTTACTTACTATTATATTTTAGTCAGTTCCGCTATGAGATATTGATCCGAGCTCTGATATATTTGTCTTTGCCTATTTGCAGGATACCAGAAACCCAACTCGGGCTTCAGTGGGCTTGGATTTTAGCATTGTTGCAAAAAATCCGGACCCACTGGAATTCGGGTTGTTACATGAAATATTTCCAACTTAAATATTCTTAACTTGAATTTATTATTGACATACTATGCTCAATATGACTTATGAAGTTTGAGTTTGAACACTTCTTCATAAGGAGTTTTTATTTCCGTAAACAATTTTCTAGTATTTCATAAATACATGAAAACACTTCAAACAACCATTTAATGATCTCAATTTGGATTTGATATTTACGTCATTTATCAAATACATAAACAAATCATGATATTGTAGACAACATAGCATGTATGATAATTCCTATTGCCAATGCAAAGGAACCAAAATTACATGTTCTGTATTGAACATTTTAATAAGGTGTCCTTGCATATTATTTGGGACATTCCTGACATCTTTTATACTTACTATAAAAGACATCATTGATTAATCCAATGTTGAGTATTAAAACAACCAAGGCTGCTTTTAACACAAGTACATCGTTAAAATCAACAACGTGTTGTTTACTTATAGTTTAGAAATATCAATGTACCTTTTAACATTCTTTCTTATGAACACACGCTTCCTCTGCACTTTGATTGAAAATCAAACTACTTAATATTTCTGTCAAAACACTTATTCAATCTTGATGCTTATAAAATGATACTTTCGTAACGTTTCTTGGATCATATCCAAAGACTCAAAAGCTCAATATCGCTCCCACCGACTTCGAGATATATTTGGTTAATATGTGTAAATAGCTTTCTCTAAATCATTATTTAGAATTTTCTATTTCAATACATATGTACCAAAACACTATGTCTTATCAAGTGATAATTTTGTGAGTAAATCCGAATTGGCGCGAGCATGTTTAATACTGAATCTATTACGCTATTTTCAACAATTGAAATTTGCGATATTATTCTTATTAACATTGCTTATTTAATTCCAACTGTATTAGTCTTGCTAATAAAGACATAATCGTGGCTGATCACTTCCCTTCGGTTACGACCATCAAAAACATATTTTGATAGCGTACTTGGAATTCTCTTGGATTTGCGCATCATACCACATAGAGTCAACACTCTTAATGGTTTAATTAAACAACAAGGATTATATATTTTCGACTTTGATAAGAAACTCATAGTTTCTCTTCAATATGCGAGAATACTATTAGACACTCTAATGCGATGTGTTCGTTTAGGTTAGTTAATTTCATTTCATCTCATCTAATCAGTTCTATCTATGGATCATATCCAGTTCCATTTCACTACCAATAATTCCTCAAAGAAATTCCTTTACAATGAAGTTGGTATTTCTTGAAACAACAATTATTTCTCAGTGCAACAGGATAGGTATTCATAAACATTATATGAATTTCTTTATTTATAAAACTAAGTTGGTTTTAGCTTACAAAACTTATGTTCAAAACATGAATATGTCATCCAGTGAGTCTTTCCTAAAATCCTTCTGGGGAGATCCATATAAGATCCCACATGAACAATTATTACGTGCAATCTTTCGACTTGCACAATCTGCCAACTCCTTGGCCTAGAATATGTTGGAGTTTCTTGTAAACCCTTATCTTGTGTGATTTTGTAAACTGTTATTTAGATGAAACAATATTAACCTTCTATACTAATCTTAAGTACATGACCTTATGGAAAGAAACTAGCTCAATTTCACTCTCAATCAATCGTACATTGTCCAACGAAGTTTGATTACTTCTTATTGACATTATGTATCACATGGAGGAGTGACTTTTGAGATTGAATCTTTATTCATTTTAGGTACGTTTAAAATGTTTTCCAAACCCTAAGGTAAAACATAGAAGTCTTTCGACTTCACTAGTAGGTTCTAGGATTTGTTTGTCTTGGTATTCTGACCTTGAGTTTGCTCAACAAATCATAGCCCCACAAACGATGGATAAATCCTTATCGGTTATATCACATACAACTCCTAACCTATGTTTCCTTGTCATAATCTCATTTCGACCTTGAGTTTTCTCAACAAATCGTAAGAGATTATTCACTCATACCTACCATATCGTGACGGCCTAAGTATAGTATATATACCTTGAGTTTGCTCAACAAATACATATAGTTATCTTATCTCATCTATTCAATATATTAATAATACTACACATAACATCCCTAGCTTGAGTTTGCTCAACAACTAAGGAGTATGCAAGTAATTTATTATATATATATATATATGGTAGAGGACAACATTATATGAAGATTCATAATCTTCAATATATTATATTGAGTGATATCGACTTATGGAATAGTGTATTTCTTATGAAATACCCTCGTGATTCAAGTGTTAGACACATCAGAAATCAAGGTATATGTACATTTACGTATATATTTATTCTTTAAGTCTATTTGGGTTTTTTTAATGTTCCAACTTTAGTTTATACATTCATGTCATATAAGTTCTATTGTTTAAAACTTTTACATTTCATATTACTTATATGATAGTCTTATGAATAATATTTTATTAATTAAATATTATTTAATTAATTTTAACTATTAACCCTTTAATTAATTTTATATTAGTATTTCAATACAACTTTTATATTAGACATATCTACTATAACCTTTATAGTGTATACTATAACCTTTATAGTATAACACATATATCTTATATATGTGTATTTTTATTTAATTAATTAACCTTTAATTAATTAATTTAATTAAATTTATTTAATTAAATTATATTAGTTTCGAAAGTTTATCTTATATACATACATGTATACTTATGTTATCTTAAATGTTAAAAGTAACATAACATATACATTCATGTCATATAAGTTTTATTGTTTAAAACTTTTACATTTCATATTACTTATATGATAGTCTTATGTATAATATTTTATTAATTAAATATTATTTAATTAATTTTAACTAATTAACCCTTTAATTAATTTTATATTAGTATTTCAATACAACTTTTATATTAGACATATCTACTATAACCTTTATAGTGTATACTATAACCTTTATAGTATAACACATATATCTTATATATGTGTATTTTTATTTAATTAATTAACCTTTAATTAATTTATTTAATTAAATTTATCAAATTATATTATATTAGTTTTGAAAGTTTATCTTATATACATACATATATACTTATGTTATTTTAAATGTTAAAAGTAACATAACATATATCAACATATATAATACATGCATATAAGTATTAATTCATTAACTCATTTAATTAATTTATTTTATTAATCTTATTAATAAATTTTAAATTTTGAAATTAATATTTAAATAGTTTCAAACATTTTGAACTTTTCATTACATTTTGAAAACTTATGTTATATTATAACCTTTATAATAAACATATTTTTATTTTAAATTTAACTTATAAATTTAAAATCTTGTCTTAGTTTTCAAAACTATTTTGAAAATTAGCCCAAGGCCCAATTCAAATTGGGTCTTTTCTATCAGGGGTAACCTTTGGGCTCACTTCACCTTTCAGGCCATGAAGGTAACCAGGTAGGACATGGTACTTGATTACCCAATTCCAATCCTAGACATCACCTTTCTAGACACTGTACTAAGTACGCAAGCTTAATTAGTTAGCCCTAACATGACTAATTTATACCGCATAGGCTATTGGACTCTGATACCATTATTGAAACTGGGCCAGCCCACAGCGAAAGAAATGGGTGAATTTCAAAAAATTTAACCATTTTGGATCTTTAATGGGCCTATGAAATCTAAATTCATTTGAAACTTTTCTAAGTTTCTTTTAAATAAAATCAATATTTTATTTAACTTCATAAATAAAGTTTCACTTTAATTTAATGTGTATGAAAGTTAGAGTATATTAAATATATTCTTATATACAAATTTATGTGTAATGATTACTTCCAAATTTATTCGTAAAAGGAAATATTTCATTTGCTTTCTCTTAACCTCTCCAATTAATGAGGGGGCATAAATTTATCTAGAGAAGGAAACTTTTCATTTTCTTTCTCTTAAATTATTCAATTAATGAGGGATCATAAATTTAGTTGGAGAATGAAACTTTTCATTTCCTTCTCTTAATTAAATTAAATAATTGATTAATAAAATAATATTAATGACTAATCTAAATATGACATGAAATATAAATATATTCACAGCAAATATTGTGCAAGTGCAACATATATGGAGTGTGCATAGTCAGTGGTAACTGTTATGTATACATAAAATAAACTAGAACAATTTGAATGGTTATTACATGGGAATTGACATGGAAATAAATAAGGGATGACAAGGGTGATTGATACATTTTCCCTTTTAGTAAACTTAATTAAAGCAACATATTAATGACAATCAATAGGTACCATAATGTAAGAATACGGAAGGTAAACAATGAATTATATGTATACATTATTGTCTTAGTTAAAAAAGAGAAATGATTTCATAATATGACAAATATATGTAAAGAAAAATAAATTTTATATGAACACATACAAGTGGATCCAAATAAGTATACATGGAATTCAGTCAAAGCTTTCTAATAATATAAATTAGATAGTTATTGCAGTCAATTTCAAAACTTTGATTTGTTGTTAAAAATCCTTTTATTCATATGTAAATATCTAATGCAATAAAAAGTTAGTAATACATGCATGCATACATACATTAACATTCAAAACTAAAATTACATTTTGTTATGAAAGATTAAAACATAGATCTACAATTGAAACATTGTATTGATTCCATATAAATTTCATTTTTAACTTTAAATATAATTCAATCAATCAACATAAAATGTAAATTTCCAGATTTAAAGAAATGGAATTTAAATTAAATGTTAAAACATAGAACTAAAATGAAACATTTTATTTTAAAATATATAGATTTATTTTCAATTTAACAAAGTAAAGAAAAGCAGCTAATCAATTCGAACATGTAGACATTCAGATCTGAAGAATTACACTTTAATTAGAATGTTTAAAAACATAGATCTATACTTAAATATCGTTTTAAAATATAAAAAAATTAATTTTAATCTATCGAATGAAAACTCAATCATATCATTCAACAAATAATTCAATCTCCATAAACAATTTTTTAATTAAGCAAGACAGTGATACATTATACAAATTATGAAAGTCAAATTAAATTTCTATCAAACATTGCAAAATCACTATCTGTATATAGAAAATGACATACCTTGCTACCCAATCCTTAAAACACACCTTGTTGATGTTGCCTTTGATTTGCAGCTTGAATGAAGATGCTTCTAGATCCGATTAAATCACCTTAGGATGTTGCCTAGAAATCACTCCTTGAATGATGATATCTCCTCAGATCTTCAAGATCCACATCCTATCCTTGCAAGAGATGGGATAAACCAATTTTGTTTTATTTTATTTGATCTTTTTATTTGGAGTTGACATATTTTGGAAATTTGTTTTTTTATGCCGTAAAAATGTAGGAGGAGAGAAAGAGAAAGAATGAATGAGAAGGAAAAAGAATTGTACGTACAAAATGAATTAGAGAATATGTTTTATTTGAAAGAATGAAAATTTTCTCATTCTTTAATTAAAACTTCCCAAATTGATTCCCTTGATTGTTTCTCCCTCCCCAATCCTTTCTTTACAGGTATGTCATCAAATGACATAAAATTTCCACAAATCATGTCATCAAATGACATAAAATTTTCATAAATCATGTCATTAAATGACATAATAAAATTTCCATAAATCATTTCATGCAATTATCTTTAAATTACTTCGATATCGTATATTAATATGTGCAAATATAACTTTTATAAATGTATTAAAATAATTACAAAAAACTTCCAAACATCAAATAAATAATAATTAATATTTCTCAAATATCAATTAATTTAATCAGTTTACAACATTTTATAAATTAATTAAATCATGTGGTTTTTCAGAGAATCCATCATTACGGTTGTGCGACTCAAAGGTGTAAATTCAATCAGCAATTAATATCGATCTATTCAAATATTAACGTTCACACGTCACTTAGTAGGTGGTGTGACATTTTGGCCGAATTTATCGCTTACATATCTTTTGGTAAAATCCAATTTTACTTATTATAAGCAGTACTTAATAATGAAAATTATTTACACCAATTCTCTTCGTCAAAAATTTATCACTTTGGATTTGTGGAATTTGGTAACTGTCAAAATTCCAATATCATCCACATTCAACGTTGTAGTCCAAGCACAAAGTCCTTGGTTCAATAATAACAATTATTATTAACCGAAATCCTCTGACCAGAGACTTTGACTTTGAGTTGACTTCAGTTGACCATGATACTAACGTCATATAACCGAGGAGACGAATCCTCTCTTGAATAGTGTTTCACTTCCAATGCTTCCACTTGACTCAACTATAGTCGTTTGATGGACGTTGTTCCATGATTTAACTATAATCAAAGCGGAGCTTCCACATTGAAGATCAATAGTATTCTCAAGCCGAAAGAACTGTGTTCATTAGTCACATCGATATTTTCTACTTGACCTTAGTTATACCCATTGTCCCAGTTTCTATTCCTTCATCTTCGTCTGCCTCCCCTTCCTTGCCTTCACCTTCTTCCTTAGCTTTACCTTGGTGTTCTCTTTTCAAATCTAGGCCGCGCAATGCTGGTAATTTCGTCCCTGTGAACTTTCCTCTAGTGTATGATGGGGAAGCCATTGTACCACCATCTGAAGTTATCCAAGCAGGAAATGAAGTGTGGGGTCAGTACCTAGTTGGTTTCTTCCTAGATAAGCCTCTTCCCTACCTTGTAGTGTTGAATCACCTTAAGAGGGTTTGGAAACTCAAAGGCTCAATTCAAGTCAAGTCTGATGGGAACTTGTTCCTCTTCAATCTGTCCTCTGATGAGGATAGAAGGAAGATTATCCAGTCAGACCCGTTAGTAATTAGGAACAAGTTTTTTATAGTGAAGGAATGGGATCCCTCCATTGGAAATAGTGTCAGTACAATCAAATCTGTTCCAGTGTGGTTAAAACTGTCCAATATCCCCCTTTATTGTTGGTCACATTTAGGCATAAACTGGTTAGCAACAAGAATAGGAAGATTTCTCTGTATGGACGAAGCAACTGAAAAGTTAGACAGGATTGGGTATGCTAAGTGTATGGTTGAGGTTTCTTCTATGTTTGAATTACCTGAGACGTTTTCAGTAAAATTGTTAGATGGATCTTCGCAAGTAGTTAAGGTTGATTACTTATGGAAGCCTAAGATCTGTGGGTCTTGCAAGGAATTCGGGCATGATAAGCAGGACTGTATGGTTCTAAATAGTTTAAGTGATAGGATGGAAGAAGCTCTCAATAAAGATCTTACTGAGGAAAAAAGGACTGATAACCTGAATAATAAGGAAGTTACAATTGATGATGACAAGGTTAAATTAGGAAGGAAGAATGGGTGGAGAAGGGTACCATTCAAGAAGGATAGGTCTAGTAACTATGTTAAAAGAAATGTGGTTGAAAAAGAAAATAGAATGTTTAAAAGTAACGTTCTTCCGGTGGATGGTAATATTGTCGAGGAAGACAAACCAAAAGATACAATGGTAATTACTGATGTTGTGGCAAATGCTGTTCCATTAATTCTTCGTGTAGGTACTGAGCAGACTGATGATTTTTCCGAAGCAATTATGACCCCTAACCCCTTTAATACATTACACTGTTCTGAAGCTGGGGAAGATTCAATGTGTACCTCAGTATTAATTGCAAATAAGAATAAGTCACCCCAGATGCACTTGAAATCTGATAAAGTACCAAGTCTTGGAAATCAGGTTACAAGTACAAAGTATAGTGAAGGAACTGCAATTGTAACTGGATGTACTTCTGAACAACCACCCTCAAAATTACATGAAACACATGCAAAGGTGATTTCTTCTTCTGTTCCCCAGCAGTGTCTTGAGCATGATTTCCTGCAATCCATTGAAGATTCCATCCTTTCTCTCTTTCCGTCCTCAACAATTAATCTGTCCCCTCTTCCTGTATCTGCCCCTTTGCCTTCACAGCCCATTCCCGTTTCCTCCCCTTACATTTTCAAGGGCACAATACCTGGTTGGGTCTCTCCTCCTGGTGAACCACCCTCAGTTAACCTCAAATCCTCTAAGTCTCCCTCTCTCTCTGCTAAGCTAAAATCAGCTAGAATTGATCCTCCTTCGACAAGGAGTAGGGCAGGTGTGTCTCATCTCTCCCTGTAGTTTTCCATGTTGAACAAAATTGCTGCTTGGAATATTAGGGGTGCTCATAACTCTGAGAAACTTGACCACGTCAAATCTATCATTCATGAACATAACATCAAAATCTTTGCCATTTTGGAAACCAAGCTCTCTCTTCCTTTATCCATCAGAGCAGCAAACTACATTAATCCTTCCTGGGATTTCAATCACAACTTGAATGAAGCCCCTTATGGTCGTATCCTTGTTGTTCATGATCCTTCAGTTTTCTCCCTCAATCATATTCTCTCCTCCACGCAAATGATCCACTTCCATGCTGTCTATCTGCCTTCTCAGCTATCCTTTTATATAACCTTTATTTATGCGCATAATGCTGTTGCCTCCAGGCAACCTCTTCTCAACATCCTCCCTTCATTACGTCAAAGCTCCCATCCTTGGCTTGTGTTAGGGGATTTTAACTGCTGCCTGAACCTCTCTGATAGGTTTGGTGGTCTGCCGTTGTTGCCTAGGGACATTGCTCCTTTAAACATATCACTTTCTGACTCTGGTCTACAACCTGTTGTACGCACTGGCGTGCCATTTTCGTGGAATAACAGAAGTCGTTCTGGCGCGCGTACTTTCTCCAATATTGATCACTCATTTTGCAATTCAGCAGCCTTCTCTCTCTGGCCTTCCCTTTCATCTTTCATGCCTCACCCTATCTTATCTGACCATTCCCCCCTCATTCTTACTCTTTCTAGTATGGCTTATGTAGGAAAGAGGGCTTTTAAATTTTATAATGCATGGGTTTCTGACCCTGAGTATAATAATATTATAACATCTGCTTGGTCTATTAATGTATATGGCAATCCAATGTTTGTTCTTTGCAGGAAGTTGAGAGCTACTAGGAAAGCTCTCCAACATTGGGCTCGTGAAAAATATGGTGATGGTACAAATCAAATAAAGAATTTCAAAGCTCAGTTGAAACATGCTCAAGACATGCTTATTGAAGATCCTACCAACCTTATCCTTGCTCAGAATGAATCCAATCTTTTTCTCCGGCTCAATGATGCTCTTAATTCTGTGGCAAGTATGAGGAAGCAGCAGTTTCATCAGAAGTGGGTTGCTGAGGGGGATAGAAATACAAAATTTTTTCATGCTTCTATCAAAGACAAGCGTGCTAGAGACCGTATTACCACGCTATGGGATGAAGCTGGAAATCTTCTTAATTCTGCTGGGGAGATTGACAGTTATCTCCTTCAGTCCTTCTCTGATCTTCTTGGTAACAGCTCTGACTTTACGCCTGATCTTGAAATTCTCAATAATATCCCCGTTCCCAAGTTGCAAGATGACATGAGGGTCATGCTTGTTGCCAAAGTTACTGACCCTGAAATCAAAAAAGCTTTGTTTTCCATGAAATCGAGCTCCTGTGGTGGGCCAGATGGTTTTAACATCATGTTCTATAGGAGTAGCTGGGAACTTGTTAAAACTGATTTTTTGGCGGCTGTCCATAATTTCTTTGACAAATTTAAGTTGTTGCGAGAAGTTAATGAAACTAACCTTGTCCTTGTCCCTAAGGTTAGACCCAGTATTAATGCAGCATCTTTCAGACCTATATCGTGCTGTAACATTGTTTATAAATGCATATCAAAAATCCTTGCTTCTCGGCTTGTCCAAGTTCTGTCAACAATTATATCGCCAAACCAATCTGCCTTCATTCCTTCAAGAAACATTCTTGATAATGTGATGTTAGCTCATGAACTAATTAATGGCTATGGTAGAAGTCAGATTTCCCCTCGTGCCATGATGAAGCTTGACTTAAGTAAAGCCTATGATAGTTTGCAATGGTCTTCCATTGTTCGAATTATGTCAGCAATGGGATTTCCAAAAGTTTTTGTGGCCTGGGTGTATGTTTGCATTTCCAGTCCTACTTACTCTCTTTGTTACAATGGTTTAACAAATGGGTACTTTAGAGGGAAACAAGGCGTGAGGCAGGGTGACCCAATATCATCATATTTATTTATCATTGTCATGGAGGCTCTCACTAGTATGCTATCCTCCAAGTATGATGATAGAAGTGTTTTGTATCATCCTAAATGCCAACCCCTTCACATTTCATCTCTTTTCTTTGCTGATGACATAATGATCTTCACCAAGCCTACTGATCAATCCATTCAACAAATTCTAGATATTTTGAACTCATTCTACAGAGCCACTGGCCTTAAGCTGAACTCCTCCAAATCCCAGATTCTTATTGCCGGTATGAACAGCGTCGATAGGTTAAGAATTGAGGTTTTGTCTGGTCTTCAACCTATGTGTAATAATATGACATATTTAGGCCTTCCTTTGTGCACCTCGCGAGTTACCAAATCTGCTTGCCTTCCTCTCTTTGATAAGATCACAAACAGGTTGTCTTCTTGGTCAACTAAATTTCTATCTATGGCTGGAAGACTTGTGTTGATTAAAGCTGTTTTTTTCTCGATGACTGTTTACTGGGCCAGATGCTTCATTCTTCCTTCCAAGCTCCTTCACATGATCAGAGCTGCCATGATGAGATTCCTTTGGACTGGTACCATTCATAATAGGAAGATTATTCCTGCTCCCTATTCTGCTTTGGAAAGGCCATTAAGAAAAGGTGGCCTTGGAATCAAAAATATCAAGCTTTGGAATATTGCTGCTATTAGTACTCATGTCAATGCCATCTTAGTCAAGAAGGATAGTCAGTGGGTGAAGTGGACCTTGAGATATCATATTAAGGATAAAGAGTTTTGGACCATGGAAGTTGCTCAAGGTAGTAGTTGGATATGGCGGAAAATTATGAGCATTCGTCCGTTATTACTTCCACTGCTAAAATTCAATTTATCCCCTAACAGTACTGTGAGCTTTTGGAAGGATCCTTGGGTTAATTATGGTTGTGTCTTATCTTCTCTTTTGTCATCTCATGATCAAGAGCAATCCGGAATTGGTTCCAACGCTAGAGCTATTAATTATATAGCTGATGGGAAATTGAATGCTCCGCATACTAGTAATCAAACTGTTAATAACCTGTGGAGAAATATGGCTAATTTCACTGTTATTACTGCTAATGAACATTCTCTTTCCTGGAGGGGTAAACCTCATAGCATCAGTATGGTCTACAACCTCCTTGCTAATGATGGGGAGTTGCCTGATTCCTTATGGGCCAAAGTGGTTTGGACAAATTTTTCGATTTGCTCTGATAATATATTGTTCTGGAAGGCAATTAACAAAGCTTTGTTGACAAGGGATAAGCTTGTGGCTGTTGGTATGAATGTGGTCAACCTTTGTGTGTTTTGCAATTTATCCCCTGAATCTGTTGATCATATTCTTTTTGAGTGCAGCTATCTTGTTAATATGTGGTTATCTTTAATGAATAAAGCTGGGGTTGATGGTATTCATGGTGTCTCCACTGCTGATTGGTCAGTTCTTCGCAAAGCAACTAGATGGAGATCCAGTCGAAGGGATATTGTTTTTTTCGTTCTGAAATTATACATACGCAATGTTTGGATTGAAAGAAATAAGCGTTGCTTCCAAGCCGTGGTTCTGCCAGCTTCGAATTTATGGCACAAGTTGATGAGAGAGATCAAGTTTGGTTTATGTGTGTCTGGCCATTGTTTCGCCCCACATCAGGTTGACCTGTGGCGTTAGCCCGCTTCAGTTGTGCTTGGCATTTCTTGTGCTTGGCCTGTTCTTGTTTCTGTTGTGGTTTTGCTTCCATTGTGTTGTTTTCTCTCTTTTCTCTGTTTTTTGTTTGTGTTGTTCGTATTTTTCTTTCTTTTAGTTCCTTCATGTTTATGTTGCTGTAGTTTTCTCTTTTTCCCTGTTTCAATAAATCTGGTAGGGGTCCAGTCAACCTCGCTGTCTATTCCAAAAAAAAAAAAAAGAAAACTATCGAGTGCGTCGTTCCATAATTATCCAATAACTATTAGTATGTGACCTCTTGGTGCTCCCAACAGTCATAAGTAATACACCGTCTAACATTTGGAGAGCGTTACGTACTCTAGTCTCAACGGATACATCGATATCCAGTCTCGATGCATCTTAACTAGGAACATTTAAAATGGTATATTTGTTTCATTGTGATAAATTACTCATGGTTACAACACTTGTAACTACTATCATAAAACATACCATTTACGGATTTTCTGTTAAATATACTTCTAATTAAATTGATTAATTAATATAACCACACTATATCAAGTATATAATAAAATACCTTTATTTCGAACAAGATTGGTTAATGAGTTAGATATATGTAACAAATTACATAATTGCCCCTAGGGCATACCCCTAACTCTATCAGTGGAGAGACAACAAAACTTTTTTTTAACTATTTCCTTATATGAGCTTTCATGTGCCCAACCATTTACAAATCTAAAGGGGAATTTTTTTCTTATTCATAACATTTTTTGAGAGAAATACTTGTAAGGGAGTATGATCACTAGATGCTTGGGGAAGCGTATTAGAATTGAAAATTGGAAAATATTTTATAAATTCTTGTTTAATCGATATTTTATCTAGTTTACAGTGAATATTCATACATTCTCCAGATTTTCAAGTAAATTTATTGCCAAAAATTATGGGCTCTACTAACCCTGTTTTCGATATAAAATTGTTTACTATTTCTGATTTTTTAAAAGGTATTGGGTTTCCCTCCCTTTTCTCAAAAGCATGTAGAACTTAACCGTGGGTTTTTTCATTCTTTTGTTTAACAGTTCTAGTTGTTTCCAAAGTGGAGCTCTTTCATTTTCACTATTTGATGCATAAACGAAGGTAATTTCTAAAAGTAGACCTCCTTTATTTATACATATATAATGTATATACTGTAAATTTATAAAATACTGTTTTATTTTCCAAATATTTGGATCCCATAAAATCATTATTCCACCATTTTCACCCATTATATTATTATTTATTATTCCCCAACTATTTAGTGATATGGTATGGTAAATTGCTATTTTATTATTATATACTTTATGCTTAAGTATTCCTAAGATGCTAGGCTTATAAGAATTTAAAAAGTTTGCTAAATCAGATTTTCTTTCTAGGGATTTTAGCCCCCTTATATTCCACACTTTAATTGACATTATTATATTAATTAATAGATTAATTGCAATAATTATAAAGGATACTATAAAGGATATTATTTTCATTCACAATGAAAGTCTGTGTTTTTCCTCCTTCACTAATCTCCTTCCCTTTATTGCAAGAAGCTTTGTCGTGCACTTTAAGACGACGGCCCCAATTTGGGTTTATTCATAATTTATTTGCTTCTAAATTCCCCTTCTTTAGTAATGTCTGCACTATTTGAGGAGATGATTTCATTGATATTCTTTATTTTACTCTTTTTTCTTTTGTCCGAGTTTTCAAGAGAGGAAATAAATGATAGCAGCTTTACAACATTTTGAATTAAGAGCTTTGAGTCTGCTCTTGCTCTTTATGGAGAGGCTATTATTGCAATGGAATTCCCTTGAGTAGAATCATGTTCATTTTCTTTTCTTATGTTGTAATCCATATTCATGCATTCATTACCTATAATCAAACTTGAGTTTTCCTAATGGGGGATGCTCAATGACATGTTTCATATAATCCCCATTTACTTGTAATTGGTCACCTAATGTTTGATTGATACTATTATCATGTTTTATTAGTGCATAGTGGGTACTTATATGCTTAGATCTTGATCCGCAACCCCACTTAATCTCTTGTCTCGAGTGGGTTCTTGCAAGATCTCATTTTGATCTACATCCTCATTTGACTCATAAGTGCTATTAGAAACTGTGGGATTTGGACTTCCTGATTTAAATCTCGCCTTTGTAACATTGCATTGTTTATTTCCATGAATTGGTTTATTAGAGTTTCTAAAGTTTTTTCAGAGGATTTGAGATAGTCTGCACTTGATTTTTTTTTCCTATGCCATATTTTTCACACATGCATTTTCTTTAACAATCATGCATTCTTCATCAGATTCATCATCATTATCTTGCAAGTTTTTATCCAAAATTTTCTTTTCTTTCCAAACTTTTCCAGATGTACAACTTTCTAGATTGTTACCAAAACAAGCACATGTTTTGCATCTTGGAGGAATCCATTCATACTCGATTTTTTCTATTAAATTTTCACCATCATGCATTGTTATGTAAGTTTCTTCTGGCAATTCAGCTTCTGCTTTGATTTTAACCAAGATTTTTGCATAATTGAGGCTAGTTTCTTTAGCTATTTGTTTGTCTAACTTTAATGGCACACCTACAACACTTGCAATTACACTAAAAGCTTTCTTATCCCATAGTTCAGATTAAGTTCAGGAAGCCTGATCCATATTGGGATAGTCGAAAGCAGATCTTTATCAAGTTTTACTTTACTGAATCACTTTTTCAAGATTATTAACTTTCCATTGATAAAATATGGTCCCTCATTAACCGCCTTTTCACAATCTGATGGGTTTGCAAATCTAATAATAAAGAATCCATTATTTCTACTGTAAATATCAAAGTTACCTATTAATTCCAAGTTCTTGACATGAATGCCTTGAAATGATGACAGGTTAGCTGGTTGCCAAAGACATAAGTGGTAATTGGCCTATTCCACTTACCTTCTGTTCTTCTACTAACCCTTTCTTTCACCACTATAATTTTCTTTTTGTTCAAGATGATTTGAGCAATATATTCTAAATCAAAGTCTGAATTAAAACCCCTATTTTTAATAACGTCGGCCCAAGATGAAGACTGTTTCGATCGATCGATTATTGTAGTTTTAGGTCGAAATTGGGGATTTGCTTCTCAAATTTTGACCTTGCATCAGGAGTAGTTTTAGCTTATCTCTGGCCATTTTTATATTATTGTTGGAAGAATGTTAGTCTTTCTTGGATTTCTTAGTGGTGGTTAAGATGATTGGGGTTACTCCTTCAATTCTTTACTATTCGGTACCCCTCCTCATCAACATCAGGAGGTTTTTCTTTAAAATTTGGTGGATAAAGAGGGTTTTGATTTGGCTGAGGAGGGAAGTTTTGAGGAGAAAAGTCAATTTGATCATTATTGGGAGCTATGAAAATTGGGTTTTTTCCATTCTCATTTTTTCTAGTAATATGATCATAGTTGTCTTATGCAGTTTTACTCATTGAGTTCACCTTCTTGGTAGCTCTGCCTATTCAAAAAACATTATAAGATAATATTTTGATACTTCAGTTGAAGGATCGATAATCATGCTTCACTCTATTGTTTGCATATAAGTAAATTTCAAAAGGGTATTTAGAAATAAAAATAAAGAAATGTGTAAAATAAATTTTATTCAGATTTGATTGGAGTTTCACTCGAAATAATGAGTAGTTATGAAAACTGACCCTTATATTAGAGTTTAAAATGATTCTTGATGCTCCGAGTGCAACATCATTTTCCCCAAAATACATTAGAACCATCATGTTGTGTAATGGCGGTCAGACCAAGTTCTCCATCTCTCCAGCACGTGGCGTACGCATATGAGTTAGCACGCACTAATTGTAACAAAAGGAATCCCCAATGTTGCATGCATACCAACTCATATTTACACACCATATCTCTATCAAATTTTAGCAAGTAGGACTATTCCAACTCCAAATCGTCGTTCCTGTTTCCACATGCGAGAAAACCCTAACAATTCCTCACTGACTCGCATCCCCTTAGAGTACTTTGAGAGTATTGTTTTGTCTACATGGATCAGTTCGCAACTTTGGCTCTGATACCACTTGTTGGTTAATGACGTTCGGACCAAACTCCCAATCTCCACTACCTGGCGTACACATATGAGTTGACACACACTTATTATAACAGAAGAAATCTTCAATGTTACATGTCTACCTATCCATATTTATGTTAAGAGGTCTTTATTATATGTTAAGGAATAAATCAGGCTTTCCAATATTATAATAGTTTCCCTATTGTATAATTCCTATAACATCCCCCACTTGGAGGCCCAAAACTAATGGCTACGGATGCTGCAGTCATCCATAGTCATTAATCTTCAGCGACCAAATACGTAATGTTAGATACATTGATATAATAGAAACACATGGATATGGAAAATTTTAAAATCATTAAACAACTTTCTCATTCCATTTCAAATCATTTCAAAGTCATTACATAATCCCAAATTCGAGAACCACGTTCAGAGAAAATATAATTATTACAACATATGCCAAGAGCAACATATGAAGATGCCCCCTTAGATGATCAGAGTCTAACATAGGAAATTAAACATCTTTGCCTTTACATCAAAACACCGCGGAATCAAAATAGAAAAGAACTCCTAATAGCTAGCTTGCGTTCTACTCGTCTTTGGAAGCTTATCCGTCTAAAGAAGAACCTGAAAATCCTCAACTCTCAAACTACTTAAAATCAATTAAGCACTCGAGAGTTTAAGGGGAAAACATAAACTTCGAGTCGGACATAAAACCTGGTATGAATAATAACCTGCCATCTCGAACCATTTAGATATCTAGTGAGACCACGCCGCTTAGCGGAATGGGTTTTCCCTTCACTGGTATCTTATCCAAAAATTTATAATAACCATATACTGTGCTCTGCATCCATAATGGTTAAAACATAGCACTTTAAAATATTATGATGATATGCCATCAAGCAAAACATTCTGGGTTTCCTACCCCCATTCATTTGACTATCTGTCTCGGTTATAGTTTCTAGGGTCACTATTAACTTGTTGGTTTTCATGGGCTGACTAATAACCTGTTTAAAGCTAATGGACTATCTGTCCGGTCTCATAGTTTTCATGGGATCACTAAGAACCTATTAGCCCCTGTCAATAACTTCATTATTTCATGGGTTCCCCCTGAACCTATTGGTATCCCCAATAACTTCTTTCATATCATAGTTTTCATGGGTTAACTAAGAACTTATCGACTTTTGTCAATAACTTTATCCGAATATAGTTTTCATGGGATCACTACGAACCTATTGTCCCCTGCCAATAACTCCTTCCAAACAAAGTTTTCATGGGTTTACTATGAACCTGTCTAAACTGACAACTTCTTTATTAGTCTTTGGGCATCCTATGTTCTAGCCTATCTGACCTCATGGATGCAATTCTACTCATAGAGGAGCTAACTCAATTTATATTCACTACTGGGTCAACCTAGCTGGTTATTCTACCCTTTCTCCCCAAAATACAGTAATGTGTCCATTATACGGTGAATGTGTTTATAGAAGAAGCAATTATAATAACATAACAATACCAACATCTATGGTTTAATATCCTGGAAATCATTTATACATGAAACATGGTTAATCCATTTAACCTATTACTTTATCAAGGAAAGCTTCTTCAAAAACTCTAAAATTAAAAGCCATTACTGTAGTAAAAGCCATTACTCTAAAATTAAAGCATAGGCCTTTCGGACCATCAAAACATACCTTTCGAAAGTATTAAAGTAACCAATAGAAGCATAGCTTCGAAACAATTTGAAAGTACC
The DNA here is from genome assembly GCA_030737815.1 of Allium fistulosum. NCBI lineage: Eukaryota > Viridiplantae > Streptophyta > Magnoliopsida > Asparagales > Amaryllidaceae > Allium > Allium fistulosum. Next base: position 179,040,819 of record CM060903.1, read on the forward strand.
CCTTTCGAAACCATTAGGTTTAATTTTAAACATATCTTTTGGGTAAAAGTGAATATAAGCGAAAGTACCCCTTTCAAAACCAATAATCTTCAAATAATAGAGTTTAAGGGAAAATGGATGGCTTCGAAACCAGCCTTTAAAAAGCGTTATTCTTTTAAGTAAACAATCAGAAGGATAGCTTCGAAACACCTTTCGAAGCCATTGCCTTGGAAACCTTTAGTATAAATGGCTACTGGAGCCCTTTCCAAAACATTGGGAAGTGGCTTATTACATTTATAAAACAAAAGCTACCTTTCGAACTCATTGATGACTTCAATCCATTCGAAAGGTATAAAGGGGGCAACATGGTTTCGACTGGGTTCAAACTACCCATTCAAAAGCATTGATTTTAAAACAAGGCAACTCATTCGAAAGCTACCCTTTAAAAAAAAGGCGATAACCTCCTCGAAAGCTATATTAAAGTAATCCAACCCTTTCGAAAGAATTCTTTTAAAAACAAGGCAAGCGGTATTTCTTTTGAAAGCGAAACAAAGGCCTCGACCCCTTCGAAAGCATGGCTTCGACTCTATACCTGCCGCCTTTCTCCAATCCACTACGTACCAACGCATTGATACCTTGTGTATTGGTTTCAACTTGGTTGGGGCGGAAGTATAGGGTCAAAAGGTAGCTACTGGTAGTGGCGAAACAATAAGCTTATGCAAAACTATTTTCATTGCCTTTTTAAGTATTACTTTTCAACTAACTTGCATATTTCTAAAAATATGATTGGTTGCCATAAAATTTATCAAAATCTGTTCTAAAAGACTATCGAATTTACTCCAGATTTAATGAAAGATAATTAACAAAGAAGCCATTCCCTTTACAAAACAATTTAAGACTTTTAATCCTCCATCTTAAATAAATTAATATACCTAGTAAATTACTTAGGAAATATCCCGAAAAATCATCAATATTCGCTTTTATTATGTTATCAAATATATATAAATTTCGGATCCAAATTCCTTTTTATAATTACCAAAATTAATTTTTAAACCCAATTATTCATATTCTCCTTTAAAAATTCATAATAAATTATCCCTAGCTTGGATAATTACAAAAAATTAAACCCATCTCGAAAATAATGTTTTACATAACATATTAACTCCTAATGGCATTCGAAACCCAATATAAATGATTTTAGCCTTAAAATCAAATAAAACATTTATCAAACAAACTTGTTTGAATATAACATATCATGTAATCCAAGCATATCATCATCAAAAATCATCATAATGGATTTAAACTTAAACCCGAAATCTAATGCTCTTTAAAAGCGAAAATGAGATGGTTTTGATTATTATTCACCTTGCTTAGAATAAGGAACTTGAGTTTGATCTTGCTTAATTCCCCTTGCTTTGATTCCTTAGCTTTTAATTGATTGTTCTCCTTTTCTTCCCCTAAGTTATGGTCGGCTTGCTCTTTGGTTTACGTTTTAGAATTTTGAATTATGAATGTGTAGAGTGGAAATGGGAACAAAGGTTTAGGAGTTATGGGGTTATGTGTGCGGCTATTACCCATAATACCCTTGTCTTATTCTCTTATTAGTTAACTTAAAAAACCATTTACATAAACTCATTCTCTTAAGTTTATACTTAATTAAGCACGGCCTCTATCTTCAGTTTTCAAATCTCAATCTCCTTATCTCTCTATTCTTTACATTATTCTATTTAATATATCTAATTAAATCTCCTGAATAATGTTATTAAAATTAGGGGTGTTACAAGCTCCCCCCTTAAAGAATTTCATCCTTGAAATTCAGTAAGGACTAGATACTAAACATGGCAATCATCTGTAATAGCTACTAACTACCATACTAGCCTACCTAACTAGCAACAGTCTACATAAAGAAAATATAGAACATACCCTCACAGCAAATCAGGATAAGTATATCTAATCCTGTCTTCTGTCTCTCAAGTACAGTCCTTCTCGTTGTCGCTCCACTGAACTTTCACCAACTTGACTGTCTTGTTTCTTAACCTCTTCTCACCTCTCGCTACAACCCGAGCTGGTTATCTAACAAAAGTCAAATTCGATTCTACTATCAAATCTTCCAACCCTGTTGGAGGAATAGTAGTCTCTGGATCATGCACATACTTACAAGGATGAAACACACGAAACACATTATGGACACCTGCCATACTGCTGGGCAACTCTACTCTATGTGCGAGCTTTCCGATCCTCCTATGATTCGGAAGGGACCAACATATCTCGGTTCCAGTTTCCCTGAGTTTCCGAATCATACCACACCCTTCATCGATGATACCATAATGAAAACTCTATCTCCAACTGAGAATTCTAGATCCTTACGCCTCTTATCTGCGTAACTCTTCTGTCTAAACTAAGCTTCCTTCATCCTTTCTCGGATCAACTCAATCTTCTATGTCGCCTCTCTAACCAGATCTGGACCCAAAACTAATCTGTCTTCCGTTTCCAACCAACATGCTAGTGATTTGCATGGCCTTCCATACAAAGCTTCAAAAGGCGCCATCCCTATAATAGTCTGATAACTGTTATTATAGGAAAACTCCATTAAGTGTAGGTGATCTTTCCAAGATCTACCAAAGTCTAGCATGCAAGCCCTCAATAAATCATCAAGTACCTTATTGACTCTCTCTGTCTGCCCATCCATCTGAGGGTGATACGCGGTACTCATCTGGAGCTTGGTACCTAACATATTCTGTAGACTCTTCCAGAATTCACTAGTAATCAAAGCATCTCTGTCACTGACTATGCTACTAGGAATTCCATGTAGTCTAACTATGTTCTTCATGAACAACTTAGCTAAAATAGGTGCCGTTCTGGTTGACTTAACTGGAATGAAATGGGCACTCTTGGTCAACCTGTCCACTATGACCCATATACTTTAATTTTCTCTATTTGACCTTGGTAACCCGTCTATAAAATCCATGGATATCAAATTCCATTTCCAAACCGGTATCTCTAAAGGTTGAAGCAACCCACTCGGCTTCTGATGTTCGACCTTCACTTGTTGACAGTTCGAATACTGCCTAACCCATAAGCCAACATCCTTCTTCATACCTTCCCAGTAGAAGCTCCTCTTTATATCTTAATACATCTTGTTTCGTCCAAGATGAATCATAAATTTGGATGGATGACATTCCCTAAGAACTTCTTTCCTTAAGTCCTTAACATTCGGAACACACAACCTTCCCTTCTTTCTTAACCATCCCTTCTGGTCAAGACTAAAATCCTTTAGATCATCGATCTTCGACCCAACCTCAAGCCTTCTAATCCTCTCGGCTAAAAATGGATCCTCTTTCTGGTTAGAAGCAATTCTTTTGATCAATACTAGTCGAACTTCCAAACATGACAACATGGTGGTGCTCTGAATAGAACTAGCAGTCGATCTTAACTGCACACTACAAGTAGTCAAAGCCTCTAAAATTTTCCATTCTTCCAACATGGCTAACACCACGTTTTGGTGTTTTCAGCTAAGAGCATCCGCTACTTTATTTCCTTTCCCAATTGTATACTATATACCAAAATCATAAGCTGTTAAAAACTCCAGCCACCTCTGTTGTCTCATATTCAACTCCTTCTGAGAGAATAAATATCTTAAGGACTTATAGTCTGTGTATAGCTCAAATCTCTCTCCTAAGAGATAATGTCTCCATATTTTCAATGCGAAGATCGTCGCAGCCAACTCCAAATCATGAGTAGGATATCTCACTTCATGCGGTCTAAGCTATCGTGAAGCATATGCAATGACTTTACCCTTCTGCATCAACATAGCTCCTAATCTGGTTCCGCATGCATCGGTATTCACCACCAACCCTTAGTTTCCGTCCGGAACTACTAACACAAGCGCGTTGGTCAACAAATGTTTTAACTTAAGGAATGTTTCCTCACATTTGTCGGACCAAACAAACTTCACGTCCTTCCTGGTTAACTTAGTCAAAGGCACTTCTATTCGCGAGAAAACCTTAATGAATCTCTGGTAATAGCCAGCAAGTCCAAGAAAACTTCTAATCTCAGCCACCGTCTCTGGTCTCTTCTAGTTATTAACAGCTTCGATCTTATCTGGATCGACTGACAAATGCTTCTCAGAAACCACGTGACCAAGAAACTTAACCTCTTTCTTCCAGAAATGACACTTGGAAAACTTCACTTTCAGCTGATGCTGCCTCAGCGTCCCAAGCACTACTCTAAGATGATCTTCATGCTCTCTTTCATCCTTAGAGTATACTAAAATGTCATCTATAAATACCAACACGAACCTATCCAAGTAATCTTGGAAAATTCGATTCATCAAATCTACGAAGAAAGCTGGTGCATTCGTTAACCCGAATGGCATTACAAACCACTCGTATGAACCATACGTAATCTGAAATGCTGTCAATGGAACACTGTCTTCTACCACTCTTAGCTGATGGAAACCTGTTGCCAAATCTAATTGGGAAAATGCTCTGGCTCCATACAACTGATCAAATAGATCGTCAATTCTCGAAAAAGGATACTTATTCTTAATCATCTTCTCGTTCAACTTACGATAATTGATGCACATCCTTAACGACCCATCCTGTTTCTTCATGAACACTGCGGCCGCACCCCAAGGCAAACTGCTTGGTATAATAAAATTTCTCCCTTCTAGATCCACTAGCTGCACCTTCAATTGCTTCATCTCAGTCGGTGTCATCCTACTAGGTGGTCTACTAACAGGTTCAACTCCTGGCACACTATCTGAAACTCAACAGCTCGTTTCAGTGGTAATCCTGTAACCGGCTCAAAAACATATGCAAATTCTCTTGCTATTCGAACCTGACTTAACTGTTCTTCTACCTCCATAGCTCTTAATAAAGCACAAGCACTCCGCTCAGAATCCTCTACTGAGAATACCATTCGGTTATGACTATCAAGGTGCCTCGGTGATATTTCCCTATCCTGGCAAAATATCCTAGCCTCATATTTAACCAACCAATCCATACCCAAAATGATCTTGAAATCTACGAAATCAAAAACTTACAGACTGCATGCAAACTTGTGACCTAACAAATCAAGTTCTAACTGGTCACATCTCATTCCCAGAGTTGCATACCCTCCTATCAGATTCGCAACCCTTAAGGAAGTAACAAGGTATATAGGTTCTAGACATAACCTACCAACCAAACATTGAGATATAAATGAATGTGATGCACCGGTATCAAATAGTACCCTAACTGGTATACTTGAATCAAAAGCGTACCTTCCATCGCAGTCTTTCCTTTCTCAGCAGCAATTGGCCTAGCATATGATGGTCCAACGGAAAAGGCCTTTCGTCTGTCCGCCTTGTCTGGTTTCAGACACTAATTCTTATAATGCCCTATTTGGTCACAGTTAAAGCACTTCACGCCCTTCTTTTCTGCAGCCTTCTTCCCCTTGCATGTCCGGCATTCATGAGCATAATGAACTTTCTTGTCACACTTGAAACAAACCAGATCGGCCTTTGCTTTCATGGCAGCTTCTCCCTTCTTAGTTCCCTTCTTCTTAAAGAATTTCCTCTTCTTACCCTGAGAACCTCGGGTTTCAACCGACTTCTCCTTCCCATAAATAGCAAGCATTTCCTCATGTCGGATTGTCATCTCCACAACAACATTACAAGGATCACAGAGATGTGGTAGGGTCTCCCTAGCAATCTTAGATCTCAATCCTCGAATAAGCTTCTCATTCCTCTTGATGATGGTGTCAATAGTAGCATACCCATATCTGGCAGCTCATCAAACTTCATAGCATACTCGATTACCGACATCTCTCCCTGCACTAAATCCATGAACTTCCTCAACAATGCTGACTTAGCAACTTAAGGCAAAAACCTCTGCTCGAATCTCCTTCAAAATTCTACCTAAGTCAACTCTTTCTTGGGAACTCCGGCAGTAGCACTATTCCACCAATGAAGCGCTGCTCCCTGCAACTGCCTAGAGGCTAGTCTCCTCTTCTGCTCATCGTTTGATCCCAAGTCAGCGAAGATTCTTTCACAATTCAAAAGCCAATTTTCAACTTCTATAGCATCTTATGTTCCCAATAACGGCTTTCCACCATGACTGGTATAATCTCTGCTCAACTTAGCATAGTTGTTTCCAATTGGAGCCACAGGATTAGCTCCTCCAACATTCCTAGTTACTCCAGCAGCTGCTCCAACTTGCATCAGATTGATGAAGAACTGATATAACATCCCCATATCTACTGGTGGATTTCCAGCACATACGCTAGCATCTACATTTCGATTAGCATTTTCCTGTCGACCTGGGTTCCTCCTAGTAGGTCGAACATTTCCGTTTGTTATGGTACTTCGTCCATCGAGATTTCCTCTTCCGTTTCCTACCTTCATATCTTCCTTTCTCGTAAATCTGCATACGAGCTTTAGTAAGATATAGAAGAATGGTTTAAGAGAGAGGGGAATACATACTTATATAGATTTACATATATTAAATACAAGTACGTTAAACCAAACCCCAATCTTATTATCTGACTCATTGGATTATGTTTTGAAAAATCTTTTAGGTTTAAATTTCTTAAGTCTTCACCCGCCGTTCGTAGCTCGGTTGGTTTGGGAGCTGGGAGATGGGAACCAAAGGACTGTGTCCGGGCAGGTTCGAATCCCAGCGCCAAACCATCAGTGGGAGTTTCAACGTTACGCATCCGTGTGCGACGACTAAATAAAAGCGGGGTAGACACACGGCGTGGGGTTTACTTAAGTGAGTATCAATGAATACCATGATCTTAAGGTTCCCCATGATCTCAAAAAAAAAAATTTCTTAAGTCTTCATAAACCTATGCTCTGATACCAACTTGAAACATCTCCCACTTGGAGGCCCAAAACTAACGGCTATGGATGCTACAGTCATCCATAGTTATTAAGCCTCGGCGACCAAATACGGTGATGTTAGATACAGTGATATAACAAAAACACATGAATATGGAAAATTTTAAAATCATTAAACAACTTTCACATTCCATTTCAAATCATTTCAAATTCGTTACATAATCCCAAATTTGAGAATGACGTTCAGAGAAAATATAATTATTACAACATACACCAAGAGCGACATATGAAGATGCTCTCTTGGATGATCAGAGTCTAACATAGGCAATTAAAAATCTTTGCCTTTACATCAAAACACCGCGGAATCAAAATAGAAAAGAACTCCTAATAGCTAGCTTGCCTCCTGCTTATCTTTGGAAGGTTATTCATCTAAAGGAGAACCTGAAAATCCTCAACTCTCAAACTACTCAAAATCAATTGAGCACCTGAGAGTTTAAGGGGAAAACGTAAACTTCGAGTCAAACATAAAGTCTGGTTTGAATAATAACCTACCATCTCGAACCATTTCGATATCTAGTGAGACCACGCCACTTAGTGGAACGGGTTTTCCCCTTACTAGTATCTTATCTAAAAATTCATAATAACCATATATTGTGCTCCTACATCCACAATGGTTAAAACATAGAAATTTAAAATATTATGATGATATGCGATCATGCAAAACATTTTGGGTTTCCCATCCCCATTCATTTGACTATTTGTCTCAGTTATAATTTCTAGGGTCACTATTAACATATTAGTTTTCATGAGCTGACTAATAACCTGTTTAAAGCTAATGGACTCTCTGTCGAGCCTCATAGTTTTCATGATATCACTGAGAACCTATTCGCCCCTGCCAATAACTTCATTATTTCATGTGTTCCCTTGAACCTATTGGCATCTCCAATAACTTCTTTCATATCATAGTTTTCATGGGTTGACTAAGAACCTATTGACTTTTGTCAATAACTTTATCCGAATATAGTTTTCATGGGATCACTACGAACCTATTGGACCCTGCCAATAACTCCTTCCAAACATAGTTTTCATGGGTTTACTATGAACCTGTCTAAACTGACAACTTCTTTATTAGTCTTTGGGCATCTTATGTTCTAGCCTACCTGACCTCCTGGATGCAATTCTACTCATACAAGAGCTAACTCAATTTATATTCACTACTGGATCAACCTAGTTGGTTATTCTTCCCTTTCTCCCCAAAATACAGTTATGGGTCCATTATACAGTGAATATGTCTATAGAAGAAGCAATTACAATAACATAACAATACCAACATCTATGGTTTAATATCCTTGAAATTATTTTTACATGAAACATGGTTAATCCCTTTAACCTATTACTTTATCAAGGAAAGCTTCTTTAAAAACTCTAAAATTAAAAGCCATTTTAAAACTCTTTTATATTGCCATGGGTTTTCCTTTTAAAAATGAGATTGGATTCTTTGTCTTGAAAACTAAGGCTTTCGAAACCTTAGACCTTTACTTTCGAAACCATTAGAATAACTCTCTCAAAAGCATTCAAATCTTATTTTCAAAATACTAAGCATAGGCCTTTTGGACCATCAAAACATACCTTTCGAAAGTATTAAAGTAACCCATAGAAACATAGTTTCGAAACCATTTGAAAGTACCCCTTTCGAAACCATTGGGTTTAACCTTAAACATATCTTTTGGGTCAAAGTGAATATAAACGAAAGTACCCCTTCTGAAACCAATAATTTCAAATAATAGAGTTTGGGGAAAAAAGATGGCTTCGAAACCATCCTTTCGAAAGCATTAGTCTTTTAAGTAAACAATCGGAAGGATAGCTTCAAAACACCTTTCGAAGCCATTGCCTTCGAAACCTTTAGTATAAATGGCTACTGGAGCCTTTTCCAAAACATTGGGAAGTGGCTTATTACATTTATAAGACAAAATCTACCTTTCGAACTCGTTGATGACTTCAATCTATTCGATAGGTATAAAGGCGGTAGCATGGTTTTGAATGGGTTCAAACTACCCTTTCGAAAGCATTGATTTTAAAACAAGGCAACTCATTCGAAAGCTACCCTTTAAACAAAAAGGCGGCAACCTCTTTGAAAGCTATATTACAGTAATCCAACCCTTTTGAAAGCATTCTTTTAAAAACAAGGCAAGCAGCATTCTTTTGAAAGCGAAACAAAGGCCTCAACCCCTTCGAAAGCATGCTTTCGACTCTATACCTGCCTCCTGTCTCCAATCCACTACGTACCAACGCATTGATATCTTGTGTGTTGGTTTCGACTTAGTTGGGGCGGAAATATAGGATCGAAAGGTAGCTACTGGAAGTGGCGAAACAATAAACTTATGCAAAACTGTTTTCATCTCATTTTTATGTATCACTTTTCAACTAACTTGCCTATTTGTAAAAATATGATTGGTTGCCATAAACTTTACCAAAATCTTTTCTAAAAGACTACCAAATTTACTCAGGATTTAATTAAAGATAATTAACAAAGATGCCCTTCCCTTTACAAAATAGTTTAAGACTTTTAAGTCCTCCATCTTAAATAAATTATTTACCTAGTAAATTACTTAGGAAAAATCCCTAAAAATCAACAATATTCGCTTTTATTATGTTATTATCAAACATATATAAATTTCGGATCCAAATTCCTTTATATAATTACCAAAATTAATTTCTAAACCCAATTATTCATATTCTCTTTTAAAAATTCATAATAAATTATCCATAGCTTGGATAATTACAAAAAATTAAACCAATCTCCAAAATAATGTTTTACATAACATATTAAATCCTCATGGCATTTGAAACCCAATTTAAACGATTTTAGTCTTAAAATCGAATAAAACATTTATCAAACAAGCTTGTTTGAATATAACATATCATTTAATCCAAGCATATCATCATCAAAAATCATCATAATGGATTTAAACTTAAACCCAAAATCTAATGCTCTTTAAAAACGAAAATAAGATGGTTTTGATTATTATTCACCTTGCTTAAGATAAGGAACTTGAGATTTGATTTTGCTTGATTCCTTAGCTTTTAATTGATTTTTCTCCTTTTCTTCCCATAAGTTATGGTCAGCTTGCTCTTTGGTTTACGTTTTAGAATTTTGAATTATGAACGTGTAGAGTGGAAATGGGAACAAGGGTTTAGGAGTTATGGGGTTATGGGTGCAGCTATTACCCATAGTACCCTTGCCTTATTCTCTTATTAGTTAACTTAAAAAACCATTTACATAAACCCATTCTCTTAAGTTTATACTTAATTAAGCACGGCGTCTATCTTAAGTTTTCAAATCTCAATCTCCTTATCTCTCTAATCTTTACATTATTCTATTTAATTTATCTAAATAAATCTCCTGAATAATGTTATTAAAATTTGGGGTGTTACAATTACTTAGGCTCTAAGCATTGTGGATATAAATAGCTAGTTGTGAATTCTATAACCATCAAAAAGTTGTAATGAATTAATCCATATATTTAATAAATCAAGCCACCAATTATCTTCAATGGTATCAACGCAACATTCTAATTTCAGGTTCAAATCTCCTTCATGTTACAACTTTTTTGTTTCTCCCTTCTCCTTGTTTACTCTCACCATCATTAAACTCCAAAAACATCACAGCCATATAATCCTTGTCTAAAATCATCCATCCTAATCTCCATAACTCGAGTCCACAAATCAAATCAATCTGACTCCACAAACATTATAACCCAGACGTCGTCTCGCCTAATCCAAAAACATCAAAAAAAGAAGAAAAAAAGGAGAAGAAAAATAATAATGGAATTTTGGAGTGCTGAATTGAAACCCAAATAAACTCTTAAATATGAACCGGATGTTGATAAGTATTTACAGCTTTCACAGACTACGCTCCTAGATTCAGAGAAATAGCGTAAAATGTTGTTCGATCCATAATAGTTGGCAATCATAAATTTGTTATTGGAACTCTTTCTGCAGAAAAATATATTCAGATATATCATAATTTAATATTTGATAAGGAGTTCCAATTGTCTCACAATTTCTCGAGCGTAACTATTCATTTCACCAGGTACAAGTCTCTTTAAAATATCCATTCTCTATGGCCACAGTTTATGTCTGCCTCTTCATTTTTAGGTAAATACATAATAACTCCTCAGACAAGCCATCTTTATAGGTCTTGGATTTCGGTGCTTTCCACCACATGTCTCAAGACCCATCATCTTTTGCTTCTTTTCCTTCATCGTTCTCTATTCCTATTATGACTCTGATGGCACTCTTATTCCTTTGGCTGGAATCGGTTATGTTGTTACTTCCAACTTATCTCTTTCTAATGTCTATCATATGCCAAATCTCACATTAAACCATGTATCTATCGGCCAGTTATGCGATTCTGGTAATATAGTAATATTTACTTCTGAATGTTATTTTGTGCATAATCTACAATCTTAAAAACTAATTGGGATAGGCCCTAAGGAAAGGGACTATATGTTTTGAATGAATTAAAAGTTCTGGTTAGTGCTACAACTAGTATTAATTTATCTTTCTTTCGTTTGTATCCTTCTTCCTTTATTTTTTATACACGACATTCTCATTTGGGTCATGTTTCATCTTCTCTTTTGATATTTTTAGCATCCACATGTGCATTTGGAAATTTGCAAACTCATGATATTTCTGATTGTAGTGGACGTAAACTGACAAAGTTTTCCACTTTACCTTTTAATGGTGGCATATATGTTTCTTCTGCTCCATTTGAAGTGATTCAATCAGAAGTATGGGGACCTTCTCTAGTTCCCACTAAAGAAGGGCCTTGATATTATGTATCCTTTATTGATGACTATACAACCTACTGGTGGGCCTATTTAATGAAACATCGTTAAGACTTTTTTGAAATATACAAAAACAAGCACTTATGAAGATATAACATTCAGCTACTATAAAGTGTTTTCAGGTGTGATTTAGATGCAGAATACACCTCTAAGAAATTTTTTAATTACTTTCCTTGTATACAACTATTCAACAAACCTTATGTACTGATACTCCAACAAAACGGAATTGCATAAAGGAAACATAGACATATTCTTGAAATCACTTGATCTCTATTACTTTCTGCTTCTGTTCCTAGGGGATTTTGGGATGAAGTTGTTCTCACTACTGTAGACTAATTAACACTATTCCATCTTTTCGCATTTCAGATATTTCATCTTTTGAAAAATTATATGGAGACGCACCCGATTATTGTATTTTAAAAGTGTTTGGGTGTACTTGTTTCTCCTTTCTCATGTAGAACGTAACAAGTTATCTTCTCGGTATACCATTTGTGTCTTTCTTTACTGTGGTGAGGGTAAAAAGGGTTATAGGTGTTTTGATATAGCCACTCAAAAACTTTATTTGTCTCTAAATGTTGTTTTCCTTGAATATATATCATTTTACCATATTCCATCCAGCACTCATATTTTAACACGATCTCATCTAGTTCATATTGATCCTTTTTTGAAGTTGTCTCCTCCCCCTTTATGGCCCCTAATCTCTAACTGAGCATATGAATCCACCTCTTCATCATTCCACACACATTCGTAATTCTACAAAATTACCTTATTTTTCTTATTATTGTTACTCTTCATCTTTTTCTTCATTCTTAACCTCCATTCATAATCTTTCTGAGCCAATTTCTTATAAAAAGGCAGTTCTTAAACCTTGTTGGCAAGTGGCTACAGATGAGAACTTTCTCCCTTACAAAGAATATGTACTTGGGATTTGGTTCCCCTATCTCATGGTAAGCGTGTTGTTAGTTGTCATTGAGTATATAAAATCAAAACCAAATCTGATGGATCAGTTGAAATATATAAAACTAGATTGGTTGCAAAAGGTTACTCTCAATAGTATGACATGGATTATGAGAAGATGTTTGACCCTATTCGTACTTTTATTGTTGCAGCTTCCATTCAACAATGGTCTATTTCATGAATTGATGTTAAACATGCATTCTTGAATGGTGATCTTAAAGAGAAGTTTATATGGAACCTCCTCCAAGTGTTCCACATGAATCTGGATATGTTTACAAGCTTAAAAATGCAGTGTGCTAATATAAGCAAGCACCTCATGCTTGGTTTGAAATTTTTTCTATTGTGACTCTTGGTTTCGTCTAGCTTCCATGATAATGCCTTTTTTGTTAAAAACACCAATGAAGGATTTATCATACTATTGGTATATGTTGATGATATGATTATTATAAAAGAAGATATACATGACATTTCTTCGTTAAAAGAAGAATTAGCTAGAAATTTTGAAATGAATGACCTCAAAAAAATTCTTAGGAATTGAGGTGACATAGTTACTAAAAGGTTATTTTCTTTCCCAGCCAAAATACAATTTTTCTTAGGAATTGAGATGGTATACTCATCTCTCCTTGCCTAGTCAAAATATGTCACAAATACTCTTGAGAAATTTAGACTTGCTGACAATATTATTGTTGACGCTCCTATTGAAATTAATGTAAAATACGCTTCTTTGGATGGTGTAACACTGTCAGATCCTACTTTATACTATACTATTGTTGGAAGCTTAGTTTATCTTACGATCACTTGTCCTGGTATGTCTTATGTTGTTCAAGTTGTTAGTAACTTTCTAGCTTCCCTAACTATAGTTCATTGTGCAACTATCCTTCGCATTTTAATGTATCTTGGTACTATTTTCCATACCTTCTATTTTCATCCACCTCCTCCTTAAAATTGCGTGCCTACACTGACACCGATTATGGTAGCGATCTCACAGATCATAAGTCAATTACTAGCTTTTGTATCTTTTCTGGTGATTCTCTTATATCCTAGAAGAGTATGAAGCAATCTGTTGTTTCTCATTCTTCAACCGAAGCAGAGTATCGTGCTATGACATCTACTACCAAAATGATTTTTTATCTACGTAGGTTACTGCAGATATGGAGGTACTTTCTTATTCTACTCTCATGTAGTGTGATAATAAGAGTATTGTTCAGGTTTCTCGTAACTCAGTTTTTCATGTGCGGACTAAGCATGTTGAGATTGATAGTCACGTCACACTTCATCATCTAGACGTTATTACTCTACCTTTCGTTCACTCTTCCATGCAGATTGCATAGTTCTTTACTAACTCACACTCAGTTTTTTGTTTTTGATTTTTAGTTGGCATACTCTCGACGCTTATGACCTGGCATTATCGGTTTGAGGGAGGATGTTAAGAGATCATTATTATACGTTAAGGAATAAATCTGTAATAATTCAACATCTAGAATTTCCCTTATTACAATAGTTATCATATTGTATAATTACTTAGGCTCTAAGCAATGTGACTATAAATAGCTAGTTGTAAATTGTATAACCATCGTCCAGTTATAACTAATTAATTCATAAATTTAATAAATCAATTCTCTAATATGTTCAACAATTTACACACCGCATCTCCATAAAATTTTAGTGATGTGAGACTATTCTAATTCCAAATCGTCATTCTTTTTTCCACAGGTAAGACAACCCTAACACATCAAACGCATATAAAACCATCTGCAAGTGCATCAACTTTGGGATTGCAAATTTCAATACAGTGTACAACTAAGATCACATTTATCAATTAAGGATATTGTTTCTTGATCATAAATATAAATTTAAAGCTTGCAAAAATAAATCAAAATTTCACCTTTACCCGACAAGCCACCAGATATAAATCAAATTATCTTATTTCATAATTCACCCAAAATTTAAACAATTGTTATCATAATGCAACTAAAATTAACAAATTATCCATATCTTTGCACATAAAGCATATTAGATTTAAAAAATGAAAATCAACAATCATGATACTTGATGTTGTCCATCAACTCATGCACTGCGTTTGTTTTTTGTTAAAAGGAATTTTAAAAAAACAAAGCATGCTTAACATGACAATTTTGACCTTCATTAATTATTATTACTACTATTGGCTATTTCATGTTGCGAGCATGCAGTTTGCTAGTTGGATTGTTCATATACCAATTTTATGCATAATTATTGTAAACTAGCAAAAGGTCGTGCTTAGCGCACGGAAAGATTGGTATTTTATTTTCAGTTGTATATATTGTGCAATCCGAAGAATAATATGGTTGAGCAACTGAAGCAAAAATGTGCTGAACAGAATAGATATAGGGAACTCATGGGAAATCAGTTTAATGTTTGTACAAATACTGTATGGATGAATATACGATCATGAATTGCAATGTTATTTAAAAATTTAAAGGCTTAGTAATCAAGTTTATGTATAAAAAAGCAGGGAATATACTCTTTCTTACTCAAGGTGCAGAATTCTTATGCACTATAATAGTACATATAAGACTAACCTTTCTGCAATCGGTTAATAAGAAGAACACTAAAAACAGTAATATTTGTATAACTCATTGGTGATACATAAAAATGGTTAATTATGTTTGCTCGGCAATCTACCATATAATCAATAAATAAGTTGCAACAGTTTTTAAACTCCTTCCTACAAATCATATGTAAATCTTCTCATCCTGCTGGTTAGTGCAAAGGTGCAAGAGGATACAAATTTTCAAAAGTACATGCAGTACCACGTGAGAAACAAGGAAACATATTAAATGAAATTCAAGTTGTACTAAGGAGATACTTATATTCTAAATCCCATCTATATTCAACTCAAAATCGTACAACTGATCTAAAATGAGCTGTCTCGGTAGTGCAGATACCACAGGAAAAAAGCAAAGGAAAATGCCCGCCTTAGGGAAATGAACACTCGTTGCTTTATGTTGTTTCTTGATCATAAATATAATTTTAAAGCTTGCAAAAATTAATCAAAATTTCACCTTTACCCGACAAGCCACCAGATATAAATCAAATTATCTTATTTCACAATTCAGCCAAAATCTAAACAATTGTTATCATAATGCAACTAAAATTAACAAATTATCCATATCCTTGCACATAAAGCAAATCAATAATTAAAAAAATGAAAATTAGCAATCATGATAGTTGATGTTGTCCATCAACTCATGCACTGCGTTTGTTTTTTGTTAAAAGGAATTTTAAAAAACAATGCATGCTTAACATGAAAATTTTGACCTTCATTAATTTTTATTACTACTATTGGCTATTTCGTGTTGCGAGAATGTAGTTTGCTATTTGGACTGTTCATATCCCAATTCTATGCATAATTATTGTAAACTAGCAAGAGGCCGTGCTTAGCACACGGAAAGATTGGTATTTTATTTTCAGTTGTATATATTGTGCAATCCGAAGGATAATATGGTTGAACAACTGAAGCAAAAATGTGCTGAACAGAATAGATATAGTGCACTCATGTGAAATCAGTTTAATGTCTGTACAAATACTGTATGGACGAATATACGATCGTGAATTACAATGTTGTTTAAAAGTTGAAAGGCTTAGTAATCAAGTTTATGTATAAAAAAGCAGGGAATATACTCTTTCTTACTCAAGGTGCAGAATTCTTATGCACTATAACAGTACATATGGAACTAACCTTTATGCGATCGGTTAACAACAAAAACATTAAAAGCGATAATATTTGTATAACTCGGTGGTGATACATAAAAATGGTTAATTATGTTTGCTCGGCAATCTACCATATAATCAATAAATAAGTTGCAACAGTTTTTAAGCTCCTTCCTACAAATCATATGTAAATCTCCTCATCCTGCTGGTTAGTGCAAAGGTGCAGGAGGATACAAATTTTCAAAAGTACGTGCAGTAACACGTGAGAAATAAGGAAATAGAATAAATGAAATTCAAGTTGTACCAAGGAGATACTTATATTCTAAATCTCATCTATATTCAACTCAAAATCGTACAATTGATCTAAAATAAGCCGTCAGTAGTGCAGATACCACAGGAAAAAAGCAAAGGGAAAATGCCTGCCGTAGGAAATGAACACTCGTTGCTTTATGTTTTTTTAAAATCATCCACCATCTGAAGGATGGTTTTAATGTTAGATGTACTTGGAAACCATGCTTTCTTTTCATGAAGCATGTGCAGGTTCCACATTCAGTTAATAAGGACCAGGGCCGGCCCAAGAGTATTCGGTGCCCTAGACGAGTTTTATTTTTTCATTTTTTTGCCTCATTTCTTTAAAAAAATTACAATAATTTTTAGTGTAAAAATAAAATGATTTTTTTTCATATATTAAACGATGATCATAAAATATTGGTCAATTAAGTCATTTAAAGTACATATCAAAAATCTAAACGATAGCATGATATTATAACACACTAATACAATTAATGGAAACAACTCCTTCATGCATTTTTTGAAGCAAACTCATATATAAACATATCCAAGTACTTCTTTTCAATTGAAATCATAGCTAGTTCACTCAATCTTTTTTGCGACATGGTAGTCCAAAGGTATGTTTTAATCAATTTAAGTTTTGAAAAACTTCTTTCCGCCGAAACGACCGTTACCGAAATAGTTAATAAAATTCGGTAAGCAACACAAACATTTAAAAATCCACTTATATCCTGATAAGATCTCAAAAAATTTAAAATATCAATTGATTTAGTTACTTTCGGTGGTAGAATCCTTTTAATTGTCAAAGCTTATGGAATAGTTCCTTACCACAAATATCTTGCTCTTCGTTGTGTTCTAAAAAAACCTTTTAATTTCATACAATGGTTCTTCAACTTGCCATCATCAATATTTTTAAACTTCAAATTCAACAAAAAACCAAAAGTTCCTTCTTAAAGCTTAAATTGCTCAAAATTTTAATTCATTTACAAAAAGAATAAAATCTATGTTATTCATTTTCAAAAATTTAATTCATTCACAGAGAATGAAATCAACACAATTCTATTTAATCCAATCATAATTTAATTCATTCAAAAAAATCAATGTCAATAATTTAATTACGTGTCTAACTATTTTGTATATTAAATTAACTTATTGAATTACTTGAAAGTGTAGTTTACTATTACTACTTAACACACAACTAAGATTTTGCCTTTTTAGGATCTAGCATATTTTGTGTAGCAAAAGCTTATATGAAATTTTATGCAATTTCAGGGAAAGTTGCCACTTGTTTCCACCAACAAATTGCATGACTTTTATCATATTCATTTTCAACAACTGAATTGCAATTATACAGTAAATCAATTAACAAAAAACATACCACATCAAGAGGACAGCAGGCAAAAATCATATATTTATATTTAAAATTTAATTAAAAACTTACATTTTAGGAATAGGAACAACAATTAAACCTCAAATCAGAGATTAGGGCAGCAAGCAGCAGCACAAGCATTGACAATTGAAATATAGGCATCGACATTTTGAAACTGCAATTGGGGCAAAAATTGGTCATGCGTGAGAGGCAGAGGCTGGTTTGGAATGGTCACGCATGAGAGGAGCAAGGCTTTGATCGCTTGGGAGGCTGGCTGGGTGTGGCCGCGTGGACTACTATGTCGTGGTTGGCTGGTTGCGCACGAGGAGCAAGATTGAGAAATGAGAAACGAATTTTTTTTGTTGCCCCAGGCTTTGCGTTACTCTAGACTAATGGTTTGTTTGCCATGGTCTTGGGCCGGGCCTGATAAGGACGTATGTAAAGTTGATTAATGAGTAAGCAACAAAATTCTTCATAACACATGAAATAAAATAATTGCAACGTATACAACAAGAATTTGTCGATATTTATGATTTGATTTTCTTGTTAATGGACGCTCTATAGAAATAAATAATGTTTATCACAAACAAATCAGTTAAAGATAACAACCCAAAATTAAAAAATCAATTTTTAGACATATAATAGCGTTTGAGACGGAATAAAATCGATCTCACGTAGTCGCAGTTTTCAGTTCGCAGTTGTCAAATTTATGAACAAAGAATTGCTTGCTTTAGTGCTGAAAATATCATACAACATCTTGTAACAGCATAGTAACTGTTTGAACCCTGACAACAATTGATAATTGGAAACAATTTAGTACGATGTTGCATAGATGCTTAAAAACTGAGCAGAATACCAATATTTTAATAACATCCATACACCCAAGTACAAAATTGGATTTGCATCTGATATGATGTTATCACTGATTCTAAAGTTTTAAAACCCAGTCGTGGTAACCTTTATATGCATAGTTCAATAGTAAATTAAGTTAAGTTAAAGGTTCACTTGGATCGACTTATATAAGTTGGTTTTTTCTTGTTGGAAGCCAAAACCTTTTCATTTTGGCTTTCAAAAAATCAAAAAGTGACTTATATAAGTTGATTCAAACGAGATGTAACTATTTATGTGCTACTATACTGACCATTTAGTTAAAAAATCCTAATTAACGATTGTAGCTCTCTACATTACTGTGCAGTAGGAGTTTTAGATTAGTGTTGCAATCAAGGAAAAAAAATCTGAAAAGCACTTAAAAAGATAATATACAACAGTATGAAATAGAGTAATGAAATCAAATTTGTAATATTGCTAAGGCTTACAATAAATGTGATGTGGCAATTCACCAAAAATGTTAAAAAATTGAGAAAAATAATCAATACGCAGAAAAAAGTTGGCACCATGTTTTAGAACTAAAACGTGTTTAAAAAATTCAAATATGTTGCTATGTTACGGGGAATTTTTAAAAAAAAACCTAGTCTGTGTATGTGTGTATGTATATAGAGGTAGGGAAGGAGAGTGTAACAACCCCACTAGCCTAGTTTAGCAAAGAACATTACAAGTAATGTCATCTGCTAATCCAGAGAATACGGCTTGTTAAGGGCGATCGAATTTGAATATATCTTTATACTAACACTGACACGTCATTTATACCTTTTTCACTTAATATCTGAACTGAATTTGACATGTACAGTATTAATACAAAGTAATAAACACGCCGATTTCTCATAATCAGAATAATATATAATATAAATAACAGTCACAGATCACAGCGGAATAAAATCTCAACTTATACATATACAAATTTTGAGTTTACAAAATGCAATACTAAACTCAATTAATATACATGTTTTGGTTTTCTACTCTTAATTATACATCTCAATTTCAAACAAAATTCCTAAGTGATATAACTAAATATCAAAGGTCCAACTTCTACTAGCCTAACCATCCATAGGTCTACTCGTCCTGTAACCTAATAGTCTCGATTTGACCCGAGCAAAATAACACTCGGGTCAGACTATCTATAAATATCCAATAAGGTGAGAATAGAATATAACACAAGAATAAACAACATATAAGTAAATATAGATGTCTAGGATATAATGAGTCAGAAAATTAATTTAATTCATAACGGGGTTATAAATTTAAGTCACAAACACGAACTAGTCACTAAACATAGAATAACAAAATTAACTTAACTTAGCATCCATTACAAGTCACAAGAATATATTTTTATTTCACGAACACAAGACACAAGAATATATATATTTATTTCACGAACACAAGACACAAGAATATACATACATTCATACACATATATATATATATATATATATATATTTCATGAACACAAGACACAAGAATATATATATTTATTTCACAAACACATAATAGTTACAGAATCCAATTTTCAGAATCTAAGAAATCTTACTCAAAACGATCGCAATGATCGTACTTAGCCCCGTAGCAAACAAACAAACAATTTGGTATCACACAAACCGATCTGATATCGGGGATCATACACAAGATGGGAATCACAGAATCACAAGACGATCTCAAGGATAGCAGACATGATCGAATGTATCAGATTTATTTTAGATTAGTACACTTGATAAGAAATCCAGGAGTAAACATCCTAAGGATCTAGCAGCCACTTGTCGCACACCAAAAGAGAGTAAACTCTAAAGTGCCAAATACTATCACCTTTAGTAATCACTGGAATTTAACCAATACGTCCCATACCGTATGGTGAAATCCAAGTACTTACTAAAAGCTAGTAAATATCACTTATTACGGATATCACCGAAAACCTGAATTATATTCTCTTTCGGATCTCGTAACCAATTATCGCACACCCGAAGAGAAAACAACTCTAAAGTTTTAATTACTTCCCTATAGTGATCACATGAATTTAACCAAAGTATTCCATACTACCGGTGAAATTCACGTAATCACTAATGGTTAGTAAATTCCACTTAAACGTTCTATTCAACGAGTTTATCCAATATTCGATGAAGCGTTATAGGAAAGCATTTAAACCAATCGACAACACTAAGTCGATTATTATCACTCACCACGTTATAGAACTAAGGTTCTCAGAACATTTTTTCTCTCTTTGATTTTCATTGTTTAAACACTTGTTAATTTTTGTTCACAAATCTATCTATTATTTCCAAAAACATTTATTATAAAACCAAGATTTTTTCCGTGTTTCCCAAAACCATATTAATGATTTAAAATTCCAAGAATTAATATGGTTCACAATTTATATTATCCTGGTTCTCAAAAGATATATTAACTTATTTCCACATATCCAAATTCCACAACTATTTTACTAGCACGTTTTATTGTAGGAAATTTTTTATTATTTAACAAGGTGAAATATTCATTTAAATTAGAATAATTCATAAACTCGAATTATTCGAAGATTTCACTTAATCTCACAAAGTTATCTTAAATTTTCAAATGTTATTTATTCTCAAAACCATATTTAATTACTCTTCCAAATCCATTTTGATACACATATCTATTTATTTCATTTAGCTCGAATTTAGGATTTAAAGATCTTCAGTTTTGATGACCTAAATCTTAAAAAAATTCAAAACTTAAAACATGAAAGTTGTAGAAAAGAGTCTAAGCATTCCAAAACTTTAAAAATTATCAAACTCCGATAAGTAATAAAAATATTATGGCTAAAACAATTTCTCAGATTTAACTTTATTAACATTGTTTTTCATTGACAGGCCAACGACAAGAAACGAGTTTTTTGACCATTTAAACTTCAAAATTATGCAAAACACAAAACATTAAAGTTATAGCACAGATTCCATGCTTTCACAACTTCAAGAATTATCGAATTCCGATTAGTAACGAAATTTTTTTGGTCAAAACAATTTCTGTGTTTCAAAGCAAATTTTAAAAACATAGGATATACAGGTTATCTCTTCTTCAAACCTAAATTTCTCTTAGTGAACTACAGATTCATAAAAAGTTATGAACATAAAAGTTGTTCCTTATAAAAATACCTTTCAGATGAAAAAAATCTCACTCAATTTTGATCTACCAATCAAAAGTTATGGTGATTTTAACATTAGGTTTCAACTAAGAAAATTGCACAGAGCAGAGATACTTCATCAGTTCAAATTCAATTTCGACCTCCTAAACAGCAGAATTTCGTAAAGTGATTACAAGATAATTTGTATCTAACTGAAAGAACTTTCTACTACACAAAGATTGAGCTATTTTGGATAATGTTTCACTAATATATCGCTTTTTTACTGCAGCAATTTTCACAAATAATTTTCAGCAAACAACAATCAAACAATCACTCAAGTTCAATTTCTATCAAGCAAACTAGAGTTTTCACAACCAAATCTATACAAATCAATTTCAATTTTAGAAACAAAACATGGATATAGATATAGATTGTGTGAGTTACAAAATAACTCACCTTATAGCCTTGGGATTGAACGAATTTTGCGATTTTGAGATTTCGATAATTGGGAATTAGTGATTTGCTCTCAGTTTAGAAAATGAAGAAGAGATTGAATGAGAACTTTGTTTTCAGAGAATGGAACGAAGAGAAGGGGAAATAAACGTATGAAGACTAAGTAATAAGGTTTTCTTATATGCACTAATGGGTTGCTATTTGTTTAAGTCCAACCCCATTAACAAAGTGTTATTAAATCTTATGTGTTACTAATTTTCCTTTTTTTTAACACTTATAAAACACAAATTTTAACTAAACAATAATTTATAAAATATGAATTGATTTATAGATTTTACCAAGACTAATGACAAGTCAAAATTCTCATTATTTTTAATAAGATTAAATTATTAATTATAATTTCTCAATTTAAACAACAAATTTCAATATTAACACTTAATTAAATTTACAACATTTTCCAATACAATTCTTATATTATCAACTATAAGAATTAACTTCCACAATTAAATTTCACAAATCACAATTTAGAATTAATTATCCATAATTAAAATTAACTAATTAGGTAATTAACAACAAGGTTGTTACAGAGAGTATATTAAGTATAGCAACTAAGAGTGTAAAAGTATTATTATGGCAGCAAAGTGCTCGTATATGTAGTAAAGTGGCGAATATGTAATATCGTTTCAAAGTCATATAGCTATAAAAAATACTTAGTCAATAGGTCTATGTTATATAAAGCAGTGGACATACGTTTGTAATTATTATCTTTTCAAATAAAATAATATACAACATTTACTCTTGCTATTCTTCTTTCTGCTTTACATTCCACAATCAAATTCAATCAGAATCTTAATTTGGTATCGGAGCATCAATACCTAATGGCCACAATATGATCGTGCCTTGTCAGAACTTCATCAGAGAATTATTATTATTTGGAGTTGGCTACACTTTTCTTCCCTTCAGAGAAGATCTCATTACCAAGGAAGTTGTATTTTCCCACATAAACCTACATTGCTATTCCCTTCGGAGAATATCTCATCACTAGGGAAGTCATATTCCCACATACATTCAACCATCCCTCTTAAGAAATCAGCTCTTGAAGCACTGTCAGAAGTCATTTTTCGAAGCAGTGCCTCGCCAGAAAGTGAGTCAAACCACTATCATCATCCCCAATCTTGGTTGCACCATATTCAGCCTTCATTTCTTGCATCTCATTTCCAATTTCCTAATCAATATCATACTGTGTTGATAACCAATAGCAATAGGAGATGAAGATCACTCCTATCCACCATAGCCACCAAGATCCAGTACCATTCAACAAAACCCACCAGAAGATTCAATAAAGTCCCTTATCAACCCCCAAAGCCAACTCATCACCATGCAACTCGATGAAGGCAACTACTTGCTTTGGAAGTTTCAGGTAGAGACTGGTATAAAGGAATATGGACTGGAAGATTATATTCTTGGAACAGCAATCGTTCTAGAAAGGTACACTGCAAATAATGAAGGAAAGTTGATCAGAAACAAAGAATATATCACATACACAAGACAAGATAGTCTATTAACTGCTTGGCTATTATCCTCAATAGGTGTTATTCTCCTACCACAAATAGTATGGTGCAAGACTGCACAAGAAATTTGGTCAACTATTGAACAAATTTCCAGTTCTCAATCATCAGCAAAGGTCATGCACTACAAAAGGCAAATAAAAAATCGAAGAAAGGATAACTTGTCTATAAGGGAGTATCCTACAAAGATCAAAACATATTGTGACCTTCTTGAAGTTGTTGGTCACAAGGTATCTGACACAAAACATATACTAAGCATTATGAATGGTTTAAATGAAGAGTATGAAGCTGTTGTTGCAGTAATCTCATCAAAAGAAACCACACTGACAATTCATTATGTGCATGCAACTCTTCTTGCTCATGAAGGCATAATCGAACAGAAAGAATCACTAGACATAGAAATCTCAATCAAATATGCAGTAAATTCAAGAAATAGGAAACAAGAAAGAAATCTCAAGAATAAGAATGATACTGGAAATCAGAACTTCACAAGAAATCAATCAGGAAGATACAGAGGAAAAGGAGGAAAATGGAGTAACAATAGACCAAAATGTCAGATATGTAAAAAGGTAGAACACACAGCCAACAAATGCTATTTTAGATTTGACTCGAACTATAATACTTCTCAGAATGCAAATACCCAGAGAAACCAGAACATGAACACAAACATAGCAATCAAGAAATACAACAGAGGAATCAAAAATGCATAACCTGAATACATGTGATATAGCAAGATCAGAGGATATTCGAAATGAATGTTGGTACCCAGATTCAGGTGCAACTCATCATGTCACCAACAATCTGCAAAACCTAAATCTAGGCAATATAGAATATAGAGGTAAACAATCTATTTGTATGGGTAATGGTGCTTGCATTAATATCACATATGCTGGAAATGCACATATGCAAGGTCAAAAAATTATGCACCTTAATAATTTACTGAGAGTTCCTGAGATTAGGAAAAATCTAATTAGTGTATCACGGTTTGCACAAGACAATGATGTATTTTTTGAATGTTACCCAGATCATTATCTAGTTAAGGATATTCAAAGCGAACAAATTCTACAAAAGGGTGAAACATACAAGGGGTTATATAGATACAACTTTTCAAATGTTAATCACTCAAGCAATTCAAGAAAGTAGTGCAATGTAGCAGAAATAGGTTTACCAGAGTCTACTATCAAATTAGAACATTCCAATGCAAAAGTTATAAAGAAAGTATTAGATAGTAATAAATTTGTAGTTAAAAATATACCTTCTCTTTATGTTTGCACTTACTATCAAATGGGAAAGATCACAAGCTGACATTTCCTAGTCACAAGCTGAATACTCCAAGCCACTACAACTTGTTGCAACTGACTTGCGGGGACCAGCACCTATTGATTCTGACTATGGATTTAAATATTATATATCATTTGTAGATGCATACTCCATCTGTACATAGATATACTTTTTGAAATCAAAATCTGAAACTTATAATGTGGTTATTCATTTTATTAAGAAAGCAAAAGGACTAATGAATCAGTAGGTACAATCAATAAAAATTGATAGGGGCACAGAATATAAGCCACTCAAACAGTTCTTTCAAAAGAAAGGATAATGCATAGAATGACATGTCCATATACCTCTGAACAAAACAGATTAATTGAGAGAAAACATAGGCACATAGTAGAGACTGGCCTTACACTACTTGCACAAGCATTACTTCCACTGAAATTTTGGCCAGATGCATTTGCAATTGGAGTCTATCTAATTAACAGATTACACACTAAAGTCTACAAGGTAAAAGTCCAATGGAAGTGTTGCATAGTGTAAGACCAGACTATCAAAGCTTGAAAACATTTGGGTGCATTTGTTTTCCTCACCTAAGGCAATACAACTTACATAAATTAAATTTTAGGTCTACACCATGCACCTTCTTAGGATATGCCAGAAATCAGAAAAGCTACAAGTGTCTAGATAGCAATGGAAAGAAGTTCATCTCAAGGCATGTGGTATTTAATGAGGACATCTTTCCATTTGCAACTTCAAGTGTGAAGACAACACGGAAAGTATTCAACTCAAGGTCTTCCATTCCACCCATACCAGTTTACACCAGAAGTGAAAGACAAGAACATACAGAAGGAAACCTGAGTGATCCAAATGCTCAACACACTATGTACAAATATGGACCAAGTCAAGACAACTCTGAATCACTCCAACACCCTATACATACTACACCAAATACAAGTAATCAACAGACAAACAATGAAGGAAATGATAAGGAACAATCAACAGATGTACAACAAGAACAACCAACGAGGGGGCATCACATGATAACAAGGTCAAAAGGTGGGATATTTAAGCCGAAGTTATATACTACATGTGCAAGCAGTGAAGTACCAGAAACATTTAAGCAAGCAATTATCAATGAAAAATGGAGGGATGTAATGAATAAAGAATACAATGCATTGTTGAAAAACAAAACCTGGAGTCTGGTTCCACTACCTAAACACAAGAATACAATTGGGTGCAAGTAGACATACAAAATAAAGAGAAATCCGGATGGTACAATCCTGAAATATAAGGCAATGCTAGTTGCAAAGAGCTACACTAAACAACATGGTTTTGACTTCAATGAAACTTTTTCCCCAATACATGGTTTTGACTTCAATGAAACTTTTTCCCCCATGGTCAAATCAACCACTATAAGAGTTATCTTAACCATAGCATTGCATAATAGATGGGGCATCAGACAATTAGATGTAAACAATGCATTTTTGAATGGTGAACTTCAAGAAGATGTGTACATGGAGCAACCACAAGAATTTACACAATCGGGAAAAAATGATATAGTGTGCAAACTACATAAAGCAATATATGGATTAAAGCAGGCTCCTAGAGTATGTTTGACAAACTAAAGGCAAGCCTCATCAATTCAAACTATCAACCAAGAAGGTCTGACAATTCCCACTTCACCAAATTTCACCAAGCATACCATAACCTACATTTTAGTGTACGTGGATGACTTTATAATAACATGAAATAGTGAAGCAAAAATTAATCATCTGGTTCAATGTTTGGACAAGCGGTTCTTAATCAAGGACTTAAGAAAACTCAAACATTTCCTGGGCATAGAGGTTAACAGAGCCTCAAGCTCAGAAATACACTTATGCCATAAAAGTATATCAAAGATCTACTTTTCATGGAAAAAATGAACCAAGCCAAACCTCTACCAACACCTATGATCACCAATCTACATCTGTCCAAACACAGAGGTGAGCCAATTACAAATGAAAAGGAATACAGAAGTATAGTTGGAGCCCTACAATATGCTACTCTAACCAGACCAGAAATAGCATTCAGTGCCAATAAGGTATGTCAATTCATGCATTAACCTCTAAGTGAACATTAGAAAACAGTAAAAAGGATACTAAGGTGTCTAAATGGAACATAGAACTACGGTCTTACATTAAAAGGCAGTAAAAATCTTACAATAACTGGATTTGCAGACACTGACTAGGCATCTGATCTCGATGATCAAAGATTTATTTGGGTGAAAGTTCAGTATCATGGTGCTCGAGAAAACAACCCACAGTTTCTAGGTCCAACACTGAATCTGAATACAGAAGCCTAGCAAGTGCTACGGCCGAAATAATGTGGTTGGAATCATTACTCAGCGAACTCAAAATCGACATTAACAACAAATCAGTAATCTAGTGTGACAATTTAAGCACCGTATCGCTATCTACAAACCCAATCTTACACTCAAGAACATAACAGATGGAACTCAACTTATATTTTGTACGAGAACAAGTAGAGGAAAACTCAGTGTAAATTATATTCCTACTCTTTACCAGAGAGCAAATATACTTACTAAATCATTATCTGCGAAGAATTTCTGCCGATTGAGAGAAGATCTAAAGATCAAAAGCTTCAGGAGCGAATTTGGGGACGATGGCAAAACCCTAGCTGAAATTGAGGGAGAGTTATAAGGCAGCAAAGTGCTCGTATATGCAGAGGTATAATACAATGTAAAAGGGCAAATATGGAATATCGTTTCAAAGTTATACAGCTGTATAAAGACTTAGTCAATTGGTCTATGTTATATATTGCAGTGAACATACGTTTTCAAAAAAAAGAATATACAAATTTACATTTACTCTTGCTATTCTTCTTTCTGCTTTACATTCCGCAATTAAATTCAATCAGAATCTTAATTAGTATGCACATCATATACGTAATATTCACTTTAGATTCAATTTGGGTACATGTTTGAGCTTATAAACTCCGATTGTAATACATAAATTCATATCTTTTCGTAACCAAACATGAATGCATGTCATCAACATTTTGAAGGATCGGTATATCAAGCCAGTTCAATGTTCGTACATTAGGCACTTTTTTTAGGCGAAAATGGGTATATGCATGCATGAGGAGATAGCAGTGGAATTTTCAACCTTTAAATATGTTTTGCGAAAATGGGTATATACATGGTAAACTACCAGCTTTCTAGTTTTCTGTGGAAAAACCAATCTCATCAATATAATAATAATAATTATAATTTTAAGTTAAAATATTAGTTTTAAAGAGGGTAAAAATGGAAGAAAATATTTATTGACCAAGAACCACTTGTTGGCGGGTATGAAAGATATGACTGAAATCACAATACATTGAATTTGATCCATTTATATAGCACCTAAAAACCAAGGGAGTGTTTGGTTTGTTATTTTTAGTTTTGGGTTTTCGTCCATATAAAAATACATTCGGCATATGTATATTGCCGAAAACGACCAATTTAGAAAATGAAGTTAACATAAAAAATAGAAAACAACTTTTTTTTGTTTTTCGTGTTTTGGGAAATAACACAAGCATGTGAAACAATCCATTCTTGCATCGTCCCTCTATCCCATTCGTTCTCTCATCCGTCTTTCTTTCATCCCTCCGCCGTTCCTTCGTTCTTTTACTATTTGACACACATATTAAAAACCGAAAACACAAAATTTGTTTTTAAACCAAACACTACCTAATGCTTCAAAAAACTTGAAAGCGTTGGTTTTCACAACACCTCGTAAGCGTAGTCCACCCGAAACCCATAAAAGCCAATTAATAAACTTCCCAACCAAAGCCTTAAAGTGTACACAGAATTATACCATACAGTTTGATTTGGAAAAGCAAACAATTATGCAAGAAAGAATGAATTTTTACTGCATTAGTATATCAAGGTTAGATTATGCGGACGTGAGATAGGACAATAGTTGGTTGGGTGAATGTTACTCTTTTATTTAATCTTTTGGCAATCATGAATGCAGTGGTATTTTCCATTTCAAAATTGACCTTAACTTGATTAGTATGTGCGTCCTTACACTGTTTTGCCTTTACTACTCCATTTTCCTGCAATTAAGAACACTATTTTTTAACAGCTTGTTTTATAAGCAGCAAAATATTCCAATTAGTAAAACAATATATAGAATTTCCATGTCATTTACAACAGCATGTCAAATGTGGACATTGGTAGATATATAGTAAATATTGTACTTACTTCATGTGCGATGCATGCGGTTGTAGTTACAGATCAGATGGTGAACATTTACATTATGAATATGATTGTGTTACATGTATGAACATCTAATTCTATCAAGCTACATGAAGGATTGAACATATAACTGACAAAATTAAAAAGATGAAAAAATGGCATGAAATTATTCCATTTCACGAACTCGACAGTAATAAAAGCTAGCTAGTATCTCTATGTCACAGAAAATATATAATATTCCTATCAACCAATATTACTTTATTTATGTCTTTTAATCATTATTTTCCAAAGTAATTATTCCATTCTTCTTACTATAGAATTATAGTCTAAATTAGGAAGCCGCATTATTCCAATTCTTGCAACGCAAAAATCTACAAATTAGTAATCAAATTAGAAATAAAATAAAAAAAATTATGCGACATCACTAATATAAACATTCCATGTGCAAACAAATAGTGAAGGGTATGCACTACATGATACCCTGATAGCACCAAATATATAATTTTATCAAATTAACTTCAATGTTAGGACTAGCAATTACCTGCTAATTATTTAAAACCAAAATCGCCTCTACCTACATCATTTTTATGTATGGAAGTACTGTGTTATTGGAAATATTCAGAGTGAAGTGGCTGCGCGACTCTGATCTGCTTTAATACCATTCAAACTCATCTCAGCCATTGATCAAGAAAACAACGGTAATGCTCAAAGATTATGAGGTTCAAAGAAAGCATGGATGTGGGCTTTTGATATTCGGCCCAGACTGCTAAACACAATTTGTTTGTAATAAAAGCTGAGCACTGTGAACTGTATTAAAGACTTCTTCTCTGTAAATCTTCATCCCTCTCAGTTTTGAAACCTGAGAAAGAATTGCAATAAAATTCTATCTTTCAAATTTCATAAAATTCATTTCATATACTTTCTATAATTTCGAATTTGGTATCAGAGAAAACAGCCTAACGGCATCAAAAAGATTTAACTCATCAGAAAAGAGAAAACAAGAAATCATCATTTGAGTAAATCTTTTCTTCTCATCATACTGTAGTATCATCACGTGAGAAGGAGATTCAACCATCAAACATCATTGCCTCGCCAGTATAGATTATCTGGCTGCAGTGATATCTCACAGTGAATCTGAATTTGAAACAGCAAATTTCAAGGAAAGAAAGCATTATCAAGAAATCAGAATTCATCTACACAAATTCAAAGAAAGTGTCATTCCAAGAAGAACACATCAGAAAAGATTTCATCATCTGAGTTCTTCGGTTACACATACCTTGTTTGTGATCAAAACTATCTTTCTTGAATTCAGGCTTCCCTTCAAGAAACTTCTATTTCTCTCTTTTCCCTTTGTTTTTTTTCCTTCAAGATTTCATCATGTCTGAAGAAGCTCATTCAGAAACTCCCATCAGTGGCAATGCTTCTCAAAGCACCACTTCAAATGTTGAAAAATTAGTAAAAACTGTAATCAGTCCTCAGAGCCAACTGATTATAGTTCATCTCAATGAAGATAACTATCTCCTGTGGAAATTGCAAGTAGAGACAACCCTTCAAGGATATGGTCTTGAAGGTTTTATACAAGGGACCCTCTCAATTCCTCCAAAGTGTATCACTGATCAAGAAAACAAGTTAGTCAGTAATGAAGAATTCATTCAACATCACAGGCAAGACAGACTCATATGCTCATGGCTACTATCATCTATAAATGCAAATCTGTTATCACATGTTATTGGGTGTAAGACTGCCAGTGAGATATGGACAACAATTGGAAAATTTTTTAATCAGCAATCAGCATCAAAGGTCTTATTTCATAAAAGACAACTGTACAATATCAAGAAAGGTAATCACCATATGAGAGAGTACTTGTTCAAGATTAAATCTATATGTGATGCACTTGAGGCAGCAAATCATAAGGTGTCAAATTCAGAACAGATTATGACCATTCTAAATGGATTAAGTGATGAATATGAGGCAGTAGTGGCAGTTATAACATCCCAAAGGAATCTACCATAAATAGATGATGTGCATTCTATTCTACTTTCACATGAGGCAAGAATTGATATAAAGAAACCACACGAGTCAGATCTTTTTGCTAATTTTTCTCCAAACCAAAAAGGTAAAAATTACAATAATAACAGAGGAGATCAGTATACTCAAAGGGGAGGAAATGCAAATAAATCAAGAGGAAGGGGCAGATGGAACAACAATAACAGGCCCAAATGTCAAATCTGTGAAAAGCTTGACCATACAGCAGCCAAATGCTATTTCAGGTTAAATCTCAACTGTGTTCCAGGTCAGGGACCAAGCAATCAAAGGAACACAAATCACAGTGTCAATATGGCACACATTCAACAAGAGACAGACAATCAGATAGATACAAAAACAACTCAAAATGAAAGTGCAAAGGCAGAGCACATTCAGGATGAAGATTGGTACCCAGATTCAGGAGCAACCAATCATATCACCAACAATTTGAGCAATCTAAATCTTGGAAACCAGGAATACAAAGGTATGAATACAATACGTATGGGTAATGGTAAATCTGTTGCAATTACACACACTGGCAAGTCATATATTATGGGTAAAAGACAATTATATCTGAACAATCTATTGAGAGTACCACTCATTAGAAAGAACTTACTAAGTGTGTCTCAATTTGCAATAGATAATAATGTTTATTTTGAGTTTTACCCACATTATTGTTTAGTTAAGGACATCCTAACTAAGGAAATACTTTTGCAGGGTAAATAATGTAGGGGCTATACAAGTTCAGTGTGGATAGTTCAAGAAAATCAGATTCTAAAAGAAATTGGTGTAATAATTCAGAGTGCAAACAATTAGAAACCAGTGAGATATTTGATAAGTGGCATTGTAAACTTGGGCACCCAAATGCCACAATTGTTAAACATGTATTAAATAAAAGTAATATCTCTGTTAATAATGTTTCTTTACCATACATTTGCACTTATTGTCAAATGGGCAAGAGTCATAAGTTACCATTCATAGACTCAAAAACTCAATACAATAAACCACTTGAATTGGTAGCTACTGACTTGTGGGGTCCTGCTCCTATACATACTGATTATGGTTTTAAATATTACATTTCCTTTGTTGATGCTTACTCTAGATATGTGTGGATTTATTTCTTAAAGACAAAATCTGAAACACATAATGTTGTTTTACAATTTATAGCCCATGCTGAAAATCAAACAAATTGCAAAATCAAAACTCTCCAAACAGATGGAGGAGCAGAATACCTACCACTAAAACATTTTCTTGAAGAGAAGGGAATTATTCATAGAAAAACTTGTCCCTATACTTCTGAGCAAAATGGGCTCATTGAAAGAAGGCACAGACAAATTGTTGAGACTGGGCTAACTTTATTAGATCAAGCATCCATGCCACTAAAATTTTGGCCAGATGCATTTGCTACTGCTGTCTATTTAATTAATAGACTGCCATCAAAAGTCTTGAATTTAAAATGTCCTACTGAGATGCTATTCAATATTAGTCCAGATTATCATAGCCTTAATATGTTTGGGTGTTTATGTTTCCATACATCAGGCCTTATAATGCTCACAAATTAAATTTTAGGTCATCACCATGTACATTTTTAGGCTATGCAACCAACAAAAAAGGATACAAGTGCTTAGATAAAAATGGTAAATTATTTATTTCTAGACATGTGGTTTTCAATGAAAACACTTTTCCCTTTAGAGATGAAAGCACCAAAACTACTACTAAAGTATACAACACAAAAGAGTCATTACCATCAATATATTGTCCACCATTAGAGATCATACAGTCTCAGGGAGAAACTGTTCAGAAAAGCAGCAGGCAACAAACCAGCCATTCAGAATCTCAAAGTCATGATTCCAGAAATGCAACAACAGATACTCATGTTGAGACTTCCTCTATACCTGATCAATCATCTCAGCAAAGAACAAGTGAACAACCTGTATCTCATCAATTACAAGATAATTCTCAAAGCAATGATGGCAATGCTCAATCAGAATCAGAGAAAGCTAGCCAACAACAAGCTACAAGTAGAGTCAAGCATCATATGGTGACCAGATCAAAGAGTGGGATATTCAAACCAAAATTTTTTAATACAGCACTAGATACAACTGAACCAAGTACACATGAACAGGCAATGCAAAACAAAAATTGGACAGCTGCCATGATAGAAGAGTATGAAGCATTGATGAAGAACAAGACATGGGATCTTGTTCACATGCCAAAGGATACAAATATTATAGGGTGCAAGTGGACCTATAGGTTAAAAAGAAATGCAGATGGTACAATTTCTAAGTATAAGGCAAGGTTAGTAGCCAAGGGCTATTCACAACAGAGTGGTTTCGACTTTAATGAAACGTTCTCACCTGTCGTGAAACCTACTACTATCAGAATAGTTATTACAGTTGCCTTATGTAGAAATTGGACCATCAAGCAACTAGATGTTAACAATGCCTTTTTGAATGGTATATTACAGGAGGAGGTCTACATGGAACAACCACATGGATTTATACAAGAAGGAAGAATAAATCATGTATGCAAATTACATAAAGCAATCTATGGCCTGAAGCAAGCACCAAGAGTATGGTTCGAAAAGCTAAAGAATACAATGATCAGACTGGGATATCATTCAACAAAATCTGACAACTCTCTTTTTACAAAATTTAGCAATAATATAATAATATATGTGCTGATATATGTTGATGATTTTATTATTACAGGGAATAGTGAGCATGAAATCAATAACCTAATAAAGCAGTTAAATCAGGAATTCAGTATCAAAGATCTTGGCAATCTGAGTTACTTTCTAGGCATAGAAGTTAAAAGGACTTCTAATACAATAATTAAATTAAATCAAAGAAAATATATATCAGACATTCTACACAAAGCCAAGATGAATCAAGCCAATTCAATATCTACTCCAATGATCAGTAATGTTCAACTATCCAAATATAAAGGTGAAGCTATTCAGAATGACAAGCAATACAAAAGCATAGTTGGTGCACTTCAATATGCAACTATCACCAGACCAGATATTAGCTATAGTGTCAATAAAGTGAGTCAGTTCATGCAAAGTCCAACAGACATACACTGGAAAGCAGTGAAAAGAATTCTAAGGTATCTCAATGGAACACTAGATTTTGGTTTAACCCTAGAAACCAGCAAAGTTATAAACATCAATGGCTATGCTGATGTTGATTGGGCCACTGATCCAGATGACAGAAGGTCTACAACAGGATACTGTATATATTTAGACAGAATCCTATATCCTAGTGTTCAAAAAAAACAGCCAATTGTGTCAAGATCAAGCACAGAGGCAGAATTCAGGAGTGTTGTTAATGCTATAGGTGAGATTATATGGATTGAATCACTACTAAGTGAACTAC
Source organism: Allium fistulosum (assembly GCA_030737815.1). Lineage (NCBI taxonomy): Eukaryota > Viridiplantae > Streptophyta > Magnoliopsida > Asparagales > Amaryllidaceae > Allium > Allium fistulosum. The sequence continues at coordinate 179,075,704 of CM060903.1, forward strand.
AAGTCAAGACAGAAAGTAAAACAACAATCTGGTGTGATAACTTAAGTACAACTCACTTAGCAGCAAATCCAATTCTTCACGCAAGGATGAAACATGTAGAACTGGACTTATATTTTGTTCGAGAGCAAGTAAACAAAGGAAATTTGAATGTAAATCACATACCTTGCACTTACCAGACTGCTGACATTTTAACCAAACCACTATCAAAGGCAAACTTCAATTGGTTCAGACAGAGACTAAACGTTGAAAGAGTCAACAACTGCTCCAGCAACTTCAAAGCAGAAGATTGAAGAAGACTTGTTATAGTTATAAGTTATCAACAGAGACTAAAAGTTGAAAGAGTCAACAACAGCTCTCAAACTTCAAAGCAGAATCTAGAAGTCGATAACTTTATCTTTACTCTCGAATTTCAAGCTCAAAATTTAAAAAGGATGTCAATTTTAGAAAGTTTATCAGTCTCTAAGAAGAGTATCTGAGAAATATCATCACTGTTACGATCTCCAACACGAAAGCTTCACATCAAAATCTTCTTTTTAGCTCAAACAATTTGTTGATGCTATTTATTTCTCAGACTCTTCATCATCCCTCATTATTTTGTTCCAGATCTCACTAAATGATTCAATTAAAGTTTTCGAGAAGAATCGCCACAAACCCTAGATAAATTAGGGTTTGTGAGGGAGTATTGGAAATATTCAGAGTGAAGTGGCTGCATGACTCTGATCTATTTTAATACCATTCAAACTCATCTCAGCCATTGATCAAGAAAACAACGGTAATGCTCAAAGATTATGAGGTTCAGAGAAAGCATGGATGTGGGCTTTTGATATTCGGCCCAGACTGCTAAACACAATTTGTTTGTAATAAAAGGTGAGCACTGTGAACTGTATTAAAGACTTCTTCTCTGTAAATCTTCATCCCTCTCAGTTTTGAAACCTGAGAAAGAATTGCAATAAAATTATATCTTTCAAATTTCATAAAATTCATTTCATATACTTTCTGTAATTTCGAATTAGTGTGAATCAAATTCATATGTGTAGGAAGTAGTCTAAATTTAACATGAACAAATCCATTCAAAAGAAGTATGTTGCCCCATTTAACACTAAACCATAACCAGTTTAAATCTAACTCAATTGTGCAGTAAATAGTCTAAAATTTGAAAGTTTTTGGCCATAGTGGTGCAGCTTAGAAACATTTTGACACATAGTACTCCAAAATATAATTCTTTTGATCATATAATTTTGCTATACTACTTTTAACCCTATGTGCCAGCATGTTTAAACCATTAATTGTAAAAATACAATAATCCTGTAAGCGGTCTTTGACATTTAATATACAACATGCATACGTAAGAGAGAGTGTGTGTGTGTAACAATAGTTATTCCCAATAGCTGCATGTAGAATATAATTTTAAAATAAATATAATGACTAAGGAGAGTACACAGTTACTCGATATTCAGAATTGATCAAAAATAGTTAAATGTGTAGCTTTGTTTAATTTATAATAACCACTATAACGCATGAATGAATAAAAGAAGTAAAGAAAAGGTTACAATGACATTTTGAAAACTCTAAATTGAACGACTGATTCATATTTATAATAATCTAATACATATGTTGATTATTGTATTTTTAATTGTGAGAACCTAATGACTCAATTCAAGTTGAATGTTTTCCCTCTTAAAATGTAAGTTTTATAAAGAACATACAATGTTGGGTTTGTTTTCACACGAAATCAATCCAAATAAATGCGAAAGCAATAACATCATGTTGTAGTGCGATAAAAAAAATAGAAACAAGAAAATAAAACAACAAATCACATAAGAAAGTAAATAGAAAGTTCACATACAGATTTATAGTGGTTCCACTATCACGACATAGTGTACATCCACTCTGGAGAAAAGAGATTTTATTATTTGTAAGAAAATTGAATTTTACAAGATTCATGATGGAGGCTAAGAAAAAGAATAAGAAATACAACTGAGATGATGATTCTACTCATGCCAATCTCTGCCTTTATATAGAGATTATTATTTTGGATAGAAGTAATTAATTTATGGTCATAAATTAATGTCTCTTCAATACTCTTATCCATACAGGAAACGTTTATCCATTAGATTATCCAGTTTCTCCCTATTTACATGTGGCTGATAAGATTCCTTCTTTAATCAGCTAACTAGGGAGTTAACCGATTTCTTCAATCTTCCAAAATAATTCTTCTACTCATGTAGGTAGTTTATTTCTCTCTTTAATGCTATAAAAGAAGCAATATATTTGAGTAATTATCTCAAATATCTTCCAAATCTTCTGCAACTGGAAAATTTGTATCATTGAAATCAACATAGCTTTCAAATCTTCTTTAGTATGAAAATACTGTATTATCAAATCTAATAATCTCCACTTTGATACTATATTTCCCCGCAAGTCTACCAATTCCATCTGCATCCTCTTACTCCGAGCAACTCTCGGACAAGACATCACGGATACTTCCCTAATTAGCTTCGGCATGGCTATTACCCATTTCACTTTGTCAACGAACTCCGGTAAGGCCACCGTCCGCCAACAAAGTGTTGAAAGTACCCTCTCTATGTAGAACCTATCAATCTCCAAAACAAACGTCTTCATCTACCAACTCACTCTCCTCATGTGCCACCAAGTGACACATAGCACTTCAGCAAGCAAATCGAGTTCAAGCAATGCTCGAACTTTGCAACAAATCTTGCCTTGTATCTCTCATCGTCCTTCACCTTATATGTCCACTTGCATCCTATGGATCGATTTCCTTGAGGGTGTAGTACCAATTCCCAAGTCTAATTCTTCTTCAATGACTCCATCCCTTTCTTCATAGTATGCATCCATTTTGAGCTCACACTTGAAATCATAGCTTCTTTAAGGTCGAAAGGCCCATCTTATACCATAAGCAGTGCGTGGTCAAATTGATTATCAAGGCTAAGATTTGCATAATTCCAGTCTCCATACCTATTTGGTGGTCTTCTAACTCTATAACTAGCTCGAATATGTGTAACTTCGCCTAAGCTTCTATCAACTCCTTGAGCTGAACCATCTCTAGCTTCATGACCATCACTATCATTACCAAAGAAATTTTATGGACCACCATATGATGTGTAAACAATTGCATTTACTCTGTCTTCTTTTACAGCTCTGACTCTACTATTAGGCTGGTATGTGAGAATAATTTCCATCTCCTTAGACCTTTCAGCTTCTGAATCTACCGAACTAGGTGGATTCCCCTTTGGCTTGAACATAGCGGACTCATCAAATATGACATGTTTAGAGTGCACTACCTTTCTATAACAGGTTCAAATGCAATACCCTTTGATGCCTTTTGTATAATCCAAAACTATGCCTTTACAGGCTCTAGCCTCCAACTTGTTATTTGTTGTATGGTGAACATACACATAGAGCTACCAAATATACGAAAATAATTGATATATATAGGTGTACCTTTCCACCTTTCCTGTGGAATCTTTCCATAAATGACTGAGCATGGAATTCGATTGATAATATACGCTGTAGTCGATAAAGCTTCAATCCAAAAGACTCTAAATAAACCTGCTATCAATATCAAACAGCGAGCTTTCTCCAGTAGAGTCATATTCATCCTTTCAACGACTCCATTTCATTGTGGATCTCCGGATGTAGTGAAGTGTCTCTAAATTCCATGCTGCTTACAGAAATTTATGAACTCCTTAGAAACAAACTCACCGCCATTGTCAAATATCAGCACCTTCAAATTTCTTCCGACTTCATTCTGTAACAGTGTCTTTCAAGTTTTGAACTTCTCAAACTACTAAAAGTTTCATCGATTGGTCGTGCGAGTTAAATCTTCAACAATGAAAATTTTCGAATTATACCAACATATATCATTGAAAATACCAATTTAATGTATCATGACCCGTCATTGGGTCAATAATAATAATAATAAATGTCAATTTCATTTTTTTATATTGTAGTAGTGTTTTTTATTTTTTTTAAACGAAATAGGTGTATAAAAAGAATTTTATATATATATATATATATATATATGTATGTATATATATATATATATATACACGGGCTGACTCTAAATGACTCAAGCCGTCACTAATCGGGCCGATGCCAGCCGATTCCATATCGAGTATACAGGTTTCAGCCGAGATCTTCTTCTTCACTTTCTTTGCTTAATAAAAAAATGATTTTTTTTCTTCCTCATCACCGATTCCGACCCTCTCCAGCCGTCACCCTCCGTCGTCGTCGCCGTAGAAGCCTAGAACTCGCCGGAATCTCCTCTTCTTCTTGAATTTAGTAATTTTCTAAACCCTAATTTCGAATTAAATTGTTTAATTAGGTTTAAATGTACATTATTGTGATGATAATTGGATGTAGGTATTGCTAATTTAGTGTATTAGGTTATTTTTAGTATGAAATCATTGAATTTGAAAGTGTGAATTGGGAATAATTGGGTGTAGGTATTTAGAATTTGAAAGTGTGAATTGGGAATTGAAAATTTGAAAGTGTGAAAGTGTGAATTTGAAAGTGTGAAAGTATGAATTGGGAGTAATTGGATGCATGTCGTTAATCGACTAAATATAAGAAATGTATTTAGAAGTTTGGCATGCGGGTTGGGATTTTACTTACAGTACCGCGTATTGGGAGATTTATTCACGATCGATCCCTTATATTTTATATTTGGATTGAATGAGGATGACTTGGTCGTCGAGTGTTGTTTGACTGGCCTGTGCGCCTTGTATTTGGATTTAGTGAGGACGACTTGGTCGTCGAGTGTTGTTTGACTGGCCTGTGCGCCATGTGTTTAGGTATTTATACCTGGAAAGTCTCAGTAGCCGGTCCATTCGGGCTATGCCGATATTATACGAAGGGCGTATCGCCTCGATACGCTATCGTTTATTTCTGGCGCCTAGATGAAGCGACTATTTGGATGTTTATTGCTTTATATGCAATAAACATCTTAATATAAATGATTTAAAGGAAATAATTTATAAATAAACTTCTTACTTATTTTAGTCTATCTTTAATTAATATCAATAATTTAAACGAAAATAAGATAGCAACAAAGCCTTTAGTCCCAAAAGGCTTTGGTAGATTAGAAAATACGATAATAATCACATAAAACTTCAGATGCAAAGTCTATATGCGTATAGGAATAGAAAAGAAATGCTGTCTAAATTTCTAATATATATGTTTTTAAATTAGGAAAAATGTTCAACTATCTTCTCGGCCGTACCTGGATGTATGAAAGTCGAACAGGAACGAAAGGTTCAACGAAAAAACATTTTAAGGATGGTGTACATGAATTTGTGAAATTCGCTAAAGCTAATAATGAAGAAGGCGACACACAAATTCGTTGTTCGTGTCGTAAATGTCGACATTTGCATTATCGGGAACCGGATTTAGTTATTGTACATTTGTGTAAATCCGGTTTTTGGCCAAACTATTATTTTTGGGATCGTCATGGAGAAAAAATTAGTGCATCTAATTTTATAGTGCCTGAGGCTGAGGTGAATAACAATAATGTTACGACGAATCCAATAGTAGATATGGTGGAAGATGCAGCACGGTCAATGTTCCCTACTGTTCAAGTTAATGATGTAAATGTTGAAGAAGAACCGACCGAGGGGGTGAAAAGAATTTATGATTTACTGGATTCTGCGAAAAGACCGTTGTGGGAAGGTTGTAGTAGCGGAACAGAATTGTCAGTTACTGCCGAATACATTACTATGAAATCAAAATTCAATTTTACAGAAGCTGGATTTACAGCAGTTGTACAAGCTGCAAAACGACATATGCCACCCAATAATCTGATGTGCGATAGTCATTATAAAGTGAAAAAACTAATGTCTGCTTTCGGTTTGCCATACCATAAGATAGATACATGTATAAAAGGTTGTATGTTGTATTGGAAAGATGACATTAATCTTAAGAAATGCAGAATATGTAATGAGGAAAGATACAAACCAAGAAAAAAAAGGAAAGGAAGTTCCATACAAGAGAATGCATTATTTACCCATCACTCCCAGACTTCAAAGGTTATATGCGTCGTCTGCGACAGCATCACATATGAGATGGAACAGTGTGAGAACGCAGGAAGAGGGGACTTTGATACATCCATCGGACAGAGAAGCATGGAAACATTTCGATAAGACTTATCCTGCGTTTTCCGCAGAGAGTCGTAATGTGAGACTTGGTTTATGCATAGATGGATTTTCACCATTCTCTCAATTTGGTAGTAAATATTCGTCTTGGCCTATTATCGTTACACCTTATAATTTACCTCCGTGGATGTGTATGAAAACTCCATATATATTTCTTACGATTGTCGTCCTTGGTCCTGATGATCCGACACAACAAATCGATGTTTATCTACAACCATTGATCGAAGAGTTGAAAACATTATGGTATGAAGGGGTGGATACATACGACGTGTCGAAAAAAAATAATTTTCGTATGTTTGCATCTTTGTTATGGAATATTGGTGATTTTTCGGCTTAAGCAATGCTTTCAGGCTGGAGTACGGCCGGTCGTCTACACTACAACAGTTTATGGGTTTCATAGCGTTTGAAAAACGCTATAACAGGCTACCATAGCGTTTCAGAGAACGCCGTGGAACCACAAGCTATGATAGGCCGGCAGCATTACATAGCAGGAAGGAACATGCTATAATAGCTAATAGCGTTTACAAAAGGGCATAGCGTTTGCAACCTATCATAGCGTTTTTTGTCTGTTATTAAACTTAAACGCTATAGAGAATATAATCCTTCATTTAACTTCTATAGCGTTTTCGAGCACATTTTATAGCGTTTCATCAAACCATGTTATAGCGTTACAATGTTTTCGATAGCGTTTCTTGTCATGCTTGTATAGCGTTTTTATTTTCTACTATAGCGTTTTTGATTCTATTATAGCGTTTTTGATGCATAAATCTTACATCTCATATAGAGTTGCGATAGCGTTTGATGAATTAATAGCGTTTTTCAAACGCTATTCTATATAATATTAATTTTCAGCATTTGTTTCAATTTTCTTTTTATTATATTATATATATATATATATATGCACACAGATAGATATATGTATACACATTACACACACACAAATAGATATATGTATACACATTACACACACACATGCACAGAGATAACGTTGCAGTGAATTCTAATTTGGAAACACACAATCAAACCAGTGGAAAAGTTTCAAATAATTCTGCTAATATTTCAAATACTACAAGACATGGTCGCATGATAATAGTTTAAAATAGTCTAACAAATGAACACAAATACTACAAGATATGGTCACATGATAATAGCTCAAAATAGTCTAACAAATGGACACAAATACTTAGTTATGGAGACGATGATACGGAAATGGCTGCTACAGAAGATTCTTACAAGGATCTAAACATTGCTCCAGGTTGCTTCAGTGTTAACCAAGTTCCACCAAAAACTGCACTTGGACGAGCAAATCCCTAAACAACATGGAGTGTGGAAACTTTAGCCTATTGTTTAAAAACAATTAAATACAAATGAAAGAGTGAGGTAAATGAATGAACCCAAGGAAGTTCTCCCAATCCATAAAGAGGGTATATATAAGGGGATCCTCCTTGAAGGCATGCCAATGATTCTACATAAAGCTATCCGGAACAAACGAAAAACCATATCACATAACTTATAAGACAAAAATATATCAGACATATACAATAACATGTTTGGTGAATACCTTCATTCTTTTGATTGTGTCAATTGCAGGCTGATCCAAGTACTTATCATCACTGTGAAATGCTAATGCATGGCCAATGAACTCAACTGTTCTCTCCTCTAACTCATATTTACTACATCATAGAAAGGAAAGAGCTTACATCAACAGAACTCAACTGTTCTCTCCTCTAACTCATATTTACTACATCATAGAAAGGAAAGAGCTTACATCAACAGAACTCAACTGTTCTCTCCTCTAACTCATATTTACTACATCATAGAAAGGAAAGAGCTTACATCAACAATATATAGAAATATGATCAGTACTTGAATCAGTTCGCTGCTTTCCATTTTATCTCAGTTACCATTCATGAATCGGATGGTTGTTCTTTACGTTTGCATAACCTAGACTATTTGGAGAATTATGACCCTCACTCCCACTCTTTTTTAACAAGGACCCGTCTTCTGTTCACATAAAATTCTAACAAGGAACAAAATATGTAGATGGTTCCTTGTTAGAATTGAAACATATATGTTGCAATAAGTAATCATGTAACGAATATAAGTGCTAAAAGATATATCTATAATTATTTATTCACATACAATTCTAACAAAATCCAAAGATCGGCAAAGTCTCAACAAAGGATTTGAACTAAGTATTACATGTATTAATGGTCCAAACCTAGTTTTAAAGTTAAATGAAACATGCTATAGACCACTGGCTTTATGCACATTGAAACATATTAGTCATTTTTTGATGTATAAAGTGCGTGGAAACAAACTTTGGGTAGCATCGTAGACTGAACTGTTTATATAGTCAGTGATATTTCATTGACTCAATAAAGAATGGACAGTTATATATATCCATCCATGTCGAGGGTATATTTTTACCACCGCTAACTTCACAATGATGAAAGGGATGTTAATTATTCATAACATTTAATTTGAAACAAAATTCTTTGATTATAAATGACCAAGAATGCAAGCCTCATCAACAATTTGTTTTTCTTAAAAAAAGGAATAAAAAGGTTTTGACATAAAATATAGTAGATAGAGTTCAAACCTGTTTAAGAATGCAAGCCTTAACAACCTAGATTTCTTTCTCATTGGCTTGCCTTCCAGAAATAAATCTATTATAGTCATGTCATGTTTCTTTTGTTGCAAGAACTACAAAAATAAATATGAAAGGTCCTCATGTGCTTGCATGATTAAGCAGAGTATGAGTGCCAACAGTTGTAGCCAAGCTATCTGGAAAAAAACAAACAGAGTATGAGTAAGTGTCAGTTTCTATCTACTGCAAGTGCATTGGAGTGAGGATGACATAGAAGGGAGGATGTGCAACAACCAAGCTAAACTACATTTTGATACCACCTATAATATTTCCAGATTTCGATATATTTAATTTAATGCACTACATTTGGATAACAAATGAGTAAAAAGATAAAGAGAAGTATAGAAAGTTTTAAACTTACAATTAGGGCAAAAAGAGCTTTTTCATATAGAAAGTTTGTGAGTAAGCTTCCTCTTCTTTGCCATATCCTGCATTAACAAAACAGACTTAGACTCACTGAGTATATTTCAGCATGCCATGAAATGTAGTGCGCATTTATCATTGTGCCAAGATCCCGTTTGTGGGTTTATTCATTTGTAATAAATGGGATGGCAATTATATCAAAAAATGTAGTTTTGGGTCATGTAAAATTGCGTTCCAGTTATTAACTTCATGCCTTCTTATGCCAATCCACAGATAATCTAGTTCTTCTTCTGACCACACATTTGAATACATGCCAAGCATATTGTTTGTAGATCAATTACTTTCTTTTGACCTTAAATTGTCAGTGATATTATAGTCTTTGATATGCGTCTGCCTATGATAAATTGGTCTTTCGGTTGAGAGTTGAGGACTTTTGCATTAATTACCTGAAATTGAGCCTAAAAAGTTCCTATAATGAGAAGAGATACTTAAAGTTTCTTCAGGTGAATGCTTTTCAGGTATTGGCACGTCTAATTTTGCTTAAAGTGGTTGTTCTTGTAGTGCTATTACTTGACTACCATGTTCTTGCAATTATACTACAAGACTGTTGAACCCAGAAGACTGATCCTGTTCTAGCAATGTTAATGCAAGACTATTGAATCCAGAAGACTGACCCTGCTCTTGCAATGTTATTACATGACTATTGAATCCAGAAGACTCACCCTGTTGCAAAAGAGTAGAAAATAAATCAAACCGATGTGCTTAGCTGCTTCAATTTCGTTCAAGAATATTTCAGTGGTAATCTCAGTAAGATAATTTCAGTGGCAATTATAAGCAAGAACTTGCATAAGTTGTCATTTTAGTCAAAGTCATCTCCGACAGCTACAAAGATTACAAATTCAATATTTTTAATATTACAACTTAAATTGATAAATTTACACAAAGTGAAATAAACTAAATGTCTATTTAACAAGCTTCCAGCATTATAGCTATACTAAACTAATATCTAATTTTGTTTGTTTTAGACTTTTAATGGTCGAACCACACATAGATGCATGTTTAGCAGATGGCTATAGCATATAGTATAGGTCCTTATTTAGTAAACAAGTGCATGCTACTATGTTTAATCACTAAAAGTCTAAACCTTCTGCAAAACATTTAAATGTTGAAAAGAAAATAGCTAAAAAATTAATTTAAAGTTTCAAACAAGTACATGCTACTGCTAGTTGTAATAATGAAACACAAGTAATACTCTTTTTCCTTTATCTATAGTAATACTTAAAACTATACTATACTTATTAGTAATTTTTCAAACAAAAAATCATTTGATGATTGGGAATGTCGCTTATCATATATATGATAAATGAGATTCCTATATGGTAACTGAGAGTCCCGGTCTTTGCAGTTTGTAGACAAAGTGACACTAATATATATCATCAAATTCAAAAGTAGTTAAGGTTCAGACCAACCTGAAAATAGTTGTAACTGTAGCTATAACTTTCATCTTCATTTTCTTCATCTGACTCAACTACGAAGGGTGCTCGATATCATCTTGATGGAAAGAAGCAGCCTTCTGAACATAAGGGTCGCTACCGAACAAGCTAAAATCACAAATCTAAATGCGATTGGTATGTCAACCCAGATCCAAACCCAATTTGCAAACACACCTACAACCCAAATCATAAATCTAACCCCGACTGGTATGCTAATCCATATCTGCCGCCTACTCCAGATTTGCACGACCAGCACTAACACCCATAAAATAAAATATAAACATCAAAATTAATAATTCATAGTTGTTTAATAAAATACAATGACAAGTTAGTAACTGAACAGTCAAATACAACATACATGAGTTAACTTCGGGCAGCAGCCCAACTATAACACAGTAAACCTTAAATATGCTCCAGTTCAGCACTAGTAAATATGCAAAATAATCTTCATCGACTAGTGAGCATATATTTGGTCCCTGCAAGTAACAAATGATATATTAACATGGTGTGAAGATTAGACTTTTGAAGGAAATAATAAAATTATGTTTTTATTCAAGTAAACTGAAAATTCATGCTTTTAACAAATCTTAAAGGCATAATATTTTAGACTGTATAACCTTAAATATAACATATACATGATACGTGTCCAAATACAAGTGCTGTATCGCATAATGGAAAAAAATACAAAAAATCATACACCAGCGAATTCACCATTGCTGGCATCTACCACTTAATGTGGGGGCTTCTTTCATCATCAGAAATTATTGTCACGAGTGGAGAAGTTGGCACAATGTAATGTACAACAAACCACTATAAAAATTGCATAAAACCTGATTTTGAATTTACATCATTTATCTTCGTACAATATAGTTGCACGAGGCAAAATAGGTCATAAAAACAAATGTATTCAAAAGTTTCCAGGTATTTACACCTTAAATAGTACAATAAAATCCACAAACCAACTGAGATAGTTTCAACTTCCAGCAACAGGCAAAAGGAATAAAATTGTTTCTTTCATTTAAGTAAAGCAGCTCCATGGCCAATTAAAAATACAATTTTATCAACAAAAATCCGTTTTTTGCACAATTTTTTTTTTGAATTTATTTAAAAGATAAAGTGATTTATATAAAAAAATTTAAAATAGCATATTACTTGGTTGTACATATGGTGGGTAATGCTACTTTTGGCTAAGACCAAGATTAAGATTAAAACTTCGCATAGATCGAATTTTTGTGTTAGCCTGTAAAATTTGTTAGCTGAGTAGTCCAACTAGGAAATGATGCCCAATCTATGGAGACAAAAGTAACTTCAAATTCAATTCAAAATGCGCCAGAGTTATAGTTTACCAACAACCATACCAATATTTTTATACAAGATGCTGATAGAGTAAAAGTATGAACAAAACAAATGTATGTTTAGCAGTAAGCAAATCAACTGCTTATGCATTATGTTGATTAAGCCTGTGACATAATTTGAGGTTTTCATTATCTAATGTATAATATCTAATCTGTCATGGTAGCATCCTATAAACCAACCCAATTTTTATAATAAGTATTAAAAAGGCCAGAAAATGCACAGGAACAAATATTTGTAGATTTGATCTTGAAATAAGTAAACAAATAAATTAACAAATTTTAAATAACACACTGTGAATATAGTATATTCCTAGTAATAATGAGGACCACAAATCATTTTTACCTATAACTTATAAAAAAATATCTGCCGAAATACACAAACGGATATGTACGTGACAGTGATTGTGCAGAAGACGGCTTCTATGTGAAAACCCAGCTATCCTTTAATTTTCTATATGAACAAAATTATTGCAGTAAAGGAAATCCTAAACATACTTAACTATTTTTATCCACATATGCACTATTGTGGTATGGTTACTGTGAACTGAATATTAAAAGTAAATTGGCAATATTGATTGGAAAAATAGTATGCAGTGACAACATTTATCACAGCATGGATCTTCAAACGATACCATGTTACCAACCCCTTTGGTAACAAATTTAGCACAAAAAAAATCAGGATGCGCAGACGCTTAGCATAACAAGTAAAATTATAAGACGTCTTTAAATATCATCTAAGATGACAATCGCATACATAAGGAAAAAGGTGTCAACGAATAAACTGTGCATCATCATCTGCCACTAAAATAATATCAATTATGATTAAAAAAATAAAGGCCTCTAAGTTAGATATCCCATAATACTGTGTCTTAAAAGTTAAGCAACAAACGAGCATCATTTGAAACATTAAAAAGCTAACATTTTAAGTTTAAAATCGTAAAAAAAGGCACCATCGTATGTGACAATGCGCAGAGGGTACAAGTAAAACGGAGAAAGTGAGAGAAAATAGCAACAAAATATCGAGAAAATAAATCGATTATGAAAAGAATTAGGTAAAGTTAAGAGCTTTTTTTAATAGATGTTGTAGTACCTCTCTCAGCCGTTCAAATTCCAGAGGTGCGGATTTAGGGTTCTAGATAGTTGAAATGGTGGCTCTGTTTAGGGATTGGGATCGACTATGTGAGAGAGATTACGACAACTATCTGGGATCGACTGTTGATGACATCGCTGGTTTGGCGATTCAGGATTTTGACCTGCGTGTTATGGTTTAGGGATTTTTCGATTTAGGGATTTTGCGATTTAGGATTTTAGTTGTTTTCTGGATGAGATGAAGTGAAAGAAGGGCTATTTTCTAGAGGAGGTGGCGAAGGACAATAGGCGCTTCGTTTATATTCCCGCACAAAAGAAATTGTTTCCCGCCTATGTTTCAATGTATAGCGTTGACTACGCAATATTAATTTCCCTAGTAGCGTTCAAAGCCCTACATTAGATAGCGTTTGAAGGGGATAAGCGAAAACGCTATATATCGATGCTGTCAAAAGTCCATATTTTTGTAGTGCTAGCTTGTCCTTACTGCATGGAAGATACACGGGCATTTTCATTACCGCATGGAAGGAAAATTTCATGGTTTGATTGTCATCGATGTTTTCTTCATGTTAACCATACTTTTAGAAGATAAGAAAAAATTTGTAGTAAATAGAGCAGAGAACAGACAACGACCAATGACTTTATCAGGTGAAGAATTATATGAACTAGTTAAAAAATATCCGAAGATACATGAAACTGGAGTACATACTGAAATTCCAGGTAAATCAAACTGGCATAATTGGTGCAAACAAAGTATATTTTGGAGTTACCTTATTGGAAGCATCTCTTACTACGACATAATATTGATGTGATGCACAACGAAAAAAACGTGTTTGATAATGTGTTTAATACAGTTTTGAATGTCAAGGGTAAAACTAAGGACGATCTCAATTCAAGACGTGATATAGAACAATATTGTAAACGTCCCGAACTTCATATAAACCCTAATGACAGTAAAAAACTCAAAGCATGCTATGAGCTAGACAGTAATCAAGTAAAACTTGTGTTGAAGTGGATTGAAGGGCTGAGATGTCCTGATGGGATTTCTTCAAATCTCCGTAGATGTGTTGACTTAAAAAACAATAAATTGAGTGGGATGAAAAGTCACGATTGTCATGTCATGATGGAAAATTTCTTACCCGTCGTTTTCAAAGAACTATTGCCCGTAAAAGTGTGGAGTGCTATAATAGAATTAAGTTTGTTTTATAAAGAGCTTTGTTCGACCACATTAAAAGTTGAGCGTATTCGTAAACTTGAAAATGACATCCCTATACTGCTCTGCAAACTTGAGAAAATATTTCCTCCAGGATTATTTAATGTAATAGAGCATTTACCTGTTCATCTTCCATATGAAGCACTTCTTCGAGGTCCTGTGCAATATGGATGGATGTATTCGTTTGAGAGGTAATTTTGAATATTTGAAATAATAATTTAAATTTGAATTTGAATTTGATGTAAGTAAATTTTAATCGAATAAATTTTGTAATAGGTACTTGAATCATCTCAAGAAAAAAGTTAGACAAAAAGCACGAGTTGAAGGTTCGATTTGCAAATCATATATCGAAGAAGAAGCTTCATTCTTTTTCTCTCACTATTTCAGTGACCATGTGAACTTATCATTTGCAAGTGTTTCGCGTAATGATGAAGTCGTTGAACAAGATTGTTCTAAATCAATGTTTTCTATTTTTAGACAGAATGGCCGAGCTGCTGGAAAATGTGTGGAAATATGGTTAGACGATAGAGATTACCATATAGCACACACATACGTTCTTCTTAATTGAGTTGAAGTTGCACCATTTATTAGGTAAATATTGAATGATAATTCTCGATTATAGTCTATATTTTCATTATTTACGAGTTACCCAATTTAAATTGATTTTGCACTTAATATACATATACATATATTTGCAGTATTTACGAATCAGAACATCCACTTGGCGATCTCAGCAAAGAATTTGCTAACTGGTTTACGAAATACGTTTATGATCAAATAAATCGTGTCGGTGATGAAGGATTGAAACGTCTTGCGATAGGACAAAAAGAAATGTCAACACTTATCCAATATTCTTCGTGAATGGATTTAAATTCAACACCAAGGAATACGGTGCTGAAAAAATGACTTATAACAGTGGTGTATTTGTCAAAGGGACTGATGATCCAGATGAACATATAAAATATTTTTACGGCGTCTTAACACAGGTTTTGGAATTGACATATTCAGTCCAGTCTGCATAAAAAGTATTTTTATTCAGATGCAATTGGTTTAGCAATGTTCCGGGCTCTGGTATCAACGTGCACAAAGACTATAAACTTATTGAAATAAACCATAACTCACGTTACTCAAAGTATGATCCTTTCGTGTTAGCCAAACAAGCATTACAGGTTTATTTTCCTCTGTATCCATCACTAAAACGAGATAAAGCAGACTGATCGGTTGTTTTTAAAACAAAGGCAAGATTTACACTTGACGGAAATAATATTCCAAACGAAGCAGCTTATCAAGCAGATCTTAAGCCAAATAATGAATTAATGATAACTGATGATCATGCTGATATAGGGCCTTTGAACGATGAATCAAATATTCTAATAGAAGCATTTGAGACTTTAGAGGGAAATGACGATATAGAGTGCGAGACCGAGTCAGAATCAGAAAACGACGAAGATTGATTATTAATTAGTGATGATGTAATGTATATAAGATGAAAATTTGTATCGTTTGTTGTATTATGTCAATTCTAAAACCTATGTTAATGTAATGAAAATTCATATCGTTTGTTGTATTATTCTTTTATTATTCTGCTGTGAGCTATATGTATGTGATTATTAATCAGTCTTGTTTTCTAATTATGAAATAATATATGTTTTTTTCATTATATGAAATGATATATATATATGCATGTTTCTAGCAGATATTATGTCACACAACAGGCGGTCCCAAGGTTCACGAGGCCCTGCTCTTGGCGATGGTAGTAGTGGTACGGCCGATAATCGCCAGAGAGCATACTTAGTGCCGAAGACCGATGAAGGGTAAGTATTTAATTTACTGCAACTTCATTATATTATTTAGTGCATGCTACTAGTATATTTATGATTTATTAACTGACAATATCAAAATGTATTCAGGGGTTTCGATTTACAGCCGTCCGAGCCCATTCTAGCTGCGTCTCGCAACAGCTACCGTAGTAGGATGACGGACTTGTGGGAGCAGTGGGATAGGATCCCACTTTATATCAGAGATGCCATATAGGCTGACCTCCAGGTAAGTATAAAATTCTAATTAATTTGAGATTGGCATATTTGATCTTTGAAAATTAATATACAATTTATATAATTCATTTAAATTTCAACGTGCAGGCGTCCTTTATTGTGGATCTCGAAGATCTTGGGACGTTTAGGACGCACTGGGAGAGGAAGATGAGAAAAAGCTATAGAGGTACGCTCTCCAAGATGAAAGAGGTCGGTAGAAAGCCAAACTGGATGAGTGAAAATTTGTATGCGCGGTTTGTGCAATATTGGGAAAGCGAAGACGCGAAGGTAAATTTTCTACTTTCATATGTCTGTAATTATAATTCGTTTAAATGTTTATATAATAGTTAAATTATACAGGCAGTAGCATCGAGGAACTCCGCAAACAGGCTTAGAAATCCTGCAACACACCGCGGTGGATCCAAGTCTTTTCAGCAATATAGAGAAGAAATGGTAAATATAAAAATTGTTATTTGTAATTTGCTTATAATATTGTTTAGTTATATATATGTATATATGTGTATATATATACATTCTTTAATCATATCTAATTTCAGACGAGGGAGAGAGGTGGTGTTGCACCGTCTTATTTGGACGTCTTCACCCGAACACACGCCGTCGAGCATACAGATGAAGATGGCATGGTAACATATGAATGATTAGATGCTAAATCAGCGAATATCCGGGTATAAAGACTATAAATTTTTTCTCTTATTTAACAATACATTAAATTGAATATTCATCTTCTCAAAATTATATTTCTAAACACAGGAGAGATGCGATTAGGAGATTGCTCGCGTGCTTGCAGAGTCTGGCAGGGAGCAGTTGACCGTTGAGGAGACGGACAGGATATTCGCTCATATTACCGACCCGCCAACCAGAAATAGACAGTATGGATATGGCAATCAAGCGGTAATATTTATTGAATTTAATTAATTCATTAACCAGTTTATAAATTTTATTGAATATTACGTATAAACTATAACTATGAATTTATTAATATACAGGCCGCGACGCAAGCCGCTTACAATAAACAACAGGCTAAAGAAACAATAGCGGCCCTGCAAGCGCAAGTCGATGAGTTGAATGATTGGAGGAAGACTGGATTGAAGCAGCAAATAGACGAGGCGATTGCTGCTTACTTGGCAGAGCACGGGACGAATATGCCGCCATCACAGGGATCTGGCGCTGTTGATGATTGGGGAGAGTGGTAGTATGTTTTTATATATGTTTTCTGATGAACTTTGAATGTCTTGTATATTTGATGAACTTTTGGTTGAATTTTGTAAATATTATGGATATTTGTGATGATGGACGTTTGGAGATGTATATTGATGTTTTGTGGTTGTTAATTGGGCATATATGTGATGTATATTGTTGTTTGGTGAAGTATATTTGAGGAATATATATGATTGTGTGGATGGAAGGTAGAAATGGCTGCTGGAAATGCAGAAAAATTTACCCATATTAGCGTCGGCTGGAGTCGGCTCGGCTCGGGCTATGGGTCATTTATTATTTTACACGTGGACTGAGTTTAGCGTCGGCCGGAGTCGGCTAGCCGACGCTAAACTAGGGGACGGACCCGTCTCCATTCCCGTCACCATATCACTTGGCGACGAGCTATATAGCGTCGGCTCGAGTCGGCCGGAGTCGGCTAGAGTCGGCTATATGCCGACGCTAAACAGTCTTCTCCTTGTAGTGATAGTAGCAGGTAACAACTACTGATCCGGTTTAGGTTCGAATACAAAGCAGACTTATGTAATACTCATAAGCTCCCAAAATCCAACCCATTTCACATATTAATGAAAAGAAATTTTCAACTTAAATCAAATTTTACAGCCAGTGATTTTATTTGGTTAATTAACAGAACCGAGTAACCATGTCGCTGCTTTGGTATACTATCAATTAATCTATTAACTAATCAACTTCCCACCTATCTTCATACCGAACAAAAAAAAGAGTTGTGCCATTTGTGCTTTCAACTGGTTAACAGGGGGAACAAAAAATCAAAATAATCTGCACTGTTTTTCCACACTACAATTTTTTTTCAACCCGTGATATTACAAATGTACACATAATTAAGTATGTGTGGCACAACAATTACCAAAGCTGACATTCGTAGGAGTGAACACAACTGGTCGATTGTGATTTCATGTTGCTAGTTTTGGCAATGCAATCTACCTCTACATAGACGAGCAAACATTTTAGCTTAAAACAGTAATCAAAGCAGTAACGTGTGTTATATTATGTGAACTGACGGTGTAGTAGACGTCGCAATGCTTTAATTTATCTAATTTAGGGATATTATATTCAATTAATCTTGAAGGCCCGAAATTAATGTCAAGGAATAGAGCCGAAAGTACTTGGCCATACAAATATATTGACCCTCGGATATCCACCTTCAGATCATATTTCCATACTACCTGCACATGCTTTTTTCAGGCCTTCTAGTAGTGTCCTATTATATTAGGTGTTGATTTGCGGTTGCAAGAGTTAGTGCGTTTGGGTGGAATGTTACAAGAAATCGAAAAAGGCGTAGGAGTCCTGTATTTTGAAATTCTGAACCAGCAGAGCGTACACCTAACCGAGGTGCGTTTAAGTTTAAGTAATAGATAAATAGATAGGCAGATTATTAGACTATGATCCATAATTGAAACTTACAATGGGGTCTGTATACCTGATATAAATAGGACTTCTTAGGAGCAATAAAATTAATTTACGAATTGCGAGTAGATTTAGGTTTTATAAAAGACTACGGCTCTGTTCGGTTTGCAATTTTTAATTTTTAATTTTCATTCATACAAAAATGTGCAAGACGCATTTCGAAAATGGTCAATTTAGAAAACGAAATTAACATATAAAATAGAAAACAACATTTTTTTTTATTTTCCATGTTTTGAAAAATAATGGAAGCACGAGAAACAATCCACCATTCCGTCGTCCTTCCATCTTCTCCGTCGTCCCTTCATTTTCCTTCCATCATCTCTGTATCACTTCATTTCTCTCATATTTGACATACATATTTTGAAAATAGAAAATCCAAAATTCGTTTTTAAACCAAACACTACATAATTTTTGACATAACAATTGTTTTTTCTACAAAAATCAGGAAGTTTATTATCGGTTTCCATTGACCATTGCTTTCTTATGATTTAGATTACTATGATAGGCAAAGATATCCAATTTTGGAGTACAAAGTTGTTGGTTTACTGATTTTGTTTTTTTAGAAAAAAAGGCAAAATATAATTTTTGAGTAAAAAGAAGTTGTTCGTTGCTATCGGTTTCTGGTTTTCATATCTTGTGAAACATAATGTGGTTTGGTTCCACTTCTCCTGGTCATTAATCTACACACTATAAATACCGCAATAATACTCATTATAACCAATTCAAATTTATACCAATAATACAATCATTTTTCCGATTATATGTGTAACAACCTAACTTTTTGTACTTTTTTTATAAATTAAATTTCATCAAAATAAAATGATCTAGTTCAATGTCAGGTAATATTTTAATAAATTGTTTGATAAAGGAATTATATATTTTAATAAATTAAAATAATTAATTAATTCCTTTTAGAAAATATATATATTGAACTCTAATAAAATAATTACAATGAATATAAAAACATTTATAAATCGTAAATACACCATATTCGATGAAACAAATTTGAAACAGATTAAAATGATACCTTGAATCATCGAACATATTTAAAAAAAAAAATTCAAGGACAAATTGGTTGATTAAAATAAATCAATGTGAAACAAAGTTGAATTGTTGAAATTAATTTTTTTATAAAAAAAATCATATAAAGTTGAATCAAAGTTGGTAAATATGGAGACAAATGGAAATTGTTTGACTTAAAGGACTTTTTTGGAAAAAAAAATAACTTGAGAAGAACACAAGTTTAGCTAATATGCTCCTTCATGTATTGGAAAGATCTATTACCACCCCATTTTTTACTCTAAGCCCCCTCAACTTCTATTAAATGATTAAAATCTCATTAATTACTTTAAACACCCTGATTATACCAGTTACACCCTTCATTTTTTCTTTTACCTTGTCGTGCTTCCTTTCTCATTTACTTTCCTTTTCTCTCACTGTCTTCCTCTTTCATTTTGCTCATCAAGTTTTTTTCCCACAATCTTCAAATCCAGCTTTACAATATTCATCAATTCCATTTTTAAAATACTTATAGGCCAACATAAATATGAATTCGATTTGCTTGCTAGTTAGAATTTGGAAAAGATTGATAGAAATCTAGGTGAACTTGACTCCATTATATTGTAACGTTCTAATTAATTGAGTTAGTATTTGATATGGGCATTTAATTGAATTATTTGAACTTCTTTTGTTTTCTTAGGCTTGATGTTTGAAAGTACATAGAGAAGTACAAAAGCTTTACTTACGGTAGACATGGGTAAATGAGGAATCTAGGAAGACAGTAACACGATGCCTTTGCTTGCCCGTAGTTTTCTCTTACATGCTTCATTCCGAAAGCTCATTATTTTGTGTTTCTGATTGTGAATTTCATGAGTCAGGATAATTTGGTCAGAATGATTTATTGGTTTCAACTAGGGGAGGAAGACATTTACTAGGGGTGGAAATAGACGTTGCCTCATATATTTTCTCCTATCCTTATCTCTTTTAATCAGAACCACCTCCACCTAACAATAAAAATCCAAAACCAATTTCCTTGCTTTCAAAACCTTATCCCTCTTCAGAATTAATGTCGGATGAAAGAAAATTGAAAAGGCACATGAAAAGAGAGATAGAGAGAAGAAAACATGAAAAATATGGACACACGTTCTCAGGAAGTGATGGCTCACGACTCTGACAATGGCACATGAGGAGAAGGCCTAGGTATTTGCTGTATGGGAAGATGGCAGAGGTTGGTGGCTTTAGGTGGAAGGATGCGATGCGATCTAGAATGGCCAGAGCGACGGTGTGATGAAGCAACAACATTTGTTTACACGCACGATTTGGAGGTTGCGGCAGTGTTGCATGTGTATGAAGGAGAGAGGATGACGTCATGCAAACAAGGAAATAATGCTAAGATACCGTTCGTAAGTTTTTTATCCCATTACCATTGGAAACGCATCCAACGTGACGGACACGGTAACGGTGCTTGCCCCTTCCCATGAACGTTGGAACCATTGGGATGGAAGATATGTTGGCGTCTGATGCGTTGGACGTGAAGACCTAATCCCCCCAAGGTTTCTTCTTCTCCTTTCCCTCCCCCTTCTATATTTTTCATCCTTCATCACCTCTAGTTCCACACCTTCAATATGATAAATCAATAATTTTTATCTACCTATTTGAATATTTATTCAGGTATACTTTTACATTTCTGTGTATATGTTTTTCGTTTTTACGGTATATAATTTTCTTGAATTTTTTTTGCATTATTTGTTAATTTTGAATTTTCGGATGACGCGGTCATTTTGAAAGATCCCACACAATTAGACGTCTGATGCTTCTCAGGTTCTGCTGAAATGTGCTGTAGAAGCATATAGTGTCTGTGATAGTAATAAAAAATGAGTGCACAAAGCTATAGCAGAAAAGTTCAACCGAGTCGTATAAAACAATTTATTCCTTGGACCAATAGATGAAATCAAAGTCCGACATAAATACGATAGTCACGGAAGAGAATGAGTTAAATGAAAAAGTTTATGCATCGTTATTGGCTCTAGCTGGGATATTCAAAGTCAAACTGTTATAGGCAGTGAGGAATGATGGAATGATCGTGTGAAGGTATTTTACACATGCGTTTTAGTTTTTTTAATGATTTATTTAAAAAAATTGGTTTTACTTTTAAGAATTTGGACATATTGTTTTGAAATATAGAATAGGACCGATTGATAATTTGGAGTTGATGCAACAATTGTTTCAAAGGACAAATGCAACCGGACAAATATCATATACGCCCGATGCTATAAGAACCACCGCAACAACAAATCCCCCTTACACAAACCAGTTTGATAGAACATGGACTTTTGATGGATTTTATAGTCAGCTAGATCAAACCCACTATCGACAAATTTCAAATTTGAATTCAGCAAACAATCCTCCATTGCAACTAACTCCACACGTTGGTTCATTGTCTGGTGCACATAGTAGTGCGAGAAGACTTTAGGGAGAAACTAATGAGAAGCCGTGCTAGATCATTGACCGAATGCATGAGAGATAGATGAAAAAATCTCATATGGATTCAGATAGTCTGAACACAGGCAATAACACAAACAATGTAGATTCCCATGAAATTCTATAAACTATGCAAATATGGTTGCACGCCTTCAACGTCTTGGAGAAGGAGGAGAATTTATTTTGGTGAAGCGTTGATAAGTCTTACGCAGCCCGACAATAAAGAGATATTGAATGTTCTTATGAGTTAGCTAAAAATTGGTTATTGACGACGATTGCGGATAAACGACATGCAAAAGAGTATCGGACGCATCTGATAAACCAAGGTGGTGCCAATAAATAGAACGTTCAAAAATATGTTGTTTTGTTGTATTTTTAAGGTATTTTAATCAATTTTAATGTATTTCGATTCTGTTTACTTTTATTTCATTTTAATTAAACGTATATTACACAATAAAAACAAAAAATTAATTAACTATAAATCAATTAAATTAAAAATCACATTTCAAATACTCCGCTCATATACCCCGCTCAAATACCCCTTTTGAATCACCAAACACATTCCCATTTCAACTAACTTCTTCGCTTAAATGCCCCACTCGCTTCATAAAGAATAAACCCTGCTAGTGAGTAAATTTACACCTATTTCGCTAATTCAATTTTTATACGAAATGATGATGTGTCCTTGCATATATTAATATGACTTGCGAATATGCAAATTAGATGATGAATTAATAAGTTCAAATGTGTATAAAATGTTATTATAATATAGGAAATTCCCTACGATCACAAAACTTTGTAATTATAATCACAAAACATATCATTCAAGTATTTTCTATTTAATATTCTTAAATTAAATAAATAATTCACATATCACAATATGACAAATATATAATGAAAAGACAAACACCTTTTATTTCAAATTAAATTTTATTACAGAGTTAATAGTTTCAATAAATTACAGAATTTTCTTCCTAACTCTACCAATCTCGCACTTGCACTAGAGGCTAATTATGGAATTTCAATCCCTATAAGTTTGCTTAGAACTAGTGAATTAGTCCCTTCGTGAATGGATCTGCTATCTTATCCTTAGTATCTATTCTTTCAGTTACAACTTCGTTATTAATGTCAAATTTTCTAATAAGGTGGAACTTTAGACAAATGTGTCTTGCCTTCTTGTGAGATCCAGGCCCCTTTGCGATCTACATCGCTGCATTGTTATAACATAACAAGGTCATAAGTTTTCAACATTTGGAAACATTCCTAGCTTGGCAATAAATTTACGCATCCAGATGCTTCTTTAGTTGCTTAGTTGAGGGTGATGTACTCAACCTCCATCATTGAATCGGCTATTGTCTCTTTCTTGGAACTTTTCCAATTAACTGCTCCACCATTCAATCTGAACACATAACAAGACATTGACTTGCTATCATCGATATCACTCTGAAAACTTGAATCTGTATACACCTTCATAAGGAGATCTCTATTCCCATATATAAGGAATAATTCTTTAGTATATCTCAAATACACAAGAATACACTTCAATGATGTCTAATGCTTCTCTCTGAGATTAGATTGATATCAACTTATGCATCATAATGCATAAGCTACATTTGATTTAGTACACAACATAATGCATATGATGGAACCGACTGCAACTGGATATAGTATCCTCTTCATATACTCATTTTCCCTATCGATATGAGTAGCATACTTCTTAGAACAGACGATTCAAGATTGCATCGGAAAAATTTCACGTTTGGAATTATCCATACTGAACTTTTTCTGCAACGATCCAATTTTTCGACGCCCAAAAATCGACATCAATATGTCCACTATATTAAATGCCGAATAATCGAATGCCGGAAAACCAAATCGTTAGGGTTAAAGAAGAAGAAAGAGGTAGAAGAAGAAATAGAAAACAATATCAGAATCTCACAATCGCAGCGGAACAATATATAATAGATAAATGACAAATCTTTTAAAAAAAAGAACTATATATGTTTATATATTACATCATCAGAGTACAACAGTTTCATAGCACACAACTGGACAGTTATATAAACTTGTCCTCATAACTGAATACACAGCGGAATAATAATCAAATACGGAAGTACGTCTTGCCATCCAGCTCGTCTCCTGAGCTCCACAGCAATCCATCCAGAATCTACTGATAACCTGACTCTAGGCTGCCCGTGTGGAAAATTATGGTCACCCAGAGTTTAGAAAAGGGAGCAATAAACTCCGAGTCAGTCATGAGACTGGTGTGAGAACTTAAAACAGTTATTTGTACAAAAAGAAATCCGTTTATGCTTTTGGAAAATGAAACTACCATAAGGCCTCCCGGCACTCACACAATGCAATCGCACACTTGGGGGAGATTTCTCCTTATAGTAGTCAAACATGCTTGATACACGAAAATCCTTTTGTTATTATTATTAGTGCATAGTGTGGGAAACATTTGCAACTATAATATTAATCTTAGCCAGCATACGTACCATTATAGTATGCTTACTATAGCTACCATGTTAGATGGCAGGTTCTACAACTATA
This sequence comes from Allium fistulosum, assembly GCA_030737815.1. Taxonomy (NCBI): domain Eukaryota; kingdom Viridiplantae; phylum Streptophyta; class Magnoliopsida; order Asparagales; family Amaryllidaceae; genus Allium; species Allium fistulosum. The sequence continues at coordinate 179,100,764 of CM060903.1, forward strand.
ACCGTAAAGGGCTCGTATTGATTATTTGGATTTCCAACAAATGGTCAAGGCTAAGGAACTTCCTTTCCGAATGGGTACGGCTCTGAAGGGACGCCTCGAGAACCTAACCGGATCTCTGCCAACACAAGACTGGGTTACCTCTGTAACTAGATAACTAACTGTCACGAGTATGCCATCCCCCAGTCGTAACCAACCTTTACCGAGGCGCCTCAAATTCCAACAACCACATAAGTAAATATTTGGGCTCCATACCAGAATACCGCTTTTTATCCAGAGGGAATGTACATACCCTGAGGGGCACGACCCCCATAACCTTGCCGCATCCTTCATGTTTCGACCATTTCTGGGTGTGAGGTTCGATGAAGTCTCGTCCCACAAAGCTACTCTTTTCACAAAAGCCATGCTTCGATCAACCAATGATCAGCACTTAGCATGCCACATTACCAAATTGGGAATATATCACCAGTAACAATCAACTACATAACCTCTGAGCTCGTATGTCTCAGAGAAGGGTGTTAAGCTAAGAGAATAAATTCTCCGCCACCAACAGAAATATATTTGATAGAAACCAGCTTTATATCTCAAAGTGTAATGTCAAACATACATCCAAGCCCATCCTGGGTCTGAATGGAACCGAAGGCACTTCATCCAATTAAGAAAAAAAGTCCTTGCAAATTCGAATATCCCCTAATCACGTCCGGACTTCCCATCACATAGGGTAATCAAAATCTCTATACTGGAGCAACTCGGTGCAGAGACATTCAACAGGCAATCCTTTCGTTTTCAAAAATACTCGGTCTTCAATCACTGTCTTCAAATGAAATCCCATTTCGTCGTATCATTATTCGAAATGGGTTTTATGACTTAATGTCCTCTTCCAGCTTAACCGAATAATGAGTGCTTATTTTAAAAACAAGTGGATACATTCAATTCTAAATTATGTCACAACAAATTTCCACTTTTGATCTTTTAAACAAAAGATCCACCTTTTAAAATTCGATGTGGTTTTCGGATAACCATTTGGAATCCGACCCCCGGTCGCATCGAAATTCAAATGCCGTCTTAAAGGCCAATATTGATAGTCGGTTATTTAACTATCATATAACATCCACAAACAACTATCAGATTTAAATAATTTCCCAAATTATTTATTTTAAAAATATCTTCGCAAGATATAAATTTTTCTACACTTCAACCCTTTTGAAAAACAGTTTTCAAATCACTTTCCTCTCGCGGAATAAATTCCAAATATTGTTTATTTCCACTGAAAATTACCAAGACTAAATGCTTTAGATTTTTAAAGTAATTTAAATCACTTTCTAAGAATATATATGCTTTGAAATACTTGGAATAAAAACAATTTAAAACACTTTATTTAAAATACCAGTTATGAAATTTAATAATAATTTTTCATGTAAAACTTAAGCCAAAACAACTTTAAAACTTCCAACTTGTACTTAAAAATCTGCTTTGGAAACGTACTTGGATTTTCAGGGAAATACGCTTTTCTCTCACACCTTTAAAAATAAACCACTATTTATTTTTAAAACAAATTACCCGTTCCATTATAAATTCCCACCGTGAATTTATATTTCCAAATATCCACTGATATATATTATTTCTCTTTATAAACCCAGTTTATAAATTCCATAGTCTCATCTTCCTTTTAAAACATAGTTTCAAACATTTAATTAGTTTTCAAATCGATTTCCCAAAACTAACTCCATTTTTAAAATAAATTCTTTTATTTCACCCAAACCATTTAAAATCTGAATTTTAAATAAATTCTTCAACTTTTAATCAATACTACTTAAGTTCTCAAAATCCCTTTTTTTCATTTATAAAAATCTTTTTCCCATACTTGAATTTATTCAATAGGATTTCAAAAGTCAACTTTTATCCTTTTCCAAATTCCTTCTTTAAATTTATACAATTTTCTAAAAATTATTTTACTTCCAACAATCCAATTCTTATATTTCTGGTATTTTAAAATACCAGAATATATTCGGCTAAACCATAGCCTTCACTAATTTCAATTACCAATATAATCAATCACAGATTATCAATAAATCATATCACAGCATATGAAATAAATTCAAACATTTGAGGAATCCAGTTGGATCCCTCCAACCTGTTTCCTTGCATCCACAGATGTTAGCACAATATAAAATACCAATTCCACTTCAAGGTGGAATATCACGGTATATGGGTTCATATCATATCATCCGCTATTATGCGGTGCATAGGGTCTCATCCGCTATATAATGAGGGTATATCAATCACTCCAATATATATATATATACACTATATATAACATACCAATCCAACTGATAACAATTATCAATCCAAGCAAACAACCAATAATTTAAATTTAACTATTTATATTAAACCGGGAAATCCGATTGAGTGAGAAGTTCTCACCTTTTGCTTTTGTTTTGCAATCCATTTCCATCACGACTTGTTTCTTCACGGTTTTAGACCTCACAGCCTCGGGACGAACTTTCCGAAGACTTAGTTACTTCGAATCGCGAAGTTCATCGCGAACTCCCCAATCGATCGCGAGCCACTCGCAATGCTCAGATACTCGCCACATGCTGTCGCGACTTCGCTAGTCGAATTCGTCCCTGACCTCGAGTTCGAGCGTTCCACAGTTGATCGCGATCTTATTTCGTTGCCTCCCCTCCATTGCTACGTTGAGCGATTCGATTAACTCGCGACCCTCTTACTTTATCGAATTCGAATTCGATTTCGGTTTTGGAAAGAAAAGAGGAGTGCGGCCATGCTGATTTAATTGCAGCCGCCATTTTTTCTTTCGAGTTCGATTATGTTGAAGATGAACAAAGAAGGGTTTTATTTTATTTTATTTCTTTTGAATTAACAAACGAATTCGTTTTGATTTTAGAAAGAGGGAAATTAATTTATAGAAGTGGAACATAGAGTATGCACGCGGCCATTACTCTCGATTTTGAACGAAAGGGGTTTTCGTTTGCAAATAAAATTTGATTTTCCTTTAAAATACTTGACTATGATTTAAAGAAGAAATGAGATGCGTGTCAACAAAGATGCCAAGTGTTGAAGGGAAGAAATGTGTATCACCTGCCTTGTGAAAACATTATTACATTTAAATTTAAATTTAAATCGTTTAGAAAACGAAACCTAAAATCTCGATCTCCTATCGATGCATGCCGCCAGGCGTTTATAATTTAATACCTCTTTTCCGAACACAATGGAAAAGGTTTCAAGTCCAAATTCGATCGTATGGAGAAGATAGCCATTTGGACCAGTTATTTATATTAAATTTTCGATATAGATTTCAGCGCATTTACAATCCGTACGATCACACGACAATTTCGAATGCTACAAAAATTGAAATCCGATAATAAAATGCTGTTACGGATCCAATGGAACTAGTTTCATCGAATTTCGAGACTGTGCCTCGGAAGGCTATTTTTAAATATCGATTTAAACAATATATTTTCAAAACTGAACAAATCACTTTCAAATTTAATTTTAAAAGTTCTATTACCTTCAGTATTATCAATATGAATTTTCTAAGCCTTTAAAATATTTTTAACAAGCTTACAAACCAAGGTTCGCCATTTTAACCAATTTCCAATTATTAAATTCATTAATTTAATTGCCAAACAAATAGTGATATTTGAAATTCGAGTTAAACTAACTTTCAAATATTTAAAATCAATTAAATATTCCAAATTCAAATATCAAAAATTCCGGGTCGTCACATTCTTCCCCCCTTAAAAGAATTTCGTCCCGAAATTACTAGTTAAGAAGAATGATCCATAACCCATTTATCATTTTCCCAAAACCAAACAGTTTTATCAACTTGCCAAAACAATTTTTTATTAAAGATACTATCATTCTTACTAACTTCCCAACCTCAACTATAAGTTCCAAACAATATCATTTTCTCAACAATTCAAATTTAAATTTAAATTTTTTAATTTTAAATTATCCATATTTCTCAAAAAAATTCTAACTCTCTAAATTTTCGAAAAGTTTCGCCAGCCTCTCCTTTGCGCGGCTAGCTCGGTACGACTACAAAATGCCTCTACGGCCCCCAGATTTCAAAAGAAAACAAAAGGCCAAGTGGCTAGACCAGAAAATCATCAAATTTCATATAGAAATTTAAATACATACCTTTTGTCGAGTAATTTAATTTATCTTTCGAAATCAAAAATCCCAATTCCCTTTTGCTTTTAAACACCTGTATATCCTACTTAGCAATAATGTCCAATTACAACATTCAAAATCATTTTACACATTTCTTTTACAAAAGTTTCAATATATATTTCATTCAAGTCCGTACGATACACATATATCATCCGTACGCAATACCAACTCCGATCGCTCACTCGATCACACAATTTCATTTCCGAACTAGTATCGTTCATCCGACCTCCTAGTGCGGACTCAGATCTGGTTTCTTAATCAAAAACCGTCATTCTCCTTGCATAGCCACAAACTATGATAGAGAATTTCCAGAATCAACCAAAAATCCATATCGAGGGTTCGCCGTCGAAAATCGAGTGAAAAATCCCAACTCCGATCGATATAACTATCTCGAAATTATGTGCTCGATTCTGGATCAAATCGTTATGCGAATGAAATAATATACGTACATCCTACGTATTATCTCAATTGATTACTTTTTTTTATTCACATTTTATTTTGGTTTCCATTCAAATATTAACTTAGAATATTTTCCCAATTCCATATTTTACTTAAGAATTTCACCATTTATTTCTTAAGTTCAATATAAGTATTCATATACTTCTTATATTTATTTTCACTTCACTACTGAAGTTATATATTCATTTCCATTCAACTTTGCATTTTTCAATTCCATTTGAATTCAGTTTACCCTTTATTTTAAATATTGAATTCTATTCATCTTATCTCAATCCATTTTTAACTAACCATTTTAATTAGTTCCACTTACTAATTTATTCATATCTCAACCACTTTAATTTCCAAACCATTATTATGTTTAGTCCACTTCGAACTAATTCTTCAACTTTACTTTGCTTAACTCAATTTAAATTGAATTCGAGTATTCATTTCAATTTCTATTTACTTATAATTTAAGTTAAATATCATTCCAATTTTTCAATTTCAATTCATTTATTTACAAATGTAAATTCATTTGTTCATTCAGAAATTTATTTCCACCTTAAATTTTATTTGAGTAATCATTTCACTCATATCTACTTCATATCATCATTTTATTTGACTCAAATTTTCATTCCCATTCTGAATTCAATTTTATCTTCAATTCTTAATTTATTTCCAAATCAAATTAAATCTTGAATTCTATTTACTTTAATTTCCAAAAATTCAATTTTTAAATAAGATTCCAGAGTTTAAATAATCACTTAAGTATTTCAAAAATCATTTTTGAAATCAATTATATCCAAAATCAATCTATTTCAAAATCAAACTCAATTTCAAAAATATTCCAAATTCAAAACATTCGGGTAGCAATTCCTCCCTTGGAAACTCGAAAATGAACACCGCTGATGTCGCGATCATCATCAAAATTATTTTCCAGCGATCGAAAAGAGTTTAGTGCTTTCATCCCTTTTCAAGTTGAATCTTATTCCAACAAATTTCAATTTTTTATAAGTTATCAAACTTATTTATATTCCGTAATATTTTTAAATTCCAAATCCCACCAGATTTCAAATCCAATTCAAAAAATATTTCCCAAATAATTTCACCATATTTTTTTCCAAAACTTTTGAAAACCATTTTCAAATCAAAGGAATTTAAGCTTTTTTAAATTTCAATCCCAAATCTTTTAATCCGTATTCCAAAAATTACTCTGGCATCTTATTTCAATTTATAAAACTCATTTATAAACTCACACTACAAATTTCATTCTATTAATGAATTTATTTCCTTATCCTTTGGTTATTACCTTAATTTCTTATTTAATTTCCCTACAACAATGATAATAATTCAATATTATCACTTCCTAACAACCAAGCAACCATATACTATAATAATTGACAAAAATTGTTTCTTTTACATACAAAAATAATTTGGGTAAAATTACTTCATTTACCCCATTTTAAAACAATACCGTGTCAAATTGTTCTATTCAAGTGTTTAAAGATCCTTATCAATAACGTTAATTACTCATATTGACCAGAATCCATATACCACTCGACAAAACAATCAACATAATGTAAAAAAAAATTATATTCACTAACAAATACGCACTCATATCTATTAATACACTCAAACTCATTCTAGAGTACTACATACTCTATTTCTAATGAGTAATCCCCACCAGAGCCAAGGTTATCGCCAACCTAAGCTCTGATACCACTCTGTAACGACCTAATTTTTCGACGCCCGAAAATCGACATCAATACGTCCACTGTATTAAATGCCGGAAAACAAAATCGTTAGGGTTAAAGAAGAAGAAAGAGGTAGAAGAAGAAATAGAAAACAATATCAGAATCTCACAATCGCAGCGGAATAATATATAATAGATAAATGACAAATCTTTAAAACAAAAGAACTATATCTGTTTATACATTACATCATCAGAGTACAACAGTTTCATAGCACACAACTGGACAATTATATAAACTTGTCCTCATAACTGGATACACAGCGGAATAATAATCAAATACGGAAGTACGTCTCGCCATCCAGCTCGTCTCCTGAGCTCCACAGCAATCCATCCAGAATCTACTGATAACCTGACTCTAGGCTGCCCGTGCGGAAAATTATAGGCATCCAGAGTTTAGAAAATGGAACAATAAACTCCGAGTCAGTCATGGGACTGGTGTGAGAACTTAAAACAGTTATTTGTACAAAAATAAATCCGTTTATGCTTTTGGAAAAATGAAACTACCATAAGGCCTCCCATCACACACACAATGCAATCGCACACTTGGGGGAGATTTCTCCTTATAGTAGTCAAACATGCATGATACGCGAAAATCCTTTTGTTATTATTATTAGTGCATAGTGTGGGAAACATTTGCAAGTATAATATTAATCTTAGCCAGCATACGTACCATTATAGTATGCCTACTATAGCTACCATGTTAAATGGCAGGTTCTACAACTAAAACCGTAAAGGGCTCGTCTTGATTATTTGGGTTTCTAACAAATGGTCAAGGCTAAGGAACTTCCTTTCCGAATGGGTACGGCTCTGGAGGGACGCCCCGAGAACCTAACCGGATCACTACCAACACAAGGTCGGGTTACCTCTGTAACTAGGTAACTAATTGTCATGAGTATGCCATCCCCCGGTCGTAACCAACCTTTACCGAGGCGCCTCAAATTCCAACAACCACATAAGTAAATATTTGGGCTCCATACCAGAATACTGCTTTTTATCCAGAAGGAAATGTACATACCCTGAGGGGCGCGACCCCCATAACCTTGCTGCATCCTTCCTGTTTCGACCATTTCCGGGGTGTGAGATTCGATGAAGTCTCGTCCCACAAAGCTACGCTTTTCACAAAAGCCATGCTTCGATCAACCAATGATCAACACTTAGCATGCCACATTACCAAATTGGGAATATATCACTAGTAACAATCAACTACAGAACCTCTGAGCTCGTACGTCTTAGAGAAGAGTGTTAAGCTAAGAGAATAAATTCTCCGCCACCAACAGAAATATATTTGATAGAAACCAGCTTTATATCTCAAAGTGTAATGTCAGACATACATCCAAGTCCATCCTGGGTCTGAATGGAACCGAAGGCACTTCATCCAATTAAGGAAAAAAGTCCTTGCAAATCCGGATATCCCCTAATCATGTCCGGACTCCCCATCACATAGGGTAATCAAAATCTCTATACCGAAGCAACTCGGTGCAGAGACATTCAACAGGCAGTCCTTTCGTTTTCAAAAATACTCGGTCTTCAATCACCGTCTTCAAATGAAATCCCATTTCGTCGTATCATTATTCGAAATGGGTTTTATGACTTAATGTCATCTTCTGGCTTAACCGAATAATGAGTGCTTATTTTAAAAACAAGTGGATACATTCAAATCTAAATTATGTCACAACAAATTTCCACTTTTGATCCTTTAAACAAAAGATCCACCTTTTAAATTTCGATGTGGTTTTCGGATAACCATTTGGAATCCGACCCCCGGTCGCATCGAAATTCAAATGCCGTCTTAAAGGCCAATATTGATAGTTGGTTATTTAACTATCATACAACATCCACAAACAACTATCAGATTTAAATAATTTCCCAAATTATTTATTTTAAAAATATCTTCGCAAGATATAAATTTTTCTACACTTCAACCCTTTTGAAAAATGGTTTTCAAATCACTTTCCTCTCGTGGAATAAATTCCAAATATTATTTATTTCCACTGAAAATTACCAAGACTAAATGCTTTAGATTTTTAAAGTAATTTAAATCACTTTCTAAAAATATATATGCTTTGAAATACTTAGAATACAAACAATTTAAAACACTTTATTTAAAATACCAGTTATGAAATTTAATAATAATTTTTCATGTAAAACTTAAGCCAAAACAACTTTAAAAATTCCAACTTATACTTAAAAATCTGCTTTGGAAACGTACTTGGCTTTTCAGGGAAATACGCTTTTCTCTCACACCTTTAAAAATAAACCACTATTTATTTTTAAAACAAATTACCCGTTCCATTATAAATTCCCACCGTGAATTTATATTTCCAAATATTCATTGATATATATTATTTCTCTTTATAAACCCAGTTTATAAATTCCATAGTCTCATCTTCCTTTTAAAACATAGTTTCAAACATTTAATTAGTTTTCAAATCGATTTCCCAAAACTAACTCCATTTTAAAATAAATTCCTTTATTTCACCCAAACCATTTAAAATCCAAATTTTAAATAAATTCTTCAACTTTTAATCAATACTACTTAAGTTCTCAAAATCCCTTTTTTTCATTTATAAAAATCTTTTTCCCATACTTGAATTTATTCAATAGGATTTCAAAAATCAACTTTTATCCTTTTTCAAATTCCTTCTTTAAATTTATACAATTTTCTAAAAATTATTTTACTTCCAACAATCCAATTCTTATATTTCTGGTATTTTAAAATACCAGAATATATTCGGCTAAACCATAGCCTCCACTAATTTCAATTACCAATATAATCAATCACAAATTATCAATAAATCATATCACAACATATGAAATAAATTCAAACATTTGAGGAATCCAGTTGGATCCCTCCAACCTGTTTCCCTGCATCCACAGATGTTAGCACAATATAAAATACCAATTCCACTTCGAGGTGGAATATCACGGTATATGGGTTCATATCATATCATCCGCTATTATGCGGCGCATAGGGTCTCATCCGCTATATAATGCGGGTATATCAATCACTCCAATATATATATATATATATATATATATACTACTATATATAACATACCAATCCAATTGATAACAATTATCAATCAAAGCAAACAACCAATAATTTAAATTTAACTATTTAAATTAAACCGGGAAATTCGATTGAGTGAGAAGTTCTCACCTTTTGCTTTTTTTTTGCAATCCGTTTCCATCACGACTTGTTTCTTCACGGTTTTAGACCTCACAGCATCGAATGAACTTGCTGAAGACTTAGTTACTTCGAATTGCAAAGTTCATCGCGAACTCCCCAATCGATCGCGAGCCACTCGCGATGCTCAGAAACTCGCCACATGCTGTCGCGACTTCGCTAGTCGAATTCGTCCCCGACCTCGAGTTCGAGCTTTCCACAGTTGATCGCGATCTTCTTTCGTTGCCTCCCCTCCATTGCTTCGCCGAGCGATTCGATTAACTCGCGACCCTCTTACTTTATCGAATTCGAATTCGATTTCGGTTTTGGAAAGAAAAGAGGAGTGCGGCCATGCTGATTTAACTACAGCCACCATTTTTTCTTTCAAGTTCGATTCTGTTGAAGATGAACAAAGAAGGGTTTTATTTTATTTTATTTCTTTTGAGTGAACGAATGAATTCGTTTTGATTTTAGAAAGAGGGGAAATTGATTTATAGAAGAGGAACGAAGAGTATGCATGCGACCATTACTCTCGCTTTTGAACGAAAGGGGTTTTCGTTTGCAAATAAAATTTGATTTTCCTTTAAAATACAAGACTATGATTTAAAGAAGAAATGAGACGCGTGTCAACAAAAATGCCAAGTGTTGAAGGGAAGAAACGTGTATCACCTGCCTTGTGAAAACATTAATACATTTAAATTTAAATTTAAATCGTTTAGAAAACGAAACCTAAAATCTCGATCTCCTATCGAGGCATGCTGCCAGGCGTTTATAATGTTATACCCCTATTCCAAACACAACAGAAAAGGTTTTGAGTCCAAATTCGATCGTATCGAGAAGATAGCATTTTGGACCAGTTATTTATATTAAATTTTCGATATAGATTTCAGCGCATTTACAATCCGTACGATCACACGACAATTCCGAATGCTACGAAAATTGAAATCCGATAATAAAATGCTATTACGGATCCAATGGAACTGGTTTCATCGAATTCCGAGACCGTGCCTCGGAAGGTTATTTTTAAATATCGATTTAAACAATATATTTTCAAAACTGACCAAATCACTTTCAAATTTAATTTTAAAAGTTCTATTACCTTCAGTATTATCAATATGAATTTTCTAAGCCTTTAAAATATTTTTAACAAGCTTACAAACCAAGGTTCACCATTTTAACCAGTTTCCAATTATTAAATTCAATAATTTAATTGCCAAATAAATAGTGATATTTGAAATTCGAGTTAAACTAACTTTCAAATATTTAAAATCAACTTAATATTCCAAATTCAAATATAAAAAATTCCGAGTCGTCACATTTTCAGTATGATGCATATGTACTAGGATTGGAACAATCCTAACAACTTTTTAGTTCTATCTCTATAGACCTTTATACCAAGTATATATGTGTCTTCTCCTAGATACTTCATGGGTTGAATAACCATGCCCGTACTATTTGCCACAGTGATATGTTGTTTCCAATCAGTAGTAAATCTACAATATAGGACCAAGAATACTATAGCACTTCCTTGTTCTCTTTGATATATCCATGCTTCCTTTGTACTTTGATAAAAACCAAACTGTTTGATTATTTTATCAAATCACTTATTTCAACTCCTTGAAGCTTGTTTAAGGCCGTAAATTGATCTTAATAATTTGCATGCCTTCCCCCTGCTCCCACTGATGTTGAAACCCTCGGGCTGTGACATGTAAACAGTCTCTTCTAAATCCTCATTTAGAAACACCATTTTCATGTCCATTTTCCATATTTTATAGTCATAGAATGCTGCGATGGTAAGCATTACCTGAAGGGATTTAAGCATGGCTACGAGCAAAAACATTTCGTCGTTATTAACACCGTGGATTTTGATAGAGTTAGGAGTATAACCTAGAGGCAACATGTATATTACATATATCTAACTCGACAACCAATCTTGTTCAAAATAAAATGTGTTTTCTTTCTATTATACACTTGATATACCGCGTTACATTGATTAATTAATTTAATTAAAAGTATATTTAATAGAAAATCCATAAATGGTACATTTTGTGATAATAATTACAAAGTGCTGTAATCGTGAGTAATTTATCATAATAAAAACAAATATACTATTTTAAATATTCCTAGTCAAGATGTATCGAGACTGCATATCGATACATCATTGAGACTAGAATACGTAAAGCTTTCCAAATGTTAGGCATTATATTACTAATGGCTGTTGGAGGCACCAATGGGTACATACTGATAGTTATCGGATAACTATGAAATGACTCACTCGATAGTTTTCTATTGGCTAATATAACTAAGGTCAAATAGAAAATATCGATGTGACAAAATTATATAGTTCTCTTAACTTGAGAATATCGTTGATCTTCAATGTGAAAGCTATATTTTGATTATAGTTAAATCATGGCATAACGTCCATCGAATAAATGCAGTTGGGTCGCGTGGAAGCATTGGAAGTGAAACACTATTCAATAGAGGATTCGTCTCCTTAGTTATATGAGGTTAGTATCATGGTCAACTGAAGTCGACTCAAAGTCAAAGTATTTGACCAAAGTATTTCTGTTAATTATTATTATTATTATTGAACCAAGAACTTTGTGTTTAGACTGTAGATTTGAATATGGACAATATTGGAATTTTGACCATTACAAATTACATAAGTCCAAAGTGATATAGTTTTGACAAATAGAATTGGTGTAAATATTAGTCACAACCGGGTAACGCTTAATAAAGTAAAATTGGATTTTACCGAAACCAAGTGAGCGATGAATTTAGCAAAAATGACATACCACCCGCTAAGTGACGCGTGAACGTTAATATTCTAATGGTTCGATATTAATCGCTGACCAAATTTACACTTAAAGAATCACACAACTGAATCATTGAATACTCTTTGACCACATGATTTAGTTAATTTATAATTGTTATAAATTAATTAATATTTATGACATATTAGTTATAAAATTTTATTTTGATTTGATGAATAAAAATTATTAAATGTATTTATAACAGTTATAAATATATTAATCCACATATGATATGAATACGTGTTTAAATTAGATTTAAATGCAAAATATTTTGTTCGGGTTTTAAATGGGTTTGAAGCATGTATATGAGATTAGTTGGTTCGACTATAATGGAGCATAAGGGGAGGCCAAATGATGGTTAAAAGGCTAGGTGTCACTTATCCATTCAACCTCAGCCCCTTTAACCATCATATGACCACCCCCTATGCTCCATTATAGTTGAACCAATCAGCCCTCTTTTTGGGCTTTAATTTAAGCTTCAAACCCATTTAAAGCCCAAATAAAATATTTTGTATTTAAATTCAATTTAAATGCGTATCGACATCGTATATCGATCAATATATTTACAACTGTTATAAATATATATAGTAATATTTGTCCATCAAATCAAAATAAAATTTTATAACTCTTATTTGATAAATATTAATTAGCTTAATTAATTTATAACAAATATAAACTAATTAAATCGTTAGTCTTGTCATTCCAACAAACACCTTTTAGGAACCAACAAGCTCTGATGTTAATTATGGAGACTTTGGGTTCCGAATACAAGTATCCAAAACATTCATTAATAGTGGAAGATGGACCGCTGCAAGTGTAGTGAAGCAAACAATATCTTAGATTATCTCCAATATACCCAATTCACAGTTTACCATAACTCAATTGAATCGCATGAAATAAGGAACAAGAAACAGGTGACAACATAGATTTATAATGTTTTCAATAATGATGCGATAATGCACATCCACTTTGGGAAGGAGAGATTTTGTTACTTTGAGAGAGTTTACAAGAAACTGATTACAGATTTTGGTAGAGATAAACACTGAGATTAAATTGATATCTCAGTAACTAAATTTCGTCATATAACACAATAAAATAAGATGTAATTAATTTTTTGTATCATTTGAAGATGGTGGATAGATTAACACATAAACCTTTGGTAACTAGATGCACTTTCGAACATTCAAAGTGTCTAGATTCTAACAAAAGAACTCAGAAAATGAGTTTATTCCCAAACCGGTCGACCAAAAGAACTGGTCAATCAATGGAGAGGTCTTTGATTGGTTGATCTACTAAATCGGTCCGTCAGTTGTTACTCTAAAACAACATGATTTTTAATCACTACTTCGGTCATAAGTTCCATATACGATCTCTACTTTACGAAATGTTTTCACTATTGTGAAGCACATGATACCCTCTTTGATTTGATATGTATTTTTCCACACACATCAATATTTTTACACTGCCAAATTATGAAACTTTAATCTTACATAACGAACTTTTATGCGCGTGTGTATAATCTGGTGTATATTTGAGGGGAGTAATGGTCATAAATGCATATAATAATCGTGCATATGTTACAAGTTTTGGACTTGTATCAAAAAATCCATACGGAGTTGTGGTCTAGGTTGCAAGATAATGTTCAATGTTGTTACTAATTCGTTTTGTCCATGTATAAATTTTAAATGCTTTATAGTGCCTTGTGCTACCCATGAGACACTCAATGTTAGCATATGAGTTAAAAATAACAATTGGTTACTGCGTTTAATGTTAGATTCTTCATGCTTTCATGTGGTAAAATTTGTTAAATAGCATGGATATAAAAGGATGTTACATAAATGATGAATTGCTTAAAAAAGTTGTAACTTGATTTTAAAAAAGATAAATTATTATACACGAGCTTTTAACATGTGTAGTGCACATGTATATAAAAAATCATTGGTAAAAGATATACTACGTTCATTAATTTCTTGTTCTTTATACATCAAAAATTTAAAAATACAAAGAAATAATAAAAATACTTTTGTTCCGATTTAGATTAAATAGGGTGATCCCATTGGCACATCTGGATTTTAATACAGAATAAATATTAACTTTTAATATTATCCAAATTTGAATTTGTAACTTCATTTACGTATAATGACATTTTAAAAAACGTTTGATCAAATCGGTATTAAAAATATATATAATATTTATGTGATAAAACGGGGAAAATAAATAAAGGTGTAATTTAAAATGTTTTAATTCCATGAATTATTTTTGGCAAAGCATTAGGGATTTGAAAGTTCACTCCTTGATTTCACGAAACATAATGACCTACTTTGGCACTATTACCTACTTTAGACGTTAATAAATTACACTCACTCACACTAAACCGGTGGCTCACTTTCTTCCCAAAAGCAAAGAAGAAACCTCGATCCAAATCTCAATTCAATCAATGTCTAGAAAACCCCCATTTAAACTGAAACTAAAATACAAACCTAACCCACTCTCACTAACTGTTTTCACCTTCATCGCCCTCTTCCTTTTCTTCTTGCTCTTAATCTTCACTCCTCTTGGAGACTCTTTCGCCGCCTCCGGCCGTCGCTCTCTTCACCGCACTTCTTTCGTTTCTCGTCAACAGCTCGTTTCCGTAATCGAGGGACGAGATGAGCGTGGTCTTGAGGTTCCGGCATGCGTTTCGGATGACGTGGATCAGATGCCGTGCGAGGACCCGAAGCGAAATGGGAAGTTGAGCAGAGAGATGAATTTTTATAGGGAGCGGCATTGTCCGAGTAACGAAGAAAAAGAGATTTGTCTTGTGATGGCGCCTAAGGATTATAGGATTCCGATTCCTTGGCCGGATAGTCTTTTTAAAGTAAGTTTCACCTTGCGATCCAATTTTTTGTGTTTGATGATTTTAGTTTATGTTAGTTTAGTTGAAGAGAAAATCGAAAATCACTCATGTTGAACAAGCATCATGCAATACATTAAATTTAGTTAAGTTGATAGTTTATACTTTATCAGTGTTCTTTTGGATTCAAAATCAATTTTGTAATAGCATCATGCGATACAAATTAATTTTAATGGACCATGAAGTGAACTATTAGTTTCAAAATTAAAGCGATGCTTTTCCTTGTTATTATTTTTAACCATTATATAGTTAAAAACCTACGAGTATACCAACCGAAAGATGAACAGGGGTGCTAAAGGTAATTCAGTTTGTTCTAAAAATGTTGCTTGTTTGAGCTTTAATTAGCCGCAGCATGGTCCTCCTTATCCCCAATCTCCTAGATCTGTCGATCTTACTGTTTTTTTAATCACTGTTAGTCAATTAAGCATCACTGTAAAGTCCAGATTGAACTCATGCTGTTCAAATAGAAGGCTAGAAAAAAAAAACCTCTTGAAAAATTTTCAGTAAGGATGCTGGCTGGTCGCTCATGACATTTTACCATCAAATTCTCACCACCTCAGACTGAGAAATCAACAACAATAATGAACACTTGTCATCCTCAATGTTAATATATTACTCATCATACTATATGCTGTAAATCAGATGCTGTCAAGAATAAATTTATTACTTGAATATATAGCTATAAAATCAGAGCATGGGTATGAATTGGTGAACCTGTACTTTGATTTGGTCTACCTCTGAGTATTTGATGTTCTAACGAGTATTAAGCTTTAGCACACCCACTCATATCGTAGGAGAGTTAATTATGTGTTGCAATGAACTGACATGGATCACTTACATATTAAATAAAGCTATACTATTTTACTTAAATCCGAAGAGCTGGTGTCGGACATGAGCGAGTGGAAGTTAACAATCCACGTAGCAGAATCATGAGTTAGGAGTTTTTTGCATAGGATTGGTTTAGGGGTAGTGTATTAGTTTTAGATTATAGGACTAGTGAATAGGAGTCTAAGACTTAGTGTTTGGTCTTTGGTACTATTAGTACCATTATTACTATTACTGTTATTATTATTGTCATCATCATGGTTTTTACTTATTTATCATCATCATCATGGTTTTTACTTATTTATCGTCATCATCATTATTTGTTTAATTATTTAACTTTATTTTATTACTATTATCATGGTTATTACTACTACTACTACTTTTTTTAATTGACTTTGTCATTTAGTTTTGGGTTCCATCTCTAGTCGACCCCAACTTGTTTGAGAATAATGGCTTAGTTGTTGTTGTTGTTGCTGCTGCTGCTGTTGTTGTATACTATTTTACTTAAATTTCAGCAACATAATTGCATATGATGGGAATATTGACTACTTGGGCAAAGGGTAAGTTTAATTGAAGTTCTTAACTTGATATATGCAGATATGGCATGGGAATATGCCCTATGACAAAATTGCAGACAGGAAAGGGCATCAAGGCTGGATGAAAAAAGAGGGTCCATATTTCATATTTCCTGGTGGTGGCACTATGTTTCCTGATGGAGCTGTACAGTACATAGAGAAGCTTGGACGTTACATTCCGATCAATGATGGTACTTTGCGGACAGCACTTGACATGGGTTGTGGGGTAATGCAGACATCACTCATTATATTATTATTTTCCCCTCAGTTGCATAAATTTTTTTTGTACCTTACAACCAACTTCTCTTATTTATTTATGCAATTTGCCCTTTTATGATACTGAGCCTTTTTGGGTATGATTGTCTGTAAACTACTTTAAAAATGTTTAGCAAAATAAAGATACAATAGAAATTTAGTAGTATATATAGATTGAAGAGGCAGTATGTTTATTTTAAACTGACTAAAGGAACAAAATTAAAAGTAATAAAATTTCTTACTATTTATTTGATGTCTTCAGTTCAAATAATAGAAATATTTTCAAATGTTATAAAAACTGAACTTTTGGCAAATCAGTTCTATCCAAACCCATGGCCTCCAGGACCTAGCCTACAATGTCATACCATTTACCACTTGAGCTAGTGGTCATTGACAGTTCTATTTAAAAATTAAATATAAAAAATATATTTGAAAAAAAAATTAACATATTTAATAATAAACAAATAAATCTGTTTGGATGAAATTGATTAAAAAAAAGGGGAAGGGGGTGTTTTAGGATAATTTTGATTTGAAATGAGTTAATACATAAACAGAAATGGATGTTTAGTAATGCAATGTATTAAGTAAAATAATTCATGTTTTTTTAGATTGTTTTGTATGTGTTACCAAAATTTTATAACATTGAACACGAGCATTTTTAATAAATAATTTTAATCAGTTGCTCCTGTAGGTTGCTAGTTTTGGGGGATTTCTGTTGGAGAAAAATATCATGACACTGTCCTTTGCACCTAGAGACTCTCATAAATCCCAGATACAATTTGCACTAGAAAGAGGAATACCTGCTTTTGTTGCCATGTTGGGTACTCGCAGGCTTCCTTTTCCTGCATTTGTTTTTGACTTCGTCCACTGCTCTCGATGTTTGATTCCTTTTGCTGCCTACAGTAAGTATTTCATGCACAGTTCTAATGCATAAATCTATTAAATCATTAGCTCTGTAATTTTATAGAAAATTGTGAATGAATTTCATGGCCATATAAATTTACTTCCAAAGTTTATTTATCGAAGCATTCACACCTTATAATACTTACACACATAAATGTGGTTACTTCAGATGCATCCTACATACTTGAAGTCGATAGATTACTTCGGCCAGGAGGTTATTTGGTTATATCTGGCCCACCTGTACAGTGGGCTAAACGTGAAAAAGAGTGGGCCCAGCTACAAGCTGCTGCAAAAGCTTTATGCTATGAAGTTATCGTTATTGAAGGCAACACTGTTATTTGGAAGAAACCATTAGAACCAACATGTCTTCCTAACGAAAATGAGTTTGGGATCGATCTCTGCAACAACTCTGATGACATAAGTGAAGCATGGTAGAGATTCTAGATGAACGTTTGGGTTTCATATCAATATTTGAATACAGTTGACATTAATGAAGATTATAAACATATTTTTTCTCCTTAGGTACTTTAAGTTGAAACCTTGTGTAAATAAACTACCTTCCATGCAAGAAGTCGCTCTAGAGACAAGACCGAAATGGCCAGAAAGGTTGTCTAAACCTCCTCCACGTGCGTTGCACACGGAAGATGGAGCCACCATGTTTGAAGCTGATACAAAGCGCTGGACTAGAAGGATTGAGCATTATAAGGGATCTCTTGGTTTAAAGCTTGGTACTCCTAAAGTAAGAAACATCATGGACATGAATGCTTATTTTGGTAGCTTTGCTGCAGCATTGATATCCGATCCAGTTTGGGTCATGAATACTGTTCCTGCTTACATGCCACGTACTCTTGATGTGATTTATGACAGAGGTCTTATTGGAGTTTACCATGACTGGTATATCTTTATTTTGGTACATTGGTTTATTTTACATCATTGATCCTAAATCATTTAATTATTTATTGTTATAATTTTTTGTTATCTCCCATGACCATCGCACTTTAGAAAATCTAGAACATACAAAATTATAAATGGAATCAGTTATGGGTGAATACGTCCATGTATGAGTATTAATTCATATCATATGCTAAGCAAATAGGGAATCAATTTATACTGTGCATGATTGTGTATCCAATCTTTTGTATTTGACATGTAGTGTTGCGTGCTAGGTGTGAAGCATTCTCAACATATCCTCGAACTTATGATTTCATCCATGTTGATAGAATCTATTCTTTGACAAAAGATGCTGACTCTGGAAATAACAGGTATTTTTTAACAAATACCATGGTTATTCACTTTCTTTCTTATGTCATTCTTTGTATTGGTTTCCGGGTAAAAGTATTTTTGAAGGTGGTATTTTTTGTAAATGATCAAATGTTATATAATATTTGCAGGTGCCATCTACTTGACGTTATGGTCGAGATGGATCGTATTCTACGACCAGAAGGGACAGCTGTAATTCGTGATTCTGAAGAAATCATCAACAAGGTCGAACGAATTGCTAATGCGGTCAGGTGGGAAGTTCGGATTCACGACAGCGACGACGATTCCAACAGCAATGAAAAAATTCTTGTTGCAACCAAGAAATTACTGAAGTTATAAAGCCTCCCATGATGCTAATCGAATGATACTGAATTCATGATAAATGCTATTTCTCCATAGTGTACAATCAAGAGGAAAAAACAGTTAATGAATAGTTAAATAGTGTAATTGTATTACTATTTTTTGTAATGTTCATGGTGCATGCTAGTCTGTAGAAACTATGTTAATGTAATTCTTTATTTCTTTCAGATGTAATATTTGTTAATCAGATTTGTGAGTTTCTGTCAAGATATACACAGTGAATCTCCTTTCCAAAGTCTTGAAATATATACATAATATTAGTATTTCCTGTCATCATGGTACTTCGATATGAGAGCATTTTCAACCCTTTGTTAATTTGAATTTAAGTCAAAGACACATCATCAATTAATATTTTTGTTAAGTTTACTTTTTTCAATGCAAATGTTGAATGAATTTTGAAGATGACGTGTCAAACAATTCACAAGACATTGTGAAACATGTCTAGTTGTAAACATTGTAGTCCACAATGTGGAAGTGCATATATCCACAATTATTTAGTTATTTGATTTTTAAATTGCTTCTAAAATGACACATGTACAAAATTGTATTCTTTTAGACATTTGCATTGAAGAACAATCTTTTATTTTAT
The DNA here is from genome assembly GCA_030737815.1 of Allium fistulosum. NCBI lineage: Eukaryota > Viridiplantae > Streptophyta > Magnoliopsida > Asparagales > Amaryllidaceae > Allium > Allium fistulosum. The sequence goes on from CM060903.1 coordinate 179,120,785, forward strand.
TGCAGAGGCTTGTTTTAGAGCAACTCCAACCAGAGTGAGTTGTAGTGTGAACTAAATCCTATGTGTCAAGTATTGTTCACAGTTGTGTAAGTAAAATAATTAGACATGACATTGAAAATAAAACATCCACTCCAATGTTAACTTCTTGGTATAAATGACTTTGCCTACAATTATATTATAGATAAATAATATTTATTTGTAAAATAATATTTTTTTTATTTATATTTTATTGCTCACAATGTGAAGTGGAATGTCTAAAACTGGACATTTCACTTGACAATGTCTATTTAATTTTATGTCAAGTCAACATTACACTCTAATTAACATTAGCATTGGAGAATACAATTTAAATAATTTGATGTTTTGATGATGTGTAATTGACATTACATTGTATTTAGACAAGGATTGAAGATGCTTTTATATAGTTCACATTGTGAAATAGATGAAGACACATAAGTATTTCATGACATTATATTCAAATAGGATTGGAGATGCTCTGATAAAGAAGAACAGTTTGGTGGATTGCTAATCAGTTTCGGATTCAGAATGGCGTTTTAATATTGAACTACATGTGAATTCAAGAATTTGAAAGGAATGACTGTTTGTACCGCTTTATTACAAGAGCACAAACAAACGAGCGAAGCAGATACCAGACTAATTGGCTGTGGCATTAAATAATCGACGCGCCACACAACAAACATACCACCCAAGGTTAAATGCATACATATATACATACATACATATTATAAGAAGAATGCATCCATTGTTGAAGCGCGTCGATTGTCCATATGTCACAACATGACATGTCAAGAATCAAAATTTGATCATATCCTGTAATTTTGTGGAGGTGCAGATAAAGCCCATCCTCTTCTCCCTATGGCCAAAAATCATATCAAAAATGATATTATAAATTAAACTTGAGTTTAGTAATCGAATAGAACAAACAATTGAAGAAACATTGAACGATTGACCGAAATTAAATATAAAAAACGAAATAGAAAGGTGACTGTATGCACGTTTCTGTGGCAAAAGACAAATCCACAAATATATCTAATAGTAGAAAAAGGCATAACCTGGAAGGACCCGGTTGCTCATTGCCATTGATCATGACTGTCAGTTACAGAGGTACACACGAGAACAAGAAATAAAGGAAAAAAAAAATGAAGAACAGGAATTGCAAATTTTCAAGAAAATCAAGAATTGGAAGAACAAGGAATTTGTCAAAAGAAAGAAAGTTTTCTCAGAGATAAAAAAACTGCAGAATGGGATAGTGATCTTTGCATAACATATATTCTGGACATGATTGAACAGTTGCAAAGAATCTTAAATCTCATAAGAATTTAGATCAAATTGTTTGGCAAGAAATAAGTAATTAAATTGCAGATTCAAGAACTCAAGGCAAGAAAATAAAATGAACAGAGAACAGTATTTGAATTTAACAGATAGTAGGCAAATTAACTAACAACTATTGTTAAGGAAATTGAGTAAAAAAAATGTATTAATCGAGAATTTAAATTTGAAAGAATTAACAGAAAAAAACGATCTAAAAGAAGAAGAAATAAAACTGGAAAGAAAACAGAGATATTGTTGAAGATAGGAAGGTAATGCAACAGAGACACTAGATTTTCTTTTCAACAGAAAAAATGGAAAATTAAGAATGTTATTTTGCTTCAAATTCTGCACACCAGCTACAAGTTTACATCTGTATTTATACACGCTCACTTAACCCACACAGCCCAAATACCCATTACAACACAAAACAGTCCACTAACTCATTCAAACAGAAAAGCAAACTGTATCAGTGTGTACATGAACAACCTGTACATACACAATCTGTCTCAAATGAATTCTTCAACCTTTGAACACTTGTTGTTTTCTACAGTCTTCCATCATCAGCCTGGTCATTCTCTGATCACCCCGATAAATCTAACTGCGAATTGTTAATTTCTTCATTATTTCCCTGAAAATAGCAACTTGAACAGCAGCTTCTCTGAGAACAGTAGCTTCCTTGATCAACAATCATGGCTGTCGAGTTTTGATTGTTACAATTCCCTCTCTCTTTAACAACAGACCTTGTCCCAAGGTCTAAAGTTGGGAATATCCTAATCAATGGCCAATATTCTTCCCAGGTTGCTTCTTCTCTAGGTCTATCCTTCCATATAACTAGTACTTGGACCACTGGGTGATTATTTTTGGGTACCAATCTCCTCTCTAAAATTTCCTCAGGTTGATCCACTATCTCTTCCACATAGCTAGGCACATCCTCCTGTATTATTAAGCCTTCACCAACCTTTTTTTTCAACTGGGAAACATGAAAAACAGGGTGGATTTTGGTATTTGCAGGCAAATGCAATCTGTAAGCCACCTTCCCTACCTTTTCCTCAACTTGATAAGGTCCATAATACTTAGGTGATAACTTGTGAGTTTTCTATAATCTAGCAGTGATTTGTCTATAAGGTTGTAGCTTCAAATACACCCAATCTCCCACCTCAAATTCTCTATCTGACCTTCTTAAATCTGCAAATTTCTTTATTCTATCATGGGCTAACCTCAAACTGTCTTTAAGAAACTCCAACATTATATCTCGTGAATATAACTCTTCTTCAACTTGTTCTACCTTGGCTGAGTTAGGTACATAGGTCAAAAGATTTGGAGGATCAATGCCATAAACTGCTTTGAATGGTGTAGTATTAGTAGAGGTCTTCCAGGTAGTGTTGAACCAGTACTCGGCTAAGGTTAGCCACCTTGACCACTCTTGAGGTTTGTGACATACAAAACACCTCAAGTACCCTTCCAAAATTTTGTTAGTTACCTCAGTTTAGCCATCACTTTGTGGGTGGTATGCTGAACTATATTTCAAGCTGTTGCCTTGCAATTTGAAAATTTCTTTCTAAAAATTACCGGTAAATAGTGCATCCCTATCACTTACAACAGTTCTTGGCATTCCATGCAACTTAAATACACCATTGTAGAAGATTGCAGCCACTTCTTTAGCCGTATAGGGATGAATCAATGGAAAAAAATGAGCATACTTGCTAAGTCTATCCACCACTACATATATTACTGTATATTTCTGACTTCTAGGTAAACACGTCATGAAATCCATAGAGATATCCAACCATATCTTATCAGGAATGGGAAGGGGTTGTAGAAGACCAGGGATTAATATGTTTTCAGCTTTATTCCTTTGACATTCCTCACAGTTTTTTACATATTCTTCCACAGTTCTTCTCATTTTTTTCCAGTAGAAGACTTATTGCAGTTTCTTTAGTGTGCCTTTGATTCCAGAATGTCCTCCCAATGGTGTTGAGTGATGCTCCTTTACTAGATTTTGGGTGATTATAACCAAGTGATGATCTATTAAAATTTTGGATTTATGAAAAATTAAATTATCTACCACCTTATATTTGCTGCCAGGCAGTTCATTCCTTTGGATTCTCACCATATGCTGTTGATACCATGGAGAATTTTGTAAAGTCTCCTTTAATTCATGCACCCATGGTGTTTGTACTATAGAAACTGCTTGTACTTGAGAGTTTTTTTCTTCATTTTCTTCTATTCTGGACAATGCATCTGCCACTTTATTGTCTCTACCACTCTTATATTCTACTTTATAATCAAATCCGTGCAGTTTGGTGAGCCATTTGTTTTGCACTCCAGTATGTAGTCTTTGTGTTGACAAGTACCTTAAGCTCTGGTGATCAGTTTTAATAATGAATTGTCTTCCCATCAAATATTGTGCCCATTTTCTTGTAGCTATGATAATGGCTAGCAACTCCTTCTCGTATGTTGATAAGTTCAGATTTCTTCCATGCAAAGCCTTACTCAAATAAGCCAAAGGTCTGTGATTTTGCATCAAGACAGATCCTATGCCATATCCACTGGCATCACATTCCAAAACAAATGGTTGTGAGAAATCAGGCATTGCCAATATTGGTGGTGTTACCAAACAATGTTTAAGCTTCTTGAAAGCTTCTCTAGCTTCTTCATTCCATTCGAATGCCTCTCTTTTTAACATATTGGTTAATGGTCTAGCAATGGTGCCATAATCTTTTACAAACTTCCTGTAATATCCAGTGAGTCCCAAAAAACCTCTTAATGCTTTCACATTGTTTGGAAGTGGCCATTCAACTACTGCTTTTACTTTGTTAGGGTCAACAGCTATTCCTTGCACTGAGATAACATGCCCCAAATATTCTAGAGATTCTTTTGCAAAGCTACACTTGGTCATTTTAATCACCATGTGATTTTTTTTCAATACTTGAAAAGCAACTTGTAACTGTCCTAAATGCTCAGACCAAGTTTTACTGTATATGAGTATATCATCAAAGAACACCAATACAAATTTTCTCAAGTAAGGTCTAAAGATTTCATTCATCAAAGACTGGAATGTAGAGGGTGCATTGGCTAACCCAAAGGGCATTACTATGAACTCATAGTGCCCATCATGAGTCCTGAATGCAGTCTTGTGAATATCTGCTTCATCCATTCTGATTTGGTGATACCCCGATCTCAAATCTAGCTTAGAGAAAAACTTTGATCCATAAAGTTCATCAAATAACTCATCTATCAAAGGTATGGGAAATTTATCTTTTATAGTTTGTGAGTTAAGGGCTCTATAATCAATGCATAATCTCCACGTTCCATCTTTTTTCCTCACCATTACTAATGGGGAAGAATATGAACTGCAGCTGTTCCTGATTATTCCAGAATCCAACATTTCCTTAACAAGTTTCTCCAGCTCATTTTTAATATGGTACGAGTGTTTGTATGGTTTAATACAAATAGGTTTTGAGTTTGGTATTAAGGGTATTTTATGATCATGTAATCTGTGTGGAGGTAGAGGAGGAGTACTGGTAGTGATTTCAGGAAAATGTTTTAGAAGCTCTTCAATTTCTAGAGGAATATCATTAGTGGGAGTTTCAGATGAATTTAAAGCATATAACATCATAACGAATTGACTTTGAGTGCATTCCTTGCTAATGGCCTTTGTGCTTATAAACTTCAACTCTTCCTGTTGTATTCCCTGTCATATATACTCCTTTTCATTGTACTTGAATTTAACCTGTAATTTCTCAAGATTTAATGTCACTTCTCCCAATCTCCTCATCCACTGTGCACCGAGAATTATTTGACATCCATCCAAGGGAAACAAAAGAAGGTCCACTGGCATGATACAGCCTTGACACTTGAGTATGACATCCTGACATATACCATTACTAGCTACCTTATCACCATTTGCAACCACAACTTCAAAGGCTCTTGATTCTTCAATCTTAAGCTTTAATTTTTTTTGCGAGGGTGGCATTAATAAAACTGTGAGTTGAACCAGAATCAATTAATATTTGAACCATTTTACCTTGAATACTACCCTTTACTTTAATAGTGGATAAAGTAGGTATTCCGCACATAGCTTGCAATGTTATGGCTAATGATTCATCATCAGTTTCTGTCAATGCCTTAATGTCAGCCCCTTCTAACTGATCTTCATCATCCAATGGCATCATTCCCTCTAGTATGTAGACCTGGGGATTTTTACATTTATGATCTCTGTGCCACTTTTCCTTGCATCCGTAACACAAATTCTGCCTTCTCATTTCAATTAACTGACTGGGAGTGAGTCCTTTACTTTTTTCTAAGGCTTCTAACTGTGTATCTTTTTGGGGAATAGCATGGTTGAAGTTGTGATTAGTAGGAACTTGTGAAACAGTGGTAGGTTGTGTTGCAGTATTCTTTTGTATGTTCACGGTAGGGTTAAGATTCTTGCTATTTTTCCTAGTATAAGAATGCTTACTTTCGAACATCTTCGCCAGTGCAACTGCTTCTTTAAAATCAGTTGGTCTAGCTGTGAGAACATCATACCTCAATTCTTCCTTCAACCCACCAACAAATCTGTCTAACACAAATTTTGGGGGTAATGCATCTGTGGCCATTTGTAACTGTTCAAATTTGTTAAGGTAATTTAAAAAGTAGTAGTCTGCTTTAACCCAGCCAAGGCTTCAAATGGTCTTTCCATCTCTTCAGGATTAAATCTCACCATGATTTCTTCCTTAAAAACCTACCAAGAATTATGATTAAGCACATTATGTATATACCAGTTATACCATTGCAGAGGTTCCTTTTTTAGATAGAATGAACAAATGTCAACCCACAGTCTTTCATCTGTCTGATGAAACCTAAAATATTGTTCAACTTGTTGAAGCCAATTAATCACTCGTTCCTCATTATTGAACACCGGAAAATCGAGTTTAAGGGAAGCTAATGGGGTACCCCGTGGAAGATTCTCAGAATAATAATTCGGGTATGGATTTCTTGGGTTATATGAAGGATATGGTGGTTCTTGAGGATAATATTGTGAGTTCTGATAGCTTCTCGGTGGTATCGGCATTCGTGGTGGTGGAGGGGCAGGTTGTGAATTTGGTGGATATGAAGGTGGAGGACCTCCATGCATTTGGGAAGACCAAGAATTTCGATGGTTGTGGGAATAATGAGGTTCTTGATATGGATTTGGAGGTGGCATGTGCGGTGGTTGATTCTTGATCTGTTGAATGTCTCGAGAAAGAACAGTCAGGACATTATGGAACCCTTCAAATTTAGTGCTTAATTTTTGTTCAGCTTCTTCAATTCATCGATTGAACTCCTCTTGCCTTGTCCATGATGGATCTTGATGATGAAAAGGTTGGTGGAATGAGTTGCTGGTGATCGGTGGATCGAGTTGAGGATTCGCTGGTGCCTCGGGAGGTTGCTCTGATACCAAATTGGAAGGACCTGGTTGCTCATTGCCATTGATCATGACTGTCAGTTACAGAGGTACACACGAGAACAAGAAATAAAGGAAAAAAAAACTGAAGAACAGGATTTGCAAATTTTCAAGAAAATCAAGAATTGGAAGAACAAGGAATTTGTCAAAAGAAAGAAAGTTTTCTCAGAGATAAAAAAACTGCAGAATGGGATAGTGATCTTTGCATAACATATATTCTGGACATGATTGAACAGTTGCAAAGAATCTTAAATCTCATAAGAATTTAGATCAAATTGTTTGGCAAGAAATAGGTAATTAAATTGCAGATTTAAGAACTCAAGGCAAGAAAATAAAATGAACAGAGAACAGTATTTGAATTTAACAGATAGTAGGCAAATTAACTAACAACTATTGTTAAGGAAATTGAGTAAAAAAAATGTATTAACCGAGAATTTAAATTTGAAAGAATTAACAGAAAAAAAACGATCTAAAAAAAGAAGAAATAAAACTGGAAAGAAAACAGAGATACTGTTGAAGATAGGAAGGTAATGCAACAGAGACACTAGATTTTCTTTTCGACAGAAAAAATGGAAAATTAAGAATGTTATTTTGCTTCAAATTCTGCACACCAGCTACAAGTTTACATCTGTATTTATACACGCTCACTTAACCCACACAGCCCAAATACCCATTACAACACAAAACAGTCCACTAACTCATTCAAACAGAAAAGCAAACTGTATCAGTGTGTACATGAACAACCTGTACATACACAATCTGTCTCAAATGAATTCTTCAACCTTTGAACACTTGTTGTTTTCTACAGCCTTCCATCATCAGCCTGGTCATTCTCTGATCATCCCGATAAATCTAACTGCAAATTGTTAATTTCTTCATTATTTCCTTGAAAATAGCAACTTGAACAGTAGCTTCTCTGAGAACAGTAGCTTCCTTGATCAACAATCATGGCTGGCGAGTTTTGATTGTTACATAACCTAATTCATCCAATTGATGAATACCGAATAGCGCTTTATGAATCGATAAGAAGTTCAATGATCCTAACACTAAAAGGCATAACAACCCAGAATTAAAGCTTTCATCAAAAATAGATATATTATTGAAGGAGTTGCTGATGCACATGAAGTCATTACTTACTATTCATGTCGCTGTTAATGCTAATATTCTATTCTCGGTTGGAAGTAATGTGGCAGAGGGAGGTATTTTTACTTTACAACACCTGTTGAGACTAGTGTACGTAACACTCTTTATATAATAGAAGATGATTTACTCATGACCGTTGAGGACATCAAGGGGTGACGTACTTGTGATTATTTGAAAAAAATCACGAAATGACTTAACGAGAGTCTTATATATATATATTATATAACTTAGTCAAAATAGAAAATCTCATAGTAACATGTATAATAGTATTGTGATTTGAGATGTAACACCCCATAAGTTAATGAATAATTAATTAATTGATTAATCATGTGAATAAGGGTTTAAACAATTTAATTATGAAATTAAAATAATATAATTGGATAAGTACATGGGTGTATATTAGTGTTCATTATAGTTTAACTTGAATGAATTTAGTAAGAAAGAGAGGTTTTGAGATGGCGGTCCATTTAAGGGAAAATAATTTTCAAATTGTTTCATTAGGCATATGCAACTCATTGCTCATTCAAACTAAAAATAAAAGCTTGAGCCCTTTAATGCTGATTGCATCATAGGAAAGAAGAAGATTTAAAGCTAAGAAAACCAAAAACTCATTAACTAAGAAATCTAGGTGGGTAATATATTTTATAATCCCTTTTTCTTTCATAAATTCCCCACGACTATGGTTATGAAGAATATTTATTGTGCTTTTCGTAATCCAAATGAATTGAAAATGTAATATGAGGTTGAGAACATGTTTTTAATATGTTTTGATTTATAGAAATTTTCTTAAGTAAACATTTTGATATGAAGTATTTGAGTGTCATATAACATGGAAAATAGGTAGAAAAGAGGGGATTTAGTAATTGTACAGAAACAAATTATGATTAATATTTTATATGATATTTTGAGAATAGATTTAGTAATTTTTGAAAGAAACTATACTTGGCCGAAAGGTCATAACTGGGACCCAAAAGACAATTAATTAAGGTCGGAAGGTAATATAATTAAATGAATTATTAAATAATGACAAACAGACTAGATCCATAAAATGGGCTGAACATGTCAGTAAAGTACTCTCAATAGTCAAAAAAACCAAGTTAAACAAATCAAGAGTCGACACGTGTAAAGTGAGCGTCAGATGTGCAGAATGTGGTTCCCAGCATGTGCCAAACCGAGGATAATAAATCAAAACCTAAGTAACAAGCCTTAAGTAAGAAAGCTATTAGGCGTTCTTTTTAGTCCATTAACCGGAAGGGTACTCGAAGGCTGAAGGTGGACCAAGGGTACGAGGGCAGTTAAATAAGGAACTTTGGGAAAAGGAAGAGATTTCGAGAAATTTAAAGATTTATTTTCATAAGTCACCAAAGATAAAACTAAGGCAGAGTTTTCCCAAATGATATCGATGGTAGTGATCTCCAAGAGTAGTGCAACTCTCGGTAAATTATTGAAATCGAAATTGGCAATTTCAGGAAGTAGAAACATGTGTAAAGAAATAAGATGGCATAACCTAATACTTAAAACTTTGATGTTAATGTGGTAATTTTGCTAAATGAATAGCTAAGTAAAAAGCTAATATTGAATGGTTAGATGGTGAATTCGGTAGACGGCATATGGCTTGAAGTGGCAGTCAAGAGACCGAGAGAGTGCTGTAAGACCCAATATGGCAACAGAGAACGAAGCAGGCGTAAGACCTAGGGTGCCAGCCGAAACCGAAAGCGTAGGTGTAAAGCTCAGTGTGGCAATTGAAATATGAAAGCATGGTGTAAGGCCCAAAGTGACAACCATCCAGACACGAAAGCAATGGTGTAAGGCCTAAAGTGGCATGCATAGGAACAGTGAAAGACGTCAGGCCGGGTGTGGCAGTGGTGAAACCGAGAACACAGTAGGTGTAAATTCTAATGTGACAGCCAAAATACGACAACATTGGTATAAGGCCTGAAGTGGCAACCAGAACACGAAACGATATAGGCCTGAGGCCGGGTGTGGCAGCCGAAGTACGATGGTGATGGTATAAGGCCTAAGTGGCAACCGAGGCTATTTGTGCATCAGTAGATGTTAAGTAAACTGTGTAGGCATAAGGCCAATGTGTTAGCTGGAGGTAGGGCTTTAACCGTGTATCTTTAGTATAGGTTGTAAGGCCTCGAAGGCAACCAATGCTAAAACATTTCGGTTTGGATAGCTAAAAAAATGGTTATAGTTTGATATTCCAAATCGTTTACTTTTAGATATGAACTTAAGATTGTGTATGCTTAACTTAAAATTAACTAAATTGAATGCTGAGTTATAGTGATGGAAAACTCGTTCTGTGCTTTAGCAGCATTGTCTTGCTATGTTTAGGGTATATTTCTCATACCAGACTTTATGTCTGACCTGGTTTTATTATTGTGTTCCCTATAGAATCATGGGTACTTGTTCGAGTAGGTTGAGTTTATGGACTTAGACATGTTTCTTTTGGGATGAACGAATGAAGAATGTCGAAGACGAAGCAGAAGGCTTGGATGTTATATTTATGGTTCCGATTCACTATATTTAGTGTTTATGTCAGTATCTCCATATGTTGGGCATAACACTATTATCCATGTTTGAATTATATTTTTGGCCTCTGCATGGGCATGACTATGGGACTAATGTAGCATGTAAAATTTGACGATGATGTTATGTAATATTGATTAGTTGATATGTTTACTTAAGACTGTATGATACCTGATATCGTCTCTGTTGTCGAAAGATAAGTCCAAAGTGACTACAGTACATTGGCGTTTCATCTTTGTCTTTCAAAAAAAGAGATGTTAGGGTACTGTTAATCTTGAATACGTAGAATATACTTTATTATGAGCAACCATATGCGTAGCGACCATGTTACGACCATAGTTGGATACACATTTAAATACTTGAAGTGAAATACTACTGTAAAAAGAATTTGTCTCCTTCATTGTAGAATGTCAATAACACCGTAATCGGTAAGTCAAATTAAAGTCAAAGTCTTTGGATATAGCAAATTAGTTAATCGATAAATGTTATTGGATTAAAACCAAGGACTTTAAAATTTGCCTACGCAATTAGTAAAAATATTAGTATAGATATTAATCTTAAACCATACTTTACTGATACGGTGATGAAGAAAAGAATACGTGTACAAATTGACGTTACTAGGTGAGCTTATATTACATCAGAAATACAATTTCTCCTCAATGATGTATAAGCTTTGAACTTGACCCAATATTACACTTCAGCAAAGTCTGTACATGCTTCGATATTTAAATTGTTTAAATATTGACTGTGGATCAAGTTCACATCAAAGCGTCAATACAACCCCGGCTCAACCGTTTCAAATTTGACCAAGGATAAAATTAATTTATAGTTGTTATAAATTAACATAAATGTTATATTAAAATTTATGGCTAATTTTAATTATTTATTTTAGGCTTAAAATCATAAAGAAAAATGCATAAAGGTTATACGATGGAAGTTAGAAAATTATTAGATAAATATTGATTCAAATTGGAGTCAATTATGGTCATGACCATACCAAGTCAAGGCCGGCCATTATAGGGCCCGGTGAGAAGACCAAACTTGGTCTTCAGATCTGGAAAATATCAAGGAGATATTTGTATTGGCCAATGGCTATAAATAGCTAGCATCCATACAAATTAATACACTGAATTTTCAACTCTCTTGCTCCATATCTGGTTGGCCCTAAGTCCCCTTGGTGTTGTTTACTTTTTTTTGTCTCAAATCAAAGAGGAAACCATTATTCTCTAAGAGGAAGGATTGTTCCACTCTATGTAGTTAAAGCCCCAATAAATCTCCGCTATAGCGCATAGCACTCTTGGACGCTTTTTTCTTTCAATATAGCGCTTTTGAACATTAGATCGGCTTTAAGCCCCGCTATATTCCACTACACCCCTAAATAAAGGCTTTTTAACACCCGCTTTGGCAGCATTAATAGAAAACGTTTGATTTGACTAATTCTCTTTTAAACCAAGTCAATAAAGTCAGAATAACGACCAATTTTAAGGCATAATTGCTCAATATAAGTTGGAAACCTATTGCAGTCACTAAATCTGAACTGCATAAATCATGATATTCTTCATTTTTGTTATATAAGATTAAATAATATTTCTCTTTTCCACACAAATGATGTGAGAATGAGAATAAATTAACTTTAAATATTATGTTTTATTTCTAATGATGTTTTATGCAGTTCCGCTTTTTTTTGTTATATCCTCGTTTTAACTTTTTGCACCTCCATCACTATGGAACCGCTAAGCGCTTTAACTACATATGTTCCACCAACGTATTGATTCTTCGCTAGGTCAATTCAAGGTATACTTTTCTAATTTGTTATCCCGCCTTTTGACCAGGTAGTATATGGACAAACTTGATGAGTCAAACTTCAAAGTTATCAAGGCAAGAAGCCCGAAGAGATGACTATGAAGCCCAAAACTAAAGTACAACCAAGATCACAAAGCAAATACAAGGTCATTCCAAAAAACATGGATCGAAAAATCCAACATGTTTTGGATTGGTACCGATCCAACACCTGGATTGGTACTGATCCACAATATTTTCCCCGTTTGGCCTCCTACTTTCTACACTCCAAAACCATACTGCCTACAGCCCATTTATGGCCTTCTATGATCGTTCGCGCGCACCAGTGATCGATTTTCTTAAACTCCAGAAATCAGCAACTCCATTCATCTATAGATCCATTATTTGGACTCAAGGACAAGCTAATAATGATGCAAACAAGTTTGGAATTACAAAGATAACCATGAATTGAGCCTAACAAAGAATTCAAAACATCCCAGTTGGCCACTTCATAGATTGGTACCAATCCAAGACAGTGGATCGTTACTGATCCACAAATCTTAATGAGGTGGCTACCACTTTTTCTGGAGAATATGTCTTGGACGTGGAGAACAAGGTGGAGATCATGTAGGCGAGTTTTCAAGCCATCTACTGCTATAAATAGGAGGGCATGGCTTATTTTTAGAGATCTTTTCAGCTTTCTTGTTCTCTTACTCTAATCTCTTGTAATTATCCATGGATTTATACCGATCCGTAAGAATAAAAGTGTAAACGACATTATAAACCATCAACCAAGTTAAGTGGACGTAGGCCCAAATTATTCGAACCACTATAAAATGTTGTGTTCTTCTCTCGCTCTTTTTAATTTACTTTTCTTCACTTTTTATCCTTTACTCAATCATTTGGGTGCGCGCGCCATTTTGATTCAAACATTTTGGTGCTTTCATTGAGAAACACTATATTTCACTAATCTATACCTAGAAAGATTCAATATGACAAGACAATCTACTAAGAGGGCTAATGCTTGAGGAAATTAACAACGGGGCAGCCAAGAGGCGTCTTCAGGAGTCAACTCCTCATCTATCTATATAACTAGGGATGAGATGGGGACCATTATGAATGGATTGCAAGAAAGAATGATAGCCCGTCGGGAAGAGATGATGAGAATTTTTTTAGGATAATGGGACAAACAAGAACATTCGGAGTTGTGACAAATCAGCACCAATGGTCAGAAGCTAGAGAAAATGCACTAGAAACTGGGATGGAGTAGACTGGAGCGACCCTTGAACGAGTCATACAGATCGGTATCGATCCTTATACATGGATCAGTACTAATCCACAAGAACAAGGGGGCATGGCCCATGATGGCTTAGAGGAAATGGTGCGCATCTAGGGAACAACACTGAGCAATTGAATATGAATCAGAATGTAGAAGCACGACTGAAGGAGCATGTATCGGAATTACCTCGTGGAAACAGAGGGCAAGCTGAGATTGCTAACTTGGGGATTCCTTTGAATGACAATGACAAACTTGCTGAGATAGTGAGACGAGCTATGAGGGGGTGGATTGCCTAAGATGTAAACAGGAGTCCATTCACTTCAAATATTTGGTACGCTAGGAATTCGCCTGATTTCAAGCTGCCTATGTTGGAAATGTATGATGGGAAGATGGATCAAACGGTTCATTTAATGAGGTACATCCGGCACATGGAGTTGCTAGGTGTTGTGACGCCCCACCTCTATGGTCATAATAACAAAGAGTATTAAAAGAAATACTGTCTATTATTACGAAGAATAAGGCTGGATAGGAGCGACCATCCGTAGTTGGCCTTACACTAATATTGGTTATCTCGATAGGAGTGGTATATACTTTTTATTTTTCATCTATTATTTATTTACTCCCATCGACACACCCAATTATCAGTATAAAACAAACTACGATAGTTCATAGTAGTTTAGGACATTAGATATAACAACAACACAGATAATATAAATGCGGAACACAGATTAACAAAAAATCTCATATATATATAACCGATGTCAGTTACAATATAGTTGACACGATACATATGATACAACTACAACTGTCGACTCTAGAAGTTATATATACAAGTACATTATCAACTAATATACATGAATACATATCGTTCTATACAATGACACGACTACTACAAAAGGACAATGACAACTTCAGAAGATGTGAAAAGTCTTCAAATCCCGAACAGCAACTCAGAGAAAGGAATCTACAACCTGAAATAACTCGGGTCTGACCCGAGTATTACATTCAAAAGAAAATAATACCCAGGTCAGTCTAATTCAAACCAGTTTATTAGTGCATAGCAGTAATAATAATCAGATAGTCAATAGACGACAGTCACAGAAATCGCCTATATCCAACTCTCGATACGAGAATTGGATAACGGCGTATATAACACCAAACAGTGTAAATCATCAAATCAAAAATCTCAAAAAATGATCAAACACACCAAATGTCTATGTGGCTGCAGCACACGCACGCGTGCACTGCCTCGCCACACAGTACGTGAATCATTACGATGGTGAAAACTACAGCAATCAGAACGGTAGAAGTCAACATAAATAAACTTACAGGGTCAAACCCGGGTCTTTGAGACCGGATTCAACTCGCTGTGAAATTTCACAAATCAACTTGAAACGATCAAAAACCAACAAACCAAACTCAACCAACTCAAGCGAAAAGGAAGCGGTGAACAAGTTCACGCTTCAGATCAAAACTGTGATATCAAACAAGCCATGACCGCAGGCAATACCCAAAGCAACCCGAACAAGCCTGGTCAAGAAACCAGACCCAGGATCACAAGAAAGAAACATACATGGTGACTCAAATCAATGTATATCAGTATCGAAAAGAGAAGACTTCACAGTGCTAGATCAAGTGAAGGGTACAACCACTGTAGACAATGGTTGTAGTGAAAACTGCAGACGCAATTGCTCAATACCAAAGAGAAAGCTATGCAACATAAAGGAGACTAAGTGCATTGTGCCGTGACAACAAAAATATATGTTAACCAACCAACATCAGAATGAAATGCTACATAAGTGCCAACAGTTCAGAGACAGTGCAAGAGCAGGCCTCAAGGACCAATGCACATGCCAACAGCCCATAAAGGCAACAAAGAATACAAATCCCGACACAATGAATTCAGTGACAATATACATGAATCGAGATGCACGAACGAACAGGCAAATATGACACAATTGAACACTGCAGCAGGCTCATAGTAAACGCATGGATACAACTCAACGACAGTTAATCATACAGCTACCAGTGATACAAATGAATGATCAGTTTTCGACCAACTATAGGCAAGTGATACCAAGATGCTACGGAGAACAGTGACTCAACCCCAGACTTATACATGAATGCAGGATAAAGTAAAGACTACCCAAAAATACTAACCAGTTCAAAAATGCAACTAATGGCTCCTGCTATAGACATAGGTCAAAGGTCGACTGCATGAACACTCTACTCAAGACTTGAAGCAATGCTAATGCAGTTCAGTAATCAAGTGATCACCAAAACCAATGCCATCAAGTAATACTCATGAAAACAAAACTAGGCAGTGATATGCACAGTGAAAATATGTACAAGTGTTTAACAATGTAACTGGCAACCAAGTGCGGTAGGATTGAGACTACACAATACTTTATAATGTAACTGGCCACCATGAACAGCAGAACGACCAGGTTAATGAGGCAACAAAATATGCAGTGACAATGCACATGAACCCAATACTGTCGAGCTATAACAATGAACTACACAGTGGATGTTCAAACTCAATAGACACAGGTGATACAAGTATTCGAACTCCGGACAGTACAACCCCAAAATGCAAGAACCCAAAACTGTCGACAATAACTTCAGTGCCAAAATGGAAGGTAATAGCAAAGTATCAAAAATCAACATGGTCGAACAAGTCAAGACAATTGTCACTAGACAGTAAGGCCGTGATGACCAAGGTAGAGATGAATAGAAACGACCATTCAAAGTCAACACAAATTCACAAAATAAAATCAGTATTTAAAACTCAAGGCCCTGCCGAAGTTAATCAACACTAGTTCGAACATAATGAAAAGCCGAGGCAATCAAAATCCACTAAGTCAGAAATTAGAACTCACACAGCAAAACAAGTCGAAATCTAACTTGAAATCATCATAGTCGAAAGAATTCAACATCGAAAGACAACACAACCGAATCAACATCATCAAACTCCTCCTACAAGTCATTAACTCCAGAAATTCAAAGCTCAACAACAACGAAATCAAAGTCGAGAAATCAAGCAACCAATTATTTAACGTTTTGAATTAGATGCGAGTGATACTTAGATCACTCACCTTAGACACCACTGCGAGCTCTCCAGTCGATCGACGAGCAAAAGTCTTCGATCGAGCAAGGCAACTCTCGAACAACCACAGATTCGATCGAAGCAGTAACGGCACTTCGAAAAGCCCCAAATTCGCAGAACAAAAGGAATCCAGATCTCACAGCCCTAATCCAGTCACGAAGACGATGCCGCCATTTTTTACTTTCCAGAGAGAAGAGGAATCGGGACAAAAGAATAAAGCCGGCCGCCTTCTTTTTTTTTTCCTTCTCGTTTTGATTAGGGTTATCTTTTTTTTTTTTTTTAAAACGAAAAAGTGGAGAATGGGTTTTAAAAACGAACAAGACAAATACTAAAAAAAAAGGGAATCGGTTATTTGCCTTTGCAACTTTTCACGGCCCAAAATATAGACCACTATTAAATTTAAAAGCCCTTAATCCCTTAACAAATTTTTAAAAGGATTTAATCTCGATTAAAAACTCCAAACAGCGATTAGCAAAATCTATCAATGAATTTCAACTTGATAAAAACTTCCAACATCAATTAACCAACCGATAAATCGTTTACTGACGAAAATTAATTAATGCGAAATCTCGGATTGTTACAGACTCCCTTCCTTATAAAAATTGCGTCCCCGCAATTTCCATAACGAAGGTCATAAACACTATTATTCTTTTAACATAAACTGGTTAAGCTAGAAGAATAAAAGTCGCAAATTCGAATGCCACAGAGATCTTTTATCTTTATAAAAGAAATTTATAAATTCTCAACAAAATCTAATTATCAATAGATAATCAGATGACTATTAAACAGAATAAATGCAATCATCAGGAACATTCAATTATCAACAAGGATGATTATAAAACACAAATCGCAATTCGCAAAACTGCAAGCATCTATTTATCAAACAGATAAAATAGAAAACACGAACTTTATAATCAGCAAACTCTGACTATCAACAGAGATAGATAGAAAACAACAATTCCATACAATCAACGAAGTCTAGAATCAATAAAAACTAGAAAATCTCGCATCAATAAAATCAACAACCATCCAATAATCTAACGATAGTCAGAAAATAAATCAACAAATATTTAATTACCACAAACGGTAATCAAATTTAAGATCAACAAATATTCGATTATCACAAACGATAATCAAATTTCTCATTCAACAAATAATTGATTATCTTAAGCGGTAATCAAATTCTAAATTCAATAAATATTTGATTATTTCAAGCGATAATCAAATTTTAAATTCAACAAATATTTGATTATCAAAAGCGATAATTAAATCTAAAATCAGCAAATATTTAATTATCAAAAGCGATAATTAAATCTCATATCAACAAATATTTAATTATCTAAAACGATAATTAAATCTCATATCAACAAATATTTAATTATCTAAAGCGATAATCAAATCTAAAATCAGCAAATATTTAATTATCAAAAGCGATAATTAAATCTCATATCAACAAATATTTAATTATCTAAAGCGATAATTAAATCTCATATCAACAAATATTTAATTATCTAAAGCGATAATTAAATCTAAAATCAAAAATTATTTAATTATCTCAAGCGATAATTAAATCTAAAATCAACAATTATTTAATTATCTCAAGCGATAATTAAATCTAAAATCAACAAATATTTAATTATCTCAAGCGATAATTAAATCTCAAATCAACAAATATTTAATTATCTAAGGCGATAATTAAATCTAAAATCAGCAAATATTTAATTATCAAAAGCGATAATTAAATGCAACAAATATCCGATTATCAAAAACGATAATCAGGACTCATATCAACAAATATCTAATTATCAAAAGCGATAATTAGAAACAACAATTATCTGATTATCAAAAACGATAATCAGAACTCATATCAACAAATATCTAATTATCAAAAGCGATAATTAGAAACAACAAATATCTGATTATCAAAAACGATAATCAAAACTCATATCAACAAATATCTAATTATCACAAGCGATAATTAGAAACAACAAATATCTGATTATCAAAAACGATAATCAGAACTCATATCAACAAATATCTAATTATCAAAAGCGATAATTAGAAACAACAAATATCTGATTATCAAAAACGATAATCAGAACTCATATCAACAAATATCTAATTATCACAAGCGATAATTAGAAACAACAAATATCTGATTATCAAAAACGATAATCAGAACTCATATCAACAAATATCCAATTACCTGCAGATAATTGGAAGCAACAAATATCTAGAAATCAATTAAGAAGACTAGAAAATCAACATAAAAGCTTGGATCGATCCCATCAGATGGCGAGTTTTTAATTCACCGCACGTGCATCTCAGAGTGGCCGTAGCCTACCAAGTACTCAACATAATTTTGGCGCCCATCAGATTGACCCGGAGGTCCGCAGAGTGACCCGAAGGTCTAGTACTGGTATTTGACCCGAAGGTCCGCAGAGTGGCCCGAAAGCCCAACAAATGACCCGAAGGTCCGCAGAGTGGCCCGAAAGCCCAACAAATGACCCGAAGGTCCGCAGAGTGGCCCGAAAGCACACGAAAGCATCAAAATGTTTCAATTAACGAGTCCGGAATTAACCGAAATAGCAAACGCACATGTCCCATACCACGTGTTTTACTAAATCGTTTGATTCTCTTCATCGTTTCCTTGAAAGTGCAAAATTGTGTATTTTGTAAAAATACATTTCACATTCTCAAACGGACAAGTCCGGAATTAAGCGAAACAGTAAAAGAAAGGGGTCATAGTCCTCGATTTTGCTGAAACGTTTAAATCGCTTCCTCATTCTTTTGAAATCGCAAACTGTAAAATTTTTGAAAACAATTTTATTTATTTTGTAAAAATAACAATTCGCATTCTCAACTGAACAAGTCCGGAGTTAAGCGAAACAGTAAAAGAAAGGGGTCATAATCCTCGATTTTGATGAATCGTTTAAGTCGCTTTCTCATTCTTTTGAAAACGCAAACTGTTAAAATTTTATAAAACAAATTTCATTTTTAAAATGATTTTCCAATCACGTGATTAAAACAGCAAATCAATAACAATTTCGATAAGGAAACTGTACTTCTCAAAATACCGTAAAAACGGTCACAAATCAATATTGCGGAATAACCGCTTGAAATCCACTTTTAAAATTTTGACTGTTACTGAAGTCAAAGCGACAGTAATTTTAAAACGTCAAAATCACATCAAAACAATTTACATCAAAATGTAATATCAGTGAATTTTCATTCATCAAAATGCCCCAAAACACCGTACTTCAAATTATAGCATTGGTGTAAAATCCCGTTATAAAATAACGGCAACAAAATACGTTTCATAACCAAGCATCGGTTCAACGTAAGATAAATGCAATAATGTGCAATTTAAATTTTTGCACGTACTACAAAATGAACAAAGAATCATTCAAATGTATCTTCAATGAAGATAATTTAAAACAGCAAAAATCTAATCAATAGATGATTAGTACAAAAGAAAGCCAGCGGAAATTTCAACAAAAATCACATAACTGCAATTTCTTCGAATCCTCAATTTGGATTCGAAATTCTCAAAGAAACAAATAATTACAGCTATGTAAACAACAATTGGAATTCATATCAATTTCGTATTTTGATTCTTAAATCAAAAAGATTATCAGTTGTACTCAGCGAAGACAGTTTCACTATTTCCGCTGCGCACTCTGATAAATAGAACACAAATCAATCAAATCATCAGAACACAATTTCATCCAAACAACAAAACACAATTCCACTTTTATTTTTAAATAACGATATTTAAAAATTTCATCAAAATTTCAAAACTTTAGTTTTGACTCAAATCACAGATAAAACGTCGACTAATAGTTGTAACATATGTTCCATCCAAGTTATGTTTTATATTATGTCCATAAACCCCAAGCTCTGATACCAACTGTGACGCCCCCCCTCTATGGTCATAATAACAAAGAGTATTAAAAGAAATACTGTCTATTATTACGAAGAATAAGGCTGGATAGGAGCGACCATCCGTAGTTGGCCTTACACTAATATTGGTTATCTCGATAGGAGTGGTATATACTTTTTATTTTTCATCTATTATTTATTTACTCCCATCGACACACCCAATTATCAGTATAAAACAAACTACGATAGTTCATAGTAGTTTAGGACATTAGATATAACAACAACACAGATAATATAAATGCGGAACACAGATTAACAAAAAATCTCATATATATATAACCGATGTCAGTTACAATATAGTTGACACGATACATATGATACA
This sequence comes from Allium fistulosum, assembly GCA_030737815.1. Taxonomy (NCBI): domain Eukaryota; kingdom Viridiplantae; phylum Streptophyta; class Magnoliopsida; order Asparagales; family Amaryllidaceae; genus Allium; species Allium fistulosum. The sequence goes on from CM060903.1 coordinate 179,141,648, forward strand.
ACTACAACTGTCGACTCTAGAAGTTATATATACAAGTACATTATCAACTAATATACATGAATACATATCATTCTATACAATGACACGACTACTACAAAAGGACAATGACAACTTCAGAAGATGTGAAAAGTCTTCAAATCCCGAACAGCAACTCAGAGAAAGGAATCTACAACCTGAAATAACTCGGGTCTGACCCGAGTATTACATTCAAAAGAAAATAATACCCAGGTCAGTCTAATTCAAACCAGTTTATTAGTGCATAGCAGTAATAATAATCAGATAGTCAATAGACGACAGTCACAGAAATCGCCTATATCCAACTCTCGATACGAGAATTGGATAACGGCGTATATAACACCAAACAGTGTAAATCATCAAATCAAAAATCTCAAAAAATGATCAAACACACCAAATGTCTATGTGGCTGCAGCACACGCACGCGTGCACTGCCTCGCCACACAGTACGTGAATCATTACGATGGTGAAAACTAACAGCAATCAGAACGGTAGAAGTCAACATAAATAAACTTACAGGGTCAAACCCGGGTCTTTGAGACCGGATTCAACTCGCTGTGAAATTTCACAAATCAACTTGAAACGATCAAAAACCAACAAACCAAACTCAACCAACTCAAGCGAAAAGGAAGCGGTGAACAAGTTCACGCTTCAGATCAAAACTGTGATATCAAACAAGCCATGACCACAGGCAATACCCAAAGCAACCCGAACAAGCCTGGTCAAGAAACCAGACCCAGGATCACAAGAAAGAAACATACATGGTGACTCAAATCAATGTATATCAGTATCGAAAAGAGAAGACTTCACAGTGCTAGATCAAGTGAAGGGTACAACCACTGTAGACAATGGTTGTAGTGAAAACTGCAGACGCAATTGCTCAATACCAAAGAGAAAGCTATGCAACATAAAGGAGACTAAGTGCATTGTGCCGTGACAACAAAAATATATGTTAACCAACCAACATCAGAATGAAATGCTACATAAGTGCCAACAGTTCAGAGACAGTGCAAGAGCAGGCCTCAAGGACCAATGCACATGCCAACAGCCCATAAAGGCAACAAAGAATACAAATCCCGACACAATGAATTCAGTGACAATATACATGAATCGAGATGCACGAACGAACAGGCAAATACGACACAATTGAACACTGCAGCAGGCTCATAGTAAACACATGGATACAACTCAACGACAGTTAATCATACAGCTACCAGTGATACAAATGAATGATCAGTTTTCGACCAACTATAGGCAAGTGATACCAAGATGCTACGGAGAACAGTGACTCAACCCCAGACTTATACATGAATGCAGGATAAAGTAAAGACTACCCAAAAATACTAACCAGTTCAAAAATGCAACTAATGGCTCCTGCTATAGACATAGGTCAAAGGTCGACTGCATGAACACTCTACTCAAGACTTGAAGCAATGCTAATGCAGTTCAGTAATCAAGTGATCACCAAAACCAATGCCATCAAGTAATACTCATGAAAACAAAACTAGGCAGTGATATGCACAGTGAAAATATGTACAAGTGTTTAACAATGTAACTGGCAACCAAGTGCGGTAGGATTGAGACTACACAATACTTTATAATGTAACTGGCCACCATGAACAGCAGAACGACCAGGTTAATGAGGCAACAAAATATGCAGTGACAATGCACATGAACCCAATACTGTCGAGCTATAACAATGAACTACACAGTGGATGTTCAAACTCAATAGACACAGGTGATACAAGTATTCGAACTCCGGACAGTACAACCCCAAAATGCAAGAACCCAAAACTGTCGACAATAACTTCAGTGCCAAAATGGAAGGTAATAGCAAAGTATCAAAAATCAAAATGGTCGAACAAGTCAAGACAATTGTCACTAGACAGTAAGGCCGTGATGACCAAGGCAGAGATGAATAGAAACGACCATTCAAAGTCAACACAAATTCACAAAATAAAATCAGTATTTAAAACTCAAGGCCCTGCCGAAGTTAATCAACACTAGTTCGAACATAATGAAAAGCCGAGGCAATCAAAATCCACTAAGTCAGAAATTAGAACTCACACAGCAAAACAAGTCGAAATCTAACTTGAAATCATCATAGTCGAAAGAATTCAACATCGAAAGACAACACAACCGAATCAACATCATCAAACTCCTCCTACAAGTCATTAACTCCAGAAATTCAAAGCTCAACAACAACGAAATCAAAGTCGAGAAATCAAGCAACCAATTATTTAACGTTTTGAATTAGATGCGAGTGATACTTAGATCACTCACCTTAGACACCACTGCGAGCTCTCCAGTCGATCGACGAGCAAAAGTCTTCGATCGAGCAAGGCAACTCTCGAACAACCACAGATTCGATCGAAGCAGTAACGGCACTTCGAAAAGCCCCAAATTCGCAGAACAAAAGGAATCCAGATCTCACAGCCCTAATCCAGTCACGAAGACGATGCCGCCATTTTTTACTTTCCAGAGAGAAGAGGAATCGGGACAAAAGAATAAAGCCGGCCGCCTTCTTTTTTTTTTTCCTTCTCGTTTTGATTAGGGTTATCTTTTTTTTTTTTAAAACGAAAAAGTGGAGAATGGGTTTTAAAAACGAACAAGACAAATACTAAAAAAAAAGGGAATCGGTTATTTGCCTTTGCAACTTTTCACGGCCCAAAATATAGACCACTATTAAATTTAAAAGCCCTTAATCCCTTAACAAATTTTTAAAAGGATTTAATCTCGATTAAAAACTCCAAACAGCGATTAGCAAAATCTATCAATGAATTTCAACTTGATAAAAACTTCCAACATCAATTAACCAACCGATAAATCGTTTACTGACGAAAATTAATTAATGCGAAATCTCGGATTGTTACAGGTGTTGTCTGAAGAGATTATGGGATCGTGTTCCCCTTTATATCTGACAGATTTGGCAGCGTTATGGTTTAGACAGCTGGAGAACTGTTCCATCAGCGCATGGGCCGAGTTAGTGAACAGATTTGTGAAACAGTTCGGATCCATATTTCATGATCCAAAAATGTAATGACACTATCAAGTATGAAGTAGAGGGCCGAAGAGTCCCTTAGTAGTTTTTTGACAAGGTTCAATGCGGTGGCTGCTGCGATCGATAAGCCAGACCCATCAGTGGGTTTGATGGTGGCGGTTTTAGGAATAGGCGCTAAGAAAGATTACAAGGTTGCTTTGGAACGGGATTCTCTAAGGGATCCCATAGAATTTTATCATGACGCCAAGAGATACCTACGTTAGGAGGACACTAAGGCTGATTAGGAACAAAATAATGCTATGGATGGCGGCGAACCGCCAGGAGAAGGATTCAACAAAAGGCAAAGGAAAACGAAAGATGGATGACGACTTTGAAGGATCAAAGCGATAAAGAAGGGAACTGAAATTCTCTTCTTACAAGGATTTGAATAAAACCCCAAATAGGATTTACCTTAATACCAGGGGACAGATCCCCTTTCGGAAAACAGCAAGGAGAGAGCCCATGGACCATGAAAGAACGTTCGAAAAATATTGCATATTCCATGAGCTGGACGAGCATAACATAAATGACTGCAGACACTTGCATGATCTGATCGAGGAACATGTCAGAAATAACCAATTACAGCAGTATATGAGAAGTCAAACTACGGTGGTGGAACAGGAGCAGCCATCAACCGTAGCAATTGGAAACGACCTTGGATCAAGGTCTAGGATAGTCATCTCTTGATCGGGATGGTTGGGAATCAGGTTCGGTTCTCATACCTTATATTTACTTTCAATAAACAATGCATCATTACAATTAAGCCGTTTATTCATGTACGGGATCTCGATCGGTTCCTAGGCACACTCTGAGCTTGACGCTAGGCTGTAAAGCCGGATGAGGCAGTTATCGTGGTGTTAGACTTTATGTTTCTTAATGTTTGAATTTGATTCCATTAAATGAATCCCTGATTATTGAAATCCATATTGAATGTGATGACTGACATCGGTCGCTTTAAGTCCCGTCCGGAGAGGCGATATCAGAGTGCATGGTGCAAGTTCCCTTACCGGAGATCGAGTAGACGGACTTGTACGATATAAGTCTCTTTAAGTCCTAGCAGGAAAGCAGGGATCAAAGTGCAAGAAGTGAGTCACCTTGCCGGAGTGTGAGTAGATGGGCTTGCTTGTCGTTGAGTCCCCTCACCGAAGGGTGAGTGGATTGAACTCAGCAAGGATCCAGAGAGACCATGGACTTGATTATCGGCCCCGAATGGTCATGAATTTGATTAACGATCTAGAGAGACCAAGAATTTGATTATCGACCCCAAATGGCCGGGGATTTGATTAACGATCAGGAGTGACCATGGATTTAATTATCAGTCCCGAATGGCCACAACTTCAATTAACGATCCAAAGAGACCGTGGATCTAACTATCAGCCTTTAACAACCATTGATTCAATTGACGATCCGAAGGGATCGCAGATTTAACTATTGGCCCTGAATGGCTACGGGTTTGAATAACGTTCGGAGAGATCATCCGCTTAACTTACACACAAAACAATCCTGAGAGATTGCACATTAAACTAAATATAAAATGATTCGGAGAGATCAAACCTTAGGACAGGTACAAATTTGATAAAAGGATTTGAATGCCTTGTAAATGGAGTAGAGTTGACAAATCCTAAATGAATAGGAATGATTTAGATATGTGATGTGGTAACTTCGAATGAAGTTGGAATGATGATGATGTATTGACTACACTTAGGCAGAGTCTAAAGTCTTAGGCTATAATAGGTTTGGAACGACCTGTGATTGACAAGAGAATCCAAAGGAACAAGATGATTTGCGATAGCTTGACTGGCTGATAACCAAAAAATTCAACTACTAATGTCCTATCGACTTCAACATTTATTCTTGAGCAAAGCACACCTTTCATTCGCAAGGCATGCTTTAGGGGAAAGTGTTATACCACCTTTTGATCAGGTAGTATACAAACAAACTTAACGAGTCAAACTTTAAAGCTATCATGGTAAGAAGTCTGGAGAGATGACCGCGAAGCCCAAAACTCAAGTACAACCAAGATCATAAAGCAAATACAAGGCCATTCCAAAAGAGAGGACTAAAAAATCTGACAAGTATTGGATCAGTACCGATCCAACACCTGGATCGGTGTCGATCCACGATATTTCGCCCATTTGGCCTCCAAATTTCTACACTCCGAAACTGCAACGACCCGATATTTTCAACCATTCGCATCCATTATAAGTGTATAGGTAGACACACATACCGGAGTTGAATTGCTCAAAATACCGCGTTGTAATTAAAATTTGGCAAATCTCAGAATATACAGTAAATAAATATAATCACAGATCACAGACACAGAGTAAAATAATGCAGCGGAAGTAAAAGAAATAGTAGTTCATGAAGCTACTATCTAAATATGTCAGAGTTACATAAGATACAACAGAAGAAATAGAGTACAACAAAAGTCTCAATAAAATAACCAAGTACAAGCTGAGTAGAACAACGGAACTGAAATAGATAGGACAAGACAAGCAGATAATCTCCAGCGATTCAAATCTCCAAGCGAGTGGAAATCCAAATCTGTGAATAACTCAGGCTGACCCGAGCGTAAAGCAAAACACAAAACACTCGAGTCAGGAAAATATATACTTATATAATGTAAACCAACTCAAGCGAACTGTAATAAGGGTACAAGTAACTTAGAAGATGCTTGGGACCGCCCATCCTCTAAGGATCCGTTAAAATATCTACTATGTAGTAATATTCGCTATTATAATAGTGTCTAAATAAGTAAAGTATAATCATATAGAAAATAGCGTTAAGGGGATGGAGAACCTTAACGCGGTCGGATCTTAAAATCATAATCGTAGTAATGTTCGATATGGTAGGTGACACGGCACAACTAGGCAATGCCAGGGTAGATATACCAATTACACACACGGACTGATGGATACGCATAGCAGCCACTACCGTTCCACCTCGAACAACACTCCCAAATCGGAGGATGGCCATCTAATCAATCACAAGTAAGAGTATAATATCGAAGAAATGTGTCCGAGAAGAGGTGCTACCTCACTGGTCCGAGATCGCTCCTGTTTTAGCCACCTTATGCCAACTCATGGGAGTTGGGTCCACGTAACATGCCTTAAGAACGTCGCCACCATCCTACTTCATTCTGGAATCTCCACCGCGTACACGGTTGTCAAAGTGGTTTTCGGTATCGACAGAGAGTATGTCCATATCCGATCCCGGTCTCTTTGCCAACCAATCGTTATTATAACCCGTGGTTATAACTTTTAAAAACAATACTTTACTTCAAAATAAAATATCATTTCAAACCATATCTTTATCAAAATAAAGATTAAATCAATTCCAAACCATTTCCATATATTTAAATTTTCATATCATTTCAAAACTTCATTTCAAATCATTTTAATATAATAAAATATCATATCCTTACAAAACTTCATTTCAAACCATTTTAATATAATAAAATATCATATCCTTACAAAACTTCATTTCAAATCATTTTAATATAATAAAATATCATATCCTTACAAAACTTCATTTCAAATCATTTTAATAAAATAAAATATCCTATCAGTTCAAATCCAAATATTCAACTTTAAATACCTTTTAAATTCAAAGATATCGTTCATTTACTATCATTTCAAATCACCTTTAAATAGTTTATATTCCAATCAAAATAATTCATTTAAACCTTTTAAAAGTGTAATTATTATGTTTTCAAATCAAGTATTCAATTTCCAAAGTTTCAAACCATTCTGAGTTCGTTTACTAAGTCAAAAACCCTAATTATTAAAATTTCAGCATTTCACAACATTTAAAAACAACTGCTATAAGTTATATTTGAAAACATTTTTAATTCAGCAAAGACAGCACTTAAAACTGCTGTTAAAACTCAGTTTTAGTTGAATTATAGTTCAAAACAGAAAAGACAGCATTTCAGAAGTGCTGCGGTAGTTCAGATTTTCAAAACAAGGGTTAAATTTGATTTCAACATAGACTGCAGACCATTATAGCATTTTCAGAGAATGCTATAATAGGCCTGAGTTCAATATTAGCCTCTAAGTTCAATTACAGCAACTACAGCATTTCAGAAATGCTGTAATAGCTCTTTTTACACAATTTTAGTTCAAAACAGAATCTATAGCATTTCTGAATGCTATTAAAAGTAGATTTCAGGTGTTAGTGTATTTCCAGCAATTAAATAACTTCAATTTAAAACACATAAACATTTTAAAAATCATATTTTAACATTTAAAATATTCATTTACATATCATTTAACATGTACCTTTTTCACAATAAATTTCTTATAATTAAATCCAATTTTCAACAATTTACTTAATAAATTTAAGTGTAAAAGTTTCCAATTCTTCACATTTCAACAAATAACTTAACACTTCAAATTTAAATTACCATTTCACAATTTAACTAAATTTCCAATTTTATTTAATTAACTTAAACCTTTAATTAAAACCAAATTTCACATTTCCTAGTCAAGTTATATTTTAAAAGATCACTTTTAAACATTCATTTATTTAACCACTTAAATTCATAGAAAAATCAATAATACTTTAATAAATCACTTAAATTCAAATTTAATCAAATTATCATATTTACCATTTCCAAATAAAATTTAATATCCATTTTATTTATATAACTTAAATATCATTTTTAACCAAATTCCAAATTTCCAACTTAAGTTATATTTCAAAAGTCCAGTTAAACCATTCATTAATTACATTTTTAACACATAGAAAAATCATAATTTCTTTATTTTAAAACATTTCAAAATCTATTTAAATCAAATTTCATAAATTTATAATTTTTAAAATACTTAAAAATATCCAAAACACTTTATAAAATAACCACGGGCCTGTATATAATTTTCTAACTTAGGTCAAGTGATACGGATATGTATCATTTCAATCCGCAGTTAAAAAAAAGAAAAATCCGGGTTCTATCATTTCAAACCCGCAATCCCAAGTTAAAATAATTTAAATAAAAATCGTTCAGGCCTATCATTTCAGCCCATAACGATTTTTCCCTATTCTAAAGTCCGTTCGGGTATGTATCATTTCAACCCATAGTGATTCTAGTCTACAGGGAACTTTCAATGGTGATAACAGATATAAATAACAGAATAACATTAAATAACAGTAACATATGATATAACAGGTGTAATAACAGGTGTGAACATCATATGATAATAATATAAGCATATATAACATGATAATATATTTCTGCAGATTCGCAGGGTGTCAATTTACTAGTTATATAGGTACATATTGTCTGGTGAGAATAACTCACCTTTTATTGCTGGAGATATCAATTAGAATGACACAATGGAAACAAAAGCACGATGAAAAGACTACGGACTTGAGTGGAGAGCGAATCCAATCTACAACTCTTGTGTACAGCCCAAAACAAACAATCAAAACAGCAAAATTCAATACGACTTTAAAATGAAATAACATTGAAATAAAAGGAGATACGACAACGCAGTCTTTTGCTTTGCCTTCTCCATTGTTTGGTATAGCTTTGGGGTCTGATGTGGTTCAGATGTGGTCAAGTTTTGGGTCAGGTTTGGGCTAACATAGCTCGGGTTCAAGGCAAGACAAGGTGGGGTTTGTACATGAGGAGGTGATGTGATTTTTGAAGGCAATTAGGTGATTTTTGTGCCAAAACAAGGTTTGGCCTTGGGAATTGTGCTCGGCCTGGGGTGAGTTATGACTGGACAGAGGTGGGGAGGGGTGTGTTGTGGTCAGGTCAGGGAGGTGGTGGTGGCTATGGTGGTGGTTTGGGTGGTGGTTGAGGTGGGTGAGCATGTAGAGGTCAATAAACATGGTTTTTAGGCATCTAGGTTGAAATTTGGGGGGTTTTACCATCAAAATGGTTCGGCTATGGCCAGATCTGGTGGAGTGGGGGCTGGTGGTGGTCGGGAAGAGATGGAAGGAGGTGGTGGCAGTGGAATAGGGGTAGAGGCCGATCTCAATCAGGGAAGAAGGCAAGCAAAATAGCATAGAAAAAGAAGAAAAGTAGGAAGAAAGAGATGGAGGCCATTACCTAATTTTCTCTAGCCGTGAGAAACAATTGAAGATGGGATATTTTTTCACGTGAATGCCAAATGAGATGACGGCTACACTAAGGTTTTACATGGCTAGACAATTAATTTTGAGGAGTTAAAGGAATTAAAGGATTTGGTAAATAAAAGGGCTTCCGTTTCAAAGCGTTACACAACCTTTCACATTTCTTTCCTTATAAATCTTTATATAAACAAAATATTTTAGAAAAATACTATACAAACCGAAACTAAGTAAAGATATAAGAAAATAAATAATAAAATTTAAAGAAATTAGAAAAAAAATAAAAGAAATTGCTTAAAATACAAAACAGTGTCCAGAAATTACAAATAAATCACCATTGACTTTGGAAAATTATTAACTTTATTTAAAAATATTCTAAAACAAAATTTGAAATAAAAATGAATTTTAAAACATTTTCAAAGTGAAATAAATAATTAAATTTTAATTTAATAGAATTTAAAATAAGAAAATAACTTAAAAATGCAAACTAGGCTTTAAAAATTAGAAATAAATTCAATACAATTTGGAAAAATCTTATTATCACTTTAAAAATATTTAAAAGACAAAATATATATAATATGGAATATGTATACAAATTAGAATAAGATATGACCAATAAAATATTATCTATATAGGTTAAAATAAACAATATTGTTAAATAAATCAATATACACACAATATTGTAAAAAGTATAACTTTCACAATTTAAATCCAATTTCAACGAAACGAAAAGCAGTATTCATGATATTTAATCTATTTTCATAATAAAAGATAAAATTTAAATTTTCAAATATTTAAAATTTAAATTTAAAAGTCAAGGTTTGACTATATTGACAAAAAATCATATTTTCTGGAAATAATCAATTTATTTATGTTTGGAATTCTAATTGACATCAAAATTCAAATTTATATTTAAAATAAAAAAATTTATTCTTTTCATAAATAAAGCTTTTAAATCTGGAAATATCAATTTAAAAATAATTGAAAAATACAGGATTGTTACAGAAACCATGCCGCCTACAACCCATTTCTATCCTTTTATGATCGTTCGCATGCACCAGCTGTAACAACCCGCATATTTTACGATTCGTATATTTAAATTTTTAATTTAAATATAGCATCGTTGGTCGGATTTAAGTCCGAAAAAGTCACTATTCGTAAAAGAACAGTCGAATTAGTGAAAAGTCTTTGTGGATCGAGATTCGGAGGTGCCTAATTGAGAAAAACTATCTTACAGGGATTCAGACATCTGAAATGAAGCATTCAGACATCTGAAATTGTTCGAATCAAACCAGAGAGGAAATAGGCTAATATTGCCATTTTCAGACGTCTGAAATGGACTATTCAGACGTTTGAATATTGTTCTGGAAACTCAAATTTTTCCAGATTCAGACGTCTGGTTTGGAAATTTCAGACGTCTGAATCAGGAATGAAGTTGAGAATCAACAATTTGAACTTGAGACCACTTCCACTGAGTTCAAAATGGTGTTTGCGACTTTTTTGAGTATAAGCATCGATATGTTTGGAGTTGGGTAGAATTTGGCTATTTTCTAATTGGGCTTTGGGTTTGGGCTTCACCCAACTCATTCTATACCCAAACTCAGCCCCCTCTCCTCTCCATTCACTCATTTCATTTCCTAAACACTCAAGCTCAACTGAAAATGGGGGAAGAGAATAGGAAATAGAAATTCCAAGCCCTAGATTCAATTGCAAACTCAAATTCTAGCTCCAACATCTAAGAGAAGCCTGGGTAAGCATCCTCTTCATCTTCTCCAACTCATTTCCTCTTCAATTTCAGAAATTTCCTAAACCCTAACTTAGGAAATGTTTTTCTTTTGAGCTTAGATTAAAGCTCCTTGGGTTAACATTGAAGAGTGATAGTTCTTGCCTTGCTCTATAGCTTCTCTCTTGTGTTTTTGGGTTTAAAGGTGAGTTTTTGAACTCACATCTACGTCTATATCTTTGATAGTGTTAGGTAGCAATTCCTAACATCTATTCCTTATCTATTTGCTTTTGAATTGAATTGGTTTGATGAATATTCCAATTTTTGGTGTTTGAAGTCAAAATCTATGAAAAATCATTATATGGATGTTTGGACATGTTGGTCAGAGTGTATTGGTGAGTCTTTAAGGTTGGGTAGTCGTTTGGCGTAAATCCCTAGCCATCGTCACTCATCTGATCGCTTCCGATATGATTTGGCCATCATTGGCCTAGGCAAAGTATTGCCTGAGCCCCAGGTTCAGACGTCGGAAATATACAAGTCAGACGTCTGAATCTGCTTGTCTCAGCCCAATTAGCCTATTTTATGTGGGATTCCAATTTTTATCGATTCGTGATTATCCGATATGTTGTTATCATTTATTATCGACCTTGATGACTTCTTCTTCGGGATTTTTGGGAATATCCATTTTGATGGATTCGGCATCGATTTATATGGATTTAATTCACGTCTTCGTATGTGAATTTTTGATGATTGATTGATTCTACAATCATTTATGTGATTTGTCACTTTAAAATACAAAGGTTTTTATACTAGTAGTAAATATTCAACTCTTTTACAAAGATGATTTCAAACTCTATTTTAATACAAAGCTCGTTTTTAAAACCGTTTTCTAATCTATTAGTAAATACAAACCTTTACCTCATTCGTATGAGAAATCTAATTAAGCGGCTTAGTAAAACAAGTGGTATGAAACGCTTGCGTTTACTTCGTCGGTTAATTCTTGGACTTGTTCGATTGAACTTTTGTGACTATTTTCGAGTGGGAATCTACAATTTGTTCGTAAATATTTAAGTTAAGCTAGTGGTTATGGGACATGACGCTAAACTCATATATTTACTAGCTTAGTGTAATCGACACTTCTTGTTGATCAATGGTGATCATTTTATGGTTTAGACTAGCGATGTGTGATGTCCCTTTGTCCGCGTGGGGGACTATACCCCGTTATGTTGAGCTTCATCTCATTTCTTTTATGGGCTAGCGACCCATGTTCTTATTTGAGTTTTGGTTCATCGGACGTACCGTTATTGTACTGTTGTTCCGAATTGTTTGAGTTTTGGTTCATCGGACGTACTATTATTGTACTGCGTCGTTGTTCCGAATTATTTATGTTTTGGTTCATCGGACGTACCGTTATTGTACTGCGTCGTTGTTCCGAATTGTTTGAGTTTTGGTTCATAGGACTTACCGTTATTGTACTGCGTCGTTGTTCCGAATTGTTTGAGTTTTGGTTCATCGGACGTACCGTTATTGTACTGCGTTGTTGTTCCGAATTGTTTGAGTTTTGGTTCATCGGACGTACCGTTATTGTACTGCATCGTTGTTCCGAATTTTTTGAGTTTCGGTTCATCGGACGTACCGTTATTGTACTGCGTCGTTGCACTGGCTCATTTTATGGAATAGCGTTCCGTTTGTGATACACGTGTTGGTGAGTTTTCATGCTCCTGTTTGTGATAGGCCTCTCCCTTTGTGATTTCTGGATTTCTAATTGATGATTTCTAGAATTTGTGTTTCACCAACTTTTGCGATTGGCATTAATATGTTTGTCAATATTTGTAGTTTGGTGAATAAAATTAAGAATATGATATTCTTTTTGGTGCTTTAAGATTCTTGAGATATTGTATGATTTTTTTGTTGTTTAAATCATATTTGTCCTAGTATGACATTATTGTTATCATACGTTCTTATTATATCTCTACTTATATCTCATTTCTTTAATGATAATTATAGCTAGACTGATCCGTTTATTATTTTCTTATTAAATAATACTCGGGTCAGACCGAGATGTTACAGGTGCTTCTGCTTGACTCCTTATCTGGGATCATCTTCTGACTTTTGTCTAACTACATTAGATTGGTAGTTTTTGTTGTTATACATTTGAGATAGAGACTCCTTGATGTATACATATTCTTTTGTCTAGCACTTGTATATATATTCTTTTGTGATATTATGGATCTTATTTGACCACTACTCTGATGTACACTTTTATGTGTTATATTCATATTTGTTTCCGCCTTTGAGATATGAACATCTGTGACTGATTTATGTTATGCTTATTTCTATATTTGTTTCCGAAGGTCCACTTAGCCACTGTATGGTAGCTTTGAGTTTATATCGGTATGTCGGATTTCCTTTTGAAATGAAATGCATGTTATACTATCTGACATATCGGTACTCGCACAAGGCAATTACACAGATGGTCGCTCCTCAACAGCCTTATTCTTCACGTTAGTCGATGGCATTACACAGTAGTGTTCTTGGCTAGCGTGAGCATAGAGGTGGGGCTCACAGCTTGGTATCAGAGCTAGACTTCGGAACAATGTAGAATAATCTAGCAAGGATCATTGTCCTAAGTCTTTCTCAGGAATCGTGCCATAGGATTTAACTCGAGTCTTCGTACCGTTCTATCATATTTTCTTTTGTGATTCCTTGTTTTATCAATCAAGTTTGTTTGATATTCGTTTTGAGAATAACCTTTTTCCTCTTCTTTCTTTCTTTCTTAAAGAAGAGAAATGGTTAGACCAGGCCGTCCCAGCGTCGGTCAATCTAGTGCTACACCTCAGGACAGAGTATTTATGACTGCTCAACAACTCTTGGATCTTGTGTACAATGCCCAAGCTGCCGGACCTGTTCCAGAGCCTACTCACCCAAAATCCGGGTTTGCACGCTTGTGCAGAGATTATACCGCTTTGGGTCGGAGGCCATTCAAGGGCTCCGAAAGTGTTATATAAATCCAAGCCTGGCTTAGATCATGTGATCGCATCTTTTCCTGCATGGATCTTATTGATTCACTTTGTGTCCAAGTGGCTTCTAGCATGCTCCAAGAAAGAGCATTAGATTGGTATGAGCTTTTGATTTCTGAAATTATCGAAGCGGATCTTACTTGGGAGCAATTCCAGGAAAGATTTTAATTGAAGTTTGTGCCGGAGGCTAAAAAAGTAACTTTAGCTCGGTGCTTTATTGACCTTGTTCAAGGTGAATCTTCTATGACCGACTACGTCGCATCTTTTGAATCTCTCTCTAAATATGGGGTCGAATATATTAATACCCCATTGAAGAAAAATCAGAGATTTGTTTATGGGTTGAACAAGAACCTCAAAAAGCCCTTACTTCTGAAACTAGAAGTTTCTTTCGATCAGCTTGTAGATATCGCTCTTCGGCTTGAAGAGGCCGATAGAGAAAGTGATGTTGAAGTTGTGCATGCCAAACAGAACTTCAACAATAACATGAAAAAGCCTATTGAGTTCAAAGGCCCCAATCCCAACAAGAAAGGGAAGCAAGAAACTTCGGTAGCAAAGACTCCTACCACTAGTCGTGGACGATGCTACAATTGTGGTTCTACGGACCACTATGCAAATGAGTGCCCAAAACCTCTTTTTTGTCGTTATTGTAAAGGTCCGGGACATCTTTTATCTTCATGCCCCAAACTTCCAAACAAGAGAGAGGGAAAGCTAAATGTTGTTCAAGCTCCTAGTGACACTTCTCTTGGTCAAGGTATTTCTCATTCTATCCTTGATGATATTTGTTTTGTGATTATCTTATTCGAGTTCTTTTTGATTTGGGTTCATCCCATTATTTTATATCAAAAGAACTTGATGATTCTTTCTCTTTTAATATTATGGGCTTGATGACTTCATTGAGAGTTGCGAATCCGATTGGTGGATCCGCAACACTCGGATTACTTTGTGAAAATGTCGAGATTATTTTATGTGATTATTCTTTTCGAGCCGATTTGCATGTTATGCGTTACTTAGGCTTCGAAATGGATTTTTGGGAAAGGATTGGCTTGATCATTATGAAGCCCACATCCTATGTCCTGAGCGGACTATTTATCTTCGACATTCTCAATCTGTTAAGCAGATTTCTTTTTTTCTTAATGATTTTGATTTCCAGATTTGGTGATATCATTATTCTTTAAACCTACATGATGTGGAGAATGTTGTTTCTCTCATTCTTGTAGTTTGTGAATTTTCCGGTATTTTTGAGTTTGTCTTAGGATTACCACCTAAGCAATCTATTGTGTGGTGCTAAGGTCTTTACAGCTCGACATTGCCACCGGTTTTCATCAGCTACGAGTTGCGGAAGGTTTCATTCCACTTACCGCATTCCGCACTCGTTATGATTCTTGTAAGTGGTTCGTTATGTCATTCGGTTTGGTGAACCTTCTACCTTATTTCATCCATCTTATGAATCGAGTATTCTACAAATATCTCGATGAGTTTATCTTTGTATTTATTGATTATGGATGAAAACAACAATTTAAAATTTGCAAATCTTTTTAATAAGATACTTTTCAGTATGATTGGATATTGTTCTTAAAACGAGCAAAGAATATTTGTAAACTTTTTAAGAGACTTGTTTATCATATCGAAGATGATTTTGTGTTGTTTTGCCCATTGAGTGCTTTAAGAATTCTGGTCGATGCACTTGATCAACGTTATCGATAGGAATTTCCTAAACGCTATGATGAGACAGACAGCCACAGTAAATTGACTTGTAATAAGTAAATTTTTCTAAAAAGATGATTACATAAAGTTAATTATAATTTTGAATGTATTAGCTTTTCGAGAAAGAGGATCGATTATAAGAACTCTTTTCCGATATTTTTATTCTTGCGATTCCCGAAGGGAACCAAGACTTTGTTGTTTGTACCGATGCTAGTCGTATTGGTTTGGGTGTCATTCTTTTGCTAAGGGAATGTGTTATCACATATGCTTCTTGACAATTAAAGCTTGTCGAGACTAGATATGCCATTCATGATCTAGTGCTCGCAGCCATTGTTTTTGCTCTTAGAATTTGGTGCCATTATCTTTTAGGAGAGAAAATTTGTTCTCTACACCGATCATAAATCTTTGAAGTATTTATATTCTCAAAAGGAACTTAATTTGCGTCAACAACGTTGGCTCGAGTTCCTTACATCTTATGATCTTGGTATTCTTTATACTCCCGGAAAGGGAAATTGTGTTGCCGATGACCTTAGTCGTAAGCAACAAGCGGTTGTTCCATGATGATATCCGAATGGAATGATCTCGAGACTTTGTCCTCTCGTGAGATTTGAGATCGTGAATCCAATTCATGTTCATCTCTTGTTTTGTGTAGCCTTGAATCTCGTCCTCCTCTTTTGGACTATACCTCTTTTGGCTGAACTCTATGTCTTGTTAAATTGCATGGAGTTCCTACTTCTATTGTTAGCAATCGTGATCCATTATTTTACTAGTGGATTTTGGTAAGGTCTTCAAAGCTTTGGGAACAAAGCTTAATTTTAGCACCGCTTATCATCCTTTGTCCGATAGACAAATCGAGCATGTGAATCAAACTCTTGAAGATCTCTTTTGTGCATGTGTTCTTGATTTTGGTGGAAGTTGGGAAGATCATATTTCTCTTGTTAAATTTTCCTATAATAATAGCTTCCAATCTAGTATTGGTATGACACCTTTCGAGGCACTATACGGAAGACCATGCCGATCTCTTTCTTGTTGGCTTAAAACCGGTGAGAGGCTGGTTTTAGGTCCAGATTTTATCGGTGTTCATTTGTGTTTCACCTATGATGGGTGTTGTGCGTTTCGGTCGATCGAGAAGTTAGCACCTCGATATGTTGGTCCATTTCCCATCACCGAACATATTGGTTCTGTGGCTTGTCGCTTTTTATTACCGACTCAACCTTTTGCTATTTATGACATTTTCCACGTCTCTTGACTGCGGAAATACCTTAGGGATTCCGATTTTTATTCTTGAGCCGGTGTATTTGAAGAAATTGAAGTTTCACTAGATTTGACTTATGAGCAACATTCTATTCGTATCATTGCTTCGAAGGTTAAACGCCTCCGAAATAAATATGTTTTTCTTATGAAAGTTCAATGGTCCTCAAATACTAAGGATTGCTCTTGGGAATCTCGAGAATTCATCGAGCAAACACATCCGGACTTACTCTTTCGTGCTCTTTATAGTGAACTTCTTATTTCAAATTTTCTTTTGTGTTGATATGCTTTTATGGTTGTTACTCTTTATTTTCTTCTTAATTATTGCGAGGACGCAATTTCTTTAAGGAGGGGAGTCTGTAACAACCCGCATATTTTATGATTCGTATATTTAAATGTTTAATTTAAATATAGCATCGTTGGTCGGATTTAAGTCCGAAAAAGTCACTATTCGTAAAAGAACAGTCGAATTAGTGAAAAGTCTTTGTGGATCGAGATTCGGAGGTGTCTATTTGAGAAAAACTATGTTACAGGGATTCAGACGTCTGAAATGAAGCATTCAGACGTCTGAAATTGTTCGAATCAAACCAGAGAGGAAATAGGCTAAAATTTCCATTTTCAGACGTCCGAAATGGACTATTCAGACGTTTGAATATTGTTCTAGAAACTCATATTTTTCCAGATTCAGACGTCTGGTTTGGAAATTTCAGACGTCTGAATCAGAAATGAAGTTGAGAATCAACAATTTGAACTTGAGACCACTTCCATTGAGTTCAAAATGGTGTTTGCGACTTTTTTGTGTATAAGCATCGATATATTTGGAGTTGGGTAGAATTTGGCTATTTTCTAATTGGGCTTTGGCTTTGGGCTTTACCCAACTCATTCTATACCCTAACTCAGCCCCCTCTCCTCTCCATTCACTCATTTCATTTCCTAAACACTCGAGCTCAACTGAAAATGGGGGAAGAGAATAGGAAATAGAAATTCCAAGCCCTAGATTCAATTGCAAACTCAAATTCTAGCTCCAACATTTAAGAGAAGCCTGGGTAAGCATCCTCTTCATCTTCTCCAACTCATTTCCTCTTCAATTTCAGAAATTTCCAAAACCCTAACTTAGGAAATGTTTTGCTTTTGAGCTTAGATTAAAGCTCCTTGGGTTAACATTGTAGAGTGATTGTTCTTGCCTTGCTCTATA
Source organism: Allium fistulosum (assembly GCA_030737815.1). Classification (NCBI taxonomy): domain Eukaryota; kingdom Viridiplantae; phylum Streptophyta; class Magnoliopsida; order Asparagales; family Amaryllidaceae; genus Allium; species Allium fistulosum. The sequence goes on from CM060903.1 coordinate 179,159,671, forward strand.
GCTTCTCTCTTGTGTTTTTGGGTTTAAAGGTGAGTTTTTGAACTCACATCTACGTCTATATCTTTGATAGTGTTAGGTAGCAATTCCTAACATCTATTCCTTGTCTATTTGCTTTTGAATTGAATTGGTTTGATGAATATTCCAATTTTTGGTGTTTGAAGTCAAAATCTATGAAAAATCATTATATGGATGTTTGGACATGTTGGTCGGAGTGTATTGGTGAGTCTTTAAGGTTGGGTAGTCATTTGGCGTAAACCCCTAGCCATCGTCACTCATCCGATCGCTTCCGATATGATTTGGCCATCATTGGCCTAAGCAAAGTATTGCCTGAGCCCCAGGTTCAGACGTCTGAAATATACAAGTCAGACGTCTGAATCTGCTTGTCTCAGCCCAATTTGCCTATTTTATGTGGGATTCCAATTTTTATCGATTCGTGATTATCCGATATGTTGTTATCATTTATTATCGACCTTGATGACTTCTTCTTTGGGATTTTTGGGAATATCCATTTTGATGGATTCGGCATCGATTTACATGGATTTAATTCACGTCTTCGTATGTGAATTTTTGATGATTGATTGTTTCTACAATCATTTATGTGATTTGTCACTTTAAAATACAAAGGTTTTTATACTAGTAGTAAATATTCAACTCTTTTACAAAGATGATTTCAAACTCTATTTTTAATACAAAGCTCGTTTATAAAACCGTTTTCTAATCTATTAGTAAATACAAACCTTTACCTCATTCGTATGAGAAATCTAATTAAACGGCTTAGTAAAACAAGTGGTATGAAACGCTTGCGTTTACTTCGTCGGTTAATTCTTGGACTTGTTCGATTGAACTTTTGTGACAATTTTCGAATGTGAATCTACAATTTGTTCGTAAATATTTAAGTTAAGCTAGTGGTTATGGGACATGAAGCTAAACTCATATATTTACTAGCTTAGTTTAATCGACACTTCTTATTGATCAATGGTGATCATTTTATGGTTTAGACTAGCGATGTGCGATGTCTCTTTATACGCGTGGGGGACTATACCCCGTTATGTTGAGCTTCGTCACATTTCTTTTATGGGCTAGCGACCCATGTTCTTATTTGAGTTTCGGTTCATCGGACGTACCGTTATTGTACTGCGTCGTTGTTCCGAATTGTTTGAGTTTTGGTTCATCGGACGTACCGTTATTGTACTGCGTCGTTGTTCCGAATTGTTTGTGTTTTGGTTCATCGGACGTACCGTTATTGTACTTCATCGTTGTTCCGAATTGTTTGAGTTTTGGTTCATCGGACGTACCGTTATTGTACTGCGTCGTTGTTCCGAATTGTTTGAGTTTTGGTTCATCGGACGTACCGTTATTGTACTGCGTCGTTGTTCTGAATTATTTGAGTTTTGGTTCATCGGAAGTACCGTTATTGTACTGCGTCGTTGTTCCGAATTATTTGAGTTTCGGTTCATCAGACATACCGTTATTGTACCGCGTCATTGCACCGGCTCATTTTGTGGAATATCGTTCCGTTTGTGATACATGTGTTGGTGAGTTTTCATGCTCCCGTTTGTGATAGGCCTCCCCCTTTGTGATTTCTGGATTTCTAATTGATGATTTCTAGAATTTGTGTTTTACCAACTTTTGCTATTGGCATTAATATGTTTGTCAATATTTGTTGTTTAGTGAATAAAATTAACAATATGATATTCTTTTTGGTGCTTTGAGATTCTTGAGGTATTGTATGATTTTGTTGTTGTTTAAATCATATTTGTCCTAGTATGACATTATTGTTATCATACGTTCTTGTTATATCTCTTCTTATATCTCATTTCTTTAATGATAATTATAGCTAGACTGATCCGTTTATTATTTTCTTATTAAATAATACTCGGGTCAGACCGAGATGTTACAGGTGCTTCTGCTTGACTCCTTATCTGGGATCTTCTTCTGACTTTTGTCTAACTACATTAGATTGGTAGTTTTTGTTGTTATACATTTGAGATAGAGACTCCTTGATGTATACATATTCTTTTGTTTAGCTCTTGTATCTATTCTTTTGTGATATTGTGGATCTTATTTGACCACTACTCTGATGTACACTTTTATGTGTTATATTCATATCTGTTTCCGCCTTTGAGATATGAAAATCTGTGACTGATTTATGTTATGCTTATTTCTATATTTGTTTCCGAAGGTCCACTTAGCCACTGTATGGTAGCTTTGGGTTTATATCGGTATGTCGGATTTCCTCTTGAAATGAAATGCATGTTATACTATCTAACACATCGGTACTCGCACAAGGCAATTACACAGATGGTCGCTCCTCAACAGCCTTATTCTTCGCGCTAGTCGACGGCATTACCCAGTATTGTTCTTGGCTAGCGTGAGCATAGAGGTGGGGTGTCACACCAGCGATCGACCTCCTTAAACTCCAAAAATCAGCAACTCCATTCATCTATAGATTCATCATTTGGACTTAGAAACAAGCTAATAATGATGCGAACAAGTTTGGAAGCACGAAGCTAACCATGAATCGAGCCTAAACAAAGCATTCAAAACATCCAATTTGACCATTTCATGGACAGTACCGATCCAAGATGATGGATCGCTACCAATCCACGAATCTTGATAAGATGGCCACCACTTTTTCTGGAGAATAGATCTTGGGCGTGGAAATCGAGGTGGAGATCATGTACGTGAGTTTTTAGGCCATCTACTGCTATAAATAGGAGGGCAAAGCTCATTTTTAAGGATTTTTTAGCTTTCTTACTCTAATCTCTTGTAATCACCCATGGATTTATACCAATCCGTAATGGATTTATACCGATCCGTAAGAACGATAGTGTAAATAGTATTATAAACCATCAACAAAGTTAATTGGACGTAGGCCCAAATTAGTCGAACCGCTATAAACGCTGTGTGTTCTTTTCTCGCTCTTTTAAATTTACTTTTCTTCGCTTTTTATCCTCTACTCAATCATTTGGGTGTTTGTGCTATTTTTGGTTCTAACATGATCTTATTTTTAATTCATGTTATACTAACCTATGTCATTATGTATACATTTGTATATAATATATATTCGGCTAATAATAATAAAACATTTTTGAATATACAAATATCGTAATAAATATCAAAACTATTTTAAACATATATAAATATCGTAATACACACACACACATAAGTGTGTGTATGTAAATAAATAATATATAAATATATATAATGATCAAATTATTTTTAACAATTTTTTTTGTTAATTTTGCAAACAAAAAAATCCAGTTTTTTTAAATCCGAAAAACCTTTTTGATATTAAACAAAATATTTTGTTTTATCTATTCAAATTAAAAAAATAAATTATGTACATATAAATCCACTTAGATATACATACATACATACATACATACATATATATATATATATATATATATATATATATATCTTTTCGGGTACTGAGCTAAAAAATTTAAGTTCTTATTGTTAATTATTTTACTTAGTCAAAAAGAGTTTAAACAAAAATGTATTTTGAATTTTTCAAATAAAATAATTTTTGGTCGAAATTTAACCATTGAAAAAGAAAAACTAAACATCTTCTTATGCACGGCAAAATAATAACTTTTAAATTTATTTCTTTTGAATAAGTCAAAATCCTTTTTGAATTTGAATTTTAACTTATGTATTTGTATATAGCCGAAAATAATAATTTGATTAAATACGTATATACATATATTTTTTTATATAAATTTATATAATAATTTTTACACTAGGATTGTACTTATATATGCATTTATATATAAGCACATTATTTTAGTTTAAATGATTTAATTGCCGAATTATATTAAAAAATTATTTATTTTATTTTCATGTACACTCAGTGTGTGTGCGCATTAAATATTATCTATATATTATATATCACACTTAGTCATCCTATTGACCATAGGACAAAGCGGTCAATTTTCCTCGTGAATCCCTATTTTAGGTGTATATATATATATATATATGTGTGTGTGTGTGTGTGCGTGCGTGTGTGTGTATGTGTGTGTGTGGAGGGGGGGTTTGATGTTTATATTCAGAATATGGATATTATAACATATTAAATTAATTAATAAGTTGATTAAATTACAAATGATTTTTTTAAACGTTAATAAGAAATAAATATTTTAATCAATAAAATTATATTAAAAATATTAAAAACCTCTTTTATCAATAAATATACTAACTTTGGTTTAATATAAAAAAATGTTTACAAACACAAATTAAATATTTTGTGCAAATTAATAAGAAAGGTTTTTTAAATTCATCGTTTTAACACCACTACCAGTGTACCTGATCCAACAACGGTATCAGAACCCGCATTGTGCTTGTGTAAATAAATTAACCAACACTATAGACATTACTCCTTGGAAAAGTCAAAGTAGATGGATGTCTAGGAAATGGTGCTTAAAGAGAAAAATAAGGACCACTATGTAGAAACCTTCTTATCTCCTGGCCCTTACATGGCTTATCGAAATAATCTAATTCTAGGTTATGCCCGAGGAAGACTCTGAAGTGTTTTTGAGTCTTAGGTTAATTCAAATAACGTATTTGAATATTATAAATTAATTTAAATTGTTTAAATAAAATAAATAATTAGTTACATAATTTTACAAAAGTTATAAAATACAAATTTAAAATAGTTTTAAATTAAGTAATTAATTACAATAAGTATAAATATAAGAACATATGCAATGATGTATAATTTACTCTAGTGAATTTGCATAAATAAATGACAACTATGAAGCTATTCTTTGAAAAGAACACGTTAACGGGAACAAACTAAAAAGAATAGCTTTAAATGTTAAAATTGCACTCACATACAAAAAACTTAGTACGTCGTCGTTAATGAACCTTTAACTAAACCTGACAAAGATGTCACTGTCGAATAAATTAAGGCTTATGCGGATTGACAAATGGATTGCGAATTAGCTCACTGTTTGTCCACTATGACATCCAGCTCCAATGATAACATGAGAAAATGAATATTCATGAAATATTCGGTCACCTACAAAATTTGTATGGTGAACAGTCTTGTACCGTAGGGTACGAGATTTCGGTGAAATTGTTTCACTCGAAGGTGAGCAAAGGTTCCTCGATCTAAGAACATATACTCAATATGATTGGGTACACCGAGAGGTTGACCGAGTTAGGTACTACTATAGATATCGAGGTGTAGAGCGACTTGATTCTTTGGTCGTTAACTCCACAGTTCGACCCGTTCATATTGAATTTCAATATGACCTCGTTGAATTATATTGTTGTTGAGCTCCTTACTATTCTAAATACTATCGAGAGTACATTCACAAAGGAACTTAGTGAGTGCTCACTGTCAAGAGCGATGCTTCGTCAAAAGGTTCGAAGAAGAGAATTCATAAATCGAAGAGTGGCAAGGGAAAGTCAAAGGCGCAAAAGAAAGTTGGCTATCACTTTTGCTCAAAGAAATGACGTTGGAAGAGGAACCATCCAGAGTACTTAAAACGTTAAAAGGAAAAGAATCTGATTTAAATAGTGGATTTGGAACTGATGTTTGTAATTCTTTACATGGACTTAGGAGCAAGAGGCTCATCTATAACGACCTGTATTTTTAACTATTTTAAATTATAAATTTAATATGATTATTGAACAAAAATGGTTAGAAATAAAAATTTTATTTTTTATTTATTTAATTTATTTAATATGATTTTGAATGTGTTATAATCAATAGCTGGGATTGAATAATAAATGTTGGATTACTGTAAAATAGAAGTAGTTGTTTTATTTTTTTAATTCGTTTTAAAAGTTAATTTTTATAAGTTAAGTAAGTTATATTTCAAATATAGCGATTTATTGGATAATTAGATTGTTTAAATTTAATATTGGAAATTATTTAAATAATTGAATACTGAATTTAATATGAATGAAAATGATGTTGAAAGTTGATTTAAATTTTATTTAAACAACAATGAAAATTGTTAACTTTTAAAATTAAATTTAAAAGTGAATAAATTGAAATTGGAACTTTTATATTCTAATTAACGTTTAAAAATAGTCTTTTTGGGCACTGTCTCGGATTTCGACGGAATTAGTTTCATCGGATCCGTAATAGTGAATTATTATAGGATTTTAAGTTTCGTAGCGATCGGACTTATCGTTTGGCCGTGCGAGCTTGAAACGCGTAGAAATTAATTAAAGGAATTTAATTAAAATAATTTGATTTTGAAATGCCATCTTCTGAATATTATGGAATTGGCTCCCGATACCTATTCCATTGTGTTCAGAATGAGGGTAAAACATATAGAACGCCAAGCGACATGCTTTGTTTGGAGTTCGAAAAATTTCAAGGGTTAATAATGCCGTGAGAATTTTCTATAAATAGCCCTCCATTTCCATTCTTTTGCCTAAACCCTAGATTAAAATTTCAGCAGCCACTCCCAAAACCCTCCATCTAACGACCGTCAATCATCGAAGCCACTAAGGGCCATATCAGGCGAAGTTGTCAACTGGAAAAAATGTTCGGGGTGGTGAGGCGAGCACATCCACCGGTTGGATCGAGGCAATACGGTTCGAGATGGTGGAAAAATCTCCTCATTCACTGCTGTGTTAGGTTCAGGATCGCGAGAGTTTTATGCGCGCGTGCGAGGGGGCAACTGTGGCGGTGGGTCGTGGGTGCTGGCGCGGCGGATCTACACTGGTGGCGTGCGTCGAGGCATTGTCGTGGGCGATCAAACGGAAGATTAAAAATATATATATATATACACGCGAGCCTGAGCCTAGAGCGAACGCATGAGCATGAGAGATGAAGGGTAATGGTTTAAAATTATCTTATGTATATGTTAATTATATTTTAATTTTATCAAATGTTTATAATTCCATAACTCTCTCGTACGAGGTTGGATTCGAGTGAAACGAGCTGCGTTGGATTCAAATCTACGGAGGCTATGACATGAAATCGAATTGGAATTTATTTAAAGCTGGAGAATTTTCAGTTTCAAACAAAGATGAGTATTTTAAAATGCTAACAAATTACTAAAATATTCTGATGTAAGTAAAATTTAGAATCATGAAGTGATTTATTTTATTGACTGTTGTTTGGTGATTTAACTGACATTTAAAAATTGGCATATGAATTGAATTGATAGGAATTCAATTTGACAGTTCAATTTGAAATCGAATTACTAGTTAAACACCCGATATTGATAACTAGTTAATGGTTGTGATACTTTGACTGATATTGGATGTTGATTGTGATAGATGGCTATTGGTTGATATATTGGATGATTGGTTGTTTATCTATTTTTATGTATTCCTGTTATCACCTTGTATATTATTGACAGTATATAAAACTGTTATTTAAATTATTTCGAATAAATTAAGAAATAGGTTGAAATGATATATACCTATGACACTTTGATTTGGATTGAAATAATATATATCCATCCCTGAAATTAAATTGAAATAACTATTCACTTGGCCATAGGATAGAAAATTATATACGGACATCGGATTGGTTAAATTAAATTGTTTTAAATTCTTGAATTTGAACCTATTTAAATGATTTTGATTTGAAGAAATAAAATCGAATTTATATAGATTGGATTATTTTCTAATCCGAGCTTTAAAATATTGAAATTGAAATTTGTAAAAGGAATTGGTTAAAGAATGTAATTTGAAATCTTGAAGTTATAATTGTAATATGATTTGAATTATGAAAATTGATCTATTTTAAAGTCTGAACTTTTATTCGTACTTTGAAATCTACTTTAGTTAAAATAATTAAAAATCGATATTTCAAATTTAGGCTCGATATTGAATTAGTTGAAGATTTGAACCTTAAATTAAATATTGAATAAATTTGATTTAAGCGATTTAAATCGGTATTTTGAAATCAAGCTTGAAATTGATATAAATTGAAATGGTTTAAAAATGAGAATTGAATTGAACCCATAAACCATTTGAATCGAAATTGAAGCTAATTCGAATTGAATTGAAATGGAAATTGATTTGAAATCAAAATTGAGTCAATTTGAATTGATTTGACATTTAAGATGATCTGAATTGGAAGATTTGAATTGAATCAGTTGATTTAAATTTGGACCTGAATCAGATTTATTTGAAATGGGAAGAAACGGTTTTGAATTTGAAATTATTTTCACTATAAACTATTTTACTATAAACTGTTTTAAAATTCATCTTTTTAAATTATTTAAATTTTCAATCATTTAATATATAACCTATTTTAATATCTAAACTATTTCAACTATTTTAACTTTTAAAATATTTAAAACTATTCAAACTATTTTCTAAAAATTCAAACTGGTCAAGGTTGGAATGTTTAAATTTAAATCGTTGATTTAAATACGAATTGGGTTAAATGATGTTATAACCTAAAGTGTAATTCGAATCGAATTTTGAAGTGGTAATGACATATCGAACTGAATTGACATATTTTAAGTAAATATGATATTTTGAAATGAAGGATATTTTTGAAGTGGATATGATATTTTGATACCAAGTATGAATCATTTTTGAAATGTAAAAGAACCAACCGGCATGTAAAACGGCGTTTGGTTGTTAAAGAGACCGGGGCCTCTTATTGGCATACTCTCTGTCAATATTCAAACCACTTTAACAACTGTGTATGTGGAGGAGACTCCATAATGAAGTGGTTGGATTTGGTGTACGTTTACTGGATTTGAAAAAAGAGAACGATGATGGATAGAACCCGACCCTTGCGCCAATTTGAAATGACTAAAACAAGACGGCCAAACAGGGCCAAGTGGGCTAGCTACCCCTAGCGGACATCCGTTCTTCGATTTTCTTTTTGAACTTGGTCCATACTATTATTTTTATCGTTGGTTTCAATTGGTGCACCTAGATTTGGGATGACCTCCCTTTAACTCGATATGGGATGGATGGACGTGGTGGGCGATCATGACTACGATGCGTTGCTACTAACCCTGCGACCCGAACTGGTAGTATCCTACCTTGGGCATTGCCTCACGTGCCTTGTCATACTCTTATCCTTATACGAGACCACTATGAATTTGGTTTAGTTTTGTCGTATCACAGCGCATCCCTATCCCCCGACGTGCTACTGGAGCGTTATATGCAAACAGTACGACTATGCTTAAAAACGCGTTAATGGGGATTAATGTGAAGCCTTAATGCTAAGAAAAATATTTATTTTACTGATTGGACATTATATATATAGCGTATTCCACTATATATTGATATTTTGATGGATCCTTAAGAGATGGAAAATCCCGTAACATCTCTTGAGTTCTTGCACGCACGTTATACACTGGATAGGAGATGTGAAACCCCATAAACATCTCTAATGTTATTACACTGCTGTTATATGTGGTATTGATTTGACTCACATAAGGATATTTTAGTCCTGACTCAAGTGTTTTGTCTTTTCATCACGCTCGGGTCAACCCTGAGTTTTCAGCGCATTGAAGATTATTTTCTCAAGGATGAAGACGAATATTTTGGAATATTATTACTAGTATTATTCCCTGCATCATGTTGTTCTTCTGCATTATTCTATTGTTCTGCTATATATATAACTCTGATAGATGTTGTAAAATTTTAATCAAATGTGTAGTATAAACAGCTTCATGAACTGTTTATTTGATTGTTATATTTTGTCATTCCACTGCGAGATTCTGTATTTGTTTTCTTCTTTTCTTATTTTTCTTAATTAACCCTATTGATTTTCTGTGTTTTCGATTGTTTGAGTTGGACATGTGTGGATTATTTTCGATTTAAACCTTTTGAAATGTGGGTCGTCACAGTTGGTACCAGAGCTTTAGTTTAGCGATACCTTAGCTTTGTGGGATTTGACTCATTAGAGATAGGGTGGTAATACCCTAGAATGAGTTTGTTTGAGTGTGTGTATGTGTGTGTTTATGTGTGTGTGTGTGTATATGAGAGCGCGTACTTGTTAGTGTTATAAAAAAATTTATATTGTGTTTACTTATCTATTGAGTTGTTTATGAATTCTGGTCGGTGCGTGGGATGCCTTGTTATCGATAGAGGTTTCTAAACACTTAAACGAGGCAAGTCGACATAATATTATTTTAAAATAGGGTAAATGAAGTAATTATACCTAAATTATGTTATATATCTCTACTGCAATAAAGAAAATTCATTGCACTAATTTGCATGGTGTCTTTTTGAAGTTCCAAAAATACCCTTTCCATTTTCACGTCCACGCCCATTTTCATGTCCACGCTCTTACGGTCATACCCGCACTCATGCCTTCTGCTCCCATTCTCCTCTCCTAAAACCTAATTTTGTTAGTCCCCAAATTCGCCCAAAAAATCCCCAATTCCATTCATCCCTGATTCAATTCCTCCCCAGATTCGACTTCCCTCGGCATCTACGACAAATTCTCTCAGCATCCACAACAATTTCCCTCAAGATATGTAGCACCCACAGCAACTTCCTACCCATCATCGAATCTTCAGCTACCTTCCTATTCATCGTCGATTCCATTCATCCCACGGTAGGCGACTGAATTAGCTGGAGGAGATAGCTTACTGCTCATCGATAAGACAGCTCAGACGGTAATCGATTTCTCTTACAAACTATTTTCTGTCCAAGGTATACTTCTATAAAATGTATATATTTTGACTAAAATGTTCGCACACTTGGATTACTGTCACTTTTTGTCATCGTAAAACACTATCTAATGAACTAATTTATCATATGCCTAGGATGTTGTATGATAAACATAGACACAGATGTGTGTCTCAGAGTAAGATTTTATTTTTGTACATATGAACTTTATCAGTTGGATGACATGATGCTTTTTCTTATTTTATACAAATAAGTGAATATGACTAAAGTTAAAATAGATATTTGCTTTACATAATGTTTCCTGTTCAAATTAAGTTGTTCTCATTTTTTGAAATTATTAGGTTTCATTTAGATAGCATTGATAACATTACTTAATATTTTATATAATCATTTATATGACTTCTTATAATTCTGAAGCATGCTATTACTGAAAGAGCAAGCTGCAGTTTCATTATGAATAGACTAGAAGTAATTATATAATAAGTTTTTAGTTGCCTTCACTGTATTTTTGCATTTTCCAACGAAGTGGGTTCGTTATTCAATTATTTTGCAAGTCATTTCAAGTGATATATTTCAACATTTTGACATAATCAATATACTATATTTAGCATATCTTTAGTCATTCCCACATTTTTTTACCTTTATATTCACAATAAACGAATTCCATAAAGTTTTATTTAGGGAGCATAAATGAATCAGCTATATGTATCACATGTTGAAAGTTGGATCACATTCATGTATTGAATTAACCATTGTTGGGGTAACCATTGATGCCCAAGGACAATCCCTTTGGCGCTGCAAGACTCTCAGCTCCAATTGCCCCATTGCTGCAACTGTAAATTTATAATATTTCCAATACTCATATGAATTAGGTATTGTTTATGAATTATGAAATTGTAGAATGCAGTCTTTGAGGACAACAGAATCAAGAAGCGTGCACATTAGTGGAATTAATTTGTTGAGCAATGAGACATTTCACAATATCCAGAAGCAACTATGTTAACAGTTCTAGCAGTGAACATTCAGTCAGCTAGATACAGTCCTAACATAGATTAGATTATCATTCAAAAGTTGAGTTACGTGGATATTCTTGGAGTGTGAAAACTTGATATGATCGTGTATCAATGGGTGAAGGCTTGACCAACACGTGGATCGAGAAAGTTAACTATGGCCCAAGGTATGGGATCAGGTGATCTTTTTTAGAAATATCACATACACATATATTGAATGTGTTAAAGAGTTGCTAAAGGTTTATGTTTAAATAAATATGCATATATAACACTAAATACTAAAAATACATGTTAACTGGCATATGTAATAATGCAGCATTGGAAGTCTTGAAGACTCACCGCATGAAGATGGACTGCATAATATTATAGTGAAATCTGTAATTTTCAAAGTGATGTAGAATGGAATGAGAATAAAGATGTAGGGAAGCTGAACCATGGGTTCATTAATAGAGTAACATTATAACATGCTATGATGAGGAATGTACAAAAGCCAATTATGATCGATCATAACTATTGCACTGGTGATAAAAATGGTCCAAACCCGGTACATATTTATTAAAGAAATTTATACTGATGATAAGAATAACAAAATCAGGGTTAGGATAAACAAGGTTTCTTTTATGGACATACATGGGTCATCGACTAACCCAATAGGGATTAAGTTTGAGTGTAGTCCTATGAATCCGTTTGTTAGAAATACCGTCATCTAAATAAGCAGTTAAGCTATTTACTTGGTCCATGGTGATTTTTCTTTTGATCAAACAAAAAAGAAACTGTGTCATATATGTGACTCATGCCATAATTTGGTATCTCATTAACCTTTTTTTTTCAAATCATACCTCACTTCGTTGGATCTTTTTCTTCTCAAATCTCCAACAAAAACATGTACGGAACTACATGCTACTAATGCTTCCACTTTGCTTCCTTCTGCCTACTATACTTACACAGTAGTAAGCTTTTCCCCTTCTATTTCTATATTAAACCCTTTTGTATTCGTGTTTATTCATTTTTTTCACTTGCTACCTTTTGTATTCATGTTTCTGTTTAATTGTTTTTCTTTAAATAAAATGGATATACACAAAAGCTATTTGTAAAAATGAAACTATAAACTTTAGATGACATATCAACTGTATTTTATTTACTTTTTGGCTATGTAAGCAGGAACAACCAATAAATTTTCATTTGTTTTGTTGCATTTGCTTCCACTTACCTTTTATTTTGTGATTGTGTTTTATGAACCATGGTTGTTTATATACTGGAAGTTAATAATTTAATTTCTTTCATTGTTGTCAACTTTCACTCCTACTGAATAATATTTTTTTAGTTTGAATGTTCCACTGTGTTAGTGTTTCTGCATTATAGGCAATGAACATTTGTATGGTTTGAAAAGTGAGGTAGTTTGTACTTAACATTTTGATAGTATGTAAACCAAGGTATCAGGTTCCGGCCGGAATCACGAGATTTCGGCCATCTCGACTCGGTTTCAACTAGAGGCGGGACGAGGTTAGGTCAAAATCTCGTCCCGTTACCTGTCGTAAAAAAATCACAAAACTTTGTGATTGCTACACAACAGTGAAAATGGGGTATACAACACCAAAAAGCGAAGAAACGAATCTAGCCCAAAAAAATTCGACTTACCTCCGAATTGATTCGACTTTGACACTTGGGAATCTTTCAACTTCGACATTTGAGAATCTAGACCAAAAATTTGTGTGATACGACTCGACTTCGAACATCGACCTCGACTTCGAGCACGATTTTGGTTTTCTTCCTTGTGTTTTTTTTCATTTCCTCATGTTCTTTTTCGGATTTGAGGATGAGTATTGGACGTAGTAGTATCTGGGGTAGGGTTAGAATGAGGTGAATGATAATGGGCTTGGTGAATTAGTTTGGGCCTTTAATTTATAAGTTTAAACGAAAATGGTAATTGATATTAGAATGGATAATTTATATTAGGATCAACTTATTTTTAACTTAGGGTTAACTTATATTTAATTTAGGGTTGTTTAGGCAAAATCAAATATTCATATGTGTTTATTTATTTAATAGTATTGTATGTTATATTATTATCTCTTTACAGACTATATTTTGTATTTTATTTGCAACGCTTATCATTACTTCTTCATCAAAAACACAGAAATGCGATATCATGACCGAAACCGAAACAAAAACCGAAACTTCCGAAATTGACCGAAACTAATAAATTTTCAAATGACTGAAACCGAGTTCTCGAACCTTGACGTAAACATATAACCTGAAGTCAATTAAGAACACATGAGTGCATCCTACAATGGTTTTTGTTTTGTATTTCTCATACTTATTGCATGCTAATCTATAAATTTTTAAATAGAAGATTAGTTTTTTAAAGTGAAACATTCAAATGTTCAACTAGCCAATATATTGTTTACATTTAGAAAACAGGATAAGTAGATCTGGATATGTTTGATATATAACACCTTATGTTACAACACGAACATAATTTTGATGGTCTAAGACTGTGTAGGGAATGAAATAGGAATACATTCAATCCTAAATCCTAATCATGATTGACTTGAAAATAAAATATGAATTACCTTCTAATACATTGTTTTCATTTGAAATTGTATTTTCATGATGGTTAATGGATGAGGATGACCTACACATTTTAACAGATAACAAATCCAAAAAACATTATATTCTGTAAATTTTCACTTCATTTTAAAGACTAACTTAGAAAGAATAGGATACCAAAAGGAGCCGATTACTGTATATATTGGTCTGTGTACGTATGTGTGTTTAAGTGTATATACACACACACACAATAGGTTCATACATAAGATTTTTTTTAATACACAATGGGTTCATACAAAAGATTTTTTAATTGTCATCATTTATAACTAAGATTTATATCCTAATTTTTGTCTTTATTTTTTTTACAAGTAAAAATTCTTAACAAGGGACAAACCCTACATCTATGCAACATATAATAACAAGGTGATTGCATCCGTGCCATTGGCACGGGCTTTGTACTAGTATATAAAATGATAATTTTCAATGAATGTTAGTTGTTAGGAGATGATAATATTTAGTTATCATTGATTATTGGTTGAATTAAACTAAAAACGAATACTTTGTGAACTCTATTTCACGAAGCGTTCGATAATTAAATTGAATTGGAATCTAATTACAATAAGAATTGTTTGCAATAACAAAGATGTAAATAATGAAATGTTTTCATAATAAGGTAATGAAATTATATAAACATATTTATAATATAGCTTATAAATAGAAAGAATTTAAAAGTTGAGAATTTGAGAACTTAAATCCCGGTGCTTTTGAAATTGTTTTCTAAGATTTTGAAAATAATATTGATATTATTTTAAAATATTTACGGATAAAGGTCATTTTCAAAAGGGATTTTTAAAGGAAATAAGTCCCGTATTCTTCTCTTCTGTCGCTGGAAAATAATTTCGATAATGATGGCCGCATCCTCGACATTCATTTTCGAGTCTCAAAGTGGGGGAGGCCACTTAGTAGCTTTGCTACGCATTTGGTTCAATAAACAGATTTTGGTTTAAAATTTCTAAATATGATTTGATATATATAAAATATACGAGTATATATATTATTTCAAAATGATTTGAAATGAACCCGGTATTTGATTTCTTAAATTCCCATTAATTAATGATTTTCAGTTGTAGAAACAAGTGAATATTTTTGAATAATTGAAAACTTCTAAAAGGAGAAATAAGAAATTAAAACTAAGAGTTTAAATGGAATATAAGAAGTTAAATTATAACTCTTAAATTTTAAGATAATGGAAATTTAAACTTGTGAAAATTATTGAACATTTTTGTTAAGTAAGTGAATAAGATAAATTTGTATAACACTCAATTACATTCTAAAAACATAGTTAAAACTTACCTGAAATGTTTAAGAAGTTGAAATGTTAAATATGAATATGTAATAGAATATTGTACAAGTTTTAACTTAAGTAATGAAAATGTTACAAATTGAAATTGTGTTTAAAGAAATGTTTTTATAAAAATAATTAAATTAAGTTATTATAAGAAATGTTATACACTTAGTTAATGTTCTAAGAAATGTTAAATGAATAATTTGAGTAGTAAAAAGAGAATACTATTTAGATATGAACTTAAGAGAAGGTAAAAAAATAATAGATTGAATCATATCTTTGTAAATGGTTTGTAAAATAAAATAAAATTTGCAAAGGATGTTTTAAGATTTAGTTGTAGCTTTTTGATATAATTATAATTTGAATAATATTGTGTAAAAGAAGATACATCTGTATAAAATAATTATAAACCTAAGAAATGATTAATGAAATAAGAAAGTTGAAATTTGAATTATGAAATGGAATTTTACTTAAGTCAAGTTGAATGGAATTAATTAATGAAATAAGTTAATGAAATGAATTATAAGATGAAGTTAACTTGAGAAAAATTGAATGAAATTGATTGTGATAAAAAGAAAATTTATTAACATGAATTTGAGTTATAAAATAAAATTTACTTAAGTAAAATTAATGATATAAATTAATAAATGAACTAATGAAGTGAGTCAATGAATTAATATGAACTTAAGTTATGAAGTAATAAAAACATGAGTTGCGTTATATAAAATGTTATAATAAACTTATGTGGTTTATTAAATGGTTTATAAATGATATTAGTATTAAAAAGCAATATACTAAGTGGTAATGAAATAAAATTTAACTTAAATAAGGTTAAATGAAATGATTTTATAAAATGATCCATAATTGAATTTATATGAAATGTGTTAAACAAAAATTGAAATAATTGAAATTGAATGTAAATGAAATATATGTGAATAAATTGAAAGTAAACTAATTAAATGTTAATAAAAATTTGGATCTCAATAAGAAATATGAATTAATTGGATGAATATTAATTGTTGGATGGTTTCTTTTGTTGTAAATCATTGTTTTAACTATTTTTGATTGCATATGATTGTTGTATGTTGTGTATTTGTGCTTGTGTTTATGATTTGGATTAAGAATTCATGTTATATAGTTCTATTAAACTTATACATGCTTTCTATATCTTATTATAAGTGACTAATATTCTAATTTGAGTTGAGATAGGTACATACGAAGACCATTTGGTCGTATACACGGATTTGATTTGCTTTTGCTTGCTTAATATGAGAGAACTCGCTCGTATTAATAATAATAAGATACATATCTCGGATTACGTACCGCACTTTTATATTTTTCCCTACGGGATGCCTCATCATTGAGATGAGATGTATATTTGGTAATAAATTGTATTGTAAAATTTTTCCGATCGAGCCGCGCAAAAAAGACGCTGCCAAAATTTTCCATAAATCTGGCTGTTAGAATTTTTTTTTGAGATTTTAAAATTTTATAGCTTGTTTTTATAAATAAGTTGTAATTTTCGTAAAGCCGATATCGAAGTGGCGTAGTAAAAGTGTAGTAAAGGTTTTGCCAAAAATAAGATTTTAAAGTTTTAAATGTTGATTATTTTGAATAAAATATATCGTATGTTAAATTCCTTACTTAACCCCTTTTCGAGGACGAAAAGTATTGAGTGGGGGAGAGTGTAACGACCCATTTTTTAGCTATTTTAAATTGTTAAATTTAATATGATTATTGAACAAAAATGGTTGGAAATAAAAAAATTATGTTTTATTCTTGTAATTTATTTATTATGAATTTGAATAAAATTTTAAAATAACCAATTTCGAAAATTTTGGCAATAACAAGTATTGAAATGAATTTTATGTATTGAATGTGTTATAGTCAATAGGTGGGATTGAATAATAAATGTTAAATTACTGAAAAATGGAAGTGGTTATTTTATTATTTGAATTCATTTTAAAAGTTAAATTTTATAAATTAAATAACCTATATTTCAAATATAGCGATTTACTGAATTTAATATGAATGAAAATAATGTTGAAAGTTGATTTAAATTTTATTTAAACAAAAATGAAGACTGTTAACTTTTAAAATTGAATTTAAAAGTGAATAAATTGAAATTGGAAATTTTATATTTTAATTAACGTATAAAAATGGTCTTTTTGGGCACTATCTTGGATTTCGACGAAACCAGTTTCATCGGATCTGTAATAGTGAATTATTATAAGATTTCAAGATTCATAGCGATCAGACTTATCGTTTGGACGTGTGAGCTTGAAACGCGTAGAAATTAATTAAAGGAATTTAATTAAAATAATTTGATTTTGAAATGCTATCTTTTATAATGGAATTGGCTCCCGATACATATTCCATTGTGTTTGGAATAGGGGTATAACATATAAAATGCTAGGCGGCACGTTTCGTTTGGAGTTTGAAAATTTTCACGGATGAATGGTGCCGTGAGAATTTTCTATAAATAGCCCTCCATTTCCGTTCTTTTGCCTAAACCCTAGATCAAAATTTCAACCGCCACTTCCAAAACTCTCCATCCAACGGCCGTCAATCATCGAAGCCACTAGGGGCCATATCAAGTGAAGTTGTCAATTGGAAAAATGTTTGGGGTGGTGAGGCGAGCACATCCACCGATTGGATCGAGGCGAGGTGGTTCGAGGTGGCAGAAAAATCACCATGTACGCTGCTGTGTAAGGTTTGGGATCGCGAGCGTTTACGTGCGCACACGAGGGGGCAATAGCGGTGGCGGGTTGTGGGTACTGGAGTGGCGGATCTGGGCTAGTGGTGTGTGTCGAGGCGTTGTCGTGGGTGATTTAATGGAAGATTAGAAAAAAATATACGCGAGCTCGAGTCTGAGCCTGGAGCGAACGCGTGAGCATGAGAGATGAATGCTAACGGTTTAAAATTATTTTATGTTTATGTTAATTACATTTTAATTTTATCGACTGTTTATAATTCCATAACTTTCTCGTACAAGGTCGGATTCGAGCGAAACGAGCCGCGTTGTATTTGTATCGACGGAGGCTACGACATGGAATCGAATTGGAATTTATTTAAAGATGGAGAATTTTTAGTTTCAAATAAAGGTGGGTGTTTTAAAACGCTCACGAATTACTAAAATATTCTGATGTTAGTTAAATTTGAAATAGTGAAGTGATTTATTTTATTGACCGTTGTTTGGTGATTTAACTGACATTTAAAAATTGACATATGAATTGAACTGATAGGAATTTAATTTAACAGTTCAAATTGAAATTGAATTACTAGTTAAACACCCGATATTGATAACTAGTTAATGGTTGTGATATTTTGACTGATATTGGATGTTGATTGTGATGGATGGATATTAGTTGATATATTGGATGATTGGTTGTTTATCTATTTTTATATATTCATGTTATCACCCTGTTTATTATTGACAGTATATAAAACTGTTATTTGAATTATTTCGAATAAATTAAGAAATAGGTTGAAATGATATATACTTATGGCACTTTGATTTGGATTGAAATAGTATATATCCATCCTTGAAATTAGATTGAAATAACTATTCACTTGGCCATATAATAGAAAATTATATATGGACACAGGATTTGTTAAATTAAATAGTTTTAAATTCTTGAATTTGAATCTATTTAAATGATTTTGATTTGAAGAAATAAAATCAAATCTATATGAATTGGATTATTTTCTAATCCGAACTTTAAAATGTTGAAATCAAAATTTGTAAAAGGATTTAGTTAAAGAATGTAATTTGAAATCTTGAAGTTATAATCGTAATATGATTTTAATTATGGAAATTGAACTGCTATAAAGTCTGAACTTGTATTCGAACTTTGAAATCTACTTTAGTGAAAATAATTAAAATTGATATTACAAATTTGGGCTCGAAATTGAATTAGCTGAAAATTTGAACCTTAAATTAAATATTTGAGTTTAAATTTTATTTAAGTGATTTAAATCGGTATTTTGAAATCGAACCTGAAATTGATATAAATTGAAATGGTTTAAAAATAAGAATTGAATTGAACACGTAAACCATTTGAATCGAAATTGAAGTTAATTCGAATTGAACTGAAATCAAAATCGAGTCGATTTGAATTGATTTATGATTTAAGACGATCTGAATTGGAAGATTTGAATTGAATCAGTTGATTTAAATTTTGGACCTGAATCAGATTTATTGGAAATGGGAAGAAACAGTTTTGAATTTTGAAATTATTCTCACTATAAATTGTTTTAAAATTCATCTTTTTAAATTATTTACATTTTTAATCATTTAATATATAACCTATTTTAATATCTAAACTATTTTAACTATTTTAACGTTTAAACTATTTAAAACTATTCAAACTATTTTCTAAAAATTCAAACTGGTCAAGGTTGTAATGTTTATATTTAAATCGTTGATTTAAATACGAATTAGGTTAAATCATGTTATAACCTAAATTGTAATTCGAATCGAATTCTGAAGTGGTAATGACATATCGAACTGAATTGACATATTTTAAGTAAATATGATATTTTGAAATGAAGGATATTTTTGAAGTGAATATGATATTTTGATACCGAGTATGAATCATTTTCAAAATGTAAAATAACCAACCGGTGTGTAAAATGACTTTTGGTTGTAAAAGAGACCGGGGCCTCTTATTGGCATACTCTCTGTCAATATTCGAACCACTTCAACAACTGTGTATGTGGAGGAGACTCCAGAATAAAGTGGTTGGATTTGGTGCATGTTTACTGGATTTGAAAAAAGAGAACGATGATGGATAGAACCCGACACTTGCGCCAATTTGAAATGACTAAAACAGGACGGCTAAATAGGGCCAAGTGAGCTAGCTACCCCTAGCGGACATCCGTTTTTGATTTTCTCTTTGAACTTGATTCCATACTATTATTCTTATCGTTGGTTTCGATTCGTACACCTTGATTTGGGATGACCTCCCTTTGACTTGATATGGGATGGATGGACGCGATGGGCGATCGTGACTACGATGCGTTGCTACCAGCCCTACGACCCGAGCTGGTAGTATCCTTCCTTGGGCATTGCCTCACGTGCCTTGTCATACTCTTATCCTTATACGAGACCACTACGAGTTATGTTTAGTGTTGTCGTATCACGATGCATCCCTATCCCCTGACGTGCTACTGGGGCGTTATATGCAAACTGTGCGACAATGCTTAAAAATGCATTTAGGGGGATTAATGTAAAGCATTAATGCTAAGAAAAATATTTATTTTACTAATTAGACATTATATATATTGCGTATTCTACTATATATAGATATTTTGATGGATCTTTAAGAGATGGAAAACCCCGTAACATCTCTTGAGTTATTGCACACAAGTTATACACTGGATATGAGATGTGAAACCTCGTAAACATATCTGACGCTAGTACACTCCTGTTATATGTGATATTGATTTGACTCACATAAGTATATTTTAGTCCTACTCGCGTGTTTTGCCTTTTCATCACGCTCAGGTCAGCCCTGAGTTTTCAGCGCATTGAAGATTATTTTTCGAAGGACGAAGACGAAGATTTTGGTATATTATTACTAGTATTATTCTCGGCATCATGTTGTTATGCTTTATTATTCTATTGTTCTGTTGTGTGTATATATTACTCTGATAGATGTTGTAAAATTTTAATCAAATGTATATTATAAACAGCTTCATGAAATGTTTATTTGATTATTATATTTTATCATTCCGCTACGAGATTTTGTATTTGTTTTCTTCTTTTCTTATGTTTCTTAATTAACCCCATCGATTATCTGTGTTTCAGATTGTTTGAGTTGGACATGTGTGAATTATTGTCGATTAAAACCTTCTGAAATATGGGTCATCACATCATCTCTGGAGGAAGCATAAAATTTTGAGTTGCAAATGGAGCTAGTGTAGTCATTGTTTAAAGAAAAAAAAACATCTCAATACTCGTCTCAATGAGCACCTAAAGGCAAGGGAGATAAAATGCATTGAGGCTTTCTTCAATAGGCTTTTTACCTTCAAGTTTTACGGCTCAATAACTTGAAGCATAAGTAGCGTACATAATGTATGTCTCGCACGTCTCAAATCGTTGAAACATGCGACTAAAGAAAATTTTGACCTCCAATTATTAATTATTGACAGAAGTTATTAAACTTTAATAATGTCAAATAAAAGGAGAACAAAATTTAAGAAAATGT
Organism: Allium fistulosum; assembly: GCA_030737815.1. Classification (NCBI taxonomy): domain Eukaryota; kingdom Viridiplantae; phylum Streptophyta; class Magnoliopsida; order Asparagales; family Amaryllidaceae; genus Allium; species Allium fistulosum. The sequence goes on from CM060903.1 coordinate 179,181,369, forward strand.
AAGTAAATGTTATTCTACTGTTTAGTTTTGATATCGACATGATTAAGTAAAATTGTTTTTGAAACAACGACGGAGAGCCACGTAATGTATGTTCTTAATTGATATTTAAAGAAACTTCTTAAATTGTCAACATTGAACCTTCAAGTAAATTTTACAAATCGATTTAAATTTGTAGAAGTAAAAATAAATAAAATAATAACTTATATGATTTCTACTGCTTGTAATAGAGATTTATTCCACAAAAATCGATCAAAAATAACTTTTGAAAACCTAGAAAATTTGAGACAAATAAAGCGAGGAAGAAGAAAATAAAATACATACCATTATGAAGCTGAAAGCTGAATATGAATTCTTCAAACATACAAATAAGGATTGAATGATACATACATTTGTATGTGTGTGTGTATTACCAAGTGCTTAAATTTTATTTTTTTATAGTTTTAATTATTTATATTTTTAAAGAATAATAAAGAATGATTATGATTGAACTCTTTAAAGCTAAGTGTTTATATTATTATTTATTTACAGTTTTATATGATTAGCCATTAACTTTTATTTACCAGTCAAAAATTAGTAATAACAAAGCAATAATAACTTACGTCTTAATGTTTATCTAAAAAACTTATGCATCAACGTTTCAAGGCTTATATCTCACCTTACGAGCAGGAGAATGCCTTGTTATGCTTTCACTTTTCAAAACTTTAAGTGTAGCTGCAGTCTCAATGGGAGAATATCATTTGAAACTAGCGTGTGGACAAGATTTAATTCTGAGTAACTATTATTATGTACATAATTTTATTTCTTCAATAATCTCCATCTCTTTTTTGATTTAGGCTGGATACAATTTTATTTGTAAAGAAAATATTATGGATATTTGTTTTCGAAATGAAACTGTTGGATTTGATGCATTGAATAATGGTATTAATGTTCTTAATTTAAATCTTGTTTTTGTCATTGAAAATAATTCTTCGTCTAAAGTTAACGATAATTTTTCTTTGACATTGTAAGCTACGCAATATTAATAAGAACGATTTAATGAGTTAAGAAACCAAGGGTTTCTATCATCGTTTGATTTTGAATCATTTGATACCTATAAGTCAAGCATTTATTCAGTGGGAGCAACGAAAGAGTTGATGAACTTTTAGGACTTATACATACTAATGCATATGGTCTGATTTCTATAATGACCAAAGGTGGTACCTTGTACTTTGTTACTTTCACCGATGATTTTTTTAGATATGGATATGTGTACCTTATGAAACACAAATTAGAAGTCCATAAGAAATTCATTGAATGTAAAAACAAAGTTGAAAACCAAAGTAATAAGAAAAATAATTCTTTGATCAGATTGAGGAGGTGCATACAATGGATCCGAACTCTAACGGTACCTAAAAGAGAAGAAGATTCTCTCTCAACTTACTCCTCCATATACTTTGCAACACAATGGTGTATCAAGAGGAGAAATCGAACTATGTTGGACATGGTTCGATTGATGATGAGTAATGTTAAATTGTTTCTTTTGTTTTAGGTATATACGATGAAAACAACAAGATATATGTTGAATAGAACACCATCTAAATCAGTATTTAATACACCGTACGAGTTATGGATTGGGAGAAAATCCCACCGTAATCACCTTAACGCTTGGGGGGTTTTCAATATACGTTAAGAACTCAAATCTCCGTAAGTTAGAGGCAAGATTGGTTTGTGTAAGTTTATAGGATATCCAATAAATTCTTATAGATACATATTCTACTAAGGAACAAAAGGTTTTTGTTTTTCGACACGCCACCATTTTAGGATAAGATATTCTCAAACGAAAAATTAGCAGCAATACGATAGACTTGGATAAAATCCAAGAAACTTCAGTTGAGACCGAGTGTATAGATATTACTTCGACTTCCATTTAAAACACACAATCTGTTAGAAGATCTAACAAGGAACCTCGTATGCTAGAGATACTACAGGTTTATCATTGATGACGAGAACATAGATTATGTCATTCATGATGACGATCCCCTCACATGTCGACAGGCTTTGCAGAGTAAAGACTTCATCCTGTGGCATGATGCAATGAAATTATGGATTTCGTATACAAGAACAAAGTTTGAACTTTGGAAAATATAACTTAAGGTATAAACTCATCGATTGCAAATGAATTTTTAAGAAAAAGACCGGTGCAGATGGATAGGTCGAGACTTACAAAGTAGGGTTGGTCACAAAAGATTTCCATCAATTCCAAGATGTTGATTATAATGAAACATTTTTGCCGATCGCCGTACTTAAATCCATTCAGATTCTACTTGTGGTTATCGCATAATATGACTACGAAATTTGGCAAATGTACGTTGAAATGGTTTTTCTAAATGGTGATTTAGAAGACACAATTTATATTGTTGATGACGGGTTGTCTATAACACAATACGTAATGGATATTAAGGCTATTTGAACACCAAAGAGGGTGAAGTGTGTATTTAAAATATTTAAAACTTACTTATATGAATTTAAAACTATCTCTAATCAAATTGCAAACAAAAACCAATAATCACAAAATAAGTAAATAGCAAAGCAAAATGCAGTAAAGTAAATAACACCAAGATTTCTATACTGGTTCGGATTGACCAATCCTACATCCAGTCCTGTATTGTGCCATGCAAAATTTCACTATAACTGCTTGCTTTCCACGGGTGGTAAAAACACATTTACAATCTTGATTTCATGGGCTACAAGATGCACCCTCTTGATTTATCAGGCTACAAGAACACCCTCTTGAATTTATAGGCTAGCAAAACACCTTCTTTGTTTTACAAACAATAGTAGAGTATGACAAGTAGTCGTATCTCCAATATAGATTCTTACAGATTCGTTCTAATGATCTTATAGACCTCCATTAGCAAACTATCTATGGATTCTTTGAGGAGCATGATGAAATCAAATAGAGAATGATATGAATTCGAGTACAAACTCTCTGATATTATGTGATTTGCAAATCCTTGAAGAATTGGAGTGAAATAGTATGTATTTTCAAAGAAAGTGGAAGTGTATTGTTAACCCAAAAAATGGATCAACACCCTAATTTGAGTTTGAAAGCACCAGCCCTGTTCTGACAGAGAAATATCACATATCACTGATATAAGAAAGAGCAGTAAAAGAAAGAAGACAGTGAATTTTTATAGTGGTTCGGCTGTTAATGAAGCCTACGTCCACTTTATATTTTTCTTATAGACTGATTGTTATTACAGGTTGTGTTTGATTACAAGCCTTTGATTATCGCTCAATTGATCGGATCCCCGGAGTTGGAATCCACTGGAGAATCAAAGTGGATTCCTTCAGAGATTGTTGTGACAGAGGTAGAGAGTGAAGAATGTCTTTATTAGAGCTCCAGGAATCAGATCGGAGAAGCCCCTCTTTATGTTGTAGGTAGGGTGCTATTTATAGAGGTTGGAGAGCTTCTGGGCTAGACCTGTCTTCTTCAGCTTGCAAGTAGGTTACAAGTGACCAAAAGGGGGGGGGCTTCGGCTCACAAAACGAGCCAATACCATGGGACAATGGTGACCCATGGTCGATGGGTCGCTAGCGAATCGAAGACTTTATTCGTTCTACGGACCAAATTTTGCCTCTTTTGACAGTGTTTCATATCGGGTTTGTTTGATGTTTTGAGCAGAGGCATATGTCGCCAATGAGCTAAGCACTTAGGATTTTTCTGGTGTTTGTAATTGGAGATGTTTTCATAGTCTTCTATCGTAGTTGTTTCATTTTGATGGCAATTCACCAGCTGTTTGCGCTCAGTTGCTGATTGGATTGAACCGACATTGGCTTCTTGGTTCGGTTGTATTTGGTCGTTGTTTTAGTAATGTGATTTGGCTCTTATCAACTCCTTTCCTTAGCCTTTCTAGTTAAGTTCCAAGTCATTCTAAAGTGATGGGATCGCTCTGTGTTCTGCTGGATCCTATCGGGTCAAAAACCCGAATAACATTTGCCCCCCAAAATATGCCTTTTGAATGAAAGGTGTGCTTTGCACTAGAACAAGGCATGGCAATGAGTCTTCGGTTGTTGAGCTTTAGTCTTGGTGAATCATTCAGTTCCTTCGGATTCCCTTACCAGTCAGAAGTCGTTCGAAACCTGTTACAGCCTAAGACTCTAGACTCTGCCTAAGTGTAATCTTTACATCACAATCATCCCGGTTTCATTCGGGGTTATTATATCACATGTCTCTAATTACATTACACATCTCTAATCATCTCGCGTTCATTCGAGATTTACATCACTATCAATTTTTGCTATCCATTCAGAGTTTTTACATCGTATATCAAAATCAAATCATATATCAGAATCACATCATATATCAAGATCACATTATATCTCAAAGTCACATCATGTCACAACATATTTCAAAATCACATCGTATCACATCATATATCAAAGTCATCCTGTGTTCATTCAGGATTTATTCGTTTTGTTCTATTTATAAGGCATTCAAATCATTTATTATTATTATTATTATTATTTTTTGCAAAACCAAATCTGTTTTAAGGTCTGATCTTTCTGAACCGCTTAAGTAAGTTTAATGTGCGATCTCTCCGGATCATTTGTTTAGTTTAATGTGCGATCCCTCTAGATCGTTTAATGTTTTAAGTTAAGGGGACGATCACTTCAGATCGTTTGTTTGTTAAGTCAAGGGGGATTAAGTAAGCCCATTCGCTCACTCTCCGGTGAGGGGACTTACTTCTGGCACTCCGGTCCCGTGGTGGGACTCTAAGGCGATCAATATCGTACAAGTCCATCCACTCACTCTTTGGCAAGGGGACTTGCACCTTGCACTCTGGTCCCATGGTGGGACTCTAAGGCAATCAATATCAGTTATCAAAATTCAAATATTCAAATCAAAAATTAAACAAGCAGGAATCAAAACAAGCAGAAATTCTAAATGTTCATATCAGGCATCCGACTCAGAGCGTGCCTAAGGACCGTTCGGGATCCCATACACGTGTAAGCGGCCTTTGATGATTTTAGTCCTAAGTTCTCTCAGGCATCCGACTCAGAGCGTGCCTAGGGACCGTTCGGGATCCCGTACACGTGTAAGCGGCCATCGATTATTATTGTTTACATACCAAAAGGAAAATTGTGGGAAAAGAAATGATAAAACAAAGCATTGGAATCGAATCCGACTCCCGTTTACCCCGGTCATGGGATAATTTGTCTCGGCGCCTGTCCTTGGGCGTTTCATTATGCATTTGCCATGGATGATAGTTGTCCCTGTAATTCCGCCGTAGTTCTGTTCCTCACATTTTATGGCAGTTGGTTGTTCCGGACTAGTTCTTCTATCAGATCACGAAGGTGTCGACACTCGTTCGTCTTCTGCCCATTCAACTCATGGAAGATACAAAACTTTTCAGGTCTTTTCTCTCGACCAGTGGGCTCCCTCCTAGGCGCCTTCGGTAGAGGTTCTTCCCTCTCGTATCCAAGTATATCCTCTTCGGGTTTTCAGTCAGGTCGGTGTATGAAGAGAATCTTGGCCCGTTTCTCTGCCGTTTTGGGTCTTTGATGTTGTCATCGGCTTTCCTCTTCCCTTTGTCATTTTCAACTCCAGATCCAGACGGTACCCCGCCTTCAACGGCATTTATTTCAGCATCCGCATCGTCATCCTCGGCTTTGACATCTTCCTAACGCAGGTACCTCTCAGCTTCGTAATAGAATTATGCAAGATCCATCGGTGGGTCCCTTTTCAATGTGGCTTTGAAATCATTCTTATTCGCGAATCCAGATACTGCTGCCATTAGGATAAACGATGGGTCTAGTTTGTCCACCGTGGTTGTCGCCGCATTGAATCGTGTCAAATAGCTTCTTAAGGACTCTCCAGGCTTTTGTTTTACATTTGAGAGCGTAAGTACATTCCTTGGTTGCGAGACGTGAACCCTAAACTGTCTCAAGAATCTGCTCACTAAGTCGGTCCACGTGCTTATGGACCCATTTTCCAATTGTCTGAACCACATTACAGCCAAATCTGTTAAGTATAAGGGGAAGCATCGCCCCATTACTTCCTCAGAAGCACCCAACACCTCCATATGTTGGATGTATCTCATCATATGAATCGTTGGGTCTGTCTTCCCGTCGTACATTTCCAGTGTCGGAAGCTTGAAATCTGGGGGGTTTCTCACGTTCCGATGTTAGCAGTAAATAGATTTTTGTTCACATCTTCTAGACCTTGATCTGGGGGGGGGGGAGATCCTCTGATGAATCTCCGTACCAATTCAACAACTCTGTTCTCACCGTCCAATGAAGGTCTCTGTCCTAAAGCAATACTTTACCCCCACCCCATGAGGGGTATCCTGGAATGGATTCTTTCGGCAACATACCAATGTTCTGATTTGCAACCGTTGCTTCATTCGTTCCTCCGTTCCTTCGAGGAAGTTCCGATACATATCCTTCTGTCGGTCACATCCTAGTATTCAGATCAGCTCCCGTGCCAACAGTCCCTGGCGTTTCAACAGTTGCTCCGGCATTGGCATTGATTCCCATGTTGATTCCAGCGTTGCCCCCATGTGTCGGTTGTTCTGGGCGCGGGGGCAAGACTCCACTTGCTCCAATCCGAATCCGGCAGTCCCTGCATTGTTCCCTGGAGTTTGATTCCTATTCCCTGCAGATCTAGCCATCCCTTGCTGCTCCATCCTCTAGAGGAATCCGTCCATCATCTCCTGTTGTCTAGCTAAGATTCCATCCTGCATCTCTTTCATCATCCTTTCCATCTCCTCTCTAATCACATAGTTGGGTTGATGAGAATTTGAGGGCACTTTCTGGCTGCCCACAAGCTCCAGTTAACTTGCTCCAGTTTTAGATCTGGTGTTAGGCCTCTTTATTTCTCTCTGAATCTCGCATTCAAACTTTAAATTTTCAGATCTCGTTCAAGGTTCTCAGTGAAAGCCCCAAAATGTTAACCCAACAAATGGATCAACACCCTGATTTGAGTTTGAAAGCACCAGCCCTGTTCTGACAGAGAAATATCACAGATCACAGATATAAGAAAGAGTAGTAAAAGAAAGAAGACAGAGAAATTTTATAGTGGTTCGGCTGTTAATGAAGCCTACGTCCACTTTATATTTTCCTTATAGACTAATTGTTGTGACAAGATGTGTTTGATTACAAGGCTTTGATTATCTCTCAATAGATCGGATCCTCGGAGTTGGAATCCACTGGAAAATCACATTGGATTCCTTTAGAGATTGTTATAAGGGAGGCAGGGAGTGAAGAATGTCTTTAGTAGAGCTCCAGCAATCAGTTCGGAGAAGCCCCTCTTTATGTTGCAGGTAGGGTGCTATTTATAGAGGTCGGAGAGCTTCTGGGCCAGACCTGTCTTCATCAGCTTGCAAGTAGGTTACAGGTGACTTGAAAGGGGGGCTTCGGCTCACAAAACAAGCCAATACCATGGTTCAATGGGGACCCATGGTCGATGGGTCGCCGGCGACCCGAAGACTTTATTCGTTCTGCGAACAAAATTTTACCTCTTTTGACAGTGTTCCACATCAGGTTTGTTTGATGGTTTGAGCAGAGGCATGGTTCACTGATGAGCTAAACACTTAGGATTTTTCTGGGGTTTGTAATTGGAGATGTTTTCATAGTCTTCTATAATGGTTTTTTCGTTTTGATGGCAATTCACTGGCTATTTGCGCTCAACTGCTGATTGGACTGAACTGACGTTGGCTTCTTGGTTCGGTTGAAATTGGTCGTTGCTTTAGTAATGTGATTTGGCTCTTATCAACTCCTTGCCTCAGCCTTTCTAGTTAAGTTCCAAGTCATTCTAAAGTGATGGGTTCGCTCTGTGTTCTGTTGGATCCTATCGGGTTAAAACCCCGGATAACATTTGGAAGAGTATGCAATGGATTTTTTTCACAAAAATATGGATCTGAAAGAGTAAGAGAAAGAAGAGAAAGTTGATGTGAAAATTCATTTTCCAAAGCCTTTAAACAGTGGTTGAAGAGAGATGTCTTTTGATGAAGAGGTAGCGGGAAAATCCCTTCTTTTGAATTTAAAAAAACTGAAAAATGCCTAGTATGTCGGCATACATGGAAGGCATATGTCGACATATGCATGTTTAAAAAATCTGGAACTCCAAGAAAGTGTGCAGATTTTCGGATATCAAAGTACCTCATAATTATGGATATTATGTTATTTGGTTGGGGTCAATGGTTGATGATTTTCAAGTATAATTTCCACGGGGTCTTTAACAAAGATTCAACAACTACTTATCACTTCAAATACCTCTGTCCATTCAACATTTGTGTTTCTTCTTTAATCGGTTTTGTTCTTCAATTTACTCTGATTAACCTTCATATATAATTCATTTGCTTCCACCGAGTTCTTGTTTATCTCTGTAAATTCTCCATAATATAACTGGAAGTACTGCACAACTCGTAGATACATTAGTAGTAATATTTGTATGGTTGTTATCATCGAAATCAATGTCTAAGGTATTAACAATCTCCTCTTTTTGATGATAACAACCATATAAATATGAGAGATAAAATATAATATTTTTATATTTGACTCAACTAACTCTATGTACTTCCCCTGTCATTTTATCTAGTATATTTATACATTTTCCCCCCTTTTGTCATCAACAAAAAACATGAAAAAGAATCGTTTAAGATAACTAGACAATATGTATAGAGTTTGTATGTATGTATATATATATAATTGTATATAGATGAAACTCGTAAGGGTAATCAAAATCAATATAAATCGTGAAATAAGTTTATCAAGTAAAATATTTAAAACGGGAGGAGTTTTAAAGTTACCAACATTACCGATTTCAATAACATATCCTTTTGAATGATATCCAAAGTTTACAATCTCACCATCTTGTATATAATATCGTTCGGTATCTTTGGATTTCTTGTCATATGTTTGAACACCCGTTGTGCGGTATCCATTATTCGGTACCTAAAAAATATAAAATATGCACACCGATACCCTACTTTATTTTGGGGTCCATGGGGTTAAGTTTTGGGAAGCCAACCTATGAAGAGTTTGAATACCCTTTTAAAATATAATCATCGGATAAATGAACTTTATTAATAAAATTATCAATATATTTTTCTTTCTCATCATTATTAAAACTTTTGGGAATCTATAAATTAATGAACCTATTTGGGGTTTTAACTTTAATTTTCTAGGTTTTGGTTTGAACTTGGTAGCCTCAACAAATTTAGTACTTTGACTACTATTTTTCTTTGATTTGGGCTTAGTGGTATATCCAAATCCATGTTTATTATTAGATGGTTTAGATCTAGATTATCCTTTCCATTGTTAAATTTATCAACATCATTTTTCATTTTATCAAAATCCTTAATACAGTTAAGAATAACATTGTCCAGAGATGTTATTTTGTCTTTTAGATCAGTGACCTCTGATTTCATTGAAAGATTTTCCGATCTTAAGGATTCATTTTCACTTTTTAGTTTTTTAAAACTTTATAGTTTCATATCATCATTAAGTTCATTAAGTCTTTCAATTTCGTCTTCTAAACATTGTTTTTCTTCGGTTAAAATTTCGTTAAACATTTTTAATTTATCTATCTTTGCTAAACTAATTTTGTACTCTGTTCTAAGCATTTTATATCCCTTATACATATAATTTAAAATATTCATGATTTCTTCATTAAAATTCTGTACATGGTCATCCTTTGCTATGAAGCAGATATTAGAATTTTTAGTTTCTATTTGCAATCGAATTGGTCACAAGCACCCAAGAATAGATTTATCTAGAGAAGTAAATGAAGAAAGTATTAAAATAGGGGAACAAAATAAACTATCAAGCAAATCAAAGCAATAATCAAGAACACAAGAATTTATAGTGGTTCGGCATTGTATGCCTACATCCACTTGAAGATTATCTGTATTGATTCACTAACAGTTTTGATTACAACAACAAACAATAAGAAGTAAGAAAAAACTTGATTACAATATAGACTAATATAATCGGCAGCCTAAAGATCCTCAGAATGACCCCTTAGGCCAGTATTTATAGGTGAAGGTGACCACCAATCTCTCTGAAACTTAGGTTATGGGACCTTCTAATCCATATGGGCCCACCATAGGGGCCGCTAGGCCCAAATCCCAATGAAGAGAGATCGGTATCGATCCCTTCATTGGTCAATTCTTGGGTAGCGATCCCTATGGTGGCTTCTTCATGCTTAGATATCTAGGCTCTTCAAATATCAAGTCATTTGGACTAGTGGAGCTTAAGCTTTTGATTGATCTCGGGCTCAACTTCCCTTGTAAACTATTTTCTAACGAACCCTTCAAGTAAACCTATGCCGATCCCTTATTCTTTGGCCATTCAACATGCGATCCCTAAGGTAGGTTCCCTAGGGTCCATATACCTTGCTCTCCAAATCTCATTTGCTTTAGTCCTTTAGATCCCAAGACAAAAGTATGAATAAACATGGTTTTTGACACATGCTGATCCCTTCATAGTAGATTCAAGTATGCCGATCCCTTATTGCCTATCAAACTCTGCCGATCCCTCATATATGCTATGTCGAACCATCATGCCTTGACCATTCCAATCCCTTGCCTATCCAATTATGCCGATCTATACACTTCCATCTACATCGATCTCTCATGTGCTTCGACCATGCCGATCCCTCATATAACCAACCATACCGATCCCTAGGATTCTACCATGCCATGCGGATCCCTTGTTTGTCCAAGCTAATATCCATATTTTAAGCATCCTGCATCATTTATCTACCAATTACGTTCATTTCTTGCTTCATATAGCCATATGTACTTTACTTCCGAGTCCTACAGCCATTGCTCCATGGTCATCGTTCTTGATAGTCGAATCTATCCTGTGCAACCAAAACAATATAGCATGGTCAAGATACCGGGTAACACTTGCCCCCAAAGTACATCTTGTGAATAACATGACGTGCTTTGAACCGAAACAAGTTTAAATTGTCAAAAAGAAGTCCATCTAGCTTTCTGATTGTTTGCTATTCCTTTGACGAATCATTTTCCCAAAGCATTTAATTCTCCATTGATTGCCATGATGCTTGGTCGATTCCCAATAACATAAATTCAGCGCTATACTTCGTCAACATATATAAATCCGATTACATGGGACTCATAAACTTTTATTATCTAGTCTACCCTCGCACTTGAAGGTTTCAGGTTTGATTGCAATTCCTGTTGATTTCAAAAGGTTGAACTTTTAAACCATTCTCGTGCATATTTATATACATGTTTCTGTTATTGGCTCCCGGACGTGTTCGAATGCTCACGAATCATTGCCTATTTCTATAGTATTTTGTATGCTTACTTTTATAACCAAGCCTTCATGATCATTCATCATTCATTTTTTTTAACTCATCTATAGGGATCAGCATTCATTATGCCGATCCTTCCTTGTGGACATACGAATAGAGATCGGTAGGCTTCTATGCCGACCCATCTTCTTATGATTTGTTCAACTTTCCTACGGTCGAATCCTATTCCATAGATATATATACGAGCCTTCCTTCATTTCCTTCTTAACGTTTCATCTGCCTTAGAAACTTTCTCATCTCCCCACCGAGCTCTCCTTTATTTCCTGCTAATCGAACCCTCTTCCTTCACTTAATCTTCACTCCCACCTGTTAAATCATACCTTCATTTGTTCTTAGCCATTGCCACGTCTTCAACCAAACCGCAATCCAACTCTGTTCCTTTCCATAGCTTTCTTTCGATCGATTTAGGTGATCTTCGCTTCTTACTCTTGATTTTAATGTAACATAATAGGTTTTACTTTGTTGGTGATAAATTGATGGTGTTTGATGTCGTGGTGACAAATGGCTTGAGGAAGATGGGTGATTGGCGACTCAGTGGAACAAGTTAAGAGAATGGAGAGAAAGCGAGGGGTCGGAGTGGTACTTCTATGGGAGGAAGGTTAGGAACACATGAATGAAGCGTTCGACAAGGGGTATTGATAGAAGAAAAGCTAATGGTGGTGGAACTTAGGGATCGGTATGTTATAGTACAACAATGGCAGGGCTCGGCTAGGAGGGGATCGGTTGTTTAGTTGGTTTAATCGAGGATAGGGATCGATAAAGAAGGTGTGGAGAAAGGGATCGGTAGTTGAGTCAGGAGTTGAGAGTAGAGAAGGATAAGAAAAGTGAGGGTTGTGAAGAGGAATCGGTATAGGATGATGGTATAGCGATCGGCATTCCCTACTTCGGGATAGGGTTCGGTATAAAGGCTTTTGATGGAAGGATTGTTGGTTGTGGTTAAGTAGAGGGATCGGCCTAGGAGTTCTTGGGAAAGGGATCGGTATCTGAATCCTAGGGATTGGCATGCACCCTATAAATTAATTCCAACTTAACTTGTTCAAACAATCACCACTAGTTTGCCTTGCTGACCTTGAACATATAATGACAATGGACAATCTAACATGCATACTTATACTGTTGAACTTGAGATTGAACAATCAAATTTCTGGGACTTTGAAAGACTAAGTGACAAACTTGCAAATGAACTTAATATACTTCATACTTCGATATGCCGATAGTCGATCCTAAAACTTTCATAATCGATTAATCCTTTATGTCAGTTGAGACGGTTAGCGATGATGGTCTCTCTGAGCAAACTCCCAAGTCTCATCGTTTTATTTCGTTTTTCCAATTTCTAGCTGTTTATGTTTGTTATATACTACACTTCACTACACTAGCACACACTTAGCATGGGGGAAATATGTTATTTATTCTAATCTCGATTATCTACTAAGTGTAGCCGATATAGATTCCAAACGCTTGAACCGTTCAACTGGCATGTCTTCTAATTCGATGATGTGACATCTTGGTTCTGAAGCGAAGTCAAGTTCCACAACTATACCTGAAAGGCCTTCTCCAAGCCATCATGCAGAACAAACAGAAGTTTCTAACCCACAAGCCGATCTTTTTTTCGATATCCCAGTCCTTCCAACGGAAAACACTAGCCCTGCTCCTGACACTGTAGAAGGCGCCATCCTTCAAGATAATCTAGTGGACTCATAGGCTTCTCGAATTGGTGAGGCCGCTCTCCGCCGGCTATGCTCCATTCACGGAATTCCGTTTGGGGATGTCCTAGTCCCTTCAAGACAAGATAGACCTCACTTGCTCCCAGCAGGGTATACAACATGCAATAAGTTAATGTGTTGGGCTAGATGCGTATTGCCCTTCAATTAGTTTGTTCAAGAAATGTTGAGATATCTTAGGATCGCCCTGACACAACTTCATCCCAATAGTTATGCATTTATTCATGGAACCTTCTTGTTGTTCATGAACGTTTTATTCCATCCGACTACTCCCGAAGATATAAGATTTATCTATAACTTCAAACGACGATCGGGAAGCCCTTCTTATGTCTTTCTTGAACCTTCGCCAAATTGCCAAGTTCTGACGGGCGCTTGGAATAAACTCTCACTGTTTAAGCATGAATGGTTCTACGTGCGTTGCCCTCCTTGATTTCCAAGACGATGGTTAGAAGGACGTAAGTATTACCTTTGCCTCTCTCTCAAGTTCTCAAATTCAAGTCATAACCTTTCCTTTAAATCCATTAACATTCGGAGTTCTTTTAGGTGTTCGCCCACGTCCTGAAGGCGCTGACTTTTCAAGAGTCGTCGCTGCTATCCGCGCTACCCAGCATAGAGAGAAAGACGAGGGACATGATCAGAATTATCATTCAAGGGAATCTTCATCCTCCTCTAAATGCAAGTCCCAGTCCCAGACATCTCGTCACAGTGAACAGTCTGACTTTCCTGCTTAAAGTAGAGATCATCCTTCTTATCGCGGCCCTCTTGTCGCTACATCTCACGAGCAACACTCTAGCTCCTCAAGCTCCAAACAATCTCGTGAATGTCGATCGAGCAAACATCCACTTGCTACTTCTGATCCGCCTTTGCCGGCCACTGCTCCTGACGTTTCCACAGTAGAAAAGTTGGCTGAGCTCAAGGCTACTTTCCAAAAAAAAAAATTGATGGCCTCAAATTCCTTCCTTCTATTCACATAATTCCGGGGCATGCCAAGGAAAGTTCTCTCGCGTGCGTGAACGACGTATTTGTGCAGCACGAATCATTTATACACTTGGCAGAAAAAGTCTTCAAAGTATCCATCGAGCGTCAACATGAGATAAATCACCTCAAGTTGGAAGCTATACACGATAAGGATATAATCAAGCATCAAGACGCTGAATTGTTATAATTTAAAACCCAACTTATTGAAGCGGAGAAGAACGCCAAGGAGACGATATAGGTAGTAAGCCGTTTGGAAGTTTCTCATAAAAAGGAACTCGATGTGGCACTTCATCATAGCGGGACACTCGCTTTGGAAAAGGACTCCTTGCACAAGGAGAAAGATGCTCTGGCTCGCTACATTAAGGAACTTGAAGAACTTCTAAAGAAGAAAAGGGAGGAAAAAATCAAAGCTCAAGAGGAATCACAGAAATACTACAAGGAAGTTGTTAAGGCTAGAAGCTTAAAGGCTAAACTCGATGAGCAATTCGCCAGAATCGAAGCTCTTAAAGAAGAAGCTCGAAATGAGGGCCGAAAAGTGAGATTAATGACTTATTCGATCTGCTAATTATTGAATACAATGCCAAAGTCCTGATCCATCGTGACTTAAGCTTTCTCATTGAGGGTTACCTTGAATCGCTCGCTAAAGCTTGGGAGCACATTGTCGAGATGAAGATGAAAGAGCTGGGTAAAGACGAACTCAACGAGGAAGAATTAGTGAGGGGAAATTCTTCGCGGGAACGAGCCTTTAGATCTAGTTGCCGCAATACTTCGATTTTTCAATGCTTATGCACCTACTGAAGGAGGAGAGAATATTACCGGGTCTTTAGGGATTGATCCTAAAAGTCCTTCTCTATCCCAAGTAGCCGGAACATCAAATTTCTCTTGATATAGAGCAAGATCTTGGTTATGATCCGGACAAGCCCAGCTTCGAATCCCAAATGTTATCCCCTATTTTAGAAGGAGGCACCCTAGCAACTACAGAGAGTCAACCGGATGCTGGTATTTAGATTTACTCCTTAGTATATGAAAAGTTTTCATTCTTCACGTGCGACAGCTTTTAGCTAATCTCCCTATTTTATCAAATCTTGCAGGTCTTCCAGGCGCTAGTCAAACTCCTTGAAGTGGTGTTGCTACATATCAATATGAGAAAACTACTGAAGACCCGGTTGCTGCTAATGTTTCGGGACCCGATGCTCAAGTCATCGGTCCCCTTGATGAAGATAAGTTCGAGGATCCACTCTCGATCGATGAATCTAATGAAGTGATAATTATCGATGCCTCGAAACACACTGATAAGACCAGCATGATGGAGCAGATCGAAAAGGAGGAACTAGAAAAGAAAGGTTAAAATTGAACCCGGAAACACACTGATAAGACCAGCATGAAGGAGCAGATCGAAAAGGAGGAACTAGAAAAGAAAGGTTAAAATTGAACCCGCCGAGGTGGACGTAGATGATCCTCATCTTGTGCCATTGTAAATTATTCCACCGGGTGGGTCGATACCTGATGAACTTCCTCCTACTTCCTTAAGCTCTTCGGCCAAAGGCGGCAAAGAGTCCCGAAAGAGAAGCATAAGCGGCTCTACCCCTGAGAAATCCAAAAGAGAAAGAAAGTCAAAGAAGGAGTTACTGCTCCGTCTCAATATACATAGTTTGCATAATCGTTTCTTTCACTAGTTATAGTTGTACGGGTATGAATCTCGATCTTTTGAAATAACTTGTACTGAAATTTCGGCACCTGTTATGTAAATGAAAGCTTTTGCTTTCTGTTATGCTTCATGTGAATTGTTATTTAAGTAGTTGAATGATTACTTTCATTCAATGTACTTGTAATTCGTTGCTTGTAAATTCTTTTAACAATTCAACATCTCCGTCCCAAGGCCTACAAGCGGTTGTGGCCTCGAGTCATATCAAACACCAGGCTTGAGCCTTAGTGTTACGCTGTCGGATTTAATGGTTTTTGGAATGGATATACTTCTTTGATTTTGTGAGGCCAAAAGTCAGACGGTCGAATTCCATCCTTAGCGAGTTTATACTCCTCCCGTCAGTTTCAGGCCAGAGTTTGTGGAATAGAGAATGGTCGAAATCCACTCATCTATTCATTCATGATTATACTCCTCCCGTCAGTTTCAGGCCAGAGTTTGTGGAATAGAGAACGGTCGAAATCCACTCATCTACTCATTCATGATTATATCCCACTCCAGGGATAAGGTTCAGTTGATGGGTGGTCGGTTCACACACAGTTTATGTTTATATTCTAGTCTGCACTCTTGGGGACTCTGAGTTATCTCGCGGGCAGTTGGTCTCCACCCGATTTATGTTTATACTCCAGTTCGCACTTTGGGGACTCGGAGTTGTTTCACGGGCAGTCGGTCTCCACCCGATTTATGTTTATACTCCAGTCCGCACTCTGGGGACTCGGAGTTGTTTCACAGGCAGTCGGTCTCCACCCGATTTATGTTTATACTCCAGTCCGCACTCTGGGGACTCGGAGTTGTTTTGCGGGCAGTCGGTCTCCACCCGATTTATGTTTATACTCTAGTCCACACTATGGGGACTTAGAGTTGTTTTGGAGAGCAGTCAGGTCACACACTTTTTCGATTGATTAGTTTGCCCCCCAGAATTTGGGGTTTTGATTTAGCGAGCGATCGGTCGTATCTTACGCGCTTTGATTTTTGTTTTCATCCCACAGTCTAGGCAGGAGTATTTCAGTCTCTAGATTATTGGCCACATTTTTTCCTTATTGCGTATCTCATTCTTCGGATTACGAATGGGAATTATTAAATGAACAAGTTGATTGAGCTCATCTTGTTTGATCCTAGCGGGAGTTAGCATGATTGATTGATTCCAAACTCCGGGTGCCTGTTAATATACATTGATATCAATCAGTTTCACTATGTAATTATCATGCAATGTAATAGCAAACATAAGCACAGAGGAAGCTTGAAACTTTATTCATTAAATGGAAAGGAACAACATAAACTGTCTTATTACATATTCGGAAAATCAAATGCTAAAGCAAATTCTGAAAATAAATACAACTGAAATGTAAAGGAAAAAGCTAAGTGAAATAGCGTCGTAAATGTTCACTATTCCATGCTTTTGGAAGTGTAATGCATCGATGGTCGCTAGCCTGAAAGTTCCTTCTCCAAGCCTCTGTTCAATGGCACATGGTCCTTCCCAAATCGAATTCATGTGTGACGGGGTAGGAAAAACCCGTTTAAGGATGAGATTGCCAATTTTGAAGGTTCTCGGGCAAACTTCAGTGTTATAATACCGGGCAACTCGATGTCGGTGTATGGCTACCCTCAGATCAGCTTCCTCGCGCTTCTCATCTATAAAGTCCAAAGATTCCAAGAGGAGATCTTGATTTGTTTTGGGATCGTAATAAGTCACTCGATGAGAAGGGACTTCGAGCTCAACAGGAATAACGACTTCTGAACCGTAAGCGAGGGTGAATGCAGTATGGCCAGTCGTGGACTTGTAAGTGATTCTGTAAGCCAAAGTGCCGCAGCAAGTTCATCCACCCACTTGCCTCTAGCCTTCTCCAAACGCTTCTTTAGAATTGACTTGATGATTTTATTTATAGCTTCAATCTGCCCATTTGCTCGAGGGTGAGGGACCGCTGCAAATCTCTTTTCAATATGGTATCTTTGACAGAAGTCTTTAAACTTAGTACTATCGAATTGAGTCCCGTTATCTATTACAATAGCCATGGGAGACCAAAGCAACATATGATGTTTTTAGACAATAAAATTGAATGTAGCTAAAGGTTCCGCCTTGGCTCATTTGTTGAAGTAATCAACTGCCACAATAGCGTACTTTGTGCCACCTTTAGAGATTGGTAATGAGCCGATAATATCTATACCCCACATGGCGAATGGCCATGGGATGACCATTTATGTGATTTCTGTTGGTGGAGCTCTCATGACTTTTGCATATATTTGGAAATTATCACATCGTCTTACATAATCAGCAGCATCTCGATTTACGGTTGGCCAATAATACCCATAATGGAGTATCTTCTTTGCTAGAGTTTGCCCCCAATGTGATCACCACATTCTCCTTTATGAACTTCTTTTAAAACGCGCTTTATCTCATCATGAGCGATACACCGGAGTAGAGGGACCGAGAAACCTCTCCTATACATGACTCCTTATTTCATAATATATCGTGAAGCTTTGCGAAGGACCCGTCATTTTTCATTTCCTTTATCAGGCGGGACCCCGTGCAGTAAATAGTCTTTAATTGGAGTCATCCATGATTCCCTTTTAGATTCCGCCTCCAGTACTTGATCGATTTCCATCACGTTTGTACTTGGGGTATCCAATACTTCAATCGACACCAAACCCATCTGCTATGCATCGCCGGTACTAGCAAACTTTGCCAACGAATCAGCATCTCTATTTTGATCGCGTGGAATATGTGAAATGTCAAAGTATTCAAATTCTGTCAACAACTCCTGAACTCGGGTAAGATAAGGGGCAAGCCGTTCTCCCTTAACCTGATAGTCTCCTCTAACTTGATACACCACCAATTGCGAACCACAAAAGATTTCAAGAGATTTAACTCCAAGTTCATTAGCAAGTTTTAGTCCAGCAATCAAAGCTTCATACTCAGCCTCGTTGTTTGTTGTTTGGAAATCAAGCTTCAAAGCATAATAAATTGATCGGTTTTCGGGAGTTACAAGCACAATCACAGCTCCAAAACAATGATCATTAGATACTCCATCAGTATATAATTTCGATCGCACAGTAGGGATTTCACTTCCTTCTGGAAGATCATCTTGCACAGTAAACTCTGCTATAGTCCGCCAAAGCCTGTCCCTGGATAGCTCTTCGAGGGAGATAAGTAATGTCGAATTGGCTGAGCTCAATGTTCCATTTGAGTAACCTCCCAGACGTCTCAGGTCGCTGTAGGACTTGTCATAACGACTGGTCGGTGTAAATATTGATTGGATGTGCCTGAAAGTATGGACGAAGCTTCCGTGATGCAATTAGCAAACAATACGCCAATTTCTCTATTTTCGGATAATTCCTTTCTGCTCCTGTCAATCGTTTACTGATGTAATACACCGGCCTCTGGATCCGAATCTCCTCACAAACCAAGGCGGCACTTATAGCATGTGCTAATATAGCCAAATAAATGTACAGTTCCTCATGATATACCGGCTTTGACAAGATAGGGGGTCTCTCAAATGATTCACCAGAGCTTGGAACGCGTCTTTACAATCCTGAGTCCATTTGAAGTTTCTTTTTCCTTTCCTAATCAAATCAAAGAAAGGAATGCATTTATCGGTAGCTCTGGAGATAAATCGACTTAAAGCGGTGACCTTCCTATTCAGACTCTGCACTTGTTTAATGGTCCTTGACGCTTGGATATCACAGATAGCCTGAATCTTCTCTAGATTATCTTCTATTCCACGAGCATTGACAATAAAGCCCAAGAATTTTCCTGATGCAACATTGAACAAACATTTCGAAGGAATGATTTTTTATCTTGTAATATCGGAGAATGTCAAGTATTTCTGCCAAGTCTCTGATGTGGTCACTCGATCGTCGTGACTTCACGAGCATATCATCCCACTACACCAAAAACAGCTTTTGACAGCGTTTCAAAAACGCTGTTATATGATACAACAGCGTTATTATAAACGCTGTATAACGACATGCTGTCGTAGATGCAAAAGTTTTAACAGCAAAATAGGAAACGCTGTAAAAAATTTGATACCACAGCGTTTATTAAACGCTGTTATATGACACAACAGCGTTAGAACAAACGCTGTATAACGACAAGCTATCGTATAAAGAGAACTTACAACAGCTTAATTTTAAACGCTGTGGAAGTTATTCTTTTGACAGCGTTTTATTTGGGCTGTTAATATTTTTATTACAGCGTTTAATGTGTGCTGTGTTATGTTTTTACAGTTGGGATGATGTTTTACTACATTTTACAACAGCGTTTAATAAACGCTGTTACTCACTACTTAATGATAATTACAACACGAATTAAACGCTGTTGTTTCTTCATTGACAGCATTAAAATAGATGCTGTCTTCTATTTATATGATTTTTACAGCATTAACATTCCACTATATTTGCATATTCCAGAACTACATTTTGAGTATAATCAAGCAACCAGTATATATAACATGTTCTAATGAATAATAATCTGTTAAATAAACTAGCTAAAACAATATTAATATACAAAAAACATCTATAAATCAAGTTTCAATAATATCCATAAACAAAAATAACACAGTAGACCAAGTTATCATAATATTGTTAAACAATGATAAGGTATATGTTAAACAAAAATATAAACTCTTCCAGTTCATCTACAAACTCTTCCAGTTCATCAGCAAATCAACCAGACCACCTACAAAGTTCACAACACTCAACCCTTGAATGTACAGCCACCCTCCATCTCTTGCTAAACAATTAACTCCTTCATAGCTACATCACCAGACTAGCTGCGAACACCAACCTACAACCTTACCTTCTTACTGCACTTACATCCACTTCCTGTACATCGGAAATTTATCCTATTCACCTAAACTGCCATTACAGTCCAACACCTCATTCAACCACTTAAAGCATCACAACTTCAATCCATTCCAACACTACCAGTCCCCCACTCCTCCACTTCCATCACATACACCAAACTATCCAGTTCAACCTGCACATTCATCTTCAACCCCCTTTCACTGATGTCCACCCACTACCTACGAACAATCTTCACCTTCCTTCTGCAGCATCTACAACCAGTCACTGCCTTCCTCGACCACTACCAAGTTCAAGCAACAAAACCTCCATCCGAACACCCTCCTTATCCTTATGACAAGTCAGTAATCACACACGCTCTCATTTGGGACAACAGTCGCAGTTGAAAAATTACCTTATGACCAAAACAAAAACAATACATATAACTAACAAGTCAACTACGTTAGTAGCACTAGGTCACAAGTTACACCCAGGAACAAATATACCCATGTCACAAAAAAAAACTGAAAATGACCATCCGGCATAACTTAAAAGTAAACAACTATACACGTGTAAGGTGAGCATGCACTAGTTCTGTATGTACATACAGTTCTTTCATGCACGTTAAGTAACGGTGACTGCTACTGTATTATTAAGCAGGCATATACGCGTTAGAGCATATATGTAGAATCTTTATGTAGTTTTAAATAACTAATTGAACGTCTTTTGTTTGTTGTGCAATAATTCAATAGCTGAAATAGACCATTGATGTTAACTAGCCTTGTCACACACCAATACAAAATTTCTACATTATTTTTAACAGTCGTCCGACAAACACAAATAAACTATTGTATAATAATCTGATTAAATTGTATACATGCTGTTCTTTTCAGTGTATCAAGACAGATGAAAGAAAGAGGTAAAGGACATGTAACTTGGTACTAAATATAAGAAAGAAGACTAAGCAAAAACCAATCTAAAATTGATACATTGGCTACTGCAAAATTATGAAAAATTATGCAACATTAGCAGATGGTTTCCAAACCTCTAAATGATTCAGTGTACTGGAAGATGTTTAATTATTAGTGCAAAAATAGAAGAACTAAATTATGATATCAGTACATGTGGGTATGTGAATATGCGATTAGCATCTATAGCCATTGATTTGTATACTGTGCTTCTAAGGAGAAGTAGAAGTGAGTTAAACACTAACAAGCATATGACTTATCTGCACCACTGGTAAGTATGAAACAATCACCATCAGGTCCATCAACGCAGAGTATCACCTATAACACAGGTAGCAACAGCATAGTGATAAGAACATAAATTTTGAAGTGAAATTTGGTCAAAACATGAAAACAATATTCCAATACAGATGATATCACGTATAAACTAAACTAATGTTGTGTACTATTCAGCGTTTTGAATAATCAAACAATATGTTATGTGGCCAGTTTATTCAATCTGACATTCCCTCGTATTGACTGACTTTCACAGCTTCCATCCCTATTTTGTTCTGAAATTTATCAGCTCTCCTAATAATATCTCAAATAATTATCATGAGAAATTTATTGCATTTCTTATCATTGTTAATCTCAATTGCTGCTCTGAAAACAAGTGAGAACATGTTTCGCGATTGCTCTTCCACTTCATACTCTTGTGGAGCACAAAACTACAAAATTTCTTACCCTTTCCGAAAACCAGGCATGGCAAATTACTGCGGGCATCCAAAGTTTGAAGTGCAGTGTACCCAAACCAAACCATTCTTGTCAATAGAAATAAACCAAACTCAATTCCAAATAAAGAACATTGATTATGGCCGGAAATTGCTCCGTTTATCGTATCCAGATATACAAAAAATTATTTCGTCTCCTTATCTCACCAACATAACAATTGATTCCAGTATCTTCGCATTAACAAGATCCGATAGAGCCCTCAACGTGTACTATCGTGTAAATATCTTCACTGATTTGTAACTTAATTTTCAAGCATTATGCTAACAAAAATTCATGCCTATAACTTATACAACTAGAAAACAATGAATGCACTATAATTCATATCCACATCAGAACATAAATTTCACTACTTAATCTAAGCAGCATAAATGACCACTGTTTGAATATTTTAATATCCCACACTCATACTTGCTTACTTTTGCTTAATCTTGTGTGGACAATACTTCAGACCAATTTACATTTCATTATTTTATTTTCTATTTTAATATCCAATATACATTTTATCGAAGAATATATGCATTTGAATTAATTTATAATGAAATTTATTTTTGTGATTTATATTATGATGTATATATATTTGTTGCTCACTTTGTATAATACTCCAAATGCAACTTATAGAACACTGTAAATTTTTTATACAGGATTGTAATTTATTCACTGAAGTATTTTTATTATGGAGTTAAGAATGATAAAAAAATATAGTAATTAGTTTATTAACATAATTTGAATTTATCTAAAATAAAAAAGGCTCAAATATCTTATGTATATAAGTCAAATTTATTGGAATAACACAAAACTATGTTCATGAGACCATCTAACATATTCGAGCTAGAAACAGTTATGAGAGTACATAAGAACATGATAACTGTGAATATCTCCAATTGATTTTATCGTAGTAGATTGGTTAATGTTTGAAAAATGAGGAATTCTGAATTTAATAACATATGTATATGTATATATGTATGTATGTGTATGTTTGTAGATAGTGAGGTGTATGGTTTAGCATAGTATCAAACCATTGATAACTTAACTAACATTTTTCAAAATATGGTGGGGTTAAATGTTCATAAAAAAACTGCTAATTTGAATAAAACACTAACCAAAATATATGGATTCAATAATAGTTGTAGGACGAAGAGTAGGTTTCCAATAGAAGCGGCTCCAGTGCGAGTATCGCTTCATAATCATCATTGCCTGGTATCAAAAATAGAAAGTTATACACTGATTTCATTCATTTTAGTTAATTGGATGAGGTATATTTAGATGTTTGGAATAATGCTACCAGGATGAAGTGGAAGCAATTTCTGAACTCTCAAAAATAGTTAAAGCAGTAGACAAATACGGTAATGTGTATATGCAAGAAGTGGAATATGAATTTGTGCCTCCTAGGTGTGGGGAATGCAAATGTTTTGGTCATATTAACCAACAGTGTAGATAAACCAAAAGTATGGGTTGAAAAGGCTAAAACCACCATATCAACAGCAACAACCAGTAAAGGACCACATAATCCTGTCAGTTCCCCAAAAAATATTGCAGTAACAAAATTAGATTTACAAATGCTGTAGAAATTAGCCTAGAAATTGCTTATAATCATAACAAGTCACCCACAGTCAATGAGTTAGACTCTCCAATAGAGCAAGGAGTTTCTCAAAAGCCATATCAGAATGCTGAGAAGGAGATTCCTCCTCAAGAAGAGCACTTTGAGTAGACGGTGGAGCCGAAACTTGAGGTGAATTCGGAACACTACACTGGAAATAATGAGGAGGAGTTGGAGGAGGAGTCACCTGACACGTTAGATGAAATAAAAAAACTAAATATTCAAATAGAAACTTCTGATGAAGAGGGTAAGGAAGTCAATATTAGCAAATATGTAGTTCCCAATGAAGCATGCCTAAAGCAATTTGTTAATAAAAAGGAGAAAGAAGGTTGTGGTACAACTACGGTAGTATCTGCTCCTATTACAAGGAGCAAATCTGCTAAATCTTTATGTCTATAATATGCTAGAATGTTAGATGTTTAAACAATGATACTACGAAGTTAGAGCTCTATAATACAAAGGCCAAATTTAAGCCTACTATCTTAGCAGTACTTGAAAATATATTTTTTTGAAGAGAATATTGAGATGTTTAAGTGCCAAATGGGTAACCAATGGGATATTATACATAATAGTTCTAATTGGTCTAAGGGTAAAATCATGATTATTTAGGATGTTAATGTTTGGTCAGCAACTTTGGTCAATTCTGATAAGCAACAAATAACAATTGACTTTAAAATTTTAGAGGGCGGTAGAATTGTTTATCTCTTTTGTATATGTTAGTAACTTGGCTTCTAAAAGAAAGAATCTATGGAAACAACTAGTTATCGACTTAAAGCTGATACACAAACCAGGGCTAGTAACTGGAGATTTCAATGTTTTATTAAGAACTGATGAAAAAAGGAGGACTTACGTTGAGGTTTGCCTGGTAGCTGAATTTAACAATTGCATATTAAGCAGTGGGCTATTGGAAGCAGTCCACACAGGCCTGAAATTTACATAGAGGAGTTGTGAAATGAAGAAAATCTCATCAAGACTTGACAGAGCTTTAGGAAACCAAACTATTTCAGCAGTTTCATAATCTTAAAATTACTGTTCTACTAAGTTTTACAAGTGATTACTGTCCATTATTCATACAATTTAATGATGATGATCAAGTACAAAAAGGGAAACCATTCAGATATGCTAATCATTGGCACTTATTGGATGGTTATAATGAAGTAGTTAATTTTAACACAGTCCAGATTCTAGAGGGTAATAGGATGTATCAGTCTGTAATGCTTATTAAATATATGAAAAACGGACTCAAAGACTGGAACAAAAAAGACCAAAACCTTCCGATGAGCTGCAAACAATTCAAAATCAATCAGAAAGCGTCCACAATAGCATGGACAACAACCCACAAATTGAAAGACTCAATTCAAAACTTTATCTTCTTCGGAGACAACTAAAGGAGGAGCTTAAAAAACAAGCAATGGAATTCAAACAAAAACTAAAGAAAAATGGCTTATAAAGGGAGATGAGTGCAACAAATTTGTATATAATATTTTAAGTTTGTCACATTCAAAGTTAGACAACTAATATCTTTGGGTAGATGCCATTATAATGTTATTAATAGATGAATATAACTTGGTAAAGTTTGTTTATACTTTGTGTTGCACAGTAAAACAAAACATATTTACTCTAGCTAGAACTTGAAGGGCTAGTAAGTGAATAAAGGTCTAAGCTAAAAAAAGTGTTACTCTAGCTATCCCTTTGATTTTTACAATGTTTGTAGAGGAAAGAGTACAAATTCCAGTGAGTTTGCTGTCACAAAACTAGCTTTAAGCAGTAAAAAAGGTGATGTCGAAATTAGTATAATCAGTCATTAAGTGGTTAAGAAGTACACACCATACTATTTTAGGATAAAATATTGGCAGTAGTAGACAATAAAGTGAATGTCACTGTCCTACTGTTAACTTGAAACACAACCAACTGTACAAAATAATAAGTATGTTGGCAAAATAAATATAATGTTT
Source organism: Allium fistulosum (assembly GCA_030737815.1). Taxonomy (NCBI): domain Eukaryota; kingdom Viridiplantae; phylum Streptophyta; class Magnoliopsida; order Asparagales; family Amaryllidaceae; genus Allium; species Allium fistulosum. The sequence goes on from CM060903.1 coordinate 179,207,163, forward strand.
GCTAAAAACACGAACAAGAAAACACAATTTCAAATAGGAAAATAAGCCTCGGTCATGTTTCAACCTCCATTCTCGGACTTGCATCAATGCTACAGTTTTGGGATTTAATTGAATAGCAGCCCATGCAATTTGGTTCAGCAATTGTCTTAGTGGAATCTCTTTGTTTCAGCGCTGCGTTTCAACACAAATATTTCATCTTGCATTCAACAATTGTTTCAGTACAGATTATAAGTTAAGCTTCAAGCCTGTTTAATCAGCTCGCTTTAGCTCCTTTGTTTCAATTGGCACTTCGCTCAATATTCATTTTAGTTATGCTCATTTTCTATGAAATGCACGCTCGAGTTATAGTTAAATCCAGGCTCAACAATGCTCTTTAAGCAATGGGAGCAGTTCCCTTCCTATATACGCATGCACTGGCTTATCTATTAATTACCGCACTCACTTGCCTCCTTCCTTCCTGGCATCTCATCATTTATTACTCATGCTACTACTTCATATTTCTGTCACTATCACGTTCGCAGGCTTCATGCGCTTCCCAGTTCATAACTTAGTTAATGTATCTCATATTCCACTCTGCTCATTTCAGATACAAGGCCCTGTCCATAAGCTTCTCATCTCACATCACGCATCACTCTCCATGCAATACAGTTAGTTTACCTTGTCTACTTGCTATCACTAGTCTCAACTTTTCACAGACCATGCAGCACTTATTCAGTTCTAGAGCTTTCGTCTGATGGTCCTTCTACCTAACATACTTAAAACAACAATGAATTCCCGCATTATTTTTGTATTCTGTTTTTGTATATTAATAACTTTCGGCTTATTTCCTTTTCATTTTTATCGCTTATGTTGATCATACATTTGATGATCTCACATTTTGTATAAATATACGTAAATTGTACTATCAGCTATCAAACGTGTTGATGGCTTTTGTTATAGCAAAATATTATGATAGTATACACATCACATGAGACATGTTGATGGCCAATTTGCTGAAGCTCTTAAAGAAGAGATATATCATTTTGTTCATAACATACTTGATTTGCCAATTAATCTTCCTGGCACAAACTATAGACGTGTCTTTCAGGTAATTAAAAATGTTTTTGTGATGGTTAATGATATAGAAAACACATAGTTACCAACTAAAGGAATTTTATATATACATACATTATTTTAGGCAAGAACGAAAATTATAAGCCTGCTAACAAAGCTCATTATCGACATAATATCTAGTGTAAGTTTAAGCAATGATGACATGCTTGATTGCTTGCTAAAAAACAATGAAGAAGGATAGATAAAACTAACAATGAGAAAATCATTGATTAGATAATTGCATTAATATACTCGAGTTATGAAACAATTTCTACTGCTTCAATGATGGTTGTTAAGTATCTCCATGACCATCCAAAATCTCTAGAAGAACTCAGAGTAATATACATATACATATATACATATCCTGTTTTAGATGAATAAATGGCAGGTACAGTACTAATATAGTTATTTTATTGCATAAAAGGATGAACATTCAGACATCAGATTGCCTGACAATGGACTAACTACAAGTTGATGCAATTCACTCGAGCAACGAGCACTTAATACATCCAAATATATTTGTATACCCATTTGGCCTCTACTTATTTCAAATACCTTTAAATTTATTATTTAACCAATCGTATCATTATTCATATAAATAGTTCCATTACCAACATGACTACTATCTAATCTAAAGTCAGTAAATTTAATGATAATAATACATGTCCAAACATTTTAATTTGATAAATTCATACCATGATATCTAAAAATACTTGAAGCAAGAATCATATGATCTCTAAAATTAGAATTCTGGGTTGAAAATTATTAGGGAAAAAATTCTAACCTGAGAAATATTGAAGCTTCACAAAAATTTAGGGCTTGGATTGCAGGATCTATTTTAGAAAAGGATGCGAGTGTTCATCCATAGCAGTGGCGAGTTGACTCAATGGATGCTAACTCTCAAGTGCAAGCACCAGAGCGCAGCGGAGCCATGGGGACCTCTTCTTTAACGGCATTGGGCATAACATAGAGGCGTCATTTAGGGATTAGAACAACAGAGGCATAGAAAATTTAGGTTTGTAGGAGTGGGCGCTTTGAGATTTAGGGTTGCTAATTTCAGTGAAGAAGAGGGAAATAAGTTTACGCGGTGAATGAAAATTATAGAGGGAAGTTACGCGGGCTTAATTTTAGTAGAGAGTGGATCTGACACACGACATTATGTTACGTTGTCTTTTGTTTTTACTGTTTACCTAAGGATCAACAACAGTAATACCCATCCCAACGCTGTGTTCCATGGCTGTCAAAAACAACTTTTCTTGTAGTGTCCACATACACTTCCATTGTTTTTCCAATCCGATCCTTAAACATCCTGTTAACCAAGCGCCGATAGGTTGCTTTGGCATTCTTCAATCCAAATGGCATTACTATGTAACAATGCAACCCAACATCTATAACAAAATTGGTGTGCTCTTGATCGGGGATATGCATCGGGATTTGGTTATATCCCGAATACGCATCCATAAATGATAACAATTCGTGTCCTGCAGTTGAATCAACTAGCTGGTCAATCCTTGGAAGGGGAAAACCGTCTTTTGGACATGTTTTGTTCAAATTTGAATAATCAATGCACGTTCTCCATTTTCCATTCGCTTTCTTCACAAGTATGGGATTAGATACACATTCAGGATAGAGGGCATCGCGGATAAACCCATTGACTTTTAGTTTATCCACCTCCTCTTTAAAAGCGACAGATCTCTCCGGATCCATGCCTCGTCCTTTTTGTTTCATCGGAACACACTTTGGATCAATATTCAATGCATGGCTTGCAATGGTAGGCGGGGTTCCACACATGTTAGAGTGTGTCCAAGCGAATACATCTAGATCTGCTCGGAGAAAACCAGCAAGTTCTTTCATCATCGGGGGGCTGAGCTGTGACCCAATCTTTAAGACTCATGATGGGTCGTCGTGGCTGACCGTGATATTAATCGTCAGCTCAACCGGTGCAGCCTTGGTCTCTTTGGGCTCCTTTTCATCATCTCTCGAATCTATATCTCTATAGAACCGACTGTGGTGCCCGAGCCAAGGCTCAGATGCTGGTTGTCAATCTTCGGTGGTTTGGATGCGGACGGCTTTGTCCCCACTCTTTCCCTTCTTCTTACGCTGAGCTTCCCTCAACTCAGCTACATAACAGGCATGTGCAGTCGCCTGATCGCCATGAACAACTCCTATACCATTATTCATCAGAAACTTCAGAGTTAAACACCATGGGGCAAGAGTTGCCCGGAATTCAGCCAGGGTCGGTCGGCCTAGAAAAACATTGTACGGAGAGTCAACATCCAAAACAATAAATGTTAAGATTCACACTCTCCTTTTTCACCTTCTCCCAATTCAATAGGTAATTCCACATATCCTACAGCCTCGATCACTACGCCACTAAAACCATGAATACGAGCTTTAGATTGTTTTAAGTCTTTAGCTTCTATTCTCATCTAATCATATGCCTTTTTGAAGATTATATTCACTAAACTTCCACAATCAACCAAAATCCTTCTCACCAACACAGGACCAATCATAGCTGAAATGACCATCAGGTCAATTGTTGGAGCCTCTACCTTGTCTACATCCCAGTTTCTAAACACAATATCATCCGCCATGGTGCGTTGCTGTTTTGTCGGAGTTCCATCTTCCATATTCGAACGACATTCAAAATCTACATGACTTATCGCACTAGCATAGCGCTCCATATCTTGCCAACTCCTATCCGCAGAGTATGGTCCCCCAACTATCGTATTTATCACCAGTCTTCCACCGGTTCGTGCAGGCTCCTCGGCCCTACGCGGAGCTTGCCCTCGATCAGGGTCAGATGTCCTATGTCCTCCATCCTGTAGAGTTTTCACAAACTGTTGTAGCTTCTTTTCCCGAATAAATTTTTCTATAACATCCTGGAGATGCCTACATTCATTTGTATTGTTCCCATAACATTCGTGAAACCGACAATATTTCTCGGTCTGCTCCTGTCTCTCTGATGACTCTTTTGGAGGCCACTTCTTGTATTGCATGGTATTGCAAGTGGATAGATAAATATTCTCCAGGGACATGTTTAGCAGCGTGCAGTTGTCATACATTGGAATCCTAGGCTTTAGTCTCCCAAAATCCCTATTCCGCTCTCGTTTCCTATCTCTGTCTTTCTTTTGTTGATTCGGCTTATTCTGAACATTCACCTGAACTTTCCCGGAACTGTCAACAGACTGTTTTATTGCAATATTACTCTGTACTGCTTCTCCATTCGGTCCTACAACGTTCTTTTTCCTAAAGGACCCGACTTCCTCCTTCCTTAGAAACTGAGCTGCCTTTGAATAGAAGCGCTCCAACATGGAAGGCAGTTTTCCAGCCAGCCAGTCACCAAACTCAAATTTTGGATCAATCCCTCTCATCACGGCCATAAGTATAGCATGATCATTTGGGTTACTAACCTACGTGGCTGCGGTATAAAATCTCTCCAAGTAATCTTTCAACGATTCCCCTGGGGCCTGGATCACACTAGAAAGGGACATTACGTCTTTAGGACGAGTCCCTGCGTTCGAAATTGCTCTACAAACTTGGTTTCCAACTCATCGAATATCAAAATTGACCGTGGAGGTAGTCTCGTGAACCACATCGTTGCTATCCCGAAAAGGGTTATGGGAAAGCATCCGCACTTGGTTACGTCGTTAGCTCTTGCAGAACCCATCAGCCATTCGTATCTCATGATATGCTGCCTGAGTTCGGTTTTCCACTCGTAGGCAGACATTGATGGCATGTTGAACCTTCTCGGGTATTCCGCAAGCAAAACATTGTCAGTAAACGGGGTATGGCTTCTTGAGATTCCCCAATCATCATTAGTCAAGTCTTGGTTCTCTCTCACCAACTGTCTGACCATTGCTGATAAGTCTGGTGTATAGATGGGTGGTGCCAAGCGATGGTCGCGCTCCACCTTACATGAATGGTCTGATCGATGTCTACGGGCCGTTTAATGCCTTCTTGGTTCACCATCCCTTTGATGTGCACCTGGAACATTTATCTTGTTGTCATTCCGGCGGGGTACTTGGTCAGCATTCGATCGAACTCCAGCATCCGAGCTTCTGAGAAGAACTCCAACGCGGTTCCCTAAGTGTAGTGGGGGAATCCCTCCTCTGGAGGAGGGACCGATAGCGATCCCTAGGGAGGGATCGACACCGATCGGTCTTGGCAAACCATATTGGTCTGCCAAGTGGCACTCCGATTTTTTTGCGTGATCTCCTTCAAGCCTACGATGACTAAGCCCGTGGTATTCATCCGATGAGCTCGAACTTTCCGATGCCGAGTAAGTATTGTGATCCTTCTAGCCTTCCCACGCTGTTGTTGAGTAATCTGGTTCATCAGGCTAATATTTTTCTGAATCTGCTCATTTAGTTATCGACCACCTTCCATTAACTCCCTCATTAGATTATGAAATTCAGCTCGGGTTATAGAATAGCAGGGATCTGAACTTCAACCAGGTGAGCATTCAAATTTGCAGGTTGGTTGCTTGGGCGTCCTTGTTGAATGATAGTAGTCTCATTTCCATCAACATTCTGAGAAGTAAATCTGGTATATCTCACCATTATCAATCTCCTTGTTTATATTTTAGCAAATCTGAGTAGTGTAAGTAACTTTATGAAGATAGCTATAGATCTCCTTCGAGGGATTTGCCAGATTCAGTAGCAAAAAGTGAATCCTAACAGGTTGAGAATCAGTTTCTCAATGAAAGCACCAAAATATTTGCAACCAAATTGGCCACGAGCATCCAAGAATAGATTTATGTAGAGAAGTAAATGAAGAAAGTAAAAACACAGGAAAAGAATAAACTATCAAGCAAATCAAAGTAATAATCAAGAACACAAGAATTTATAGCAGTTCGACGTTGTATGCCTACGTCCACTTTGAAGATTATCTTTATTGATTCACTAACAGTTTTGATTATAGCGGCACATAGCAAGAAGTAAGAATAAACTTCATTACAATATAGACTAATGTAACCAGCAGCCTAAAGATCCTCAGAATGACCCCTATGCCAATATTTATAGGTGAAGGTGACCACCAATCTCTTTGAAAATCGGCTATATGATCTTCTAATCCATATGGGCCCACCATAGGGGTTGTTAGGCCCAAATCCCAATGAAGAGGGATCAGTACCGATCCCTTCATTGGCGATTCTTAGGCAGCGATCCCTATGGTGACTTCTTCATGCTTAGATATGTAGGCTATTCAAATATCAAGTCATTTGGACTAGTGGATCTTATGCTTTTGATTGATCTCACTACAACAGTTTATGGGTTTCATAGCGTTTGAAAAACGCTATAACAGGCTACCATAGCGTTTCAGAGAACGCCGTGGAACCACAAGCTATTGTAGGCCGGCAGCATTACATAGCAGGAAGGAAAATGCTATAATAGCTAATAGCGTTTACAAAAGGGCATAGCGTTTGCAACCTACCATAGCGTTTTTTCTCTGTTAAACTTAAACGCTATAGGGAATATAATCCTTCATAACTTCTATAGTGTTTTCGAGCACATTTTATAGCGTTTCATCAAACCATGTTATAGCGTTACAATGTTTTCGATAGCATTTCTTGTCATGCTTGTATAGCGTTTTTATTTTCTACTATAGTGTTTTTGATTCTATTATAGCGTTTTTGATGCATAAATCTTACATCTCATATAGAGTTGCGATAGCGTTTGATGAATTAATAGCGTTTTTCAAACGCTATTCTATATAATATTAATTTTCAACATTTGTTTCAATTTTCTTTTTATTATATTATATTATATATATATATGCACACAGATAGATATATGTATACACATTACACACACACACACACATATATATATATATATTAAAATGTGGATCCCAAAAATAACAAATCGAGAAGATGACAACAACTATATGTAACAATGATAACGTTGTAGTGAATTCTAATTTGGAAACACACAATCAAACCAGTGGAAAAGTTTCAAATAATTCTGCTAATATTTCAAATACTACAAGACATGGTCGCATGATAATAGTCTAACAAATGAACACAAATACTACAAGACATGGTCACATGATAATAGCTCAAAATAGTCTAACAAATGGATACACATACTCAGTTATGGAGACGATGATACGGAAATGGCTGCTACAGAAGATTCTTGCAAGGATCTAAACATTGCTCCAGGTTGCTTCAGTGTTAACCAAGTTCCTGCATTAAATGACAAAGTAGACAATGACAGTTCCAGGTTGAATATACTAAATTTGTAGACAATAAATGACAAAGTAGACAATGACTTGTAGGCAATGGAGTAAATGACTTGGAGGCCTAATATGAAAATCTATCATTATTATTGTCTAACTTTGTTTGCATCATGAATATTGTAACAACCCGGGGTTTGGTAACAATTAATTATCGTTGTTAAACGATTAATGTTGATAGCATATGGCTATTTGAAGTTTTTAATTGGGTTAAAATTCTTTAATAAATTGATTAAGGAATTATGTGGGCTTTAAAATCATCTTGGCCCATATTTTGTTTGATGTCGTGTTAAGTGTATTGTAACTGACATCAGTTATATATATATATATATATATATATATATATATATATGAGACTTTTGTTATCTGTGTTCCGCATTTTATTATCTGTGTTATTATTATATATATTGTCCTAAACTATTATGAACCATCGTAGTTCGTTTTATACTGGAATTGGGTATGTCGATGTGAGTAAATAAATAAGTGATGAAAAATAAAAATATATATCACTCCTATCGAGGTAACCAATACTAGTGTAAGGCCCAACTACGGATGACCGCTCCTATCCAGCCTTATTCTTTGTAATAACAGACAATATTTCTTTTAATACTCTTTGTTATTGTGAGCATAGAGGTGGGGCGTCACAGTTGGTATCAGAGCTTGGGGTTTATGGACATAATATAAAACATAACTTAGATGGAACATGTGTTACAACTATTTGTCGATGTTTTTAGTTGTGCTTTGAGTCAAAACTAAAGTTTTGAAATTATGATGAAATTTTTAAATATATTTATTTAAAAATAAAAAGTGACACTATGTTTTGTTGATTGAATAATTTGTGTTATGTTATCAGAGTGCGCAGTGGAAACAATGAGACTGTCTTCGCTGAATACAACTGATAATCTTTTTGATTTAAAAATCAAAATATGAAATTGAAATAAATTTCATTTGTTGTTTACATAGCTATGTTTATTTTGTTTCTTTGAAAATTTAGAATCCGATTTGAGGATTCGAAGCGATTGCAGTTATGTGATTTTTGTTGAGATTTTTGCTGGTTGTTTTTTATGCTAATCATATATTGATTAGATTTTGCTGTTTTGAATTATCTTCATTGAAGATACCTTCGAATGGTTTCTTTGTTCATTTTGTAGTATACGTGTAAATTTGAGTTGCACGTTACTGCATTGATTTAACGTTGAACCGATGTTTGGTTTAAACGTATTTTGTTGCCGTTAATTTTATAATGGGATTTTTACATCGATGCTAAATTTTTGAAGCACGGTGTTTTGTTGACAATTTTAATGAATGAAAATTCACTGGTGTTACATTTTGATGTAAATTAATTTGATGAGATTTTGACGTTTCATTTCCCCATCACACTCACCAACTCAGCCACTACACACCACCTCAACATTTCATTTCCTCTTCACCAACAAACCAGCCTTGTCCACACTTCCATATCACAAAACCTCCTTAACACAACGACCAGCCTATCACCATATATCCCACAACCTCTGCCTGCTTCAGGAATTTCACAAATCGCCTAAATTCCAAGAACAAGTTCATCCAACCTGCAACCTGAAAAACAACAAATTTTCCCTCTCCATTTCCATAACAACCATCCACCTAATAACTACAACACTTCCTTCCTTGCACTTCACAAAACCAAGCAACCCCTGACACCGCATCAAGCTACCATACTCCTCCAAACACTACCAAAACCACTGCAAACCAAAATCACCACCAACGAACCCAAATCATGTGGCAACTCTTCACTTCATCCTACACCACATCATGAAAACTCATCCCTTAACTGAGACTTCCATATCATGAACAAGCTAACGTCTTCTATAGTACTTTTATTTACAAAGCCAAGAAATGTACAAGATAGATTCTACCTAAAAGACTCATTATTATTTGTGATATTATTTCCTAACCAAAAAAGAGTATGAATATACTCTATCTTTATGAGTAACTTTTGTTCGTCCATAAGGTTCAAAATTTATTTTCTTAGTTTCAAAAACTGTCATAAGTTGCATGAATAAACAAATAGAACAATTTTAATTGCAGTTTTTTCACCAATATATTAGTGAAATTTGCAAAAATGAAGGAAATAAGAATTGTAGGTTGCTTTTAAAGAAGAATAATTTTTCTCAAAATACATAAGCGAAAAATACCCATACATTTATCTTTTATATTTATGGACAAGAAACTGACTTTGGTATTATAGTTGTTTGACCACACTAAATTAAGAATTTAACTTTGATAAGAACCAAAATATGCATATCAAACGAAAAACATAAAATGACTTTTATGCATGATGTATTATTCATATATTTACCTAGAGTGCAGTTGTGAAGCTTTCTTTTCTTCTGATCAGTCAACAAACTTTAACAATGGTTACCTATATAAAAAGGAAAACGGTATAATGTCAAGAATTAAATCATACAATCAAATATGAATACATTTTGAAATTTTGTATATATGTATAAAAAAATTATACTTACTAGAACTTGATTCTATCACAACTTTTGAGGTTGGCCATGCCACTGTAGAGCCTACAGCATCTTCAATGCAGACAAGACCAGAAGATGGTCTCCACAGAATTGCATCGGGAACTGTAGCATTCACTACCCAAACTTTAACGGCGTCTCTTCCAAGTTGAACAAAATAGACCATTTCATTTGGATCGGTTGAAGCCACAACCCCTTCGGAAACTATTGTTCCTGTTCCACCAACATCAATCAGCCTGCATTTGCTTTTGGGGGCTGGCCTTCCACTCTATCAAACAAGAAAAAGAAAAGTGATGGTTTTAATAAATATATATATATATATATTAATAAATATATATGCATTTGAACAAGCAACTGATGTACATTGATGCTAAATACTTAATCAAGCTAAAACTCAATTGCCAAATAACTAAGAAATAAGTTGTTGCCAAGTGGACAGATCGTGGCATCCACTACCAGTTAAGTATAGAAGCTTTACTCACCCATCACCAAAAAATGCCTTCATCCACAAATTTGACATTTCTGCAATGAAGCAAAGAATGAGTTACTAGAAAATGAGAATGACTGTAAAAAGGTGAAGGAAATAAGTTAAAAACCTTTTTGAGCAATACACATATTCTACATCATACTGACAATAAAAGGCCAAAATCTGTCATTATTCTATAGCGGTGAGTGCATGTTGATAGTGTGTGTACTTGTACAAATATTGTGTAGGATTTTGCTTTTTGTACAAGCTAGTAGGTGTCTTTGCCCACTTTATGGTGGCAACGAATCACCATGATCGTTGAGAAAGGATGAAAAGTGGGATCTTGCCAAATTTTGTCACCAAATATAAGCCTGCATTCAGCATTTCTATATAAAGGTATCGAAATGATTGTCATTGCAATAACTTATTCAGTGGGAACCAGGCAGCTATGAACACAAAACAAATAGTTATCCCAACCAATTCCTTGTTGAGTCATTGAGTCAATATGCATTATTTGAAAGGCCCAAAAGGTTTAATGGCCAATTTTACTACACATTTTGACTTTACCTCATTGTTTCATCGCTACGAGCATAACAGGGCCATCCATGACAAGGATCACTCTGTTATGAACATCTTCCTTACTGGTTAACTAACAATTAAAATATAGAGATCATATATAACTCTGTGATTTGTGGTTATTTCTAGTAATTCTGTTATGAAGATATATAAAGGTTACATTTCTTCTGTGATATGTGCTCTCCTTTGTCTTGGATGTGGGGTAGGGTGTTTAGCTAAAATAATTATATAACAAAGTTAGAAGTGGCAAAGATATCCTACAGAGCATCATATCTTAGTTTAACTAACTACATCAGACATCAGATGCATATTATAAATTTGAACATGAAAATTATTATGATATAATAAGAGAGCCTGGTCTTAGGTCTTCTATCTTATGTGCAATGCATCATTAGCAGTGTTGCTGTAATAATTCACAATTCATGTATTTATTACACATTGTTGAGTTCACATGGTACTTCGAATGAATTTAAGATAATATGACAATAAACACAAGACAAATACAATGTTGCAACATTCCTCTACCTCCTTAAGAGTAACTGCAGGTGGTTTAAATGATCAGGAAAGGGTAAATAAACAACAGACTCATTAATATGAAATAAATTGAATCACAAACTGAATCATCAATTGTTAACAAGTGAAACTAACAAACAACAAGGCAACAATGGAACACTGAGTTTGAGGTCATCAAACCATAGATACCACATGCACGCCAAGTGTTCTGCATTTAAGGATCAATGTGTGTTCCATCTTGAGCACATATGAAGAAGTGTGTTCCATTGATCCAATGAAATACAACTTGAGCAACATAATTTCATCAAATCCTAATAGATGTTGAACAGAGAGACAACGATTCTCAAGATATCTTGTCGAGCCAGGAAGCGCTTGTAATTGTATTCATGATAAATTAAATATCCAGAATTTGATAAGACATGCAATAGATACCCAAACCCAACATTTGGGAAAAAGACAAGGAAGATAATGATGCTAAATAGATGCCTAAACCATGCGGTGGGAGACCTTATTACAATAGAGGTTTATGACACGGCCACAACTCAAAAGTACCCATATACTACATCCTATAACTAATTCCGAGATTCATGTTCTAAGTAGGACGGTCACCCTATGATTACTAGGAAAGTGGTAACCAATACTAAGCAACATTTGGTATCTATGAACCGTTAACTGTATCGAGCACTAAAGGAACCTTAAAATTACAAGTGTAATATAATATTAATGCCCTGTATAAACTACACATTGCACTTTCAGTTACAAAAGTAGAGTGAAAATAACCTCAGCAAAGATGGGTCGATTTTCCAATGCTACACTACATTGTATATTAACTGGTTATGACTAATTGGCAACAACATTCAATCGGAAAAGATTTAGTCAACATGCAAAAGTGAACGGACCATGATAATGAATACTAAAGGCTAGTTATACCTAGAACATGGCCCACAGTTGAAATTATATGATGGCAAACAAAAATAATTGCTTTTTTCAATATGCTGATTCAATTCATTTGCTTAGTTGCAGTTATCATTTGGCATGCAAGATAATGCAGGAAAATCCAAGGTGTAAATTGTAAAGTTGCATGTAGATATCATGGGGTTTGTACGATATTTCAGTTGCATGAACCCAAACATATTTTATAAAATAGATCACTCATTATCACTACACAAATAACTGTCTTTTGGTTTATAAAATTAAACTATGGAAAGCATCGATTTTATCACTCATACCAGTAATAATATATAACTTCGCTGCTTGAGCTAAAGACAGTTATCAGCTCACCAAAACAAGCGATAACGATCCACTTCTGTTTCATGGATTTGATTAAAGGCCAAGCATAAGTGCTAAAAGTTTGAAAATATGGATACCGAATACTAGTGAAATTAAGGAATGAATTTTCTTTAAAAGTAAAGGAGGGGATGTTTTGGTGCTTAGGTCCTGGGTGTGCTGACTGGAAGTACTCAAATATCTTCCATAATCCTCTTTGATGGCTCTGAAGTTCAAGTTGATTCCTCAGTCATATGAAGGGCTGAGGCATGTAGTATCAGATTTTCTCATTGTTGAAGTACCACTCCTAGTTTGTAGCTTTGCAGTACTATATGATAAATTGGAGTCACCTCCAACACTTACTTAAGTAGTTGAATATCCAAAAGAATGGATTACTATATGATAAGTTTGCACTCTTCATCTAACTTTCTAAATTGGAACAAGAAGATATGGACAGAATATTAGTCACTTTAATGATTTATCAAGCATGGGAGAGCTCTAAGGCACCCAACATATGTATAATGAGAAGTTTTACTTGGGATTAAGGCAGACTGGGAGAACAATTAATTAATCATCTTTGAGAGACTTTTGATGAGGTTGTTAACATCTCTTTTCGATCTGAAAGCATGAAGACCAGAAACAAGGATTTCCTTAAGGCTTCATAAATTTTAACAAGAATAAGAAACTCCTTAGGAAATTAAATGACGACAGTTCAAGTGCAGCAATTTTAACAGTGCTGATAAGCCAATGGTCAAGTCCTTCAAAGGTTAAGTGCTTCAAATGTGATGTTATATGGTCATAAGTTGGCTAAATGCCTTAACACAGAGGTCAGTGGTGGAGCTAAGTTATATTTGTGAAAGAAGTATGACATCTATAAAGGAACTGTTCAGAAAGAAGCGTCAGTTTGCACTATCCTAAATCGCACTTCATAATTTTTTTAAAGGTTTGTTATTACACGATCCTAACCATGCCATAAAAAAAAGGTCTGCATGACGGGAACAAATATGTTTCAGTAATAGGTTTTGAGAAGTAAGCCAAATGCATAAATTTTCCAAGATTTATTGTCACCTATAATTTAAAGGTATAAAAAGAAGAATCAGTTACCTCCTCTTGAGAACGATCTGCATGAATAAGTCAACCTTTATATCTTCACATGCCAATTCTCTATGCAGCTGCTTGGCTCTCTCTTTGCTTTGGACAAAGATTAGTATTGGAGGATTTAAAGACTACACATCAACATAGCACAAGATTATAAGCATCACCAGTTATAATCAATTCATCAATCGAATAAAATAACATAGAAGCCTGCTTTTTTTGTTAAAATGACTTGACATTGCATGTCCTAAAATTTGCAAGGATATAAAGAAACTAGAGAACAATGCTAACCAACCTTTAAACCAGGATTAACAGAAATATACTGATACGGGCAAAAATATACTGATTGTGTGTACCGCATTCCCACCATCACATTTAAACTGTCTACTCAGCTTTATAAAGAAAATGGACACTAATTTGTTGTGTTACCTCTGCAAAATTTTGCCTTAAAGCAATCAACTTTCCTGTCTCGCTCCCAACATAGCTTTTGCTTAATGAGTGCTGAGTATTCCTGTCAAAGATTCATTTGGTTATTTCAGACAAGTCAGAGTACTAATAATTAAGACTATAATCTGTTTTATGCAAGTTATTGAAAATCAATTAATTTGGAAAACCAAAATGCCTTCACCTTTCAACTAGTTGCAGAGATAAAGCAATGCAAAGCAGCTAATTATGACATACAAACATAGATAATTTGTTTACGTATATTTGTGTATATAGGTATATATGTACGTATATGTACATGCATGTGTATATACATAAAAACATGTGTGTATCTATATGTTGTATATGTGTGCACGTATAAGACTGGGTGTGAGCAAGAGAAAGCGAGAGAGAGGAGAGATCCATAGCACCTGACACAAGTTTGGTGTATATATCTCTATATACTTTGAGGATAAGTGTTACATTACTTAAAATCAACTTCACAAAAAATTGGTTGATCTGAATAACTCTAACACAACTAAATTTGATGCATCAAAATTGTTTGTACCAAAAATGGGCACAACACTCTTCGGAAGTTTTTGAAGAGATAAACGTGAAGAAAGAAAATTAAAACTGTGGATTATCTAACAAAAACTCCAAATAGCAAAAATGTAAATTGCAAAGACAAGCGATTTAGAGTGGTTCGGCGTTTTGCCTACGTCCACTATGAAGTTTGATGATTTTATTGCTCGATACTTGAAGATTACAATTTCTTATCACGTAATACAACTGACTTTTTGAGCTAAATTTGAATCTAAGGCAACCGTGGTGATTTTGAGTAAATCTGGCAGGGTCTGGGCGCTCTTTAGCTCTTAGAATTATCCGACCCCTTTTCTGAATGACCAGGGGCTCTATTTATAGGTGTAGGAGGCTGATATTTCGCCTAAAATTCGGGGAGACCAGTTCTGGTACGTGAGGGGGCCCACATGCCCGCTTTCAGGAAATCCGAGCCCACTTCGGGATCGATTCGAACTCAACTTCGAATCGATCAAGATTTGCTCCGATTGAGATGAAATTTGGCATGAACATTCCTTAGGATGCCAGTAAGCTACTGTGAAAATTTCATAACATTTGGACTTGTAGATCTCGAGTTATGATCGATTCAAGATTGTGTTTTCCGTCATATGGATTCGTTCGAATCGATATAGTTCGAATCGATAGGTTCGAATCCATATGCCTGCGTGCGAGAATGATGACGTGGTGCGTGTTCCTCGGGTTGATATCTTTTTCTCCGAATTTACTGGGTCGAATCCTTGTTTTTAGCTGTTGTGACTTGGTGGATTCGAAGTAGTGGATTCGAAGGTATGCTCCTTCGAATCGATAGAACGTACGTTCCCTTCGTATCGATCAGGGCATTCCATAGTCGATCGATATGAAGACTTTACTGCTGAATGGATTCGAAGATGGGAATGCTCCAATGGATTCGAGGTAATGGATTTGAAGACGATTATAGGATGGAATCGAAGCTCCTTCCATTTCATGGATTCGAAGGGTGTTCCCTTGATGGACTCGAAGCAAGAAAGGCTTCGATGGATTCGAACCAAGGCATATGAGGACGAATTCGAACTATGGCTCGCTCCTGGTGGATTCGAAGCATGGCTTGTTCGACGGAGTCGAAGCAAGATTACTTCTCATGGGTTCGAACTAGTGCAGGGATGATGGATTTGAACCTAAGGCTGGGTCTGATGGACTCGAACCAATGCTATTCCTTCTACTTTCCACTGGTGGTAACTTGAGCATACGAACTCGGATTGTCGCGAAATTTGGAACGTTGGTTTCTACGACTTTGGTTGACGTGTCTTATCAATTGTAACCCGATCTGGACTCGGGAAAAATTCATCGATATTTGTAGTTGTCCAACAGCCATTCAATGCTGGAGACGTACGACCCTCACTTTCCAGTCAATTCCTTGGTATCTCGGCCTTGCCAAAAGGCGGGATAACATTTGCCCCCCAAAGTACGTCTTGTGTAAACATGACGTGCTTTGAACAGTTGCAGTCTAACGTTGGACAATTAGGACATGCTCTGCTGAAAGTTGTATTCTTTATTGCTGTAATTAACCGTCGTATGACTGTGATTGGCTGTTTGTCGTTGAAATTATGACGAGATGAGCATTTTGATCCCTGCGAACGTTAAAGATCAAATGTTAGTCAGACATCTGTTCATATATGTGTTACCTTGAATTTAGTTAACGTTGCGTGATTGCAATTCGTTGTCAGTTCGGTTTGTTATCGAATTCTGCATCGATCCTCTCCTGAACCGATTTGAGATTCGAATTTAAACATTATTTTGACGATTGTCTATGATCATCCTCTTGTATCGATCCTCTCCAGAATCGGTATAAAAGGTAGACAAGTAATTTTTCATATCGAAGCAATGCGTTCGTTCTCATCGACGGTTTCTGATGGATCCGAAACTAGTCGTCCGACTCGATAGTCTTCGAATTGATAGGATTTTTCAACTCAGCTCTCGTTCAATTGCTTCGTATCGATGATGCCCCGCATCGATGTTGCCTTGATGGATTCGAAGTCATGAGGGATTCGAAGCCTCGATGGATTCGAGGTTATGAAGGAATCGAAGGATGATGGATTCGAACATGATGGTTTCAAGAACAGTAGTTCGAATCGATGGCTATGGTAAGTGACCGGTGGCAAACAGTCAGGATGACCGGGAGACAAAGCGCCACGAACCTTCTTTGGAATCCATATAAATACGTGAGGCCGGTTTCATTTTTACTTTTCACTGTTGCTATAGCTTCTTCTTCGAATCGATTTTCCCAGAGCCGAGAAAAAACGTGTCTTCCCCGAACCGATTGAATCTTTTAAACCTTCATTCGTAATCACATTAAACTAGGTAACTAATGGATCGATGCCAGTTGAAAATGACAAAACTGGAAGTCTTCGTCTTTAATTTTTCTTCTGAAAATCTTGAAGGGTTGTGAGATCTGAATAAAAATGGTTTGACTCGATGATTCGAGGCGTAACAAAGCGTTGAGATTTCCTTGGAGAAGCAGAGATCTTGAGGGATGTTATCTTTCATCGCTTCGAATCGATCTAGAATGGAGTTTATTCGAATCGACTCTGACTGCAGAGCTTCGAATCGATGCTTGCAAAGGAAAAAGGCCTCGTGTCGATCGATTCGAAGTAACGATACCTTGATCGATTTGAAGGTATTGAATGTCGATCGATACGAAGTCACTCAGCGCCCACAGATTCGAAGCGTTTCTCCATCCCAAAGTACATCGAGTCGAACCATATGGATTCGAAGCACATCGATTCGATTCGATGGATTCGAACGCCTTCAGTTTAGAGAATCCAACTTTTCTGACTCGTTCCAACATCTGAACTACGACTAATTTCAAGTTGAACTTTGATGATCTTAATGAACCTCAGCACACTTGACTCCGACGAGCTTCGGCCTTGCATAATTGAACCTGACTGTAGGACTATACTTGACTTCCTTTTGAAGCTCGTCGATGGAACCATGACTTAACCAAAAACATAACAGATTTATACTTGAATTGGTCGGTAGCATTTGAATGGCGTGGATATGACGGTCAACGATGACGGTCATTTCCAGTCTTGATTTCCAGAGTTTCGTCGTTCGTACATCTCGTTTCAGTCTGTAAAATTTTCTTTAGTAACGCACAGCACTTGCACTGCACGACACGTTCATACACTCTACACTGCGGGATGCACGGGTTTATTGCTTGTTTTAACACTGATTTCTGATAAGTAGTCAGTTATGGAGTCTTCGAGCTCTCAACAGCAGGAGATTCAGAGTTCTCCTCCTCCGATCCTTGAGATTCCCAATATTCCCGCTGACGTAATCGACCCAGCTCCAGACGAATTGTCGGAGGCTATATTTATCGAGGATCCCGTTGATTCTGTCCAGTCTAATATCTCTAAATCCTTATTGGGCTGGATATGCTTGAAACATAACATATCTCTGAACGATGTATTATTACCCGGCGCTGATGACAGACCGCATAATCCGCCCGAAGGATATACTGCCTTCTACCGCCATGCTTGTGCGGCTGGAACTCTTCCTCCTTTTAATCAATACATCAGGGAAATGTTGTCGTACTTAGGAATTACTCCTTCGCAACTTTATCCCAACGGTCATGCGTTGTTGAATAGTGCCTTCGTCATATTTATGGACTGTCTCTTTCGCCCGCCAAGGCCAACCGAGATTAGTAACATATTTAATTTCAAGAGTAGGGGCGATAGCCCGTCCTTTACATTTTTGGAGGCAGTCAGAAATTGCCAAGTTATTATTGGAGCCTGGACCAGACTTAGCTATTTCAAGAATGAATGGTTTTATGTCCGGTGTCCTCCTGGTTTTGCTAGGTGATGGTTGTCTAGACGTAAGTGTCCTCATTTGTCGATGATTTTCCTTGATCAATAGTTTTTTGGCATTGGTATTGACATCTTGTCTCTCTTACAGCCATTATCTCCAGACCCGATGGCGGGTACTACAAGGGCATAGTCCAAAGTCTCCAAGAAGTTCCGAGCGAGCTGAGACACATCGACTCGGTGTTGAATGACTATAACTTAAGAGCTCTCGGCTTGATTGAAATAAATCAGAGTATAGTCATCGAGGGGATGTCAAAGCCTGCCTCAAAGAAGAAAATCAAGAAAAAGAAGAAGAAAATGGCAAAGAAAACGCACGGAGTTACAATAACTGAAGCGAGCGATGAAGAAAGGACCCACACAGATGTGGAGCCGATGGCTGACCTCTCGGGCAATTTTGAAGAGTTGGGAGAAAGACGGAAAAGAAAGGCCGTCGTTTCCAAAAAACTCAAGTCTAAGGGGTGGACGTCTGTAGATGTGTCTCCTCCCACTTCCGGAGCCATAATTTCTGAGGCCGCCTCTTCTCATTCGAGAGATACTTTCAAAGGGCTTGACGATATTCTCATCCCGGATTTTATATTGATTCCATGTAACCCCGGGTTGGAGGAATTTCAAGATGTTTTAAATAAGAGCGAGCCCTTTCCTTTGAGTGCGGTCAACACTTCCGGTTGGTCTGGGGGTTTACACATTTACACACACTTCCACACCACTACATGACTCTCGCATATTAATCATTGTTTTGTAGGATTCTAATCTGTAGCTCCTTCTTATCGCAGGTGAGATGTCAGGTCGCGGATCCACTTTGGATAGACTCCGTAATGTGCGCCAATCTTCCCCATATTATGATTCTCGTAAGAGAGAATCGGATAGGGATCACGGGCGAGGCTATATCAATCAGGATCGCTATGACAGAGATCGAGAGCATTGGCGTAGCCATTCTAGTCAAGATCGCTCTGACAGAGATAGGAGCCATCAGTACCGACCGCGATCTCGTTCTCCTCCGCCTCCCAGGGCTCCCGTAGATCACCCTAGGTCTTCACAGCAGCAACAGCCTCCCCAACCTTCAAGGCCCGAGACTCAGCGGCCTAGAGTTGAACCACCGACAGCTGCCATCGTTGAGCAGGCTCCGGCTGAGTTGACAAGCGAAGGAGCCATCCAGCTTGCTCAAATGAAAAAGGACTTCCCAGAAATCTGTATGGATGCATATGTCTTTCCTCCTCATCTCAAGAGGATTCCTCAGGATGCCGAAAATACTGCGCACAGCTATATTCGCGACTTCTATGCCCAATACAAGGAGTGGTACAAAGCAGCCGTGAAAGCTTCAAAGGTAGCTTTTGACCAGGCAAAGGTTATTCAGGAGCGTGATGCTGACATTGTCAAAAAAGATCGCATCATCCAGGTTCTTCAATCTGAGTTGGAGTCGTCTCGAAACTCTGAACTCCAAGCGCTTAAAAAGCATGATGATGTTGTGGCCAAAATGGCGAGGATGTAGCAGGCACACTGTGCTACGGTTGAAGAGATGGGCCATCGCTACACCAACGTCGTAGCTGAGCGAGACGCAGCTGTTAAGGAGCTGAAAGAGCTCAAGGCCAAATTTGCTGAAGTGGTGAAAGAGAGAGACAATGCAAACACCACCGCTCAGGATGCATGCGACCAAGATGTATCCCTCAGAGCCGAACTTGCTGCGGCGGCGGCCAAGACTAAGTCCGCGGAGGTAGAAATCCAGGAAAAAATTATGGTGGAGCGGTCCAGGATGGAAGCCGACTTTGATGATCTCCTGGTCACATATAATGCTAATGTGTTGGAGCACAGAAATTTATCGTGGCTGGGAGATGATTCCATGATTCTGTACAACGCCTGGACCAGGCTGGTGGAGGATAAGAGAGCGGCGCATCCAGATGAAACACTTGATGATTTTGACCTAGAGATGCGCTTGCTTACTAAGGATGAGAGGAAAGTTCTTCACGAGGCGGTGATGTCTGTGGCAAGAGAGAGGCTTGGTGCTCAACACATAGAGGCAGGTGAGGGTTCGGGGATCGACCATCACGAAACAAATGTTGGAGCCGTGATTCCGACATTGCCCGAAGCCGTTGGAGCGGTCGATCTCCAGCCCGTTCCTACTTATAATCCAGACCAACCGCAATTGTCTTCTGCTGATGCTCCTGCCTCTGCTCTTGGTCAGGCTAAGGAAGGTACTCGAACGCTTCCCGTTTTTTAGTGTGATGATCACGAAGTAATACACTTAGCTAACAATCGTCGTCTTTTCATATTTCAGTGACCGGAGTCGTTATCTCTGCACCTCCTGCATCTCAAGCTTCATATCAAGCGTAGGGGGCCTTTGTCACCGAAGCCATTATGACATCAGCCGTGGTCGGCGAAGAAGGAGAAATGAGCATGTTGTCTTTCGACGCTCAGATGATTGAGGAACTTCTCAGTCAACCCAACGATCCCTTCACTGATCCTTCTTACGCCATGAGTGGGGTCGCTCCAGCTGTTAGTTCTTCTATGCCAACTACTGGCACATCTAGCGCGGCCCAAGTATCTCGTGAGGATGATGTTTTAGCTGAAATCAGTGCTGAGATGGTAGCAGTGACTGTTGGTATGAACCCATCTAGGCCTGCCCCGCTAATGATGATATCCCCGGGCGGCACTGTGGTTATTGAAAACGCTCCTGCCCCACTTCCCATTACTGCTCCTATGCCTCCAGTTCAACCCTCCAGGAGAATCTCTGTTGCCTCAAGCTCCGAGGAAGATGTTGACATTATGTCACCGTCGGAGGAAAAACCGGAGAAGGGTAAAAGATTTAGGAAGAAATCGGGCGGCGGATCCAGTGGGACTACCCCAAAGAAGAAACCGAGGAAGAAGAAAGATTGAACTCTTTCTTTGGTTTGTTGTCGTGTTCGGGGTAGTGTTTTGTTGATTTTTCTATAGCCGTGTATAGATGTGGTCTCGGCTCCCATTAGTAGGAATTTTTGAACTATCCTGTAATCGGATTCTTTTTGTTGATAGTGGAAATGAAAACATATTCTTTTTTGTCTTCAATTCAGTATTTGCTTTGGTCCTGCCCCCAATCTCGGGGACAAGTAGGGAGTTGATTAATGTTTATACTCCGCCTCGCACTCTGGGAGTACAGAGTTGGTTAAATGTTTATACTCCGTCTCGCACTCTGGGAGTACGGAGTTGGTTAAATGTTTATACTCCGTCTCGCACTCTGGGAGTACGGAGTTGGGTAATGTTTATTTTCCGCCTTGCACTCTGGGAGTACGGAGTTAAGTAATGTTTATACTCCGCCTCGCACTCTGGGAGTGCGGAGTTAAGGAATGTTTATACTCCGCCTCGCACTCTGGGAGTACGGAGTTAAGGAATGTTTATACTCCGCCTCGCACTCTGGGAGTGCGGAGTTAAGGATTGTTTATACTCCTCCTCGCGCTCTGGGAGTGCGGAGTTAAGGAATGTTTATACTCCGCCTCGCACTCTGGGAGTGCGGAGTTAAGGAATGTTTATACTCCGCCTCACACTCTGGGAGTGCGGAGTTAAGGAATGTTTATACTCCGCCTCGCACTCTGGGAGTGCGGAGTTAAGGAATGTTTATACTCTGCCTCGCACTCTGGGAGTACGAAGTTATTTGAGGGATTGTCGTGTATCTCTCCATTTTTGGCCATGATGTGATGGCTTGCCCCCGAGCTCGGGTTTCATTTAGCGAGTGGCCGGTCGTATCACAGCCACTCCTTTCTTGAATAAATCCCATTGCGTGTTGGAATTTTAGCTCTCTGTGCATCGTGATGTTGTACATTGTATTCAATGAATCACAGCTCTGGCTCGAAGAAATGGCATTTTATTGCTGAAATCAGAAAATATGGCAAAGTCAGTTGCCTTATTACAAGTTCTAATTTCGAAATGTTGAAACAAATTTTAAAACGGAATTTAAACTAAATAGATAAACATACCCTGTTAATTGCAGTAGCGATGAGGGCTTTCGCTATTCCAGGCCCTTGGTAAAGTTAAACCATCATCGGTCGATAACTTGAATTCGCCATCCCCGAGCTTTTCGCTTAACTTGGCACGACCCTCTCCACGTTGATCTCATGGGTGGGAGTGCCGGATAATCTTTTTTAGTGACTAGCTCACCAAGTTCAAAAGTTTTAAGTCGGTCCTTGTCATTGTGTAATCGGGCAACTCGATTTCGGGGTGTGATTGTTCTCAAATCAACCTGGTCGCCCTGAACGACCCCAACTCCGTTGATGGTTGGGAACTTTAAAGTTAAACACCACGGGGCGATTATGGCCCTGAATTCAGCAAGGGCAGGTCGACCTAAAAAGGCATTATATGGCGAGTCTACATCCAACACAACAAACTGCAATGTCTGAATCGATCTACGTTCTCCGGCTCCTAACTCAACTGGTAACTCTACCATCCCAACAGGTATGGTAGCACTGCCATTGAATCCATAGAGATGAGTTTGGCAGGGTTTTAGATCCCCCACTTTCATCTTCATTTGATTATAAGCATGTACAAATATGATATTCACAAGGCTCCCACAGTCAATCAGGATCCTCTTCATCCACATCGGACCTACTCGGGCCGACATCACAAGTGGGTCAGTAGTCGGACTTCCGACGTAATCAACATCGTTGTCTCGGAAAGTGATGTCGTTAGTCATCGCTCTCTTTCGCTTGGTCGAAGGTTTACCGTCCAAGTTATCATCATACTCGAAGTTTGTGCGTCTAGCTAAGTTGTTATATGATTCCATTTCCTCCCAGCTTCGGACCGTTGGATGAGGACTACCACTTACAGCATTAATTACCAATCTTCCTCCGTCACGACCTGCTTCTTCCTGTCTTTCTTGATTCTGTGTATGATTTTGTTTTGAGGGGCCAGCTCCACCAGATTGTGGTGCCCGCACAAACTGGTCTAACTTTCTCTCCCTGATCAATTTTTCGACGAGGTCTTGCAGATGTCGACACTCATTGGTATTGTGGTCGTAACTTTCGTGAAATCTACAAAACTTCCATGTTTGAATTTGCCTCTCCGACGATTGCTTCGGAGCAGGTTTATTGTATTGCACAGTGTTGCAAGTTTGCAGATACACATTTTCCAACGAGGTATTCAATGGCGTGTAATTATCAAACATTGGGGTCCTACGTTGTGGGCCTCGATTCTGATCTCTTTTCTTATCTTGACCACTGTTGCCTCTTGGCTGAGTTTGTTTGTTCTATACATTCAATTGAACTTTTCCGGAACTCTCTCCGGACTGCTTAACTGCCACATTGTTTTGTATTCCTTCAGTTCTGGGCACCGCATCGTCCTGCTTCCTAGACTGTTTCGCGTCCTCTTGCCGTAAGAATTGAGCGGCTTTGGAGTAGAAACGGTCCAACGACGCGGGTGGTTTTCCAGCTAACCAATTTCCAAACTCTGAATCGGGATCGATCCCTTTGGTTAATGCCATCAAAATCGAGTTATCGTTGGGACTACTGATTTCCACACATGCTGCATGGAATCTCTCCAAATAACGTCTGAGTGTCTCTCCCTTAGCTTGGGTGACGCTAGATAGGGTGTTAACGTCTTTAGGTCCGGCGACATGCATACGGAACTGTTCGACAAATTTCTTAGCCAGTTGATCAAATGAAGAGATAGATCTAGGTGGTAATCGCGTAAACCACATTGTTGCGATCCCTCCCAAAGAGATGGGGAAACTTCGACACTTTATTGCATCGTCAGCCCTTGCGGCGCTCATTGACCATTCATATTTCAAAATATGTTGATTGGGATCGGAATTTCCTTCGTACAGAGGGAGAGTTGGCATTCTGAATCGCCGAGGAGGTTCAGCATATAGTATTTCATTTGTGAATGGAGTATGACTACGGGATATTCCCCAGTCGTCATTGATAAGTCCTTGGCTCTCGCGAATCATTTGACGTACCATGGTTGAAATATCGGGCATAGCCACATTCTGTGTAGGCTGAGCTAAGGTGTGGTTGGGTTCCACAGCGCGAGTTTGGACCGGACGTCGTCGACGGCCTATATCTCGCCTCCTTGGCTCCACATCTTCTTGGATGTAAGGTTCAGGAGTATGCCCACGTTGTTGATTATTTGGGTCCGAAAGGTTTCGGGTATCGACCCGTGTTTCTACCGCGGCGGTTGCAGCGCGATTGTCTGTGGTATGTTGTGGAACAGCACCTCCTCGTGATGAGGGCCCGACCTGGAAGCTAGTCGACGGTCCGACCCACAATTGTCTTACTGTCAAGGCGGGTTGATACCCGGTAGCTTGTGTATCCCCTGCGTCCAATCGGGGACGTGTAGATCTGCCATGATAGTCAGATGAAGCAGAACTTTCAGTGGACGAGTGGGAAGCATCATCCCTCCTGGCCCTCCTGCGCCTTTGGCGGTTCCATTGATTGGTCAATTCAACATTAACACGCAACTGTTCGGCCAGCTGTTGCTGGCTTTGGGTCAGTTCCTGGAGTAATGCCTGGAACTCTTGTCTGGTTACTGGCCCAGATGGATCAGAGTGAGCAGTGTTGTCTTGATTGGACTATAACTGCTGTGTGGGATTTTGTCCATCCCGACCTTCTTGATTAGCAGCTGTAGAAGTAGTTCTTGTGCTAACCATCTTGAGCAGTGAATTCCTTTCCTAGATTTTATGCAAATCTGAATAGAATGGGAGGATTCCGGAGTAGAGATCTGGATCTTCTCCTTGGATTTATGCAATCCGGTATCGATGGTAGATCCAAAGAGCAGGAGAAAAATTGGTTTTTCTCAGTGAAAGCACTAAAGTGTTTGTACCAAAAATGGGCACAACACTCTTCGGAAGTTTTTGAAGAGATAAACGTGAAGAAAGAAAATTAAAACTGTGGATTATCTAACAAAAACTCCAAATAGCAAAAATGTAAATTGCAAAGACAAGCGATTTAGAGTGGTTCGGCGTTTTGCCTACGTCCACTATGAAGTTTGATGATTTTATTGCTCGATACTTGAAGATTACAATTTATTATCACGTAATACAACTGACTTTTTGAGCTAAATCTAAATCTAAGGCAACCGTGGTGATTTTGAGTAAATCTGGCAGGGTCTGGGCGCTCTTTAGCTCTTAGAATTATCCGACCCCTTTTCTGAATGACCAGGGGCTCTATTTATAGGTGTAGGAGGCTGATATTTCGCCTAAAGTTCGGGGAGACCAGTTCTGGTACGTGAGGGGGCCCACATGCCCGCTTTCAGGAAATCCGGGCCCACTTCGGGATCGATTCGAACTCAACTTCGAATCGATCAAGATTTGCTCCGATTGAGATGAAATTTGGCATGAACATTCCTTAGGATGCCAGTAAGCTACTGTGAAAATTTCATAGCATTTGGACTTGTAGATCTCGAGTTATGATCGATTCAAGATTATGTTTTCCGTCATATGGATTAGTTCGAATCGATATGGTTCGAATCGATAGGTTCGAATCCATATGCCTGCGTGCGAGAATGATGACGTGGTGCATGATCCTCGAGTTGATCCATCTTTTTCTCCGAATTTACTGGGTCGAATCCTTGTTTTTAGCTGTTGTGACTTGGTGGATTCGAAGTAGTGGATTCGAAGGTATGCTCCTTCGAATCGATAGAACGTACGTTCCCTTCGTATCGATTAGGGCATTCCATAGTCGATCGATATGAAGACTTTACTGCTGAATGGATTCGAAGATGGGAATGCTCCAATGGATTCAAGGTAATGGAATCGAAGACGATTATAGGATGGAATCGAAGCTCCTTCCACTTCATGGATTCGAAGGGTGTTCCCTTGATGGACTCAAAGCAAGAAAAGCTTCGATGGATTCGAACCAAGGCATATGAGGACGAATTCGAACTATGGCTCGCTCCTGGTGGATTCGAAGCATGGATTGTTCGACGGAGTCGAAGCAAGATTACTTCTCATGGGTTCGAACTAGTGCAGGGATGATGGATTTGAACCTAAGGCTGGGTCTGATGGACTCGAACCAAGGCTATTCCTTCTACTTTCCACTGGTGGTAACTTGAGCATACGAACTCGGATTGTCTCGAAATTTGGAACGTTGGTTTCTACGACTTTGGTTGACGTGTCTTATCAATTGTAACCCGATCTGGACTCGGGCAAAATTCATCGATATTTGTAGTTGTCCAACAGCCATTCAATGCTGGAGACGTACGACCCTCACTTTCCAGTCAATTCCTTGGTATCTCGGCCTTGCCAAAAGGCGGGATAACATTTGCAATAACAGTTAAAATACATATTTTGATGGTTAATCCTAAGGGTTTGAAGTTTCAAAATGATTTCTCTCTTTTGTTTTTTTCTTTGTTTTGTTTTTTGTTTTTTTTTGTTTTTTATGGAACTGATACCCACAATGTGAATTAAACATCCACGAAATATGTAACATCTGACATCATGTTAATTCGTTAAGGTGTCACAACAGCACTACAAAAGTACTCTTGCATAAGTTCTATGGATCTATTCTCCACACACGTGTACGCACGTATATAAGTGTTATTTTTTAAATGCTTTTGGTTGTGGATTGTTAGAATTTCTTGAATCGAAAATCTACTAAATATCAAACCAAGCGCATCTGGGATGAGCTCATCCCATTTTCTCATTTCTGTTCTTTCTGTTTACAAAAATCAATTTAAGTTAGCATACTTATGTATTACTTTATGCGAATAACAATTGGAAAATTAATTGTTCAATTTAACAGCTATAGTAAGTGCCAATTAAAGTTATTTTTACGGCATTTAATTGAAAAGGTTTAAGAGAAGCTAGAATATTGGATTGCGCTTCGCATTCTTAACTGTGATAGTACATTAACTTTAGAATTAACACTTAAATAAAAACAACATCAAATAAACACTTAGTTATAAAATAGGATGGAAGTAACTAATGCATGAATGAAACTTAAATGAGATGAATGGAAACAAGCAAGAACTTAAAACAACAAACATTACCATTTAATTGACCAACAAAAGCAAATGAGAAAAAAGAAGGCGACCGATTTGAGCTACATAATAAAATAAAATGGAAGAAAAAAAATGCAATAGTAATAATTGGAAAAGAAATAAAGACCCATTTGCAGGATTTATTGGTTTTTGCAAGAAAGGACAAATAGATGGTTGCTTCTAAGAAAGTAAGAATAAAGATGCCTTATTTTACCATATTTACGATTTAAGTGAATTCTCAACAGATATAATTATCGAATGTTTATCATATTCAAAACAAAACAAATGAGCTAATGGTTTGTAAATAACATTAAATGGAAGATCTTGATTGAAACTTATTAAAACTTACAAACAATAGTTGCTTCTAATATTGAATACCTAGCTCGCAAGCAATTCGATATGATGAAAATGATAGAAATTTAGAGAAGACGAAATTGTAGCAGAATTTCTTAGTTGTTTTCTTGGATCTGTAGCAAGATAGAGAGCTAAAATAGAAGGTGAATATAAATACCTAGAATCTCGGAGATCTGATAGCTGCAAGAAGGAGGCGACGAGTTGCGAGAAGGAAGCGACGAGTTACAATCAATGACTGGAAGCCACGAGTTGCAAGCTGAAAGCAGCGAAACTAGGGTTTGGTCGAGATCTGGAATGAAATTAGACTTGCGATGGGCAGGGAAATTGGTGAAAAAATCAGCGAGGAAATTTGCGAGTTGGGAGAGGAAGAAAGGAATACGGGGGGAAGTGAAATTTTAGGAGGCAAAACCTAAAAGAATCCAACCCGCCTTAAATTCCTTAAATTTAGCATATAGCGTTCCGGGAGCTTGTATAACGTTTAATTTATGATTTTTTTTTATTCCAAACGGGCTTATTAGCACCAAAGGCCAAAACGCTATGAATGGGTGCTATGAAAACCTCATTTTGTTGTAGTGTCTCGGGCTCAACTTCCCTTGTAAACTATTTTCTACCGAACCCTTCAAGTAGTCATATGGCGATCCCTCATTCTTTGGCCATTCAACATGCGATCCCTCGGGTAGGTTCCCTAGGGTCCACATACCTTGCTATCCAAATCTCATTTTCTTTGGTCCTTTAGATCCCAAGGCATTGATTGTAGAAGTATGAATGAACATGGTTTCTGACACATGCCAATCCCTTCATAGTAGATTCAAGTATGTCGATCCCTTACTACCTATCAAACTCTGATGATCCCTCTTATATGCTACGCCGAACCATCTTGCTTTGACCATGTCGATCGCTTGCCTATCCAATTATATGGATCCATACACTTCCATCTGCGTCGGTCCCTCCTTTGCTTCGACCATACCGATCCCTCGCATAACCAACCATACCAATCCCTAGGGTTCTACCATGCCATGTCGATCCTTGTTTTTCCAAGCTAATATCCATATT
The DNA here is from genome assembly GCA_030737815.1 of Allium fistulosum. NCBI lineage: Eukaryota > Viridiplantae > Streptophyta > Magnoliopsida > Asparagales > Amaryllidaceae > Allium > Allium fistulosum. The sequence continues at coordinate 179,236,100 of CM060903.1, forward strand.
TCAAGCATCTTGCATCATTTATCTACAAATTCCGTTCAATTCTAGCTTCATATAACCATCTGTACTTTACTTTCGGGTCCTATAGCCATTGCTCCGTGGTCATCGTTTTTGATAACAGTCGAATATATCTTATGCAACCAGAACAATATAGCCAGATCATGACACCTGGTAACAGTTCCTGAATCACTATCACTTAATGATGTATCTGAATCATCCCGTATTGCATTGAAAGCTTGCTTCCTCCTCTTATTGAAAGTGTTTGAAGAGTACTTTGATTTCTTTAGATTTGGACAGTCTCTTTTCAAATGACCGGTTTGATCACATTTGAAATATTTAACAACATTTCCATTTATGGAATTAAAGTTGTCAGTTTTCTGAAGTTTGTCCATCTTCCTATATTTCAAGAATTTCTTGAAATTCTTGGTCATGAAATCGACTTCCTCCTCATCATTATCATCTGGTTCATGATTGTTGTTTATAGCAGTGAGTGTTAGTGATTTTTTCTCATTTGCTTGATTCTCTTTTCTAACCTGCAACTTTACTTCATAGTACATTAGATTACCAATTAAATCTTCTATTTTCATAGTACTAATATCATTGGCTTCTTTGATTGTTAGAGTCTTTTGATCCCATTCACTAGAAAGTGAATTTAAGATTTTTCTGACTTGATCCTCTTCAGCAACATTCTTTCCTAATGATATTAATGCATGTAATATATCCTGAAATCTAGAATACATCAGAAATGGATTCATTCTGATCCATTTCAAATAATTGAAACTGATTAGTTAACACTCAAATTTTAGTCTGTTTAACTTTAATAGTGCCTTCATATGTGAGCAGCAGTGTTCAACAGATTTCATATGCAGACTTACAAATAGGGACTAAATAAAATTCATTTTTATCTAAGGCACAAAATAAAATATTCATGGCCTTTGAGTTATTAAATGCTTGAGTCTTTTGGTCCAGTTTCCATTATGCATATTCAGTTTGGGTAATGTTCCAAATATCTAAACCATTAGTCTACAAATAAATTTTCATCCTACAGCCTAATAAGTATAATTACTATCATTAAATAGTGGGGTTTAGCAGTAGATTGTCCTTCTACAGATTTTTTAAAACAAGTGTTACTAGTGTTATCATCCATTTATACTTTTCAAAAATCAGGTTATGAATTTTTGAAAACCAATGCTCTGAAACCACATATGGATGAAGGGTGTTCTATAACACAATGCGGAATGGATATTAAGGTTATTTGAACACTAAAGTGGTTGAAGTGTGTATTTAAACTATTTAAAACTTACTTATGAAATTAAAACTATATCTAATCAAATTGGAAAAAAAACCAATAATCATATAATAAGTAAACAGTAAAGTAAAATGCAGTGAAGTAAGTAACACCAAGATTTTTCTACTGGTTCAGATTAACCAACGCTACATCCATTCATGTATTGCACCATATATAATTTCACTATAAACCGCTTGCTTTCCATGGGTGGCAAGAACATCTTTACGACCTTGATTTCATGGACTACAAGATGCACCCTCTTGATTTATAGGGCTATAAGAACACCTTCTTGATTTCACAGGCTATAAGAACAACTTCTTCATTTTATAAACAACAGTAGAGTATGACAAGTAGTCGTATCTTCAATATAGATCCTTGTAGATTTGGTACAATGATCATATAACCCGTAGCAATATATCTTTGAATTTTTTAAGGAATGATATGAAATCAGAGAGAGTGATATGAATTCAAGTACACACTCTCTGATATTGTGTGGTTTGTAAATTCTTGAAGAATTAAAGTGAAATAGTATGGATTTGCAAAGAAAGTGGAAGAATGGATTTCTTTCACAAAAATATGGATATGAAAGAGTAAGAGAAAGAAGTGAAATTTGATGTGAAAATTCGTTTTCCAAAGCCTTTAAATAGCAGTTGAAGAGACATGTGTTTTAGTGAAGAGGTGGAAGGAAAATCCCTTTATTTGAATTTTAAAAAACTAAAAATCCGCTAGTATGTTGACATTCATGGAAGGCATATGCCGACATATATGTGTTTAAAAAAATCAGGAACTCCAATAAAGTGTTGCAGATTTTCAAATATAAAAGTACCTCATATTTTTCAATATTTTGTGACTCAGTTGATGTCACTGGTTGATGATCCTCAATTATAATTGTTATGGGGTCTTTAACAAAGATTCTAAGATTCAACCAACTACTCATCACTACCTCTGTCCTTTCAACATTTGCATTTCTTCTTCAATCAGTTTTGTTCTTCCATTTGTTTTGATTAATCTTCATATATAATTTATTTGCTTCAATTGAATTCTTGTTTATCTTTGTAAATGTCTCCATAATATAACTGGAAGTACTTCAAAATTTGGAGATACGTTATGGTTATTGTCATCAAAATTAATATTTGAGGTATTAACATATATGTCACGGCCTGCGTGTTTCGAGGTCAGTAGGAGCGATGTTAAAACTTGTAGACCCTTAAGGTCGATTTATGGTCTTAAGCAAGCATCTTGAAGTTAGAAAAAATATTTTGTTAAGGTAGTTAAGAAGTTTGGTTTTTGTATAAACATAGAGGAAGAATACGTATACAAGAAAGAGCAAAACAGTGTTGTAACGTTCTTAGTTCTTTACGTTGATGATTTGCTACCAATTGGTGACAAAAAGAGCAAAATGATGTTGCAATTTAGATTACATAGGAATCGCGCACTCATAAGAGGTTGAGACACATCCTCTATAAATTCTATATGGTAAGGCAATTTATAAGTGACGGAGAGATCATGATCAAGATAGTAGATATGAAAGATAACATTGCTTAGTCGCTTTCTCGGTCTATTTTAGGAAGACGGATCTAGGGTAGTTATATAATTTGTTATGTAATCCTAATTCTATAAACAATCTTGTTCGAATTAAAATATGTTTTTTCATTCATTTTCTATTATGTGTTTGTTATATTATGATATAAGTAAGGAGTTAATAAACATTGAGCATATATAAATAGAAAATTCTTAGGAATCGATGCAGTTACAAAATGCTCATAACAATGAGTATTGAATCGATACAAACAAAAACACCACTCTTAAATGTTCCTAATTTAGAAGTATTGAGAAAAGGAATTGATACTTTTGTTGAGACCAGTGTACCTAATGCTATCTATACATACAATAGATGGTGATTTACGCATGACCGTTGAGGGCATTAAGGGGTTACATACTTGTGGTTGTTTGGACCATCGTAGAAGGACTCAATGAGAGTCTTTTATGGGTTACATAACTTAGTCAAAATAGAAGATCTCAAAGTAATGACGTGCAGTAAGTATTCTCCTGACTTGGGCTGCTGATCATGAGTGTGTAGATTTTATATTGATTATGGAAAACCATATGGCATAACGACCGTGTTATAGCCATAGTTGGGTACACGTTGAAATACTCGAAGTGAAACACCATTTAAGAGATTATTCGTCTACTTCATTCTGAAAGGTCAGTATCACCATAATTGGCAAGTCAAATTAAAGTCAAAGTCTTTGACCAGAGCAAATCGATTAATCAATAAATATTATCAAATTGAACTAAAGGCTTTAAAATTGAACTACGCAATTAATAAGGATATTAATAAAGTATTTAATCTTAGACCATATTCTAGATATCTAAGTGATACAGTGATGAAGAAAAGAATACGTTTACACATTGGCGTTACTAGGTGAGCTTAAGATCATAAATACGATTTCTCCTAAATGATACGTAAGCTTTGAACTTGACCCAATATTGTACTTCAACAAAATCTGTACATGCTTCGATATTAAAAATTTTAAATATTGACCGTCGATCGAGTTCAAACCAAAGAGTCAATACAACCCCATCATCAGTCATTTCCGAATTCGACCAAGGATAAATTTAATTTATAATTGTTATAAATTAATACAAATGTCGTACTAGCGTTTATGGATAGTTTAAATTATTCATTTTAAGCTTAAAATCTAATGGAACAATGTATAAAATTTATACGATGATTCAATCGATTTTAAAGCTAGAAAACAATAAAATAAATATTGATTCAAATAGGAGTCAACTATGGTCATGACCATACCAAGTCAAGGCCGGCCATAATAGAGGCTGGTGGAAGACCAGACTTGGTCTTCAGATTTAGAAAACATTAAGGAGATATTTGTGTTGGCTGATGGCTAGGAATAGTCTAGTCTCCACACAAATTAATACACTGAATTTTCAACTCTCTCTTGCTCTATATTGGTCAGTCCTAGATCCTCTTGGTGTTTCCTACTTCTTGACGTTACAAATCAAAAAGGAAATTGTGGTGCTCCAAGAGGAATGATTGTTCCACAATCGCATAATTCTCGACTAGGCCAGTTCAAGGTATAATTTTCTGATCTTATTTTTAATTCATGATATACTCCCTACATGATATATATCATCATGACATCATGTATATATTTGTATACAATAAATAGTCGGCCAGTAATAATATAAAACATTTTTCAAAAATATATTGGTGTGTGTATATATATTAAAACTTTTTTAAACATATATAAATATCCTAATATATATAAATAATATATACATATGTATATTGATCAAATTATTATCGAAAAATAAAAAAATAAAAATTATAAAAACAAAAAAAACGAGAAACCTTTTTGAAAATAAATCTGCTCGAAAATATATATAGGGCAACGATAATTACACCTCAATTCCTCTTGATTTCCACCACATATTCCGAATTAAATAATATAGTTAGTGGAAAGAAAGAAAATGAAGTATTATTTAAATTGGAACTTGTGCTGGAAATTAAGGAGGATTAGAGGTGTAGCCAAATTAAGGTGTAGCCGATTCTTGTCCATTTATATATGTTCGATTTACTGAGTTGAAATAAGTTTTTACTCTGAATTATTTTACTTAGTCAAAAAGAATTTAAACAAATACCATTTTGAATTTTTCAAATAAAATAATTCCCGATCAAAAATTAATTATTTAAAAAAACCTTCTCATGCTAGCGGCAAAAAAATTAATTTTTAAATTTATTTCTTTTGAATAAGTCAAAATCCTTTTTGAGTTTGAATTTTAAATAATATATTAGTATGCGGCGAAAAATAATAATTTAACTAAATATGTATATGTGTGTATGCATATATATTTATATATTCGTATATTTATATAATAATTTTTATCATAAGTAAAAGTTATTATATAATTATTTATATTTTAAATTATACTTATATGCGTATGTGTGTGTGTGTATTATTTTAATTTAAATATTTTATAAATATTTTAATAGCTGGGTTATATTAAAAAAATATTTATTTGATTTTCATGTGCACTTAGTGTGTGTGTATATTATATTAAATATTATGTATATATTATATATCACACTTAGTCATCATATTTACCATAGGACAAAACGATTAATTTTCCCATGAACCCCTAATTTAGGTTATATATATGTATGTATATATAATACACATGCACGTATATTGTTTTGATGTACATATTATGAATATGGATATCGAAGCTAGGTCTGTCAATGGTGCGGCTTTTGGCGCAAACTGTAACATCCCACCTTCTGAGGCCCAAAACTAACCGCTATTGATGCTGCAGTCATCCGTAGTTGTTATTTCTTGTTGACCGAATGCGGCATAGCTAATATTGATACACAGAAACATAAGAATATGAAAAAATTTAAACTTCAACAAAACAGAATTTCTTTCTAATGAATAATATTCAGATTTAATTACATAATCGCATACGTTAACCACGTTCAGAGCACATATCTAGTGAGACCACGCCGCTTAGCGAAACGGGTTTTCCCCTCACTAGTATCCAAAATAAAACATGCAAATCATTTACTATGCCCCTGCACCTAAAATGAAATAAAGCCATAAATCATATGTATTGAATATCCCATCCACCCATTTATTAGATATCCCATCTAAAGGAAATTTATTAGATTTCCCATCTAAAATCAATTTATTAGACTTCCCCTCTAAAATCTTTAAAATCACTATCCGTCATAATTTAATAGGACTGTCTGTCCCAAATCCATTTAAAATAAATGCAGATTATCCATCGTACATAGTTTTATAAAAGATGGTGTGGGCTATCCACCACACACTCCATAGTTTTCCTAGGATGACTATGACCCTTTGGGTGCCAAATCCCGAGGCTAACCACCTCAGGCAAAACATTCTTTACTTTAGAAATTTGATGTGGGTTACCCATCGCACATTCCATGGTTTTCTAGGTTAACCAAGAACCCATCACTTGGCCAAATGAAACATCATGATCCCCATGATTATTTATAAAAATTCATTATCCCCATGATTACTTATTTTCCCCAAGTATACCACCTGTTTAACTTATTCCCATTGGTAGCTCCAATTAGGTTAAATTAAATAAAAACACATTGATAGCCCCAATGTATATTTTCGAAAGCATATTTTTATTTGTAACCCCAAACTATGTATCGAAAACATTAAACCCACTCTGGAGTCCCTAAGGTTTATTAACATTCATTTTATATAAGGATCCTCCTTACATATTCAAACAAAGATAAGTATTTTGTGCTATAACCCTTCGAAGTAACTCTTCGACTTAGCAAAGTTTTACTTAAGATAAATGGCTAAAACCAGCCCTTTAAAACCCTTCGAATGAAGTCCCATTCGAAAGCAAATAAACATCCAAAGTTAGCCCCTTCGGAAACCTTTCTTTTGAAAGCATCACAAAATCATACCTTTTGACCTTGTCGGAAGGCTTCTTTTCGACCTAGTCGAAAGGTTCTACCTTTCGACCTTGTCGAAAGCCTGGCGTATCCCCTCTTATAAAACCATTTATAAACCTTTCGAAAGCAATGAAACTCAAAACATTTCAAAATCATTGAAACTCACAACCTTTCGCAATCATTGAAGGCAATCCCTTCAAAACCTTTCTAAATCAAACTTTCGAAATCAAAACCTTTCGAAATCAAACCTTTCGAAACCATTCAAAAACAATGAAGTGTTGGTGTTGGAACCAACCCTTCGAAAGTATACTTCCGACTTTGTCGGAAGGTTTACCCTTCGACTTTGTCAAAAGGTATTAAAACTTTTACTTTAAAAACAATGGGAAGGTTGGGATTCCTCCGCCTTTCCCTTCGACTTTGTCGAAGGGTATAAAAATCTTTCTGGAAAGCATTTAAAACATCAACTCTTGAAGGTTTTGGCATTTGAAGATTCACTTCGTGGCCCCTCCTTGAGTATATAAAACTTAGCCTTTTTATAAAAATTTATAGAATCGAAGGATCCCCCTTCGACTCAGTTGAAAGCAAGTTTTCTTTCCATTTGAAAGCAAAGGAAGCAACTCCCCAACCTTTCGCCTCTCTTCCCTTCATCACCATGCCTACCCTACGACTTAGACGAAGGGATAAAAGTGGCTTTTGGAGTTGGAGGGAACATCTGGGCCTACTAAAGTGATGTTTTATCTTGCTTGTCTAATTGTGATTGATCAAGGGGCTTCCACATATGCTTTCGAATAGTAAAAAGTATACAAAAGTCAACCTTTTTCTTAAAACACTATACTTCTTCCCCAAATAAATTTTTGAAAGCAAATTCCCTCCGGCTTTGACCAAGGCGGAAGCAATATTGCAGTTTAGCCCTTAGGCTTAATTAATTTAATTACTTTAGTTAACCACTAAGGAAAAGTCCCCAAAAATCTTATAAATCATATACTTCAACATATTAAAATTTCAAAGCATATGAAGATCAAAACAACTCGGAATTTAACCAAAACCGAATAAAACGTGTTAATTAGCCCATTAACATTTTAAAACAGCTAAGTCTTATCCAAACAAAGGTTTAAATGGTTATACCCTAACCAAAATCACAAACATGAATCGGGTATAACCCATAACCGATCAAAACACAGAAAATGAGATGATAAAATGATTATTCACCTTGATTAGTTGATTGGAGAATGAGACAATTTTCTAGCTTTAATTCCATAGCTTTATCTTCAATTTATTGCTCTTCCTGGAGCTTTTAATGGTCGGCCGAAAGTTGGTGAGGAGTTATGAATGAAAGAGTGAAAATTTATTAAAGTGGAGGAAGAGATTTATCTAAGAAATGTAGCCACATTTCCAAGTTTACCCCTTAGGAAATTCCTCCTTCTTAACTTAGTGAAGTCTTATTTTAGTTCATTCATTAAGACACGGCCACCGAATTTATTAATCTCATCTCCCTAATTATTCACATTATTCTATTTAATTTACCCAATTAAACATCCGGAATAATGTTAATCAAAATTCAGCGGCATTACAAACTCCCCCTTAAAGAATTTCGTCCCCGAAATTTCAGTAAGGATGCACAACAAGAATATAGCCCATGCAAGCAAAGCTAGTATAACCTACCAGCCGAATTCTATATAAACCCTATATAGAACTTACCATCTAAAACAGCCCGGGAAAAGTAGCCATAATCCTGTCTTCTGTCTCCCAAATACAGTTCTTCACGTTGTCGCTCCACTGAACTTTCACCAACCTGACTGTCTTGTTCCTTAACCTCTTCTCATCTTTTGCCACAACACGAACTGGTTGCCTCACAAAAGTCATATTTGGTTCCACCACTAAGTCCTCCAGTGTCGTCGGAGCGATAGTAGTTTCTGGATCATGAACATACTTCCTAAGATGAGAAACATGAAACACATTGTGGACCCCGGCCAAACTGCTCGGCAAATCTACTCGGTATGCGAGTCTCCCAATCCTCTCTGATATAGGAAATGGTCCAACATATCTCAGTGCTAGGTTCCCGGTCTTCCCGAAATGAACCACACCTTTCATCAGTGATACCTTGATGAAAACTCTATCTCCAACTGAGAACTCTAGGTCCTTACGCCTTTTGTCTGCGTAACTCTTTTGCCTAGACTGAGCTTCCTTCATTCTTTCTCGTATCAACTTGATCTTATCTGTCACCTCTCTCACCAAATCTGGACCAAGGACCAATCTGTCTTTGATCTCTAACCAACATGCTGGTGATTTGCATGGCCTTCCATACAAAGCTTCAAAAGGCGGCATTCCTATAGTTGTCTGATAACTATTATTATAGGAAAACTCCACTAAGTGCAAGTGATCTTCCCAAGAACCACTAAAATCCAGCACACAAGCCCTCAACAGATCTTCCAGTACCTTGTTGACTCTCTCTATCTGCCTATCCGTCTGAGGATGATATGCGGTACTCATCTTGATCTTAGTGCCTAACACACTCTACAGGCTCTTCAAGAACTCGCTAGTAAACAAAGCATCTCTATCACTGACGATACTACTAGGAATTCCATGCAGTCTATTGATGTTCTTCATGAACAACTTAGCTAAAATAGGTGCCATCCTGCTTGATCTTACCGGAATGAAATGGACACTCTTGGTCAATCTGTCCACTATGACCCATATACTTTCATTACCCCGGTTTGAACTTGGGAACCCGTCAATAAAATCCATGGATGTCGAGTCCCACTTCCAGACAGAAACATCCAAAGGCTGAAGCAAACCACTAGGCTTCTGATGTTCGGCTTTAACTTGTTGACAGATCAACACTGTTTTACCCATAAGCCAACATCCCTCTTCATTCCTTCCCAGAAGAAACTTCTCATCATATCCTGATACATCTTGGTTCCCCCAGGATGAATCGTAAACTTCGATCGATGACATTCCCTAAGAACTTCCTTCCTAAGGTTTCCAATATCCGGAACGCATAACCGTTCCTTCTTTCTCAACCAACCCCTGCGGTCAAGAATAAAATCCTTTAAGTCATCAATCTCGATTCCAATTTCTAACCTTCTAATCCTCTCGGCTAAGACTGGATCCTCTTTCTGCCTAGAAGCAATTCGTTCAATCAGAACTGGTCGAACTTCCAAATAGGACATCTTGGCAATATTCCGACTAGATCCAACAGTCGACCTCAACTGCACACTACAAGCAGCCAGTGCTTCCAAGCCTTTCCATTCCGCCAACATAGCTAACACCACATTCTGATGTTTCCTGCTAAGCGCATCCGCTACCTTATTTCCTTTTCCCGGTGTATACTCGATGCTAAAATCATAAGCTGCAACAAACTCCAGCCATCTCTGCTGTCTCATGTTCAGCTCCTTCTGAGAGAATAAATACTATAGAGACTTATGATCCGTAAATAGCTCAAACCTTTCTTCCAAAAGATAATGCCTCCATACCTTCAATGCAAAGATTACCGCTGCCAACTCCAAATCACAAGTAGGGTATCTCACTTCATGCGGTCTAAGTTGTCTATAAGCATAGGCAATAACATTTCCATTCTACATTAGCACATCACCTAATCCAGTACCACATGCACCGGTGTAAACTACCAACCCCTGATTCCCAGCAGGAACCACTAACACCGGCGCATTGGTTAACAAATGTTTCAACTTAAGGAATGCCTCCTCACATTTGTCAGACCAAACAAACCGCACGTCCTTCTTGGTTAGCATAGTCAAGGATGCCGCTATCCGCGAGAAATCCTTAATGAACCTTCGGTAGTATCCTGCAAGGCCAAGAAAACTTCTAATCTCACTTACCATCTTTGGTCTCTTCCAATTGTTAACAGCCTCGATCTTATCCGGATCAACTGCTAACCCTTCCTCAGAAACTACATGACCAAGGAACTTCGGTTCCTTCTTCCAGAAATGACATTTGGAGAACTTCGCCTTCAGTTGATTTTTCCTTAGCGTCTCCAACACTATTCTAAGATGATCCACATGATCCTTCTCATTCTTAGAATATACCAAAATGTCATCAATAAAAACCAACATGAACCTATCCAAGTGCTCTCGGAAAACCCAGTTCATCTAATCCATGAAGAAAGCTGGCGCATTAGTAAGCCCGAATGGCATAACCAGCCACTCGTAAGACCCATATCTGGTCCTAAACATTGTCAAAGGAATACTGTCCTCTGCCACTCTTAGCTGATGGAAACCTGTCGCCAAATCCAGCTGGAAAAACACATTGGCTCCACTCAACTGATTAAATAAGTCGTCGATCCTCGACAAAGGATACCTATTCTTGATCGTCCTATCGTTCAACATACGATAGTCGATACACATCCTTAACGACCCATCTGGCTTCTTCACGAATACCGCGGTCGTTCCCTAAGGCAAACTGCTTGGCCGGATGAAATTCTTTCCTTCCAATTCCACTAGCTGCACCTTGATGTGCACGTAAATGTGCATATTTTTACCACCATATTTAATCTATTTAAATTAAATAAACGATCATATTGGGTATTTTAACTTGTTTAAACCAAAATTCAAATTATTTTCAAATTGTCACATATTCATCCTCATATAGGGGAAAAATGGTCATTTTTGTGCATTTATTAAATTGTAAAAATGTACTTGGAATTTTCTATGTTGTTTGGTAGAAAATTTAGTAAATTTTACAAGTGGTTTCATGATGATATATGCATGCACAAGAGTGAAGAGAACAAATGAAGATGGAAATAATTCAAAGTGAAGATCATGGAGGACCCACTTACCCACCTACCTTAATGTACACTTAGGAGCTAATGCACATGCTAAAAGGCCATTAAATCTTCATGCATACTTATTGGATGCTAATGGTTACTTGGCCACCACACGTCCTAACGGGTAGTTTGGGCATTCCCCAAAAATATGGATTAGGGTTTCTAACTTGTTTAAATACCCCATATCTTCATGTAACCTCTTCTTCCTTGGTTCCTCTTAGTTAGTTTTTAGCTTAGAAAATAAATCAAAGCTCTCTTTCTTTTCATGGCTACTTAGCCATTTCTCCTTTATATAATTTTTTTTAAGAAATTTCAATACATGTTCTTCTCTTTTCTTGTTTATTTCCTATCATGCTAGTAGTGTAGTTTCATTTATTCATGCAAGTAGATTAGAGTTTATTTCTTTACTTAGTTTTTCCTTTCATTTTGCTTTTGTTTTTCCTCTTGTTAGTTTCATGTTGCTTTCTACATTTGTTCATATGATAACAAATATGAGAGGCTAAACCCCTTCAATTTAGGGGTAATGAAGCTCTCTAATTATGTAGCTTCAACATAGTTTAATAATTAATGCTCTCTTTTTATGCTTCATGGAAAAATGGTGTTTATGTAATTTTGTGTTTAGTATTGAGTTTGATAGCCTATGTTGTTCAAAACAAATAGGCTATGCTTAGTCATATGAATCACAAATTTCCTCTTCATCCACAGATGATTATGGCAAAGACGTGAATGTTGAAATTAAAATTTGATGGCTTATATTTCTAATTAATAGTCAATAGTCCATGCTTAAAATAGATTTCATTTTCAACTTCTTGTTATTTTGCATGAGAATTAAAAGTGGTTTAAAGGTTGTGTTATAGTTTGATGGCTTATGTTGAGCTAATTAATAGCACAAATGAGCCATACTTATGATAAACACATCATTTAAATTCACTTATGACCAAAAAAGAGAGATCATAATTTCATAATTTGTTGAACTATATGATCTAGAGAGTGGAATTATCTCTAAATTGTCATTTAACTCTTATTTTTCTATCAATTTACTTTTGCTCATTTTTCTACATTTTTAGCTTCACACTTTTCAACTTTGGTTAATTTGATTGAGTAGGAAATTTAAATCAACAATTCCCTGCGGATCGATCCATACTCGCCACGTACTTCAATAGTACACCGTGCGCTTGCGTTAAAATTTTATTTCGAAATTTATCGGCATTTTTCTAATCGGTAGAAAATTTGCCGTTAAACAAGTTTTTGGCGCCGTTGACGGGGAATTGCTTTGATTTTGATTTTCTGTTCTCCGAATTATTTTTAGTTTGATTTTTGTGTGTTTTATTTTGTGTGTGCATTTTAAAAAAATAATTGTGTGTGATTTGTGTTTACATTTGTTTGTGTGCATCTCTTATTTTCTAGTTTCATTTTCCATTTGCATTTATAAGAAAAAAATAACATACAATTTCAAAAACAAAACAAAAATATTTTATTACAATTGCATTTCAATTTACATTTGTTTTCTTTCTTATTTTGTTCTTATAAACATTTACAAACAAACATCTCTGCTCCTTCTCCTCCTCTGCAATTCTTCTTGCTTCACAGATCAACTTCAACACCCCCGATCATATTTCCCACTTTCTTCACATCACAACCAAACTGCTGACATTCCTAGAAGTGTGAATACATACAAACAGACCATCTCTAAATCTCTTCAACACTTGCACTGAAACTGACAAATACCATCCTCCATCAATAACACTGCATTTTCAAACATAACACATACTCACTACTTCAACAAACATACTGCCATCTATTTTCAGTTTCATACTTCATCATTTTCAGACATAACACTCATATTCATTGCAGCACAACAATTCAACATTGTATTGTGACTGTCCACCGTTTATCGAAACCACTATCAACTGTTCGTACAAAAACAACCCTGCATACTGTTGCCGACAACCCTGACATTCATGAACCATTCCATCAACCATCCATCAATCACCATATCACTCATCACTTCCTTAACAATCTGCTTCACCTCATCACATTCAACATACTTACTGTGCAACATACCAACAGCCACCAAACATAACGAATCATCCAGCCTCAAAGTGCCATAACTGCTGTGCTCCACATATCACTTCCATTCATTTCAAACTCTGTTCACTGCCTTGTTACACCTTCTTGCAAACAAGACTGCTCTTCCCACTATCGAGTCTGCAATTTCATTTCACTACCATCTGCCACCATTTCACGCAACAGTGCAACTCATTCCTACAACATACATCACTCCACTGTGCCATTCAAACCACTACACCATCAATCTTCAACGTCCCACTGACCATCCACCAGACACTCCATATAACACCACCAATATTCAAAACATCATCACTCACAACCACTCCTTCCTGCCACAATACAAAACCATCAAAACTACACTGCCTATAACTCAATTCCCTTAACTAAAGTGACTACACTGCCAAATATCAACTCGATGGACATTTACCCACTATCTATAACTTCATAACAACCCAATTAACACAACCACATACCCCAGCAGCTTCGTCAAGCACATACAACTACATTGTCTAAATTTCAATTCAATCAAATTGCTTTATCAACTTCATTCACCGTACATATCAAACCCTGACTGTTTTCACACTGCAACCCACATCATTCATCATTATCCAAACAACACTTCTACCTGATACTTCACATTCACATCATTGCACTGTCACAGTCTCCCTCCTCTATCACTTCCATTTGAACTGTCTACTGCCTCTAGAAATACTGCCTCGCCAACATTAAACATCCACTACATAGCCCCAACTACAGCTACACTTCAGTATACTGACAGTGACAGAGCCCACTTCAAACAGCACAATTCCTCTACAACTCCCCAAGCCAATCGAATCACTTAAAACCCATCATCGACCAGAGCAACCAGGGCTGCCTTCCAACCACGGCACACCAAACGACGGAAATCACAGCAACAAAATAGTCCAACCACGGTCTTCCTTCCATCCAAACAAAAAAACTTCGAACCATCGTGACTTCCAAACCATAGTAACCACCACTGAAAATACTTCAACAAGCCATCAGCAACTCCAGACAACAACTGCGACTGCTAACACCCAATTCGATACCGCCAATCGCAAATCCCCAATCGAAACTCGCGACCAACCCCAAGCGCCTGCAATTGCCTCACTCACCGCTCCTCAATCCCCTCTACTCGCAACTTCAATCTGCTGAAATTCGATTTGTTTTGTTTTGTGAAATTTGTGAAAATTCGATCGAATTTGGAAAATGTTCGTGCTTTGTGTGGATAGTTTATTTTATTCTAGGTAGTGGGATATAAGTGGGTCGGGTTTAAATAAAAAAAAGGGTGGGCTGTGTATTTTTCTTTTTTTAGTTAAGTTTTAATTATTATTTTTTAAATCCCTTGTCCAAACAAAGGAAAAAAAATTCAGTAATTTTTTTTTACAATTCTCATTTGTTTGAATGTGGTTGTGTTGTGATTTGTTGGCTTTTGCTATCCTCCATTTTGTATTTAAAAAAAATTGTTTTGTTTGTCTTTGTTTTCATTTGACAATTGTTTCTCTCTAAAAAAAGTTTGTTTTCTTCTAGTTTAGTTTTTTTTACCCTAAAAAAAAGAAAAAGAAAAAAAATTAGTTTAAATTAGTTTGGTTTCGTTTAAATTTGTTTTTAAGTTCCATCCTTATATAACACAAAAAAAACTTGTATATATCTTGTTTTTATTTTCAGGTTGCCAAAGCAGATAGGAAAGGAGCTGCTTGCTAAAAACTGCCGCTCTGCTTGCCAAATAGATTGCGTGCTTATAAAAAAATTTGTACCCTTGTTTTTTTATTTGCATTGTTGGTTGCTTGCATTTTTATACATATATAAAAAAAAAATTCTTCAAAAATACCAAAATAAATTCAAAAAAAACAAATATCCATTCGTAGTTGAATTGTTAATACACGTTTAATTTTTGTTTTGCATTTCATCTTAATTTTGATTAATAATAACGGTTAGACATCAATAACACTTAATTGTATATTGACAAGTTGTCTTCTTTCAACAATTTAATTTCTTGGTGTCTAGGCTACGGCAGAGTAATAACCATTTATAAATATTACGGTGATTCGTAAATATTATAGTGGTTGTTCCTCTGAAGGTACTTAAACCTTCGGCTGCATTGCTACGGTGATTCGTGATGCACTGATAAATCATGTCTGCTACCTGGTTAAGAACTATCTTGTTGATTTAAGACAATGTGTGATTATACAATTTTGTGTTAACTTAGAATAAATCATTTGTAATTAACCTTGCATTCATTTAGTTGCATTAGTTCATGCATATTTAAAAAAAACTTCAAAAATTCAAAACTAAAAAAATTGTAAATATTCCTCTTCTTTTCCTTTGAAATTTTTAAATCCTTTTCCTTTGAAATTTCAAAAATCCAAAAAAAAAATATAAAATCTTTTCAAAAACAAAACAAAAATCAATTTTCCATTTTGAAAAATAAATTCTATTTGCAAATATTTTTCCTTTATAAAAAAAACCAAAAACATTCTTGAAATGTCTGAATTTCCATATTTACATGAATTTAACGATAGTTGTGAAAATCAATATAATCCATATAATTTCACTTCAAATTCTTATGGATATTTCAACAACAACTATTGTTTAAACGATTCGAGTTTTGAACCACAAAATTTTCAAAATGACGAACAACCCTCGAATCTTGAAAATAGCATTTCAAATTTACTTGAATTCTCTACACAACAAAATCAAAGTATAAATGATTTGTGTAATTCATATTTGTGTAATAACTCGAGTCAAGGATTTCAAAATTTGAATTCAATTCAAAATTCAAACGATTTCGATTATAACCCATGCCAATTCAATTTCAAACTCCAAAATGAATTTCAAACTCAAAATGAAAATGGAAACAATTTTTCAAATGA
Source organism: Allium fistulosum (assembly GCA_030737815.1). Classification (NCBI taxonomy): domain Eukaryota; kingdom Viridiplantae; phylum Streptophyta; class Magnoliopsida; order Asparagales; family Amaryllidaceae; genus Allium; species Allium fistulosum. The sequence goes on from CM060903.1 coordinate 179,252,581, forward strand.
ATTTTGCAAAGGGAATAATCTTAACCACGTTACGATTGAAAATCTTTGTTCTCAACAATTTCAAAGTGAAAATCCTCATGCTAATAACTATAAAGTAGATTTTGTTGAGCAAATGAACGAAATTTACAATGATCACATGGATTCGTTGTTTGAAACATATATGAAACAACGTGAAAAACAAAATCAAATCCCAACGTGTGACGTGTCAAATAATAATCCATCTTTTACCAAAATTGACAATTTTCAAATAACAACTTTTGAAATCGAAAATGAAAATCTTAATGAAGTTGTTGAAAAGACGGTAATTGAGTTGGATTTCAATTCTTTTGAAGGTGTGAACTAAATTTAAAATTCGATCTTCCTTTTCTCGATTCCAAAAATTTGAATACAACAACTTTAGATTTTGAACTTGAGATACGCAATGAAGTTGTTGATAATCCAACAAAGAAAGACGAATTCAATGAACACGATTTCTTTGGACTTTTCGAAAATGAGTTGTTGAATTCCAAAGGGGAAGATTTAAATCACCATTTTGATTTTGAAATCGATAATTCAGAAGAAGTATTCAATGATAAGCTTGAAATTCAAATTGGTGAAAATAAACTTGAACTTCAATCAATTGTTTTATCGACCCCAAAAATCATCGAAAATAAAACAACTCGTACGATATTCAATAAAACGACATTCGTTTTTCAAAATCAAAGTTCAACTTTGAAATCTTTTACGATTTGGTTTTCCAAGCTTAAGCTGTGTCTCATATACTTGACGAGACAAATAAATCGGTCTTTGGAAGACTGTTTCATTTACTTCTTAACGATATACTTTCTAAACCCTTATAAATAATAATCCTTTTGTTTTCATGTAAATATAGGTCATCTTTTTATTTTTGTTTTATTTTTCTCCTTCCACTTGGGTTGACTGTGTGGGCACAGTCAAAATCAAGTGTGGGGGGAGTCTCATCTTCATTTCTAATTTCAAAAAAATAAATAAAAATCCTTTAAGCATTTTGATTTATTTTTAAAGTAACGCTATAGGATAAATATATGGTTTTGGTTTATTAAATGGAAATTTTTGAAAATTTATTTGTCTTAACAAAATAAAAATGAAGTTTGATTACAAATAACAATGGTTTATCTAGTATATAGGAAGATTCATACGTGTTAATAATGAAATACATCCTAAGTGAAAATCTTTGTTTTGAAAAGTGGTTGATTTAAAGTAAAGATATAACAATTTTTTTTGTCTTCTAAGTTAAAGGTGCTAAGATGATAGTGCGAAACTCTCTCTTCTAAAACAAAAAAACAAAACAAAAAAAATTCTTGTATTCACTCGCCATGCTCTGTACCCTTCTCACGTAAGCCCGAAAGGCAGTGCACGATTGGTATACCTGGCCTTAGTTTATTTGAGTTAGGTGTATGTATATAAAAATTCTTTTTAATAACGCCTACAGTCGATAGGTGTTCACACTCATATGTTCACTCGTCACGCTCTGTATTCCCCTCACATCAGTCCGCAAGGTAGTGCATGGGTAATATATCTAGTTTATCTAAGTTAGGCATATGTAAATATTGTTAATATAAATAAAATTTTCAGATAAAAAAATTTAGAGAGAGTAAGCAATTGAAATCCAAGCATTATTTTAACTTATTTGATTTAACTTGTTATTGAAAAGAAATAAAATTACCACTTTGATAAACTTTGATAATCAACTAAGGATCCATTTTATAATTACACTTTGTTATCAACCGAAACAACGAGTTAAACTATAGTCTGTTTGTTATGATAACTTAATTTTTGTTGGAAAGTTTGACGAGTAAATGACTTAAATTTTCAAGATAATGACCAAAACTTATATTTAACTTATTTCGTGTCAATTTGAAAGTAAATCCTTCATTTGTAAATATTTTCAAAAACTCGCATTCATCTCTTTGTAAGTAAATCTTGCATTTTGTAAATATTTTCATGTTGCATTTGGATTTTGTGGGCAGTATCCGCTGAAGACCCTCACGAGACAACACTCGTCCTACTAGGGACACCTAGAGGTTTAACGGCTTGTTCCATACGCTCAATGCAATCGTGCTCCCTACGAAAACGGATTTATCTTAGTTTTTCTTTATTCGAGGACGAATAAAAAGATAAGTATGAGGGTATTTGATGTGAACGTAAATGTGCATATTTTTACCACCATATTTAATCTATTTAAATTAAATAAATGATCATGTTGGGTATTTTAACTTGTTTAAACCAAAATTCAAATTATTTTCAAATTGTCACATAATCATCTTCATATAGGGGCAAAATGGTCATTTTGTGCATTTATTAAATTGTAAAAATGTACTTGGAATTTTCTATGTTGTTTTGTAGGAAATTTAGTGAATTTTACAAGTGGTTTCATGATGATATATGCATGCACAAGAGTGAAGAGAACAAATGAAGATGGAAATAATTCAAAGTGAAGATCATGGAGGACTCCACTTACCCACCTATCTTAATGTACACTTAGGAGCTAATGCACATGCTAAAAGGCCATTAAATCTTCATGCATACTTATTGGATGATTAGTGGATGCTAATGGTTATGTGGCCACCACACGTCCTAACGGGTAGTTTGGGCATTCCCCAAAAATATGGATTAGGGTTTCTAACTTGTTTAAATACCCCATATCTTCATGTCGGTAAAAAATTTACTTCGAAATTTATCGGCAATTTTCTAATCGATAGAAAATTTGCCATTAAACACACCTTTAATTCCTTCATCTCGATTGGTGACATACTGCTAGGTGGTCTACTTACGGGTTCAGCTCTCAGTACGAGATCTATCCGAAACTCGATTGCTCTTTTCGGCGGCAAGCCCGAAACTGGTTCAAACACATCCGCAAACTCTCTTGCAACATAAACCTGCTTCAACTCTGCTTCCATTCCCATAGCACCCAATAACGCATAAGCATTTCCGTTCGAACTCCTTACTGAGTAAATGACTCGATTACGGCTATTAGGGTGTCTCAATGATATTTCCCCCTCCTGGCAAAATATCCTAGCATCATATCTATCTAGCCAATCTATACCCAATATGATCTCGAAACCTACGAAATCAAAAACATATAAACTGCATGCAAACATATGACCTAATAAATCAAGTTCTAACTGGTCATATCCCATTCCCAAAGTTGCATACTCTCCTATATGATTCGCAACCCTTAAAGGAGTAATAAGGTATAAGGTTCTTGACATAAGCAATCTACCAAATACAGAGATATAAATGAGTGCGATGCACCAGTATCAAATAGTATCCTAACCGGAGTACTATGAATCATAAGCATACCTTCCATCATAGCTTTTCCTTTCTCAGCAATCGTTGGTCTAGAGGATGATGGTTCCAACCAAAGACCTTTCCCTTTCCAGCCTTAGCAGCCTCGGGACACTTGTCCTTGTAATGCCCTATCTGGCCACAGTTGTAGCACTTCACATTCGACCTCACTTCAACTGCTCTTCCATCACCCGAGCGACACTCATTAGCATAATGCCCCTTCCTGTCACACTTGTAACAAACAATATCAGTCTTGCTCTTCTTAGCTACTACCCCCGACTGGGCACCTTTCTTCTTGAAGAACTTCCGCTTCTTACCCTGAAAATTCTGAACCTCGGCTGGTTTCCCTTTTTCAAAAGTAGAAAGCATCTCTTCATTTTGAATAGTCATCTCAACAACAATATGACATGGATCCCCGAGGTTTGGCATGGTTGCTCTGGCGATCTTAGGATTCAACCCCTTGATAAACTTATCATTCCTCCGAATGACGGTATCCACAGTAGCATATCCGTAACAGGACAGCTCATCAAACTTTGTAGCATACTCAATCACCGATCTATCCCTTTGGACTAAATCTGCAAATTTTCTGAGAAATGCTGACTTGGCAACCTCTGATAGAAATATTTCTTCGAACCTCCTTCGAAATTCAGCCCAATTCAGGTCTTCCTCTGGCTCTCCTACGGTAACTCTGTTCCACCAAAACAATGCTGCTCCCTGCAAATGCCTTGAAGCAAGTCTCCTCTTCTGCATATCCATCAAGCCGAGATTTGCAAATATCCTTTCATAATGCAATAGCCAGTTCTCCACTCCTACTGCATCCTCGGTTCCCAAAGAAGGCTTTCCTCCAAGACTAGCGTAATCCCTGCTCAGCTTGGCATAACTATTGCCAACCGGGGCCACCGGATTAGCTCCTCCGGCATCCCTTACAACCACTCCTGTAGCTGCTCCAACTTGCATCATATTCATGAAAAACTGATACATTATCCCCATATCAACCGGCGGAATCTCAGCACCAACATTAGCATTTGCATCTGGGTTTGCATTTGCCTGTCGACCCTGGTTGCTCCTAGTATTGAATCGAACATTTCCACTTGTTGCGGTGCGTCTCCCACCTTGATTCATTCTTCCGTTTCCTGCCTCCATATCTTACTTCCCTACTATCTGAAATCCAATCTTGGTTAGATACAGAAGAACGGTCTAAGAGAGTGGGGAAATACATACTTAGGTATTTATAGCAAAGTACACATACGTTACTATAACGCTTACCCAAGCCCAACCGTATTTTAGATTCATTAGATTATGCTTTAAAAATATTTTAAGGTTTAAATTCCTTTTAAGTACATAAACCATGCTCTGATACCAACTTGTAACATCTCGCCTTCTAAGGCCCAAAACCAACCGCTGCTGATGCTACAGTCATCCGTAGTTGATATTTCTTGGCGACCGAATACGACATAGTTAATATTGATACACAGAAACATAAGAATATAAAAAAATTTAAAATTCAACAAAACAGAATTTCTCATTTTCTTATGAATAATATTCAAATTTAATTACATAATCTCAAAGGTTAACCACGTTCAGCTCACATATACATGTACAAAATACGATAAGACCGACATATGAAGATGTCCCCTTATGATGATCAGAGAACTAATAATATGAACTTTACAGTTCTTAGTACATCACAGCGGAATACACAAAATAGCTCCTATATAACTAACACTGCCTCATGCACGTCTCCGGAAGCTTATTCGTCCAAAACCCTGAAAGTCTCCCACTCTCAGACTACTCAAATTAATTTTGAGTACCCGAGAGTTTGTGGAGAAACACAAACTTCGAGTCAAACAATAAGTCTGGTATGAATAATCTCATATCATCTCTTATCATAAATAGATAACTAGTGAGACCACGCTGCTTAGCGGAACGGGTTTTCCCCTCACTAGTATCCAAAATAAAACACGCAAATCATTTACTATGCCCCTGCACCCAAAATGATTAGTCTTAACATAATATGAAATAAAGTCATAAATCATATGTATTGGATATCCCATCCATCCATTTATCAGATATCCCATCTAAAAGCAATTTATTAGATATCCCATCTAAAAGCAATTTATTAGATTTTCCATCTAAAATCAATTTATTAGAGTTCCCCTCTAAAATCTTTAAAATGACCATCCGTCATAATTTAATAGGACTGTCTGTCCCAAATCCATTTAAAATAAATGCAGATTATCCATCGTACATTGTTTTATAAAAGATGGTGTGGGCTATCCACCGCACACTCCATAGTTTTCCTAGGATGACTATGAACCTTTGGGTGCCAAATCTCGAGGCTTACCACCTTAGGCAAAACATTCTTTACTTTAGAAATTTGATGTGGGTTATCCACTGCACATTCCATGGTTTTCCTAGGTTAACCAAGAACCCATCACTTGACCAAATGAAACATCACGATCCCCATGATTATTTATAAAAATTCATGATCGCCATGATTACTTATTTTTCCCAGATATACCACCTGTTTAACCTATCCCCATTGGTATCCCCAATTAGGTTAAATTAAATAAAAACACATTGATAGCCCCAATGTATATTTTTGAAAGCATATTTCTTTTTGTAACCCCAAACTATGTATTGAAAACATTAAACCCACTCTAAAGTCCCCAAGGTTTATTAACATTCATTTTATATAAGGATCCCCCTTACATATTCAAACAAGGATAAGTATTTTGTGTTATAACCCTTCGACTTTGCAAAGTTTTATTTAAGAAAAATGGCTAAAGACAGCCCTTTAAAACCCTTCAAATGAAGTCCCATTCAAAAGCAAATAAACATCCAAAGTTAGCCTCTTCGGAAACCTTTCTTTTGAAAGCATCACAAAATCATACCTTTCGACCTTATTGCAAGGTTTCTTTTCGACCTATTCGAAAGGTTCTACCTTTCGACCTTGTCGAAAGCCTGGGGTATCCCCCTTTATAAAACCATTTATAAACCTTTCGAAAGCAATGAAACTCAAAATCTTTCGAAATCATTGAAACTCATAACCTTTCGCAATCATTGAAGGTAACTCCTTCAAAACCTTTCGAAACCATTCAAAAACAATGAAGTGTTGGTGTTGGAACCAACCCTTTGAAAGTATACTTCCGACCTTGTCGGAAGGTTTACCCTTCGACTTTGTCGAAAGGTATTAAAACTTTTAATTTAAAAACAATGGGAAGGTTGGGATTCCTCCCCCTTTCCCTTCGACTTTGTCGAAGGGTATAAATTCTTTCTGGAAAGCATTTAAAACATTAACTCTTGAAGGTTTTGGCTTTTGAAGATCCCCTTCGTGGCCCCTCCTTGAGTATATAAAACTTAGTGTTTTTATAAAAATTAATAGAATCGAAGGATCCCCCTTCGACTCAGTTGAAAGCAAGTTTTATTTCCATTTGAAAGCAAAGGAAGCAGTTCCCCAACTCTTCGTCCCTCTTCCCTTCATCACCATGCCTACCCTTCGACTTAGACAAAGGGATAAAAGCGGCTTTTGGAGTCGGAGGGAACATCTGGACCTACTGAAGTGATGTTTTATCTTGCTTGTCTAATTGTGATTGACCAAGGGGCTTCCATCTATACTTTTGAATAGTAAAAAGTCTACAAAAGTCAACCTTTTTCTTAAAACACTATACTTCTTCCCCAAATCAGTTTTTGAAAGCAAACTCCCTCCGGCTTTGACCAAGACGGAAGCAATATTGCAGTTTAGCCCTTAGGCTTAATTAATTTAATTACCTTAGTTAACCACTAAGGAAAAATCCCAAAAAATCACCAAAAATCTTATAAATCATATACTTCAATATATTAAAATTTCAAAGCATATGAAGATCAAAACAACTCGAAATTTAACCAAAACCGAATAAAACGTGTTAATTAGCCCATTAACATTTTAAAACAGCTAAGTCTTATCCAAACAAAGGTTTAAATGGTTATATCCTAACCAAAATCAAAAACATGAATCGTGTATAACCCATAACCGATCCAAACACAGAAAATGAGATGATAAACGTGATTATTCACCTTGATTAGTTGATTGGAGAATGAGACAATTTCCTAGCTTTAATTCCTTAGCTTTATCTTCAACTTATTTCTCTTCCTGGAGCTTTTAATGGCCGACTGAAAGTTGGTGAGGAGTCACGAATGAAAGGGTGAAAATTTATTAAAGTGGAGGATGAGATTTACACTAAGAAATGCAGCCTCATTTCCAAGTTTACCCCTTAGGAAATTCCTAATTCTTAACTTAGTTAAGTCTTATTTTAGTTCATTCATTAAGACACGACCATTGGATTTATTAAGTCCATCCCCTAATTATTCATATTATTCTATTTAATTTATCCAATTAAATATCTCGAATAATGTAAATTAAAATTCAGGGGCATTACACAAACCCTCCTTGTTAATGGGGTACGGTTTAGTTCTAACAACCCAGGCCCTACTCGGTTACTATTATGGTCGATACGGTTTGATTACAAACTGGTTCAGTTTGGACCCAACCCAGTTATTAGTTTTTCGTAGTACCAAAACATGAGTATATATATTTATTTGTTTATCATTTTGTTTGTTTGTATGTAGATGTTTTTACATACTTCATTGTGAATCTGGCTTCATCACTACTTAATTTGTATGTTAACATTGTTTATGTATAATGTTTACAAAAATTATGAGTTTAAAGTGTAGCTTTATAATATGAGTTTGGTGTAAGGGTATTACCCAACAAACTTGAAAAGCCCGATGGGTCGGGCTCGGGTATTGGGTTTGAAATACCCAACGATTTCGGACCAGGCTTGGATTTTGATTATTATTATTGGGCCCGGATCTGAGTTATAAGATATTCGAACCGGTGACAAGCCTAATCATAACATATTAAATTAAATGTGCTGCTATTGGCATCCAATTTTTTTCTTTCGACAACCAAAACTAAATGTCACCTTAAACAATTCTATTTTCCTCTTCCCACTACCATTTAGTATTTTCTTTACATAAACAGACATCCAAAATTCAAAAGGTTTATTTCCCTCCTCCTTTTAGAACGAACACCGTCGGTGGAGAAAAAATGAAGAAGTCAAGTCGTTTATCGTCAAGTCAGAAGCTCACCATCTCTCAACAATCTACGCAGTCATTGAGTAAGCATTACTTCTCCATTTTTTTGTGAAACCCTAGATTTTCAAATCGTGGTTGAATTGGTCGTGGTTGATTAATTTGTTAAAGAATCAAAAAACTCTAAACGGCGTATCTGTGATTGATTTGTTGAAGATAAATAGACTTTAACACATAAAAAGGAAACTAACCTCTTTGTGATCATTGCAATTGGGATTATCCACTAAATCTTCACCTTCCATCATCTATTGGCAAGAAGAGATTCTTTTAGGGTTTAGAGTTTGGATTTTTTGAGAAGTGCGTAAGATTTCTTGAGAAGAGATAAGAGGTACAGTTGTGTAGGACCGAGTGAAAGAGTAAAATATGGTGGTAAGAAGTACATAAAAAATATTTGTGTCTAATAAAATTATAATGGTGACCAGAAGATAAAAAATGAGTGTCAATAGTAGCACACTAAATTAATTAAATTAGAAATAATTTTTTTGAAGTGTTAATAACAAATAAATATTTTAATCAATCAAACTAAAATATTAAAAACCTCTTTTACCAATCAATATACTAAATTTGATTTAATATAAACAAATATTTATTTATACAAACACAAATTAAAGATCTTGTCCAAAATAATAAAAGAATTTTTTTAATTCACCCTTTTAGCCTCGCTGTCAATGCACCTAATCCAACAGCCTTAACTACAGATTGGAGGAATTTCTTGTTAATTACCTTGGGATAACTTTGAGGTCTACTAAACTTAAGCATGAAGACTGTCAACCTTTAGTTGATAAAGTGGATTCTAGGCTAGTAAGATGAAAGTGCAATACTCTATCCAAAGCATGCAGACTTACTCTTCTTTGGAACCTGTCAGTCTTTCTAACTTTTGAAAATGTACCATCTTTTATCAATCGTTCTTTCATTCAAATTTAAAAATCAAAGTCTGTAATGAATATGCTTTCATGATAGATATAAACCTGCTAATATTATCATAAAGAATATCACAGACACCATTTACTTTTGGGTGGGTGCTTATAATAGGAAGGCGGATTGGAAGACATGATATGAGTTCTTGACTAGAAGGTTGCGCATTTTAAATAATGCTATTGTAGTTATAGTGGCTTATAGAACAAGGATGACTAATGATGGAACACATTCTGATGATGAAGCTTAGTAGTTTGATGCAGATTTGGATGTTTGGTTTCTTATTTTGGATCTTTATATGTAGCTTTTTGCTTAGATGTTCATTGACTTTGGCTATTTTTTGTAGTTTATGTCTTTGGCTTGGCTTGGATTGCATTGAATGTTGATTCTTAATGTAATCGGTTGGGAACTTGTTCCCGTCCTTTTGTCTAAAATTGAAAATGAAATGGATAGGCCAACGGGAGTAGAGCATAAAAGTATCTGCATTAGAAGAATATGGAAATCCCTTTCAGCCCGAAAAAATAAATAGGAATTCAGTGTATTGTTTCATGCACTGCTCTATGTCCAAATTCTTCTATAAAGGGACCCTTTTAACTCTTAAAAATATTATTTAGTTTTCAACTGCAGACCATCATAGTCCCAAGATTTTTTATTATTGAGACTTCTAAACAGAAGTGACTAAACAAACCATTGAAAGTTTACCTCTATATAATAGAATGTCTAAAACATTAATATTTTTTAGTAGAAAATATACATAATTATAAGGTTAGACATTTAACGATCCTTAATAAAGTACCTATTCCCGATGCTCAAAAGTCAATCCAAGCCCATTTGCTCCCAGAGCATCTCAAGCTGAAACAGAACTCCGTAAGAGAGGTCGTATATTAATAAGTGTAGGTAATTCAAAATGAGATTCAAATCGTAAATCGTAAAATTCAAACTTAAAATTAAAATGAGTTTTAAATCATGAATCGTAAATTCAACATTTGTACCCACTTCAAAATTGATTTTGATGTTTGTATTATACATCCAGACCTAAAACTCAATTTTCTCTCTTGTTTCATTTTTGTTGTATTCTAAAACATTAGAATTGGAATTGTGAATCAAAATAGGTATATGAACTATATTAGAATGGATTTATTATTATTATTATTTGGTAGTTTTAACTCAGTATGGATCAAAATGTAAATCGAATGAAAAGGAAGAGATTTGATTTGAAATGAGATTTAAACGGTAAGATTACATTTTTGATAATGAACATTCATCCATATTAAGTATATTGCTATAAACACCATTTTTGATGACAAACTATCATTTTGAGTACACTAGAAAAGCTCTTCCATGAACTTCTCACTCATTTTCGCCGTCGCCTCAAAGCAGAACTTAGCTTTTTAAAAATAAATATCCTTTGTTAACTCACAATTGTCAAGCAAGATTCTAGCAATAGAATTAGGCAAACCTTCTCTAACAAGGCATGATACAATGTCTATAAGCAGACACCCAATTCGCAACCGCGCGCCCGTACTGACATTTAGTTCAAACAGAATTGCATCTACTCTATTCCTTTGATAAAAGCTGACAAACTTTGATCTAAGACACTATCAAAACAAAAGAGTATACAACTGTTACTATCCATGTACGAGTAAGAAACAGAACTACCCAAGTTATTGTGCACTATCATAGTCTATGCGTAATTAATAAGGAAATTTGATGTTTAACCATTCTTTTATTGTGCACTATCCTTACTGATTTACGCTTAACGTTGCATTTGATGCCATGCTTGAACAAAGAAGGAAAATTGATCTTTGGTTAAGCATTTAATGATACCACGAGGCTTCAACTTTCATGTTATTATTAGGTCTGGGTACCGACACAATTGCACTGAAAAGTGAAAACTAGTTATAAAAACGAAGATAGTAGAAGCCATTAAAGAGAGAGGAGAAAATATTATTCACTATGGTATCAGTTACATAGAGATTGATACTCTCCAATTACATTACATAGACTCCTTTAAATATAAGCATGGGAGCATGAGATTGAACATATCCCATGATGTGGGACTAAATAGAAAAACACAAAAGCATATTCACTTTTATATTTACATATATTATAACACTCCCACTTGAATATGCGTCTTTAAAATCTTGGATGCTCATATGGTAGCTAGAAATTATTCCTTTTGAAACATCCATAACAATTTCTCCCCATCATTATTATCTTGCTTTCATACATCCATTCAATCGTTATGAATATTGTCTGTTGCCTCATTAAAAACCTCTGTTAGGAAAACCTAATGGAAAAACCTTGAACGAGGAAAATAGTGCAACTTGAAATCATAGATATCATACAATGATATTCCTTTTAATGAGTTTGATACTTCGGGATCAAATAATGTCTCATTAAAACCTTACTAAGAAAAACCCTATGGGAAAAATCTTACTGAAGGAAAAGTAGTACAATATAGTATGACATATTTCAATAATTTATAGAATCAAATAGATATTGATACTTCTGAATCAATATAATACTTCATTAAAAACCTTACAAAGGAAAACCCGATATAATACTTCATTAAAAACCTGTTAGTAGTTACATTGAAAGAATACAAACATTACTGCAAAATAGTAAAAGACAACCAAATATAATCTATAAAAGCGACTATAATTTCTTATTTACATATATTATAACAAAACTACTTTTTTTTAGGTGAAAATTCAGTTATATATTAGGCGATGTTATTTTATTCAATTAATAAATCACAAGGGAAATGGATTTGCTTTCATAAATTATAAAATTATGCCTACAACTTAAGATTTATCTAATGCACGTAAATAACAAGAAACGTTAAGAATGGGCCACAATGGGAAAAAAGTGACTAATAAAATTTAACATACAATAATATAACTATCCCATTTTGTTGGTATAAAAGGCTATATAAAGCAACACTAAAAGAATAAATGGGAGTTTTGATGTATCATCTAACCACATATCCTTCACTTAAGCCATGTCCATTTTCTAAGAGTGCCACTGCCTAAAGAAACATCCATTTATTGGTAGAAGCTTTGAATAATCTATTGACTTAAATTTAGTAGCTATGGAAACGATGAATACACAACAAAATTAGGAAAAACTGTGCAAAAAATAAAAGTTCAGTTGCTAAAAAATATATGAAAGAAGAAGACGGCTAGCATGGCTGATAATATTTAACTTAAGAATGAACAAAATTATACGAATAACTGCCAATGTCAAGGCTCAAAGATACTGAGTTAATGCTATTCTTGTTGGCCAACTTTGCACGATCAAGGGTAGAGTTTAGAAGCATATAAATATAGTTCGGGAGATTGTCTTCCCCAGAAATCACATCAAAGTATAACTTCGCTGTAGTAACCTCAACTTTAAAATCTTGTTCTTTTATTTTCTTGAAAAATAATAATAGCCTTAAGCAGTTCATTTTTTAAGAAAGCTTGTAATAAAAGAATTAAAAGTATGAAAGTGTGAAAAGCTTTCAAATTTTGCTTTGTCCAACGCTAACTCAAAACAATCAGATGTCAACCCTTCTTCAGTAAGACAATGAACCATTATTGATTATGTTGACTTTATTCCATAACGAAAATAGGATTAAACAAATGCCTAGCTTCTTCCATTCTGCTGACCACTTGCATTCCAAACATTAAACAGTTGAATGAATGGAAATAGGTTTATCATTGAAATTGGCTTGATTTCAAAAAACATTGCTTTATCAATCAACAAATTATTACAAAGTCCACTTAACCTTACATTGTATGTCGATAATAGGGGTGATACATGCATTGAGCATCTCATTAAAAACAAATTCAACATCTTAAAATCTTTTAAAATGACATATCCCGCTCAGCATGGTTCCACAAGGCTCCGCTTGAGAGTGTTCTTATGCCGATTTTGGTTGTTTTTGGACGGCTCCACTCATGAGCAGTTATGAAAATCTACACTTGCAGGTTTTTTAAAGCACTAGTTGCTAGAGTTTTCTAAACCAGTAAAAACAAGTATAGTTTGGCCGTTATTTCCAACCCATCAAATCGGTGGTTTTTGGTCGTTTAATTTCTTACTATCTCACCCTCTTTACAACAATTGTTTTTAAACACTTCAAATTTAGAAATGTATTTTTGGTTTCATGCTCCCACATCAAAAAGATTTTAAATTATTAATTAATGACATTCTAATGTTTTTTTAAAGAGAACTTGAAGTAATTAATTTAATTATTTTAAACATTACTTATTATAACTTTTTAATTCATATTTTATTTTCTAATTTGAACTGACATTATCTAAATCTGGTTCTCTTTAAAGATATAGTTTGTTATGGATTAATGATACAAATATTAAAGTCCAACCTTTCGTCCCCAAAGATTACTTTCTAATGGTCTTTATTATTTTTTATTTATTTTTTGATAACATGTGTGTGTACTCACATCATTTCACAATTTTAGAGTGATTTTAAATACCCATGAAAATAAATCCCCAAGCATGGTTTACATCTCACAAAACCGATTGTAAAAATCTCTTAAAATCAAACCCCGCATTGATAGCCAAAACCGATAAGCTCGAAGCCCATCATAATCGATGCTACAAATTTCCAGAGCGGAACCTAACTAATCATTGATGGAATCAAACCTTTGTGGACCATCTCTTTGTAACATCTTTCAACCTTGACAAATTTTCTTTATTTAAAAAATACATGTCAGTCTATGTGTTACACGAAAATAAGTTAGGCTTCCTTAACCTTAAGTGAATTTTTTTATTTTGAACGTGCGCAAGGAATAGCTTCAAAAAGTCAAGTAAAATTTGAAAATTTTATTCGAGGTAATTGCAACTATTCCAAATGATCTAAAGTACCGCATTTGCATCTTTCCACTTTCCTAACTTGCAAAAAAGGGGCAACAATGAGGTATAACTTAGTATATTACAACATCCTTTGATATCATTTGGTGTACCATGCATTTTATAATGCTTTGATAATCATCCACTTTACCAAGCTTGCAAAGCCCATCTACAATTGTGTCTTAAGTCGCCACATCAGGCTGCAGTTCTTTTGTTTGCATTATCTCGAGTATTTTCCAAGCATCATCTATCCTTTGTTACTTAACAAACTCCTTTATAACTGGATTATAGCATTAAAACTTTGGATTTATTTTTTCATCCCGACTATCTTCCATACCAAAACCAATTCTGCATGAAGCAACTTCCATGCCAAACCAAATTGTTCGTGAATGGATATTCTCTTGAAGGGAAATTTGATTCAGTATGGAAGTTACTCGATTTTATGATGGATGAAAAGTTGAAAACATAAAACCCAATCAAAGTTATGATCCAATGGTAACCAGGTTTGTTAAGTATCAAAGGTTAGATGACGGCTCCAAAATACGCGATATAAGGAAAACAAAGGAAGTGCAACCCAACATGGTGACTTACGACACAATTGTGGATGGGATTTGAAACCATTTGTTTCATCAATTTGTGAGGATTGGAAGCAGCTCCATGTTTTACAAGACAAACCACTGAATTATTGTTTGTAAAAATGTTTGGTGCAATACCTGAATCATCCATTTCTTTAAGTAAATGGATTCCTTTTGGCCATTGCCCTTTTATGCAATAACTTCGAATAAACGTAGTGTATATAGCCACATACAGTTGAATGATAAGCATTTCCATTTCTCCGAGACTTTGGGGAACGTGATGCCTTTTCCCATATCACCTTGTTTGCAGGTAACATCTAAAACAATGTCATATATACATCAGGAAGTAAATGAATAAAT
Source organism: Allium fistulosum (assembly GCA_030737815.1). Classification (NCBI taxonomy): domain Eukaryota; kingdom Viridiplantae; phylum Streptophyta; class Magnoliopsida; order Asparagales; family Amaryllidaceae; genus Allium; species Allium fistulosum. The sequence goes on from CM060903.1 coordinate 179,267,726, forward strand.
ATTACCATCTGCGGTAGCAACTGGAGAGCTGATTTAATTTTTCGAATATTACATGGACATTTAATGAATGACGCGATTGGCATGAAGCAATTCATCGAACAGTTCGCACGCATACTTCTCACCTCGTTCTGTAAACGAAATAGCCAATAATGAAGATTTTTTTTTTTTTTTTTCATTGATGTAGCCTTCATCTTTGTTGAACGAAAAATGACGTAGGGGGTTGTCAGCATTCTGAATAGGGTTGGTAAAGAAGGTGTGTACAGTCAAACTTCGGCTGAGCATCCAGATCAGTCAGGCCAATCCGGTCGAAAAAATGAAAAAGAAACATAATGGCTTCGCCCGGGTTCGAACCGGAGACCTTCAGTGTGTTAGACTGACGTGATAACCAACTACACCACGAAACCATTTGATATTGCTTTAGTTTATGAGTTTTACATTAGAAATGACTAATTTGTCAACCATGGAAGCCAAGATGCAAGCATCAAATTATAATCAGACGTATGCAATTTTCAAAATGATTATGTGACCCATTTTTCCTTTTGATTTTCAAAATGATCAGAGGAATTGTGACCAGAAGTAGGCATTGCGTTTGTTCCGATTGGGATTTACCCAGGTCTATCATTACTGATAGCTTCACTTCTACCCAGGCCATCCAGTATTTATTTCAAAGGGAGTGTATAATTTGAGTTAAAATTTCACAATTTAGCAAGGTCGCAAAAGGTTTGCCTTGAATGGGCCCATAGCATAGGTCATTTATTTATAGCCAGTGCTATATGCGCCTCTGTATAAACTCTATTATATATGCGTGTGTTTTACCCTGTCAATCGGCTGTATAGACGATCAACAATGTTTGACTGACCTTAGTACGTTATAGATTGAAAACATAAAACACATTCGACAATATAATGTTGAAATCTCACACATTATAATGGTTGACCGTACATCATTGATTAAGTTGGGTAGATGTTTCTTTTTTAAAAAATGGATGAGGTAAAATGAAGATTGGGTGCTATGAATCACAAAATAATGTGCATTTAGCTTTGCTATTTATTTAAGGAGTTAGATATAACGAAAATGTAATGGGTGTTCTCTCCCACGGATCAATGAACACGAAGAGAAACAAAGAATAATCAAAATGCCTTTAATAAAGACCTAGCCACCGAGCAAATGGACCTAAGGCGGGGGTAAGAAGGTCGCAAAGTAGCACAAGGAGCAAAAGAGAAACAATGAAGCTCAACACCTTAAGCTACCCATTAATGTCTGTTTGGTAGTATCCCTGTCAAATAAGAATTCTTGACCAGTAACAACAACCGGATATGAATTCATGTCCGGTAGTACCATCATCGGATAAGAATTCTTATTCGGTAGTCTGCGACCGAACAAGAATTCTTGTTCGACGATATACCACCAAACCCAAATGAGTTGAACCTCAACCACAAAACTAGAACCAAAGAGAGTCAGGTGTCGAGCCATGCTCACCTATCGGACCAAGCTCGACTAAATACACTTTGCCAAACCAAATGATGAATATATGAAAATCCTGGATTCAATCTTTTGTACAAGAAATGGATCATATCTTCTGTATAATGAAAGAACCGAACAAGGCAAGCTAAATAAGGAAATTGTTTGTGTTATCGGCCTAGCCTCCCTATGTCTTTACTCCTATAAACTCTCAAGCTTCCTATAATAATGACAGACAATCCAAAGAGAAAAAAACAACCGAATCGAGCTAGCCGAACAGAATTCTTGAGAGTCATGCTTCACTTTAAATCATTGTATTTAGTATTTCATGCACTGTATAACCAATTTATAGAGGATTAATGAAAACAGACAGTGGATGTAGGCATATTCTGGCTGAAGCACTATAAATTATTGTGTACATTAGTTTATTGCATTTCTTTTCTATCTGTAATTTACTCTCTTAAAAAACCATTGAATCACATATAATATAGTTATATCATACACTCAGTATACATAGTTCTACACATCTACTACAAATTGATTGGTGGTATTTGGCCATTTTTTGATCAAACACCTTTGGTGATTTCATAGACAACTTCTTGTTTCTCAACAAGCCTCAAAAGTTCAAAACCAGAACTGGCACACTAGTAGCAACATGAGGAATGCTAGTGCCCCTAACCAGGACAATCAGTTATCTAATACTCCAACACTAGTAGATGAAGTTACCAAAGGAGATCTAGACAGAGTTGTGAAAGAACTTGACAATCATTTCGCTTCCAACAACAAACTATTGTGGATCAAATCATGGCATGTTTGGGGCAGCGCAAACTACCAGTCACAACACTAAAGCATGAGGACGAACCTAATTTATGTGGTCAAAAGGGTGGAGGAAGTTGCACTCTGATAATGAGTCTGATCAAGAGAATCAAGAAGTAGGAAGAGGAAATGTTAAAGGGCTGGAATAAGTAAGGATTCGGTCCGAAACTGTGCCAGCGGAACAAATAGACACCGAACCGAACAAGGGAGGCACTGAACCAGGGCCTAACTGAAGTAGCAGTCGACAGAGGACAGACCGATCGTCGGAGCGATCTATGAGTCGTGACCGAGGCTGGGATCGTAGGTCAAGTCATCGTAGAGGAAGTGATGGAGATCTTTTACCCCGGAGAGAAAGGTTAATCCATCAGCACTAGTCATCAGAACCGAAAGACAAAAATGATGCGAACCATTAGGGAGTATGTTCGGAATGAACAAGTGGATCGGGGTATTAGATCTAGAGTTGGTAGCCCTTTCTCACTGAAAATAAAAACCATTCAAAATCCCAAAGACTTCCGGATGCCCATGATGAATCCTTACAAAGGATTAACTAATCATGTAGTGCATCTACAACAATATACCTAACACATGTTAATGAGGTGGAAACAGATAAGGTCTTATGTAAATGTTTTCCTCTATTCTTGGTGGACTTAGCTACAATGTGGTTCTATTATATACCTTCGGGCTCAATACATTCTTGGGCAATGTTAAAAGGAAAATTTATCAACCAATTTCGAGTGCACGAACATAGCAGCCTAAGGATCCATATTCGTTTTCTAATGTGAGGCGGAGGGAGGATAAGCCACTGTGGCAATACTTGACTCGCTTTAATGCCACAACAGTTAGAGTTCAGAATGCAAACAAATGACTAACTTTAATGACGTTGTGCGATGGAGTGCATCCAGACATGAAGCTAGCTATGAGACTAAGGAAAAGCCGGCCACCTTACTAGACTTCTTTTATGAGGCATCAAAAGTATAAGAGATTGGAAGAAGTCGCGGTTGTGCGATAGGCTGGGGAAACTGCAAGACTATCAGAAGCATCCAATAGCGTAAATGCAATGTTAAAGGGAAGAAGAAACAATTTTGTTGAAAAGAAGAAAGATAATACCCAGGGTGGCACTGGTGGAAAGAAGACAAAAAGGAAAGGTTTTGGCCCGGGCCAAGCTTCAATGCTTACATATACCTAAACGATGCTGCCGAAAACATCTATCTTGCAATGTAAGCGGACCTAAAGTATAATAGACCTCAGCCCAAAAAGGAAACTGAAGCATACCTAGATATGGGAGAATACTGTCGGTTCCATGAGTCATAGGAGCATAATACTAACGAATATAGCTATTTGTACGATATTGTTAAAGAATACATTAAAAAGAAAAGGTTAGAGCGATACATCAGAAATCCTAATGCCCCTTCCATTCCTGCGCGTCAACAACCAAGGCAACCCATGTAGGGGGATAAAGGACAAGGAACTGGCGCTAATCATGCAAAGGATAGAAGGTTGGTAATCAATACCATAATAGGAAGACCTCATGTGGCAGACAAGGGTTGGACTGAGATAGAAATATATGCCAAGTCTTTGAAAAATGGTGAAGGTTTTCTATGTATCATAGACAAGAAACGTGAGGTTAAAACCCCTTGTCGGAAGCAGGTGGAGATACCTTTCAGCAGTAGTGATTTACAAGAGAAACAGTATTCACATACCGATCCCATGGTAATTTTGACCATGCTTGGCCCAACAAAGGTGCATTGGGTTTTGGTTGATAATGGAAGCTTAGTCAATATCATATTCAAAGGTGCTTTTGATAAGTTGGGACTATCTACGAAATACATCACACCATGCAACAAACAGCTGCATGGATTTACTGTAGAAGGCAAAATGCCATTGGTGAGGCTAAATTTATTTATCAAGGTAGAAAACCGTCCTCGACCAGCCATGCAAATCAGTCTTTCATCTTCATAGATGAGTTTTCAATGTACATTGCTTTCCTAGAGCGGCCTACGTTATCGGAATTCCGTGCAATCGTGGCCCAATGGTGTCTAAAAATGAAATTCCCTACAGCTCATGGAATAGGAATGGCGAAGGAGATTAGGATTCTTCCAGGGAATGTTACATGGTAAAGCTCTATAAGAACAAGCATCTAGAGAAAGGAAAACACGAAGAGACTACTCTATGCGTCCGAAACTCGACTGTATAGCAATGTAAGGAAGGGTCGTCGCTCGGGTGCAACAACGATCCTTTCAATGAACTGGACCCGAGAGATGGAGAATAAGGGCAACAACGGAGTCTAAAGAGGCAATAAAGTTTGTGGAGGTTGACAAAGGAGACCTGATTAAGTTAATGAAGATTGAATCCCGATTGGATCAGGATTTGAAGGTACAATTGATACGTTTCTTCTAAGATTACTAAGATATATTTGCATGGTACCATACACACATGTGCAAAATTTCCTATAATTCCCTATTAATTTTAGAAATCAATATAAAGGTATTTTAGTGATTTTAACTAAAAAGGGAAAAATGTTAATTTTATGAACATTGGAATTAGACGACGAAAATTATACTATATCGTAGAGCTCATTTTTCTGGTCTGAAATGTATATAGGTTTGTCTAGATTGGAGTCTACATGAAGGAGTTATGCAGATTTTAAGTTGCGGGTTTTTGAATTAATTTAAAATGGGCCTTAGCCCATTAGGCTAAAATGTTGGTTCAAGAGGTTATAATATGGGTTGAGGAGGAATTGAAATTCACGTATATTTTAGTTTTCTAACATCTCCTTGAAAGTCTATAGTATGGTGGATCGATTATACAAATGACAAGTATATAACTAAATTAAACTATAGTGTAACGATAGTCAATAATGTAAATAAGAATAATCACACCAGGATTTTATACTGGTTTGGACCTCCCGTCCTACGTCCAGTCCCGAAGCTCTTCTTCGGAATTTCCTTTCACCAAATAACCCTCACTTCACCCGGAGGAACATGTTTACAATAGTAGAGTTTCTTTGTCAACTATGTGTTCTCTATTACACGAATTTTGACTATATAGTACAATTGAACTTCCTATATCTCTTGGATGATTGAATACAATAATATTCGAGAGAATATAGAAGTGTATGATCTTAGATTTTCAGATTGTATAGAAAGTGGATGATTGGAACAAGAGATGATCAAGATAGAGAGTCGAGTTTTAAGGTATTCAGGTGTATTCTTTCTCTTGATTCCCGATGCTATATATAGTTGTAGATAGGTATGTTGAGTAGTTGCATCCATTAATGAGTGCTCTATAGTTGCTTCTATTGATGATGAAGAGTTGCAGCGAAGAGAAGTGAAGACGTCTATTCAAATCTGGCAGTTGAAGTTTAAATTTCAATCCCGAGTTTGAATTCAGACGTCTGGATGTTTGTATCAGACGTCTAAGCCTGTATAATTATTGTTCCCGAGTTTGAAATCAGACGTCTGGTATTTGTATCAGACGTCTGGTAGTATATAATTTTTGTACAGGGTAGATTTCCAGACGTCTGGGTGCATCTACCAGACGTCTGGTCTTGTCGGTTTTGTTGTTCCAGAGGATATTTTCAAACGTCTGACTTGTGCACTCAGACGTCTGAAAACTGTGCATGTCCTTTTTGTGCATGTTTCTTATTGCTTCTTTGATCTTATCGACTTGTAGTCTCTTGTATTGTTCTTTGCACCTTGTTCTTGTCTTTCTAGTGATGTTGCTCTAGCAAGTTCCTGTATATATACATATATATGTACATTTGATTTTCATTGTATAGTTGTTGTCATTAAAACCATGGATTTGATTTCCTAACAATCTCCTCCTTTTTTATGATGACAACTATACAATGTACTTATATGTAATTTTATAAATCTCCCCCTGAATATGTGCTTTCCATTATCTCTCCCCCTTTGTCATTATCAAAAAAGAACGAGGGAATCATATTTGCAATTTCCTTTTGTTTCGCCGAGTACCTGTAATAAAAATCATTTTTTGGTACCCACTTACTATGTTATGGTCCGGGGGGTTATATCTTTGGAAACCATACCCATTTGGGTGTAGTTGAACCTTTATAAATTTAATTTTCATTATTAACTACCGTATCAAAATAATCATCAATGTATTTTTCTCTATTTTTCCAATTAACAGGAACCCAAATACTTAGATAATTTTTATTCATATTTCCGTTCAATGATTTTGTACTTCTAGAGAAATTATAAATATTATTGGCCATACCAGTATTTAAATTTCTATAAGAATTTGATCTAGACTTTACTCGAAATTTAGTACTAGCACTAACATTTTTTCTATACATGAAAGTGTATCTAGTGCTATTTCTACGATCAGTTTTATTATATCCTAAACCACTTTTGTCATGTAAAGGTCTAGAACTAGATAAAATCATGTTTAAATCGTTTTGACCTTTTTTAAATTTTGTGACTTCAGTATTAAGTTTATCAAATTTAGCTTTGAAGTAAAAATTATTATTTTCAAAAGAAATATTACTGTTTTTCAAAATATCAATTTGCTTGTTTAATTCAGAATTTTCCCTTTTTATCGTACAGTTCTCATTTTCGAGAAGAAAAATTCGAGATTCTGAATTATCTAAAGATGATTGTAATAAATCATTTTGTCTTTTCAAATCCGTAATTTCTTTTAGAAAAATTTCCTTTTCTTTATCAAAGATAGTATTTTTATTTTGCAAAACATTGATTTCCTCTAAAAGATCGTTGTTTTTATCTTCTAACTGCTCATTTTCTTTTTGTATGAAATATTTTTGTGAAACAAGTTCTTCTACGGTATTTTCAAAACATTTAGTTTGTTTTATCAAAAATTTATTTTCCTCTTTTAAACTGGAAATTTCTTTCTCACAGTCTTTTAACTTATCTAAAGCAATTCTATTAACTTTATTCAAGGTTTTATAATCTTTTAATAATTCATCATGTGCTAACAGAAGATCTTTATATAAAGAATCTAAGCATACCGATTGTGATCTGAGTTTAGCCATGAAGCATTTGTTTGTCTTCTCCTTTGATTCTTCTTTATTGCTCTTCCTCTTCCTATTGCCTTGAGTAGATGTAACAACCCGCATATTTTAAAGTTTTGAATATTTAAATATTTTATTTAAATATAGAATCGTTAATCGGATTAAGGTCCGAAAAACTACTTTTTGCAAACAATCGAATTGGGACTCGAGACCACTTCCATTGAGTCCAAAACGGCGTTTGCGACTTTTTTAAGTATAAACATCGATATCTTTGGAGCTAGCTAGAATTTCGACCTTTTCACTTAGGGTTTTGGGTTTGGGTTTCAGCCCATTTACTCAACATATCAACCCAACTCCACTCCACTCCTCTTCCTTACTTCATAATATTTCCTACAACTTAAGCTTTAGCAAAAATGGTGGTGGAGATGGGAAATTAAAATCCTAAACCCTAGTTTCTTTAGCAAATACAAATTCTTGCTCCAAATTCAAAGAGAAGCTTTGGTAAGTATCTCTATCTTCTTCTCCAACTCAATCTCTCTTTAATTTCAGAAATTTCCTAAACCTAACTTAGGAAATGTTCTTCTTTTGAGCTTTGATTCTAGCTTCTTGAGTTGTGGTTGAAGAGACGTTGATCTTCCTTTGCATTCAAGCTTCTCCTTCATCATTTTCGGGATTAAAGGTGAGTTTTTGAACTCACATCTATTTCTATAGATATCGTTGTTGTTGGGTATGAATTCCTAACACTTATTCATATACATTTGCTTTCGATTTGGATTGAATTGGTGAATTGTTCTATTTTTGGTTTTTGGAATCCAATTTTTGTAAAAATCCAATCTTTGATGTTTGAAAACGTTAGTGGAGTGTTTCGGAGGGCCATACAAGGCTGGGTTGTCGTTTGGCGTAAATCCTCAATCGATGTTGCTCATTCATTCGCTTCCATCCGCGTTATCGAATTTGCCCCAAAGAGGCTAGACTGAATTGTGCTTCTGGAGCAGGTTCAGTCGACTGAACCAGGGGTTCAGTCGACTGAACCAGAATATTGGAATTTTTCAGAAGCAGGTTCAGTCGACTGAACCAGTGGTTTAGTCGACTGAACCAGACCCAGGAAATTGCCTGGGTCTGTATCAGTCGACTGACCATCTGGGTCAGTCGACTGACTCTGGGGATACGAAATATGTATCCCTATGTCAGTCGACTGACCACCTGGTCCAGTCGACTGACCTGATCATCTCAACCTACCTAATTATTTTGTTTTGATTTCCAACCTTTATCGATTCAAGGTTATCCGATTTGTTGTCATCATTTATTATCTATTTTGATGACTTCTATTTCAGGATTTTTGGGTATGTCCATTTTGATGGATTCGGCATCGATTTCGATGGGTTTGATTCATGTCTTTGAACGAGAATTTTTGATGGTTGATTGTTTCTACAATCATTTCTGTGTTTTGTCACTTTAAAACACAAAGGTTTCTATACTAGTAGTAAATATTCAAACTCTTTACAAAGACAATTTCAACTCTATTTTTAATACAAAGCTCGTTTATAAAACCGTTTTCTAATCTATTAGTATATACAAACCTTTACCTCATTCGTATGAGAAAATCTAATTAAATGGCTTAGCAAAACAAGTGGTATGAAACGCTTGCGTTTACTTCGTCGGTTAATTTATGGACTTGTTCGATTGAAAATCTTGTGACAATTTTCGAGTGGAAATCTACAATTTGTTCGTAAATATTTAAGTTGAGCTAGTGGTTATGGGACATGAAGCTAAACTCTTATATTTACTGGCTTAGTGTAATTCACACTTTTTAATGATCGATGAAGATCATTTTGTGATTTAGACTAGCGATGTGCGATGTCTATTTGTCTGCGAGGGAGACTAAACCCCGTTTTGTGGAACTTCGGTTCAATTTGGCGGGGTAGCGACCCGTGGTCTTCGGACCGTTTGTGGAGCTTCGGCTCAAAATTTATGGTTAACGACCATGGAATAGCGTTCCATTTGTGATACACGTGTTGGTGAGTTTTCATGCTCCCGTTTATGATAGGCCTCCCCCTTTTGTGATTTCTCGATTTCTATTTGATGATTTCTAGAATTTGTGTTTCACCTCTTTATGTGATTGGCAATATTATGTTTGTCAATATTTGTGGTATGGTGAATAAAATAAAGAATATGACATTCTTTTTTGTGCTTTGAGATTTTGGAGATAGTGTATGATTTTGTTGTTGTTTTATATCATATTTGTTCTGGTATGACATTATTATTATCATATGTTCTTATGATATCTCTACTTATATCTCATTCCTTTATCTGATATTTATAGCTAGACTGATCCGTTTATTATTTTCTTATTAAATAATACTCGGGTCAGACCGATATGTTACAGGTGCTTCTGCTTGACTCTTTATCTGGGATCACCTTCTGACTTTTGTCTAACTACATTACATTTGTAGTTTTTGTTGTTATACATTCGAGATATAGACTCCATGATGTATACTTATTCTTTTGTCCAGCACTTGTATCTATTCTTTTGTGATATTGTGGATCTTATATGACCACTACTCTGATGTGCACCTTTTTTTGTTATATATTCATATATGTTTCCGCCTTTGTGATATGAATGTCTATACTGATTTATGTTATGTTTATTTCTATATTTGCTTCCGAAGGCCTCATAGCCACTGTGTAGTAGCTTTGAGTTTGTATCGGTATGTCGGATTTCCTCTTGAAATGAAATGCATGTTATACTATCTGACATATAGGTGCTCGCACAAGGCAATTGCACAGATGGTCGCTCCTCAATAGCCTTATTCTTCGCGCTAATCGACAGCATTACCCAGTAGTGTTCTTGGCTAGTGTGAGCATAGAGGTGGGGCGTCACAGCTTGGCATCAGTGCCAAACTTCGGAAAAATGTAGAATAATCAAGCAAGGATCATTGTCCTAAGTCTTTCTTAGGAGTCGTGCCATAGGATTTAATTCGAGTCTTCGTACCGTTCTATCCTATTTCTTTTTATGATGCCTTGTTTTATCAATCAAGTATGTTTGATATTCATTCTGAGATTAACCTTTTTCTCTTTCCGTTATTTCTTAAAGAAAAGAAATGGTTAGACCTGGTCGTCCCAGCGCCGGTCAATCTAGTGCTACTCCCCAGGATGGAGTATTTATGTCTGCTTAGCAACTTCTTGATCTTGTAAGAAATGCTCAAGCTGTCAGACCTATTCCTGAGCCCGCACATCCTAAATCTGGGTTTGCACGCTATTGCGGTGATTACACCAATTTGGGTGGAAAGCCATTCAAAGGTTCCGAGAGCGTTATAGAAGTCCAGGCTTGGCTTCGAACATGCGACCGCATCATTTCTCGCATGAACCTTATTGATCTTCATCGAGTCAAAGTGGCTTCTAGCATGCTCTAAGAAAGAGCATTAGACTGGTACGAGCTTCTTATCTCCGAATTTATTGAAGCGGACCTTACTTGGAAGCAATTCCGGGAAAGGTTCGAGTTGAAATTCGTGCCGGAAGCTGAGAAAGTATCTTTAGCTCGACGCTTCATTGACCTTGTTCAAGGTGAATCTTCCGTGACGGACTACGTCGCTTCTTTCGAATCTTTATCTAAATATAGGGTCGAGTATATTAATACCCCATTGAAGAAAAACCAGAGATTTGTTTATGGCTTGAACAAGAGCCTCAAAAAGCCATTACTTCTGAAATTAGAAGTTTCTTTTGACAAACTTGTTGATATTGCCCTTCGACTCGAAGAGGCTGATAAAGATAGTGATGCTGAGGTCAAGCAAAATATCAATAAGAAGAGATCTTTTAAATTCAAACCTAATCCCAACAAGAAGGGAAAGCAAGCAACACCGGTAGCAAATACTCCTAACACTCGTCGTGGAGAATGTTACAATTTTGGTTCTAAGGACCATTATGCAAACAAGTGCCCGAAGCCTCTTTTCTGCCGCTAATGCAAGAGTTCGGGCCATACTTTATCTTTGTGTCACAAACTCAAGACAAGAAGGAGGGCAAGCTAAATGTTGTCCAAGCCCCTGCTAACACTTCTCGTGGTCAAGGTATTTCTCATTCTATCCTTGATGGCATCATTATATTTCGTGATCTTCCTATTAGAGTTCTTTTTGATACGGGTGCATTTCACTCTTTTATATCAAAAGAACTTGTTGATGCTTTGTCTTCGAATGTTATTGGCTTGATGACTTCTTTGAGGATTGTGAATCTGGTTGGTGGATCCGCAACACTCAGTTTATTATGTAAAGATGTCGAAATTATTTTGCATGATTACTCTTTCTGTGCCGATTTGCATGTTATGCGTTACCTTGGTTTCAGAATGATTTTGGGAATGGATTGGTTTAACCGTTATGAAGCCCATATCTTATGTCCGGAGCGGACAATATATCTTCGGCATCCTCAATCTGTTAAGCAGATTTCTCTCATTCTGAAATATCCAGATTCCAATTCAAAAGCATCCTTGTATTCTCTAAATCCTCATGATGGCAATAATGATGATGAGGAAGATGTCATTTCTCTCATTCACATTGTTCGTGAATTTCCTGACATATTCGAGCCCGTTCTAGGATTACCACCTAAGCGAGAAATTGAGTTCCGAATTAATCTAGTCCCTGGAGCTCTAGCTATTACTCGTCCTCCTTATCGTATGTCCAATAAAGAAAATGAGGAGATGCGTAAACAATTATCTGAATTGGAAGCGAAGCAATTTATTCAATCTAGTTCCTCTCCATGGGGAGCTTCGGCTATTTCGTGAAGAAATCTGATGGTACACTTAGGCTTTGCGTTGACTACCGCAAGCTTAACGATCTCACCATCAAGAATAAATATCCCTTGCCTCGGATTGATGATTTATTCGATCAGCTCAGTGGTGCTAAAGTCTTTTCACAGTTAGACTTAGCAACCGGTTTTCATCAGCTTCACATTGCAGAGGATAGCATTCCTTTGACATCGTTCCATACTCGTTATGGATCTTATGAATGGCTTGTTATGCCATTTGGCTTGACGAATGCTCCAGCATATTTCGTTGACCTTATGAATCGAGTTTTCAAAGACTTCCTCGATCGATTTTTTCTCATCTTTATAGATGATATTCTTATTTATTCTAAAACCGAGGAAGAGCATGAAAAACATCTTCGGATTGTATTGGAAACTCTTAGGAGCAACCAATTGAAAGCAAAGTTTTCTAAATGCCACTTTTGGCAATCTCGTGTGAAATTTTTGGGACATATCATTTCTGAATCCGGAATTTCCATGGACCCTTCAAAGATTGAAGCGATTCAAAATTGGAAGAGACCGGAGAGTGTGATGGAAATTCGTAGCTTTCTCGGATTGGCGGGCTATTACCGTCGGTTCATATAAGACTTTTCTAAGATTTCTGTACCTCTTACTAAATTGACTAAGAAGGGAGTTAAATACATTTGGTCAGACAAATGTGAAGCTTCATTTCAAGAATTAAAAGGACTCCTTTCCGATGCTCCTATTCTTGTGATTCCCGATGGGAACCAAGATTTTATTGTTTATACCGATTCTAGTCGTGTTGTGTTGGGTGCCGTTCTCATGCAGCGGGAATGTGTTATTGCTTATGCTTCTAGGCAATTAAAGCCTGCCGAGACTAGATATGCCACTCATGATTTAGAGCTCGCGGCTATCGTATTCGCCCTTAGAATTTGGCATCATTATCTTTTGGGAGAGAAATTTGTTCTCTACACCGATCACAAATCTTTGAAGTATTTATTTTCTCAAAAGGAACTTAACTTGCGTCAACAGCGTTGGCTCGAATTTCTTGCATCGTATGATCTTGATATTCTTTATACTCCCGAAAAAGGAAATCTTGTTGCTGATGCCCTTAGTCGTAAGCAACAAGCGGTTGTTTCTATGATGATATCTGAATGGAATGATCTCGCGACTTTATCCACTTGTGAGATTCGAGATCGTGAATCCGATTTATGTTCATCTCTTGTTTTATGTAGCCTTGAGGCTCATCCTTCTCTTTTAGACCGCATTCTTGAAGCTCAAAAGCGTGATCCCGAATTGGTTCTTCTTAGCCAAAGTTGTAGGGATAAAATTGATATTGAAGGTTTGAAGGACTTTGATATTGATGCTCGTGGCGGTATTCGAAAATTTGGTTGACTTATTGTGCCAAATATTAATGATCTTCGTAAAGATATTTTAGAAGATTCTCATCGTTCTAAATTTACCATTCATCCCGGTAGTAGTAAAATGTACGCGGATATGAAGCGACTTTATTACTGGGAGGAAATGAAATCCGATATTGCTAACTTTGTAAAGCGTTGCATGACTTGCCAACTTGTTAAGGCCGAGCATCAAAGGCCCGGTGGGTTATTGCAACCATTGGAAATTCCTATATGGAAGTGGGATCAAATTTCCATGGATTTTATTGACGGTCTTCCCCGTTCTCGTTCGGGCTATGATAGCCTATGGGTGATAGTAGATAGACTTACAAAATCCGCCCATTTTATTCCCGTCCGGTCCAATCAGACCGTACCTATTTTGGCTAAACTCTTTGTCAAGGAAATTGTTAAATTGCATGGAGTTCCAACTTCTATTGTTAGCGATCGGGATCCATTATTTACTAGTGGTTTTTGGATAGGTCTTCAAAAAGCTTTGGGAACGAAGCTTAATTTTAGCACCGCTTATCATCCTCGGTCCGATGGACAAACCGAGCATGTAAATCAAACTCTTGAAGATCTTCTTCGTGCATGTGTTCTTGATTTTGGTGGAAGTTGGGAAGATCATATTTCTCTTGTTGAATTTTCCTATAATAATAGCTTCCAATCTAGTGTTGGTATGGCACCTTTCGAGGCACTATACGGAAGGCCATACCGATCTCCTTCATGTTGGCTTGAAGTCGGTGAGAAGCTGGTTTTAGGTCCAGATTTTATTCGTGATGCCACAGAAAAGATCGATCTTATTCTTCATAGGATGAAAGAAGCTCAAAGTAGACAAAAATCCTATGCCGATAATCGAAGAAGGAAATTAGAATTTTCTGTGGGAGATTTTGTGTTTATTCGTGTTTCACCTATGAAGGGTGTTGTGCGTTTCAGTCGATCGGGAAAATTAGCACCTTGATATATTGGCCCATTTTCCATCACCGAACGCATTGGTTTCGTGGATTATCGCCTTTCATTACCGGCTCAGTTTTCTGCTATTCATGACGTATTCCACGTTTCTCAACTACGGAAATGCCTTCGGGATTCCGATTCTATCCTTGAGCCCGGTGTTATTGAAGAAATTGAAGTTTCGCCTAATTTGACTTATGAGCAACAACCTATCTGTATCATTGCTTCGGAGATTAAACGCCTTCGAAATAAAGATGTTCCTCTTGTGAAAGTTTAGTGGTCCTCAAATCCTAAGGATTGCTCTTGGGAATCCTGAGAATTCATCGAGCGAACACACCCGGACTTGCTCTCTCGTGCACCTTAAGGTGAACTTTTTATTTCAAATTTCTTCTTTTTGTGTTAATATGCTTTTGTTGTTGTTACTTCTTATTTATTTCTTAAAGATTGCGAGGACGCAATTTCTTTAAGATTGCGAGGACGCAATTTCTTTAAGGAGGGGAGTCTGTAACAACCCGCATATTTTAAAGTTTTGAATATTTAAATATTTTATTTAAATATAGAATCGTTAATCGGATTAAGGTCCGAAAAGATACTTTTTGCAAACAGCCGAATTGGGACTCGAGACCACTTCCATTGAGTCCAAAACGGCGTTTGCGACTTTTTTAAGTATAAACATTGATATGTTTGGAGCTAGCTAGAATTTCGACCTTTTCACTTAGGGTTTTGGGTTTGGGTTTTAGCCCATTTACTCAACATATCAACCCAACTCCACTCCACTCCTCTTCCTTACTTTATAATATTTCCTACAACTTAAGGTTTAGCAAAAATGGTGGTGGAGATGGGAATTTAAAATACTAAACCCTAGTTACTTTAGCAAATACAAATTCTTGCTCCAAATTCAAAGAGAAGCTTTGGTAAGTATCTCCATCTTCTTCTCCAACTCAATCTCTCTTTAATTTCAGAAATTTCCTAAACCTAATTTAGGAAATGTTCTTCTTTTGAGCTTTGATTCTAGCTTCTTGAGTTGTGGTTGAAGAGACGTTGATCTTCCTTTGCATTCAAGCTTCTCCTTCATCGTTTTCGGGTTTAAAGGTGAGTTTTTGAACTCACATCCATTTCTATAGATATCATTGTTGTTGGGTATGAATTCCTAACACTTATTCATGTACATTTGCTTTCGATTTGGATTGAATTGGTGAATTGTTCTATTTTTGGTTTTTGGAATCCAATTTTTGTAAAAGTCCAATCTTTGATGTTTGAAAACGTTAGTGGAGTGTTTCGGAGGGCCATACAAGGCTGGGTTGTCGTTTGGCGTAAATCCTCGGTCGATGTTTCTCGTTCGTTCGCTTCCATCCGCGTTATCGAATTTGCCCCAAAGGGGCTAGACTGAATTGTGCTTATGGAGCAGGTTCAATCGACTGAACCAGGGGTTCAGTCGATTGAACTAAAATATTGGAATTTTTCAGAAGCAGGTTCAGTCGACTGAACCAGTGGTTCAGTCAACTAAACCAAACCCAGGAAATTGCCTGGGTCTGTATCAGTCGACTGACCATCTGGGTCAGTCGACTGACTCTGGGGATACGAAATATGTATCCCTATGTTAGTCGACTGACCACCTGGTACAGTCGACTGACCTGATCATCTCAACCTACCTAATTATTTTGTTTTGATTTCTAGCCTTTATCGATTCAAGGTTATCTGATTTGTTGTTATCATTTATTATCTGTTTTGATGACTTCTATTTCGAGATTTTTGGGTATGTCCATTTTGATGGATTCGGCATCGATTTCGATGGGTTTGATTCATGTCTTTGAACGAGAATTTTTTATGGTTGATTGTTTCTACAATCATTTCTGTGTTTTGTCACTTTAAAACACAAAGGTTTCTATACTAGTAGTAAATATTCAAACTCTTTACAAAGACGATTTCAACTCTATTTTTAATACAAAGCTCGTTTATAAAACCATTTTCTAATCTATTAGTATATACAAACCTTTACCTCATTCGTATGAGAAAATCTAATTAAATGGCTTAGCAAAACAAGTGGTATGAAACGCTTGCGTTTACTTCATCGGTTAATTTATGGACTTGTTCGATTGAAATCTTGTGACAATTTTCGAGTGGAAATCTATAATTTGTTCGTAAATATTTAAGTTGAGCTAGTGGTTATGGGACATGAAGCTAAACTCTTATATTTACTGGCTTAGTGTAATTCACACTTTTTAATGATCGATGAAGGTCATTTTGTGATTTAGACTAGCGATGTGCGATGTCTATTTGTTTACGAGGGAGACTAAACCCCGTTTTGTGGAACTTCGGTTCAATTTGACGGGGTAGCGACCCGTGGTCTTCGGACTGTTTGTGGAGCTTTGGCTCAAAATTTATGGTTAGCGACCATGGAATAGCGTTCCATTTGTGATACACGTGTTGGTGAGTTTTCATGCTCCCATTTGTGATAGGCCTCCCCCTTTTGTGATTTCTGGATTTCTATTTGATGATTTCTAGAATTTGTGTTTCACCTCTTTATGTGATTGGCAATATTATGTTTGTCAATATTTGTGGTATGGTGAATAAAATAAAGAATATGACATTCTTTTTGGTGCTTTGAGATTTTGGAGATAGTGTATGATTTTGTTGTTGTCTTATATCATATTTGTTCTGGTATGACATTATTATTATCATACGTTCTTATGATATCTCTGTTTATATCTCATTCCTTTATCTGATATTTATAGCTAGACTGATCCGTTTATTATTTTCTTATTAAATAATACTCGGGTCAGACCGAGATGTTATAGGTGCTTCTGCTTGACTCCTTATTTGGGATCACCTTCTGACTTTTGTCTAACTACATTACATTTGTAGTTTTTGTTGTTATACATTCGAGATATAGACTCCATGATGTATACTTATTCTTTTTTCCAGCACTTGTATCTATTCTTTTGTGATATTGTGGATCTTATATGACCACTACTCTGATGTGCACCTTTTTGTGGTATATATTCATATCTGTTTCCGCCTTTGTGATATGAATGTCTGTGACTGATTTATGTTATGTTTATTTCTATATTTGCTTCCGAAGGCCTCATAGCCACTGTGTAGTAGCTTTGAGTTTGTATCGGTATGTCGGATTTCCTCTTGAAATGAAACGCATGTTATACTATCTGACATATCGGTGCTCGCACAAGGCAATTGCACAGATGGTCGCTCCTCAACAGCCTTATTCTTTGCGCTAATCGACAGCATTACCCAGTAGTGTTCTTGGCTAGTGTGAGCATAGAGGTGGGGTGTCATAGTAGATCCCTTTATAGCCATTTGTTCTAGGATGTTGTTACGATCTCTAGAATCCCAGGCTCCGATACCAAATGAAAGTCTATAGTATGGTGGATCGATTACAAATGACAAGTATATAACTAAATTAAACTATAGTGTAACGATAGGCAAGAATGTAAATAAGAATAATCACACCAGGATTTTATACTGGTTCGGACCTCCTGTCCTACGTCCAGTCCCGAAGCTCCTCTTCGGAATTTCCTTTCATCAAATAACCCTCACTTCATCCGGAGGAACAGGTTTACAATAGTAGAGTTTCTTTGTTAACTATGTGTTCTCTATTACACGAATTTTGACTTTATAGTATGATTGAACTTCCTATATCTCTTGGATGATTGAATACAATATTATTCTAGAGAATATAGAAGTGTATGATCTCAGATTTTCAGATTGTATAGCAAGTGGTTGATTAGAACAAGAGATGATCAAGATAGAGAGTCGAGTTGTAAGGTAGTCAGGTGTATTCTTTCTCTTGATTCCTGATGCTATATATAGTTGTAGATATGTATGTTGAGTAGTTGCATCCATTAATGAGTGCTCTATGGTTGCTTCTGTTGATGATGAAGAGTTGCAGCGAAGAGAAGCGAAGACGTCTATTTAAATTTGGCAGTTGAAGTTTAAATTTCAATCCCGAGTTTGAATTTAGACGTCTGGATGTTTGTATCAGACGTCTGAGCCTGTATAATTTTTGTTCTCGAGTTTGAAATCAGACATCTGGTATTTGTATCAGACGGCTGGTAGCATATAATTTTTGTACAGGGTAGATTTCCAGACGTTTGGGTGCATCTACCAGACGTCTGGCCTTGTCTGTTTTGTTGTTCCAAAGGATATTTTCAGACGTCTGACTTGTGCACTCAGACATCTGAAAACTGTGCATGTCCTTTTTGTGCATGTTTCTTGTTGCTTCTTTGATCTTATCGACTTGTAGTCTCTTGTATTGTTCTTTGCACCTTGTTCGTGTCTTTCTAGTGATGTTGCTCTAACAAGTTCCTGTATATATACATATATATGTACATTTGATTTTCATTGTATAGTTGTTGTCATTAAAACCATGGATTTGATTTCCTAACACTTCTTCCTCCGTCTCTCACCATCTTTGTGACGACCCGCCCTTTACGAACAACTTAAGCTGACAATAAACCATCCTTGTTCAACTTAAACCGTTCAAATGAGACAGATGATCAATTTGGGGTTTTAATATAGAATCGGATACAGAATCACACACAGAATAATACAGAATCTCACAGTGGAAATAAATAATATACATAGTAGTTCATGAAGCTACTACACAAAATACATCAGAGTTTTAGAATTTTAATTATACAATACTAGAGATACATAGAAGTTTACTGATATAAACCAAAATGAACATAAATAAAAAATAATGGATAGAATGGAGTCTTCAACAAGTCTTCGGCTCTATAAATAAGAACTGCTCACACACTGCAATACTCAGGCTGATCCGAGCATAATTAAAAACAAAACACTCGAGTCAGGACTAGAAGTTCTCATGTAAGTAGTCCTACTCAAGTAAAATGTACAGGTAACTCAAGAGATGTTACGGGATTTTCCATCTCTTAATGATCTATCAAACTATTTATATATACAACAGATTACACTATATATGTAGTGTCTATCCGTAATATAAAATATCAAAATAGCGTTAAGGCTTTACATTGATCCCCCTTAACACGTTTTTAAGCATTATCGTACATTTTACATTTGACACCACCAGTAGCACATCGGTAGTCAGGGATATGCCGTGATACGACAACACTAAACCAGAATTGCATGGGTCTCGTATAGGAATAAAAGTATGACAAGGCACGTGAGGCAATGCCCAAGGTAGGATACTACCAGTTTACCCTTCCCGGCTGGTGGTAACGCATCATAGCCATGATCGCCCACCGCATCCAACACTCCCATAATCGAAGGGTGATCACCAATAACAACCGAAATAGTATATTCAAACGAAGAACTACGTCCGCTCGGGGTAGCTAACCCACTTGGTCGGTACGGCTCCTGTTTTAGTCATTTCAAATTGGCAGAAGTGCCAAGCTAATCCATCATCGTTCTCTTTTTTCAAATCCAACAAACGTTCGCCAAATCCAACCACTTCATTCTTGATCATCACTTTACGTACCCGGTTATTAAAGTGGTTCCGGTATCGACAGAGAGTATGCCCATATCCGGCCCCGGTCTCTTTATTAATTAACGTCATTTTCACACCGATTGGATATTTTATTAAATAAATATATCTTATTTTCAAATATCATATTCTCATTTGACTTCCACAAATTTGGATTTAAAGTCCAAAAATTCAATTTTAAACAAATAATTCATTTTTACTAAATTATCCAAATTTAATAACTTTTCAAATTAACCGAGTTAATTAAGTCTTAAAATACAAAAGCTTTGTAATTAAATATTTAATTTAATTAAACTTCGAAAATTAACTTACTTAAACACTATTAATTAAACTTTAATTTAAACAATTTAATCATTATATTTTTAATTCAATTAAATCAATTAAAGATTTTTTTTCAAATCTTTATTTTAAAATTCCATTATTATATTTTGATTCAATCAAATCAAATTAAAATTAAATTAAATCTTCATTTAAAATTTAATTACATATATAATATTAACACTTCATTAAATTTCAAATAATCAACTTAACGAGTTTTAAAATCGTTAACATTTAACATAACCATTATTAATTTAGTTTCATAATTTAAAATAGTTCAATTTACCTTTCGTTTTAAAATCTAAATTAAGTTAATAAATTTCAAATTTTAATATTAAACTCAATGAAAAATTTAAATTATTAATTCACGTTAAATTTTCAAATTCTTTCTTAAATATTAAATATCTAAAATTTACCAATCGGTGTTTATTATTTAATTTTCTATCTTAGGCCAAGTGATTTAATTTGGGTATTTATCATTTCAACCCATATGTCGGTTCAAATTCAATGTCCAAATCAATGTATACAACAACAATATAACAGTGACAGGTATCAATAAATCAACCGTCGTCCAACATTCAAACTTTCCATAGTTAACGGGTTTTACATGCAATTGGGACTCTAATCAAACATTTAAACTATTTCAGCTAAATCATATATCACAGTGTCAAATACCAATGGTTCCCAATTTCAATATCGATCGTAATCATCAACCGACTATTTATAATTATCAACCAACTATTTATAATTATCAACCGATATTTTATAATTTTTCAACTAATTATTTATAACATCGCAGGATACTTGCTTATGAAAATCAAATCGTGAGCTTAGAATCGCTCACCTTCATGGCTATCGACAAGCAGATATGGCGATACGGATACACGTACACGTGTACGAGCTACGCTACAATGCGATGTATGGTTTGATGGAGTGAACGACGTACGGTCGAGGCTTCGAACAACGAACTCGGCGTTCAGGAGTTTGCAAGCGGGTTCGGGTATGGCTTCGGCGAGGGAAGGCTTCGATTCGGTTTCGGGTGGTGGAAGCGGACTGGTTGTAGGCTCAGTGCTGGCTAAGGAGGCTGGGTCTAGTGGTGTTCAAGGTGGTAGCGACGGTTCGGGTTCGGAGCTGGGAGTGGTGGGTGGAGGAAAGAGGTTGGTGGAGTGGGTTGGTGAGGTGGGCTGTTAGGCAGCAGGTGCTCGGGTGATGTTGGGTTCGGGTTTCGGTAGCTGGAGGGTGGCAGGATTTCAGCGGTGGAAGGTTACAGATGGGAGGTGGGAAAATGGGGACTGGGTGGTGGGTTAAGGAGCAGGTCGGGCGATGGTGGGCTGCAAGCTAGTTAATGTGGAGCTTCGGGTGGGTAGGTTGGTAAGGTAGTGACTTTGAGGTGGTGGTCAGGGCAGAGGGAGGTGGACAGGGGCGGAGGGGAGTTCGGGTTCGCGGAGGAGATGGGTCGGACAAAGTGCAGTGTGTGTTCGAGGAGGTAGGCGGAGACTGGGAGGTGAGTCGGACGAAGGGGAAGAGGCTAAGAGGTGAGCCGGGTGGAGGGGAGGAGGCGGAAGCTGGAGGGACAGTGGTTAGGTTGGCAGCAGGTGGGAGGTTCGGCGGTCGGGTTGTGGCTTCGGGCTGGTGGTCGGTGGGTATGCAGGCTGGGCAGGCGGGCGGTGGTTCGGGTGGGGAGCGTTCGGGTCCGGCTGCTGGTGGTTGCGGGTTTTCGGGTGGAGGAGCATACGACAGTGGAGGTTGGAGCGGCTAGGTGAGGGTGGAGAAGAAGAAAACGGTGGAGGTGGTTTACGTGAATTAGTATGCTTGGCTATATATATTTTTATAACTTTACTACTTTTCTCCAGAAATTTGCAAATGAAGAGGATGAGGAGAAGGCACGTATAAATAGAAGAAAGGAGTGACTGAGGCTCATTAAATGCAGCATTTAATTCACCTGGCTGCGCATGCAAGGAATATAGGCTGAAAAGAAATAATGTTGTCTGTGAAAAGAATGTGTAATGATTACCTCGGGCACGGTCACAGACCAATATTTCAACCATGTAGCGTTTTACAATGGAAGCCAAAATACAAAAAAAATATACCGCGGAGACCAGCGCGACAAGACAAATCCAACAATGTACTCAAATCTGTGCTACGATGTTCGTAGCAAAATCTCATCTGTCGCCGCTGTTACCGCTTCAAAATTTGACGACAACGATAATTCTAGATAAACGGAGCTACACAGGTCGGAATTGGACGGAACGAACTTTGACGTTTTAATCAGAAAATTTTCTAGATCATTTCTATGTAAAAATATTCATACTTTAAAATTTGATAATTTGCACTAAAAATTTGTGCTGATTAAGTTTCGGACGAATTTCGACGCGAAACAAATTTTGTTTGTCGTATTAAAATGGACGCATATCAAATATCTAGTTTTCGTTGTCAAATTTTTATTTTTAAAAATAATTTTTATTTTAAAATCTTTGTTAAAATCTTATTTTTGTTAATACCCTAGGTATTTATTTTGATGACAACAACCACATAAATATTACTACTAACGTATCTCCGAGTTATGCAGTCATATCAGATATATTATGGAGACATTTACAGAGATAAACAAGAATACAGTGGAAGCAAATGAATCATAGAGGAAGATTAATCGGAGCAATTGAAGAACAAAACCCAATTAGAGAAGAATGCTGAAGGAAAAGGTGTTTGAAGTGATGAGGAGTTGGTTGAACCTTAGAATACCTTGTTAAAGATCTCATGGCAATTATAATTGAAGATCATCAATTATTGACCTCAACTGAATCACAAAAATCCACAATTATAAGGTAATTTGAAATGCTGAAAATTTGCAACACTTTTTGCAACACACCGATGTCGACATAGGGGTACCTAGGATGTCGACATGCTAGTCGTTTTTCAGAATTTCAAATTCTAAATGAAGAGACATTTCCCTCCACCTCTTCACCAAAAGACACGTCTCTTTAACCACTATATAAAGGCCGTTGAAAACAAATTTTAACATCAAGATTTCTCATTTCTCTTACTCCTTCCCCAAACGTTTGCAAAAGAAATCCATTGCATACTCTTCCAATCTCCTTGCAAATCAATACTATTTCATTCCAATTCTTCACCGATTTGCAAACCACATAATATCATAGAGTTGTACTTGAATTCACATCATTCTCTCTTTGATTTCATCCTATTCCTCAAAGAATTCAAAGATATATTACCATTGGAGGTGTATAGGATCATTGTACCGAACCTATAAGAATCTGTATTGAAGATACGACTACTTGCCATAGTTTGTTGTTGGTGATAAGGAGAAGGTGTTCTTGTAGCCTGTAAAATCAAGAGGGTGTGTCTTGTAGCCCGTGAAACCAAGATTGTAAAGGTGTTATTACCACCCATGGAAAGCCAGCGATTATAGTGGAATTCTGCATGATAGAGTGACGGACTTGATGTTGGATTGGTTAATCCGAACCAATATAAAAATCTGGGTGTTATTTACATTACTGCATTTTACTTTATTACTTACTTATTCTTTGATTACTTCTTTCTGTTTGCAATTTGAGTGAACACAGTTTATATTCATAAGTAAGTAGTTAATACACATTTCACCACTTCTAGTGTCTGAATAGCCATAAGATCCAACATTGTATTGTAGACACTCCAGTTTCCAACATTTGGTATCAGAGCATTGGTTTTCAAAAATTCATAACTTGGTTTTTGAAAAGTATATATGGCTAATGACACTAGTAACACATTTTTAACACTTTTGTAGAATGGCAATCTACCTCTAGACCCCCTCTATTTGATGGCGGTGGTTATGCATATTGGGCTTGTAGGATGAAATATTATTTGCAGTCTAATGGTTTGGATATTTGGAACATTACCCAAATAGAGTACATAGAGCCTTAAACTGAATATTCAAAATGGACACTAGACAAAAGACACAAGCACTTAATAACTCTAAGGCCATGAACATTTTATTTTGCTCTGTAGATAGAAATGAATTTAATCGAGTGTCTATTTGTAATTCTACATAAGAAATTTGGAGAACACTGCAAGTCACACATGAAGGCACCAGTAAAGTAAAACAAACAAAGATATCTATGCCAACTAACCAGTTTCAACTCTTTCAAATGAAACAAAATGAGTCTATTTCTGATATTTATTCTAGATTTCAAGATATAGTACATGCCTTAATATCATTAGGAAAGAAAATTACTGAAGAAGACCAAGTCAGAAATATCTTGAATTCACTTCCTAGTGAATGCGATCAGAAGACTTTGGCAATCGAAGAAGCCAATGATGTTAGTACTATGAAAGTAGAAGATTTAATTGGTAACCTAATGTCCTATGAAGTAAAGTTGTAGATTGGAAAAGAGAATCAGGCAAATGAGAAGAAATCACTAGCACTCAATGCAATGATCGACAACGATGAACCAGATGATGATGCTGTTGATGCTGATATCGAGTTTATGACCAAGAAGTTCAAGAAATTCTGAAGTATTGGATAACAAACAAACTTCGAAAAACTAACAACAATAATTCTAGAAATGGAAATGTTGTTAAGTGTTTCGAATGTGATAAACCCGGTCATTTGAAAAGAGACTGCCCCAACCTGAAGAAATCAAAGTACTTTTCAACTTTCAATAAGGAGAGGAAATAGGAATTCAATGCAAAATGGGATGATTTAGATACATCATCAAGTGATAGTGATTCAGAAACAGAAAATGCCAACATGTGCTTCATGGCAAAGGATGACTAGGTATGGAATTTTAATAAAGAAATTACTAATGTTTTGAATGATATGTATTAAGGATATAAAATACTTAGGAAAGAGTACAACAATAGTTTGGCAGAGATAGATAGATTAAAAATATTTAACGAAAGGTTAACTGAAGAAAAACAATGTCTAGAAGATGAAATTGAAAGACTTAATGGGTATAATGATGAAAAGGATTTGACACTTGGAAGTTTTGAAAAACTAAAAAGTCAAAATGGATCCATAAAATCAGAAAATCTTTCAATGAAGTCACAGATCAATGATCTGAATAACAAAATAACATCTCTGGATAATGTTATTCTTAATCGTAATAAGGATTTTGACAAAATGAAAACTGATATTGATAAATTTAACAAAGGGAAGGATAATCTAGAAAAAATATTATCTGCATCTAAACACACTAGGAATAAACATGGACTTGAATACAGCCCTAAGGATAAATCAAAGAAAAATAGTACTCAAAGTACTAAGTTTGTTAAGGCTACCAAGTTCAAACCAAAACCTAGGAAATTAAAGCTAAAACCTCCAAATAGGTTCATTAGTTTATGGGTTCCAAAAAGGTTGGATGATATTGAAAAAGAAAAATATATTGATAATTTTATTAATAAGGTTCATTCATTTAATGATTATATTCTAAAAGGACGTTCAAACTCTTCATGGGTTTGGCATCCTTTAACTTAACCCCATGGACCCCAAAATAAAAAGGGTACCAGTGTGCATATTTTATAATTTTTCAGGAACTAAACAATGTATACTAGATAGCGGATGCTCAAAGCATATGACAAGAAATCTATTGAACTTTGGATAAATATGAAAAGGATTTGTTATTGGCATCGGCAAAGTCGATAACTCTAAAACTCATCTTATTATTTGATAAGTTTATTTCATGTTTTGAATTGATTTGGTTTCCCCTCATATATTTTATTTATATGCATTTATCTCTATATACAAACTCTACATATTGTCTAGTAGTGATTTAAGCGACTCTTTTTCACCCTTTTTGTTGATGACAAAGGGGGAGAAAAGATAGAAATATACTAGGCAAAATGAATAGGGGGAGTGCATAGAGTTAGGGGGAGTCAAATATAAAAATATTATATTTTATCTCTCAACTATTTATATGGTTGTCATCATCAACAGGGGGAGATTGTTAATACCCTAGGTATTGATTTTGATGACAACAACCACATAAATATTACTTCTAACGTATCTTCGAGTTATGCAGTCATATCAGATATATTATGGAGACATTTACAGAGATAAACAAGAATACAGTGGAAGCAAATGAATTATAGAAGAAGGTTAATCAGAGCAATTGAAGAACAAAACCCAATTTGAGAAGAATGCTGAAGGATAAAGGTGTTTGAAGTGATGAGGAGTTGGTTGAACCTTAGAATATCTTGTTAAAGATCTCATGGCAATTATACATGAAGATCATCAACCATTGACCTCAACTGAACCACAAAAATCCACAAATAAAAGGTAATTTGAAATGCTGAAAATTTGCAACACTTATTAGTGTTGCTGTTCATTTTGCAACACATCCATGTCGACATGGGGGTACCAAGGATGTCGACATGCTAGTCGTTTTTCAGAATTTCAAATTTTAAATGAAGAGACATTTCCCTCCACCTCTTCACCAAAAGACATGTCTCTTCAACCACTATATAAAGGCCTCTGAAAATGAATTTTAACATCAAGAATTCTCATTTTCTCTTACTCCTCCAAACATTTGCAAAAGAAATCCATTGCATGCACTTCCAATCTCCTTGCAAATCAATACTATTTCATTCCAATTCTTCACCGATTTGCAAATCACACAATATCAGAGAGTTGTACTTGAATTCACATCATTCTCTCTCTGATTTCATCCTATTCCTCAAAGAATTCAAAGATATATTGCCATTGGAGGTCTATAGGATCATTGTGCCGAACCTACAAGAATCTGTATTGAAGATACGACTACTTGCCATAGGTTGTTGTTGGTGATAAGGAGAAGGTGTTCTTGTAGCTTGTAAAATCAAGAGGGTGTGTCTTGTAGCCCGTGTGATGCAGCCCAGAATGAGACCCGGATTGATGAAGTGTTAGGTCGCGAGCGACCTAACGAGATCTTGAGTCAAGAGCGACCTAACGAGTCGCATGATAAGGAATTACGACCTAGTAGAGATTCGCGACCTAGCGAAGATTGTTTGCAAGCTAACAAGCAACGTGTTTTAGGTCGGTTGCGACCTAGTGGAGACTCGCGACATAACGAAGGTCGCTCGCGAGTTAACGGGCTAAGCATGAAGACACTCGCGCGAGTTAACGTGATAGGTCGCTCAAGCGAGCTACGACATAGCAATGGAAACAAGACAAGTTTAGGTCGCGAACGACCTAACTCTCACATGCCGCTTTCTTTCTCAGGCGAGCTACGACCTAACAAGGAAAACAAATCAAGTTTAGGTCGCGAACGACCTAACTCTCACATGCCGCTCACTTTAGGTCGCTCACTATAGGTCGCGAGACCTTAGGTCGCGAAAATGTCCTGAAGCAATGTTTTTTTTAGGTCGTTCGACCTTATGCTGCTGTGAAGATTAGGTCGCGACCATCCATTTTTAAGTCGCTCAAGTATAGGTCGCAAGACTTAAGTCGCTGGAAGAGCTTAGGTCGCTGCTGCCGAGTGTGTGTTGTATTTTAGGTCGTAACGTTGTATTTCTTATGTCGTTGTAATGTGTTGTAACATGTTTCTTATGTCGCTTTGTATATAAGTCGTAGGTCGCGTCTGTTTTTAGGTCGAAGGGTTGTTAGGTCGTGAACGACCTATGTGTTGTACAAATTTGTGTTGTGTTGAGTTGTAAGCCTATAAATAGGCGGGTGGTGTCATTTGTAACTTTTAGTTGATTTTGAATAAAAACTTTGTTTGTGTGCTTTGTGCCACTTCTTCAATCGGTAGTTGAGTGTGATCTCCTATCTCCACCTTCGGTATTCAAGTGCGCTTGAATCAACGATCGCTGAAGCCGATTCACGGTATCTAGTGCGCTAGATCAACGTACGAAGAATCGTAGATCTTTAAACACGGTATCGTGCGTGATCAATGTGTTTGAGATAGCTAAAATCCGGTATCTTTGGATCAACGGATTTGGGCCATTCGGTATCTTCTATTCCACAATCGCTACTTTCACCGCATCATACATTTTCGTTATCCGCTGCTGCATCATTTGGTATCAGAGCTAGACATAGCTAATCATAGCTAAGCCGAGTCTTGGAGCCAATTCTTTTGAGAGCTAGTAGAAGCCGTGCATAGTTGTTCATTTATAAGTCAAGGCCGAAAGTTTAGTGTCGAAGTTTGTGAAGATTCAATCATGCCGCCAAGAAGAGCTAATCGCCATCAAAATGTTGAAGCATTGTATAGAAGAGAAGAGGCCGATGAGATGGAGCAAAGAATTAACGAAAACTTTAATGAGAAGCTTAATGAAGGAATTGGTCGATTAGAGAAGATGATGTTAGAGATGAATCAAAATCAGAGAAGGGTTTCACCTGAATCTAACCATGGGAGAAGTAGAGTTTCACCACGTTCAAATCGAGAGAGAAGTATTGATAGTGATCATAGAAGTGTGGATCGAGATCGTGATAGGAATGTGAATGATCGTGATCGGAGGAATGTAGGTAGAAGGGATGTTGGTGGAAGAAACAATGGTAGTAGAGATGTTGGTGGTCAGGATCGCCATCGATATACATCAGATTTTGAAGAGGAGTTTGATGGTGGTAGTGTTCATGGACGAAGACAAGGAAGAAATCAGTCGGAGTATGATCACAAGTGGGAGTCTGGGATGAAAACTGAAATACCAAAATTCAAGGGAGGTATGCAAGCCGAGGAGTTTCTTGATTGGTTAGCTTATGTTGAGGAGATTATTGACTTCAAGGAGGTTTAGGAAGATCGTAAAGTAAAGTTGGTTGCTACTAGGTTGAGGGGAAGAGCTATGGCGTGGTGGCAGCAAGCCAAACTTACTAGAGAGCGGATGGGGAAGTCAAAAATTGTTGCTTGGGAAAAGATGAAGAAGATGAAGAAGGCTACTTTCTTACCCTACAATTACCAATCACTAATGTATCAGAGATTACAAAACCTGAGGCAAGGGACAAAGACTATTACTGATTATGCAGATGAGTTCTACCAGTTGATTGCTCGAAATGACATTATGGAGACAGAAGAACAATTGACCGCTAGGTTTGTTGGTGGACTTAGAACACAGATCCAGGATATGGTGAACATGTTCGACCCTAGATCTGTGGCAAAAGCACATCAAAAGGCGTTGGCTTGGGAGAAACAAGGTAGACGTGGAGGAGGTGTGTTTCCAAGTTTTACAGGGCAGAACAAAGGAGCGGGTAGTAGTTCTAATGTTCCTATTGCATCGAGTAAGCCGGTTATTCATGAAGTGGCTAAACCAAAAGTCAATACCAATTTCAAATGCTATAATTGCCAGGAAGTGGGTCACAAGAGCAATGAATGTCCGAAACCAAAGAAGAGAACTATGATTGCTGAGGTGGAAGATGAGGATGTAGAAGAATGTTCTAATTCACTACATGATGAGGAGGAAGAGAATGTGTCGGGAGATGAAGGGTATTCATTGATGATGAAGAGGTCGTGTTTAACACCAAAACAGGAGGAGGAAACTAGCTGGTTGAGGAGTAACATCTTTCAGTCAACGTGCACTATCTTGGGAAGGGTTTGCAAGTTTGTTATTGATGCGGGAAGCTGTGATAATATTATCTCTACAGAAGCTGTGAAGAAGTTAGCATTGAAAACAGAGAAGCATCCGAAACCTTACAAGTTAGCTTGGTTGAGGAAAGGTGGGGAGGTGAAAGTTGGACGAAGAGCTTGTGTTAATTTTTCAATTGGGAAGAAATACAAAGATGAAATTTGGTGTGATGTTGTGGACATGGATGTATGTCATCTGTTGCTGGGGAGACCGTGGCAATATGATAGGGCTGTGCAACATGATGGTCGTACTAACAGTTATAGTTTCATGTTTGAAGGTACTAAAATCACTCTAGTTCCTAAGAAGCGACAACAAGAAGAAAACAAGTTGGAGGAGATTGAAGAGTTGAAAACTTTGTTATCTTTGAAGGAGTTTGTTAAGGAAGTAGAAGAGGAGCCTGAAGTGATTTTGTTGATTGGACGGGAGAGTAATGAAGTGGTTGAGATTCCTGAAGAAGTAAAGCCAGTGCTGGGAGAGTTTGACGATGTATTTCCTGAGGAGCTACCAACGGAGTTACCGCCGTTGAGAGACATTCAACATCAAATTGATCTTGTTCCAGGAGCTGTGTTGCCTCATAGACCACACTACAGAATGAGTCCAAAGGAACACGAGGAGTTGAGAAGGCAAGTGGAAGAGTTGCTTGAACAGGGACGAGTACAGGAAAGTTTAAGTCCTTGTGCCGTGCAGCTTTGTTAGTGCCGAAGAAGGATGGAACGTGGAGGATGTGTACTGATAGTCGGGCACTGAACAAGATTACAGTGAGATACAGATTTCCAATGCCAAGACTTGATGATTTGTTGGATCAGTTGAGCGGGGCTACTATCTTTTCGAAGATTGATTTGAAGAGTGGTTATCATCAAATTCGAATCAGACCAGGGGATGAATGGAAGACAACATTCAAGACGAGAGAAGGATTATATGAATGGCTGGTCATGCCATTTGGTCTTTCGAATGCACCAAGTACATTCATGCGGGTGATGAATCAGATCTTTAGACCATTTATTGGGAAATTCGTGGTGGTGTATTTTGATGATATACTGATATACAGTAGAAGTGCAGAAGAACACTTGCAACATCTGAGAGAAGTGTTGATGATACTGAGACAAGAACAATTTTATGCTGCAACGAAGAAATGCGTGTTCATGACGCATAGTGTTTTATTTTTGGGATATGTTATTTCTGAAGGAGGTATACAGGTGGATCAAAATAAAGTTGAAGCAATCAGAAATTGGCCACAACCCAGTACGATAACAGAAGTTAGAAGTTTTCATGGTTTATCATCATTCTACCGAAGATTCATACCACACTTCAGTAGCGTGATGGCACCGGTTACTGATTGTATGAAGGGGAAGCAATTTTCATGGTCGGAGGAAGCAGGATTTGCTTTTGAGAGAATCAAGGAACTTTTGACGACAGCACCAATTCTAGTGTTGCCGGATTTTCAGTTGTTGTTTGAATTGCATACTGACGCATCGAAGGTTAGAATTGGAGGGGTGTTAAGTCAGAAAGGACGTCCTATTGCATATTTCAGTGAGAAGCTATCGGGAGCTAAGATGAGATATAATACTTATGATGTGGAATTTTATGCTATCGTACAAGCTGTGAAGCATTGGAGACATTATTTGTTTCATAAAGAATTTGTTTTATATACTGATCATGAAGCGTTGAAGCATATGCAGGGACAGGACAAGATTGCAGCTAGGCATGCTTCGTGGATTGCGTACTTACAACAATTTACATTTGTGGTGAAGCATAAATCGGGAATTACGAATAGAGTGGCAGATGCATTGAGTCGAAGGAATCATTTATTGACTACAATGAAGGTTGAAGTGACGGGGTTTGATGTATTACTAGAATTATTTGTTGATGATCCTTACTTTGCGAAGTATGTAGATGAAGTCAAGGAGGGGAAGTCGGAGGAGTTTGTAATGGTGGATGGTTTTCTTTTTAAAGGGAATCGATTGTGCATACCAGAGTGCAGCTTACGAATGAAGATTGTGAAAGAGTTGCATGAAGAAGGACATGTGGGGAGAGACCATACATTACAGTTGATTTCACAGTCATATTTTTGGCCTTCTATGAAGAAAGAGGTTGGAAGATTTGTGGAAAGGTGTCATATCTGTCAAGTTTCCAAAGGGACAGCGACGAATGCGGGATTGTATATGCCATTAACCGTGCCTAACAGACCATGGGTTGATATCAGCATGGATTTTGTTTTGGGTTTGCCTAGAACTCAAAGGGGAAATGATTCTATATATGTAGTGGTAGATAGATTTTCCAAAATGGCACATTTTATCGCTTGTAAGAAGACAGCTGATGCCGTCCGTGTTGCCGAGTTATTCTTTAAAGAAGTGTATCGCTTGCATGGTTTACCAGAATCCATTGTTTCTGATTGGGATACTAGATTTCTAAGTCATTTTTGGCTGAGTTTGTGGAAGATGGTGGGAACAAAGCTAAATTTCAGTAGTGCTTACCATCCGCAGTCCGATGGTCAGACTGAAGTTGTTAACAGATCTTTGGGAAATTTGTTGCGGTGCCTGGTGAAGGATAATCTGAAGAGTTGGGATATGAAGTTATGTCAAGCGGAGTTTGCTCATAATCATGCTATAAACCGTAGTACGGGTTTCAGTCCATTTCAGATTGTATATTCAAGCTTACCAAAGGGGCCATTGGATTTGACGATAGTACCACAACCAAAGGGGACAGTTAAACGGGCTGTTGATTTTGTTGATGGATTGGCAGAATGCCATAAAATCGTTCAGGAATGATTGGAGAAAGTGAATGAAAAATATAAAAGATCTGCGGATTTGAAACGAAGAAGCGTTGAATTTAAGGAAGGAGATTTAATATATGCTGTACTAACAAAAGATCGTTTTCCAATGGGAACATACAATAAACTTAAAGCTCGAAAGATTGGTCCTGTAACGATTGTGAAATGGATCAATGAAAACGCTTATAAGTTGAAGCTGCCGGAGGATGTGTACACTTCTGACGTGTTTAATGTTAAACATCTTATACCATATCATGGGGATGAGCTTGTTGTGGAAGAGGAGGGCGCAAATTCGAGGACGAATTTTTCCCAACCAAGGGAGGATGATGCAGCCAAGAATGAGACCCGGATTGATGAAGTGTTAGGTCGCGAGCGACCTAACGAGATCTTGAGTCAAGAGCGACCTAACGAGTCGCATGATAAGGAATTACGACCTAGTAGAGATTCGCGACCTAGCGAAGATTGTTTGCGAGCTAACAAGCAACGTGTTTTAGGTCGGTTGCGACCTAGTGGAGACTCGCGACATAACGAAGGTCGCTCGCGAGTTAACGGGCTAAGCATGAAGACACTCGCGCGAGTTAACGTGATAGGTCGCTCAAGCGAGCCACGACATAGCAATGGAAACAAGACAAGTTTAGGTCGCGAACGACCTAACTCTCACATGCCGCTTTCTTTTTCAGGCGAGCTACGACCTAACAAGGAAAACAAATCAAGTTTAGGTCGCGAACGACCTAACTCTCACATGTCGCTCACTTTAGGTCGCTCACTATAGGTCGCGAGACCTTAGGTCATGAAAATGTCCTGAAGCAATGTTTTTTTTAGGTCGTTCGACCTTATGCTGCTGTGAAGATTAGGTCGCGGCCATCCATTTTTAAGTCGCTCAAGTATAAGTCGTAAGACTTAAGTCGCTGGAAGAGCTTATGTCGCTGCTGCCGAGTGTGTGTTGTATTTTAGGTTGTATCGTTGTATTTCTTATGTCGTTGTAATGTGTTGTAACATGTTTCTTATGTCGCTTTGTATATAAGTCGTAGGTCGCGTCTGTTTTTAGGTCGAAGGGTTGTTAGGTCGTGAACGACCTATGTGTTGTACAAATTTGTGCTGTGTTGAGTTGTAAGCCTATAAATAGGCGGGTGGTGTCATTTGTAACTTTTAGTTGATTTTGAATAAAAACTTTGTTTGTGTGCTTTGTGCCACTTCTTCAATCGGTAGTTGAGTGTGATCTCCTATCTCCACCTTCGGTATTCAAGTGCGCTTGAATCAACGATCGCTGAAGCCGATTCACGGTATCTAGTGCGCTAGGTCAACGTACGAAGAATCGTAGATCTTTAAACACGGTATCGTGCGCGATCAACGTGTTTGAGATAGCTAAAATCCGGTATCTTTGGATCAACGGATTTGGGCCATTCGGTATCTTCTATTCCACAATTGCTACTTTCACCGCATCATACATTTTCGTTATTCGCTGCTGCATCACCGTGAAACCAAGATTGTAAAGGTGTTCTTGCCACCTGTGGAAAGCGAGCGATTATAGTGGAATTCTGCATCATTAAGTGCAGGACTGGATGTAGGATTGGTTAATCCGAAGCAGTATAAAAATCTAGATGTTATTTACATTACTGCATTTTATTTTATTACTTACTTATTCTTCGATTACTTCTTTCTATTTGCAATTTGAGTGAATACAGTTTTATATTCATAAGTAAGTAGTTAATACACATTTCACCACTTCTAGTGTCTGAATAACCTTAAGATCCAACATTGTGTTGTAGACACTCCAGTTTTCAACATTTTTAAACATTGAAAAATCTAGGTCGTTATAATCTCCCCCACTCAAAACTTTTCGTCCTCGAAAAGAACGGAATTAAAGAACCAAAAGATAAACAGAAGGATAGAAATAGATTTGGGCATGAACTACCACTACAAGAAAAATGGTTTTTTGCAGCTCCATATAACAACATTTAATTCAAAAAGCTGTGATTGTTCAAATTTACTTTCATATATAATTAAATATAAAAAAGAAAACGCTGCGTAACCACTAATGTTTTGGCGGGGATATGACTCTTTTCGCGGCCTCATTTTTATTCTTTTCGCTTCCAACCAAATAACACTTCATCTCAAAATCTCATGCTTGCCAATGTTGATTTCCCTGCCTTATAATCCTACCACACAGACGCGTGCACTGATGGTACTCCTCCACTGCTACAATGACGATTTTGAAAATTAGGGTTTTCCACGTAAGTAATTTTGACTTCTTTATCGAATTTTGGGTATTCGCAATTTAGTTGAGATAAGCGTGGGTTCTGCGAATTTTAAAGCGATCGAGTTTCCACTATGATATTTATGAATTTAGTTTTTTTAAATCCACTTCCCATTTTGTAACTACTACTCATTTTAGTTTTACGGCAGATAGGATGTGTGATTCATCAACGTCATCAGGATCGATGCTTTGCGAAGTCTATTTGAATTTTAATTCGGTCGGTTTCAGATGTTTCTACAATTTTGAATACTTTAAGTACAGTTTAAATTTTATCTCTATTATGCATTTTTCCTTCAATCTGAATAAGTAATTTGTAGTAAATGCAACATCATACTGACTTTCATCAGAGGATACCAGAGGATCGGTGAAAACATAACCAAGGGAACTCCAGATATTCATGAAGCAATTGATGTGAGTATTTTTATTTCTACTTTTATTTTTCTCTGATCAATCTATATGTAATTTTTTCTTTCTGAATGAGATTATATCTATTTAACTATAATCTAACTAGTTTTCAAATGAGAATTTGAAATTCAGTGTTACATGGAGATAGAACCAGGAAAATATGGATCGCTTGGCCAAGCTGTAGAAGGTTTTAATTTATGGTATGGCTTATTTATGGTATTTTTTTAAATATTTAACCATAAAGCAGTTGAGTTGATTTAACACAATCTACAGGCCTGATAATCCTGCGAATTTCAAATCCCTGATGGAACGTTATATCTACATTCTCAAAGGTTTTTTATTTTATTTTATCTCTTGCTGATCAATGCATTGAAAGTGCTTTTATGCCAATCTTTTTTGTTTTTGTGGGCTCTTTTTACAGATCTATCAAGAAAGATAATGCGAGGAATTGCTTTAGCATTAGGTGGCCCTCCAGATGCATTTGAAGGAGAAATTGCAGGAGACCCCTTTTGGGTAACACGTATAATTGGTTACCCTGGTTTATCTGAAAGTAAAAATAAAGAAAAAATGTGCAACGATGTTGGATGGTAATCATTCTTCTCACAATATCATTGCTTCAGTTATCATCAATTTATAACCAAATTAGTATCTTACTTGGAATTCTTTTTGTCATATGTGTTTATGCTTCTCTGACCAAGTTCAGTGGTGCTCACACAGATTATGGTATGTTTTCTGAAATACATAGGAAGCTTATAATGATTAATGTTATTTGTACTTAATTTTACCTTTATGATGTTATAAATACAGGTTTGTTGACATTGGTTAATCAAGATGACAATATTCATGCTTTACAGGTTTCTCTTTTCTTACAAACTGAAAGTTTCCCCCCTCCCTTTTCTGCGAACCCAACTTTGTTTAAACATAAATAAAGTTTATATTATTATTATTTATTTATTTCAAAAAAAAGGAATATACTTTTCACATAAAGGTCCATACTGCTGCTATTTGAATATTGTAGCATGCTTTTAGTCTTTAGATGCTCTAACTGAAGCATAAAAAAGTTTCCCTAGCAGTTTATGAATCCTTCAGTTATAGTGGTTTGCTAGCACTCAGTAGTATCCTTTTTTTTCCTCTTCTAATTTTTATGTGTTGATTTGTTAACCCACTTTATTTACCAAAATTAGGCTGAGTAGGTGCTGACCCTGCCCGTTTCTCTGTAAATAAAAATAGCGTGATTTCATTTAAAAGGTGCAATGCAGGTGAAGAATCAATCAGGTGACTGGATATTTGCAGTGCCAATACCTGGAACCTTTGTTTGTAACATCGGTGACATGCTCAAGGTTATATTCATTTCCATATTTTTCATTATGGATTCATTATTTGTATATACGTTCTTTGTAACTTTTATAATTCTTTTTCCTAACTACACTTGTTAAATATGTCCAGACAAATTTCAATACACATGTAAAACCGTTGGATTTTTGCATAGAGAAGACAGGAGGAGTTGCGAAATTTGAAGGAGCTGTTTATGGCGAGCATTTAGTCAGTAAGGTGACAACCAACTTTGTTATGTAGTTATTTGAGGATTAGTAAAATAAAAATCTAAAGATAATAAAGGAAGTTTCATTTGTTATGTATAAAGTATTTTTGTGTTTGATATCTAACTTTGATATTGCTTTTTGTATGAAAAGATTATACATCCTACGCCCTGTTTCTAATGATATAAGAAACAGATCAACAATGTATGATTTAAATGGAAATCTTCTTAACACCACTGGAGCTATTCAGATGCTAACCGACCACGCTCTCAGTTCCTACGGCATTATTCCTCTGTAGAGTTTCCAATAAGCGCCAAGTGAGCTGTAAGTATGTTTTGATACCTCATCTTACAATACAAGAGAGAGACAAATCTTTAGTAAATATCAGCAGTCACACGAACTGTAAGTATGTTCAGATACAGCTTGTACGTCAGTAATATGAGCGTGAATGGTGGGAGTTTTTGTAAATCACATTCATCTGTATCTCACACATACTAGATTATGTGAATAAAACTACCAACTCCTGTTCCAAGTGTTTTCTTGCACAAAGTTCCAGATAGAAGTTTTCCTTTTTCTATTCTAACGACAGTATCGCCAGGAGTAATATATCCTATTTCTGTGTCCACATGCCAACCTGAATTTTTTATAAGGTTTATCTGCATTGGGATAATAAGGTTGAAGACTTGCTTCCCAGTCCAGAGGGGTTTAGGCTTCAAAATGGCTGGAGTAGGTACTTGACCATCAAAGTCTTCCCACCACATCAAGATATTCATTAACACATCCTGCCACAAATGAAATATGATTGCGAACATTTCTTACCAATTACAGTACATGATATTCAAATGTCTCTCCACCTGTCAACCAAAAGTATCCAGCATAATTTGTATAAACTTAATAAGTTGAAATGATGAAATCGTAAAGAATGCGTATATGCTGGAACAACCTAGGTGCTAGATTGATGTAATATTGCATGTAGGTTTTTGAGAAATAATTTTTCTAAAACCTATCAGCAGTGTAATTATTTTAGTTATGATGAAACCTTGGAGTCCTATGTACAGATAGAGTTGTACACATGTGTAAATTGTATGTGTTCTCATCAAAGTAGGAGCTGTTTTGAATTAACAGTGCAAATAGGCTTTTGGAAGAAAAGAACATTAGGTTAACAAAAAATGTGAGTGTTAAAGGGTGGTCATAATAGTTGTGCTTTTCCCCAGATTTCTATTCAGCCTGCTGTATGCTAACAGCTGCTACCAGTACACAATCATGTTAAAGGGTGATTATATGATATGTTATTAATAAAAATAATTAAGCTTAATGAAATCTTATTGATTGAATAATCATGACTGGAAAATAAAATCAACAAGTTATATAGTTATGATCAAGTTTATAATGGAAGAAAGAGCATGAAATTCATGCTCTAAGGTGCTGTCAAATTAAAAAATTTACAGTCTCTATTCACTTCCTTAAATATGTGAACACAATTTAAGGTGTTTCCATTAACATGTAATTATTCACTTTATTTGATCCGGTTTTTGTAGCGTATTTATGGGACCATGTATTTTTTTTCATGCTAGTTCGTCATATTTATGAGGCCTCCATAATTTTAGGCTTTAAACACTTGCAATTAATGGTATACCCACTTATCTTTCTTGATTCATACTCTCAATTTTCAAACATTGATAAGGAATGACATAATTTGGATTATTTTTTTTAAAATTTGTGGCTTAGTTGTTAATTTCACGCGGCTAGCTTAAATTTAGCAAGAGTAAAATTTATTTTTTAAATTTCAATATTAGTCTTATATTTCACAATAAATTATAATCCCAAGTAGAGCGATCCATGTTTGTTTTGTCATGTACAATTTTCACTTGTTTGACGCAACTTGCATTGAGGTGTAAAATGTATTGATAGCATATAAAGTAGATTCACTTCCTTCCTGCGGTTTAAAAGAGAACATTTTACATTAATTTTCATTTCTTTATAGGCTAATTGACTGTTACAGTCAATTTCTATTAGGCATTTGCTAATTGATACATGCAACCGTAGTTCAAATACTCTTTTAAACTGCAAAAGAGAACATCTTGCATCAAATTTCTAATTGATTGTTACTGTCAATTTCTTATTCTTTGGTAATAGTCTTATTACCTAATCATTTTTACTTGAACTTGAGGTGTCTGTATGCATTAGAGCCATCACCTGTTTACACCTTACATACTTTTTAAGGTTTGCTTATAGCATGTGCTTAATCATGGTACACTGGTAAGCATTGCCTTAGTGATGTGATTTATTTGGTGACTTGAAAGTTATTCAGGAATCAGGAGCAGTTTGAATAATTCTGTATGCTGTAACAGGTCATTGGCATTGATCTTCTTTCTCAATCGTTATTACCTGCCATTGTTGAGCTGGTAGAAGATAAACATTGGCATGTCCGGTTGGCTATCATTGAGTATATTCCATTACTTGCAAGTCAGCTTGGTGTCGATTTCTTTGATGATAAACTTGGTGCTCTTTGCATGCAGTGGCTTGAGGATAAGGTGATTTATACAGTTTTGAAAAATTGTTCTTAGCTCTGTGAATTTCTCAGCTGCATTGTTATTTATCATATCATCAGCTTATTTACTTGTCACCTTATACCATTCTTGGTTTTAAAAAATCGTATTCATGCAAAAATAATGGATTTTGATTATTTTGCATGAAGTCGGATCTGTTTTTTCTTTATGAATTATTAGTTTTTGTAACATTGTAGCTATGATTTTTTAGTTGGCAATCCATGATTCCTATGTTTGTAAATATTTTCAGGTTTTTGCAATTCGAGAGTCGGCTGCTAATAATCTGAAGAGGCTTGCAGAGGAATTTGGCCCTGACTGGTTATAAAGCTTGAATTTATTTTTGTTGCCTACTGATTTTGGAAACAAATCTAAGGTGAGTTTTATACTCACATTTCTAATTTAAAAACTATGGTGTCTATTTTTATTTCGATGCTTTTTGTTGTTTATTTTGGTTTGAACAAAGCCCTGTTGCGAACAATTTTGGTCCAGGGTATTCAGTTCGTACGCATGTTTCTGTGCGTCACAAATTCTTGTATTGCATGGCTACCGTGCGTGAAACATGTTGTTTGCGAAAATATTTTTGCCCAACTCACTTTGTTTACATTTTTCTTGCGTGCGTGCATGGTATGCATATTAGTACTATTCCAGGTCACATTTAATTTGTTCATTTTGTTTGTTTCGTATGTGTAAATACGTGTTATAATGCAGGTACAAAGAAAATTTATGTCCAAGTCATATTTTAAATTGTGTTGCCAGGTTACATCTTTTTATCCATTTACGTGTATTCGTGAAATACACTAGAGCTTGGGCCATATCATTTACAAATTGGTTAGCGTTAGTGTAAGTTAGTGTAAGTTCAGATTGTTACAAAAATTATTTTCGAGTTTTGAAGTCAAGTTCAGGTCAATACGAAAGAAGACAACTAATTTTCTCCTTAGGGGTCTGAAAATTTATACAACCTCCAAAACGAAAAGAGCAAGCATGAAGTGCAAAAACTTGATTTAGTTTGTTTATGATTAACTGAAAATTGGATTTATGCATTGATGAGAAAATGGATGACAGTGCCCCCACTTATTTATTTTGAGGTGAAGGTATAACTTAATGGTAGAAATATACAGTGCAAAAAAAAATGGACTTGAAAAAAAAAGTAGTTTTGTTACCATGTGACAGGTTCTTCATAAACATTTGATATATTTTAACTTTCAAGTTCTCCATTGGAGATTTTGTAAAATGGCATGAGTGTAAATGAAGGATTGTTTGCATTTTTTCAGGTGCAATAGAGACCGTGCTATGTACGTTCAGCTTGGGGTTCAGCGAACTGATCTGTAAGCAGAACTACTCAGCAGTGGACATATAATTTAAAAAGCATTGTTATACATAATAAAAATACTGTCACAAAGATTAAAACCTCAATTAAAGCTTTAACTATGTTGCATCTATACAGGCAGTAGATATACTATACATCAAAATTTGGAGGCAAAAGGAAGAAGTAGTTTGGGTTGTCGCTCTGTTGCATTGCATTGTAATGCTGTAGGGAGACTGTTATACAACAGTCAACACTTGTGTGTACTACTCACGTGGACGACCACATCCACATTGTAGGTAATTGTTCCACAGGTTTACAGCTTAAATACTGATATTTGCTAAATTGCCGGAACCTAGCAATCTCCTACGCGAATAAAAGCAAAAAAAAAGAAAAAGAAATGCTAAGTGGATAATGCAATAGCTGACATGTCTCTTAGCAAATATCTGATGAGTAAGTTGGATATATTTGTAGGTATTTGAAAAGATCAACAATCCACACTATCTATACCGAATGACAATTCTCCGTTCGATCTCTCTTGCCCCTGTCATGGGTGCAAATATCACGTGCCAGAAATTATTGCCGGTGGTCATCAATTCCGCAAAAGACAGGTAATCCATTTATCATTTATTTAATATTTCAGGTCAATGCCTTATTTATTGTAACAGAGATGCAATGTGTATGTGAAGAGAAATCAAATGTACAGAGCAATGTAACAGAGATGGAATGAAAATAACAGTGTCATTGAATCTATATGTGAATAAAAAAATGCAAAAGAGATTTGAAATGTGAATGTGCTGTTGCAGAGAAATGCAATGTGTATGTGAAGGTGCACAATAACAATCCAAAAACAAAATGGTAAACTTAAATGAATGTAACCTGAAGTGATTTTTGTTTTCAAAGAAAGTGAAAATGAGAGATCAAAGAAAACGAAACCTGAAGTGATTTTTTTTTCTCAAACAAAGTGCAAATGAGAGATCAAAGAAAACAAAGAAATTAACAAATGAAAATAAAAAACTAACATAGAACTGAAAAGTAACACAAAAATTAACAAATTGTTCCGTCATTGGAATTCTTGCTCAACCTATTCTATATCTATTAATAGTTGAAATCCATTTTGGTGTCATACTTTCTTATGTGTGAATGTCAGTATGCTTGACCTCTGGCAGGCCCATGTATCGTCCCTTGGCAGAAACCATATATTCTAGTTTCATGCATTCCTTCAGGAAAAGCTGCATCATAATCGTTTAATCCATTAATTTGTCATGTTGGTTTTGAAATAACTAAAGGATAAAGACAATGCATCAGAATAGAAAAATAACTTATACAGGTTAGGAGACCATGGCAAAATAAATACAGTGCTAAGGATGGGTTTGGCAGATATATGACAAAATTCTACTTGACTTTTATTTTATTTGCTGCTGCAAAATATTATCCATAATTCAGTAGCAAAGCGTAGTCTGTTGTTCAGATAAAATAAGTACGTAGACACAACTAAAAATTTTAAGTTTAGTTTGAAATGTAAGGAGTTTTGGTGGACTGGCTATTAATAGCCTTTTCAAACATGATATAACATTTGCAGTTTATAACACTCGTCTCCCTTTTTTATGTTTTTTAGACTCTTTTAATGT
Source organism: Allium fistulosum (assembly GCA_030737815.1). Lineage (NCBI taxonomy): Eukaryota > Viridiplantae > Streptophyta > Magnoliopsida > Asparagales > Amaryllidaceae > Allium > Allium fistulosum. Next base: position 179,309,865 of record CM060903.1, read on the forward strand.
ACTTAGATTCGTATCTGTCGATGTGGTGTGGAATATATTTTTTAATGAATTTACGTTAGGATAACATTAAAAAAATTGCACTATCACTGTTTTACTATATGGTTACCAAGGTAATGTACACAGACAGTCGATGGTGCATAGTATGAAAGCCGTGTTTTTCATCGATATAATGACTATTGCTATGTAACAACTATTGTATGTCGCAGGAGCATTTACTTTTGACTCAACTAAAGCAACATAGATTTACCTTGACATTGACTCGCCTCAAATAGATGACATTACTACCAGGTGACTTAAACATTTTCACTCTTAGTTACAAGTTTATTAACATGTTTTTTAAATGTTTTTTCTTGCAAGAATTACCTATTAACATGTTTTTTCTTACATCTTCGCAGTTTCAAAGTGACCATGCTTATTTAATTTGACTGACTTAGCTAGTGGAGGTTGAATTGTTGAAGAGGATTAGCTTGGACTCTCACAACTCATATTTTGCTTAATTTAATATGCTATTTATGTAAAACAATGTTACTATCATATTTGCTTACAACATTATGTATGAAATATACGATTATCGTTTATTTTGAGTATGGAGTTAGTGCAACTTTATTATGTTTAATATAACATGCGAAGATTATATTTATTTATTGTGTTTTTAATTAACTGATATTATCAGATATAAAATTTTATAGCTGGTGGGATAATTGTAAATATAAACTTTTGTGCATGGTATTTTTCATATTTAACAGCGTTTTAAAAACGCTGCAAAAAAGGAAAAACGCTGCAGATGTCAGGCAAAGGGAAAACGCTGTGAAACATCCACCCATATGCAGCGTTTGCTTTATGGTGCTAAATGCTCATTTACAAGCTGTTCAAAACGCTGTAAAAAAGTATTGCAGCGTTTTTAAAATGTTGTCTAAAGAAAGAAGAAACAATGGGTAAGGACATATTACAGCCATCATTAAAACGCTGTAATAAGAAAACGCTGTAATATGTTGCTAATTTTGCAGCGTTTTAGAAACGCTGTGATATGTCTTGACTCTATTACAGCTTGTCGTTAGAGAGCGTTCTTCATAACGCTGCGAAAGGATTTGACAGCGTTTTTAAAACGCTACGAAAGACCATTTTTCATGTAGTGTACATACCCAGCATTAGCAATTCAGGATTTGAAGCATGGATACTCTCTTCTGTTTCCCAAGTACAATCTCGATCATCTTCACTCCACTAAACCTTGACGAGATTTACAACCTTCCTTCTAAGCTGTTTCATGCTTCTGCCTATTATACGGAGAGGTTTCCTTTCAACAATTAGATTGGGCTCAACATCCATTTCTTCAAACAAAGCAGACTGGACAATCCCGGATGGATCGTGCACATATATGCGGAGATGCGAAACATGGAACACATTATGCACCCCCGATAACTTCTCTAGCAAGTTATCTCTATATGCCAAAGTACCAACTCTTTTTCAAATGCGGAAAGGGCCAACAAATCTAGGAGCGGGCTTTCCTTTACTTCCAAGTCGAATTACATTCTTCAAAGGCGAAATTTTGAGAAATACTTGATCCCCAACTGCAAATTCCAAGTCTCTTCTCCTTTTGTCTGCATACTTCTTCTGTCGATCCTGGGCAATTCTCATCTTCCTTCTAATTTCTTCGACTTTATCAGAAGCTTCCAAAATCATTTCGGGGCCAAGAACAAGTCGATTTCCCGATTCAACCCAAGAAAATGGAGATTTACATGGACGTTCGTAAAGAGCTTCGAACAATTCCATTTCAATACTCGCTTGATAGCTATTATTGTAGGTGAATTCAACTAGATGGAGATGCTCTTCCCACGATCCTCCAAAATTTAAACACAAGCTCAAAGAAGATATTCCAAAACCTGATTTACTCTTTCGGTCTGACCATCCGTTTGAGGATGGTAAGCTGTGCTATGATTTAATTAAGTACCATGAGTCTCCTGAAAAGCTTTCCAGAAATTGCTAGTGAAGATAGGGTCCCGATCACATACAATGCTAGACGGAACACCATGGAAGCGAACAATTTCTTTCATATAAAGCTCGGCTAAACTCGCGACAGTTCGAGTAGTCTTCACAGGAATAAAGTAAGTAGACTTTGCCAATCTATCGACAATAACCCAGATACTCTCATTACCTTTCCTAGTCCTTGGTAGCCCATCAGTAAAATCCATTGAAATCTGATCCCACTTCCAATTCGGAATTCCTAGAGGCTGTAATAATCCTGCTGTCTTCTGGTGATCGGCTTTTACTTGCTGGCAAGTGGCACACCTGCTAACGTGAATGGTAATATCTCGCTTTATTCCACTCCACTAATAAAGCTTCTTCATATTTTGATACATCTTTGTGACTCTGGGATGAATAGAAAGTCTGGATTGGTGATTTCCCTAAGCACTTCTTGTCTTAAACCATCCACGTTCGGAACACAAATTCTATTATTAATTCTTAGAATCCCATTTCTATCGATTTGTGCGCCCCATTTGCCTTGGGTATTATCCTTCCTTCCATGAACATTTTCTTTTGTTCGCCTAAGCATGGGGTCCTCATCCTTCTTAGCGGCTATGCGATCCATAAGAGCTGGAGAAGCAATAAGTTGATATAACGTGGCTTTGCTCATACTAAGAGCATCGGCCACAACATTAGCCTTTCCGGGAGTATAGTTGATGTTGAGGTCAAATGATGATAAGAATTCGAGCCATCTGACTTGTCTCTGGTTCAAATCCTTTTGGGTAAAGATGTACTTTAATGATTGGTGGTCCGTAAAGAGTTCAAATTTTGTTCCAAGAAGGTGATGTCTCCATAACTTCAAAGCAAAGACGACGGCGAGAAATTCCAGGTCATGAGCTGCATAATTTGCCTCATGAGTCTTCAACTCATGACCAATATAGGCAATAACTTTACCATGCTGCATCAAAACAGCACCCAATCCTTCACTACAAGCATCTGTATAAACAGTGAACCCTTCACTACCATCCGAGACAGTGAGAATAGGGGCAGAGGTTAGCCTGCGCTTCAGTTCTTCGAATGCTTCCTTACACTTCTTACTCCAAACAAACTTAACATTCTTCCTAGTCAAAGCTATGAGTGGTGAAGAAATTCGAGCGAAGTCCTCAATAAATCTCCTGTAATAACCAACTAAGCCTAGGAAGCTGCGAACATTTATAGGTGTTTTAGGAGTTTCCCAATCATTGACTACGGCGATCTTTGCTGGATTAACCGAAATTCCATTCTTTGAAACCACGTGCCCAAGAAATCTAACTTCTTATCGCCAGAAGTGGCGTTTAGAGAATTTAGCCTTCAATTGATGACTTCTCAGAGTTTCAAGGACAAATTTAAGGTGCACATCATGCTCTCTCTCAGTCTTAGAAAAGACTAGAATATCGTCAACGAAAAATAGAATGAATTTGTTCAGAACCTCCTAGAATACTCTATTCATGAGGTCAACATAGTAAGCCGGTGCATTAGTTAAACCAAAAGGCACAACTAACCATTCATAGAAATCATCTTCTGTTCAGAAAGCGGTTTAGGGAATGCTATCTTTGGCAATCCTAAGCTGATGGAAACCAGAAGCAAGATCAAGCTGAGAAAATACTTTTGCTCCATGCAGCTGATCAAACATGTTGTTGATACGAGGCATCGGGTATCTGTTCTTGTGGGTAAGCTTATTTAGTTCTCTATAATCTACGCACATCCTTAGAGAACCGTCAGATTTAGTAGCAAATACCACAGCTACGCCCCATTCCGAATGACTACGACGAATCAAACCTTTGGAGAATAAATCTTCGATTTGGACTCTCAATTCAACTTTCTCTCTAGGCGATATTCTTCTTGGAGAAAGTACGAATGGCCTAGCTCCAGGAATAAGATCAATGTGAAATTCAATTTTGCACTGAGGTGGAAAAGAATTCACTTCATCTAAAACATCGGGGAAGTGTTGGATGACAGGAATAGTGCTAAGATCACTAAGATGGGAATCAAGAGAAAAGATAAAACTTCCGGCAAAATCTTGAGGCAATTGACATTTGATTTCCAGGGGTTCACCTTTATCATTCAATAGAGAAATTTTTCGAACTCTACAAGAAATAAATGCATCGAACTTTCTTAACCAATCTCCTCCTAACAATATATCAAAAGCTTGGAAACCAAGGACATAAAAATCTCCAGTGAAATGGTGTCTGCCATCCTTAAAAAGTCTCACTCCTTTACAGATCATTCTGAGGTTTGCGGATCCACCGATGGGATTTGATACACATAAGGATTCAAATGCATGTTTGTGTTTTAAAATATGCTTAAGTTTGTCACATAAATCAACTGATATAAAACTATGAGACACACCGTTGTCAAATTAAACACGATCAGGTAAATCATGCAATGTAAAAGTACCCTGAAGTGTACCTTTCTCATCTTCTACCCTAGAAGTAGAAGTTGTCACTACGAAAACTCCTGATGGGGTTCCTTTCTTCTGAGTGGGACAATCTCTCTTGAAATGGCCTGGTTGCAAGCAAATGTGGCAAAGATCTTGCCTGGTCATCTGAACTGGTGGAACAGATGCACCTGCAGAAACTGGGCAAATATGGGAATATTGACCTTTTTGATCGCACTTGAAGCAAGTGATAGAAGAGATATCAATGGGCTTCCTTAAAGAATGTCCAATCTCGCTCATGTTCTGCCAATTCTTCTTTTGCTGCTCAAAGCTAGGCTTTCTCTTCTTGGAATTGTTGGCAGCTACTGAAGGAGTTGCGGAGTGAACAACCGATGCTCCCTTCGAACTCGAGTTTTCATATCTGAGGGCCATATCCATAAGACTAGTGAAGGTGCCATGAACATGGGCAGTCAGACGGTCATAATATTCAGGACGAGCGCCGGCTATGAACTTCTCATTCTTCTTAAGTGGAGTATCGATCAGACCTGGTCCAAACTTGGATAGCTCGTTGAATTTCCTTTCATACTCCGAGAATGACATGCTTCCCTGCTTAAGATCCATAAAGCTGCGATATAGCTGAGATTTTCTGGCTTCAGGCATCCACTGGGTCATGAATACTTGCTTGAATTGCACCCAAGTGATGTTTTCTTCCTCGGTACGGGTGATAACAGATTCCCACCAATCTTGGGCAGCGTCCTGCAACTGCCAAGCGGCCAACTGGCGCTTATGGGCATCAGAAATCTCAAGTTCGGTGAAGATTCTTTCCAAGCTCATAAGCCACTGCTGAGCTTCAACAATGCCTTCGGACCCTGAGAATTTAGTGCCACCAAGCTGTGTGAACTCTTTGCAAATCGTAGTGAATTTCACTGGTGGGACCGGTGCAACGGGTGCAACTGCATCTGGTACGGGGCCATTCCTTCTTCCCCGACCTCGAGCACTTCTTTTATTGCTCATCCTGAAAAGTCAAGGGTGGATTTAGAACATGGAAAAGCATGAAACTTAAGGAAATCCAATTAAAAGCGAAAATTTGACAAGGAAGATGAATTTGAATCGGTAGAAATTTTAAAAATAGATTGGATTTTAAAACATTTTATATTTTCAAAATATGCTCTCTCAAGAATGATTCTACTCATTATAGGGCATTACTAACCCTATTCCTAATGAGTTTTACCCCTCAGGCTAAGGTATTCGCTAAACTAAAGCTCTGATACCAACTGTGACGACCCGCCCTTTACGAATAACTTAAGCTGACAATAAACCACCCTTATCCAACTTAAACCGTTCAAATTAGACAGATTATCAATTTGGGGTTTTAATATAGAATCAGATACAGAATCACACACAGAATAATACAGAATCTCACAACGGAAATAATAATATACACAGTAGTTCATGAAGCTACTGCATAAAATACATCAGAGTTTTAGAATTTTAATTATACAATACTAGAGATACATAAAAGTTTAGTGATACAAGCCAAAATGAACATAGATAACTAATACTGGATAGAGTGGAGTCTTCAACAAGTCTTCGGCTCTCAAAATAAGCACTACTCACACACTGCAATACTCAGGCTGACCCAAGCGTAATGAAAAATAAAACACTCGAGTCAGGACTAGAAGTTCTCATGTAAGTAGTCCTACTCAAGTAAAATGTATAGGTAACTCAAGAGATGTTACGGGATTTTCCATCTCTTAAGGATCCGTCAAAATATTTATATATACAATAGATTATGCTATGTATGTAGTGTCTATCCGTAATATAAAATATCAAAATAGCGTTAAGGCTTTACATTGATCCCCTTTAACATGTTTTTAAGCATTATTGTACAGTTTGCATTTGACACCACCAGTAGCACGTCGGTAGTCACGGATGCGCCGTGATACGACAACACTAAACCAGAATCGTACAGGTCTCGTATAGGAATAAAAGTATGACAAGGCAAGTGAGGCAATGCCCAATGTAGGATACCACCATTTTACCCTTCCCGGCTGGTGGTAACGCATCATAGCCATGATCGCCCACCGCGTCCAACGCTTCCATAATCGAAGGGTGATCATCAAGAACAACCGAAACAGTATATTCAAACGAAGAAGTGTGTCCGCTCGGGGTAGCTAACCCACTTGGTCGGTACGGCTCCTGTTTTAGTCATTTCAAATTGGCACAAGTGCCAAACTAATCCATCATCGTTCTCTTTCTTCAAATCCATCAAACGTTCGTCAAATCCAACCACTTCGTTCTGGATCATCACTTCACGTACCCAGTTATTAAAGTGGTTTCGGTATCGACGAAGAGTATGCCCATATCCGGCCCCGATCTCTTTAATAACTAATGTCATTTTCACACTGATTAGATATTTTATTAAATAAATATCTCTTATTTTCAAATATCATATTCTCATTTGACTTCAACAAATTTGGATTTAAAGTCCAAAAATTCAATTTTAAACAAATAATTCATTTTTACTAAATTATCCAAATTTAATAACTTTTCAAATTAACCGAGTTAATTAAGTCTTAAAATACAAAAGTTTTATAAATAAATATTTAATTTAATTACACTTCGTAAATTAACTTACTTAAACACTGTTAACTAAACTTTAATTCAAACAATTTAATCATTATATTTTTAATTCAATTAAATCAATTAAAGACTTTTTTTAAATCTTTATTTTAAAATTCCATTAATATATTTTGATTCAATCAAATCAAATTAAAATTAATTAAATCTTCATTTAAAATTTAATTACATATATAATATTAACACTTCATTAAATTTCAAATAATCAACTTAACGAGTTTTAAAATCGTTAACATTTAACATAACCATTATTAATTTAATTTCATAATTTAAAATAGTTCAATTTACCTTTCGTTTTAAAATCTAAATTAACTTAATAAATTTAAAATTTTAATATTAACCTCAACAAAAAATTTAAATTATAAATTCACGTTAAATTTTCAAATTCTTTCTTAAATATTAAATATCCAAAATAAATTTCAATTGACCAATCGGTGTTTATTATTTAATTTTCTATCTTAGGTCAAGTGATTTAATTTGGGTATTTATCATTTCAACCCATATCCTGGGTCAAATTCAATGTCCAAATCAATGTATACAGCAACAATATAACAGTGACAGGTATCAATAAATCAATCGTCGTCCAACATTCAAACTTTCCATAGTTAACGGATTTTACACGCAATTGGGATTCCAATCGAACATTTAAACTATTTCAGCTAAATCATATATCACAGTGTCAAATACCAATGGTTCCCAATTTCAATATCGATCGTAATCATCAACCGACTATTTATAATTTTCAACCAATTATTTATAATTTTTCAACCAATTATTTATAACATCGTAGGATACTTGCATATGAAAATCGAATCGTGAGCTTAGAATCGCCCACCTTCGCGGCTATCGACAAGCAGATATGGCGATACAGATACATGTACACGTGCACGAGCTACGCTACCCTATGGTGTATGGTTTGACGAAGTGAACGACGTACAGTCGAGGCTTCGGACGATGAACTCGGCGTTCGGGAGTTTGCAAGCGGGTTTGGGTATGACTTCGACGAGGGAAGGCTTCGGTTCGGTTTCGGGTGGTGGAAGTGGACTGGTTGCGGGCTCGGTGCTGGCTAAGGAGGCTGGGTCTGGTGGTGTTCAAGGTGGCAGTGGCGATTCGGGTTCGGAGCTAGGAGGGGTGGGTGGAGGGAAGAGGTTGGTGGAGTGGGTTGGTGAGGTGGGCTATTCGGCAGCAGGTGCTCCGGTGATGTCAGGTTCGGGTTTCAGTAGCAGGAAGATGGCAGGACTTCGGCGGTCGAAGGTTACGGACGGGAGGTAGGAGACTGGGGATTGGGTGGTGGGTTAAGAAGCAGGTCGGGCGATGGTGGGCTGCAAGTAGATGGATGTGGAGCTTTGGGTGGGTAAGTTGGTAGGGTAGTGACTTTGAGGTGGTGGTCAGGACATAGGGAGGTGGACAGGGGTGGAGGGGAGTTCGGGTTTGCGGAGGAGATGAGTCGGGTGGAGGTGCAGTGTAGGTTTGGGGAGGTGGGCGGAGACTGGGAGGTGAGTCGTGCGAAGGGGAAGAGGCTGGGAGGTGAGTTGGGTAGTGGGGAGGAGGCGGAAGCGGAGGGACAGCGGTTAGGGTGGCAGCAGGTGGGAGGTTCGACAGTCGGGTTATGGCTTTGGGTTGGTGGTCGGTGGGTATGCAGGCTGGGCAGGCAGATCATGGTTCAGGTGGGGAACGTTCGGGTCCGCTGTTGGTGGTTGCGGGGTTTCGGGTGGAGGAGCGTACGACAGTGGAGGCTGGAGCGGCAAGGTGAGGGTGGAGAAGAAGAAAACGGTGGAGGTGGTTTATGTGAATTAGTATGCTTGGCTATATATATTTTTATAACTTTGCAACTTTTCTCCAGAAATTTGCAAATGAAGAGGATGAGGAGAAGGCACGTATAAATAGAAGAAAGGATTGACTGAGGCTCATTAAATGCAGCATTTAATTCACTGGTTGCGCACGCAAGGAATATAGGCTGAAAAGAAATAATGTTGTCTATGAAAAGAATGTGTAATGATGACCCCGAGCACGATCACAGACCAATATTTCAACCATGTAGCGTTTTACAATGGAAGCCAAAATATGAAAACAAATATACCGCGAAGACTAGTGCGACAAGACGAATCCAACAATGTACTCAAATCTATGCCACGACGTTCGTAGCAAAATCTCATCTGTCGCCGCTGTTACCGCTTCGAAATTTGACGACAATGGCAATTCTAGATAAACGGAGCTACAGAGGTCGGAATTGGACGGAACGAACTTTGACGTTTTAATCAGAAAATTTTCTAGATCATTTCTATGTAAAAATATTCATGCTTTAAAATTTGATAATTTGCACTAAAAATTTGTGTTGACCGAGTTTTGGATGAATTTCGACGAGGAACAAATTTTATTTGTCTTATTTAAATGGACGCATTTCAAATATCTAGTTTTCGTTGTCAAATTTTTATTTTTAAAAATAATTTTTATTTTAAAATCTTCGTTAAATTCTTATCTTAAACGTTGAAAAATCCAGGTCGTTACAATCTCTCTCACCATCTTCCTATTTCTTCAAATCCTCAAGGAAGAGCGCGACGTGGTCTACGCAGAGATGTGAATTGTCTTTGGATTCAAGAATCTTGGAAGGACTGTGTTTTAGGCCAGCGAGGATTGCGAGGCTAATTCAGGGATTTCTAGGGCTAGGCGACTTGAATTGGTGAGTGGAAATTATCTCCTTTGACTATAATGTCTATATGTAATTATATCATTCTATAATCATTGTTAGGGTTAGTAACTGAATATATGTATAAATAAATTATGTAAATAGAATATATATATATATATATATATTAATTTGAAACAATATAAAAATTAATTACCCTATATTTTTATCAAAGTTATGATTAGAAAGGATTAAAAGTGTTTAAATGCTGAAAGAATTGAACTTGGGTGAAATTGGCAATATGGAATGATTATATGAAGGTTAAATGATTATGTCTATCTAGAATAATTCTTTGAAGATGTAAAGAACCTTAGAATTCAGAAAAATGAAGATCTAGACGGAATTTAGTGAAGATTGGTGGATGGACGGTGCCAGGCCACAGGCTGAATTCTACCTGGGATGTGCACCGATCCACCGGTGTATATCAACCGGTGCAACCTGTTGTTTGCAAGTTAAACCTAGGCCCGCTTAGGACCGAATTGAATATACGACTATTTAGCGTTTTGTTTCTATGCAACATGGGGATATCATATGATGTCTATGTGAGTGTTTACCAAATGCTGTATAATACATTAGTATACGTGTATAGATGCACGTTCGAGTGTTAGTTTTGTTAACTATTACCAGTGTGTTTGGAAACTAGTCTTTGTTTAACTATTTCTACGTGTTCATGTTGTGTTAGACTATGTTTATCTAACATGATCCCCATTTATTTCAGTCTATGTTTAATTGGTTATGGTTATACTATGTTTAATTAATCACCGATCGTTTACGAGCTAGTCCGTGTTTAACTAACCTATACGTTGTATGCTACGATATGGTATGTTATGGTATTACTTTCACAAATTAGCTTAGGCCTACATACTATGTCTATTATATCAGGCTAACTTTATGAATGCAAGTGAGACAGGTGAGGCACGTCTTTGTTTAGATGTAGCGTTTATACAATGTTATGCGAACGTATTTGTCGTATATTCTTAGTAGTGTTTTTCACTCACCAGACTCAGGCCTGACCCTCTCCCCCTATGTTTCCCTTTGTTTATGGATTTGTAGGTTATAATGGTGGTTTTGAGTAATGTGGGTGGTGCAGGTGACGATGGCGTTGCTCAAGTATATTGTATTTATCACTTGATAATATTAGTATATGATGTATTGATGTATATGTATTTGGATTTGATCATGTGTACCGAAATGTGATTTGATATCTTATATCTATTATATATATTATATTTGTTTCCTTCCGCTATAATATTTCGAAAGTTTTAGTTAGTTAATTTGTATAGATCTCTGTATACTGTATGTTAACCACAAAAATCCGCCATTTTTGGTTTTCATTCATTTACATACGAAGGTCAAAAATGGCGAGCTGTTACATTTCACCTACTATTGCATGTCATACCCTGAATATTGTTCTAAGGGGAAACCCCTCGGTAAAGAAAAAGAAAAGATGCATGGGTCTTGAATGATCACCGAACCTTAACGAGGAGACTGAGGAATTACTAGCAAATGGATTTATTAGAGAATCTCATTACGAGGAGTGGATTGCAAATCCGGTGCCGGTCAGGAAGCCGAATGGGAAATGGTGGATATACATTGATTTCTTAAACTTGAATGGCGACTGTCCTAAGGATCGCATTCCAGTTTCAAGAATTGATTAGCTGGTAGATGGGATCGTAGGGCATGAACTCCTATCTTTTATGGACGTCAATTATGGGTACATTCAAATCGCTACATTTGTCCTAGACCAAGACCATACTAGATTTATAACTGATTGAGCTTGTACTGCTATAAGGTCATACCCTTTGGACTAAAGAATGCTAGAAAAATGTATCAATGTTTGGTCAATAAGATGTTTGCTAATTAGATTGGAAGAACCATGGAGGTATACATGGATGATATACCGATAAAGTGCAAAACGGTGAAGGACCACATAGATCACCTAGATGAAATGTTCTAAGTGCTTCGAGAATTTGGGATGAAACTAAACCTTTTGAAATGTTCTTTTATGGTCTCCTCGGGGAAATTTCTGGACTTCATTGTGCATGCCACACAAATTGAAGTTAACCTAAAGCACCTTATTTATGATGGATTATGAAGATGGCTTTGTTCGTATTTTTCTCTATCTTATGGACGAACCAATATTTCAGAAGGTGAGAAAGAAACTCCTTATTTATGAGAAATTTGTTTTGTTTTATTACTTTTTTTTTTGAAAATGAGTAAATGGGCCAAGCCCAGAATGTTACAAATAAAAGAAAAGAGGGAAACGGGTAAAAACAAAGCAACCCGAAACCAAGATACAACACAAAACAACCAGCGCAAACCCTAGATCTCAGAAAATAAACACAAGGCAGCGCCTCCAAAAAAACACGAGCTCAAAAATGGCGGAGCAAAACAAAAGAGGGCAAAGATAAACAGCTAAGAAGCATGAAATGGATCTCTCGCAAGAGCTTAAGGGGGTCTCCACTCCTTGATATCTTTATCTCGAAGCCTGGAGATAACAGGATCTAGGCTAAAATTACTTTGTTGAGTAGTTTTAGTCTTAGTATCCTTGTAGTTGTTCTCCTTGTTATTAAGGTTGCTACCTAACTTCAGATTGTCAGAAGCCTCTTTAAGCTTAGTCCTTGGAAGATCTGAGCAGTGATCAGCGCAATAGTTGCTGCTTTCTCCTTTTTCCCAATCAGATAAGTGGTAGATTTTGTTATTGAGTTTGCTGATGTAGTGAGAGTCACCTAATCTTTGCTCGTTATCAGGCAGAGGAAAGTTGTTGTTAGCCTCATCGATCCAGCGAGTCCTCATGCTATAATCAGGTAAAGAAATGTTTTGATTAGTGCAAATTCCTATTTTAGTCCTATTATAATTAGAATTAAGAGACTTGTTACTTCCCTGACAGGTTGCAGTCTGATTGCTTTTGTTTCTATCCTGATAAGTTGCAAACTGATTACTAGGAAAGTTGTCAACAGTGTCCTTGCTAGCGACATTGGAAAGAACCTTATAAGATGAGTACTTGTAGTTATTGAAGTCCTTGTCTCTATGAACAACAGCATTGGATATGATAATGTTGTTTTGTAATTGACAGTCATAAGGAAGCAGAGGCTCAGAGTTGAATGGACGGCTCTCCCTATGCATATTAGGTAAAGAGTAAGTAGAATTATTGTTTAAAAAACTTTTAAAATAAGGATTGCTAAAATTTTGATATCTTCCCTTGCAGGAATTATTCCTGGTATGCAGAGCGGAGTAGCAACCTTCAACAGAGGGACTGCAATTAATGGAACTTGATGACTTATCCACAATATTATCATCAAAAGCAGGGAATTGAGAACTTTTATTGAAGTTCTCCTTCTGTAAGTATTCTTCTACAATGTTCTCATAGTTGTCTTCAATAGAAATATTATGAGGACTGTTGTTGTTTCTGCTGAATTTGTGAAGAATGATGTTGGATTCAATTTCGATAGTTTTCCAAAGCTGAATACTGTCAGTTTCAACTTTGTTATGTAATCTATTATTTCTTTCTTTCCAAATGAAGTAGATGACAGTAGTAAGCATTACTGTAGCTTTGTTGAAATCTGCTTTCTTTCCTTTGTAAGCTTTCTGAAAATGATGAATGCTGTCTCTAATGTTTTGAAGAGCCAAATTTTGATTTATGTTGAGTTTATTTTTGGCAATGAACCAAACATGTCTAGAGTAAGTACAATCAAAGAAAAGATGATCAGTGTTTTCAATTTCGGTTTTGCAAAATAGGCAATTGATATTTCCAGAGTTTTTGTTCCATTTACCACACCTTTCTCTAGTTGGAAGACGATTTAATAAAGCAAAGTAGGTGCAGAAAGCCATTTTAGGACAGTTAGCAGAGTTCCAAACAGAGTTGTGCCAATCAACTTCCATTTCCCTTCCCTTTAAATAATCCCAAGTATTTTTAAATGAAAATCTGCCCTTAGTAGATAATTTCCAACACCAAGTATCCTCGTCTGAGTTTGTGTCTATATCAATTTTATTAATTGAAGAATTAAAGATGTTAGTTGCAGGAAATGCTTGTGTATTCCAAGTAGAGTTTTGTATAATAGTGTCAACTGCAGCCCCTACTTTTCCATAGTAGTATAAGTTGTTCCAGCCTAGAAGGTTGATAAGTGAGTTGCCATTGATCCAAGGGTCAAACCATAGGCTAGTGCATTTACCATCTTTAAATTTGCGCTCAATAAGCTTGGCTCCAGTTTCTCTGCAACTAAGAATATTTTTCCAGACATAAGAATAATGACTTTTGATGGGCATAGACCAGAAATTTTTCCTTTTAACATACTTGGCCCTCATCCATTCAGCCCATAAAGATTTGCCTTCAATGAATTTCCAGAAAAGTTTAAATTTGCAAGCTTCATGAATATCTGAAAAGTTTCTGATTCCCAATCCCCCAGCTTCCTTGGTTTTAGTTATGGTGTTCCACGAAATTTTATGAAATTTTCCATTCCATATGAAGTTGGAACAAAGTTTTTCAATTTTTTTTAAGGTTTTTGCTGGAATGTTTTGAGATTGCACCCAGTACATAATGACCGCAGTGACTACAGTATGAACTAGTTCAACTCTACCTGCTATAGATAGCATTCTGCTAGACCAGTTATTAATTTTGTTTTGAATGGTTTCATAGAGTTTGACACAGTCTCTTTCCTTGATCTGATTATTACTGAGGGGTAACCCAAGATATCTGACAGGGAGATCACTCTGCTGGAAATTTAAAATGTTGAGAATATCTGTCTTGTTCCTGCAGTCTTTGCTGAAAAATATTTTGCTTTTATTTTCATTAATGAGAAGACCAGCTTGATTTTTGAGATTGTCAAAAAAAATTTTAATGGTAGCAGCAGAGAAAGTATCTGCATTTAAAAAAATTAGTAAATCATCAGCATATAATAGATGAGTAATACAAGGTATAATGGAGTTAATAGGTTTCATATTTTTACAAAGCAGATCCATTTCCATTTGAAGGGAGAAATACTCCATAGCAATTGTAAAAAGATAAGGGGATAGAGGGTCTCCTTGCCTGATACCCCTATTACTGTGAATGAATCCACAGGGAGATCCATTAACAAGAATGGAGTAGGAAACATTACATATACATTCCTTAACTAAGTTACAAAATTTTTCATTAAAACCTAGTTGACCCATCATGTAAATAATAAAATTTCTGTTTATTTTATCAAATGCTTTGTGAAGGTCAATTTTAAGACACATTTTATTTTTACCATCTGTTGCTGATCAGTATCCATGGCTACATCAAGAATTGTGGTTTTATCCTTATTCTCACTTGAAATAGCTTGTGGGGTGAAACTCTCTGATTGCTCAGTCAATTCGGCAAGATTTTTCCCAACATTTTCTTTTGGGGCCTCCAAGCTCATATTGATTTCAGAAGTTTGTAAAAGATTTTCAGCATCACAATTGTTTGTAGCGATATTATTAACAGAAGAGATCTTTTCCAGAACTTGATTTACTTGATTTCGATCGCTTTCATTTTCTGAAATTTCCAAAGAGTTTTTATCCAAATTATTATTGGAAGATTTTTTCTCTTTCCAAACAGTTTTCCAAGAGCAAGTATCAGAGAGGTGCCCAAAACAAGCACATTTTTGACATCTAGGAGGAATAAATTCGTATTCAATGATTTGTTTGATGCTTTCTCCATCGTGCATGGATATTAACGCTATATCTGGTAGATCATCTGTGGCCTTTATCTCAACTAGAATTCTGGCATAGCTAAGACGAGTCTCCTTAGCTGTAGGCTCGTCTAGTTTTAGCGGTTTACCCACTACACTAGCTATGGCGGAAAAAGCCTCCTTATCCCATAATCGGAGGTTTAGCTCAGGTAGCCTAATCCAGATTGGATAGGTAGAGAGAAGGTCACGATCAAGAATTAGATTCTTGTCCCATCTTTTCAAGATTATTAATTTTCCATTGATAAAGAAGGGACCATTTTGAGTAACTTTGACACAGTCTTGCTCCATTGAGAATCTAATAATGAAGAAGCCATTGTTTCTTGTAAAGATTTCAAAGTTACCCATAGGGTTCCAAGTTTTAGAAACAAAATTCCTGAAATGATGATAGTTTGGACGAGTTCCATAAACATAAGCTATGATAGAGTTGCTCCATTTATCCTCAGTCCTTTTGCTTATTTCCTCTTTAACGACCACTATTTTCTTGTCTCCCAAATTGATAGGGGCAGAGTAACTGAGATCAGTATTATTGCTGAAGCCACCATTCTTGACTAAATCTGCCCAGGATGAGGCTGCCCTTGTTGAAATGTATGTGGCAGAAGGTTGAGTTCTTGGTGTCTTCGTCAATTGGCTGGATCTTGATTGCCTATTAGACGGATTTGTGTATTTTTCCCGTCCTAAGGACGAAGGTCTAGCCGATAATCTATCTGATTGAACCATTGTTGATCTTTGCGAGGGATTCTGAGATTTTGCAGAGTTAGTTCTGCGCCGATTCATAACTATTTGAAATCCTTCCTCATCTTGATCAGGTGGTTTATCTTTTGGATTAGAAGCAGGAGAGGAAATGAGAGAAGGATTGAGAAGATGAGGGGAGCCTCTAGAGATCTGATCAGGGTTTATTTCAAAGATTGGGTTATTTTTTATTATCATGGAAGCCATTGCTAGGGTTTCTTAGAATTCGTAGTCCATTAACAAATTCGCATGCTAAAAGTTGATTTACTTTGCTTTTTATTTATTTTATGAAAATTATCATATATTTTGTACCATTATATAGTTAAGTTTACTCTCATCACATGCCCATTTAAGGTTTAGTAGAGGGTCTATATATTTTTGGGTAATTTGTTTTGAATTTAATCACTATCGATGGACATTTAACTTAATAAACCCAAAACTTCCTCCTTTCTACCAGATTCTGAAGAAGCTACTACTGTAAGAAATATAGTATCATGGCCACATTTGCTTCATCAGCCTTCTTCCCTACTCCATCCACACCAAACTCGCCTTTAAAACCAGTAAATGGTAATCAGATTCTCTACAAGTTAACGGATTAGTAAGAAAAAAGAGTTTGTCATCCAAACCCATGGATGCAAAAACACATGCTCAAGCTGTTCCAAAAATAAACGGAACAAAGGTCGATACAAATAGAAACGATTCTTTAAAAAGTGAGGACGAGGCTATATATAATACTTCTGTTGCTCCTAGAACATTCTATCACCAATTGCCTGATTGGAGCATGTTACTAGCACCACTACTACTATAGTTCTGGTAGTTGAAAAGCAATGGACCTTTATCATGTTTGATAATTATATATGTTTACCTTTATCATGTTTGATAGTTATGTATGTTTACCTTTATCATCCATTGATTTGGACTGCCATATCAAATATTCGGTAGGTTCACTACTAGAAAAGGGTTAAATAGCGACACGAGGGCGACGGCTTCCGACGGACCGTCGGCGGCCGTCGGAAGCCGTCAGAAAATCGCGTAATACAGACTCTAGCCGAGGCTCTTCTTCCTCATTTCATAATATCCAAAACCTAATTACAAATTCCCAAATTCACTCCCCAAGCCTCCAATCGCTAATTTCGTATTTTTGCATCATCCCCGACTACGAATTAAACCTCTCTTGCTTTCTAGCTCGGGTATAATCTCTAATTTTCGTGAAAATTCAAATTTTATCCTATATCTAGATTTGCATAAGTTGATAAATTAGGGCTAATTGGTGATTGAAAGTTATAATAGTTTCTAGCATTCCATGGTATACCTATTTCATCTTTTATCGTGAAATTGTCAAAAACATGTATAATTTGTGGTTGTTCGTGTATATGTAAATCGTTGTGTATGCCTTGATTCTACGATTGTATATGTTCGTAGCGCTGCTATCATTGTATTGTGTTAGTTGGAATAAGATAAAATGAATGCATGAGCTAGGAGTATTATATTGTGCACGTATTGACTTATGCAACAAAAAAAATGCATGAGTCTAAATTATAATTGTGTGTATTGAAAAATGACAAAAATATTAAACTAGCCTTAAGTTAATGTAATACGTCGAATAAATGTATTAAATTAAAATATATTTTTGTAAATGTGAACAGTTAGTAAAACTGTATTTTTTCGTAAAATGCGCACATTTAATTAACTAATGTCCCTTAGAGAGTTTTTGGCCCCGTCTGACGAGTGTTGTACATGATCGTTATATAAATAGTTGTTTTTTTCAAAAAACGACCATTTATATTCATCTGGTATAATGTTTGTTGGATTTGTCCCTGTATTGGACAAGTTATGAACACAGTAAGCATTTACATTTTGTATACTACTTCGTCTCAAACGGTTTAGAAAAATTGCTAAAATGCACTTATTGATCTGGACTACTAAATATTTGGTTTAACGGCCTTGATCAGTAGGTGAATCACTGGTTTTCAGAAAATCCCTTAAAATCATGTAGATAACTTAATGTATGTAGCATTCTGGGAAAAGTATAGTCTAAGTTCAGTAAATAAACATGTATGCATTGTTAAACGACCGCTCATAATGACTTAGAAATTCTCCTCACTTTGATTTGACGTGGAAGCAATGTTATGAGGTATGACTTTGACCAAAAAGCTCACGACCATTGACCATATGTGATGACATATGTACAGTGTGTTACTATATATGATGGAGAAATTAGAACTACGTTCAACCGAAGATTATATGATATGTGAATGCAAAATATTAGCATGCTAAATATATGTGATCGATTATTTTCCATTAATAATTAAAACTATTGTTATATGTTATATTGATAAACAGGAAACTACTCTCAATCATGTGAAGATGGCAGGGTTGTTAAGAGATGGTTTTGGTGCGAATCCTGAAATGAGCAAAAAGAATTTAACTTGGGTTGGTACGAAGATGAAAGTCCTTGTAGAGCACTATCCTAAATGGTTAGTCTCTTTTCTTGAAATCCCATAAATCATACAATCATAAGCATATATATCAAACTAGTTAAACTAAAATTAAGGGTTTCAAGTGACATCTTGTACATTCAAGACTAGAAATTTTGATTTTCATTTGTTGTAAGATAGAATTTGTATTCGTATACGAGTGAACTTCATTTTTTATTTTTAATTATAGTTATCATGATTTGGCTTTCATTTACCATACTTACAGTCAAATGTCTCTTAAGTAGGATGCAGTCAACATTTTATCATAGTTTCATACACTCTATAAATAATATATTTAATACAACAACAAAAAAAGAACTTTGACATGTAGATAAGTTTAGCATGCTCTCATTGTACGATATACATTGAAGCTATCATTTATGATTTAAGAGCTATATTACAGTGTTCTATTAAGATTATTTTAAGGTTCACTGTATTCTCATAGAAACCCACCAAATTTGTTGAAAACAAATAAGATATATGGTAGTCGCTTCAATTTTGAAACTAAACAAGTTCATTTTGATCGCTTCGTTCGATTTTAAAACTAAATCGGTTTCATTTTATATTCTCTTTTTCCTCCAAACTAAGTCAAAAATAACGTAATTACATTAGATTATACATAGCTTTGAGTGAATGAGGAAATCCAAATTGAAATACAAAAGAATATGAATAAATAAATAAATAAGATCACATTCAGTTTTGAATTTAGAATTTCTTTAACTTCAATTGTATTATGCTGTAAAAGGAAGAACTCATCAAGTGTGAGTGTAACGACCCACTTTTTCGATCTTTAAAGTCGACACTTAATACATCCACAGTATTCAAATGCTGAGCATCCAAGTGTCGAAAATGCAGATTGTTAGGGTAAAAAGAAAAGAAACGGAGAAAACAGAACCTTATAGTGGAACGGTAACATATAATATAACAAAGACAGAAAAGGTTGTCACTCTAAAATACATGGTATATCAGAGTTAAAAACAAACCTCATCAGCCTGGATAGTTATAACTTCCCGACCTTACAATTGCTAATGGGTATACATAATAATACAGCAAAAAATAAAAATACTATAGTAGGTGAACTTCCGGCTCTCTCCATGAGCTCTATGTCCAACCGATGGCAACCTGGACAGATACTCGATCTTACCCATGCATTATAATGAAATAACACCCGGATCAGTCTGGAAAACCAATGTAAGAAAACTCTAGAAATATGGTGAAAATATAATAATTTTGTAAGACCACGGCGTTAAATACGAAACGAGTTTTACCTCACAAGATCACATCCATTCATGAAAGAATGGATGCAAATTAAAACAAAACCTAAACTTGAAAGAATGACCATAAACAATATCAAATCCAAACTTAAAAAATGGACATAAATAATTAAACAAATCACGAAGAGTGCAAGACACTTCCCGATCCAATTAAGAAAAGATCGATTCAAAGGTTTGAATTAAAAACATGGAAAGGGAAAATTTTCAACAATGACTAGGAGGGTGCACCCCCTTACTAACAGTCTATCTCTAAAAAATATACTTGAGACCTATGATGTCTCTCGGACATGTCCAAGTCGGACCCGCCAAACTTACCGAGAATCAGACTATTTCACATCTCTGCGTGCATACCACTGAATCCAGTCTAGAATAGATGTGAACATACCCTAATAAGAGCAACCCCACCTTTCCACTCGTGCTTTGGTTTTAGTCATTTCCGACAATGGATATCGATGCTCAAATATGCAACCAATCGTCTTAGATTGACGAAACAAAAAAAACAGAATCGATAGTCGATAAATCAACTATCGAAAATAAAAATGATTGTATATGGAAATTAAATCTCGTAAAACATTTAACTCACACTTATGCTTGATTGCCACATCACAAATATTTGTAAAACACTTTTAAAAACACTCTTTAAAAATATTATTTTTAATGAGCTAATTATATTTTTATTAAAAGAAGAGTAAAAAACAAATGTCATTAAAACATTGTTTACTATAATCCCAAACAATTTAAACTCGGCTTTATTTTTAAACATTCCTTTTTAAAGATTTTCTGATTTATAAACTATCATTTATAACTTTAAAACAACATTTATTATCCTAAAAGATAATAAATCAATTTAAAAGACTTTTATAGATTTAAATAATGTTAATCATCCTGAAAGATAATTGATATAATTCTTTTAATAATTTAAAACCACATTAATTATCCTAAAAGAAGATTAATCAAATTTATAATCATTTTATATATTTTAAAACAACATTAGTTATCCCAAAAGATAATTAATCAAATTCATAGTCTTTCTATAAATCTAAAACAACATTAATTATATCGAATGATAATTAATCAAATTAATAATATTTTTAGAACTTTAGAACAACATGAATTATCCTGAAAGATAATTAATCAAAGTTATAATATTTTTATAAATTTAAACAACATGAATTATCCTAAAAGATAATTAATCAATTTATAATCCTTTTATAAATTTAAAACAACATTAATTATCCCAAAAAATTTAATCAAATTTATAATCTTTTTATAAATTTAAACCAACATTATTTATCCCAAAAGAAAATTAATCAAATTTATAATATTTTTATAAATTTAAACAACCATTAATTATCCCGAAAGAAAATTAATCAAATTTACAATCATTTTATTAATTTAAAAAACATTAATTCTTTATTTCAAAATTCTCAAAAATACTTGAAAATACAGTTTAAATTACTTTCAAAGCGCAAATACGCGACCAAACATTTATTTTATAAAAATACATGCACGAGTTCAACAAACACAAAAGTTTAAGGAGATGATATTTCATAAGTGATGGTATAATTATTGCTACAATGACACTTACACAAATCAAACAGTATGTCACAAATATTTCAATCAAACATCAATATAAACAGCATAAGAATATAAGTAAATTAATATCGGCGAGAAACCCTTAAGGTTTGTTTACATAAGTCCCCAGTAAATCACACATATGTATATGTATTTTCGAAGTATTCTGTAGTGACCTATTCACTATGTATACACTTTGACTTCCTCTTGCTTTTGTTCCCTGCAACAAAATGGTTATTTATGCCATTCGCTTTCAAGCGGAAATCAAATCCAAACAAACAATCAAACAATGATATATAAACTATCATCCAAACATTCAACAATAATCTATAGCAACACAGATATCATACAGTTTATTTAAAGGTGAACAAACTCACCAAAATTCCCGTGACGCTTTCGCGTTTCGGTTTGATCTAAAATCATACTAGCTCCAAATTCAACGAACCTAACTCCAACGCGTAGATAATATTGATACGAGTCCAACGCAAAAGACCGTGTCCAAATCCGACCTGATGTGAGTGAGATATTGATTTTATAATATTTGGAATTAATTAAAACGATTAATTTACTAATTAACACTTACCCTTATAATTATCTTCCCAAACCTTCTTCCCTCTCTAATTCAAATGCAGGTACACACTAGTACACTAAACCCAATGCATGTACACACTAATACCTTAAACCCATTGATACCTTGCACTCCCACTCAACGAAATGGAGCTCCGGTCCACCGTTCGACGAATGGACTTCGTCGTTCTTCGTCTCTTCCTGAACTCGACATGCTAACCCCAACAATGCCAAGCTCGGCCTTGCCATCGCCAACATGACCGAACCCTAATCTCGGCTACAGAGTAAAGTCGCATTCATCTATGTGCAGCCGCACACCACCAAACGGCCACCACAAACTCGTCTTTTCGCCATGAGCTCAATGCTCCACTCCATTCTGCCTAACACCTTCCCAATCGACGACGAAGTGAAACCCTAATTTCTGCCATCCGTAGTCAATCGATTTCAACCATCACCGCACCCAACGAAACCTATATGCAATTGTAGATCTCATCGATATGAACTCAAAGAATCTAACTTTATATTTTTTCATGTCTTAGAACATTTGATTTTGATTTTTATAGATGAAAACTTGATTTTTCTTTTACTGTAAGAGTTTAAAAGAGGGAAAGAAGAAAAAGGGAAAATTCAAGATGTTGAAAATTCTAAGTGTGAGGGTATATTTATTCAAATATTTCCAGCAATTCACTGCACAAAATTTCGTTTGCGCACGTATCGCGAACGATAAAACAAAAATAAGATCGCACACAAAATTACAACACGATCCGAAAACAACAATAAAATACACTAGTTATCTTATTCTGTAATATTTCAAAAATACCATCGTTTGCCTAAAAATACGTCAAATGATAATTTAAATATTTTCCAAATTAAAATTATGGAAAAATTATATAAATTCATTTAAAAATACGCCATTAAAAATCAAGTTGTTTTATTAATGATTGATTTTCTTGTTATTTATTCAAACCATTTATTATTGTAAATAAATTTACAAAATGAGTTCACCGTTATTATTTATTAATTAAAAGGAGTTAAATAAGGCTATTAAACCCATTTAATTAATATTTAATTCACAACGTAAATAGCTAAATAATCCCTATATTTGAATAATATATTTTAAAAACCAATTATTTAAATAGTTAAAATTAATTAAATATTCAGAATTAAAATGATAAAATTTCGGGATGTTACATTCTCCCCCCTTAAAAAAATTTCATTCCCAAAATTCCTAAAGGAAGAAAATGTCCTCTCATCCTTAGGTTTTAAAAGTTTCTTATTTTACAGAAAATTTCGGTAGTACTTCCTTTGTGCGGCTAGATTTGAAAAACTACAACTTGCCACAACCGACCCAAATCAACAAAGAAAACAAAAGCCCAAATGTGGACTCCCATATCTAGGGCATAATATCATCAATAAATCACCAATCTTTAAATTTATTACATACCTCTTTTGCATTTTATTTTTATTTTTACAAGCAACTTGCTATCTCGATGTGAATGCAGGTGCGCAAGAAATCAAACAGTAATCTCTTACTTTCATGTACCTATCTTGTACTTCCATAATCCAAAAGAGATCCATGCTGATAAAAAGAGCAATAGACAATCTATTTCTATCATAAACAATATAACAACCATATGCAACAAAAGTACAGAGAATACTCGGTAATAAAATACTAAGCATCCAACCTTTTCAAAAGTTAAATTCAGAACTAAATGCCCGGGTTTTTATATTCAAAATATATTTTCAAATTCCTCCAAGAAGAAATATATCAAAACCAAAATCTAATATGACAGGGAGGAGGCTCCTCCTGCCATAGCATGGTATAACTCTAAAATCAGAACAACACAAAGCATTTAGTGATATTCTGGTTCTCCTAAAAAAGCAAGTAGAGTGAACAAATATGCCCGATAAGTCTTCCAAATTGGAGAAACCCCAATCACCCAACTTCAGTATCATAACAAAAATATTTGAAAAACTACTTCATGAAAACTCTTTTGGAATATCTTAAAATAATAATACATCATCAAAGTTATTTTTAAAATATTATTATTATTATTTTCTTTCATAAATTCTTTCAGAATCACTTTTTCAAAAGTACCGAGATTTAAGTCCTATTAAACAACAACTTTATAAACCGTATTATATAAAATCACACTATCAATCAAATCATTCCATAGAGGAATAAACTAACACTTAACATTATTTAAAATCTTAACATTATTTAAAATGTTAAATGACTAACAAACAAAATTTAGAATCTTGCTTAGGTTCACAACTTTCTCGATCGTCCAAGGATATAGATAATTTCCTAAGTGTACCATTACGCTCATCAGCATTTGGTTATTGCTTAGAAGATTATCTATGCTCCTTCAAACAAAATAGAAAGCCACTTCCCAAACTTTTCTAATCCATGCAACAAATTATACAAATATACTTAAGCTCGTATGATGTACATAAATCATCTGTATACAATATCATACCTGACCACTTGCTCGGGTACATAAACTTAACTTCCAAACTAGTATCGCTCACCCAATCTCCCTAGCAATGACTTCGATCGAATTCCTTGATTTGAAACCACCGTTCTCCTTACATAGCCATATACTATAATAGAAAACTTTGGTATCATATCGAGAATCCAAATCAAGTGTTTGCCGACGAGAATCAAGTGAGAAATCATTTTTTGAACTGGTGTAAATCACCCCAAAGTTATGTATTCGAATCCTAGATCAGGAAGTGTACAAATAAAATGATCTACGTATAACTTAGGTACTACTCTTATTGG
The DNA here is from genome assembly GCA_030737815.1 of Allium fistulosum. Lineage (NCBI taxonomy): Eukaryota > Viridiplantae > Streptophyta > Magnoliopsida > Asparagales > Amaryllidaceae > Allium > Allium fistulosum. The sequence continues at coordinate 179,334,669 of CM060903.1, forward strand.
TTTCTTAACCACACCAATCTTTTTCTAAATCGTTTTCATTTATGGTATTTCATTCAATACTAAAATTATGTATGAATTATTCCATAAATTTTCACTTAAGTTAATAAACATTTTATAAAGGCACGTCTTTATAAAACATTAAATTAAAAACTTACTCCACTTTTATTTCTTGTATAATACTCTTCTACATCCTAAGAGTATATACAAAATGTCAATTTTAATTTTATTCATTTATTTTTATTTTTCAAAATTTCAAATGGAGGCCCAAATGAAATGCGGGTCATAAAACTGAGTCGACTACTTCACCTTTTTACCTTAGAGTGTTCTAAGGGAAGATGTTTACGGGTTGGCTTAATAATGTCAAATAGTTTACAATACTTCGATTTTAAGCAAAAACTACAGTTTTAAGAAAACAATGCTTAATAAAGCCTTCGTATCCAATTTTAACCCATTTAAAAACTTGAGTTAAATTATCTCTTTTCTATCCAAAAGATTAAAATTTCATTTATAAAAACATTCTTTTATCAAAATACCTTTTATTTTAGATCAATTTCCTTTAAGGAAACTTAAGAACTAAATATCCTATTTTTATCTCAAAACCCTTTTTGAAACCATACTACATATATTCTATATATAACATAACTTTAACAATTTATTCACTAACACTCCTTTGGGTTCACTCAGATTCTAACTCATTCTGATCGCACAATGATAAAGAGAATAATTTACTAATTGCACCACAACATTTGTCTAAGCAAACATTTGATTGTCACTTAGAAGATTATTCAAATTACCACAAAACTAATCGAGATGTTTTCCTGGAACTATCTAAGGAAAATGTATCTTTCTTAGAAGTTCTCTTTGAAATATTTAGACTTATAAATACTTCCAAGTAATACCATTATTACTTTTCTCTAAATATTTTTGAAATCATTTCAAACAATTCCGAGATTTAAATTCTTAAAAAATCTTTTTACTTATAAAACACCTTTTTATAAATCATTTTATATACCATCTTATATAAAATGTACCTTTAAAACTATCTTATATTATTATAACTTTCCTTTATTATACTAAACTTTTCGTAAATAGTTATCCATTAAATGTCTTTTCTTACCATTTAGATTCAATTAAACAATTTTATTAAAAGATGACTTTTAACTTAACATTTTCACCGAGCACCTTATAGCCAAACTGTGAAACTTAATTCACAATGGTTCATTTTGATGTACTCACAATTATCAAAATAATAAAAGCCCATAAACTGGTCGAGCATAAATCAAAAATCAATAAACAGTAGTTAATGCTCCTAAACTATCCGAGCACGATAAATCAAACGAAAATGATAATACAGAAATATTATAAGTTTCTATCAAACAAGCACATTATACATAACTATATAAATTTGAAAATTATTTCTTTATATATAAAAAAACATAATCCTAAGTAAAATATTTCATTTACCAAATTTTCAAAAATTAATAAACAGCTTAATAGACTAGTTAACACAATACGTTTTTACAGCAATAACAAATACACTTCCATATATATGATACTCTCAACTCATTCTAGGATGCCACATACCCTACCTCAAATGAGTTTACCCAACCAAAGCCAAGGTCCTCGCTTAACCTTCAGTTCTGATACCAAATGTAACGACCCGCCTTTACAACCCTCGAAAGTCGACAATTGATACATCCACGGTATTCAGATGTCAAGCATCCAAGTGTCGGAAAGGCAGATTGTAGGTAAAAAGAAAAAGAACAGGGAAAACCGAATCTCACACCGAAATGACAACATATAATATAATAAAGACAGTAAAAGCTGTCACTCTAAAATACATGGTATATCAGGGTTAAAAACAAACCTCATCGGCCTGGACAGTTATAACTTCCTGACCTTACAATTGCTAATGGGTATACATAATAATGTAGCAGAAAATAAAAATACTATGGCAGATAAACTTCCATCTCTCTCTATGAGCCCATGTCCAACTGACGACAACCTGGAAAAATACTCGGTTTGACCCGGGCATTATAATGTAATAACATCCGGATAGTCTGGAAAACCAGTGTGAGAAAACTCTAGAAAAATGGTGAACATATAATAATTCTATGAGACCACCACGTCGCTAAACATGGAACGGGTTTTAACTCACAAGAACAGATCCATATATGAAAGAATGGAAACAAATTAGAACAAAACCCAAACTTGAAAGAATGGTCATAAACAAGATCAAAATCCAAACTTAAAGAATGGACATAAATAATTAAAATCGCGAAGAGTGTAAAACACTCTCGATGCAATTAAGAAAGCATCAATTCAAAGGTTTGAATCAAAAACAAGGTAAGGGAAATTTTTCAACAATGACTAGGAGAGTGCACCCCCTTATCGATAGTATAACTCTAGAAAATATACTTGAGAACTACGATGGCTCTCGAACACATTCAAGCAAAACCCTGGCAACCTTACCGAGAATCTAGGTATTTCACATCTCTACGCGCATACCACCGAATCCAGTTTAGAATAGATGTGAAGATTCCCTAATGGGACCAGCTCTACATAGCTTGGCTTCCACTCGCACTTTGGTTTTAGTAATTTACGACAAAGAATATCAATGCTCAAATGAGAAACAAATCGTCATAGATTGACAAAAAATAAAAAGGTGGCACAATCGTTAGTCAATAAATCAACTATCAAGAATAAAAATGATCGTATATGAAAATTAAATCTCTTAAACATTTGGTTCAAACTTGTGCCTAATTGTCACATCAATTTTTTTTATAAAACACTTTTAAAAACACTCTTTAAAAATATTCTTTTTAAAGAGTTAATTATAGTTTTGAGTGTATTAAAAGAAGACTAAAAAACAAATGTCATTAAAACATTGTTTACAATAATCCCAAAACAATTTACACTACTTTATTTTTAAACATTTATTTTTAATGATTTCCTTATTTATAAACTATCATTTATAACTTTAAAACAACATTTTATTATCCTAAAAGATAATAAATCAATTTAAAAGACTTTTATAAATTGAGATAATGTTAATCATCCCAAAAGATAATTAATATCTCTTTTAAAAATTTAAATCCACATTAATTATCCTTAAAGAATATTAATCAATTTATAATCTCTTTATGTATTTTAAAACATCATTATTATCTCAAAATATAATTAGTCAAATTCATAATCTTTTTATAAATTTAAAATAACATTAATTATCCCAAAAGATAATTAATCAAATTTATAATCTTTTTATAAATTAAAAAACATCAACTATCCCAAAAGATAATTAATCAAATTTATAATCTTTTTATAAATTTAAAACATGGTTAATTATCTCAAAAGAAAATTAATCAAATATATAACCATTTTATAAATTTAAAACAACACTAATTATCCTGAAAGATAATTAATCAAATTTATAATCTTTTTATAACTTTAAAACAACATTGGTTATCCCGAGAGATAATTAATCAAATTTATAATCTTTTTATAAATTGAAAACAACAATAATTATCCCAAAAAATTAATCGAATTTATAATCTTTTTATAAATTTAAAGCAACATTATTATCCCAAAAGAAAATTAATCGAATTTATAATCTTTTTATAAAGTTAAAACAACATTAATTCTTTATTTCAAAATTCTCAAAAATACTTGAAAATATAGTTTAAACTACTTTCAAAGCGCAAAAATGCGACCAAACATTTATTTTGACATGTACAAGTTCAACACACACACAGAGGTTTAAGGAAATGATATTTCATAAGTGACAGTATAACAATAATTGCTATAAAGACAATTACATTAATCAAATAGTATGTCATGAATATTTCAGGCAAACATTAATATAAGCAACATAAGAATACAAGTAAATTAATATTGGCGAGAAACCCCTTAGGGTCTCTTTCAAAAGTTCTCAGTAAATCACACATATGTATATGTATTTTGAAGTGTTCCGTAGCGACATATTCGCTACGTATACACTATGACTTCCTCTTGCTTTTGTTCCCTACAACAGAATGGTTATTTATATCATCCGCTTTCAAACGCTGATCAAATCCAAACAGACAATCAAATAACGATATATAAACTATCATCCGAGAATTCAACAATAATCTATGCCAGTACAGGTATCATATAGTTTATTTAAATGTGAGTAAACACACCAAAATTTCATTTGATGCTTTCGCGTTTCAGTTTAATATAAAATCATACGACGTTCGATTTTAGCTTAAAATTCTACTAGCTTAAAATTCAACAAATCTAACTCCGATACATAGATAATATTAATACGAGTCCAATGCAAAAGATCGCGTCCAAATCCGACCTCGTATGAGTGAGATATTGATTTTATAAGATTTGGAATTAATTAAATCAATTAATTTACTAATTAACAATTAATTACCATTATAATTACCTTCCCAAACCTTCTTCCCTCTCAAATTCAAATGCTTCTGATACATCGAACCCATTGATGCTATGCACTCCTACTCATCGACACGGAGCTCCGGCCCACCGTTTGACGAACGGACTTCGTCTTTGCTCCTCTCTTCCCAAACTCGACATGCCAAGCTCAAAAGTGCCAAGCTCGGCCTTGCCATCACCAACGTGACTGAACCCTAATCTCGGTCACAAGATAAAGTTGTGTTCATCTATGCGCCACCAAACGCCACCAAACGATCGCCACAAGCTCGTTTTTCCACCACAAACTCAACGCTCTACTCCATTCCACCTAACACCTTCCCAATCGACGATGAAGTGTAATCCTAATTTCGGCCATCTACAGTCGGTTGATTTCAACCATCACCTCACTTAGCGAAACCTATATGGATTTGTAGATTTCATCGATACGAACTCAAAGAATCTAACTTCATATTTTTTCGTGGCCTAGAACATTTGATTTTGATGTTAAATATGAAAACTTGATTTTGCTTTTACTGTAAATTTTAAAGAAGGAACAGATGAAAAGAAGAAAAAAGGAAAAGTCAAGGTGTTGAAAATTCTAAGTGTAGGGGTATGTTTATTCAAATGTTTTAAGTAATTCGCTTCATATAATTTTATTCGCGTACGAACCGCGAACGACAAAACAAAAATACGTTCGTGCAAAAAAATGCATACGATCCTAAAACAATAATAAAGTACACTAGTTATCTTATTCTATAATATTTCAAATATACCATCGTTTACTGGAATATACATCAAACGATAATTTAAATAGTTTTCAAATTAAAAATTATGAAAAAATCATATAAATTCATTTAAAAATACATTATTAAAAATCAAGTTATTTTATTAACAATTGATTTTCTTGTTATTTATTCGAACCATTTATTATTGCAAATAAATTTACAAAAAGAGTTCACCATTATTATTAACTAAAATGACTTAAAATAAGGCTATTAAACTCATTTAACTAATATTTAATTCACAATTCAAATATTTAAATAATCTCTATATTTGAATATAAGTTATTTATATTTTAAAAACCAATTATTTAAATATTTAAAACTAACTAAATATTCAAAATTAAAACGATAAAATTCTGAGATGTGAAAGTGAGAGTTAAGGTGGAAAATGAAATTATGTTCAAAGGGTTAACTCAAGTTTGAATGGAAACAAGTTCATAAATTCTATTTGTTTTCTAGTTAAATTACACATGATCGAGTGGTAAATGTGTGGATGCTTTTCGTGGTTTCTAGAAAATATTATCCAGAACACAAATGTGACGGTTGAATGTGAGAACACTACAAATCTCTTTAAGCAGTGAATCCAAACTATGCGTTTTTTGACAAAAATAACATATTTAATATATCTTTATTAATAGTTGTAATAGCTTTGGTGTCACACTTTTTTGGTATCAACGTGAACTACCAAAAACGCCCCTCTATATCTTTGTTAATAGTTGTAATAGATTTGGGGTCACACTTTTTTGGTATCAACGTGAACTACAATCTTTATTAATAGTTGTAATAGCTTTGGGGTCACACTTTTTTGGTATCAACGTGAACTACAATCTTTATTAATAGTTGTAATAGCTTTGGTGTCACACTTTTTTGGTATCAACGTGAACTACCATCTTTATTAATAGTTGTAATAGCTTTGGTGTCAAGCTTTTTTGGTATCAACGTGAACTACCAAAACGTCACTCTATATATTAAAAATAGGATCTAATATTAAACTTTTTTTTACAAATTCAAAAGCCACTAAAAGTAGGATCTAACAATTAAACATGTTTTATAAATTCAAAACGCTTCTAAAAATAGGATCTAAAATTAAATTTCCTTTACAAATTCAAAATAAATCTTTACAAATATACAAATCTTAATATCACTTAAAAAGAAAAAACCATTTTTTGTGATTGATTTAAAGAAATACAATTTATAAGGAAACAATTCACGCGCAAAGCGCGTGCCATAACACTCGTTTTAATAGTTGAAAATGTACAATTCACATAACGAAGATCGTAGTAAACAACATACAGTGGTCAGAAAATAACAAGATTTAATTTATTTTGACATATCAAAACTGTATGAATATGATAACAAAAATCATATTATTTTTTCTAAAAAAAACCACCTATGAACATGAATTTAAAAAAATAAAAAATTGCTTAACATTGCCCCATAACAACCTTAATTTTCTTACTATATATCTAGGATCTATTCATCATCACCTTGATTTGTTTACACCATACAATAGGAATTATTGAAACGAACACTAACATATAGATTATTTTATTGATTAAAATTATTCTATCCACATAGCAGATTAAAATTATTCTATAGTCAATTAGTATAGCATTTGGAGAACAATGCAACTTCCTATCAGAATAGTCATATAGGATTTGATTATATTGGCTTTGATTGCTACAACAATTTTTTCATTCACAGATGGATAAAACAGCTAGGTGTTTAATATGAACAATTGTATTTGTCTCGTCATTAATAAGGCAAGATGAAATGAGAATTCTACTTAACCGACAATAGATTTATCTACTAGCTGCCAGTGCCTGCACATGGCATATAATTGAACCCAAATATTAGCTTTGATTTCATCATGTACAGATTATTTTGGTGAATTTTTGTTTAGTGATTATAGAATCATTAATCCCTGTTTCTGATTTCTTGCTACAGATTATTGAAGAATTTTGATCATTTTGAAGATGAGTTGCCTGATCATGAGTCATACTGGAGTGGGAATTAGATTGAGTCATTGAATTTGTATCTTTCAAAATAGCAGATTGTTTTTGCGCGATCTCAAGGTAGACTAAACAAACTCTTACTGTATCTTTCAAAATAAAAATATTAATATCTAGTTCCAGTTCTATTTTAGATGACTATTAGCCTTTATGTCGAAAATTCACACCACGATTAGTTTGGGTGGCAAGCAACTTCATGGCGTGTATTGTCATGGCATTTACTGCAATCATAAGTGTATGGTCGATGAATAAATATTATGGTGGAATTGATAGTCTTGTTATTGGACCAGACGGTAATGTTAAAGCTATTGCTTTCTTCTCTCGGACTTCCATTAGCAGCCAGTGTTCCTTTTCCCTATTTCCTCTATTTTATTTTACATTTTTTATACAGTGGAAATTAACGTAGAGAATTTATTTGGTTGACATATACTAGAAAACCGTTTATATTATCATAAATCAATTGATAATTTGGATAGGTCTCATAGATTTATTTTCTCGATGTGGTATTATTCTCAACTTGTCTATTATGGGTAGCATATCTTGCGACAGATATGCATACTTTAACATTAGCATTAGATTCCGATATAATCATAAATAACCATTTATTATCACAAAATCAGTTGATAATACGAAGAATGGTGTCTTAATATTTTTAAAGGTCACATTAATATTGTTCGATGTAAGATTATCATCAACAACCGATATGTGGAGTTGATCTTTTTTAGGTATTGGATAGTGTTCCTTTTGCTGTCATAGCTACGTTAGCTGCTTAGTCGTGGAGGAGGGCAAGGTATTTGTTTTTATTTTTTTCAAAAGAAATAACCTTTATTTTTAAATGTTCATTAGTTTATAGAAGTTTGCTTCTATTACAGGGCTATGTACTGGTGTCCTGAAAATCTCAATTGTTGTTCCCTAGGTCAGCTTTTATGACAATTACTCTCTCTTTGGCACGTACTTATAAGAGTATCAAGACATAATATGATGTTAAACTATTAAATTTAATTATGTATATAGTATTAATAAACATAATTTTGAGAATATAAAAGAACAATAAGTGGGGGTTGAGATTCGAACTCATAACCTCAACCGAGGAAGTCGACTTTCACCAGCACAAGGTGGAGAGTTTGATCCACAGTGATTAAGAGAGAGTTTGGATAATGCAGGTGATAGTTGCCCTAGGTTCTTGGATTCATGCAGGTGATAGATACGGACACTACAAGAGAAACCGGCTATTCCAACGGCTCCAAGCCGTTGGCGGCCGTTGGAATGGCGTTCACGCTTTCCAACGGCTTCCAACGGAAACAACGGGGCTATTTCAACGGTTTTTCCAACGGCTCCCAACGGTATATTGCCGATGGAAGCCGTTGATTTAAAATGACCAAATAGCCGTTGATAGCCGTTGCTAATCTGGGTGAAATATTTTTTATAACAGCAAGTCATTCACCTTCCAACCACACACAATCAATATATATCAATTTTCATTCCATTTCCACTTCATTTAACATATATATCACATATCCAACACATTATACCACAAAAAATATAAACAACCAAAAATCAACATTAAACATTACATTTTCAAACCAAACTCCAAGTCAATATGTACATAAACAACAAAACCCTCACCAACACCAACTCCAACTCCATATTCAAGTCAATATATACAATGCAAACACTTAAACCTCACCACCTCAAAGTCGATATATACACAATAACCATTAAACACAATCCTCACCACCTCAAAGTCAATATATACAATAACCAACCACAAAGACAATAATAATCATACCTCTCAAGCATCATCATCACCTTCGGAAGCACCAGACGACGAAGGGAAGGAACCATGCCTCTGCGCGTACTCCGCTAAACGTTGATTCAGCTGCTCCATTTGTATAGCACGAAGACGGTCCTGCTCTTGCAGCTGCTCAACCATGGCTCTAAGCTCTTTTATTTTAGCTTTGTCACATGCCTTTTGAGCTGCCCGAACCTGCAAATAGAATGTGAGATGTTCACATTTGTATTATAATCATTTTCTTAAGCAATGCATACTTATCTAATATTTATAAATCACGTATATGTTAGATTTAACTCAGGTAGAAATCATCATATGTATAGTGTATCTATAGGTTAATTTATTAAATATAATATTGCAATGTTTATAAGATTACCGCTTGGTTTCCATAGCCATAGCGTCTATTCCGCTGCGTCGGATTCATAATAACGTCGAAAATATTATCTTGCTCCTCTACCGTCAACTCATCGCGATCCGATTCTGAAAGCAGCTCTGCCCGTGCCTCCTGAAACTTTGCCTAAAATAAAAAACAATTACAGGTTAAAATTAGTAGAATATGATTTAAACATATCGATATTAATAAAATAAGATTTAAAATATGCATACATATGCAGTCGTCGCCTTATCATCATCATCCCACTGATATGTAATATTGTCAGCATTGTTTGCTTGTCTTGATGCGTGGTTAGGATAATCTTTTACAAGTTCATATATATCTTCACTTGACCAAATCGTTGGTGGTTGTAAAGTCTCATGTCTATTAGCTATGAAGTTTTTTTTTGTCTCTTCTAAAAGTATGATTAATATGGAGAAAACGTCGATGACAATCAAACCATGAAATTTTCTTCCCATGCCGTAAAGAAAATGTTCGTGTTTCTTCCATACAGTAAGGACAAACAAAACGACCGGCTGTACTCCAACCCGAAAGCATTTCATATGCAGGAAAATCGCTAATAGTCCATAACAAAGAAGCGAACATCCGAAAAAGAAAAAAATTCGATACGTCGTAAGTTTCAACTCCTTCATACCACAATGTTTTCAACTCTTCGATTAGCGGTTGTAAGTAAACATCGATACCCTATGTCGGATCATCAGGGCCAGGGATGACAATTGTGAGAAACATATATGGAGTTTTCATATACATCCACGGGGGTAGATTGTAAGGTGTAATGATTATAGGCCAAGATGAATATTTAGAACCAAACTGAGAAAACGATGAAAATCCATCAGTACACAAACCTAGTCTAACGTTACGTTTCTCCACTGCGAAATCGGGATATTTCTTATCAAAATACTTCCATGCTTCTCCATCAGATGGGTGTGTTAACGTACCTTCTTCAGGTGTTCTCACACTATGTCATCTCATATGATGTGTTGTTACAGATGATGCATATAACCTTTGAAGTCTAGGGGTGATAGGTAAATAATGCATACGTTTGTATGGAACTTCTTTTCCTTTTTTTCCTTGGTTTGTATCTTTCTTGATTACATATTTTACAATTCCGAAGACTGACATCATCTTTCCAAAACAACATGCAACCATTTAGACATGTATCAATTTTTTGATACGGCAAACCGAAAGATGACATAAGTTTTTTCACTTCATAATAATTTTCGCACATTAAATTATCTGATGGCATATGGCGTTTAGCAGCTTGTACAACAGCCGTAAATCCGGCTTCTGTGAGGTTGTACTTTGATTTCATTGCAATGTACTCTACAGTTGCCGATAATTGAGTGTCGCTAGTACATCCATTCCAAAGAGGTTTCTTAGCCGCATCCAATAAATCATATATATTTTTCGCTCCAACATTTGGTTCCTCTTCGACGTTAACATCGTCGTTATTAATTTCAATAGTATGGAACATTAATCGTGCCGCATCTTCAACCATATGTTCTATGAGATTCGTCGTACTAATTTCATCACTAATGACCTCTACTGACTGTTCTTCGTTACGTGTTATAATTTCTCCATGACGATCCCACACCAAATAATTGGTTACGAAACCATATTGGCGCAAATGAATCCTCTAACCATACTCGGTACTAAATGCTTCAACAATTTGCACCTACTACATGGACAACGAATTTCTACGTCGTTTCCAATATTACTTAAAGCAAATTCGACAAACACATTTATCCCGTTAAGAAAATGTTTACTTATTGAGCCTTCCATTTCTCTTCTTTGATACATCCAGCTCCGATCAATAAAATAATTGACCATTTTTCCTACTGTAAAACCTATGATCGATAGTAAAAAAATTATTAATCAAATTCGATAACACATTTAGATTTTACTGTTTTTTATAATCCATTTTCGTTTATATACAAAGTTATATTTCTTGCTATTTTGTTTACATTTTTGTACCTTTTGTGATGGTCGGTTATCCTACTTCCCATTACAAACACAATAGTAATAACATTTCTTAAATCATATCATTATAAACGATTTTCCAAAATTTCGGCAGCACTTCCCCCGTGTTCCTTGTATCGTACACATATGCATGTACACAAGGAACAGAAAGGAAATGCCGTCGAAATTTTGTGAACCGTTTATAACGATATGATTTACGAAACGTAATTACTTTATAGTGTTTGTAACTTATCCAATACAGGGACAAATCCAACAAATATTGTATCAGATGAATATGAATATCCGTTTTTCAATAAAAACAAATATTCATACAACGATCATATACAACACTTGTCAGACGGGGCCAAAAATTCACTAAGAGATTTAAATTTTGTTTATATGTTACCGTTTTATTAAATATATAAAATAAAGCATATTATGCATTATTTTATTTATATTCTACTATTTTATTAAATATATAGTAAATTATATGATTTTTACTATTTCACAAAATATATAATTCATGTGTATATATATACTAAATTATATACTTATCTAATGCTAATATATTTTGTAAATGATATAATTCATGTTCGTAAAATATTCGACTAATTCATGTTTGCATAATATTTTACAAAACATACACAAAATAATTTAAATCAATCCTAACTAATCTAACGCTAACTCAAATGCGCATTTACACTAAATTATCAACATATGTATATATGTGCATAATATATATACACAAACAATTTGGGCATTTGGATGGTAATAATTGTAATTAGCACTTAGTTTGGTATAATAAACAATCAATAGGCCATTAGATACAACTATAACAACAAATTAAACACAAAATTAGCAAAATTTAAAATTTTAGGGTTTTAGGCAAAACCTGATTTTGGAGTGGAATTGGATGGAGAGAGGCCGCTGGTGTTGATTGATGGCGTCGGAGTGGCTGCCGGTTGCGTGGGGAGGCTGGGAGCAAGAAAGAGGAGGAGTGGAGGAAGAGGGTGGAGGATTTGGGGTTTGTTGTTGGAGGAAAGAAGAATGAATGTTGCTCTCGGTTTGCTGCAGGTTTACACGAATATTTCCAACGGCCGCAAACGGCATTTTTACAATGGCTACCAACTGCTTGTTAAAAAAATAACGAGCCGTTGGTAGCCATTGGAAATTCCCGTTAGCGGCCGTTGGAACCCTGTCGTGGCTATATACTATAATTCTAGTAGTGGGAGAAACCAAGCATGACATTCTGAGTGCTACTAGAGGAAGCAAAGAGGAGCGGAATGGCAAGGAAACAGAGCTTTGAGGATGAACCTGATGTTCATGTTTAGGAACTGCTACTCTAAACTGGTGCAAGGAACTGATGCTCTGTAAAAAGAAGAAAGGAAAACAAACTGATGTCAACGGATGCTGCGGGTAAAGAAAGCCAAAGTTTTTGTCCATTTATTCTTGTGTATAGATACTGAAAAAAGGCAATCCATGCAACTACCATGTTAGTGAGATAGCTGATAACTACTGAGTTAGTGAGTTGGCTGATCATACACCAAGAACGGAGTGATAATATATGTTGGGCTTCTTGTACGATTATGACAAGATTATTTATTATTTGATTTTTAATTATATAGTTGCATTCTTAGACTTGAACTGTGTAGTTTAATTATGCTATTACTCCTGTCAATTATCATCATCTCAGTTTCTACTTGTATAATATTGTGTTGCATTAATAATGATATTGGTAGGATATCAGTATTTAAGCTAAATATAAAGTACCCACGGCTCATAGTCGTGGCTAATATTTAGCCATTATCCATTGCCACGGCTCTGGACCATTGTGAAATGATTTCATCATGGCTCAAAACCATGGCGAAATGGCATTTCTAGTGTAGTGGACCATATGTTATCAATAAATACTTGGACGATAGAGCATACATTCTTAGCACGGTGGATGAAGCTTTATTCAAAAAAGCATGGAATGCACAAAACCTTCGTCGTTATTTTACCAATTTTAAGTTATCCTTGTTGAAATACTGCTATCCTATAATAAAAACAACTTCAAATTTTTTATATTAATAAATGAATGTGGATTTCATAAAATCTTGTTGTGTTGGGTTTCTTTCTTTTCTTGCGCATGGATTATTTCAATTGCTTGGATAAAGAAATGAGGCATCACCGATCGCATCAATTTTGATGACCTTCGTCGATAGGTTTTAAAACCAAGATGAGCGATCGGACTTACCCAATCACTATAAAGATTACCTGCCCATGATAGTTGACGTTTCTATAACTTTGCAGGTAGGATCTCTACACATCCAGGAGCGTACTATGCTGAAAAATCATGAGAGTCACCTACGAAAACCTTGGCTGATAATGGTAGAATGGACTTACTCGTGGTCAGGACACGATCGTCGACTGGGTAGTTTGCTATTGATGATAGGTCTGAGCACCTTGACAGACAACGGTAGATCGGACTTATCCATGGTCAAGAAATGACCGCCGACTGGGTAGTTCACCATTGGCGATCGGCCTGAAAACCTTAGCGACAATGACTAACAGGACTTACCCGCGGTTAGGACATGACTTCCAATAGGTAGTTTACCATTGACAATCGACTCGAAAACCCTGACCGGCAATGGTGGACTGGACTTACCCGCGATCAGGACATGAACATCGACTATGTGGTTCACCATTGACGATAGGTCTGAAAACCTTGGTCGACAATGGTGGCCAAGTCTAACTCGCGGTCTCGACATGACTGCCAACTGAATAGTTCATCATTGACGATCGGCCTGAAAACATTAGACTGTAATGATGGACCAGACTTACCCGCGATTAGGACATGACCACTGACTGGGTAGTTCACCATTGACAATTAGCCTGAAAAACCTTGACTGGCACGAATGAATTATAGTTATCCATGATCGGAATGCGAACGGAGGAGACAATGAAAACATGTAAAGGATGATCTAATTTAGGCTATGCCATTTGAGACCTTTCTTTCACACTTGCTTGCATCTTCATGTCTTGATGCTTCGTTCACAGCTTTTCCCATCAAATCATATCGGTGCTGACATGAACTACCTCATATGGAACTTGTCTTTTTATGCACAACCTTGGAGTTGTTCACCTACCCCTTCAGAGATGGACCGCTCAAGCATGATCATCTCGTCATCAATATGTTCGCTATGTTATCCCATTCCTCGATCAAGTCATAAGTCTCCAAGATTCCATAGGGTAAACATGTTGGTACTGATTACTTTTGCGATCAATACCGATCACAGTGCATTTTTAGATTTTGACTCTAAATCGTTAGAGCCACTTTCCATAACCATTTCAAGCTTGCCCCCAAGTTCTTGAACCATTCTGTATTCTTCTCGATACCTAGATCCACTTAAAAGCTGCTCGGTTCAAATGTTGGATAATAGAGCCCAGTAGCATATGTGGTCTAAATTAGCAATATTAGGGTCAACTAATTAAGCTTATCCGTTTAGTAGGATGTCTAAAAAGTACGACTGGGTTTGTATAATCAAGTATCATACCCTATTTAGCTATTGACCGGGCTTGAAAGGTGAAGTAAGCCCAAAGGTTATTTATAGTATGGAAGACCAAATTTGAATTTGGACCTTGGGCTAATTTTTTCAAAATCTGTATTGAAATTAAAATAAAAGTTTAAATTTAAAAGGTTAAATTTAAAATAAATAAATTAATTATGCATGTTATGAAATAATTTTTAGCTTTGTTTTGAAAACATATTAATTAAATTTTGAAAATTATATGCAATTAATTGAATTAATAAATTAAATAATTAATTAAATAGTTAATTAATGAAATTAAATAACATATACATTAATATTTATTACATTATCTTAAAGTGTTTAAGGTGATGTATGTTTATATATAATTTTCGAAATAGACTATAATTAATTAAAATTGTTTAATTAATTAAATTAATTAAATGTTAATTAGTAAATAATATTATACATATATATTAAGATATATGTGTATAAATATAAATGTTATATTATACATATTCAATTCAAATTGTTTAAAATTAATAAAACAAAATTAATTAAAATGTTAATTAATTAAATAAACTAAATAAGATTTAATTAATAAAATTAATATAAGATTATTATATAAGTTAATAAATATTATATATTGTTATATAAGAATTAAATTATATAATATGATTGTATATTAAAAGGTGGAACTATAAGAAATCCTAATTAGATTTAAGGAATAAATACATATGTATAATACATATATTATGATTTCAAATATGCCCAATACCTGAGTCACGAGGGTATTTCTTATGAAATACATCATTCCATAAGTCGATATCATTCAATGAAATATATTAAAGGTTATGAATCTTTAATATAAATGTTGTTAAAAAGCGACACATAAGTAATAATTCCAAAATGGTGACAGTCTTCCGCCTAATTCAAATTTGACGATTTAGGGTTTTAATTTCGCCTCCTTTATCGTTCCCCCTCCCGTCGCTCCCCTTCTTCCCTTTGCTTCACCTCCTACCCTTATTTGTTGACCTGGATTTATCGGATGACCAAGAATTGTACGAATAAACCACGATTCAATCGTCTAGTTGTTCAAGATGGAGGGAGCTCGTCTTGTACTCATAGTGGTCGGTTATATAATTCCATATCACCTACGGCCATGTTGACTGCCACTTCAGGTGATTTGATTGCCACAACTTCCACTGTTGCAAATTCCGGTGCTGTGCTTTTGGATTTGACTTCCAAGAATATTTCTACCCCAGTAACTGATATGCTACATTTGATCAGCATCTTGCTCTTGCTCTGGATGCGGAACATGTTTGCCTTGGTTCAGATGCAGCCATGCAAGTACTATTTCTATGCCTTGAAACGTGTTATGATAAGGGTTCATTGCCTGCAACTGAATCATTGATTGGGTTACATGGTTATGCAATAAGGATTGTTGTTCCTCCTTTTGATTCTATACAGGAAAGTGAAAACATAGGTCTGGTTAATAATACAACTATTGAATATAGGAAGAATATTAATTTAATTCCAATAAAAAGTAACAGTTACTCTAAGGAAACTAGCATAAAGATGTGGTCATCTTTTTTTAGCAACAAACCCCGTAATACGGGTATTTAATCCCCTCGATCATTTGAGATCCTTTGTGTTGATGGTGTAATGATTCCACAGCTGAAGTTATTGAGGCTCGTTCCATGTTTTGAAAGGACCAACTAGTTGGTTTCTTTTTAAATGAAAACTTACTCTATTGGGTCGTTAAGACCAAACGAAATGTGTAGGGAAATTAAAGGGGGTGTATCACTATGAGATATGACAATAACTTATTCTACTTTAAATTCTCTGACTCAGATGATTAACAAAGAATTTTAAAAGTCAAGCCTGTCATTATTCAAGGCAAACCATTTACTGTAACCAGATGGATTCCCTCTGTTGACTCAACCAAAGATCGGATTCTCTCTATCCTTGTCTGGGTTCATTTCACCAAATTCCCTTCGGTATTATAGTCCATGATTGGTATTGATTGGCTAGCTAATCTTATTGGAGAGTTGGTGTGTTTCGACTCAGCCACTTTCAAGAGGGAAAGGTTAGGATATGCGAAAGCACTGATTAAGATAAAGCCAGATAAGTTACAACCGACAATTCTTGCAGTTTTGCTTTCTTTGGGCCAAGTTGCTATTGTAATGTTGAACACGGTTGGGAGCCTCACATATGTACTGCATGTCTCTTCTTTAGACAACCTCGCATTGCAAACACACTTCTGATGCTCCTTCTCCTGTTCCTTTAATGGTGTCCGATATCAAAATTCCAATCCCATAAAAGGTCCCTCTTCCAAGACCACCAAAGCGCATATGGGTACCTAAGCTGAGCTCGTCTGATGGCATGAGTGGCAGTGCTCCTATCACCGTGTTAAATGACACCAATCCCGTACCTGGGACTCCCATAGATATCTCCCTTGTTAGGCTCGTTTCCCTCCTATCATTTGGTTTTCCAAGGAGAAGACTTGGGTTCATCACCGTTTGCAGATACAATATTCTCCTGAAGAACAAACCTACTATAAATATGTGACAGACAATGAAGGGGAGGAAATATGCCTTTACTATGAAATTTCTAAAGGAGAGTTATTCTCTCCACTATAGGTGAACTTGGTGAAAACAACATAGAAATTCTTAGGGATGCCTCTTGGTGCAGAAGCTTATCTATACACTTGAGTTGCATGTATTCATCCCTAACCTAGTCAGGTTATTTTCAGACTTTATTCATGCGATTGGCCCTGAGTCAGGTAGACACTTCCACCGATGAGGGGGGTTGGCCTTGTTTTGGTTGTTGTTAGTAGTTTAGGTATTTTGCCCAACTCCTGTACTATTAGCATTTATTTTATTTTTCCTTTTCTGTTTATAGTGGTTGAGGCATCTGTGCCTCATACCTGATATATCATTTGTTAAGTGGTATGACAACTATAATCCGGCTTGCCCGTACAAAATAATAATACTTTGTTTTGCTTGCAAAAAAATATAAATGTTGTCATCTACCCTTTTTAAAACAATAAATTACTTGCATACTCTCTGGTTTTTGAGCGAAATCAAGCCAAAGATGTTATGTGTAATATTATTAATATATACACTAGACGAGGTAGGATAATAATGTGTATTTATTAAGCAAACTCAAGGTACATATACTATACTTAGGCCATCATGAAATAGTAGATACAAGTGAATTGTCTTTTCGATCAGTTGAGCAAATACATGGGCGAAATGAGATTAGAACAAAGATCACATGTTCAGAGTTGTATATGATACAACCGATAAAGCGTGTCCATCGTTTGTGGGCCTATAGTTTGTTGAGCTAATCAAGGTCAAAATCTCAGGGCAAGCGACTCATAATACCCACTGCAGAAGTCGAAAGATTTATATGCTTCATCTGACGGTTTTGAGAATCATAAATGAAAGTGCACAAGGATCTATGGAAATATGGTTAACCTGTATATATGTGTGTGTATGCAATATCAAGCTATATAATAAAGCAAACAGTAAAGTAAAGTAATAAGTAATCACATCACTTTTTATACTAGTTCGGACCTCCCATCCTATGTCCAGTCTCGAAGCTTTCCTTTAGATTTTCCACTAAATAAAAAGCACCCTCACTTAGCCCGGAGGAATAGATGATACAACAGTTTTCCGACTTTGACAATCTTGTGTTCGATCAACACGGATTCTGACTTGTAGTACAATACTTCCTATAATCTCCTTGATGATTCAAGATGCGTGTACCATGATTATGGAAGTGTATATAATAATTCTTGAGAGAATAATAGAGTTTAAGAGCAAACAGTATACAAGAGAGAAAAGAATTCAAGATAGCAAGTTGTGTGAAGTATCATTTTATTGATAATTCTCGCTTGTGGATGAAGATTGATGGAGTAATTGCTCATTTGTAAGGTACGAAACAAATAACTGATCAAGTTATAAGCAAAGTCATCATGGTCAATATTGTCTAAATCATACCGCTTTGATGAACAACCAAAAATAAATCCCAAATCACTCGTAAAAAGTTTTATTTCAACACCCAAAACCTTACTCCAAAGAAGACCTTCATCATTCTCTGATTTGTAGAAACTTCCACAAAGATTAGCGTAGAACATTCATACAAGAAATAGGTAAATTTTTACCTTGCTTTGAGCGCAATCGGTTAAGGATAGAAATTCATGTTCTCTAGCAAGTTCTTTAATTCCAAAGTCTAAGAAGTCGGACATCTTGTAATACATTTCTTGAAAGCTTCTCTTATCGTTGAATTCATTGAAGCACTTCAAGGCAATTTTGTTGTTCCCCATCCATTCAGCAATTTTCTTATCTGAGGCAAACTCATGATGTTGTGGAGGATTTGATGAAGAAGCTTTCTCTTTTTGGGCAAGGACTTTCTTTCTTGTTGGACGCTTTGGTCTAGGCGTCATTTTTTAGGTTTTGGGGATCTAGGGTTTTGAGTTTGAAAAGGTGAAATGGCAAGTGATAGTGAAAAGGTATGACCTTTCTTATTTTTAAAAACCAGCAACAGTAATTTTATTCGACTGAAGAGGTAGTTCAGCCAATTGGACACAAAGGAAATTTTAGGAAAAAACTCGAGTGCATTTTAGACAATTCAATTTGAAAACTCAGCCAACTAAATTACCCAGATTCAATCAACTGGGAAGATCATTTAGTTGACCGAACTTATATGGTTTTGCTTCTAGAAACTCAGATTTTATTTAATCTACTAAAAGTGATATTTTAGTCTAATGTTTTTAGAATTTTGCATACTCAGTCGACTGGGCAAACTATTCAGCCGACTGAAACGAGTAAAAAAATTTCCAAAACCTAGCATTGGATTTATTCGACTAGCAATAGTTTGGTAGGTCGATTGAATTTATTTGTAACTATTTTTAATAGACTATAAGAGGTTTCAATCGACTGAATAAAGGGTTTAGTCGACTGACTCCTTGTAGATTGCAAAAAAATGTTATATTGAATATGTTTTTTATATAAATATTTATAATTACATGCAAATTCTTTTAGTTAGTGTTAGATGTTTATAACCAATATTATCATGTTATATACACACACACACACGTACACACACATGCAATTATATACACCAGACGTTTAAATAGATAATATAGCAGTACAAGATAATCTTAATTATATGATGGCTCAGTTTCTTCTTCGAATGGTTATTGTTCCTAAGAATTTTTTCGCTTGGATTTATATATTTTGATGGGTTTTGATGGTTGCATTGAAGGACTTCTGGTGCAATGAATAATTTTCGCAGTTGGGGACTTTATAACACCCCGTAAAATTTAATAAGAAATCAATAATTGGAATAAGGCTAAAAGTGAAAATTCTATAAATGTCAGGATTGTTAGAACCCTTAGTTTACAGTTTCGACGATGACAAGTATACAATGGAAATCATATATATATCATATAACTATACAGATACGAATACAAAGCAAGACAAACCACTACTGTGACAAGACGATGACTAAAGCACTGAAGAGATTCATCTACAAAGTTGCACAAAGATCGAAGAGAGATACACTTAAGAATAAACCCAGGAGAACATCACTTAACAGGTTCAGACGTCTGAATGCAGAACTTCAGACGTCTGAACATAGAAGATGAACAAAAATAATAATAGGTTCTCAGATGTCTGAAAACACCATTCAGACGTCTGAAACTGGGCTCGGGGTAGATAATTCAAATTACAACTGTCATCTCCGAAGAGACACTACTCCATCTCTTCTCCACAACTCTTCACCAGTGAACAGTGAGGACTCTAGACTGAAAGGGAAGAGGTGTAACTACTAGAAGCAGCCTTCTACAACTATATAAACGAGAATCAAGAAGGATCAAAGCACTTAACTAATTTACTCGACTCTCTATCTTGATCATCTCTTGTTCTAACCATCTACTTGCTATCAAATCTGCAAATCTGAGATCATACACTTCCATACTCTCTCGAACAATATTGTATTCAATCATTCAAGAGATATAGGAAGTTCAATTGTACTATATAGTCAAAATCCATGTAATAAAGTACACATTCTTGAAAAAGTAAACCCTGCTATTGTAAACTTGTTCCTCTGGGTGAAGTGAGGGTTATTTGGTGAAAGGAAATTCCGAAGAGGAGCTTCGGGACTGGACATAGGACGGGAGGTCCGAACCGGTATAAAATCCCTGGTGTGATTATTCTTATTTACATACTTTACTATTGTTACACTGTAGTTTAAATTAGTCATATACTTGTCATTTGTATAATCGATCCACCATAATATAGACTTTCAACTGGTATCAGAGCCTGGTTTGATCAAAAGTACTGTAACAAGTTTTTGAATCACTAATATGGCAAGTATCTTTCAAGGAGGTCAATCTACCGCACGTCCCCGACTATTTAATGGCTCCAACTATGCATATTGGTCAACCCGTATGCGTATTTTTATGGAAGCCAATGGTCTAGAAATATGGTCTGCTACACAAAATAAATATGAAGCACCTGACACTGCTATGAGCACATGGACCGATGCACAAAAGACCTTAGCCTCAAACAATGCTAAAGCTATGAATGTTTTATTTTGATCTCTAGATAAAAATGATTTTTCACGTTTCATGTTATGTACCACTGCGTTTGACATTTGGCGTACCTTACAAATTACACACGAAGGTACAACAAAGGTCAAACAAACTAAGATTTCAATTTTGCAAAACCAATTCTCCTCATTCAAAATGAAGCAAAATGAAACTATTTTTGACATGTATTCTAGATTTCAAACTATACAACATGATCTTATGGCATTAGGAGTTAAGTTTACTGATTTTGATTTAGTTTCTCGAATACTCAACTCTTTAACATCGGATTGGGAAAGGAAGGTATTAGCTATTGAAGAAGCTAATGATCTTTCTACTCTCAAGGTTGAAGAGTTGATAGGAAATTTAATGTCCTATGAAGCTAACTTACAAGCAAGAAAAGAACAAAATGTTGAAAAGAAGAACATAGCATTTCAAGCAAAGAATGATGACTCGGATTTGGATGAAGAAGAGATAGTTTTCATTGCCAAGAATTACAACAAATTCAAGAAATTTAGAAAGATGACCAAATTCCAAAAAGAAGGGAAGTCCAATACAACAAATCTATCTCAAATCAAGTGCTATGAATGTGATCAATACGGACACATGAAGAAGGATTGTCCTAAACGCAACAATGAGAAAAAGAACAAATTTGAGAAATTTAAGAAGAAAAGAGCTTTTAAAGTCACTTGGGACGATTCCGATTCATCGTCATCTTCTGATAGTGATAGTGATAGCAATGGAGAACAAGCTAATGTATGTTTTATAGCTAACACTGATGAGGTATGTCCTGAACTTAGCTATAATGAACTATTAGAATTAAGTATGGAACTTGATGATAAGTTTTGACAAATCAAAAAATTGAATAAAGAACACCTAGCCAAAATAAATCGTTTAGAACTAGAAATTGGATTATTAAAGGATGAAAAAGTTATTTTAGAAGAAGAATTGGAGATTTCACATGAAAAGTGTAAAAAGTCTATCGAATATGATACACAACTTAGTGAAATAGATAGGTTAAAACTTGAGAATAATAATTTGATTAAGGAAAATATTGAACTAAAAAGTAGTACAGAAATTTCAAAAACTGAAATTTGTGAATTAAAGGATAAACTAGAAAAAATTACTAACAATGTTTCAAAGTTTAACAAAGGAAAACAAGATCTTGATAATTTAATTAAAATTTCGAAACCTTCTGGTAATCGAAATGGTTTGGGATTTGAAAAGAATTCACAAAAGAAAAAAGGTAATACTATAAAGAAAAGTATCTTGTATCAAAGTTTCAAAAAGACACCAAAGTTAAGTAAAGATGTAAAATCAAAAAATATAAAAATTTGGATACCAAAGTCTAATAATAAGTTAATTAGACAAAAACATATTGATAGTTTTTTATCAAGTCTAGTATTTAATAATAATTATGTTTTTAAAGGACCCAAACCCACTTGGGTATGGCTACCTTCCCCTCCTAACATTTAGGACCCTAACAAAAGAAGTGGGTACCAATTGAATAATTTTTGTTTTGTAGGTACCCAAAAATAAAAGCAAGGAGAAATGGATACTCGATAGTGGCTGCTCAAAACACATGACTGGGAATGCCAAGATGCTCTCAAATATAAAATATATCGATGGAGGCACCGTAACCTATGGAGACAACTCAAAAGGATGTCATCGGAATTGGAGAAGTCATAAACATCGGTATTTCTAACTCTCCTATTATTTCTAATGTTTTATTAGTAGAAAATTTAAAACATAATTTACTTAGCATTAGTCAATTATGTGATAAAGGTTTTCAAATAAATTTCAAGAAAAATTGATGCAATATATTTGATAATAATAAAAATTTATTATTTGAAGGATTTCGAAATAAAAATATTTATATTTTGAATATGAATATAAAACAAAATTCCGATTTATGCTTGACTACTAAACTTGATGATCCATGGCTATGGCATAAACGATTTTGTCACATGAATTTCAAATTTATAAATAAATTATCAAAACATGAACTAGTTAGAGGTTTACCAAAAATAAATTATAAAATAGACAATTTGTGTGATGCATGTCAAATTGGAAAATTAAAAAGGAGTTCTTTTAAATCTTAAAATAATATTTCAACAAAACAACCATTAGAATTGTTACATTTAGATTTATTTGGTCCTACTCAAGTAAGATCAATAAATCATAACAAGTATGTTTTTGTAATTGTCGATGATTATATACATATATATTTGTTTGTATTATATTGTATTATATTCAATAAATAAAGTTTTTTCTTTACAAAACTCTCAAGAAAAAGCTAATCTGGAGTTTTCAGACGTTTGAAATAGATTCCAGATGTCTGAACTAAGAATCTGGAACAAAATATATGTTCTCAGACGTCTAAACTCAAGTCCAGACGTCTGAAATCACTTTCTGTCTCACATTAAAACTTTCCAGACGTCTGAGTTTTGATTCCAGCCGTCTGACTTTACTTACTATTTCTAATTTAGACATCTCCAGACATCTGATCTACTTTTTCAGACGTCTGGAGCAGGAAACGACAGTTTTTCGAACCCTATACCTGATCGATCAACCACTATTTCACCACTTCAATTCATTTCCAAATTAAAAATTATTTCACTCAAAATCTCTAAAATCAAATTTCTCTTCAAATTAATGCCACCACGAACTAAAACGATGGGAATTAAGAAAAGGAAGCATGGAGAAGGATCTTCCTCTCAACCATTGATGGTGACTGATACTCAAATCAACAAATGGTTATTTCAGAATCCAACAAATATACGATGGTTTAGCGACTTGACGATTAAGAAGTTGCATCTAGGACCTTTCTATAGCCTAATCAAGTTTCCTTCATATGGTATGGACGACATATGTGAGAAAGGTGAATTGAAAACCCTTATCTCTTTTAATGCCAACGATGTTTCTATCGATCAACTAGCTATATATCTTTTTTACTCTAATCTGGATAGTCCATCGGTATGGACTACTGAGAATGATGAAGATTGGTTATGGATGAGTGTCTATGGGACAACAATCAAGTTAACCCCCGGTATAATTGGACGATTCTTAGAGTGCTCTTATACGGGTCAAAATTTATCTGAAATGTAGGACATGCGATTCAAACCTCGTGATACTATCACTCATCAATTATGGGAAAATCAAATGCCTCAATTTTCATCCAAATTCCTTAGGCCACGTGCTAGGCTCCTTACCCAAATGCTTATAAATACCATTATCCCTCGATTAGGTAGCCATGAACAAATTACTGATCTTGAACACAAAGCACTATATGCACTATTTGGTCGAACTAAGATCAATTGGGCTCAGTTCATTTTCGATGAACTAAAAGGTTTTTGGAATAGATCTCGCCATACAATCATTTACTCGGCTTATATTATGCGAATTCTCATAGAACCAAACATCCCATCATACATTTCTGCTTTTGAGGAGTTACCTATCAAATATAGTGGAACAAAAATTTTCAATCTTATGCATTTGCTGGAGGAACCACCATCTTATATAACTTTTCTAGAATGGAAAAATGCACAAGATCAACCTCCTCCTCCTCCTCAACAACAACAACAAGAAGAAGAAGGTGATGTTGAACAACCAAGGCAACCATCTCCACCTCCTCCTTCCTCGTTTGAATATCACTCCAATATGGAGATATTGGAAGCACGAACTCAGCCTCATGCTAATGAGAATATTGCTCACTTAACCTTACAAAACCAAGTGCTCCTATCAAGAAATCAAATTATCCTTGGTAAACAAATAACGAAGCTTGATCTCAAGTTGTCCATAAGGCTTTCCAAAGTTGAAGACTCTCTCGTTTCAGTGTTTTCCAAACTTAATCATACACTTCAACAAGTCCGTCAACCTTCTTCTGACTGGTCTACATCTTCTCAATCTCCTCACACATTGCTAAAAACCGGCGATAAGGAGAAAGGGAAATTAGACTCCTCTCGTGATGAACTACCTTGACTTCATAAGGTAAATATTTTGTTGTAATTAACTCCCTTATCAAAGTTCTGGTAAGACACTATCAATATTCCTCTCTTTTTTTGATGTGCTTAATGATGTAATCATAACCTTTTTGTTAGTGATATAATTATGTATGTACATCGTACTTGGTTCTGCATAATTTTTATGATTCTTTGATTATTTTTGATAATGACAAAGGGGGAGAAAAATAAATATGCACATCTATAGGGGGAGATCATATTTAGGGGGAGAACCTTTCTGTAATTGTTATCTAAGTACATTATATAGTTGTCATCATCAAAAAGGGGGAGAATGTTAGAACCCATAGTTTACGGTTTCGACGATGACAACTATACAATGGAAATCATATATATATCATACAACTATACAGATACGAATACAAAGCAAGACAAACCACAACTGTGACAAGACGATGACTAAAGCACTGAAGAGATTCATCTACAAAGTTGCACGAAGATCGAAGAGAGATACACTCAAGAATAAACCCAGGAGAACATCACTTAACAGGTTCAGACGTTTGAATGCAGAACTTCAGACGTCTGAATGTAGAAGATGAACAAAAATAATAATAGGTTCTCAGACGTTTGAAAACACCATTCAAACGTCTGAAACTGGGCTTGGGGCAGATAATTCAAATTACAACTGTCATCTCCGAAGAGACACAACTCTATCTCTCCTCCACAACTCTTCACCAGTGAACAGTGACGACTCTAGACTGAAAGGGAAGATGTGTAACTACTAGAAGCAGCCTTCTACTACTATATAAACGAGAATCAAGAAGGATCAAAGCACTTAACTAATTTACTTGACTCTCTATCTTGATCATCTCTTGTTCTAACCATCTACTTGCTATCAAATCTGCAAATCTGAGACCATACACTTCCATAATCTCTCGAACAATATTGTATTCAATCATTCAAGAGATATAGGAAGTTCAATTGTACTATATAGTCAAAATCCGTGTAATAGAGTACACATTCTTGAAAAAGAAAACTGCTATTGTAAACCTGTTCCTCCGGGTGAAGTGAGGGTTATTTGGTGAAAGGAAATTCCGAAGAGGAGCTTCGGGATTGGACATAGGACGGGAGGTCCGAACTAGTATAAATGCCTGGTGTGATTATTCTTATTTACATACTTTACTATTATTACACTATAGTTTAAATTAGTCATATACTTGTCATTTGTATAATCGATCCACCATAATATAGACTTTCAAGGATATGGTCATGAGAGTTGCACCATTACGTCCATGGTGGTTTTCTAATGAACTTTCATATATAATATGCTGAAAACGGAGTCTGTATGAAGAAGTTACGGATGTTTGAAGTTTTCAAATTTAAAATAATTTAAAATGAATTTAATATTTAAAAGTTAGAATTTGGAGGAAATTTCAAAAATTTTAAATTTGAATTTAAACATTTCTTAAGCTGGAAGGTAACGTTAAGAAGAAATGAAAAGTAATGAAGAATTAATTATAATTAGTTGGGAAATAAATCAAAAATCAACGCATAAAACAAATCGACCTGGAATAGATGCACCGATCGACTTCCTTCACTGGGCTGGTTGACTGCTAGGGGTTGACCGCCCTAGGGTAGGGGATCGACCGCTTGGTGCATTCGGGCACTAAAAAGGCATGGCATGAATGGCCCGATCTCGTACATTTACGTTTTCGATCTAACGGTCCTTGTTTCTCCTTAACCCTATAAATAGACCTGTAGACTCTCCTCTCCTCCACACAGAATTCTGTAACTATGTAGAGACTCTGTCAAAATCTATTCTCCTAGGGTTTTAGGTAACAGTAAACTACAGTAAGTAATTTTATCTCTAATCTCTATTTCAATCTTATTCTCAATCCTTCTTCCCCATTTCTTATGATTTTCTGAAAACTAGTGTTTGAATATACAATCTTTATTATATGATAAAAAAGGAAAGCAGTTTAATCCAGATATGATCTTTAATCAATAGGAGGTTTTTGTGAGTGGAATCTTAATTCTTACATTCTAGTATTTGAGTTGTATTGATTGGATCTGAATATGCCTTGGGGAAATTCTATAAATGCAAACCCTAAAATCATAAAACCCTAGATTTTCCCTTAAATAATTATCAATCTTTTGTATGTTGGAATTGTAGTTGTTTGATGTTATTGTATTAGAATTAAATCATTGATTTGAATAAGATAATCTATGATCTAATTAACCTATTCCCTTTTTGTTCTAAATTGTAGTGTTAAAGGATTCAAATCAAAAATAGTGTATAAATTATAACTTATATTGTTTGTAATTTGCACTGCCTATTTCTAACACTTAACTTATTATAGAAATCCTTTCTCACTCGAAAATAATGTATAAGAAGGTTGAACTGAACAAAAGTGATCTAATTTGTTGGATCTATTTATTTAAATAGAAAATTATTCTAGTACATTAACATATGACAAGTTTGAAATTTCCATTATTGTACAAGTCTTTTTTATTTGGCTATGGGTAATAGCGAATTATATATCATTGTATTATTGGAGTGTAATGTTTAGACCTTTATTTCCGCTCATACGCAAATATGTAATATTAACGTATTAAGTATTAATGATAGTAAAGTAATGATTATGACGTATTAACGTATTGATTTATATTAATAGCATAATTAATAGCATTAATTGCATAGGAAAGGAGTTAGGTGAATTATGGAAATTGATCCATAATTAAAAGGCGTAATAAGGGTTACCTTATATGGCCTTAATTACTAATTGTGTAGGACTATGTATATATAAAGTTAGTGTATATATATAATATGACTAAGTTATAGGGATATGAGGACAGTCTAAGGTTACGTTGAATCCTACCCAATTAAATCTGGCTACCAACATTGTAACTTTAGGGACTAATGTGAGACATCATCTATAATAAATAACCTCAGTGGATGCGATGTTAGTCCCAATCTATAGGGTAAACCTGCCCAGTCAATCTGGTTACCAATACTTACGAATAGTCGGACTAATGTAAGACGTCACAGTGGGTTATGGTCATAGTTACGCTATTGATACGATAGAAGGAATCTTTAGCAGGGGACCGCTTCGGGTTAAAGGTATTAAGTGGCTATTCCAGGGTCCGCATTTTTCCTTACAAGAAGTATTAAGTTACCTAATGAGATTTCATATGATGTTAGTTAGTGAGAACCATGTAGGGATCCTCCTTGGGATAGGTCTTAAGCAATGGGGACCTGCCTATTTTTATAGGTATTAAATTGTCATAGTCTACCTCATTTCAATTAAAAAGGTATTAAGTGGTCTAGGTACTCTCTTTTACATCTTAACCGCTAGTTGCACTAGAATCGTGTTGTTGGATTGGGATAGCCTTTGGGCTTACAGTTGACATGCGCGAATATTGTAATGTTAGTACGAAAGACATATATCCGGATAATAGTGCTCAGATTACTATTATGGTAAAACTTGATATTTCTTTCACCAGAATTTGTCATTCTAACTCCCTCCTCATTTCAGCAAACAAGTTGGAGGCATATGGTATTACTAAAGAAGCAAAAGGTAGGAAGGCTGATTGTTGTGGCAGTATTTATTCACTATTATTTGTTTATATTATTTTCTTTCATGTACCAAGACTTTGAAACTATGTTGTTGTTATTTCCATTATCAGTTGAGACTTGTGTATTGAGATGATTATGTTGAGATATTTTGAAATTTTATGACAATTTCTCTGTGAATTCTGAAATGGCTTTTATTTATAGGTACATGTTTACTATTATATTTTATCCATTCTGCTGTAAGACTGAAAGTTAATAGACAGCTCTGTGTACTGTGTAATATTTTTAATTTTCACCAACCAACAGTCAGCCTTGGAATAGTTCTAAGTTCCGAGGGGCCTCTTCTGGATTGGGATTTAGGTCTGATTCGGGGCGGATTGTTACAAACTTCCCATAAAAGCCTATTAAAGTTCTTTCGATAAAACTTAGACGTTCACCCTATCAATGTTACTCCCAATATATTTCCTTTTGCACTCTCATTTTTCTCCTTGATAGTGAGCTATACCATCAATACGATCATCTTAAATGGTAGTAATGTGGCCTTCGAATTTAATCAATTTCTAACTTTCTTTCCTTTGTGGGAGAAGTTGGTTTTTTTAAGGTGGGTGACGATTTTAATATATTAGGAGGAGTTGTCTTCTGAAGTCAACATGTTTTAGTGTAAATTTTAAATGAGATAGATGATTTGCTAAAGGAAATGAAGTTGTTTTAAATAGTGAAAATTTTGCTAAAAATAGTTAAACAATATATATGATAGAGGTTCGTTGCTTATTCTTGGCCAAAAACCAAGTTACTATTTTTAGGTAGAGAGAATTTAGCTAGTGATAAACTTAGTTTATAAAAGCATTCTTACGTAAATTATAGATAAATGAAAGTTATACGAGTAAAGATTTATCCAATTAGTTCATTTAAGGAGCAAATGCCCAATTCCCTATGCAATTTCAGAAAGGTTGTTTTGCATAGAGGTCTAATAAAAATGTCCGCTAGTTGATTTTCGATATTAACAAATTCAAGGGAAATAACTTCTTTTTCTACGTTATCTCTTGGAAATGATGACGTGTATCAATATTTTTTGTTCTAGAATGATTTATAAGATTTTTTTGAAACATTAATATCACTCGTATTATCACAATATATAAGAGATTTTATAATATTTTTTCCAAAATCTCGAAGTGTTTGTTGCATATATATAACTTAAGCACAAGCCAAAGCGACTGAGATATATTCAACCTCACATGTCAATAGTGAAACACAATTTTTTTTCTTACTAAACCATGAGACCAAAGATTGATCGATAAAGAAACAAGTTCCACTCGTGCTCTTTCGATTCTTCTTGCAACCTCCAAAATCGACATCACTATACGAAACTAATTCAAAAGAGTCGCCTTTCGGATAAAAGAGTCTGTAATCCTTGGTGTTGGTTAAATATCGCAAATTCATTTCATAGCTCGATGATGTGACTCCTTGGGTTGTACTTGAAATCGTGCACACAAATAAACACTCATTATAATATTAGGTCGACTAGCAGTTAGATAATATCATACTTTTATATATTTTTTGGTAAAACTCCTTATCTTTCTCGTCTTTGTCTAAATGCAAGCTAGTACTCATTAGTGTCGGTTTACTTGAAGTATTATCCGTTCCAAAACTTTTTAATAATTCTCTACAATATTTTTATTGATAGATAATATACCAGTTTTAACTGTTTAATTTGTAGACCCATAAAGAAATTCAATTCTCCCATCTGTTACATTTCATATTCATTTTTCATAATATCTGCAAACATTTTACACATATTCTCATTCGTAGAAGCAAATATTATATCATCGACATAAATTTAAATGATTAAAATATCATCATTTTTCTTTTTGACATATAACGTAGTGTCAATTTTACCAATTTAAACACAACTTAACAAATGGCTTTTGAGTTTATCGTACCAAGCACGAGCTGCCTGTTTAAGACCATGAAGCAGTTTTTGGGTTTGAAAACTTGGTTTGGATATTTTTCGTGAGCAAATAGAGGTGGTTGTTCAACATAAACTTTTCTTTAATAAAACCATTTAAGAAAACACTTTTGACATCCATTTAATATAATTTAAAATTATGATGACATGCAAACGTAAGTAATATTTTTATTGCTTCTAGTCGAGCTATAGGCGCAAATGTTTTTTCATAGTCAATTCCTTCTTCTTGACTGTACCTATGAGCAACTAATCTTGCTTTATTATGAATTATATTACCATTTTCATCGGCTTTATTTTTAAATATCCATTTTGTTCCAATAACTGATTAATCATCCAGTCTTGTACAAGTTCCCAAACATTATTTCTTTCAAATTGATTAAGTTCTTCTTGCATTGCTAATATCCAAAAATGGTCGATGGTGGCTTCCTTATAGTTCTTAGGTTCTATATTAGAGATAAATGCTACAAGACCTATTTGATTTAACTGCCCTCTAGTTACAACTCTAGTATTTACATCTTTGATTGTATTATCTATGGAATGGTCTTTTAAAATTCTAGGAGGGGATCTTAATACATTATTGGTATTATCGGTATTTATATTTTCATTTTCATTTCCATTTCCATTTATGACATTATTTTCTGGAATATGAGTTCGATTTATTTCTAACATTTCTTCGCCTTTATTTTCAATTTTTTTAAATTCTTCATTAAAAGAAACATGTAAACTTTCTTCAATTGTATTTGTTCATTTATTAAATGTTCTATAGGCTTTGCTTCATTTCGAATAACCAATAAAAATTCATTCATCAGCTTTCAGATCAAACTTTCAGATCAAATTTGCTTAATTGATCTTTAGTATTTAATATAAAACATTTTGAATTAAATTTTTTATAAATAAGAGACTTTCAGTTTCTTTCCATAAAATATTTTATAAGAGGTGGTTTTAGTCAATGGTCTTAAAGGTACACGATTATGTACATAGCAAGCAGTAGCAACGGCTTCGGCCCTCTTTGGTAAGTTGCTACTACTTAGCAATGCTCGTGCACATTCTTATAAAGTACAATTCTTCTGTTCAACTACATCGTATTGTTGTGGTATTCGTGGAAAAGAAAATTTATGACTAATACCTCTCTTGTTACAAAAATCTTCAAATAATTCATTTTCAAATTTTCCTCCATAATCACTTCTAATACGCTTAATTTTTAAATCTCTTAAATTTTGAATTTTTTTAGCAAATATTTTAAGCATTTCAAAAGTATCACTTTTGCATTTCAAAAATATAGTCCAAGTATATCTAGAAGAGTCATCAACAATCATAAAACGTATTTATTATGATTTATTGATCTTACTTGAGTAGGACCAAATAAATCTAAATGTAGTAGTTCTAGTGGTTGTTTAGATGATATTTTCTTTTTTGATTTAAAATAAGTTTTCTTTAAAATTCCGTATTGACAAGCGTCATGCAGATTTTTAACTTTAAAATTTATTTTCGGTAAACCTCTAACTAATTCATTTTAGCAAGTTTATCAAGATATTTAAAATTAACATGACAAAACCGTTTATGACAGAGCCACAGATCGTTGTGACTTGCAACTACGCACCTATCGTTAACATGTTTAATATTCATATTTGAAACATAGATATTTCATTTTCTTATACCTTCAAAAATTAAAATTTTATTTTGGTAAAAAGTATTGCATTTATCCTTTTCAAAATCGACATAAAAACTTTTATCACATAACTGACTTATACTTAAAAGATCATGTTTTAAATTTTCCATTAATAACACTTTACTAATTAAAGCAGTATTAGATATGCCGACATTGATGACGTCTCCAATTTCAACTATGAATCCTTTCAAGTTGTCTCTGAATGTCACGGTTCCTTCATTAATGTATGTTATGTTAGTTAACATATTTTTTTTGCCCATCATATGCTTGGAGCATCCACTATCGAGTATCCATTTCTCCTTTTTTTTTAGGTACCTACAAGAAGAAGAAATTTTATTGATACTCACTTCTTACGTCAGGGTCATATGTTTTAGTAGAAGAAGGTAGGCATACCTAGGAGGATTTAGAACCTTTAAAAACATAATTATTGTTATGAACAACATTTACTAGAAAATTATCTATATATTTTTGTTTAATTAAACTGTTGTTCGTTTTTGGAACCCAAACCTTTATATTTTTCGATTTTAAAATATTTCCTTTTGTACTATTTTTAGATTTCCTAAATTTTATGTACAAAGTATTATATTTCTTTTGATTATTTTGTTTAACTGTCTTAAAACCAGGTCCATTTTTATTGCTAGAAGGTTTTGAAATTTTAATCAAATTCTCTAAGCTTTATTATCCTTTGTTAAATTTTAAAACATTGTTAGTAATTTTCTTCAATTTTAGTTTTAGCTCAAAACTTCATTTTTATCCAAGTCCAAACTAGATTTTAGTTCACAAACTTCTTTTTTAAGCTTATCATTCTCAGCTTTAATAGCTTTTATTTCATCAATTAAAGCAATATTTTGAGAAGATAAACTTTCACATGATTTTTGTGAGATAGTTCTTTTTCTAAAATACTTTTTTCATCTTTAAGCATACCAATTTCTAATTTAGCTATATTTAATTTGCCTATATTTTCTTTATATATTTTCTTCTTATTTCTTAGTTTATCATCTAGTTCAATACTAATTTGTAGAGTATCATAATAAGAAAGCTCGTGATTTATCTCACTGGTGGCTATAAAACAAACGTTTGCTTGCTTATTCACTTTCAC
This sequence comes from Allium fistulosum, assembly GCA_030737815.1. NCBI lineage: Eukaryota > Viridiplantae > Streptophyta > Magnoliopsida > Asparagales > Amaryllidaceae > Allium > Allium fistulosum. The sequence continues at coordinate 179,368,398 of CM060903.1, forward strand.
TATTCGAAGAATGTGAATCTGATTCACCCTATGTAACTTTAAAAGCTTTTGTCTTCTTTTTGAACTTTTCAAATTTGTTTTTCTTCTTTTCCTTGTTCAATTGTGGACAATCTTTCTTCAAATGTCCCAATTTATTGCATTTGAATCACTTGATCGAAGTTGAGTTTCCGCCATTTTGTGTTACGAATTTCATGAATTTCTTGAATGTGCTGTAGTTTTTGGCGATGAACACAATCTCATCCCATTTAAGTTAGAGTCTTCATTGTTAGCTTGATACTCTTCTTCTCTTGATTTTGTTCTTTTCTTAGTTGCAAATTTGCTTCATACAACATCAGATTTCTAATTAATTCTTCAAGTTTGAGTTGGAAAAGGTTGTTTGCTTCTTATATTTTTGGAGCCTTTTATTCCCATTCAATAGTTAAAGAATTTAAAATACATGTAACAAGATCAAAATCAATGAATGTAACTCCTAGTGCCATGAGATTATGTTATATGGTTTGGAATCTTGGATATATATATCTATAATGAGCTCATTAGTTTTTGTTTTAAATAATGTAAATTGATTTTGTAGAACAAAAATTTTTGTTTGTTTAACTTTTTGTCCCTTCATGTGTAATTTGAAGTATACACCAAATATCATATGCAGTTTTACAAAGCATGATTCTAGAAAATTCATTTTTGTCAAGTGAACAGAACAAAACATTCATGCCTTTTGTATTGTTGGTTGCTGTGGTTTTTTAAGCATTCGTCCAAGTACTCATTTCAGTTGAAGGTACTTCATACCTAGTTTGAGTAGCTTGCCAAATCTCAAGACCGTTAGATTCCATAAAAATTCTCATTCGTATAGACCAATATGCATAGTTAAACCCGGTGAATATTGGAGGACGTGCACTTGATTGACCCTCTAGAAAAGTGCTTGCCATAGTTTTAATTTTTCAAAAACTTTGTTACGGTTAATGAAAATACCATGCTCTGATACCAAATGAAAGTGCACAAGGATCTATGGTAACATGGCTAACTTGTGTATATATGTGTATATGGAATATCAAGCTATATAATAGAGTAAAAAATAAAGTAAAGTAAGAAGAAATCACACACCGGAGTTTTTATACTATTTCGAACCTTCCGTCTTACGTCCAACCCAAAACTCCCCTTCGGATTATTTACTAACCAAAAAACACCCTTACTTAGCCCGAAGTAATTGACAATACAATAGTTTTTTGACTTTGACAATCTGGTGTTTGATCAACACGGATTTCGACTTGTGTACAATACATCCTATAATCTCCTTGATGATTCAAGATGCATGCACCATGATTATGGAAGTGCATATAATAATTTCTTGAGTGAATAACAGAGTTTTAGAGCAAATGGTGTGCAAGAGAGAAAAGAATTAAAGATAGCAAGTTGTAATTCCCTTCTACAAGTTAGACTATATTTATAGATATCAAAAAGTTGCGTAAAAGGTTACAATCAATCAAAAAAGCCATTTCTCTTCGAAGAGAAGTAATTAACAATCGCAACTCCTCGAAGTGTTATTTCAGATTATAGTCGTTATAAGTTATTCAGTCTTGGGAATAGTGGTCAGTCTACTGAATATGAAAACCAAAAAATTGCAGAGGAAATGAAAAAATCCAATTGACTAAATTATATAAGTTAGTAGACTGGCTCAGTCGACTGGATTCATATTCAGTCGACTGAAAATGAATTCAGCCGACTGAACCTATATAAAAAGTTTTTATATAGACGGTCTTAGAAATCCTTGTTTTGAAAACACGTTGGCTCTTGTTTTTGAAATTATTGTGTGCAAATGAGATGTGTGTGAGCATATGAATTATCTAGGAGATTTTACAAATAAAGCTAACAACAATAACATACTCTTGTCTTTTGATTTGTAGATGATCTCTTTGCTTTTTTCCTTATTTCTTCGGTTCATCATCTTCAGATTCCTACAAAAAATAATATATTAGATATATAAATGTAGATATAGTTGTCGCTATTAAAATATTCATACAAATAATGTTCTAATAATAAAGTTTTAGTGGGAACTTATTAGATAAATGAAATAAAAACATTTAACTTATATGATAATATAAGAACATCCGCCGTGTAAAAATCTAAGTAATCCACTTTAATAAAAAAATTAATTAATATAATTTATAAAAAAATTGTCAATTAAAGTATACAAATGAACTGAATTAAGAGTAACAAATATAAATATAAAATATACTTACCAATAAATTTGCATGTTGTCATTTAAGCCTCTGTAAGCGCTTAATTGTACAACGATTAAATAATTTCGTAACTTGGTCACTTACGTGTTTTTCCCAAGATTAGGTGTTGTTCATTATGAGTTTCAATCTCCAAAAGCAACATAAGAATATTTATGTTTGATCCATATCCAATCACATATAAATGTTATATGGTGAATGGTCGTAATTCATAATATATGAAACCTCGATGAAATTCGTTCATTCGGAAAAAGCAAGTAAATTGTAAAGTGAGATTGTGTATTCAAAATGGTTGATTACAATAAAGATCTTGTAGTGTTCAATGTAACACTAGATTAAGAGCTACAAGATATATCTAAGAATTTGATCATTGAAATTTTAGTTTGATCAATTTACGTAAAGTGCAACTTATTTGATATCCTCAAACATTAAGGATGATCAAATGCATTTTATAAAGAGTTCGTTACAATCTTGTAATAAGGGTTGCCTTATGAATGGTTCAACTATTTAGAAAAGAAAGCATATGTTCAAGAGTAGATGTAATTTAAGGCATAGTTGGGATGAAGAGAGTGAATGATCAGTTCTGCTTCATGAAGAGACATCAGAAACAAGAATTGTAAAATAATAATAAATATTTAACATGGAATGAGAAATATGATTTCTATTTTGAAATGTGTTTTCATATAGAAATTTTTTACGTGAGATTTCTTTCTTCGAGTTTAATATATTTGGTCTGAAAACTTTCAATTGTAAACTAGTTATAGTAAGTGAAATAAATATCCCAAATTGAGTAGTTGAATGGAGCTTCATAATTTATATACTATTATAGTAATAGTGGAAATAGTGGAAGCATGCAATTGGAACTTCTTTGTGGTTTCATCAAGTTACGATAATTGTTTTCGTAAAACATACCAAATATTATTTATGAAATAATAACCGTTTTTAATATTGATCAAAAAACAGATGTAGTTTTATTTCAATATGAATACCGTGAATATTAATTATAAGATAAAACTATAATAATGGTATCCGTTTTCATAACAAAATGATGTGTTAGAAAATACAGAAGTATCAAAAAATTTACAATTATTTTTGAATTGTTGACTAAGTCATGGTTCTATGAAATAATTCTTTAATCATATGATTATGAATCACATGGTGCTCGTGAATTGTATCTCAAATGATTAAGGGGAAAGCACACATTTGGTGGGAGTGACATATGAGTTGATGAACTCTTCGGATTGATACATATAGATGTATGCAATTGTTAGTCTAATAATACCAAAACGGTTTCACATACTCATCAAATTCACCGATGAATTTATAACACGCCATATTGCTATAACATTATTTAGGATATTTAATTAGTTAAATAAAATAAAATAATGTAAAGATTAATAGGTTGAGATTCGATTTAATTAAGGTAGTCGTGCCATGTTAAATGAAAATTAAATAAAACTACATGAAGTAATGTGTTGGGAAATAAGGAAGGGCAAAATGGGAAAATAGGAGAGACTTATACCCTAAACCCTTAGGAAATGTAACTCACGTTCATTTCATTTTATCAAACTAAAATATATCAAGACCGGCCACCATTTCCATTCTCAAGAGAAGATAAAGCTAAGGTTCAAGAGAAAAAATTAATCAACTAATTCAACATCAAATCTCACATCTTTTAATCTCAAAGCAAAGGTGAATGATTACTACATTCCATTTTCTTATAGTTTTCGGTTTTAAGTTAGATCAGAAATGATTTTGCAAGTTTATGCCAAGTTTTGAATGATTAAAGTTATATATATGCTTGTTGATGAATTATACATGTTTATATTAGTTTTTATGATATGTTTGATATGAAAACCCTATTAAATGACATCTAAATGCCTTGAAAATTTAGATGTAGGTCGGAAATGATATTTTAGATATGGGTTTCAATTTTCATAATTTTCTGAATTAATATGGATTTTATATTAATTTTCTAGTGAAAAAAAAGATTTATTGTGTTATAAATTAATTACGGTTAAATAATTATTATTTGGGCTTGAAGTTTTTATATGTTGGAAAGCATATTAAAATAGATTTTATGGAATTTTTTCAAGAATTTTCCTAAGTGTTTTGATGAATATATAAAATTATTTAAGGTATGGGACTTAAATGTTTTATATATTTAATTAAGGAGAGGGGGCATTATATAAAATAAAATCATTGTTTATTTCTAAAATTATTGGCAGCATTTTTCTGAAAGATATTTATTAACCAATAAGAATTGGACAAACAAAGGTTGGTTAGTTGAAAAGTTATCTCTTTTAAGTTAAAAACAAGAAAATCATACTTTTAGCATGTTCCAGCCATTTGCAGCATTAAAGTTTTCGACCCAGACCTGTTGACAGGGTCGAAAGCATGCTTTCGACAAGGTCGAAACCAATGCGTATGGTATCAAGTTACTTGGTACGTAATGAATTGAACAAGGTCGAAGGGTACTTGGTCGAAACTTAGTTGCCGAAGAGGTTGGAGTATGTTTGTTTTATAAGCCAGAAGTAATGCTTGCTTTGCTTTCGAAAAGGAGCTTTCGACTTGGTTGCTTTCAACCAGGTCAAATATTTAAAATAAAGGTTTAAACCTTTCGACGAGGTCGAAAGGTATCCATGCTTTCGAAGGGGTCAAAATCCCCTAGATATCGCCTTTCTACCTTTCGAAGTCATGCTTTCAACAAGGTCGAAAGGTATACTTGTCTTTTAAAAACCCAGCCACTTCTCCCATGCTTTCGAAAGGAAGCTTTCGACTTAGATGTTTTACCATTTTAATTCTAATTGAAGTATAACCCAAGGTTTCGAAAGAGGTGTTTTAAAGTATTAAGAAGGCTGGAGCCTATTATTTTAAAAGAAAGGTTTTTAAGCTTTTGACAAGGTCGGAAGGTAGCTTCCGAAGAGGTCGAAGGGTTTTAAAAAATAATTATCCACATGTTTTAAATTGAACCTAAAGAGCCTTCGAAAGGTTTATGTTTTAAAGGTTTAATGCTTTCGAAAGGCACTATTTTCTGAATGGTTTAGAAGCGGTCGGAAGGCAAGCTTTCGAAGGGGTCGAAAGCAAGGCTTTCGCTGGGGTCGAAAGGTAGCTTTCGAAGGGGTCGAAAGGTAGTTTTCGACAAGATCAAATGGTCCTATTTTCTGAATGGTTTCGAAAGGGTTGAAATGGTAGGTTTTTCCAAGGTTTTCTAAGGCAATGTTTTAAAGTGTTTTAAGATAGGATGTCAAAGGATTTTAATGCTTTCGAAAGGAAGATTTTCAATGGTTTCAAAAGGTTTGAAGTATGGGTTTGAAAGGAAAGGTTTTGGCCTTTTGGCTTAGATAAATCAAGGGTTTTACTTGGTTTCTAAAGAGATGCTTTCAAAGGATTTAGAAGAGGTACTTTTAATGGAATCGAAAGAGGTACTTTCAAATGTTTAAATTTTTTCATCAACAAAGGTTTGAGTTAAGTGTGTGTGTGTGTGTCTCTATATATATATATATGTATATATATATATATATATTTAACATGGCAATGCGATTTTGATTAAAGCATAAGGATTACATATTTTCCTTGTGTTAGTTTGATTTAAAGGTTTTAAATCATTTTGAAAAGGTTTTCAAGGAAAATTATGGGAGGGATCCCTAAGTATAATGACTCAGATATTAGAATACCAGATGGGACTGGTATAGAGTCGCGCCATATACATTAGCTATTGGCCCCAGCTAATTGATGTCCAAAATTCCAGTGTGTAGGGCTTGGTCACAGGTAGACTAAAATTATGATTACACACCGAATGAATATATGTTTGTATACAGATAGGTTATTGGTGAGCCCGAAAAACCATTAGGATCTAGAAGACCTGGGAGATGATTAAGTTAGATACAGACCATCCAAAAGAGATGTATTTAACAGATACTTAAGGACAGACCGTCCAGAAGAGAAGTGTCTAATAAGAGTTAGATTAATTTTGTTTATATTGCTGGTAGGCCCGAGTCAGCTAAAGGTTAAAAGTTAGCCAAACAAAACTTATGTGTTTGTACAGATAGTTCATTTATTACCTGTTATCTATGTATGTTTACATAATGATGTTTTACAGTATTTAACCAGTTTTGGTTGCAGGAAAAGGTTTTGCAAAAATATGTTTTAAAAGAATGTTAGTGAGGGGAAACCCATTCTGCTAAGCGGTGTGGTCTCACTTAGCATATTTAACCGGGATGTATAGTATTATTCACACCAGGCTTTATGTCCGACTTGATGTTTATGTTTTCCCCTTAAACTCTCGAGTGCTCAAAATTGATTTGAGTAGGCTGAGGGGTTAAGGTCTTTTCATGTTTTAGTGGTATGACGAATAAGGCTACCAGGGGCATGTAGGAGGCAAACGGATAGCTATTTAGGAGTTGCAGTTTTAGGTTTTGTTGTATTTCCACTGTGTTTGTGTTAAGTCAGTTATGACTATATTACTCTGATCATCCAAGGGGGTATCTTCATATACCGCTCTTGGTGTATTTTGTAATAAGTATATTTTATCTGTACTTGGGAACGTGTTGGGATTATGTATTAAGAATATGGAACATCTGTTTTGAAAGTTAATGAAGTAATGTTGTTTTGAAATCTATGTTTTGTTTCATATTCAAGTACTTCTGATATTATAAATACCATTAACATAGCCGTATTTAGTCATCGGAAGCTAATACTATAGATGACTACGGTATCTTTAGCGCTTAGTTTTAGGCCTCTAGATAGGGGATGTTATAGCTTGGTATCAGAGCATGGTTTATGAAATACTTTAACTAAAAATAGTTTTTGAAAAAATAATCCTTAGTAATTAGAGTTAAGATCAGGGTATGGGATAACGCTATAGTAACGTACTTGTATTTGTTATATATATATATAAGTATATTCTATATCTCTAGACTCCTATCTTAGTTAGGCTATTCATCTGTATCTCACGAAGCTTGATTACAGATATGGAAGGAAGAAGAGGCAGAGTTAATCTTGGAGAAGAGAGCACCACTACTAATGGAAATGCCCGACCAAATGCTAAAAGAGGTCCAAGCCAGACTCAAGCTGAAATTGTTGGTGTTGGAGTTCCCCAAGTGGACATGGGAGCCATGTATCAATTTTTCATAAACATGATGCAAGCTGGAATTGCAGCTGGAGTTGTCGAAGGGAATGCTGGAGGAGGAGTTCTGGAAGCTCTGATAGTCAACCACTGTTCTAATCTGAGCAGAGACTGTATTAGGCTTGGAGGGAAGCCGTTCATTAGAACGGAAGATGCGATTGAGGTAGAAAACTGGCTGTTGCATTGTGAGAGGATTTTTGCTGACTTAGGATTGAATAACGAGCAAAAAAGGAGACTAGCTTTAAGACAGCTTCAGGGAGCTGCTCTATTCTGGTGGAATACTGTTGTAGCTAGTGTTGATGAGGAAACCAAGACTTGGGCAGAGTTTAAGAGAAGGTTTCAAGAAAGGTTTATGTCAGTGATGGCGCAGTCGGTATTAGTTAGGAAGTTCGCTAAACTAGAGAAAGGAGAGATGTCTGTTCTAGAGTATGCAAGAAGATTTGAAGAGTTAGCCCCGTACGGGTATGCCATGATTGATATGGTGATAAAGAGGAACGAGAAGTTTATAAGAGGTTTGAAGCCAGAGTTGGAAAAGGCTACCTTACCGCACATAAGGGATCCATGTGATGTAGTGGTAGAAATGACACTAAGGCAGGAAGAGGCGTTAGCTTGTTTGGAGAAGAAGAAAGAGAAAGAAGTCTAGGTGGGACAAGGCCAGAATAGAAAGTTTTTCCATAAGAAGAATGCTCAAAAGGGAGGAGCACAGAAGAAGGGAAAATCTGAGGTGGTTTGTTATAAATGTGATAAGAAAGGACACTATGCTCATGAGTGTCGGACCGAAAAAGGAAAAGGGAAAGAAGCAGTTGGAAAGAACAATATCCGATGCTTTAATTGTGATCAGATTGGCCATTATAAGAACCAATGCAAAGAGCCTGCTAGAGAAGAAAATGGATAGATGTATGCATTGGAGCCTGCAACTTCAAGGCCAGTTGTGCAGGAGAAAGGGAAAGCTCTTCTGGGAGGCTCGCTACAGATACACGGTATGTCTGTTCTGTTTGATACTAGTGCATCACATTCTTTTATTTCTCGAAGTTTGGTAGATAAGCTTAACCTAGAACCTTCATATTTAGTTACTTCCTTATGGGTTGCAAATCCGATAGGAGGGTATGCGACACTTGGGATGAGGTGTGACCATTTAGAGTTTGATTTGCTAGGTCACACTTTTGATTGTTGTTTGCATGTATTTGATTTTGTGGGGTTTGAGATTATCCTTGGGATGGATTGGTTAAGTAAATATGATGCTAGGATATTTTGCCATGATAGGAAGATATCACTTAGACACCCGAATTGTAGTGATCAGATAGTTTATATCGTAGAAAGCCCTAGTTGTGAGGTGAAAGATTTATTGGGTATCATGGAGATGGAGGATGAGTTGCATCGAGTCTTTGTGGTTAGAGAATTTGCTGATGTGTTTGAGCCAGTAGTTGGGTTGCCACCGAAATGAGCCATTGAGTTTCGAATTGATTTAGTGCCTGGAGCAGAACCAGTGAGTAGGGCCGCCAAGCAGAATGCCACCTACAGAGATGAAAGAGTTGAAGGTGCGATTGGTAGATTTGGAAGGCAAGAGTTTTATTCGACTAAGCAGTTCGCCTTAGGGAGTTGCCACAGTGTTTGCTAATAAGCTGGACGGATCGTTGAGGCTATGTATCGATTATCGTAAGTTGAATGAGAAGACGATAAAGAACCGATATCAATTGATGAGAATTGACGATTTGTTCGATCAGTTAAGTGAAGCCAAGGTATTCTCTCAGCTGGATTTGGCAACGGGATTTCATCAGCTTAGAGTGGTAGAGGATAGTATTCCTTTGACGGCGTTTAGGACGAGGTATGGATCATACGAATGGTTAGTTATGCCGTTTGGACAAACTAATGCACCGGCATTCTTTGTAGATTTGATGAACCGAATCTTCCGAGAGCACTTGGATAGACTTGTATTAGTCTTCATAGATGATATTCTGATATACTCTAAGGATGAGAGGGAGCATGAAATTCATCTTAGAGTTGTGCTTAGACATTGAGGGAGCATAAGTTGAAGGCTAAGTTTTTGAAGTGTCATTTTTGAAAGAAGGAGGTGAAGTTCCTTGGTCATGTAGTCTCAGAAAAAGGGTTGTTTGTAGATCCAACTAAGATTGAGGCGGTAAATAATTGGAAGAGACCTGAGACGGTGACCAAGATAAAGAGCTTCCTTGTATTGGCTAGATATTATCGAAGGTTTATAAAGGATTTTTCGCGGATAGCTGCACCGATGACTAAACTTACGCGAAAGGATGTGAAGTTTGTATGGACTGACAAGTGTGAGGAAGCATTTCAGAGCTTGAAACACTTATTAACCAATGCAGCGGTGTTGGTGGTTCCGGAGGGGAATCAGGATTTAGTTGTTTATACTGATGCATGTGGAATTGGATTGGGAGCTGTGTTGATGCAAAGAGGTAAAGTGATTGCTTATGCTTCTAGACAGCTCAAACCGCATGAAGTTAGATATCCAACGCATGACTTGGAGTTAGCTGCCGTTATATTTTCTTTGAAGGTGTGGAGGCATTATCGTTTGTGAGAGCGATTTGAGCTTTATACGGACCATAAGTCGTTGAAGTACTTGTTCTCTTAAAAGGAGTTGAACATGAGACAGCAGAGATGGTTGGAGTTTATTGTTGCTTATGATTTTGGAATTGAGTACATTCCAGGAAAAGGAAACAAGGTTGCAGATGCACTTAGCAAGAAACATCAGAATGCAGTATTGGCTATGATTGCAGAGTGGAAAGATTTGGAAGCATTGTCAGCTTGTAGAATGCAGTATAGATCCGAGACGGGTTCTAGTGCAGGAAGTGTTGTATTGTCTTGTTTAGAAGTTCGACCGGTAATGATTGAGAAGATAGCTTCTAAACAAAAAGAGTATCTAGTCTTGACTGAACGGATCAGAAGGCTTAGGGAAGGAACAGAGAGCGATGACTTAAAAGATTTTAGTCTTGACCAGAATGGGTGGTTGAGAAAGAAGGAAAGGTTGTGTGTTTCGAATGTAGGAGACATGAGGAAAGAGGTTTTGGATGAGTGCCATCGTTCGAAGTTCACTATCCATCCAGGAGGAACGAAGATGTATCAAGATATGAAGATAAGTTTCTGGGAAGGTATGAAACGGGACATTGGTTTATGTGTTAAGCAGTGCTTGAATTGCCAGCAGGCAAAGGCTGAACACCATAAGCCAAGTGGACTGCTTCAACCGTTGGATGTTTCGACGTGGAAGTGGGATTTGATCTCTATGGATTTTATTGATGGGTAGCCAAGGTCTAATAGAGGAAATGAAAGCATATGGGTCATGGTGGATAGACTAACCAAGAGTGCCAATTTCATTCCGGTAAAGTCAACTAGGATGGCACCTATTTTGGAGAATTTTTTTTGAAGGATGTGGTTAGACTGCACGGGATTCCTAGTATTGTCCATGATAGAGATTCTTTGTTTACTAGAGATTTCTGGAAGAGTCTACATGAAGCTTTAGGAACCAAGCTCAACAAGAGTACCGCTTACCATCCACGGACTGGTGGGCAAACAGAAAGAGTTAACAAAATCTTGGAGGATCTGTTAAGAGCTTGTGTATTGGATTTCGGGGGATCATGGGAAGACCGTCTCCATTTAGTCAAGTTTTCGTATAATAATAGTTATCAGACTAGTATCGGGATGGCACGGTTTGAAGCTTTGTATGGAAGACCATGCAAATCTCTCGTATATTGGTTAGAGATCGAGGATAGATTGGTTCTTGGTCCGTATTTAGTGAAAGAAGCCGTGGAGAAGATTGAGTTGATCCGAGCTAGGATGAAGGAAGCCGGTCTAGGTAGAAAATTTATGCAGGTAGAAGAAGGAAATACTTGGAGTTCTCTGTTGAAGACTATGTGTTTATTAAGGTTTCACCGATGAAAGGTGTGATTAGATTTGGAAAATCATGAAAGTTAGCACCTAGATTCGTTGGACCTTTCTGTATTGTTGAGAGGATCGAGAAACTCGCCTATAGAGTAGAGTTGCCGAATAGTTTGGTAGGAGTACATGATGTTTTCCATATTTCTCATCTTAGAAAATGTGTTAGAGACCCGGAGACTACTATAGCACCTATAGTGTTAGAAGATTTAGTAGTAGAGCCGGATTTGACCATAGTTAGAAAGCCGATTCAGATAATCGAGAGAGATGCGAAGAAGTTGAGGAACAAGACAGTCAGATTAGTAAAGGTCCAGTGGAGTGACGATGCTAGAGACTGTACTTGGAAGACTGAGAGCAGGATTAGAGATGCTTATCCTGATTTGTTTTGATGGTATGTTTTACCTTTTTGCTTGGTTGGGTACCTTATCGTAATTTTTAGGACAAAATTCTTTAAGGAGGGGAGTCTGTAACACCCTATATTTCTATAACATTATTTAGGACATTTAATTAGTTAAATAAAATAAATAATGTGAAGGTTAATAGGTTGAGATTCGATTTAATTAAGGGTAGCCGTGCCATGTTAAATGAAAATCAAATGAAACAACATGAACTAATGTGTTAGGAAATAAGGAAGGGCAAAATGGGAAAATAGGAGAGACTTATACCCTAAACCCTTAGGAAATGAAACTCACGTTCATTTCATTTTATCAAACTAAAATACATCAAGGCCGACCACCATTTCCATTCTCAAGGGAAAGAAGTTAATCAACTAATTCAACATCAAATCTCACATCTTTTAATCTCATAGCTAAGGTGAATGATTACTACATCCCATTTTCTTATGGTTTTCGGTTTTAAGTTAGATCCGAAATGATTTTGCAAGTTTATGCCATGTTTTGAATGACTAAAGTTATATATATGCTTGTTGATAAATTTTCATGTTCATATTAGTTTTTATGATATGTTTGATATGAAAACCCTATTAAATGACATCCAACTGCCTTGAAAATTTAAATGTGGGTCAGAAATGGTATTTTAGAGATGATTTTCAATTTTCATAATTTTTTGAATTAATATGGATTTTATATTAATTTTATAGTGAAGAAAATGATTTATTGGGTTATAAATTGATTACGGTTAAAATAATTATTATTTGGGCTTGAAATTTTTATATGTTGAAAAGCATATTAAAATAGATTTTCTGGAGTTTTTCCAGAATTTTCCTAAGTGTTTTGATGAATATATAAAATTATTTAAAGTATGGGACTTAAATGTTTTATATATTTAATTAAGGAGAAGGGGCATTTTATAAAATAAAATCATCGTTTATTTCTGAAATTATTGGCAGCACTTTTCTGAAAGATATTTATTAAACAATAAGAATTTGAAAAATAAAGGCAGGTTAGTTGAAAAGTTTTCTCTTTTAAATTAAAAACAAGAAATCCATATTTTAACATGTTTCGGCCATTTGCGGCATTAAAGCTTTCGACCTAGACCTTTCGACAAGGTCGAAACCAATGCATATGGTATCAAGTTACTTGGTACATAATGTATTGGACAAGGTCGAAGGGTACTTGGTCGAAACCTTAGTTGCCGAAGAGGTTGGAGTATGTTTGTTTTATAAGCCAGAAGTAATGCCTGCTTTGCTTTCGAAAAGGAGCTTTCGACTTGGTTGCTTTCGACCAGCTTAAATATTTAAAATAAAGGTTTAAACCTTTCGACGAGGTCGAAAGGTATACATGCTTTAGAAGGGGTCAAAATCCCCTAGCTTCCGCCTTTCTACCTTTCGAAGTCATGCTTTCGACAAGGTCGAAAGGTATACTTCTCTTTTAAAAACCCAGCCGCTTCTCCCATGCTTTCGAAAGAAAGCTTTCGACTTAGATGTTTTACCCTTTTAATTCTAATTGAAGTATAACCTAAGGTTTCGAAAGAGGTGTTTTAAAGTATTAAAAAGGCTGGAGCCTATTATTTTAAAAGAAAGGTTTCTAAGCTTTCGAAGGGGTCAAAAGCAAAGCTTTCGACAAGATCGGAAGGTAGCTTCTGAAGAGTCGAAGGGTTTTAAAAGAGAATTTTCCACATGTTTTAAATTGAACCCAAAGAACCTTCGAAAGGTTTATGTTTTAAAGGTTTAATGCTTTCGAAAGACATTATTTTCTGAATGGTTTATAAGGGGTCAAAAGCCAAGCTTTCGAAGGGGTCGAAAGCAAGGCTTTCGAAGGGGTCGAAAGGTAGCTTTCGACAAGATCGAAAGGTCTTATTTTCTGCATGGTTTCGAAAGGGTTGAAATGGTAGGTTTTCCAAGGTTTTCTAAGGCAATGTTTTAAAGTGTTTTAAGATAGGATGTCAAAGGTTTTTAATGCTTTCGAAAGGAATATTTTCAATGGTTTCAAAAGGTTTGAAGTATGGGTTCGAAAGGAAAGGTTTTGGCCTTTTGGCCTAGATAAATCAAGGGTTTTACTTGGTTTCGAAAGAGATGCATTCAAAGGATTCAGAATGAGTACTTTCAATGGAATCGAAAGGGATATTTTCAAATGTTTAAATGTTTTCATTAATAAAGGTTTGAGTAAGTATATATATGTATTTAACATGGCAATGTGATTTTGAGTAAAGCATAAAGATTTCATATTTTCCTTGTGTTAGATTGATTCAAAGGTTTTAAATCATTTTGAAAAGGTTTTCAAGGAAAATTATGAGAGGGGTTCCCTAAGTATAATGACTCAGATATTAGAATATCAGATGGGACTAGTATAGGATCACGCCTTATACATTAGCTATTGGTCCCAGCTAATTGTTGTCCAAAATTCCAGTGTGTAGGGCTTGGTCACAGGTAGATTAAAATTATGATTACACACCGAAAGGAATATATGTTTGTATACAGATAGGTTATTGGTGAGCCCGAAAAACCATTAGGATTTGGAAAACCTAGGAGATGATTAAGTTAGGGACTGACCGTCCAGAAGAGATGTATTTAATAGATAGTTAAGGACAGACCGTCCAGAAGAGATGTATTTAATAGATAGTTAAGGACAGACCGTCCAGAAGAGAAGTGTCTAACAGGAGTTAGATTAATTTTGTTATATTGTCTGGTAGGCCCGAGTCAGCCAAAGGTTAAAAGTTTGCCAAATAAAACTTATGTGTTTGAACAGATAGTTCATTTATTACCTGATATCTATGTATGTTTACATAATGATACTTTACAGTATTTAACCAGTTTTGGTTGCAGGAAAAGGTTTTGCAAAAATATGTTTTAAAAGAATGTTAGTGAGGGGAAACCCGTTCTGCTAAACGGCGTGGTCTCACTTAGGATATTTAACCGGGATGTATAGTATTATTCACACCAGGCTTTATGTCCGACTCGAAGTTTATGTTTTCCCCTTAAACTCTCGGGTGCTCAAAATAGATTTGAGTAGGCTGAGGGGTTAAGGTCTTTTCAGGTTTTATTAGGATGACGAATAAGGCTACCGGGGGCATGCAGGAGGCGAACGGATAGCTATTTAGGAGTTGCAGTTTTATGTTTTGTTGTATTTCCATTGTGTTTGTATTAAGCCAGTTATGGCTATATTACTCTTATCATCCAAGGGGGTATCTTCATATACCGCTCTTGGTGTATTTTGTAATAAGTATATTTTATCTGTGCTTGGGAACGTGTTGGGATTATGTATTAAGAATATGGAACATCTGTTTTGAAAGTTAATGAAGTAATGTTGTTTTGAAATCTATGTCTTGTTTCATATTCAAGTGCTTCTGATATTATAGATACCATTCACATAGCCGTATTTAGTCGCCGAAAGATAATACTATAGATGACTGAAGCATCTGTAGCTCTTAGTTTTGGGCATCTGTAGCGCTTAGTTATATATTCCTCTTAAGTTGTATTTCTTCATATTTTCCTTCTTAGCCTCCATTATCGGTCTTGTAATTTTCTTTTCTCATAAAATAATAAAATCTCGTCTTCCTAAGTGGATGTACACTATCTTGATTTTATGTGTGATTGTCTATTCTATTTTACATCTATGGTCAGTGATTGATTTTTTTGAAATATTAGTTTTCTATTTGTTCTATCTCACCATCAACACGGTCTTATTATTTACTGTACATTTAGGTGTTAATCTTCCCAAGTAGGCTGGTATTAGAGCTATTTGGTTGTTGAATGAAGGTGTTTGGCGGTATGTCAGGAGATGAAGGTACCCCCAATTGAAGCTAGACCCTATGTTAGGGATCTTATGTGGCATTGGGATCTCAATTAGTAATAGAGAAGTAGAATGTGGATAATAAATTAGAGAACTGGCAATGGAGGCTGAAGGCTGTTCTATGGAGGAATAGGTTTCATCAAGTGGTGTTTGACACTAAAAAATTACCCATTGATATTTTAGTGCAGATAAGGAGGAGATGGAAGAATGGGCTTTTACTACTCTAAAGTTGGTCATGGGAGAGAATGTTATCTCGTAGATTAGCAGTGAAACCATTGCTAGAGGAATTTGTACCAAGCTGGTGACTTTCTACTTGAAGAAATCACTCTCTAGCCGTTTGATTTTACTGATATTTTTCACTATGAAGATGACAAAGGGTACTTCAGTGAAGGTGCATCTTAGTTTATTTGATGAAAATGAAGACTGTAGATCTAAAGTGGATGAAGAGAAGAAGGCGACGGTTCTTTTGTGTTTACTTCTGGAGTGTCACACGAGTTTCGCTAACAGCCTGATATATGGGAGAGACATTCTGGCAGTAGAAGATGTGAAGTCAAATCTTCTATCTAAAGACTTGAGGGATCATATGAAGGAGGTGGGTGAAGGTAGAGAAGGAGGAGGAAGTAGTAGTCACATTCTAGTTGTTGAGGGAGGAAGAGAGGAGAAGAAGAACTGTAATCCTAGGGGGCGTTCCATATCTAGGAAGCCCATAAATAGTGGAAGAGGAAAGTTGAGAGATGGGAAGTGCCACCACCATAAGGAACCGGGCCAGTGGAAGAAAGATTGTACGGATTTTAAAAGGAAGACTGAGTATGGACCTTCATCGATTGTGGTGGATTTTAAGAGGAAGATGAAGACCGAGGATTCAAAGTGTTTGAAGCGAGAATGGTCGTTATAAGTGCACTTCGATATCCTTGAACTTTAACTTATGTAAATGGACGATTTATGATCTTAATTTGGGATAATTGTTTTGGTTGTTTCTATACATATTTTGGTGTATGGGACAGTAAGGTAATGGTTAGAAAAGTTGTAGAAATTGTGAAACAAAATCGTGAAAGTTAGAAGTGAAAAGATTATTATGGATGCACTATAAAAATGCCTTGTGTTCGACAATTTTCAAAGTCAACTTTAAGAGACATCCTAGTGTCTTCTTTTCATTTTAATAAGTACCATAAGTGTAATTATTACTAGAAAAATGTGGAAGTTTAAATTCTTCATTAACTTGGGAAATAAAGTTGTAAAATGTTATAGCGAGAAGAAGGTCGCTATATGAGCACTTTGAAATGTCCTGTTTTCAAAACTTTTTGTAATTAATTTTAAAGACATCCTTGGGTTTTTTTTGCATTTTTAATAAGTACTATAAGCGTACTTATTTCTGGAAAGAATTGGAGTTTAAAAAGTTTTGTAACTGGTCAAACAAAATGGCTAAAGTTGGAGTAAAAATGTCGCTAAACGAGCATTTTAGTAAATAGCTTATTTTCGGAAATTTTTATAATTAATTTGGAAGATATACTTAGGGTTTCTTTCCATGTTTTTAGGAACCCTAAGGATAGTACTTACTATAAAAATTTCGAGTCTCAAATCATTTGTTTAAGTGGTTAAAACTGGTCGCAAAGATCATGTTTTTTTATGTTGTTCTTTATCAAGGACTTTTTACAGCATTTATAAATGCTCTAATCAGTTACTTAGGGTTTTAAGTGTTAAAAAATGATATTTAAATTTGGTATTTTTCTCTAATATTTTTATAGATGTTTTCGAACGTATTTTGCAGTATTTTAAAGTCGGTTTGAAGTTTGAATATGTGTTAAATAATTATATATGTATTTTTAAAGTAAAGGGGTTTTTAATACAAAACATGGTTTTTAAATTATTTTCATCAAATTATAAATTAGTTATTTTCAAGTAATATTTTACATAGATATTTAAAATCTATTTATAAGTATTTTTAAAGTATATATATATATATATATAAGTTTATAAAGAGTAATTAACCATGCTTAAGTCGACAAAGCAGATTTATCTATTTGTGAGAGTTAAGATTGATATTCGAGTAGGAATAGAAGCAATAGTACTCTAACCTACCTACTTCCCTCTTGACGGAGGAATAGTAAGTCGGGAATGTCGTAAACATGTTAATCATGTTATCTATTTACTCGTTTATAAAAGTCATTAATACTATACTTAACACTAAAAGCCGACGTGGTAGATTTATCTATCTGTAAAAGTCAATAATGAAGTGTTTAGGCAAGGCTTTGATATGCAACTATTTCTCTAACTTTCCTGGCTTCACTATTGACCGAGGGATATTATAAGTTGAAATATTGGAAACATGTTAAGTATACAACCTTGATTTCCATAAAAGATCGTCTTTAGAACTGGATAGTTGATTAGTCAAGTACTGAAAACTTAACCAGATATATTGACTTAGATCTTTAAATGAATGTTTTTTAAAGATAAGTAGAAGTGAAATGGTCTTGGGTTTGTAGTCGCAATGTTTAAGTAACATTAGTCATAAATATTTTTGAATAGATTTGTGAAAGTACTTAGTGATAGAGTTAAGGGTATGCCCTAGGGGTAATTATGTAATTTGTTACATATATCTAATTCGTCGACCAATCTCGTTCGAAATAAAGAAGTTTTCTTTCTATTATATACTTGATATAATGTGGTTATATTAATTAATTTAATTAAAAATATATTTAATAGAAAATCCACAAATGGTATGTTTGTGATGATAGTTACAAAGTGTTGTGACCATGGATAATTTATCACAATAAAATTAAATATACCATTTTAAATGTTCCTAGTCAAGATGCATCGAGACTGGATATCGATATTAATAGAGTTAGGGGTATGATCTAGGGCCAATTAGGTAATTTGTTACATATATCAAACTCATTGACCAATCATGTTTGAAATAAAGGTATTTTCTTTCTATTATATACTTGATATAATGTGGTTATATTAATTAATTAATTTAATTAAAAGTATATTTAATAGAAAACCCATAAATGGTATGTTTTGTGATAGTAGTTACAAAGTGTTGTAACCGTGAGCAGTTTGTCACAATGAAACAAATGTACCATTTTAAATGTTCCTAGTCAAGATGCATCGAGACTAGATATCGATGTATCCGTTGAGACTAGAGTACGGAATGCTCTCCAAATGTTGGGCAGTGTATTACTCATGACTGCTGAGGGCACCAAGAGGTTACGTATTGATAGTTATTGGATAACTATGGAATGACCCACTTGATAGTTTTCTGTTGGTTAATATAACTAAGGTTAAGCAGAGAATATCGAGTGATAATTTACACAGTTCTCTCGACTTGAGAATATTGTCGATCTTCAGTGTGGAAACTCCACTTTGATTATAGTTAAATCGTGGCACAGCGTCCATCGAACGACTATAGTTGGGTCGAGTGGAAACATTGGAAGTGAAACACTATTCAAGAGAGGATTTGTCTCCTCGGTTATATGAGGTTAGTATCACGGTCAACTGAAGTCAACTGAAAGTCAAAATCTCTGGCCAGAGCATTTCGGTTAATAATAATTGTTATTATTGAACCAAGGACGTTGTGTTTGGACTATAAAGTTGAATGTGGATGATATTTGAATTTTGACCATTACCAAATTCCATAAATCCAAAGTGATATAGTTTTAACGAAGAGAATTGGTGTAAATAAATGCCAATATTGGGTATCGCTTATAATAAGTAAAATTAGATTTTACCAAAAGATGTGTAAGCAATAAATTCGGCCCAAATGTCACACCACCTGCTAAGTGACATATGAACGTTAATATTCGAATAATTCGATATTAATCGCTGACTGAATTTACACCTTTGAGTCGCACAACCGTAATGATGAATTCTTTTAAAAACCACATGATTTAATTAATTTATAAAATGTTATAAATTGATTAAATTAATTGATATTTGAGAAATATTAATTATTATTTATTTGATTTGATGTTTGGAAGTATTTTGTAATTATTTTAATGCATTTATAAAAGTTATATTTGCACGCATTGATATACGATGTCGACGTAATTTAAAGATAATTACATGAAATGATTTATGGAAATTTTATGTCATTTGATGACATGATTTGTGGAAATTTTATGTCATTTGATGACATGCGTGTAAAAAAGTATTGGAGAGGGAGAAATAATCAAGGGAATTAATTAGGGAAGTTTTAATTAAAGAATGGAAAAGTTTCAATCTTTCAAATAAAACATATTCTCTAATTCATTTTGTAGGTGCAATTCATTTTTTCTCATTCGGTATGTTGCTTTCTCTCCTCCTAATTTTCATGGCAGTAAAAAAAATTCAAAAATCTTTCAACTCCGTATAAAACATCAAATAAAAATAAAACAAAAGTGGTTCATCCATCTCTTGCAAGGATAGGATGTGAATCTTGAAGATCTGAGGAGATATCATCATTCAAGGTGTGATTTCTAGGCAACATCCTAAGGTGATTCAACCGGATCTATAAGTATTCTTCATTCAAGGTGCAAATCAAGGCAATATCAACAAGGTGTGTTTTAAGGATTGGGTAGCAAGGTATGTCATTTTCTATATATAGATAGTGATTTTTCAATGTTTGATGGAAATTTAATTTGACTTTCATAATTTGTATGATGTATTACTGTCCTGCTTAGTTAAAAATTGTTTATGAAGGTTGAATTATTTGTTGAATGATATGATTGAGTTTTCATTTGATAGATCAAAGTTAAAAAAATTTATGTTTTAAAACAATATTTAAGTGTAGATCTATGTTTTTAAATATTCTAATTGAATTGTAATTCTTCAGATCTAAATGTTGACATGTTCGAATTGATTAGCTGCTTTTCTTTACTTTGTTAAATTTAAACTAAATCTATATATTTGAAAATACAATGTTTTATTTTAGTTCTATGTTTTAACATTTAATTGAAATTAAATTTCTTTAAATCTGGGATTTACATTTTCATGTTGATTGATTGAATTATATTTAAAGTTAAAAATGAAATTTATATGGAATCAATACAATATTTCAATTATAGACCTATGTTTTAACCTTTCGTAACAAAGTGTAATTTTAATTTTTAATTTTAATATATGTATGTATGCATGCATGCATGTATTACTTGCAGCTTTTATTGCATTAGATATTTTACATATGAATAAAAGGAATTTTAACAACAAATCTAAGTTTTGAAATTGACTGTAATAACTATCTAATTTATATTATTAAAAAGTTTTGATTGAATTCCATATATACATATTTGGATCTACTTGTATGTGTTCATATAAAATTTGTTTCTCTTTACATATATTGTCATAGTATGAAATCAATTTCTCCTTTTTAATTAAGACAATAATGTATATGTACAATTCATTGTTTACCTTCTATATTCTTACATTATGGTACCTATTGATTGTCATTATAACGTTGCATTAATTAAGTTTACTAAAAGGGAAACTGTATCAATCACCCTTTGTCATCCCTTATTTATTTCCATTTCAATTCCTATGTAATAACCATTTAAATTGTTCTTGTTTATTTTATGTATACATATGCACACTCCCTATATGTTGCACTTGCACAATATTTATTGTGAATATATTTACAATTCATGTCATATTTAAATTAGTCATTAATGTTATTTTAGTAATCAATTATTTAATTTAATTAAGAGAAGGAAATGAAAAGTTTCCTTCTCTAACTAAATTTATGATCCCTCATTAATTGAATAACTTAAGAGAAAGGAAATGAAAAGTCTCTATCTCTAAATAAATTTATGCCTCTTCATTAATTGAATAAGTTAAGGGAAAGGAAATGAAATATTTCCTTCTCTGAATAAATTTGAAAAGTAAATGTTACACACAAGTTTGTATATAAGAGTATTTTTGATATACTCTAACTTACATGCACATTAAATTAAAGTGAAACTTTATTAATGAAGTTAAATAAAATATTGATTTTATTTAAAAGAAACTTAGAAAAGTTCTAAGTATATTTAGACTTCATAGGCCCATTAAAGATCCAAAATGGCGAAATTTTTGAAATTCATCCATTTCTTCCGCTGTGGGCTAGCCCAGTTACAACAGATATATCCGTTAAGACTAGAGTACGTAACGCTCTCCAAATGGTTGGGCAGTGTATTACTCATCACTATTCGGGGCACCTAGGGGTTACGTACTAATAGTTATTGGATAACTATTAAACGACTCATTCGATAGTTTTCTATTGGTTAATATAACTAAGGTCAAATAGAAAGTATCGATGTGAATAATTTACCCAGTTCTTTCGACTTGGGAATACTGTGAATCTTCAATATGAAAGCTCTGCTTTGATTATAGTTAAATCATGACACAACGTCCATCGAGTGACTATAGCTGGATCGAGTGCTAGTATTGGAAGTGAAGCACTATTTAAGGGAGAATCGTCTCCTCGGTTATATGAATTTAATATTATGGTCAGGTCAAGTCAAGTCAAACCAAAGTCAAAATTTCTGGCAAGAGTAGTATGGTTAATAATAATTTCTATTATTGAACTAAGACTTTGCGTTTGGACTATAAAGTTGAATGTGGACGATGTTAACATTTTAACCATTACTAAATTCAATAAGCCAAAGTGGTGTAGTTTTGAGGAAGAGAATTGGTGTAAATAATTGTCACAACTGGGTAACGCTTATTAAATTAAAATGAGATTTTTCTAATAATGAGTAAGTGATAAATTTGGCCATATTATCACACCATCTGCTAAGTGAAGTATGAACGTTAACGTTCGAATAGTTCGACGTTAATCACTGACCGAATTTAAGCGCAAAAGTCACACAACCGAAATGATGAATTATCTTTAAACCAAATGATTTAATTAGTTTATAATTGTTATAAATTAATTAAATATATTAATATTTATGAAGTATTAATTATGAAATTTGAATGTGATTTGAGAAATAAAAATGTTGCATATATTTATAAAAGTTATGAATGTATTGATCGATATGAGATATCGATAACAAAATAGGTTAAAATATGATTGTACATATTTAATTTGGGTTAAGTCGGCTCACAACCCATGATTTTTGGAGTTGATAGGCTTTGGTTTGGAGAAAGATAGGAGGCGGCTACAACATGTGTGATTAGGTTTTAAGATATGTAACAACCCACCCCGGATTAGGCCTAAATTTCGACCCAGAAAAGGCCTATCGAAACTTAGATCCATTCTATTGTAAGCTGTTGGCAGAACTAAGAAAATAATAGTATAAGGTCATCACTAAACTTTCAGAACTCACAACGGATGTAACAAAATATAATAGCAAAGTGTACCCATTTATTTCAAAATCATAAAATGGCATGATACAAAATTCCATAAAAACTGTAACATAATATCTGTTACAACAATTGTCTAAATACATGGGTATACATAAATGCAAGTAATATGCTACAAGCTAAGCTTCTCCATCTCTAAGTATCGTCATCGCCATTACTCCGTCCTTAACCTGTGTTATAATGAGGAGGGAGTCCGAACAACAAGTGTCTGGTGAATAAAAACCTCGAGTCTTACCATTTCAGTACTTGGGTAGTATATTTCAAAATAAAAATATGTAACATAAAATCATTTAATACTTCTTTATAAGGAAAGAAGGCGGGTCCAACCACTTAGTACCTTCCATTCCAAAAGTGGATCCCATATCACAATCATACGTCATAAATAGCCAATAATGTAAGAGACGATACCCAAGCCACTTAATACTTCCCAGTGGAAAATAGGTAGACCCCGTCATTTAAAGCCTAATTCCAAAAGCGTGCTCCTCAATGGGCTATGTAGTTAACATCATGTGAAATCTCATAGGCCACTTAATACTTCCAAGTGGAAAATAGGCAGACCTCATCATTTAAGGCCTAATTCCAAAAGCGAACCCCTGTAGAGATACATCTTACGTAACCCCTTGGCCATTTAATACTTCATCTAGGGAAAAAGACGGGTCCAACCACTTAATACCTCAAACACCGAAGCATGCCCTTCGTCTTATGGCACGTACCCATAATGACGTCTCACATTAGTCCTCTATTCGTAGGTACTGGTAGCCAGATTAGCTGGGTAGATTTCCCCGACAGAATTTGAAACTAACCTCGCGTCATTGCAAATATTTATCATAAGGATATCTCACAACAATAAAAGTATACATAACTGCTGGTAGCCTCAAAGTGAAGGGCAGACTTCCGTCATGTAACTTGATTGACCTTGCATCCATGTGACTTAGCCATAAATTAATTACTACATACACATACACACACACTCATCTCACCATTTCATAAATAAGGCCTTATAAGGAATCTTTTTTATTACTCCTTAATATAATAATTAGGCTATATACGAGTTTTCTCTTATTTTCACCTCAAAATCAATTACCTTCCTAAATAGGGGAAATTAAATGTAAATAAATGCCTAATTAACTATGCCATATACGCAATAGTTATACGTTAATTATTTAAATAGAAATAAATAAATACTCGCGCTTAATAAGTTCTAAATGCACAAATTTTATGCTCTAAACTAGCGTTAAATGTCAGTTCCCTAATCAATTATTATTACAAGTCTTTTTTCTTCAATTTTCCAAGATTTCATGGAATTAAATGTCTAAAACATGGAATAAATATTCATAATCAAAACTGCAATAACAGACTTGTAAATAAAATAGAAACTTAATTTATTACACCAATTCAATGAATATCTTAAACAATAAGAACTACAATCTAGACCCCATATTCTATTCAACTCCTCTTTTTGCAAAGAAATAAATATGAATAAGTGGTGTAAAATACGAATATAATTCGTAATCTAAACCTCCTTATTTTATTGAAGGATCGCAATTTGACCCAAAGAAGAAGGAGAAGTGCAATAGACTATGAAATTATCAAAAATTGCATAAACGAAACAAATTCCATCCAATTAATGTAAATAATTGGGAATCTCAACATATAAATACACTAAACAATTGCTGAAAAGAAATATTAAGGTTTCCACTCACAGATTAGCCTTAGCTTTACCCAAATGGATTTATAGCCTTCTGATCTCTTCAAGAATCTCTCTCTTTTGATACACACACACAATAAGAAAGAGGTATATATATTCATTAGATTTAGAATAATTGGAGAAAAATATGATAAGAATAGATTGGAGGAAGAAGAAACAAATAGGAAATAGGTTGAATCCTTATCTGAATTCTCTACGGAGTTTCTAAATCTTATTAAAGAGATAGCAATGATAGAGTTTTGTCGTATTCCCCAAAATAATATGAATAAAAGTGTAGAGGATATGGTTCTATTATAGGTTGAAACGCACCAGAACCGTAGGATGGAAGTAGGTAGGAAATGGGCAAATCTGGAGTGTGAAACCGAATAGAACATAATGTAAAGCCCTAGCTGGCACTGGCAACTGTTATTGTCAAGCAATTAACTGTTTGACCTATTCAGGTCGACCGCTCTTTTATTCAGGAGCGTTTATTTTTAGTTCCGTTACCGTATTATTTTATTTCCTAATTTACTTTTTAACGTCAAGCATTAATTAATTGTTTACTTAGCCCCCAAGCTAATTTTGAAATTTAATTTCTATATTTGATTTTTCATTTGAATTCAAACTAAATTAATTTAATTCTGAAAACTTCAAACGCTCATAACTTCTTCGTTTGAGCTCCATTTCCAGCATATTATATATGGAAACAGATCAGAATTTCGCCAAGAACGCAACAGAATAACTTTCGTGGTCAAATTTCAACTTTTATGAAATTTTCATATTCAACTCTTATCATATTTAATTCAATTTACTTCATTTATTTATGGTTCGTTTTACGGGTTGTTACATTCTTCCCCCTCTTAAAAAGGATTTTGTCCTGATATCTTCCAAGGGGCGAACAACGTAACACACAATATCATTCATGTTATACAACCAAGTTTCTACACAACCATCTACTCAACCAATAGTGTAATGTGATTATGTATTGCAGACATACTAAGATGAGCTTAATCCTAGCGTAAGTGTGTAATCGTGTCATGAAAGTATGTATGCAAATACCTTAAACATGCATGAAAATTTCTATATGAGTGTAAAGTAGTTGTGAAAAAGTGTAGCAACCATCTTCTACCATCCAATCTAGCAATCATAATGCAACCAAAATCCTAATTTTGGAGAGAAAGTTTTTCAGAGAAAGGTTTTGGATGAAAAGTCCTCATGCCTCCCATCAGATTTTCTCACTATTGTACTCAAACCAATCTAATTCTTTGTTGCACAGCCTCCACGCTTCGTGCTCTACCATATACGTAGTGGCACGGGGCGCTATTGGCTCTGTCTTAAAATCCCCCAATTGATTAGGCTCTACAATAATTATTATGCTACGAAGGTATTCCTCAAATGCAAAAACGTCATGGACTCCAGCCAACATAAAAGTTTTCTTATTTTTCCCCATATTGGAAAAATGCCAAATAAATCTGGTGCCTACCTTCCAACTATCCAAATCATACGATGCCTAATCAATTTTGACTTTCCAAAGTCTCGCAATACAAATATGGTTCGAGCAGAATTTTTCAGTGGTTTCCCACCCACAATTTGACGATTTGCATGGCATCAAAAAAAATATGCTTCAAGGGTGCCACACCAATCATTTATTAATGACTACAATCCTACTGAATTCTACTAAGGGTAAGCGCTGCTTCTAAGGTTCTCCAAAGTCCAAGATGTAAGCTCTCAATAATTCCTCCAAGTTCCCATCCATTCCTTCAGCTTGTCCATTGGTCTTCAGTCGATAAGCGATGTTTCGATTCAACAAAGTTTCTAAAGCTAGTTCCTAAAGATACTAGCAAACCCCTCTAAATTTGCTAGTAAACTAATGGTCCCTATCACTAATGTAGCAAAGCGCAACTCCACAAAACCGTGTTGGAGTGATGGGTTCCACCGCTTCTAACGGAAAATTTCTACCACCTTCTTCTTAATCCTTGATCAATAGGAAATTATATTCTCATTCCTATACATTTTATCTTTTCCTTGCATAGTGGCATTTTGTGAGCTAAATCCCTTATGTTTCCCAAAATCTAAAGTTTTGAGATTGAAACATTTACTCACTTTAGGCTGCTAACTTAATTTCCTCATTAACCTCAAGTTTTACCTATAGTCCATCGCTAGTTAAGTGTTCCCATAAAATTTCCTTATTTACTTTGCTTCCCAACATATACAAGCGGTTTAAATCTCATTCATAAAGGCTACATAGGAATAAAATGGGAATATATCTTATAGCACATCATCCACTTTTCCAATAACTAAGGAAGACAACTAGCGACTATAATTCAAAAACTCCAAAATAAAAGTTTACTAGAAGTTTCCATTTATTATTAGTTAATATAAATGGTGTTGAGGTCTTACCACTCCTTTCTAAATTAAGATGGGCTATCTTTAATATTTCATTCCATTGCAACCACTTTTTTTAATTTCCCCTCTTTTTTTGGTCTTTCATAAATGTAATCCATTTCCAATTAATCCTTCTTCAATCTTTTTAACCTTCTTCACGTTTCCAAAATCCATTCATTGATCAAATTTCTTTCTTCCATAAATGCAATATCAAGTTTCCTTAATCAGTCTCCCTTTAGATTTTTTTTCCTCTCATTAATTACAAACTTATTGCCAGTTAAATTTGTAATTGACATCCATAAATCCTAATCCGTCAATCATTAACTAATACACATATAGTCATAATCTATGCTATTTATATATTCTAGTCATTTAGCGTAGTTGTACGATATCTATATCTAACCACTAATTCTACAACTAGAATACTCATTTCCATATTTTAATTCATCGAAGTTATCCTTCCAAAAAGATTACTGTCATAAATTAACCACAATTAAGATTTTTGCTTTATTTAAAATTACAATGAATCATTTCTTTTCTTATTATTGAAATAGACAGTGTAAACTATGAAAATTACGCGGAAATTGCTCCAAAATTTGAATATAGAAATTCAAATTCTATGGGCAACCTAATTCACAACCCAACTACAGATCTGGAATATCTTTACACTTTACTAACTTCTTCAAATAGAGGTTTGGAACCGACTTCAACTTTCCAGGTCAGGTTGTACATTATTTCTATTTTACTCATATTCTAAAAAAACCTTAGTCTATCCTACCTAGGTCATGATCCGTTTCTACTCCATAAAATTTTATAAAATCATAACTTTCGCATACAAAATAAAATATCTTCACACAAATAAACTTATTTTAAGATTGTAATTTACACCCAAGAGTTCGACGTTAATCGCCAACCGAATTTACACCCAAGAGTCACACAACCGAAATGATGAATTATCTTTAGACCAAATGATTTAATTAGTTTATAATTGTTATAAATTAATTATATATATTAGTATTTATGAAATATCAACTGTGAAATTTGAATGTGAATTGAGAAATAAAATTGTTGCATATATTTTTAAAATTATGAATATATTGATCGATATGAATATCGATAACAAAATAGGTTAAAATATGATTTTACTTATTTAATTTTGGTTAAATGGGCTCACAACTCATGATTTTTGGAGTTTATAAGCGTTGATTTGGAGAAAGATAGAAGGCGGCTACAACATGTGTGATTAGGTTTTGAGATGTGTGGTTAAGCTCATTACCATCAAAAATCCATTTTTGACCCGCCACTTTCTTCTTTTTCCTTCTCATTTTAATGGTAGCAACTATCCTCTAAAATCATCTCCAAAAATTCTCGAATCCAATTCAAACTAAAAAAATACTAATTGTAGTAGAAGGTCTCCAATCCCGGATTAGCAACCTAACCGATTGAGAATTGTTCTAAGAAGAGAAATCATAGTTCAACGTGGACTTGGCTTCATTAAGAGGTGAACTTTCATTTATTATTATTGTTTTGATTTCAAGTTTATCATATAAAAGTTGATTTACATCCAAAATCATCTATTTGTATTTAGATCTGTTTATCGTTTAGATTATGTGAGATTTTTGTAAGTACATGTGTGCAACGACCCTGAATTTCCGACCCAATTTAAAATTTTAAAATCCAACGTTTTAATATAAAATTTTGAAATTTCTAAACGATCTCAATTAACATCCAAACTTTGTTTATAAAATGCGCCTGGTGGTTTATTGATAGTGGTAAAGTTTCGTCGTAAAATATCACTAAAAATTTCGTTCGCGTTTTACTGTATAACAGTTCATTTTAAGACGCGAAAATTTTTATCTTCCGAACCCGAATATTTTTACATAGAAAAATTCTAAACCATCTTCTGAGCAAGACGTCATTTTTCGTTTTTCAAAATTCGGACTTCTTTAGCTCCGTCGATCTTATTTTCGGCGTTTTTCCTGCATTTTCCCGATAGTATAAAATTCGTATTTTTAAAATTCAATCGTATCACAATTATCTGTATACTGTTGGAAGCGTCTTGTCGCGCTGTTCAAAATGGTATATTCATCTGTATAAATCAGAGTTCGACGTTAAGCGTTGCGCTAATTTTACCGTTCCGGACGGACCGGTTAAATAATAGTCAGCCCAAATTCTTGCCCGTACCCATTCAGAAAAAAAAAAGAAAACTTTTGAAAATAATTTCAGCTGAAAGATGTAAATGCGGTTGTTGGTAGATAGTAGTTATGACTTGGAAAATGGGGAAAACGTTTGGGAATTGGGTGTAAACATTGGGAATGGGTGTGACGTTTGGGAGTTGTGAGTGGATTGGAAAGATAAGGAAACGTTTTGTTTTACAAAAAGAAATTATTGCTCGTGCCTATCTATTTGACTAAAGTATAAAAATTTATTTACTGTTTCATTCACAATCCACTGTTCCTCTTCAATTCACAAGCATCAGGTAAATGCTCCCCATCTCTCTCCTCTTTTCTTCTTATTCCCATTTCTTTCTGTTAAAATTTTCTCTGCTTACTGTATGCAGAAGCAGCCGACTGAGTTTCTGGTCGCAGTAGCATCGATCTTCAGCTTTCGTCCTTTCTCCATCGTTGGTAAGCGAATCTATAATTTTATAATTATATATGAACGTTCATTGAAATAATATCGTCTCTCTTTTGTCGATATTGCAGTGTTCGTTGTTCGTGCTGTACCGACTCTATTCTTGTTTCTTCGTGCTTCGCCGTCAATTTCTTTATCCACGAAAGATGAATTAATTTTCACGACTATATTCTTATGCTAGTTTGTTTGTTGAATGATTGCTATGTGATTGAATTGAATGTTGATTGCTAGTGTAAAGTGATAAATAATTTGCAAGTAAATTTGATATAGGATAGTTAACGAATTTAATTTGGATTATATATGTCGAACTTTGATTTGCTAAACTTGACCCCTTCATATGTTAAATTCGATTAGTTAAAATTGACCCTTTAATTGTAAGTTGATGGACACGTAGAATTTGATAAATCTCACTTTGGACCCTTGAACGTATATTGAATTAACTGTTGTAGTATTACATTGAAATTGAACGACAAGTGAAAACCGTAATGTTATAATCTTTAATCTACTTGAAATGATAGGGTAGATTCTAGGAATTATTATATTAATTTGCATAAATAACAAATGCAAAGTAATACGATTATTTCGGGATTATTTAAATTGTCGAATTGTTGTGAATGGATGCTATTGCTTGTTTATTTACTTTGACACCATCCCAGCTATCACACTGCAAGTTCCCTTTATATGCTTTGATTTTTAAATTGAAATGGAATCGGGTTGAAATGATAAATACCCAAATAAACTTTGACTTTGGATAGAAAATTAAATTAAACCCGATTGGTCAATGTTTTGATTTTAAATAAAATAAAGTTTTATTTGACGAATGATATGGTTTGAATAAAATTTGGAATTTAAATTCGAATGAATGAAAATGTGAATATTTGTAATTGAGACAAATATTAACGTAGTAATTGACGAAGAACATTGTTTAAATTTAAATTGATTAATAATGAAGTTTTGGAATTGTTAAAAATTAAGTTTTGAAATTTGTAATAATTAAGTTTTGGAAATTATTAATAATTAAGTTGAAATTAGAAATAATTAAGTTTTGAAATTGTTAATAATTAAGAAATAATTAAGATTTGAAATTATTTGATAATTGAATGAGATTGAATTATTTAATGGTTAAACTAAATTGAATATTTTATTTAAGTGAAATTGAATTTTGAACAAGTGTAACTAAGTAAATAATAAGTGAAATGGATTTCTTTAATAAGAAATAGAATGTGTTTTGTTAACAAATGAAAGACTTGTAATTTAAAGAATTGGATTCGACAAATTTAATTTAAATAAATTTGTAAAGTGGATATAACAAGTTGAACTTAAGGAAGTAATGTAATGGATTGGAAATTTAATTAAAATTGTTTTAATGATAAATTAATTGAATGAATATCGAATGAAATCGATAATTGAGTTTAAATCGATTTGAATGTAAATTAAGTTAAATGATTTTGGAATGAACTTATATACGAAATGCAATGAATATTTGAATTGTTTTAAAATTGAAACTTTGAAATTGAATTATAGAAATTTTGAAATGAAATTGGGAAGTTATGAGATGTAATCTTGGAAATTGATTTAGAAAGACTAACGAATTTTCGATTTACGAATTTTAATTGAAATTGAATTTGATTTGGTTTTGAAATATATTAGCGACCAATCGGTGAAATAATTTCGAAGGTTATTAAAGGAAATGGAATCGGTTAGGGACATACTCACTGTCTAAATCGAAAACCACTTAATAACTATGCGCGGAGTGTGATCCAGAATGAAGTGGTTGGATTGAAGAACGCGATGACTGAAGAAAGTGAACGATAATGGATAGCCTTGACACTTGTGTCAAATTGGAAATGACTAAAACAGGAGCTGTGCCGGGCCAATGGAGGTTAGCTACCTCAAGTGAACACACTTCTTTGTAAAACTATTCATTTACTTTGTGATTGATTGGTGCGCACCCTTGATTTGGGAGTGTTGTTTCACGGTGTTGCGATCGCTGCGGCGATGCGTTCTCACTAGTCCGGATCAGGCAAACAGTAGTGTCACTACCTTGGGTATTGCCTCATGTGCCTTGTCATACTTGTATTCCCATATACGCGACCACTACGAATTTGTTTTGTGTTATACCTATGGAGTACTCCCTGATAGCCCACTAGTTTACGGTGGAGTTTACAGTGCTGTATAGTCTATGATGCTTATATAAAATGTGTTAAGGGGAATAATGGTGACGCCTTAACACTATCTTGATATTTTACATTACTGTTAGACATTATCTATTTATCGTACACTACTATGTATAGATAGTTTATCGGATCCTGAAAGATGTTTATTCCAATCATCTTTGAGTTATTGTTATTTCAAATTTTGAACCATATTATATGTATAAGAATATATGTCCTGATTCGAGTGTTTGTTTGTGCATATGCTCGGATCAGACTGAGGATTTCTGTTGCTGTGCTATTGGAAGCTGAAGACTTGAAGACTATCATTTATCTTTATCAGTATTGCTCCATTCTATTTTGTTATTGTATCGGACATCTATGTATTTCTTTTCACTATCTGCTTGTGACATTGTTGTATTTACTTAGTAGCTTCATGAACTACTATTATGACATTGTTGTAATTCCGCTGCACTATTCTGTTATGTTGTATTTTCTGTGATTCTGTGATGATTCTCATTTATATACATATACTCCATTAATGATTCGTGTTTTGCACTATTTAAGTTGACATGTGTGGATTATTGTCAATTTAAATGGTCCAAATATACGGTTTGTTACAGTTGGTATCAAAGCTTTGGTTCCCGATAACCTTAGCCTGTGGAGTTTAAAGCTCATTAGAGATAGGGTAAACATACCCTAGAATGAGGAGAATCATTTCAGAATCCACATCCTTTGATTCATCTTTCTTATTGAATTTGTTGAATAGAATTTCCTTAAGTTCTATAAATTCCTATCTTTGATTCTAAATCACTTTTGGTATTCCAGGATGGCTACCAGAAGAAATGTTAGAGGCAGGGGTGGAAATGCTCCTGGTCCACATGCTCCAGCTCCCGCAGTCCGATTCTCCACTCTTAGCAAGGAGTATACTCAGCTTGGAGGAGTCAAATTTACTGGCTCCGAGAGTATTATCGAAGCACAACAATGGCTAAAGAGTTTGGAAAGGATTTTTACTGGCTTGGAGGTCACAGATGCTCAGAAGTGTAAGTTGGCCGCTTGGCAGCTTCAGGATGCTGCACAAGATTGGTGGGAGTCAGTCACTTCTCGAACTGATGAGGAAACCATCACTTGGGCCCAGTTTAGGTAGTAATCTATCTAAATTCCAACTAAATAAATTTCTCTCTTATCTCGTCATAATTTTGATTCGGTTCATATCACTTGTAATAAGGATCCCTTTATGGCTCAGTGGATGCCAGCTGCTGGGAAGGCCCAACTCTATCGGTCTTTTATGGATCTCAAGTAAGGCAACATGACCTTCACTGAGTATGAAAGGAAATTCAACGAACTATCTAAGTTTGGACCCGGTTTGATTGACACACCTCTGCTTAAGAATGAGAAGTTCATACATGGCGCACGCCCAGAGTATTACGAGCTCCTCACCGCCCATGTCCATGGAACTTTCACTGAGTTGATGGATTTTGCTCTTCGATATGAGGGAAAGCCTAAGGGTACATCTGTCCCCAAAGCTCCAGTTACTCAGACATCGGCTAATCAGTCGGGAAAGAGGAAGCAAAATTTTGAGCAACAGAAGAAGAATTGGCAGCAGAAATCCGGGCTTGGCTATTCTCAGAAGAAGCCTATTGACTTATCCTCCATCACTTGTTTCAAGTGCGACCAGAGGGGTCACTACGCCAACAGCTGTCCAACATCTGCCGGTGCCGCTGTTCCGCCCCCTCAGAATACCAGGAACGACCTCTGTCACGTATGTCTGCAGCCGGGCCATTTCAAGAAGGATTGTTCTATGTATAAAAAGGGAAAGACGGCTGGGGTATTTGCTATGACTTCTTCCACCCGTGATCCACCTACCCCACCTGCTCCTACTGATAACCAAGGTACATTACAGAGTACTTTTATGTTGCATACTTTACCCGTTAAAGTTCTATTTGATACCGGAGCAACACATAGTTTCATATCTATTGATTTGTGCAATAAACTTGGTTTGGAACCCATCCTTTCATCTACTTTCTTATGTGTATCAAACCCTATTGGAGGGCCCGCTAACCTTAAAAGGGTTTTGTAAATATGTCACTCTTATGCATGGCATTCACCGCTTCACTTGGGATTTCTATGTCCTTGGATTCGAGGCATTCGATATACTATTAGGCATTGATTGGCTACGAAAGTTCGAAGCCAATATCTCATGCAAAGCTCGAACCGTCTCTCTTATCGACGACAAGAGTATACCTTTAGTTATTAAAGGAAAATCACCTCAAGAATATGCTGGGAGTTTTATATTCTCTCTTGACCCCCATCCAAATGAACTCAGCTCTACTCCAGTTGTTCAATCCTTTTCTGATGTATTTGGAGAAGTCAATTCTCTACCATCTCCGCGGGAAATCGAATTCCGCATTGACCTTATTCCTGGTGCCCGACCAATAGTTCTCCCTCCCCGGAGAATGGCTCCTAAAGAAAAGGCTGAACTGAATGCTCAAATTGAAGATTTATTTGCTAAAGGCTTGATTCGACGAAGTCATTCAGAATGGGGTGCTGCAGTTGTGTTCGTCACAAAATCAGATGGTTCTCTCAGAATGTGTGTGGACTATAGAGAGCTGAACAAGCTCACACACAAGAACATATATCCAATGCCTCGCATCAACGATCTATTCGACCAGCTCCATGGAGCTAAAGTATTCTCTCAACTCGATCTGGCTACTGGCTTTCACCAACTCAGAATTGCTGAGGAGAGTATTCCTAAGACAGCATTCCGCACTGAGAATGGTTTCTTTGAATGGCTGGTTATGCCGTTCGGTCTTACTAATGCTCCAGCTTATTTCGTTGACTTAATGAATAGAGTTTTCCGGGATGTTCTTAACAAGTTTGTTCTTGTTTTCATCGATGACATTCTCGTCTTCTCTAAGGATGAGGAAGAGCATAGGTCACATTTGGCTTTTGTTCTTGAAACTCTACGCAGTCATCAGCTTAAAGCCAAGTTTTCAAAATGTCACTTTTGGAAGGATGAAGTTCGATTTCTTGGCCATATTGTTTCAGCGAATGGGATTTCGGTCGATCCAGCTAAGATCGCCGTAATCAATGTAAGTTCTATTCTTACTTGTCAATTCTATCAAAAACAACTTATCAATTTCTTAATTCAAATCTTTGGAATTTGCAGGATTGGGAGACCCCCAAAACTCCCACAGATATCCGCAGTTTCTTGGGTTTGGCCGGCTATTATCGCAGATTTATAGAAAACTTTGCTCGTATTGCCGCACCACTTACCGCACTGACCAGAAAGAATGTGAAATTTCGTTGGAGTGAAAAGTGCGAAGCAGCTTTCAATGAGATGAAGCGGAAGTTGACCTCTGCCCCAATTCTTACAGTTATTGACGGTAGCGAAGGATTGACCGTCTATACTGATGCATGCCGTGATGGATTAGGAGCAGTTTTAATGCAGAAAGGAAAGGTTATTGCTTATGCCAGTCGTCAGTTAAAGACCCATGAAACAAACTACGCAACTCACGATTTAGAGCTTCTTGCGGTTGTATTTGCTCTTAAGCTATGGAGGCACTATCTATTGGGAACAAAATTCGAGTTATTCAGTGACCATAAGTCATTGAGATATATCTTCTCGCAAAAGGATTTGAATCAGAGACAAGTCCGATGGCTCGAATTTCTAGCTGCATACGACCTTGATATTAACTACACCCCGGGGAAAGCAAATGCCGTAGCCGATGCTTTGAGCAGAAACCAAGCTATGATATGTTGTAATCTTGTTGAAGGAATGTTATTCCAGCTTTCCGTCTCCCCAGCTCTTATGGATCGTATTATAGCCAAGCAATATGAGGACACTTTGCTTTATCGCATCAAAGAAATAGTTCTTGGCAGAGTTGAAAATGCTGATAATAAATTGGGTGCGCATGTTGATAGTAATGGAATCTTGAGAATTGATAATCGTATCTGTGTTCCTAATGTTGATGGTCTTAGACAGGAAGTGCTGAGAGAAAACCATAAGTCTTCGCTTTCATTTCATCCCGGTGTCACTAAAATGTACCAGAATCTGAAGAAGTTATATTGGTGGAGTGGGATGAAGCGCGATATCTCTACATATGTCAGCAGGTGCACCACTTGCCAACAAGTTAAAGCTGATCACAGAAAGACAGCAGGATTGCTCCAACATCTAGAGATTCCAGGTTGGAAATGGGAGCAAATTTCTATGGACTTTATTGATGGGCTGCCAAGGACTAGAAAAGGGAACGAAAGCATTTGGGTGATTGTCGACAGACTGACGAAATCCGCACACTTTATTCCAGTCAAGACCACTCGTACAGCTTCGAGTTTGGCCGAGATATACATGAGAGAAGTTGTTAAACTTCATGGTGTACCATCTAGTATTGTTTGCGATCGAGATCTTATTTTCACCAGTAAATTCTGAAAAGCATTTTAGGATACTTTAGGCACAAAACTGAATCTGAGCACAGCTTATCATCCTCAGACAGATGGCCAAACTGAGAGGGTGAATCAGATTTTGGAAGACCTTCTCCGGGCTTGTATTATTGACTTTGGTGGATCCTGGGAAGACCATCTTCACTTGGTAGAATTCACTTATAATAATAGTTACCAGGTAAAGAAATTTGATTTCAAATTTGAATAAGTACATTTGAACTTGAATTAATCATATTTAATAAATCAGGCAAGCATTGGTATGGCACCGTTCGAAGCCTTATATGGACGGCCGTGCAAATCGCCAGCTTGTTGGATTGAGTCTGGAGATCGATTAGTGCTTGGACCAGAAATGATTATGAAAGCTTCTGAAAAAGTCGAAGAAATCAGGAAGAAGATAAAGACGGCACATGATAGACAAAAGAGCTATGCTGACAGAAGGAGAAGAGATCTCGAATTCAGTATAGGAGACAAGGTATTTTTGAAGGTGTCGCCTTTGAAGAATATTGTTCGATTTGGAAGGAAAGGGAAGCTAGCTCCCAGATTTGTTGGTCCGTTTGAGATCACGGAAAGGGTCGAAACATTAGCATATAGAGTTGCATTACCAGAGAAGTTCGCCGGTGTGCACAACGTATTCCACGTCTCACATCTTCGCAAAGTTGTACACGATCCATCTATGACCATCTCTACTGCTCAGTTGGAAGAGGTAGTTATTGAGCCTGACTTGACCATTGAGCGAAAGCCTCTTCGGATAGTCGATAGTGAGACGAAGCAACTCAGAAGGAAGTCGGTAAATCTCGTCAAAGTATAGTGGAGTGCGGATGAGCGAGATTGTACATGGGAGACTGAGGATAGTGTTCGGGATTCAAACCCCGAATTACTAATTTCAGGTATAATTCAAATTTCTCAAAATCTACCCTTGACTTTTCTGCTTATTTCATTCCTATTTCACTCGTCTCGTTCCTTTTCGAGGATGAAAAGTTTTGAGTGGGGGAGATTGTAACGACCCTGAATTTCCGACCCAATTTAAAATTTTAAAATCCAACGTTTTAATATAAAATTTTGAAATTTCTAAACGATCTCAATTAACATCCAAACTTTGTTTATAAAATGCGCCTGGTGGGTTATTGATAGTGGTAAAGTTTCGTCGTAAAATATCACTAAAAATTTCGTTCGCGTTTTACTGTATAACAGTTCATTTTAAGACGCGAAATTTTTTATCTTCCGAACCCGAATATTTTTACATAGAAAAATTCTAAACCATCTTCTGAGCAAGACGTCATTTTTCGTTTTTCAAAATTCGGACTTCTTTAGCTCCGTCGATCTTATTTTCGGAGTTTTTCCTGCATTTTCCCGATAGTATAAAATTCGTATTTTTAAAATTCAATCGTATCACAATTATCTGTATACCGTTGGGAGCGTCTTGTCGCGCTATTCAAAATGGTATATTTATCTGTACAAATCAGAGTTCGACGTTAAGCGTTGCGCTAATTTTACCGTTCCGGACGGACCGGTTAAATAATAGTCAGCCCAAATTCTTGCCCGTACCCATTCAGAAAAGAAAAAAAAACTTTTGAAAATAATTTCAGCTGAAAGATGTAAATGCGGTTGTTGGTAGATAGTAGTTATGACTTGGAAAATGGGGAAAACGTTTGGGAATTGGGTGTAAACATTGGGAATGGGTGTGACGTTTGGGAGTTGTGAGTGGATTGGAAAGATAAGGAAACGTTTGTTTTACAAAAAGAAATTATTGCTCGTGCCTATCTATTTGACTAAAGTATAAAAATTTATTTACTGTTTCATTCACAATCCACTGTTCCTCTTCAATTCACAAGCATCAGGTAAATGCTCCCCATCTCTCTCCTCTTTTCTTCTTATTCCCATTTCTTTCTGTTAATAAAATGAGATGGCCAAAGCACCTTCCACCCAGCCTCACGCCACCACCATCGACACACGCCCACCATCCCAGCACAACCACTTCTTCCCAGTCCTCCGCCTCCCTTCGCACTGCCCACCCAACCACCACCTCGCGCACACTTCCCAGTCCTCCGCCTCCCTTCGCACTGCCCACCCAACCACCAGACGCGCGCACACCTTCCCAGCCCAACCCTTGCCGAGCCCAGTCTCATCCACCTCCGGCTTCGCTTCCCATAGCCCGCGATTCCTTCCCCTCCGACCACATGGCCAAGGCAGCACGTCTCTGCCACCTGACCGACCACCTACCACCCAACTCCACACGCGTAGCCACTGCCACCACCCCTCCGTCAACAGCCGTGAACCACCCCAGATCCGCCATCCTTCCCTCCCTCTCACTGGTGCTTCGCGGTGCTTCGGTGTGCATGATAGATGTACACGAACGTGTACAGGCAGAATGGAAGAAATATATGGCTCGTTTTTTTTGAATGATGGAAAAGGGTTGCGTGAGTGAAGTGTGAGTTGCGTGTGTTGTAGCCTGCAGATGGGAGTGTGCGTGATGATGGCAACTTGCATATTTCCTACGAAGTCACGGCCTATATAAAAAAAATGAAATAAAACTGAGATTAACATTTGATTTCGCAGTAGAGTATTTCGCCAAAATCTAGTTTGGTTGATAAATAGTAACCAAAAATTTTCTCTGCTTACTGTATGCAGAAGCAGCCGACTGAGTTTCTGGTCGCAGTAGCATCGATCTTCAGCTTTCGTCCTTTCTCCATCGTTGGTAAGCGAATCTATAATTTTATAATTATATATGAACGTTCATTGAAATAATATCGTCTCTCTTTTGTCGATATTGCAGTGTTCGTTGTTCGTGCTGTACCGACTCTATTCTTGTTTCTTCGTGCTTCGCCGTCAATTTCTTTATCCACGAAAGGTGAATTAATTTTCACGACTATATTCTTATGCTAGTTTGTTTGTTGAATGATTGCTATGTGGTTGAATTGAATGTTGATTGCTAGTGTAAAGTTGTAACGACCCCGGATTTTAATTAAATTTAAATTGATAATTTATTGAATATTTGAATTAAAATTGTGAAATAAATCGATGAAGTAATGCGAGTTCCCCGAAATCGAATAAAAATGCGTTAAATCATTTAAAATGTTGTATATATATATATATATGTTTTAGTTTGAATTTAAATAGTAAATAAATAGTTTAATAATAAATGGTAATAATAAATATTAGAATTGATGATTAATAATGGTTTAAATTTATAAAATAAGTATAAGACAATTAGTATAGGAGTAAATAAATTAACAATAATAATTTAAATTAGAAATAAAAACATAAAGTAAACAATTTGCTAAAAGCTAACAACATTATCACCTGTATACTTAAAAAAATTAACAAGTAAGGCAACAAGTATGTATATATATATACACTTGCAAGGAAGAAGTCAAAGGCAATAAATGTTTAAATCTCCAGCCACCAAAAACATAATCATCTCAGTCGAAAAAAAAAAGAAATGCAAGTGATCAGAAAATCTATGTACAAGGTATTGATACAGGAAGATAAACACCAGTATGAAATAAAAATAAATAAACAAAGTTGTTATGTACATAACATCACCTTCAACACACACAATATCATTATCAGCCGAAGTCAACAAGTGTGCAAGGTAAGAATAAAGCAAATAAAATAAGGCAAATTTGTACATGTTAATTAATGCAAGGTACTATCGGCCTCCAATTTGAAATAAAAATCACTGACCATTGTATAAAAATATCACTTTGTATTGTACAAACACATTATATCACCCTGTAACACTTCATTTCTTACATATCCATCCTCGTCAGTTCGTCCATTTTTAGCTGAGAAAGAAGAAAAAAACTGAGATAAAAATCATCTACAACTTAACCAAAGCTCCACCTTAAATAACAAATAACTCAACTAAACTCAGAGATTTAAGAGGGGAGTCAACTAGAAAATTTCAACCTGTTTCAATATGAAAGAAGAAGGCTCTGTCAATCTTCTGGAAACAACACTGTGAGCAAACCACATCCCAAAACTTTAAATCTGGTTTACATCTTGATTGCATGTAATGATCTGTTAATGTGTGATAAAAACTATGCTTGCATGTTGAATATATATGTATGTAGGTAGATGGGCAGGCCTGTATATGAATGAACACACCTCTGTTGTTTCTAGGCCAAAGATAAATTTAAAAATTCAATTTCTTCTTCCTCAAACTCTTATAGGTCATGATCTCTGAAAAGAAAACGAGTATAGCAATGTAATTTTATTTTTAAAAATAAATTTAAGTATTTATATCTAATAAATAGTTTGGAAATAGAAGTTTATAGTAGAAATAATAAAAATAGTTGAAAATCAATGATTAAAATTTCATATTTAGATTTCATAATCTGATTTGTATAAGAAAATCATGAATTTTAATATCGGTTTTGAGATTTTTAAGATTGTGGTCGATGAGGTTTTGTGAGTTGATCAGTTTTGGAGATTTCAACGTTTTCTGGCGAACTGGAGGAGGAGGCGTTTCGCGACTGGTTCTGGAGGTAGCTGGAGGATTGTAGAGGCTAGGAAAAATAGTGGGAAAGTTTCTTGATGATCGGAGCGATCAGGCGACTCTGTTTTAGGGTTTAAATTGGGTTTTGGTCGAACTGGTTCTTGGGGTGTTTCCGACATCGATGGGTGGTCGGAATCAATCGCGAAGTGATGGAAGATGCATCGCTACATGGCAAAGTTTTAGGCTCGGTGGAGCGTGTCCAGGTGGCCGGAATCATCGATGATGATGGGTTTTGTTGCCCGAGGTTTGGGTTTGGATGGGAACTGACCTACTCGATTTTGATTCTCGTTTGAATTCGACAATAGGGTTGTTCGTGATGACGGAGGGGACGATCGGCGATATGCTGAGGCCAGCAAAGATGATCGGAGTTGATCCAATGATGGTGCACGTGCACGTGCTTATGTGTGTATCTGAGTTGATCAAGTGTGGGGAAGGAGAAGATGGACTCGAAGCTTTACTCGAGATTTGAGGGGGTAGGACTCGAAGCAGTGAGGTTGGAGTTGGTTCTAAGTTGAACTGTCGCTGTTTTTTTGGCTTTGTTCATTCTCGAGTAAATTGAGGGTTGGCCCGAGTTTTCTGATGTTCGACTCGAAGTCAAATAGGGGAAGGCTCGGTTAGTTGTTTGTGTGCCAGTTTATAAACCTGGCAGTTTAAAGTTTTCAAAATGTAAGACAGGGTTAGAAAAAAAAAGAGAATTTAAAATCAAATTTTAAGATGGATACAAATTTAGTTTTGTCTCCAAGTTTTAACTAAAAAAATAAGTTTCATAAAAATAAAATGTTTAACAACTTTAAATGTGTTAAAGTATAATTTAAAGTGTGTAAATTTTGCTAAGTGGAGTTTTGTATTATTTTGAATCTAAATTTGTAAGTGAGCATTTGATTTTAATTAAGAAAAGGTTTTATCCTTAAATAAATGAAAATTAAGGATTTGTAATTATTAAGTTAATTGAAATAAATAATTAACTAATTTGATTAATAAGTGATGGAATTCATTTATTTAGTAATTAAAAGCTAGATTAGTTAATTAAAGTTTAAGATGATTAAATTAGGACTTATAAATGGATAATTAAAAATCATTAATTAAATAAGAGTTGAATTTTAATCTAATGTAATTAATTAATGAACTAAGGATTAATTAAGTTATATTGAATACTTAATTAATTAAATAACTAAAGATTAATAATGAGTTATTAAAGATGAAATTTAATTGCAAGTAATAATAAATCTTAATTTAATTACTTTAGAAAAGTAATTTAAGAGGTGTTAATAATTAATGACGATTAATTAACCCGGATTAGAAATTCATAAGTAATTAATCAAATTTGAATAAATCAGATATTAACTGACCTTACTTATGAATATTTGGATTCTATTGAATGACTTGATTGTTTGATATCCCTGATATATGATGCTTTGTGATACATCCTGATTTATGTTGTGATCTGTAGTTTACTTATCTGTGACCTTTATATATCTATGATCTGTGAATGAACGATAAGCGTTGTTCTTATACCGCTTATCGAATTATATTTCTGTATTCTGATATGTGATGATTCATTGTGTTGCACTATTGTGTGAAA
Organism: Allium fistulosum; assembly: GCA_030737815.1. NCBI lineage: Eukaryota > Viridiplantae > Streptophyta > Magnoliopsida > Asparagales > Amaryllidaceae > Allium > Allium fistulosum. Next base: position 179,410,546 of record CM060903.1, read on the forward strand.
CCCCTGGACTACACTATTACACACACAAATATGGATTTCACGTGGAAATCGGTTAAGTCACAGATAATGTAAATTTGATGTTTTTGAAATTGAAATTTTAATTTCAATTGATTTTGAAATTAGAAATTTGGGTTTAAAGTGAAAAGCTTTTGAAATAGAATTTCAAAGATAAAAGCTATTTTGAATAACTTAATCGAGTTTTGAAAATTTAAATAATTTGATTTAAATTTGAATTCAATTTTGAAATTGAATCCTATGATTTGAAACTAGGGATTAAAAATGTTATAAATGTGTTTGTATGAATCTAAACCATTTAAAAGTGAAATTTTGAGAATTTGGATTTAATCCAAAGACTTTAACTCGTATGAATAAATCAAATTTTCTGAAATGAAACTATTTGTTTTCAAAAGATAAAAGCTTTAAGATAAGAAATGAAATTCCAGTTTAATTAAAGGAATTTCAACATTGAGTTGAAAAATGGTTTTTCCAAGTTATGAATGAATTCTTTTTGAAAGCTATGAATTAAATCTGTTTATTTTTAACAGATTTAAAATAATGATTGGTTTAAATCATTCGAAATGGGATTGTTTAGAAAGCTATAAGTTAAATCTTGATTTAAAGGTTTAACGAGTTAATCAAATTGAAATGGAAATTAATTTGGAAAATCTGTGAATGAATCTTTTGTTTAAAAGATTAAGGTGAAATTGTTTAAACCGTTGAAGGTTGTTTAAAAATGAATCTTTTTGTTTAAAGATTTGAAAATGGTAATTTGTTAAACCATTTGAAAAGAAAGATTTTGGGTAATAAGTTGTGACTTAATTGAAATCCCAATATCCATATGTTTTTAAATATTACGCTCACTATTCGGTTTAGCCGGGAGAGGACCTTTGGGTCGTATAACCCATTCCGAATATGTGATACGTCGTATATGGATAGCATTTGAAGACCGGTGTTGAAGACCGGATATTTTTGAAAACGGAAGGATTACCGTCGAGTTACTCTGCATCGGCTGATCCCCGATATAGAGGTTTTATCACCCTTAGTGACGGGAAGTCCGGACGTGATTGGAAATTATCCGGATTTGCAAGGGCTTCGTGAGAAGTGCCTTCGGTTCTGTTCGATCCCGGAACAGACTTGTATGGATTGTATGTCTGACATTACACTTTGAGATATAAAGCCGATTGCTTTCAAATACATATCTGTTGGTGGCGGAGAATTTATTCTCTTAGCTTAACACCCTTCTCTGAGACGTATGAGCTCAGAGGTTATGTAGTTGAAATTTATCAGCGATATATCCCAATTTGGTAATGTGACATGCTGAGTGTTGCTGTGTGATGATCAGTGTTTGATCATTTGTGATATGATCATTTGTTTGATCATTTATCTTTGTGATCATAGGTTGATCATCTGTTGACCCAAAGCGTGGCTTTTTGAAAAAGCGTAGCTTTGTGGACGAGACTTCGTCAGGGCCTCACAACCCGGAAATGGTCGAAACAGGAATGTTGCGGCAAGGTTATGAGGGTCGCGCCCTTTAGGGTATGTCATTTCCTTCTGGAAAAGGGTGGTGTCATGGTATGGAGCCCAGATACTTACTCATGTGGATACACTTTATTATGTGTGATGTTGGTTATCGAGGCCTCGGATAAAGGTCCCAAAGGACCGGGGGGTGGCATATTCGTGAGTTACCTGTTACAGGGGTAACCCGGCCTTGTTTGGCAGAGAGCAGTTTGTCTCTCGGGACGTCCCGCCAGAGGCGATCCCATGCGGCGGAAGGAAGTTCCTTAGCCTGACCATTTGTTGGAAAATCCAAAGAAACAATACGCGACGTGTACGGTTTTAGTTGTATTACCTGCTATGGAATGTGGCGGTAACCTGCTATTGAACATAGTAGCTATAGTAGGCATACGATACTGGTCGTATGTTGGCTAAGATTAATATTATACTTTCGAAATATTTTCTGCACTATGCACTAATAATAATATCAAGATGATTTTACGTAGTAAGCATCTTTGACTATCATAAGAAGAAATCTCCTCCAATTCTGCGTTTGCATTGTGTGTGTGGCGGGAGGTCTTATGGTAGTTTCATTTTCCAAAAAAACATTGCGGATTTCAATGTTTAAAACCTTTTGTGTTTGTTTAAAGATAAACTGTTTTTGTTGCTCACACCAGTCCCATGACTGATCCGGAGTTTATTGTTCCCTTCCTAAACTCTGGGTGCTCATAATTTTCCACACGAGCAGTCTAGAGTTGGGTTTCTTTTCAGATATTCAGGTTTAGTAGATTATCTGGACCTAGTTCAGTTCTTGGAGTTCATGGACTGACGTTGCTTATCTTGGAGTTGTGGATTCATTCTTGTCTGAAGATCATTTTGGAGTTATCACTTCTATTGATATTGTTCTGCTGCTGGTGTTATCATTTTCTTTTCCGCTGCTATTTCTTGTATCATATCTCTGATGTATATTGATATTCATTGTATCACTCTGTTGTATCAGATATTGTATATCAATGTATTATTCTTTTCTTCCGCTGTGTTATTTACTTAATGTTGTTATAGCTCCGGCGAATCGGATTTGAACGGTCGAATCTGCGGCATTCTAATACAATGTGAAGTACGGATGTTGATTTCGAGCGGGCAAAACCCGAGTCGTTACAAAAGTGATAAATAATTTGCAAGTAAATTTGATATAGGATAGTTAACGAATTTAATTTGGATTATATATGTCGAACTTTGATTTGCTAAACTTGACCCCTTCATATGTTAAATTCGATTAGTTAAAATTGACCCTTTAATTGTAAGTTGATTGACACGTAGAATTTGATAAATCTCACTTTGGACCCTTGAACGTATATTGAATTAACTGTTGTAGTATTACATTGAAATTGAACGACAAGTGAAAACCGTAATGTTATAATCTTTAATCTACTTGAAATGATAGGGTAGATTCTAGGAATTATTATATTAATTTGCATAAATAACAAATGCAAATTAATACGATTATTTCGGGATTATTTAAATTGTCGAATTGTTGTGAATGGATTCTATTGCTTGTTTATTTACTTTGACACCATCCCAGCTATCACACTGCAAGTTCCCTTTATATGCTTTGATTTTTAAATTGAAATGGAATCGGGTTGAAATGATAAATACCCAAATAAACTTTGACTTTGGATAGAAAATTAAATTAAACTCGATTGGTCAATGTTTTGATTTTAAATAAAATAAAGTTTTATTTGACGAATGATATGGTTTGAATAAAATTTGGAATTTAAATTCGAATGAATGAAAATGTGAATATTTGTAATTGAGACAAATATTAACGTAGTAATTGACGAAGAACATTGTTTAAATTTAAATTGATTAATAATGAAGTTTTGGAATTATTAAAAATTAAGTTTTGAAATTTGTAATAATTAAGTTTTGGAAATTATTAATAATTAAGTTGAAATTTGTAATAATTAAGTTTTGAAATTGTTAATAATTAAGAAATAATTAAGATTTGAAATTATTTGATAATTGAATGAGATTGAATTATTTATTGGTTAAACTAAATTGAATATTTTATTTAAGTGAAATTGAATTTTGAACAAGTGTAACTCAGTAAATAATAAGTGAAATGGATTTCTTTAATAAGAAATAGAATGTGTTTTGTTAACAAATGAAAGACTTGTAATTTAAAGAATTGGATTCGACAAATTTAATTTAAATAAATTTGTAAAGTGGATATAACAAGTTGAACTTAAGGAAGTAATGTAATGGATTGGAAATTTAATTAAAATTGTTTTAATGATAAATTAATTGAATGAATATCGAATGAAATCGATAATTGAGTTTAAATCGATTTGAACGTAAATTAAGTTAAATGATTTTGGAATGAACTTATATACGAAATGCAATGAATATTTGAATTGTTTTAAAATTGAAACTTTGAAATTGAATTATAGAAATTTTGAAATGAAATTGGGAAGTTATGAGATGTAATCTTGGAAATTGATTTAGAAAGACTAACGAATTTTCGATTTAAGAATTTTAATTGAAATTGAATTTGATTTGGTTTTGAAATATATTAGCGACCAATCGGTGAAATAATTTCGAAGGTTATTAAAGGAACCGGAATCGGTTAGGGACATACTCACTGTCTAAATCGAAAACCACTTTAATAACTATGTGCGGAGTGTGATCCAGAATGAAGTGGTTGGATTGACGAACGTGATGACTGAAGAAAGTGAACGATAATGGATAGCCTTGACACTTGTGTCAAATTGGAAATGACTAAAACAGGAGCCGTGCCGGGCCAATGGAGGTTAGCTACCTCAAGTGAACACACATCTTCGTAAAACTATTCATTTACTTTGTGATTGATTGGTGCGCACCCTTGATTTGGGAGTGTTGTTTCACGGTGTTGCGATCGCTGCGGCGATGCGTTCTCACCAGTCCGGATCAGGCAAACGGTAGTGTCACTACCTTGGGTATTGCCTCATGTGCCTTGTCATACTTGTATTCCCATATACGCGACCACTACGAATTTGTTTTGTGTTATACCTATGGAGTACTCCCTGATAGCCCACTAGTTTACGGTGGAGTTTACAGTGCTGTATAGTCTATGATGCTTATATAAAATGTGTTAAGGGGAATAATGGTGACGCCTTAACACTATCTTGATATTTTACATTACTGTTAGACATTATCTATTTATCGTACACTACTATGTATAGATAGTTTATCGGATCCTGAAAGATGTTTATTCCAATCATCTTTGAGTTATTGTTATTTCAAATTTTGAACCATATTATCTGTATAAGAATATATGTCCTGATTCGAGTGTTTGTTTGTGCATATGCTCGGATCAGACTGAGGATTTTTGTTGCTGTGCTATTGGAAGCTGAAGAATTGAAGACTATCATTTATCTTTATCAGTATTGCTCCATTCTATTTTGTTATTGTATCGGACATCTATGTATTTCTTTTCACTATTTGCTTGTGACATTGTTGTATTTACTTAGTAGCTTCATGAACTACTATTATGACATTGTTGTAATTTCGCTGCACTATTCTGTTATGTTGTATTTTCTGTGATTCTGTGATGATTCTCATTTATATACATATATTCCATTAATAATTCGTGTTTTGCACTATTTAAGTTGACATGTGTGGATTATTGTCAATTTAAATGGTCCAAATATACGGGTTGTTACAATGTGTCTATTACAATTGGATTTCTTATGTACTTGTTGTAATGTTTTGTTTACTGATTTATTATTGAAATAAATTTACAAAAAAACTTTAATTTTGATTTATATTAATATATATATATATATATATGTATATGTATCTTGATTAAAATACATACAGATCTGCAAATTGTCAATATGTATAATTGTATATATGATTATATATCGTATATATTTAATCTTAAAATTTTCTTATGATGATTCATAACTATTGTGAATCATAAAGTATAAAATATTTTATTAAATATGTATATACATATTTTTTTTTATTTAATGATTTTGTGAACTTTTTATTATGCATAAAATAATTATTTGGTCAAAATTTTAATATTATATTTTTTATATTTTCTGCACTATATACGAAGCTTACTGTAAAAAATTTAGACTTTTAAACTTAATTTATATTTTCTAAATTAATTTACTTTCAACCTGCAATCAATTATTTGATTTAAAATAAAATTTCAACTGAGAAAATTCTAGAAATTTTTATTAAGCCTTAAATATTTCTTAGGTGCCTTTGGAAAAATATTTAGATTTTTATAGCTTAATTTAATAATTTTTTAATTAATTTATTTTCAACCTGTAGTTAATTATTGAATTAAAAATATAATTTCAATTTCCAAAATTCCATAAATTTTTCCTAGGCCCAAAATATGTATCAAGTGCCTTCAGAAATTTCTTTTAGAATTTTTCAACTTGATTTCATATTTTGATGAATTAATTTGTTTACGGGCCATTATCAATTATTAATAATAAATATGATTTTAATTGAGAAAATTCCATAAATTAATACGAGCGTTACGGTACGGACTTTACGCGTGAATTTTTTTCTACAAATTATATATGTTTAATAATACTTTTGCGTTGAAATAAGGTGTAGTTAGTTTTAGTTTTTATTACTAAGTTGCGACATTTGATTTTTTTCCTTTGTTTCAATTTTTATTTCTACTGTTAATTAATAAAGAATGAATTTTTAAATGAAATTTATTTGTTAGATCCTATTTTTAAGTGATATAATTTGATTTATTAATATTTGAAGAGGGCAATTTTAAATTTGTGAAGAAAGTTTATTGTTAGATCCTATTTTTAAGTGATGTTAAGGTTTGATTTGGTAATATTTGTAGAGGGCGTTTTGAATTGGTAAAGTAAATTTATTTGTTAGATCCTACTTTTAAGTGATAATGAGATTTTGATAATATCTGTATATGGGCATTTTTGGTAATTCATGCTGACACCAAAAAAGGATGACACCAAAAGTATTACAACTACTATTAATTTTTTTTAAGTGATATTAAGATTTGATTTGGTAATATTTGTAGAGGGGCATTTTGAATTGGTAAAGTAAGTTTATTTGTTAGATCCTATTTCTAAGAGATAGTGAGATTTTGATAATATCTATATAAGGGCATTTTTGGTAGTTCACGCCGACACCAAAAAAGAATGACACTAAGAGTATTACAACTATTATTAAAGAATTAATAAAAAAATTCTAAATGAAATTTATTTATTATATCCTATTTTTAAGTGATATGATTTGATTAGTAATATCTGTAGAGGACCGTTTTGAATTTGTGAAGAAATTTTATTTGTTAGATCCTATTTTTAAGTGATATTAAGATTTGATTTGTTAATATTTGTAGATGAGCATTTTGAATTGGTAAAGTAAGTTTATTTGTTAGATCTTTTTTAAGTGATAGTGAGAGTTCGATAATATCTGTATAGGAGCGTTTTTGTTAGTTCACAATGAAACAAAAAAGAATAACACCAAAGGTATCACAACTATTTATACAAGCGGTACGACACGCGCTCCACGTGTGATGATGACACATACTTCGTGCGTGAATTGTTTTTACAAATTATAAACGTTTAACTCGTTCGAAAAATTATGATTTGTAGAAATATTTAATCATATTTTTGCGCTAAAATGATATGCAGTTAGTTTTATTTTTTCTTTCTAAATTGCAACATATGGAGTGATTCGTGTTCTGTTCGAGTGATGAAGACTCGTATGAAAGTTGTCGAACGTGACATCGACATCGGAAATGACTAAAGACAGAGTAGGCTGCATGACCTAGGGTTTAGCTAACCCGCGACGGGGTATATCAACTCCAAATCTACAGTATGATTATCGATGTTGGTACCGGAAGTTGACGATACTTGGTTCTATAGGTTCGTGCGTTGGCCAGTTGTGTTTACCTTATGGTATATATTTTATCTAGAGATATACAACGCTCGAAATGTAGTTTTTTATCCTTATGCATGAAGATCCGCTTTACTTTACCGGAGCGTCTCCGTAGAAAATCTATTATACGAACGTACCATAGCAATTTTGATTGTACCTTCAATATGTTATGGTGTGATCAGTGTAAGCAGCACAACTATTTTCTGATTTATAATCTTCACCCTAAATATTATCTATTATATCACCTTATGTACATATTAAATGGTGGTTCTTTTGAGGAGATAAATGTTACAGCATTCCATGTGGTCTCAAAAGTACTGTTATACGCGGTCTTATATTTCTTCAGTTTCTCATACCAGATTTATGTTTAACGCGTGATTTTTATTTTCTCTAAATTTCTCGTGCGCTTCTTCGAGTAGTTTGACAAAGACAAGTTTTCGTTGATGTTCTTTGGAGCTCTAGGAGAAGAGCTGAATGTTTCACCTATCGTAGTACAATTATTTTTGTTGCATTACTATTATGTACATATCACCATTTGTGATGACATATTGTTATAACTGTCCAGGATGATGACAATATTTAGAATTGTAACTCTAAAATATTTTGTATCTTAACGCGGTAGTTTTGTACTATCTTTTGATATTATACGTTATCGTGCGCTGTGAGATTTTGATATTGTGTTCCTTCTTTCTTGTTATATTTTCTTTTCTTTTTATTTTACCCTAACAATCTATCTTTTCGACACTTAGATGCTCTGCACACGAATACCGTGAATGTATTAGTGTCGACATTTGAGAGTCGAAAAGTCCAATCGTTTCACTTTGGTTGCTTCATTTATTCCCTTGTATGTTTTATTTGTATAAATATTCGTGGCTGTCCAATTTGCAGGAAAAAACGTGGAGGGAACAGATTCATCCACAATTTATACCATATGTCGCCACAAAGCCGGCCCTTAGGCTGGGCAAGCTAGGCGATGGCCCACGGCCTAGTTTCTAAGTGGACCGAAATAATATGTTTTACTATATATCCAATTGAACAAAAAATAATAGTAAAAGCACAATTCTCAAGTGATCTTGAGCCCGTCTACCTTTAAAGTCCGCCACATCTAATTAATTCACGCATCTTTCCATAAACCTACCACTATCCTTTGCATTTTTACTTCTTCCGTGCTTGATTCTTCTCTTCTATCTTTTCTCATTCGTTATTTATGAATTATATTTCACCTTCAATAATATTTGCAACTAAAAAATAGCAATTAACAAATTATTTTGCAACAAAAATTTCACTTTGCGAATTGATGATTCCCTTCAGTATTTGTCTCCTGTTTGCATGTATTATTTTATGCCTACTTTTTGTGTTACTCAATATTTGGTACCACAAGATTTACGGTTGTTAGTTTAATTAAGATTTAAAAGCTTGTATATGTTGGTGAAATTAAGTGAAATCATGCCTCCAAATTACTAGTTAAATTGAAAAAAGAAAATTTGTCCAAATATTTGATTAACATGAATTTTACACTTGAAATGCTAATTCAAGTGAATTGTTTCCCAATTTATGCAATATAAACCGAAAATTGTTATAGCACCGACTGATCATCTAGTGCTTTTATATCATTTAGGATATCTTTTGTATCATTTATGGAAATTAATTTACTATTTGCTTAAATTAAATTATTTTTAATACCGATATAAAGTTCGACCATTTATATTTTTTTAATGTTGAAGTAAATGGAGAAGGAAACTAGCTTACAAATCACAAATCAGATTATGTAATTACTGAATGTTAATTTATTTGTTTTATTGTTCTTAGCTTGGTGCATTGAGAAAGATACAGGTGAAAATATCAAGCAAAACTACAAGATTAGCGGCTTTGTATTAAAATATATATTAAGAGTGACTTGTTTAACTGAGATGTGATTGAGTTTCCATGGTACATGTTGCTAAGATTTTTAACTTTGTTACTTTTTGATGGACTTATAATAGTTCCTTTGTGTATAACAAAGATTAATACGATGCAATTTGTATTTTACAACATATGTGAACCTTGTAATAAATATTTGTTACACAGCTTATTTATACGGTACATTGCCATCATTAATACGCATGTCTAAAAGACACATCTTATTCCCACTAAAACAGACCATAACAGTAATCAAAACAGATCGCCAACAACCATTTGAGTGGACTTAGCAACAAAAGCGACATCCATCAGCGGCCCAGATCCATATCTCACAACCGAAACCGGCACCCCTTCTTTGTTAAATTCATCCAAACACGCTTGCACCGGAGCGGTCATGTACCCATCCAGAGCATCAGCCGCCTTCTTATATTCCTTCGCCACCGAAGCCTCCTTCGCCTCACCCAGTTTAACTTCCCCCTCCCCGTAGTACAATGAACACGTCTGAAGCACGTTATTCACCGCCAACTCGTTAAATTTCTTCCTCAGTTCTTCATTGATCGAGGACTGCAGTTTACCAGCGTTGGAGCTTAGAATGTCAATCGCAATAGTTGCAAGTTCGCTGTATTTTGCATTATCGCTTCTGGGATCTTGACTGAAGACTTGGCGACATTGGGCGTTGGTTATGAATCCTCCTTCTAATTTGTGGCAGAGTGCTTTTAGGCCTTTGGCATCTACGCTGCCACTGTACAAACTTTGTGAGAGGAAGAAAAGGGTGATGATGGTGAGAAGCGTATTGCACAGTTTCATTTCTCTTTTCTTTTTCTTTCTTTCTTTTCTTTATTGTTCAGTGGTTTTGGTTGTGTTAGATTGAGATCCATAGACGCCGTATAAATAGTGTTTCAATGATGATTTATATAATCGGTAACTGTTATTAACTTGCAATACAATAGTTGAAGAAGCTGTCCGTATGTGTGTATTTTACTGCTTCGGTGTTGACTGTAGACCGTTGACTTATTTATAATGGATTTTCAAGTCGCCATTGTCAACAAATGATGTCAAGTGGCTGCTTCTAGAGAAGTTAGCACGTTCTTCATGGTTAAAGTAAGCAAACTGGAGGAGACTGACTGACTAATGAATTTGAGGATACGCTAGAGATTTACAGAAGGAATTGCGGTAGGGGCACACAGTAATATTAAATAGAGGACATAGGTAGATCAAAGTGGGAAAGGAAATTATGAAGGGTCCAACATCTTATCTCTATTCCGATCTCAGAATGATGTCACCAAAGTATTATCAGCTGTTTAAGCATTTCTGTTAAATAAAATCACATAAATCTCTTTTCTTTTAAATAAGAAGATTTACACAAGGGTTACATAAAAGCTTTGCTTTTTAAACTCAGAGGTAGTATGAACTGCAGTCAGCAGATAAATTAGCTTCTCTGGTTACATTGTATGTTGGTTGACCGTTTGTCTGTCGTAACTCAAAGCACGTTCCTTTAATCAAATGCCCGTGAAGGCAAATAACATTTTAAAGAAAATGTCATTCGTGTCTTGGAGCAAACCCAATCATTTACTACTATTGTTACAGTGCGAGAAGCAACAAATTCCACCAACAATAATACGTGATTTGAAATCATCAAGAAAACGTAATGTTTTATTTGGCGCAGTAACTAGAATATTCTTAACAATTTCAATGTATTGAATTGATTTTGGTGGAATTTTGATTGAAAAATGGTTCTGAAAATATCCATATTTCAATGTTCTCTTCTTTGGAACTTTGAACAAAAAGAAGATAACTGAAGAGAGAGAAGGAAATTTTGTATAAAAATGTTTTGTTTTAAAAACTTAGCATAAATGTTGCTCTTTAATCACAAAACCTTAAATGAGGTCCTAAGCTCATATATTCGTTTGTCTTCATTCTTCGTGAATATCAAGTAAGTGGATGTTTGTGCTATATAAATATAAATTCAAGATGATAGAACAGTGAATGTTCAGTGGATTTACAAAGAAAAATTAGTTAAAAAGTAGAGTACTTGTACCATTTGTTTTCATGTTTACCGGACCGAGCAGACACATGGGAGTTAAACCGTGTTCTTAAAACATGGGTTGTCGATTGTTCGTATTCTTCAACATACACTGAGGTTTTCTAAAGGTTGTTTTGTTTGCCTTAAATTTTATGCAACATGTGTAGTCAGGTGGTTGGCATGTATGTGTATGTTTACCATTTTATGCTTCACAAATATTAATGTGGCATTTTGTTTAGTTGACTCATCTAAATGTTACTGCAGCTTATAATATACTGGTATGCAGTTTGGCATTCCTTTTTTAAAATATAAAACATATTGCTTCATTAACAACATGTTTAAATTGTCAAAATCAAGTTAGATATTCAAGAACTAAGCCTGCATGCAGTAGCACTTGCTTTGCAATATCTTGGTCATGCCTTCAGCAATGAAACTATAGCCACATTTTGTTCCTGTTGCCGTAACACGTTCTACCATGGTATGTTTTTCTTACCATGGTTCTATACAGTATACACTTTAAGTACCTCGTTGCAGCACTTTTCCTCCTCAGCACACGATCATGTCTTGCCCTGATGCAGTACAAGTTTACTCCAGTTCAATATCTCTTGCTTCCACCTCTCAAGCATGGCTACAGATCTACTTTTTCATCTCGTGCCGCAACTCAAAGTCTGCTTCAGCCCTGATCAATCTACGCAATAACCCAGTACTTGTTGCAGTTCCCCATGCTGCAGTTCACACTTTCGACCGCACTTTGTAAGCTAGCACCACTCCTCCATGCTGCTACGCCCCGACAGTTAATCTATTCCATTGCATCATCTCTACTTCTAGCAGCTTTCTACATGTTATCAGCAACCACATCCAATAATAAAAGCACGCCTATTTCTTTTAGTTAATTCATAACTATAATTATTTGTTTTTATGAATGTTTTGGTCAATTTTTATCAATTAGGTAGATAATCTATATGATAATCCCATAATACTTATTCATGCTACCGAACATTTGTATCGTCATCCATCAGATATGTTGATGGTTATTGTTTATTTTCTATCTGATCAAAAAAGAGCGCTCTTCTCCTTTAAGGGTACTCTTCAAAATATAAAATAAATAAAAATAAAAACAAAATAGGAATGATAACGCAATAGAGCCGTGTTCTTTTACGTGTACAAATTCTATAGATAGGTTAACTATAAATGTAGCCTTTTGTTTTCTTGATTTAATGATGATTATGCCAATGTTACAACAACAAGAGATAATTTGCACCGATGATTGTGTATACATCCAATACAATTGTGCTATTTTTCACAAAACAGGATCCTCAACCAACAGATGATAGGTATATACAATTGTTGCAAAAAATATAAAAAAAAGTCTAGCCATATTAAAATTGTGACCGACACGGGATACTGTTATATCACTTGATTGTCTACATAGAAGGTCTTGGAATCAAAACTTATTGAAATCAATAAAATGTAAATAAATAAATAAACACAAAAAACCAACAAATTATTTCAAGCATAAATCTAACACTTATGGAAAAAATTGATACACGATGCATACTCATTATCTTAATTATGGAAATATAAATATTTCCTCTTAGGCTTCAGAAGCACCCCAAATTTGTGTTTCAAAATCAAATTTAGGGTTGCCCCAGCTGAAAGTGGAAATAATGGACATGTATTGCCTCTGCAAATGCTGTACATGTAATATACATTCCGATTTCAGACATTAGAATTTAGTAATTCAACACGTACAACAACACCTTTCATCATTAAAGAAATCGCTTCTAGGCATATCCTGACTTGCATATAATGCACCGTGAACAACGAAGGTTGGAGGGTGCAGTTATTACAAGTGCATCTGACTTTAACTACAGGCACAGCTGAACTAAAAATAAAGCAGCACGACAGCATCGTTGAAAACAGTAAATAAGAGAAATTTTGTGTTACGATAAACTTGGTATTAATCCTCATATTGCTTGCTTGCAAAACCCATAGAACATAGCTAGCTAAACTGAATTTTAATGCAGAAAAGTATGAATGACAATGTATAGAAATGAGTATTATATTTTAGTCCCACATCGTAACTTTGGAGAGAAATGCGTGAGCACTAGGTTATACAAATAAGACAACGGGCACTGAGTGAAAGCATCTTTGCGCTTGGGGCAATGACGCAGCTTATGAGGTTTAACCGAGGCGCGTCAATTGCTGGTTGAAAACTATTTCCAAACCCCCTCTTTGGTTTTAGGTTCAACCTAGAGCCATCGAGAATTTCTGGAAGGGCTCCCTTTAACACAGGGTAAAGCCCTACAATATTGAATTCTAAATATTTCTATTTTAATGCTTTTTAGAAAGTACTTACTGTAATTTAAACTGTATACGAGTTTAATTTACATTTGTACGTTAACACATGGTTTGTGGAGATGTTGCTGTAATGAGGATGAGCAAAAATACTGTACATGATCAAATATTGAAAGACAGATAAAATGAAATTATGTGATAAAAATAACCACAAGCGCACGGCGTACAATTTTAGTACGTGGCGAGTACAAGTCGATCCGTATGGAATTGAATTGATTTATAATTCTATTCAATTAAATTAAATCAAGATTTGAAGTTGTGTTAAGCTAAAAATATGTAAAAAACTAACAAAATGAAAGTGAATAAAAATACGAGAGTGGAAGACAATTTAGAGATAATTTCCTTCTCATGATCACATATATCAACATAATGAAATTATGATATCTCTTTTTTTGGTCATTAGTGAATTTAGTGGATGTGTTTATTATGAATATGAAATATTTGTACTATTAATTAGTCCAACATAAACCATCAAACTTTAACACAGCTTTCAAATCAATTGTTAACTTTCATGAAAATGTTAATGAAATTGAAAATAAAATCTATTCTAAGCATGATCTATTTACTTTTGATTAGTAATATAGACCATCAAATTTTGATTTTAAAATCCACTTCATATCAACATCATATGTAGATGAAGAGGTAATTTGTGTTTATGTTTGTTTAAGCATAGCATATTTGGAGTCAACAACATAGACTATCAAATTCAATGCTAAACAACAAAATATTTACCACATCAAACATTCCATTAAGTACAAAAAGAGATCAAAAATTAACAAATATGTTGAATCTACATGATTAAGAGAGCTTCATTACCCCCAAAATTGAAGGGGTTTAGTTTCTTATATTTGTTATCATTTCAACAAATGTAGATTGCAACATAAACATAAACAAAAGGAAAATGCAAGCAAAGTAAGAAGAGAGCTAATTAAAATAAAATAAAAGCTAATCTACCTGCATGAAATAAAAACTACACTAATTGCATAAAGTAAGAACAATAATTAAAAGAGCATGAACTTAAATTGCATAAAAATGAATTACATGAAGAAAAAGGCTAAAAAACCATGAAAGAGAGAAAGAGAGTTTATATTTACAATTTGTATCTACAACTAAACTAACTAAAGAGGAGGCTAAAAGCTTCATTACGTGAAACATAAGAGGTATTTATACATGCTTAACCCTAATGCATATTTTAAGGGACTACCCAAAATACCTCTTAGGAAGTGTGACCATCATGTTTTTTTAGTTTCTAAGTAATCCTTCATTGAGTATGCATGCAACTTTAAGCTCCACTAACATGTGCATTAACTCCTAATTGTAGATCAATGTAAGTGGGTAGGTGGGGTCCTCCATGATACATGAATTGATTTATTTCCATCTTCATTTGCCTTCTTCTCTTGCGTATGCATATAAAAATAAAATGTGCAAATAAATATTCTCAATTTAATTCACACACAAAAATGACCATTTGCCCCCATATGAAGATGAATAAATGATGATTTGAAAACAATTGGAATTTTTGTTTAAACATGTTAAAATACACTATATGTTCATTTATTTAATTAAATTTGATTACATATAGGATTAAAAATATGCATATTTACGTGCACATCAAATATCCCCACACTTATCTTTTTATTCGTCCTCGAATAAACTAAAATTAAGATAAATCCGTTTTCGTAGGAAACACGATTGCATTGAGCATATGCAACAAGCCGTTAAACCTCTAGATGTCCCTAGTAGGAAGAGTGAAGTCTCATGAGGGTTCTCAGCGGATATTACCCATAAAATTCAAATGCAACATGAAAAATTCCTAAATGCGAGATTTACGTACAAAGATATGGATGCAAGTTTTTGAAAATATTTACAAATGAAGAATTTACTTTTAAATTGACATAAATATGTTAAATATAAGTTTTGGTCATCATCATGAAATTTTAGTCATTTTACTCGTCAACACATCCACCAAAAATTAAGTTATCATCACAATTAGACTCTAGTTTGCTAGTTATTTCGGTTGATAACATAGTGGAACTATGAAATAGATCCTTAGTTGATTATCACAGTTTGCAACGTGGTGTTTCTATTTCTTTTGAATAACAAATCGAATCAAATAAGTGAAAATAGTGCTCGGATTTCAATTGCTTACTCTCTTTTTATTTGAAATTTTATTGATATTAAAAATATTTACATATGACTAACTCAGATAAACTGAGGTTAGATATACCACTCATGCACTGCCTTACGAGCTTACGTGAGGGGAATAAAGAGCATGGCGAGTGTACAAGTATGTACACCTATTGATTGTAGCCATTATTAATGAAATAACTTTTATATACATACACCTAATTCAGATAAACTTAGGCTAGATATACCGATCGTGCACTACCTTTCGTGCTTACGTGGGAAGGGTACAGAGCATGGCGAGTGTACACACACTTGCGTGTGAACACATGACTCTAGATGTTTCTTATTTTTATAAAATCCATTTTTTATGTTTTATATATATACACATATATTTTATTTTTTCTTAAGAGAGAGTTTTGCAAAATCATCTTAGCACCACTTAACTTAGAAGATAAAAAATGTTATAGCCTTTACTTTAAATTAACCACTCTTTTAAACAAAGATTTCAATTAGGATATGCTTCATATATGACACCCATGAACCTTCCTATATACTAGTTAAACTATCGATACTTGTAATCAAACTTTTCTTTTTATTATTTGTTAAGACAAGTAATTTCCAAAACTTTCCATTTAATGACCAAAACCATATATTTATCCTATAGTGGTTCTTTCAAAAGTAAATTCATATGCTAAAAAGAAAATTTGTTTGGGAATTTTTTTTAAAGACAAATTACATTTAAACTTATTTTAATAAACTTAATGTTGTAATTTCTTATTTTAATAAACTTAATGTTGTAATTTGTTAAGTTAATTAATTAAGTTTAAATTTTTGAAAAGAAAAATAAACCATGAAAAAACAAAAAATTGAAGCTGAGACTCCCTCCCCACTTGATTTTGATTGTGTCCCCATAGTCAACCCAAGTGAAAGGAGAGAAAAAAATAAAAATATGACCTATATTTACATGAAGATGAAACGATTATTACTTACACGATATTATAAAATATACTGTTAAAGAGTAAATGAAACGGTCTTCCAAAAACCAATTCATTTGTCTCGTCAAGTATGAGAGACATGGCTTAAGCTCAGAAAACCAAACCATAAAAGATTTCAAAGCTGAATGTTGATTTGGAAAAACGAATGCCGTTTTATTAAAAACCGTATGAGTTGTTTTATTTTCAATGATTTTTGAGGTAGATAGAACAATTGATTGAAATTCAAGCTTATTTTCACCAAATTTAAATTCTAACTCATCATTGAAAATTTCTTCAAAATTATTGATTTCAAAATTAAAATGGTGATTTAAATCTACCCCTTGGGATTTCAACAACCCATCTTCGAAAAGTCCAAAGAATTTGTGTTCACTAAATTCGTCTTCCTTTGTTAAATTATTCACAACTTCATTGCATGTATCACGTTCAAAATCTAAATTTGTTATATTCAATTTTTCAAAATTGGAAACAGGAAGATCGAATTTTAAATTTGGTTCCACACTCTCAAAAGAATTGAAATCCAACTCAATTACCGCATTTTCAACGACTTCATTAAGATTGTCATTTTCAATTTCAAAAGTTGTTATTTGAAAATCATCAATTTTGGTAAAAGATGGGTTATCACTTGATTCGTCACACGTTGGGAGTTGATTTTGTTTCTCACGTTGTTTCATGTATGTTTCAAACAACAAATCCGTGCGATCTTTGTAAATTTCTTCCATTTTCTCAACAAAATCCAATTTATAATTAATTTGAGAATTTTCAATTTGAAATTGTTGAGTGTAAAAATTTTCACCATCATTGAAACAACTCTCATTGCCAAAATCATTTAAACAATTGTTTCCATTTTCATTTTGATATTGAACTTCATTTTGGAGTTTGAAGTTGTATTGACATGAGTTATAATCGAAATCATTTAAATTTTGAAGTGAATTCAAATTTTGATTATTTTGAAAACTTTGACTTGAATTATTGCACAAATATGAATTACACAAATCTTTTATCATTTGATTTTTATGTGTAGAGAATTCTAGTAAAGACGAAATAGTTTCAATACTCTTTTCAAGAGTTGAGGGTTGGTCACTATTTTGATAATTTTGTTCTTCAAGATCTAAATTATTTATACAATAGTTGTTATTAAAATATCTATAAGAATTTGATGTGAAATTATATGAATTATATTGATTTTCACAACTTTTGTAAAATTCATGTGAGTAGGGAAATTCAATTTTTTTTTTTTAAAAGGAAAAGTTTTTACCAAGGATAATTTATTTTTCAAAAAGAAGATTGAATTTTGTTCTATTTTTTTGGATTTTCAAAAAAAAGTTTTGTTTTTTTTCATTTTTGAAAAGATTATATTTTTTTTTCTAAAAAACTAACTTAATTTTTTTTTTGGATTTTAAAATTTTTGATTGAAAAATTTCAAATGAAAAAGATTTAAAAACTAAGTTAAGTAAAATGTACAATTTTTTTTGTTTTGGATCTTGAATTTTTTTTTAAATATGCATGAACTAATGCAGCTAAATGAATGCAAGGACTTAATTACAAATTTTCTGTCCTAAGTAGCTCATAACCCAAAATTATATAATCACACTTTGTCTTAATCCAATAAGATAGTTCTTAGCCAGGTAACAGACAGGAGTTATCGGTGCACCACGAATCACCGTAGCAATGCAACTAAAGGTTTAAGTACCTTTAGAGAACAATCAGTGTAATATTTACGAATCACCGTAATATTTATAACCGATTATTGCTCTGCCGTAGCCTAGACACCAATAAAATAAATTGTTCAAAAAAGACAACTTGTTCTATCGGACTAGAAAACCGCCGAAAAATTATATGATAAAAATAATTGCAAACGTGCGGCGTACAATTTTAGTACGTGGCGAGTACAGGTCAATCCGCAGGGAATTGAATTGATTTATAATTCTACTCAATCAAATTAAACCAAGATTTGAAGTTGTGTTAAGCTTAAAATGTAAAAAACTAACAAATGGAAAGTGAATAAAAATATGAGAGTAGAAGGTAGTTTAGAGGTAATTTCCTTCTCATGATCACATAAATCAACATAATGAAATTATGAGCTCTCTTTTTTGGTCATTAGTGAATTT
Source organism: Allium fistulosum (assembly GCA_030737815.1). NCBI lineage: Eukaryota > Viridiplantae > Streptophyta > Magnoliopsida > Asparagales > Amaryllidaceae > Allium > Allium fistulosum. The sequence goes on from CM060903.1 coordinate 179,429,469, forward strand.
AGTTGATGTGTTTATCATACGTATGGAATAATTGTGCTATTAATTAGCCCAACATAAACCATCAAACTTTAACACGCCCTCCAAACCACTTACCAACTCTCATGAAAATGTTAATGAAATTGAAAATAAAATCTATTCTAAGCATAATCTATTTACTATTGATTAGTAATATAGACCATCAAATTTTAATTTTAAAATCCACTTCATACCAACATCATATGTAGATGAAGAGGTAATCTGTGTTTATGTTTGTTTAAGCATAGCCTATTTTGTGTCAACAACATAGGCTATCAAATTCAAAGCTAAACAATAAAATATTTACCACACCAAACATTCCATCAAGTACAAAAAAGGATCAAAAATTAACAAAAATGTTGAATCTACATGATTAAGAGAGCTTCATTACCCCTAAATTGAAGGTGTTTAGTTTTTCATATTTGTTATCATTTCAACAAATGTAGATGACAACATAAACATAAACAAGAGGAAAATGCAAGCAAAGTAAGAAGTGAGTTGATTAAAAATAAAAGCTAATCTACTTGCATGAAATAAAAACTACACTAATTGCATAAAGTAAAAACAATAATTAAAAGAGCATGAACTTAATTGCATAAAAATGAATTACATGAAGAAAAAGGCTAAGATGCCATGAAAGTGAGAAAGAGAGTTAATATTTACAATTTATGCCTACAACTAAACTAACTAAAGAGGAGGCTAAGAGCTTCATTACATGAAACATAAGGGAAATTTATACATGCCAAAAACCCTAATGCATATTTTAGGGGACTGCCCAAAATACCCCTTAGGAAGTGTGGCCACCAAGTTATCGTTAGCTTCTAATTAATCCTTCATTAGGTATGCATGTAACTTTAAACTTCACTAACATGTGCATTAGCTTCTAATTGTAGATCAAGGTAAGTGGGTAGGTTGGGTTCTCCATGATGCATGAATTGATTTATTTCCATCTTCATTTGCCTTCTTCCCTTGTACATGCATATCTTCATGAAGTCTCTTTTTATTTTTCCATCCAATTTCCTACAAATAAAATGTGCAAATAAATATTCTCAAATTAATTCACATACAAAAATGACCATTTTACCCCCATATGAAGATGAATAAATAATGATTTGAAAACAATTGAAATTTTGGTTTAAATATGTTAAAATACTATATATGCTCATTTATTTAATTAAATTAGAGTAAATATGGAAGTAAAAATATGCACATTTACGTGCACATCACACTTCACTTCCATAACGTGTTAGATAAATAAATATGTTAGTTTGCCTCACCTTTTTATTCATGCAAATTTTTTAATGGTTTGTTTCAAAGCGTCAAGATTCTTGGTCCACGCTTAGAGGATGATACATGCTAAAAATATAAGTACATAAACATCGAAGATTTTATTCCTCAAGACTTAGTGAAATAATTTTAGTGCTTCTAATGGAGCACAAACAAAACTTTTGGTGTGAACTGGAATCAATTTGTACTTGGTATGTATATGTTCCTATAACAAAATCCTTTGGTGTAATTTTATTTTCTGTATGAAATATAAAATTCATGGGTATAACTCTTATAACCGGGGTGATAGGTATCATTGTCATAGTGGCTATTTTCTGTACCTTCATGAATAATGTAGGTGAGATGTAAGTGTAAAGGTTAAATCTGCATTAGTAGCGAATTTTAATTACAAAGTGCGCTAATTAACGTATAATCGTTTTGTTATTAATAATCAAGTTTTATATGAGATTCTGATATGTATATATATTGTATACCATACACTACGGCAATATATTACACATATTGCGTTCTTTCATAAATTTGATCAATGAAAAAATAGTTCCTGAGAAGTCAAAAAACCATACGCTACGGGATTTTTAAACCTGACTTCTCTATAAGAAGTTATTGCATTTGGAAGATAGAGAATAAATGAGTTAAAAATAAACATTATTTTCAACAAGTGCAAAAGGTAGTTTACAGTTCAACGCATAGAAGAAAATAGTAAAAATAAAATAAAAATTCCATCATTTAAATATATATAGTAAAATAATATATAATATTTTTATGAGAAATAAATTAGGTAAAAGGGGCATGGAAAAAGGATATGGTTGCAAAAGTGAGATTATAAAATCTCAGGCCATGTTGAGAAAGAAAAAAGAAAGAGATTATAAAAATCAAATTAAACTTCAAAATACACTTTCATTTATTATTATTTAAGTACGGATAAAGAATATGTATGTATCTACCCTATGAAATAGAGAAAGAGTGTTTAGATATTTAACAACTTAATATGCAGCATCGTGAAGAGTATTGTAGAAGGTAGAAAAAGAATGATAATTACGTAGGTACCTATTGTGGGTGGCAGGCAATTGAAGAGAAGGTTGTCATAGTCAACCTATTATTTGCCTCACATTTTGTGCACGTACCCCAACTGGAGGTAAATTTGCAATGTAATTAGATGAAGTCCATTGGTATGGAAATGTCCAAGAGATGATGCATAAACACGTTCAATCTTTGAAGGACAACTTTGGTTAGTGAAGCGAGCTAAGCTGAGAATACATGCCATACAAGCCATACTCTTAAGCTCATAGTAATGGTATCATTGTGGAATAACAGTGCTTGCAAATTTGATTATTACTATATATAACTTTATAATTTTAATACATTTGTTGTTTTTTCAATTTTAAATGATGGGTTGCACATTTTAAGATGTCAAATTTTTACTCTATTATTGTTACATGCTACCTTTTAAGATGTCAAGTGACGTGCTTCCGCTTTAAACTTCTGGGTAGGATATGACAAAGAATAATGCTATATAGCAGCTGATTCCTCCTCCTTGGGCGATCACTTTGTTTCTCCTTCATCGATGATAACAAGGAAGAGGAAGGTTCAAGAAATCAATGAGAAGCAAGGGTATAATAAAATTCTCACACTTTTTATCAGAGGTATCCCTATTCCTATGAAATTTAGGAGGCTAATTATATATATGCTATAATGTAGTATATTTTGTGATTAGTTGTATATCTGGGATCGTTTCTTCCATATGAGAACAAAAGATTGCGCTTTATTTTATGTTATGAATTTGTTTATGTTGAAGTTACCTTTTGTTCTCTTTGTCAATGTCTAACCAATGTCTTAGAGCGTCCCAGTAATGTAAAGTAGAGTTCGATGATATTGTGATGTGGAGAGGTTGACACTTTAGAATACCTTCATTTTGTAAAGGTATCAAGAGATACTCGAATTTCATGATGGTTAATTTACTAGCGGTTGTCATCTTCACCATACAAACGACCACCCTAAACTTTAAATCCAACACGTACAAAATATATCTTAACTTTACTCGCTTAAAATGCAAGTATGAGAACCAAACTCTGATTGCTGCTTCAAAAATATGATACCACATGAACAATTATTACACTTTTTTTACTGTGTTTTGTGGTTAGATGATTGATATCATATATGACTTTAACATGTAAGTTTTACTGCTAATAATTTTCAAATACGATCATTGAGTAATTATAGAAGCAAATAACTAACTTATAGATATATGTCTAAGCATATTTCTCCATGTTCTTTCTAGAAGTGAAATATCGAAATTGGGCAAGACTTTCAGTCCAGCTTGAAAAGAACAGACTAAGAAAGTGAGTGAAGAACAATTGCAACAATAATATAATGAAGAAAGAAAGAAAAAGTAATTAACATCTAGGTCAATAGCAGTTAATATAGTAATCATCGAATTGGTTGTAATGAAGACAATAAAACAACGTGCTCACTAGATACATGTTATGATATATAAGATCCAAATATCCAAATGACCAAATGCAAGCCCATACGGGCGCGCATATATACTCGTACTATTAAAAAATGAACAATATACTTAACGAAGAGTTAACGATGGCATACCAACGACATGAGACGTGTCGTCGGTAACGGGTAAAAACATATAAGTCGTCGGTGTGTCGTCGAAATTAAAACTCTCCTTCTTTCTAAACTTCCTTTGGCCACAAACCTGCCCAATCATCATATTCCGTTTCATTCGGACACGAACCCACCTCCAACGCTGCTCCAAAGCCTCGTGTCGACGCTTACGCCTTCGACCACTACAACCTCCGACGAACTCACCTTCATCGTCGATGCTTACTCCGAAACCTTACCTCTCGACGTCTCCAAAGCCATTGTCGACGCTTCCAAAGCTCCATCGATGCTTCCTTCGACTGAAGAATCACCGCCTCATTGTTAATTTAGGTATGACCCGCTGCTTTGATTTTGTTGGAACTAGACCAGTCCGCATCGGATGTTATAGATGAATTTCAATTATTTTTTCTTCCTTTATTGTATCTTTAGTGGGCCTATGAAGTCTAATTTATTTAGAACATTTCTCTATATCATTTAAATAAAATCTTCTATTTTATTTAAATTTATAAATTATATATATATATATATATATATATATATATATTTATGTGTGTGTATGTATGTATATATATATCCGGTGTGTGTGTTATATACGCATATGCATGTGTGTGGATGTGTAACATATAAATCCATGCAAGTTATAATATGCCCGTGTATAGACGTTGTGATTTACTTCGCAACGAACATGTTAGCTCATCCAATATGCAAATATACCATCCAAATAAACGTATGTGTGTATATATATATATTATATATATACTGCATATATATATATACATATATACAAATATGTTTAAATAATTTCATATATAAGTATATGAATGTTATATATATATTTATATTTATGTATAATTATATGAACGTAATATTAATATTATACCTACCCCTATCAAGGTAAATTCGATAGGAGACCCACCCCTCAAGGTAAATTCTCTTTGTGGTTTCGTTCAACTCAATGTAAGAAGAGATTTTTGGTTCCATTTTTTGTCGCTTTGGTCCTCCGCAGCCATCTTCTGTCTTTCGCTTTCCCTTGTCTTTACCAAATCATGTTCCGGATGGTCCTCCATCATCCACAACATTAACCTCTACCTTTTTAGCTTCATCGTCCTCCTAATGCTATCTTTCGACCTCAAGGCAAGACTCCGCGAGATCCATCAGTGGATCCCTTTCCAAAGCAATCTTAAAATCTGTTTTATTAGCAACTCCTAAAACTGCCGCCATCAGAATCACGGATGGATCCGGCTTATGAACTACAGCAGCCATCGCGTTAAACCTAGTTAAATAACTCATTAAGGTCTCTTCGGCCCTCTGCTTCACACTCGATAGCGTTATCACATTCCTCGGTCGTGAAATATAAACCATAAACTGCCTTATGAACCTATTCACTAACTCAGTCAATGTGCTTATGGATCCATTTTCCAGCTGTCTAAACCACATTGTTGTTAAGTCTGACAGATATAAAGGGAAACATCGTCCAATTACCTCTTCAGATGCACCCAACTCCTTTATACGTCAAATGTATCTCATCAGATGAATTAGATCGATTTTTCTACCGTACATCTCTAGCGTTAGCAGTTTGAAATCGAGTGGATTCCTCGCATACTAGATGTTAGCAGTGAATGGATTTCTGTTTACATCCTCGAGATTCTAGTCTGGCAGTCCGCCTTTCATCGCTCGCCTAACCATCCCGACAATTATGTCATTATCGTCCAATGAAAGTCTATGTTTTACATTTTCATTTTGGCCCCCATTCCTCTAGGGAAATTCTGGCACGTACTCCTCTAGTTGCACATTTTCATTCTAGTTCACATCCCGCCGTTCAAGATCGTTTCCAAGGCGTGCCCCATCTCTGTCCAAGTTCAAGTTCGTTATGCCCACAAGTTCTCGAGGATCGGTACCGAGTTGGGGCGCCTCTTCGAGGGTTGCTCAACTTTACTCCATTCTGTTCCTATGTGCATTTGTTATGGCCTTTGGTTCTGGTCTGCAACTACTTCGGTTGTTCCTAGTTATCATATTCTTCTAAAGAATCCTTCCATCATCTCTTCCTGACAGGCTATCATCCGGTCCCGCATTTCTGTCATCATTATTTCCATCTAGACTCCGGTTATGTAGATGGAAGTGGGGTTAGATTGTAAGGACACCTCCTAGCTTCCTCCAAGTCCTTGTTGGCCTCCTCCTACAGTAGTTCTTCTGGTTGATGGCCTCGTCATCTTCTTAAATCCAAGTTTCAAGTTGTCAAATCTTTGTTCTTTTCCAATGAAAGCACCAAAATATTTACAACAAGAGTTGGCACAAACACCCAATGAAATAATAAATATAAAGATTTAAAGAAAAGGCAAGAACTAGAAAAGAAGAACACATAATTTTATAGTGGTTCGGTGAACACTCCAGCCTACGTCCACTTAAACTTTGTTATTCGATTTCCACTGAGTTTTTACAAAGTTGTTCTTATGGATCGGTAATGATCCCTCACAATATAGTGATGATGCAGAAATTTTTAAACAAGCAAAAAGTCCTCTAATACAATGTCCCTCCTCCTCTATTTATAGCTGTAGATCCATGAAATTATATCCTCCACGTTCTAGCCCTTGTTCCCACATCCATGAGAAGTTGTTTGGAGAAGATCGTCGCCACCTAAGCAATATCCAGGGATCGGTGCCGATCCATGCACTAGGGATCGGTACCGATCCATAAGATAGGCCATACGGCCTTCTTTGATTTTTGGGAATTGCTTTGTTGACTTGTATTCTTAACTTTGGCATTCGATTGCATTGATATGAACTCGAACTTGAGTGAATTGTTTAGTTCGGAGGTTAAGCAAAGACATCTGACTTGTCAACTGATTGCATGGGTCAAGAACACAAAGTGAACCATCTCTCTTGGCTTACATTAACTAGTAATCACTCTAGCTTAGAGTGGCATGAGCCAGGTAACAAACGTGGGCAAGTGTTAGGGATCGGTATTGATCACTGGCTATGGTTGGTACATATCCATGATTTAGAATGAACCTTAGGTATTGAAACTTGAGTGACATGTTGGCTATTTTGGGGAGCCTCTGACATGTTTATGGCTTCATTTATTGTTTCCATTTGATGTCTGAGTTGGCAGTTATCGCTTTGGATTCCTGCTTGGTAATATTTCTATTTGACTGATCTGATTTGTCTGAATATGGCTTGGTCACAAGGTTGGAGATCATTTTCCCCCAAAAGCACACCTTGCGAGCTGTGCTTTGCTCAAGAACAAAAATCAAAGTTGATTATTTACTAGCAGTTGAATTTTCTGGCTATTGATCGATCAAATCATGGCAAATCATCTGGTTCCCTCGGATTCACCTATAAGTCAAAGATCGTTCTCGACCATTGTAGCTAGGCATTCGAGTCCTTGCTTGAGTATTAGTCACCAATATTCATCACTCCATATTCTCTTGGAGTTATTATATCATATATTAAATCGTAAATCAGAATCATCCCATGTTCATCCAGGAGTTAACAATCATGTACCGAAATCGATGTTGTCTCGTGTTCATTTGGGATTTAAGTTATGATATAGAAATCATTTTGTCGGGCAATCAATGGCTGATTTGATTCATGATCTCTTCGGATCTTTAGTCCAGTTCTCGGTCTCTCCGGATCTTTAGCTGAAACCTTGACCTCTTTGGATCGTTATTTTAATCCTCGACTTCTCCAAATCGTTAGTTTAATCCTCGACCTCTCCGGGCCGTTAGTTCATGTCGAGTCCAGTCCACTCGCTCTCTGACGAAGGGACCTAATGACCGAGTGAGTCCAACCGGTCACTTTCTATGAGGGGACTCGCTATCCTATACAAGTCCAATCCACTCGCTTTCCGAGAAGGGGACTTGTACCTCACGTATCATTGCCCGGCCTTTCCGATCGAGAATACCACATTAAATCAATTTATGAAACAATAGTAGGGGCAACCAATCTCCGTTGGTGTTTTTGATACCAATATCGGTTATCATGTTCGAGTGATTTTCAAAATCAAGCATTCATTTACGGAATCCAAAATTCAAACATCCAACAAACATCGCAGCATCCATCCCATCAAACACTATAGCCAGGCATCCAACTTAGAGCATGCCTAGAGACCGATCGAGGTCTCATACATGAGTAAGTAGCTTGGCTGTAATGCTGCATCACTAATTGAAAACAAAGGAAAAGTGCAGGAATCAAACCTGATACCCTGCTATCTTAATTATTAGATAACTATCCTCAACCAAGATCTAAGACCTCTTCCATTTACTACAGATGATGGCTACTACTGCTGCATCACTGCAGCTTGGTTTCTCACGTATTGCAGCAACTGGTTTTTCCTAATCTGTTCCTCAATCAAGTCATGAAGGTGCCTACAATCATTTGTTTTAAGCCTGTCCAGCTCAAGGAATAGGTAATATTTTTCCGATCTTCTTTCTTGATCAGTGGGTTCTCTCTTCATCGATTTTCAATAGGAGACCTGTGTAACATCCACTATCTTGAGGCCTGAAGCTAAGCGCTATAGATACTGCAGTCATCTATAGTACTAACTTTCGGTGACAAAATACGGTAATGTTAATGTTATTCATAATATCAGAAGTACATGAATATGAAATAAAATTGACACAGATTTCAAAACAGCTTTTCTGATTATATTTCAAATCAATATTTCATATTCAAATATATAATCCTAAAACAAATCCCAGGTTTTGATCAAATATAATTATTACAAATTACGCCAAGACCGACATGTGAAGATGCCCCTTTGGATGATCAGAGTACTAGATAGACATGTCTATCATAAATACATCACAACGGAAATAAAACTAAATAGCTCCTACATAGCTAACATTGCCTACCGCACGTCTTCGGAAGCTTATTCGCCCAACCTACTAAACCTGAAAAACCTTTACTCTCAACCTACTCAAATTAAATTTTGAGCACCCGAGAGTTTAAGTGGAAAACATAAACTTTGAGTCAGACATAAAGCCTGGTGTGAATTATACTATTACATATAGATTTACTGATATTAAGTGAGACCATGCCGCTTAGCGGAAACGGGTTTCCCCTCACTAATATCCCTTTAAAACATACCTTTTGGAAATCGGAATCCTACAATCAAATTGATTATAACAATAATAGTAAGATAATATAAAAATCAGGAAATCAATGAACTATCTATCCACACTATAGTTTTACTTGGCTAACTATTAACCACTGGCTGACTCGGGCCTACGAAACATACTCAATAATCTAACTTCTGTTAGACACAATACTGAGCTGACTTCCCTTAACTTTTTTTAGGGTCAACTGAACCTAATAGTTTTACAGGCTCACCAACAACCTATCTTTACTCTGTATATTCCCTTATGTGTGTTACCTCAATTTAGTCCCACCCGTGACAAGCCCTACACACTGGAATTTTGAACTTATTTTAGCTAGGGGCTAATAGCTAAAGTATAGGGCGCGATCCAATACCAGTCCCATCTGGTCTTCTAATATCTGAGTCATAAACTTAGGGTTAACTACCCTATTCATGTTTCATTTCCTGCTTTAGGGTTAACTACCTTATTAAAACTTCATTTCCTTGTAAATAATCTTTGCAAATGATTTACCCCTAAAATCATACCTTTATAAAACAAGGAAAGCATATACTTTGCTTTAATCAAAACACTTATGCCATGATATATATAATTTACATAAAATAGTGTTGATGAAACCTTATCAATCGGATTATCTATCCTTTCCAAATAAGTTAAAAACCCTTTTTAACTTCAAATATTTTAGCCCATAAAGTCAAACAATACCTTCGAAAACCTCTGTTTAAACCTTAAACAATGCCTTTTGAAATCTTTGAGAACAACCCTTCGAAAGCATTACTAACACCTTAGACAGCCTCTCTTAAACCATTTAAACTTGCCTTTCAAAAGCATTGGAAACCCTCCATTCAAATACTCAGAATAAACCGTTCGAAAACATTGGGAAACTCCCCTTTGAAACCTATATTATATATATCTTTCGAAAGCATTGAAATTCTTCACTTAAAATCTACCTTTCGATAATATTGGGTTCAAGTAAAAGTACATGGAAACATAGCTTCGAAACCATTTAAAATCATTCCTTTCGAAACCTTTTGGGTTTAACTTTTAATATAACTAAGGGTCATAAAAGAATAAAGGCGAAAGCATTACTTTCGAAAGTATTGATTTGATTTGAATGCGACATAATAGGTTTTTTCCTTTCGAACGCTTCTTTTACAACATAAAGGCGGCAACTCATTCGAAAGCTCTTTTATATAAACAAAGCAAGTTGATTAAGTCGAAAGCTAACTCCAACCCTTTCGAAAGCATCATTTACAAACAAAAATAGTTTAAAGTTAATAAGAGTGGCTTCTACCCCTTCGAAAGCATGGTTTCGACACTATACCTTCCGTCTTTCTCCAATTCACTACATATCAATTGTTTGATACCATGTGCATTGGTTTCGACTTGGCCATGGGCGAAGGTATGGTGTTGAAAGCTACTGATGGAAGTGGCAAAGCAGTAAATTTAAGCAAAACTAATTTTTAGCCTTTAAAGTAATTTCTTTCCAACTAACTATCCTTATTTGTCAACATATAATTGGTTGCCAATTCTTTTTCAAAATCTTTTACTTAAAGTGCTGCCAAATTTAGATATTATCAAATTAAAACATTTAATAATTAAGCCCTTCTCCTTGAATAAACATATAAACTTTTAAGTCCCTCAACTTAAATAATTTTATAACCATAATAACATACTTAGGAAAATTTTCCAATAATCACCACCATGATTCTAACATATTTAAATTTCAGACCCTAAACCAATATCTAATTACCGAAAATTATTGTAAACCCAATTTTAGCTATTTTCTTTCATAGAAAATTCATAATAAATCCACAATTGCTTAGAAAATTATGAAACTTGAAACCCACTTCTAAAATAATGTTTTTGATCATATATCGAAAACACACATCATTTTGATATCATTTACTGGGCTTTTCGAATCTAAACTTACCATAAAATCTATTTGAAGCAACATAAATCATCAACAAGCATGTATATCCATTTAAACAAACATATCATGGAATATTACATGCAAAACTAATTCGGATCTAACAAGAAACCGAAATCAACAAAAATGAGATGTATGATCATTATTCACCTTAGCTTGTTGTTAAGAAGGTTGACATTTTTCTTTTGATTGATTTTCTTAAGCTTCCTACTTGAATCGTAGCTTTTCTTCTTCTTGATTCTCTTAATGGCGGCCGGCCGGGCTTATAAAGGTTTTAGTTTTGTTTGCAATTGTAAAAATGAACAAAGAATGAAGGTAAAAAGGGTTTAGGGTATAAGAACATAGTCTATTCTTATTTTGCCCTTATCATATTCCTCCTACTTTTTTCTTTTTAATTCTCTTTTCTTTACACATTAATTAAGGCTACACATTAATTAAGGCACGACCCTCCTTATTGATTAACAAATCTCAATCCCTTAACCATCTACATTATTTCATTTAATTTATCTAATTAAATGTTCTAAATAATATTACTTAAAATTAGGGTCATTACAGACTCCCCTCCTTAAAGAATTTCATCCTTGAAATTACAATAAGGTACCCAAAACAATCAAACGTAAAGGTAAAACATACCATGAAACAAGTCAGGATAAGTATCTCTAATCCTGCTCTCAGTTTTCTATGTACAGTCTCTCTCGTCGTCACTCCACTGTACTTTGACTAATCTGACTGTCTTGTTCCTTAGTCTCTTCTCATCCCTCACGACTATACGAACTGGTTTTCTAACTATAGTCATATCTGATTCCACTACTAAATCTAACACAGTCGGTGTAATAGTAGTTTCTGGATCTCGAATACACTTCCTTAAATAAGAAACATGAAAGACATTGTGGACTCCTGCCAAAATATTCGGTAACTCTACTCTATATGCAAGTTTCCCGGTCCTTTCTACAATAGGAAATGGTCCAACAAATCTTGGTGCCAATTTTCCTGATTTTCCAAATGTGATTACACCTTTTATCGATGACAGCTTGAAGAAAACATGATCTCCAACTGAGAACTCTAAGTCTTTTTGTCTTTTATCAGCATAACTCTTCTGCCTAGACCAAGCTTCCTTCATTCTAACTCGAATCAACTCAATCTTTTCTGCAGCTTATCTAACCAAATATGGACCAAGAACTAACATATCCCCGGTCTTTACCCAACAAACGGGAGATATACCAAAGTCTAGTACACAAGCTCTTAACAAATCCTCTAAGATTTTGTTAACTCTTTCCGTTTGTCCATCTGTCTGCGGATGGTAAGCGGTACTCATCTTGAGATTGGTACCCAAAATCTCCTGTAGATTTTTCCAGAACTCACTAGTGAATAAGGAATCTCTGTCACTTACTATACTACTAGGAATTCTATGCAGTCTTACTACATTCTTCAGGAATAATTTAGCCAAAACAGGTGTCGTCCCGGTCGACTTAACTGGAATGAAATGGGCACTCTTGGTCAACCAATCCACTATGACCCATATACTTTCATTTTCTCGATTTTAACCTTGGCAACCCGTCTATAAAATCCATTGAGATAGAATCTTCTTTCCAAACTAGAACATCTAAAGGCTGAAGTAACCCACTTGGTTTCCGATGTTCGGCTTTTACTTGTTGACAGTTCAAACACTGCATCACCCATAAGCTAATATCTCTTTCATACCTTTCCAGAAGAAACTTCTTTTCATGTCCTGATACATCTTAGTTCGTCCCAGATGAATGGTGAACTTTGAACGGTGGCATTCTCCAAGAACTTCCATCCTAATTTTTCCCACATTCGGAACACACAGTCTTCCTCTCTTCCTTAACCACCCATTTTAGTCAAGACTGAAATCTTTCAAATCATCGCTCTCTATCTCATTCCTTAGTTTTCTGATCCATTCAGGTAATAATGGATCTTCCCCTTGCTTAGAAGCAATCCTTTTGATCATCACTGGTCGAACTACTAAACATGACACTATAGTAGTTTCCTTACTAGAACTAGCTTCAGATCTCCACTGTATTCTGCATGTAGTCAATGCTTCTAAATCTTTCCACTTAGCTATCATTGCCAATACTGCATTCTGATGTTTCCTGTTAAGTGCATTTGCAACCTTATTACCTTTTCCCGGTGTGTACTCAATTCCAAAGTCATAAGCGGCTAAAAACACTAACTACCTATGTTGTCTCATATTCAACTCCTTCTAAGAGAATAAATACCTTAGTGACTTATGATCCATATACAACTCGAATATTTCTCCCAAAAGGTAATGTCTCCACACCTTCAACGTGAAAATTACTACAGCTAATTCCAAATCATGAATTGAATATCTTACTTCATACGGTCTAAGCTGTCATGAAGTGTAGGCAATCACTTTACCTCTTTGCATTAACACAGCTCCTAACCCTGTTTCACATGCATCCGTGTACACCACTATGTCTTGATTCCCCTTTGGAACAACTAACACAGGTGCATTCATCGATAAGTGTTTCAATTTCTGGAATGCCTCCTCACACTTATCAGTCCAGACAAACTTCACATCTTTCCACGTTAACTTAGTCATCGGTGCCGCTATCCGCGAAAAATCCTTAATGAATCTCCGATAATAACCAGCTAATCCAAGAAAACTCTTTATCTCAGTCACTGTCCCGGGTCTTTTCCAATTATTTACCGCCTCGATCTTAGCCAGATCTACGGACAACCCTTTCTTTGGGACTACATGACCAAGAAACTTCACTTCTTTCTTCCAGAAATACAAGTATCAATTGTAGCATATCTGTATCTCGATAGCTCTTAGAATCTGGATGCATACTTAAGCACTGTCATGTCTCCCTGCTCCAGCTCCAGCTCCATAAACTTCCTGAGCAGAGTTGAATTAGCAATCTCTAGCATGAATTTTTCCTCAAACCTCCTCCTAAATTCAGCCCAAGTCATGGTCTCCTCATTAACTCCCACAGTACCACTGTTCCACCAATACAGTGCTTCTCCTTGCAACTGTCTAGAAGCAAGCCTCCTCTTCTTCCCATCATTAAGCCCTAAATCAACAAAGATCCTCTCGCAATGAAGTAACCAATTCTCCACTTCAATTGCGCCTTTAGTCCTGATAAACGGCTTTCCTCCAAGCCTGGCGTAGTCTTTGCTCAAGATTGCATAGTTATTGACCACCAGAGCTCCTTGATTACCTCCTTCAACATTTCCTCCGACTAATCCTGCAGCAACTCCATCTTGCATCATATTAACGAAGAACTGATACATAGCTCCCATATCAGCTTACGGCACTCCATCACCTACATTGGCATTTGCATTTGGATTAGCATTTGCCAGTCGACTCGAATTTCTCCTGTTGGGTCGAGCATTTCCGTTGGTTGTGGTGCTTTCTCCACCAATGTTAATTATTCCACTCCTAGCATCCATATCTTATGTCCTTAAAATTTGCATTCGAGCCTTTGTAAGATACAAAATAACAGCCCAAGAAAGATGGAGAATAGAGATAAAGCGTATACTTATATATAAAAAATACAAGTACATTACTATAGCATTATTCCATACCCCGGTATTTTCTCTAATTCCTTAGGATTATATTTTTAAAATCATTTTTAAGTTTGAAATTTCCTTTTAAGTTTTCATAAACCTATGCTTCGATAACAAGTTGTAACATCCCCTATCTTGAGGCTAGAAGCAAAGCTCTACAGATGCTGCAGCCATCCATAGTATTAACTTCCGGTGACAAAATACGGTAATGTTAATGGTATTCATAATATCAGAAGCACATGAATATGAAATAAAATTGACATAGATTTCAAAATAGCTTCTCTAATTGCATTTCAAATCAATATTTCATATCCAGTTACATAATCCCAAATGAATCCCAGGTTTTGATCAAATATAATTATTACAAATTACGCCAGGATCGACATATGAAGGTGCCCCATTGGATGATCAGAGTACAAGATAGACATGTCTGTCATAAATACATCATAGTGAAAATACTAAATAGCTCCTACATAGCTAACATTGCCTCCTGCACGTCTTCGGAAGCTTATTCGTCCAACCTACTAAACCTGAAAAACCTTAACTCTCAACCTACTCAAATTAAATTTTGAGCATCCAAGAGTTTAAGAGGAAAACATAAACTTCGAGCAAGACATAAAGCCTGGTGTGGATAATGCTATTACATCTCGATTTACTGATATTAAGTGAGACCACGCGGCCTAGCGGAACGGGCTTCCACTCACTAATATCCATTTAAAACATATCTTTTGCAACTCAGAATCCTGCATCAAACCGATTATAACAACAATAGCAAGTACATATAAAAATAAAAAAATCAATGGATTATCTATCCACACTATAGTTTTACTTGGCAAACTATTAACCATTGGCTGACTCGGGCCTACCAGACATACTCAATAATCTAACTTCTGTTAGACACAATACTGGGCTGACTGCCCTTAACTTTCTTTTCTAGGGTCAACTGAACCTAATGGTTTTATGGGATCACCAATAACCTATCTTTACTATGTATATTCCCTTCTATATGTAACCTTAATTTTGTCCCACCTATGACAAGCCCTTCATACTGGAATTTTGAACTTATTTTAGCTAGGGGCTAATAGCTTAAGTATAGGGTGTGACCCTACACCAGTCTCATCTGGTCTTCTAATATCTGAGTCATAAACTTAGGGTTAACTACACTATTCATGTTTCATTTCCTGCCTGAGGGTTAACTACCCTGTTAAAATTTCATTTCCTTGTAAATAATCTTTACAAATGATTTACCCCTGAAATCATACTTTATAAAACAAGGAAATCATATAATTTTCTTTACTCAAAACACTTATGCCATTATATATATACTTTACATAAAATAGTGTTGATGAAACCTTATCAATGGGATTACCCATTCTTTCAAATAAGTTAAAAATTCTTTTTAACTTAAAAGATTTTAGGCCATAAAGCTAAACAATACCTTCGAAACCTCTGTTTAAACCTTAAATAGTGCCTTTTGAAATCTTTGATAACAACCCTTCCAAAAGTTTTACTAAAACCTTAGACATCCTCTCTTAAACCTTGTAAACTTGTCTTTTGAAAGCATTGGAAACCCTCCATTCAAATACTCAGAATAAACCTTTCGAAAACATTGGGAAACTCTATTTCAAAACCCATATTATATATATCTTTCGAAAGCATTGAAATTCTTCACATAAACGTACCTTTTGATATTATTGAGTTTAGGTAAAAGTATGTGGAAACATAGCTTCGAAACTATTTAAAATCATTCCTTTCGAAACCTTTTGGGTTTAACTTTTAATATAACTAAGGGCCATAAAAGAATAAAGGCAAAAGCATTACATTCGAAAGTATTGGTTTGATTTGAATGCGGCAGCACGGGTTTTGTCCGTTTGAGAGCTTCTTTTTATAACATAAAGGCGACAACTCATTCGAAAGCTCTTTTATATAAACAAAGCAAGTTAGTTAAGTTGAAAGCTAAGTCCAACCCTCTCGAAAGCATCATTTACAAATGAAAACAGTTTAAGGTTAATAAGAGTGGCTTCTATCCCTTCGAAAAGCATTATTTTGACGCTGTACCTTCCGCCTTTCTCCAATTCACTACGTATTAATTTTTTGATACCATGTGCATCGGTTTTGACTTGGCCATTGACGAAGGTATGATGTTGAAAGCTACTGATGGAAGTGGCAAAGCAGTAAATTTAAGCAAAATTGATTTTTAGCTTTTTAAAGTAATTTCTTTCCAACTAACTTGCCTTATATGTCAACATATAATTGGTTGCCAATTCTTTTTCAAAATCATTTTTCTAAAAGTGTTGACAAATTCATATATTATCAAATAAAATATTTAATAATTAAGCCCTTCTCCTTGAATAAACATATAAACTTTTAAGTCTCTCAACTTAGATAATTTTATAACCATAATAAAATACTTAGGAAAATTCTCCAAAAATCACCATAATTCACTTTTTATATGCTTTCTAACATATTTAAATTTCAGACCCAAAAAAAAACAAAAAAATTGCCGAAAAAATTTTAAACCCAATTTTAGCTATTTTCTTTCATAGAAAATTCATAATAAATCCATAATTGCTTACAGAATTATGGAACTTGAAACCCACTTCTAAAATAATGTTTTTGATCATATATCAAAAAAGCACATCATTTGGATGTCATTTACTGGGTTTTACAAATCTAAACTTATCATAAAATCTATATAAAGTAACATAAATCATTAATAAGCATATAAATCCATTTAAACAATCATATCATGGCATATTACTTGCAAAACTAATTTGGATCTAACAAGAAACCGAAATAAAAACAAATGAGATGTAAGATCATTAAATAGCTTGTTCTTAAAAAGGTTAAGATTTGTCCTTTGATTGATTTGCTTAAGCTTCTTACTTGAATCTTAGCTTTTCTTCTTCTTGATTCTCTTAATGGTGGCTGGCCGAGCTTACAAGGGTTTTAATTTTGTTTGCAATTGTAAAAATGAACAAAGAATGAAGGTAAGAAGGGTTTAGGGTATAAGAACATAGTATATTCCTATTTTTCCCTTATCATATTCCTCATACTTTCTTCTTTTTAATTCTCTTTTGTTTACACATTAATTAAGGCATGATCCTCCTTATTGATTAACAAATCTCAATCCCTTAACCATCTACATTATTTCATTTAATTTATCTAATTAAATGTCCTAAATAACGTTACTTAAAATTAGGGTCATTACAACCTACCCCTGGTATTAATGTAAATCCTCTTTGGGGGTTCGTTCAACATAGTGTAAGAAGAGAATTTCGGTTCACTTCTCCGCTGGTTCGGTCCTCCGAAGCCATCATCTGCCTTTCGCTTTCCCTTGTCTTTGCCATATCTTTTTTCGGTCGGTCCTCCATTATCCACAGCATAACCACTACCTTTTCAACTTTAGCATCCACTTGACCAAAGTATCTCTCGTCCTCATGGTAAAACTCCACGAGATCCACCGGTGGATCCCTTTCCAAAGACAATCTTAAAATCCGTTAATATTCACAACTGAGTAAATAATAGTCATAAATGGGTAACGCTTAATAAAGTAAAATTAGATTTTACCAAAACCAAGTAAGAGATAATTTAGCCAAAATATCGCATCACCTGCTAAGTGATGTGTGAACGTTAATATTCGAATAGTTCGATATTAATCGCTGATCAAATTTACACCTAATAGGTCACACAACCAAAACGTTGAATACTCCTTTGACCAAACGGTTTAATATATTTGCAATTTTTATAAATTAATTAAATTAATTAATATTTATGAAATATTAATTATAAAATTTTATTTTTATTTGATGAACAAATATTATTAAAAACGACTATACATTTTTCGAATCAATGCTTGTAAAAATGGCGTCCTTCATACGCTTGGAAATTTTTTCCTCCCCTCTCAGTTGATTACCTCTGTTCGCCTCCCCTCCTTCCCCTCCACCTCGCCCCATCGCCTACCTGTTTCTTCCTCAGGCTCCTTTTCTTTAGTTCCATACTCCACTTGTCCTTCTGTAACTAGATCTGGGAAATTTTTTAGCGTGCTTCCTTTCGCCATGCCGCTTCTTCAATCTGAGTCCGAGTTCCCTCCACTGTTATCCACCAAGCCTTGTAGTCCATCGTTGATGCCACCGTGTCCCGTGGTCTCCACTGATTCAGATAATAGTGTTTCGTGTGCCAATCTTTTCTCTGACCCAGTTGCTTCCCCTGTCGTTGCGGTGTCATTTGTTGAGCATGGTTCCGGTAAGCCCCTTCCTTCTCAATGTCACGAATCGTCTGTCTCTGGTTGTGCCACGCTTAGCGTTCGTAAGGATGAAGCGTTGTTATACGTAGGGGATAACGTTGCTTCTGGGGTCTGTGTCGATCATGGTTTGACTGTACATGATGATTTTGGTTATCAGTCAAATAATTCTGGCTTTGTCCAATGCACTAATGATGTTTGTCTCAATTCCAAGGTAGGGTCTGTAGTGAATAACAGTCAACTGAGTTTGGATAATGCCTGGGTCATGGAAGATAATGTAGTAAGTGCATCTACAAGTTTACTGAATGATAGTTCTATGCCGTCTCCTGCCATGCTTCTTTAGCAGGCTGCTGCCCCTACTTCACATTGTACAAAACCATGGTCATCATTATTCACTTCACTGCCCTGTAATGCGGGAGTCTACAAACCTATTGATTTTGTTATCATGGAGGATAATGGTTTTATGATCCCTCCACCTATTGTAATGCAAAGCTGGCATGGACTATTGGGCAGATTATTTGATTGGATTCTTTCTGGATCCTAATCACCACCTTCTTAAAGCATCTAAAGTTTGTCCTAGGGCATGGAAGCTTCGTGGTGAATTTCATGTTAAGTTAGTCGACTCTATGTACTTTCTTAAGTTTTCCTCCTCCGAGGAGCGACGTCATGTTCTTGAGGCTGAGCCTTCTTTTTTCAATGGAAAACCCTTTATTATTACCCCTTGGATTCCAATGGTAGCTTGTGCTCGCGAACAGGTTCTTTCTATTCCTGTTTGGGCTTACTTTTCACATATTCCTTTTGCATTGCAACAATTGCTTGGTTTGAATTGGCTTGCTTGTAACATAGGCAAATTGAAATGTTTTGACACTAATACGGTAGCACGAGAGAAGTTAGTGTATGCCAAGGCACTGATTGAAATTACCCTCGACAAGCTCCTAACTTCCTCTATATCTATTTAGCTTGTTGTTGGGTATGTAGTTGATGTTCGTGTTAGATATGGATGGGTGCCTGACATTTGTATTTCCTATCATTCTTTTGGGCACCTTGCCGACACCTGCAAGCATTCTATCGTCTCCGCTGCGGCTCCCAAGGTTCCACTGCCTCACCCCCCTCTTAGGAAATGGGTTCCTAAGGTTGCTCCCCAAGTCACTTAGTCTCTCATCCCTGAAGTTCCCTTTCCTGGTCCGGATTCTCCTTTGCTACACCAATCTGCCCTTCAGACCCTGATATTGTGATTCCATCTGATCTCTCTGGTATCCCTTTAGCTCCTCCGGATCTTATGCCGCCTCAGTTGTCTGTTGTTTGCGCCGAGTCCGAAAGATGTTGGGTTGATCTCAAATCTGATATGAGATTTAACCACTTGCAGAATTCCTTTTTTAGATTTGTTTCTGATGATCATCTGGACCTTAGATGCCTTCGATATAGTGTGTCTGGTGATTCCTTAGTGCTATCTACGGATGGTCAAGATGCGCACAGAAATGCTGACATGCTAGCTGACGCTACTTGGGACCGATCTTTTATTTACTCTCCTGATTCCACAGATTATGATCCTTGTCTGGCTATGCTCTTTCGTCCTTTTTTTGGGAAAGTTCTGGTGGTGTCTGCCTATAAGACCATGGAAGTTAGAGCTTCTTCCTCTTTGGAGGAATCCTAGTAGTCTAGTTATTTGTAGTAGCTGTGGCGTCTTTGTCACACTCATGTGCTATATTTTCCTGTTTATTAGTAGCTAAGGTGTCTCTGCCTTACTCCTATACTTAAATGTTTTATTACGTTCGTAATAAAAAGCAGACGGTCCACTATAAAACCGACTGGCCTTGCTAAAAAAACAAATATAATTAAATGTATTTATAATAGATATAAATATATTAATTTATATACGATACCGACGCGCGTTTAAATTGGATTTAAATGCAATGTATTTTGTTCGGGCTTTAAATGGGTTTGAAGCCCATATAGGTGTTGGGTGGTTTGGCCATGATGAGGGTATGAAGCGGTGCAGCCATATGATGACAAGTTGGACTTGGTTTGGATAGATAAGGGACGAAGAATTGATAAGAGATAAAAAGGGATCTAAATCCTAACTTGTCTCTAATTTGTCCTCTATATAAGCATCTCAACCCACACATATTAGAGAACATTTTGAAGCCTCCAAATCCTCTACCTTTGGCCGAAAATTATCTCCTCCCATCCCTCCATTTCTAAACTCAAATCAAAGTAAAACGGATACTACTAGATAGCACGTGGTCATCGGTTCAAGGACTAGCACTCTACTAGATTGGAAACTAGTACGAAGTGTAGAGCTCATCGTTTTAAGGTGTACTTATAGGCATTGGTAATAAGGTAAATTTTTTAATCTATTTAATGATTATTAATGTGTAGATAATATTTATATAATGTATATTATTTTGATAGTAAGGTGATGATTCTATTGTATCAATATCTTATCACAATTAGATTGGTTGTATGTTTATATATATTTAAAAAAATCATCATTATCATGTATATAATGCTTGCGGTAAAGAGAATAAAAAATTAATTTCAAAATAATTTAATATTCATTTTTTTAATTATATAAGCTTTATAATTCTAATATTAAATATTATATTGCATAAAATATGGTTTAAATTTTTTATATAAGTTATATTATACATAAAACCATTTTTTGCAGAATTAAAATAATATATATATACCTATATTATTTAAATTATTTCATTTTATAAATAAATAATATAAACACACATATATATATATATATATGTTATAAAATATGTTTTAAATTTCATAAAATCAAATTTACATATAATATTCCTTTTAGCGTTAACAAACTAAATTTTTACATAATTTAATTAATTTTTGAAAATAAATTAATTAATTTTAAAATTAATTTTAAATTATAATATATATATATATATAATATTTAAATATCATAATATCTTTGAAGTTCTATCGGGATATTTGAATCTGAAATATCTTGTAATTTTTTTTTATAATGCACATTAAATTTCCGTACGAAAATATCTAATATATTTAAAAATTAAAAAATTAAAATTAAAACATCATTGCCATGAGCTGTATAATAGGCATGTATGTATACATATACATATACATACATATATGTGTATATATATATATAAATTATTTCATACACATATTTTATTTAAGTATACTTATATATATATATATATTTATTGTTAATTTTATAAGATATCAATATTTGTATATAATATACATTTAATATAAAAAATTATTTCTGATTTTGATTTCGAATTTCCAATAAAATAAATAAATTTTAATATAATTTAAATGATTTTTAATATACAAATATATATATATATATATATATATATTATAAGTTTCATATATGTATATATATATATTTCATAAACTAATTTCATAATATATATATGTGTGTGTGTGTGTGTGTGTGTGTGTTTTACAATATTTTGTATACATGAATTAAAGTATATAAACATATGTTTGGACAATATATTTGTATACTTGATGAGCTAACATGTCTATTGCGGTGTAAATCCCAACGCTTATACACGGGCATGTTATACCTTTACGAATTGCTATTTCACACATGCACACACACATATACTGTATATGATACATGTATATATATAATATAATATTGTATACCTTTACATATTTCCATGTTACACATGCACACACACACATATGTGTATATATATAAAATATAATATTGAGTACATAATATAAGACTATATTATTACTTTAAATAAATAATGATTTTATTTAAAAGAAATTTAGAAATGTTCTATATAAATTAGACTTCATATGCTCAATTAAGGTCCAAATGGTAAAAAAATATGAAATTCGCCCATTACATTTGTTACGGGCTGGTCCAATGTCTACACATATAAAGGAATTTGGAATTACGTTATACTTTGCTTGGTAGTTTTTGTTCGGTTGATGAGAACCCATAGATTTATTTGTCCCGTCTGACGAGTTTTGTATACGATCGTCATATTGATATTCTTTTTTACTAAAATGAAAATCAATATATACATCTAATTATAATATTCATTAGATTTGTCCTAGTATTGGACATGCAATAAACACAAAAATACATACAGAAGTTGTAAATCAATAGTTTATCCCAGATGGTTCATAGAATTTTGACAGCACTTCCAATTTTATTCTTCGTGTACATTTTTTCGTATGATACGTAAAAAAGGAGAAGGGCTGGCGAAATATTTTGAATCATTCCTGATAAAATATCGATTTACAAATTACATATATATTTTTGTTTTTGTAAATGAAGCTATGATAGCTGACCAGTTAAGTCAAGGTTTACTCTTGTCATTATTATTTACTTAATAAAACTTAATGATGAATAAATAATAGTATATGAGTTTAATAAAAGAATAATTCTGTATGGTATTGATAATTAGATAAAAATTAATGGTATTACCAACTATAAACTAATTAATACATTGTAAAAATTATATTATTAAATAATAGTATATGATATTAGTAAAAGGAAATTTTATCGTATGGTAATAATAAAATAAAATTTAACGAAATATGATATTAATAATATTGTACGGTGTTAATGATAAAATAAAAATTAACTGTATATCATATTAATAATATCCCTAATTTATTGCTATGTTAATGAATATTGTAGGGTATTTCACAATTTATTATTTACCAATTGTATATTGTAGTTCCCCTGGTTACCAAATTTCCTATTATATAATTACTTGGGTTCTAAGTAATCTAAATACAAATACCAACCATGTATTCTTGAATGATCAATTAAGCCATTAACAAAGATGTAAGCCTTTAATGGCTATTCTTTTTTTCTTCCCTCCCTCTCACTTCTTCTTCTAATTATTTATATTTTGTTTTATTTTAATGTTTTCAACGTGGTATCAAAGCCTGCTAACTATTCTATGATTTGATATATCAAAGATCCCCTTCCTCATATATTCAGAAATTGTAACGACCACCCTACACCTACGGTGCAGAACGGTAGTCAAAGAAAAGAAAAGGAAATAAGATGAAGAAATAGAAGATAAAAGAATGAAAAAAGAAGAAAAAGGAAGCATCAACTAACCAAATTACATGTCGCATATCTCACATCGCATCAGAGTAAATATAATAATCAATATAGGTATAAAATAATAGAGACAGTAATAACAATGTGAATTAATCGTCTGAATAAAGATAAGCAAAGTTATACAAGACCGTAATAGAGTTTATACAACGGGAAAGTAAACTCAACTGGTACACTGTCTCATAATAGCAAATCAACACCCTCAAGGCTCCACAGTGTCACGCAGCGCAAATATAAAAAAAATGCACATATAAGTATAGATAATCGTCGCCTCCTATCGGTCCACCTGTAGAACTCCATAATCATCCACCTGCTCTCAATCTACTCATTTAAGAGTACCAGAGATAATAAGAAGCAAAACATAAAAGCTCGAGTCAGACAACAGTCTGGTATGAGCGATATCAAATCTCAAAATACCATAAAACTCGATGATATACGAAACATAGGGTATATAAACCATACCTGACCTGTCCCTGCAACCACAGAGTCGGCACATAAACATAAGTAATATTCTACTTTATAACATCGTAAAGATGTACCATACTCAGTATCTGTTAGGGTGCCTAGGCATCTCCACCTATAGTCCCTACTCCGTAATAAGTAAACTTCAGGTATCTAGGTATCTCCATCCATACCTACTCCACGCTAAGTCAAGTCGAGGTATCTAGGTATCCCTACAACAATACCTACCTAGTGTGACATCCCTAGGGTGATAAGTGACTAGTGAGCTACCATAACAAATATAACATCCATCAAACAATACTAACTGTCACCTAATGTGCCCGATATATGATGACTCATATGACCCTTTGAAACTGTTAAGAACTAGTGAAAATCTCGGTTCTTTGTCATACTCATGTACATTCGGGTTTGTTTCAACCCCAATATGCTGCCACGACCCAATACTCTCCCATACCTGCTTGACACTATACCCCCTCGGGGCGGTCCAAGGTACACGACCATCGCTGCCAGCACTCGAGTATCACCCTCATATAGTATCCCTACTCCAAGCATGACTCAAAACACTCTGAGTTATCAGCGATCCCTAGGCACAAACATTTCCATCGAGTCCAACTCACTTGATACGATTTGAACCCTACTGGCTCACTACAGTTTTCGAGCACGAGCCCTAACACTCTACCCAGTCCACTATCCACAGCCTCACTCTAACCTAAGCTGCCATCCTCGATCCTGCTCTCCGCCTAAGCTCTCGATCGAAGAACCCTACTATCATGCCATCCGAAGCCCGAGGTCCAGCATGATCCATACAGTCCTGATGCTATCATTTCAAAGCCTACTCCATACATCATCCAGTCACTATTCGCAGTATCAGACTACCAGGTCGAAGCACCACATCCTTGCCTCACCATCAAAATCACCAAGTCAAAGCGCCACATCACAGCCTCACCATCAATATCACTCATCGTAGGTTAATAACATCCAATCTCTGAACCGGTCGCACGAACAAACCATCATGTCACGCACCATGATATCTCATCAATGTCCAAGCCACATATAGGATAAATCGCCAATCGACAATAGTGACGGACATTGACTACTCTACTATGGTTAATACGACCCACCTTGGTCTTGTAACTAAACGGTTAAGTACAGACCAAATGGAAACGTTCGGCATCCACTCTAAAACGCAGATCCATCAGCATATATCCCAAACCCTCTTCTACAACTCATCTCCTTCATTAGATTTCTGCATGTACGGAACTCCAACGTACATGATGCTACCTAAAATCAAATCACCGCTAACCGGCGTTTTCAATCAAAACAGCCAAATAACAAACAAGCCAAATAATCAAACATACAACCAAACATCCAAACAACCATACATCCATCCAAAACAACATACATACAACATAAACAATCCATCCATATCAACTAATATGAGAAATAACATCAATAATAGATCTAATCTAATAATTCACTAACTATGGCACGAGGATGGAAAATATGCGATATTCTTTATAAATCATTTTAAAATAATTATATCTTCTTTTATAAAAGTATAGTTGTTGTATAATAATAATAATATCACGTTTTAAAATCAAAAACCATTACCGAGCGTCAATATAATATTAAACAACCAATCATAGTATAGTGAGAGATAAAATTTCTCACCTCATCCAAATATGTCCAAACCAGCACCATAGTGTAGATCTTGCCATCATGAGCGCAATGCAAGAAACCGCATCCAAAACGGACCTCATATGCAAAAGATATGATCTAAGAATAGATATTAACTAGATAATTATTTAACTAAATAAAACGTTAATTACCTTAATTAATTTCTTAATATTTCTTCCTCTTTCTTTTTCCTGTATGCATGCACAAGAATGCACGCCATGGTCGTTCACTTCACTCTTCCTCTTTCTTTGATATCTCGCTCGATAATCAACGAAATTCCAATCCGTCTTCGCCAAACCATTTCTCTTTGCATTCACTTCGATTTGCACCCAAGAACATCTCGACTGCATACCTCCCATAGATCGCGTCTACCTTGAGCTGACATCGGGCCAAAAATATCGGACCTAGCTTGAATGGATCGCACGTCGTCAAGCTTGGCGAGGAGATGCTCCTTGCCATGAGAAACATAATGATGATCTCCGATCTGCCTCTCGTCACCTAAATCTCCATTGATCTCTAACCCTAGATCCACGGTGGATGGATAGACTTCATCCAATAGCAATTGAACATATCAAGGGTATGAGATTGAAACCCTCATCGATACGATCTCAACGAATCAAACGTCGTGATTTTTAGTTGAGTAAATCTCTAGATCAAGATTTTTTTTGAAGAAGAATAAAAGGGGCTGGCCATGAGTTTTGCTCCCTAATATGAATAGTGAAATGTAATTGGAAAAATGGAGGGAAGGGGATTTGATTTGGGATTTATATAACAATATTATATTCCATTTATTTAAATTCTCAAATAAATGGTTGTGCGTTTCAAGTTTGTACGATCACACGATGCATCCGATCGCTGCAAAACTCGTCCGCGTACATCGCCTCATTTTTTTGAATCCAACGGTACTAACCTCGTTTCTATCTGAGACTACATATCGAAATGCTAACTTCATGTATTTTGAGATCGTTTCAGCCACCGGATCGTTCGATCTCCAAATATAGCGATCCTTTTACTCATTTCAATTCGCAACGACAATCTGAACTCAACGGAAGTGGTCTCGAGTCTTGATTCGACCGTATGCGAAAATCATATTTTAGGCCTTCATTTAGTTAATGATTAAATATTTAAATTAATTATTTAAATATCCGTTCTTTAAAAATATGCGTCGTTACATTCTCCCCTTCTTAAAAAGATTCCATCCCCGAAATCAAAAAGCAAAGAGAATGTCTCCTAAGCCCTAGGCCCTCAAAAGCCTCTCAGATTCCAGAAAAATTCAACAGAACCTCCTTTGTACGGCTAGGTCTGGGGAAAAATCTCAATACAACAAAGATATGTATACGACCCATATCTTTAACTATACTAGATCATCAATAACAATCATCAAACAAGAATGGTATACCAAATAATAACTATCCCGCATGCCTAACAACCATACAACATAAAATATCATCTCAAATGCTAACAATCAAATCAAACATGAATGCATATGATCAAACATCCAAAAATAACATCCATGCCTATCCTAGCATGCAGAATACTAAAACATCTAGTTTGAACATCCAATATGATATCCATAATGAAAGCTGACTATAAAAACAAAATCCCACCATCTAAAGAGCACCAGACTAAAATGGTCCTCATGCTCCCTACAGTCTACCTTACCCTATCGTCTTTTCTTTCATTCCACTGAACCCTACTACTCCTTCAACCTCCTCTTAACCTGATTCATATCACATCTAACAGCACGAGTAGGCTTATGAGGTCTCCAAGTCTATAGTTCAGTCTCGATATCATCTAATCCATTTAGTGCCAAATATCCAAACGCCTCTTGTAAGTTCTCCCGAAACCCATTATCGAACAACGGGTCTTGGCCACTTACAACGCTCTTGGCACACAATGGAATCACACCAACCATCCCTCAAACAACACAACAAAATGGATGTCGTACTACTGGACTTAAGGAATACAAATCTAGCATCATCTGTCAACCAATCGATTGTGACTTAAATACTATCCCTCTATCCTTAGTCATTGGCAATCCATCGATGCAATCCTAAAACATTTGTTCTCGCTACTCGAGAACAAATAATCTCTACGGAACCAACAGCCTTGGTTGGGTCCGCACTGCATCATCTCTCCAAACACTACTCACTCTTTTAATTTAGCTACGATCTCCACTAGTCTAGTTTAATGCCTCTGATTATTTCTAATCGGCTAAATCAAAGTAGGTCTGATGGTCAAACTAGCCATCACACTTGGCCATAACTCATCGAATTATGGAGTCGTATCTAGTGATAAGCTTGAGCAATGCCCACTCTAGGAATATCACTCCCAAACTGGTACGTCTCCTACTCGAATACCAACCACTACATTTCCCTTCAAACCTCTAGGAAATGTCAAAACCATAGGAGGCTAAGAACTCCAACCATTGCTACAAGCGAGATCGAGACCCTTTCAGAGAAGAGATACTACAATGACATGGAGTCAGTGAACAGCTCGAACTCCTCTCCTAACAGACAGTGCCTCCATATCCCCAAAGAAAACTCTATCGCCTCCAACTACGAACCAAGAGTTGGATATTACCTCCCGACATCACTACCATACCTAGTTAAGTACCACAAGCAAATGCGTACTATCGTCTCTTCATTCCCACTCAGAATGAGTACCATCAATGTACTCGTCAACCTCTCGGTCAGACTCACTAACGCGTGTCTACACCTCACGTCTCAAACAAAAGTATGATCCTCTCCCATACAATAGGTCAACGATACTGCTATCTGTTAGAATCTAGAATTTTGATGTTTTGATTGTGACAACTATATAAGTAAATATTATATAAACTAACCATATTTGCAGGAGAAGATACTGTTTTACTCGAGAAATAATATAACAGATTGTAGACTAGATCCAGATAGAAGCTTCAATAATATATTTAGTCTATGGTCTGAGTCAAGTAGTGAATTCATGTTAAAATCCCTCCGAAGTGGTATATGCACGCACACGCAATTTAAAGTTTTTCAAAACATAGTTCATATGCTAAAGTTTTTAATGACATAGTTCATATTTTAAAGTTCTTTCAAAACCTTGATATGCCACAAAACACTGAAAACAACCGGTTGAATAGCTTGGTTCAGCCAACTGAATTCTGTGCATGTGCACAGTTTACTTTGAATATTCAGACAGCTGACCATGCATACTCAACCGGCTGAATTGAATAGTTTTTGCACTATTTTCTTGCTGGATCAAATTTTACTCCATTCAGCTGGCTAATTCGTGCTATTCAGATGGCTGAATCTTCATAATGGCTATATTTTGAAAAGACACTTCATTTAAGTGAATAGAAACAACTCTTGATTCAAGAGTTGCTTCCATATTCTTTCATGGCTACTTTTCATGAAAGATTGCAACTCTTAATCACTATATATAGCCATGAAATCCATTGTTTTAATCACTAATTCTGATTCTAATTCTCATTCTTATTGCCTAAACTATCTTGCCATTTGCATTCAATATTTTATTCTAATCACTTGTTCATTTAAGCAAACTTCATTAGTGATTTAATAAACTTTCTATCTTCACGAATTGCACGATATACTACAAAGGAGAAGATTATAGGAAGGGTGTACGTTATTGACTTATCAGTGCTATTCAAGAGCATACTCAGTTAGAAACATTTCTACTATATGTATTGGAAGTCCTGTTCGGTTGCTCGGGCAGTTGAAGTCCTATTCTATTGCTTAGGCGGTTGAAGTCCTATTCAGTTGCTCAAGCGGTGTAATACCTGTTCCTCCGGGTTAAGTGAGGGTTGATAGTTAAATTCCAAAAAGGATTCTGGGACTGGACGTAGAACGAGAAGTTCGAACCAGTATAAAAATCTCTGGTGTCATTTACTTTATTATTTTACTTTTATATTTATATTCGACATAAGTAAATAGTTTAGTTAATATTCCATATTGCACGATCCTTAGTCGCTTTCACTTGGTATCAGAGCAAGGACATCATATAACCATAACACGGTTATTTGATATTCAGTTAGTATGGAAAATAACACTAGCACAAGTTTTATTGAAGATTAATCCACTTCATGACCACCACTATTTAATGATTTGAATTACAATTATTGATCAACTCGCATGAGAATTTATATGCAAGCAAATGGATTTGACACTTGGAATATAACTCAGGATGATTATACTATACCAACCACACCATATGCACAATGGTCAAACACACAAAAGATAAATGCTACCTCAAATGCAAAAGCTATGAATATGCTATTTTGTGCTTTAGATAAGAATGAATTTAATAGAGTTAGCATGTGTACAATAGCTTATGAAATTTGGTGAACTCTCAAAGTTACACATGAAGGTACTAGCAAAGCAACTATGCTTAATATCAATTTCAAAATTTTAGAATGAAACATGATGAGACTGTAAATGAAATGTATTCTAGATTTCAAGACATATATCACTCACTATTGGCACTAGGAGAAAAATACACTGATTTTGATATTGTCTAGTAAATCCTAAACTCTTTAACAAATGAATGGGAACGGAAATTCTTAGCTATAGAATAAGTTAATGACATTTCAACCATAAAACCTTAAGAGTTAATAGGAAATCTCATGTCGTATGAAGTGAAC
This sequence comes from Allium fistulosum, assembly GCA_030737815.1. NCBI lineage: Eukaryota > Viridiplantae > Streptophyta > Magnoliopsida > Asparagales > Amaryllidaceae > Allium > Allium fistulosum. The sequence goes on from CM060903.1 coordinate 179,460,065, forward strand.
TTGCAAGCAAAAAGAAATCAAGCACAAGACAAAAAGACAATAGCATTCCAAGTTGAACGAGAAGATTCAAAAGAAGATGAAGATGAAATGGCTTTTATTGCTAAGAACTTTAAGTAATTTTTAAGATTTCAAAAGAATAAGAGATTCGGAAACAACAGGAGAGACAACACCAACAAACCACCGACTTCAAATCTTGAATGTTATGAATGTCACAAAAGGGTCACATAAAGAAGGATTGTCCTGATCGAAAGAAAGACAAGTTCAAGAATAAAAGAGACAAATATAAGAAGAAGCAAGCATTCTCTGTTACATGAGATGATCCAGAATCGTCTTCTTCATCGGACAGTGACACCGAACAAGCCAATGTGTGCTTTATGGCTTCATCTGACGATGTAAGTGATCTAACCTTTGATGATTTAATAGATATAAACTCGGAGCTATTGGATAAACTAAAAGATATTAAAAGAAATATAAAGTTTCTTTAGAAAAACTAAACATGAGTGAAATAGAAATTGATATGCTCAAAGATGAAAAGAAAATCTTAGAAGAAGAACTTGTCAAAACACAAGAATCTTTATCTAATGTATCTTCTCAACTCACCATGCTATCAAATGAGATTGAAGTTTAAAAAGAAAAGAATATGACATTAGCTGTAGAAAATCACGATTTAAAATCAAATGTCAAAATTCTTGAATTAAACAATAGCAGTCTCAAAACCAAACTAAAAAATATTACTAAAATGTTTCTAATTTTTAATAAAAGTAGAAAAAATCTTTCTAAAATTATTAATAACTCTCAAACTCCTTTCAATAAGAAAGGTTTAGGATATACATATTCCTCAAAAACTAGTTCAAAGAGAAACATTTCACTAAATAAAAATTTCAATATATGTAAAAAAATTGTAAAAGCAAAACCAAAAGTTTTCACTTAAAAGAAGGACAGTTACAACACAAAGAATACAAAGATTTGGGTACCAAAAACTAATGATAATTCAATTAAAAATATGTATATTAAATCTTTTATAAATTCAGTTCATAAAAATGAAAATTTTACTTATAAAGGGAATTCTAAACCCTCTTGGGTTTGGTTTCCTAAGATCTAACTCTTAGGACCCTAATAAAAAGTGGGCACCAACGTCATCTCTATATTTTTTGTAGGTACCAATTAAGAAAAGAGGAAAGTGGGTACTTGATAGTGGTTGCCCAAAACATATGACAGGAAATAAAATATGCTGACTAACATTATCTACTCAGATGGAGGATCTGTTACATTTGGAGATAATTCCAAAGGTTATATCATCGACAAAAGCGATGTGAGCAATGACGGGACATCTAACTTACCTCTTAGTATAAATGTTTTATTAGTTAAGAATTTAAAACATAATTTTCTTAGTATAAGTCAACTATGCGATAAAAGGTTTTAATATATCTTTTTCGAAAAATAAATGTAATATATTTGATCAAAACAAGAATCTAATCTTCGAAGGAACTAGAGAACGAAATATATACATATTAAATATGAAAGTTAATCATAACACAAATATGTGTCTAGTAGCCAAAGAAAATGATCCTTGGTTATGGCACAAAAGATTTTGTCATATAAACTTTAAAGCAATAAGCAAATTATCAAAAAATAATTTATTAAAAGGTTTACCGAAAATGAATTTTAAAGTAAATAGTATTTGTGATGCTTGTCAGTTAGGAAAATTAACCAAATCTACTTTTAAATCAAAGAAAATTATTTCTACATTACAACCACTTGAGTTATTACATTTAGACCTTTTTGGATCAACTCAAGTTCAATCTATAAATCATAATAGATATGTTTTTGTAATTGTAGATGATTTTTCAAGATACACCTAGACAATATTTATGAAAAATAAAAGTGATACTTTTGAAAATTTTAAAATCTTTGCTAAGAGAATTCAAAATATTAAGAATATAAAAATTAAAAACATTCGAAGCGATCACGGTGGCGAATTTGATAATGATATTTTTGTAAAATATTGTAATAAGAAAGGAATTGTTCACAATTTTTCATTTCCTAGAAATCTGCAACAAAACGGAGTTGTAGAAAGGAAAAATAGAACACTTCAAAAATGTGCTAGAACCTTATTAAATGGAAGCACTCTACCTAAACATTTTTGGGCAAAAGCTATAGCAACTGCTTGTTATGTTTTAAATCGAGTTTCCATTAGACCATTAACAAAACATAACCCATATGAACTTTTTAATGGAAGAAAACCTAACATATCATATTCGGTTCAAAATGCTTTTTGTTAAATACAAAAGACCAACTTGGTAAATTCGATCCAAAATCCGATGAAGGAATATTCATTGGATACTCAAAACGAAGCATGCATATAGAATTTATAATAAAAGAACTAAAATAATTGAAGAAACACTTCATGTGTCATTTGATGAAAATTTCAAATGTAATAATAAAAATGAAGATGAAGAAATAATTCCTAAATCAAATATCATGGAAGATGATATTGAAAATATTGAAAACAATGTTGAAATTGAAAACAACAATTTACCAAATGAAAATGAAATTCGAACTCCACCAAGACTTCTAAGAAATCACCCAATTGAAAATGTTATCAGAGAAATTAGTTCTAATGTAAGAACTCAAAATTAATTAAATCAAATGGGTCATGTAGCCTTCCTATCGAACATTGAAACCAAAAATGCTAAAGAAGCCTCAACTGATGATTACTGGATTATAGCTAAGAAGAGTTAAATCAATTTGAACAAAATGAAGTTTGGGACTTAGTTCCTAGACCTAGTAATCAAACAGTCATCGGTACTAAATGGTTTTACAGAAATAAAGCCGACGAGCAAGGAAATATTATTCGAAACAAAGCTATATTAGTTGCTCAAGGTTACAATCTAGAAGAAGGAATAGACTACGAAGAAACATTTGCTCTTGTAGCTCGACTAGAAGTAATACATATTTTATTAGCTTTTGCTTGTTTTCATAACTTTAAACTATATCAAATGGATGTAAAAAGTGCTTTTATAAATGGTTTTATAAAACAAAATTTGTATGTAGAAAAACCACCTCTATTTGCACATGAAAAATTTCCAGACTATGTTTATAAATTAAAGAAAGCTTTGTACGGTTTAAAGCAAGCACCTCGTGCTTGGTATGATCGTCTTAAAAGTTATCTTATAAATTCTTGTTTTAAAATTGGAAAAGTAGATCAAACTTTGTTTATAAAAAAAGATAAAAATGATATTAATAATACAAATTTATGTAGATGACATCATTTTTGGTTCCAAGAACGGAAAATTATGTCAAGAATTTTCGAATATTATGACAAGAGAATTTGAAATGTCTCATATGGGAGAACTTTCATATTTTCTTGGATTACAAATTAAACAATTAAATATGGAATTTTTATTAATCAAGAAAAATATTGTAATAATCTTATAAAACATTTTGGTATGGAAAACACTTCTGATAAACCAACACCTATGAGCACTATAGTACATCTCGATCGAGATGAAAATGGCAAAAGTGTTGACCAAAAACTATATCGAAGTATGATCGAATCCTTACTTTACTTAACTGCTAGTCGTCCAAATATAATGATGAGTGTATGCTTGTGTGCATGATTTCAAGCAAATCCCAAAGAATCACATTTGCAAGTAGTGAAACGAATTTTGTGCTACTTAAGCAAGACTAAAGGCTACGGTCTCTTTTACCCGAAAGAATGTCCTTTTGAGTTAGTATCATATAGCGATGCCGACTTTGGAGGATGTCGAATGGATCGAAAGAGTATAAGTGGCACTTGTCATTTCATTGGACAATCTTTAGTATCTTAGTTTAGTAAGAAACAAAATTATGTTTCACTTTGGATGTGTGAAGCAGAATATATTTCTACTGCTTTGGCATGTGCTCAAGTAATATACATGCAACAATCACTTCAAGATTTTGGTATGTGTTCGGACGGCTAAATGTCTATCGAGTTAGAAAATAGCCGAACGAACTTAAATTAAAAATATACCGCAAGCGCACGGCGTACACTTGTAGTACATGGCGAATACGGGTCGATCCACAGGGAATTGATGATTTTAAAATTCTATTCAATCAAATTAAACCAAAGTCGAGTGAAAGTTAAGCTAGAGAATTAGAAAATTAGCTAACTAACTAAAAGAAAAGAGATGCAAATACAAGAGTTAAATGATAATTTAGAGAATAAATCCACTCTCTAGATCATGTAGTTCAACACATATGAAATCATAATCTCTCTTTTATGGTCATTAGTGCTTTAATTGATGTGTCTATCATAAGTATGGCATATTTGTGCTATTAGTTAGCCAACATAAGCCATCAAACTTTGACACACCCCATAAATCACTTACTAACTTTTATGAAACTTGGCAATGAAAATGAAAATGAAATCTATTTTAAGTATGGACTATTAACTATTGATTAGAAATATAGACCATCAAATTTTAATTTCAAATCACTTTCTTATGCCATAATCATATTTTGATGAAGTGGCATTTGTGTTAGTGATTGTTTAAGCATAGCCTATTTGGTGTCAACAATATAGGCTATCAAATTCAAAGCAAGAACAACAAATAAAACACTTCAATCATCATTAAGCACAAAAAGAGAGCATGAATTACCAAATAGTTGAAGCTACATAATAAGAGAGCTTCATTACCCCTAAATTGAAGGGGTTTAGCCTCTCATATTTGTCATTTGATTAACAAATGTAGCTTGCAACATGAAAGCAAAAAGAAGAGGAAAATGAAGGCTAATGGAAAAGAGAACTACTATTCTACTTGCATAAAATAAAAGAGATCTACACTACAACATGAAAGAAAATAAACAAGAAAAGGAAAAGAACATGTATTAAATTGCATAAAAAAGAATTACATAAAAGAAGAAATGGCTAAGTAGCCATGAAAAGAAAGAGAGCTTTCATTTTATTTTCCTAAGAGAAGAGAGCCTAAAAGAGAGAGTAAGGGAGAGGAGGGTTACATGAAGATAAGAGGTATTTATACAAGTGTTAAACCCTAATTCATATTTTTGGGTAATGCCCAAATTGCCCTTGAGGTGGTGTGGTGGCCAAGTAATCATTAACATCCACTAATCCCCACTTAAATGTACATGAAGCTTTAATGTCCTTTTATCATGTGCTTAGCTCCTAAATTGAAAATCAAGGTAAGTGGGTGGGGTCCTCCATGATCACCACTTTGAATTATTTCAATCTTCATTTGTTCTCTTCATTCTTGTGCATGCATATATTATCATGTAGCCACTTGTAAAATTCACCAAATTTCCTACAAAACAACATAGAAAATTCCAAGTAAATTTTCACAATTTAATAAATGCACAAAAATGACCATTTTACCCCTATATGAAGATGAATATGTGACAATTTAAAATAATTTGAATTTTGGTTTAAACAAGTTAAAAATACCCAATATGATCATTTATTTAATTTAAATAGATTAAATATGGTGGTAAAAATATGCACATTTACGTGCACATCAGTATGAATCTATCTAAATCAACAATTTATTGTGATAATACAAGTGCTATAAATTTATCGAAAAATCCTATAAATCACTCTAGAAGTAAACATATTGACATTCGACATCATTTTCTTCGTGATAACATAGAAAAAGGTAATATCTCTTTTGATTTTGTACCATCAGAAAATCAAGTTGCATATATATTTACTAAACCTTTAAATGAAAATATTTTTCTTAAATTAAGACGTGAACTAGGAATTATGTCGTTCCATGATTTATAATTCGATATTAAAGTATAAAAAATTATAAAATAAATAGAACAAAAATTGGAGATAATGGCACTCAAACTCTGCACTCATGGGAGGAAGTCACATGTCTTTCCAATGTTCTATTGTGTTACTTGATTTAAGACCTTACATTTCTTTTATTTTATATACGGCTAAAATCCTTTCATATTTTTTAACCTTACATTCTTTCTCTTGGCCGAAGTTTTCTAAAGAATGTTAACCATAAAATAAAAAATTTAAATAGATAACCAAAACAATATATATACGTGATCAGAATTTTCTTAATTCATATAAAACTTTAAGAATATATATACTTTCTTCTTCCAACATGTCGTCTCAATAAAGTTACGATCTATCACCGATCGTTTTCAGCACTCCTACTACGGATTCATCAAACAAATCTACTCTGGTGTATATTCCAGTGAAGATTACTCCATCTCTGAATCATCATACCGGATATACACCGAACGTCAAACGGGCTAAGAAAACTTAGACTTTGGCTCACCTTCTACAAAAGAGAAAATCGACGATATTCATCACTATCAACATGAGACTTTAAGTTTACAACGTGAGATGTATTATGAACAAAAACACCCTGGTAGATGTTTAAATTTCCTTGAGCAATTCACTCTTAAATTCTATGGAACGACTCCTAAGCAAGGCGTGCTCAATCCGTCTCCTCAACGACCTCATGTGTCTCCGAATTCTTGGGAACAAGGTGCTCAACATAATATTTGGTCTCCTATAAATCCATTACGTGATATCACCTAAGTTTAACCAAGCTCAGACGAATCTAAGACTTTGGGAAATTAAAATCTATTTTTTATAAAATTTATGTTCATAAATTTAATATTGTAATATGGATATGTAACATGTTTATTGACATAAAAATTTATTTTAACATGAGAATAAGCTTGATAAACAAATATATATATATATATATGTATATGTATGTATGTATGTATGTCTTATTGGTTAAACAATTTAAGAATGAACTACAAATAAGTCGTACCTCAGAAAAACAACAGTTTCAACTGACTGAGCATAGGAGTTCAACCGACTGAAGATTCATATCCATTTAAAAAAATTTCAGAATTCAGTCGACTGAGTACACCCAGTCAGCCGGCTGAATTGTATCAAATTTGAACTATATACTTGCGGGTTGCATTTCTGACCACTTCAGCCTCCTACCTCCTTCCTTTCAGTCGGCTGGTCCATCTGATATATGTTTTTTTATAGCCTTGCATGAATTTCTATGCAAAAATCCAATCAAACCTACTTCATATTCCCATCTACCCCTTCATTCTCAACTTACCTAACCATTCTCTATTCAAAATAAACCCAAAAAAAACCCTAGCTTCATCAAAAATTTCAATTTTTCATCCAATTTCATACACCAAATGGCTCCAAGATCAAAAGGAGCACGAGAATCAACAACCGGACCTTCCAAGAGCCAAATTCGAACTTGGTACACAATGAAACAGCGGTTAATAGATTCAATAACATGAGAAATTCAAAGCTATTCGAAGGAGCATTCATGAAATTTCCCGACTTCAATGGCTACGCGATTAGAGAAATAGCTGAAGCCCATGGTTTCGGTTTGCTCATTGGGTATGGTTCCAATAATGTTAAAATCTACCCTCTTTTAATTAATCTTTTCTTTGCCAATACGAATCTCGACCATCAAGATCCCCGAAAGAAAGATGATTGCATATGGACATTGGTTTATGGAGTAAAGGTTTATTTACCTCTTCAACGATTAAGCCATATTTTAAGATGTCTATCCAAAGGGTTGGATATTGACGATGTTGATGATGATATGTATAATCATGATGAAGTATCACATTTCTTCTTATCGGACGATTTAACCATTTTGAAATCTAGCGCCTTATGTCTGAAGAATCATCCATCGTGTACTTATTCGATCTTTACAAGTCTGGACTGGAAGTTACGAAAAGGTCTACAAAAGGGATTTTCAAGCCTTATATGTTATTTACTTGTCCTAACGAGTAAATTGAGAAAAAATAATATTGGATGAATTTCTCACCATCAATCATAAAAGAAGCTAAAAGACGATTCACTATGGAGCTTACATTATGCGAATTCTACAAAACTTTGGCGTTCCATTGCCCGATTCCGATTACATGATCATAGGAGAGCTTAACTCCAAGACACTAAGTCTAATGGGTCTTTCTAAGCGTCCCGAAAACTAACAAATCATTAGCTTCAAGAATGGGTCACTAACCATAATCAAGGAATCCCGCAACCGAGAGACACGAATATTGCTTCTTCCTCCTCTCAAATTCCTCAACAAGAGGACAATGAAATTCAAGAACTTCATGTTGATGTACCTCCAAAGCAAGCTCTTGTGACATTATCACGGAATCAAAGCAAACTTGGTCGACGTTTAACTAATGCGGAAAAGAACGTTTCTAAAACTAACAAAAAGCTAAACTCGATAAAGGGATTTTTAAATAAAATTTGGGAAAAGGTCTCTTATTCCGGATCCTCTCCGACCGGTGTTCTTGAAAATCCAACAACTTTCTCTTGGACGACATTGGAAGAAGAAAGAGATGAAGAGGAAGGTAGTGGAGAATTTTAAGATTTTTTAATTTTTGCTATGCTATTTAACTTATGACATTTTTAAGTGCTATTATTTCTATGATGTTTATGTATGACATATCTATATGCTTATTTGTATTTGATGTTTATGTGATTTAAGGTATGACATACTTTTATAATGCTTATATGTTTTATATGTCTATGTCTATGATGTCTATGATGTTTATGTTTATTTGCTTCTCCTATCTATATGCTTATATGTCTATGTAAATTGTTTATATTTCTCATATCAATTATTTTTTCCTTTTTGTCGATGACAAAAGGGAAGAATATGATTGATAGGGGGAGTATTCAATCAGGGGGAGTAAATTGCTTTTATATATTTACAAACTTACATAGTTGTCATCATCAAAAAGGGGGGAGAATGTTAGAACCTTGAAATTTGATGCTTTGGTTGTGACAACTATACAAGTAAATATTATATGAACTAACCATATTTGCAGGAGAAGATATTGTTTTACTCCAGAAATAGTCTAACAGATTGCAGACCAAATTCCAGATAGAAGCTTCAGTAATATATTTAGTCTATGGTCTGAGTCTAGTAGTGAATTTATGTTACCGAAGTGGTATATGCACGCACACGCAATTTAAAGTTTTTCAAAACATAGTTCATATGCTAAATTTTTTAATGACATTGTTCATATGCTAAAGTTCTTTTGAAACCTTGATATGCCACAAAACATTGAAAACAGCCAGTTGAATAGCATGGTTCAGCCGATTGAATCATGTGCATGTGCACAGTTTACTTTGAATATTCAGACAGCTGACCATGCATACTTAGCCGACTGAATTGGGTCGTTTTTGCATTGTTTTCTTGCCGGATCAAATTTTAATCCATTCAGCTGGCTGATTCGTGCTATTCAAACGACTGAATCTTCATAACGGCTATATTTTGAAAAGACACTTCATTTCAGCGAATAGAAACAACTCTTGATTCAAGAGTTGCTTCCATATTCTTTCATGGCTACTTTCACGAACGATTGCAACTCTGAATCACTATATATAGCCATGAAATCCATTGTTTTAATCACTAATTATGATTCTAATTCTCATTCTTATTGCCTAAACTATCTTGCCATTTGCCTTCAATATTTTATTCTAATCACTTGTTCGTTTAAGCAAACTTCATTAGTGATTTAATAAACTTCCTATGTTCACGAATTACATGATATACTACAAATGAGAAGATTATAGGAAGGGTGTACGTTATTGACTTATCAGTGCTATTCAAGAGCATACTCTATCAGAAACATTTCTACTATTTATATTGGAAGTCTTGTTCGGTTGCTTAGGCGGTTGAAGTCCTATTCTGTTGCTTAGGCGGTTGAAGTCCTATTCTGTTGCTTAGGCGGTTGAAGTCCTGTTCGGTTGCTCAGGTGGTGTAATACCTGTTCCTTCAGGTTAAGTGAGGGTTGATAGTTAAATTCCAAAAGGAGTCTGGGACCGGATGTAGAATGAGAAGCTCGAACCAGTATAAAAATCTCTGGTCTCATTTACTTTATTATTTTACTTTTATATTTATATTCTGCACAAGTAAATAGTTTAGTTAATATTCCATATTGCACGATCCTTGGTCACTTTCACTATCTTGGGTCTATCTAGATTCCAAACTATCGTAACTAAAGGATCTACAGCGACGTCCTATTTTGAAACAACATGACCCAAGCATCTCACTCCCCTCCTTCAGGACTAATACCATCAAAATCAAATCACTAATCGTGTCTTGTGCTCCTCTTTCATCCATGGGTAGACAAAAGTATCATTAATGAACATAAGCAAAACCTACTCAAGTGACTACTCTAATCACAGTCCATGAGATCCACAACATATGCCAACACATTGATTAGTCTGAATGGCATAACCAACCTAAAATCAAGGTAGTGTGTGAAACACTATAATCGGCACACTCATCCAAATTACTCTCAATTGGTGCAACCTCACCGCAGGGTCCAACTAAGAGAACATCCTCATGCTAAAGAGCTGATCGAAAAAGTCATCAACAAATGGGACTACGAACATGTTCGTCATCTCATCCAGCTCACAACAACCAACAAACAACTCCAAAGTGTCATCCGTCCTACCGATGAACACAACAAGTGCATCCTACCCAAAATATACACCCATGGATGAACCATCACCTAAACAGGTCATCGCTCACACCTCTAGTTTCCTAAGCTCTTTGGACACCCCATGCCTTAAAGGCATATCTACTGGTCCAACTATTTTGACCAGATCGTTAAGGAACTCTATCTCTAGATGATGGTAATCCAGTTACCTCCTCAGGTATGGCTGGACACTCTCCAGCTAAAGGCACATATGACATCCTATCATGTGGAATATCGAGCGAATATATAAGGCTCCTTTACTGGCAGTCAATCTTACATCGCATTAGAGTAAATATAATAATCAATAACAATGTGATATAATCATCTGAATAAAGATTCATAAATTTACACAATACCATAATAGAGTTTATACAACGTAAAAGTAAACTATACTGGTACACTTTCTTATAATAGCAAATCAACACCGTCAAGGCTCCACAGTGTCATACAATGGAAATATAACAACAAATGCACATATAAGTATAGATAACCGTCACTTCATGTCGGTCCACCTATAGAACTCCATAATCATCCACCTGCTCTTAATCTACTCATTTAAGAGTACCTGATATAATAAGAAGCAAAGCATACAAGCTCGAGTCAGACAACAGTCTGGTCTGAGCGATATCAAATCTCAAAATATTATAAAACTCGATAATATACGGAATAAAGGGTATATAAACCATACATGACCTATCCCTACAACCACAGAGTCAACACATAAACATAAGTAACATGCTACTCTATAACACCGTAAAGAGGTTATACCATACTCAGTATCTGTCCGGGTGCCTAGGTATCTCCACCTATAGTCCCTACTCCATACTAAGTAAACTTCAGGTTTATAGGTATTGTGAGGAATGCGGATTATGGATCTTAAGGCTAGGAATAACACTAGAGGGGGGGGGTGAATAGTGTTTTTAAGAAATTACTAACTCTTTTTGAGTTTATGTTAATTTGAACACAAATGTATGCAATATTCAGACACAGATATAATCACAGAAACAAACAAAGATGCAGAAATAAAGTAAATGTAGTAAAGGAAAGAACTCACCGGATTTTATACTGGTTCGGGGTTACACTACATCCAGTCCCGCACAACTAAGTACGGATTTCCTTTCAAAAGCAATTCAACAATTACAACCCTCGGTTTCAAGGCTACGAGGTACACCCTCCAGAATCACAATCCTTTGGGTAGAGATACTTGATTTCCGGGGCAACAAGTTCACCCAATTGATTTCCAAGGCTACAATCACACCTTTTCTCGCTTGATTGATTTCCAAGGCTACAATCACACCTTTTCTCGCTAGATAGATTACAAAGAAGCCTATAACTCTGAATAGCACTTGGGTCTTGTTGAGATAGTGATAGAGAATCAAACCAGAGATAATCTAGTTAGATTCAATGTTGATTTCGGTAGAGTAATGATAGGATTTTGAATAAGAAAATGTGGAAGAAGAAGAGAAGTGGAAAACCAGAAAAACTGATGTTAAATTCGTTGAAACTAACCCCTATTTATAGAAGAACAACAGTCATGTCCATTCGTGAAAGGTTACGGCGAATAGACTCTTCTTTTGAAATTCAAATTTTTGGTCCTAACTGACACTATGTCGACATGGGGTACTGGGGCATGTCGACATCCCAAAGGAAATTTTGATGTTTTGTTTTTCTTTGAAAATAACCTTTATCTTAGATTAAAACTATTTTAAACTTTATAAATATACTTGACTATAGATAAAATACATAGATGAATATAAAGAATAATATATATAAAATTTTACTATAATTTTATATTTAAATCTAAGTATAAATATATTATAATTAAAAGATAGTTTAAAAAAACGAAGTTTAAAAACAAGAATATTTAAGGCTAAAACATCTTTTTGAAAATCATTTGAAAAGATAATTTTTAAGGCTAAAACATTTTTAAAAACAATTTTGAAAATTATTCTGAAGTAGTTTTGCAAGCTTCTTCCTGTAGAATATCTCATCATGTCAGGACTCGAGAACTTGTACAAAACCAGAATGTTCGTGGGTTTGTAAGCCACTTGTCGTGGGTTCGTAAGCCACTTGTCGTGGGTTTGTAAGCCACTTGTCGTGGGTTGTAAGCCACTTGTCGTGGGTTTGTAAGCCACTAAAAAGGTAGAAATGGGTTCCATCCCAAAAGAAAAATGGAGTGAAGATTTCAGTGCTATTGTGAAGTTTTAACATAATTCTAGACTCAATACTTATCTTGAAATCTTGAACTCTTGATTATCTTGATACTCATGAGTCTTCAATCTTGATATCTTGAATCTCTATACTGTACAGTCTTCATTCTTGGTACCTGCATGGTTAAATCCTGCATATACATATATATCTAAACTATAATGTTAGTATTTATATTTTATAATCTTATTCTAAGGTTGTTGTCATCAAAACCATCAACTCATGGACTAACAGGTATCTCCATCCATACCTACTCCACACTAAGTCAAGTCAGGATATCTATGTATCCCTACCATAATACTTACCTAGTGTGACAACCCTAGGGTGACAAATGACTAGTGAGCAACAATAACAAACAGAGCATCCATCAAACGATACTAACTGTCGCCAAATGTGCTAGATATTTGAGACTCATATGACCCTCTGCAACTGTCAAAGGCTAGTGGAAATCCCAGTTCTCTGTCGTACGCATGTACAGATGGGTCTGTTTCAACCCTAGTATGCTGCCACGACCTAGTACTCTCCCGTACCTGCTTGACACTAGACCCCCTCGGGGTGGTCCAGGGTATACGACCATCGCTACCAGCCCTCGGGTATCACTCGCATATAGTAACCAACTTCAAGCACGACAGAAAACACTCCAAGTCATCAATGATCCCTAGGCACAAACACATCCATCGAGCTCTACTCACTCGATGTGGACTCAAACCCTACTTGCTCACTATAGTTTTTGGGCACGAGCCATAACACTCAACCCGGTCCACTATCCGCAACCTCACTCCAATCCGAGCTGCCATCCTCGATCCTGCTCTCTGCCTGAGCTTTCGATCGAAAAACCCTACTGTCATGCCATCCGAAGCCTGAGGTCCAGCATGATCCATACAGTCCTGATACTATCATCCCAGAGCCTACTCCATACATCATCGAGTCACTATCCACAGTATCAGACTACCAGTTCGAACCACCACATCCCTGCCTCACCATCAAAATCACTAGGTCGAAGCACCACATCACTACCTCACCATCAATATCACTCGTCGTAGGTTAATAACATACAATATCTAAACCGGTCGCATGAGCAAACCATCACGTCGCACACCATGATATTTCATCAATGTCCAAGCCATATATCGTTCAAATCACTAATCGACAGCAGTGATGGACATTGACTACTCTACTATGGTCAGTACCATCCACTTAGTCTTGTACTTAACAGAACGGTTAAGTACAAACCAAATGGAAACGTACGGCATTCACTCTGAAATCCAGATCTGTTGGCACATATCCCAAACCCTCTTCTACAGCTCATCTCATTCACTAGATTTCCATGTGTGTGGAACTCCAACGTACAAGATGCTACCAAAAATCAAATCACCGCTAATCGACGTTTTCAACCAAAACAGCCAAATAACAAACAAACCAAGCAATCAAACATACATCAAAACATCCATACATCCAAACAACCATACATCCATCCAAAACAACATACATACAACATAAAAAATCCATCCATATCAATTTATATGGTAAATAATATTAATAATAGATCTAATCTAATAATTCACTAACTATGGCATGACGATGGAAAATATGCGATATTCTTTATAAATCATTTTAACATAATTATATATTCTTTTATAAATATATAGCTGATGTATAAAAATATTCCATTCGTATAAGATTTTGTTCTGTCTTTATTTTCTTTTTACACTTAATTGTCCGCCTTTTTGTTCAATTTGAGTTGGACATGTGTGGTTTATTGTCAACTTAAAATGTACAGAAAGTCGGATTATCACACGAGACTTTTGTACTCTGATTCAGTACTGGATCTGGAGATTATGGGTTGTTTTATCGAGCACCAAGACATTGGACTCTCACCTAAGAAGACGTAGTAACCTGTAGTCGATCTTCGGTCATCTGCATCTGATGCCCGGTCAACGTCTACAAACGGTTATTGTAAGATTTTTACTACCACTACGCCATAAATGGCCTACTGCAACACAAAAAAAATGTTGGCTCAGGCCCGAAAAATGTTGCCATAGGTCTATGGCAACACTTTTAGGGTGATGCAATTTTTGCCGTTGCCTTAGACCTCAAAGGCAACATTTTGACTATCTAAGGCAACATAAGTAATATTGTTGCAATAGAACCCTATTTGGGTCTATGGCAACACCCATACGTATCTGTAGCAACATTCCAAAATGTTGCTATAGATATGAACTTTTTGAATTTGTGGGGCCCACAATGTAGAGCATATTTGATTTTTTAATAAAAATAAATATTTATTTAATAAAATGCTATTACACAGAATTTGATATTTAAACAGTAATTTATTTAAATAAATATTTTATTTCAACATTTGAAATTGTACAAATTCCTGACTCCACTATTTTACAATACAATGATATATAACACTGATATTCACATATACAGATATTCCTCACTACATCACTCAGTTCACTCATTACATATGCAGTATCAATTTATACATACACCGACACTGACAAATATATGCCGAGCCGAAGGCGAGCCGAGAAGCGGGTCCGGGCGCAGCGCCGGCGGGGGTCCGGGGCACCGCAGTCCCGGCGGGGATCGACCTAACCGGTTAGGTCGAACAAGTGGGCACCGCCCAATTCATCCGATTTCGGAAGATCGAGCCTTCTTTGAAATGACGTAAAATGATGCACAAATGAAGACTGAGCTTAATTCCTATCCTCCATCTCCTCGCCTAAATCTGCTTGAATCCCCTACGGCCAAACACCAAAACTCTACTGCAAACTCTTCAATTTCCAATCACCACATTAGCTTCTCTCCGTAACCAATACACAACAGCACTCTACCATTGTCAAACTCCAAACTCCGTCTACATCTCTCTGCCAACATTCAGGCATCACACTGCCAACTAAAACTCCTCTGCATCACCAACTTCCACCATCACTTCCATAACTTACCAAACCAACCAACCAACCTTCAACCAATACAACTACATCCAGATTCAATGGTGAACCAACCAACCAGATTATGAACTTGCGATGGACTTGCGATGGAGGCACAGGGCATCCAGAAGCAGTACATACCCAGCCAGATTCTGAAACATTAACAAGTGTTAAAGGAGCATTTGCACAAACATATGGGGGGCATACTATCTTATTGAAATTACCAGTACCAAGTGAAGCAACCGCAATCATAGGGGAAAGTACGAAGAGATCAGCCTGGGATCTGCTCTGAACTTGCGATGGAAAGTACGAAGTGAACCAAAATCTCGAGGGCAGCAGTTCGGGTTTTGGGAGAAATTAAGGCGCTAGAAGGGTTTTCAGGTGAAGTGGTCTAAAGGAGAAAGGTAGAGGGGTTGGTGGCGAGCAGGTCTTCTGTTGGAGGCGAGAGCTGATGGCGACGACAGCGGTGGCAAAAGGGGTTTGAATGGAAAACTTTGTTTGGCTTCGGGTTTTGGTGTCGTGACAGGGCTCTGGTTGGAGCTAGATGGTCGCGATGGTTAGGGGGTAGCTGGGAGGAGGCGACTGGGAGGAGGCGAATGGGAGGAGGCGACTGGGAGGAGGCGAATGGGAGGAGGCGACTGGGAGGAGGCGAATGGGAGGAGGCGAATGGGAGGAGGCGACTGGGAGGAGGCGAATGGGAGGAGACGAATTGAAATGAAAACCAAAAGGGGATCTGAACTAGTTTAGGCGGGAAAACGAAATTTTGGGCCAAATTGCAGTGGTGATCCATTTTAACAACCAGATTAAATGTAGATCGTTGGATCGTATTCACGCGGATTGCTAATTTTATTAATTTTTTAATCTGAATACATCTATTGCAACACTATATAAAAATGTTGCATCGTGTTACACTTGTTTAGCTAGAGCAACACATTTTTATGGCTAAGGTAACACCAAAAATGCAACGTTGCAGTAGGACCAAAATTTTATAGCTGTCGCAACATTTTAGCTGGCAACACCTTGCAAAAGTGTTGCAGAAGGTCATTTATGGCGTAGTGTACCTTTTAATGTTATATCGTATTTAATGTTCCATTTGGATACCATAATATCCTTTTTACCGACTTCCAATGTTCACTTAAGGGTAGATGCATAAATTGGCACACTTTATTGATGTTGAATGCTATTTCTGGTCTAGTTATGTTTGCATACTATAATGCTCCGACAATACTCCTGTATTCTTTTCCATTTGCTATTGGTTTACCTCTATGTTTGGATAGATGTAGATTGCTAATCATAGGTGTTGGCAGAGACTTAGCTTGATGCATTTTTGTTTTGAGAAGTAGGTCCTTGATGTACTTTTTTGGCATAAGTGTATCTCTGAGCTTGACACTCTATTTACTTCTATCCCTAGAAAGTACTTGAGTTTACCTAAGTCTATTATTGAAATTGCTTGTCTAAATATTGAACTACATGATTGATCTCCTCTACACTACTTCTAGTTATTATGAAGTCATCCACATATATTAAAATGTAAGTTGTAGCATCCTTGTCAAATTTAGTGAAAAGAGAATTATCAGACTTTGCTGGTTGATAATTTAAACTGATGAGTGTTGTGTTTACTTTGTCAAACCATACCCTAGGAGCTTGCTTTAGTCCATATATTGCTTTATGTAGCTTGCATACCGCATCATTCTTTCCTGATTGTCTGAACCCTTGCGGTTGTTCCATGTATACCTCTTCTTGAAGTTCACCATTTAAGAATGCGTTTTTCACATCTAATTGTCTAATATCCCATCCTTTGTGTAAAGCTATGGTTAAGATAACTCTTGTGGTGGTTGGTTTGACCACTGGAGAGAAAGTTTCTTTGAAGTCAAAGCCATGTTGTTGAGTGTAGCCTTTTGCAACCAATCTTGCCTTATATTTCTGAATTGTACCATCTAGATTCCTTTTTATCTTATATGTCCATTTGCACCCAATAATGTTTTATGTTTGGGTAGAGAAACTAGACTCCAAAATTTATTTTTCATCCGGGCATTGTATTCCTTATCCATTGCGTCTCTCCACCTTTTATTGCTAACTACTTGCTCAAATGTTTCTGGCACTTCAATATTTGCACTTGCAACCTATAGTTTTGGTTTAAATATTCCACTCTTGGACCTTGTTATCATATGATGTCCTCTTGTTGGTTGTTCTTGATGTATATCAGTTATTTGTTTTGCATTTTGCTCTTGATTATTTTGTTCACTGCTTGTTTGTTGATTACTTACATTTGATGTAGCTTGTGCAGGATATGTAGCTTGTGCATGTTGCTGGAGTGATTTGGAATTGTCTCGACCTAATCCATAGTGGTACATAGTGTGCCGAGCATCTGGATCACTCTGGTATTCCTCTGCATGCTTCTCACTTTCATTGTTGGACACAATTGGAATAGGTGGGATGGATGACTTTGGGTTGTATACTTTGCTTGTGGTCTTCATACTTGAGATTGCAAATGGAAAAATGTTCTCATTAAATACAACATGCCTTGAGATGAATATCTTTCCATTGCTATTCAGGCACTTGTATCCTTTCTGATTTTTGGCATATCCTAAGAAGATGTATGGTGTAGACCTGAAATTTAATTTATGTGAGTTATATGGTCTTAGTTGAGGAAAACATAGGCACCCAAAGGTTTTTAAATTCCGATAATCTGGTCTTACAATGCGTTACTACCATTGGACTTTTGCCTTCTAAAACTTTAGTGGGAAGTCTATTAATCAAGTAAACTGTAGTTGCAAATGCATCTGGTCGAAATTTCAATAGAAGTGATGTTTGTGCAAGTAGAGTAAGACCATTTTCTACTATATGCTTGTGTTTTCTCTCAACTAAACCATTTTGTTCAAAGGTATATGGACCTGTCATTCTGTTCACTATCCCTTTCTCTTGAAAGAAATTTTTGAGTGGCTTATACTCTATGCCCCCATCAGTTTGTATTACCTTTACCTACCGATTCATTTGCTTCTCCATTTGATTAATGAAATGAATGACTACATTATAAATTTCAAATTTAGATTTCATAAAGTATATTCATGTATGCCTGGAATATACATCTGCAAATGATATATAATATTTGAATCAATATTCAGAGTTTATGGGTGTTGGTCCCCATAAGTCAGTTGCAACAAGTTGCAGTGGCTTGGTATATTCACTTTGTGATTCTGGGAATGTCAACTTGACACTTTTTCCCTTTTGACAGTAAGTGCAAACATAGTGTGAAGGTGTGTTTCTAACAGTAATTTTATCATCATCTAATATCTTCTTTACAACCTTTACACTACGATGCCCTAATTTATAATGCCACACATCAAAAGGACTTCTAGTAGATTCGGGTAGACTTGATTCTGCTATATTGCACTGCTTTCTTGGATTGCTTGAGTAATTAAGATTTGATAAGTTGAGTCTATATAGTCCTCCGTGTGTATCACCCTACAATAAAATTTGTTTACTCTGAATATCCTTAACTGGACAATGATTTGGGTAGAATTCAAAAAAATAATATCACTGTCTTATGCAAATTGTGATATACTAATTAAGTTTTTCCTAATTTTAGGGACCTTAACAAGTTATTAAGATGCATAATTCATTGACCTTTAATTTATGCATTTCCGGTATGTGTGACGTTAATGCAAGTGTCATTACCCATATAAATAGAATGTTTACCCTATACTCCTTATTGTATAAGTTCAGATTTTGCAGATTGTTGTTGACATGGTGAGTTGCACCTGAATCTGGGTACCAACATTCACTCTAAATATCCTCTGGTCTGCATCACCCATATTTAGGTTATATGCCTTTGGTTCCTCTATTATGTTTTTTGATTCCTGCTGCATACTTGCTAAATTTGCATTCATGCTTTGATTTCTTTGGCCCTGTGTTCTAAGATGCATTGTAGCTTGAATCAAATCTAAAGTAGCATTTGCTTGCTGTATGTCACAGTTTTTCACATATTTGACATTTTGGTCTGTTGTTATTCCACCTGCCTCCTCTTCCTCTGAATCTGTCTGATTGGTTTCTTCTGAAATTTTAATTTCCAGTGTTATTCTTATTGTTGAAATTTCTTTATTAGTTTCTGTTTCTTGAATTTGAATCATAGTTAACTGAGAGATCTGTATCTTGTGACTTTTCTGCTTTATTCTTCCTTCATGAGTGAGAAGAGTGGCATGTACATGTTGAAGTGTTGGTGTAGTTTCTCGTGATGTGATAACTGCAACAACAACTTCGTATTCTTAGCTCAGACCATTCATAATACATAGTATATGTTCTGTGTCAGATACTTTGTGACCGACAGCTTTAAAAAGGTCATAATATGTTTTCATTTTTGTAAGATATTCTCTCATTGACAAGTTGTCTTTTCTTTGATTTTGCATTTGTCTTTTGTAATGCATGATTTTAGCTGATGATTGAGAATTGAAAATTTGTACTATTGTTGACCAAATCTCTTGAGCAGTTTTGCACCCTACTATTTGTGGTAAAAGATTGACACTTATTGATGATAATAACCAGGCACTTAATAGGCTGTCTTGTCTTGTGTAAGTGATGTATTCTTTGGTCCTAATCAACTTTCTTTCGCTGTCTACAGTGTATCTCTCTGGAATGGTTGTAGTTCCAAGAATGAGATCTTCTAATCCATAGCCTCTTATGGCTGTCTCAACCTGAAACTTCCGAAGAAGCTAGTTGCCTTCGTCGAGTTGAATGGTGATAAGTTGGCTTTGGGGTTAATGACGGACTTTAGTGGATCTGTTGTGCGGAAATTCAATTAATCTGCACCAACTCCAAAAACGCAGCGGAATGCTAAAGCGCGGAAACAATCAAAAGAAGGATCTAGCTTGTCGATTAATTATCAACCGCCAATTCAATGAAAAATAATCACCAAAGAAAGAGAAACAGAAGAGTAGAGAACATAGAGATTTAACGTGGTTCGGCTAGATTGCCTACGTCCACGGACCCAACAACTATTATTTATTTCATTGAAGAAAGAGAGTACAAAAGAGAGAGTACAAATTTATAGGCAGTAGTGGAGAGACTAACCTATAATTACAAATTGAATAATCAATTTATCCAAAGACTTGTTTACGCTCAAAACCCCTAATTGATTGACTGCAGAAATTAGGGTTTACTGAAGAAGAGGATAATGGTGGATGCTCTCTCACACTCACACAAATATGAAGATGAACTTCCTTCATTTAAATAGGCATGAAAATGAAGGATGCTTGGGGATGAAGAAAATTAATTTCCAGATTATGTTTGAAACCTTTCCGAATATCAATGATTTGATTTCTATGTAAATGGATAATGGTGATCTTGGTTTCCATAATTTTCCTTTCTTGAATCAATCTCCATCAGCAATCTTTTCTTTCTTCATATAACAAATTATTTGACTAATTAATTGGTTAGCAATTAATTAGTTTCCTTTCTCTAAAAGATATCACATATATCCTTCCTCTTTATCTTTCCATATATAGCCTAATTAATTAATTGAATGAATCAATTAATTATTTTCTTGTCTTCTTTAGAAATATTTGAATCACATAAATTCAACACTCCACCTTGATTCAAATATAACAATCTCTCTACATCACCACATCTCGACAAATTGTTGGGTCTACGTCAACAAGCTCAATGTGAACTAGTTTGGGCAATATTGCCCAAAAAGACCTTCCAAATCTTTCCCAAGCACAAGAAAGATAGTATGCACATCAACAAACAAAATGCATACGAGCAAATACCAAAATTCTTCGACAAATCCGATGTTGGAGACGAACATGTAGATATTAATCTTTGAGAGACCAATAGAGATTTAACAACGCGCTTCACCTTCTCCATTCCAAATTGAGTGAGGACATACTCAATATTATCTACTTCAATCTCCTCCACAAGAATTTTGCTAGACTTTCCAAATTCAACATCAACAGACTCACCAACAAGCTCCACAACGTTCAAAGCATAAGATGAAGAATCATCGCTACAAATATGCTTACAAATAGGGCCAACTGAACTAAAAGGTCTTTCCAGCAAGTGAGCTCCACCTAGAGTCTGAACCTCTGTATTCTTCTCATCAACCATGGTATCATCGGAAATACTAATATCTCTCCTAATATGGAAACAATCTGATGACTCCAAATGTGTTTGGAAATTTTCCGTCCTCCCAATGTCTTCACTTGATAGAGGCTCCACCTTCAACAAAGACCTCTCATCAAATATCGCATGCCTGCTAGTCACAATTCTCCTACTTGTTTTACACCACAACCGATACCTCTTCACTCCTTCTCTATAGCCTAACAAAATATGCTTGCTTTCTCTAGGCTTCAACTTATCATATCTCTCATCTTCTAAATAAGCTAAACAACCAAACACTTTAAGGAATGAATAATCAACAGGCTCTCTTTTCCATATCTCTTTTGGGATCTTCATATCTATGGAAATAGAAGGTGTGCAGTTGATGAGAAATACTGCCATAGATATCGCTTCTGCCCAAAATCTCTCTTCTAGACCAGCAGTCGTTCTCAAGCTTATAGCTCTCTCCCATAATATCCGACACATGCTCTCCGCCACTCCATAACTATGTGACTCAACAGAAATAGAAAAATCTCTAACAACATGCTCGGACCCACAATAGTTAGTGAATTCTTGTGACATAAATTCACTATTATTTCCAACTTTGAGAACCTTCAAACGCTTTCTCGACTGCTTCTCTACCAAGGTCTTCCACTTACAAAATTGGACAAATATTCCGTCTTTGGCCTTTAAGAAATAGACCCAGACCTTACGTGAGAAATCATCCACAAATAAGACGAAGTAACTGGCTCCACCAAAAGATGCAACTGGGGTGGGTCCCCGCACATAAGAATGAACATACTCTAGAAACTCTGTAGCTCTAGGTCTTCCAACATCAAATGTGACTCGCTTCTTATTTCTAAAAGAACAATCTCCACAAGAGGTAGGCTTCAACTGACAAACATCATCAATCAACCCACGCTTCTTTAATACTTCAAGACTCTCCTCATCAACATGACCTAAACGAAGATGCCATAATTGAGTAGAATCTAGAATACTAGAATCAGTAGAAACTACTGATTCTTCTAAGACTATCTCTTCATGAAGAACATAAATATCATTAACTCGCACCCCTTTCATCACTACCAAGGAACCCTTCGCCACTCTCAAATTCTCTCCATCTATTATTATCCTCATACCAAGTCTACTCAAAGCTCCAACTGATAACAAACTTCTATGCAGCATCGGAACATGTCTAACATCTGTGATAGTCCTAATAACACCATCATGCATCCTAAACCTCACACTTCCAACGCCCACAACATGACAAGATATATCATTCCCCATATGAACTGCTCCACCATCAATCTTCTTGTAACTGACAAAACAGCTCCTATCTGGCGTCATATGACAAGAGGCTCCAGAATCAATCACCCAACTATTATGCTCTAAAGGTGAAATACTGGCTGAAAATAATGATGTATTACTATCACTTCTATCCGCATATGATCTAACTGCTGGCAAAACTGAAGCTTTCTTCTTCTTTTCTCTCTTCTTTCTAAGAGCTGGACAATCCCGTATGAAATGTCCTTTCTTCTTACAATAATAGCAAGCACCCCTTCTAGGACCCTTGAAGTGGGACCTATGCATATCTCTACCTCCAAGGTGCTTCTGGCTTTTATCTCTTCCTCTAGATGAATGAAGTTGTTGCTGAAGAACACCATCATTAGTCTTCACCTTCAATGTCCTAAAAACTCCTTTTCTAACAAATTTGGTGATGCCATAATTTTTCATACCACTACCAAAAGAATTTGCCATTGATAACTAACCTAGAACAAGACAGCTAGCTCTGATACCAAACTGTTGTGCGGAAATTCAATTAATCTGCACCAACTCCAAAAACGCAGCGGAATGCTAAAGCGCGGAAACAATCAAAAGAAGGATCTAGCTTGTCGATTAATTATCAACCGCCAATTCAATGAAAAATAATCACCAAAGAAAGAGAAACAGAAGAGTAGAGAACACAGTGATTTAACGTGGTTCGGCTAGATTGCCTACGTCCACGGACCCAACAACTATTATTTATTTCATTGAAGAAAGAGAGTACAAAAGAGAGAGTACAAAATTATAGGCAGTAGTGGAGAGACTAACCTATAATTACAAAGTGAATAATCAATTTATCCAAAGACTTGTTTACGCTCAAAACCCCTAATTGATTGACTGCAGAAATTAGGGTTTACTGAAGAAGAGGATAATGGTGAATGCTCTCTCACACTCACACAAATATGAAGATGAACTTCCTTCATTTAAATAGGCATGAAAATGAAGGATGCTTGGGGATGAAGAAAATTAATTTCCAGATTATGTTTGAAACCTTTCCGAATATCCATGATTTGATTTCTATGTAAATGGATGATGGTGATCTTGGTTTCCATAATTTTCCTTTCTTGAATCAATCTCCATCAGCAATCTTTTCTTTCTTCATATAACAAATTATTTGACTAATTAATTGGTTAGCAATTAATTAGTTTCCTTTCTCTAAAAGATATCACATATATTCTTCCTCTTTATCTTTCCATATATAACCTAATTAATTGATTGAATGAATCAATTAATTATTTTCTTGTCTTCTTTAGAAATATTTGAATCACATAAATTCAACAGGATCTTCTGTTGGATTTTGTTCAGTGGTGCCGGATCTTGGCTGTGGTGGAGAGGAGTTTGAGGAGTGGTTTTCATGTCCTTCTGCCATTGGTTGTTGGATATGACGTGAGGCTAATCAAGAATTGAGAAAGAAATATGGGAACCAACGATCAATGATGATACTGATGTGAAACTCGTCACACTTTCTAAAGGCTAAAGGTGGTGCAACTGAGAGTGGAGGTAATGACAAAAGTCTGGTTCACTTTTTGGCGAGGCACTACTACTTCAAGAACTAAGTTCTTAACGAGGGTTATTGGGTATACGTGGGGAATACGGCTTCCCTGATAATGAGATTCTCTCTGAAGGGACGAAGATGCAGCCAACTTCAAATGATGACTATTTTTTGATGGAGTTCCGAGAATGGACAAAGATTTGATGGCCATTAGGCATTGAAGCTTTGATACCAAGTTAAGATTCTAAATGAATTCAATTGCAGATTGTAAGCAAGAAGAAGAGTGAGGTAAATTGTATATTCTTTTTATTTCACAAAAAAAAAAATGTTACAACGGCATGTAAGTCTCTTGTACAGCTGTATGATTGAAGATAATATTACATAATTGCCCTTTACAATATGTTATATGTTGAGACTTAGTCTTCTGCAATACTTTATTACGTTATTAATGATGTAATAAGTTTAGTATACCATATTTTTCATCCATATATGTTTGTGGCTTCCGTAATGCCCACTCTTTTTCCTTGAACCTGTAGTACATATATGCGATCTGGGTAAATGAATTCATTGAAAGAGTGCACCACCACGTTCTATTCATAAGAAGATTACAAGGTAAATATTTGAAAACTCATGGAAGCTGAAGGAAGTCTCTGTTAACTATTTAGAAAACAAATCGTTCAAACTTCACCAAACTCTGTACAACGTTTTGCGTTAAAATGGCAACATTAGCAATATCAGCCAAAAGCCTAGACCCTAATGCAATCACAGGAACGACCTCTTTTACACTGGCCAACTCATTGAAGCATGCTTCAATTGTATTTCTACTGTAAGCCTTCAACGCATCTGCAGCATTCTTATAATTCTTAACAGCACAGGCATCCTTTGCTTCTTTAAGCTTAGATTCCCCTTTGGTATAAAGCAAATAACACGTTTCAAGCAAATGCTTTGCTTTTGAAGTCTTCGATACATTCTTCAACGATTCAGATATCGAAGCTTGGAATTTGGCCGCGTTGGAAGTAAGAATATCAACTGAGATTTTCGCAAGTCCACTTGGCTTTGCGGTTTTGCTTCTTAAATCTTGATTGAATGTCCTGTGGCAATAATATTCTGGAACGTGGTATAATTTTAATCGCAAGCAAAGTTTGTCGAGATCACTTACAATTACGGCGTTTGAGAAAAGAGTTTTGGAGATGAGAAGAAATGATATAAGTGTGATCAGGAATAAGTTAGTGTGCTGCATCATTTTTGTTTGTGGGTTTTGTTATTTAGCTACTGATTCATGTGGTATAAATAAATAAATCTGGACGCCTGCACTATATCATGGAATCAAATTATACTTATACTAAGCATTAACATAATCTATAATTAAGGAAGTTGGGTTATCTGTTAAAAAGTAAACAGATTTGTTCATGCATAAAATATGATATAATGTTTTAGATATAGAAAATGGGATTCTGTTGAATGAAGGAGAGTATTATTATTTTTTAATTTTTCTTTCTAATTAATAGATAGAAAAAGAAATTTATAGAAAGAACTTTCGCATACTAAATATTGGGTATACTATAAATAAATAACATTTGCTTCTTGACATTGATATTATTCCAAATCAATCCACAATGTCGGTATACACTGAACAATTCACGCTAAAATTCACTTTAAAACAGCAGCAGGAAATCCTAGGATAACCAAATAGATTGGCAAACAAATAAACCAAATGTACCATATTAATACAATTGATCTATTTTCCATAAAAGGAGATCCTCAACCAACAGATAATACATATTAGTACAGTTGTTGCAACATATATAAGAAAGCCCAACCATATTAAGAGAGATGTCTCTTATGGGATATTGGTATGTCACTAGATAGTCTATATAGAAATCTTGTGATAAAATCTCATTGAAATCAATCAACCATGTTCAAAGTAAATAAATAAGCATAAAAGATAAACGAATTCTGGGCTTCAGAAACATTCGTGTTTCAAAATTAAATTTACAATTGTTCCTGAAAGTGGAAATAATGGACAGGGCTGACTCATGTAATTGAGTTGCCTTAGGCAACTCCAAATTTATATGCAAAAATTTGGGAATACCATTAATGAAACGTGGAATTGAACACAGGACGGTAGTGTGAACAAGCTTACCCAGAACCACTGAACCAGTAAACATTTGTTTGATATAGAATGCAATAGTATATTTATAATTTTATATTCTTTTAACATTCTTCCCCAACCTGTTGCCCTCCATCTAGAAGGTTTCCCTAGGCTACCGCCTGCTCAGCCTAGCCCTGAATCCGGGACCGATAATGGACATGTATTTCCTTTGCAAATGGTGTACTTATAAATATACATTCAGATACTAGAATCCAACAATTCAACATGTATAACAACACCTTTCATCGCTAAATAAATGCATCATCTGTATCATTAATCTATAAGAGCCCGGGATAATTGTTTCTAGGCAAAGTTGGAGGGTACAGTTATTACAAGTGCATGGACTTCAACCATTCGAACTAACAATAAAGCAGCACGACAGCATCGTTGAAAACAGCAAATAAGAGAAAATTTTGTGTTACAATAAACTTGGTATTAATCCTCATATTGCTTGCTTGCAAAACCCATAGAACATAGCTCGCTAAACTGAATTTTAATGCAGAAAAGTATGAATGACAATGTATAGAAATGAGTATTATATTTTAGTCCCACATCGTAACTTTGGAGAGAAATGCGTGAGCACTGGGGTATACAAAAATGACAACGGGCAATGGCTCAAACCATCTTTGCGCTTGGGGCAATGACGCAGCTTATGAGGTTTAACCGAGGCGCGTCAATTGCTGGTTGAAAACTATTTCCAAACCCCCTCTTTGGTTTTAGGTTCAACCTAGAGCCATCGAGAATTTCTGGAAGGGCTTCCTTTAACACAGGGTAAAGCCCTACAATATTGAATTCTAAATATTTCTATTTTAATGCTTTTTAGAAAGTACTTACTGTAATTTAAACTGTATACGAGTTTAATTTACATTTGTACGTTAACACATGGTTTGTGGAGATGTTGCTGTAATGAGGATGAGCAAAAATACTGTACATGATCAAATATTGAAAGACAGATAAAATGAAATTATGTGATAAAAATAACCACAAGCGCACGGCGTACAATTTTAGTACGTGGCGAGTACAAGTCGATCCGTATGGAATTGAATTGATTTATAATTCTATTCAATTAAATTAAATCAAGATTTGAAGTTGTGTTAAGCTAAAAATATGTAAAAAACTAACAAAATGAAAGTGAATAAAAATACGAGAGTGGAAGACAATTTAGAGATAATTTCCTTCTCATGATCACATATATCAACATAATGAAATTATGATATCTCTTTTTTTGGTCATTAGTGAATTTAGTGGATGTGTTTATTATGAATATGAAATATTTGTACTATTAATTAGTCCAACATAAACCATCAAACTTTAACACAGCTTTCAAATCAATTGTTAACTTTCATGAAAATGTTAATGAAATTGAAAATAAAATCTATTCTAAACATGATCTATTTACTTTTGATTAGTAATATAGACCATCAAATTTTGATTTTAAAATCCACTTCATATCAACATCATATGTAGATGAAGAGGTAATTTGTGTTTATGTTTGTTTAAGCATAGCATATTTGGAGTCAACAACATAGACTATCAAATTCAATGCTAAACAACAAAATATTTACCACATCAAACATTCCATTAAGTACAAAAAGAGATCAAAAATTAACAAATATGTTGAATCTACATGATTAAGAGAGCTTCATTACCCCCAAAATTGAAGGGGTTTAGTTTCTTATATTTGTTATCATTTCAACAAATGTAGATTGCAACATATACATAAACAAAAGGAAAATGCAAGCAAAGTAAGAAGAGAGCTAATTAAAATAAAATAAAAGCTAATCTACCTGCATGAAATAAAAACTACACTAATTGCATAAAGTAAGAACAATAATTAAAAGAGCATGAACTTAAATTGCATAAAAATGAATTACATGAAGAAAAAGGCTAAAAAACCATGAAAGAGAGAAAGAGAGTTTATATTTACAATTTGTATCTACAACTAAACTAACTAAAGAGGAGGCTAAAAGCTTCATTACGTGAAACATAAGAGGTATTTATACATGCTTAACCCTAATGCATATTTTAAGGGACTACCCAAAATACCTCTTAGGAAGTGTGACCATCATGTTTTTTTAGTTTCTAAGTAATCCTTCATTGAGTATGCATGCAACTTTAAGCTCCACTAACATGTGCATTAACTCCTAATTGTAGATCAATGTAAGTGGGTAGGTGGGGTCCTCCATGATACATGAATTGATTTATTTCCATCTTCATTTGCCTTCTTCTCTTGCGTATGCATATAAAAATAAAATGTGCAAATAAATATTCTCAATTTAATTCACACACAAAAATGACCATTTGCCCCCATATGAAGATGAATAAATGATGATTTGAAAACAATTGGAATTTTTGTTTAAACATGTTAAAATACACTATATGTTCATTTATTTAATTAAATTTGATTACATATAGGATTAAAAATATGCATATTTACGTGCACATCAAATATCCCCACACTTATCTTTTTATTCATCCTCGAATAAACTAAAATTAAGATAAATCCGTTTTCGTAGGAAACACGATTGCATTGAGCATATGCAACAAGCCGTTAAACCTCTAGATGTCCCTAGTAGGAAGAGTGAAGTCTCATGAGGGTTCTCAGCGGATATTACCCATAAAATTCAAATGCAACATGAAAAATTCCTAAATGCGAGATTTACGTACAAAGATATGGATGCAAGTTTTTGAAAATATTTACAAATGAAGAATTTACTTTTAAATTGACATAAATATGTTAAATATAAGTTTTGGTCATCATCATGAAATTTTAGTCATTTTACTCGTCAACACATCCACCAAAAATTAAGTTATCATCACAATTAGACTCTAGTTTGCTAGTTATTTCGGTTGATAACATAGTGGAACTATGAAATAGATCCTTAGTTGATTATCACAGTTTGCAACGTGGTGTTTCTATTTCTTTTGAATAACAAATCGAATCAAATAAGTGAAAATAGTTGAGCAGTGTATTACTAATTGCTGTTGGGGCACCTAGGGGTTACGTACTGATAGTTATTGGATAACTATGGAATGACTCACTCGATAGTTTTCTGTTGCTTAATATGACTAAGGTCAAATAGAAAATATCGATGCGACTTATGTACATAGTTCTCTCGACTTGAGATTACTGTGGACCTTCAATATGAAAGCTCCGCTGCGATAAAAATCAAATCATGGCATGACGTCCATCGAGTGACTATAGTTGGGTCGAGTAAAAGTATTGAAAATGAAGCACTATTCAAGGAAGGATTCGTCTCCTCGATTATATGGGGTTAGTATCAAAGTCAACTCAAGTCAACTCAAAGTCTCTGGTCAGAACATTTCGGTTAATAATAATTGTTATTATTGAACCAAGGATTATGTGTTTAGACTATAGAGTTGAATACAGACGATATTAAAATTTTGACCATTATCAAATCCCATAAGTCCAAAGCGATATAGTTTTGACGAAGAGAATTGGTGTAAATAAATGTCACAATCGGGTAATGCTTACTAAACTAAAATTGTATTTTACCGAAACCGAGTAAGCGATAAAATTGGTCATAATGTCACACCACCTGCTAAGTGACGTGTGAAAGTTAACATTCGAATAGTTCGATGATAGTTGTTGATCAAATTTACGCCCACGAGTTACACAACCAAAATGATGAATTCTCTTAAGACCAAACGATTTAATTAGTTTACAATTGTTATAAATGAATTAAATTAATTAATATTTATGAAATATTAATTATAAAATTTGAATATGATTTGAGAAATAAATAACGTTATATATATTTATAATAGTTATAAATATATTGATCGATATGATATTGATAACAAATTAAATATAATTGTATATATTTAATTTGGGCTAAATGGGCTCATGGCCCATGATGTTATAAGGGAGAAATCGGCTGGTTTGGGCAGATATAGGAGGCGGCTAAAACATAGGGATAGGCTTGGAGATAGATGGTTAAGATTAACAAAGAATAAGTAATAAGATTAACCTATTTTCTCTCTTATGCAATCATATATATATGTGTGTGTATGTGGGGGGGGGGATCTCTAAACCGTAATCTCCTCACCTTTTTTTGCTGCCATTATCATCTTGTTTGCTGGCTGAAACTCATCCCCAAATCAAATACCAAAATCTCAAATCAAATTCGAGTTAAATCCAAAGTTATTCGATAGTGAAAGGTTGGTGATTCCAAACTAGCAATCTGGCGGATCGGGAGATATCTAGAGAAGAGGCATTCATTATTTCAACGTGAACTCAAAGACATTTGTAATAGGTAATATTCATTCATATTATAGATACGAGTACATATGCACGCCCAGGTGGGCCTGCATTTAATCACAACGTGCATGCATTTTTTGTTGTATCTGTGGAAGTAAATTTGGTAGTAGCATCCCCATATTTGAACTATGCCTAGGCAGAAGCCGCTATTTTTTTTGTCAGACTGTAATAACTTCTTCATACTAACTTAGAATCAGGCGAGACTTCGACCGATGAACTCCCATGAACTCCCATCTAAATTATGGACAATAAGGAACACTCAGATACTTCATCCAGTGAACGTATACCGTAGTTCTCCACGGTGATTAACATTTGTACTTAGAAATTAACATGCTACATCCCCATATTTGAACTCTGCCCAGGCAGAAGCCGCTATTTTTTTGTTCATACCGCAATAAATTCTTCATATTAACTCGGAATCGGGTGAAACTACGATCGATGAACTCCCACCTAAATTACGGACAATATAGAACACTCGGATACTTCAGCTTATGAATGTATACCGTAGTTCTCCATGGTGATTAACAGTTGTACTTAGAAAATAACATGTTATATCCCCACTTCAATCACTCTAGTTCTCCATGGTGACTAATAGTTGTACTTAGAAAATAAAATGCTACATCCTCATATTTGAACTCTGCCTAGGCAGAAGTCGCTATTTTTTCTTTAGACTGCAATAACATCTTCATACTAACTCGGAATCAAGCAAAACGTCGACCGATGAACTCCCACCTAAATTACAGACAATATGGTACACTCGGATACTTTATCTAGTGAACGTATACTGTAGTTCTCCATGGTGACTAACAGTTGCACTTAGAAAATAACAGGCTACATCCCTGTATTTGAACTCCGCCTAGGCATAAGTCGCTATTTTTTTGTTCATACTACAATAACTTCTTCATACTAACTCAGAATTGGGTGAAACTATGATCGATGAACTCCCACCTAAATTACGGACAATATAGAACACTCAAATACTTCAGCTTATGAATGTATACCGTAGTTTCCATGGTGATTAACAGTTGTACATAGAAAATAACAGGTTATATCCCCAGTTCAATGCTCAATGTAGTTCTCCATGGTAACTAATAGTTGTACTTAGAAAATAACAGGCTACATCCTCTTATTTGAACTCCGCCTAGGCACAAGCCGCTATTTTTTTCTCTAGACAGCAATAACTTCTTCATACTAACTCGGAATTCGGCGAGACTTCAACCGATTAACTCCCACCTAAATTACGAACAATATGGAACACTCAGATAATTCATCTCGTGAACACACACTGTAGTTCTCCATGGTGACTGACAGTTGTACTTAGAAAATAACAGGCTACATCTCCGTATTTGAACTTCGCCTAGGTAGAAGCCGTTATTTTTTTTCATACTGCAATAACTTCTTCATACAAACTCGGAATTGGACGAAACTTCGACCGATGAATTTCCACCTAAATTACAGACAATATGATACACTCGGATACTTTATCTTGTGAACACACACTGTAGTTCTCCATGGTGACTAACAGTTGTACTTGGAAAATAACAGGTTATATCCTCACTTCAACGTTCACTGTAGTTCTCCACGGTGACTAATAGTTGTACTTAGAAAATAATAGGCTGCATCCTCATATTTGAACTCCGCCAAGGCAGAAGCCGCTATTTTTTTCTTCAGACTACAATAATTTCTTCATACTAACTCGGAATCAGGAAAAACTTTGACCAATGAAATCCCACCTAAATTACGGACAATATGGTACACTCGGATACTTCATCTAGTGAACGCACACTGTAGTTCTCCATGGTGAATAACAGTTGTACTCAGAAAATAAGATGCTACCACATCCCCATATTTGAACTCCGCCTAGTGCAGAAGCCGCTATTTTTTTGTTCAGACTGCAATAACTTCTTCATACTAATTCGGAATTCGGCGAAACTTCGACCGATTAACTCCAACCTAAATTACGGACAATATGGAACACTTGGATACTTCATCTTGTGAACGCACACTGTAGTTCTCCATGAGGACTGACAGTTGTATTAGAAAATAACAGGCTACCAAATCCCCATGTTTGAACTCCGCTTAGTGCAGAAGCCGTTATTTTTTTTGTTCAAACTGCAATAACTTCTTCATACTAAGTCAGAATTAGGCGATACTTCGATCGATGAACTTGAAAGGGAGTGCGGATTAAGGACCTTAAGGCTAATTTAACACTAGAAGGGGGTGAATAGTATTTAATGGATTCTAAGACTTATATGGACTAAATTAAAATTATGACACAAACAAATGCAGAACTTAATCACAGAATCAAACACAGATGCAGAAAGTAAATAAAAAGCAGTAAAAGGAAAGAACACACCGGATTTTATACTGGTTTGGAGTTACCCTACGTCCATTCCTGCACCAAGGCAAACACCTCGTACAAATTTTTATTATACCAATGTCGAGATTACAATCCTCAATTTCTAAAGGCCTTGAGGTACCGTCCTGTCTTCGAGTCCGGGGCAAACTCTCTTAATTTACGGGACACAAGATCACCCAATTTATTTCCAGGCACAACCACACCTTATAGAGAGACTCGATAAACTTTTGATTACAAATTGATCCTATAACTCTGAAAAGCACTTTGATCTTCGAGAGAGGGCAAAGAATCAAACAAGAATGAGATTCTAATTTGATTCACTTGAGAATTCGGCAGAATTTCGGCACGATCTTAAAAATATGAAAATTTTAGAATATGGTTTTGTGGAGGAGTGAAGAAAATAGTTAGATAAAATATTCGTTTGTGAAGGCTATTTATAGACCAGTAACGGTCATAACCATTCGTAAAGAGATTTAAACGAATAGACACTTCTTTTGAAAATGGAAACTTTTGAATTTAACGGTCATCATGTCGACATGGGGTATCCCATGATGTCGACATCCTTTAAAAACAATGTATTTTTTTTTGAAAATGGTATTGAAAGGAAAACAAGATGAAATGATTCTGGAGTAAAATAAACTAATTTTCCTATGTTTTAAAATAAAAAAGAGTAGAAAAATATATTTTTAGAATGTATATATAAATTTGATTTTAAATCTCAGGTATATATATATATATATATATTATAAAAGAATATTTAAAAAATCAGAAGATAGTTTCAAAAACAAACGAAGTTTAAAACAAGAGTTTATTTAAAAACAAAAACAAAAAATATTTTAAGGCTAAAACATCTTTTTGAAAATCATTTGAAAAGATAAATTTTGAGGCTAAAACATTTTAAAAAGCAGTTTTGAAAATCATTTTGAAAAACCATTTTGAAGTAGTTTTGCAAGCTTCTTCCTGCAGAATATCTCATCACATCAGGACTCGAGAACTTGTACAAAACTAGGATGTTCGTGGGTTTGTAAGCCACTTGTCATAGGTTTGTAAGCTACTTGTCGTGGGTTTGTAAGCCACTACGAAGGTAGAAATGGGTTCCATCCCAAATGAAATTTGGAATGAAGATTTCCATGCTATTATGAAGCCTTAACAAAACTAGACACTTATCTTGAAATCTTGATCTTGATACTCATGAGTCTTCAAACTTGATTTCTTCATTCTTGATCTTTATAATGTACAGTCTTCAATAATCAGTACCTGCCTTATAACATTCATATATATCTAGACAATAGTGTTATTATATAAGTTATAATAAAATAAGTTATAAAGGTTGTTGTCATCAAAACCACTATCTCCAGTTTCTAACAATATCCCCCCTTTTGATGATGACAACCTTATAAAATATACTTACCACTTTGATCATACCAACAACTCCCCCTTACACCAAGCCTACTTTATTTTATATAACTTCTCCCCCTTTGTCATCAACAAAAAAAACCTATAAACCTTGAACTTAATAGAAAATGAGATAAACAAACGTATGACAAAAGGATAATAACTATGTATGAGTTATATAAAATATAGCATCCTAAATTAAATGGAATTCAAGATTATTTATACACTAAAGATTTTTTTTTAGAAGAACATTAGTTTTATTAAGATAACATTTATATACAAATTAACAAACCAATATATAATCAAGAAAGAGAAAAACAAAAATGAAAAACGCTAACGAGGACCCTTAACTATTGGTGATTTATGGACCGAACAGTTTGGATAGTAGAGTAGAAAGTTTCCACGTTGTTCGATCAAGTTCCCATTAGCGTCAAAAAAGACCTCTCCAATGCAAATTACGCCATCGTCTTCGTCCATATGAACATCCGGATTCGGCAGAGGATATACTTCTTCTTGATCCTCTTGTGGTTCTTCTAGAGGCTCTTCTTCTTCAGAATCCATGGCTTGTGATGATTCTTCGATGACAATGGGATCGGCATGGTTATCCATAAGGAAGTTTTGTAAATTCCTAAGGATTCTGCCTTGCCTATCTTGTTCTCTAGCCATTCGCAGTTGAATTACTTGAATTTCCATCATCATTTGAAGCAAATCTTTCATCTTCTCTTGTAATTTGATGACTCGTACGTGTGTGGAACGTTGAAAAGGGCCAGAATGAGGAGAAGTGGGTGAAGAAGGTTCATTATTAGAAGAGGAAGCCATTAATTTACTGTTTTAAAAGTTTATTATAGAGAATAGAACAGAGAAAAGGAGTAAAAGTCGAAATATATAAATATATAACCAAATAACTAATTTTAGAGGGAGTTTAAATTTGAAAATCTCGACCTCTATGTCGACATAGGGGGGTGGGTCATGTCGACATGCCCAGTTCAATTTTTGAGAAATTTTTATTTATATTAATTATTAACTATACTTGTATTATTTATAATTTATATTTCAGTTAATGAACATATACCTAATTCTCTTCTAAATTTAGTAAAGATTTGTTCATTTAATGGTTTGGTTAATATATGAGCAATTTGTTTTTCAGTATTAATATATTCAAGAGTTATGACTTCTTTACTTATATTATCTCTAAGAAAATGATGTCTAATATCAATATGTTTTGTTCTAGCATGATGAGTTGGATTTTTAGATAGGTTTATTACACTAGTATTATCATAATAAATTGGTGATTTAGTTATAGTTAAGCCAAAATCTTTTAAAGCTTGTTGCATATATATAACTTGAGAACAAGCCAAAGCAGCAGATATATATTCTGCTTCAGTTGTTGACAAGGATACAGTATTTTTCTTCTTACTAAACCAGGAAACCAGAGAATGTCCTAGAAAGTGACAAGTTCCACTTGAACTATTTCGGTCTGATTTACAACCAGCGTAATCAGCATCACAATATGAAATTAAATCAAATACATCATTTTTAGGGTAAAATAAACCATAATCTAAAGTATGTTTTACATATCTTAAAATTCTTTTAACAACTTTTAAGTGAGTTTTTTTAGGTTGAGATTGGTATCTTGCACAGAGACAGACACTATGCATGATGTCAGGACGACTTGTTGTTATATAAAGCAGCGAACCAATCATTCTCCTATATAATTTTTGATCAACATCTTTTGATTTATCTTCTTTACTTCAAGCTACATTAGTTGTCATTGGAGTTGGTTTCCCACTAGAAGTAGTATATCCAAATTTATTAATTAAATCCTTATCATATTTTTCTTGACTAATGAAAATTCCTTTATCTAATTGTTTGATTTGAAGTCCTAAGAAGAAACTTAGTTCTCCCATATGACTTATTTCAAATTCTTTAGTCGTTATATCTGAGAATTCTTTATTCATTATGTTATTAGTTGACCCAAATATTATATCATCTACATATATTTGTATTAATTGAATATCATTTTTGTTTCTTTTAATAGAAAGAGTTGTATCTATTTTACCAATTTCAAAACCAGATTGTAGTAAATAAGATCTTAGTCTTTCATACCAGGCTCTAGGAGCTTGTTTCAGACCATATAAAGTTTTCTTTAATCTATATACATGATTTGGAAATTTATTATCTTCAAAAAGTGGAGGTTGTTCAACATAAACATCTTCTTTTACAAAACCATTTAGAAAAGCACTTTTAACATCCATTTGATATAACTTGAAATTATTGTAGTTTGCGAAAGCAAGTAGAATCCTGATAGCTTCTAGTCTTGCTATGGGTGTAAAGGTTTCGCCATAATCAATTCCTTCTTCTTGACAATAACCTTGCGCAACTAAACGAGCTTTATTTCTCACGACCTCACTAAGTTCATTCATTTTATTTTTATAAACCCATTTTGTTCCAATTATACTTTTATCCTCAGGTCTAGGAACAAGTTCCCAAACATCATTTCTGGTGAACTGATTCAATTCTTTTTGCATAGCAAGAATCCATGAATCATCAGATGATGCTTCCTTTGGATTTTTAGGTTCAATAGTAGATATAAAAGCTACATTACTTATACTATTTAGTTGATTTCTTGTTTTAACTATAGATTCAATATTTCCCAGTATATTTTCTATGGGATGATCTTTTAATAGCCTAATTCTTTTATTAGGTTGAATGATTTCACAATTAGTTTCATTAGGTTCATTATTTTAATTTACAAAATCTTCTTCATCTTCTATTTGTACAGTATCTTTAAAATTTTCATCAAAAGATACATGCATTGTTTCTTCAATAGTGTTAGTTCTTAAATTATAAACTCTAAATGCTTTACTTCTATTAGAATATCCGATAAAGATACCTTTGTCGGATTTAGGTTCAAATTTATCAAAATTACCTTTTGTATTAAGAATAAAACACTTAATACCAAAAACTTTAAAATAAGCTACTATGGATTTCTTATTGTAAAGTAATTCATATGGTGTTTTATTAGTTAATGGTCTAATTAAAATCCTATTTAATATATAACAAGCTGTAGCGACTGCTTCAGCCTAAAAGTTTTTAGGTAAGTTACTATCAGAAAGCATTGTTCTAGCACACTCTTGAATCGTTCTATTCTTACGTTCTACCACTCCGTTTTGTTGTGGAGTTCTTGGAATAGAGAAATTACGAGTAATTCCTTTTTTATTACAGAAATTCTCAAAATTTTCATTTTCAAATTCTCCACCGTGATCACTACGAATAGTTTTTATTTTTAAAGAAAGTTGATTTTGAATTCTTTTAGCAAAATTCTTAAATAATTCAAAAGCATCACTTTTAAGTTTAAGAAAAATTGTCCAAGTATATCTAGAATAATCATCTACAATTACAAAAACATATTTATTGTGATTAATTAATTGAACTTGAGATGGACCAAATAAATCTAAATGAAGTAATTCTAGAGGTTTAGAAGTAGAAATCATATCTCTTAATTTAAATGAACTTTTCTTAAGTTTTCCTAATTGGCAAGCATCGCATATACTATCTACTTTAAAGTTTAACTTGGGAAGACCTCTAACTAAGTCAAGTTTTGATAACCTAGATAACAGTTTGAAATTTAAATGACCAAATCTTTTATGCCAAATCCAAGGGTCACTTGTATTAGCCAAAAGAAATAAGTTATCATTTGAAACTTTCATACTAAGGATGTAAATGTTTTTCTTCCTAATTCCTTCAAAGATAATATTTGACTTATTATCTTCGATGTGACACTTATCTTTTCCAAATTTAATTTTAAATCCTTTATCACATAGTTGACTTATACTAAGCAAATTATGTTTTAAATTCCTAACTAGCAAAACATCAGAAATAATAGGAGTTTTAGAATTACCGACATTACCGATGCCAATAACATATCCTTTTGAGTTATCTCCAAAGTTGACCAATCCACCATCTTGATATATAATGTCATTGAGTATCTCGGGATTTCCAGTCATATGCCTTGAACAGCCACTATCAAGTATCCATTTATCTTTCTCAATTTGCACAGTTTGTCCATTGGTTGTTGATTCTTCAAAAGTCATGTAACATGTCTTTTCCTGCATAACAAACCAATTCGGTGGATAGCTTGATTTTTCATAAAAACTATATGTAGACTTATGATACTTTGATGAAATGCATAAATTCAAACTAGTATTAACAAAATTTCCTAAAAATGCCATTTTTAACTTTTCAAGTTTCAGATTACGAAAACTATGAAAACCTATGCTCTGATACCAATTAAAAGGGAGAGCGGATTAATGATCTTAATGCTAATTAAACACTAGAGGGGGGGTGAATAGTGTTTAATGGATTCTAAGACTTATATGGACTAAATTAAAATTATGACACAAACAAATGCAGAACTTAATCACAGAATCAAACACAGATGCAAAAAGTAAATAAAAGCAGTAAAAGGAAAGAACACACCGGATTTTATACAGGTTCGGAGTTACCCTACGTCCAGTCCTGCACCAAGGCAAACACCTCGTACAGATTTTTATTATACCAATGTCGAGATTACAATCCTCAATTTCTAAAGGCCTTGAGGTACCCTCCTGTCTTCGAGTCCGGGGCAAACTCATTTGATTTACGGGACACAAGATCACCCAATTGATTTCCAGGCACAACCACAACCTTATAGAGAGAGTCGATAAACTTTGATTACAAATTGATCCTATAACTCTGAATAGCACTTTGATCTTCGAGAGAGGGCAGAGAATCAAACAAGAATGAGATTCTAATTTGATTCACTTGAGAATTCGGCAGAATTTCAGCACGATCTTAAAAATATGAAAATTTTAGAATATGGTTTTTTGGAGAAGGAGGAGTGAAGAAAATAAGAAAATAGTGAGTTAAAAAATTCGTTTGTGAAGGCTATTTATAGACCAGTAACGGTCATAACCATTCGTGAACAGATTTAAACGAATATACACTTCTTTTGAAAATTGAAACTTTTGAATTTAACGGCCACCATGTCGACATGGGGTATCCCATGATGTCGAAATCCCTTAGTTAAAAACAATGTAAAATTTGTTTTGAAAATGGTATTGAAAGGAAAACAAGATGAAATGATTCTGGAGTAAAATAAACTAATTTTCCTATGTTTTAAAATAAAGAAGAGTAGAAAAATATATTTTTAGAATGTATATATTAATTTGATTTTAAATCTCAAGTATATATATATTATAAAAGAATATTTAAAAATCAGAAGATAGTTTTAAAAACAAACGAAATTTAAAACAAGAGTTTATTTAAAAACAAAAACAAATAATATTTTAAGGCTAAAACATCTTTTTGAAAATCATTTGAAAAGATAATTTTTAAGGCTAAAACATTTTGAAAAGCAGTTTTGAAAATCATTTTGAAAAACCATTTTGAAGTAGTTTTGCAAGCTTCTTCCTGCAGAATATTCCTGCAAAATATCTCATCACATCAAGACTCGAGAACTTGTACAAAACCAGGATGTTCGTGGGTTTGTAAGCCACTTGTCATAGGTTTGTAAGCTACTTGTCATGGGTTTGTAAGCCACTAAGAAGGTAGAAATGGGTTCCATCCCAAATGAAATTTGGAATGAAGATTTCCATGCTATTATGAAGTTTTAACAAAACTAGACACTTATCTTGATCTTGATACTCATGAGTCTTCAAACTTGATTTCTTCATTCTTGATCTTTATACTATACAGTCTTCAATAATCAGTACCTGCCTTATAACATTAATATATATCTAGACAATAGTGTTAGTATATAAGTTATAATAAAATAAGTTACAAAGGATGTTGTCATCAAAACCACTATCTATAGTTCCTAACAATCTCCCCCCTTTTGATGATGACAACCTTATAAAATATACTTACCACTTTGATCATACCATAACTCCCCCTTACACCAACAACTCCCCTTTACTCCAAGCCTACTTTATTTTATATAACTTCTCCCCCTTTGTCATCAACAAAAAAACCTACAAACCTTGAACTTAATAGAAAATGAGATAAACAAACATATGACAAAAGGATAATAACTATGTATGAGTGATATAAAATATAGCATCCTAAATTAAATGGAATTCAAGATTATTTATACACTAAAGATTTTTTTTAGAAGAACATTAGTTTTATTAAGATAACATTTATATACAAATTAACAAACCAATATATAATCAAGAAAGAGAAAAACAAAAATGAAAAACGCTAACGAGGACCCTTAACTATTGGTGATTTATGGACCGAACAGTTTGGATAGTGGAGACAAAAGTTTCCATGTTGTTCAATCAAGTTCCCATTAGCGTCAAAAAGGACCTCTCCAACGCAAATTACGCCATCGTCTTCGTCCATATGAACATCCGGATTCAGCAGAGGATGTACTTCTTTTTGATCCTCTTGTGGTTCTTCTAGAGGCTCTTCTTCTTCAAAATCCATGGCTTGTGATGATTCTTCGATGACAATAGGATCGACATGGTTATCCATAAGGAAGTTTTGTAAATTCCTAAGAATTCTGCCTTGCCTATCTAGTTCTCTATCCATTTGCAGTTGACTTACTTGAATTTCCATCATCATTTGAAGCAAATCTTTCATCTTCTCTTGTAATTTGATGACTCGTACGTGTGTGGAACGTTGAAAAGGGCCAGAATGAGGAGAAGTGGGTGAAGAAGGTTCATTATTAGAAGAGAAAGCCATTAATTTACTGTTTTAAAAGTTTATTATAGAGAATTAATAGAACAGAGAAAAGGAGTAAAAGTCGAAATATATAAATATATAACCAAATAACTAATTTTAGAGGGAAATTTAAATTTGAAAATCTCGGCCTCTATGTCGACATAGGGGGATGGGTCATGTCGACATGCCCAGTTCAATTTTTGAGAAATTTTTATTTATATTAATTATTAACTATACTTGTATTATTTATAATTTATATTTCAGTTAATGAACATATACCTAATTCTCTTCTAAATTTAGTAAAGATTTGTTCATTTAATGGTTTGGTTAATATATCAGCAATTTGTTTTTCAGTATTAATATATTCAAGAGTTATGACTTCTTTACTTATATTATCTCTAAGAAAATGATGTCTAATATCAATATGTTTTGTTCTAGCATGATGAGTTGGATTTTTAGATAGGTTTATTGCACTAGTATTATCACAATAAATTGGTGATTTAGTTATAGTTAATCCAAAATCTTTTAAAGTTTGTTGCATATATATAACTTGAGAACAAGCAAAAGCAGCAGATATATATTCTACTTCAGTTATTGACAAGGATACAGTATTTTTCTTCTTACTAAACCAGGAAACCAGAGAATGTCCTAGAAAGTGACAAGTTCCACTTGTACTTTTTCGGTCTGATTTACAACCAGCGTAATCAGCATCACAATATGAAATTAAATCAAATACATCATTTTTAGGGTAAAATAAACCATAATCTAAAGTATGTTTTACATATCTTAAAATTCTTTTAACAGCTTTTAAGTGAGTTTCTTTAGATTGAGATTGGTATCTTGCACAAAGACAGACACTATGCATGATGTCAGGACGACTTGTTGTTATATAAAGCAGCGAACCAATCATTCTCCTATATAATTTTTGATCAACATCTTTTGATTTATCTTCTTTACTTCAAGCTACATTAGTTGTCATTGGAGTTGGTTTCCCACTAGAAGTAGTATATCCAAATTTATTAATTAAATCCTTATCATATTTTTCTTGACTAATGAAAATTCCTTTATCTAATTGTTTGATTTGAAGTCCTAAGAAGAAACTTAGTTCTCCCATATGACTTATTTCAAATTCTTTAGTCGTTATATCTGAGAATTCTTTATTCATTATGTTATTAGTTGACCCAAATATTATATCATCTACATATATTTGTATTAATTGAATATCATTTTTGTTTCTTTTAATAGAAAGAGTTGTATCTATTTTACCAATTTCAAAACCAGATTGTAGTAAATAAGATCTTAGTCTTTCATACCAGGCTCTAGGAGCTTGTTTCAGACCATATAAAGTTTTCTTTAATCTATATACATGATTTGGAAATTTATTATCTTCAAAAAGTGGAGGTTGTTCAACATAAACATCTTCTTTTACAAAACCATTTAGAAAAGCACTTTTAACATCCATTTGATATAACTTGAAATTATTGTAGTTTGCGAAAGCAAGTAGAATCCTGATAGCTTCTAGTCTTGCTATGGGTGCAAAGGTTTCGTCATAATCAGTTCCTTCTTCTTGACAATAACCTTGCACGACTAAACGAGCTTTATTTCTCACGACCTCACCAAGTTCATTCATTTTATTTTTATAAACCCATTTTGTTCCAATTATACTTTTATCCTGAGGTCTAGGAACAAGTTCCCAAACATCATTTCTGGTGAACTGATTCAATTCTTCTTGCATAGCAAGAATCCATGAATCATCAGATGATGCTTCCTTTGGATTTTTAGGTTCAACAGTAGATATAAAAGCTACATTACTCATACTATTTAGTTGATTTCTTGTTTTAACTATAGATTCAATATTTCCTAGTATATTTTCTACATGATGATCTTTTAATAGCCTAGTTCTTTTATTAGGTTGAATGATTTTACAATCAGTTTCATTAGGTTCATTATTTAAAGTTACAAAATCTTCTTCATTTTCTATTTGTACAGTATCTTTAAAATTTTCATCAAAAGATACATGCATTGTTTCTTCAATAATATTAGTTCTTAAATTATAAACTCTAAATGCTTTACTTCTATTAGAATATCTGATAAAGATACCTTTGTCGGATTTAGGTTCAAATTTATCTAAATTATCTTTTGTATTAAGAATAAAACACTTACTACCAAAAACTTTAAAATAAGCTACTATGGGTTTCTTATTGTAAAGTAATTCATATGGTGTTTTATTAGTTAATGGTCTAATTAAAATCCTATTTAATATATAACAAGCTATAGCGACTGCTTTAGCCCAAAAGTTTTTAGGTAAGTTACTATCAGAAAGCATTGTTCTAGCACACTCTTGAATCATTCTATTCTTACGTTCTACCACTCTATTTTATTGTGGAGTTCTTGGAAAAGAGAAATTACGAGTAATTCCTTTTTTATTACAGAAATTCTCAAAATTTTCATTTTCAAATTCTCCACCGTGATCACTATGAATAGTTTTTATTTTTAAAGAAAGTTGATTTTGAATTCTTTTAGCAAAATTCTTAAATAATTCAAAAGCATCACTTTTAAGCTTAAGAAAAATTGTCCAAGTACATCTAGAATAATCATCTACAATTACA
Organism: Allium fistulosum; assembly: GCA_030737815.1. NCBI lineage: Eukaryota > Viridiplantae > Streptophyta > Magnoliopsida > Asparagales > Amaryllidaceae > Allium > Allium fistulosum. The sequence continues at coordinate 179,504,128 of CM060903.1, forward strand.
AAAACATATTTATTGTGATAAATTGATTGAACTTGAGATGGACCAAATAAATCTAAATGAAGTAATTCTAGAGGTTTAGAAGTAGAAATCATATCTTTTAATTTAAATGAACTTTTCTTAAGTTTTCCTAATTGGCAAGCATCGCATATACTATCTACTTTAAAGTTTAACTTGGGAAGACCTCTAACTAAGTCAAGTTTTGATAACCTAGATAACAGTTTGAAATTTAAATGACCAAATCTTTTATGCCAAATCCAAGGGTCACTTGTATTAGCCAAAAGACATAAGTTATCATTTGAAACTTTCATACTAAGGATGTAAATGTTTTTCTTCCTAATTCCTTCAAAGATAATATTTGACTTATTATCTTCGATGTGACACTTATCTTTTCCAAATTTAATTTTAAATCATTTATCACATAGTTGACTTATACTAAGCAAATTATGTTTTAAATTCCTAACTAGCAAAACATCATAAATAAGACATCATAGGCCCAGTAAAGATCCAATAGGGTAAAAAAAATTGAAATCAAATTTAGAAATGTTCTAAATAAATCAGACATCATAGGCCCAGTAAAGATCCAATAGGGTAAAAAAAATTGAAATTCACCCATAACTTCCGTTACGGGCTAGCCCAGTTCCAACATTTTTAAATGTAAAAATATCCTCACATAATAAGTGGTTCTATTTCAAATTAAGCATTGTTATAACCATTAAACTATTTAAAGGGTATTAAAGTACTTTTATACCCTAACTGTATAATAACTTGACCTAAAAAATAAATAGATTATAAAATAATCCCCTTTGACCAAAAAATAGTATACATAATGAAATCAAATATTGAATGACAAAAGTGCAAGTAATATATTTGTGAGCTATGTGTGTTCTAAGTGATGATAAGGTATACATATTAAATATTGAAAACTAACAAAAGATTAACTAAATAGAATGATAGATTTTTATTAAGGGCGGATAGGATAGCCCTTATTAACTCTGTTTTGTCGGCATTACCCTTTATTGGATGTTGTTTCATCGCTTTCTAGAATTGGTAATTGACAAAATAGATAAAAGTAGGAGGGATTTTTTATGGAGTGGTGATACTCCTAATAATAATTCAAAATGTTTAGTTAATTGGGAAATAGTATGTAAATCCAAAGATAAGGGAGGTTTAGGTATTATAAATTTACATAATTTAAACACTTCTTTATTAGGAAAATGGATATGGAAATCTACAAATAATAATGTGAATTTAATTTGGAAAGAAATAATATCGAATCAATAGTATGATGGTACTTATAATATACAACATATTTCTACTAACAATACAAATAATATTAGACCTGTCAAACGGGTCGGGTCGGGTCATAAATGGGTCGGGTAGAATTTGACCCGTTTCATTCTAACCATAAAAAAACCTAACTTATTCGACCCATTTAATAAATGGGTTGACCCGACCCGACCCGATTATTAGAAGGGTCAACCCGACCCGACCCATTGAACAAAAATTTCAGTAAAAATTTTGCCGAAAAAGAAAAGAACTGCATACTACATAAAAAATGAAAAACAACACTGTAAAATTAAGAAACTGAACTAGATAATACAAAACCACTGTATATAAAACCACTGTAAAACCCAATAAACTGAACTAGATAATACAAAACCACTGTAAAACCACTGCATACATAGGATGAACAACATTTAAGATTGCGGAATTGCTTTGTTCTTATCTAACAGAGCAGCAAAATCACTATATACAGCTACTGCACTGGTAACTACTGCCACAAATATCATGAAGACTGATATCACTCTATCCGTTTTGAAAGCAATGCCATGTGAATCCCTGCACAACAGTTGATTCATATCAGAACAAACAACATATGATATAAAATGACATTTGCACTCATGTATCATGTTATATATACATATGTCATTTATATAACCCCAGCGTAAGGAAGCAGATCTATGATGACACAACTTAAATTGGAAAAACAGAGAACTCATGGACTTGCCATTTATATAACCCAATGAATAATGAGAATATCCCAAGTACACAGACCAAAGGAAGCAATAAGAACAACTAAACAAAATAATAACCGTTTAAAAATGAAATAAATATGATTATAATATGGAAGATATGAAGGTACAGCTTGGCTTAACTGGAAACATGGTAAATGCATATAGTAGAACAGAGAGAAATTGATGTGGATAACCACGAAATGATGGGTATAATAGTAGTAACTAGAAGTGCAATTACAGCAGATATTGCCCACCCAAGATATGTAGATGACACATAAGTGAATAGTATCCTTAATACTTCTTCCCTTGTAAACCTAAAGCATCTAGTGTTTTGCAGACACTATTGTATGAAGGGCTACAACTGATCCAGTAAATATGAATACACTGGTAAAAGATAATACTCCTTATAGAAGAAAATCGGTACAAAAAATATATACAAAAATGCAAGTATATTAAGTCTTCTGAGATATCAAGTGAATAAATCAATCATAAAAAAGTTACTATGCTGCACAAGTTTACAAATAACAATCAAACCTCTTTTAAAGCTGTGATGATATATCCTTGGGTTGCATTATCAGGGTAATGCGTATGATCCCAAATGCTCGGAAGGAAATTAGCTGCCAGAAATATTACAGACAGCAATGTCATTGTAATCGATGCAAATCTCACGTTATCCGAAGATAAAATAAGAAAGTAATTATATCGAAATAATATACTATAAAATTGTACCTTTTACTATGACAAACAATGGTCACCTAAGGATGGTGTTGAAACTAGAGTAAACTGCTCCGTATCAATATGAAATTTGGAAATATCTTCATTTTCTTGTTCTACTTCTGTTGCAATAGCATTCCCATATAACCAATCACGCGTGCAAAGTAACGCCTCCACAATATCATCTTTAAGGGAGCTGCGATACTCGTCTAAAACCCTTCCGCCAATGCTAAATGCGCTTTCGGATGCAACGGTAGTGATAGGCACGGCTAAAACATCTTTTTCCATGAGAGAAAGAATAGGGTATTTAAGTTGTTGAGACTGCCAAAATGAAAGAATGTCGAGTGGTAACTTGCGATCTAACAGTCCATCTTCTAGATATAACTTAAGTTCTGAATTATGAGAACTTTCAGCAAACTCAGAATTTCTATATACATCAAATTCTTCCATTACATCAACACACTCCTGCGAATAAGGCCCCATAAATGAATCACCGCAATCTAATTCTTTTGATCCACTGGCTTCATTATTGCATTCTTTCTCTATTTTTTTCTTGTACTCCTCACAAAGATCTTTTAATTTTGTCTCTACCACCTCAAACCTTTCGCCATAATCATTGCCATAAAGTCTTTTGTAACAAAACTTGACAAAATCCATCTTATACTGGGGATCAAGAATACAAGCAATGCAAAGCAATATACTAAATTCACTCCAATATTTATTGAACTTTAAAAACATGCTACTTGCCATGCTAGACATAAAATCATTGGATCCCATGCACTTTTGCAATGTAAATAAAACCATAACAACTTTCGGAAAAAATAAATTAGAAGTTGGGTATTTGGTTCCAGAAAATAAGCAAGTGGCATCGTAAAATACTTCTAAAAAATCGGCAATTTTTTTTGCTTTCATCCATTCCTCTTGTGTAGGACAATAAATATAATTTTTATCAACGAGCTCTAAACGACAAAGTGCTTGTTTATAATATATAGCACTTTTCAACATAACAAAGGTTGAGTTCCATCTAGTTGGTACATCTTGACGCAAACCTTTGTTACTATTATCCAATGAAAGATCTGCTATACATTCTACAAAATGTTTCTTTCTCGATTGTGAACCTTTAATATACTTGATGCTTTCCCTTATATTGCTTAAACACGAAGCGATACATTTTAAACCATCCTGTACCATCAAGTTTAAAATATGTGCTGTACATCGCACATGCAAATATTCTCCGTTTGCAATCAACGCTTTACGATATGTAAGATGAGATCCTAATAGCTCTACAAATTTATCATTAGAAGAAGCGTTATCTAATGTATAAGCAAATATCCTATCTTCAATGTCCCAATTAAGCAAAAGATTGGATATTTTGCCAAAAATAGCAGCTCCAGAATGGGGTGGTGGCATAAGACAAAAACTTAATAGTTTTTTCTGTAGGTTCCATTCATTATCTATAAAATGTGCTGTTAGAGTGATATAGCCGTCTGTATTAATCGATGTCCATAAATCGGTTGTCAAACTTACCCTCCCCGTACATGTTTTCAAAAAACATTTAAGCTTGGATTTTTCCTTTTCATATAACTTGAGAACATCAGTACGGGATGTATTTCTCGAAAATGATACAACTTTGTCGTTAAGATATGAATGTATATCACGAATACCTTCATAATGAACAAACATAAACGGCAAATTATGTCTAACAATTGCCTTGGCCATTAATTCTCTATATTTATTTTGATTAAAAATAGTTTGACTCTGTTTCAATGCTTTTGCACTTATCATCGAACATCTCGGTATGTGTTTTCTAAGATTGGAAGTACCATACTTACCCCCCCAAATATATGACTTCTTACATTCCTTACAATAACATGTCTTCTTTTCCCCTTCAACGACCTCGTTCTTTTGAAAATATTCCCAAACTTCAGAATGAGTACTCCTAACTCGCTTTTTTCCGACAGAACTATTTACTGAATCGGGTTCATTCTCTAAATCCTCCATAGCAACGTTATCGTATTCAACCGAATCCATAATCTACAAAATTACAAGAAAATTACCAACTAATTGCAGTAATTTAGAAACGCAAAATATCTAAAATAGAGGATGGCAAAATTCATATGAAGGTATGGTTTAGGGAAATTTTAATGTCTAATTCATGATAGCTACAAAATACTCTCTTTTTTGTTTTTAGTTCACAAATTCCACTTTTTTTTTAAAAAAAAGTTTCTGATTAAAAAGACAGAACTGCGGGCACTAGAGCTTATTTACCACTCTTTCAAATAATAGCTTATTAGTTTATCAACTTTATTTTCTTAGACAATGTTGAACTAAATTAGTATTTTGAAGACTAAAAAATTGTATCTAGATTGCTTAGCTTTACTTTGATTAGAAAAATTACAGATAATTGAAACAACTGCATTACTAATTCAATTGTTTTTATGGTTCAATTCTTTATTACGTATGTACACCTGCGCTTACATGGTAATGTAACTTGTAAATAACAAATGGTAAACTAATAGTGACAAAGAAATCTATAAAAAATTTAAACGTGGTGCAAAAAAACAATAAGCGACTTTTCAAAATTAAACCAAATTTGTACTCATTTTTTGTGGCTGGAATAATGTTGTATTACTCAACCAAACTTTTCGTTCCAAATATATTTTGTGACATTTTCGAATAAAATTAAAAGAGTAGTTTTCAGATGACAGTTGTTTCTGTTATGTATACTTTTCCGGTTTATCAAAATCAATTACTTAAAAAACAGAATTGCTCGAAAATTCAGTATTGATGGCATCTAAAAAAAAGAAGGGAAAAACTGATTTTTATATATAATTACCTGAAGAAGATGGATATTCCCGGAAAAGATTTGATGAAGGAAGAAAGAGAGGTGGCAACCAATTAGCAAAAGATTTGAGCAGCTCTCTTTGTAACAATCAAAAGCTACCGAGGCTTTTAGATTTTATACAACCTGAACAAAGAAAATGTTAAAAACATGGTCTATCCAAATTATTTTAAGAACTGTTCCATGGAAAACGATTTTAACACATAATCTCAATACTAAATAGCTTACTCAAATTTAATCCAAAAGTTAAAATTAAATAATGGGTTTGACTCCCACCCCTAATTCTCTCTGTATTACTATCCATATAATGGTTTTTATCGTGAGATTATGTTGATCGAATGATAACTAATAAAAATAAAAAGTAACTGAAATATACTAATCAAAATTCAAGCTATGACAAGTTACCTATTTTATGTTCATTATTTAACCACCCTTTTAAGTTTCGATTCTATCAATGTTGTTTTCCTTCATTGTAAATTACTGTAAAAGATGCTATTGGTGATTAGGATGGTGCTATTGGTGATTTCCTTCACTGTAAATTACTGTAAATTAAAACCAACTAGAACGATAACAAAAATAGATTACCTAGACACGAACTTCAGAAACAAGGCAGATTAGGCTAGAACTTGTGGATTCAGATCTTGAATCTAGGGTTTTCGAATGAACTGAACGATGCAGAGAAATCGCGTTTTCAAGTCACCGGTTTTCGAACGAACTGAACGACGCAGAGAACTGAGCGAATTAGGGTTGGAAGGGTAGACGGTTTGGGTCGGGTTGAGACTGTTATGTGTTAAGGTGTAAACGGGTCGGGTAGAAAATATAAAGTAGAATAAGAGGGTTGGACCCAACCCTTTTAATATTAGGGTAATTGGGTTGGGTAAATGGGTTAGGGTTGGTTTTGACGGGCCTAAATAATATCTCTTAGTTTTGAAAATCAATAATATAAATTATAATATTTATAAATTAGGAATTAATAATGTGGTACATTCGGGGAATAATACATCCTTTTGGTATAATAGTTGGATACCGATAATTCCTTTTAAAGTAGAATTTAATGAACTTTACGAAATTCGTAATTTTAAAAATGTGTTGATTTTAGAAATATATAATCCAAATTTAAATTTTCCAAAGGGATTTAGATTTAATCGTACTTTAGCTAGAAATACATTATCGAAGTTTGCCTTACTTTATGCTAAATTAGAATCATATAACATTGGTAATAAAAACGACATTAAAATATGGTGTTGGATAATAATAAAATCAACACATTATACTCTTTTTATAAATTTCTTAATTTTTTGGGTACAAAGTTGAATATATTTGGATATATTTGGAAAGGTAATACTCCATCCAAAGCTAAAGTACATATGTGGTTAATTATACATAGAAAATTAAGTACTATAGTACTAGTAAAAATGAAAATTATAGTTACTAAGAATAAATGTTTTTTCTATAATGTGGGAATGGAAAATATTTTGCATTTATATTTTGAGTTCCATATCACTAATTATATTCTTATAAATTGTCTTAATATTTTTTCTTTAATATAATTAATAATGATATTACTTGTGAATTATTTTGGGATAAGCTTAGGTTCCATTATAATGGTTTCTATAGGTTAGTAAGTGATACTATTTTTACTATAATATGTTAGTATTTATGGTTTGAAAAGAATCAAAGGGTTTTTAATAATATAAGTACTCCAACAAACAATTTAATATATACAATTGCTTTGTTTTGTGTTAATTGGATTTCAAACCCTAGTTATAATAAAGATAATAATATTATTTTCAATGAATACCTTAAAAAGGTTAAATCTTATATCAATTTAGTTAAGAAAAATGTAGTATTTAAAAAAAATAACAATTGCATTTTAAATACTTTTTTAATTGACATGTATGCCAATAAATCCGATGCTATATTATATTTAGGAAATTAGTCAAATATTAAAATGTTGCAACTTTGGATATAGCATTCATCTTAAAGCTTATGATATTTATTATCAATAATAGACTCAGCTGATTTTGAGGAAATGATCACTCATCTTATTTAGTGGATTATAGTGTTGTATTATTTTATTATGGATCTTAGCTCTCTATGTTTGGGGTTTCGTTTTATTTTATTTTATCACATTGTACGGGATAGGTATTGCTACCTATCAAGCATGTTGACAATTTCTTTTTTTAGTGTAGAATAAAATAAATGAGTGTTCTCCTCTTCTAATAGAGGATCACACATTTCTCTCAAAAAATATTGAAAAGTATTCAAACAAATTATGAAGGAAATACCCATGTTGATCTTTTTGTTACACATTAAGAGCCTCATTTTTTGGTCAACCTCAACTGATTTCTTTTTGTTTCAAAGAACTGTCAGCCACCATTATCATAATGTAACATAAAGAATGGATGAGCAAATTAATAGTGTTTTTTTAACAGAGGTACTTGGATCTTTATTAATGAAAACCAAAAACTGTACAAATATTTCACCAACCCAACAACACATGTTTACAAATCCTTTAGCCATAAGCCCACTAACTCTGCACATGCAAAATAACTTAACTCCCTAACCTTCCTTATTCATAAACTCACTTCATTTAATGCGTCTCGAGTCTTCTGCCTTATGCTCCACATTTCAATAATGGCAATTTCTAGATTTGTCTTCTTACCTTCATCTATCCATCTTTTTCCATCTTTTCTCTGCTAAAAAACTCTGTGCTTAGTTGATCAAGCCTATCTAAGTCTTATGCCCCTCTTCAGCTCCAAAACACAGCGGCTGATGGTTTCAACATCGTTCTAAGGCCAAAGTACTCTCTGCATGCAGCTGCTTTGTCTCAAAAGCTAAGTTTCTGAACTGAAATCTCTTACGGTTCATGAAAATGTATACTATGCTAATCTTCGATATGAATTATTGAAACAGGGTAGCATTTCCCCTGGTAGCATTACATGCTCTTCAACTTCGAATCATTTGATTTATGTAATAGTAGCCTTTAATGTAGTTAAGTTTATGTAACGACCTAGAATTTCAGTCATTTGAATTTGGAGCAGTTAATTGATTTTAAATATTGAAAAGTTAACTTTATAAGTTAAACGGTTTGAATTTTAAAAATAAAGGTTATTTGAATATTTGGAATTGTTTATATAATTGAAAATTGAATTTAATGAGAATATAAATGATTTCAAAAGCGGGTTTAAATTCTATTTGAATAAGAATAAAGATAGTAAACTTTTAATTTATATTTAAAAACGATTAATTTGTTTTTATAATAATTTGTTTTAATTAACATGTAAAATAGCCCTCCGGTGCACTGTCTCGAAATTGGACGAAACTAGTTCCATTGGATCATAATAGTATATTATAGTATGCCTCGAATTTCATGACGATTGGACGCATCGTGTGGGCATGCAAGATCGAAATGCATATAAATTAATTTCATGGATTTATATAATATAATTCGATTTACAAAGCTATCTTCTGTATATGATCGAATTAAGTCTCGAGACAAATTCAAGTGTGTTCGTAATAGGGGTATTATATATAGAATGGTATTCGGCACGCCTCATTTGGAGCTCGAGATTTTCGGACGTTTAAAGCTGGGTATTTTCTAATTTAATATATATATATAGCTATACCCATACCCATACCATACATTAGCCCATAACCATAGTATACGTTCCCATACCCAGCCATACCATTCTCCCCTATATAAAATTGATTTCTACCAGAAGTTGGTTAGTTTTTTTTTAAATTGAATTAAAAAATCCTCTCAGAATTCAACGGCCATGAGCCACCATCGCTACCAGAGGCCATATCAGCCCGAGGTCCAAACTACAAAGTTGATGGTGATGATGTGGTGAACAATGTGGATGGTCTGATTTAGCTAATTCGACTCTAGGCAGGGGAAAATTCTCGATAGACGTTGTGGCGGTTTTGGGTGAAATAGCGATGATTGGCGGCTAGCTGGGCTTCGGCGATGGTGGCGCAAGAAGGGGCGAGGCGGAGCTGGGCGGCGCGCGACGAGTGATGTGACGGTGCGGTGGTGATTAGTGGTTGAAGTCACGTGTTTGTTGGGTTCATTTGCGTGTCTGGGTACGAGCGTGAACGAGGGGGAAAAGATAGCAATTAAGTTTAAATGTTTATTAATTAAAGGTTAATTACATTTTAATTGTTTCAATCGTTCATAAATTCATAACTTTTCCATACGAGATCGGTTTTGAGCACGACGAGTTGCATTGCGATCATATCGACGAATACTACGCTATGGAGTTTCATTGGATGAGTTTGGAAATCGTAGGAAATTAAATTAAAATTGAATGCCTGTTCAATTTTAATTCGAACCGGAGCGCTTTGGCGGCTTATGAAATCAAGGTCTGTTAAATTCACCTTTTGGTTAACTAGTATGATATATAGTTGATAAAAATTGCCGATTGAATGTTTGGATGACCCTTTGTATACGATCCTGCCTCGAAGCGGTTGATTTATATTATTTGGTTATATACTGTATGTGATGCAGGAGGACAGGTTCGAAGGATCCAACGGGATTCCTCACACCGTTGATTTTAATTTTCATATAATTTGACATATGATATATTGCATGCCATATTTGATGACATGGATGACTTTTCTCTATTTAGTGCTATCATAGCACTGGGCCATATTTTTAGTATTTTACTATAAAATGAAGATTTAGTTTTTAAAAGGATTTTAAGTAATTTCAAAATTTATTATGTTTTAATAATTATTTTTGAATTATTAAAAGAAGGAATTTATTTTAAATAAAAAAAGGAATGATTTTGGATATTATAAATTAAGAGTTTTATGAAATATTTTAAATAGAGATTTTTAAACTATATAATAAAGATTTTTAAATTCAAAAAATAAGTCCGTCTTATATAATAAAGGAATACGGTTTTAAAAAGAAGATAGTAACATTTTGGTGTAAAAATTTATCAACCGTTTTATATAAAGTGCAAGATACACACACACACATATTAAAGTTAAATTATAAAGGTGGAAATTTATAAATGTGATAAATTATAAATTTGACATTTTACAAACAAAGTGAAGATTTGTAAAATCATATTTTGTTAATAAAGGGATAAATTTATAAACGGTGTTTATACATAAAGGGGAACTTTTATATTGGATAAATTGGATAAAATAAATCACAATTCTAGATTTATAATAAGATGTGGAATGTAGTTTAGAAAGATAGTTGATTCTATTTTGGGAATTGAAAGTGAGGATAGATTTGTTGATGTTAGATGATATGCTATAAAATAGAAAGAGATTTACAAATATAGCTTTATAAATATGGAAACGATTATGTTGAATTTAAGTATGGATTTTTATCAAGGAATTATATTTATATTTATAAGTTTTTTATTTATATTAATATTGTTTTAAAGTTGTTTATCAATATTTTAATATTATGAAGATTTAATTATTTAAATTATTAATATTGTTTTGAAACTAATCATAATTATTTATCAATAAAGTTTTGGAAATTAATTATTATTATTTGTAATAACGTTGAAGATAAATAATTATTGTTTATTTAAAAATGTTTTGAAATTTATAAATTATTATTTTAAGATGTTTTAAAGTTAATATTTATTTATTTATAATGTTTATTATTATATAATAGTGTGTTAAAGTAAATGATTAGAATTTATTTATAATTGTTTTCGAGATTTATAAATAGGGTTTTATAAACAGATGTGCGTTTTAGAAGAGGAATCTTATGACATGGTTTGGAAAACTTAAAGGAAGATTGAAAAAGGAAAAAAAGTTTTGTAAATTGTTAGATGTTTAAAAACGAATTTGAAGAAATGGGTTTATTGATTATAAAAGGATTTTTATAAATGGTTTTAAGGATTTATAAAGGGTGCGTAAATGATTTTGGAAGTGTATAAAAAGAATTTATAAGTGATTGAAATCGATTAAAAAGATTATAAATGATTTTCAAAGATTTATGAAATGATTTATAATGGTTTTAGAAATTTATAATGGAGTTTTAAAATATTTTATAATTATATAAGAAAGGAAATCTTCCTCAGTGTTTCATGAATATACTTATATCGTTGAAATAAGTATACAGATATTTTTCTAAGTATGGAAAATATAGGGATTTGTGGGTATATCTTTGTAAAGGTATTTATATACAAGTATTAAAAGGTGATTTTTATTAATGAAAAGATTAATTAAAAGGAGGTTAGTGATTACTTATGTGCTTAATCAATGTTGGTTTTCCCTTTTGAAATAAATCCCTGAAAATTTGGATGTTCGTTTATTCGATAGTTGAATAACAGACTATCGAATTTGGACCCAAAACATAACTTTGGAAATATCTAAGAGAAACACGTGAGTTATATGGAACAGTCATCTTCGATGATGATGTATTGTGCGTATAAATCTCGTTTCGTTTTCCTAGGACAAATGATAAGGAAATCCATCCACTAACGGTTAGGATGTGATCTCCGCTCTTATCTTTGACTGTTTATTTCCAAAAGAACCGTGATTGAGTTTACCAAAAGCTATTAAATGCTGTTTCGAAAAGACCGGGATCAGATATGTTATCAGAAAACCACTTCGATCCAACTCAAGCGTTTCGAAGTGAAGACATCTTGAAGGTAATGGAATTGAAGATGGAGTTCTTAAGCATTTCGTTCAGTCCCAAAACGAACTTGTATGGATGAATGCTGACATTGCATTGTTGCTTGGAAGGCAGTGTTAACATTCCAAGTGGGAAGTGCTATATAAAAGATAAAATGTAGCCTCAAGCCTCATCAACCAGGAATGACTAATATAGGGGAGATGCAGTAAGGCTAAGTGGGTCGCTCCCAAGTAGGGTATGATCATCCCTATCTAGAGTCGATATTATCTCTCATTTGTACGCTTCGGGGCCCATTAACGAAGGGGTGATCATATTCATTGTTATCCAGTAAAGGGTAGACCGGTTCTGTGTTGGCATGGGTCGATAGGTTCGACCTTGGTATTATTTTATCTAGAGATGCACCATGACGGGTGGTACCCCATTAGCCCAGTCACTGTATGGAATCCATTCTCCAATAAGCACCGTACAGACTTAGTTGTGCCTAACTATGCTGAAATGTGAGATGCAAGCATTTTAGCTATATTCATATTTTACTTTGACCCCTAGACATTATTATAATATCAATGGATTTTCTATAGAAAATGTTTTGGTTATCGTAATGTAAACACCCGTCGTGTTTATGTACGGTGTGGTCTTACGAGATACCTTTATTTTCAAAAGGTTTTTGAAACATTAAAATCCAGTTGGGTGTGTTTTCTCACGCTGGTTTTCCAGACTGACCCGGGTGTTATTTTATTATAATGCTCGGGTCAGACCGAGCATATTTATAGACTGCTTTGGATGCATTGGAGTTTAGGAGATAAGTTGGAGGTTTTCAAGTCGTATTCACGTATATGTTCAATTTTCGCTGCTTTGTTGTTGAAATCATCAGCATTTGTGAGGACAGGTTATTATAACTGTCCAGGCTGTTGATTGTGATTTGTTGTTGTACTCTGATTAATGTATTATGTAACAGTTTCTCTTTCGTAAAGATCATTGATATTATATTATATATTGTTCCGTTGCGATTGTGGAATTCTGTATTGTTTTGTTTTCTTTCTTCTTTCTTCTTATCTTCTTCCTTCTTCTTTTCCCTTAACAATCGGTTTTCCGGTATTCGATTGCTTGGCACATAATACAGTGGACATATTAGTATCGATTTTCAAGGGTCGAAAAACACGAGTTGTTACACTTGGTATCAGAGCACAAGGTTAAGCGAGAACCTTGGCTTTGGTGGGGAGAACTCATTAAGAGATAAGGTAATGGAATGCCTTATTCCGAGTTTGAGTGTATTATAGATATGTGAGCATTTGTTAGTGATTATAAAAATGTTTTATATTGTGTTAATTTATCAGTTGAGTGGCTTATGAATTCTGATCGGTACGTGGGACGTCACGATATCGATAGGGGTTTCTAAACGCTTAAACAAGGCAAACCGACATAGTATTGTTTTGAGAATTGGTAAATGAAATAATTTTACCTAAAATTATATTATTATATAAAAGAAAAAAATTAGAAGTTATCATGCTATATATTGTATGTTTGGTTTTTAGTGAATGATAATATTTGATTATCATTTGTTGTTTGTTGTTCTAATAAAAGTTATTATTATTAAATCTAAACAAAGACAGACATTTGTAAAATGAGTTGTATAAGAAAGTAAATTTTTAATTATGAATTATAAAGTATTGATTATGATTAGAATAATCAACATTTGTAAAATGATATTACATAAGAAGTGGGATTATATAAATATGATTTATTAATGTGATTTATAAATGGAAAGGAAATGAAATTGTATAAGTATATTTATAAATATGATTTGTAAATAAAAATGAATTTAAAACAAGAAATTGGAAATTTAATACCTATTGATTTTGGAAGTTGTTTCTCAAATTTTTTGGAAGAATGATAATAGTATTATTTTGAAAATATTTTTGTTAGAAATATTCTAAAATGGGATTTAAAAGAAATAGAAAGCACCGAACTCACTCCAGTCGCTGGGAAATAATTCGGGTGATGACTGTAGCATCATCAGTATTCATTTTCGAGTTTCTAAGTAATGGATTACTACCATTGAAGTTGTATCTGGTAAAACAAGTTTCGGTTTTAAATCCAAAGTATGATTTGATAAATATATGAAAATAAGTTTTCGAACTTATAATTTGAAAATGGTATAGATAAGAAAAGCAAATTTGAGATAATTAATGAGATGAACTAATTAAATAAATTAGTGATTTGAATATGGTTTGGAATGTTGTTGATAGAATTGAATAATGAAGTGAATTGATGAAATAAGTTAAATGAAATTGAATTCGATTTAATTTGAATATGAAATTCAGTATTGAAGTGATAATAAACATTAATGGTGTAGTATAAAAATGTTATAATAGACTTAAGTAATTACTGTAGGGAATGGTTCATAAATAATATTAGTATTGAAGAAATATACTAAGTAATAATTGAATGTAAATTAATTGAAAATGAATCAATTGAATGTTAATAAGAAATGAAAGTGTATACATATAATGTTGACATTTAAAAATGCAAATTGATGTGATGATAAATAAATTGGATGGCTATTATTTGTTTGGTTGTTCCTCTTGTTACATTTGCTACATTTGCATATGGTTATTGTATTAGTACATGCTATATACTTTTATTACTTTCTACATACTTGCTCACGTTGGTTGTTCAGTGATTAGTGGGTGCGGATGGCATATGCTTTGCATTTGGAGCTTGCTTTCGCATTATATTGGTCGTATATGCTTGCTAATACTAAAATAAGGTACACATCTCGGATTACATATCATATTTTTATATTTTTCCCTAAGGGATGCCTCATCCTCGAAGAAGAGATGTATATTTGTGATTATATATATATATTAAATTTTTCCGATCGAGCCGCACAAAGGAGACGCTGGCGAAATTTTCCACAAATTTAAGGTGTTCGAATTTTTTTGAGAATTTTCAAAAATTCTTGATAAATAAAATTTGATTTTTACTTATAACTTGGAATGAATGAATGAATGGTATTAACTGGAATCTGTGAATGAATTTTAATGACCTAGAAATTTTGTAATCAATTTCAATTGGTTTTGAAAAGTTGATGGGATTGGAGGTATTATTCTTCCTTTGGCAATTTCGAGGACGAAATTCTTTTAGGGGGGAAGAATGTAACAATCTAGAATTCCAGTCATATGAATTTGGAGTAGTTAACTGATTTTAAACATTGAAAAGTTAATTTTATAAGTTAAACAGTTTGGATTTCAAAAGTAAAGGCTATTTTAATATTTGGAATTGTTTAAATAATTGAAAATAGAATTTAATGAGAATATAAATGATTTCGAAAGTGGATTTAAATTCTATTCGAATAAGAATGAAGATAGTAAACTTTTAATTTAGATTTAAAAGTGATTAATTCGGTTTTTATAATAATTCGTTTTAATTAACGTGTAAAATAGCCTTCTAGGGAACTGTCTCGGAATTGGATGAAACCAGTTCCATTGGATCCGTAATAATATATTATAGTATGTCGCGAATTTCTTGACGGTTGGACGTATCGGTTGGGCGTGCATGATCGAAATGCATATAAATTAATTTCAGGGATTTATATAATATAATTCGATTTAAAAAAGCTATCTCCTGTAAATGATCGAATTAAGTCTCAAGACTAGTTCCAGTGTGTTCGGAATAAGGGTATTACATACAGAACGTCAGGCGGCATGCCTCGTTTGGAATTCGAGATTTTTGGACGTTTAAAGCTGGATATTATCTAATTTAAAAAATATATATATAGTCATACCCATACCATACGTTAGCCCATACCCATAGTATACGTGCCTATACCTGGCCATACCATTCTCCCCTATATAAAATCATGCTCTACCAGAAGTTGGTTCATTTTTTTAAAAATAGAATTTAAAACCCCTCTCACAATCCAACGGCCATGAGCCACTGTCGCCACTAGACGCCATATCAGCCCAAGGTCCCAACTACAAAGTTGACGGTGATGATGAGATGAACGATGTCGATGGTCGGATTAGGTTAATTCGACTTGAGGCGGCGACAAATTCTCGATGGACGTCGCGGCGGTTTTGGGTGAAATAGCGATGATCGGCGACGAGCTGGGCTTCGGCGATGGTGGCGTAAGCACGGGCAAGGCGGAGCTGGGCGGCACGCGATGGGCGGCGTGGCGATGCGACAGTGATTGGTGGGTGAAGTCACGTATTTGTTGGGTTCATTTACATGCCTGGGTATGAGCGTGAACGAGAGGGAAAAGATAGTAATTAAGTTTAAACGTTTATTAATTAAAGGTTAATTACAATTTAATTGTTTCAATCGTTCATAAATTCATAACTTTTCCATACGAGGTCGGTTTTGAGCGCGACGAGTCGCATTGCGATCGTATCGACAAATACTACCCTATGCAGTTTCATTGGATGGGTTTAGAGATCGCATGAAATTAAATTAAAATTGAACGCCTATTCAATTTTAATTCGAACCGGAGCGCTTTGGCGACTTCTGGAATCAAGGTGAGTTAAACTCACCTTTTGGTTAACTAGTACGATATATAGTTGATAAAAATTGCTGATTGAATGTTTGGATGACTTACCATTTTATTTGTTGGTTTGGATATATTTCCGCCCCTGGAGCGGATGAGATCATATTACGTTCCCGTGTAAGAGCGGATGACCCTTTGTATATGATCCCACCTTGAAGCAGTTGATTTATATTATTTGGTTATATACTGTATGTGATGTAGGAGGACAGGTTGGTGGGATGCAATAAGATTCCTCGCACCATTGATTTTAATTTTCATATAATTTGATGACATGGATGATTTTTCCCTACTTAGTGCTATAGTAGCACTGTGCCATATTTTTAGTATTTTGAAATACTATAAAATGAAGATTTAGTTTTTAAAGGATTTTAAGTGATTTTGAAAATTTATTATGTTTTAATAATTATTTTTGAATTATTAAAAGAAGGAATTTATTTTAAATAAAATAAAAGGAATGATTTTGGATATTATAAATTAAGAGTTTTGTGAAATATTTTAAATAGAGAATTTTGAACTATATAATAAAGATTTTTAAATTCAAAAAAATAAGTCCGTCTTTTATAATAAAGGAATAAGGTTTTAAAAGAAGACAGTAATATTTTGGTATAAATATTTATCAAACGCTTTATATAAAATACTAGATTTATATACATATGCATATATTAAAGTTAAATTATAAAGGTGGAAATTTATAAACGTGACAAATTATAAATGTGACATTTTACAAACAAAGTGAAGATTTGTAAAATCGTATTTTGTTAATAAAGGGATAAATTTACAAACGGTGTTTATAAATAGAGGGAAACTTTTATCATTGGATAAATTGGATAAAATAAATCACAATTGTGGATTTATAATAAGATGTGGAATGTTGTTTAGGAAGATAGTTGATTCTATTTTGGGAATTGAAAGTGAGCTTAGGTTTGGAAATGTTAAATGATATGTTATAAAATAGAAAGAGATTTATAAATATAGCTTTATGAATATGGAAATGATTATGTTGAATTTAAGTATGGATTTTTATTAAGGAAATATTTTTATATTTAAAAGCTGTTTATTTATATTAATATTGTTTTAAAGTTTTTTATCAATATTTTAATATTGTGAAAGTTAATTATTTAAATTATTAATATTGTTTGAAATTAATCATAATTATTTATCAATAAATTTTTGGAAATTAATTATTATTATTTTTAATAATGTTGAAGATAAATTATTATTGTTTATTAAAGAATGTTTTGAAATTAATTATTTATTATTTTAAGATGTTTTAAAGTTAATATTTATTTATTTATAATGTCTAGTATTATATAATAGTGTGTTAAAGTAAATGATTAGAATTCATTTATAATTGTTTTCGAGATTTATAAATAGGGTTTTATAAACAGATGGGGTTTTATAAGAGGAATAACATGGTTTGAAAAACTTAAAGGAAGATTGAAAAAGGGTAAAAAGAGTTTTGTAAATGGTTAGATGTTTAAAAATGAATTTTAAGAAATGGGTTTATATATTATAAAAGGATTTTTATAAATGGTTTTAAGGATTTATAAAGGGTGCGTAAATGATTTTGGAAGTGTATAAAAAGAATTTATAAGTGACTGAAATTGATTAATGAGATTATAAATGATTTTCGGAGATTTATGAAATGGTTTATAAATGGTTTTAGAAATTTATAATGGAGTTTTTAAATGATTTATAATTTTATAAGAAAGGAAATCTTCCTCAGCATTTCATGAATATACTTACACCGTTAAAATAAGTATATAGATATTTTTCTAAGTATGGAAAATATAGGGATTTGTGGGTATCTCTTGGTAAAGGTATTTATATACAAGTATTACAAGGTGATTTTTATTAATGAAAAGATTAATTAAAAGGAGGCTAGTGGTTACTTATGTGCTTAATCAATGTTGGTTTTCACTTTTGAAATAAATCCCTGAAAATTTGGATGTTTGTTTATTCAATAGTTAAATAACAGACTATCGAATTTGGACCCGAAATGTAACTTTGGAAATATCTAAGAGAAACACGTGAGTTATATGGCACAGTCATCTCCGATGATGCTGTATTGTGCGTATAAATCTCATTTCATTTTCCTAGGATAAATGATAAGGAAATCCATCCACTAACGCTTAGGAGGTGATCTCCACTCTTATCTTTGACTGTTTATTTCCAAAAGAACCGAGGTTGAGTTTACCAAAAACTATCAAATAATGTTTCGAAGAGATCGGGATCGGATATGTTATTGGAAAACCACTTCGATCCAACTAAAGCGTTTCGAAGTGAAGACATCTTGAAGATGATGGAATTGAAGACGGAGCTCTTAAGTGTTTCGTTCAGTCCCAGAATGAACTTGCATGGATGAATGCTGACTTACATTGTTACCTAGAGGGCAGTGTTAGCATTCCAAGTGGGAAGTGCTATATAAAAGGTAAAACGTAGCCTCAAGCCTCATCAACCGGGAATGACTAAAAAATGGGAGATGCAGCAGGGCTAAGTGGGTCACTTCTAAGTAAGGTATTATCATCCCTATCTAGAGTCAAATATTATCTCTCATTTGTACGCTTCGGGGCCCATTAATGGAGGGGTAATCATATTCCGTACCATTCCGTAAAGGGGAGGTCGGTTCTATGTTGGCGGGGGTCGATAGGTTCGACCTCGGTATTATTTTATCTAGAGATGCACCATGATGGGAGGTACCCCAGTACCCCAGTCATTATATGGAATCCATTCTCCAATAAGCACTGTACGGACTTAGTTGTGCCCAACTATGCTAAAACGTAAGATGCAAGTATTTCAGCTATATTCATATTTTACTTTGACCCCTAGACATTATTATAATATCAATGAATTTACTATAGAAAATGTTTTGGTTATCGTAAGGTAAAAATCCTTCCATGTTTATGTACGGTGTGGTCTTACGAAAATCCTTTGTTTCAAAAGGTTTTTTAAACATTAAAATCCAGTTGGGTGTGTCTTCTCACACTGGTTTTCCAGACTGACTCGGGTGTTATTGTTTGCACAAAAAATGGACAAACACCTCAAAGTCGTATGATTTAATTGATTTTATGTTGTTCTTAGTGATTTGGGTGATTTATGCAAATATATGAAAAGCAGGGGCTAAATTGTAAAAGACACGCAGATTTATAGTGGTTCAGCCAGAATGTGCCTACATCCACTTTATATATTATTTCTCCTTTCTTGTTCAGATTACAAGTACAAAGCTTTGATACAAGTATATGAAAGTTGTTTGAAAGTTCTCTCCGTGCTTGAGCTCTCAAAACTTATCCCCCATTGTTGTACCCCTGCCCCTCTATTTATAGAGTAAGGCTGGGGGCAGGGGTCTTGGACGTATATAGCTACTGGTGGGCCTGGGCTGATGCGACCTGGCCTGGCAGCGTTGATCCGGTACGCCTTGGTCCGGTAGTACGTTGGGAAGCGAGTTGGTTCGGTGGTAGGTGGAGTATGTTGGTTCGGTAGGGGTTGGCCCGACATCATTGGACTTGGGAGATGGTTCGGTAGAGGCTGGTCCGGTGAGGCCTGGATCGGTGGTTGGTTGGTCCGGTGAGGCCTGGATCGGTGGTTGGTTGGTTCGGTGAGGCCTAGATCGGTGGTTGGTTGGTCCGGCTATGCAGGGGGAGTTGGTTGATTTGGCTACATATGGTTTGGTGACGGAGGAGAGGGGATTTGGTTCGGCAGGTAGGGGAAGGAGATGGTCCGATGGGTTGGCCCGGTCAAAACTCACCCAACATTGCCCCCCAAAGCAGGGCATGTGTATGCGCATGGCATGTTTTGTTTTACCTCGGATATCCTCACCCGGCCTTGTATGCCGAACCAATTGGTCCGGCCGTTCGTAATTGCCTATAAGTATGGGCTTCATGTTACGGTTTATTCCTTACCAAGAGAGACAGCTGAACCAGATTTTCCTGCCAATCACGTTAGAATACCGAATTAGGTGATTCATCCTTCCTTCGCCGAATGCCCCCCCTTCTTTTTTTTTTTGAATTACCGAATGAGCAAGAGGAGAGAGAATACCGAATGACCCTTCGGTTTTGAATGACCAAATGAATCTGGTGCCGAACGAACCCTTCGGTTTTAAATGACCGGATGAATCTGGTGCCGAATGAACCTTTGGCTTTGAACGACCGAATGAGTCTGGTGCCGAATGAACCTTTGGCTTTGAACGACCGAATGAGTCTGGTGCCGAATGAACCTTTGGCTTTGAACGACCGAATGAGATCTTAAGTTCTAACTTATAAGTGAAATCCTAGTCTTCATACAGTTGCTTGTTTACTTCCTTCATTCTAACAACGTACTCTTTGTGTTTGTAGATAAATGTCTCATAAAGTCGAAACTCGTTCCGATAAGAAGAAATCCTAGGACAGAGAAGAGCCTTCCACAGTGCCCCCAGTCAAGTCAGGACCGGGACGTTATGGGCCCACTCCGAGATCACTGGTAGGTGGATATGGTCCTCAGGAGCTTCTGAACCCGCCTCCTGATTGTTTCCCTAGCTCACTCAAAGACGAGCAGCTTGATGTCATTTCTCGCTCTTTCGGGGTTGACAGAGCGCGTATGCTGTTGCCGGGGGAAGGAGTAATGCCATATAATCCCCCCGAAGGATATTTCGCTTACAGCAGGTATCACTGTATGTGTGGTGCCATCCCGCCTCTCAATGCCTGGATAGTCGGCTTTGTCACATATCTGAAGGTGGCTCCATTCCAGCTTCAGCCTAACTCCTACGCCATTCTGGTGAGCCTTTTTGTTATCTTCCAGAGGAGATACAGGCATCCTCCTTCCAACCGAAAGATCCGGTACTTGTACAACTTAAGGGGCTATAAGAAGAGGTCTCCATACATTAGCTTGGAATCAGCCGTATCTTTCAATCCGGTCCTGGACTTATACTCGAAGTTCAGCATGTTTAAGAAAGAATGGTTTTTTATCAAGGATGACTCTGTTTCCATTCGTCGCTTCACTTCTGGTTGTATGTCTTAAGCTTATTTATAATTTCCGTTCTGACTGCAATACCTCTTCTTATGTGTTTTTGTTTCTTGCTAGCGACAGGTGGCTTTGCGGTCGTAGAGAGTGACCGCCTGGTTCAGATGGCTGCGGAAATAGAAGCCATCACGGGAAGGGATAGGTCGACCTCTTATTTGATTAGGAACGCTACACTTCTA
Organism: Allium fistulosum; assembly: GCA_030737815.1. Classification (NCBI taxonomy): domain Eukaryota; kingdom Viridiplantae; phylum Streptophyta; class Magnoliopsida; order Asparagales; family Amaryllidaceae; genus Allium; species Allium fistulosum. The sequence goes on from CM060903.1 coordinate 179,526,029, forward strand.
GGACACAACCTGATCCTACCACATCAGTCTGTGGTCAAGCAGAGAGACACGGCGGAGGAGAGGGCTGCCAAAGCCACAGGAGAGGCCACGGCGAAGAGCGGTAAAAGGAGACCCTTCTCGGCGCATCCAGTCGCCGGGGGGAAGAAACTCAGGAAGTCTGATGGACCCTCTCCCAGCACACATCCAGATGTTCAGGAGGAGGATAAAGTGGAGGGGGAAAAAGGCGAGGATGAAGGAGGTGAGGCGGAGAGCGGAAGCGGTGGAGAAGGTGACGGTGATCGTCACGGCGATGACGGTGGCAAAGGACAGGGCGGTGATGGTACCGGGGCTTTGCCTCCTGGGCAGGCGGGCGTGATCCAAGAGTGGACAGACGATGCTCTCTGCCAAGCCTTTGAAGAGTTGGAGGAAACGGAGAAGTCCAAGAAAGCTGATAAGGTTGGGACCGGCGTTGATTTATCTTCCGGGAGTGCTTCTACTGAGGCAACTTCTGCGGTTCAAGGTGAATTTCTCTCTATTCTTTTTAATTCTCGAATGATGGCTCAATGCATGCTGGTGACACTTGATTTTTATTCCAGGAGCGGGCAAAACGGCCAAGACCTCAGATCTTCGGCACAGGCTTGAACAATACAAACTCCTCAAAGCTTCCGCCAAGCCGAAGCCTCCTACTAACCGTCCTGGAGACGTAGTCGGCTACCGTCCTCTTCTTGGGGTTATTGAAGAAGACATACAAAAGAGGAAGAGGAGTCGATCTACGTTTGAATCTCTTCCTGACCCTCCGGTCCCACTTCAGCCTATTCATAATATTGAGGAGGAGGACACCGAGTTTATACCTTCCCCACATCTGTCTGAGAATCCAACCGTCACCCCGATAGATCACCCTGGCTTAGTTCGCAATCCGTTTGTGGGTCATCCGGACCTGGATTCGGCATCTCATGACATCTCCTTTGATGAGGTTACTGGTGAGCATCTTCTCCCTCGCAATCCTATGGTACGGGTGCTTGACGAAGCTAAGTCCCTGGACCTTGATTTGCTTACTACCCGGGTTGTAACTCTGGGGGATGAGGCTAAGGCAAATATTGACCGGGTTGGTGAGGAGACCAAGAAATTGATGGGGCACCATGCCCGACTGGTCAAGGCTGGGGAAGAGATAGGGAGCGCCAACATTCGGCTACGGTTGATGGTTTCCGACCAGGCTAAACAACTTGCCGACCAAGCCATCCAAATCTCTCATCATGAGGCCGCATCCAGACAATTGAGGAAGACTATGGAAGAGGCCAGTAGGGCAGAGTTGCGGAAGATGGAGGCCGTCTGTAAGGAGCGGATTGACATGGATATTGCCACGGTGGATGAGGTTCGGCAAGCGGACCTCGAGCGGGTAGAGGAACTATCGGGGAGACTTGAGGCCGCGGAGCTTGCTCAGGCCAAGTCGAAGGAGGAGATGGAGGCGATGAGGAGATCCCTTCAGGCTGACTGTTTACGGTATCGATCGGAGAGGGATGCTGCCATTGCAAAGCTGCGGGATTCTGAGGTCCGAATGAGGGAGTTTGAGGAGAACGAGGGGATGATGGATGAGATGCTCCAGGATATGTACTTCCGTACTTGGAGGCAAGGTAACTTGTCCTGGATGGATATTACCCCCGAGTTATGGCCAGGATCTATCTCAGGGCTCTAGAGGAGGCCAAGGCTGAGGCGGATAAGGAGGGTGGCGTGGCCTTCAGGATGGATGTGGTTACTGCCCAGTTTACCAAGGAGGAGAAGGTGGCGGTGAAGGAGGGCATGCGGTTGTTTGCAGCTGAGGAGGCAGGTGTCCAAGTAGAGGATGATTATCAAGACGATCAAGGAGCAGATGCTGGTAAGTCTTCCTGTTTAGTCTTTCTGTTAACTTGGTTGCTTATCACTAATGAATTCTTTCTCTGACCGGACAGGTGGGCAACAGGACAAGGATAAAACTCCGATGCAGCCGGCTCCTTGATTGGACCTGGATATCTTTTTGTGGACTTGACATTGTTGTATATACTAGTCTCAAAATAGTAACGTAACTCTTAGGTTGTAATTATGCTACTTGTAATAAACAACATTATTCTTGACGTGTAATTTTTTAACTTAAGCTGATTCTATCGTTTTTGACTGATTTTGCTATTTTGACATGTTGTTATGAGAAATATAGCTATGCGCATGCTTGTAGTTCAATTTGTGTTCAATGTCTAGTTCTTGCTTAAAACATAATTTCATGTCTTGCAATGTTAGTGTGACGTGTGAATAGCCACGTGTTTATTCATGAAAGAAGAAAATACCGCCCTTCATATTCTACTTGTAGATGGCAGCTTTGAATGTCCTGTGTGACCGAGTATGGCATGCGGTCCAGTATCTTGCTGTGAGTATCCGCTTCCATTAGCGAATGTCTCTTGTTCTGTGTCCTGTACTTTAGGGGTTGTTACAGAGGATAGGAGAAAAGTTTCTTAAATATAATTGAAATATGTGAAATAGTAAAACTTCCAATCACGGAAGGCCTTCGATGTGCTTAAGTTCGTGGCAAACGGGCTTTGTAGTCACTTTCCCTAGCTGTGGGTCTTGGAGACATTTGTCACCCATCTTACGCCTCCGCGGGGAGTTAATCTTTTTTACCACAGCCGTACTTAAGACACATCGGAGCCGAGATCGCGCACAGTAACTACCCGGGCCATTATGGCCCGTAATCATGGGTATTATTCGATTTACTATGGCCGGCTAGCGTGGGTGCCGATCGTCAACCGTGAACTACCCCTGGCTGGCCACACCTTATGTTGGGGCTTATAGTCGGTTCACAGTTGCCGGCGAGCCGAACACCGTAATGAGCTGCCTCGGCTATAGTCGGCCTTCTCGGTGGCTTATAATCGGCTCATTACAGTTGGCTTTAAGGGCCGTCGCGAGCAATGAGTTAACCCACAGCAGAGGGATGCCAGAGCAAAAGTGTCTCATTGGTGAGGGCATAGATTCGCATAGTACCTGTTAGGTCTTGTCCAGGTGAAGTTGCGTTGTGGAGTGCCTTGAATGGAAATGCTATATGCACAGGATTTTGTTCAACAGAAAAGGATAAAGTTAACAAGCAGCCAAGATATAAAGGAACAAGTTAAAAAAGAGACGAGATTTTTTAAAGTGGTTCGGCACGAAAATGCCTACGTCCACTGATTCTCTTTGTTAATTTACTTCATATGGGCAGTACAAGTTAAGAAAAGTATCGACGGAGGTGTTGGATGTTCCATGCCCTCTGGAACACCTCTCCGTCCACTGTTGACAAAATATAAGCTCCGTTGTGGAGATCTTTATGAATCACATATGGTCCGTCCCAGATTGGATCTAGTGCTCTGGGGCGAGGGAAGATTCGCTTGAGGACAAGATCCCCTTCTTGTAAGGTACGATGCTTGACTTTGGAGTTGTATTGTGCTGCCACTTTTTGCTTGTGGGCTGCTGCTTTGAGGGCTGCATCATTTCTTCTCTCCTCAATTAGATCCAAAGACATGTGAAGGAGTTCTTCGTTCTCTTCTGGGTTATAGTGGATCCTACGGTGGGAAGGCACGATGGTTTCAACTGGGAGCATAGCTTCCGATCCGTATGCCAAAGAGAAAGGAGTATGCTCCGTCGATGTTCTGAAAGATGTGCGATAGGCCCACAGTGCCGTAGGAAGTTCATCCACCCAAGCGCCCTTTGACTTTTCGTGTTTCTTTTTAATCAGAGTTTTCAGAATTTTGTTGACGGCTTCGACTTGTCCGTTTGCCTGGGGATAAGCTACGGATGAGAAGCTTTTGTGAATTCCATGCTCTTGGCACCAGTTGGCGAACTCCTCGCTGTCAAACTGAACTGCTGTGCAGTTAAAGCGCTCGGTGGATTCAATGCGGTAGAGGTGCAAAAAGTCATAGCGGGGATGTAGCGAAGATATAGCGGGATATATCAGATTACTCTAAAATAGCATATAAATCCCATACTTGTTGCTTTACAAATATATAGATAGTATTATGTGAAAAATTAACATTCAATTGAATTATAATTAATACAAAAATAATTTTAAATAAAAATATGTGCAAATGTATTGTAAATGAACGTAAAACTGTTATATAACTTAATTTAATTTAGTAGAATATTAGAGTATTATCATTTCTAAACATATATCAAAAATTCAATGAAATTAATTAATTTCATAATTTTTATAGCGTATAAATATCATTTTTCAATCCAATTTTTTATAGAAGATATAGCGGAAATAACGGAATATAGCGGAAATAACGGGATATAGCGGAAATAGCGGGGATTAAAGCGGAAAGGCTATATGTTGGGGATATATGGAAAAATCGTAGCGGTAGGAATCCGCTATAAGATATATCAGAGTTATAGCGGGGATATAGCGGGGCATTAACTGCACAGAACTGAAGTCCATTGTCTGATATAATTTTTAATGGGACTCCGTACCTGCATAGAACATTTTTGATAAAGAAGTTAATAACTTTCGCCGAAGATACTTTATTCAGGGATTCTGCTTCCACCCATTTGGTGAAATAGTCGACTGCCACTATAGCATATTTGGCCCTGCCTCGGCCCATTGGTAGTTCGCCGATTAAGTCAATTCCCCATACTGCAAAGAGCCAAGGGCTGGTCATTTGAGTAATCTCAGTTGTTGGTAGCCGCAGAATCTTAGCAAACTTCTGGCATCTTTCACATTTTCTGACGAAATCTAAGGCGTCCTTGCTTAAGGTGGGCCAGAAATATCCATATCGGAGTATCTTTTTTGCTAAGGTTTGCCCTCCGGTGTAATCTCCGCAGCTTCCTTGATGAATGTTGGATAAGATTTCCTTGGCTTCCCTTCCAGCGACACACCTTAATAAGGGGTTAGAGAATCCGCGCCGATAGAGGGTGTCCTCTTGTATTGTGTAGCGGGAAGCTTTCCTCAAGATTTTCTTGACTTCGTTATGCCCGTTGGGTAGTGTGCCACTTTGTAAGTAGTCTCGGATGGGAGTCATCCAAGTTGCTTCTTCGGTTGCGGCTATCAGATTCACTTGCTTAAAACTTGGGGTCAGTTGCTTTGAGATGGCTACTGCTCCGGAAATAGCGCCGTCTCTCACGCTTGCTTGCTTCGCCAATTCATCGGCCTCTCGGTTCTCTTCCCGAGGGATGTGTTTGACTAAGTAGTGGTCCAATCGACTGAGAAGTAACTTGGTCTTTTTTAAATATGCTATGAGTCGTTCTTCTCGAGCCTGGAATTCTCCTAGTATTTGATTAACAATAAGTTGAGAATCGCTATGAAGACACAAAGAATTGGCTCCGATTTCTAAGGCAAGTTCTAATCTAGCTATCACTGCTTCATACACTGCATCGTTGTTGGTGGCAGCGAACTCCAACCTTATAGCATAGTGCAGCTTATTTCCCCTAGGAGTGATTATTACCACACCTGCCCCCGAGCCTTGTTCGTTTGACGCACCATCCACAAAGAGATTCCACTTGATGTCTTCTGCTATTTCCGATTGCTCCTTACCTTCGTTGGTAGTGAATTCTGCAATGAAATCGGCCATGGCTTGTCCCTTGATGGCGGTGCGAGGGTGATAGGTGATATCATACTGACTTAGTTCAATGCACCATTTAAGTGGTCGCCCAGAAGTGTCGGGACGATGGAGTACCTGCCTCAGTGGTTGATCGGTCAGAACTTTGATGGAATGGGACTGGAAGTAGTGACGCAGTTTCCGTGATGTGATTAGTAAACAGTATGCTAGCTTCTCAAGTTTAGGATGTCTGACTTCTGCCCCCGTAAACCTCTTACTTACAAAGTATACTGGCCGCTGCGTGCGGTTGTCTTCTCTTACCAAAGCAGCGCTTAGGGCGTGAGATGACACAACAAGGTATAGGTATAATTCTTCGCCTTCGCTTGGAGTCGAGAGTACCGGCGGTTTTTGGAGGTGTTCGATTAAGTTAAGGAAAGCGGTTAAGCATTCGTCAGTCCATTCGAACTTTCCTTTGTCTTTCTTTAGAGCTTCGAAGAAGGGGACGCACTTGTCCGTTGCTTTGGAGATGAATCGGCTTAGGGCGGCCACTTTCCCATTCAGGCTTTGCATTTCCTTTCGAGTGGAAGGTATTTTGATATCTTTAGAGCTTGGACTTGTTCAGGGTTTGCTTCAATCCCTTTGGCATGGACGATGAATCCCAAGAACTTTCCTGATGATACTCCGAAGGAGCATTTTAGAGGATTAAGTTTCATTCCATACTGGCGAAGTACTTGAAACATCTCGCCCAGATGGCTTACGTGATCGTCGGCTTTCCTTGACTTTACCAGCATGTCATCCACATACACTTCCATAGTTTGTCCTATTAGCCCTGCAAACATCTTGTTGACGAGGCACTGGTAGGTGGCTCCTGCGTTTTTAAGTCCGAAAGGCATTACTTTGTAGCAGTACAAACCCCGGTCAGTGATGAAACTAGTGTGGTCTTGATCGGGAGCATGCATAGGAATTTGGTTATATCCTGAGTATGCGTCCATAAAGGATAAGAGTTCGTGCCCGGCTGTGCTATCTACAAGTTGATCGATTCGGGGAAGTGGGAAGCAATCCTTCGGGCAGGCATCATTTAAGTTGGAGAAGTCAATGCATGTTCGCCACTTCCCATTAGCCTTCTTTACCAGCACCGGGTTGGCGATCCACTCTGGGTAGACGGCTTCTCGTATGAAGTCATTAGCAAGTAGATTCTTTACTTCTTCATGGAGGGCTGCTGATCGTCCTGCCCCCATGCTTCTCTTTCTTTGTTTTACGGGCGTCTTGGTGGGATCAATGTTTAGTACGTGACATGCTATGTCAGGGGAGATTCCGGTCATGTCAGCATGTGACCATGCAAATACATCCAAGTTGTGGCGGAGAAAGTCAATGAGTTGTTCCTTCAACTCCGCTTTTAGTTAGGACCCGATTTTCAATAGTCTACTCGAGTCATGTTTGTCTATAGATACAAATTCCATAGCCTCTACAGGCTCGGCGGTGGCCTCCTCTTCCCTGTCCCTGTCCCTGGGGTCTAATTCATTGAAGGGATCGCTGGTATATCGAAGAGGAGGGGCTTTCTTTAGTTGCTATGCTTCCAAACTTTTTGTGCAGAGGGCAACCTCTACACTCTTCCCTTTATCCTTCCTGTGGTTGTTGCGAAGTTCAGTTACATAGCAGTCTCAAGCAACGTCTTGGTCTCCCTCTACTTCCCCTACTCCATTGTCCGTTGGAAATTTCATCTTTAGGCACCATGGGGCCAGGACAATTTGGAAGCCAGACAGGGCTGGCCTTCCTAAGAAAGCGTTGTAGGCCGAGTGGTTTTCTATCAGCACAAATGTCTGTTTCCGCACAACGGAGCGAGGATGACTTCCAATTTCAACAAAGAGGTCCAGTTGCCCGAGGGGCATCTTCGCATCTCCAGTGAAACCGTGTAGTGGTTTATTGCAGGGAGAAACATCCTTCATTGATAGTTTCATTTTGTCAAACGCATGCTTGAATAGGATATTTACTGAGCTTCCAGTGTCTACTAGAATTCGGAAAACTTCGGCTGGACCGAGCCGGGCAGAGATAACCATGGGATCCATGTGAGGGTATTGCCTTCCTTCTAGGTCACGCCTACCGAATGTGATGTCATCACTCCCTTTCCGCTTCGGGTGGCGCTCTTCTATAACAGAATTAACACAGTCTTCATTGTTTCTAAGCGACTTTCCATCTCTGCCCAGCTTCTGTCGGCGATGTGCGGTCCTCCCGAGATGGTGTGGACCACTATCTTCTCTTGACTAGAGCCGCTAGTGTTGTGATTTCCTCTGCCTATCTCTGGTGAGGGTAGCCTTGGGTTCTCATTGGCTGGAGCTGGAGTCCTGTTCTGACCTCTTACATAGTGTTCCAGTCTTTTCCTTCTGATGTGTTCTTCAATCAAGTCCCGGAGATGATGGCATTCATTGGTATCATGCCCATGAGATTCGTGGAAGCGGCAGAACTTTCCAGACTTCTGTGCGTTATCTGATTCCTTCTTGTATGGTGGGCGTTTGTATCTAACTTCGTCTTGGGTGGCAAGGAAGATGTTTTCAATGGTTTTGTTCAAAGGAGTGTAAGTGTCGAATCTTGGTCCTGGCCGATATAGGCGCTTTTCTCCCTTCTTGCCCCCAGCGTTGTCTTTAGAATCATTTCTTCGAACGTCCTTCGCTGCAGCGAGCATGTTGCTGTGAGCTGCCTTATTTTGTTGCCCTGACTGCCCCTCAGTGGCAGCATCTTCAAGCCTCATATATTTCCCGGCTTCAGGGAAGAAATCGGGTAAAGTAGCGTGTTTTTCTTTTGTCAACCTTCTAGCAAATTTAGTATCCGGGTGCACACCACTACAGAGGGCCATTAGGATAAGCTTCTCATCGGCATCTTGGACTGCGGCCGCTGCGGCATTGAATCGGGTTAGGTATTGCTCAGTTTCTCTCCAGGTTTCTGTTTGATGCTGGATAAGGAATAAGCGTCCTTGGGTTGTTCCACATGAATGCGGAACTGACTGATAAACTTTTCTTTCAACATTTCCCACGAGCTGATGGATCCCTGGGGTAAATGACAGAACCAGGAGGTAGCTAGATCTGCTAAGAATAGTGGAAAGCATTTGCACACTACTCCCTCTGCTGCTCCACTCATGAGCATATGCTGTGTGTATCTCTGTAAGTGTACAACGGGGTCGGAGGTTCCTTTGTAAGGTTCCATTGTTGGCATCTTCCATTCTCGGGGGGTGATAGCAATTTCGATATTGCGGGCGAAAGGGCTGGTTACCCTAGCGCCTATCCCTCGATCTCTTTGATCCCGTTGGACACACTCTCTGAACAAGCGTGCCATCCTTTCATCAGAATTTGGAGCAGATAGAAACGAGTTCGATTCTGTTCTGTGGGATTGATTCCGTCCAGATGACCTGTAGGGATGGTATCGTCTATCATTCCTCATATTTTCCAGTGGCTGCCTCTGGTCTTCTGGGAGCATGCTAGGGTCAGCTACAGTTGGCCCTTGCCTTGATCTTCCCCTGCTGGGTTCTGATCTAAGCACTTCCTCGGGTCCAACTTCGGGCTGGATTCTAGCTCGGCCCCGTTCATTGGCGTTTCCGTGGTTAGGCAGCACAACCGGCTCAGCTACAGTTGACCTCCGTCCGGTACCTCCCCCGTTGGGTTCGGTTCCAAGCGTTTCCTCAGGCCTAACTTCGGGCTGTGCTCGATCTCGGCTCCTACCATGGCTGCTTCTGCCGTTAGCTCCTTCGAAGAAGGAAGATCTTTGTTGTCTCTAAGATCCTCCAAACTGGGACTCACCCCATGATTCAGTGTTGCGGTTGGACTCTTCAGCATCCCTTAAGCGTGACATGAGATGGTCCACCAAGGCTTCCTGCTGGGACATGAAGCGGTTAGTTACTTCAGCCACAACCCTGTCTAGATCTGCCCTAGTAATTGCTGCAGGCTGTTCTGCGGCAGGAGTGGTCGGATTTGCCCGACCTTCATTTGGTACTACTGCTGGAGGGGGACGATTTACTTGATATGTGTCCACTGGATATGGAAGACTACTGGTTGCGATGTTTTTTCCTTTGTTAACATCTTTCTTCTGCTTGGGAGGCATGTTTTCCAAGCGATGAACGATGCTGTTAGGAAAAAGGTTAAGTGGAAGAAGCTGAAGCTTCGAGCTTCTAGCTCTCAGTGAAAGCACCAAAAATGTTTGCACAAAAAATGGACAAACACCTCAAAGTCGTATGATTTAATTGATTTTATGTTGTTCTTAGTGATTTGGGTGATTTATGCAAATATATGAAAAGCAGGGGCTAAACTGTAAAAGACACGCAGATTTATAGTGGTTCAGCCAGAATGTGCCTACGTCCACTTTATATATTATTTCTCCTTTCTTGTTCAGATTACAAGTACAAAGCTTTGATACAAGTATATGAAAGTTGTTTGAAAGTTCTCTCCGTGCTTGAGCTCTCAAAACTTATCCCCCATTGTTGTACCCCTGCCCCTCTATTTATAGAGTGAGGCTGGGGGCAGGGGTCTTGGACGTATATAGCTGCTGGTGGGCCTGGGCTGATGCGACCTGGCCTGGCAGCGTTGATCCGGTACGCCTTGGTCCGGTAGTACGTTGGGAAGCGAGTTGGTTCGGTGGTAGGTGGAGTATGTTGGTTCGGTAGGGGTTGGCCCGGCATCATTGGACTTGGGAGATGGTTCGGTAGAGGCTGGTCCGGTGAGGCCTGGATCGGTGGTTGGTTGGTCTAGTGAGGCCTGGATCGGTGGTTGGTTTGTCCGGTGAGGCCTGGATCGGTGGTTGGTTGGTCCGGTGAGGCCTGGATCGGTGGTTGGTTGGTCCGGCTATGCAGGGGGAGCTGGTTGATTCGGCTACGTATGGTTTGGTGACGGAGGAGAGGGGATTTGGTTCGGCAGGTAGGGGAAGGAGATGGTCCCGTGGGTTGGCCCGGTCGAAACTCACCCAACAGTTATTTTATTATAATGCTCGGGTCAGACCGAGCATATTTATAGAATGCTTTGAATGCATTGGAGCTCAAGAGACAAGTTGGAGGTCTTTAAATCATATTCACGTATGTTCATTTTCCACTGCTTTATTGTTGAAATCATCAACATTTGTGAGGACGTGTTGTTATAACTGTCCAGGCCGATGATTGTGATTTGTTGTACTCCGATTGATGTATGTATATAACAGTTTCTCTTTTGTAAGGATCATTGATATTATATTATGTATTTTTCCACTGCGATTATGAGATTCTGTGTTGTTTATTTTTCTTTCTTCTTATCTTCTTCCTTCTTCTTTTCCCCTAACAATCGGTTTTCCAGCATTTGATCGCTCGACACCAATATAGTGGACTTATTAGTATCAATTTTTGAGGGTCGAAAAACACGAATTGTTACAATTTATAATATAAAAATGTAATTAAAACATGTTGTTACCTTCCTCCTTCAGCGTTTTGCAGCTGATTCGGCATGCGGTGATCCAACTAAACAATTTCAGGTAATCACTACGACGTAGTAGTGGCTCAGGTGAAATGTTACCCTCACCATTCTTTGCAAAATCTCCTCATCTAAGTTGTTTGATATTGCCTAAGTATGGATTTTGATACTCTGGTTGAAACAATGTCTTTAATTTATGAATACACTAATCGTTCTAATATATGATAGTTATTGAATAGTTTGTAATTCCGTTCATGCCATAAAGTCCAAACACAAATAAAGAGATTTTCACGATGTCACTACTTTTGCAGTTATCTAAAATCTTTGTCTCATTTCTTCAATTTTAGTAATTAAGTTGAGTGAATTAGGGTTTGATGTGTGCCACTTTAACTTTTATGACACCAGTTCCAAATTGACAATGAAAATTTGCATTTGAGAAAGATATGTTTAAAATCTTCATCTTCCTCATTACAAAAGACACATTTCTTCTCAGCGTTTACACCTTTGATTTAGTCCAACCTTAGTATTGAGATAGTTGTTAACTACTCTAAACAGGCTAAAGTCATCTTAGGCACATGGATACGATGCCAAACAAATTTCGACCCGTTTTTTATCGTATTTCTTCCTGATAGTTTCCCATAGCTCCTTAAAACGATATTTACCCTTCTTACTACATGACCAATACCAAAAGTCCTCTGCCTTTTCCAAACAGAACTCCGTTCTCTTTGTCTCCTCTTTAATTTGTCCCAAAAAGCTAACCCTTCGACAATTCCATTCTCCTTCTTCGAATATCTCACTCACTAACATTCTCTCACTTCTAGTTCTTGTGGCTATGTCAACTTCTAATCTACTCGCATACGCTTCATAGCTTGATTATGGAGACCTAGAAGAAACTTCCATACTCCTACTGTTCATTTCTTTTTCCACTTTCCTAGAAAGATTGTTGTTTAATGTACTTATCGTGCATTCATTCAGCCCATATTCCTTCTTTGTTGACTACTCTTCATATTAATTTAATTCCTAAAGCCATGTTTATTTCCTCGAAAACTTTAAGCCCAAATCCTCCTTCATCCTTGGGTCAACAAACAACTTACCACTGGATTTTAGCAGGTTTACCTTTCCATAAAAAGTTAAGGCACACATGCTTAATTTTTTTCATAGTGGCAATCGATAGTTGAAAGCACTACATCCAATGCTACACAATTGGAAAAATTGTAGATTTTATAAGTTCCACACATCCCGCTATACTCAATAGTATTGCTTCCTAACCTTGGATTATTTACTTCATTTGATCTAGCAAATTCACACAATCATTGTCTCTTAAGTTGATACTAGATGGAGAATTCCTAAGTATTTAATTAGTAATTCACCCTAATGAATACTTAAAATGCTTGTTATTTCTTTCTTGTGTTTCACTCCTTGTCCAAAAAAACACTAGACTTTTCACAGTTAAACCTCAAGCTAATGCTATCATGCATGCTACTGAGTACCTCCTTAATCGCTTGATAATGATAAGGATGTCATTTGCATATATAGTGTGCATAAACTAGTTTGTAGTTAGAATGAGATGATATATTAAAAAAAATTCTGTAAAATTTTGATACGTTTAAATTTGTAAGGTATTGATGGTTGATTTACTACCAGTTGGACACAAAACCTTGCCATTATGAGCACACTAGTTTTAGTACATCAATTTGTTAGATCGTTCAATTTTGAGTGCCAAAAGTCATGTGGATTTTGTAACAATCCACATTTTTAACGACTAGATATTTAAATTATTAATTCAAATATTGAATCGTTAATTAAGTGAAGGTCCAAAAATCTGATTTTTCGCATACAGCTGAGTTAGGACTCGAGACTACTTCCGTCGAGTCAGGATTGACATTGCAAATTAAAATGAGAAAAAATATCTCTACATTTAAAGTCACGGTATTTTTATGATTTATATATTGTTATACGTATTTTATAAAAAATATGTGTGGGTTGGGTCCAGCGGGATCTCGACTAACGGCTTGTGTTTCTAAGATAAGGACTTCATTATGAGATGTATAGTTGAGAAATTTTGGAATCGGAAGATCCGATGGTCAAAACAACCTCAATATGTGTGAAATTATCATCCCGTAGCATCATCTCGAATGGCGATGAAATTTATACCATCGGTATCGAAAAAATGAGTTGAAGTGCATCGATGAGTTTCATAGCGATCCGATGTGCTGCGTGATCGTATGAGCTTGAAATGTGTGGCAATTTATTTGTGAAATCAAATAAAACATATATATATATATATTATATACACAATCCCATATACAGTAAATCATTTCCTCTTTTCTCCATCTTTTATAAAAAATCCAAATCGGGTCTATAAGATTTGGGTTGCAGTTTCGCTCAGATTGCGAGAGCTATAGGCCACAAGAATCGACGAGGTCGATCTCTTGGACTCGAGGAGAGGAGAGCATCACATCCATGGTTGAATGGTCATGTGAGGCAATGCTTGCATACTATTTTCTATCATGACTAGGGCTGGCATTGGTCGACATTCGAGGGAGAGTTGGGTAAAACGGAGAGTATAATTGTGTTTCTCTTGGCAGCGCACATCTTCCTACTCCAACTGTGGCTGCTCCGGCATTGAAATGGCATCATTTTGTTGGTCCAAGAGGGGGTGAAATGTTGGATTTAGCTAGTCATAGTGAAGTGCATCGCGGAGAGCATACGTAGTGCGACACGTAGGAGCTGTCAGTTCGTCGAATGGTGAGTGGAGAGGGACATTTTGAAGAGAGAAGGTGTTGATAAGTAGGTTTGTTTGTGCATGTTGTTCATAGGAAAGGCTTTGGAAAAGAAGGAGTTTGGGGATAATGAAGGTAATTAAGTAAATTTATTAATATTATTAATCTCGTTTTGTATTTAATTCATATCTTTTGCATACGAGGTCCAATTGAGACGAGGTCTTCCCCGTTGCACTAGTAAGGAGATTATCTAGGACGTGGTATAGGGTTGGACAAGATCCGAACACTTGAGAAATTATAGCCTAAGTGAGCAGAGTTATAACTCTGAATTTATAATTCAGTATACATCCTTATAATTATATATATTGATAAATATTACTTAGAAAAGGTAGAATAACATATATAAGTAATTAATTTCTCATTTGATTGGATCAGTTGAGTAGATATTTCGTATAATTGATTAAGATCCCCTCTGTGTGTGTATATTTATCTATTGTTCTATCCGTATTGAATAAAGTTAGATGAAGTTGATATTAATTTATAACATGACTATAAATTAATTAAACTTCAATTTGTAATTATATTAGCGATAGAAATATTATTATATATTTTGCTACAAATATTCGGGATAATTGATTAAGATCCCATATATATAAATACTACGTTCTATTCGTATTGAATAAAATTAGATGGCATTGATATTAATTTATAACATGGTTATAAATTAAATGAACTCAAAGTTGTTGTTATATTAGTGAAAGAAATATTGTTATATATTTTACTACTATTCAGAAGTTAAAAGTATGACCTTTAAAATAGGCTGTAATACTAAAATAACTGTTTAGGAGGTTAAACTTATACTAAAATGGCTTTGAAATTTATATTGCCTTGGAATTTTCTTATTATAGTGTAATTCAATAATAAAGTAACTGGTGAATTTTTATAAAGGTGATTTAAAAAGTTAGAAATTTCTAATAGAAATATTATATTATTTAATAGGGCTTGATTAAGGTTATAAAATGATTTATTTAACTTTAGACCCTAATAAATGGTTTTTGATATATGTGTGTGTTTTTATGTGTATATATATTATATGCATGAGTTATATAATATTTTGAGACCTTATCATTAGCTAAACTTGATTTTGACTTAAGTGATATTAAGCTATAATAGGATTAAATCGGTAAGAATATTATTTTATAAAATAAGTTGGAAACTTCTATAAAATAATAAGAATTGGATATATTTGTTAGATTGGTTACTTAAGTAAGATGCATTTTTTGTTCAATTATTTATATGATTGTATGTGTGAATTGTTATTGATATTGAGATGATGGATTTGGGATAATTGTTATTGATAGTAAGATGCATTTTTGGAAACTCTAGATTTATATTTCAGTATAAATCCCCATAATTATACATATTGAAAAATATTACCTCAAAGAGATAAAATAATATACGTACAAGTAATTATTTTCTCATTTGATTGGATTGGTTAAGTAGGTATTTGGGATACTTGATTAAAATCCAGAATATATATATATTGTATTATATTTGTATTTAATAGAGTTAGATGCTGTTGATATTAATTTACAAAATGATTATAAATTAATTAAACTCCAATTTGTAATTATATTAGTGATAGAAATATTATTATATATTTTATTATGGATATTTAGGATAATCAATTAAGATCTCATATATATAAATATTGTATTCAATTCATTTTGAATAGAGTTAGATGGAGTTTGTATTAATTTATAACATGGTTATAATTAATTAAAATCAAATTTATTGTCATATTGGCGACAGAAATATTGTTGTATATTTTACTATTAATTAGAAGTTAAAGTATGCTCTTTAAAATAAGTTAATTATAAGGTTAAAATAATTGTTTAGGCATGTTAAACTTATATTAAAATGGCTTTGAAGTTTATATGGCCTTGGTATTAGTTTATTATGGTGTAATTCTATAACTTCTAACTGGTAAAATTTTTATAAAGATGATCTAAAAAGTTAGAAATTTCAAAAGAAGTATTGTATTATTTAATAGGATTTGATTAAGGTTATAAAATGATTTATTTAACTTAGATCCTAGAAAATGGTATATGAAATATGTGTGTGTATGTATTACATACACGAGCTATATAATATTTTAGGACCTTATCATTAGTTAAACTTGATTTTAATAAAAGAATTAAGTGATGTTGAGCTATAATAGGATTATCGGTGAGTATACTATTTATAAATAATTTGGAAACTTCTATAAAATAATAATAAGAAGATATAATTGTTAGATTGGTTACTTAAGTAAGATGTATTTTTTCTTGAATTGTTTATATGATTGTATGTGTGAATTGTTATTGATATCGAGATGATAAATTTGTTACTTTTGTTATGTATTGCCTTCATGTATATAAATGTGCACTATATGTGTTTATTATTCCATAAATTTGGACTGGTTATACACACACACACACCTGCATATAGTTTATGGGATTTATATATGTCTATATGCATAAATGTAATTCTAGTATGTCCGACTTGGTGCTACTACTGGGATATGCACATAATATTATATATATTATTGATATGCGGTTTAAAGTGTTTATATATAATTTGGTATGTTCGACTTGGGGTTACCGATTGGTTCAAGGAATCCATTGTACCATTTAGGCACACGACCTGTAGATGTGGTTTTGGAGCAAGGGTAGAGAGAGATTCGAACGCCAATATAGAGTAGGTCATATATTGTTGTGTTGCACGGATGGGTGCTGCAACAACACCTCCAGACAAACTTCTTTTGAGATGTTGGTTTTCACGGGAGTCCACAAGTTAGTTATGGCTCTCGATAGGTCTCCTTGGTAGCTAATGGCAATTCAAGATGATTTATCGATGCACAATTTAAGCGTATGTATAGTTCGGTACGCCCAACTTGGGGTTACCGAATAGTGGTATTATATAGATGCATAAATATGTGATTTAAGTTATATATATATATATATATATATATATAAACATAGAGGCATAGTTTGGGCGATTTATATATATTGGTTTGTTATGCCTGACTTGGGGCAACCGGGTAGTGCGAGGCACTTCAAGAAAGAATCACGATCCATATATGGACGATAATACTTCGGTGTTGTGTATACGTGTGGGAAGGGTGTACGTGTGGTTGCTTGAATCCGGATTGTCTATCCATAGACAATCGGATGATTTCAGATTTGTAAATGGAATCCATTTTACTATTGAGGCGCATAACCTGCAGATGCGGTTCTGGTGAAGGATTGAACAGAGATTGGGATGCCAATCCAGCAGAGTAGGTCATATACCGTTGCATTGTACAGATAGGTTCTACGAAAGGACCTACAAGCCAACTTCTTTTGAGATGTTGGTTTTTAGATAAGTCGAAAATATAGTTGTGGCTCTTGATAGGTCTCTTTGATAGCTAATGGCAATTCAAAATGCATATTGGTTATAGATATTCGTATTTTAGTTTTTTGTATGGAGGTGTTATGATAGTAGCACCGTTATATCACTATATTTATTTTGCATTTCAGATGCTTTAATAGGGATCATTGAATTGATTGGTGTCCATAGCGGGCTCCACCCATGAGCAATGATGGGTATTAACTTATTCTCTGTGTGTCTCTTATCATTATGATTGTGTATGTTATAATGGTTAGTTGATTATTATTATTGAACATTGTGTGTTAGACTTAAATTATGATATTTATATTACTTTTGCATTGGTACATTGTGTTACCCCTATCATAGTATGTTGTTAAATTTTAGTCACTTTATATTAGTTGTACTGACTCATTGATTACGAGAGAAGAACGGTTATGGTATGATCCCATACCTTTGAGTTGGATTTACTTTACATGTTATGGGCAGTTCAGATTATCCCTAAGCCTCATTTATGGAGAGGATCGGCTGTACTTCAGTAGTTTCCTATTTATTTGTATATGGTTTTGATATACGGTATGTTGAGATAGTTTCCCTCATACCAGGCTTTATGTCTGACCCATGTTTTGTCTTTGTCTGTTTGTGTCATGACAACTCTCGGGTACTCGATTAAGTAGTTTGGAAATTAGGTGCTTTTGGGTTACGCTTTAAAGACAATTGGAGCACTTTGAGGCGAAGTCGATACTTTGGGTATACACTTGATATTGCGGTAGTGCATGATAGATATGCTATCTATATATGAGACTTGTTGTATAAGATATTATATTCTGAATTTCTGTATTGATATTTATTTATCAGTTACTTCTATCAGTATAGTCACTTATATTTCTTTATCTTGTTATGTCCATGTATATTTAGTACATTATATTATCATTCCGCTTTGTGATTCTATCGCTGTGCCTTGGTTTGGTGTTTTTTTAACTATTTTACCTCGACAAGCTATCTTTTGTGGTATTCGGGAGCCGAACATTATCAATTAACGTTGACTCTGTGCATTACAAAGGTGGGTCATCACAATTGATATTAGAGCTTAGGCTCAATACTTAGGACCGAACAGACCAGTTTGAGTCGAGCAACCTAGTAGTTGGAGATACGTTGAGAGAGCGTACTTGTATTTTTCTACTACATAATATTGCATACTGTTCGTTGACGGAAATTCTATCGGTTTAGAAAACCGTCGAACGAATTTAAATTAAAAATAACCGCAAGCGCATGGTGTACGAATGTAGCACGCGGCGAATACGAGTCGATCCACAGGGAATTGATGATTTTAAATTTCTACTCAATCAAATTATACCAAAGTCGAGAGTGTGTTTAAGCTAGAAAATGAGAAAATGAACTAACTAACAAAAAGAAAAGAAATGCAAAATGAAAGTTAAATGACAATTTAGAGAATAAATCCACTCTCTAGATCATGTAGTTCAACACATGAAATCATGATCTCTCTTTTATGGTCATTTGTGTTTTAATTGATGTGTTTATTATAAGTATGGCATATTTGAGCTATTGATTAGCCAACATAAGCCATCAAACTATAACACATCCCTTAAAACACTTACTAACTTTAATGAAAATTGACAAAGAAAATGAGAATGAAATCTACTTTAAGTATGGCCTATTAACTATTGATTAGAAACATAGACCATCAAATTTTAATTTTAAATCACTTTCTTATGCCATAATCATATTTTGATGAAGAGGCATTTGTGTTAGTGATTGTTTAAGCATAGCCTATTTGGTGTCAACAATATAGGCTATCAAATTCAAAGCAAAAACAACAATTAAACCAATTCTATCAATGCCATTAAGCACAAAAAGAGAGCATGAATTAACAAAATGTTGAGGCTACATTAATTAGAGAGCTTCATTACCCCTAAATTGAAGGGGTTTAGCCTCTCATTTTTTTCATTTTATTAACAAATGTAGCTCACAACATGAAAGCAAAATGAAGAGGAAAAAGAGAGCAAAATGAAAAGAGAAGCTAATTAACAAGAATTAAAACTAACTACTTTGCATGAAAAGAAATCTACACTACAACATGAAAGTAAATGAACAAGGAAAGTAAAATGAACAAGTATTGAAATTGCATTAAAAAAAAGTAATTACATAAAAGAAGAAATGGCTAAGTAGCCATGAAAAGAAAGAAGTGAAGAGCTTTCTTTATTTTTGAGCCTAAACTAAACTAAAGAGACTAAGGAAGGAGCCTTACATGAAACATAAGGGGTATATATACAAGTTTAAAACCCTAATTCCTATTTTTGGGGAATGCCCAAAATGCCCATGAGAAAGTGTGGAGGCCAAGTTATCATTAGCATGTTTTAATCCCCACTTAAGTGTACATTAAGCCATTAATTCCATAAGCATGTGCATTAGCCTTTAAATTGTACATTAAGGTAGGTGGGTAGGTGGGGTCCTCCATTAACTTCACTTTGAATTATTTCCATCTTCATTCTTTTGTATTGATTTTGTGCATGCATATCTTCATGAAACCACTTCTATTTGAGATCAAATTCCTACAAAAAATATATATATAATTCCAATTAATTTTTCTCAAAGAAATATATGCACAAAAATGACTATTATGCCCTTGGATGAAGATGAATATGTGACAATTTGGAATTAATGTGAATTTTGGTTAAAAACAATTTAAAATACCCAATATGATCATTTATTTAATTTAAATAGATTAAATATGGTGGTAAAAATATACACATTTACGTGTACATCACATACACCACTTGTCTCCTAAATAATTGATTTATTCATTTGCTAGTGGCTCAGGTATCTTCGTTTAATGCTGTCTTATGAGCTGACGGGGTGCACAAGCGACTGCGAATTAGGCAGTCTGAGATCCCCGATTGGTTCATAGGCTATTTAGATACCGCAAGGGATGTTTCACCACCTGTGGACATTCCAGTAGCTGCGGTAGGTGTTGGTGGTGGTATAGCGACCGAGAGTGTTGCCACTCAAACTCGATGCATGAGCTTTCAAGTTGAGTGGGGTTGGTCGATGAAGTGTAACTTGGAGTTACGTCCAAGTAGGATTCGGTGGATGCCCAGTAATGAGCAAAGATTAAGCTAATGACTTATATGCATTTTTCATGGAGTTATTTGTGTTAGAAATTTTTTGTTCTTACGTTAGTAAACCTTTGGTGGTAAGGTTAATCTACGAACAAAGAGATATTTTCTAGGGATCGGTCCATTTACGTACCAGTTCCCAATCCCTAGTTTGATCATGGGGTTTCTAGGTGATTTGCACCAGTTGGGCAAGGGTTTTTCACTCGATTCTCAAAGGCATGCCCTTGATTCAGATTTTTGAAATATTTAGAGATTCTAAAGCGCGACTCTAGTCGTGTGAGGAAATTTCGATTGTTGAACCAAGAAACCAGATCAGAGTTCGCATGAGAGAAGTTAGGTGACCGACCCTAGCTTAACGAAGAAACCTTGCAAACAAACAAAGGATTAGACTAGGTATCATATTTATTTTGAATGATCTCTATTCATTGTAAAATTATTTACAGTATAGTAAAGTTAAGATAGCTTGTGATAGCTCGGGGAAAGACTTCTCAACTAGTTTTGTGAAGATTCGGATAATCCTCTAAGTGGAAATATAATACTTGTCTAATAGAGCATCGTGGTACACTTAGTATACTATCTTTATTAACACTTTGCAGTTGAGGTGAGTCAAAACCTGAGCAAGCCAAACATTTGTACGTTGTCATTTAATAACGACTTAATTAGTGAAGTTTTCTACTTTGGAGAATGGGTCCTGTTTGGAAGAAAAGAAAATTTAAGACTTAGATTGTTGGGTTTATTTGAGATATTTTAGGGATCGGTGGTCCAACATATGACATAAGTTTTCCTCTTTAGAATGGGTGGTGTGATAGTCTTTCGTGTATGATATTCATGAAAGGGAGTTGCACCGGTTAAGTAGTAGGGTCGTCTTGGATGTCGAATAGACTCAAGGAAGTTTACAGCTTGGCATTCACGCTATGACTATTATGGGTTACTCGCATGTTGTAATAGACTCCTTTTAAATGATTAGAAGTTTATATGGTAATCGTTGTTGATTCTCTGCTGTTGATTGATTTTGATTGATTGTTTATTTTGTTGATTGATTTTGTTGCTTATTGATTGCTTGTTGTTTCTTGATTTTTGATTGTTTATTTTTGTTGATTGATTATTAATTGATTGTTTATTTTTATTGGTTGATTGTAGATTGATTGTTTGTTTCTTGTTAATTGCTTGTCATTGGTTGTTATTGCTTATTGTTGCTTGTTGATTGCCCATTTTGATTGTTATTGCCAGCATATTGTGTGAACTCTATTCGTATAAGTGTGTAATTCTAGTGACGTCGTCGTGATGAGTCTACTAGAGAAAGTGGAAGTGAACCGAATGTGGCTTCAAACTCGAGGGCCTATTCATTTTTGAAATACTACGAATGTGGCACCAATAACCAAATGTTGGTTATTTTATGGAATACTAGACTAAAAATAGGAGTTTATGAGTTGCTACTGCAGAGCTCTTTTAAAAATCAAATATGAAAAGGAAGAGAGGAAAATAATATTACTTAAACTTCAGAAAATGCTTATCTTTTTGAAAGATTACAAGACTTTTGATTTATACTTGTACATAGATGACTCTTTAAGATAATAAACCCTTAGACTTCTACTACAATAAATTCTGAAATAAAGAGATATGTCCTTCTGAAAAATGAATTAATTTTATCACTCCCCCTTAATGCATTTTCTGGGTAACTCCAAGTTGCCGTCGAAGAAAAATAAACTTGTTCTTTGGTAATACCTTTGTAAAAATATCTGCTAACTGGTCATTGGTGCGACAAAACTCCAGCTTTACCACTCCGTCTTCAATTGCTTCTCTAACGAAATGGTATTTGATTGCAATGTGCTTTGTTGTGTCATGATTAATTGGATTTTGAGCAATGTCGATTGTAGACTTGTTGTCGCAATAAATAAGTGTGCTGCCTTCTTGTTTCTGTCCAATATCATCAAGAATTCTTCGTAACCATATTGCTTGAGCAATAGCCTTCGACGCAGCTACATACTCTGCTTCTGCTGATGAGAGTGCAACAGACTTTTGTTTCTTCGAGGCCCATGAAAAACACCTGATCCAAAGGAGAAGACATAGCCTGATGTGCTTCTGCAATCATCAGTCAATCCTGCCCAATCACTATCTGTAAATCCAAGTAATCCAAGAAACTTTGAATCCTTCACAGGCTTGTACAGAATACCATAATTAATAGTTCCCTGAAGATAACATAAAACTCGTTTGGCTACTCCAAAATGAATCTGACTTGGGTTTTGCATAAACCTGGACAATAAGCTTGATGCAAACATTATATCAGGCCGTGTAGATGTTAAATATAAAAGACTCCCAATCAAACTCCGATATGTAGAGGCATTAACTTTTTCTGCACCATCATCCTGCTTGAATTTTTCATTTACTTGCAATGGAACACTTACTGATTTGCAACCAAACATCTTATATTTTCTTAAAATGTCTTCAGTGTATTTCTTTCGTGATATAAAAATGCCATCATCTCCCTGATGGATTTCTATTCCAAGGAAATAATGTAGTAAACAGAGATCATTCATCTCATAAGTCTTTAACATGTCATCTTTAAAATCTTGGATCATTTGATTGTTACTTCCTGTTATCACCAAATCATCAACATAAAGAGAGATAATTAAAACTTCTGTACCTTGAATATTGATGTATAAAGTTGGCTCACTCTTACTTTTCTTAAATCCATCTTTCATGAAGTATGAATGGATTTTAGTGTACCAAGCCCTCGGAGCCTGCTTGAGCCCATAACAAATCCTTTCGGCTGCTCCACATATATTTCTTCAGCGATGCACCCCATTTAAAAAAGCTGACTTCACATCGAGTTGGTAAAGAGGCCACTTGTTTTGAGCTGCCAAAGCAATCACAGCTCTAACTATTTCAAGCCTAGCCACCGGAGAAAATGTTTCACAAAAATCAACTCCAGGTTTTTGTGAATATCCCTTGGCCACAATTATAGCTTTATGTTTCTGTATAGTTCCATCTGAATTAACTTTGTCTTGTAAATCCACTTTAGTCCAATAATTTTTTTGGATTTCGGACGTTCCACAAGTTCCCATGTTTGATTTTTCTCGATCATTTCGATCTCTTCTTCCATGGCCTTCCGCCACACTTCATGCTTTTCTACTTCTTCGAACATTGTAGGTTCGATAGAGACAAAGTTACATCTCTCATACACATCATGTAGACTTTTAAACTTTCTTGGTGGAGTGCTTTCTTGAGTCCTCGGGCTTGATGATGCTGTACTTGATATATTTGGAGACTGAGGTGGAGTATTTTCAGGTGGTTGATGAGAAACTTCTCCATTTGTTTCATTGTCTAATGGCGAATCATTATTTTGATGTTCCTCCATTACAGCTCATGTACTTTATTATTTTTCCAATCCCAAAAGCTTTTTCATGGAATATAACATCTCTACCAATCAATAAATTTAAGTCTCCAAATTATATATTCTGTATGCTTTAGTTTCATCATCATAACCCAAAAAAATACATCTTTCACTCATTTTCTCAAGCTTATATCTTTTTTCTTTAGGAATATGAGCATAACACATACTACAAAATATTTTAAAATTACTCACCTCTTGTTTTGTTCCACTCCAAGCTTCAACAGGAGTTTTTCTTTGAAAAGCTTTAGTAGGACATCTGTTCAGAATGTAAACAGTAGTATAAACAGCCTCTGCCCATAATTTTGTTGGCATGTTTTTCTCATGAATCATCGACCTTGCCATCTCTACAATGGTGCAATTTTTCCGCTCAGCAACGCCATTTTGTTAAGGGCTATAGCTTGTAGTTAGTTGCTTCCAGATACCTTCATCTTTACAAAAATCTTGAAATTTAGTTGAAGTGTATTCTCCGCCTCTATCACTTCTGATCACTTTGATTGATTTGCCACTTTGCCTTTCCACGAAAGCTTTAAATCTTTTGAAGGTTGAAAAAGTTTCTGATTTTTCCTTCAAGAAATAAGCCCATGTCATTCTTGTAATATCATCAACAAAGATAAGAAAGTACCTATTTTGATTAATGGATGGAGTTTGCATTGGACCACATAAGTCAGTATGAATTAGTTCCAAAGCTTCTTTTGCCCTCTATGAGCTATATTTCGGAAAAGAATCCCTATGTTGTTTTCCCATCACACAACCTTCACATACAACAGCCTCCCCTGTTAATTTTGGTAGCCCGTGTACCATATTTAGTTTCTGTAGCAGCTTTAAACCATTGAAATTTAAATGGCAAAATCTTTTGTGCCATATCTGAATATCCTCTTCAACTTCTCCCCATAAAGAAAGTTCCCTTGCATACTTGAATTCAAGAGGGAAACTTCTATTTCTATTTTTGCTATCAAGATGTTTGATTTTTCATAGATTTTGCAGTACTCCTCTTTAAATGTGACACAATAACCATTTTGAATGAGTTGCCCAACACTTAATAAATTTTGTTGCAGATTTGGAACTAATAAAACGTTATAAATATGATATGTTCCCTTCTTTGTTTTGACTGCAATCGTACCTTTTCCTTTAGCTTTCACCAATTCTCCATTTGCCATCTTCACTTGAGAACTAACTTCTTTGTCTATGTTGAGGAATGCTTCAACATCTCCGGTCATGTGGTTACTGCACCCGCTATCGATGTACCAAATGTCTTCCTTTTCATCTGTAGTTGTTGATTGACAAGCATAAAACAAATTTTCTACTTCCTTTTTTTCTTCAAAAAAATTTGCTTGCTCCTTGTTGTTATACCAACAATTTTTGTGAATATGACCAAATTTTTTGCAAGTGTGACACCGTGGTTTGCCACGATGCCAACATTCGCTAGAAGAATGACTTGATTTTTTACAAATTGTGCATGACGGTTTAGGAAATCTGGAACTCATACCTTGTTCGAGCTTTTTTTCACTTTCATTTGGACTTGGACGATAATTTCTTTTATCCTTTCCATCCCTACCACTTGGCTTGAAATTTGAACTCCTTCTCCAATCATGTTTTTGTCCATCCAAATTTTGTTTTGTTCGAAAAGCACGCTCCAAAGATTTATCAGCATGTTTTTGCTTCCTTTGTTCATGAGCTCTAAGTGAACCCATCAGTTCTTCTACCGACAATTTACTGGTGTCTTTTGATTCTTCAATTGCAGCAATAATGTAATCATATTTTTCTGGTAAGCTGATAAGTATCTTGTCTGTAATTTTTTGTTCAGTGACATCTTCACCATATGTACGTAGTTGATTTACTACATCCATCATCCTGGAGAAGTAATCTTGCATATTTTCTGCCTCCTTCATCTTCAGATTCTCGAATTCACGCCTTAGGGATTGGAGTTTGATTCTCATCACCTTGATGTTGCCTTGAAATTCTTTTTCTAAAATCTCTCATGCTTCCTTTGCTTTGGTGGCACCACAAATTCTGGGAAAGATTGTTGCTGAAACTCCTTGTTGTATGAAGAGCAATGCCTTAGAACCTTTCATGCGACTATCATCCAATTTCTTTTTCTCGGCATTAGTTAGAGCAGCCTCATTTTCGGGTTCAATATAGCCAGATTCAATAAAATTCCATAGGTTTTGAGACAACAGCAAAGTCCTCATCTTGATCTTCCAGAACTCGTAGTTTTCTCCGTCAAAAGTAGGAATCAGAAGTTGAGAAAGAGAAGCACCTGTGCTTGCCATTTCTAATGATAAATCATGTTTTGTAGTGAAAAAAGAATAACGCCCGCTCAAGTCGTAACACGGAGCTCTAATACCAAAATATGTTGGTTATTTTTTGGAATACTAGACTAAAAACAGGAGTTTATGAGTTGCTACTGCATAGCTCTTTCAAAAATCAAATATGAAAAGGAAGAGAGGAAAATACTATTACTTAAACTTTAGAAAATGCTTATCTTTTTGAAAGATTACAAGACTTCTGATTTATACTTGTACATAGATGACTCTTTAAGATAATAAACCCTTAGACTTCTACTACAATAAATTCTGAAACAAAGAGATACGTCCTTCTGAAAAATGCATTAATTTTATCAATATTGTGTGTATTCTATTCGTTTAAGTGTGTAATTCTAGTGACGTCGTCGTGATGAGTCTACTAGAGAAAGTGGAAGTGGACCGAATGTGGCTTCAGACTCGAGGGCCTATTCATTTTTGAGATATGGCTATATGGCTTCAACCGATGGGGTTTAAGCTTGTCCGTGTTGGATGGAGCTTTGCATTGGTATGATTTCAAAAAAAAAAATTGATTTCCTTTTGTTTTGGTAAAATGTAAGAAAGTATAGTATAGAGATTGTTTTGTTGTTGCTTATATTCTACAAGTGTGCTTGTACTTTTCGATGGTAACATGTTGACTAGAGGTAGTCGTTGCATTAGAGATGCTTATTGCATTAGAGATGCATGTTGCATTATTTGATATAACATGTTTATCAAATATGCATGTCGCATTAGATATATTAATTGCATTGGATATTCCTATTGCATAGACTGATATAGCATGTTGATTTGAGATGCTAGTTGCAGTAGAGATGCTAATTGCACTGTTTTTTGTAACATATTTATTTGAGATGATTGTTGCACAGTTTGGTATAGCATATTTATTTGAGATGATTACTATATATATAATTGAATGCTATATATGATTTATCATGCTTAAGTTCATGATATAATGTTATAATTGTGTCTAATCCTCTTTGTTGAGTACATGATTAAGTACATGGAAGTAGCTATACGCTATTGGGATGCTTATTCGCATCTAAGTGGCAAGCTCTTGTTGTGAAAGGGGTAAGTAAGATCTATAATGTAGATAATATGGATATATATGCTTGTATGTTGACGCAGCTTTGACTAGGCTCGAACAGTTTTTGATACCAAACTGTCGCAACCTATCCAGGATCTTCCTCACGAAATGATGATTTCGTGTCAAATAAACCGATAGAACGATAAATGCTCAATTCCGTTGATCGTGATGATGCCGGAATCTAGCTATCTCCAACCCGTTGATCTCGCAAGATACCGTGTTGAAAGATCTACAATTCGATCTTTGATCACTCGTAAGTGATACCGAGAATTGGCTTCAAATTCGTTGATTCGCTCACGAATAACCCGAAGATGGAAAGAAGAAGGAGATCACACTCAACTTCCAACAATGGTGGCCAAAGCTCACACACAAATTTATTCAAAATCAACCACCCCTACAAATGACAACACACCCCTATTTATAGGAAATTACAACACACACATGCGACTCAACACATGCGACTCACGACTTAACTCAACACATACGACTTAAGTTCACCAAACGACTTAACATCATACGAGTTACAACATCATACGACTTAACAACAATGCGACATAAGAAGTCGGCATAAGAACTTGTGACTTAAGAAGATAGCACAGCTTCAGGAACGACTTAACTCAACACATACGACTTAAGTTCACCAAACGACTTAACATCATACGAGTTACAACATCATACGACTTAACAACAATGCGACATAAGAAGTCGGCATAAGAACTTGCGAGTTAAGAAGATAGCACGGCTTCAAGAATGACTTAAGCGACATAAGGAAAATGCCATAGACCGAACGAATTAAAGAGTGCGGCATAAGGAAAGGCGACATAAGGCGGGCGACTTAACAAAAGCAGCCATATCCATTTGAGTCGCTCCGTTGAGTCGTTGAAGAGGTGCGGAACGACCCATGCGACATAAGCGCGGAAGACTTAAATGCGGACGACTCAAATGCGGACGACCTAAGGATACTTTCTCCAATATGAGTCGTTAACTTGCTATCTCGTGCTTGTCTTGCTTGCTTATCATGGTGCGCTGCATCATCCTCTCCTGGTTGAAAAGAATTCGACCCCGAATTCACACTTTCCTCTTCTTCGACAAGCTTATTCTCATGATATGGAATCAAGTGTTTGACGTTGAAAACGTCAGCAGTATGGATATGATCCGGCAATCTTAACTGATAAGCATTCTCATTAATCTTCTTTATGATTTCTAAAGGGCCAATCTTTCTAGCAGCCAGTTTGTTGTAAGTACCAATAGGAAATCGATCCTTAGTCAATACTGCATATACAAAATCTCCTTCTTTGAACTCAACATTTCATCGCTTAATATCCGCAGATTGCTTATATTTCTCATTCGCCTTAAGCAATCATTCCTGCACAACCTTGTGGCACTCTTGCAATTCATTCACAAAATCACTAGCTCGTTTGATCACTCCTTTCTGATGTGGTACTATAGATAAATCTAATGGTCCCTTACGAATTGTTGAGTAAACGACCTGGAATGGACTGAACCCGGTGCGATTAACTGCATGGTTGTGTGCAAACTCAGCTTGACACGGTTTGGAATCCCAACTCTTCAAATTGTCATTCACGAGGCATCTAAATAGATTACCTAGGGATCTATTCACAACTTCTGTCTGTCCATCCGTCTGTGGATGATAATCACTACTGAATTTCAGCTTTGTCCCGACCATTCTCCATAGACTCATCCAAAAATGACTCAAAAAACGAGTGTCTCTATCTGATACAATAGATTCAGGCAACCCATGAAAATGATAGATCTCTCTGAAGTATAACTGTGCGACATTAACTACATCTGCCGTCTTCTTGCATGCGATAAAATGTACCATTTTTGAAAACCGATCAACCACCACGTAGATAGAATCATTGCCACGTTGCATTCTCGGCAATCCCAATACAAAGTCCATACTAACATCCACCCATGGTTTAGTAGATATAGGCAATGGCATATATAAACCTGCATTTGTTGCGGTCCCCTTTGAAACTTGACAAATATGGCACCTCTAAATGAACTTTTCAACCTCCTTTCTCATTGACGGCCAAAAATAAGACTTTGAGATCAACTACATAGTACGGTCATGGCCCACGTGTCCTTCTTCATGTAATTCTTTGATGATTTTCATTCGCAGACTACAATCTAGAATACACAACTGATTTCCTTTGAATAGAAAACCATCAACCAACATATATCCATCCATGTTTCCCTGCTTGACTTTGTCTAAGATCCTGGAAAAATATGATTCTGAAGTAAGCAAATCTGGATGTAAGTCAAAACCCATCACCTCTACTCGCATGGTTGTTAGTAAATTATTCCTCCAACTCAATGCATCGGCGACGCGATTAGTTACTCCAGACTTGTGCTTTACGACGAATGTAAATTGCTGCAAATAAGCTATCCACGATGCATGCCTAGCTGCAATTTTATTTTTCCCTTGTAAATGTTTCAATGCTTCATGATCCGTATACAAAACAAATTCTTTGTGGAACAAGTAATGTCTCCAATGCTTCACGGCCTGCATAATAGCATAAAACTCCACATCATAAGTACTGTATCTCATCTTTGCTCCAGCAAGTTTTTCACTGAAATAGGCAATTGGACGACCCTTCTGACTCAACACTCCTCCAATTCCAACTTTGGACGCATCTGTATGTAACTCAAATAGTAACTGAAAATCTGGCAACACTAGAATTGGTGCTGATGTTAAAAGTTCCTTGATATGTTCAAAAGCAGATCCTGCCTCTTTCGTCCATGAAAACTGCTTTCCTTTCATACAATCAGTAACAGGAGCCATCACACTACTAAAGTGTGGTATAAATCTTTGATAAAATGAGGCTAACCTATGGAAACTTCTGACTTCTGTTATAGTTTTGGGCTGTGGCCAATTTCTGATTGCGGCTACTTTACTCTGGTCCACTTGTATCCCTTCCTTGGACACGACATAACCCAGAAATAAAACACTCAGCGTCATGAACACGCATTTCTTCGTTGCTGCATAGAACTGTTCTTGACGAAGAATAGTTAACACCTTTCGCAAGTTTTGAATGTGCTCCTCTGTGCTAGTACTATATATCAAGATATCATCAAAGTAGACTACAACAAACTTCCCGATGTAAGGTCTGAAAATTTGATTCATCACCCTCATAAATGTACTTGGTGCATTAGATAGACCAAATGGCATGACCAGCCATTCATATAATACTTCCCGAGTCTTGAATGCTGTCTTCCATTCATCACCTGGTCTTATGCAAATCTGATGATAACCACTCTTAAGGTCGATCTTAGAAAAAATTACAGACCCACTGAGTTGATCCAATAGATCATCAAGTCTTGTCATAGGAAATCTGTATCTGACAGTTATTTTGTTGAGTGCCCTGCTGTCTGTACACATTCTCCACGAACCATCTTTCTTTGGTACCAACAGAGCAGGTACAGCACAAGGACTGAGACTCTCTCGAACATGCCCTTGCTCAAGCAACTCCTCAACCTGTCTCCTCAATTCTTCATGCTCTTTCGGACTCATACGATAATGCGGCCTATGCGGTAAAACAGCACCTGGCACTAGATCAATTTTATGTTGTATGTCCCTTAGTGGCGGTAAATCCTTGGGTAATTCCGCAGGAAAGACATCTTCAAATTCATTTAACACCAGTCTAACCTCCGCAGGCATTTCAAGATCTTCACTTGTTTCATACCCAATCAACATAAATAATTCAGCACTATCTTCCACTTCTTTAACAAACTCTCTCGAAGATAATAGACTAGTTGGTTCCACTTTCTTCTCTGACTTGCTTTCACTTTGTTCACGCCTCTTAGGAACTAAGGTGATTTGAGTACCTTCGAACATGAAACTGTAGCTATTGGTGCGACCATTATGTTGTACAACTCTATCATATTGCCATGGACTTCCCAATAGTAGATGACACACATCCATATCGACAACATCACACCATATATCATCTTTGTACTTCTTCCCAATAGAAAATGTAACAAATGCTCGTCTTCCCACTGTCACTTCTCCACCTTTCTTTAGCCATGCCAGTTTATAAGGTCTAGGGTGTTTTTCAGTCTTCAACCCTAACTTCTTGATGGCTTCTTCAGAAATAATGTTATCGCAGCTTCCCGCATCAATAACAAATCGACAAACCTTTCCCAAGATGGTACATGTAGACTGAAAGATATTGCTTCTCAGCCAACTAGAATCATTCTCATGTTTTGGCATTAAACAAGATCTCCTCATCATCAAGTTACACCCTTCGTCTCCTGACACAACTTCTTCATCTTCATCAAACTTCGGTGGTTGAGAATAATCAATTTCAGCTTCCACATCCTCATACTCACATTCCTCTGCAACTATTGCTCTCTTCTTTGGCTTTGTACATTCATTACTTTTATGGCCAAACTCCTGACAATTATAGCACTTGATACTGTTATTGACCTTTGCTTTAGCGACT
This sequence comes from Allium fistulosum, assembly GCA_030737815.1. NCBI lineage: Eukaryota > Viridiplantae > Streptophyta > Magnoliopsida > Asparagales > Amaryllidaceae > Allium > Allium fistulosum. Next base: position 179,557,468 of record CM060903.1, read on the forward strand.
TCATTGACAATTGGTTTATTGACTGTCTTGGAAACATTAGCACTGCTACTAGCACCCTTATTCTGGTTGTTGGAACTCGTAAACACACCACTTTCTCGTCTCCCTTGTTTCTCCCAAGCTAGAGCTTTCTGATGTGCTTCAACAACAGACATTAGATTAAACATATTAACCATGTCTTGAATTTGCATTCGTAACCCTCCAACATATCTAGCCGTTAGTTGTTCCTCAGTTTCCATAATATCATTCCTTGCAATCAATTGATAGAATTCATCTGCATAGTCATTCACTGTCTTCGTCCCTTGTCTCAAATTCTGCAAACGTTGATACATAAGTGATTGATAATTGTATGGCAAGAAAGTCGCTTTCATCATCTTTCTCATCTTCTTCCAAGTGACAACTTTTGATTTTCCCATTCTCTCCCGAGTTAGTTTAGTTTGTTGCTACCAAGCCATAGCTCTTTCCCTTAATCTTGTAGCAACTAATTGGACTCTGCGATTCTCAGGCACATCCTTGAATTCCAAAATTTCTTCAACATTTGACAACCAATCAAGAAATTCTTCTGCTTTCATACCACCTTTGAATTCTAGAATTTCCATCCTCATAACTGACTCCCATTTACGATCATTTTCTGAATCTCGATATTGATTTCGCACTTGGCCTTGATTTCGATAATGAATACTACCTCCATCACCATCTTCCTCAAAATCAGATGTATTTCGATATCGATCCTGACCATATTCATCCCTACGACCACGCACGTCCCTTCTACCCTGTCTTTCATCATCACGATATGGTTCATTTTCGAAACCACGTTGAGTACTTCCCACTTCATTTCGGTACCCATGGCGGTCTCGCATCATTGAAACTGATGATTCTCTCCTATCTCGATAAGACTGGGGTGACATCCTCCTTTCTTCCGAAACCGATGGCGAAACCCTGTTTCCACCCTGGTTCGAAACTGGTGACGTTCTCCTTTGATTTTGATTCATGTCGTTCATCAATTTCTCCAATTTTTCAATACCCTCATTGAACTTTTCATTGATACGCTGCTCCATCTGCTCAGCTTCTTGTCTTCTATACAAATCTTCAACATTTTGATGGCGATTAGCACGTCTCGGAGGCATGATCATTAAAACAATCTCGTTTTCGTTTCTGATTTGGCTCTGATACCAATTGACGCAGCTTTGACTAGGCTCGAATAGTTTTTGATACCAAACTGTCGCAACCTATCCAGGATCTTCCTCACGAAATGATGATTTCGTGTCAAATAAACTGATAGAACAATAAATGCTCAATTCCGTTGATCGTGATGATGCCGGAATCTAGCTATCTCCAACCTGTTGATCTCGCAAGATACCGTGTTGAAAGATCTACAATTCGATCGTTGATCACTCGTAAGTGATACCGAGAATTGGCTTCAAATTCATTGATTCACTCACGAATAACCCGAAGATGGAAAGAAGAAGGAGATCACACTCAACTTCCAACAATGGTGGCCAAAGCTCACACACAAATTTATTCAAAATCAACCACCCCTACAAATGACAACACACCCCTATTTATAGGAAATTACAATACACACATGCCACTCAACACATGCGACTCACGACTTAACTCAAAACATACGACTTAAGTTCACCAAATGACTTAACATCATACGAGTTACAACATCATACGACTTAACAACAATGCGACATAAGAAGTCGGCATAAGAACTTGTGACTTAAGAAGATAGCACAGCTTCAGGAACGACTTAACTCAACACATACGACTTAAGTTCACCAAACGACTTAACATCATACGAGTTACAACATCATACGACTTAACAAAAATGCGACATAAGAAGTCGGCATAAGAACTTGCGACTTAAGAAGATAGCACAGCTTCAGAAACGACTTAAACGACATAAGGAAAATGCCATAGACCGAACGACTTAAAGAGTGCGGCATAAGGAAAGGCGACATAAGGCGGGCGACTTAACAAAAGCAGCCATATCCATTTGAGTCGCTCCGTTGAGTCGTTGAAGATGTGCGGAACGACCCATGCGACATAAGCGCAGAAGACTTAAATGCGGACGACTCAAATGCGGACGACCTAAGGATACTTTCTCCAATATGAGTCGTTAACTTGCTATCTCGTGCTTGTTTCGCTTGCTTATCATGGTGCGCTGCATCATATGTCCTCAAAAATGAGATGCCTAAGATATGGGGTACCTCAGATATGAGATGTATATATGTTGTGTAACACCTCGTCCAAATTAATAAAAAATAATTAAATTAATTAAATAAGATAAGATTAAAATATATTTTTGCAAAAGTCAGAATTTGACCTTGTAAGTTATGCCGTTGTGTTCGTGGTGAAATTCCGATCAAGTTCCGTATATAATATGTTGAAAACGGAGCTCAAATAGAAAAATTATGGACGTTTGAAGTTTTCGAATTCAAAATAATTTAAATAGGATTCAAATTCAAATAATTAAATAATTCTTAAATTTGAAATTTGAAAGTTAACAGTAATTAGACTTGAGGGTTAAGTAATTGTCGAAATTAATGTTAACATTAAATTACCATTAAGGAAGAAAATAAATTAGACAACGGCAAACGTTCCCAAAATAGGGACCAAGTCAACCCCTGACCCATGATTGGTCGACTACTAGCAGTCGACTGGTGGTAAGAGTGGTCAACCGGTGAGTTCTAAGGGCGGCTAGGGTTTTGCGGCAATAAACGTATCGAATTATATTATTTTAAACCGACTTAAATCCGACGGTTCTAGTGCATTCCAACAACTATAAATAGGAGCCTAGCCCTCTTACTTTTATTTACAAAATATGTTGGGAATACTAGCGAAGCACTATTAGTTCTTCTCTTCATAGATTCAGAAACCTCCATTTGGGTTTCAGGTAAGAAATCATATATATATATATATATATATATATATATTTGTTTATTGTTTATTTTCTCAACCTTTTCTCCTTCAAACCTCTAATTTTATGAATCTAATATATATAAAAATCTCTTGCGTCTATATCAATAAGTAGAGATCTGAAAAGCGTTCATTAAAGGTATGACAAATCCAAAAGAAGACAAAGCTAAGGACACTGTGAGTGAAAATCTTAGTCTTCTACCTTAGAAATTGATTAGTGTAGTTTGAATTTGAATTATGTCTTGAGGAGTTTTGGTTCACGAAAACATCATATTAAAAGTCCCCAAAATTCCCCCAAAGAGGAATGTCAATTCTAGGTTGAATCTCAATTGTTTATATTAAAATAATTGGAATTATGTAGATTTGCAATTTTAGTGTTTTTACTTTCTATTCCACATCTTATTCTTATTCTTTGGATTTGATTAAGGGTTTTGATTTGGAAATTGTGTGAAAGGTATGAATTCTTATTCATAGTTTGCACCGCTTATTTCCAAAACTTTGATGGAAATTCACTTTGTCTAATTTCATGTAAAAGAAGTTGAATAGAGCGTAAAAAGGAATTGAAATTGTAACTTTATCAATTTATTTCATTATTTTAATATAATAGGTGAGTTTGAAATTTATTTGTATACAAGTCTGTTGATTGAATTTTTGGAATATTGGATTTATGGTGTATTGATAATATGGAAATGAGACTTGTATAATTTTAAAAAGAGGTGACATTTAAACATTAGTTTAGGGCGTAAACTATGCACACTTAGAAATTCCTAGGCACACACACACATACACATATATATTAACGTAGATGATGTGTAATTATAGTGTATTAATTGCACAGTAAATAGGTTATTAATTATTATTAAATCCCCTTAGGAAAGTAATTAGTAGAAAAGGCAAAATAAGAAAGATTTCTTATATGGCCTTGATAATTGATGCGGGATATGTGATAATATATGTAGAGAATGTTTAGAAGACTAAGTTATAGGGATGCGAGGTTAGTCAAAAGCACATGGAAGTTTGTCCAGTTAATCTGGCTACCCGCAATATGACTTTGGGATTGGTGTGATACATCGCCTATAATAAGTAACTATAGTTGAGCGAGGTTAGTCCTGAATTCTATAGGCTAAATCTTCCTAACTAATCTGGCTACCAGTACCTACTAATGGTCAGACTAATATGAGACGTCACTATGGGGTATGGGTAATAATACGAAGGACCTGCTTCAGGAGAAGATATTTAGTGGTTATGTGAGGGCCTGCCTCTTTCCTATGTAGGAAGTAGTAAATGGTCGGGGTGATGGGTTATGCACAGTGGAGGATATCTCGGAAAAGAGCCCTCTTCAATATAAAGTATTAAGTAGCTAAAGAGATTCCATGCAATGTCAACTAGATAGTTACTAGAGAGGAGTCCACCTTGGGATAGGTATTAAATGACATGGACCTGCCTTAAATAAGGTATTAAACGGTCAGAGTTTTCCTAGTTTCCATTAAAATGGTATTAAGTGACTTTGGTACTATATTTTACATTGATATGACATTATTGATGATAGATATGGGTTATTAGGTTAAAAGCGAGATGGTTATGGGCTTATGTTTGGAACTATGTTATATTAAGCGTTAGGCGAGGCGACAGAAGTCTCACTTCGCTTAATGTCGCTTAACCGCCACTTACACGTCGCCTAAGCACAACTTAATTTTTATGCATACATTATTCATATAAATATAAATTTATGGAAATGGAGTATATTAAGTGCATCATTGTCTATATAGGCATGAAATAGTCACAAAGAAGTAAAGTTTAACTTTGAAGTTAACTTATAAATTCATAGGTTACAAAAGTTGAATTTGACTTCCGTTATTAATTAAAATTAAGCATACTCGAGTTGAGAAAAAACCGTGCACATTTGTCTAGTAAATACTCATATCCTAATGTAAAAAACTACTCACCGTCCATTAGCCTATATGATAGAAAATGAGGAAATTTTGTTTGGGAGTGTCGCTTTTATAATATAACCTTATTTCTTCTTATTTTAAAAATAAAATATTTTTTGCTTACTAGCACTTAATCATCGCTTAAATTTAAGTAAAGCATAGATAAGCGCCAATTAAGCGTGTTTAAGCGCTCATCGCTTAATTCTACCTCCTTTTCAAAAATTAAGTGTTGTACATTTATTTAGCGCTTAAACGATGCTTAAGCGACGCTTAAGCACGCTTTTCATAACATAGGTTTGGAAAGCCTTTTTTGACTTATATTTGGAAAGACTTAGGACATAGTTAAATTGCGAAAAACATATTCCTATTTAAATTATACTGGCCAAGTACTACTATAGTAAGGCTCGAGAATATTTTATACCAGACTTGGTTGCATGTAGATACATCGTAATAGGGGGTTCTCGCATTGTGAAATGTGGCAAAGCTTTGTCTCTTACCCTACAAGTCCCAACAATGTGGGTTGGTCAGGCAGTCAGAGGACTGGCCTAAGCAGTCGAGAGGCTGGGCTGTAAAATCAGTGTGTTTAGGCTTACCACTTGTAGTCACTGCCGTTTTAGGGTGACTTTACATTTGGTATCAAAACATAAGTTACCCGATATAATGGGGTAGGTATACGTGTAAGAGGCGTACTTGTTATTTTTGAAGATGTGTTTCTAAAGAAATCCTAGTATATACAAATATATATACTTATTTTAAACGTACGCAAAACACTAGGCAAATCTTTACTTCAACATATAGTATTATCTTAGGAAATGTTAACCCGCCTTTTGACCAAGCAGTATACGGGCGGATTTAACAAAACGGATTTCATGATCATCAAGGAAGGAAGCCTAGAGGGATGATTATCGGGTTTGGGAATCAGGTATAAGCAAGGCTGTGGATGATAGTCAAGCGCATTCATACGAATGGCATCCCAGAATTGGCTAAGTATGCATTGGTACTTCCCTTAGGCAGGGGATTGGTACCTATCCCTTCCCCTAGGCAGGGGATCAGACCAGATCACTATGGCTAAGTATGGATTGGTACTTCCCCTAGGTAGGGGTCGGTACCTATCCCTTCCCCTAGACAAGGGATCAGATTGATCACTATGGCTATAGACACTTAACTCAGCTGCTCAACTCAATGGAAATCGATCGATATCTTCAATTTTCACCTAGGCAACATCGCAAAACAACTCAGGAAACGCCAAGTAAACATCGAGGAGGACCCCTGGGAGGGATCGCTGGGCCCTACTCCCTATCCTGGGTATCGGCACCGATCCATAAAAGTGGGTCCAGTGTGGCCCCTTTTTGGTGAGTAAGGTCAGCCTGATCTCGAGGTTTTGTGGGCGAGTTTTCAGCTGGATATTTGCACGTCTTCCCCTATAAATGCAGCGGGCATGGCACTCATTTGGGATCTTCTTTCTAGCTCTCTTCTTCCTTCACTATTATTATTATTAGGCTATAATTCTTACTTTAATTGTAATCTGCGATATAATAAAAGGAAAATTATTAGGGTGGACATAGGCTAGAGTCAGCCGAACCACTATAAAACTTTCTGTGTTCATTTCTTTCAATTTGAATTTGTTGTTCTTCATATTTTATTCTCCACTTCATTCTATTGGGATTGGTTATTGGACATTTTGGTGCTTTCATACTGTTTGGGGTGTAGGCACCATTTTTAACACCAACATTTTGGTGTATTCATTGAGAGTTACTTGCATCCATGGATTTGGAAGCTTGGATACTTGGATCTAGGAAGTAATGGTTAGGCAATCTACAAGGAGAGCGCTTATGGATATGAGTTACCATGGAGAAAGCTAGGAGGCTTTCTCAAGAGCTAATCAACCCTATGTCTACATAACTAGGAACGAGATGGAGGTGATGATGGATGCAATGTAGGAGAGGATGATGAAGAGGCAAGAGGAAATGATGTAGAATTTACTCAGGCAAATTGGACAGGCATGAGTGGTAGGAGCTACTAGCAATTTGGATCAAGGAGTTGGAGTTGCAGAAAATCAGAATGGGGAGCATGGAAATGGAGCCAGTAAGTTGGAGATCGCAGTGGAGCAGCCGGGGCCGCCCCCGACCAACATCAGGGGATCGACACCGATTCCCCTAAAGGGGTCAGTATCGAACCTCCAAGGCTTGGGGGCATGCCTCTAGGTCAGGTTGGTTTGGATGTCGGTAGGCCAGTGGTCGATGATGTGCATGTTGATGCAGGCCGGAGTGCAAGAAGTTAGTCACTTCGTCCGAGAGTGATATGATCAACTTACTTATCGTTGTTTCCCTTTTCACTGGAGAGTGACTGAATGGGGTCTAGCAAGGAACCAGAGAGGCCATGATCGGCCTAGGAAGGCCGGGACATCGCGTTATGTTCAAGGACACTAAACCAAAGTGCAGGAAGTAATGCTGCTTCGTCAAAGAGCGACAGGATCGGCTTACTTGTCATTGTTCCCCCTTCACTGAAGAGTGACAAGATGGGGGCCAGTAAGAGCTCGGAGAGGGTATGATCGGTCAAGGTGGATCCAAGCATTGATATATGCCACAAAAGGGCCGAAGCATAGGGAGTGAGTCGCTTCGCTAGAGAGCGACAGGATTGACTCACTCGTCGTTAAGTCTCCTCGTCGGAGAGCGAGTGGATTAGGCTTAGTAAGGGTCTGAAGAGACCATCGATCAGGTTCGGAGAGACCATGAACTTCGATAATGATATGGAGAGATCGCAGATTGGCTTACTGACTTCCAGAATTTCAAACGGTTATGGATTTGGATATTGATCTGGTGAGGTCACAAATTTGGATAACGATCCGGAGAGATCGAGGATTTTGGATTGATTCAGTGGGATCGAGGCTTTGGATTTGGCAAACGATCCGGTGAGATCATAGATTTGGTTACCGGCTTTGGATCGATATGGACTTGGCTAAGGATTTGGAATGATTTCGGAATTGACTATCGATTGAAAACAGTCATGGGTTTCACCAACAGTCTAGAGAGATTGAGGATTCGGCATGTAAAAACTAACTCCCGGGCAACACGGGACGACTTACGACAATTTGGTTTGGCAAAGGATTGGATTTAGGATTAGAAATTTCAATTTTCGATGGATTGTAGATTTTGGACTTTGGACTTATGGTAACTCAAAGCACACCTTCCTACCGCAAGGTATGTTTTAGGGGCAAAGTGTTAACCCGCCTTTTGACCAGGCAATATATGGGTGGATTTAACTAAACGGATTTCATGATCATCAAGACAGGAAGCCTGGAAGGATGATTGTTGGGTTTGGGAATTAGTTATAAGCAAAATTTTGAATGATAGTCAAGCAGATTCAAATAAATGGCATCCCTGGATTGGCTAGGTATGGATTGATACTTCCTATAGGCAGGGGATTGGTACCTATCCCTTTCCCTAAGTTGGGGATTGGATCGGATCACTATGGCTAAGTATGGATTGGTACTTCCCCTAGGTAAGAGACCGATACCTATCCCCTCCCCTAAGAAGGTGATCTGATCTGATCGCTAAGGCTATGGACACTTAACTCAATAGCTTAACTCAATGGAAATCGATCGATATCTCTAATTTTCACCTAAGCAACATCACAAAACAACTCAGGAAACATGAAGTAAACATCGAGGAGGACCCCTGAGAGGGATCACTGGGCCCTACTCCCCTGTCTTGGGGATTGGCACTGATCCTCCTATAGGGATCGACACCAATCCCTAAAAGTGGGTCCAGTGTGGCCCCTTTTTGGCGAGTAAGGTGGGCCTGATCTCGAGGTTTTGTGGGCGAGTTTTCAGCTAGATATTTGCACGTCTTCCCTTGTAAATGCAGCGGGCATGGCACTAATTTTGGGATCTTCTTTTTGGCTCTCTTCTTCCTCCATTATTATTATTATATCATCCAGACTGTAATTGTAATCCATAGCATACAAAGGAAAATTATTGTTGTGGACGTAGGCCGAAGTCAGCCGAACCACTATTAGGGTAATTATAAGGCAATAAACATGCAATAATTAAGGAGTTACAAGCATTTAATAAGGATACAAATTGATTAATTAAGGAGATTATTAGGATAATTATGGAGAGATAAAGAAGATATAATAATTAAAAATTAGAATGAATAAATAAATGCCTTTAAAAATTGTCCGTTAGAATAATAATCATTTATAATGGACAATTGACAATGGTAGAAATAGTAAATAAACATGTTAGATAGTAATTAAATATTATTAGGCAGTATAATCGTCATTATGATAAATTATATAGCCTTATAGATTACTGGGCCTAGCCCAATACATAAAAATAGATGGGAGATAAGAACCTATGTGTTGTAAACATCCAGAAGTAAGAAATGGTAGGAGTAGAGCAAGGTGTAGTGGAGCAAGTTCTCGCAAGAAGGTGTACATTAATATCCACAAGGAGATAATCAGAATTTTATAAATATTGAGTAGGAAAGGAAGAAAGTTCAAAAGAAAGGATAATTAAAGTCAATTTCTAAATCCAACCCCACAGGAAAGAATTTGATAAAAGACGTTTGGAAATTTTCTTGAATTGTTTTGAATAAATATTTCAGAGGATTTATTGGGAAGTTGTTGTTTTGAAAAAGTGAGAAAATTTGGAAACTCATTTTAAAAATAATTAGTCAAAAGGCTCTGACTAAAAGGTTTTTGGTCAAAAGGATTTTTTTTTGAAATTCTAGTTTAAAATTGGTTGAGTTAAAAAGTTTTTGATTTTTGGAGAAAGGGATTGTTCGATTTTAAAATAAATGTAATATGGCGTAGGTTGGACTTGATGATTTTTCTTTTATTTCATAAATTTGGAGGTTTCTTTTTTTTAATTCTTTCTAAAAGGGGAAAAATGGAAATGGAACTTAATTAAATTAAGGAATAGAGAATAGAAGGATAATAATAACTAGGATAGAAGGAACATTTCCACATAAGGAAAATATGGAGAATAACAACTGAAATATGAGCTAATTAGTTGGGAGAAATATAAATAGAGGTAATATTGGAAGATATAGATAGTAATAGCCTAAGGAATCTATATAAAATAGGATCAGTAATCTAGTTAGAAATTAATAGGATAGAAGTTACCCTTGTCTACTCCACATTTCATTGTTTAAGGTTATCAAAGATGCTTTTTGAATATATTTTTTACAATTGGATGGAATTAAATGACGATAATTTCATTTTTATATTTAGAATTTGTTTGAATAAGAATAAAATATTATTAAATTTAAAATGGTAATGAAAGAGAAATAAATTAGGATTGGAAAAAAATGGATTGCGAAAGATTATAGGAGTTTAACAAAGTTATAAAAAGTATTCAGTTAAGTGGCAGTACATCTTGAGTAATAAAGCAATATCTATTGTATATCTTTGGGATAATAATTAAAAATTAGAAATTTGGCATGCATGTGAATAGATTGTGGTTTGCAGTCTACTAAAATAATTGTCTTGTAATTATAAATATCTTTGAAATAATAAATGTCTAATAAAGGAAAATCTGTTATTTTGAAATACTATTAAAGTTATATTCTTTGAAATAGATCTAAAAGGAGCTAAATTCCGAAAATAATAATAATATATTCTTAAATCGGTAGTTAATGAACTTTTCATAAGTATAGGCTATAATTTCATGGAGTAATAAATGCCGATTTCGAATTTAATGTAATAAGTTTATTTATATGAATATAATTTATTGAAAATTATTTTGTATATTGTACACGGTTTTCGAGAAGAGAGATTATTTTGGTCCTTTATGGAATTAAGCAATTTTTGAATTTTTTATTTAATAGTACTTTGGTTTAATAATTGTGTTTAAATGTTTTGAATTAAAAGTCCAACTTTTAAAGAAATAAACCTCTGTTATAAAAGGTCCTTAAAAAGGAAAAGTTGGTTAGAAAAAAGAAAAAAATTCATGGTTCCTTTTGGGAACCATGCTATTTTTGAAAATTAACAAAAAGGTTTTCCAAGTTTATATTTTTAAAGATAAAGATTTCGGATAAGCTACATTATAATTGTGAAATTTTAGTTTTAAGAATGGTAAGGACTAAACCAAATATTTTTACGGAGTAGATAGGGATCACTACCTAGGTAAGACAGGGTAAATGCTTTAGGATATGAATAAAAGAGGACTGGTATGTACAATATGATCTGGAACATTTAAATCAATCCCAGATATTTAATTGTACAATATCGGTAAAGTTGTGAAGATATTCCAGGTTTATAATTGGGTTGTAAGTTAGGTTGCCCTAGTTGACTGCAACGACCCATAATTTTCGATCCCGAAAATTCCAGATAGTTAGGGTAAAGAAGAAAGAGGTAGAAGAAGAAACAAAAACAAAACACAGATTCTCACATTCGCAGCGGATTAAAATATAATATCAAATAATAACAGTTATATAAAAGAAAACTGTATCTGTCAATTTACATTTATTTACATCAGAGTTACCACCAATCAAATATAAACTGGATAGTATGGCAACCTGTCCCCGAGATACAAACAATAATATACACAGCGGAATACGTTCCTGTCATCCAGCTTGCCTCTTGAGCTCCAGAACGTCCTAACCTGAAAATCTGTAATACTCGGTCTGACCCGAGCATTACATCAAAGTAACACCCGGGTCAGACTGGAAACCAGCGTGAGTAAACTCATCTAACAAGAAATTCCAATCCATAGAACTTATTTAAAACCCGGGGTAACTCGTACTTACTACACGTAAACAACTTATATAGTCATCACTTATTTTCACAAAACAATATCTAAGTATCCAACTTAGTTTAAATGGTCCATATTATCCCAATCCAGCCCATTGATTTCACATATCAATCTATAAAGAATTATAGAAGATTTCAAATCGAAGTGGTTTCGGGTATTTACTGATACCCGACCCCGGTCTCTTCGAGTCCCATGTCATCTTAACCCAAGTTATTCTAATGAAATACAATTCAAACTTTAGATGCAAGATATCGCTTTTACATAGTAATTCATCATCAAGAGGTAACCACAATATCACTATTCCACCCCAAACATAACATATCACAAATCTCTTCATACAGAAATATCAACCAATTCAAGACATTTAACAACATTCTATCATTCATAAGCAAGATTTATCACTTCCAAGATTAATTTAATTTATCTCTAATTAAATTATTTCTAATCTTTAATCACTTAGATTACCTTTACTTAACATTAATTAATTACAAACCAATTAATTAATCATCCTTTAGTTTTTCCATCTTAATTTAATTACCCTTGACTAATTATCCTTTAATTACAATAAGTAATTAACTCTAAATTAATTACACAAATCCTTTACTCATCCATATTAATTAAATTGATCCTTGATTAACTTCTCAAATTAATTATCTTATAATCACTTACATTTATTTATTTATCCTTTAATTAATCACACTCATTAATTAACTAACCCTTAATTAATTTCTTTAATTAATTAATCCTTTAATTAATTATACTAAGTAATTAATCTTTAATTACTTTAAATAATTTACCTCTATTAATTTACCTCGATTATTAATTAATTTAACCTTTAATTGTTAATTAAATTAATTAACCCTCAACAGTTTAATCCTTTAATTACTTACATTAATTAATTATCCTTAATTAATTAATTAATTATCCTTTAGTTACTAATTAATTATTCTTAATTTATCAAGACCTTAATTAATTAAAGATAAACCCCTTTATCTTAATTAATTTCTTAATTACTTATGCTAAGAAATCATCCTTTAAATTGATTAATTACTTGTTAATGATTGAAAACTTGATTCATTTTTACATACTTAAAACTTGATCTTCCATTTAAAACCAGATTATTACTTCATAAAACATGTTCTTACTTTTGTTTTTAAATCTGGATTCTGTTTCATTTTAAATTTAAAAACCTGAACATGTTTTATTTAAAAAAAAATTAAATCTGGAAACAAAAACAAAAACGACCCTAGCCCTAACTATCAAAACCCGAGCCAACTACAAACTTAACCTGAGCCATCCTCGTGACACTCGCGAACCATCTTCTACACCCAAACGACACGAGAAAACTTGCTCTTCCCCGAAGCCTTCAACAGCACTAGATACGTTTGTGCACGTGTACACATGCACACCCACTCCGACCACCTTCGATCATTGTTGCGACCATCCTCCAGTCACCTACGACCTCGTAGAAGGTTCTGACCACCCAGTATCATCGAACCTGCCTGAAATCAACATCGAGCCACACGATTCCCACTGGAACCCAAACTGAACAACCAAAAACCACCTCGAGTTGCCACCTCCGGTCACCAGAAAGTTCAATACTCCAACCAAAGCTTCGCCATAGACCCATGCCTCGATCCCCTCACTTTGATCGACACCGATGCACCCACGACGAAGAAATCGTCTTATCATCATCGACCAAAATAGGCAATTGAACCTTAGTTTGCCGTCGTCCAGCCACCACAACGTTCGAGAATTTCACCGAGTATTTTCCCTCTGATCCCCAATACTCCAGCTTCCTCCAGCAACGATCTCGACTACCATCTCTCCATCGGTCGTCGAGAATCGACGAAATAGCATTTCATGTTCAAGTCGAGAAATTACAACAAATACGAATCTAAAAATCATGATATCTATATTAAAAATCATGGTTTCTTAGCACGAATCCAAATATACGACCAAAACTTGGAAATTTGACAATCGAATTTTTGACTTGAATTGATTTTCACTGTATATTTCTATTTTCCAGTTAATTACTTTCTAATTATACTTATGAACATTTTTAAAAACAAGATTTAGTTAATGCAAACATCTTCCCTTTAAACACCATAATCTAATTTAGTTTATATGAAGAGGGATTGAATTTAGAGTATTTTGATCTGTTGACAACAGAACATGGACATGCACAACATGCTTACAAATATATACACACCAACTTCATACTGATATACATGCAAAGCATATTCATTCATCCATGCATACATTTCACAACATTACTTTTATTATCCATCACATGCAACAGAATATAAAACAGACTAAGCTATAAAGGTGAAGTTTACTCACTGTATTGGTGAACAGAGCAAAGCCTTTTGAAAAATCTGAAAATTGATTTTTGAACTACAACTTGATCTTGATCTTGATCTTACTTGTTGAAGCTTGAAATTGATTCTTGAGTTTGCTTTGACTTAATCTCAGGTTTGAAAAATGTTTACATGCTACAGGTTTGTTCTTGAGTTTGAATAATGTTTTACAGGGTTTGAGTTTCTTTGTTTTTGAAATGAAAATAGGAAATAGAAATGAAGATAGAAGATGTATGTTTATATAGATTTAATTTTGATTTACTAAAATTAAAGAAAATAAAATGAAAAATGTGACACTTGTTAATAGAATGAACACTTGTCTCTAACCTTATTTAATTTATTAACACATGTTATTAGAGAGGTTTAAATCTTAACACATGTAAATTTGCATGCATAAATAGATTTTTAAATTTTTTATAAAGCTTTTATAATTAATTTTCTAATTTATAAATACATATTTTAATTTATATAAATAAATTTCTTTAAAAAGAAAATAATATAAAACAGTTTATGTTCTAAATAAAATCAAATAAAATACATTTTAAAACTAAAGTATAATTTAAGATATATATATCTATCTTTTGAATTTCAAATTTGAATATCTAATTCAAATTAAATTTCAAATCCAATTTGAAAAATCAATTTGATATATACATATATTTAAACAAACACAAATTTAATTTGTATATAATAATTCTATTAAATCTATCTATATATATATACAACACAATTACAAATATAAATATTTATTTGATCAGATTCATTTGTTCAATCTATAATTCAGTATTTCTATTAATTAACCCAATTATTATATCAATTACAGATGTCCAGATATTCGGGTTATCACATTCCTCCCCCTTAGAATCTTTTCGTCCTCGAAAAGGAACGAAGCCAGAATTTATTCAATACTTATTATCAGATAAATTACTCTTTGATCATTTTTAAAACACTTTAAAAATCTATGTAATTTTATAAGATAGTTTTTATAAAAATACTTTTATAACTCGATGTTTCAACAAGTCCATCCTCGTTCTCACAGAAATTCGGTCATACGTTGATCGGGCGTAGGACTGAAAATCTATAAGTACTTGGTAAACCCGTTCTCAACACCCAGTAAAAATACTTGGAAAATAATTTATGAAAATATAGAAAATAGTTTTGAAAATAGAGGAAATATCTTTGGTGAGAATGCTCTGGAAATCATCACCCCCATCCATGGTCGCAGTTAACCCGATGGTAACATTGCCATCCCGACAAAATCCATAGATAACTGTAGGCCTCCGCGCCCCTCGATTATACCATGGAACCCGCTACAGATTGCAGTTATACTCGGGCTTTACGTTGCTATCACAGAAAAAACCCATATAACCGTATGCATCAGCGCCCTCGAATTTCGCTGCCAAAAGAATGAAACTCCTCCACTCGACCATAGATCGCAGCCTATCGATTTTACGTTGTCGTCCCGGCAAAATCAAGTGTAGACATTTGGCACTCATCCTCCACACGATTTTCGTTATGGTCCACACAATAGATCGCAGCGACATCGAGTTACACTGTCGTCACAGCATAACCCAAATGCCCCTGTAGGCATCAGCGCCCTCGACTTTCGCTACCCAACAATCCTCAGGAACTAGTTTGTCCGGACTCCTCACAGGATCAACTTTAGAACCCCCCTTAGGGTTCAAGGCAGTACCACCCTGTGGCACTCCTAAGAAGTTCATTTCAAGGGAGCGCCTTTTTCCCCAAAGCCATTCTCAAAACACTTTATACTATACACTTATAGTATCTTCAAATCATACCCTTTATGATTTATATCAAAATCTCCTTTACACAAAATCGATATCCCAAATCGATAGTTCCGTACTTGGCTTTCCAAATTCCCAAAACTGATTTTTCTCAAAAATCAAAAGCCTTTCCAAAATCCATAGGTTCAAAAACCTTTTCCAAAATCATTCTCATAAAATCCCTTATATATAGATATATATAACTTTGAAAAATCTTTGGATCCCTTTATACTTATAAAAATTCCCTTTCAAAACAACCCATTTAACTTCCCTAAGTTAAATTCAATTTATTTAATCCAATCAACCTTACTCAATTTGAGTTCTCCATTTCAAATTTTAAACTTCTTATCAATATCCCTTCTCACTTATAAGTTCAAAGACTTATTTCTCTTTGGGTTTTTAAATCACACTCCAGGTAGAATCAAAACTCAACACTTCAGAGTTTATTTCAAATCATCTTTGATATTATGTATATCCACACATATATACATTTATTTTCTTATGTTTTTAATATCAATATATATTATGTATTAGGATTTTAAACTATAAATATATACAAATTATTTTTATGAATGTATATTTTTAAGTGTTTACATATATAAATTGTACTTAGTTCATAAGATAATTAGAAAGAAAGAATATTTTAAACCTCCATTTATATATTTAAACCCTTTTTAGTTTAAGCAAAAAATAAAATTTATTAAATCTTATTCAAACTAAAACCATTATACTTTTAGATAATTAAACATTTACTTTAAGTGTTTTGAAAATAAATGATAAACTTTTTTTAAATAGCTTTTGAAAAGTGTTATATTTAATTTAACATAATTTCCAAATCACTATATATATATATTAAATTTTGAAAACATGTTTTATTTGTTAGATTTAAACCAAAGTTTTCCTATTTACAATATATACAAATATACACATTATAAATAGAAACATTTTTAATATTAACTTTGAAATTTATTATATTGAATAACTTCAAATCACAATATATACATTCATGTATATTACAATTTGAAAACATATCTTTTATTAAAAACAAAGACTTCTTATTTATAACATATATACCAATATATATATATATACATTATAAATAAAAATAATTTTTATTGGCTTTTGAAAATATAAATTTTGCCAGATTAAATATTTACTAGCTTTTAAAAGAACAAACTTGCCAAATAAAATAATTATAAAAGAAAATTATCAAATCAATTTAATTTATTAATAAAGATTATTAAATTGGTATTGCCCAAAATTCCGGGTCATCACATTCCTCCCCCCTTAAAAGAATTTCATCCCCGAAATTTAAAAGCAAAGGTAATTTAATAATCCAGCAAAGGTTTTTATTCATCAACAAAGCATACGTCAACCATGCCCTAACAACCATAGCAAACAATCAAACAAACAAACCTAACTAACTATCCTGACACAAATCAGGATAGACCTTACTAACACTATCTAGAGTTTCCTAGGTACAAAACACTGGGATACTCGCTCTATAGAACCTTAACTAGTTACACCACCATGATCCAGAGCTCTCTCTCCTCTAGATCCATCAATCTGAACAGAATATCAGACCATACTTAAGTCCAGCTCAACTACCAAATCCATCTGAACTGCAGATTCTACAACCAGTGATGGATCATACACGTACTCCCTCAGAGATACGTGAAATATATTGAATTCCAGCTATCCGAACCGGCAATTCAATCCTGTAGACCAAAGAACTAATCCTCTCGAGAACACAGAAAGATCCAAAATATTTTGGAGCTAGCTTTCCAATCTTACCAAATCTTATAGCTCCTTTAATCGGAGAAAACTTAAACAATTTCCAATCTCCAACTCCGAATTCCAAACACCTTGTCTCAAATCTGTATAACTCATCAGACGATCCTGGGCTACCTCATCCCTTCCTTGAACAGCTCAACCTTTGTTGATACTTCTTGAATCAAACTGGACCAAACCAAGATGATCTCCGGATTCTACCCAACAAAATGATCCTTTCAAGATCAACCAAATAATCCAAAACACAAGCTCTATTCCACAAACATTAGTAGACTTAACCTACTCTCTTATTTGGAATAGCCAGAACAGGTGCACCTGATAACTTCCCTTCAGATCCTGAAAAACTTCTTCGCATTCAGAGGTCCACTTGAACTTCCTGTAGAAACCCTCTAATCCAAAACAAAAGCAAACTTCCGTAGGAATCTGCGATTGCTTCCATTCAAGAACAGCCGCTACCTTCTTCTGCTGCGCAACTCTGATTAGGAGTAGATGAGAATGCCGTCGATGATCACAAACACAAACTTGATCAACAAATCCTGGAAAGCACGTATTATCAGATCCATAAATCTTAGTGACCCATCCAACTCGGTCACAACCACCATAGCAAACTCCAACTAGAAAACCAGATTTGATCAATCCTTTTCAAAAATCCTGAGTCTGCTTTACCCAACTCTCTCTCAAGGAGCCATCCTTCTACTAGGTTCAACTATCGACATTGCTCATGGAATCCAAGTCGGTACGGAAACTCAATCTCTTGATTCGGGCAAACCCTTGACCTCTTCGATAGCTTCTACTTCCTCTTGAGATGCCTCAACTCCATATAAAAGATCACTCAGATGATCTCAGAACTGTCGCAAGTCACTTTTGCGATCCTATCCATATCAGAATTCTAAGACACTGCTCTTTTATGAAGTCTCCAAGATACCATTACTAACTTCTGCATATCTGACAGATCCAAACTCTAGAAAATCCGCTCACCCGAGCTCAACCAAGCTTACACTTCAATGATGGACTCTGATTCTTAAAATGACTCCCTCCTAGATAGGAGAAATCCTTACACCATACTGCAAATCTCACTCGAGGCGGTATTAGGTCTACAGCCTCAGCAGATATACTTCCAACCTCAACATATGGGCCTCTTCCATTAGTGGTAGTTGTGCTACACACACACCACTGCCCTATCTACCCTATAGAACTTATGTTGGAAAACCCGGACAGGTAACCCAATAGACTAGGTAGATATATAAATATATATATATATATATATATATACATATAAAAATTACAAGTACGCTCTCTCAAGGAAGATAGAAATCACTCCAAAGCCTAGGTATTCACTCAACCAAGAGCTCTGATACCAACTGTCACGACCCGTCTTTCTTAGCCCAGAAAGACGCATCATGATTTAATAAAGAAAGGGGTAGAAGAAGAAAAGATAGAAAAGACTCAACAACATTTGAATCTCACAGTGGAACGAATGAAATATAATATATCACATAAGATATTACATAGTATCATATACATCAGAGTTACACAACTTATACATCTCATATTAGACAGTTATAAACACCTGTCTATCATTACAACTCAAGTACATCTCATAGATACAGACACAAACATTAACACAGCGAAACCATAATATATCTACACGCTGAAGCCTCCTGCTCCAAATCTCCTCCAAAATTCGTCAAAGCTAACATGAATCCCTTGGCTACTCATAAAAATTTAAGTACCCAAGAGTTTAATAAAACAGAAAATAAACACTTGGGTCAGACATGGGTCTGGTGTGAGTAAATGGGTTAAAGTTGCTTAACTTTGAAAATCATTTGAAAACAAAGGTATCACGTAAGACTTCCCACACATAAACATGGGTAAGTTTTTACCTTACGCTAACCAAAAACATTTGATAGGAAATCCAGTGATATTATAATAGGGTCTAGGGTTTTCAAGTAAAATAGAAAATAGCTGGAATGCTTACATCTCAC
This sequence comes from Allium fistulosum, assembly GCA_030737815.1. NCBI lineage: Eukaryota > Viridiplantae > Streptophyta > Magnoliopsida > Asparagales > Amaryllidaceae > Allium > Allium fistulosum. The sequence continues at coordinate 179,576,998 of CM060903.1, forward strand.
GTTCCAACATAGTTGGGCACAATCAAAACGTACGGCACTTGTTGGAGATTGGATTCCATACAATGGCAGGGCTACTGGGATACCGTCCGTCACAGTACGTGGCCTAGATCAGCGTACCGAGGATCCACCCTAAATCCCCTACAACACAAGGCCGGAACCATCCCTTACTGGATAGTCCCGAACAAGACAACCCCGCAGTTGGCGCGCGATTCCAACTGCCCACTAAGCCGAATATAAAAGGAACCTCCATACAGGGGAAAATCTTGTCCTACTTGAGCGCGACTCACTTAGCTTTGCTGCACCTCCCCTGTTTTAGCCATTCCCAGTTGATGAGGCTTGAGGCTGCGATTACCTTTATAGAACACATCTATCTTAGAATGCTCATCGTCCTCCATTGACGATGTTATGAAAGCATTCAATCCATACAAGTTCGTTCCGGGATCGAACGAAATCGAAGGCACTATCTCGTTACACTCATTTTGGAATCACCCTCGGAGTTAACGACCATAGCCCTTGCACTCTAAATCTTCATCTCGAAACTGAAAGTACTATCTCCGTTAAACTCGTTTTGGAATCACCCTCAGATTTTAACGATACATAGTTCTTACACTTCGAGACTTCATTTTCACTTGAGATTCACGACCTATCGTTAATTTGGATTGATGTGGTTTTCGGATATCCAATTCGGAAATCCGATCCCGGTCTCACCGAATCCAAAACGCCATTTTAAATGTCCAAGTTGTTTAAGGATTTAAACAATTTCAATCTATATTATTAAGGGTAACATTTATACACATATAGATGATTCACATTATCATAGATAGTTAATCCATACTATCACAATTCAACCAAACATCTCATATCACAAAGCAACACATAACATATATCAGAGATATCACATCCAAATCATCCAATATCATTCAACCATCCATAACAGGATTGATTCATTCTTAATTAATTTAATTAATCTCTAATTAAATTAATTACTAACCTTTAATCACTTGGATTACCTTAATCCATCTTACTTAACATTAATTAATTACAAATTAATTAATCATTTCTTAATTATCTATCTTAATTAATCTTCCTTGATTAATTATCCCTTAATTACAATAAGTAATTATCCATTAATTATCCCTTTTTATTAATCATTCTTGATTAATTACTTTTTAATTACATTAAGTAATTTAACCTTAATTATAGATTAATTATCCTCAACCATTCTCAATAATTAACTTAAATTACTTTCATTAATTAATTAATGATCTTCTAATTACTTCATTAATTAATTACTCTTTTAATTAATTACCTTAACAAGTAATTAATCACATTATTAATTAACCTTAACCCTTTAATTAATTAATTATTCTTTACTTAATTAACTAAACCTTCAGTTAATTATATTATTTAATCTTTTAATTAATTACACTAAGTGATTAATCCTTAATCACTTCCATTTAATTACTTCCATAAATGATTTCTCTTTTACTTAATTACATTCAGTAATTATTCATTAATTAATTCTCTAAGAAATTATACTTAATTAATTAATAAGTGATTATCTTTAATTAATTAGACAAATAATTAACTTAAAATTAGTTACATTAATTAATCAATTCACTTAATCTCTAGTTAATGATTCATCTCTTAGTTCATTAACTACACACTAATTGCTCAATTAATTAATTATTCTTAATTACAAATAGCAATTAAACTTTAATTTATTTTACTAATTTATTATCCTTAATTAATCTCAACCTTTACTAATTAAGGATAAACTCTTCATTTGATTTAAATACTTATTTCTATCATTAAACTTCATTTAAACCATTTAGAAAACAATTATATATTTGAATTATATAATTTTACTTAAGAACAACACAATTTAAACATTTAAATTTGATATATTTAAAATCTTTGAAAACCCCTTTTCAAACTTGCTTAAATAAATTTTATTCTTAAAAACTTAATTATAATATCTTTTAAACTCAACTACTTAAAATATAATTTAAAACTTGTTAAATCTTTATCTTTGAAAAACTAATCATTTCCATAACTTTAAAAACATGTTTTTACTTTGCCTTGAAACATATTTATTTAAAATCCACTTTAATTTGACTAATTATTCTTTGGAAATTAAATAAATTTAACTTGCCTTATTAGTCAAATTAAATAAATTTAACTTGCCTTGCTTTTTTTAAACTTGCTTTATAAAACCTGGACTGGATTTCTTTTAAAAAATTTCTTTATAAAACCTGGACTGGATTTCTTTTACAAAAATTTGCTTAAATTTTAAACCCGATTATCACTACGGCAAAAACTCGAGTCAAACCCTATTAAATCCCGAGCCTGCCCCGAGTCCTCCTGCAACCTCATCTGCTTCGAGTCTAACTTCCATTCGCACGAGTCCAAACCCGAGCACCTCAAATTCCCAGATACGACGTGCACGTGGTGCACGTACACCAGCACTCCGACCATCGGAGATCATCGCGACGACACTTGACCAACCATCCATACCCACGCCGACCATCACACGCACCCAAATTGCTACATCCACCATCGAATCGAAAAACGAACCAACACACAAAGCCTGGAAATGCCATCACCGGAAATCCTCCCATCATCGACGAACCCGACCATGATAAACCCTGCCGACCTCACCAACAGCTCACCTCGGCCTCCAGCACCTAATCCCCCTGTCGCGATCACCTCCGACGATCGATCGACGCCGCGTGAGGCTTACAAAAACTCGACTAAAACACACTTCCGAGCCCTAATTCTTCGTCGGCTGGCCACCATGGCCTCCGATAAAATCCACCATCATTTTCCTGAGATCCTCATCCCTCGGACCATCTTCAGCCCAAACGTCGTCCTCCCAGACGCCGCCGATCATCGGCCATCACCAAAAATGCCCAAAACGTTCATCTCGAAAATTCCCAATGATTATTGAACTAAAAATCATTAAATGTATATTAAAAACCACGAATTCATTCATGCAATTCAAAACAGAAATTGAATTGGTTGATTTTTAACATATATATATATATATATATTCATTGTTATACCCATTTTTAAAATTATTTGTTGAATTTAAAACCCTGAAACTATTTTTATAATCATCATTATACTTCAACAAACAACTTTCATTTAAATATCAAAGTCTAATATTGATTTAATTGAGAGATTTAAATTTTTGAAAGCAAAACATGGACTGTGAAACAACAGAGAACAAGATCTTTGTATATATATAAACAGACATGCTCACACAACATATATATACCAATTCAATTATATAAAAAACTAAAAAAAACTGTCATGCAAAACCAATATCAATTCACAGATTAACACATGCATTAAAGATAATCACAAATTAAACTATTTTTTTAAAAGAATGTTTACTCAGTTCTTATTTAACAAAGACCAGGTTTTTCCCATACTTTAAATTTTGATCTGGAAACTATTGAATTTGAAATCCTTGCATTTGAATCTACAATTGCTTGCTGTTAATCTCATCTTGATTTGCAATATCTCAGGTTTGAAACTCTAGACATAGGTTGTTGTTGATCTTCATTGTGCGTTAAGTTGAATTTGTTTCCAGGTTTCATTAGTTTGGTTTCCGTATTTTTGTTTCAGGAAGAAGAGAGAATTTAGGGAAAAAAAAGATTTGAACTGAGAAAATAAAAGCCAGGTTTCTTACTAATACATATTTATTTAAAATTTAATTTTAACTAAGAAAGAGTATGCCACTTGTTAATGCATGGCATAAATAAATCACAATTGTCAAATACATGGATTATTTGTCTTACAAGTGTTTGATCCTTAATTGAATATCTACAAGTGTTTAAAACCATTTTTAAATAATTAAATTTCAAATCCAATTTGAAAAATCAATTTGATATATACATATATTTAAACAAACACAAATTTAATTTGTATATAATAATTCTATTTAATATATATATATACAACACAATTACAAATATAAATATTTATTTGATCAGATTCATTTGTTCAATCTATAATTCAGTATTTCTATTTATTAACCCAATTATTATATCAATTACAGATGTCCAGAAATCCGGGTTATCACATTCCTCCCCCCTTAGAATCTTTTCGTCCTAAAAAAGGAACGAAGCCAGAATTTATTCAATACTTATTATCAGATAAATTACTCTTTGATCATTTTTAAAACACTTTTAAAATCTATGTAATTTTATAAGATAGTTTTTATAAAATACTTTTATAACTCGATGTTTCAACAAGTCCATCCTCATTCTCACAGAAATTCGGTCATACGTGGATCAGGCGTAGGACTGAAAATCTATAAGTACTTGGTAAACCCGTTCTCAACACCCAGTGAAAATACTTGGAAAATAATTTATGAAAATATAGAAAATAGTTTTGAAAATAAAGGAAATATCTTTGGTAAGAGTGCTCTGGAAATCATCACCCCCATCCATGGTCGCAGTTAACCCAATGGTTACGTTGCCATCCAGGCAAAATCCATAGATAACTGTAGGCCTCCACGCCCCTCGATTACACCATGGAACCCGCTACAGATCGCAGTTATACTCGGGCTTTACGTTGCTATCACAGCAAAAACCTATATAACCGTAGGCATCAACGCCCTCGAATTTCGCTGCCAAAAGAATGAAACTCCTCCACTCGACCATAGATCGCAGCCTACCGATGTTACGTTGCCGTCCCGGCAAAATCAAGTGTAGACTGTTGGCACTCATCCTCCACACGATTTTCGTTATGGTCCACACAATAGATCGCAGCGACATCGAGTTACACTGTCGTCACAACATAACCCAAATGCCCCTGTAGGCATCAGCACCCTCGACTTTCGCTACCCAACAATCCTCAGGAACTAGTTTGTCCAGACTCCTCACAGGATCAACTTTAGAACCCCCCTTAGGGTTCAAGGCAGTACCACCCTATGGCACTCTTGAGAAGTTCATTTCAAGGGAACGCCTTTTTCTCCAAAGCCATTCTCAAAACACTTTATACTATACACTTATAGTATCTTCAAATCATACCCTTTATGATTTATATCAAAATCTCCTTTACACAAAATCAATATCCCAAATCGATAGTTCCATACTTGGCTTTCCAAATTCCCAAAACTGATTTTTCTCAAAAATCAAAAGCCTTTCCAAAATCCATAGGTTCAAAAACCTTTTCCAAAATCATTCTCATAAAATCCCTTATATATATAGATATATATAACTTTGAAAAATCTTTGGATCCCTTTATACTTATAAAAAATCCCTTTCAAAACAACCCATTTAACTTCCCTAAGTTAAATTCAATTTATTTAATCCAATCAACCTTACTCAATTTGAGTTCTCCATTTCAAATTTTAAACTTCTTATCAATATCCCTTCTCACTTATAAGTTCAAAGACTTATTTCTCTTTGGGTTTTTAAATCACACTCCAGGTAGAATCAAAACTCAACACTTCAGAGTTTATTTCAAATCATCTTTGATATTATGTATATCCACACATATAAACATTTATTTTCTTTGCACACCAAGTTATACTTTAAATTTTAAACCACCTTTGGTTTTAATCCAAAACAAATTTCTTTAAAACAAGTTTCAAGTTTTCTGGACTTAGATTTAAAACTTCACAATTTTAAATTACCTTCAATTCCAATTAATAAGTCATACTCACCTAAAAGTATACTTCCCTAAAACATTTCATTATTAAACACAACAACCATTTATGATAATAACCAAGATTATCATATCTGGAAACCAATTCATCATTATCTTTATTGTGAAAACACTTCTACAAATTCAGGATTTTAATTTCAGTTTGGATCCATTTCAAACTTATCTTCATTCAATTTCAATTTGGTTGTATTACTATTACCACTTAATTATCATTATTTTATTTTATTCCAATGATTCAACAACAAATTTCTTTAATATATTTAATTATTAGAAAAACTATTGCTTTATATATCAAAATATAAGCTTATATGAAAATCATTTTTAAAATCGTTTTAAAATCTTTATATAAGAAATGAAAAAATACGCCCTTATATATATATATACACTCAACTCATTCTAGGGTACTACTGACCCTTTCCTTAATGAGTAATCCCCAATAGAGCCAAGGTTCTCGCTTAACCTTCAACTCTGATACCAACTGTAACGACCCATAATTTTCGATCCCGAAAATTCCAGATAGTTAGGGTAAAGAAGAAAGAGGTAGAAGAAGAAACAGAAACAAAACACAGATTCTCACATTCGCAGCGGATCAAAATATAATATCAAATAATAACAATTATATAAAAGAAAACTGTATCTGTCAATTTACATTTATTTACATCAGAGTTACAACCAATCATATATAAACTGGACAGTATGACAACCTGTCCCCGAGATACAAACAATAATATACACAGCGGAATACTCCATACGTTCCTATCATCTAGCTCGCCTCTTGAGCTCCAGAACGTCCTAACCTGAAAATCTGTAATACTCGGTCTGACCCGAGCATTACATCAAAGTAACACCCGGGTCAGGCTAGAAACCAGCGTGAGTAAACTCATCTAACAAGAAATTCCAATCCATAGAACTTATTTAAAACCCGGGGTAACTCGTACTTACTACACGTAAACAACTTATATAGTCATCACTTATTTTCACAAAACAATATCTAAGTATCCAACTTAGTTTAAATGGTCCATATTATCCCAATCCAGCCCATTGGTTTCACATATCAATCTATAAAGAATTATAGAAGATTTCAAATCGAAGTGGTTTCGGGTATTTACTGATACCCGACCCCGGTCTCTTCGAGTCCCATGTCATCTTAACCCAAGTTATTCTAATGAAATACAATTCAAACTTTAGATGCAAGATATCGCTTTTACATAGTAATTCATCATCAAGAGGTAACCACATTATCACTATTCCACCCCAAACATAACATATCACAAATCTCTTCATACAGAAATATCAACCAATTCAACACATTTAACAACATTCTATCATTCATAAGCAAGATTTATCACTTCCAAGATTAATTTAATTTATCTCTAATTAAATTAATTTCTAATCTTTAATCACTTAGATTACCTTTACTTAACATTAATTAATTACAAACCAATTAATTAATCATCCTTTAGTTTTTCCATCTTAATTTAATCACCCTTGACTAATTATCCTTTAATTACAATAAGTAATTAACTCTAAATTAATTACACAAATCCTTTACTCATCCATATTAATTAAATTGATCCTTGATTAACTTCTCAAATTAATTATCTTATAATCACTTACATTGATTTATTTATCCTTTAATTAATCACACTCATTAATTAACTAACCCTTAATTAATTTCTTTAATTAAATAATCCTTTAATTAATTACACTAAGTAATTAATCTTTAATTACTTTAAATAATTTACCTCTATTAATTTACCTCGATTATTAATTAATTTAACCTTTAATTGTTAATTAAATTAATTAACCCTCAACAGCTTAATCCGTTAATTACTTACATTAATTAATTATCCTTAATTAATTAATTATCCTTTAGGTACTAATTAATTATTATTAATTTATCAAGACCTTAATTAATTAAAGATAAACCCCTTTATCTTAATTAATTTCTTAATTACTTATGCTAAGAAATCATCCTTTAAATTGATTAATTACTTGTTAATGATTGAAAACTTGATTCATTTTTACGTACTTAAAACTTGATCTTCCATTTAAAACCTGATTATTACTTCATAAAACATGTTCTTACTTTTATTTTTAAATCTGGATTCTGTTTCATTTTAAATTTAAAAACCTGAAAAAGTTTTATTTTAAAAAAATTTAAATCTGGAAACAAAAACAAAAACGACCCGAGCCCTAACTATCAAAACCCAAGCCAACTACAAACTTAACCCGAGCCATCCTCGTGACACCCACGAACCATCTTCTACACGCAAACGACATGAGAAAACTTACTCTTCCCTGAAGCCTTCAACAACACCAGATACGTTTGTGCACGTGTATACATGCACGCCCACTCCGACCACCTTCGATCATGTTGCGACCATCCTCCAGTCACCTACGACCTCGCAGAAGGTTCTGACCACACATTATCATCGAACCTGCCTGAAATCAACATCGATCCACATGATTCCCACTGGAACCCAAACTGAATAACCAAAATCCACCTCGAGTTGCCACCTCCGGTCACCAGAAAGTTCGATACTCCGACCAAGCTTCGTCGTAGACCCACGCCTCGATCCCCCTCACTCCGATCGACACCGATGCACCCACGATGAAGAAATCGTCTCGACTTCATCATCGACCAAAACAGGCAATTGAAGCCTAGTTTGCCGTCGTCCAGCCACCACAGCGTTCGAGAATTTCACCGAGTATTTTCCCTCCGATCCCCAATACTCCAGTTTCCTCTAGCAACGATCTCGACTACCATCTCTCCACCGATCGTCGAGAATCGATGAAATAGCATTTCATGTTCAACTCGAGAAATTACAACAAATACGAATCTAAAAATCATGATATCTATATTAAAAATCATGGTTTCTTAGCATGAATCCAAATGTACGACCAAAACTTGGAAATTTGACAATCGAATTTTTGACTTGAATTGATTTTCACTGTATATTTCTATTTTCCAGTTAATTACTTTCTAATTATACTTATGAACATTTTTAAAAACAAGATTTAGTTAATACAAACATCTTCCCTTTAAACACCATAATCTAATTTAGTTTATATGAAGAGGGATTGAATTTAGAGTATTTTGATCTGTTGATAACAGAACAGAGACATGCACAGACATGCTTACAAATATATACACACCAACTTCATACTGATATACATGCAAAGCAAATTCATTCATCCATGCATACATTTCACAACATTACTTTTATTATCCATCACATGCAACAGAATATAAAACAGACTTAGCTATAAAAGGTGAAGTTTACTCACTGTATTGATGAACAGAGCAAAGCCTTTTGAAAAATCTGAAAATTGATTTTTGAACTGCAACTTGATCTTGATCTTACTTGTTGAAGCTTGAAATTGATTCTTGAGTTTGCTTTGACTTAATCTCAGGTTTGAAAAATGTTTACAGGCTACAGGTTTGTTCTTGAGTTTGTATAATGTTTTACAGGGTTTGAGTTTCTTTGTTTTTGAAGAAATGAAGATAGAAGATGTATGTTTATATAGATTTAATTTTGATTTACTAAAATTAAAGAAAATAAAATGAAAAATGTGACACTTGTTAATAGAATGAACACTTGTCTCTAACCTTATTTAATTTATTAACACATGTTATTAGAGAGGTTTAAATCTTAACACATGTAAATTTGCATGCATAAATAGATTTTTAAATGTTTTATAAAGCTTTTATAATTAATTTTCTAATTTATAAATACATATTTTAATTTATATAAATAAATTTATTTAAAAGAAAATAATATAAAACAATTTATGTTCTAAATAAAATCAAATAAAATACATTTTAAAACCAAAGTATAATTTAAGATATATATATATCTATCTTTTGAATTTCAAATTTAAATATCCAAATTCAAATTAAATTTCAAATCCAATTTGAAAAATCAATTTGATATATACATATATTTAAGCAAACACAAATTTAATTTGTATATAATAATTCTATTTAAAATCTTTATATATATATATATATATATATATACAACACAATTACAAATATAAATATTTATTTGATCAGATTCATTTGTTCAATCTATAATTCAGTATTTCTATTAATTAACCCAATTATTATATCAATTACAGATGTCCAGAAATCCGGGTTATCACATTGACTTAGCTTGTGAATTTCTTTGTTTTGATTTATTTAGAGCGGTTTCCGTGTAACTTTCATAAATTTTCCAATTCCAAAATACGTATAAAAGTATGACGTTTGAATTAATAAGGAATATACCAAAAAGGGAAAGAGATGTATAAGGTATGGATATTCTTTTCCATAGCTTATATTGTCTATTTCAATGAAAGAAAAGGAACAATTCCTTGTAATTTCAACGAACCAAAGATCTCACTTTGATTAATTTATGGATAATTATAACGGTAATCCTTTTTAAAATGATAGCTTTGATAAATTAAAATGTGGAAAGGAATGTTCTAGTTTAGAAATTAATATATAGATACATGTATAATCTTGCTTAACGTGTAAAAATAGAAATATATAAATAGCATATTTTACGACTTTATACGTATTAGGTAGTAATTAATGGATTAGGATTTATGAACATTAATTGTATATTTAACAAGCAATAAATTTGTAATTAATGAGAGGGATTAAATGCGAACTGATTAGGGAATTTAATATGAGATTTATGGGGAATTGAATCGGTATAATAGAGGAATTTTGAGACTGGTAAAAAGAAAAGGGATTAAATGAGAATTTATTAGAGATGGTCCAATTTTGACAATGGTGGTCAATTATTAAGGGTATATTAACTAAAGTAATGAGTGGATTACATTTATTAGAAACTAAGAAGGAAATTAAGGAAGGTAAGCGATAGTGGAATGACATATTAGAAGCATCCATCTTAATTGAGTAAAGAGTATTAAGAACCCAACATTATTTACACCAATGGATCATCAATGACAACTTCCAGTAAAAATTTTTTTAGATTTTTTGAGATTGTTATCGCTAATTGTCTTCCTTAGGTTATTAGAAATGTGTATGATAAGACATTAAGATATGTTCCTGTTTTAACATTGGGTTGATTTTATAGATGGGATTAGACCACCATATATATATATATATATATATATATATATTGAGGAACAACATGATATATTATTTCATAAAGACACTTAATTAGCAATAAACTATATGCAAGACTGGAAGTTAATGAAGAAATTAGGTTAGTAACTAGGAATAAAAGACTACTTCAATGCAAAAAAATAGGATTTTGGAAAAAATAAATTTTTGCTTATTAAGAGACACTTCAAGAATGACCATTCACCTCGGAAGAAATAAGATTAATAGAGACATGAAGAGAATTTTTGATTAGACAGGGATGAAGAGGAAGGTACCAGAATTTGCCACTAGGTGTTTGACGAGTCAAAACGAAAAAGATAGATTTGATTATGCAGCAATGAAGGCCACACAAGATCGTCAAAAATCCTATGTGGACAAGCGAAGAAAAGAGTTAGAGTTTGAAGTACGGGATATGATGTTTATCAAAGTTTCCCCTCTTATAAATTTCGTAAGCTTCGTAAAGTCGGAAAGGTTAGCACCAAAGATTTGTTGGGCCTTTCCTAATTTTAGAAAGAATAGGAAGACTTGCTTCCCGCCTGGAGCTACCGGATAAGTTGGCAGGAGTCCATAACATTTTCCACATTTCGCACTTGAGGAAATGCTTTCTGTAGCACCTAATATTTTTGATTACATTATTTAGGATATTTAATTAGCTAAATAAAATAAATAATGTGTTGAGTAGGGTATTGAGATTTGATTAAAGTAAGGGGTAGCCGTGCCATTTAAACAATGAATTAAAAGAAGAGTTTAACATGCAATATAGGAGGGGTAAATAGGAAAGAGGTCATTCCTATATATTTAACCCTTGGCCATGTATTCTATACACATTCATTTCATTCTCAAAATTTTAAAAGCTAAGGTCGACCACCATTAATAAGAGCTAGAGAAAGAAAGATAAAGGGGAAATTTAATCAACATCAAATTCATTCAAATCTCACATCCTTAATCTCTAAAGCTAAGGTGAATAATGTTTACATCTCTCATTTGTTTTGTTTTCGGTTTTAAGGAGAAATCCAAAATGTTTTGCTATGTTTTTGAATAATAGAATGATTATATATACTTGTTGATGATTTATGCATGTTCATATTGATTTTATGATATGTTTTAAGGTAAAAACCCTATTAAATGACATCTAAATACCTTGCGAATTTTTATATAGACCAGAAATAATATTTTGGAGATGGGTTTCAATTTTTAGAATTTTCAGAATTTTTGTGGATTTTATATGAATTTTCTAGTAAAGAAAATGTTGTTTTGGGTTATAAATTATATATGGTTAAATAATAAAAGGTTTGTGTCTGATATTTTTATATGTTGGAAAACATATTAAAAGAGATTTTCTGGAATTTTTGTAGATATTTCCTAAGTGTTTTAATGGATATATAAAATTATTTAAGGTATGAGACTTAAATGTTTTATATATTTATAAAAGGAGAAGGGGCTCTTTGAAAATAATTCAAATTTGTTATTTCTGGAAATTGGCAGTACTTTTGAAAAAGTAAAATAGCAACCAATCAGATTTAGACAAACAAGGCAGGTATGGTACAAAAGAAATAGTTTAAAAGGACAAATAAACATGCATTTCGAAAAGAAGTGCTTTCGACTTTAATGGGTTTAGGATCCTTCTTCTCTACTTAAAGGCATAATCCAAATGGTTTCATCCAAAACGTTTTTCAAAGGGAGGAGTAAGCTTTGAATGATTTTGAAAGGTTCCACATATTTTAAATTAAACCCAAGTGCTTTCGAACTTTCAAAAGGTTCGAAGGGGTAGTTCCCCAATGGTTTCGAAGGAGTCGAAAAGTATGATTTTTCTGGTTGTTTCAAAAGGATTAAAAGGAGAGGTTTTCTAAGAGTTTCGAAAGGCAATGTTTAAAGGTTTTAAAAGAAAGATGTCTAAGGTTTTAAGCTTTCAAAAGGAAGGTTTTGGCCTTTTGGCTTAGATAAATGAAAGGGTTTTACTTTGTTTAGAAAGGGGTACTTTCAATGGTTTCAAAAGGAGTACTTTCAATAGATTCGAAAAGGGCACTTTCAAAGGTTAAATGTTTTCATCAACTAATTTGGGTAAAGTGTATATTTATATATATATATATATATATATATATATATTTTGAAGGAAAAAGTTTCTTTATTAATAAACGAAATTAGAACCTAAAATAGAAGGATTAGCCTCCTTAAAAAACCTCACCATTGTGGTAAGGAAAAAGAGCACGTCATCCTTTATATAATCAGTCTCCAATACAGGCAAATATCAACCAAAAAACAAAAACACAAAATACAGCACTCTCACACCAAAAAATAAAAAAGTGAAAGCTCAAAATAAACACTACACGCCGAATACTTTAAAAACTCCACCCCTACCATCGTGCGATCTGGTCCAGCCCACTACAGAAATATATCATACCCTAAAAACCCTAAACGTATTCACAACGCCGCCATTACCCATTATCTTGCAGCTCTATCCCCCACCGAGTTAAAATTTCCCTTTCTGATGAAGTCGCAGATTGAACTTTTAATCTCCGTGCTACTTGCAGCCGAATATCAATCTCTATAAGCTTCCATCTGACCTCCTTTGAGCACGACTTCTATTCGAATTATCTCCGAACACGCTCTACCCAGATGTGATGAACTATTGTAGCTGCTCCAATATATATATATATATATAACATGGTGAGGGGATTTTGAGTAAAGCATAAAGATTATATATTTTCCTTATTTGAGTTTGATTTAAAGATTTTAAATCATTTCGAAAAGGTTTTCAAGGAAAATTTTGGGAAGGGATCCCTAAGTAAAATGACTTAGATATTAGAATACCAGATGAGACTGGTATAGGGTTGCGCCCTATACATTAGCTATTAGCCCTAGCTAATTTTGTCCAAAATTACAATGTGTAGGGCTTTGTCACAGGTAAGACTAAAATTATGAATACACACAGAAAGGAATATGTGTTTGTATACAGATAGGTTATTGGTAAGCCCGCAAAACCATTTGGATCTGGTGACCTTGGGAGATGATAAGTTAAGGATAGACCGTCCAGAAGAGAAGTATTTAACAGATAGTTAAGGACAGAACGTCCAGAAGAATAGGAGTGTCTAACTGATGTTTGATAAATTTTGATATGTTGTCTGGTAGGCCCGAGTGTTAATCGACAAGATTTCTATGGGTTTAAAATTTTGCCGGAAAATTTCAAACTAAAATAAACCGCAAGCGTACAGCGTACACTTTGTAGTACATGGCGAATACGAGTCGATCCACAGGGAATTGTGAGAGATTAAAAATCTATTCAATCAAATTAGACCAAAGTGGGATAAAAGTTGTTAACTACAAAAAGAAGCTAAAGCTAGAATTAAAATGTGATTCAAAAACTATTGAACTAGAGAACAATTTAGAGGCAAATCCACTCTCATATTTTTGTAAATCAGCAAACAAACAATTTGTGATCTCTAGCTTTTGATATTAAGTGAAATATTGTTGTATTTATCATAAGTATGGTTTGTTCATGTTATTAATTAACATAACTCAAACCATCAAACTATAACAAAACAAACAAACCACTTATAATTCTCATGAAAATGAAGCCAAAGCAAAAGGCTATTTTAAGTATGATCTATTTACTATTATAGCTAGTAATATAGATCATCAAATTTCAATTTTACTTTAATTTCAAAAACAAAAATAGATTAGCAAATGATGATGCAAATTGTGTTTATGTTGAATAAGAATAGCTCATTTCCATAAGCAATATAAACTATCAAACCCACTTGTATAAACTTGCATCAAAGCTCACTTCATGCAGCATAAACCAAATGAGATCATAAATCATAAAATGTTGAAATTACATAAGATTTGAGAGCTTCATTACCCCTAAATTGAAGGGGTTTAGCTACTCATTTATGGCATTGAAGCAACACAAGTAACTTTCAACATTAAAAAGAGAAGAAAATAGAGAATAAGCAAAGAATAGAATGTAATTAAACTACTTACAACAAAAGAAATTAAGCTACACTACTTGCATGAATGTAAAACTATTCTACTAACAAAGAAAAGAAAAGAGCATAAATAAAAGCATTAACATAAAAACAAAGAAAAGAAAAGAGCATAAATAAAAGCATTAACATAAAAACAAAGAAAAGCATGTAGAAAAAGGAGAAGAAAGAGGCTTGAAAGCCATTTTTATTTCATAGAACATTGAGCTTGTAATTTGATCTCTTAATTTCCTAAGTAAAATGAAAGAGTAGAAGATAGTTTCATGTACATAAGAGGGCTATATATACATGCATAAAACCCTAATTCTATTTTTAGGGGGCTTCCTAAAATGCCCTTTAGGAAGTGTGGCCACCAAGTAACCATTAACCACTAATTAATCCATCATTTGTTGTGCATGAAGCTTTAACCTCCACTTAGTTGTCCATTAGCTCATAATTGTACATTTAGGTAAGTGGGTGGGGTCCTCCATGATCTTGAACTTGAATTATTTCCTCTTCATTCCTTTGTATTTCATTTGTTCATGCATGTATCTTCATATAAGCCTCTTCCATATGCATCCAAATTCCTATAAAAATTATCAAAAAATGTCCAAGTAAAAATTCTTATATTGACACAAGCACAAAAATGACCATTTTGCCCTTGAATGAAGATGAAAATATGATGGTTTGAAAATAATTGAATTTTGATTTTAAACATGTTAAAATGCCCAAATATGATGTTTATTTAAATAAAAAGAGATAAAGTATGGATGTAAATATATGCACATTTACGTGCACATCACTGAGTCAGCCAAAGGTTAATAGTTAACCAAACAAAACTAAAGTGTTTTAACAGATAGTTCATTTATTACCTGATATGTATGTTTACATAATAATGCTTTACAGATTTTAACCAGTTTTATTTGCAGGAAAGGATTTGCAAAAGATATTTTTAAAAGGATGTTAGTGAGGGGAAACCCATTCCGCTAAGCGGCGTGGTCTCACTTAACACAAAATAACAGAGATGAACAGTATTATTCACACCGGGTTTTATGTCCGACTCGAAGTTTTTATTTCCCCTTAAACTCTCGGGTGCTCAAAATTGATTTGAGTAGGTTGAGGGTTGAGATTTTCAGGTTCTGTTGTTTTGGTGAATAAAGCTTCCGAAGACGAGCAGGTGGTTGACGGATAGCTGATTAGGAGTATAGATTATTTTGTTTATTTCCACCGTGTATTAAGTCAGATATGACTATATTGCTTTGATCAACCAAGAGGTCATCATCACATGTCGCTCTTGGCGTATTATTGTAAATTATATTTGATCATTGCCTGGGAAACGTTTTGGAATTTTGTAACTTGGATATGAATTTGTTTTGAAATGTAATTAGTAAAATGTTTTTTTTTTTGAAATCTGTAATTTTGTTCATATTCAAGTGCTTCCGATGTTATGGATACCATTAGTAGTACCGTATTTTGTTACCAGAAGTTAATACTATAGATGACTACAGCATCTATAGCGCTTAGCTTTTGGCCTCTAGATACGGGATGTTGCAAATTAATATCAGAGCATAGGTTTATGAATAACTTTAAACTAAAAATGATTTTTGAAAACATAATCCTTAGGAATTAGAGTAGGATTAGGGTATGGGATAACGCTATAGTAACGTACTTGTATTTTCCATATATAAGTATACGCTTTATCTCTAGTCTCATATCTTCGTTAGGTTATTTTTCTGTATCTCATGAAGTTTGAATACAAATATGGATTGTAGAAGAGGAAGAGTTAACCCAGGAGGGAAGGGCACCGAGGGGAATGCCAGACCTAATGTGAGGAGGATCCAAGGTCAGGCACAAGCAAAGAATGTAGGTGCTGGAGTTCCACAGATGGACATGGGAGCTATGCATCAGTTTTTTGTGAATATGATGCAAGTTGGAATTGCAGCTCGAGCGGTAGGAGGAGATGCTGCAGGAGCAGGAGTTCCGAAAGTTCCAGTAGTTAACAATTATGCTAAGTTAAGCGGAGATTATACTAAGCTTGGAGGGAAGCCATTTATCGGAACCAAGGATGTTATAGAGGTGGAGAATTGGTTGTTGCACTATGAGAGAATCTTTGCAGATTTGGGGCTCAATGATGAGTAGAAAAAGAGGCTTGCTTCTAGACAGCTTCAGGGAGCTGCTTTATTTTGGTGGAATAGTGTGACTGTGGCAGTGGATGAGGAGATTATGACACAGGCAGAGTTTAAATGGAGGTTCCAGGAGAGGTTCATGTCAGTGATGGCACAGTCTGTTTTGATCCGGAAGTTTGCTGAGCTAGAACAGGAAGAGATGACTGTTCTGGAGTATGCTAGTAGGTTTGAAGAGTTGGCCAGATATGGTTATGCTGTTGTGGACACGGTGATGAAAAGGAATGAGAAGTTTATTAGGGGATTGAAGCCTGAGTTGGCCAGGGCTACCTTACTACACATTAGAGATCCCTGTGATGTGGTTGTGGAGATGGCATTGAGACATGAAGAGATCCTTGCTTGTCAGGAGAAGAATAAGGTGAAAGAAGCCCAAGTGGGACAAGGTCAGAAGAGGAAGTTCTTTCACAAGAAGGGTGCTCAAAAGGGTTGAGTAGCCAAGAAGGGAAAGTCTGAGGTAGTTTGTTTCAAGTGCGACAAGAAGGGTCATTTCACCAATGAGTGTCGTACTGGAAAGGCAAAGGAGGTGGTCGGAAAGAAGAACATCAGATGCTTCAATTGCGACCAAATTGGACACTATAAGAGTTAATGCAAGTAGCCCGCTAAGGATGGAAAGGGCAAGGTGTATGCATTGGAGCCTGCTGCTTCTAAGCCAACAGCTCGGGAGAAGGGAAAGGCAGTTTTGGGAGGTACGCTTCAGATTCATGGTATGTCTGTTAGCGTTCTATTTGATACTGGTGCATCGCATTCTTTTATATCTAGATGTTTGATAGATAGGCTTAATCTAGAACCCACATATTTAGTTACTTCCTTACGGGTTGCGAATCCAATAGGAGGGTATACAGCTCTAGGGTTGAGATGTGACCAGTTAGAGTTTGACCTGTTAGGTCATACTTTTGTTTGCAGTTTGCATGTGTTTGATTTTGTGGGGTTCGGGATTATTCTTGGGATGGATTATTTAAGTGAGTATGATGCTAGGATATTTTGCCAAGATAGGAAAATATCGCTTAGGCACCTCGATTGTAGCGAACAGATTGTTTATACCATAGATGCTTCTAGCAATGAGATGAATGCTTTGTTGGATGTTATGGAGTTAGAGGATAAGACAAGTCAAGTTTTCGTGGTTAGAGAATTCACGGATGTGTTTGAGCCAGTAGTTGGGTTGCCGTTGAAAAGAGCCATTGAGTTTCAGATAGATTTGGTTCCGGGAGCAGAACCAGTGAGTAGGCCGCCAAGCAGGATGACCCCTTCAGAGATGAGGGAGTTGAAGGTGCAATTGGTGGATTTAGAAGGCAAGAGTTTATCAGGCCGAGTAGTTTTCCTTGGGGAGTAGCAGCAGTGTTTGCTAAGAAGCCGGATGGTTCATTGAGGCTATGTATTGATTATCGCAAGTTAAATGAGAGTACGATAAAGAATCGATATCCATTGCCCAAAATTGACGATTTGTTCGACCATTTGAGTGGAGCCAAGGTATTTTCTCAGTTGGATTTGGCAACAGGTTCCCATCAACTCAGAGTAGCAGAGGATAGTATACCTTTGACGGTGTTTATGACTAGATATGGATCGTGCGAATGGTTAGTTATGTCATTCAGACTGACTAATGCACCGACATTCTTTGTGGATTTGATGAACCGAGTTTTTCGAGAGCACTTGGATAGGTTCGTATTGGTTTTCATTGATGATACCTTGATATAATCTAAGGATGAGAAGGGGCATGAAGTTCATCTTAGAGTGGTGCTTGAGATGCTAAGGCAGCATCAGCTAAAGACGAAGTTTTCGAAATGTCATTTCTGGAAGGAAGTGAATTTTCAAGGTCATGTAGTCTTAGAGAAAAGGTTGTCAGTATGTCCGACTAAGATTAAAGCAGTGAATGGTTAGAAGAGACCCGAGACAGTAACCGAAATAAAGAGTTTTCTTGGATTAGCTGGTTATTATCAGGGGTTCATTAAGGATTTTTCGCGAATAGCGGCACCGATGACCAAGCTAACAAGAAATGATGTGAAGTTTGTGTGGACCGATAAGTGTGAGGAAGGATTGCAGAGTTTGAAACACTTATTGACCCATGCACCTTTGTTGGTTGTTCCGGAAGGAAATCATGATTTGGTGGTTTATACAGATGCGTGTGGAACAGGGTTAGGAGTTGTGCTCATGCAGAGAGGTAAAGTGATTGCCTATGCTTCTAGACAGCTTAGACCACATGAGGTCAGATATTCGATGCATGATTTGGAATGGGTTGCAGTTATTTTTGCTTCGAAGGTGTGGAGACATTACCTTTTGGGAGAGAGGTTTGAGTTATATATAGACCATAAGTTGTTGAAGTATTTGTTCTCTCAAAAGGAGCTGAACATGAGACAGTAGAGGTGGTTAGAGTTTATCGCTGCTTATGATTTTGGGATTGAGTAGAAACTGGGGAAAGGTAACAAGGTAGCAGATGCACTTAGCAGAAAGCATCAGAATGCAGTGTTGGCGATGATTGCTGAGTGGAAGGATTCAGAAGCATTGGCAGATTGCAGAGTGCAGTGGAGATCTGAGGCTGGGTCTAGCTGAGAAAACGTAGTGTTATCTTGTTTGGAAGTTCAACCAATGATGATAAAAAAGATTGCTTCTAAATAGGAGGAGGATCCAGTGTTAGCTGAACAGATCAAGAAGTTAAGAGATGGAACCGAGGGCAATGACTTGAAAGATTTCGGTCTTGACCAGAATAGGTGGTTGAGAAAGAAAGGAAGATTATGTGTTCCGAGTGTAGGGAACATAAGGAAAGAAGTCTTGGAGGAATGTCATCATTCGTAGTTCACTATTCATCTGGGAGGAACTAAGATGTATCAGGATATGAAGAGAAGTTTCTTTTAGTAAGGTATGAAGCGGGATATTGGCTTATGGGTAAAGCAGTGCTTGAATTGTCAACAGACAAAGGCGAAACACCAGAAGCCAAGTGGATTGCTTCAGCCATTAGTTCCAGTTTGGAAATGAGATTCTATTTCCATGGATTTTATCGATGAGTTGCCAAGATCGAGCAGAGGAAATGAAAGTATATGGGTTATAGTGGACAGATTGACCAAGGGTGCCTATTTCATTCCAGTTAAGTCAACTAGGACGGCACCTATTTTGGAAAAGTTATTTACGAAGAATGTGGTTAGACTGCATGGAATTCCTAGTAGCATAGTTAGTGATAGAGATTACTTATTCACTAGCGAGTTCTGGAAGAGTCTATAAAATGTTTTGGAAACCAAGCTCAAGATAAGTACCGCTTACCATTCGCAAACTGATGGGAAAACGGAAAGAGTTAACAAAATCTTGGAAGATTTATTAAGGGCTTGTGTAATAAATTTCGGGGGATCATGGGAGGACCATCTGCATTTAGTCGAGTTTTCATATAACAACAGTTATCAAACTAGTATTGGGATGGCACTGTTTGAAGCTTTGTATGGAAGGCCATGCAAATCTCATGTATGTTGGTTGGAGACCGGGGATAGGTTGGTTCATAGTTCAGATTTGGTCAGAGAAGCTGCAGAAAAGATTGAGGTCATTCGGGCAAGAATGAAGGAGGCTCAGTCTAGGCAAAAGAGTTCTGCAGATAAGAGACGGAAAGATTTAGAGTTCTTAGTTGGAGATCAAGTTTTCGTCAAAGTGTCACCGATGAAGGGTGTGACCAGATTTGGAAGTTCAGGGAAATTAGCACCAAGATTCTTTGGACCTTTTCCTATTGTTGAGAGGGTCTAGAAACTCGCATATAAAGTTGAGTTACCGAGCAGTTTGGCAGGATTCCATGATGTTTTCCATGTTTCTCATCTCAAAGAGTGTGTGAGAGACTCGGGGACTACTACACACCGACTGTGCTAAAGGACTTAGTAGTAGAACTGGATTTGACTATAGTGAGAAAGCTGATTAGTATTGTTGCGAGAGATGAGAAGAGGCTTAGAACCAAGATAGTCAGATTAGTTAAGGTCTAGTGGAGTGACGATGAAAGGGTACTTGGGAGGTTGAGAGCGGGATTAGAGAGGCTTATCCTGATTTGTTTGATGGTATGTTTTACCTCTTTGTTTGATTTGTTGTGTGCCTTATCATAATTTCGAGGACGAAATTCATTAAGGAGGGGAGTCTGTAACTCCCCAAATTTTTTATAACATCATTAAGGATATTAATTAGCTAAATAAAAAATAATAATGTGTTGAGTAAGAGATTGAGTTTTGATTAAAGTAAGGGGTAGTCGTGCCATTTAAACAATGAATTAAAAGAAGAGTTTAACATGAAATATAGAAGGGGTAAAATAGGAAAGAGGCCATTCCTATATCTTTAACCCTTGGCCGTGTATCCTATACACGGTCATTTCATTCTCAAAATTTTAAAAGCTAAGGCCGGCCACCATTAATAAGAGCTAGAGAAAGAAAGATAAAGGGGAAGTTTAATCAACATCAAATTCATTCAAATCTCACATCCTTAATCTCTAAAGCTAAGGTGACTAATGTTTACATCTCTCATTTGTTTTGTTTTCGGTTTTAAGGAGAAATCCGAAATGTTTTGCAATGTTTTTCCATGTTTTTGAATAATGGAATGATTATATATCCTTGTTGATGATTTATGCATGTTCATATTGATTTTATGATATGTTTTAAGGTAAAAACCCTATTAAATTACATCTAAATGCCTTGCGAATTTTTATATAGATCAGAAATAATATCTTGGAAATGGGTTTCAATTTTCATAATTTTCTGAATTTTTGTGGATTTTATATGAATTTTCTAGTAAAGAAAATGTTATGTTGGGTTATAAATGATTTACGGTTAAATAATAAAAGGTTTGGATCTGAAATTTTTATATGTTGGAAAACATATTAAAAGAGATTTTCTAGAATTTTTGTAGTTTTTTCCTAAGCGTTTTAATGGATATATAAAATTATTTAAGGTATGAGACTTAAATGTTTTATATATTTATAAAAGGAGAAGGGACTCTTTGCAAATAATTCAAATTTGTTATTTCTAGAAATTGGCAGCACTTTTGAAAAAGTAAAATGGCAACCAATTAGATTTAGACAAACAAGACAGTTAGGTACAAAAGAAATAGTTTAAAAGGACAAATAAACATGTTTTTCACTGTTTCGATGTTTTCGGCACCAGGTTCCGCCTCTTTACCTTCACCTCCGACATAGTCGAAACCAATGCACATGGTATCAGGGAACTGGTACGTAGTGAATTGGATGTCGGCAAAAGGTAATGGGTTGAAACCAGGGGTTCTTAAGGGGTTGAGGCTTTACTTTGTTTTTAAATAAAAATGCGCCTACTTGCTTTCGACTAAGAAGCTTTCAACTTAGTTGGCTTTCGATTAGGTCAAATGGATTTAAAGGAAATGGTTTGGGTTGGGTTGCGCCTTTATTTTTAAACAATTGCTTTCGACTAAGTCGAAACCTTTTGCTGCTGCCTTTTTACCTTTCGACCCAGAGGGTTTCGAAGGGGTACTTTGTTTTCTAAAATTTGGTCACTTCTCCAATGCTTTCGAAGGGATGGTTTCGACACCATCCCTTCTTTACTTAGGAATGCTTTCGAAAGGTTGGCTTTCGACTTAAATGGTTTTAATGACCCTTTTGCTCAATTAAAGTATAACCTAGATGGTTTCAAAATAGATGATTTAAATGATTTTGAAAAGAAGTGCTTTCGACTTTAATGGGTTTATGATCGTTTTGCTCTACTTGAAGGCATAATCCAAATGGTTTCGTTCAAAACATTTTTCAAAGGAAGGAGTAAGCTTTGAATGATTTCGAAAGGTTCCACATATTTTAAATTAAACCCAAGTGCTTTCAAAAGGTTTAGATATGATGCTTTCAAATGGTTTTAAAGTAAGGTTTCAAAGGGGTGGTTCTCCAATGGTTTCGAAGGAGTCGAAAGGTATGATTTTTATTGTTGTGTCAAAAGGATTAAAAGGAGAGGTTTTCCAAGAGTTTCGAAAGGCAATGTTTAAAAGTTTTAAAAGAAAGATGTCTAAGGTTTTAAAGCTTTCGAAAGGAAGGTTTTTCAGAGGTTTCGAAAGGGTTTTGAGAATGGTTTCGAAAGGAAGGTTTTGGCCTCTCGACCTAGATAAAAGAAAGGGTTTTAATTGGTTTAGTAAGGGGCACTTTCAATGGTTTCGAAAGGGGTACTTTCAATAGATTCGAAAGGGGGACTTTCAAACATTAAATGCTTTCATCAACTATGATTTGGGTAAAGTATATATATATATATATATATAACATGACAAGAGGATTTTGAGTAAAGCGTAGAGATTATATATTTTATTTGTTTGAGTTTGATTT
Organism: Allium fistulosum; assembly: GCA_030737815.1. NCBI lineage: Eukaryota > Viridiplantae > Streptophyta > Magnoliopsida > Asparagales > Amaryllidaceae > Allium > Allium fistulosum. The sequence continues at coordinate 179,600,224 of CM060903.1, forward strand.
AAAGATTTTAAATAATTTTGAAAAGGTTTTCAAGGAAAATTTTGGAAAGAGATCCCTAAGTAAAATGACTCAGAGATTAGAATACCAGATTGGACTGGTATAGGGTCGCACCCTATACATTAGCTATTAGCCCACTACAACAAACTCGGCCTTTCAACCGTAGCATTTCAGAGAACGTTGTGGAATGACATGCTATGGTAGACCATAAACTTTAAATAGCAGGAACGAAAATGCTATGGAAAATAAATTTTCTATGGCGTTTTCTCAGTGCTATTAAGTAAAAACGCTATAGGAGGTATTATCTCATGGTTACTTCCTATAGCATTTAAACTGCACATTTCTATAACATTTTCTTGGCATATTTTATATCGTTTGTTATTCATATTCCTATGATTACTTTCTATAGCATTTTATAAACGATAGTGTTTTTTAAACGCTATTAAATGCAATATTAATTTATAGGTTTTATCCATCGCTGTTTCAATTTTTCCCATATATAATATCCATTTATCCATTTTTTCTTTGCGTATAAATATTAAAGATTTTCGCTGATAAAAAATATGTAAACTAAAGCACAATATTTAATACATATCGTTCAAAATATTTTTGACATGTTCATAAAGTAGTTTATACATACCATTCGAACAATTTTTCCCATATCCACATAGTATTTCATACATATCGTTCGAGCAAATTTTCTAATGTCCATACATATATTTCATATATATTTGCATCAATAACTTACTTATAGGCCAGTCAAACAATTGAGTTCATCTTGCTTTGCTTTTGATATTCTCTCTCTAACATCTGCAATAATCAAATAACCAATCTAGATGTAAGTAATTGTTATGTCAAACATTCACAAAGTAGATGTTAGTAATTGTGAACTAAATCATTTAAAGAAGCATGCTAGTATAGTTTTACATGCCAAACTTCCAAAAGAACCCACATTCGATATCGAAATTACAATGAATGAAGATTAAGATCTGCAATTCTTTTTCATAGCAAGAAAGCATAATAGATCTACATGTGTTCATAAGCATCGACAACCAGTATTGGAATTCACCTTTTTATGCAATGAATTATAGTACATTTTGTGTTATTTCTATTCTATAAGACTTGAACGGTACATTAAACTAATTGTACTTATAAGGATGATCTTACCTAACTTGACCTATGAAAGCACCGCCTTTCTTTAAAAGCCTGCTATTTTTTTATTATACAGGTAAAAAATACACAATGATAATCAAATTTTTAATTTTATTTATTTGAGAAAAAAGGAAGTTGTGTAATTATACCTTTGGTCCAGTATGTGGTGTACGATTAACCGAATGGACCGGCAATAATATATTGGATGCAGATGTATAAAGTATAAACCTGTCATGTATGAACCATTATTTTCTCAGTACGATATTAATATATAGTGAAATGAAAATGGGTCGTAAAAAGATTGAATTGAATGGAGATTATTTCAAACAACTTACATGAAAATCATAGAGATAGAAAGGATGATCTAATGGCTGTGATGATCCATCGCAATCGGAGACAATTTTAATGTTAGAGTAAATAGCCTTGATCCCATTATAGAATATAAGGTAGTTCCCTAATTATATATGACAACATAATGTAAGCATTGTTTTCATTGATCTCTCTAATCTCAAATTGTAATGTAGATGATAAAATTAAGGTAGTACAAAACTCAAAAATAAATCAAATGTAGACAGAGGGAGTATAGTAAATCTCATTGTTCAACATATTGCGCATAATAATGACGATAAGATTAATGGAAAAGCGTCAAAATTGCCTAGATTAGGTAGCCTTAGTTTAACTAAGGCAATTGCCTCAGTTAAAACTAAGGCATTTTAACTAAGGCAGTTGCCTCATTTCAACTAAGGCAATCGCCTCATTTTAACTGACGCAATCGTCTCAGCCAATACCGAGGCAGCCTCAATATTGACTGAACCGATTGCCTTAGTTAAAATGAGGCGATTGCCTCAGTTGAAATGTATCTGTTTTAACTAAGGCAATATGCCTCATTTGAACTGAGGCAATTTTCACATTTTAATAGAGGCAAATGCCTCGGTATTCATAGAGGCATTGCCTCAGCTTAAATGAGAAAATATCTCAGCGGTTACTGTGTATTATACATGTTAGTAAATGTAAATTCATTAGCAAAACCAAGTTTAGTTTGCAACGCATATGGACATACTACTATGTATTATGCATCACACATCAGATTGTACTACAACCTAAGTAAATATTCTATTAGGCATCATCTTAGGAAAATAACTAGCATGTATTATGTTTATCACACACCAAATTGACAATGTTAATATTTAATTTTTTTTCTAATTGAGTAAGAGTTAAGCATTTTTTGGCATTTGGATGTATAATTTGTATGTGTTTTACAATTAATCTACACAGTGGAAACATAAGGAATATTCATTTATTGTGTGTTATGTATCAGTGAGAAGATTAGCTGCCCATTGGGAACTAACGTTATTAATGTTGTATTCAAGATTGTATTAATGCCAAGTGACACAAACTAGTTCATGTTAAAAAGTAAAAAAAAGATCATAGGCTAAGTTAACAACAATTACTCTTAATAACAGAAGGCGGACATGTTATGTACTTCGCTAATAGCAACTTAGAAGGTCAAATACTATTTGATCATATATTATTTTGTGTTTGAGGAACGAAAAAATAAATTGGATGAAGTTTCATGTGAAAAGTATAATTTAAACAGTTAAAACATGGTGTTGTGCATATCAAAGTTAGGAAGAAAAGGAAAAAAATCAAAGTTATTTACCATTATGAAAAATGGGATTCGTCATAATACCTCCATTCAGCAAATTTCTCCATCCGGCAACATCTCTGTTTTATAATTTTTGGAACAAAAACTTCCAGGTCAATCTAACACATCAATTTTCACTTGTAGTAAAGATATATATCGTAATAAAGGTTGGAAGAAATAAAAGGTGAAATTAAGCATAATATATTAACAAAACCACATTATCAGAGCACAAATTCACATGCATGTATATTAACTAAACATATACTTGTATTATCTTCCAATTTTAACTACTGCATGAACAAATGCTATTTAGGCAAGATCAAAAGATAAATATCAAAAGATTGGCTTCTTTGGTGATAATCAAACCAAAGGAACACCATGTGATTTGAGACATCAAATATTGAGATCCTGTAGTCCTGATTATTGGACGCATATGTCATCTAAGTGAAACTTTAAATTAATATGATGCACCTTATGATTCAGAGTGCCCAAACCCATGATCTAAAAGTACAAAATTACCCAATGTTAACTGTCTAAATCCTAGCCTTATAGAAATATATCAACATGACACATAGTTGAAGACCAACCTGTAAATATCCATAAAAATAATTTACTTCGATATTGAAAGTGCATAAAAATAAATATATTGATATCGATGAGGAAAAAGAACCTATTGCTTAAAATCACATATAAAGAAATAGCAAATAATCACATTTAAACCACCGCATACAAATAAACATGTATAAATGAATAATTTACTTTAACATAAAAAGGAAAGCGTACTTGTTATCTAAAATTGCGGTGAACAAATTGCGACTCTCGATTAGGGCAGATCGAGCACAGAATCATTTATTTACGGAGGAAAGGAGATTAAGGGGAGAGCGATAGAGGAGAGCAACGGAACGATAAGAGATTTTAGGATTGAAAGACGATTTTAGAATTGAGAGGCATTTTGATTTTTGTGAATTAGGGCATGAGGGATGGAGAAGCAGGAAGAAAGGAATAGCGCTGTAAAACAGAAAAAATTGGAAGTGTCCCTCCTTCCATGTATTATTTTATTAATATCCCGCCTAATCATATAAACAGCGTTTGGTTTCTTTTTTCCTATTAGTTTATAACATTAACAGATCAAATGTTGTCCCAAGGTGCTATTGTTATTAAGAATTCTTGTAGTGGCCTCAGCTAATTTTTTCCAAAATTCTAGTGTGTAAGGCTTTGTCACAGGTAAGACTAAAATTATGAATACACACAGAAAGGAATATGAGTTTGTATACAGATAGGTTATTAGTAAGCCCACAAAACCATTAGGATCAGGTGACCCTGGGAGATGATAACTTAAGAACAGACCATCCAGAAAAGAAGTATTTAACAGATAGTTAAGGACAGAACATCCAAAAGAGGAGGAGTGTCTGATAGATGTTAGATAAATTTTGATATGTTGTCTGGTAGGCCCGAGTCAGCCAAAGGTTAATAGTTAGCCAAACAAAACTAAAGTGTTTGAACAGATAGTTCATTTATTACCTGATATGTATGTTTACACAATAATGCTTTACATATTTTAACCAGTTTTGGTTGCAGGAAAGGATTTATAAAAGATATGTTTTAAAAGGATGTTAGTGAGGGGAACCCCGTTCCGCTAAGCGGCGTGGTCTCACTTAACACAAAATAACAGAGATGAACAATATTATTCACACCAGGCTTTGTGTCTAACTCAAAGTTTTTGTTTCCCTTTAAGCTCTTAGGTTCTCAAAATTGATTTGAATAGGCTGAGGGTTGAGGTTTTCAAGTTTTGTTGTTTTGGCGAATAAAGCTTCCAAAGGCGAGCAGATGGTTGACAGATAGTTAATTAGAGGTACAGATTATTTTGTTTATTTCCGCTGTGTATTAAGTCAGATATGACTATATTGCTTTGATCAACCACGGGGGCATTGTCATATGTCGCTCTTGGCGTATTGTTGTAAATTATATTTTATCATTGCTTGGGAAATGTTTTGGAATTTTATAACTTGGATATGAATTTGTTTTGAAATGTAATTGGTAAAATGTTGTTTTTGAAATCTATGATTTTGTTCATATTCAAGTGCTTCTGATATTATGGATACCATTAGCATTACCGTATTTTGTCACCAGAAGTTAATACTATAGATGACTGCAACATCTATAGCGCTTATCTTTTGGCCTCTAGATACGAGATGTTACACTTTCATAGCACGGTCAATGTGGTAGAGCCTGATCAATTAGGATCCCGTGCCACCGCACGTGGTATGGATCATAGAACTAGAAAACTCCACAACAAATAAATTAGGCTGGTTCGAGTACAATAGAGGGAAAACCCGATGGAAAGCACGAGGACTTCTCATCCTAGGCTTTTCACTGGCAAACTTTTATCTCCAAAATTAGGTTTTGGTTGCATCGCGGTTGCTAAATTGGATGGTAGGAGATGGTTGCTACACTTTTACTATCACTTTTGCACTCATATAGAACACTTTTTGCATGTTTAGGATGTTTGCACACATGTCTATATGTCACAGCATTTGCATCCATGTTAGGATTGAGCTCACCTATAGTATGTCTATACACATAATCACATTGTACTTTTGGTTGAGTAGATGGTTATGTAGATAACTTGGTTGTATAACATTGATGTTCATTTCGCTTTACGATGTCTGCCCCTTGGAAAATTTCGAGGATGAAATCCTTTTAAGGGGGAGAATATAACACCCTGTAAAAATTAATAAGAAATAAATAAAATTAATTAATTAATTAAGATGAATTTAAAAATGGAAATTTTGCAAAAGTCAGAATTTGACTTCGAAAATTAAGTTGTTGTGTTCGTTGTGAAATTTTGATCAAATTCCATATACAATATGTTGAAAAAGGAGCTCAAATGGAAAAGGTATGGATGTTTGAAGCTTTTGGATTCAAAATAATTTAAATAGGATTTAAATTTAAACAATTAGATAATTTTAAATTTGAAAGTTAATAGCAATTAGACTTGGAGGTTAAGTAATCGTTGAAATTAACATTCATGTTAAATTACAATTAAGGAAGAAGATAAATTAGACAACGACAAATGTTCCCAAAATAGGGACCGGTAGACCCCTGACCCACGGTCGGTCGACTGCTAGCGGTTAACTGGTGAATACTGATGGAGGCTAGGGTTTTGCAGCAACGAACGTATCAGATTATATTATTTTAAACCAATTTAAATCTGACGGTCCTATTGCATTCCAACCACTATAAATAAGAGCCTAGCCCCCTTATTTTTATTCAAAAAATATTTTGGGAACACTACTGAAGCTCTGTCAGTTCGTATCTTCATAGATTTAGAAAACTCCATTAAGGTTTCAGGTAAGAAATCATATATATATATATATATTGTTATTTCTCAACCTATTATCCTCCAAACCTATAATTTTCTGAATCTAACATATATACATATATATATATATATATATATATATATATATATATATATATATATACAGATCCCTTACTATATATATCAAAAAGTAAAGATCTGAAAAGAGTTCATTGAAGGCGTGAAAAATCCAAAAGAAGGCAAAGCTAAGGACCTACTTTGAGTGCAAATCTTAGTCTTTCTATCTTAGTAATTGATTAGTGTAATTTGGATTTGAATTATGTCTTGGGGAGTTTTGGTTCACAAAAACATCATATTAAAAATCCCCCAAATTCCCCTAAAGAGAAATGTCAATTCTAGGTTGAAATCTCAATTGTTTATATTAAAATAATAGAAATTATGCAGATTTGCAATTTTAGTGTTTTTACTTTCTATTCCACTTCTTATTCTTATTCTTTGGATTTGATTAAGGGTTTTGATTAGGAAATTGTGTGTAAGATACGAATTCTTATTCGTAGTTTGCACCGCTTATTTTCAAAACTTTGATTGAAATTTTGTTTGTCTAATTTCATGTAAAAGAAGTTACATAGAGCATAAAAAGGAATTGAAATTGTAAGTTTGCTGATTTATTTCGTTGTTTTAATATAATGGGTTGAGTTTGAATTTTATTTGTATAAAAGTTGTTGATTGGATTTTTGGGATATTGGATTTAGAGTATATTTATAATATGGAAATGAGACTTGTATAATTTTAAGAAGAGTTGACATTTAAATGTTAGTTTAGGGCATAAACTCCGCACGCTTAGAAATTCCTAGGCGCGCGCGCGAGTGTGTGTTAACGTAGATGGCGTATAATTATAATGTATTAATTGCATAGTAAATAGGTTATTAATTATTATTAAATCCACCTTAGGAAAGTAATTAGTTGAAAAGGCGAAATAAGAAAGATTTCTTATAAGGCCTTAATAATCGATGCGAGATGTGTGATCATATATGTAGAGAATGTTTAGATTATGACTAAGTTATAGGGATGTGAGGTCAGTCAAAAGCACATGGAAGTCTAACCAACTAATATGGCTACCAACAATGTGACTTTGGGACTTATATGAGACATCACCCATAAAAAGTAACTACAGTTGACACGAGGTTAATTCCAAATTTTATAGGCTAAGTCTGCCTATATAATCTGACTGCCAGTACCTACGAATAGTCGGACTAATGTGAGACTTCACTATGGGGTAAGAGTCATAATATGAAGGATCTGCTTTAGGGGTTGAAGGTATTAAGTGGTTGTGTGAGGGTCTGCCTCTTTCCTATGTAGGAAGTAATAAATGGTTGAGGTTATGGGTTAGGCATAGTGGAGGATATCTCGGGAAAGAGCCCACTTCAATATGAAGTATTAAATGGCTGAAGAGATTCCATGCAATGTCAGCTAGATAGTTACCAGAAAAGAGTCCGCCTTAGGATATGTATTAAATGATGCGGACCTGCCTTAAATAATGTAGTAAATGGTCAGAGTCTGCCTACTTTCCATTAAAAAGGTATTAACTGATTTGGGTACTATCTCTTACATTGATAGGACGTTATTGACGATGGATATGGGTTATTAGATTAAAAACGAGATGGCTATGGGTTTATGTTTGAAAAGATTTTTTGACTTATGTTTGGAAAGACTTAGGACGTAGATAAATTGTGAAAGACATATGCCTATTTAAATTATACTGCCCAAGTACTACTATAGTAAGGCTCGAGAATTTTATTCACTAGACATATGTTGTTCTGACTTCCTCCTCATTACAACACAGGTTAGGAAAGATAATGATGTTGAAGGTGAAGCCATGTAGAAAGCTTATGGCGGTTTATCTATTTTTCTATTCATTTTATTTTCAGATACACCCATTAGAAATTATTGTATGTTATATATAATGTACCACGGTTATGTAACAGTTATTACTGGTTTTGTGTTATGCTTTTTCTGACATTTTGAATTTATAATACAATTAGTACTGTTGATATTATTACATTTTATCGTTCGGCTGTGAGATCTGGATGTGTAGATAAATAGCTCTGTATTGTTTTTTTACGAACCAATAGCCAGCTTTTGAATGGGTCTAAGTTTTGATGGGCCTTTTCTGGATCGAAACTTAGGTATGTTTTAGGGTGGGTTGTTACATGTTGTTTTGGGACTTTTTCAGAGCTAGCCGAGCAAAGAAGGTGCTATCAAATTTTTTCAAAACGAAAGGGGCTTTAGAATCCTAAGGGCTAGGAGTTATATTCCATGCTTTGATAATTTTGGTCAGTTGGGTTAGATTGTCATACTCATAGGAATTTCGGGGACGGAATTCTTTTCAGGAGTGGAGAATGTAACAACCCACATTTTATGGCTGGATGTTTAAACTATTACTTTAAATATTGAATTGTTAATTGATTAAAGGTCCAAAAACAAATTTTTCGCCTACAGTCGAGTTAGAAATCAAGACCACTTCCCTTGATTCAGGATCGACGTTGCAAATTAAAATGAGTATAAATATCATTATTTTTGAAGTTACTGTATTTTTATGATTTACGTATTATTATACATATTTTATAAAAAAATACATGTGAGTTAGGTCCAGTAGAAACTCGACTAATGGCTTGTGTTTTAGGGATGAGGACTTCGTTATGAGACATATGGTTGAGGAATTTTTGGAATCGGAAGATCCGGTGTCTAAATGACCTTGAATTGCATGAAATTATCATCCCGAGGCACAATCTCGGATGCTGACAAAATTTATACCATCAGGGCTAGAAAAATGAGGTGATGTGTGCCAAAGAGTTTTGTGGTGATCTGATGTACTATATGATCATACGAGCTTGAAACGTGTGGTGAATTATTTGAGAAATCAAATAAAACGTATATATTTTATTATATATACCTTATCCCCATAGAGCAACTCATTTCCTCTTTTCTCCCTCTTTTATAAAATATCCAAATCGCGTATGTAAGTTTTCGGTTGCGATTTCGCTCATATTATAAGAGCAATAGGCCGTGAAAGTCGACGAGGTTAGATACGTTGGACTCGGTAGAAGAGAGCATCACATCCATAGTTGAGAGGTCAAGTGTGGCGATGCTTGGTGGAAGATGCCATTTTTAGACGTGACTAGGGTGGGCGTTGGTGGCGTTCGAGGGAGAATTGGGCAAAACGAAGAGTACTGTTGTGTTTCTCTTGGTGGTGCATAGCTTCCTACACCAACTTCGGCTACTCCGGCATTGAAATGGTGATCGCGTCATTTTGTTTGGTCGAAGAGAGGGATGAAAATGTTGGATTTAGCTAGTCAAGGTCGAGCTTAACATGGTGAAGTGCGTCACCTAGAGCACGCGTAGTGCGATGCATATGACATGCTGGTTTGTCGAATGGTGAAGTGTAGAGGGAGATTTTGAAGAGAGAAGGTGTTGATAAGTGGTTTTTTTGTGCAGGTTGTGCACAAGAAAGGATTTGGAGAAGAAAACGTTTGGGGATTATGAAGTTAATTAATTTAATTTATTAATACTATTAATCTTGTTTCATATTTAACTCGTATCTTTTGCATACGAGGTCTAATCGAGGCACGGTCTTCGCCATTGCACGGGTAGGAAGATTATCTACAACATGGTATATGGTTGAATAGAATTCGAACAATTAAGAAACTACAGCCCAGGTGAGCTGAGTTATAACTCTGAATTCATATTTCAGTATAAATCCCCATAATTATATATATTGAAAAATATTACCTGGAGATGTAGAATAATATATATAAGTAATTATTTTCTCATTTGATTAGATTGGTTGAGTAGATATTCGGGCTAATTGATTAAAATCCCATACATACATACATATATTGTGTTCTATTTGTATTGAATAGAATTGGATAGGGTTGATATTAATTTATAACATGGTTATAAATGAATTAGACTCCAATTTGTAATTATACTAGTGGTAGAACTATTATTATATATTTTATTATGGATAATTGGGATAATCGATTAAGATCTCATATATATAAATATTGTATTCTATTTGTATTGAATAAAGTTAGACAGAGTTGATATTAATTTTAATATGGTTATAAAGTAATTAAACTCAAATTTATTGTTATATCAGTGATATAAATATTGTTATATATTTTACTACTAATTAGAAGTTAAAAGTAAGACCTTTAAAATAACTGTAAGGCTAAAGTAATTGTTTAGGCAAGTTAAACTTATATTAAAATGGCTTTGAAGTGTATATGGCCTTGGTATTAGTTTATTGTGGTGTAATTCAATAATTAACTTACTGGTGAATTTTTATAATGGTGATTTAGAAAGTTAGAAATTCCAGAAGAAATATTGTATTATTTAATAGGATTTGATTAAGGTTATAAAATGATTCATTTAACTTTAGACCCTAAGAAATAGTTTGTGATATATATACGTATGTGTGTATCTATATGTATATTATATACATGAGCTAAATAATATTTTGAGACCTTACCATTAGCTAAACTTGATTTTAATAGAAGAATTTAGTGATACTAAGCTGTAATAGGATTGAATCGGTAAGAATATTATTTTATAAAATAAGTTGGAAACTTTTATAAAATAATAAAAAGAAGATATAATTGTTAGATTGGTTACTTAAGCAAGATGCATTTTTGTTGCATTATTTATATGATTGTATGTGTAAATTATTATTGATATTGAGATGATAGTTTTGTTACTTTGGTTGTGTATCGCCTTTGTGTATATAAATGTGCACGATATATGTTTATTACTCCATAAAGTTGGACTGGTTATATATATACATATACACATGCATATAGTTTATGTGACTTATATACGTCTATATGTATAAATATAGTTCTGGGATGTCCGACTTGGGGGATACTGGGAGATGCGCAGAATATTATATATATATATATATACACACAAGGGGATACCAATTTGTTCAAGGAATCCATTGTACTATTGAGGACAAGGACCTACAAACATGATTCTGGATTAGGGGTGGATAGAGATTGGGACACAAATCTAGAGTAGGTCATATATTATTGCGTTGTATGGATGAGTGCTACGACACCATTTACAGGCCAACTTCTTTTGAGGTGTTGATTTTCAGGGGAGTCCATAAGTTAGTTGTGGATCTCGATTGATCTCTTTGGTAGCTAATAGCAATTCAGCATGATTTATTGATACATAATTTAAGTGTATGTATAGTTCGGTATGCCCGACTTGGGGTTGTCGAATAGTGGATGAAATATTATACAAATGCATAAATATGTGATTCAAGTGATTTATCTATATAATCATAAATGCACAGTTTGGGCGATTTATATATACTAGTTTGGTATGCCTAACTTGGGGTAACCAAATAGTGTGAGGCACTTCAAGAATGAATCACGATCTGCACGTGGAAAACAATACTTCGGTGTTGTGTATACGTGCGGGAAGGGTGTACGTGGGGTAGCTTTATTTGGATTTTCTATCCATAGACAATCGAATGCTATCAGTTTTATAAAAGAAATCCATTATACCATTGAGGTGCATGACATGCTGACGCAATCCCAGAGCAGGGGCGAAGAGACATTGGGAAGCCAATCTAGAGTAGATCATATACTGTTGCATTGTATGGACGGATGCTACGACAGGATCTACATGCCGACTTCTTTTGAGGTGTTGTTTTTCAAGGGAGTCCATAATATAGTTGTGGCTCTCTATAGGTCTCTTTGGTAGCTAATGCAATTTGGAAAGGGGATTAGCTATAGATATCTGTATTTTGGTTTTTGGGTATGGAGATGCTATGTTAGTAGTATCGTTATATCACTGCATTTGTTTTGCTTTTCTGATGCTTCGTGAGGGATCATTGAATCAATTGATGTCCATAGCAAACTCCATCCATCAGCAATGGTAGGTATTAACTTATTCTTTGTGTGTCTCTTATCATTATGATTGTGCATATTATATTGGTTGGTTGATTATTATTAGTATTAAACATTGTGTGTTAGACCTATATTGTGATGTCTGTAATACTCCTGCATTAGTACATCGGGTTACCCCTACCATAGTATGTTGTTAAAGAGCGGTCACTTTATATTAGTTGTGATGACTCATTGGTTACCAGAGAAGAATGTTTATGGTATAATCACATCCCTTTAAGTTGGGTTTACTTTACTTGTTATGGGCAGTCTGGATTATCCTTAAGCCATGTTTGTGGAGAGGATCGGCTGTACTTCAGTAGTTTCCTATTTATTTGTACATGGTTTTGATATAGGTATTTTGAATAGTTCCCACATACCAAGCTTTATGTCCGACCCGCGTTTTGTCTTTGTGTGTTTATGTCATGACAACTCTCGGTTACCCAATTGAGTAGTTTGGGAGCTGGTGCTTTTGGGGTTATGCTTTCAGGACAGTTGGAGCACTTTGGAGGTGAATTCGATACTTTGGGTATATACTTGATAGTGTGGTAGTACATGATAGATATGCTATTTATATATTAGACTTGTTATATCAAATATTGTATTCTGACTTTCTGTATTGATATTTATTTATCAGTTACTTCCATCGGTACAGTCTCTTATATACTGTCTATCATATTATATTCAATATATTATATATTATCATTCCATTGGGAGATTTTATCGCTATGCCTTGGTTTGGTGCTGTGCAGTTAATGCCCTGCTATTACCCCGCTATAACCCCGCTATATCTCATAGCGGATTTCTACCGCTACGATTTTTCCATATAGCCCCAAAACATAGCCTTTCCGCTTTAAGCCCCACTATTTCCGCTATATCCCGTTATTCCCGCTATATTCCGCTATATCTTCTTTAATAAAATGAATTGAAAAATTGCATTTATACATTATAAAAATTATGAAACTAGTTTATTTGATTTAATTTTTAATATATTTTTAGAAATGAAAATACTCTAATATTCTACTAAATTCAATTATGTTATATAACAGTTTTATGTTTATTTAAAGTATATTCGCACATATTTTTATTTAAAATTATTTATGTATTAATTATAATTCAATTGAATGATATTTTTTCATTTAATTACCATTTATATATTTGAAAAACATTAAGTACGAGTTTTATATGCTATTTTAGAGCCATCTGCTATATCCCGCTATATCCTCGCTGTATCCCCACTATGACTTTTTGCACCTCCACCGCTTTGAATCCACCAAGCGCTTTAACTGCACAGGTTTGGTGTTCTTTTATTTTACCCCGACAAGCTGTCTTTTGTGGTATTCGAGAATTACATGTTGTAACGACCCCGAATTTTAATCTATTTGAAATCGATAATTAAATTTATTTTTGAATGAAAATTTGTGAAATAGATGGTTAAATGGATGCGTATCCCCGAACTCAAGTAAATTCTGTATGAATCATTTAAATTTAAGAATATCATGTATATATATATATATATGTGTGTATGAGAATATATATATAATAATAAAGCATAAACTGTAAAGTCAAACAACGTGTTAATATGTTATGTAAAATATAAAGTGAATACATCAGAGAAATTTAACAACAAATAGAAATTATTTATCTTATCAAGTAATATCATAAAGACAAGTTAAAAAGAAAAGAAAATATCTATACACAAACAAATCTAAGTACATACAAGGAACCACTAATATACATTCAAGAATGAAACACGGCCAGAAAAATGTATTGAGTTGAAAAAGTGAACAAAAAAATAAATATGTATACATTAGCTTGTAGTAGAAGATACTAGCATATAGATAAATAAACATATATTTGTACAAGGCAATTAATGCCGTGTCTATCAGCCTCCATTAGCTAGAAAAAATCACTGGCTATTGTACCAAACGAAAATATATCAGCCACCAAAGAAGGAAATAAAATCTCTGCTAAGTTGTACAAACAAAAAAAAAGAAATTATATCACCTGCAAACTCAACTTTATACATATCATCTTGGGAGCTTCTTTTCAGTAGTTCGATCATTAAAAAGGAAAAAACAAAGAATATAGCAATCTGAAAACTAAATTAGATCAGTAAGCTTCAACTTGAACAACAAATCCAACCATACAAACTCAATTCAAACTAGAGGATCAAGAAAGATTCCAGCTTGCCAGTTTTCAAAGCTTGCTCTGTTCATCCTTTAAGCACAGTGAGTAAACACGTTTATTTAAAAATCTAAATATGTTAACAATGGCTGCTTGTGAGATATTTGTGGTAATGATAACTTGCATGAATATATATAAGTATAGAATTCTGGTATATGTTTGTATTAACGTGTACATGTTTCAGTTAGAATTTATTTTGGTGATACTCTGTGCTCCCCTGAGATTTGATGCAGGGTGTATCTTTGTTTACAAATTCAAATTATTCTCGACAGAATATTGTTAAACTTTAATTTTTCAAACAAAACAAGAGAATTAAACCTAGATTGAGATTTTTAGAAGCTGTTTAAACCCTTTTGAAGAAAATACTACTACAACATTGTTTACAAGAGATCAAATAACCATTTGATAAAATTCGTTTGTTGTAAAATATTAATTCAAGCTTATAACTTGGATTCTTACTGCAAATTAGGATTTTTAAAACAAAAACGGAGATTTTTAGTTTTGAATTCACAGAGCAGTTTGAATTTGAATGAAAATTGTATTTTTCCCATTTTCTAACATTCGAACCCATTTAAAATCATGAAAATTTGTTCGAAGCTTGTTCGAACATTATTGATGTTGAGAAAATTGTCAAAGAATTTTTCTATTTCGTAAATCAAAGGGATGGAAACGAAGTAGGGTTTTGTTTAAGTTTTTGGACATGTCTGTGGGTGTGACGAGAGCGACTTCCATTCGTGATCGAGCTTCACGATACTTCGGGAAACGAGTGCTTGGAGTGTTGTCGAGGTGTGGTCGAAACGTGGTTGACTCCGGTGGTCTGAGCAGCGGTGACGAGGCGATTTTCCAAGCGATAGTGGCAATTCCTCTTGATCGAGGTAGCTCGATTTTGTTTTCGACGTTGGGTGGCGTTTCTGGGTGGTCGAATGGCATGTAGGGGTAGAAGGCGACTTGTCGTAGGTGAGCTTGGGGGCTGGATGGTCGGCGGTGACTAGTGCACGTGCACGTGCTGGATCGTGTGTCAGGTTAACAAGTTGGGGGAGAAGAAGGGGAACTCGAAGCTCTACTCGAGAAATTTGGGGTGAGGACTCGAAGACGTGTTCGAGTCGTTTTGGGTTATATCGAGTGATTTTTAAACTTAACAAATTTTTGAAGACAAATTTGTATCATACGGGTGGCTTTGGGCTGGAACTCGAAGCAGGGGGCATTTTTGCTCGGGCGCGACTCGGGGTAGTCTCGGGTCAGGTAGGTATTGCCAGTTTTAAAGCCTGTCAGTTTTAAAAGTTTTAAAATTTAAGAACAGGGTTTTAAAACAGAGTTTAAAGCAAAATGTGAGATGGATTCAAATTAAAGTTTTGTCTCCATAGTTTTAAATAAATATAAGCTTTATAAAATTAAATGTGTTGACAACTTTTTAATGTTCAAAATAGATTTTAAAGTGTGTTAAATTTTGTTAAGGTAAATTTGGATTTGTCTTGAATATGAGGTGAAATGAAAACTTGATCATTTATAAGAAATATTTTATCCTTAAATAAATGAAACTTAAGGATATGAAAATATTAAGTAAATGTAATTAACTAATTTGATTAATTAATGATTGGATTAATTAATTTAGTAATTAAAGGTTAAATTGGTTAATTAAGGTTTAAGAAAATAAATTGGTAATAAATGGATGATTAAAAATCATTAATTAAATAAGAGTTGAATTTTAATTTATGATTATTAATTAAGTAAGAATAAATTAAGTTATATTGAATACTTAGTTAATTAAATAATTGGGGATTAATTAATGAGTATTAAAGATGAAATTTAAGTGTAGTTAATAATAAATCTTAACTAATTACTTTAGAAAAGTAATTTAAGAGGTGTAAATAATTAATGAAGGTTATTAACTAGGATGATTGAATAATAAATTAATGTGGTTAATTAATTAAGACAATCAAATTAAGAACAATTAATTAAAGGTTAATTAACTTATGAAAGAAATTAAAGGATGTTTATTGATTAATAATCAATTAATTAAAGTTAATAAATTAAATGATGAATTAAATAATCAAGGCAATTATTTAATAATTAAAAGTTGATGAAATAATAATTAAAGGTTAATTAATTAATTATTAATGGTTAGTTGATAAATGATTTAAAGGATAATTAATTATATTGGTTTGTAATTAATTAATGATTAATTAACCCGGATTAGAAATTCATAAGTAATTAATCTAATTTGAATAAATCAGATAATTAACTGACCTTACTTATGAATATTTGGATTTGATTGGATGATTGAATTGTTGATATTTCCTGATCTATGATGCTTTGTGATATATTCTGATTTGTGTGTAATCTTTACTGTAGTTTATTTATCTGAAATTTATATATATCTATGATCTGTGAATGAACGATAAGCGTTGTTCTTATACCGCTTATCGAACTATATTTCTGTATTCTGATATGTGATGATTCATTGTGTTGCACTATTGTGTGAAACCCCTGGACTACACTTTTGCACACACAAATATGGATTTCACGTGGAAATCGGTTAAGTCACAGATAATGTAAAACTGATGTTTTTGAAATTGAAATTTTAATTTCAATTGATTTTGAAATTGGAATTTGGGTTTGAAGTGGAAAGCTTTTGAAATGGAATTTCAAAGATAAAAGTTATTTTGAACAACTTAATCGAGTTTTGAAAATTTAAATAATTTGATTTAAATTTGAATTCAATTTTGAAATTGAATCCTATGATTTGAAACTAGGGATTGAAAATGTTATAAATGTGTTTATCTGAATTTAAAAATGTAATTTTGAGAATTTGGATTTAACCCAAAGACTTTAACTCGTATAAATGAATCAGATTTTCCGAAATGAAAACTGTTTGTTTTCAAATGATAAAAGCTTTCACATATATAAGAAATGAAATTCCAATTTAAAGGAATTTCAAGTACGAATTGAAAAATGGTTTTTCCAAGTTATAAATGAATTCTTTTTGAAAGCTATAAATTAAATCGGTTTATTTTAACAGATTTAGAATGATGATTTGTTTAAACCATTCGAAATGAAATTGTTTTGAAAGCTATAAGTTAAATCTTTGATTTAAAGATTTAACAAGTTAAACTGAAATGGAGATTAATTGGGAAAATCTGTGAATGAATCTTTTATTTAAAAGATTTAAATGTGGAAATTGTTTAAACCATTGGAGGTTGTTTAAAATGAATCTTTTTATCTAAAGATTTGAAAATGGTAATTTGTTAAACCATTTGAAAAAAAGAAGTTGAATTAATAAGTTGTGACTTAATTGAAATCCCATATCCATATGATTTTAAATTGCGCTCACTATTCGGTTTAGCCGGGAAAGGACCTTTGGGTCGTATAACCCATTCCGAATGTGTGATACGACGTATATGGATAGCATTTGAAGACCGGTGTTGAAGACCGGATATTTTTGAAAACGGAAGGATTACCGTCGAGTTACTCTGCATCGGCTGATCCCCGATATAGAGGTTTTATCACCCTTAGTGACGGGAAGTCCGGACGTGATTGGAAATTATCCGGATTTGCAAGGGCTTCGTGAGGAGTGCCTTCGGTTCTGTTCGAACCCGGAACAGACTTGTATGGATACATGTCTGACATTACACTTTGAGATATAAAGCCGATTTCTTTCAAATACATCTCTGTTGGTGGCGGAGAATTTATTCTCTTAGCTTAACACCCTTCTCTGAGACGTACGAGCTCAGAGGTTATGTAGTTGAAATTTATCAGCGATATATCCCAATTTGGTAATGTGGCATGCTGAGTGTTGCTGTGAAATGATCAGTGTTTGATCATTTGCGATATGATCATTTGTTTGATCTTATATCTTTGTGATCATCTCTTTGATCATTTGTTTGACCCGAAGCATGGCTTTGTAGAAAGCGTAGCTTTGTGGACGAGACTTCGTCGAGCCTCACACCTCGGAAATGCTCAAAACAGGAAGGATGCAGCAAGGTTCTAGGGAGTAGCGCCCCTTTGTGTATGTCATTCCTTCTGGATAGAGGTGGTATCATGGTATGGAGCCCAGATACTTAACCTATGTGGTTGCTGCATTATTATTATGTGGTTTGTTGGAAATCGGGGATCCTCGGGAAGATCGGTTACGATCGGGGGATGGCATACGCGTGTCAGTAGTTACCTATTTTTGCAGAGGTAACCCGGCCTTGTGTTGGCAGAGATCCGGTTAGGTTCTCGGGTCGTCTATTCCAGGGACGTACCCATCGTGGCATAGGAAGTTCCTTAGCCTGACCATTTGTTGGAAATCCAAAGAAACAATACGTGACGTGTACGGTTTTAGTTGTATTACCTGCTATGGAATGTGGCGGTAACCTGCTATTGAACATAGTAGCTATAGTAGGCATAAGTGCGGAATGCCTATGCTGGCTAAGATTAATATTATACTTTCGAAATGTTTTCTACACTATGCACTAATAATAATATCAAATGATTTGATTTGCGTAGTAAGCATCTTTGACTATCATAAGAAGAAATCTCCTCCAATTCTGCGTTTGCATTGTGTGTGTGGCGGGAGGTCTTAAGGTAGTTTCATTTTCTAAAAAGCATTGCGGATTTCAATGTTTAAAACCTTTTGTGTTTGTTTAAAGATAAACTGTTTTTGTTGCTCACACCAGTCTCACGACTGACTCGGAGTTTATTGTTCCTTTCCTAAACTCTGGGTGCTCATAATTTTCCACACGAGCAGTCTAGAGTTGGGTTTCTTTTCAAATATTCAGGTTTAGTAGATTATCTGGAGCTAGTTCATTCATCGGAGTTGCTTATCTTGGAGTTGTGGATTCATTCTTGTCTGAAGATCATTTTGGAGTTATCACTTCTATTGATATTGTTCTGCTGCTGTTGTTATCGTTTTCTTTTCCGCTGCTATTTGTTGTATCATCTCTGATGTATATTGATATTCATTGTATCACTCTGTTGTATCAGATATTGTATATCAATGTATTATTCTTTTCTTCCGCTGTGTTATTTACTTAATTGTGTTATAGCTCCGGCGAATCGGATTTGAACGGTCGATTCTGCGGCATTCTAGTACAATGTGAAGTACGGATGTCGATTTTCGAGCGGGCAAAACCCGAGTCGTTACACATGTTGTCATTTAACATTGATTCAGGGTATTACAAAGGAGGGTCGTCATAGATTTCTTCTTGCTTGTGTAAGTTTTTCAGCATTGTTTTATTTTGAACTTTCAAGGTTGACCGTGTGCATGCAAGGTTGTAGGTTCAGTGTTTCAACCGATCAAACCTTTAGAACCCCATTAATCGGTAATTTTTAGTTTTTTAATTTAAATGCAGAATTATTTCAATTTGCGTTAGAATTTAACTAACTATAATTAATTATTGACAGTATAAATTATTAATGAACTTCGATAACAAATCTCTACTATTAATAATGATAATTCGCTGAATAGAGATTCAACCATGTCTTTTTACATTACCAGAAATGCCCTTCTTAATGGCAGTTCCTTCGTTCTCCTCTCATTTTGTTCACATCTTCTCCATTCCATTTTATTGCAAGCATCTCTCCATAGCAATTTAACATCAACGCCAGCAGTCAACCTAATTCATTGGTATTATTGCTATATATTTTTCTACATCATCCCCTAACTGAGAAATCTTACTGAAACTGTCAAGCGAAAAAACCTAATTTGTTCAACGACTTAGGAAAGCACGTCGAACCTCCTGCTCTAATCACCAACACCGTGTAATATCTTCTTTCATGTTCCAATTTGACTCCAGTCGCACCTATGCAACCTCTCTATCCTCGAAATCAATCCATCGACATATGTACGGATGCTATAAATCGATCTTATACCGTCGTAGGGAAAGGAAGAAGCCACATTCCAGATCGTCTTGAGGTATTCAAAATGATTCCAATTTTAACTCTTAATATCAATTGAAAGAGGAAAATCATACAGAATCAAAAGGGAGGATTTTCAAATTTAATATCAATTTAAATAGGAAATTCCAGTTTTAACTCTTAATAACAATAGGGTACCTTTTGGCTATAACCTATCAAAAGGGAGGAGTAGGAGGAATGATCATCCAATCGAATATTTTTCATGGTGCACAAGTCATTCGAGTAAATGGACAAGAGCTTGGGTTATTTGCTAATTTTGATGGTCATTTAGGAGTTATTGTGCTATAATATCTACATAGGCATTTGTTCAATAATATTCTCGAAGAGATGGGTTTTTCTAGGCTTCATTGGTTTGAAATAAGAAGCAATTTTTTTTGAAAAATAAAATAAAATTAAGTATTACTTTGATAATGCAAGAAGAATTTTGGACCAATCTTCATGAACCAATTTTAAATGCATATAACAAAACAAAAAAGGAAATTCTTTCTAAAGAGACTGACCAAGGAGGCTTTACAGCTGTTACTGCAATTCTAATAAACAGAACAAAATTGGACTACAAACTTTGGTGATTCTAGAGCTGTAGTAGCTGTAGGTGGTAAAGCAGTTCAGTTGACAGTGGATCATAAACCAAACAAAGAAAGGACTGATATAGAGACAAGAGGTGGTTTTGTTACATATATACCAGGTTTCTTCTTCATCCTTAAACTAATTAGGTTATGTATGTATAAACATTTTCAAATTTCCTATTTACAATATGATATAGTTTGAAAATGGTTCAAATATGTTTGAATCTGATTAGAATCAAATATACTATTGTAAGGTACTGTTAAGACTAAAGATGTGGTTTTGCTAGGTGTTTTTAGTGAATGCTTACAAGTTAAGTGACTTTGCAAATATGATGAATAAAATATTTAGGATGGGTACCCTTGCTTTGTTAAAATCTCTATCTTTATATGGGACTAAAAGTTAAGGGTTTATTTGTTTTATTTGGAGTAATAAAACTCCATATGTAACAACAAATTATAGCTGCTCTTTGCTAAAAGTTTTTGAACTTCGATGTCCTATTGGTGTAAAAAAACAAAGAAATTCATAACATCTTAACAAGGCACTTCAATCATAGATAATATTTTATTGTGTTGAATTTTTAATTCACTGTAGAGTCTTTGCAATAGGTGTTACCATAGTATCAGTTAGGATGGGTTCATAATGAACAAACAATTATCTTAGTTAATTATACCAGGAGATGTTCCAAGAGTTAATGCTACACCGGCTGTCTCTCGAGCTTTGGAAATAGGAAAATCATGTCAGAATTAAGCTGCGAACCCGAAATAAATGTTCTAGACAAATACTTGGGTTGTCAACTTTATTAATTACTTAAATGTCATACCATATTATATTTCCTAAAAACTTTATTTTTGTATGCGTTAGGCTACATCTTTTCTCAATAATGTACTATTTAAGTTTGTTATGCATGTTGGATTATGTTTTTGATTTGTTATTGTGTTTTGAGGTTGCTTTGAAATTTACATTTGATTTGAAAATGTTTGCCATTTTAGTTTGTTAAAATTAATACATTGATTTACTCGAAGTTATGGCAACGTTCATCATAACCATTTTACAAGTTTGTTATGCCAATTCTTATTATTATATTGTTCAAACTTGCTCATGTTTAAACCATTTTATGAGCCATATCTAATTGTAGTTCATTGGTCACATGTATGAAGTGTTGGAAAAATAAATCATTCAAATTTGATCCTTAAATGACAGTTCATGTTCTTTGATAAAATTGGATGGACGGACAATCTTAAATTTATGATAATGTTCTAAGGTATTAGAAATACAATTTAAACGGCTTAAGTTCAAACTCCATTATCAGTTAAGTCAATAATTTGCATTTAACACAGATTTCTTTTTTAAAAATATAATAAAAATGTACCAAAATTTTTGTTTTAAAAAGACTATCGTTTATATAAATAAATCATATACATAATTCGTAACTTGAAAGTAAAGATAGTATTAAAGATGGTCTTGGAAAACATAAAATCATTGTATTTTTATTTTGTGTGAAAATTAATATGAAAAGCCATTATTAAATTATGATGAGTCTACTATAGAAGGCTCGTCAATGCTTCATAATTCCTGCATGTGGTCCATACCTGAAAATAGAAATTTATGAGCACTATGACATGAATGAAAAAAGTGCGTGCTATATTTGTAAACAAAACATACATGTTAAATAACAAAACATTATACATGCTTTGAAACATGCTATACAAGTGCATAGTTGAATTAGTGCATCCACGTTGTGATTAGATGCAGGTCCACCAGGATGTGCATATACACTCGTATCCATAAAGTAAATTACCTTTACAACATGTTCTTTAGTGTAAACGTGTAAATTTCCTAATTTTTTAAAGTAAAATAAACTCAGTTCAATCAGTGTTTCAAGAAATATACATTAATAATGTCCATGTCATCCAAAATAGATAAAATAATCAAATAGTTGATATGGTAATTAAGATCAAATGTCTTTTTTTTTGTTAAATTGGTTATATGAGAAAATGAGGAACAAAAAAATAATGAGATATATTTTTTTAAATTTAAAGAACATACGGTTCAAAGAGGCCGATCTGTAATTTTTTTCAAGATTTTGAAGTTGTTTGGTTGGCTCTCACTACTAGGGGTGTGGGTTAGACTTGATAAAGTTGATCATCGCAATAAATATTAGATAAATGTGGTATATATTTGAGACCGTTAGCACGTAAAATTGAGGATTCCTTTGGTTACAATTAAGTGCTGACAAAAACAGTTATATGCCTATTGAGAAGAAGTGGGTATCGGAACGTTGGTATATTGAAAGTTTCGTTAGGTGACCTCCCCTCAAATACAATGAAGTGCACGTACATGGAAACACGCTGGAATGCTGAAACTTAATATTGGACGGTCGTTTCATGTGCGTGGAAGATTATTTCATTCTTTAAGTCGCAAAGCTCTAAGATTTAATGTTAAGCGTAGTCGAACCTGCTTGGATCAGACCTTTAAAACAATACTGAATATAAAATCAACCATTATAACAATATTCATATCTCTATATTCATATCCCTGAATTTATTATTAAGAAATATAGTATCAATTTGAATTTATCAAGTTTATCGCACTAATCAATCTTCAAACATAGCAGGGTAGTCGTGAAATTTTTTACTAACTAATCTATACTATACTATTAAAGATGAGTATGAAATCCTTTGTTCATAAGCCTTCTCAAATTTGAAACTCAAAAGTCGTAAGTAATTATTCCCTTTTCCCTTTGACTTCCCAATGCAACTTTATATGGTTTTTGTCTTCTCATACTATTAAAGATGAGTATGAAATCCTTTACTCACAGGCCTTCTCAAATTTAAAACCCAAAAGTCACATGTAATTATTCCTTTTTTCCTTTTCCCTTTGATTTCCCTATACGCAAATTTATATGTTTTTTGTCTTCTCATCCAAATCACATCAACATTAATTTAGCAATTAATGAATCTTATAGCAATCATCTAACAAACAAAATTTCAAAAGCTACACTTATGCACGTTTATTCTTTTGATAAATTCGTAATAATTAATGTTTTATATTCTAACAATGGTTTTCTTCCTCTTCTCAATGTTCATGTGCATTATTTATTATTTCCTTAATTCAAGCTATTTCTTTTTTCATTTTTTGGCCCATCATTTTCCCCTTCTAAATATTACTTTAATCTAATATAAATTCACCAACTAATGTTTAAATATTTCCATTTCTTCATATTATCACCTTAATTCAAGTAGTTGTATATATATTTATCTAATATATTTATTATGAAAAGTGATTAAGACTCTTTATTGCTTATTCTCTACTTCTTTCGTTTTCTTTTAGGTTTTATGTGGCATCCTATAATTAACTTGGTGATCTAATTGTTGGTTAGATAAAAATATTTCATTTATTTTTATATACATATTCTCCACTCCATCTATGTTTATTATATATTTTATTATTATTATTATTATTATTATTATAAACTTCAAAATGAGTTTATCAATATGTACATTCCTATCATTATTCCATGTATATTCACGTCGTCCATAACTGTCATACGAAATTTTTGTTCCTCTTCTATTCTAGTGTATAAATGGTTCGATCTTCATGACATACTAATTATTTTTGTCATTTTATTTCAATCTAAATATTTTGTTGTACTTAATTTATGGTACACATTTTCTATTTTCACCCTAAAACATTTTCTTTTTTCGCAAATCACACCAACGTTAACTTAGATATCTTATATCAATAATGTAACAGACAAAGTTTCAAAAGCTATACTTATGCCCGTTTATTTCTTTTGATAAATTTATAATAATTAGTGCTTTATATTTTAACAATAGTTCTCTTCCTCTTCTTCATGTTTATATAAAGTTATTCCAAAGTTATTTTTTATGTCCAATTTCTTTCCCTTCCATTTCGTAGATAGCTTTTACATAATATTATCACGTCCTAATTTTCACTTTCATACATATGCTACAATTAAAAAAAAACTAAGTTGAACTAATGGTTCATTCCGAATAATTTTTATTCATTCTCAATAAGTTTTTAGTCTTACTAAAATTTGATTGAATTCATCAATAGTTTTCACTTTTTATTCTTCTAAAATTTTATATTATTTTATTCACGTTTTGCAGAGATTATGTTTCTACGCATTGCTTTTAATTTACTATTTTGATTGAAGTTTTGTCTAAAAGCCTACAAGAAATATTGGCTTGCTGGATCGACCGAGCTTGGTTTAGAGGTTTGACTTTTATTTTATTAATTATCTTTTTAGTTAATTTGAGGTTGAAATTGTTTTTTGAATTCTAGATTTATGATTTTAGATCTTTCGTCATGTTTTGTATCCTAAATTATTTTTTTTTCTTATTTTTTTTTCAATCTACATTATCCTGAATACTATTTCCTTTGTATTTTGCAGGGGATTATATGGTTTATTAATACATGGATACCGTAAAATCATCGGTTGCTTTGTAAAATCTATTATAGGTAAATACATGTCGAAACATGTATTTACTATGCTTCTTCAATTCTATTATATGGAAAGCTTATCTCTTCCACCTTCATTGTTGTCTAAAATTCTTAGTTCTCATAATTTATAGCTCAAATTTTACAATAAAGTCCGTCTTTCCCTTCCAAATTTTATCGAACATTTAAATGAACATCGTGCTCATTTAAAAAATATATGCTAACATAATATTGGCATGTATTTTTTTACCCTTATCCTCCATTGAAAAATAAACCCACATGTTTCCTACTGCCTCTTCCTCTTTCGGTACCTTATGACTTTTTTGTAGATCCATTCCAGATTAAATGTGTTTTTAGTTCAAACCATAAGTTTTATTTCTATTTTAGGAACAATATTAACGTCTTTTACTAAATTTTATCCTCACATTAATACCAAGTTTCTCACTTACTCCTTATAAATAAAACAAATAAATTTATTTATAATGCAAAGACTCTCTATTTTCCTAATTTAAATACATTCCACTAAACTTTATACTATTATATCTCTATATTCTATTATTCGTTTATCTTTTAATTTATTTATCTATCCATTATATAGGATATATCATTTCTCTTCTAATTTACTATTAGATTATGTCATGTTCTCTCCATAATTCAAGAAATAATTTGCACTTTTCGTTCAATTATATTTATATCCCAATATATTTTATATTTATCTGTTGTGTAATTCAATAGACTATGAAATATTCATAGGAAACACACATTCATGGTTATTACCAAAGTCTTGGTGATCTTATGCAACAATAAGGTAATTATCCATGATTTTTACGAACTTTTCACTGTTATGTTGTTTAAACTTTTTTGCAACTCGGGAATAGTTTTCAGTAGCTATAATTTAGAGATGTATTTATTCATAATGGTTATAATCATAACAAATATTGTTATCATGCAATAAATAAATAAAATTAATTGCTTTTAATTTTGATTAGTTTGAATTCAAGGTCATTTTAAACTGAAATTCAATTTTATGAGAGAAAAATTACATACCGAGTTAGTTTATTGCTAATTATTTAATCGGTTAATTTTTTTTATTTTTTATCAACAATATTTCAGGTGCATAATAGCCATAGAAGCTTCTATTGTTATATAAAATCTGTTACAAATAAAGTTAAGTTATTTCCTCTTTCTCACATTTTATATCAAATTTAATTTTTCATATTTTTATTTTAATTAATCTGACAATGAATTGGGGAACCTCCATTTATTTTTAGGTGGTAATTAATTTGTTAATACATATATACCAAAAAAATAAGTGTTTTTGTACAATCAAATTGAGGTAAAGTTGATATTTATTTGATACTGAAATGTAAGTATATAAAAAATCAAGTTGGAAGAAAAAAATTATATCTGAAGTAAAAAATTATTTGGATAATGAATTTCACAATATAGTTGGGGAAAACTATAAATGTATAAGCAATATTTACATTTTGTCATTGGAAGTCAATATTAAAATTTGTTAAAATTTTAGTTTTAAATATGAGCTTTGAAACATACTTATTTTTAAATGTTATTTAATATACTATGTAATGTTCATATGCCACACATATTTATGGTTATCATCGAATTCTTAAAGTTCTTAGGCAAGAATGAGGTTTTTTTGAATTTTTACGAAGTTTATTTTATTTTATGTTGTTTTGATTTTTTTGCAATTTGAAAATGCTTGCAAATAATTATAAAATTGGAGATGTAATTATTTATAATGGTTATAGGTAAACTATTATTACGTAGGAAGGATCATATCAAATATTATTTTCATGGAAAAAGTATATTAATTAATTACTTTTAATTTTGATCAATTTGACTTTAAAGTTCTTTGAGAATTAAACTGTAATTCATATTAATGAGAGAATTAATTCTCTTTAATGTTAGTAAATTATTTAATTAATATATAATCAATTAATTATTTTTATTTATTTCCTGTTATCATTAACATTTCGGATGAAAACTCTATGTGGTAACATGTAACATGAGTCCCTTCGGGGACATCCGATAAAATTGGAACGATACAGAGAAGATTAGCATGGCCCTTGTGCAAGGATGACACGCACAAATCGAGAAATGGTCCAAAAACATGTAACATGAAGTATTCTATAAATAAATAACTATAACATAGAGATAAAGCTATCCATTATGGTTATAAGTGAACTTTTTAAACATTAAGGATCATATCAAATATTATTTCCATGCAATAAATAAAAGAAATTATTTGCCTTTTAGTTTGATCAATTTGGAATTCAAAATAATCAGAGAATTGTATTCTAATTCAATTTAATGACAGAGTTAATTGCATAGTAAATCTCTTTAACTCCGATCAATTATAAAAATAATATGTTACCAATTAACTCTTTTTATTTATTTCCTTTTATCAACAATCAATAACATTCAACATACATAACATAATGCAGAAACAGGTACCAAGAAGTGTTTTGTAAATTTAACAAATCTTTCCATAATATGACAAATATATGTATCAAAGAAAAATAATAACATCGGACCTCATTTACTATTTTTAAAAATACTTTACTTGACTTCAATAAGATTAGTAAAAAAATTCAAAATTTTGAGAATAAATATAACTATAAATAATTTCCTTGAACAAAAACATACCAAACTAATATTAGGGTAACATTTGCTTAAAAATAAAAATATTACAGGCATTTATAATGACATATGATTACATGATATTTTAATGGCTAGCTTTGTTCATTATATTTTCTTATGTCATTCACACTTATAGTTATTTTCAATGCGATCTCATCTAAAGTATTTTATGCATATCTATAAGTATTTCTTATGGTGATAATATTTTGCTTTAAATTATGCTAAATTTCATACCATTTTAGTTATTATATAGCGGTATGATTATTTAAAGTAATGCTAGAATTATTTAGCTATTCCATATATTAGAATATAATGTCCTCGAGTGGTAGTGGCTTATTTGGTTATGACATTAGAGATAATAAAATGGTGCAAGGGTCGAACACCAATGATAAAACTAAATCAATTTTTGAATTACCCAAAGTGGAGGGACTTTCTAGTGCACTCACTCAAGAGTTTATAAAACTGTCCAGTTTACCTTGGTGCTCAAAAATAATATAGTCCAAAATATTTGTTAATTACTTATATTTCTTACATTATAATATGCTGTATCAATTAAAAATATAACCTTTGATGCCACTAAAATATTTTTCTAATTTAATTGGTATTAATTTGTGACAATAAATGTACTAATGCAAAGGTTAGAATATTGTTGATTTGAACCAGTTTCGAAATGTAATTTCTCATTTAGCATGGTTTTTTTATTCCATATATGGAATACTATTATTATACCGAATGCGTGCATATTTGAACTTATACTCTATATAAGATGAATCCATTTTGAACTTATGCATCACTTAATTTAATAAGCACGCTTAATAATTTAATGCTACCAAGTAAAGAATAGTTGACATATGATGTTAATTTTTTTTTTATAAATCCATAATTCTTTTAAAAAAATTGTAATGCCATGTGTGCTTCAAGATTACTTAAGCGGATTAATTGATAAACATGTTCTATTGGTGCTCAATAAATAAACCAATCAAAATAAATTCAATCTGCAAATATACACTTTCATCTTCATATGACTAAAATCTAAAAACATACCACTAAACAAAATTTCAGTGAAGCTCGTATGTGTAGCACGAGTTCGCACTAGTATATAAAAGGAAAACAAGTTTATTCACGCATTAATTTAACACTTAAGGAAACTAGAGTAGTGCAAATGTCACTAAAGTAATGGATAGGTAAATAAAATATATTTGCCAACTGGGTTGGAGCAGTCGGTTGATGGTCCAAACTCTAATATCAAATGTCATAACTTCGAACCCTGAAACTGACAACCTTGTAGCAATTATCTGAAATATTATTCGATAGACATATGCGTACCTAGAGTTTATAAGAGAAACTTAGTTCTGTAGGTAATTAAAAAAAAGTAGTTATGGTGGAAAAAAACCATTTAGGTGAAACAAACTATTACCTTTTTTCAATCTGAACATATACTTAAAAGTCGATGAAAAGACTTGTTACACCCTTATTTTTCAAACGTTGTCAAAGGAAGCCCAAGGAAACTACCAAGTTGGAAGAACTGCTCTTACCACAGGATTTAAAATAAAGAAAAGAAACAAAAATGAAGTTCAGATGGTGTTGCAGCAAGATAATATGTAGCTGTGGCAAGATAAAGGGCTTGCGTCCGTAATAAAAGTCAATGCTATGAAAAGGACCCGATGACAAAATCCAGGTAGTGCTGCACCAAATTCCTAAAGACAGAACACAACGTAAGAAAAAACCACGCTCCCCATGTCATGCGTAAAGCGGACTGAGAACAAAAGCCTGCGTAAATTCATAAAATGCTTCAAATCTAAGGCGCTCCGGATCGGAGTAACTAGTGCAGAAGCACCGCTAATGATAGCTCATGCCGAGATCATAAGAGGTACTGCCATGTGGAGGCAAAAACAGTAGAAAGTTGTGTCACATCATGAAGTCTTTCTATGAGAGGGCTAGCGGCTATACTAGAATGAAAAAGGCTGGATCTACAGCATAGTCTGAAAGAACTTCTATCCTAAATTATGACAAGAAAAGGGAGGCAGAAGGGTAACATTCGCGTGCAAAACGATAGAAGGAGCTCGACTTCACAGCAAAGACTCCCCTCACCCATACTCCTGGATAGATATCCGAAATGAGTAGGACCAAGCTTGCTTATAATGTACTGAACAAAGGGAAAAAGACTGAGCAGAAACGAGGTGGAGCATGTTACTACTTCCATATAGAAAACGGCCACTACAGGGACAATTGCAGGCACTTAAAAAATGAGATAGAAAGGCTAATTCAAAAAGATTACCTAGGCAGCTTCCAGAAAGGAAACAACGAAGAAAGGATCGGGAACCTCACTCCAGATCCAAATGAAAACCAAGCAGGAAACACATCCATTCTCATAGCCTCAATCCACGGGGGACCGCACTTCATCGGGAAGCGCAAGAAGGCACATGAGTAGTATGTGCAGGAAGCAAAAGCAAAACAAAGAACCCTATTCAATATAAGATAGAAAACTGCATAGGACATAACCTTCACCGCAGCTGATGCCGCCAGAGTCGTCATCCCACACCAGGATCCACTTATTATTAAGGTGTAGATCTCAAAATGCACCATGAAGAAGGTCTTTGTAGATTCTGGTAGTTACGTTAATGTCATCTTCAAATCCATATACGACCAGATAAAGCTTCCAACAGAGGTATCAAAGTGCAGCTCCGAGCCAATCTATGGCTTCAACAACACTGCAACTACTCCCATCGGGTCAACACGCTTACTTGTCACTACAGAAACTGTGCCCCTTCACAAATATTTCTATGCAAGCTTCATGGTCATCGACCAACAGTCACCATATAACGCATTTTTAGGGAGACCTGCACTGGTTGATAGTTATCTCTCAGAAGGATTTGCTCATGAAATTTCACACTATTGCTAGGACATAATCAATTAAAGGTGAGCAATTTCTAGTTAGAGAATTATATAATGTAGACATTAACTCTAGCAATAAAATTATTCAAAACTACTATGTTGTCTCCTTTAATATCTATGATAAGAATAATGATAATGAAAAAAAGATCAAGCCAGTTCTAAAAAATGCATTAACACAAAGTACCAAGATTGATGATGAAACAAGCCATTCTCCAACCGCAACCTCAATAAGGAAATAAAAAAGAAAATATATGCACATGATTGGCACCGACAAATATAATTCATTTTATGCACAACATTTCTCCGAAGAGGCTCAAAAACAGGCACTCTCGGTCACCTCTCAATCTGAAGAGAAAGGAAAAAAATGAAATAGATCGATGATTAGGGGTAATGAAATGGGAGTCAAAGCCAGTGGATGATAATAAAGAAGTGAAAATAGATCCCAAGACTCCACGAAAGTTCTCAAGGCAGGAAAAAACTCAACGTAGAAGCCAGAATTGAATTACTAGACTTCCTGAAAAGATCAACAAATGTTTTTGCCTGGGCACACTCAGATATGGTAGGAATAGATCCAGCCATCATCAGACACATACTCAACATTGATTTCGATGCTCATCCAGTCAGGGAGAAGGACAAAGACCTGGATCGGGAAAGGTATAATGCTCTTCATGAGGAGGTTAAGAAGTTGAAAACAAATGGATTCATCAGAGAAGTATACTACCCAAATGGATAGCTAACCCTGTTCTTGTGAAGAAGCCTAATGGAAATAGAGAACCTGCATAGACCATGCCAACCTAAACAAGGTTTTCCCAAAGGACAGCTTTCCCCTACCGAGAATTGAATAATTAGTGGATGCAACCAGTGGTCACGAACTGCTCTAGTCCATGGATGCATATTCAAGTTACAATCAAATAGCCATGTTTGAACCAGATCAGGAACACACCAGTTTCATAATAGACAAGGGATTATACTCTTACAAAGAGATGTTATTCGGTTTGAAGAATGTAAGAGATACATAACGGAGGCAAGTAAATATAATGTTTGTAGATTTGATTGGCAAGAATGTCAAGGTATATGTGGATGACATGCTAGTCAAGTCAAAAGCGGCGTCGAATCATGTGCAAGATTTGCAAGAGACGTTTGCAGTTCTAAGGCAGTATAATATGAAGCTTAACCTCTTAAAATGTACTTTTACTATTCAATCAAGAAAATTCCTGGGATACATAGTGAGTGCTTGCGGTGTTGAAGCAAACCCTAAGAAGATGAAGCTATAAAGAAGATGGGAGTCCCAACAAAACCAAAAGGTATCGTGAGCCTAAATGGTAGGGTGGCTGCTCTAAGCAGGTTCATCTCCAAAGAAAGCGACAAGTGCACACCGTTCTTCGACGAAGTAAAGAACGGACTAAATTTCGAGTGGATAGAAGAATGCAAAATCGCATTCCAGAACCTGAAGGATCATTTGATCAGTACCCCTATCCTATCAAAACTGGTACAGGTGAGGACTTATATGTGTATTTAGCTATAACTGATAAAGTTGTAAGTACTATAGTGGTTCGAGAAGATGAGGGGACCCAGAGGCCTATCTACTTCACGAGCAAACACCTATCGGGAGCAGAACTCAATTACTCAACCATTGAAGAACTAGCTTATAACCTGCTCCAGATGGCAAGAAAGTTGCAGCTCCACTTCCAAGCACATCTCATCAAGGTCTGTAACGAACCTAATTTTTGGTAATATTATTTAGGATATTTAATTAGTTAAATTAAATAAAATAATGTAACGATTAGGGGATGGAGATTTGTTATTAAAAAGGGTGGTCGTGCCATGTTGACAAATGAACTAAGGAGGGATTTGAACTTAAAATAAGAGAGGGAAATAGGAAAGGACACATCCTTATACCCTAAACCCTTACACTCATTCACTTCACACGTTCATTTTCTACAAACAAAAACCATTGAGGTCGGCTACCGTTAAAGGAAAAACAAGAGGAGGATAAAGAAATTAAAGGAAGGAAGATTAAGCAATCAAATTCATTCTCAAATCTCAACTCCTTAATCAATAAGCTAAGGTAAATAATGACTACATCTCAAATTTTTAATGGTTTTCAGTTTTTAGTGTGAAATTTGATTTATTTACAAATGTTTTGCCATGTTTTGGATGATAAAATGTATATCTATATATTGTTGATGATTTATGCTAATTCACATAGATTTTATGATATGTTTTGATATGAAAACCCTATCATATGACATCCAATTTCCTTGCGAATTTATATTTATATTAGAAATGATAATTTAGAAATGGGTTTCAATTTTCATAATTTTCTGAATTAATGTGGATTTTATATGAATTTTCTAGTGAAGAAAATGATATTTTGGGTTTAAAATTAATTACGGCCAAGTTATATTGGCTTAGGGTCTGAAATTTATATATGTTTGAAAACATATTAAATATGATTTACAAGTATTTTTGTAGAATTTTCCTAAGTGTTTTAATGGATATATAAAATTATTTAAGGTATGGGACTTAAATGTTTTATATATTTTTAAAAAAGGAGAAGGGGTATTTTGTAAATAATTCAAATTGTTATTTCTAAAAATTGGCATTACTTTTAGAAAAGAAAATTTGCAACCAATCATAATTTGACAAACAAGGCAGGTTAGGTACAAAGAATTAATTTAAAAAGTCAAATCAACATGCTTTTTCCTATTTCAATGCTTTCGGCACCAGGCTTCCGACTCCTTATCTCCACCTCCGACTTCATCGAAACCAATACACTTGGTATTAGATACCTGGTACGTAGTGAATTGGATATAGGCGGAAAGGCACTGGGTCGAAACCAAAGGTTCCGAGGGGATCAAAGCATGCTTTGTTTTAAATTGAAAATGCACCTGCTTTTTCTTCCGAAGAAGGTGCTTTCGACTTGGTTGACTTTCGGTTGAGTCTAATGTTTCAAAGGAAACGTTTCGAATAGGTTGCGCCTTTTTTATAAGTCAATGCTTTCGAATAGGTCAAAACATCTTGCTGTCGCTTTTCTACCTTTTGATGTCAATGGTTTCGGAAGGTACACTCTGTTTTAAAACTTAGCCGCTTCTCCAATGCTTTCAGAAGGTTAATTTCGACACCAATACTACTTTACTTAGGAATGCTTTCGAAAGGGATGCTTTCGACTTAAATGTTTTAATAACCCTTTTGCTCTATAAAAGGTAGAACTCAAATGGTTTCGAAAGAGATAGTTTTAATGGTTTCAAAATGTGTTTCCACATGTTATAAATTTAACCCAAATGCTTTTGAAAGGCTTGATGTTTTAATGCTTACGAAAGGTTTTAAACAAAGGTTTCTAAGGGATGGTTCCTCAATGGTTTCGAAAGGTCTAAATGGAAAGGTTTTCCAATGGTTTTGAGAGGCAATGTTTGAGTGTTTTAAAGATATGATATCTAAGGTTTTAAAGCTTTCGAAGGATATGTTTTTCAATACTTTCGAAAAGATAAATA
Source organism: Allium fistulosum (assembly GCA_030737815.1). Classification (NCBI taxonomy): domain Eukaryota; kingdom Viridiplantae; phylum Streptophyta; class Magnoliopsida; order Asparagales; family Amaryllidaceae; genus Allium; species Allium fistulosum. The sequence continues at coordinate 179,634,454 of CM060903.1, forward strand.
TGAATGATTTTGGAAGGTATGTTTTGGCCTTCGGCCTAAGGTTTTACTTGTATCAAAAGGGGTACTTCTAATGGTTTCGAAAGAGATACTTTCAAAGGTTTCGAAAGGGGCACTTTAAAAACTTTAAACGTTTTCATCAACAAGGTTTTGTGTAAAGAATATGTAACATGGCAAGGTGATTTGAGTAATGCAAAGAGTATATATATAAATAATTTATTTGTTTAAAGAATGATTTGAAGGTTTAAATCAATTTGAAAAAAAAATTCAAGGAAAATTTTATGGGTAGATAACCCTAAGTAAAGTGACTCAGATATTAGAATACCAGATGGGGTATTGGGTCGCGCCCTATACTTTAGCCAGTAGCCCCTAGCTAAAATAGGTCTAAAATTCCAGTGTGTAGGGATTTGTCACGGGTAAGACTAAAATTATGTTACACATGGAAAGGAATCTAAAAAGGAAAGACAAGTTAATGATGAGCCCGCAAAACTATTAGGATCAGTTGGACCTGGAGAAGTAAGTAAGGAGAGACCGTCCAGTAAAGGAATATCTAACAGATGTTAGATTTTTATGTTTTTCTAGTAGACCTGAGTCAGCCAAGAGTTAGTAGTTAGCCAAACAAAACTACAGTGTATGGACAGATAGTTCATTTGATAACTGATATGTACATATGCATGATATTGCTTTACATGTTTAACCAGTTTTGGTTGCAAGATTATAATTTGCAAAAGATATGTTTTAAAAGGATATTAGTGAGGGGAAACCCATTCCGCTAAGCGGCTTGGTCTCACTTAATATCAAATAACCAAGATGTATAGTATTATTCACACCAGGCTTTATGTCTGACTTGAAGTTTATGTCTTCCCCTTAAACTCTCGGGTGCTCAAAATTGATTTGAATAGGTTGAGGGTTAAGGTTTACAGGTTTTAGTAGGTTGGGGAATAAAACTTCTGGTGATGAGCAGATGGCTGACGGATAACTAATTAGGAGTTGTTCTTTTATTTTGGATTGATTCTGCTATGTTTTATATATAGTACTCTGGTCAACCAAGGGGGCATCATCATATGTCGCTCTTGGCGTATTTATGTAATAACTACATTTTATCTGAACCTGGGAAAGCGATGGGATTATGTAATTTGAATATGGAACATGTTTTGGAAATGTAATCAAAAATATTGTTACTTTTGAAATCTGTGATTTTGTTTCATATTCATGTGCTTATGATATTATGGATACCATTAACATTACCGTATTTGGTCACCGAAAGTTAATACTATGGATGACTACAGCATCTGTAGCGCTTAGCTTCGGGCCTCATGATAGGGGATGTTATAACTGTGTATCAAAGCATAGGTTTATGAAAAACTTTAACTAAAAAGATGATTTTGAAAATATAGTCCTAAGGAATTAGCGATAAGATTGGGGTAGGGATAATGTTATACTAATATACTTGTATTTGCTATATATAAGTGTGCGCTTTATCTCTAGTCTCCTATCTCTGTTAGGTTATTTTTCTGTATCTCATGGAGGTACGAATGCAGATATGGATTCTCGAAGACATAATGTTGGAGGAGGAAGCACCAGTGCAGATGGAAATGTTAGACCTAATACTAGAAGGAACCAAGGTCAGGCACGAGCTGGAAATATTGGTGCTAAAGTCCCGCAAGTTGACATAGGAGCCATGTATCAGTTTTTTGTGAATATGATGAAAGCGGGGGTTGCTGCTAGAGTATTTAGAGGAGAAGTCCAGGAAGCTCCAGTAGTTAACAATTATGCTGCTTTGAGTAGGGACTATTCTAGGTTAGGAGGAAACCCATTCATTGGGACTGAAGACGCCATAGAAGTGGAGAACTAGTTGCTGCATTGTGAGAGGATTTTTGTAGATTTAGGGCTCAGTGATGAGCAAAAAAGAAGGCTCGCTTTGAGACAGCTTCAAGGAGCAGCTTTATATGGGTGGAATAGTGTGACGGTTGGAGTGGATGAAGGAATGATGACATGGGCTGAGTTTAAGAGGAGGTTCGAGGAGAGATTCATGTTTGTGATGGCGACGTCTACCTTGCTCGAAAAGTTTGCCGAGTTAGAGCAGGGAGAGATGACTGTGTTAGAGTATGCTATAAGGTTTGAGGAGTTGGCAAGATATGGTTATGCAATTGTGGATACCATGATTAAAAGAAACGAGAAGTTCATTATGGGGTTGAAACCTGAATTGGCCAGGGCTACATTACCTCATATCAGGGATCCTTGCGATGTTGTAGTAGAGATGACTTTAAGACACGAGGAAATGATAGCTTCTGTGGAGAAGAATAAGGCAAAGGAGGTACAGGTAAGGCAGAGTCAGAGTCAGAAAAGGAAGTTCTTTCCTAAGAAGGGAGGAGCCGTGAAGATGGGAAAGTCAAAAGTAGTATGTTTTAAGTGCGATAAGAAAGGGAATTTTTCGAATGAATGTCATTCTGGAGAGCCAAAGAAAGTGACCGGAAGAAGAATATCAGATGCTTCAACTGTGATCAGATGGGTCATTACAAGAGCCAATGCAAGGAGCCCACTAAGGATGGGAAGGGCAAAGTATATGCATTGGAACCAACTACCTCGAGACCCTCGGTAGGGGAAAAAGGAAAGCAGTGTTAGGAGGTACGCTTATGATTCTTGGTATGGCAGTTAGTGTTCTGTTTGATATTGGTGCATCGTATTCTTTTATATCTCGTTGTTTGGTAGATAAGCTTAACCTAGAACCCTCATACCTAGTTACTTCCTTAAGGGTTGCAAATACAATAGGAGGGTATGCAACACTTGGGATGAGATGTGACCACCTACAGTTTGACTTGTTAGGTCATACTTTTGTTTATAGTTTGCATGTGTTGGATTTCATAGGGCTCGAAATTATTTTGGGTATGGATTGGTTAAGTAAGTACGATGCTATGATATTTTTCCATGATGGGAAAATATCGCTTAGACACCCAGACAGTAGAGAGCGGGTTGTATATACCATAGAAAACCCTAGCTGTAAATTGAATGCTTTGTTGGATGTTGTGGAGATAGAAGACGAGCTGAATCGAGTGTGGTTAGAAAATTCGTGGATATTTTTGAACCCGTAGTAGAATTGCCACCGAAACGAGCCATTGAGTTTCGGATAGATTTGGTGCCTAGAGCAGAACCAGTGAGTAGATCGCCAAGCAGGATGACACCTACCGAAATGAGGGAGCTCAAGGTGCAGTTGGTGGATTTGGAAGGCAAGAATTTTATTAGACCTAGTAGTTCACCTTGGGGAGTAGCCGTAGTATTTGCTAAGAAGCCGGACGGAACGTTAAGGTTATGTATCGATTATGTAAATTGAATGAGATCACGATAAAGAATCGATATCTGTTGCCTAGGATTGACGATTTGTTCGATCAGTTGAGTGGAGCCAAGATATTCTCACAGTTGGATTTAACAACAGGTTTCCATTAGCTTAGAGTGGCAGAGGATAGTATTCCTCTGATGGCGTTTAGAACTAGATATGGATCGTACGAATGGTTGGTGATGCTATTCGGACAGACTAATGCGCCAGCTTTCTTTGTAGATTTGATGAATCGGATTTTCCGAGAGCACTAGGATAGGTTCGTATTGGTTTTCATAGATGATATTTTGGTGTACTCTAAGGATGAAAGAGAGCATGAAGTTCATCTTAGAGTAGTGCTTGAAACGCTAAAGCAGCATTTGCTGAAGGCGAAGTTCTCGAAATGTCATTTCTGGAAGAAGGAAGTGAAGTTTCTTGGCCAAGTAGTTTCATAGGATGGGTTATCAATGGATCCAGCTAAGATCGAGGTCGTGAATAGTTGGAAGAGACCAGAAATGGTGACCAAGATAAGAAGTTTTCTGGGGTTGGTTGGTTACTATCGGAGGTTTATTAAGGATTATTCGCGGATAGCGGCTCCAAGGACCAAGCTAACTCGAAAGGATGTGAAGTGCGCTTGGACCAATAAGTGTGAGGGGGCATTCCAGAAGCTGAAACACTTATTGACTAATGCAACTGTGTTGGTTGTTCTAGAGGAGAATCAGGATTTGGTGGTGTGCACGGATGCATGTGGGTCTGGGTTAGGAGCTGTGTTGATGCCGAGAGGTAGAGTAATTGCCTATGCTTCTCGACATCTTAGACAGCATGAAGTCAGATGCCCAACCCATGACTTAGAGTTAGCTGCGGTGATTTTTGCACTGGAGGTGTGGAGACACTATCTTTTAAAAGAAAGATTTGAGTTGTATACGGATCATAAGTCGTTGAAGTATTTGTTCTCTTAGAAGGAGCTGAACATGAGACAACAGAGGCGGTTAGAGTTCTTAGCTGCTTATGATTTCGGTATTGAGTACACATCGGGGAAAGGCAATAAGGTTGCAGATGCACTTAGATGAAAATATCAGAATATGGTGTTAGTGATGATAGCTGAGTGGAAAGATTTGGAAGCGTTAGCGACTTGTAGAGTATAGTGGAGAACAAAGAGTAGTTCAAGTACAGAAACTGCTTTATTATCATGTTTGGAAGTTCGTCCAGTTATGATCGAAAAGGTTGCTTCTAAACAGCTAGAGGATCCGGTGTTGGCTGAACGAATCAGAAAGTTGAGAGATGGAACGGAGAGCGATGACTTAAAGGATTTTAGTCTTGACCAGAATGGGTGGTTGAGAAAGAAAGGAAGATTATGTGTTTCGAATGTGGGAAACATTAGGAAGGAAGTTTTGGAGGAATGCCATCGTTCGAAGCTCACTATTCATCCGGGAGGAACTAAGATGTATCAGGACATGAAGAGAAGTTTCTTCTAGGAAGGTATGAAGAGGGATGTAGGCTTATGGGTAAAGTAGTGTCTGAACTGCCAACGGGTAAAAGCCGAACATCAGAAACCAAGTGGGTTGCTTCAGCCTTTGGACATTCCAGTGTGGAAGTGGGATTCTATTTCTATGGATTTCATTGACGGGTTGTCAAGGTCTAATAGAGGAAATGAAAGCATATGGGTCATTGTGGATAGGTTGACCAAGAGTGCCTATTTCATTCCAATTAAGTCAAGCAGAATGGCACTTGTGTTAGCGAAGTTGTTTATGAAGAATGTAGTTAGATTGCACAGAATTCCTAGTAGTATAGTGAGTGATAGAGATTCTTTATTCACTAGCGATTTCTGGAAGAGTCTACAGGATACCTTAGGTACCAAGCTCAAGATGAATACCGCTTACCATCCACAGACTGGTGGGAAAACGAAGAGAGTTAACAAAGTTTTGGAGGATTTCTTACGAGCTTGTGTGCTAGATTTTAGGGGATCGTGGGAAGACCATCTATATCTAGTCGAGTTTTTATATAACAGCTGTTATCAGGCTAGTATAGGGATGGCACCATTTGAAGCTTTGTATGGAAGGCCATGCAAATCTCCAGTTTGTTGGTTAGAGACCAGGGATAGGTTGGTTCTTGGTCCGGATTTGGCTAGAGAAGCTGCAGAAAATGTTGAGTTGGTTCGAGCTAGAATGAAGGAAGCTCAATCTAGGCAGAAGAGTTATGCGGATAAAAGATGGAAAGACTTAGAGTTTTCTGTTGGAGTGCATGTTTTCATTAAGGTATCGCCGATGAAGGATGTGATTCGATTAGGGAAATCAGGGAAGTTGGTACCGAGGTTCGTTGGACCATTCCTATTATTGAGAGGATCGAGAAACTCACGTATAGAGTAGTGTTACTGAGCAATTTGGTAGGAGTCCACGATGTTATCCATGTTTCTCATCTAAGGAGGTGTATTCGAGACCCGGAGACTATTATATCACAGACTATGTTAGATGACTTAGTCGTAGAGCCGAATTTGACTATAGTCAGAAAGCCGGTTCTCATAGTCTTAAGAGATGAGAAGAGGCTCAGGAACAAGACAGTCAAATTAGTTAATGTCTAGTGGAGTGAGGATGAGAGAGACTGTACTTGGGAGATTGAGAACAGGATGAGAGATGCTTATCATGATTTGTTTGATGGTATGTTTTACCTCTTTGATCGATTTGTTGTGTACCTTATCGTAATTTCGAGGACGAAATTCTTTATGGAGGGGAGTATGTAACAACCCTAATTTTTGCTAATATTATTTAGGATATTAAATTAGTTAAATTAAATAAAATAATGTAATGATTAGGGGACTAAGATTTGTTATTAAAAAGGGTAGCCATGCCATGTTGACAAATGAACTAAGAGAGGATTTGAACTTAAAATAAGAGAGGGAAATAGGAAAGGACACATCCTTATACCCTAAACCCTTACACTCATTCACTTTACACGTTCATTTTCTACAAACGAAAACCATTGAGGCCGGCCACCATTAAAGGAAAAACAAGAGGAAGATAAAGAAATTAAAGGAAGGACGATTAGCAATCAAATTCATTCTCAAATCTCGACTCCTTAATCAAAAAGCTAAGGTGAATAATGACTACATCTCAAGTTTTTATTTCGATTTTTATTATGAAATCCGATTTATTTCCAAATGTTTTTCCATGTTTTGGATGATAAAATGTATATCTATATGTTTTTGATGATTTATGCTAATTCACATAGATTTTGTGATATGTTTTGATATGAAAACCCTATTATATGACATCCAATTGCCTTGCGAATTTAGATTTAGATTAGAAATGATAATTTAGAAACAGGTTTCAATTTTCATAATTTTCTGAATTAATGTGGATTATATGAATTTTCTAATGAAGAAAATTCTATTTTGGGTTTAAATTAATTACGGCCAAATTATATTGGCTTAGGGTCTGAAATTTATATATGTTGAAAAACATATTAAAATGATTTACAGGAATTTTTGTAGAATTTTCCTAAGTGTTTTAATGGATATATAAAATTATTTAAGGTATGAGACTTAAATGTTTTATATATTTTTAAAAAAGGAGAAGGGGTATTTTGTAAATAATTCAAATTGTTATTTCTAAAAGTTGGCAGTACTTTTAGAAAAGAAAATTTCAACCAATCATAATTTGACAAACAAGGCAGGTTAGGCAAAAAGAATTAATTTAAAAAGTCAAATCAACATGCTTTTTCCTGTTTCAATGCTTTCGGCACCAGGCTTCCGACTCCTTACCTCTACCTCTAACTCCATCGAAACCAATGCACATGGTATCAGATACGTGGTACGTAGCGAATTGGATATAGGCGGAAAGGCACTGGGTCGAAACCAAAGGTTCCAAGGGGATCGAAGCATGCTTTTTTTAAATTGAAAATGCACCTTCTTTTGCTTTCGAAGGATGTGCTTTTGACTTGGTTGGCTTTCGGCTGAGTCAAATGTTTCAAAGGAAAGGTTTCGAATGGGTTGCGCCTTTTGTTTTAAGTCAATGCTTTCAAATGGGGTCGAAACCCCTAGCTGCCGCTTTTCTACCTTTCGATTTCAATGGTTTCGGAAGGTACACTCTGTTTTAAAACTTAGCCGCTTCTCCAATGCTTTCGGAAGGTTGGTGTTTCCACATGTTATAAATTGAACCCAAATGCTTTCGAAAGGCTTGATGTTTTAATGCTTTCGAAAGGTTTTAAACAAAGGTTTCTAAGGGGTGGTTCCTCAATGATTTTGAAAGGTCGAAAAGGAAAGGTTTTCCAATGGTTTCGAGAGGCAATGTTTAAGTGTTTTAAAGGTAGGATGTCCAAGGTTTTAAAGCTTTCGAAGGAGATATTTTTCATGCTTTCGAAAGGATAAATATGAATGATTGGAAAGGTATGTTTTGGCCTTCGGCCTATGGTTTTACTTGTATTAAAAAGGGTACTTCCAATGGTTTCGAAAGGGATACTTTCAAAGGTTTCAAAATGGGTACTTTCGAAAGTTTAAACGTTTTCATCGACAAGGTATTGTGTAAAGAATATGTAACATGACAAGGTGATTTGAGTAAAGCAAAGAGTATATATATAAATAATTTCCTTGTTTAAAGAATGATTTAAAGGTTTAAATCAATTTGAAATAAAGAAGGGTTTCAAGGAAAATTTTATGGGTAGATAACCCTAAGTAAAATGACTCAGATATTAGAATACCAGATGTGACTGGTATGGGGTCGCGCCCTATACTTTAGCTTGTAGCCCTAGCTAAAATAGGTCCAAAATTCCAGTGTGTAGGGCTTTGTCACGGGTAAGACTAAAATTATGTTACACACAGAAAGGTTCTAAAAAGAAAATACAGGTTAACGGCGAGCCCGCAAAACCGTTAGGATCAGTTAGACCCGGAGAAGTAAGTAAAGACAGACCGTCCAGAAAAGGGGTATCAAACGGATGTTAGATTGGTAGGCCCGAGTTAGCCAAGGGTTAGTAGTTAGCCAAAAAAACTACATTGTATGGACAGATAGTCCATTTGATAACTGATATGTACATATGCATGATATTGCTTTACATGTATAACCAGTTTTGGTTGCAGGATTATAATTTGCAAAAGATATGTTTTAAAATGATATTAGTGAGGGGAAACCCATTCCGCTAAGCGGCATGTCTCACTTAATATCAAATAACCGAGATGTATAGTATTATTCACACCAGGCTTTATGTCTGACTTGAAGTTAGTCTTTCCCTTAAACTCTTGGGTGCTCAAAATTGATTTAGGTAGGCTGATTGAGGTTTGCAGGTTTTAGTAAGTTGGCGAATAAAGCTTTCGGTGACGAGCAGGTGGTTGACGGATAGAGGAGTTGTTGTTTTATTTTGGATTGATTCTGATGTGTTGTATATATAGTACTCTGGTCAACCAAGGGGGCATCATCATATGTCGCTCTTGGCATATTTATGTAATAACTATATTTTATCTAAAACTGGGAAAGCAGTGGGATTATGTAATTTGAATATGGAACGTGTTTTGGAAATTTAATCAAAAATATTGTTCTTTTTGAAATAAGTGATTTTGTTTCATATCATGTGCTTCTGATATTATGGATACCATTAACATTACCGTATTTGGTCACCGGGAGTTAATACTATGGATGACTGCAGCATCTGTAGCGCTTAGCTTCGGGCCTCAAGAGAGGGGATGTTACAAGATCCTCACAGACAAACCACTAAGACAAATACTACAGAAACCAGAGACATCAAGCCACTTTCTAGAATGGACAATGAAGCTCAACCAATATGATATCACCTACTGTCCAAGTAGAGCAATCAAAGGACATGCACTAGCAGATTTCATCGTGGAATGCATGCCACCTACCAAGCCCCAACTAGAGGAAGAAGTGCCTACCTCCACGGTTCTAGCAACTATTTGTGGACGGAGCTTCAAATGAATAGGAGGCAAGATTTGGATATGTGTTGATTATTCCAGATAAGCAGAAACTATATGGAGCAGTACAGCTTGGGTCTAAGGCAACCAATAATGTGGCGGAATATGAGGCTCTCCTAGCAGGCTTGAGGATGACTTAGGTAATGAAAGTACCCATATTAAAATTCACAGTGATTTCCAATTAGTTATGAACTAAGTGCAGGGCAATTACCAAGCAAACATGCCAACTTTAGAGAAATACATAGAGCTTTCCAAAAAATTATTAGAGCATTACAAATAGTTTGGTATAGAACAAATTCCATGTAAGAACAATTATTCTATTGATTCACTAGCTAAACTCATAAGCACAAAAGTGGCAAACACAACACCAAATAGGGCATTTTCCAACGCTTTTTCGTTGTCAATTTGCAACGGTTATTACCGTAACTAATTGCTAACGGTTATTTCCGTTGGAACGTGTTGCAATGGTTATTACCGTTACTAAATATGGTAATTTCGTAAATTTATGAAACTTAAGTGGACATAATAGTAATTTCCCTTCTATTTTTCCTAATCCCACTTCGAACGGTTACATTTTCCCATTTCATTGCTCCTCCCCTCTTTTAGTCTAGGGTTACGGCCTCCACATCGTTCAAGCGCCGCTTCTGCCTCGTTTAGCAACCACTTGGTTTTGTCACTGCCTCTGCATCGTTCAGGAGCAGCTTCCACCTCGTTTTGACACCGCCTGATTTTGTCATCGCCTCCGCCTGATTTTGTCACCGCCTCCTCCTCGTTTGTCATCCTCTGCCTCATCCAATCAAAGTCTAGCGTTTCTGGTTGCTATTTGAATTTCGATTCAGGTATATTTATTTCAGTCTTCTTCATTTTAGCTTTTTAACATTAATGATAAACGTGTTCAACTATTGCTTTTAATTGTTGTTTTAAATTGTAGACAAGTTTCAAATTGCTGACAAGTTTTTTAAGTTACGGTAGTGAATTTACATGAATTGGTAAATTATTCTTTTTGGAATTTCATCAATTTTTTATGTTCTGTTTTTACATCACTCAACCATGTAGAATTTGAGACTCCATTGTATTTTCCATTGAATCGATTGTTCATTTTCTATCCAAACTTTGCATCTTTCTTAATACATAATCTACATCTTCGAAATCAATATACAATCGTTTATCAAAGAGCTGCCATACCAGTTCCAGTTTAATTATAAAGTGAAAGTGTATTTTACCTAAATTTGTTCCATACACTGATTTTTGATGCATGCATACACTATTTTTGATCCAATCTTAAAACCGCATGGATATAGTAAGTGAAGGATTAATACAAATGTGGTTGGCATACACTTCAAAAGTTCCTTCTCTTTAATTGTTGTCGTTCGTCTAAGTTTTGCGGCTTAGGCAAATGTGGAGGCCCCAAAATTATATAAGATCAAATGGAAAAAAATAATCAAGTTAGTATGTTAGCATGGCCTGTTAAAATGTATATTAGCTAAGAATGGACTGAGACAATGCTCACTTATCATCTGTTACGTTAGTTTATAAAGAAATTGAATAGTCTTTACAGTTAATAAGTGCACTTATTAAGATTAGTTAAGGTAGTTAGCCAAAAGTAGCGATAGTTAAGATGATTGGAAAACATACGTAGACAATTTGCTAGCCTCTTGTAAAATTTGCTTTATCTCCTGTCGCAGCTGAGTTTGTTTTCAACTGCTTGACCCTCTCTAACAAAATTTGGATAATCTAACTTAGCAATTTAAATAATGCAACTATTTTAATACATTAATAATAAGCCATAGTAAAAGTTATATGTCTTGCAAACAATGATGATAAAGAGTCCATCTGCTGAATTTGATTAGTTGGAAATATTGTCAATGTACAACTACAAAGAAAATCTACACTACATAGTAAAAATTCAGCTGCGGCAAAGATCAATCCAAATTCACTGAAGTTTAGATACATGTATTTTCCTCAAAATCATTAGCTATGTCAACTGTAGCAATTGTGATAGTTATATAGTTAACCCTTCCTCAAATGCATGTTAATGTGATACAAGCATGCAAATTCCAACAAAACGTGCTTGTATGATGCAAGTGTAAATGATGTTATAAGAGCAATGTTAACCTTACAGTTTTGATTATGACTATGGTAATATACTCTTATAATTGATTAAGAAATGCAGCCTCAAAGTATAACTTCATCTGTCTATTTTGTTAAGATGCTTTGTATATATCTGTTTATTATCTTTTTACTTTTTTTATATCAGGATATCGTCAAGTGTCCTAAGAAAGTATAATAACAAAATTTTGTTTGTATGCTTTGTTAATAAATTTTAGCACCGTACTGTAGTGATACTAGCCTAATTAGTCTCATCTACTAGTTCACTTGACGTTTTGAATCTTATATTTCTTATAATTTAGGATACAGTTCAACTGCTTCTACTCTTCAAATCCTAAACATACTGGAAGTGGAAGAGAATTGTGTAATAAGAAACTCATTGAAATTGAAATATGTTCTGCTAGAATACCACATACTAAGTTTATATGTACTTCAAAATAAAATATCTAAATGACAAAAAGCAGTTAAAAACAAAATACTTGTTTACGTGGTTTTAGAGTTGATGTTTCTTTTTCCCTCTATCCTCCTGTAAATAAATGTAAGGCAGTGCTTTATTATTATGACATAATGAGCGCGCTATTTGGACACATACCGTAGGAAAATGTGGGACCCACCTCTTAAAAAGCGTCCTTTAAATATTCAGCATCTCTCTGGAGTGAACAAGCACACCTCAAAGTGCGCATATATTAAGTTCCACAACCGTGATAGTACTAAAGTTTCAGATATAAAAGAAAACACAGCAAACGTACACACGTTCTATTTTCCTTTTGAAAAAAGAACTCAGCCTTTTGCTTTCTTTTTCTTCTACAATGGCTTTCCACTTGTTAATGGTAATTGTTGCTTTACACGCGGTAATCTCACCACTAACAGTAACTTCATCTGTCACATATGATCATGATCAATTATTATCAATGGGCAGAGAAGAATTCTCATTTCTGGTTCTATTCATTGTCCAAGAAGCACCCCCGAGGTAGAATGCAGTTTCATGGTTTTCTACATTTCGCTCATTTATGTAATTATTGTGACCAATAACTGATTTTGATTAAATGGACGTTTTTTTAGATGTGGCCTGATCTGATTCAAAAGGCAAAAGACGGTGGTTTGGACGTTATACAAACTTATGTATTCTGGAATGGGCATGAACCTTCTCCTGGCCAGGTATGCAATTTACAAAGTTTGAAAATTTCTCTTTATGTAGATTACTTCTGCAATTGATTTTTTTTTGGGTTTCCTGTTAGTATTATTTTTGTAGGAGATTTGATTTGGTGAGATTTATTAAGCTAGCTAAGCAAGCTGGATTATATGTTCATCTTCGCATTGGACCCTACGCTTGTGCAGAATGGAATTTTGGGTAAAGATATTAACTTTCGTGGATTTATTTATTTTTGAAAAAATAATTTTAGATTTAATTTACTAATTATGTTGGTTCGAATTTGATTTACAGGGGATTTCCTGTTTGGCTGAAATATGTTCCTGGTATCAGTTTTAGAACTGATAATGGCCCTTTCAAGGTTAAAACATTCTTATTTATTCAGTACTCTTAATTATCATATATTTTTTAACTAGGTTTTAATGCTAGTATTGTTGATAAAACAGGCTGCAATGGCGAAGTTTACATATAAAATTGTGTCCATGATGAAAGTGGAGAGATTGTATGAATCGCAGGGCGGTCCTATTATCCTCTCTCAGGTACAATACTATCCACAGATAATTATCCAAACATATAACTGAGATTACCGCATGTACACTATTGCGTATAATTACTGTTCTGGTCAGATTGAAAATGAGTATAGACCGGTAGAATAAGGAAACATCTCATGAGATAATCATGGGGGCTGGATTAATAAGGAAGATTTGGAAATTGTTGTTGTTGTAAGGACCCAACCATTTTCAACCGGATTGATAAAATTTTGGTTACGCATTTACATCTTTTATTACTCATTATTTATGTACAGGATCATAATATAGTTCATAATTTGTATGTCTATATGTATATTTCACATGTTTGTCTTAATCTAATATATTATTTTGAAAAGAAACGGTATGATATTTGCATATTTATTGTTAAAGCATTTGATGCGATTCAAACGATGTATTAATATTTATTGCATTATTAAAGTGACTCCAAATTAAAAAAGGGGGGTGGTATGGTGGGGGTTTTGGAGGAGAGTTGGTTTTTTCAATATAAGACAAATAGAATAATATGAATAGAATAATGAATATTTATCCCCTATAACCTCTATAATATAAATAGAATAATATGAATATAGGGTAAACATTTATTATACCTTCTCCATTAGTAAGGACTTTCCAACAAACTGCTGGCTATACAATACTTTTCATTTTTCATTTCCATAATTTGGACATTTTAATTTTCTGTTACAATTGGTGCATTATCACTTCTTGCTGAAACAAGGTACATGTTGCATATGCGATAAGCAACAAAACTGTAATATAAAATCATGTCAGATATTAATCTCATTTTTCTCTTCTATGGAAATAGACTATCAAGCTTGGGAAGGTTGCAAGCCTCATAAATGCAGACAATATTGACTCATCAGTGCTTATAACAACGAAAACTCTCACGGTATTCTTTACTCAAAGCACATCCATCATTACACTACAAAATTTTGGTTTACAGTGCACCAACTTTAATCAATTTCATCTTTGCTAATATGATATATGTGCAATAGGGAAATATATAAAGATGGTGTTAGGGTGTTGGCCAGGGGTGCCGATCTGATTCAGTGGCCAATTCATATTAAGGTAAGTTTATGATTAACGAAGATGTTTAGTTCTTTAGATTCTATAATGCCTGCTTACACTACAAAAAAGTACATGGATAAAAATAAATTTCGTAGTCTGTAGGGTTTGAAAGTTTTTAACATGTTTATAAACGAAGCACACTCATGCATCATCGTCTATTAGGCGCTGGTACTATAACATGTTTATTAACCAAAGTCAACATTTGGGCCAAGCAAAATTAATTTTGAAATGATATTTTTTATTGGTATTATATTGCTTAAAGCTGTACTGTTTAACCGTGTTAGAAACTTAGAAGCTTGAAATTAGAGTTAAATTTGTGTCAGAAGCATGTTCAAGATTCAAATCACATCTCAAAAATTTCTCAAATATTTATCAGTTCCTAAATTACTATTTGTTTACATTTAAGTGGTTTACAAGTTACACATGTTGACTACAATTAAATTCACATTAACCGAACTTTAAATCAAAATTCAATTACGATTAATTAAACTACTCGTTTTTTATCGCTAACTTAAAAAGGAAATTTGTGCTTATGCAAATTTGGAATGCACAAGTATAAATTTGTGCTTATGCAAACTTTTTATCACTACTCGTATTCACATTAACTGTCGTATAAGTGACCAAGCTCTAATGGATACAAATAATTGAATAAAACATTAGATGAAGGAAGTAATGAGAAAAACCTTTGAAAGCGTTCTTGTTATTGTGAGTTAGAAGGATAGAAAGAGTGAAAGAATTATTTTTTTCATAATTTAAAATACACCATGAATTAAGGAATAGTAAGATGAACAGAAATTAGACATGAAGAATAAATAAGAAGTGAAAGAAAATAGCATGTTAAATTAAGTTACCTGTTGTATAAAAGGAATAAATATGAATAATTAAGGAATAAAATGGCTATGCGAACTTTTTTGGACAAATAAAATGAACATAACCTTACACTTATCAAGTGCTCTGGCTGACATAATTATGTATAATACCTATGTTAAGTTTTCTAATCTCCACAAATTAAAAGGATAATTTGGAAAGATATAGCACCAGAAATATTATTTGCTGAGCTAAGAAGCACTACTATCCCGGATTGCGTCTGTCTAGAGGATATAACATGGGTTATTCATCTTCATCTCTCAAAACTTTACACATAAGTTCATGTGAAAGTATGAAAATTGTAATTAATAATGACGTGGACCCACAGGTTTTAACTTTTCCTTCACTTGAGGTGTTCCATTTGTACGGTATGGATAAACTGGAAAAAATAGCTATCCATTCTTTTGCTTTTCCACAACTTGAACAATTGCATATTATGGGCTGTCCTTTATTGAAATCACTCCCGCTTGAGGTTAAAACAACCCATCAACTTAGAAAAATCAGGGGATTTAAAAAATAGTGGAAAGAGGTTGAATAGGAGGATGATAACTCTAGGTCTCACTTCAACCAATTTTTCAACCAAGCTCCGTAGTGAAGTTTGTAGAGTTTCTTTGAATAAAGATTGTTTGGAGAAGGTGGAATGGAATATTTGTTGTGTATATATTTGATAATCTACACTTTATAATATCTGCCTGAGTATAGCATGTTCAGTGCATATATAGGTATTGTTTTTTTTATTGTATATTTGTGTTGACAGGGCTTGTTGAGCTGTAGCTGTACATGGTGAAGAGTGGCATGAGCATGATGATCAATTGTTGAGGGAGCACTGATTGATGGTGTAAATTATAAAAACATACATATTAGTTACCTGACATATTAGTTACCTGCAATCTGATATATTGGCTCTATTAATTTTAGTATCATTTTTTTCCAAAATTTATCCTCTACTTTTGAAATATTCTCCTTAATTATGAGTTTTATGGCAATTCTAATGCTTGATGTATTTCCGTTGTAGATATCGACAGTACATCCTTTGCTGCAGTTTTCAGAAACTACCGGTTTTCCAACAAGTCATCGTCCAAATGTAACAAGTACTAGTAAAATTTGACATGAGTTGATTAGTTACCCTTTATACTCTTCATTGACATCAAAATTGTTATCCAATGAAGCTTTCCTTCTATTCGATTTATAAACTAAGCATTGTTTCTGCATATGCAGGCTTTAGTAGAAGCTGCAGAAGAAAAAAAAATCAGAAGCAAGTAAAATTTGGCTGAGTTAGTTGATGGAAGGTTTTGTAATTTGGTTGGAAAGCGGCATTCGTGGTTTGTAATCTTTTAGACGTTTTGTACTAGTAAAAATTCGAAGTTATCGTGAACTTTGTAGAAGATATGAAGTATTTAATATGTATGCTGTTTGAAATTTGGTGCAACAGATTTGAAATTTGGTTACATGTTTGTCATTAATATAAATTTGAATTTGTATCATAAATGAAATCATTTTGATGTCTGTTGTTACATGATATGGTTCAACAAAACCAAATTTGTATTTATAAATTTGAATTTGTATTATAAATGAAATCTATATTTTAAATGAAATCTGTTTGATGTTATAAATGATGTATTTTAGTAGCATATTTACCAACGGTTATAACTGTTGGTAAATACATTATATACCAACGGTTATAACCGTTGGCAAAATGGAAATTCCCAACGGTTATAACCGTTGGCAAAATGAAAATTCCCAATGGTTATAACCGTTGGGAATATGAAAATTCCCAACGGTTATAACTGTTGGGAAATATGTTGTAGATTTTGTCATGTACCTATTTGTAACGGTTATAAGCATTACAAATTTGATTTGCAACGGTTATAACCGTTGTGAATTGAAAATTCTGGTGTTGTGAAATGAAATGACAGACGTACCAATAGTACATCAAGCGGACCTAAATATCATCGAAGTTAACCAAGTATTGGTTATAACTAGGGCCCAACGGGTAGTGATCTAAGAGACTCAAGACCAGGAAACAGAAGAGAGTCGAGAGCATCCCCCAATTGAGCTCACGCTTCAACAAGCGGAAGAGAACACATGGATGACCCCTATCAAGCAGTTTCAAACAAATGGAATCTTACCCCCAAATAGAAACAAAGCATGAAAGGTAAGATATAAGGCTCCGTATTACTCCTTCTTTGATGGCATATTATACAAGAGAGGGTACTCTACCCCTTATCTTAGATGTGTTTCCAAATAAAGGGAATACGGGTCACGAGAGAAGTACATGAAGGGCAGTGCGTGGATTACTTCGGAGGGGCCAAATTAACAAAGAAGGTACCGAGGCATTGTTACTACTAGCCCACTGCAGTTCAAGGTGCGAAAGAATTTATGAAAAGATGTGACAGATATCAAAGGTTTGCAAGTATCCCAAGACTGCCATCCCATGAACTCATCCCTCTAGCTAGCCCGTGGCTGTTTGACATATGAAGTGTAGATTTGATAGGTACACTTCCTATAACAATGGGAGGGACGAAGTACGCTATAGTGGCAATAGACTACTTCACCAAATGGGTAGAAGCAAAACCCATAGCTAAAATCACCATGAAGAAGACAGTCACTTTTGTGGTAAGAAGCATAATCACTAGGTTCGAGATCCCCCAAAAAATAATTTATGATAGTAGGACCCAGTTTTAAAGTATAGAGTTTACAGTGCTCTATGAAAAGAATGACATTATTAAAAGTTTTTCCTCCGTTGCGCACCCACAAGCAAATGGACAGGTTGAAGCAATAAACAAAACTATCAAGAAGTTTCTTAAGAAAAGACTGCATAAGACAAAAAGGAAGTGGGTGGAGGAATTTTCTTTGGTACTATGGGCCTATAGGACCTCAACTAGATCCCCAACCGGCCATACCCCTTCTCTTTAACCTGCGGATACAATGCCATGCTCCTCCTTGAAATAGAAGTCCCATCACATAGAAGAATATCATACACGATAGAGAAAAACAGGGAGCTAAAAGAGGCTGCCCTCGATCTTATTCAAGAAAAAAGAGATAAGGCAGCAACCATATCCGCCGCATATCAACAAAGGATGGAAAAAAACTACAGTGCTAGGCTTAAATAAAGAAACTTCTACAAGGGAGATTTAGTACTGCGAAGAGTAATGGCTAACACAAAAAACCCAATGGATGGAGCTCTAGGCCCAAATTAGGAAGGCCCTTTGGTTATAGCAGAAGTCTTAGCTAATGGGGCATATCGACTATCGAAACCTAATGGAAATCTAGTCTCGAGAACATGGAACTTAGATCACCTCAGGCCTTTTTTGTATAATCTATATTACTTGTGTAAAAAATATTATAATTATTATGAAAAGTAGTAATACAATAAACTGGACGTAGAGATATTAGTTGACCCGAAACGGTATAAAAATATCCCTGTGTTAGTTTCTCTAACATAGCTAATAACAGTGGGTTGTACTATACACAACCTGGCTTTTCAACCAAATAATCATACTGGATGTAATGATACAAGACATTATGAACCAGTGCAAAAAACCATGCGCATGAATTGAAAAAGTTTTAAATGCATGACCTTACTTCACAGTCAAAATACAGTCCGCTCCCAAATAGCGGAGCGGACCATGCCAAGTGCACGAACATGAAACTGCCCCCAAACATGTTATGCCAGGCAACCAACAAAACATGAATGCCAAAGGCTCAGTCAAGAAACGTGAACTACGCTGGGAATTAATCAAAAACAGCAAGGAGAGACGACGCATGGAATATAAAACAACCTACAAATCAGGTACAATTCAAAAACAACATAAAGCTTGCTAGGTAAACACTAAAAATCAAGATTTACTATCGTTTATTGAAATCAACTCATGTCTGCATGATTCTTTGCATTTACATACCCCACCACAAAGGAATTCAACTTATACGATATCCCCAATGAGTATTGGTACGACCTAAAAGTATCCTACAATATAATTTTATAAAAGAATCCTATATTATAGGATCTAAAACACTACGCTAACTATACAAAACACCTAAGGCATACTGGCCAAGGGAGGGACTGTCTTTCTTGGATTGTAATTGGAACATACCCAGTGGTCCATTGGATCCTCTGTAGTCACCTTAAAACCTTCTATGTTACAAAGGAAGCTCAAGTCAAGTCAGGGTAGATATAACTAAAGACGTCCATGGCTCGCTGTAAGGATATCTGCCCCATCTTACTTTTAACATTCTCATTTCTAAGTTTCTATGCGAGGACATCAATCCCATCCTTCCCAGGCTCATCGATGGGGATGCTATGCCATGAGGAGTGGTCTGAGCTTCCCGTACCGTAGCAAGTCTTCAAGCTCGTAGATCTTGAACACAACATCTTTTCTTGTTTTCTATAAACTATTAATTAGTTCAGCCCTAGTCTTCTTTGTGTTCCTAGAGAAGCCACCAAAATATTTAAGTGCATCCACCATCCACCCCTTCCTCGGTGAGCGAGGAAATACCTTGAACCTCGGTCGCTCCATATGTTCCTTGTAGAGAGCTTCCAACTTCTTAAGCTTACCTTGAAAGTGTACTTCCGATTTATTCTTCCATTCATCTGCCAACAAGGGGTCCATACCCACAGGGGGAGCGGGGGATACATCTAAACTAGACCCTTTGCCTCTTTACTTTCCTCAATGCCCTCATTCTCTTCAATATGATGGGCAGTTTGAAGATTCATATCCTCTATAGATTTTCTCAACTTCTTTATCTCTACTTCGTAAACAATCTCATAGAGCGCCTCATATTCTTTCAAGGATTGCTGTAGTACATTCAGCTTTAAATCATCAGCATCAACCCCGGTGTGCAACTTTACATTATATTGATATTGACGATTCAGCGCATCTGTAGCCTCTTTAAGCTCTAAAAGGGCTTCCTTCAAGTCTTTTCAAGCCTTTCATTGATAACTGTTAGATGGATATTCTCCTTTTTCAAGGCCGTAGTAAAAGTCGAGGGCGGGACCTTAAACTCAAG
The DNA here is from genome assembly GCA_030737815.1 of Allium fistulosum. Taxonomy (NCBI): domain Eukaryota; kingdom Viridiplantae; phylum Streptophyta; class Magnoliopsida; order Asparagales; family Amaryllidaceae; genus Allium; species Allium fistulosum. The sequence continues at coordinate 179,654,427 of CM060903.1, forward strand.
CACACTTGTATCATCTAGGCCATAAATGATGAGGACAAAGGGTACGTTGGTCAAAGGCTTCGGTAAACTAAGATGAAGCCTCAGGGGGACTGACCTAATTGAAGTAATTAAAATTTGATTCAAAGGAAATCGAAATGCACAAAGTTAAGACTAAATAAAAGCATCTCTCATAAAAGACATCGTTATATGGTAAGTCTAACAAATCCATATACAAGAAATGATCATGATTGATAACACTCGGTCCCTATGTAAATTTCTAAACCTATGCCAAAACCACTCCAAATGAGGGCTATCGGGTAGGAAAGATCTGCTCTCTAAAGTATATTGCCACCGATGCAACACAAAATCGCTAAGTGCTTCCTTTTCTATGAACTAAAATGGGAAATCGATACATCTTGAAAGCCGATGTAAAATGTTTTTTTATTAGGATCAAAATGTGTAAAATTTTGTGAAATATTTTGAGCTTTTTGAAACAACTGCAGACTATATGTTTAGGAATGAGATCATCATCATATCATCATTATTTTGAATGATTAATGGAGAAAAAATTACCTTTTGAAATTTCCTCTCTGTTTATTTTATTTTTTTGTATGCTTTTGAGTTTGCAAAATATTAAGATAGATTTAGGTGATACTTTTTGATGCACATATTTTCAACATCTGCTTACATAATCATTTTCGGATATTATATATCTACAACTAGAAATGCAGATGAACATGAGATATTCAATTCTATCTACCAATGATTGATAAATCTAAATATAAATAGAAAATTCTGGTTTAACATAAAAAAATCATTTTCATATATTATCAAATTATGAAAAATATCCAAGTATGATAATAAAAAACAGTTTAGAGCAGTTAACATACATTAAGTGCATATAATATAAATTATTAACTTAATAATACAATATATGCATATCCTTCATTATAGTAAAATACACATGATATAACTATAATTTTGAAAAACACAAATGGATAATTTTTAGATGTGAATGTCTTCATATTCGTATCTATATCTGTTTTTTCGAATATCAGACATTTGTCTATTTTATGAATATGGATGCGAATAGATTCTGGATTTTACGGATATCCATTGATCGACTTATACAAAATTTATCTAAAAACTGAAAATACTGATTAAAAGATTTTCTGCAAAAACATTTTTACTAAAATATCTTTAACCATTATTTCTCCAACATTATCCCCAATCTATTAGCTCGATATATTTATTCATGTTTTTCTTCAACATTATTCCTATATTTGTTGACTCACTATGTGATTATTCAGGTCATTACTCCCAGGCTTAACTATTTTATTTGGGTTAAAATATAAATTATTTTGAAAAGCAAATCTAAGGTTATCGTTTATTTAAAATACCAAATATGGAATATCGATCACCGAACATTGATTTTTGAACACTTAAAGCTGAATGTCGATTGTTGAGGAATGTTACTTCTTTACACTCAATTGTAAATTTGTTTTATTAATAATAAACTATTATTTTGGAAATCTTACCCTTAATGTAGGTATTCATTCATTCAGTTGTCATATGAGTCTCTTGATTATTTTATCTTATATAATTAACCATAATGCCAAATGTCCACTTATATATTTATTTTGCAACACTCGATTCACAAAACAAAGAGAAAATAAACAATACAGTTGTTTAAATTTATACCATAAAAGCTTTGTTTGAGAAAAATATTTTTTATTATGACTGGTTGAAACTTTTGATGATTGTTATCAAAATTATTTATTATATTATCCGGTTCAGCTGCTCTAAATAAATAACTATTGAGGTTATCACATATTTTTGTTCAATTTGTCTAAATTATTTATTATTGTCTTTTTTGACATTTGCATTACACATTTAACTTTATTATCTGTTTAACTCAAAAAAAACTCAGCTTGTTGAAATTATTTATTGGTATTATTTTATTGTGCACTTGATACACACTATGTTTCTATTTAACTCAAAACTTATGTTGTAATAAAATTTACACTTGTTAACAAGATTGATATTTTATCATATTTTAACTTCAAAGTATGTTTAAAAGTGTTGTTGTACATTATGAAACCGTGTTTTAGTTTGAATGCATTTCTTATTATTTCCAATTATGATAACAAATACTGAATTAAAATAAAAATCAAGTGGAAAAGTTTATGCTAAATGTAAAAAAGATAAGAACAAAATAAAAGTTGAAACTATTTAAATTATTGGAGAATATCAAATAAAATTAATAGTATTAAACAAGAGTATTGAATAACAAGTTGAAAAGTTATAAATTTAAACAATTGTGTTACTGGGAAAATACTACAATAATCAATCAGCATTTCAAAAAAGCAAAAAAATATGGTTGAATCATTTTGTTGAATGAAAGTGATTAATCAAAATCACTTTTTCGAACAAACAATATATAAACCGCCGATCACTTATTCTAATCAGTATTCAGCCCCTTTTCGACTCAAACAAATATAACCTTAAATGGATCAAAGATACTTGTGAAAAATAAGGAATATGGAAACCTTAAAAATATTAGTCGAGAGAATAAAGAAAAAATGTATGTAAAATATTTTAGATATTCATAGAGAATTCTAGAGTGAGATTAGTGATCATTGGATTAAATGTATTTCCAAAAGGGCCACCGCCATTGAGACTTATTTATCATGCATGTAATAATAAGCCTCTATTTCCAGGATCATTTTTACTACAATTAATGTTTGAAAGCGTTGCATCACCAAGCCATCAGTTGTTACGCACCTTCTCAAGGTACAACCCTTTTTCCACTGAGGCACCTTTCTCCTTAGTCCACAGAAATAAAATGTAGGAATAATGCTAGAAGATCGTGACCTGTGGGACTTCTACCTTCATGCAGCATTTCTCTGTCAAGATTTCACACATTGCAGAAAATTCTCCACTACTGCCCCCGAAAGAATCCGGGTTAGCTTATAAGTGAGTTGGGTAACCAAAGTCGTGAAAGAATGAAATTTTCTAGAGGTTGAATCAATCGTTAGTAAAAGAATTATATCAAAAATTAGGATACATTCTGGAAAAATGAAACTTCCATTGCTACTCTACCTCTCCCTTCGCTTGTTAGGATATGCTCATCCCGAATGTTTATATTGTACTTGATATATTATGCGGAGTTTTCATACTGGACTAATTAATATACTAAAGGTCGTGTTCTTTCTTGTTCCTCTTTGGCAGTCTTCCTCGTTTTGCTTCGTCGCTAAGGTGCTAGGAGCACCATTTACGATGATTCGTCCAAATAAGCATTAGTTTATCACCAAATGCATTGCTTGATTGTGATGCTTATGTAGGAGATTTTTTTAATTGCATTCACACTTTTTGAAAAGAGCTGCTAAATCAAGCTCTAGTTTAGGTGCAGGGAATATGACTGTTTTACCAACAATCGAGGCTAGATGTTTCGATTGATATTTCGTGTCTTTGCGAACACCTTCTCTCATTGAGTTATGTTCCTGATTAACCGTGAGAAGAGGATCTTATCGTCACTCTTAACCCTTAAGGAAGTGTTCTTTACTACACTGGATTTCTCTCAGGGTGCACCATATGCCCTCTTGTATGAGTCTCATCCTATCAGTAATTCAACCCAATAGGAGTAGTAAATTTATGTATTTTATCATTGAAACTAAATGGTTGAAATTCAACAGGTACAATTTTTTCTTTTTTTTATCGAATAATTATTTAGGAAATATCCATTCGATTTTATTTTTTTCCCGGTTTAGAGGTCTAATAATAAGCATGAACGAAAAGAGAGAAAAAAAATGTAACGACCCTAATTTTGATTAACATTATTTAGGACATTTAATTAAATAAGTTAAATGAAATAATGCAAATGGTTAAGGGGACTGAGATTTGTCTAATTAGAGGGTAGTCGTGCTTAATTAAACAATGAACAAAAGAGAATTAAAAATGAAATAGATAAGGGTAATAAGATAAGGGCAAAATAGGAATAGATTAAATTCAAATACCCTAAACCCTCATGCCACTTTCATTTTCTACGTTCACATATAAAATTAAACCAAGTAAGGCTGGCCACCATAAGAAGAAGATAAAGGGAAAGATAAGCAAGAATCAAAAGGAAGAAGCTTAATCAAATTCATTCAAGAGCAAATCTCAAACTCCTTAACAACATGCTAAGGTGAATAATATATTACATCTCGTATTTGTTATTTTCGATTTCTAGATCGTATTCGAATATGTTTTGCAAAGTATTATGCCATGTTTTGAATGTTAAATAGAGATATATGCTTGTTGATGAATTTTGTTGTTTCATACAGATTTTATGATAAGTTTTAATTTGAAAAACCTATCAAATGACAAATAAATGTCTTGCGATTTTGATATGAGATCAGAAATAACATTTTAGAGATGGGTTTCGAGTTTCATAATTTTCTGAATTAATGTGGATTTATTATAAATTTTCTAGTGAAAAAAATGGTTAAATTAAGTTTAAATTAATTACAGCTATTATATGTTAGTTCTGGGTCAAAAATTTAAAAACGTTAGAAAACAAATTAAAAGTGATTTATGGGAATTTTTGAAGAATTTTCCTAAGTATTTTATTAAAGATATAAAATTATTTAAGGTATGGGACTTAAATGTTTTATATGTTTATAAAAGGAGAAGGGGCTATTTGTAAATGTTTTAATTTGTTAATTGCTGAAATTCGGTGGCACTTTTAGAAATGATTTTGAATAAAAGAATTGGCAACCGATCATATGTTGATAAACAAGGCAAGTTAGTTGGAAAGAAATTGCTTTAAAAAGTTAAAAACCAGTTTTACAAGGTTTTACTGCTTCGCCACTTATAGCAGTCACCTTTCGACCTCATACTGCCGCCTCCATCTAAGTCGAAACCAATACACATGGTACCAGCCTTGGTACGATGTGGATTGGAGTTAGACGAAAGGTATGTAGTCGAAATAGGCTTTCGAAGGGGTCGAGGTAACTTTGGTAAACTTAGAACCATTTTGGTTATAAATGAGGCTTTCGAAGGAACCAGCTTTCGACTTGGTCAAATGTTTTAAAGAAAAGAGTTTTCGAAAGAGGTTTCCACCTTTATTTAAAGAATAAGCTTTCGAAGGGGTCGAAACCTCTGCTGCCGCTTTCTACTTTTCGAAGCAATTCGTTCGAAAGGGTCCTTTTGTTTTAAACCTTAAAGCTGCTTCCCCATGCTTTCGAAGGGGTTGGTTTCGACACCATTCACTTTCTTTTATTTAGGAAAAATTCTTGCAAAAGAGATGCTTTCATCCCAGTCCTTTTAAGACCCTTTGATATTTTGAAAGTTAAACCTAAAGGTTTCGAAAGGAATGATTTTAAATGGTTTCGAAACTATATTCCATAAGCTTTTAACTTAAACCCAATGCTTTCGAAAGTTTTGTTTTAAGTAAAGGACTTTAAAGCTTTCAAAAGGTAACTAATAAAGGTTTCGAAGGGGTGATTCCCTAATGTTTTCGAAAGGTTTGCCTTTACTGTTTGAATGAAAGGTTTCCAAGGTTTTCGAAAGGCAAGTTTGAAATGTTTTGAAAAAAGGATGTCTAAGGTTTTATAAAGCTTTCGAAAGGATACTTTCAATGGTTTCAAAAGGTCTATTATAAATGGTTTCGAAAGGTAGTTTTGGCCTTTCGGCCTAATGTTTCAAAGTTAAGTAGTTAAATAGTTTCGAAAGGGGTACTTTCAAATGTTTCGAAAGAGATTGTTTAAAGCTTTTAAACAAAGGTTTCGAAGGTTTTCATCAACAATGTTTTATGTAAAGCATATATCATGGAAAAGAGATTTGAGTAAAGAAAAAAGTATAATTTCCTTGTTTAAGTATGATTTAAAGGATTAAATCAATTTGAAAGATGTTTTCAAGAAAAAATTGCAGGGTAGTTAACCCTAAGTAAATGACTCGTGTTAGTCCATAGGATAGTGGTTTTGATGACAACAACTATAGAAGTGTTATAAAATATATATGTGTAGGAAATCTATATGCAGGTATCAACAAAAGAAGACTGTACAGTAAAGAAAACAAAATTGATGAAGACAAAGATCAAGAGTTCAAGATTGAAGACTCATGAGATTCAAGATATTCAAGAGTTCAAGACAAATAATATAGTTAGGTTAGATATTTGTTAAAACTCCTTGAAAGCACTATCATTCTTTTTTATCCAATTTACTCGTGGAATGGAATCCACTTCGTTCTTGTTAAAGGGATGGAACCCTAGTGAGATGGAACTCACGAAATATCTAGTGGAACGGATAGTAGCCCTATTTTGTTATCCACTAATTTTGATTCAAAATGATTTTCAAAATTATCTCTTGTTTTATAAAATGATTTTCAAATATTCCTTTTCAAAAGAAAAACCTTCGTTCACATTTTCAAAAATGTTTTAGCCTCAAAATCATATTTATCATTTTGTTATATTTTGATTTCAAAATTGTCCTTGATATTTTAGCCTCAAAATCTATTTTAATATTATATTTACTTTAATTTATTTACTTTGATTTTAAATATATTTTAGTATATATACATATATACATTCATAAGTATTTCTACTTCTAAAAATACCTTCTACAAATACATAGAGTCCATTTGAATAAAGTTGCATATGTTTTAAATCATCATTTTCAAAGTAAAGCAAATCATCACTTTTTACTAGACCATGTCGACATCCTATTTACTTGTCATGTCGACATGCTTCCCGTTACAGCAAAGGTTGTTTTCAAAAGAAGTGTCTATTCGTTTAAACCTCTTCGAATGGACACATCCATTCATTCTCTATAAATAGAGACTGTTATGGACGTTTTCAAAAAAACTACTTTCTTTATTTTTCTCTCCTCTTTACTCTCTTATCTTATTTTCTAATCATCCTATCCATATTCTGCCGAAATCTTAAGTGAATCAAATCAGAATATCTCTAGTTTGATTCTCTGCCACTCTCTTCAAAGAATCTCAGTGCTTATCAGAGTTATAGATACATTTGTACTCAAAGAAACTTGTGTGGGGTTATAAAGGTGTGATCGTGTCCTTGGAAATCGATCGGGTGAACTTGTGTCCTGTGAATCAAGTGGTTCTACCCAGAGACCTGAGAATCTGGAGGGTGTACCTCGTTGCCTTGGAATCGAGGGATTGTAATCTAGATTATTATTGAATAGAAAGCCGTACGGGTTGTGCGGGACTGGATGTAGGGTAACACCGAACCAGTATAAAATTCCTGGTGTGTTCTTTCCTTTACTTGCTTTTTATTTATATTTGCATCTGTTTGTGATTCTGTGATTTGATCTGTGATTGTGTATTTGCATTAAGTTAGTTAATTCAATTTAAATCAAAGAAGTTTTAAAGAAATTCTTAAAACACTATTCACCCCCCCTCTAGTGTTAAATAGCCTTAAGATCATCTTCTGCGTCCCTGTCAACTCGAATATTTGAATGCCAGATGAGACTGGTATAGGGTCGTACCCTATACATTAGCTATAGCCCCTAGCTAATTTAGTCCAAAATTCCAGTGTGTATGTCTTAGTCATAGGTAAGACTTAAATGATGTTACACACAAAAAGGAATATACAGAGAAGGAGGATATGTTATTGGTGAGCCTACAAAACCATTAGGATCAGTTGACCCTGGGAGAAGTAAGTTAAGGACAGACTGCCCAGAAGTGCGTCTTACAGATGTTAGATTATTTATTTTGTTTGATAGGCCTGAGTCAGACAATGGTTAGTAGTTAGCTAAACAAAACTATATTGTTCGGACAAATAGTCCATTTGTTACTTGATTTATGAGCATATTTGATATTGCTATTATTGTTCTAATCAGTTTGATTACAGGATTCTGATTTGTAAAAAGATATGTTTTAAAGGGATATTAGTGAGGAGAAACCGGTTCCGCTAAGCGGCGTGGTCTCACTTAATATCGGTAAACCGAGATGTAATAGTATTATTCACACCAAGCCTTATATCCGACTCGAATTTTATGTTTTTCCCTTTAAACTCTCGGGTGCTCAAAATTAATTTGAGTAGATTGAGAGTTAAGGTTTTAAGGTTTAGTAGGTTGGACGAATAAAGTTTCTGAAGACGTGCAGGAGGCAAAGCTAGCTATATAGGAGCTATATAGTTTTATTTCCGCTATGACGTATTAAGACTGATATGTCTATGTAGTACTCTGATCATCCAAATGGGCATCTTCATATGTCGCTCTTGGTGTATTTTATAATAATTATATTTGATCAAAACCTGGGAATCGGTTTGGGATTATATAATTGAATATGAAATATTGATTTGGAATGTAATCAGAAAAGTTGTTTTAATCTATGATGATTTCATTTAATATTCATGTGCTTCTGATATTATGGATACCATTAATATTACTGTATTTTATCACCAGAAGTCAATACTATGGATGACTGCAGCATTTGTAGCGCTTAGCTTCGGACCTCAAGATAGGGGATGTTACAACTTGGTATCAGAGCATAGATTTATGAAAAACTTAAAAGAAATTTCAAACTTAAAATGATTTTGAAAACATAATCCTAAGGAATTAGAGAATAGATCGGGGTATGGGATAACGCTATAGTAACGTACTTGTATTTGCTATATATAAGTATACACTTTATCTTTATTCTCCGACCTCTATTAGGCTATTCTTCTGTAACTCACAAAGGCTCAAATGCAGATTTTACGGACGTAAGATATGGATGCCAGAAGTGGAAGAGTTAACATTAGTAGAGGAAGCACCACAACCAATGGGAATGCCAGACCAAATACTAGAAGGAATCAAGGTCAGGCACAAGCTGCTAATGTGGGTGCTGGAGTCCCACAAGTCGATATGGGAGCAATGTATCAGTTCTTCGTTAACATGATGCAAGAAGAAGTTTCTACGGGGTTGGCTGGAGGAAATGCTGAAGGAGGAAATCAGGGAGCTCCAGTGGTTAATGATTATGCTGTTTTGAGTAGAGATTATGCTCGGCTGAGTGGAAAGCCGTTTATTAGTACTGAAGATGCAATCAAAGTAGAGAATTGGTTACTTCATTGCGAGAGGATTTTTGCTGATTTGGGGCTCAATGGTGAGTAGAAAAGGAGACTCGCTTCTAGACAGCTACAAAAGGTAGCACTGTATTGGTGGAATAGTGTTACTGTTGGAGTCAACGAGGAGACTATGACTTGGGCTAAGTTCAGGAGGAGGTTTGAAGAAAGATTTATGTCGGAGATTGCTAAGTCTACTCTGCTCAGGAAGTTTGTTGAGTTGGAGCAGGAAGATATGACAGTACTTGAGTATGCAACCAGGTCTGAAGAGCTAGCGAGATACGGATACTCTACGGTTGATACTGTCATCAAAAGGAATGAGAAGTTCATTCGTGGGTTGAAGCTTGAGCTTGCTAAGGCCACGTTATCGCATATTAGAGATCTGTGCGATGTGGTTGTTGAGATGGCTTTGAGGCAGGAAGAAATGCTTGCTTATCTTGAAGGAAACAAGGCCAAGGAAGCTCAAGGAGGGCAGAACCATAAGATGAAGTTTTTCCATAAGAAAGAAGCTTGGAAGAGTGGAGCTGCTAAGAAGGGGAAGGGCGAAGTTGTCTGTTATAAGTGTGATAAGAAAGGACACTACGCTCATGAATGCCGGACAGGCAAGGGGAAGAAAGCTGTTGAGAAGAAAGGAGTGATTTTTTTTAAACTATGATCAGATTGGGCACTATAAGAACCAGTGCAAGGAGCCAGCCAAGGAAGGAAAAGGCAAGATGTTTGCATTGGAACCAGCTACCTTGAGACCAACAGTAGAGGAGAAGGGAAAAGCAGTGTTGGGAGGTACGCTTTTGATTCATGGTGTATCAGTTAGAGTTCTATTTGATACCGGTGCATCGCATTCTTTTATGTCTCATTATTTGGTAGATAAGCTTAACCTAGAACCCTCATACCTAGTTACTTCCTAAGGGTTGCAAATCCGATAAGAGGGTATGCGAGACTTGGGATGAAGTGTGACCAGTTAGAGTTTGAATTGTTAGGTCATACATTTGTTTGCAGTTTGCATGTTTTTTATTTCGTAGGGTTCGTAATTATTTTGGATATGGATTGGTTAAGTAAATATGATGCTAGGATCTTTTGCCATGATAGGATAACATCACTTAGACACCCTGACTGTAGTGATCGAATTGTATACACCGTAGAAAACCCTAGTTTTGAGGTTAATGTTTGGTGGGGTGTTGTGGAGATAGAAGACGGGTTGAATTGAGTTTTCATTGTTAGAGAATTCGTAGATGTCTTTGAACCTGCAGTAGGTTTGCCGTCGAAACGAGCTATTGAGTTTTGGATAGATTTAGTACCAGGAGCATAACCGGTGAGTAGACCGCCAAGTAGAATGACACCTACCGAGATGAGGGAACTAAAGGTGCACTTGGTGGATTTGGAATGTAAGAATTTTATCATACCAAGCAGTTCATCTTGGGGAGCAGCCGTAGTGTTTGCCAAGAAACCAGACATATCGATAAGGTTATGTATCGATTATCGTAAGTTGAATTAGAAGACGATAAAGAATCGACATCCGTTACCTAGAATTGACGATTTGTTCAAGCCATTGAGTGGAGCCAAAGTATTTTCCCAGTTGGATTTAGCAACAGGGTTCCATCAACTTAGAGTGGCAGAGGATAATATTCCTTTGACGGCGTTTAGAACCAGATGTGGATCGTAAGAATGGTTAGTAATGCCGTTCGGACTAACTAATGCGCCATCATTCTTTGTAGATTTGATGAACCGTGTTTTCCAAGAGCACTTGGATAGGTTTATGTTGGTTTTCATAGATGCTATTTTGATATACTCTAAAGATGAAAGAGAGCGTGAAGTTCATCTTAGAGTGGTGCTTGAGACGTTGAGGCAGCACCAACTAAAGGCGAAATTTTCGAAGTGTCATTTCTGGAAGAAAGAAGTGAAGTTCCTTGGTCATGTAGTCTCAGAGAAAAGGTTATCTGTAGATCTAACTAAGATCGAGGCAATGCATATCTGGAAAAGACCCAAGAAAATGATCGAGATAAAGAGTTTTATTGGATTAGCTGGGTATTATCGAAGATTTATAAAGGATTTTTCGTGGATAGCGGCACCGATGACCAAGCTAATGCACATTCGTTTGGACCGATAAGTGTGAGGAAACATTTCATAGATTGAAACACTTATTGACTAATGCACCTGTGTTAGTTGTTCCAGAATGGAATCAAGATTTAGTAGTGTATACAGATGCATGTGGAACAGGATTAGGAGCTATGTTAATGCAAAGGGGCAAAGTGATTGCCTATGCTTCTCAACAGCTTAGACCGTATGAGGTTAGATATCCAACACACGATTTGGAATTGGCTGTGGTAGTTTTTGCGCTAAAGGTGTGGAGGCATTACCTTTTGGAAGAAAGATTCGAATTGTATACGGATCATAAGTCGCTGAAGTATTTGTTCTCTCAAAAGGAGCTAAATATGAGACAATAGAGGTGGTTAGAGTTTTTAGCCGCTTATGACTTTGGTATCGAGTACACACCAAGAAAATGCAACAAGGTTGTGGATGCACTTAGCAGAAAACACCAGAATGCAGTATTGGCAATGATAGCCGAGTGGAAAGATTTAGAAGCATTGACTACATGCAGGATACGGTGGAGATCTGAAGCTAAGTCTAGTAAGGAAACTGCTATGTTGTCATGTTTAGAAGTTCGATCGGTGATTATCGAAAAGATTGCTTCTAAGTAGAAGGAGGATCCATTATTAATTGAACGGATCAGAAGGTTAAGGGATGAAACAAAGAGCAATGACTTGAAAGATTTCAGTCTTGACCAAAATGGATGGTTAAGGAAGAAAAGGAAACTGTGTGTTCCGAATGTGGGAGACTTTAGGAAGGAAGTTCTTGGAGAATGTCATTCGTTCGAAGTTCGCTATTCATCCGGGAGGAACTAAGATGTATCAGGATATGAAAAGAAGTTTCTTCTGGGAAGGTATGAAAAGAGATGTAGGCTTATGGGTGAAATAGTGTTTGAACTATCAATAGGTAAAAGCCGAACATCAAAAGCCAAGTGGGTTACTTCAGCCTTTAGATGTTTTCGTATGGAAGTGGGATTCTATCTCAATGGATTTTATAGACGGGTTGCCAAGGTCAAATAGAGGAAATGAAAGCATATGAATCATAGTGGACAAGTTGACCAAGAGTGCCCATTTCATTCTAGTTAAGTCAACCAAGACGGCACCTGTTTTAGCTAAGTTGTTTATGAAGAATGTAGTTAGACTACATGGAATTCCTAGTAGTATAATAAGTGATAGAGATTCCTTATTCACTAGCGAGTTTTGGAAGAGTGTGCAGGAGACTTTGGGTACCAAGCTCAAGATAAGTACCGCTTACCATCCGCGGACAGATGGGCAAAGGAAAGAGTTAACAAAGTCTTGGAAGATTTGTTACGAGCTTGTGTACTAGATTTTGGGGGATCATGGAAAGACCATTTACACTTAGTTGAGTTTTCGTATTACAACAGTTATCAGGCTAGTAGGGATGACACCGTTTGAAGCTTTGTATGGAAGGTCATGCAAATCTCCCATTTGTCGGTTAGAGACCGAGGATAGGTTAGTTCTTGGTCCGGATTTGGTCAGGGAAGCTGGGGAAAAGATTGAGTTAATTAGAGCTAGAATGAAGAAAGCACGGTCTAGGCAGAAGAGTTATGCTGATAAGAGACGGAAAGACTTGGAGTTCTCAGTTGGAGATCATGTTTTCATCATCACCGATGAAAGGTGTAATCAGATTCGGAAAATCAGGAAAATTGGCACCTAGATTTGTTGGACCATTTCCTATTATAGAAACGATCGAGATCGCATATAGAGTGGAGTTATCGAACAGTCCGACAGGAGTCCATAATTTTTTTCATGTTTCTCATCTAAGAAAGTGTATTCGAGATCCAGAGACAACTATAGCATCGACTATGTTAGATGACTTAGTAGTGGAACCGAACTTGACTGTAGTTAGAAAACCAGTTCGTATAGTTGCGAGAGATGAGAAGAGGCTAAGGAACAAGGCAGTCAGATTAGTCAAAGTCTAGTGGAGTGGCGATGAGAGAGACTGTACTTGGGAAACTGAGAGCAGGATTCGAGATACTTATCCTGACTTGTTTCATGGTATATTTTACCTTTATGATTGATTTTGATGAGTACCTTATCGTAATTTCGAGGACGAAATTCTTTAAGGAGGGGAGTCTATAACGACCCTAATTTTGATTAACATTATTTAGGACATTTAATTAGATAAATATAATAAAATAACATAAATGGTTAAGGGAATTGAGATTTGTCTAATTAGAGGGTAGCCGTGCCTAATTAAACAATGAGCAAAAGAGAATTAAAAATGAAGTAGATAAGGGTAATAAGATAAGGGGAAAATAGGAATAGGTTAAATTCTTGTACCCTAAACCCTCATGCCACTTTCATTTTCCACATTCATAAATAAAATTAAACCAAGTAAGACCAGCCACCATTAGAAGAAGATAAAGGGGAAGGTAAGCAAGAATCAAAAGGAAGAAGCTTAATCAAATTCATTCAAGAGCAAATCTCAAACTCCTTAACAACAACCTAAGGTGAATAATATATTACATCTCATATTTGTTATTTTCGATTTCTAGATCAGGTCCGAATATCTTTTGCAAAGTATATGTCATGTTTTGAATGTTAAATAGAGATATATGTTTGTTGATGAATTTTGTTATTTCATATATATTTTATGATAAGTTTTAATTTTAAAAACCTATCAATTGACATTCAAATGCCTTGCGATTTTGATATGAGACCGGGAATAATATTTTAGAGATGGGTTTCAAGTTTCATAATTTTCTGAATTAATGTGGATTTATTATGAATTTTCTAGTGAAGAAAATGGTTAAATTGGGTTTAAATTAATTACGGCTATTATATGTTAGTTTTGGGTGAGAAATCTAAATATGTTAGAAAATATATTAAAAGTGATTTATGGGAATTTTTGGAGAATTTTCCTAAGTATTTTATTAAGGATATAAAATTATTTAAGATATGAGACTTAAATGTTTTTTATGTTTATAAAAGGAGAAGGGACTATTTGTAAATGTTTTAATTTGTTAATTGCTGAAATTCAGCAGCACTTTTAGAAATGATTTTGAAAAAAAGAATTGGCTACCAATCATATGTTGACAAATAAGGCAAGTTAGTTGGAAAGAAATTGCTTTAAAAGGTTAAAAATCAGTTTTACTGCTTTGCCACTTATAGTAGACGCCTTTCGACCTCATATAGCCGCCTCCATTTAAGTCGAAACCAATACACATGGTATCAGCCTTGGTACATAGTGGATTGGAGTTAGGCGAAAGGTATGGAGTCGAAACAGACTTTCGAAGGGGTCGAAGTAGCTTTGGTAAACTTGGAACCATTTAAGTTATAAATGAGACTTTCGAAGGAACCGGCTTTCGACTTGGTCAAATGTTTTAAAGAAAAGAACTTTCGAAAGAGGTTGTCGCCTTTGTTTAAAGAATAAGCTTTCGAAGGGGTCAAAACATCTGCTGCCGCTATCTACCTTTCGAAGCAATGCATTCGAAAGAGTCCTTTTGTTTTAAACCTTGAAGCTGGTTCCCCATGCTTTCGATGGGGTTGGTTTCGACACCATCCACTTTCTTTTATTTAGGAAAAATACTTTCGAAAGAGATGCTTTCGTCCCAGTTCTTTTAAGACCCTTTGATATTTTGAAAGTTAAACCCAAAGGTTTCGAAAGGAATGATTTTAAATGGTTTCGAAACTATATTCCACAAACTTTTAACTTGAACCCAACGCTTTCGAAAGGTTTGTTTTGAGTAAAGGACTTTAAAGCTTTCAAAAGGTAACTAATAAAGGTTTCGAAGGGGTGATTCCCCAATGTTTTCGAAAGGTTTGCCTTTAGTGTTTGAATTGAAGGTTTCCAATGTTTTCGAAAGGCAAGTTTGAAATGTTTTGGAAAGAGGATGTCTAATGTTTTATAAAGCTTTCGAAATGATACTTTCAATGGTTTCGAAAGGTCTATTATAAATTGTTTCGAAATGTATGTTTGGTCTTTCGGCTTAATGTTTCAAAGTTAAGTAGTTAAATGGTTGCAAAAGGGGTACTTTTAAATGTTTCGAAAGAGATTGTTAAAAGTTTTTAAACAAAGATTTCGAAGGTTTTTATCAACAATGTTTTATGTAAAATATAAATCATGGTAAAGAGATTTGAGTAAATCAAAAAAAAATATTTTTCTTGTTTAAGTATGATTTAAAGGGTTAAATCAATTTGAAAGATGTTTTCAAGGAAAATTTGAAGGGTGGTTAACCCTAAATAAATGACTCAGATATTTGAATGCCAGATGAGACTGGTATAGAGTCGCGCTCTATACATTAGCTATAGCCCCTAGCTAATTTAGTTCAAAATTCCAGTTGTAGGGCTTAGTCACTAGTAAGACTTAAATGATGTTACACACAGAAATGAATATATAGAGAACGAGGATAGGTTATTGGTGAGCCTGCATAACCATTAAGATCAGTTGACCCTGAAAGAAGTAAGTTAAGGACAAACCGTCCAGAAGTGTGTCTAACATATGTTAGATTATTTATTTTGTTTGGTAAGCCCAAGTCAATCAATGGTTAGTAATTAGCCAAACAAAACTATATTGTTTGGACAGATAGTTCATTTGTTACCTGATTTTATGAGCATATGATATTGTTATTATTGTTCTAATTAGTTTGATTGCAGGATTTTGATTTGTAAAAGAAATGTTTTAAAGGGATATTAGTGAGGGAAACCCGTTCCGCTAAGCGGCGTGGTCTCACTTAATATCGGTAAGCCGAGATGTAATAGTATTATTCACACCAGGTTTTATATCTGACTCGAAGTTTATGTTTTTCTCTTTAAACTCTCGAATGCTCAAAATTAATTTGAATAGATTGAGAGTTAAGGTTTTAAGTTTTAGTAGGTTGGACGAATAAAGCTTTCACTTTTCTTTTGCATCTCCCTCACATTAACTTCCCCATTGATTACGATTTAGCTGCAGAACAATCACTTGACATAACATTTATCATATAGAATGTATTCAGATAAAAGAATGAAGATGATGGATAATGATATTTCAACTAATGAATTACAGATACGTCAAAATCTTTGAAATGCCCAGGTGATTGGGCATAAAAACATATTATACATCAAAACTGATAAATGAATATCAACTTACTCATTCGTAACAATGTATCACTAGTTTATGAATTGGCTGCAGCGATATACAAGGCAATCAGAAATAGCAAATAACATATTCATCGTATTGATAAATGAATTTTGCTCATTAATCAATTGCAGCTTTTGAAGCATGAAACAACACATAAAAATTACACACTGCCCCTAAATAAAATAATTATTAAAAATAAAATATATAAAAAAAGAAGAACCTGAAAATTGCTCAAAGCTTACTACCAAAACAAAAAAAACATAAGATACTTTCATATGCTTTGAAACACCAAGTAAGAAGGCCACAAGCATCTCTCTTTTTGAATGAGGAAAAACCATTTATTTACTATAACAGCTAGTTCGATGTCAACATAATAGATAATGCACAAGTATTTTTATCATGTCGTCAACTGTTAAGTGACCATATGAAACTTGAATTAAAAATGCTAAAAATAGCTTCTAAGATGAAACCTCTTAAATGGCTATATTAGATGCCTTGCGTCAAGAAGTCACCCCATGGTCGAACCACATAAGGTTCATCTTAATAAGGGGCCATTATAATGTTTGACGATTTCTTAATTTTTAGTAAAAGTCAGTTCAAATAAAATACTATTGGTTGACAAAGTAATATCAACTTACGCACTCGATCCAGTACTGTCAAAAAACTTAGAAAATGTACTGAATTATACCAGTTGAATATAATAAAAATGTTCAATGATCTTAGACAGACATACAAACACAGCATTGCAACAATCAATATTAGATCTACTACTTCTGCCAACTCCAAGATCATCTCAGGCTCAAGTAAATTCTGAAAGAACACCATCATCATTCAAAGATATAAGACTTTGAAACTTCAACAAGGCATTTCCATTTGCTATTCAGCACAAACGAATTTTCACTGTGACAAGGTTTTGTTTGATTCACGGTGTTTTTGAAATCATTGCTCAAATATGCAGGATGCAACATTATCCTGAGGCTGCCACACATTGGTGGGAAAATTACTGCATGGAGGAACATCATCTGCATTCATTTCAGAACTCTTTTGGACTTCTGGAGATGCGTATTCTTAGCACTAATGGAAGATGTCCAATTCTTGGCTGTAATGGAAGAGAATGCATGCTTTAGTTTGCAATGGAGAGCATAATATACAGGAGAAAATACAGATTTGGTTCATATTTCACTTTTTTTTCACTGTAATGTTTTCTTTATGTTAAATTCATGAAGCATTTGTACGATAAATGTAGCTTGGAAGGACCGCAGTGAACAGATGTAACCAGACCAAGGCTTTTGAACTTACAGGCCTCCTAATTTTCAGAAATATTGTTAAAAAGAGCTTAGTCTAATCGAAACACTGATAAGAAATACAAGTCCAATTTTACACCATATCAAAATTTCGTTTTATAGGCCAATTAATGCTTGCTATAAGAGACTTTCCTCATAAAGTATACACCCAGTAAATGCACTGCTTGTATATAAATAAGAACTACGAACTGAAGTTAGCAAAAAATTAAACTTGATATAAACACCTCCATAAATTAGCTCATTTGGCGGAGCACTAAGTTATCCAATAACCTATGCAAAGTTGAATTTCAAGGTAGCATTAATCCCTTTTCAAATTTCTAAAGTATGTGTTGCGTGACTAGGGTGGCAATTAGATCCATCGGATCACGCCTGGATCCTGGATCAGGTCTCGGCTCCAGGAGAATCAGATTTGTCGCGTCCAAGCCTATGTTGTTGATTTTGCGAAATTTCAATGAAATTGCAGCGAAATTTGGTATTTCATACATTGAGCGTTATGTTCTCAAGAATTTCATTTAAAATACCGCTAGCGAAATATCGTCCAAAATTTACTGATATTTTTGTCTGAATCATACTTCATTTTCCGGAAATATAGCGAAATATCAACTGCTTGTTCAATATATGCAGTAGCCACTTATAAATGGTGGATGACCCAAATCTAAAATATGAATAAATAATACAGGTAGGGTTTTCATGTCTAATTAGATGCTTACTAATGAATATAAATGAGGAGCCCCAGCTGTATTTACCATTTGATAAGAATTTTTTTAAATAGCTTAAAAAATTACAGAAACATATAACGTTTTTGCATACCATAGTTATTGCTTTTATTAAGATGTCCGTTGTTTTTTCGCTTTTATCCAATATTTCAACTATCACATATCGGTATTACATCATTATGTAGCCAAGATTGACAATATAACATATCCGATATTTCGCCAATATAACTCGCTTTTTTTAATGAAAGAGTGATTCCCACGTGAGGAGAGCACTCATCAATATAACTCGATCTTATCCCGATATTTTCAAATATCGCATTTTGGTAGTTAACTAATATGGGTTTGATAACGATATTATCAATATAGGTCCAAACCATACATTTCAAAATCTAAACGCTATCCAACCCGAAGCTCGATCTGGGCTGAGTCGGATCGAAAATGGTTTAAATTTTGTGGGATGATAACTAAGTTTGTCAACGGAAACTTACGGATGTGAAGTGCCATATCCGCTTTAGGCGTGAATAGTACAGAATCTGTTTATATTTCACTGTTTTTCAATGGAATGTTTCTTTATGTTAAATTCATGAAGCGCTTGTACAAGAAATGTAGTTTCAAAGGACTGCAATGAACAGATTTAACCGGACTGAGACTTTAGAACTCACAGGCCTCCTGATTTCAAAAGATTTGTTGCTTACGCAAACAGAAGTATAAAAAAATATTAGTCTATCAAAACACTGATAAGAAATATAAGTCCAAATTTACACCATATCAAAATTTTGTTTTATTCATAAGACCAATTAATACGTGCTATATTAGAGCTTTCCTCATAAGTTTACGTCCAGTATATGCACTGCTTGTATATTGAAACGAACTACGAAATGAGGTTAGCAAAAAAATTAAACTAGATATAAAGACCTCCACAAATTAGCTCATTTGGCGGAGCAACTAAGTTATCCAATAACCTATGCAAAATTGAATTTCAAGGTACTATTAATCGCTTTTTAAATTTCTAAAGTATGCGACTAAGGTCACGGTTCTAGGCAAATTAGATTTTGGCCTCCAAAACCTTTGTTGATTTTGCGAAATTAAAATTCATACATTGAGCGTTATTTTCTCAAGAATTCCATATAAAATACTGCTAGTGAAATATCATCCAAAATTTACTGATATTTTCGTCTGAATCATACTTCATTTTCCGGAGAAAATAGCAAAAACATCAACTGCTTGTTCAAAATATGCAATAGACGCATGAAATTTCTGTGTTGTAAATGGTGGATGGCCCACTTCTCTTACTGTGGCTCCTCATTTGTATTCATTAGTAAGCATTTAATTATGACAAGAAAATTTTCTAAATAGCTTTAAAATTACATATACATACAATGTTTTGCATATAATTATCATAGTTATTACTTTATTAATTTGTCCGTTGTTTTCCTGTTTTATCCGATATTTCAACTATCACATATCAGTATTACATCATTATGTAGCCAAGATTGATAATATCACATATCCGATATTTTGCCGATATAACTCGATCTTTTTTTAAAATCAAAGAGTGATCCTCACATGAAGAGAGCACTCATGGATATTACTCCTTATCCCGATATTTTCAAATATCGCATTTCGATACTTAACCGATATGGATTTGGTACCGATATTAACAATATAGGTCCAAACTGTACATTTTAAAATCTAGACGATATCCGACCCGAAGCTCGATATGGATTTGATGGGATAATAACTAGGACTGTCAACGGATACTTTCGAATGCGAATAGTGTTATATCCGCATCCGAAATCATTTTTGAATATCGAATATCCGCATCTACGGATACGGATGGATACGGATACGGATGGATACCAGATATTTATTCTATCCACTGACAATTGGAAAATCCAAAAATGTAAATAGAAAAAATTTGGTTTAACATGAAAAAAAGTTGTCATATTGATTATAAAAGTACTAAAAATAAACAAAGATGACAACAATGAATAGTTAATATGCATGCATATATTATAAACTATTAACGTGATAAAACAATAAATACATGTCATTAATTTACACTAAAATACATATAAATACGAACTATAATCTTGAAAGAAACCATATAATTTTCGAATGTGGATGCCTGCATATCTGTATCTTTATCCGTTTTTTGGATCTTGGATACTTATTGGGTTTTCGGAGGATGTGACGGGTTTAGGATTTTTCTAGTATCTATTGCTTAATAATAACACTAAAGTGCATATATTTCAATGTCTTTGGGTCGGGTCTGATTGATTCGGCTCAGGCTTGAACATGTATTTATGTTTTTTCATCACCCAGACCCAACTCGAAATCCATTGGGTTCGATTCAAATTTAGATCTTCTCGAGTTCATTTGGTTCAGGTTTGTGGTTCTCGATTCTAATTGTCAATTATATATGTTACTATCCAGTTAAAGCTCTCGGTGGTGATAAAATGTTACAGATGCAAAAACTACAGTAATGATATAACATGGACACAACGGAAAATAACAAAGATGAAAAAGATCATATTGGAGATAATATCCCATTGACAAAATCAATTAATCATGCAGCATTGATGCAGGAAAAAGTAACATTGTTTTCTCCTAATTAAGCAAGCCAAGAATACAATGATCCATGTCGTTCAAACTTCAAGAATAGAAATAGTGCTCTAATTTACGTTGGATCTTGAACTTGAGCCTATATCCTAATTTGATAATTTGGCTTAAAGAGAATTGGGCAAATTAAACTTGTTATATTAAAACTGCTAAAGCAAGTACCATACACGGTTGATTCAATGGGATTGGCAGTAAATCGTGGGGCTTTCATCAAATCTACAATCAAAGAGTGCTAAGTTATAAAAGCATAGCGGTCAAAGAGCACTAAATGCTTTAGCGGGGTTCAATAAGGATTTAACTGCATAGTTATGTGATAATTATATTTCCTTAACAGTGCTTGGTTCATCTAGGTTTACAAGAAATAGACAAATTAATTTTTGAAATCACGTGGTGCTAAAAAACTATAAAAATATATCCTAAATTTCTAATCTACTTTTTATACCATGCCTCGCATTCCGACTGTTAAAAACCAAGAAAGTTGTTTATGCATTCTACTTAAGAGTGGGAATCTACATCCAAGCTATTCTATATCCTTGATTTGTGACCAACTCGGTTTTTATATCAACCATCATCGGAATTTGATAATAAAAAATTTATAGATGCGACTTACTTATCATCAACATAATCATTTTCAGTTGTGATATACTTATTATCAATGTCATCTCTACAAAATTCAAATCTATGCAGTTAAAGCCCCGCTAAAGCCCATCAATATCCCCACTACAGCGCATAGTTCTCTTCAACCGTTACGTTTTTTCAATAGTGCTATTAAACAGTAAATTCATTTTAAGCCCCACTATTTTCTGCTACATCCATTAAATCAAGGCTTTTTCACACCCACTTTAGCAACTTTAATATAAATGTTGATTTGACCAGTTCTCTTTTAAACTTAATCAACAATGTTAGTGTAAAGACCTAATTTAAAGGTATAAGTGCTAAATATAAATTAGAAATTTATTGTAGTCACCAAATCTGGACTATATGAATTATGATATTCTTCGATTTTGTAATATAAAATTAAACAATATTTCTTTTTTCAACACAAATGACGTTAAAATGATAATAAATTAACTCTAAATATTTGATTTTATATTTAATTAAGTTTTTTGCACCTCTAATGCTATGTAACTACTAAGCGTTTTAACTGCACGGATTCAAATACATTTAGCCATCAAATTAATTATGTAATATGTTATATACTTAAAAGGTATATTATAACCACTGATTTCAAAATATTAATTTTTAGTAGGCAGCAAAAATCAGAATAATGTAATTTTTTGTAGATATGGTGCAGGTAAATAGATCACATTTGCAATAAATTATCAAATTCCAATAATAATGAACACCAGAAGTTGAGTTGAGCTCAACTCGATGATACCCAAAAAAAACCAAGATGTGGATCCCTACTATATATACATACACACACGTACGCACGCAACCCCCTTCCAGCTCTCACGCACATAAACACACACCACTTATATTACAGTTTGTACGCTACACCGTCAACCATTTTCAAATTAGACAACTTAAAATGAAACCAAAACTTTAGCGATATGCTTTTATATAATTAAAGATCGTGTTAAAAATACAGCTTGTTTGGATATTTTTAACATCTTAGAAAATAATATTCAAAATTGAAGATTAAATTTAATAGTTAATATTTATTGTAACATTCTGAACACGCTAGAAGTTTCAAAATGATCTCATTTTTCATGGCCATAATGTTTATAATGTAGATTAAGCATCTTAAAGTTTCATTTGATTTCGAACTGTGTAGTTCTAAAAACCATAAGGATGTAGATAAACTGTAAAGTGTGATGTCGCATATCTTTACCCATATACACACATCTATCTATCTATTGCTTAAATATAAAAATAGGATCACAATTTTGCTTATTAGGAATAGCCGTTCCCCGCGATTTCTAAATGGTGGCTTTATGTTCCATCATTTGTTTTTTTAACTTTACCAACAAACAACAGTTCCCAACCCACCACGCGACCTTAATCTATTTCCCCTTCTCTCCAAATTCAAACGATATCAATTCATTTTCTGATCCTTCCAAATTCTTACTTCTAAATGAAAATTGTGGAAGCTCCGGCCAAGGAAAATAACATTTATCTTCCTCCTTCCACTAACACAATGGTTTCCTCTTCTGATGTCATTATGTTTTTTACTGTATTCGTACTATGTAAATCGGTGCATCCTTCTTCAAACATTGAGCCTTCGCCCTATCAAATTTCCGATTTCTATCCAATTAACACAGTTTTTATTTTTTACCCGTGGGTATGGTATCTCATCCTATACCTCATCATATTTGGATAAATTTTTAATTAGGTTTATGACATTTGATCTTCCCATTTCAAATGACTAAGTTTATTACTTATGCTTACATGTGTACTCTTGCTGTCTGGTTTTCTGATTGATGTTTTGAAATAGATATCATGAGCTTTTGAACTTACTTGATCGTTCTTGAAGGCTTGCCAAGCTGTTGTGACTTTAGTTTGTCTGTAGGCTCTATTTTTCAAATGTTTTGTAAATTGGTAGGATTCATTCCTACTCTTCATGTAGTATTAATTAAAATGTTTCTTGACAGTAACATAGTACACTATATATTACAGCTTTTATTTGTAATGAAATATCTCTCGACCAGTCTCAAGTTATTTTGGATTAGCAGTATGTTCAACCATTAGCAATTTGATTTGTTACTTTATTTTAGTAAGTCATGCCTTTTGCAAAGAATTAGTACAGTAGATATTTGATTATTAGCTTGGATGTAACAACCCGCTTAGGCATACTTTGTAGAAGACTCGACCGGATTATTATTAGATACAAATCAGTTTGCCTTTTATATGGTCCCCCAAAGTCATCTTTATTTTTATTATATTTTTGCAGGTAACCAGGGATGAACTTTGTTTATCAAAGCTTCGTATATAAAATGTATGTCCTCTAATTGAGCTTCCACCCAAATTAAATAATGATTTTTAACATATTTGAAAATCTAATGCAAAGAAAAAACAATACGGTTGTGTAGTATTTCATTTTGTCCTTCCCATTTCTGTTTGGACTAGACAGTTAGTAACTTTGCTTTCTTTCTGTTTTCTAAACTGTGTAAGTTTCCATGTAAATTTACTACTATATGCACATAGTAGTCAAACTTGACTTTCATTAAAGGTTCTACTTATTAGTATTTACTTTCCTCTCTTTTGTTCTACAGCATTGAAGAAGAATGTACGATATGTCTATGTTCACTACCTTTATGATTATCTTTTCGGCATGTTGTGATGAAGAGACAACAACAAACAATAGTGTTCAACCATAAATGTCAACTTTAGGTAATCATATTACATTGTAATTATCTACTTGTTACTTGTTTTTTGTACATGTATCAGTTAACCACGAGCTTATTGCCTGCGGTAAATAACAATTTTGACACGCTATCATGTGCCTACGTTTGATCTATCTATCGACTGTCTTCTAGCATATTTTTTATGAATGCAAGTTAACATTTTATAGCATACCTTAAATATTTTTACATGCAATCAATACTACGGTCAAATTCTTCATTCTGTTACTAGCTTGAAAAACAGTTCAATACAATATGTACGAGCATTATGGCACGCGCTTCGCGCGTGAGTTGTTTTTCTACAAATTGTATATGTTTCAACACATTCAAAAAATAGAGCACAAATATTTAATCATATTTAGCGTTGAAATTATGTGTAGTTTGGTTGAATTTTTATTAAAGTACCAATATCTATTATTTTTGGTTGTTTGAACCTTTTTCTATTATTAATTAATAAAGAACAAAATGTAAGGAAACAGTCTTTTTCGCAATGCGAGGGAAATGCTGCGTACATTATCGACCTCCTCAGAGCCCACTATCGTACGGAAGTCTCGTTCACTGGGTTCCACCTTTAAGATTTAATAATATTTGTAGAGAGGCGTATTGAATTTGAAAAAAAAAATTATTTATTAGATCCTATTTTTAAATGATATTAAATTTGTTAATATTTGTAGATAAACATTTTAAATTTGTAAAGTAAGTTTATTGATTAGATCCTAATTTTAAGGGATTTGATAATATCTGCAGAGAGGTATTTTTGGTAGTTTACGTTGACACCAAAAAAGTGTGACACCAAAGATAATAAAACTATTATTAAAGATGTGTGTATATGTGTATCCACATGCGTGCATGTATATATCTGTATAATAAGATACGTTGGACTTAACGGTCAAGTAAAAAAAATAAAGAGGAGTGGATATTTAACAATGCGATAGATATCAAAGGGCTAATAACACAACACCTCGTCACTATTAACCAACATTTGATTATTCTATCCCATCATTAGTCCAACCGTTCCCAATTCACATTTCAACCGTTCTTGATACTCATGTATCCATGGTTCTATTCTGTAATCCTCCTCACATCATTGTAATATATCTATGGTGATTGTCAAAACATTTGCACTTAATTCACATATTCTTCTCAAATCCAATATCATACTTATCTATTTATATATTCAAGGTTAGTAATCGCTCAATTCATTTGGTTTATAATGTTTTTAATAATTTTGATTTTGAACTAATTATGATTTTGGCCTTATTTACATGTATCAAGGGATCGATGGATTCTATATCATTTTTCGAGGCAGAGAGTTTAGTATAAAGAAAAAATTCAGCAATTTAAGTGTTATTAAAATTTTGTTTTGCCACTTTTTAAATTTGAATGGCTTGAACAATTCAAAATTTGCATGCCTATGTAATTTATTAATCCATTCAACTTTTATTTATACCTACTTTAGTTCTTAAACTTCATGAATGTTTGTTTTACTCACATGCTACGCGTGTGTAGGGTTGAAATCGAAATCATATGCATTCTTCCACTGCTTAAATCTTAATTTTGTGCATTTTTTCAAGATGCAAAATATGCAGCTCTTTGAGTATCAAGAAAATAAGTTAGCCATAGAAATTTTTGAGGAATGATAGTATCATTCATATAGTTCATTCTCTTCGTTTAATACTTCAATAGTTAATGCCATAGTCATTTTGTGTTAGATATAACCAGTAGTCATTCAGTTGGATCCATTATTAATCCAGCTTCATATTAGGAACCCGAACCTTCAAGCAACAACTCAAATTGGATGTCTGACCACTAAACCAGTGATCATTGACAATCAAACCTTATTTACAATATTTTAAATTTATTCATTCTTAGGAATGACAATCAGACCTCGTCTAAACGAACAAGCCTGAGGTTTATTGGTTCAGGCTTTCTTCGTGTCAGGTTCTATTGGTTCAAACTATACTTTTTCATAATCTAGTTCGATTAGTGTTTAGTTTAATGGATTGGATAATAACACCAGTTAATGCTTTACTCTCATGTTTAGCATCGTTAAGACTGTATCTATTTTAAATTTAATCAGATTTTAATGGTAAATCATGTAACTCCCTAAATCAAGAACAATTGGTTCAGCTCGTTTTTGGATCTTGCCGATTCATCATTCGTGTTAGGTTTTGTTAGTTTTCGGTTGAGTAAGGAAACGGTTTCGAGGACAAATATGGTTCATATTTGCCACTCTCGATTCTGTCAGACCTGATTGGTTCTAATTTGAAGTTTTTGGGTTTTACTTGCATATTTTTAACAGTTTTCACTAGTAATTCAACAATATAATTCGTTAATGGTAAAAAATTATTTGAAATTTTAGCCAATTTGCTACATGGAAAAAATGAGACTTTATCTGGAAAGTTACTTAGACAAATTAAATTCATAACTTTGGCTGTTATTTATAGAAGGTGAATTTCTAGACAAGATAATGACTAAACAGATTTGACTCATATCTAGAAGCAGTCATAGCGAAAACAAATTTAAAATAAGTAATAACAGTGGTTGAAGGGAGCATTTCTTGAGACAAATTAAATGATAGTAATAGGAAAAAAGTTTTCTCCCAAGAAAATGAAAAAATAACACTTGTACATTCTTTTTCAAAGAGTTTCAACTTTTGATGAAGATAACATATATTTATTTTTTATACCATATTTCAAAACTTAAAAAAAAAATTTGATTTTCTAAAGAATATTTGAAAGGTTGCAAAATTTTGAAACTTGAATATTATAGTATTTGTATTTTAAAATATTTAGCGATTTCAAAACCTTAGATTAATCAAAATTTTAAAAAAAAATACTGTTTTTATTAAAGCCATTTTTTAAATTCAAATGTTTTAAACTTTGATTTTTTTTAATTTAAGATTATTTTAAGCTTTTGATTTTTCAACATTGAACTTTATAAGATTCCAATATTTATGAATTTTAAGCATTTAGAAATTCGAATATTGAATATAAAACATTTGTGATTTCCTCATTCTATTTTATTTTTCCGAATTTTGCAATCGGTAACACTTTAAATTTATACTACTTTAATGTATCACCGTTAACTTTTGCTTAAATCAGATAAGGAAAAAGTCAAAGGCATTTTGATCAACAAATAATATAAATAGTTATATGCTATTTTACAGTTTATCGTCATCTTTGATTTTCTTTCAATTGAGGACGACAACATGAATTTATAGTTTATACATTTCATAGTTTTCAATCTTGAGTCATGTCTTTAGTTAAATTCAACTTTTTAAGTCATTTATAATGCTTTCTTCCCATGTTAATTCCAATCTTTTCTCATGGTTCCAGTCATTTCTCTACATTCTCACATCTCATGTATTTGTTATTTTCTTGTTTCTTTCCAAAACCAACACTCCACTCCGAGCAATGCAGTAGATTTAATTACTATTGACAAGGTTACAAAACTCGTATTTCAAATGACATCTCGAACTGGCATCTCGATCGATATTTCTGGTTAATGATTTACTATCTTGGTAAGATGACTGTCAAACCAGTGTAGTCAAGCAAAAAAGCCCCAAGCCCTCGCCTAGCGCTTTTGGCGCCTAGCGCTTTTTTGGACTCCTTGAGTGTCAGTTTTGCTGTTTTACAGCAAAACAACTGCACCTAAAAAAAGCCTAAAAACTCCAATTTTGGCTTAAAATATTTATATATAAATGCAATATTGAAAATAAAATAACACACGATCATCATGAACCAAATCAAGAAGGCACAAAGTTATCCAATTCAAGTCTACAACCAACAAAAATACTTAAAATAAAAAAACTACAACATCATTACTTAAACTCTAAATAGATTTTTGAACTTCCATAAACTTTAATCACTCATATCATCGACATCAAAGCTTTCCTCCTCATCCTCCTCCTCCAAACTATGTTCATAATCTTCATCCTCTTTTGAATTGTAATCCAAGTCATCTTCGTCTAAAACATCATCAAAATTAGCATCTTCTTCATTCCTAACATATGTAGAGCTTGAGGCTTTTTCTTTTCCTTTTGACTTGGTTACATGGTGATGTTGTTGATGTTGTCTAGTTAAGTGTGTCCTTTCTCTAGCTCCACATGCACGTTGCACAACACCCCATGTTAATGTATCATCTTCAAAAACTAAATCGGCTTTCGCATCGGAATTATTTTCCACAAGGGCCGTCATCCACTCATTTGAATCATCAATAAAGAAATATGATCAATCAAATCCTTCCGTTTGAAGCGGTCCTTCAACTTTTAATTGTATTTAATGAACACAAGTTTTTGCAACCTTTCATGCTCAAATTTGTTCCGCTTCTTGCTATGAGTCTTGTAAAAATTAAAAAAATAACATGTTACCATTTATTTCAATGTTTGAAATTTAACATAAATATAAAAGACAATTCTTACATGTTCAAAGACGCTCCGGTTTCTCTCACAACCCGATGCACTACAAGTGAGGCTTAAAATTTTGATTGCAAACTTTTGCAACGTAGGGGCCGAATTTCCATATAAACTCCACCACTCGGCTAAGAAAAAAAATCACAAATTCACAATTCAATTTTCAAATATCAACAAAAGTTGAAAGAACCTAATATGTAACATAGAATTAGACGTTTAAGAATAATTTTTAACTTCTTATTATTGAAACATACAAATGGCTTATCGGGTGATTTTGTGTCCCTTGATTTAATCGCCAAGTTAATACCAAATTGTCCTTCCACTTTCATATACAATGCCAATTCATCTATAGCCTTTACTTGATCATTTTCTAAAAGAAGTTTTTCGACACATTTATACAATTCACATATAACTTCTTCATCATGCTCAATGGTGTGATATTTGTAAAAGAACCGTGGGTTCAAAAAATGTCCCACTGCATGCAATGGTTGATGGAGTTGACATTCCTATCTTTTATCAATAATAGAAAAAATATCTTTGTACTTGTCTTCATTTCCATCAAATGATTTTTCAATGGCTTTTTTTGCTCTATCCATTGCCTCATATATATAGCCCATAGCAGGTCTTTTTTCTCCATCAACAAGTTGAAGGACTCGAACCAATGGACCCATCACTTTAAGTGTGTAAGAAACATTATTCCAAAAAGATGACATCAAAACTGTATCACGAGCTTTTTTTCCTTTTGCTTCCCTTGCCCACCTACTTCCCAACCACTCCTCTGAAGTGAACATGGCTCGAAGATAATTTTTTTGCTTACACACTTTGCAAGCATAGAAAGCTAGTTGCAAATCGAGTGATCCCAAATCGAACAAGCTCCTTATTTCCATTGAATTTTCTCATCATGCCCCAAACACCACTATGATTATATATAAATCCAAAAAGAGAGATACTCCTCTCTTTACTGTGTTTCCCACTTTTCTTATTTTTCCAATGTCTTCGAGTATAAGATCAATGCAATGAGCAGCACAAGGAGTCCAACATATAGATTTTCTTTTTGACATAAGCAATTCTCCTATGTAAGAAAAATAATTAATGAATAAATAAGGATAAATAGTTACACTTACTAGTATAGCAAATAAATTATAAATGAAGAAATTAAAATTTATAAACTCACCTGTCATCTTAAAATTGCTTCCATTGTCCGTTATGACTTGAACAACATTGTCTACTCCAATTTTTTCCACAAATTTATCAAGCAACTCAAAAAATTTCTCACCCGTCTTCACATAAGAAGAAGCATCGACGGATTCTACGAACATCGTCCTCAAAGAGCAACAACAAACAACAACTAAGTCATTTTTCCCAAACAAGTTGGGGTCGGCTAGAGATGGAACCCAAAACTAAATGAAAAAATCAATTTAAAAGTTATAATAATAACAATAGCAATAACAATAATAAATAAAGTCAAATAAGTAAATTAATAATAATACTTAAGTAAAGTAAAATAAAATAAAAATATATATGTATATATATAAGAGGAATGATAATAATAATACTAATAGCGATAATGATACTAATAGTAATATTGGTCAAAGACCAAACCTACGTCTTAGGCTCATGTTTCCTAGTCCTATAATCTAAAACTTATAAAACTCAACGCTCATGATTCTGGTACGTGAATCGCTAACTTCCACTCGTTCTGATCCGTCACCAGCTCTTCGGATATACCCCAATCCTTCAAATCCCTTTTTACTACTTCCTTCCATGTAACCTTGGTCGACATCTACCTCTCTTTCAGCATTCAACACGGCCTATAATTCCAACACGCACAGGTGCCTCGGGCGGCCTTCGTTGAAGATGTCCAAACCATCTTAAGCGATGTTGAATTAGCTTCTCCTCAATTGGTGCTACTCCAAGTTTATCACGTATATCATCATTTCTAATTCGGTCTCTTCTTGTATGACCGCAGCTCCATCGTAGCATACGCATCTCTACTACGCTTATCTTTTGGATGTGTTGGCCTTTAGTATGCCAACATTCTGCACCATACAACATCGCAGGCCTGATTGCCGTTTTGTAAAACTTTCCTTTAAGCTTTTGTGGGACCTTCCTGTCACAGAGAACCCCAGAGTTTGTCGCCATTTCACCCATCCCGTTCGAATTCTAAAACTAACATCTTCATCAATCTCACCATTATACTGCAACATTGATCCTAGATATCAAAATGATTCCTTCTTGGGAACTATTTGTCCAGCCAGAGTGACATCTCCATCTTCCGACTTGACACCGCTGAAGCCGCACTTCATATACTCTGTTTTAGTTCTGCTTGGCTAAAAAATTAATTAATGTTCTTCCCCTTCTATCTGTCCATCCATCCGACATAATAGAGCAACCATATCTCGCCCATTGCTCTTTGTGACCCTTCATTAGATCATGTGTAAATTCCAACTCCTTGTTCAAACAATGGAACTCTCAAACTCATGGTAACTAGGTGGCTTCAAATTAGGTCCATGTCTACCAATTGCATCCACCATATCTTTAAATGCATCCATACGAGCCACATTGAATGCAATACCAGCTTGGTAAAAAAACGAGCAATGTATTGGTTTGTTCTATCTCTAAGTTCTTTATCACAAGCTTCATTTATACTTGTTTGTCTCATTGCCGATCCTCCACTTCGATTACTTGATCTCATGCTCATATTGCTCATGTATACATCCATGGGACCTTTGGGATTTTTTGATGTTTTTTTTCCCACATTCCTTTCGCTCCCACCAAGATTTACTCTCTTGCTAATTGGTTCAACTTCATTATCATCATCTCCCAAACTATAATTTCCTAAATCATTACTTGCATTAGCTTCAAAAGCATCCACCTTTCTACTTTGTTTTTTATTCATTGCCTCAATCAACTCGTCCCTAATATTGGGTGGAATTTTAGGACAAGCACTTGCATTTTTGAATCCCCCAATTTGATGTTGCTTTGCCCTATATATTCCTTCCGTTGTCACTTTCAAACAAAACATACAAGTCACACTATTGGGGTTATTTGCATCCGCTAAGTAGTTATAATTCCAACCAACATCCACTCTACGGTTTCTATTTGTAGGCATGGCGGAATCTCCAACATTTGCATTAGGTAGGTTTGTATCCATGACCTAAAAAGTAA
Organism: Allium fistulosum; assembly: GCA_030737815.1. Lineage (NCBI taxonomy): Eukaryota > Viridiplantae > Streptophyta > Magnoliopsida > Asparagales > Amaryllidaceae > Allium > Allium fistulosum. The sequence continues at coordinate 179,686,190 of CM060903.1, forward strand.
AAAAAACTGCATTTTAGTAAAAACTGCACTTGAAAAAAACTGCATTAAAAAAAACTTTTAACTGCATTTTAAAAAACTGCATTTTAGAAAAACTGCACTTAAAAAAACTGCATTTAAAAACAACTTTTAACTTCATTTTAAAAACTGCATTTTAAAAAAAAGTAAAAACTGCATTTTAAAAATCAATTTAAATTTAAAATTTTAAAGTTTAAACTATAAAACTTTTACCTTTAAAATTCTGAAATTAAAACTTAAAAGTTAAAACTTAAAAGTTAAAACTTTAAATTCAATTTCAAATTTTAACTTAAACATTTAAATTAAGCTAAAATGTGGATTTAATTTTAAATAAACTGCATTTAAAAAAAAGTAAAAACTGCATTTTAAATTTCAATTTAAAGTCAATTTAAATTCAATTTTAAAATTCAATGTAAAAAAAAAGTAAAAACTGCAATTTAAAGGTTAGAAGTAAAAACTACATTTTAAAATTCAATCTAAATTTAAAACTAACTTAAAGTCTTAAACAGAATTTAAAATCAAAACTTTATAACTTAAACTCAATTTAAACAAAACTTTATAATTTAATTTAAAATTAATAACATTTAAAATCAGTTTTTAACTTTATAATTTAAACTTAAAATCATCTTTTTAAAATCAAAACAGTTATTTAAAATAAAATCAGCTCATAAAAAAAATTTAAAACTTCAACCAAATTTAAAAATATACCTCTGGTTCGAAATCAGCGGCTTCAGTTCTTAGGGTTGAGAGTCGGCGGCAGTGGGGCTTCGGTCGACGGCAGTGGAGCTTCGATCGGCGCAGTAAGGTTGGCGGTGGTGGGGTTTTGGTCGAGTTTCGGTAGCAGCTCGAGATTAGGGTTTTTTTAATATCGACAGTCGAGATCGTGGTTTTTTCGTTACGAGCAGCTCAATTACACCACTATCGGGTTCGATTTTGAGGGTTTTGGACCAAAGCCCTGAATCATCCCTCAATTAACTAAAGCGTGTTTAATTGGGGCTTCGCTTTTTCGTCGGTTCGTCGCCTAGAGCGCTTTATTGGCGCCTTGCCAATCACCGGCGCATGGAAACAGAAAAAAGCCCTAGGCGCGGCGCCTAGGCGAACGCTTTGACTATAGAGTGTCAAACAAGGTTCAAGGTCCCGATTCTCGTTTCAGACATTCTAAATTTTAAAGTCGTTCAATTTTGGATTTGAGCAATTTACACAACAACTACTACTATTAAGTCATTATTTCGAAACAAGTTAGTGTCGGCTAGAGATGGAACTCAAAACTAAATAACAGTCAATCTAAAAGTAATAAACAATAATAGATTTAAAAAAAACCATGATAATAATAATAATAAATAAATAAAATATAAATATAAAACTTATAACATTACGTCCTAGGCTCATATTCACTAGTCCTATAATCTAAAACTTATAACACTACCCCTAAAACAACCCTAAAAAAACTCATACCTCATGATTCCGGTACGTGGATCGCTAACTTCTATGCGCTCATGTTTAACACTAGCTCTTCGAATATATTTCAATAGCTCAAGTCACTTTTTACTATTTTCTCCTATGTCAACCTTGGTCGACCTCTACCTCTCATTGAGCATTTGATGCAGCCTATAATTCCAACGAGCACAGGTGCCTCAAAAGGCCTCCACTGGAGATGTTCAAACCATCTTAAGCGGTGTTGGACTAACTTCTCTTCAATCGGTGTTACTCCAAATTTGTCACGTATATAATCATTTCTAATTCGGTCTCGTCTTGTATGACCAGAGCTTCATCGCAGCATATGCATCTCTGCTACACTTATCTTTTGCATGTGTTGTCTTTTAGTGAGCCAACATTCTGCACCATACAACATCGCAGGCCTGATTGTTGTTCTGTAAAACTTTCCTTTAAACTTTTGTGGGACTTTCGTGTCATAGAGAATGTCAGATACTAATCGTCATTTCATCCATCTCATTCGAATTCTAAATCTAACATCTTCATCAATCTCACCAACGTGCTACAATTGATCCTAAATATCGAAAGGATTCATTCTTGGGCACCACTTGTCCAGCCAGAGTAACATCTTCATCCTCTGACCTGACACCGCTGAACTCGCACTTCATATATTTTGTTTTAGTTCTGCTAGGTCTAAAATACGTTGATTCTAAAGTCTGCATCCACAACTCCGGTTGTCTATCAACCCTTATTCTACTTTCGTCAGTTAACACAACATCATCAGCAAAGAGCATAAACTAAGGAATCTCACCTTATATGCCCTTCGTAACATCATCCATCACTGGGGCAAAAATGTAGGGGTTCAAAGTCGACCCTTGATGGGGAATATGTTCAAAACAATAAAACTGTATGGTAATTTAAAATGAAAAATCTTTAAGCACCAAGAGCCAGTTGTACTGAAGAGCATTTGATGGGAAATCTATAATGATAAAGCATTTTTTAGTACCGTAAAATAAAGCATTTATGAACTTTTACCGATGTGCTTCTCTCACCTCTACATGAAACATACTTTTGTGCTGACAGTTTTTCTTTTTCTTCTCCTTTTCTTTTCGTTCTTCATCCAAACTAAAATCTGATGGCGGTTTCTGTGTTTGTAGGTGAGCTCGTTTTATTCTATTTATATGCAAATTTTCATCTCTTAACAATCATCATTTGTATCAAAAAAGTGTTTTTTCCCTGTTTCGACCAAAACTAAAAACATTCCTGGTATCTTTAACCATTCCTTGTTAAAAAAAACAATCTGAGATGGCTGGAATTTCAACAATCCAACCAAAAGCTCAAACTTTTGTGTCAAACAGGATGATAATTACGTTTGTAATTCGAACGAGTGCAAAAGTAAATCTCAATGAGATGCATGAGAAGTATGTCTATTATGTGTGTGTGTGTATAGTGTGATATTCTCTTATCACATAAAACAACACTATCTTATCACATAAAACAACACTAGCTTGTCGCCATTTTATACACCTTCGTTAACCTGATTTATTTTGTCATTTTCCATCTATTCATTTTCTTATATCATTGATTGAAATATTCAAACATATCTTCTTTATTAATCATTTGATCTTGTATATTTATCATTTTATCATCCCTCTCTCATTTACTGAAGTTACATGTCATATACATTGTTTTAGACTTTTAGTCCTACTAAGTTTCAGACATTTCTATTTTAGTGCATTTCTCCTTTCTTCTAATTTTTGATCTGCTTTTATTTGAGATATCAATTAAGCGCAACGTCATCGGCAAACATCATGCAGCACAGTGCATCCTTTTGAATATTTTTGTTATTTTGTCTATGACCAACTCAAGACATAGATTAATGTCCCGTGTGGGACAGCGATATTTCTCTAGATTATTTAATTAAAGGTTGGGGGAACGAATCTGGTAATCATCAATTAACTATGCTAAAAAAACCAAGATATGGACTTAAGAACCTATCAGAGTTTTAAATCACTTCATCTTGTTTGATAACTTCCTTGATATTTCTTTTTCCTACTTGAATGAGGTGAAACTTCAAATGTAATTTTCTTATTGTTTGACACTCATCTCACTCCAGATATTATGTCAACCCAAAATTAGAATCAAGATGTCAATACGATAGAGATTCAGTCAAAATCCAAAAGTTGGAACCCTCTATCGTTTGTATTTCTGTACTAAAAATTATATCAATTTGAACCAACTGCTTATTCAACTTTATTTTATTTGACAAACACCCTAATAAAAATGTAACCGGAGGAAATTGAAATTTAATTTGGTTTAAGTGCATAAAAAAGAAGAAATATTTCAACTACCATGTTTTACACCAAAATTTGTTAATCAAGCTATGTGATTGAGAGGGTTTTCGTCAAGGTTGTCAATTTGGGATTTAAATCGTAAATCGTAATGTTCATATTTTGAATCGAATCGGGGTTTAAATCGTAGATTTTAATATTTTTACATGTGAATATTAAGTGTACATGTTGCTACATTTCAGTGAAATAATGTACACCAACTAGCCACCTACTAACAAACAAACGTAATTGAAATAATGCAAAAGAAAAAGCTGGTATGTCTTGTGAATGACAACAATGCTTATTTTGACTTCAAATTGTTTCTATTGGACAAGGGGAGAGGTGTCATTTAATAGAAAGCTATTCAGCATATTAAAATATAATTTATATATCTGATTTGTTCACACTTGCAGACTCCGGTCAGAAGTAACAAAAAAAGAATAATGAAGCAAATGAAATAAAAGGAAGCAGCGAAAGCGAATAAGACGCTATAGAAATAAATTTTAAAAAAAATTCTTACATTTCAATCCGCGAACAGTAGTAAGTCGATTTTTCTTTTCTTCTTTTCTTTCTTTGATTTTGCTTCTTTTTTCCTTTCCCTTTCTTTGATTTTGTTGTTTTGATTTTACTGCTTATTGATTTGGTTTTTACAACTTAAATAGAAAATTCACGTGTAGATACAATTATTCAGTTTGTGTCTTTTGATTTTCAAATTGAACAAGTGTTGCTTCGGTTTGGATGCGAATGATCAAATGTGAAAAATTAGGGTTTTTCAATGATCGCGAGGAATGGTCGATTCAAATTTACGAACGATATATTTGATTTACGTTTAGATCGTAAGATTGTTATCAACTGTGATTTTTTTCCCGTTTTGAATCGGTAAAGGCGTGATTCGATTTGGATCGCGATTTAAATTATACGATTTTACGATTTTTGACAACAGTGGTTTTCGTTAACCATATTATGGAAATAAAAAGTTGATATATCTATAAAAAAATCTACATATAAAATATACTATCATTCAACATGCCTAATTCATCAATTATATTGCTAGGTCTCACCTTGAATATCTTGATTCATATTTCTCAATTTAATATATTTTTCTATAAAATAATGAAAACCTCTGTATCACATAGCTTAATTAACAAATTTTGGTGTAAAACATGATAAAATATACTATCATTGAACATGCCTAATTCATCAATTATATCGTCAAGTCTCACCTTGAATATCTTGATTCATATTTCTCAACTTGATATATTTTTCTATAAAATAAAATTTTAAGAAAATTCAATTCATTGCATCTCGTTTTCTGAATCACTCAAATCAATTTTTACTTAATAATTTTTATTTGCTTCCTTTACTATCATTAAATCTCTCAAATCAATACATGTTGTACATGTCCCAACTCTTGAAATCTTCCCCAAATATCTACCAACATATACTAAAATCAATTTTCTTACTTCCGAGCATTTGTATACAAAACATTTTTTCTTATAAACACCCCAATCCGCTAAATCTCTTCATGAGTCACAAATCAATATTTGTGATTCAATAAAAAAAACTCTATTGATATCATTAATTCTTTCAAATGCATATTTTAATTCGTGGATTTAGATCCACAAACCCATAAAAATCTATTTTTTCTCAATTTAGCAAATTCCTTCACTTTCCTTCAATATCAACAAATTTCTTAAATCCGTTGTTTGATTCACATAGTTCAAACTTCCCTTTCACCATATTGTAACTCAAACTTTTTTTCATGTGATTGGACTTTTAAAGAATTTTCAAGATAGAAATAAATGTTTCGCTTTAATTATATTAAAGAAATAATTTATATGTTTCTTTTCTTCCAATTCATGTCACAAGTGGGGTTTTGTAAAAAAAATGTGGCCCGAGAAGGGGGGTGTATAAGGAGCATTCATTGACACCCTTATTTTGCCGCACCCTTGTTGCCCCATTTTCATCCCACATTTTGATTTAAATAATAATATGATGTGAAAGAGAAAAAATAGTATTACTTAAATCGGAATATGTGGTAGAAATCAGAGGGCTACAGGGATGCTACAAAAATAGATTTGACATTGAACGCTCCTATATATATATATATATATATATATATATATTGCTCGTGTGCGCCTTTGTTGATACTTTTAACTAAACGTAATTACGCAATTGTTGTTCCTTTTTAATAGCCGTGAATATATTTTTCTTCAAACTTTATTTGTGAATGCTATTACTTATTAATAATATTTAGCACATTCGCTATTGTGTCTATATATATTAGGAAAACAATGCTACCACCTAACTTGGATCGCTACTAGAGTTTTGAATCTCGTTCATATAACCCAAGCTCTCATTTTTGCGCTTGGGCAAGATGAAACATGAAATTTCATTAATATGTCATTAGACATTCATCTCACCCGAGATAAAAGCTCAATCAAAATATAAACCGAGATGTCAATTTGAGACCTTGTTTTAAATTAAATGTTTTTCTATTACACGACCTTTTTACCTTTTCTTATATGATCTAAACAAAATTATTCTACCAATCGTTGTTATTTACTAACTCTCTTATTTTATTCGTTTTATATGGATAAACGACATCTGAATTTCGTAATTTTCTTTTATCAATGTTTAAATGAGAAGAATTCTTCACTAATAAATCAAAGTAACTCTCCTCAAAAAAGAAAAAACAATCTTCTCATTCTAGTGCAACAGCTATATTTCTATGCAAATAAAGTGCGGTACAGTTCATATTATCTGTAGATAACAATCATTTAAAATAATAAAATCTTTAGGAATGTCAATTTTAAACTTATAGGTTACTTCGAGATAATTCTGAGATGTAATTAAGATCAGACATATCAATTTGAGATGTACACCAGATATGCGGTCATCTCGTTCGAGATCTCATTGTTACGAAAGATCATGTGTGAAAATCCAAAGATGAAACATGATCAAAATCTAATACTTAAAAATTTGCTCGCTATTATTAGTACCTACACACTTATCTTAGATTACTTTTCCTTCTTAGTCACAATATCGTCAACTCAACTCTTGTTTGTTTGGCATGTAATCGGGCTTTTAAACAATCTTCAAAATAAGAAAATTAATGTTTTTGTTTGTAAAATAAAACTAGTTAATTTTTGGATTATACTAAAGAAATAATGTATAGGTTATTTCTAATTCATGTTATTAATGGGTGTTGTTAAAAATTAATGCTATACCAGTAACTATATATATATATATGACTCTTTCTTGATCCTTCTTACTAAAAATAATTATGTAGTCGTTGTTCTTTTTAATAGCCATGAATATATTTTTCATCAAACTTTATTTGTGATCACAAATCCTTTTTAATAGTTTTTACTACCTACGCTGCTATATTTTAGAATAAGAGGATACTTTAATCAAGTAGGGCATCCATTTTTTGATGTCTCGAGGGTTCGACCCATGATTTCTAGAATCCCGGTCTAGAGCGTCATATTATTTGCCACTTGAGCTTGACGGTTCCTGCACTACTTTGTCTGTATATATTTTAAACATGTTGAAGTAAATATTAGAAGAAAAAACTGTCAGTTTTCCTCCCATCACACTAGCACCGGTATACTATTCCAATTTGTTAAGATGGTGAATGGTTAATTAGTGGGTCATTGGATGAATTACATGCAAACAAATTAGTACTGGTAAGAATAAAATTAATAAAAAAAAGAATAGCTTGAGTAACTGTTATATTGTGGTCACCATGAATGTAAAAACAACATTTAAAGCATAATTAAACCTGCACAAAGTCATCATGTCGAAAGCAATAGGCAATTGATAAATTACAACATTAAATATTAAAGGGAGCAGATAACTTACAAACTACACCATAGTGTGCACCTGCATCATCCTCTTTTAAAGCACTTTAGACAGACTAATCTTCGGAGTTCATCATCGGTACCATAAATCAATCACAGCAACCGAAACATGACGGTGAAATCTTTGGAACAACTCAGCTCCAAGTAGAATAACTTTCGTGTATTCCATATTCAGTATAAAGTTTACGCCCACAGCAGAAGTTGAGCAGACTACATCAAAATCATTCAAGATCCAATACCCAACTCATAGTCATTGCACCTACCATAAAATCAAGATACCTATGACCACCATTAAATCACATGCTTTCCTTCCCTAGACTTATTAACCAAACATTTTACTGTATAATGTCTAGTAAGATCATCATAAAAAGATTACTGAATCAAGCTATTACTCATGATGCCTGCGATACGTCACTTCCACCGTGTATTATTGCAATTATTTCCCAACTGAACTATGGGTTTTGATCCAAAGTCTGACAAGGTGTCATTAAAGATCACTGGTTTGAGATATTATTTTGAATGCCTGCGGGAAATCTTAAGTTAAATATACCACACTGCTGCTAAATTTCTAGACATTTTTGATACAATCAATCCAAAATCTGTGACTCCACGCCTGAATCATAATCACTGTCATCGTCCTCATTTTTCCTATAACCGCCTTTGAACCTCATCCCTTCCCTTCCCATACTAGTCAGCATTCTATCAATATTCGCCTTCTTCGGACTAACCAACAACAACTCCCCCAACCTCCTCCTTGCTAAATACACTTCATTTGGATCCACCATCTCTCCCTTCCAATATGCCTCTCTCAAAAACACCGTATGCAACTTTCCTTGATTTCCTCTAGTCGAAACATAAAATATACCCTGATGTTGCAGCAGAAACTCCTTCATTTTCTTTGGCAGTCCCATTGCCTCTCTAAAATGTGCAATCCTCTCCATAGTAGTTCGTTTCTCAACCATAAGAGACAAAATCTCATGAATTGTTGCCACCATCCTCTTCTCCATCCTCTTCTTTGCTTCCAACGACCTTAAATCATAACCCGAAACGTCCTCGTACGGTGACCAATATGGCAGCCTCTGCCATTTCCACACTGCAATTCTGTAAAACTTTCCAATCTTAAACCCTGGTGGGAATTTTATCAGGAATGAAAACCTTGCATCTTCTGCATCCACTCCTCTCTTTCTATATTCCTCTTCTCTTGCCTTCTCAATGCTAGAAACTTGCATTTTCTCCCCGGGTTGCATGACTAATTCCACATACTTCATCCTTGGATCCCCATCAACGGAACAAACCAGCCTAAAACATTCTGGATGTGCTAAGATTACCGAGTTCTCAAAATCTTCTGGTAACCCCAAGTCCCTCCTTGCCACCCTTATATGCTCCAATCTCAACCTGGAATAAAAAGATAAAAATGACTGGTATCATTAATTTTCAGGCCATGAAAGTCTTTTAGAGAGACATCGCCGATAAATGCTTTATATGTTTACTCTGTTATGTAGTATATTAAAATAACATGTTGTGCATTTCTGCCACTTCCCACCCAATTTCTTCAATTCCTTGAGTAATTTACATTCTGTTTTTTAAATGTCGAAATGGAAAATGTAATGTGAAGGTGAACACAGATTTGGACAATCATGTTTCAAACGACTACACTTCTGTCATTAGTGAGAACTACAGGAGTGATCAAAAAGCCAAATCAACTAATTTTGATCACAAATTTATGATCATTGACATATCAAAGGACAAGTGTTTTTCATTACTATTCGTGTTGACTGAATGCTGACTTCAACCACATATCATTTTGAGTTTTTTGTGCACATGTACGTGTGCTCGCACCTGCGCATACACGTGCCTTTTCCTTGATTTCAAAGTTAATTCAGTTTATGCTACATAAGTTCAAAAACAGAACTTCAGCTAACTAACCACTTTAACTCACAAGATTACATAAATGATAAGTATAATACCACAAGTCTACAAAGTAAATTGTGAAGCAGTTGAAAATGAACACTCCAAATTAAGTTGTCATATCCTATCATTCATTTGGATTTTGACAAGATTCAATAAAGACAATGATTCACTAGCCAATTTTACAAACCTATAAGAAGGAGACGCCAGCAAAATCAACCTCTGTAACCTTGAAACCGTCTCAGCCAGAAAAGAAGGCGAAGAAATAGCCTCTCGTTCCCTATCAATGATGGAAAGGGCAGGGTGTGTAAGGCGGACCCACAGGATGCGCTGAACGGGGTGGTCGTAAAGGTGGAAGGCGTGGGGGTGTTTGAGGATGAAGGATCCGGCCTCGTGGGCGGAGAATGCCAGGTATCGCCTTGAGAGAGTGTCCAGGACAGAGATCGGGAGGGTGCAGTTAGGGTGGGAGGCGATGAGAGAGATGAGCTTCATAGCGGTTCTGGTTTTCTTCTCGACATCCATGATGTCGTCAAAGGAGTGGTCTCTGACTCGCTGGAGCTTTCTGGGAATGGCAGTTGATTTGGAGAAGTGGCGGGTGATCAGGTGGCGGAAGGGAAAAGAAGGCATGGATAGGGTTTAAGAGTTGGAGAACAGAAGAATCAAAACTGATTGAACTCGGTTGATGTATTCGGTTGAAATTGGTTTGCAGGTGTATTAGTATGGCAGAGGTAGCAATATACGAAGGTCAAAAATACCCCCTACAATTGCAATCGCGGAGGAGAATGCAATTTTCTTCAGAATCGTCAAACGGACAGGGCGGGGATAAAGAAGATAGAATGGAAAATTTCAGTGTACTACTACAGACGCAGCTATCTTAGATACAGCGGCGTTCAATTTTCTTCGGAACCGTCAAATGGACCCGTCAAATGGCGGGTGATGTATTCGGTTCAATAGTTGATCGTCAGCCGCACCTAAGCACACCTAGATACAGCAGCGTTCAACCGTCGTACCTAATACTTGTTTTATGGTTCTAGCAATTTGCATGTCTTAGATGACTTGAATCTTGAGTTCAATTCCCTTGGCGGTCCCTACATAACCAAGGAATTTTTCAGATTGGTCGACAAACGAGTAATTATTTGGATTCAGCTTCATATTGTATTGACACGGTATATTGAAAGTCTCGATCAGGTTCTGTATATGCCCATCGGCCTTCTCAGACTTCACCGGTATGTTGTACACGTACACTTCTATGAACCTGTCGATCTATTTTGAAAACAAGTGGTTGACGAGCCGTTGATAGGTTGCGCCTACATTTCAAAGCCCAAACGGCATGGCACAATAGCAATACATGCCGACATTGATGATGAAAGAAATGTGTTCTTGGTTCGAGCCATGCATAACAATTTGGTTATAGTTGGAATAAGCATCCATGAAAGAGAGAAACTCATATCCACTAGTAGAATCTAACAGCTAATTAATGTGGAACAATGGAAAACTATCTTTATGACGAGCTTTGTTGAGTTCGAAAAAGTCGATGCAAGTTCTCCAAGACTCGTCTGGTTTTATGACCAGCACTGGGGTTCGCTATCCAGGCCGAGTATTCTGGCTGTCGGATGAAACCATTGGCTAGTATCTTCTCAACCTCTTCCTTGAGAGCTCGATACCTTTCAATGTTGAGGGCTCTACACTTTTGAGGGATGGGGGGTTGCCTTCGGATCAATATTCAATGCATGACAAATAATTCTAGAATCAATGTTGTCATATCGACGTGCCCCTAACGAAGACTTTTTTGCTTTGTTTCAAAATTTTGACCAGCTTGTCACTAATCTACGAACTGAGCTCAATCCCAATCTGAATGACCTTATTAGGGTTGGTATGGTTTATAGATATTAACTCGAGGGGGGTAGCTTACCTGCCGTCGTGTTTGATTCTCCTATGTGGAGGCCAAGTGGGTTGTTATTGAGATCAGTTTGTTTCCAATTTGCATTTGATCAACGTGTAAATCATTTGCTCTATGCTTGAGTCAAGAGACTTCGATTACCCCTGGATTTCACGGATGAGTCTGCCGATGTTGAGAGGGTAGGAGTTATCGTGTTGGATGTCCCTACTTGCCAATGGGATGCAAACCGCTCATTCCATACTAGGCCTATAAACGGAAACTTTCGAATACGGATAGTGTCATATCAGTATCCACATCCGAAATCATTTTTGGATATCGGATATCCACATCCACGGATATGGACGGATATCGGATAACTATCATATGCGTCAACGATCGATAAATCAAGAAATATAAATAGAAAATTTCGGTTTAGCATAATTTCTTTCCAATTTCATTGATTATAGAAATGTGAAAAATAAACAAATAAAATGATAATGAATAGTTTTGAGCAATTAATATGTATTATTTTCATATAATACAAACTATTAGCTTAATAAAAAATAAACACATGTCTATCATTGTATTAAAATACATAAAATACTAATTATAATATTGACAAAAACTAGACGGATAATTTTTGGATGTGGATACCTTCGTATCCGCATCTGTATCCATTTTTCTAAATATCGAATATTTATCTGTTTTTCGGATACGGATGTAGACGTATTTCAGATATTTCGGGTATCCATTAATAAGCATATCCCATGCTGCAATGAGCTCTTTAGTTCTTTGGAGAGTGACCAACGAAATGAGATCCACGCCATTCTATTTTTCATAGTAGCAGGCAGTCCTGGCACAAATTAGAGCACAAAGTGGCTCGAGGGTTCTCTCGGGTGACACAAGATCAGTTGATGTAGCTTTACTACTTTGGGTGATCTTGGCACGAATCGGAGCGCTATTGGGCTTGGGGTTAATCCTGGGTAATACACCATAGACAGCGCTTTCTTCAGATCTAGGAACAGTCATGTAACAACCCGCACTTTAGTGGACCCGAATTTTCGCTAAATCGAAAATCCAAGTCCGCTAGAGTATAGATCGTTGGTGTTGGTATCTATAAATATAACAAAAGCATATCAAAGCACTATCGGTATAAACTCATAGCAGAATAATGAAGTATAATAAACATTAATTACCGAGCAAGACTAATACTATTGATATCTAGTACCCTTGTCTGTGTCGAATATGCATAAGGAAATCTGTCCTTCCGCTGTTCTCACCTTGCACAAGTACATGTCCATCTATGTCTATCCTATGGATTGTAATGAGGGGGGATTAGAACAACGTTCTGGTTACTGGTAAATTACATACTTTATACATAACACTAGTTTATACTGATTGTCTTCCATTACGTGTTATGTCTATTATTTCAACTTAATCATCTTGACTTCACGTACGCGTACGATATGCCCTACCACTAGAGGTATACAATAACTACATGTATACATACAGACATACATATATATAAGCACCACAGTCCTCCCATGGACAAGGATATATTCTCCGTTAGTATCTGTAACTCTACACCGCGCCAAGTATCCACCATCTGTGTTTAGACCGAATTGCCCGTACACCAAGGATCTTCCTGTTAGTGCCTAGTAGCGATATTACAACTATTTAGCTATATTCTACATTATCTCAAAGATTCGTCTAGAGGTTATCTGGCCTTACCTCATAACTACAAACAAACCAAAAATGCATGCCACATATATGATCTACACCAGTAGGAGGTGTAGTCCGTATAGGCGTAACCCAAGTCTTCCTACCGACTGCTCCAAGATTGGTGACACTATCGACCTATATGTACAACCATACTCCTTACATTTATGGTACCAATCTTGCTTACATAGCGTCGTGCCTACGCTCACTGTCCCATTTAGACTGCCTAATGCAATCAAGGAAATACTGTAACAACCCGGGATTTGCATTACCAATTAATAAATAAAAGTTGGGATTTTTATTTATTTTAATGAAGCATAAAAGGATTTGGAATAATAAAATTTATTTGAAAAAGGCTATTTGAATTAAATGGGAAATATGGGATTTAAAATGAGGATAAAATGTTATTTTTGGAAAGTTAAATATTTTAAGAGAAATTTTAAAACGGGTTTGGGTAAGAAAAAAATGAGTTTTATAAACATATAGGAACACTTAGACTAATTTTTGGAAACATGTAAATAACTCTCTTCCTATTGGGTTACTAAACCTAGCCCAATAACCCACCATAAACCTCATCTATAAATTATCTCAAACTCTCCAAACCTCATTCATTCATCCCTAATCAAAACCCTAATCATTTCCTAAAGCTTCTTAACAAAAATGGCCTCTATCTTCATCTCCTTCTAGTTTTAGCTTATGCAAGTCATTCTATACAAAGGTAATGCAAATACCCACCTCAAATCAGTTTTTATATCTTTCTAATTTCTGAAATTTATTTGTTAACACATGTTTTATGTGTTTTTTGATCTTATAGCCTCCTAATCATCTTTTGCTAACTTGGGTTGATGCTATAGTAGTCTTTGTTGCTTTCTAGAGAGGTATATTGCTAAAAACCTCTTCTAATATGCATTTAATCATCTTTTGATTTCGGTAATCAGTTAGTAACACATGTTTTATTATGTAACATGTGAATCATAGCTCTTTGATCATCTTTGCTTTCATTTTGGGGTGTGCACATAAGGTGCTTGTAATATATGCTAGCTGAAATTATAATTAGTTTATTGCTGTTAGTAAATTAGGCATATCTCATTCATCTTAAATCGGAATTAAGATTTTCTTGATGTTATGGAAAGCTTATTCTATAGCCTATAACTTTTATGTTTTATGCTTTGCCTAATTTTGAGGTTTGAATGGTCGAAAACACGTTTGTTTGTCGCTGACCTGACAACAAACTACAGGGTTGAGAAAATAAAAACCTGAAATTGATTTGGCCATAAGTTACTCGTTTCTTATCCAAATCTAATAATTTTGGATGTTCTGGAAAGCTTAGATTTAGGGCTAAAAGTTTCATGTTTTGAGTTTCATGAAATTTCGAAGTTAATTTCGTCAAAACTGTGCATTCTTACCACTGTCCCGAGAGCACAACGACAGTGATATAGAATTTAGATCTGAGAATTGTTTTAGTCATAGAATTTTCATTCCCAATCGGAATTTGACGATCTTGGTCATTCCGGAAAGCTTAGAAACTAAGCTACAACTTTTATTTTATTCATCTTGTCAGAATTGGAAGTTTACTATGCCAAAATTGTGGTTTTTCATCTCTGGTCTGTTAGTGCATAGCTACAAGCCTTAGTCTCTTTGCTCCCGTTGTTTTCAACGCAGAACCCCGACTTTGCGAAGCCATACCGGGCTCGTCCTTTGTCGGATTTCATTGTTTTTGGTCTCGTTAAAAATATGAGGTCAAGATCTTCAACCATGCAAAGTTTGGTTTAGATCTGGGTGCATTAGATACTTTGTTTCTATTGCCGAAGTAGCACCCAGAAATTGTTTTACAATAGTGATCATTTTCAGTTATCGTCGGACCAACTTTGAAACATTGTCATTTCTTCGTTTTAAGTCGGAACCGAACGATTCTTGTTGCATATCAAAGTAGGAGTACTTTTCTACGCTCCTGCAAATTTTTATCAAGATCTAAGTTCATGTGACCCTTCGACCATATCGTCGAAGTGGGACCTTTGCACTGTTTTGACACAGTAGAGTTTTGTGATTTTTGTCCGACTTTGAGACGACGCCGTTTCTTCGTTTCAAGTCGGAATCGAGTAATTCTTTTTGCGTTCTGAAGTAAGAATGTCAGACTACGTTCCTAAAAATTTTCATGCCATTCGGATTCAGTTTGCTGGTCCGAATAATTTTCCGAACTTGGGTTCGCGTCAGTTTTGGACTATTTTCCAACACTTGGAATATTTTCAGTGATTTTCTGGTTTTATCGATTTCTTTGAGATTTGTCTCTGGATTTCATACACGGGCCTTATAAAAAGGTTTTAAAAGGATTTTTCACTCCGAAATGGCTTTTGAAATTATTATATAATATTATTTTTAATTAGTAAACTATTTACTCCATAATAGGAGAGTTTTCAAAAGCCGTTTTAAAGTGTCCTCAAAAATCAATTATAAATCCGTTTTGAACCATTATTTTCTATAATAAAAATCTCACACTCACTTTTTAGCACGTCGAGCGAAGTGGAAAGGTGCTTAAATGGTTAGGAAATCTCCGGCCTATGGAACCGTGTGTATTTTCTTTCCGGTTAATCCCCGAGCTATTCGATTGATCGTTTTGACCTTTGGGTCTAGTTTACCGATGATACGAGGTGGACTTTTTATTGTTTGGAGTGTGAGCTTGCTATTGGTTAGCAAACCGTTTAGTGCGAACGTGGGGTATGGGACTCATTGTTAACACTTTACGGGTTCCTCTCCAAGAAGTTTGCGACACATTAGCCTCTGGGCGGCCAGTAGACCTCTGGGTCACCACGCCTCTAGGCAACCGTCTCTGGACACCTGCTCTATGGAGCAGCTTTCTTTTTTCGGCATGTGCCTCTGGGCCTTTATCCTACTGGGAAGGATCCTGCCGTCTCGCGCGTTCCGCATCTGTGCGAGTGATCGATCACAACTCTACAGTACTCGGCAATAACGACTCCGGTCGGTGCACGTGCTATACTTGTATTATCTGATGATTTTTATATCCATTCGAGTACCGCATTCGGTGTTGGTTCTATGGAACCATACGATGTAAGTGCGATTACCTTGTGGATTCACAGTGTCTTTGGACACTGCTTTTCAGTGTTTGATTTCATTGACTTTTCAGTATATCCCCATTGCTCTTTGGAGCATCGATCTTTGCTTGGGCATTGATTACAGACTTTGGTCACACATGGGATTATTGCCTATGGGCAACTTTATATAGCTTTGGCTACGCCGATGATATGAGGCGATTTTATTTATTCAACACTTTGGTGCTGATATTCTCTTTGGAGATTTTTACTGTTGATTAATGATTAGGGACCGTTATTATATTCATGTGGTCCAAAATACTCATCTCTTAGGAAAAGTATTGTTTCATTTATGTACTGCATTACTATATATCTCAGTTATTACTGATTGTTTAGCTAGCCTGACCCGAGTGTTTTTCGCTCGGGTCAGACCGAGTTGTTTCAAGTTAGGTCTCTGGACTTAGCTTCTATGCTTCCGCTTGGACATTATCTGCTATGCTGATAGAAAGCACTTTTATTTGTCCACTATTCCACTACTCTGTTATTATTCAGACTTTGATATGTACATATTTTTGACTCACATGTGTGGGCAGTGGCTTTGTACCCACTTATAGTATTTGGATCTGTATTGACGATGTATTGTTCTGAGACTCTGTGCTGTTATGTGATACTGTTCTGTGATGTTTTATCATTTATTACTATGCTTATTCTGATAGGTCTTTAGCCATTGTAATTTTGTTATAAATATTTATTGAATATGTCGAACCACTTGAAAAAATATATATAGATACCATCCTTTCGACGTATTCAGTAGATAGTTATAGCTTGATTACAAATGGTCGCTTCCACTATACTTTATTCTCCGCTTTAACAGACAGTATTACTCCCGTAATACTCTTTGTTACAGTGGGTCTCAGAGTGGGGCGTTACAAATACCCACTTAATTACTTAACACATACCCCATTAGGATTGAATTAGACCACACTTGGCCCTTTAACACTCAACCGAGGCGAACTGTAATAACCCGCACCTTAATGGCCCCGAACTTCGATAAAATCGAAACTCAAGTCCATTAGGGTACGAATTATTGGTTTTGGTAATCCATAATAAACATAAGTATATTAGATGTTGATCTATCTAAACTCGTAACGGATAGAAAATATAGTATGATATAAATACCGACCAAGGCTACTACCTTGGAATTAATGGTTGTGACGACCCACCCTTTTTGGATGGTTTAAATCGACAATAAACCACACATGTCAACTCAAACCATTCAAAAGGGAGGATTGTTAATGGGGTAAATAAGAAAATAAGAGGAAAGAAAGAAAAACAAAACATAGGACCTCACAGCGGAATGACAAAATATAATAATCAAATAAACAGTTCATGAAGCTGTTTTACAAATAACATTTGATTACACTTTTACAATATATCAAAGTTATACATACAGTAGGAATAATAAGATAATACAGTGGAACTACGTGATACAGTAGGATAAAATAATAATATAATACTAAACTTCGTCTTCTTCCTCCAAATAATGTCTTCAACATTGAAAACCTCAGGTTGACCCGAGCATAATGAAAAGACAAAACACTCGAGTCAGAACTAAAAGATCTTATGCAAGTTAAATCAAAATAAGTAAATATGAGTGTAACGGCTTTAGAGATGTTTACTGGATTTTACATCTTCTATCCAGTGTCTAACGTGCGTGCAATAATTTAAGAGATGTTCGGGTCCTCGGGATTCCATCTTCTAAGGATTCGTTAAACTATTTATATATAGTAATATATGTTATATACATAGTGTCTATCAATAAAGTAAAGTATTAATATAATGTTAAGGCATTACCTGTATCCCCCTTAACACATTTTATAAATGACGTAGTCTATACAGTACTGTAAACTCCACCAAACCGATGGGCTATCAGGGAGCACTCCATAGGTATGACATAAACCAAAATCATAGTGGGGTCGATAAGGCATATGACAAGGTACAACGAGGCAATGCCAGGGTAGGATTCTACCGTTTGCACATCCGGGCTAGTGGTAACGCATAGTCATAGCTACCGCCCACCTCGAAACAACACTCCCACAATCAAATCGAGGGTGGCCACCAAATCAATCATAAAGTAACAGATATGGTATCGAAGAAGTGTGTCCGATCGGAGGAGCGACCTCACTTGTCCCGTCAATTGCTCATGTTTTAGCCATCTCAAGCTGACCCACGGGGGTCAGGGCTGCGTTCATACCTCATACAGTAGTGTTCACCAAACCATCCTACTTCGTTCTGGATTCTCCACCACGTGCACAGTTGTTAAAGTGGTTTCGGAATTGGTAGAGAGTATGACAATATCCAGCCCCAGTCTCTTTAACAACTAATCGTTATATTTTTCACACCGTGGTCATTTTATAAAACATTTATAATAATAAATCCAAAAAATAGTTTATACTTTCATATCGAGATATCCATATACTTATTCCAAAAGTATAAATATTCATAAATACCGAGGAAGATTTTCTTTCAATCAATTTCGAAAATAATTTATAAATATCTCTTAAACCATTTATAAACTATTTACATGCTTTTAGAATCATTTATAAAGCTATTTATAAATTCCAAAACAGTTTACAACTCTTTCCTTTCATAAACTTCTACGCAAATTCCTTTAAACGCTTCCAAATCCCTTTATACAAGTTCTTTTATAAAACCCCTTCATAAAATCCTTTACACCTTTATAATTCCTTTATAAAACTATTATAAAATCCTTTATAAAAAAATCTTTTATATAAAAAAATCCTTTATAAAATCCATTATAAAATCTCTTATAAAACTTTTATAAATTCCTTATAAAACTTTTTACAAAATTTTAAAATCTTTTACAAAATCTTTTATCTATTAAAGTTATTATAAAAGTCTATATTTATTATCTTAAATCAAAACTATATTTATTATATTAAATTAAATTTAAAATATATATATTGAAACTATATTAAATATTTTATTAAATTAAATTTTAAACTACTTAAAAAATATATTTTTAAAACCAAATAAAATTATAAGTTAAAAATCTTAAATTTACCTTTAAAACCATATGTTAACTTATAATTTGAAACTTTTAAAACATACAAAATAAATTATTTTCCAAATATAAAATTTAAATAAAATCATTAAATTAAATTTAAAAATAAAATTTAAAAATCAAACATACTTACCATTTAGAAAATAATTTAAAACCGACCAACGGTATCCGTATAAAATTTTCTACCCTATGGTCAAGTGATACGGATATACATCATTTCAACCCACAATAATTTAAATTTCCAGATATATATCATTTCAACCCGTATCCCGAATCATAATTTTTCAAATCCATAAAATCGCTCGGGTTTATCATTTCAACCCATAACAATTTTCCCTAATCCATAAGATCATTCATGTATGTATCATTTCAACCCATAGTGATAACAAAGATATGAACATCCAATCATCCAAAAATGTCAACCAATAAACATCCATCACAGTCATCATCCAAATCAACCAATAAATCACAACAATTAACTAGTTATCATTATTAGGTATTTAATTAACAAATTAAATTCAATATTGATTTAAATGGCAATTAAATTCATTAAAATTCAATTTCAATTAAAATGTCAAATTAAACTACCAAACAGCAACCAAAAAATATTTTTATCACATCTTGAATTTAATTTAACTAACATAAGATGGTAGTATTTGTGAGTGGGTTAAATCACTCACCATTGATTTCAAATCGATTTAAAATCCAAATAAAGCCCAAAAATCCAACAGTCTTAAAATACAACCAAACAAGTTCTATATTGTCCGTAATTTCGATACGATCGCAACGAAGAAAACCACGTCCAAATCTGAGCTCGTATGAGAAAGTTATCGACATTGGAAGGTTTGAAAATTAAAATTAAATAATTAAACAGTATAGGGGCAAACTTGTAATTTGATTACTATCACAAACCCTCGTTCACGTGTATACGTTACAGCCGCCGCTTCTTCTTGCTCAATGCTGGCCAAACTCCAACCACCATCCAACGATACACGCTCGCAGCTACAAACCCCAGGCTTGGCCGCCCCTTTCCTCCACTTGCGGCCAACTCCGGCTCGCTATCGAGCTGCCGCCACCGCCGCCCTTTGTGGCCAATTTCGGGTGATTCTAGCAACCTACGACCCAAACGAATACCACCGATCGAAAGCTCTTGCCCTCCTCTTCACCGCACCACCACCCGATCGCCATATAATTGACGATCCACCGTTGAAATCGAAAGCCCTAATATAGACGACCAAGGCTTCATCATCGTTTTCTAGTCAAATGATGCATTAAATCGAAAAACAAATTGCAGCAGTAGATTACGCTTGTCGAGAGCTTTCCAATGATATATAATTTGCTATGGTTTAAGGAGTTTGAATTTTGAAGTTTGATTTTGATTTGAAAATTGAAATTAGGGTTTTGATGTTGACATCCATTGGGAAGGAGGAGATGAGGAAGAAATATATGTACAGACAATAGAAAATAAAAGGCTGTTAGGGTTTATAACAGCCTATATATAGGCATAGCAAAATAAGAACGAATGGATATATCAAATTGGATCGAAACGATAACGACGACCCGAAAAGCCCGTTTCGTTCCCGAAACGAAAATAGGTCATCCAATATATCAAAATAT
Source organism: Allium fistulosum (assembly GCA_030737815.1). Taxonomy (NCBI): domain Eukaryota; kingdom Viridiplantae; phylum Streptophyta; class Magnoliopsida; order Asparagales; family Amaryllidaceae; genus Allium; species Allium fistulosum. Next base: position 179,707,087 of record CM060903.1, read on the forward strand.
AGGTTTTCGATATTTTTAAACTCAATGGAGCTAGTTTCAAACCCAAATTCCATTGTATATAGAAGTTAGCTTTAAGAATCAGATTATATTCAATTAAATTCTTTTAATTGATTTCTACGCGTTTTGAGCTCGCACGATCAAACGATAAGTCCGATCGCTACGAAACTTGAAATCCTATAATAATTGACTATTACGGATCGATGAAACAGGTTCCGTTGAAATCCGAGACAGTGGCCAAAATGGCTAATTTTTACGTTAATTAAATAAATTATTATTAAATTGATTTAATCACTTATATGTTCAAATTTAAAAGTTAACCATTTTCATCATTCTTGATTACATAGAAATTTATAATCCTTTAAACTTAAATTTTCCATGTTAATTCCAAGGTTTAAATGTTGCATTAATTTCAGCGTTCGATTACAACTGTAATAAAACCCCAGTTAGTTACATTTTAATTTCAATCAAATTCCTTTATTTCGATTTACACTCTTATTATTGAATCATTATTATCTCATGAATATAATTAACATAAGTTTACATTTTATTATGCTAATATTCTACAATTGTCATCTTTTACCATATTAATTATATTATTTCGATTTCATTAATTCCATTAATTACCAATTTAATTTCTTATTTATAATTATAACCAAATTAACTTTACAATTATTTCGATTGATTAAAATTACATAAAAATAGTAGTCAAATACATTAAATCAACATTATTAATTCATATTCTAATTATTTTTCTCATAAATAAATCGTAAATTTTAATTTCTTCCAATATTAAATTTTAAAATCTTATTAAGTTTAATAGTTTTAATTATCAAAAATTACGGGTCGTTACACTCTCCCCCACTCAAAACTTTTCATGCTTGAAAAGGAACAAGAAGGGATTAATAACCTGATATAATTTTATTCAAAATATTCAATTTATAAACACTTTAAATTTACGTACTTAAGTATTTTAAATAAAATATATCAATTTATAAACAATTAAATCTTTCATATTCATGTTAAATAAAAGTTTGAAAATATTTTCACTTTCACAAAAAATTTCTAAGTCCTAACTTTATGAAAAATTTCGGCAGAGTCTCCTTTGTACGGATAGGTCCGGAAAATAATAATATCAATAATTTCAATATATATATATATCATATTTCAATAATAAAATACCCAAACCATGGGAAAAACAATTAAAATATCGTTCCAAAACCGTAATCCGAAAACGTACCTATTTATCGGGCAAACAGCTTTATTTATGAAACCAAAAGCAGTAGTTATTGCTGCCATAAACCTGTATTTCACTTGTATAATCCAAAGAGTTAAAATTATGTAAAAGAATAATATTTTAGTTGTTTCAATTCAATAACACAGCAACATACAGTATACTACAATCATATGCAAACAAAAAGAAGACAACCATCATATGTAACAAAAGAAATCAATCATACATCCATAGAAACCAAAACGAATGGTTTGTTCAGGTTCAAAAACTTTTAATCGTACAAGGTGATTAATAAACTATCAAGTGTACCCTACGCTCAACAGCCTTAGATAATTACTTAATAGATTATTCATACAACCTCAAACAATTAGAAGTATCCTTTCCCAAACATCCCATAAGCCAAACAACATAGAGTTTTAAATATTATTTAAGTTTATTTAACCAGTTTCCCTTTTTCACGTTATTTACTTTCATTTATTTTCAGTTCTCATTCATACCAGGTCATCTTTTATGAATTTTCATACAGTTGTTTACATAATATATTTCCCATTCAATATTTGAAATCATCATTGAATACATTGTTAAAGTATTACATACATTTCATTTATTTTCAATTTATTCATACAAGGTTATCTCTTATTAGTTTACATTCATTTATTCACATAGATTATTTCAACTCAATTATTTAGAACATCAATAAACAATTCTTAAAATATTATATAAGTTTCCGTGCAATCCAATTCACATTCATTGATTATATAGCTTGATTTCCATTTAATATGAGTATTCATTAATGGATCATTTCAACTTAAGTTTCTTAACTTATAAATTTACATTCATTTCTTCACATATAGTATCATTTAACAACAAACTTATTGGTGACTCATTTTAGCATTTCTTAGAGTTTATAATCATTTTCTTAGATAACATTCACTTTTTTCTATTCAATCTAATTATAAATCACTTCAAACATAAACCTAAGTTTATAATCATTTACTTAAGTGATATTCTCTTTTACTATTTGATTTAATTATAAAGCATTTCAACCATTAACATAAGTTTATATCATGTCTTGAAACATCTTAATTCTCATTTATAAACATTTGTTCATTTTGAAGCATTTTGTTGCTAAGATTTTGCTTGTATAAGATTCTATTACATATTCATATTAACATTTCAACTTTTAACATTTTTTAAGTTATATACATGTTTTAGAATTTAATTAAGTGTTATACAAATTTATCTTATTCATTTTAGTTAACGAAAATTCCAATAGTTAACATCTTCTTAATTTTCATTATCCTTTAATTTACATGTGACAAATCTCCAATTTCTTTATGGTTTCATTAATCACTTGGCTTCTAATTTCTTATTTTTCATTTCAGAAGTTTCCGATTATCAAAATAGTTAAGATTTCATTCTATTACAATAACTGAAAATATTAACAGGAACTTAAGAACTAAATACCGGGTTCATTCAAATCATTTTGAAATAATATATATATATACACATATACATATATATATATATTCATATCTTTTATATATATCAAATCATACTTAAGAAAATAAAATTATCTGTTTATCAAGACAAATGTGTAGCAAAGCTACCACAGTGATTTTCCCACTTTGAAACTCGAAAATGAATGTCGATGATGCGGCCGTCATCACCGAAATTATTTTCCAGCGACAGAAGAGGGGAGTACATAACTTATTTCCTTTTAAAATTCTTTTAAAACATTTCTTTCAAATCACATTGAAAATATTTATATCTGAAAATACTTCCAAATAATACTAATATTTGTTTTCAAAATCTTTGAAAACCAATTTCAAAACCCTAGAACTTAAGTTCTCAAATTTCCAATTTATATTCACTTTATTTGTAAATCCTATTTTGCAACCAATATTTATAAAATTTCACTTCCTAACAAACATAGCACATACAACTATATCCATTTATAAAAATTATTCTTTTGTATACAAAATATAATACTAGGTAAAATTATTTCATTTACCTATATTTCAAAAACAATATTGTGTCGATCTGCCCTATTAAGTGCTTAGAAATCCCTATCGATACCATAGCATCCTATGTACCGATCAGAATTTATAAATACTAGACAGAACAAATTAACATAATATAAAAACATTTTTATAGCACTAACAAATACGCTCTCTCATATATATACATGCAAACAAACTCATTCTAGGGTATTACTACCCTATCTCTAATGAGTCAAACCCCACAAAGCTAAGGTTATCGCTAAACCTCGCTCTGAAACCAACTGTACTGACCCACCCTTTTTAGACGGTTTAAATCGACAATAAACCACACATGTCAACTCAAACCATTCAAAAAGGAGGATTGTTAATGAGGTAAATAAGAAAATAAGAGGAAAGAAAGAAAAACAAAACACAGAATCTCACAACGGAATGACAAAATATAATAATCAAATAAACAGTTCATGAATCTGTTTTATAAATAACATTTGATTACACTTTTACAATATATCAGAGTTATACATATAGTAGGAATAATAAGATAATGCACCGGAACTATGTGATACAGTAGGATAAAATAATAATATAATACTAAACTCCATCTTCTTCCTCCAAATAATGTCTTCAACATTGAAAACCTCAGGTTGACCCGAGCGTAATGAAAAGACAAACACTCGAGTCAGAACTAAAAGATCTTATGCAAGTTAAATCAAAATAAGTAAATATCAGTGTAACGGCTTCAGAGATGTTTACGAGATTTTACATCTCCTATCCAGTGTCTAACGTGTGTGCAATAACTTAAGAGATGTTCGGGATTCCATCTCCTAAGGATCCATTAAACTATCTATATGTAGTAATATACGCTCTATATATTGTGTTTATCGGTAAAGTATTAAAATAGCATTAAGGCATTACCCATATCCCTTTAACACATTTTATAAATGCCGTAGTCTATACAGTACTATAAACTCCACCAAACCGATGGGCTATCAGGGATCACTCCATAGGTATGACACAAACCAAAATCATAGTGGGCTCGATAAGGCAGATGACAAGGCACAATGAGATAATGCCAGGATAGGATTCTACCGTTTGCACGTCCGGGCTGGTGGTAACGCATAGCTGTAGCTACCGCCCACCTCGAAACAACACTCCCATAATAAAATCGAGGGTGGCCAGTAAATCAATCATAAAGTAACAGATATGGTATCGAAGAAGTGTGTCTGATCGGAGGAGCGACCCCACTTGGCTCGTCAATTGCTCTTGTTTTAGCCATCTCAAGCTGACCCGCGGGGGTCAGGGCTGCGTTCATACCTCATACAGTAACGTTTGCCAAACCATCCTACTTCGTTTTGGATTCTCCACCACGCGCACAGTTGTTAAAGTAGTTTCAGAATTGGCAGAGAGTATGACAATATCCGACACCGGTCTCTTTAACAACCAATCGTTATATTTTTCACACCGTGGTAATTTTATAAAACATTTATAATAATAAATCCAGAAAACAGTTTATACTTTCATATCAAGATATCCATATACTTATTCCAAAAGTATAAATATTCATAAATACCGAGGAAGATTTTCTTTCAATCAATTTCGAAAATAATTTATAAATATCTCTTAAACCATTTATAAACTATTTACATGCTTTTAGAATCATTTATAAATCTATTTATAAATTCCAAAACAGATTACAACTCTTTCCTTTCATAAACTTCTACGCAAATTCCTTTAAACGCTTCCAAATCCCTTTATACAAGTTCTTTTATAAAACCCCTTCATAAAATCCTTTAAACCTTTATAATTCCTTTATAAAACTATTATAAAATCCTTTATAAAAAAATCTTTTATATAAAAAAATCCTTTATAAAATCCATTATAAAATCTCTTATAAAACTTTTATAAATTCCTTACAAAACTTTTTGCAAAATTCTAAAATCTTTTACAAAAATCTTTTATCTATTAAAGTTATTATAAAAGTCTATATTTATTATCTTAAATCAAAACTATATTTATTATATTAAATTAAATTTAAAAAATATATATTGAAACTATATTAAATATTTTATTAAATTAAATTTTAAATTATTTAAAAATATATATATTTTTAAAACCAAATAAAATTATAAGTTAATAATCTTAAATTTACCTTTAAAACCATATATTAACTTATAATTTGAAACTTTTAAAACATATAAAATAAATTATTTTCCAAATATAAATTTTAATTTTAATCATTAAATTAAATTTAAAAATCAAATTTAAAAATCAAACATACTTACCATTTCAACCTGCAATAATTTAAATTTCCGGATATATATCATTTCAACCCGTATCCCGAATCATAATTTTCCAAATCCATAAAATCGCCCGGGTATATCATTTCAACCCATAACGATTTTCCCTAATCCGTAAGATCATTCGGGTATGTATCATTTTAACCCATAGTGATAACAGAGATATGAACATCCAATCGTCCAAAATTTTCAACCAATAAACATCCATCGCAGTCATCATCCAAATCACAACAATTAACTAGTTATCATTATTATGTATTTAATTAACAATTTAAATTCAATATTGATTTAAATGGCAACTAAATTCAATAAAATTCAATTTCAATCAAAATGTCAAATTAAACTACCAAACAGCAACCAAAAAAATTTCTTACACATCTTAAATTTAATTTAACTAACATAAGATGGTTTAGTATTTGTGAGTGGGTTAAATCACTCACCTTTGATTTCAAATTGATTTAAAATCCAAATAAAGCCCAAAAATCCAATAGTCTCATAATGTAGCCAAACTAGTTCCATATTGTCCGAAATGTTGATACGATCGCAATGGAGAAAACCGCGTCCAAATCTGAGCTCGTATGAGAAAGTTATCGACATTAGAAGGTTTGAAAATTAAAATTAAATAAATAAACAATATAGGGGCAAACTTGTAATTTGGTTACCATCAGAAACCCTCATTCACGCGTATACGTTACAGCCGCCGCTTCTTCTTGCTCGATGTCGGCCAAACTCCGAGCACCATTCAACGATCCATGCTCGCCGCTGCAAACCCCAAGCCTGGCAGCCCCTTTCCTCCACTTGCGGCCACCTCCGGCTCGCCATCGAGCCGCCGCCGCCCTTTGTGCCACTTTTTGGCAATTCTGGCAACCTGCGACCCAAACGAATACCACCGATCGAAAGCTCTTGCCCTCCTCTTTGCCATAGCACCACCCGATTGCCATATAATTGACGATCCACCGTTTGAAATCGAAAGCCCTAATATGGACTGTCGAGGCTTCTTCATCGTTTTCTGGTCAAACGATGCATTAAATTGAAAAACAAATTGTAGTAGTAGATTACGCTCGTCGAGAACTTTCCAACGATATATAATTTGCTATGGTTTAAGGAGTTTGAATTTTGAAGTTTGATTTTGATTTGAAAATTGAAATTAGGGTTTTGATGTTGACAGCCATTGGGAAGGAGGAGATGAGAAAGAAATGTACGTACGGACAACAGAAAATAAAAGGCTGCTAGGGTTTATAACAGCCTATATATAGGCAGAGCAAGATAAGAACGAATGGATAGATCGAATTGGATCAATACGATAACGACGACCCAAAAAGCCCGTTTTGTTTCCGAAACGACAATATGTCATCCAATATATCAAAATATAGGTTTTCGATATTTTTAAACTCAATGAAACTAGTTTCAAACTCAAATTTCATTGTATACAGAAGTTAGTTTTAAGAATCATATTATATTCATTTAAATTCTTTTAATTAATTTCTACGCATTTCGAGCTCGCATGATCAAACGATAAGTCTGATCGCTACGAAACTTGAAATCCTATAATAATTCACTATTATAGATCGATGAAACTGGTTTTTTTCGAAATCCAAGATAGTGGCCAAAATGGCTGATTTTCACGTTAATTAAATAAATTATTATTAAAATGATTTAATCACTTATATGTTCTAATTTAAAAGTTAACCATTTTCATCATTCTTGATTACATAGAAATTTATAATCCTTTAAACTTAAATTTTCCATGTTAATTCCAAGGTTTAAATGTTACATTAATTTCAGCGTTCGATTACAATTGTAATAAAACCCCAGTTAGTTACATTTTAATTTCAATTAAATTCCTTTATTTCGATTTACACTCTTATTATTGAATCACTATTATCTCATGAATATAATTAACATAAGTTTACATCTTATTATACTACTATTCTACAGTTATCATCTTTTACCATATTAATTATAATATTTCAATTTCATTAATTCCATTAATTACCAATTTAATTCCTTATTTATAATTATAACCAAATTAACTTTACAATTATTTCGATTGATTGAAATTACATAAAAATAGTTGTCAAATACATTAAATCAACATTATTAATCATATTCTAATTATTTTTCTCATAAATAAATCATAAATTTTAATTTCTTCCAATATTAAATTCTAAAATCTTATTAAATTTAATAGTTTTAATTATCAAAAATTACGGATCGATACAATGGTATTCCTTGGACATCCAACTGCCTTGTCTAGACTGAGCATGAATAAGAAGACTTCTCCATCAACCATTCTGCCTTGCTTCAGTGCTCTTCTCGTCTAAATCTATCCTGTGAGTTGTAATGAGGAGGGGGTCGGAATAACGTTCTGATGACTAGAAAATTTCATACTTTATCGAAAAAATCTATACCAATAGGTTAGGATTTTGGCTTTGAAATTATGAACATATAATTTAGACTGATATTCAAAGCTACTGTAAAAGTTTGAGTGAAAAAGATTAAATTTCGAATTTATATGATTTTTGCAAAGTGGGTATATGTAAACTGAGATTTACAGATCTGAGTTTAAAATGGTCGCTCCTATCCAGCCCTATTCTCTGCATTAGCAGATAGTATTTGTAACGATAACGAATTTTGCCCGCTCGAAAATCAACATCCATACTTTACATCGTATTCGAATGCCGTAGATTCGACCGTTCAAATCCGAGTCGCCGGAGCTTATAACACAGTTAGGTAAATAACACAGCAAAATAAAAATAATAATACATTGATATGCAATATCTGATACAACAGAGTGATACAATGAATATCAATATACATCAGAGATATGATACAACAAATAGCAGCGGAAAAGAAAACGATAACATCAGCAGCGGATAATCTTCATCTCCAAAGCAACAATCCAGAAATAGCTCGAACTCCAAATAACGATACACCAAGATAAGCAAGTGCAGTCCGATCCAAAGACTGAACTAGCTCCAGATAATCTACTAAACCTGACTATCTGAAAAACCCAACTCTAGACTACTCGTGTAGAAAAATTTTGAGCATCCAGAGTTTAGGAAAAAACAATAAACTCCGGATCAGTCATGGGACTAGTGTGAGCAACAAAAACAGTTTATCTTTAAAAACAAATAGCAAGAGAATTTTAAAGTCAATTCGCAATGCTTTTGGGAAAATAAAACTACCATAAGACCTCCCGCCACACACACAATGCAAACGCAGAATTGGAGGAGATTTCTTCTTATGATAGTCAAAGATGCTTACTACGCAAAATCAAATCATTTTGATATTATTATTAGTGCATAGTGTAGAAAAATATTTCGAAAGTAGAATATAAATCTTAGCCAACATACGACCAGTATTGTATGCCTACTATAGCCACCATCTAAACAGTGGTGACCACCGTACGTAAATGGCAGGTTCTACAACTAATACCGTACAAAGTTCGTATTTGGAAGATGGATTTCCAACAAATGGTCGGGCAAAGGAACTTCCCAAGTAAAATAGAACGCCTCTAGAGCGACGTTCCCGGATCCTAACCGGATCTCTGCTATACAAGGCCGGGTTACCTCTAGCTGGGTAACTACTGACACGAGTATGCCACCTCCCGGTCGTTTGCGACCTTTATCCGAGGTACCTCTAATCCAACAACCACAAAGCAATCACAAAGTAATAGATTCGCAGCAACCACAAAGTAAGTATCTGGGCTCCATACCATGATACCACTCATAATCCAGAAGGAAATGACATACACTAAGGGGGCGCTATCCCCTAATAACCTTGCTGCCACGATTCCTGTTTCGACCATACCGGGTCGTGAGGTTCGACGAAGTCTCGTCCACAAAGCTACGCTTTGTCACAAAGCCATGCTTTGGGTCAACAGATGATCAACCTATGATCACAAAGATAAATGATCAAACAAATGATCATATCACAAATGATCAAACACTGATCATCACACAGCAACACTCAGCATGCCACATTACCAAATTGGGAGTATATCGTTGATAAATTTCAACTACATAGCCTCTGAGCTCGTACGTCTCAGAGAAGGGTGTTAAGCTAAGAGAATAAATTCTCCGCCACCAACAGAAATGTATTTGAAAGAAATCGGCTTTATATCTCAAAGTGTAATGTCAGACATGTAACCATACAAGTCTGTTCCGGGTTCGAATAGAACCGAAGGCACTTCCAAAGAAGTCCTTGCAAATCCGGATAATTTTCTAATCACGTCCGGACTTCCCATCAAAAAAAGAGTGATATAAATCTCTATACCGGCGCGACTCAGTGCAGAGACATTCGACAGGTTGTCCTTTCATTTTCGAAAATATCCGGTCTTCAACACCGGTCTTCAAATGCTATCCATATACGACGTATCACTTATTCGGAATGGGTTATGTGACACAAAGGTCCTCTCCCGGCTGAACCGAATAGTGAGCGTAATATTCAAAAACAAATGGATATTGGGATTCCAATTAAGTCACAACTTATTACCCAAACTTCTCTTTTCAAATGGTTTAACAAATTACCATTTCAAATCTTTTAAAACAAAAAGATTCATTTTATCAACCTTCACAATTTAAACAATTTCCATACTTTAATCTTTTAAACAAAAGATTCATACACAGATTTTCCAATCAATATTTTCATTTCAATTTGAATAACTCGTTAAATCTTTAAAACAAAGATTTAACTCATAGCTTTCAAAACAATTTCATTTCGAATGGGTTAAACAAAACATCATTTTAAACCTGTTAAAAATAAACAGATTTAATTCATAGCTTTCAAAAAGAATTCATTCATAACTTGGAAAAACCATTTTTTTATTCAATCTTGAAATTCCTTTAATTAAACTGGAATTTCATTTCTTATCTAAAAGCTTTTATTCTTTTTAAAACAAACAGTTTTCATTTTGGAAATCTGATTCATCTATACGAGTTAAAAATTCTTGGGTTAAATCCAAATTCTCAAAATTTTACTTTTACAATGGTTTAACTTCATATAAACACATTTATATCATCTTTAATCCCTAGTTTCAAATCATAGGATTCAATTTCAAATATTGAATTCAAATTTAAATCAAATTAATTAAATTTCAAACTCAATCAAGTTATTCGAAAATAAGTTTCATCTTTGAAATTCCTTTCAAAAGCTTTTCACATTTAAACCCAAATTTCTAATTTCAAAATCAATTGAAATTAAAATTTCAATTTCAAAAACATCAAATTTAAATTATCTGTGACTTAACCGATTTCCACGTGAAATCCATAATTGTGTGTGTAAGAGTGTAGTCCAGGGGTTTAACACAATAGTGCAACACAATGAATCATCACAGATCAAAATACAGGATATAGTTGATAAGCGATATAACTATAACGCTTATCGTTCATGCACAGATCATAGATATATAAAAATCACAGATAATAAATTACATCACAGATAATTTATCACAGATCACAATACAATCAGGGTATGTATCACAAAGCATCATATATCAGGGATATCAAACAATTCAACATTCCATAGAATCCAAACATTCATAAGTAAGGTCAAGCATTTAATAATCATTTATAAATAGGATTAATTAATCGTTTAATTCTAATTAATTCAATTTAATTTCCAGTTAAATGAATTTATTATCAAATTCTGATTGATTAATTACAAATCATTAATTACCAATTTATCTAATGATTTTCTTAAATTAATTAACTTGACTTAATCAAAATATCCATAATTAATTACAATAAGTGATTAATCCTGAATTACTTTTAATTAATCTCTAATTTTAAATTAATCTAAATCATTAATTTATAAATTAAATAATTATTCTTGATTATCTTATTAGTTAAATCACTTAATTACCTTAATCATTTTTAAGGTAATCTATTCCTTTATTAATGATTTAATTAATATTAATGTGTAGAACATTACACTTTTGAATTTAAATTTAAATTACATTTTGAATATAAGATTCAAAATGATTTACCATTTAAAACCTTAACTTTGAGTTTAAACCATTGTTTAAATGATGCTTTCAAACTTTAAATTAAATTTTAAAATTCAGAAAACTGTTAGGTTTTTATAAACCTAAAAACCAAACATTTAAATTATTTAAAACTTTATTTTTATTTCATATTAGAATTCAAAAGTGAATTTAAATCCTCATTTCAAACTGTATTTAAACTTTGTTTAAATCTAGTATACAATTTTTAAATTCCACTTAAATTTGTTTTAAAATCTCAAATTTGCTATCAGGTCTTTTTTTTTATAAACCTGAAACAAACAACTATCCCGAGGCAAATAGAAACTGCTTCGAGTCATCATCCCTTCTGCTTCGAGTCAAGTATTCGAATTACCCAAGAGTTTCTCGAGTTCAAACCCTGCAACCCCTAATTCAATCAATTTCCAAAGAACTGTACCGTGAACTAGAAAATCAACGTACACGTGCACGTGCACGTCACCACGCCGCCTCTCCAGTGGCCATCGCGACCTTCAGCCAGTCGCGCTTCACCCCTACGCTCGAACCCAAAGTTCGATTCGACACCAGGAACTCAAAATCGAAAATTCGATAGTTCGAGCCAAAACCTGGAAACAGCGAGACCACATCAACCCAAAACCTGTCATTGCTTCGAACTCGCCGCCTCGACCACCGTTCGCCACCAAACTCCGGCCGCAGCTTCGCCTACGACCCATCCACCATCCCTCCAAGCCTGATAGTACTCGATCAATCCTAGGATGAGAACAAACGAAAGAAACCCGGTGCCTTAAAACTAGGTTTACAAAATAAAAACGATCGCCACCGTCTCCTCCGTCACCGATGCTACCTCCGCCTATTTTTCCTACCTCTACCATAGGCTTCTCCGCCACCTCGAACAACCCCGTCTCCTCCAGATTGACAGATCGCATGAATTTGGCCAAAACACAAATTCTGTTCATCATCAAACTGCTACTCAATCTCAACACTAAAAATTTCCAAACATATCTTAAAAATCATCATTTAAGGTAAGGATTCATACTACATACATGAATCAATGTTTTATTAAATTCGAAATTTTCAGAAATTTGAGTATCATCTGTAAATTTAATTCTTCTTCTTGAATACGTTTTACTTCATAAAATTTATTTTTAGCTCTCAGATCTTACTTAGATACATGTTTTTGCTTTAGATATTAAAGCTTAAAAATGATTTAAAAGGTAGGAATTGAATTGATTTCTATTTGGTTTCAATCCTGGACCATAGAACAGAGAAGAAGTATACATCGCAGCACTGTCAACAACATGTTCATATATTCAGTGTTAAAATGAGTAAGATATCGAAGCATTAAAGTCAACATAAGTCATACACTGATTTTAATTAACTTAAGTTGTTTTACTCACCTAATATTATTTGATTTAAAACAGAGAGCCTGTATTTGCAGTCATATACACACAAACATTTCATATTTTCCAGGCATGCAATCATATTTCACTCTCATACAAACCATATCTAAGTTATTATCATCACAGATTCAAGGAAATGAAGAAGTTCAAGTTTAAGGAAAGAAGTTTGCTCACCTGTCAAAAAAGAACAGAGGAGAAGAGCCGAGCTTTTAGTTTTTAAATCTGAAACTTTGCTTGATATTGATTTGATCTTCATCTCCAGGTTCGAAGGCTTTAAAATTACTTTTGTTTTTGAATTCTATTTTTCTGGTTTGTTTAAAATAAGATCATAGATCCTTTTCCTTTGGAGGCTGATAATATTTTGTGATGGCATGCTATATTTGACAGGGATGATGTTATTTGTTTATACAATAGGTATGGCTGGTGATGTTTGGAGTTATGGGCTAGAGATATGTTGCATTAAATGCTTTGCCTTCTTTTACTTTATTTATGTCTTTGTTTATTGCAGCCATACTTGCTTGTCTCGGCTGAAGACATTATGGTTTGGTTTCACACTTGCTTGATTTAATTTACAGGCTTTTGTATTTGTTTTATACTTGTGCTTTTTGTTAGCTTGTTTCCTTTGCCAGGTTGCTTTTTCTTTCATGTACAAAGATAGATTACTTTGTGTTGAAGTGATGTTGCATTTCTACATATGTTTGTTTCATACCTGCATGTTTATATTTTGTCTTGCCTACACATTTAAATAAAAGATGTTTATATTTTTACTTTGTTTTATTATTTCCTTCTTTATTTTCATTTTGTATGTACATAGATTTCTTTTAATATGTTGTTATAGTTTACCAAGTTTGTTTACTTTATGTATAATTTATAAAGTTGTTTTAGTCGGATTCTTATACTTCATTTGCTCATTATTTACTTTTTTTTATATTTATCTTATATTTCTGACTTAAATTATCTATTATTAATATTTTTACTTTAATACCAATTATATTGTATTTCTCTATATATATTTATTTTAAAATCCATCTACTTGAAATTTAAATTCAAATTAATATATACTTATATATAAAATTTCAAATTTACTCATATATACATATATATTCACATATGTATACAATATTTAAATTTAAATGATTTAATATCTTTTAAATTTGGATTCGGGGAAACTCGAATCAATTTATCAATTGATTTTACAATTTTTATTCAAAAACTTATTTAATTATCAATTTAAATTAAATTAAAATCTAGGGTCGTTACATATTACCTAGTAATACTCTTTATTAATGTAGGTCTCGGGGTGCTAGTAGAATAGAGTCCATATATTTCAAAAATGGTTTAGTGAAAACCGTTCTCCAAAACAATGAAAACTAAGAAGGATCTCAAAACCGATAACTTGAATTCAATACAAATTCAATTCAAATTTATCCCAAAATCAATTCAAATTCCATTTAAATTTGAATTTCAAATTCTCCCAATATAGCTAGCCTACTGATATGTATATTCTTTTGACTCACTTGTATATTGTGGTTGCTATACCACTTGACATGTATCATTTTGTATACTCTGTGATGTATATGTATATGTATATATATGTGATGATCTACTGTTCTGTGATGTGTTTTGCATTCGAGTTGTTGTATTTTGTTCTGATAGATCCTATAGCCACCTATGGTTTTGTATTAGGTATTTATTGGATATGTCGATCCACTTGAGATAGAAAAAAATGGCATTTATCGACGTATTCAATATATATTTAAGACAAGGCTATAGATGGTCGCTCCTATCCAGCCCTATTCTCTGCATTAGCAGACGGTACTACCCAGTAATACTCTTTGTTAATGTAGGTCTCGGGGTGGGGCATTACAGCTTGGCACGAATTTATACCGGTTGGTTTCCATTTAAATGCCATGTCTATTATTTATGGCTAATCCGTTTAATTCTATATGTGTGTACGATATATTTACCTTAACCTTCTCCAAGTTATACAATACATATATATCGTTATGTACACACACATACACATACATACATACATACATACACACACACACATACATACATATATATATATATATATATTCTAACATTTCTCTACCCAAAACCCCGGCCACTTAATACTTCTTAAATATGAAGCGGACCCGTCACATAGTCAACGCTAGTCTATTAGTTTTAGCTACAGAGACCGATGACTCCTATATATGGCTTTATGATATAATATATAATTTAATTATCATACCACTACCGCAACTCAAAGACTCATCTAAGAGTTAACTAGCCCACTTCCACTAAACTAATTTTTTAACTATCTATTATGAGGTCGATGTGTACCCCATATGGATTCTGCACTAGAAGGAAGCAAAATACATTAAGGCATACTCCGAGTCTTTTACCACTGCTCGCTTGGGATCGTTGTGCGTCAAATCCTATATGCCAAACCTACTATTTAATACTGGTACCAACTATTGACATAGCCTGCCGATCCTCCACATCTGATATCCCTATTTAGACTAAAATAAGTAAGTCAAGGAAATGTCCCATTTAGTTACTTATTGCTTTTTATTGGATACAAAGCAGACCGCATTTCCCAAAACGTACTGGACCATTTAATACTTCAAATCCAAGACGAACCCCTAGAGTATTTTTCCCCTTCTTATCTACAATGTGTATTTCGCATGGGCCCTATAGTTGATGATGTCCCACATCAATAATAAGTGTACGCAACTGCTGGTAACTTCTGAGTGAATATGCAGACTTTTGTTGTGTAACTCCACTGACCTCGCATCCAACCTACCAAATCAAATTAACCACCCTAAGTTTTAATATTAGGCTAAGCCCATTAATCTTTATTAGTATATTTAAAGCTATATAATTTACCATACTGAAAATTATACTGCCTTAAAATATTTAATTACTGCCTAACATGTTTATTTATTATTTCTATAAATGTCATTTTGTTCGTACTAAATAATTATTATCTTAACTGGACATTTCCTAAAGATGCTTATTTATTCATTCTAATTTTACTTATTATCCCTTCCTTATCTTTCCATAATTATCCTACTAATCTCCTTAATCAGTCTTATTAATCCATCTATAACCCATTTAAATTCTTGTAACTCTCAATTTATTGCACATTTATTACTTATTAATTTTGAAGTCACAATCTTTCCATATTTATTTCCTAATCCTATCATTCATTACGCAATCTATTCTAACGTTCTAATTATATTTAATGTAAATATTTGCATGTATTATGTTGTATTAATTATGTTTTTATTTTTAATATTTAGCGTGGTTATACGTATTTATATATTTATTCTTTTATATTCTTGTTATTCATCCTTAACTAGAATATTCATTTCCATATTTTAATCCATTAGAATTATCCTTCCAAAAATATTTTTCGTTATAACTTTCCATAAATTAATCTAAAATAAGAGATTCGCTTCGTTTGAAATTACAAAGAATTATTTATTTCCTTTTCATATAAATAGACAATGTAGATTTCGAAAGTAAATCCATATTTTACGCAGCTCTTTTCCTTTCTATGTATATTCCATGTCAATTCAAACGCTGCACTTTTTTATGTGATTAAGAAATTAGACAAACTTATAGGGGTTAAATGGGTAATATTTCTAACAAATTAAAGTACATAAATTCACGTTCTAATAGAATTAGGGCAAATCTAAATTATACTAACTCTTTACAACCCAGTTGTAGATCTGAAATAAATTCTACATCTTTATCTATATTCAACTTTTAATAACTTGGGGACTAATTTCCAGATCCGGATGTAAATAATATTCCTATTCAATCTTCCTAATTTGCAGTATATGCAAGCAATGTTTTATGCATTAAATTCGAGTCTGCAACTCTTAGATCTTTATTTAGGCATAATAATCAAATAAAAATCCAATGAAATAAATTCTAATGTTATAAACAAATTATAATTTCTCACTCACATTTTGAAGCTCTCTCCAAATCTTCAAGATCTGAATCTGATCCTTTGATTTAGCTACATCTCCTTTTTAATCCAAAGAAATATGTATAAAACGATATATACATACTATTAGAATTACAGATTTGAGAAGAGATTTGGAGTTAAGGGGAATATAGATTTATAATATTGAAAATTACCTTTTTATTATGCAACGTTGATTCGCTTCTTTTCTTCTTCTTTTTATTTTCCGCTATTCTCTAATTTGTATAAATACAAATTATTTTATAGTTATGATGAATAGTGGAGAAGAGAAAACAACAAAGGTTTGTTGCTTCAATCAGAAAATACGAGAAGAGAAGTGAGGTGTTAAGCCTATATTTATAGGCGCTCGAATCAGTCGTATCCATTAGATTAAAATTATCAAACTCGGACCATTGGCCAAGATTCAAACTCTTGCCCTCGTGGTTCGACCGATCGATTACACCCCGATGAGCGATCGACCAGCCTATGATGTATGGTCAACCGATAGGTCCCGGTTATTAATTATATTTATTGCTCCTTTTGTTTTCTAATTATTTCGTCCCGAAATCTTTAAACGCTCATAATTTCTTCGTTTAAACTCCGATCGCGAAACTCCAAATATGAAAGTTGCTTAGAAAATTGCTACGAACACAATGGTGCAAGTTTTGTGATCATATTCCATCGTTTACTCAAGTTCTATTTTTGGAACTTATTAATTATTATTTAATTAACGTAAATTTTACGGGGCGTTACACTCTTCCCCCTTAAAAGAATTTCGTCCCCGAAATTACTTCAATGATTAAACCATGGGGTATTATGCACAACCATCTTAAACTATTCAACCAACTAGTATACAACAAGTTTTGCAGCCAAACATGTACAAGTGTGTAGTTTATCACAACATAGAAAACATGTATGCATAATGATTCTAAATTGGACCCTCCTATATGAATGCATTCTTTTAAAAATATTTTTTTTTTGAAAATATGATGTAAACAACCTTATATATTGGCAGTTCTATATGTATGCAGGTTTTGAAAAACCTTTTTCACACAATAATTTCCATACTCCTACGAACGGAAGCATGATTCAACCAATTTTGCATCCAATTCCTACCATCCAAAAATCTAATACATCGAATTTTTGTTCCCTAATGTTCACTTCTATGCCCAAAAAGGAATTTAGTTGGAGAATTTTATATTCATGCCACCCTATTGGGTACCAATCTCGTTGTACATTGGAAATTTTCTCGTTGCCCCAGATTTACTCAAACAAATTCCATGTACAATAAGCATAAAGAGGCTTGTTTCAAGCTCTAAAACTAAATTGAATCCAAAATGGATTCTCATACGTCGTTGACAAGGTATATAACTAGAAATTCCTAGGCTAAACGGTTTTTCCTTTGTTATCATCTACGCTTACCCTAACGTCAGTTTTAATGCACCGCTAAATTCATATCTTCTAACCGATTGCTCTTCCCTATGCCTAGTATGTGGCCTTTGAAAATAAAAATTCCCATAAAAAACTTTTCCACTTATTTAACCAAATTTCCGCATCGTTTGAAAAGTCAACTTCTAAAAACATTAATACAGCATTTTATTTTAAAATATTTGGACAAAAACTTCCAAAGATTATTTGAATGCAAAATTTTCTTATTGTTTTTTCTAAACATTTGCCTTCTTTATTTTTAATAAATCAAGCCACATTGCAACGTAGTCGGAATTCAGAGCCATGTCGGGACCTTGGAATAGGCATAGCATGGCGGCCCAATCTCGTGCTTTGGCACCATTGCTCGGCTCGAATCTCTCGAAAATCGGCCTGGACATATCAGATAGCGACTAGCTTGGACTTTTGATATCCTTCGGCACCCTATCCTTGCTCTACCTCCTGCTTCGACCACTTTTCTACTGCTGGTGACACAATCTCAACTGGTGGCTCATGGATACTCATTTTCCATAGAGAAGCTCTATCAAATGGGGTATGGACTTTCTTCTGGACTGGCTCTCCATGGAGGTTCACTCCTTGTCGTCTAATGACACGAGTGAAGAGATGCCAATATGGAAAGTAGCTCCGTGGAGTACCAACTCCAAGACTAATACAATTGCTCATGATAGCATGAGCCTAATTGATAGTCATACCATCCGATGGCATAGGTGGCCTTTTGCACAAGCAAGTAAATCTGATCGAAGCTCCCCATTTTCAGAATGATGTTCTGATGAACTATGCGAACGACGAGACGACTATAGGTCTGACTTCCAGACATCGATATCTCTAGAAAAGATCCGCTATAGAATCTCTAGATCAGTCATCTCAACATCCTCCAAGACTGCTCCCTCCGCGACTATCCCCAAAATCTCACTGAAATCATCGTCGAACAGATCAATCTCAACTCCCTTCACTTCCGACCGGAGATTACTGATATTTTCATCAAAGTTGTATAGAAATGAACGTCAAATAGCCTCATGCAACGTGGGTAGTAACCCACTCAAAAGTGTCGTGGAGGAGGATTGGTGCTAATCATGCCACCGTGAGCTATTCCTCGAGTCCAAAGTAGCGAAATCTCCAAATTTAACAGATCGTCCTTGGAGAAAGGTGAAATTTACTAAGGTCAAGTAAACAGAGATTTTTCGGTCGTTCCTGTCTAACCAAGCAATCACTTGAGAAGTGAGACCTGAATGGCGTGAGGAAGAACCGATGGTTCAGGGTGGTGCCATGGACTGAGTAAGGGTTGGGGAGGAGAGATTGGGTTCAGATCTGGAGAGGTGGAGGGGTTAGATCTGTATGCTCGGTTGGCGCTTTGGGTGGGGAAGCTCGACTGCTGCTGGGGAGGATTTGCTACAGGAGGAGGAGGGTAACACGTCGCTTGTTGTGGGGAGGAAGAAGAAGCGGTGGTGCTTCATTTGGCTGGGGGAGGGTGAGGGGTTCGGTTTGAGAGAGAGGAGGGAAACAATGAAATGAGGGCGGTTGAACATGGATGCAACTATATGTCCCATTCGAGGTCCGGGTGGCGCTTTAAACCCGAAAACCGATCGACCACTCTAGGGTTACCGATCGACCGCTAGGGGTCGATCGGTCGTCGAATTTCAGGAACAGAATGAATTTGGACCCTATTCGGGTCGGGTTAATCAATTAATAATAATAATAATAATCATCATCGCTTCGCACCGTCTTCTTTGATCCGACACAATCCGAACTATCCCAAAAATTTCTTGTCCTCTTCATGACGGTGCCCTAGCTTATTGTCTAGCTCTTCGAACCTTTTTCCTCTATTACTCGCAGTACTCCCAAACTATACTACTTCGGCCATCAACATCTTCAAAAATCCGAAAATATTTCAGCTTTTATTCTCCGTATATCCTTTATACGGAACTATTCCTCCTATTTGCTGGTGGGTTTTTTTACACTTCCTAACTACATACCCCAACTGAATTAAGTGTCATTTCTATTTTATCCACCCTTTAAAAGAGGATTTTAAAAAACTTCCAATTTTTATAAACGGAAAAAATTGTCGAGCTATACATATGCTCATTTTAATTTGTTTCTAAAAATAAGAAAGCCTTTTCCACCCAAAAACCTTTTTAAACCAAAATCAAATTTTTATTTTTACCATATATTTAAGAATTTCAAAACTTACATCTTTTCCAAATAACCCTTTTTAAAATTAAAATAAAATTTTCAAAACTCTCTTACTTTTCAAAATAACAATTTCCAAATAGTCCCTTTGAAAAATCCTTTGAGAAACCCATTCAAACATTTTAAGACATTTTCGAAATATTTTATCAAATTCTCTCACTTGGGGTCGGACTAAGAAATGGACTTTACTCCTTTTTGATAAAATCTGGTTTGTTATCTTGTGGTAATTAATGAACATTCTCCGCGAGAACTTGCCTCCTGATGTTTATGACATATAGACTCTTACTTCCCACTTGTCTGGATAAAATGTGCATCTTCAACTGTCAATCCATCAAAATCCACAATCATATGGTAATTATGTCTCAACAATCAAGTCAAACACCATCTAACCTCCAGGATCTTTCCATGCGTCGTGCTCATGCTCTTCTAGGTTAACGCCTTAGGTGTAGCCAACGCTTCGTAGAGTAATTGGGGTAGGTGCATAATTTTTAACTCTATAAAAATTCCTTACTCATAGTCGCCTCGCTTATCCTTTCGAAATATAGTCGCAACTACTATATAGTTAGTATTTATAGAGTTCGGTGTATAATATATATAGGTAGAAAAATACAAATACGTTCTCTTAGGATATCCTAATCCCTATGATCGACTAACTTAGACTCTGATACCAAATGCAACAACCAACACCTTAATGGGCCCGAATTTTGATAAAATCGAAACCAAAGTCCATTAGAGTACGGATCATTGGTTTTGGTAACCTATAACAAACAAGAGTATATCAAAGATCGATCGACCTAAACTCACAGCGGAATAGAAAATATAGAAGGATATAAATACTGACTGAGGCTGCTACCTTGGAATCAATGGTATTCATTGAACATCCAACTACCTCGTCTAGACCGAGCATGAATAAGAAGACTTCTCCATCAACCGTTCCGCCTTGCTTCAGTGCCCTACTCCTCTAAATTTATCCCGTGAGTTGTAATAAAGAGGGGGATCGGAACAACGTTCGGGTGACTGGAAATTTCATACTTTATCCACACAAATTTATACCGATTGGTTCCCATTTAAATGTCATGTCTATTATTTACGGCTAATCCGTTTAATTCTATATGTGCGTATGATATATGTACCCTAACCTTCTCCAAGGTGTACTATACATACATGCATATATATCCCTATGTACATATATATATTCTAACATTTCTCTACCCAAAATCTCAGCCACTTAATACTTCTTAATATGAAGCGGGCCCTTCGCATCGTCAATGCTAGTCTATTGTTTCTAGTTATAGAGACCGATGACTCCTATATACGGTTTATGATATAATATATAATTTAATTGCCATACTACTACCACAACTCAAAGACTCATATAACAGTTAACTAGTCCACCTCCACTAAACTAATTTTTCAACCATCTACCATGAGGTTCATGCACATCCCATACAGTTTCTATACTAATAGGAAGCGAAACCCATCAGGGCATAATTCGAGTCTTTACTACCGCTCATTTGGGATCGTTGGACGTCAAAGCCTATATGCTAGACCTACTACTAAATACTGGTACCAACTACTGACATAGCCCGCCGATCCTCCACAGCTACCATCCTTATTTAGACTAATCTAAGTAAGTCAAGGAAATATCCCCTTTGGTTACTTACCACCTTATTAGATATGAAGCAGACCCGATTTCACAAAACGCACTGGGTCATTTAATACTTCAAATCCGAAGCGAACCCCCATAATATTTTTCCCCTTCTTATCCGCAAAGTATATCCTTTTCCACGGGTCCTATGGTTGATGATGTCCTACATCAATAACTGTACAAACTGTTGGTATCCTCTGAGCGAATGGGCAGACTTCTGTCATGTAACTCTACTGACCTTGCATCCTAGCCTACTAAATCAAATTAACCACCCTAAGTTTTAATATTGGGCTAAGCCCACTAATCTTTATTAGTATATTTAAGGCTACATAATTTACCATACTGACGATTATACTGCCTTAGAATATTTAATTACTACCTAACATGTTTATTTACTTTTTTTTTTACTATTTTTATAATTGTCAATTTGTCCATAATAAATGGTTATTATCTTAACTGGACATTCCTAAAGAAGTTTATTTATTCATTCTAATTTTACTTATTATCCCTTCCTTATCTTTCCATAATTATCCTACTAATCTCCTTAATCGGTCTTATTAATCCATTTATAGCCTATTTAAATTCTTGTAACTCTCAATTTATTGCACATTCATTACTTACTAATTTTGAAGTCGCAATCTTTCCATCTTTATTTCCTAATCCTATCATTCATTGCGTGATCTATTCTAATGTTCTGATTATATTTATGTAAATATTTACGTGTATTATGATGTAATTATGTTTTTATTTTTAATGTTTAGCACGGTTATACGTATTTATATATTTATTCCTTTATATTCTTGTTAATCCTTAACTATAATATTCATTTCCACATTTTAATTTGTAAGAATTATCCTTCCAAAAAGATTTTCCGTTATAACTTTCCATAAATTAACCTAAATTAAGAGATTTGCTTCGTTTGAAATTACAAAGAATTATTTATTTCCTTTTCATTGAAATAGACCGTGTAAACTATGGAAAGAAAATCCATATTTTACACATCTCGTTTCCTTTTTATGTATATTCTTTGTCAATTCAAACGTTGCACTTTTTTATGCAATTAAGAAATTAGACAAATTTATGGGGGCTAAATGGATAAAATTTCTAACAAATTAAAACACATAAATTCATATTCTAATAGAATTAGAGAAAATCTAAATTATACTAACATCTTACAACCCAACTGTAGATTTGGAATAAATTTTACATCTTTATCTATATTCAACTTTTAATAACTTAGGAACTGATTTTCAGATCTCGGTGTAAATAATATTCATATTCAGTCTACCTAAATTACAAAATATGTAGGCAATGTTTTATGCGTTAAATCCGAGCCTACAATTCTTAAGTCTTTATTTAGGCATAATAATCAAATAAAAATCCAACGAAATAAATTCTAGTATTATAAACAAATTACATAATTTCTCACTCACTTTTTAAAGCTCTGTCCAAATCTCCTAGATTTGAATCTGATCCTTTGATTTAACTACATCTCCTTTTTAATCCAAATAAATATGTATAAAAGGATGTATATATATACTATTAGAATTACAGATCTTAGAAGAGATTTGAAGTTAAGGAGAATATAGATTGATAATATTGAAATTCACTTTTTTATTGCACAACGCTGATTCTCTTCTTCTTTTTATTTTCTTCTCTAATTTGTATAAATACAAATTATTTTATAGCTAGGGGGAACAATAAAGAAGAAAAACGGCAGAGCTGCGCTGCTTCAATCACAAAATACAAGAAGAGACATGAGGGGTTAGGCCTATATTTATTGGCACTCGAATCAGTCGTATCCATTAGATTTCTAGGCCCTTGGCCATGGTTCAAACCCTAACCACCATGGTTCGATCGATTGACTGTGCCTCTATGAGCGAACGACCGCAAGCGGTCGACTGGCCCATGGTAGGGGGTCGATCGGTGGGTCCCTGTTATTAATTATGTTTATTGCTATTTATTTTTTCTAATTATTTTCATTCTGAAATCTTTTAACGCTCGTAACTTCTTCGTTTGAACTCCAATCATGAAACTCAAAATATGAAAGTTAACGCAATGATGTAAGTTTCGTGGTAAGATTCCATCGCTTAGTCAAATTTCATTTTTAGAGCCTTATTAATTGTTAATTTATTAACGTAAATTTTGCAGGGTGTTACACGGACCCTAATTTGGTATATTCACTACACCTATACGCGAACGTATAATCGCATAGGTCCTATAGTTGGAGATGTCTCGTATCAATACAATGTATATACAACTATTAGTAGCCTCTTTCGATGGGCAGACTTCTATTGTGTATGAAAGTGTACGTGCAGTACTAAGGATCGTGTAATATGGTATATAAATGCGGAAACTGAAAATAGCAGTAAAATAAAAATTAAAGTAAGCACACCAGGAATTTTTATACTGGTTCGAACTTCCTGTTCTACGTCCAGTCCCAGAATACCCTCTGGATTTAAACTAAATCCCTCACTTAACCCGGAGGAATAGGTATACAACACCTGAGCAGCCGAAAAGGAATTTTTCCGCCTCAACAGCCGAAGAGGACTTCAACTTAATATAAATAACTTGTTGACGAATGTGTTCTGAATAACACAGATTATCTTTTGATAGTACAATTCTCCTATAATCAAATCCTCAAGAATATATAGTGTGTGTGAAGATTTAGAAGGAGGATAATCGCGTAGAATCGAAGTATATGAATTAATTCAGGGATTCTAGCGATATTGAATGAGAATGAATGCTTTTATTTGAAGAAATAAATACAGAATAGATTACAAAATTATAAACAAGAATCGGTAATTGTAGAAGTGAATTAAACATGTTTATATAGTTGTAGAATAGTTACAATCTTTCATGAAGAGCTTCAATCAAAAGTTGTGACCATATCTCTTGGATTGAAGGTGATTCCTCTTCACAAACGATCGCAACTCTTCAGAAAAATAGCCGTTATTTCCAGGTCAGTTGACTGAAAATTCTGGCCGATCAGCTGAGTTTAAAATCATGCACAAAACAGTGCATATCTGTGCACTAACACAGGTTCGGTCAGCCGAGTTTACTGGTCGGTCGACCGACCTGCTGTTATGTGCAAAGATCACATTTTTTCAAGTATAAAACAATATACAACTATTTGTATGTGTGTGTGACTACTTGAGGAATGATTTTAACAATATTCTAAGACTCAATATAATAAAATATTCATACTAATCTCTGGATTGTAGTCTTGTCTCCTTTGTAGTGCACTATATACGTTTATTCTCTTTTTGTCGCCTTTGTATAGTATTCTTTTTGTAGTTCGTCTTATGATCTCTGAAGCTTGTGTCATGAAACAAAACCCATGAATCAACATTCTTCTCCTTTTTGATTGATGACAATACTTATGTGACAAAGTAGTATATACATATATATTGTAATTCTCCCCCTGAATATATAGCGACTTTTCTGCAAAAACTTGTTAGCTTTCATATATTTCTCCCCCTTTGTCATCGATAAAAAGGAATACTTATGATACATAAAATGTAAAAAAGAATACGAAACATGTATTAAATTTAGGAACATAGAATTAAATTTACATACCGAAACAAAAAATGTTAATGATACCATTACTTAAAAAGTCATAAAATAGAAATATTGTTCACAATAAAAACAGAATACTTGAAATAATCCAATAGCAAGACAAAAAACAACAAGATCACTCCTCACCCTCGTCGGTATCCCAATATTCTGGACGAATATTTTCATCAGGAGGAGCTTGTTCTTTACCACGACGCTGAGTATGAGAAGTATGAGTTCCTGATGTTTCGGAACTTGTATTCTCCGAAGTTGACCAAGAGAAATTAGGTGCTGGTCTTTTTCCGGGAGCAAGATGAGAGGTACCGGCTTCAGAAGTGCATGACAAAGCATCCCAAAGATTAACAAAGAAGCCTTTGATTTTCTTGAATCTTCCATCTATTTTCCGTAGACGGGCATCTAAAGCTAATTGATTTCGAGCCAAAAGATCAATAGTCGCTTCCGTACCAAGTCCGGGAGTTGGTCTTTGAATTGTGGATTGGCGAGTTAAGCGTTCCGTAGAATGAGTGGTTGGTTGTGGTGTGGAATGGCTATGGCATAGTTGATAGGAGTAGCACGCCATTGGTCAAATTTTATAAATCTTGGTGGAGCATCCGGCAACTTCATTAATTTAATGGTCCTTGAATCAAAATGATGAACTTTGGTAGTTTTGGATTCTGGAGCATGTACGACTAAGTCATTGATTAATCTCATTATATATTGTCCATAGTAAATATGAAGCATCTTGCCTTGGTTAAATGAGAGAAACTCATCCATAAGTAATTGTGCCCAATTGACTCGAACATTCCCACATATAGCATATAATGCTTTAAAATTTTCAGGATACACTAAGTGATAAGAGCCGCCTCTTGGAACAATGGATTTCATCATGAATCGATGAAAAGTCTAGCTTTTGCTCAAAGAGATGATGTTTGTCTGAAATCTATAGCATCATCTTTGAAAAAGAGATGGCTTATTTGGTCGTGTCTCATTACATTGCAATCCACATCATGTAACGATATTCCACCCGGTCGAGCATTCAAAGTATGATTTATTCTATCTAGTGAAAGGAAAATTGCCGTACCACATACCGACGTCCAAACACAATTTTTAGTGTTTCTAGGAGGATTAACTAGGTTTAGGTTAGTAAGAAATAATTTGACCATAATGTGGTTAATTTTCAAATTGTTCTTTCTATGGTCAAGAAAGTGTCAAGCCCACTTTCAATTGCGGCATGTTCAATACCGTAAGAAGAGAAATTGGGGTAACTTACGAAGGATTCCTCGAAGATCTTGGCATCTTGAAGCTTTATCCATCTTTCGAGTGCTCTATCACTCACAAGCCATGAGGCTATTTGAGAATCCACTGGAGTTGATGAAGAAGCGCTGGTAGTTTTAGTTTTCTTTCTAGGAGCCATTGATTTTGAGGAAAAATATAAAATTTGAGAAAATTTTAATGGAGTTTGGGGTAAAAATCTGAAATTGGGAAAGTTAAAATGAAGAGGTAGTTGAAAAAAGTGAATAGGTGGGTTAAATATTTGAATAAGCACCAGCAGATTTTTTGTTGTTCGGTCGACCGAAATGTCTGGTCGGCTGACCGACTCTGTTCACTGAAAGATATGAAACTTTCAAGAAGGGATTCGGCTGACCGAATCAGTTATTTCGGTCGACCGACCCTGTTGTTTTGCCCAGTTTTGCTGTTTCTGTTAAAAAATTGTATAAAGAGAAATTTTATTATTTTTGCATGATATTAATACAACTTATAGAAAATCAGCAACATATATATATATATATTAAAAAATGCTTAGCCACCGGTTGTTAATATCGACGTTCCCAAGAATTTGGAGATGAGACATTCTCTATAGGTGACCATGTAGGAGCTACTAGAGATTGAGCAGGATTTGAGGAGGTTGAGGGTCTAGATGTGGGTTTAACAATGTCTTCCTTTTTCGACGAACAAATTTTTATGGCCATCCGTTCTAGAAAGCTCAAACGTCTTGCCGTAATTTTGTGTTCATAGTATAACTCCTTTTGTAGATCCATTTGTTGCTGTTGATAGTGGTGTATCTCATCTATTTTCTGTTTAGTTGAAGGAGATATGACAATAGCATTCTTGCCTTTCTTCTTTTCCGATGTATAACCGGTATGAGTGTTCTCCCATGGTTTCTAGCCATGTCGGGGGTCTTTATCGTTGCAGCTGACATCGCCTTTACCGATGATATATCCTTTAGAGTTATCTCCAAAAGTGACTGATCCTCCATTTGAGTAGATAATATTTGACAACATTTCTTTGTTTCCAGTCGTGTGTTTTGAGCAACCGCTATCTAAAATCCATTTTCCTCTCCTTTTATGTGATACCTGCAAAAATTTATAAAAAGTTGGTATCCATTTCTTTTTAGGGTCCTAAGAGTTAGATCTTAGGAAGCCAAACCCATACGGGTTCAGAATTCCCTTTATAAACATAGTTTTTGTTATTATGAACAGTTTCCATGAACATTTTGATATGTTTATTCCTTATCAAAACATTATTTGATTTTGGAATCCATATCTTAATGGTTTTAGTGTTTGAACAAACTATTTTCTTAATATCCTTTTTAATATTATTATTAATCCTACTTTTAGCAAAATTATTCTGTTTCTTAAATCCTAGTCCATATTTATTGTTAGTGGATTGAGAATTTTCAAGTATTTTAGAAAGATTCTCTCTTCCTTTATTGAAATTAGAGACATTTTTAGAGATGTCATCAAAATTTATTTTTAGACTAGATTTTTCTAAATCTAAATCTTTAATTTTAGAATTTAAACTATTATTTTCCAAAAATAAAACATCATTTTTATTTTTCTGAATTTCTAGTTCTTCAGATATTGAAGAAATTTGAGAAGATAAGTTAGAATTTGATTGTTGAGAAATTTCAAGTTCTTCTTCTATAGATTCATTTGGCCTCATTTTGAAATTTTCAAATTGATTTTTCAACATAGAGATTTTGCTTAATTTAACTTTGTTCGTTCCTTCATGTGTTACCTTAAGTGTTCTCCAAATTTCATAACCAGAAGTGCACATGCTAACTCTATTGAATTCATTTCTATCTAATGCACAAAATAAAATATTCATAGCATTTGCATTTGATGTAGCATCTAGTTTTTGTGTGTTACTCCAAGTTGAGTATTCTCCAGTAGGAGTTGTGTACTCTCTTTGTATAACATTCCAGATATCGAATCCACTAGATTGCATATAGATTCTCATTCTAGTTGACCAATAATTATAATTTATACCATTAAAAAGTGGAGGTCGTGAAGTTGATTGACCCTCTGTGAAACTAGTATGAGTGTTAGTGTCAAAATCGTTAGTTTGTGTTGTTGCCATATTACTAGAAATAGATATCGAATAACTTTGTGACGGTTATAAGATTTCCTTGCTTTGATACCAAATGAAAGTGTACGTGCAGTACTAAGGATCGTGTAATATGGTATATAAATGCAGAAACTGAAAATAGCAGTAAAATAAAAATTAAAGTAAGCACACCAGGAATTTTTATACTGGTTCGAACTTCTCGTTCTACGTCCAGTCCCAGAATACCCTCTGATTTAAACTAAACCCCTCACTTAACCCGGAGGAATAGGTATACAACACCTGAGCAACCGAACAGGAATTTTTCCGCCTCAACAGCCGAAAAGGACTTCAACTTAATACAAATAACTTGTTGACGAATGTGTTCTGAATAACACGGATTGTCTTTTGATAGTACAATTCTCCTATAATCAAATCCTCAAGAATATACAGTGTGTGTGAAGATTTAAAAGGAGGATAATCGCGTAGAATCGAAGTATATGAATTAATTCAGGGATTCTAGCGATATTGAATGAGAATGAATGCTTTTATTTGCAGAAATAAATAGAGAATAGATTACAGAATTATAAACAAGAATCGGTAATTGTAGAAGTGAATTAAACATGTTTATATAGTTGTAGAATAGTTACAATCTTTCATGAAAAGCTTCAATCAAAAGTTGTGACCATATCTCTTGGATTGAAGGTGATTCCACTTCACGAACGATCCCAACTTTTCAG
The DNA here is from genome assembly GCA_030737815.1 of Allium fistulosum. Taxonomy (NCBI): domain Eukaryota; kingdom Viridiplantae; phylum Streptophyta; class Magnoliopsida; order Asparagales; family Amaryllidaceae; genus Allium; species Allium fistulosum. The sequence continues at coordinate 179,736,862 of CM060903.1, forward strand.
AAAAATAGCCGTTATTTCCAGGTCGGTTGTTTGAAAATTCTGGCCGGTCAGCTGAGTTTAAAATCGTGCACAAAACAGTGCATATCTGTGCACTATCACAGGTTCGGTCAGCCGAGTTTACTGGTCGGTCGACCGACCTGCTATTATGTGCACAGATCACATTTTTTTCAAGTATAAAACAATATACAACTATTTGTATGTGTGTGTGACTACTTGAGGAATGATTTTTACAATATTCTAAGACTCAATATAATAAAATATTCATACTAATCTCTGGATTGTAGTCTTGTCTCCTTTGTAGTGCACAATATACGTTTATTCTCTTTTTGTCGCCTTTGTATAGTATTCACTTTGTAGTTCGTCTTATGATCTCTGAAGCTTGTGTCATGAATCAAAACCCATGAATCAACAGTGTAACACTACCGAACTCGCATTCCAACCCATACTAATGACTATCTCATTTATAATTAATTCAAATATTGGTTAGGTCCAATAATTTACACCCATCATAAACGCATACTGTTAGGAACTGGAGATAGTGGTTTTGATGACAACAACCTTTGTAACTTATTTTATTATAACTTATATACTAACACTATTGTCTAGAAATATATGAATGTTATTATGCAGGATATATATAAGGCAGGTACTGATTATTGAAGACTGTATAGTATAAAGATCAAGAATGAAGAAATCAAGTTTGAAGACTCATTTGTATCAAGATCAAGATTTCAAGATAAGTGTCTAGTTTTGTTAAAACTTCATAATAGCATGTAAATCTTCATTACAAATTTCATTTGGGATGGAACCCATTTCTACCTTCTTAGTGGCTTACAAACCCACGACAAGTAGCTTACATACCCACGACAAGTGGCTTACAAACCCACGACAAGTAGCTTACAAACCTACGACAAGTGGCTTACAAACCCACGAACATCCTAGTTTTGTACAAGTTCTCGAGTCCTGATGTGATGAGATATTCTGTAGGAAGAAGCTTGCAAAACTACTTCAAAATGGTTTTTCAAAATGATTTTCAAAACTGCTTTTCAAAATGTTTTAGCCTTAAAAATTATCTTTTCAAATGATTTTCAAAAAGATGTTTTAGCCTTAAAATATTCTTTGTTTTTGTTTCTAAATAAACTCTTGTTTTAAACTTGGTTTGTTTTTAAAACTATCTTCTGATTTTTGAATATTCTTTTATAATATATATATACTTGAGATTTAAAATCAAATTTATATATACATTCTAAAAATATATTTTTCTACTCTTTTTTATTTTAAAACATAGGAAAATTAGTTTTTTAAACGCAACTAAAAGTTATTACCTGTTTTAAGCGTACGGTACACGCTACCATTTCTTGTTAATGGCTTGTATCATTTCCAACCATTGCTCACATAATAGTCTTATTAAAACCAGTAATCAATCACATAATCGTCGTATTCAAACCAATAATCAATCAATCACATAATCATCATATCCAAATAATTGAAAAAACACATTAATCACATCATCAAATATAATATCTGTAACCATTTTGATAATAGTTTTTCGACAAAATGAGCAAATTCACATAAAATCCATAACCATTCATAAACAAGTTTACACAACAAGTATAAACAAAATGTTATAGTATATATAACAATTAAAGCCATGTTCATTATTTGATTACTCACAATTCTTTACTACAGCTAGTCTTTACTCCAAAAAAGCTAATTACTTGTAGACAAGTTTAACAATCAGCGGATTATTATGAAACTGTTTTGCATATTTAAAGTATATTGAACACCCTTGGTTAAAGTTTTATTAAATTTAATAATTTTTATAAAAATTAGTTAACTTAGTTAATTTTTTATAAAACTTGGTTAATTTTTATAATAAATTTATTTAATTATTAAAAACTTATTAACTTAGTTAAATTCTAATAAAAGTTAATTAATTTGTCTAAATTTATTTAATTTTTATAAACATAGTTAAATTATATACAACTTAGTTAATTTTTCAAATTTTGGTTAATTTTTTAAAATTAGTTAAATTTTTATAAAGCTCGGTTAACTTATTTATAACTTTTTTTATATTAACTCAAACTTATAAATTATCTCAATTGCTAAAATTTAAAATGTTATAACTTATATTTTAATTAACTTACAACTTATAAATTATCTCAAACTTAAACTTTATTAACTTAGTTAATTTTATAAATTATCTCAAACTTATAAATTTTTCATAAACTTAATTAATTTATTATTATTATTGTAAACTTAGTTAATTTATTGTTATTATTATTAGTATAAACTTAATTAATTTTTATAAACTTATTTTTTTTTATAAAACTTAGCTAACTTAGTTAATTTTTATAAACTTAGTTTTAGTTATTATTGTTGTTATTATTATTATTATTATTAATTATAAAACTTAGTTAACTTGGTTAATTTATTATTATTATTATTATTATAAACTTGGTTAATTTTTATCAAACTATAGTTTATTATTATTATAAACTTAGTTAATTTTTTATCAAACTTACTTTATTATTATTATTATTAACTTGTTAATTTTTATAATACTTGGTTAATTTTTATAAACGTGTTTAAATTTTATAAAACATAGTTAATTTATTCAAACTATTATTTATTATTATATCTTACGGTGCAATAATATAAAGTTTCTTATGTTTAATTAGCATATTATTTTTAGGGGGAATTAATTTAAAGGACAAAAATTTGTATATTTTTAGCCTCAAGGACACGACCTCAATATTTTATCCACAAGGACAAACATTCTCCTAAAAATTATTCATAAGGACAAACATTCTTTCAAAATTATTCATAAGGACAAACATTTTTCCAAAATTGATACCGAACTAAAAACTGATACCTAAAAACTGCTACCGATAACTACAAACTGATACCTAAAAATTTAAAAACTGATACCTAAAGAAAGTTGTCCTTTAGGCTAAATTACTGAAGGTCTGTCCTTGAGGCTAAAATCCTGAGAAATTTTGTTCTTGACAATAATTTCCTGTTATTTTTATTAGTATAATTCTTATTGTTCTTTTTTTGAAAGCTAAAATTTAAATCACTTGTTTGCAACATTTGAAACATAATAATAAAAATGATCGTTGTTTTTGTTTGTCAAGGTATAACACACTGATTAATTATCAACTAACATAATTAATTATCAGATGCTTTAAGCTTTATACTTACTTCAGTAGATATTTCTATGTCATGCTTGGGAGCCGCTTCAACATGCTTACTGCACCTCTCGAGCTACCTCACTACGCTGTTCCAAGCTCATTATCCTTGACTTCATCACACAACTACTACTGCAATCAGAAAGCTCCTCACCACGCTTCAGCTATCATGACTAAGCACACAAAGTCTCCTTCATTTAAAGTGACTTTGATTAGTATAAATAAGATAAGTATTGCAAATACTAACAGATTGTGTCATCCAACCTTTGAAACATTTCATTAGTTTACCGAGTTGTAAAAGCTGGAGCTATGATACTCAAAAAGCTAAAATCATTTTGCTAGAAGAATCTATCTTCGCTGGCATCAAACCATAGTTATCCCAAGTTATAAAATAATGAAAGAAAGTTTTTTATTTGAAAATTTAATAGATGTTCGTTCTTACTGAGCAAACAATGTATCTCTAACCCAATGTATATTAGTCCAAATTAATGTATGTATAACATTATAGGCTATTTACAGATGGGTTAGAGATACATTTCATTAGTAAGCACACATAGAGTGGGCATACAGGAAGACCACCCGTGCATGATTCAAAAGAGATTTTTATTTTTAATATGCATATATACAAGATAATAGTTCCATTGCTTTGGTCTGAAACAAATACCGTACATATATGGGGGTTTGCTGCTAAGTGATACATTATTGGTTTTTGATGCCTAAAAGATTCACCTACCAGCCATCAAGCAGCACATGTGCAAGTTGACTCTGCATAACATCTGGCTGCAACGGGTTTCCTTCTTGTCCAGTCAACAAAACAAGCAAACAGTCAAATACTTGATCACTTGCACAAAATAAAATCCGTCTTTATTTTGAAACAGAGCATATAACTTTTTTAATTTTGAAATCTTCCAATAAAAAATGGTTATAACGGAGAGAAGAATCCAATCCTGATGTCTGTCTATATGTATCCATTTGAGCATATAATTTGGATTTTACATACATACATATATCTCTATATATGTGTGTGTAAGAAACGTAGAATAGTGCATATATACGTATTAACAATTGGACCAAAGGCATTTTCCTTCCTAACAAAAATGGGCATAAAGTACTTGCATGGACAATACTGGGCAATATTGAATGTTGAACTTAACGTATGTTCTCACATTATTAATTCAAGCAAATTTCTTCTTCTTATTGCTTATTTTTCCAACTCTTGTACTTCTGTTGAAAATATTTAACAGACTTGCAATTGACAAATATTCATTTTTTGATTTATGTCTCTGAATCTATAAACAAGTTCATATATAAACTACAAGTTCTGAAACTGATGTGGCTATGAGCTCATACTAACTAAATACTGCACCATTCAAAATCGAACATTTTCATGTTTCCCATCCAAATAAACTCACCTCAAGGATCAGATCCGCAGGCTCTTGCTCAAGCGCCTTCGAGACCCCAGCGTCCACAGATTTCCCCGTAGCATCTGCAATCTACGATAAAATCAACTCCTTGAAAATCAATTTCAAAATTCATTATTTTTTCCTTCAGAGAATAAATACAAAAAAACACCCACCCCAAAGATCGGATACTCAGGCACCTCTGAGACCTCAGCGACCACAGATTTCCCCTTAGCATCTGTAACCTACAGAAAAAATCAACTCCTTGAAAATCAATTTCAAAATTCATTCTTTTTCTTCTTCGGATAGTAAATACATAAAAACACCTACCCTAAAGATTGGATCCTCATGCGCCTCGGAGACCTCAGCGACCGCAGATTTTCCCTTAACAACTGCAACCAACAAGGAAAAAATCAACTCCCCCTTATAATTCTTCTGCTGAGAATACTTAACCTCCGAGTCCTCACTACACTTCAGTTTTCACATGAAGGTGGCTGAATGATTTGAACAATTTTCCATTTTTGATCAAAGGATTGAGGTATACTAAAAAGGAAAAACGTGTATTATAAGATGATGGTACTTAGTAGTACATAAATATGAATTTACTGAAGATGACCTTATATATGCACATTTGGCAATCTGAATTTGGAATTATAGTTCAGGTGGCAATTTCCATTACATGACTCGGCGCATTCATTCAATGCAACATTCCACTTCTCAAGTAGCACCTTACCATGCTCGTCACCACCTTATGCTTACATGTCTGTTCTCCACAGTGTCACCATCTCAAACTCGCTCTTCTCAGTGTTTCGTTGTTTCAGTACATGCATTTTAGTTGGAACAAATACTACATCCTACACATATATATAACTATTCTTGCTGATCGAACCACTTCTTCTATCAACGGTCTAGAAATAAGCTTATGTTTCCTTGCTTGCACTAGTTCCATTCTTTCTTCCACCGTTCCCTGTACAGTAAATAATCAAATACATAAGAAACACTACTGATATCTGAAGTAACAATGACCATCATGAAAACAAAATTTTAGTTATACAATCCAATCATTTGTGCAAAAAAGTTTCAAATTGATCAACCGCAACTGAAAATGGTCATAACAATAAAAAGCAAAGTATTAGCTACAAAGTCTTGCAGGACTCAGAATGAACAATAACAGGAATAGTAAGGATGAAATATCAAATATACCTGCAATAATTATTTAGTAGATTGGCCCTGCATTGTAGTCCTAGTAATCTTTGTGGTCATATCATCAGGGACACCCCTTGTTTCTGGTATGGAAATTGAAGATGTCCGCCATTGGAAGCCAATTTGTCGCTTCAAAATCGAAACAAATAATGAGGCTGGGCAAAGCATGTTTCTCAGTTCATAAGATTTTCTATCTTTGCATGAATATGGTTATCAAATCAAAATTGAACATCCACAATGGAACAATGAAATCTAAACTAGAAACCTATTAACTTAACATCTACAAAACATACTGTTGAAGTAGTGGTCTTTCATTATGATTTTGTTTTATGGTTTAATAACGAACATAGCTAGACTTTTCTATAAATAATATTTAAAGAAAATATATAAATAAAGTGGACAAAATACCTCATGTGCATATAATATCATTAAGCATCCTATTGGCACCTATAAGTTATAAGCTCGGTTGCTTGATATTGTATGCATTTTGATGCACCTCCACTGTTCTCTTGCCCGTAAGTTCAACTCAAATTATCCTCAACCTTATTATACGTAGCGATATTAATCAAGCTTCATCATTATGCTTGTATTATTCATGTTTTACCTATTCAAATCTTGTTTCATGTTCAAGAATCAACTTTGTGCACACTTCAGCTTGTATCTCTCATGTTTCGACTAGTCATATCCTATTCACAACGTAATAGCTTAGGACATGTGAAGGAAATTTTAGATGAACTTGTCTCATGTCAACCCGTGCATGCTACATTTCGCGCCACAATCACACTGAGTTGTATTACACTACTACAGTTCATTCTAAGTTCAAGTCGAAGTTCAGGACTTTATGCCACATGCTTCAACCCTGTTTTGCCTTATTCACACTGCTAGCCCATGCATTCTATCCTGTTAGGCCGATAATACAGTAATTCCATTAGCAGTAGAAGAAAATAGTAGTGGACAGTAGGAGTAGTAAATCATTGTGACAAGAATAAAATACCAAAATTTATTGAAATGCAATTGAACGTAGCACTACCCCCTGTAAAGATGTATCTATGTTCTTTACAGTGTGGTTAGAAAGACAAATTATTTATAGCTAATATAGAAACAAAATAAAAACAAATGAAAATAGCCAAACGTTGGGCGAACAATAACAAACTCAATAGCATTTGTTAAAATATGATACGTTTACCTTACTTAACCTTTCCACCTTTGTGTAGTTCACATCCTTTCCTTCCTCGAATAAGAATTTTAGTGCATGTTGAACCGTCTTCCATGCAAGCTCCACAAACAACTAAATTATCTTTATGCTGCAAAGCTTTTGTGCTCAAATTAGTAAACGCCATTTTAAAAACTTTTGTCCCTTATGTAATGCACATCATTTCCTATCAAGAACCGGATTCTTCCTACATTTTGTACTATCACAATTGACTACACCACATATATTGTGCTCCTCTTCACAGTTATCATCTTTGTCATCTGCTTTGAGTAAGTGAACTGAAGAGCAATTCTTAAAAGATATTTCCTTTTTATTAATATGATCCAATTCAGCTGTAGGTGTATTTCAAATTACATCTAGTTTATTTCTCATCCCTCTGTGCAACTTGTTGTGCGAAATTTCAATTGATTTGCACTAACTTCAATACCGCAGCGGAATACTAAAGTGTAGAAACAATCAAAAGAAAGATCTAGTTTGTCGATTAATTATCAATCACCAATTCAATAAAAAATAATCACCAAACAAAGAAATACAGAAGAGTAGAGAACACAAAGATTTAATGTGGTTCGGCAAATTGCGTACGTCCACGGACCCAACAACTATTCTTTATTTCACTGAAGAAAAGAGTACAAAAGAGAGAGATTAAAAAATTATAGATAGTAGAGTGGAGAGACTAATCTAAAATTACAAATTGAATAATCAATTTCTCCAAAGACTTGTATGCGTTCAAAAAAACCCCTAATTGATTGACTGCAGAAATTAGGCTTTACTAAAGAAGAGGATAATGGTGGATGCTCTCTCGCACTCATATGAAGATGAACTTCCTTCATTTAAATAGGCTTAAGAATGAAGGATTACTTGGAGATGAAGATAATTAATTTCCAGATTATGTGACAACCTTTCCAAGTTACTTGATTTGATTCCAATGCACATAAATGACAAAAAATCTATGTTTCCATAAATTTCCATTCATTAAATCAATCTGCATGTATAAATTTGTCTATCTTCATATAACAGATTAGTTTCATTTCTCTAAAAGATATCACACATATCCTTCCTCTTTATCTTTCCATATATAGCCTAATTAATTGATTGAATGAATCAATTAATTATTTTATTGTCTTCTTTGGAAAAATTTGAATCACATAAATTCAACACTCCACTTTGATTCAAATATAACAATCTCTCTACATCACCACATCTCGACAAACAGTTGAGTCTACGTCAACAAGCTCAATGTGAACTAGTTTGGGAAATATTGCCCAAACAGAGCTTCCAAATCTTTCCCAAGCATAAAAAAGATAGTATGCACATCAGCAAACATAATGCATACGAGAAAATATCAAAATTCTTCAACATATCCGATGTAGGAGATGAAACTGTAAATAAAATCTTTAAGAGACCAATGGAGATTTAACAGCACGCTTCACCTTCTTCATTTCAAATTGAGTGAGGACATACTCAACATTATCTACTCCAATCTCCTCCACAAGAATTTTGCTAGACTTTCCTAAGTCAACATCAGCAGACTCATCGACAAGCTCCACAACATTCAAAGCATAAGATGAAAGAATCATCGCTACAAATATGCTTACAAATAAGGCCAACTGAACCAAAAAGCCTTTCCAGCAAGTGAGCTCCACCTAGAGTTTGAACTTCTGTAATCTTCTCATCAACCATGGTATCATCGGAAATACCAATATCTCTTTGAATATGGAAACAATCTGTTGACTCCAAATGTGTTTGGCAATTTTCTGTCCTTCTAATGTCATCACTTGATAGAGGCTCCACCTTCAACAAAGACCTCTCATCAAATATCGCATGTCTGCTAGTCACAATTCTCCTAGTTGTTTTACACCATAACCTATACCTCTTCACTCCTTCTCTATAGCCTAATAAAATGTGTTTGCTTTCTCTAGGCTTCAACTTATCATGTCTCTCATCTTCTAAATAAGCTGAACAACCAAACATTCTATGGAATGAAAAATCAACAGGCTCTCTTTTCCATATCTCTTCCGGGATCTTCATATCTATGGAAATTGAAGGTGTATGGTTGATGAGAAATACTACCATAGATATCGCTTCTGCCCAAAATCCCTCTTCTAGACCAGTCGTTCTCAAGCTCATTGCTCTCTCCTATATTATCCGACACATACTCTCCGCCACTTTATAACAATGTAACTCAACAGAAATAGAAAAATCTCTAATTGCATGCTCGGACGCACAATAGTTGGTGAATTCTTGTGACATAAATTTACTACTATTTCCAACTTTGAGAACCTTCAAATGCTTCCTCGACTGCTTCTCTAGCAAGGCCTTCCACTTACAAAACTAGGCAAATATTTCGTCTTTGGCCTTTAAGACATAGACCCAGACCTTACATGAGAAATCATCCACAAATAAGATGAAGTAACTGGTTCCATCAAAAGATGCAATTGGGGTTGGTCCCCGCACATAAGAATGAACATACTCTAGAAACTCAGTAGCTCTAGGTCTCCCGAAATCAAATGTGACATGCTTCTTCTTTCCAAAAGAACAATCTCCACAGGAGCTAAGCTTCGACTGACAAACACCATCAATCAACCCATGCTTCTTTAATACTTCAAGACTCTCCTCATCAACATGACCTAAACGAAGATGCCATAACCGAGTAGAATCTGGAATACTAGAATCAGTAGAAACTACCGATTATTCTAAAACCGTCTCTCCATGAAGCACATAAATATCATTAACTCGCACCCCTTTCATCACAACTAAGGAACCCTTCGCCACTCTCAAATTCTCTCCATCTATTATTATCCTCATACCAAGTCTATTCAAAGCTCCAATTGATAACAAATTTCTACGCCGCATTGGAACATGTCTAACGTTCGTGATAGTCCTAACAACACCATCATGCATCCTAAACCTCACACTTCCAACGCCCACAACATGACAAGATGTGTCATTCTCCATATGAACTGCTCCGCCATCAATCTTCTTGTAACTGACAAAACAGCTCATATCTGGCGTCATATGACAAGAGGCTCCAGAATCAATCACCCAACTTGTATGCTCTAAAGGTGAAATACTGGCTGAAAATAATGATGTATCACTATCACTTCTATCTGCATCTGATCTAACTGCTGCCAGTACTGAAGCTTTCTCCTTCTTCTCTCTCTTATTTCTAAGAGCTGGACAATCCCGTATTGAAAAAGAGGATAACGGTGGATGCTCTCTTACACTCATATGAAGATGAACTTCCTTCATTTAAATAGGCATGAAAATGAAAGATGCTTGGAGATGAAGAAAATTAATTTCCAGATTATATGACAACCTTTCCAAGTTACTTGAATTGATTCTAATGCACATAAATGAAAAAAATCTATGTTTCCATAAATTTCCATTGCTTAAATCAATCTCCATGTATAAACTTGTCTATCTTCATATAACAGATCTGACTAATTAATCGATTAGCAATTAATTAGTTTCATTTCTCTAAAAGATATCACACATATCCTTTCTCTTTATCTTTCCATATATAGACTAATTAATTGATTGAATGAATCAATTAATTATTTTCTTGTCTTCTTTGAAAAATATCTGAATCACATAAATTCAACCCTCCACCTTGATTCAAATATAACAACATAATTAGTTACTGGAAGTAATATTAATGAGTTTTATTTTATTTAAAGTCAGAGAGATTTAATGAATTTAGATATACCTAATTTTATATAAAACTTCACCTTTTTAAAAAACCTAAACATAATTCCGAGTCTTATTTTATAATTCTTGCTTTATATATTTTCTTTACTGTTATATATACACAAATAGGTCTCTATAGAATTAGCACATCGGTTTGGCGAGTTAGTAGCTGAGTCTAAATCAAAAGAATTGTTGCATTACACAGAGAAGCCTAAAACTTTTGTAAGTACTCGGTTCTGTATATGTGCTAATTCCCTTGGTGTTTGTAAACTATTGTGTACTATACTTAATTTATATGTCCAAGTAAGTGATCGCATCAACCATGGAGTGTATATATTTACACCAGAGATCTTTTATGCTGTCCAAGATGACTCATGCAGTGGAGAGATAAAGGTATCTATTATTTATTACATCGCACATATATACTTTGAACCTGAGAGCCAGATACCTTTGGATGAGACTGTCCTAGAAGATGAACAAACCAAACTAGCTTTTCCTCCTTCGAATACCCTCCGCTTCTTGTCACCTTCCATGAGTGTATGAACAAAATAAATGATCATCTTTTAAACATGTCAACGGGCATACACTAGATGGCTACAAGGATTGCATATATAAAATGTCTAACCTTAAGCTCTAACTATTTTTTTTAATGAAACTTATCAAATATACCCTTAAATTGTTTTCTACAAGTAAATCAAGAAGTTGAAACTATGGTTATACTTTTTACCTTAGACATAAAAATAAATGTTGTCTACAAGTATCAAAATTATGCATATCCTTATTACCCTTAAATACACTCTTGGTGTTCAACACTATGACTTTGACACGACTGGAAACATAAAACCAACAAGATTAGATACTGTTGTAAAACAACCACCAGAGTTTTGCTTCACAGCATAAAGTTCATTTTTATCCTATGCAACACCAGCACCTTATAAAAATGCAACACCACTCTTCCAATATTTATTTACAACATGTCAAAATTACCCTTTTTTTGAAAAGCATGTCTAGAATTTGAATGATAAACTATTTCATGAGTTTAACTAAAATCTTCCTTTTGAGTTTGTAAAGTATTTCAATTACTAAGTTAAATCGTAAATCATTGTAACCATATATGATTTGAATCAATCAAAAAATTAAATTACTGGGAAAATAATGGAAACAACTCGAATTAAAAAAATGGATATTATTTTCTTAGAAAACTCATTTATTTAACATGATATTCATCAAACTATAAACAAAGATATATATCTTTCATTGCATTTTAAAGCTAAGCAAAAAAATATAATAAACATAGCTTTAATTAAAATCAGTTGGGCATTTGATATTTGTCAACTAAAAATGCAAACATAATTGGGTTGCCCCTCTTCAAATGATTGACAATGACTCAAAAGGCTTTGTGTATTTATCACTGCATTTCAATAGTAATTCATGAGTTAAATAAATAGTTTCACCACAATGCTATATTTGATAGGTCGTATGTAATTAACATTACAATGGTGAAGCTTTGTTTATTTATTTAAGCAAGAAACCATAACTATGTACACTTAGCGCAAAGTTCCAGGTTCATACATTTTGGTACCATGTTTATCTTCTCGAATTTGAGTGTAAGTTAGCAACTTAATTGCACTAACCCACATCTTTTAGTTTTGCTATCAAGTAACATACATATGTTCAAACTACATGAATTGCAAATTCATAATAGCTTACTAATTAATATGTTGAAAATGCATCTCTGTGTAGTTTAGTAATTATAAAATTAAAAATACCACAAGGTTAACATCAAAATTTTCATTAATTAAACTTATAATTAATACATCAAAAATGTTTCAATTCATTATATAGATGATCAGTCGTAATTAATGTGAGAACAAGTACTGAACTAAAATTCATCTGCGAAGTTCATAATGCATAGAACTTTCTTTATAACATTAGAAACCACAAACATAACAGCTGTATCGATTAAGTTCAATAATTATATCCTCTATTACAGTGTTTCAGTTTGAAAGAATCTATGTAAAGCTTCTCTACAGCAGGCCCGGCCCTTTAGGAATTTTGGTATATGCAATATATAAAATTCTTTTATACCGTTTCTATGTTACATATTGTTTTATAAATAATTTAGGGGAACGACCCCCATCACACCATCATGCACTGGTTTTCAATGTATTTCTACTCTTTGAGTTTGTATATATTACTATATATATAACCACACTTCATATAAACATAAGTGTATGCAAAAATAGACATATACTCAAGTTCAGATTATCTCTTACTTGAATGAATAGTAAACCTTTGAGATTTGGGTAGCATCAAATCAGCTGCATAACAAACCAGTAATAAGCTAAATTTATGAATTGATGTCAGCTACATTTAATAACTCTAGCTAAAAATAAGTACCGACATACTCTTAGGGAATAATACTGCTTTTTCCAAGTGCTTCACATTCCAGCTTCCCATCGCTGAATTTAATGAAACACAAAGTACTACAAAAAATATTTAATGTTGTGCATGTTGCAAGTTAAAAAATAGGAAAAAATTACTATACACCTATTCCAAGGATCGATCTCAATAGCTTTCTTGAAATCAAAAGAGTTAAAATGTAAACACCTCCCCAACCCCATGCCGACACCAAGTGAAAGTAACCAAGTGCTGAACCAAACCCCATCACAGAGACCCATGATTCACCGCCTTTATAAACAAATAAAATATAAGCAACACCGCGAATACGGCAATTGTCCCATTGTCACAAGATCCTACACATCTCGAAATATACTAGTTAATGTAGGATTAGCTACATATAAAGAACATACATTATGACATCAAACATTAACCACACTAACATTCATGACAAGTTACAACAAGCAAGCAACAACCAGTAGCAGCAACCAAGCAAGCAAATACAAGAAAAATCTTTTATGTACATGACAAGCTAGAAGGAAAAACCTTCACTCATGATTACTCGGCCAGCAATAGCAAGCATTAGCCACAAGACAAGCCATATTCCAATTAGCAGCATTACCAAAAGCAAAACTAGGAACCCAAAAGGCCAAAAAATAGTTACCTATTCCAGAACAAAATGGAAAAGCAGAAAAAGCAAACCCATAATGCCACAAAACTACCTTATCCGAGAAAGCATGCCATTTGACAACGGAGGACAACACTACTCACTGCTTCAGCAGTCTCTGTGGTGTTGAATAACAGTGAATGAAAAGAGATAAAGTAGAATCGATGGGAGAACTTGAAACAATCAACCACGTAGCTAGGCAAGTTACATGAACAACAAGATACAATAGCCTATGCTATTAGCAAAAGACGCAAGGCATAATAGCCAACCCGTACACCATACAAAACCAAAAATGCACAAAATGACCTAAACCGACAAGACTTTAACCAAAAACAACCTGCATAAACTACACCCAAAAGAAACGAGACCAAACTACATCAACGCAGTGAACTTGTTTTTATCGCCATGAAGAAAGAGAAGATGAAGACTGGATGTCTTTTCCCCTTTCAGAATTCCAAGCCCTAATTTTATTATATTGAAGGAGAGAATCACAATTTTAGTTTTATTGAAGAAAAATTCTAAGTGTTTCTTTTTTAAAGGAAACGATGAAGGAGAAAGCTGATAGAAATGTACTTTTATTAAGCTAGGGCGGCAGAGAAAAATTTCGTGAAATGTTAGTGAATTAAGCGCGGAAAAACATTGCCAGCGTTTCAAAAAGATTAATAGTAGCAGTTGGCTTTGAAATGCTGCTAATTAATGCAACCGATAACAAGTTTTCTTGTAGTGTAATAACCTTTTCTTTTAAACTCCAATCGTAAAACTGTATGTATGAAAATTGATCCAAAAATCACCATGAATGCAAATGGTACAAGTTTCATAGCCAAATTTTGATGTGTGAAAATTCCAATTTCGATTTTAATAATTTTTAATTAGTTTCCTTTTAACTAATTATCGTTCAATTTATGGAGTATTACATTTTTCCCCTCTTAAAAATTTCATCCCGAAAATTCCTCAAGGACCGAATCATGTAACAAAACGCGCAACCATTCTAAGTTATCCATCAAATTAGTATGCAATCAAATTTGCACCCAATTACATACACATGCACAGTGTATCACAATACATATGATATGCTCCTAAATAGTACTAAATCGACACCTCCTATATAAATGCATTCTTTAAACAATTTTTGAAAATACGGTCCAAACAACAATATATAGCGGCAGTTCTATATATATGCAAGTTTTCAAAAATCAAAGTTTTTATTTTCGCACACAAATTTCCCCACACTTCTATGAATGGAAGTATGATTCAACCAATTTTTCATCCAATCTCAACTAGCCATACAGAGCACATGATTTTCTAACATCAAAAATTTTAAAAATTTAGTTTTCTAAACTTATATTCTTATGCTGGAAAAGGGCTTAAATGGAGAATTTCATATTTCCATTATTCTTTTATGTAACCTTTTCATTGTACTTTGGAACCTTCTCTTATGCCCCCGTATCTTTTCCAAGTATAATCCATATAAGAAAATTTATTTTTATATTTTTATATTTTAAAACAAAATTATTTTAAAAACCAATTGTTTTTCTACTATCAACAAGATATGGAAATTGAAATTCTAATGCTAAAACAACTTTTTCTTGTTACCCTCTGTGTTTTACATACTATCACTTCTGCTGCATAGTAAAATTCATATTTGCTAACCCGTCAATCTTTCCTGTATGGAGCATGTGGCTTTCAAAAATCAGAAAATTCCATTTTTCGTTCAAAATCGTTTTGAATTAAAATTTTGAAATAGTTGGAAAATTTTAAAATAAAACTTTACTCTTCAAAACTTCTACGAAAATATTTTACATTTAAAAATCAAATATTTTCGAATGTATTTGTATTTAATTTTTCAAAAAAATCAAGCCACATCTAATGCAATCGCGATTTAGTCGATGGGTTAGCACTTATGATTGGTCCTAACTTATTATGCAATTTATATTAAATTTCAAAAACTCTTCCTTTTCATTTTAGCACGACAACAACACACAAGTATATTTATAAATTTAAGTTTTAAGGCACAGGGATAGTGACTCGTGGTTTCGCAACAACCTTCTTTGTCATAGCTTGTTAAAATTACCTTCTTAAAGTTTTAAGGATTTTGGGACTCAACGTTATTTTCCTTTAGAAGCTAATTCAATAAATTCCCTAATTTATTTTATAAACTTCCAGTCTTTTACATTTTTTTCATTTTGCGTTAGTTAAGTGTCATTTATGAGATTTCTTTATTCACACTGTTTTTCAGTAAATATAGCAGTCAATCCAGAAAGCAAATAAAGAAGAACATTTCTCATAACATCATATGCGTTTTATATAACAGAGACAACTAATGCTTACAATCCAACTAACCTAAAGAAACAATTGCTAGAAGTTAGCCTTAAACATCAACTGATATTAATAATATTATGGTTCTATCATTACTCACTTAAATAAAATTAATGTTTTTACTATGTCATTCCACCATAACCCCCATCTCTTAACTTACTTTTTTGGCTTTTAATAAATAAAGTCCATCCATTACTTCAGTTATTACAGCCAAATATATTACTATCTTCTTTTAATCCAAACCTCTTGACAGTATCCCCCAGTCTCGGTATATACATTTTTTATTTTTTATTTTTCATGCAGATATACCCTAGAACTTGCAGAAATATACTTTGATGCCATTTCTCATTTCCTTGCGGGTTATTCTTTATGGTCTTCATACATGCTTAATGAAACATTCATAGACTCATACTAATATTCCTTATATCCAATGGGGATTCATTATTGACATTCTATGAGCATTCATTGCTATTTTATTCACAGCCTTATCGTTTACCTCGTCTTACCGACGCAGGCATCTTTATCTACTTCATGTTAAAAAAATTGTTTGGTTTTTACTATTCTTTATAAAATTAAAACTTTGCAGTCATAAAGTACTTAATCCAAAAGTTTTACCTTCAAAAATACAAACTTGGAAGCTTTTTACCAAGTTCAGCAATTCTTTAGTTTCCAAAAGGGCTATGAAAAACTTCTCATTTTAACCAACTTTAATTGTAGGCATCTTAACTTTTAAAACTATAATTTAGGATTTATGAATCAAGTTTAAATCCAAAAGGAGACGTTAGCAATTTAATTTAATAATTCCTTCTTTTTAAATAGTAAGAGCCAAGTTTTACTTTAAAGACTTTCCAGAACAAAGATTTTTACTTCTTAAAATGTAAAGTTTTTAAGTAAAACTATTTGTCAAGTTTTGTACTCCAAAAACTCAATTTTTATACCAAATCGTTTTTCAAAAATTTACTTTACAGTATTTCTAAAACGTCCTTTATAAATTTAAACAAAAAAAACTAGAGTAGTCAGGATAACTTTCCTTCTATTATATTCCTATCACTAATGCTATTTTCAGTTTCAACCTTAGCGGAGACTCTGATAGTATATTAGGGTGACTTATAAAAGATATGTGCAATTATTACACATATTTATGGAAACTATTCATCATTTTTTCATATTATTTCTAATTATTAACATTATTTAAAATCAATTCCAAATGTTATTTCTATTTAAATTTCCTAAAGTTGCTACTATTTAAATCTCTTCTACCTAAATTGTCTTATTTAAACGACTTATCCTTATATAGTCCTTTTTTGTATAAACCTATTTCAGATGTTTTTCTCTATATTTTCCTTATATGGGAATATTCTTCCTATTTTTACTACAGGATGTTCTTACTCTTCCATTCTTTTTACCCAATTTAAATATAGTACTACTTCCTGTTGTCCATTTTTTTTAAAAGAATTTTAAAAAGTAAAATTTTCAAAGCCAGAAAATTGACGAGCTACATAAGTACGCTCTATATTTTTTTCAAAAGAAATATCTTTCTTAAAACCCATTTTAATTGAATTTTTCGGTCTAAATAGTTTTAAATTTCAATTGGAAATTCTATATAAAAATGTTATTTTACTTTGGAAAATATTAATATTTACTTACTTTTCAAAAATAGGATATTTTTTATATGAATCTCTTGAAAATTATTTCAAATATTTTTTTTTCAAACCCTTTTTTTATACAAGTCGGACTCATAGTGGTTTTATTTGTCTCTTCTTTTTCTTCTTACTTTCTGACTTATCTTCTTTTAAAATATATTAAAAAAAATCTAGCTATCATCTTAAAGTGATTTCTACACGCCTTCCTTAGGGAACTAGCTTAATTCTTACTTTCGAATATCTACAATATATGGATTCTTTACTTTCTATTTATATGGATCTATCGTACATCATCAATCAGCAATCCTACGGGGATCTACAACTATTGGGCTTTAGACCTTGTTAGAACCTCTTTTGTTGGATTTTAATGACAACATCTATACAATTATGTTAAAGAACCTCTAAGCTAACTTGCAGGTATATGCCAAAGTATATGCATGAAAATACAAGAAGAGATATACACGATGGAGATAAGGCGAAAGAATATATACAAGGAGATACAACGATTCGACATCAAAATCGGGCTAAAACGAAAGAAAACAAATAGAGTTTGTATATTAGTTTTGTCAATCTAGATTATATGTACAATCTCTAATTTGGTGAGCACACACACACACACCCAAATATATCTTGAAAACTATTTTTACAATATGACTATTTTATAATATATATATATATATTCAAAAGAAAATAGTCAAAATATTATTTTATAAACAAAATATAACATTTAAAAGGAAGAAGAACAATTTAGTTCAAAACCAAAAGCCTAACTTCATCATAGATGTCTAAGGAACATTTTAGTTCAACATCAGATGTCTGATATTTCATCATAAATGTCCGAGGAACATTTTAGTTCAACATTAGACGTCTGGATTTTTCATGATAGGCGTCTAGTCATATTGAAGTAAAAAAACGTACTTTTTAGTTCAAATCTAGACATCTGGATGTTTCCACGGTTGCATCTCCTGCTTTTAATAGTTCTCTCCAGTGGTTACTACTATTGATTTAGAACTTTTCAAATCTATATATAGAGTTGAGAATTAACTTTAATATAGAACCAAACCAAGTCTATATGCACTTGTGAATTACAAATATTCTCAACTATTTACTTCCAACAATTACATGTTCAAATCATCATCTCAAGGAGGGAAGGATGTACTTAATAGACTTATCTGTGTTATCT
Source organism: Allium fistulosum (assembly GCA_030737815.1). Taxonomy (NCBI): domain Eukaryota; kingdom Viridiplantae; phylum Streptophyta; class Magnoliopsida; order Asparagales; family Amaryllidaceae; genus Allium; species Allium fistulosum. The sequence goes on from CM060903.1 coordinate 179,755,765, forward strand.
TGAACACAATCAATTAAAAAATTTACCACCATTTGTAGTCGAAGTCCTATTGGAATTTTTTAGGCACGAAGCCCTATTTGGCAGCTTAGGCGGTTTATAATATAGAAGTCCTGTCCGGTAGCTCAGGCGGTTTGTAAAACCTATTCCTTCGGGTTAAGTGAGAGTATAGTCGTAAATCTAGAAGGAGTCTGGGACTGGACGTAGAATATGAAGTTCGAACCAGTATAAAAACCTCTGGTGCACTTTACTTATAATTCTTTATTTCCACTGTTGTTATATATAAGTTTTAACATAGTAGAAGTATTCATATTACTCGATCCGTATAGAGATTTTCATTATATTTATATATTGCTGCTGTTGTGATTACTACCCTTCGATTCTGTATCTATATATTTGGCCATCATCAATCCAGTGCATAACAACTATTAGTCGACGCTATGCGACTTTCATTTGGTATCAAAGCCTGGCGTTCTACTAATCATAACAACATCCTAGAACAATGGCCAGAAAGAGAAGATCTAGTCAGAGCTCAAAGACAGTTGAGGAAAAACAAATTTCTAAAAGCAAGCTACTAGAAATTAAATTTCGATACATGTGCAATGTAGCTACACTTAGATCAAAATCGGTATACAAGGATTCTATTTATGATGATCTTTTAGCATCACATGATAGTTTATTTAAAAATATATAAATTATTACAAAAGGTTAATAATGTTGCTTTGTAGAAATTAAAGGATTGTGAACTTAAATATGATAAATTAAAGAAAGAATATGATTTCTTAATAAAACAAACTAGAATTTTTGAAACTACCATTAAAGAACTTGTTTCTCAAAATAAATTTTCTTTTAAAAGAAAATAAGCTTTTGATTAATAATAATGCTAATCTTTTAAAGGAAAATGAAACTTTTCAAAATAAAATTATATTTTTAGAAAATTCTTTAAATGAATCTAATTCTAAATTTTTATTTATTGGAAAAGAGAATAGTGCTTTGAATATTAAACAATTTATATTTAATTAAAGAATGCAAGCTTTTAAAAGAAAATAATGTTATTTTACAAAATAAATTTTGTAAGTTTAAAGCGAATTTTGACAAATTAAATGAAAAAGTTACAAAATTCAATAAAGAAAAGGATGATTTATCTTCTTTAATGATAAATACCAAATTTCACAATAATAAAAATGGTTTAGGCTATAAGTGCGATAAACATAAAAATAGTACTAGATATGCATCCATGTATACACGTTTTAATACTAGTACTAAAATAGAGATAGTTCTAAAACCACTTTATGTCATGGTAGTATTTTACTTAGAAATAGAGAACATTCTTTGAATACTAAATCAATAACAATTAATGTTGATATATGAGTTCTTGCTAATCTAATCAATCATTATAGACAATTATACATTAGCAATTATTACGACACTGTGATTAATAATGAAAATTATGTTTTTTAGGGATCAACCACATCCAACTGGATATGATTTTCTAAGTCGTAAACCCTATATTTATTCTGTAAAATGAGCATCATTGTAATTACGTTTGATATATCAATTAAATACTCATTAAATTGCATTAATGTTAAATTGTTTTACTCACTTATCTATGATATTTATCTCTTTTATATCAAAAAGGGGTTTATATATATATATATATATATATAAAGTACATAGATTTATTTCTTAAGAGAAATATTATATTTAGTGGGAGTTATTAAAATATAATATGCATATGCTCTTATTCCTTTTTGATAATGACAAAGCGAGATAAATTCATATGCATGTTGATAGGGGGAGATGCTATACTTAGAAGGAGCTTTAATCATATTATAATATCATTTTATATAGAATAAATATTTTCAAAAAATTGTATAGTTGTTATCATCAAAAAAGGGGAGAATGTTAGAATTTCTCTTATTGGATTTTAATGACAACAACTTTACAATTATGCCAATGAACCTCTAAGCTAACTTGCAGATATATGCCAAAGTATATACATGGAAATACAAGAAGAGATATACATGATGGAGATGAGGTGAAGGAGTATATACAAGGAGATAAGACGATCGACATCAAAATCGGGCTAAAACTAAAGAAAACAAATAAAGTTTGTAAGTTATTTTTGTCGGACTAGATTATATATACAATCTCTAATTTGATGATCATACACTCACACTCAAAAATATTTTAAAAACTATTTCTTATAGTAGACTATTTTATAATATATATTCAAAAGAAAATAGTTAATATATTACTTTATAAACAAAATATAACATTTAAAAGGAACAAGAACATTTTAGTTCAAAACCAGAAGTCTAACTTTCATCATAGATGTCCAAGGAACATTTTAGTTCATCATCAAATGTCTGATATTTCATCATAGATGTTTGAGGAACATTTTAGTTCAACATCAGACATCTGAATTTTTCATATAGTCGTCTGGTCATATTGAAATAAAAAAAAACATACTTTTTAGTTCAAATCTAGATGTCTTGATTTTTCATAATAGACGTCTATATTAAATCTAGATGTCTAGTACAAATAATCCAAACGTCCAGATGCCTGTAACTGGTTTTTTATTTAAATTTCTAAAAAGACATGTCCCCTCTTCTTCAACAGTTGCATCTTCTGCTTTTAATAGTTCTCTCCAATGGTTACTACTGTTGATTTAGAACTTTTCAAACCTATAAATAGAGTTGAGAATTCACTTTAATATATAACCAAACCAAGAATCAATTCTTTCTATGTTTCTAATCTATACACACTTGTGAATTACAAATATTCTCAACTATTTACTTCCTACAATTACAAGTTCAAATCATCATCTCAAGGAGATTATAGGAAGAGTGTAATTAATAAACTTATCTGTGTTATTTAGAACACAATCAATCAAGAAACCTACTACCATTTGTAGTCGAAGTCCTATTGGAATTTTTCAGGCATGAAGTCTTATTCGGCAGCTTAGGCGGTTTATAATTTAGAATTCCTGTATGGCAGATCAGGTGGTTTGTAAAATCTATTCCTCCAGGTTAAGTGGGGGTATAGTCGTAAATCCAAAAGGAGTCTGGGACTGGACGTTGAACGAGAAGTTCGAACCAGTATAAATTTTTTTGGTGCACTTTACTTTATAGTTCTTTATTTCTACCACTATTATATATAAAATTTTATTTAGTAGAACTATTCATATTACTCGATCCACATAGAGACTTTCATTATATTTATATATTACTACTGCTGTAATTACTGCACTTCAATTCTGTATCTATATATTTGGCCATCATCGATCCGGCACACAGCGACTATTAATCGACGCTACGCGACTTTTAGGCCCAACAGGGGAGTCAAGTATCATGTAGCTTCAGGGACTCTTCTGTATGTGGCATTTATGCTCATTGTAAGTCAACGCCTTCCAGTATCACCAATCTCCCGTGAGATGATCGGGATAGGTGTATATCTTCAACTTCATCTATTATTCCAACTCATATTCGCATTGTCCATATTTTCGGAATATGGTTGCGAATACTTCTATAGTCGGAATTTGTAGAGTTTGGCGTACTATATATATATATAATTATATCAAAAATATGAATACATTTACTCAATGTATCCTAATTCCTACGATCGGTTATAACCTAAGCTCTAATACCAAATGTAACAAACTATACCTAAATGGGTTTGAATTTTCACTAAATCGAAGACTCAAGTCCACTAGAGTATGGATTGTTGATGTTGGTATCATGTAAATAACAAAATCATATCAGATCACTATCGATATAAACTCACATCGGAATAGTAAAGTATAATAAACATATAACTATTGACTAAGGCTAATACATTTGATATATGGTGTCCTTACCAGTTTGATCATGCATAAGGAAATATGTCCTTTCACCATTCCCACCTTGCACTAGTACCTGTCTCTCTAAGTTTATCATGTCTGCTGTAAGGAGGAAGGTGTTATGACTACATTCCGATGACCGGTAAATTACTACTTTATACCTAACACTAGTTTATGCCAAATTGTCTTCCATTACATATTATGTCTATTGTTTTAACTTAGTCATCTTGAATTCACGTATGTTTATGATACGCCCCACCTACTCGAGGTATACAATAACCACACACACACATATGTATGTACATACGTATGTATATGTATATATAAGTACCACAGTCCCCACATGGACCAGGATACATTCCTCGTTAGTATTTGTAACTCTACAACATGCCAGGTATCCACCACCTGTGTCTAGACCGAATTTTCCACGTACACCAAAGAACTTCCCCTTAGTGCCTAATAACAGCACCACAACTATTTAGCCATATTCTACCTTGTCTTAAAGACTCATCTAGGGGTTATCTAGCCTTTCCTTCTAACTACAAACTAACTAACAAACAACTATGCGGTGCATGTCACATACGTGATCTACACTAGTAGGAGGTGTAGTCTGTATAGGCATAACCCGAGTCTTTATACCGACCGCTCCAGGACCGATGATGCTATCGATCTATGTGTACAACCCTACTCCTCACATATATGGCACCAATCTTGCTAACGTAACGTCGAACCTAATGCTTATCGTCCCATTTAGATTGCCTAATGCAATCAAGGAAATGCCCATTTGGTTACTTAACACATACCCCTTAAGTATTGAAGTAGACTCTACTTAGCTCTTTAACACTTCAACCGAGACGAACCCTACTTTGGTATATTCCCTTCACATATACGGGAATGTATAATCCCATAAGTCCTACAGTTAGAAATGTCTCACATCAATACAATGTATACACAACTGCTCGTAGCCCTTTCGGTGGGAAACTTTTGTTGTGTAACATTGCGGACTTCGCAATCCAACCTATACTAATGTGTATGTCATCTATAATTAATCTAGATATTGGCTAGGTCCAATAATTTACACCCTCATAAATGCATACTTGAGGCTATATAAATTTTATTGACTTACTACACCTCTTATATTCAATTGTTGGTATTCCATTATTTTTACACTACTTCTTGTTTCATTAATGTCATTTTTAATATCATTTATCGTTTATTTCTAATTTAATAGGTTAAATACCTTTTATTGCTTAACTTTCACTTAACATTATTGGGTATGACTTACTGTTCTTGTTCAACTATTAACTATCTTTCTTTGATTACTATAACTTCTTAATTCCCCATTTCTTTATTTATATTTCATTGCTTATTACTTATTCCTTAACTCATCTTAAATCGCATGTGTTAGATTGACAATTAAATTATTGTTATTATCTCTACTTACAATACTTTGGGTTATTCTTAGGGATTTCTACATTTTAATGCATTGGAATTACATCTTCCCCAAAAGGAAACATTTAACACTGTAATTTTCCATAAATCATCCAAAAGGGTACCTGTGTTATGTTTGGAATTACAAGGAAATACCTTTTCTATTATTATCGAATTAAATAGTACAAAATATAGTAAACATTCTATTTTGTACAACTCTTTTTTTTGCATATTCCTTGTTATTTCAAACATTACACTTTTATACATAATTATAAAACTGGATAATTTGTAGAAATTTACATGCTAAACACTTCATTCCAAAGAATTAAAATACTACTTAAATTCCAATCCAATTTATAACAACTTCCAATTCATGTTTACTAACATACATACATACATACATATCCAACTAACAAACCTGGAATTATTATACAATCTAATTAATGAATTATCTCATAAAGTTAGGGACTATTTTCACTCTTACTTTCCAAACTTAAGTATATGTAATATTTAATCAATGTTAACAATTCATAGAAAATATAAGCACCACTACAAAAGAATTTTGGATTCCCTACGCCAGTTTGGCGTAGGCGCGGCGTAGGGAAAAGATTTTACCTACGCCATCCCTACGCCAAAGAAGAGGTTGGAAAACACCGCGTCGCAAAAAAATCCCTACGGGTTCCCTACGCCTATTTCCATACGCATTCCCTACGCCTATTTCCATACGCCTTCCCTACGCCGCATTACATACGCCTTACCTACGCCTATTTCCTTACGCATTCCCTACGCCTATTTCCATACGCATTCCCTACGTCTATTTCCATGCGCCTTCCCTATGCCGCATTCCATACGCCTAGCCTTCTTTCTTTTAAAGTGTAGAAATTGGATTTTCCTTACGAGTTCCATACGCCTTCCCTACGCCACCGTACACCAAAATTCAATATGATTCTATTGTATTTATCTTCATCTACCACAAATCATAATAAAATATAATAAACCCGAACATCAACTACAGAAAGCATTAAATATAATATATAACCACATGCAAAATCGTAACAATATATATCATTACAAAACATTAATGTAGAATGCATATCATTGTCAAATTACCATAAAATTGCTACAAAATGTATTTAAAAAAATCATGTCCAACAATAAAATAAAGTTGCTACATAACTCAAACATAGTTGTTTCATCTAGTTAAAACATCATACAATGTACCTTATAAAAATAGAACATCAAATCCACAGTCAAAACAAGACTAACTCACGAAGTATGTCATATCTCCGATCCTTGCTCCCGCCTCAACCCCCGTATAAACTCTTGCATAGAATTCATCTCTTCCTGCATGGAAGATAAATCCCCTTGTAGTTTGTTAATTGTAACATCCATTTCTTGATTTTTACTTCTTAGCTCTTCTACTTCCTCTACAAGTTTCTTTCTGTCATCTGAAACTCCAAACCTAGCAGTGTATGTATTGTCTCTATATATCTACATATAATTATTTAATCAAATTAGTACAACGAAAATAAAAAAATCTTACACGTTTTAATTGCAAGGCTTATACATAATTTATGATTTTCTTCCAACCAAAAGTAGCATTCATCGATTAAGAAACTTTTATACCTGGCAATTTTCTTTTAAATTTATCGCAAAATTAAATATCAGTGTAAGTTAGATATTTCAGACAAAACAATAATAATTATTTTAATCAACATATCGGCAACAGTTTCGACAGTTTAATTACATGAATAGCCAAAGACGAATATTCATGTTGTCAGAATGCTAGTTTTCTATATCTTACAGACTAATCAGAGTCAAGCAGTTTTCTCTATGAATTTTTTTAAGAATGAAGACAATTAGGGATTTAGTTTGCGTTTGGATTTGGAATTGAGGAGCTGTAGGGCAAAGAACGGCTAAAATTTGGGAGGGATGAGAGAAAATTACATTTGGAGCCAAAATTTTGGGTATGGAGCCAAAACTTTAGGTTGGATGGGTAAAGAAAACCTGCGATGCTTTGTATGATACAAAACTGCACTGCATTTTAGAATAAATTTTGTTTTTAATTTTTAAGAATATTTTTTATTTTTTAATTACAATAATATAGAAAAACAATAGCTCATTAAAAAATGTCACATTTCTAACAAAAGCAGATTTTTCGCAAAGTTTAATCAGTTTTATTTTTAAGTTTAACTGAATTTAATTTTTTTTATATAATGTAAATTTCTTGCTTACTTTTCTTGAATCATAATTTTCATATTTCGGACTATTAATTTGGTATTTCAACTTATTAAATTTAATTATTATTCTTTTTTAGTTAATTAAACATCTAAAAGTTAATTATTATAATTTAAATTTAATATATATATATATATAATTTTATTTTAGTTTCGAAAGTTAATACGATTTACTGAAAAATTAAATTATATATTTTTATAATATAATTTCAAGTTAAACTACAAAAGTTAATAATTGTCTGGCGTAGGTAAAGCATAGAGAAATTCCAACCTTTTTCCTCCACAGACGTAGGGAATGCGTAGGGAGAACAATAAGGTGTATGGAATGGGTAGGAAATTCCCTACACATTCCCTACGCCATAGTCAATTGTTGGAGAATTTGGTGCACGTAGGAAATGTGTAGGGAATTCTCTACGTCGTCCCTACCCCTTTCCTATGTTTCCACGTTTTCCCTACGCCGCGCCTACGCGGCGTAGGGATGGCGTAGGGAATTCTGGGTTGGAAAATAGCCCTCTTTTTTGTAGTGCACGGTTCTCAAATTCATTGCATATGTATATTTAAGCCTACAACTCGAAAATTTATATTTAGGCATACAAGAAACATATTTACAACGATATAAATCCAATATTATATAAAAATATATAATTTCTCACTCACCTCTAAGCTTCCAAACCTCCACAGTTATTCATGTATGACTCCCTTTCTTCCAACCAAAATATGTACCAAAAGCATACATATATATTTATTAGAAATTTAGATCTAAGAAGAGATTTGAATTTAATTTAGATTTACAACTTACCTTGGCTTTGGCTATTCGATTCGACTCTATTTTTCTTCTATACTATTTTCCACTATTCTCCACTTATATATATATATATATATATTTTATAGTTCATAAGGATTTTAGAATTTATGGAGAAAATAAAACGGTAGAGCTTCGTCGTTGCTCCAGAAGATATGAGAAGAAAAGTAAGGGGTTATGCCTGTTTTATAGGGGTTCAAATCAATATAAGCCATTAGATTAGATTATATTAAATCTGGGTCGTTAGGCTTAGGTTCAATATGCACCGCTTGTTCACCATCTATTAACCATTATGCTACTGCCGGTCTGCTACTAGGGTCGACCGGTCCTAATAAGGGGTCGACTGGTTGTGTTATTATGTTAAACATTTACTTGTTTCCTTTTTATCGTTATTTGATACGATTTTCTTTTGATTTGATTAATGTTAATTTTACATAGACGTTAAAATCCATTAACGTTAATTAACATTAATTAATTACATAATTGCATATATAATTATTTCCAATTTGAAATCTTCAAACGTTAATAACCTTTTCATTTAAACTGTAACGACCCGTATTTTTCGGATCGAAAAGTTTGTCAAAATCTGGGATTTTCAGCATTTTCTAGTTATTCCAGATCTTGGTTGAAATTTGCCTAAGTCCTAGGTCGTATGCGACCTAGAGGTTAGTTAAGTATTGTTGGCAACTTAGGAGATAAGTCGTACCTAAGAATGTTGGGGATTGGTGACTTTAAGGTTTGGAGTTAGGTCGTGTGATGGATGGTAAGGGTTTAGGTCGTAGACGACCTAAAAGGAAGGAGACTTTAGAGTTTCTGGCGAGTTAAGGTGTTAGCGACCTAAGAGATAGGTTGGTAGCGACCTAAGTAAACCCAGTAGTTGACGACCTAGGGATGAGCGACCTAGTGGTGCCGGGCTAGTATATTTAGGTCGGCAGCGACCTAAGGAAACTAGTGGTTAGCGACCTATAATAGTTCGCGACCTAAGGGGTTAGCTTGTTAGCGACCTAGTAGTTGCCGAGTTAGCGACCTAGTAGTTGCCGAGTTAGCGACCTAGTGGTTCTGAGTTAGCGACCTAGTGGTTCTGAGTTAGCGACCTAGTGGTTCTGAGTTAGCGACCTAGTGGTTCCGTGTTGGCGACCTAAGGAGTTAACAAGTTGGCGACCTAAGAAGTTAACAAGTTGGCGACCTTAGGAGTTAGGCTATGTGTTAGGTCGTAACACTGTTAGGTCGTATGTTGTGTTAGGTCGCGTAGGTTGCTAAGTTGTTAGGTCGCTAGGATAGTTCAAGTGTTAGGTCGCGTGTTGTTTTAGGTCGACTTGTGTTAGGTCGCAACCCAACTGAGTCTTAGATAGTTAGGTCGTTAGGTTGTTAGGTCGCTGGGTTTCCTAAGTGTTAGGTCGCAAAGAAGTTAAGACGTACATCTGTTAGGTCGGAGAGGCTTAGGTCGGAGAGGCTTAGGTCGCTTAGGTCGGAAGCGACTTAGGGAGATAGCCAGATTTCGACTTAAGGACAGATTTCAGCTATAAATAGGAGGGGTTGTTCTCACTTTTTGGGATCCGGATTTTTGAAGCGACGAAGTGCTGCCATTTTGAGAGCTCGACTTCTACACTTCTTCACTTCTTTTCTCCACTTTAATCTAGTGCTTCCATCCATCCTAATCGAAGATCAAGATTGAAGATTCAAGAGCTTAGATTGAAGATCTTCATCTTTTCAAGAGAGATTTCTTCATTTGAAGCGGATTTGTGGTAGATCTAGCTTCATCCTTCGCTGTCCAGATCTGAAGTGTGTTGATTTGAGGTTGTTTAGGTGATTTGGTGAGTGGTGATTATCTCTCACACGGATCCAAAGGAGTATATCGGATTGTTGGCTCGTTTTGGTGTTAAAATAGAGATTTCCATGCATTTTCTTCATCCTATGTGTAGATCCATATAGATCCATTGTTCATGATGATGTTACATCCATTTTATCATATGTTAACCTATGCAAGTTCATTCATCAAGTTTGTAGAGATATAATCCATGTTTTCATGCTTATTGGACTTTCAACTCTTTAATTACGAAAATGCCATTATTGTTATAATTGTCTACTTAGATCATATTTGAATGCTTGATTGCTTGGATTGATGTTTGATTTGATTGCTTGTTATGAACTAGATGATTGATGATTAGATTTAGATCGAAGATGATTCAAAAGCTAAGGGAAAGGCTCTTGAAATGGAAAAGCTGCTCGTGGCATATGTAGCGGGATGATGAAGCTCTTATGCATAGATTTGATGATGTGGTGATGAGATGAGGCTTTGCGAGGATGTAATGAAGCGAGGCAATCATATGATGAAGACTTGGTCTAATCCAGGCGGGATCATTCCAAGCATGTTGATAACTCGGTGATATGATTCGAGTTGAGGATAATGGATGCTCGAGAGGCGCTTGAGCTAGTATGGCAATAGTCGTCGAGGAGGATGACTAGGAGGTTGAGATCTCATCGTTGTTGAAGGTTCTAGCATGCTCTAAGCAAGAGTACATGGGGACGCCCAAAAGACTAAGTTGATGGTCGAGTACTCTGGGTAGATTCGATAATCCTAGGCACGGGTCACGATGACGTGCGGGAGTTATGTCTAGAACCGGGGTTACCATTAGCCCTTGACGGACGGCTGAAAGAATGTGCCGGTCATTCAATTAACGGTGATATCGCAACAATGATAACAGTGATAGCCGAGTCATGGATGTTTGGTTGTATCATCATTCGGTCTCAAGAGCGGTATTTCCTGGGTGCTTATCTGACCTTGGTTTTAGACCTTGGGATTTGTACTTGGAAAACATCGCTCTTGACTCGAGTGACAATTGCTTTACTTTAAATTGTATGCTCTGCTATGTTTGCTTCTGCTTAGTGTGTGTCTGGGGGCTATCACTGTAGAATGAGGTTGGAGTGGGAGGGTTGTATTCCTATTCCTTTTCCTTTATGCTCTTTTGGTATGTTGTTAGTTAATTTACTGCTCACTAAGACTGTTGTCTGACTCAAGGCTTTATGTTTTAATTCTTATTGCCTTGGGCTGTTCGTCCATTTTGGGACGGGCAGACTAGGTAGCAGGTGACAGGTGCTGTTCTCTTCTCACGATGCTGATATCGAAGACGAGCTAGAGGGTTGCATATTATCTTCTTATATGTACTGGATTTTTCCGCTGTTTTGTATTCTCTGAGAGTTATGTAGTGAGGCTGGATGTATTGACTATGTGGATGCTTGTATTCAACTATTATGGAGTTTTATATGATGTCATTTTATTCTGTAAAGCTTCACTATACATATGTTCTATTGTATTTTGTCCATGCGCTGTGAGTAATACGATAGATCCTGTTGTTTTAATCTTACCTTGACAATCGTCCATGGTCGCCTGGCACACTTTACAGCGCTCTATCTCTAGATTCGGTGCAGGGGTCATGGGCGGTCGTCACATTTGGTATCAGAGCATTGGTTAATCGATTTTACCCAACGCTCGCTGTAGTAACTACGTATGAGAGACGTAATTGTATTTTGATGGATGATTACTATATATGATATAGTAGCTTAGTAGAGTTTGAGTCCTTTATGCAGTTGTTTCTCTAGATGTTCTAATCATTCCTTTTTGTAGATATTGAGAATGAGTCGAAGGGGGAGACCAGCTGCTAGGGAAGGCCGTGCTACTGAAGAGACTGCTGATTATGCAGCCATGTTCGAAGCTATGATGACTTCGATCATGAGAAGGATACCAGTTCCGGGGGCGGCAGTTGATGTTGGAGTTCAAGTCCAAACTCCGAAACCAGTGGATTTTGCTAAGCTGTGCAAGGATTATACTGCTCTTGGAGGGAAGGTTTTCTTGGGAACAGAATCTACCATTGAGGTCCAGAGGTGGATAGATGCTTGTAGAAGGATCTTTGGTGATTTGGGAATTGATGATGCAACTAAGAGGAAGTTGGCATCAAGGCAGCTTCAAGGGAGAGCTTCTGATTGGTGGAACTCTATTACCATCAATACTGCGGAGGAAGAGATTACTTGGGAACAATTCCAAGCTAGATTTGAAGCTAAGTTCATTTCTACAGCTCAGAAGTCTGTTCTGTTCAAGAAGTTTGTGGAGCTCAAGCAGGGAGGGAGATCTGTTCTTGAGTATGTTTCTGAGTTTGAAGCTTTGTCCAAGTATGCTCGGTCATATATTGAGTCTGCTTACCAGAAGAATGAGAAGTTCGTGACTGGTTTGGATAGTTATCTTGGGAGACAGTTGGTGGATCATTTGGACGATTCATTTGAGAAGCTTGTGGAGAAGGCTCTTAGGCATGAGAGTCTGTTTCCTAAGGAAGGACCTGTTGTTGCTGCTACCAAGGGAGAATCTAAACCACAGCAGGGTGGAAACCAGAAGAGGAAGCAGCAGCAGCAGAAGGGTAAGGATGGCCAGAAGAAGCCGAAAGGCGAGGTGACTTGCTACAATTGTCAGCAGAAGGGCCATTTCTCCAAGGATTGTAAGAATCCGAAGGCACCGATGAAGTGTCACAACTGTGACAAGCCGGGACATTTCAGGAAGAATTGTCCAGAACCAAGGAAGGACAGGCAGATTGTGCAAGCTTATGCTTTGGGGGCTGTTCCGTCGTCTTCGAAAGCTCCTACTGCTGAAGAGAAGGGAAAGAGTGTGGTTGTTCAAGGTACTCTTTTCCTATGTGGTGTTCCAGTTAGAGTTCTGTTTGATACTGGAGCGTCGCATTCGTTTGTTTGTAATGAACTAGTAGGCCGGTTAGGTTTGGAACCGGATATTGTTGATAGGCCATTGGTTGTGACTAATCCAGTTGGGGGTTCGTCTTGTTTGTGTATGTTATGCCGTGGTCTAGTTGTGTCGAGTCATGGTTGCTCTTTTGTTTGTGATTGCTTTGTTCTGAACTTTGCGGGGTTCGGAATTATATTGGGTATGGACTGGCTTAGGAAGTATGCGGCTAAGGTTGATTGCGAAAGGTTGGAAGTGACAGTCGAGAATGTGGAGGGGCGAAAGATTTTGATACGATGTAAGCATGAAGAAGGCGTCTTCATGAGCTTCATGTATTCGCTAGTTGTTCCACGGGATGGACTGTCATCAGTGCCGATCGCTAATGGATTCGAGGATGTCTTTGACGAAGTCAAAGGGTTGCCGCCGCATAGAGAGATCGAGTTTCGTATAGATCTAGTTGAAGGAGCCAGACCTGTTGTGATGCCTCTTAGGCGGATGGCGCCTAGGGAACAGCAGGAGTTGAGGGTGCAAGTTGATGATCTTTTGCAGAAAGGATTCATTCGGCGTAGTGTGTCCGAGTGGGGTGCACCAGTTGTGTTTGCAACCAAGGCAGATGGGTCGTTGAGATTGTGCGTCGATTATCGTGAGCTGAATAAGGTGACTAAGAAGAACAAGTATCCATTACCGAGAATAGATGACTTGTTTGATCAGCTTCACGAAGCTAAGGTGTTTTCTCAGATGGATTTGGCAACGGGATTTCACCAGTTGAGAGTGGCAAAGGATAGTGTGTCGAAGACTGCTTTTAGGACACCATCCGGTTTCTTTGAGTGGCTGGTAATGCCATTTGGATTGACTAACGCGCCAGCATATTTTGTGGATCTTATGAATAGAGTGTTCAGAGATCAGTTGAACAAGTTCGTACTTGTGTTCGTGGATGATATTCTGATTTATTCCAGAACGGAAGAAGAGCACAAGACGCATTTGCGTATTGTTTTGGAGATCTTACGGAAACATCAGCTGAAGGCTAAGTTTTCGAAGTGTCACTTCTGGAAGAGTGAAGTGAGGTTCTTAGGCCATGTGATTTCTGGAAATGGAATAGCGGTTGATCCCGCTAAGGTGGCAGCAATCCAGGATTGGGTTAGACCTAAGAATGCATCTGATGTGAGGAGTTTTCTTGGATTAGCGGGATATTATCGACGGTTTATCAAAGACTTCTCCAAGATAGCTGCACCGTTAACAGGATTGACGAAGAAGAACCAAGTGTTCAGTTGGGATGCTAAGTGTGAGCAAGCTTTCGGAATCCTGAAAGAGCGATTGACGAGTGCTCCTGTTTTGACTATTCCTAGTGGGAATGATGAGATGGTGGTTTACACCGACGCATGTGGTACTGGACTTGGAGCAGTGCTGATGCAGAAGGATAAAGTTGTTGCGTATGCCAGTCGACAACTAAAGCCGCATGAAAGGAATTACCCAACTCATGATTTGGAGTTAGCGGCGATTGTATTTGCTCTGAAGATGTGGAGGCATTATCTGTTGGGAGTTCGATTCGAGTTGTTTACGGATCATAAGTCGTTGAAGTATCTTTTCTCCCAGAAGGATTTGAATCTTCGGCAGCAACGTTGGCTAGAGTTCTTAGCATCATATGATTTTGGTATAGCTTATACTCCGGGAAAAGGTAACGCAGTGGCTGATGCGTTAAGTCGAAGACATGCAGGATTGGGAGCCATGTTTTCTGAATGGAAGAGTCTCGAGTATTTAGCTGGATTTGACTTCAGGCCTAGATGCGAATTGGAACCTGAAATGTTGGCAAACTTATCGATAAGACCGACTCTTGTGGAAAGGATTGGCGAGAGTCAAAAGCGAGATGATAAGCTTGTCAAGATTATCCGTGAATTGGAATCTGGATTGGAGCCAGAAAAGGATAAAGGAGTCGAGGTCGATAGAGAAGGTTGGCTTCGAAAGCAAGGACGACTAGTGGTTCCCGATATAGATGAATTGAGGAGTGAAGTTCTGAAGGAAAGTCATCACTCGAAGTTGACAATTCATCCAGGTGGAAATAAGATGTATCGGGATATGAAGAGAAACTACTACTGGGAAGGCATGAAGAAGGATGTTGGAGATTTCATTTCCAAGTGTATGAACTGTCAGTTGGTAAAGGCTGAACAGAAGAAGCCAAGTGGATTGCTTCAACCCTTAGAAGTTCCTACATGGAAGTGGGAACAAGTGTCGATGGATTTTATTGATGGATTGCCTAGAACCAGAACGGGAAATGAAGGGATTTGGGTCATTGTGGATCGTCTGACTAAGAGTGCACGATTCATTCCTGTTCGATCGACTAGGACTGCATCAAAGTTGGCTGAGTTGTATGTGAAGTGGATAGTTCGATTCCATGGTATTCCGAAGAGTATAGTGAGCGATCGAGATCCATTGTTCACTAGTGGATTTTGGAAGAGCTTCCAGGAAGTTTTGGGAACCGAGTTGTGTTTGAGTACAGCTTATCACCCTCAGACAGATGGTCAGACCGAGAGAGTCAACCGAGTTTTGGAAGATCTTCTTAGAGCATGTGTTTTGGACTTCGGAGGATCATGGGAAGATCACCTTCATTTGGTGGAGTTTGCGTACAACAACAGTTACCAGTCAAGCATTGGTATGGCACCGTATGAGGCATTGTATGGAAGACCGTGTAACTCTCCGACATGTTGGTTGGAAACTGGAGAAAAGCTGATGCTTGGGCCAGAGATGATTCGACAGACTTCGGATTGCATAGAGATCATTCGGCAACGAATGAAGGCAGCCCAAGACCGTCAGAAGAGTTATGCTGATAAGCGTCGAAAGGATTTGGAGTTCGACGTGGGAGATATGGTTTTTGTGAAGATTTCTCCACTGAAGAATGTTATTCGATTCGGGAAGAAAGGAAAATTGACTCCGAGATTTGTTGGACCATTCCCGATCATCGAGCGAATTGGAAAGCTCGCCTACAGATTGGAGTTACCTGAGAAGATGTCGGGTGTGCACAATGTTTTTCATGTATCTTATCTACGGAAGTATGTGCACGACTCGAATACAGTGGTTTCTGCTGATAGCTGTGAAGACTTAGAAGTTGATCCAGTTGATAGAAGACCTCGTAAGCCGCTTCGTGTTGTTGAAACCGACACGAAACAGCTTAGGAGGAAGGTAGTTAAGTTGCTCAAGATACAATGGAGTGATGATGATAACGACTGTACGTGGGAGGTGGAAGAGAGGATGAAGGCAGCTCATCCTGAACTCTTCAAGGTATGGCCCTAAGGTGTCGTCTCATCTCGCGATATTGTAACTTGTTCTAAGTCTTAGAATTCTGTACGCTAAGCTAGAATTGGATGCATGGTTTGTTGATTGCTATGGATGGTAGGCGTACAGAATAGCCTTTGATTGCCTTGTTTGCTTGGAATTTCGGGGGCGAAATTCCTAAGGGGGAGAGAATGTAACGACCCGTATTTTTCGGATCGAAAAGTTTGTCAAAATCTGGGATTTTCAGCATTTTCTAGTTATTCCAGATCTTGGTTGAAATTTGCCTAAGTCCTAGGTCGTATGCGACCTAGAGGTTAGTTAAGTATTGTTGGCAACTTAGGAGATAAGTCGTACCTAAGAATGTTGGGGATTGGTGACTTTAAGGTTTGGAGTTAGGTCGTGTGATGGATGGTAAGGGTTTAGGTCGTAGACGACCTAAAAGGAAGGAGACTTTAGAGTTTCTGGCGAGTTAAGGTGTTAGCGACCTAAGAGATAGGTTGGTAGCGACCTAAGTAAACCCAGTAGTTGACGACCTAGGGATGAGCGACCTAGTGGTGCCGGGCTAGTATATTTAGGTCGGCAGCGACCTAAGGAAACTAGTGGTTAGCGACCTATAATAGTTCGCGACCTAAGGGGTTAGCTTGTTAGCGACCTAGTAGTTGCCGAGTTAGCGACCTAGTAGTTGCCGAGTTAGCGACCTAGTGGTTCTGAGTTAGCGACCTAGTGGTTCTGAGTTAGCGACCTAGTGGTTCTGAGTTAGCGACCTAGTGGTTCCGTGTTGGCGACCTAAGGAGTTAACAAGTTGGCGACCTAAGAAGTTAACAAGTTGGCGACCTTAGGAGTTAGGCTATGTGTTAGGTCGTAACACTGTTAGGTCGTATGTTGTGTTAGGTCGCGTAGGTTGCTAAGTTGTTAGGTCGCTAGGATAGTTCAAGTGTTAGGTCGCGTGTTGTTTTAGGTCGACTTGTGTTAGGTCGCAACCCAACTGAGTCTTAGATAGTTAGGTCGTTAGGTTGTTAGGTCGCTGGGTTTCCTAAGTGTTAGGTCGCAAAGAAGTTAAGACGTACATCTGTTAGGTCGGAGAGGCTTAGGTCGGAGAGGCTTAGGTCGCTTAGGTCGGAAGCGACTTAGGGAGATAGCCAGATTTCGACTTAAGGACAGATTTCAGCTATAAATAGGAGGGGTTGTTCTCACTTTTTGGGATCCGGATTTTTGAAGCGACGAAGTGCTGCCATTTTGAGAGCTCGACTTCTACACTTCTTCACTTCTTTTCTCCACTTTAATCTAGTGCTTCCATCCATCCTAATCGAAGATCAAGATTGAAGATTCAAGAGCTTAGATTGAAGATCTTCATCTTTTCAAGAGAGATTTCTTCATTTGAAGCGGATTTGTGGTAGATCTAGCTTCATCCTTCGCTGTCCAGATCTGAAGTGTGTTGATTTGAGGTTGTTTAGGTGATTTGGTGAGTGGTGATTATCTCTCACACGGATCCAAAGGAGTATATCGGATTGTTGGCTCGTTTTGGTGTTAAAATAGAGATTTCCATGCATTTTCTTCATCCTATGTGTAGATCCATATAGATCCATTGTTCATGATGATGTTACATCCATTTTATCATATGTTAACCTATGCAAGTTCATTCATCAAGTTTGTAGAGATATAATCCATGTTTTCATGCTTATTGGACTTTCAACTCTTTAATTACGAAAATGCCATTATTGTTATAATTGTCTACTTAGATCATATTTGAATGCTTGATTGCTTGGATTGATGTTTGATTTGATTGCTTGTTATGAACTAGATGATTGATGATTAGATTTAGATCGAAGATGATTCAAAAGCTAAGGGAAAGGCTCTTGAAATGGAAAAGCTGCTCGTGGCATATGTAGCGGGATGATGAAGCTCTTATGCATAGATTTGATGATGTGGTGATGAGATGAGGCTTTGCGAGGATGTAATGAAGCGAGGCAATCATATGATGAAGACTTGGTCTAATCCAGGCGGGATCATTCCAAGCATGTTGATAACTCGGTGATATGATTCGAGTTGAGGATAATGGATGCTCGAGAGGCGCTTGAGCTAGTATGGCAATAGTCGTCGAGGAGGATGACTAGGAGGTTGAGATCTCATCGTTGTTGAAGGTTCTAGCATGCTCTAAGCAAGAGTACATGGGGACGCCCAAAAGACTAAGTTGATGGTCGAGTACTCTGGGTAGATTCGATAATCCTAGGCACGGGTCACGATGACGTGCGGGAGTTATGTCTAGAACCGGGGTTACCATTAGCCCTTGACGGACGGCTGAAAGAATGTGCCGGTCATTCAATTAACGGTGATATCGCAACAATGATAACAGTGATAGCCGAGTCATGGATGTTTGGTTGTATCATCATTCGGTCTCAAGAGCGGTATTTCCTGGGTGCTTATCTGACCTTGGTTTTAGACCTTGGGATTTGTACTTGGAAAACATCGCTCTTGACTCGAGTGACAATTGCTTTACTTTAAATTGTATGCTCTGCTATGTTTGCTTCTGCTTAGTGTGTGTCTGGGGGCTATCACTGTAGAATGAGGTTGGAGTGGGAGGGTTGTATTCCTATTCCTTTTCCTTTATGCTCTTTTGGTATGTTGTTAGTTAATTTACTGCTCACTAAGACTGTTGTCTGACTCAAGGCTTTATGTTTTAATTCTTATTGCCTTGGGCTGTTCGTCCATTTTGGGACGGGCAGACTAGGTAGCAGGTGACAGGTGCTGTTCTCTTCTCACGATGCTGATATCGAAGACGAGCTAGAGGGTTGCATATTATCTTCTTATATGTACTGGATTTTTCCGCTGTTTTGTATTCTCTGAGAGTTATGTAGTGAGGCTGGATGTATTGACTATGTGGATGCTTGTATTCAACTATTATGGAGTTTTATATGATGTCATTTTATTCTGTAAAGCTTCACTATACATATGTTCTATTGTATTTTGTCCATGCGCTGTGAGTAATACGATAGATCCTGTTGTTTTAATCTTACCTTGACAATCGTCCATGGTCGCCTGGCACACTTTACAGCGCTCTATCTCTAGATTCGGTGCAGGGGTCATGGGCGGTCGTCACATAAACTCCGATTGTAAAACTTTATATATGAAAATTGATCATAATATCGCCACGACGCAACAATGCAAGTTTCATGGCCAAGTTCTTACGTATATGAAAATTTCAATTTCGGCTTTAATAATTTCTAGTTAATTTGTTTTTAATTTATTATCGTTCGATTTGTGGGGTGTTACAGGCCCTGGCATAAGTGAGGGAGTTGACCGGCTTGAGCACTCTCCTGGGTAATACATCGCTAATAGCTACGACTTCACCATGTAGGTTGTTATGGTCTCCAGTTGGGGCAAGAGCACTAGGGGCTCATTGTTGAACCAGAGCCCTAACTGGCTTGAGGGTTCTCTTGAGTGACTCGTAGTGGAGCATTATGAGCTCCTGTTGAAGCATGAGGATGCCTTTCTTAGCTTGTTTGAGGAATGTCCCATAACACTCCCTAGCTTTTTATTTGGTCACCTAGGATTTCACCAACCCCATCTTTGATGGGGATTTTCATGATGACTTGGTTGTATGGGACGATTGTATCTAGCTCCACCATGGTCAATTGACCTACATAAGTTATAAGAAGATGAGTAATCAACTGCTGCAAAATTTACCCATAACTTTGCAGTGAGGGATTTTTTTTCTAAAGGCGGTCATGAGGGAAGTAGTCCCCATCGGTATAATGCCCATACCCCAAAGCTGTAGATGGGCAAGGCGCGGGAGGTAAGGCTGGAGGCCGAAAGCTTGAATGCCTCGAAGACATGCTTGAATATAATGTTGGCCGAGCTGCCCCATCCCCAAAAGCTCTATGCATATTTGAGTTTGCCATTATAATGGAGACAACCATGAGGTTGCGGTAGGGATAAGAGACAACCTTCTTAATCTCGGCAGTGAACATGATAGGTTGATCTGTTTCTAGCTTAGGTGCTTTGGATGCTCGATGTTCAACCAAATAAACTTGGTCAGCCAACCCCACTTTCCGTTGATACCAGAATTATGCTTCCTGACTGTTTTCGGCTACACGCAGGCCTCCATAGATTATTAGAATGTCGGTTATAGTTGCGACATTGTTGTTGGGTTATATGGATTGAGTTGTCTAGTTTTTACAAGCCATTCTTTGATCGTCTTAATTCCGAACATACTCCACAAGCACTCATTCACAGATTAGCCATTCAATCTTATCCTTCAGTATACGACACTCATTGGTGGAGTGGCCGTTTATTTGATGGAACCTGCATTACTTGTCGTTGCCGCGAGGTTCCTCCATTCTCCCGCTTCTTATGGCCGTGGTCGTTGGAATTGTACCCGGTCCCTGGTTGTAAGATATGTAGTTTCCATACCTTGATTCAAAGTGGCATAGTTAGTATATTTAGAATTGTCTCGGATTTCATCATTGCATGCCTTTTGTTGTTATTCTAATGACCATTATTTCAATGATCATCATTTTCACAAGTGAAAGCTATTTGAGAAAGCTGAGCCTAGTCTTCACTGTTTGAGAGATTGGTGTCTTCCATTCGTATGGTGTCATTCTCCCAGTGATAGAAGTCAATTAGGGATGCGGTCAATTAATTTGAAGCTATTTCCATATCTTTGACTTGTACCTTACCCCAGCAGAGAGCTACAACTGTAGCACCCTGTAAAATGAATAAGAAATTAATTAAGAAAAAATTAATTAATTAATTATAAGGCTAAAAATGAAATTAGAGCAAATGTCAGAATTTGGCCATGAAACTTGCAACATTGTGTTAATGGTGATCTTTTGAGAATTTTTCATATATAAAGCTTCAAGATTGTAATTAAACAAAGAAGTTATTGATGATTGAAGTTTCGTGGCATGCAGTCTTTAGATGGTGGTCGAATTGATTTGGTCGAGGCAGAAAGTAGGGGATGCCGCCTATTTTATAGGGGTGCGGGCATGGGTTCGAGGGCGTCATTAGGTTCGTCGTGCTTCAACGTGATGAGTAGAGTTGGTCTCGCATATTTTCATCGAGCGTGGCTTGCATGGCGGTCAAGGGAAGTTCGGCCATGGGTGTTGCATGTTCAGGTTTAGGCGGGGATGGTTTTGGGAAGAAAGGGTTTAAGTCGGGTAATTAAAATTAATCAAATAATTAAGTGTAAAGTATTTTATTATTTAATCCCAAATTGTATTTAATCAATATCTCTTTCATATGAGATCCAATCGAGACGCGGTCATTTGTGTTGCACTCGTAATGATGATAGCTACATGATGGAATTGGTTTGGTCGAATTTCGAGCTAATAGAATTTTGGGCTAAAATCGTACGTCGTTCGATTTTAGTTCAAACTGGAACGTCTAAGCGTCAACTGGAATTTCGATGAGTTAATCATACCTTTTTGGATAATTAGTATGATATATAGTAGGTAAAATTTACTGTTTGTGTTTAGATGAATTATTAGTTGATTTGGTTAAATATTCGATTTTGAAAAGCGAATGTCATTTAAATTGAAATACATGAAATTTTACAGAGAAATCCGAATTTCTCGTCGGTGTGATTTTTAATTTCAGTTATATATCTGTTGATTTTAATTCAGTCATATGCCTGTTATATAGATCATTAAATGATGAAATTTGATAGTTCAGCAATATTGCATGTGACATTGACATATGTTAAAAGTTAAACCTTTTTAGTGGAAAAGGTAGAATAGCATTAGTTAAGTACTATATTTGCTTTTGGCCTCATTATAATATTTTGAAATAGTAGTAATTGCTGTTTTAGCTTGGAAATGGTTTTGATTTGAAGAATGATTTTAAAATGTGATTTTTGGAAATGCCCGTGATATTTTATTTAAAATAGTTTTTCAACTTCTCTATTTCATTTCAACCTTTTTATTTATCTTTCTAAACATAAGGAAATGTTTTAAATTATTTTGGAAAGTATTTATGTTTATGGAAAATTATTATAATAATGAATGTTTATTTTAAAAGAAAATAAAGGGGTTTATTCTTTATTTTACAGTGATTCTATTTTTAAAAGAAGACAGAAATATTTTCTAATAAATATTAGTGAAACGTTTATATAAAATGTTATATAAAAAGATAGATCTGTAAATATTATTTTATAAGTAAAGATAGCTTTGTAAATAATGTTTTATAAATAAAATAATAATATATACGTGGTGTTTTTATAAATAAAGAATAGTTTTATAAAAATAGTATTTTTAAAGGGGAAATGGCACCATTTTGAGGAACTGGATAGTAAATCACATTTGTGTATTTATAGTAATAATGTTGAATGATCGTTTTGGAAAGTACTTGGTTCTTTTTTTGAAATTGAATGGAAATTTATAAATGGTACTTTATAAATAAAAATGAATTCATAAAAGGATTTTATAAATAGGAAAGAAGTGTTTAAAAGGATTTTTATAATTATAATTTTAAATGAAATTTATAAAAGATTTATAAATAGAAATGAGTTTTATAAATGAATTTAAAGTTTTATAATTACATTTGGAGATTTACAAAAGGTGTTTTATAATTATACTTTGAGATTTTTAAGAGGAGATTTATAAATGATATTTTATAAATGGGTCTTATAAAGGATTTTTATGAAGGAGATTTATAAATGAAGTTTTGTAAAGTAATTTATAAATGGAGTTGTAAATATGAAAGAGTTTTATAAAAAGGAGTTTGTAAAAAGAAATGGGATTTGATTTCCATGAATGATCATTTTAAATCACGGTTTTATGGAAAATGTTCTATTTATACTTAACACCAAATTCTAAGGTATGGAAACTCATCTCTGTCTTGAGAATTAAGAATATGTGTCGAGGCAAGGATAGCTTTCTAACTTGTCCGATCTCATTATTAATCGAGGGATTATACTGTTTGAAATCAAGAAGTGGTGGTAAGTATATTTGGTCTAGTTTCTATATGATCTATTTACTAACACCAAAAGTAAAGTGTTTTGGGTTTACTGTTATTAATGTTTTAAAATGACATTTGTTTTAACCTAATTGAGTATGGTTTTGCTAAGTGGAATCTTTCTTAAGATTTATGGATATACTTATACCGTTGAGATAAGTATACGAGTATATTTTTCTAAGTATTGAAAATATGGTGTTTTATGAATATACTTATACTATTGATATAAACATATGGGAAAGTTTTTCTATGTTTTGAAAGTGATATTTTATGAGTATACTTATATAGTTGAGATAAGTATATCAATATTTTTCTAGTATTGAAAAGAGTAGAGAAGCGTTTGTGAATATATCTTTGTAAAAGTATTTTATACAAGTATTTACAAAGTGGTTTTTAATTAACGAAAGGATTAATTAAAGAGGCTTAGTGGGTGCTTTGTGTTTAACCATGCTTGGTTAAATCTCTGGTTGAATTGTTTGTTATTTGATAGTTAAATAACCGATTATCAAACCTTAGCCAGTTTTAAAGCCATCGTTTGTCGGTTCGGAGAGACCGGGATCAAAAATATTATTCGAAAATCACTTCGAACAAGCATAAAAATTGAAATTGGAGACATCTTGAAGATGATGGAATCGAAGACGGTGTTCTTTAAAGTGTAAGGGCTACTTGCTACTAATCCTGAGGGTGATTCCAAAATGGATGTAGTAGAAGTAATGCCTTCGGTTTGTTCATTTCCTGAACAACTTGTATGGATGAATGCTGGTATTGCATTATTGCTTGGAGGGCAGTGTTAGCATTCCAAGTGGAATTGCTATATAAAAGGTAAAACGTAGCCTCTATCCTCAACAACCGGGAATGACTAAAACATGGGATATGCTTCAAGGCTAGGTGGTTCGCCACCATTAGGGTATGTCATCATCCTTCTAAATACATACATACATATACATATATATTTGGTTGTGCATGAGAGCTCTCGGGAAAAGGTTGCAAAGTAACCGGGGTGGTGACAAATTCGGTACTATCCAGTAAGAGGTAAACCGGTCTTGATTCGCAAGGGTCGAAAAGTTTTTGACCATGGTACATTTTCTAGAAGTGTACTGGCAGGCGATGCCCCAGTAGCCTTGTCATTGTATGGAAACCCATTCTCCAATAAATGCCTTTCAGACTTAGTTATATACCTATTATGCTGAAATTTTATTAATGTTACAATTTCGGCAATGATTCCATATTTATTTTAAACCATAGACGTTATTATAATATCACAAGATTTCCTATGAAATGGTTTAGTTATCGTAAGGTAAACATGCGTCTGTGTTTGTGTGCGGCGTGGTCTTATGAGATGACTTTATTTTGAAAGGTTTACAACATTAAAAATCCATTTGAAGTGTGTTCTCATGCTAGTTCACTAAACTGATCCGGGCATTATTTTCTTATAATGTTTGGGTTAGACCGAGCATATTTTCAGATTTAGTTATGGATGATTTAGAGCCTATGGGGACGAGCTGGAGGCTTCCAAGACATACTCACATATATATATTATTTTCTATTGCGGTGGTTGTTTATATTTATCCGCATCTGTGAGGATAAGTTGTTGTAACTATCCAGACTGATAGTAGATTGTTACTCTGATTTGATGTATGTATATTACAGTTTTTCTATTGTACAGATCTATTGCATATTATATATTACTAGTCACGATGTGAGATGCTGTTCTGTCGTTTCTTTCTTTCCCCAACAATCTGTCTTTCCGGCACTTGGATGCTCGGTATGTGAATATCGTGGATGTATTAGTATCGATTTTTAAGGGTCAAAAAGGCGCACTACAACAAACATGGGCATTAATAGCGTTTAAGAAACGCTATTATACCTTACCATAGCGTATCAAAGATCGCTGTGGAACAACATGCTATGGTAGACCATAAACTTTAAATAGCAGGAAATAAAATGCTATGAAAAATACATTTTGCTATAGTGTTTTCTCCGTGTTATTAAGATAAAACGCTATAGGAATATATCCCACGGTTACTTCCTATAGCGTTTTTTATGTTTATTTCTAAAGCGTATATTTGCATATTTCTATAGCGTTTGTCATGCATACTTTCCATAGCGTTTTGTGCATATTTCTATGGCGTTTATTTAATGTTCATATATTTTCTATAGCATTTCATATGTGTATTTTATAGCGTCTATGATGCTTATTTATATAGCGTCTATTGAATGTTATATTAATTTATAGAATTTTTGTTGTTGCTGCTTTAGCTTTCCCACAAATATAATATCCACTTTCACCCATTTCTTATTCTATATAAATATAATAGATTTTCCAAAACAAAAATTATATAAGTTAAAGCATAATATTTCATACATCTTATTCAAACAACTTTTCCATATCTAGACATAATATTTCGTTCATAACGGTCAAACCTCTTTACCCATGTCCGTACATAATATTACATACATACCGTTCAAACATTTTTATCCATGTCCATACATAGTACATCATACATGTTTGCATCAACAACTTATTAACACACTAGTAAAATAGTTGATTTCATCTTACTTTCCTTTTGATATCCTCTCTAACACCTACAAAAATGGTCATGTTTTTGTCAAATAAGCAATCAAAATGTCAGTGATTGTTAACATTTCATACATAATATTATACAAGGTAAAAGAACTACGAAAAACCTAGTAACCAGCAATACATAATATTATACTTTGCTTGGAAACCAGTCTTCGAATGAACACTACTATTTAATGTTTTGACCACTCAAAGTGTGAAATATTTGGCCACTCAACAATTTTATGTTTTAACCAGTCTTTGAATGAACACAAAGTTACTTGGTGGAAGCAAAACAAAACACAACACCTGCTACGAACACAAAGTACACACTAATCTCCAAAAACCTGAAATATGCCCATACTATTTTGTGTACTTTGGTTTCACTTCCACAAACCTGAAATATGACAAATTGGAAAGAGTTTGTTTTCTTGTGTTAATGTATTTGTTAATGTGTTCAATAAAACATCAAATTAAGAATTTTTTATTTTTCTCATTTATTTATTTATTTTTCTTTTTCTTGCCCCAATAATTCATTTATATGCTTCAACGTTGTCCTCACTTCTTGTATTCATGTGTAGGCCAAAATTCCAAAGAAAACACCTAAATGGTGCACCTAATGTCCTCCCGTGTGTCTATAGTCAGTACACTGACCAACCACACATGCACTCACTGCCTTTGTGGCTTAACCTCATCCCTTGGATCTTGATCAGACGGTCGACCAATTATAATGGATAGCATGAGCATGAAGTGCATATGAGACAGAAGGAGCAATAACAAGCTACATACCCTACAGCATGAACTTGAACATGTGCTCTGCAAGCCTGCAACAGTAGGCTCAACATTAGCATCCGTCATAAGATTTATAAGCATGAACAGGGTTAGAAACAAACGTGGCTAAAAAAGCATTAATTGAAGGAGGATTTTTTGGCATCAAATAGGGCATGAATTTCAGATTCAACTGGAACGTTAGCTGCAACATGCAATACAGGTAATGGAGAGCCTCCTGAGGTCAATATTTAAGCATGCTATGTAGAAGTTCAACCATGAGAAGGTAGCTGAGAGACCAGAGTTTGTGACCATAGAATTTTGAAATGCTAAACTTCAGCTTGAACAGGGGCAAAGGCAGTTTCAGGCTGGTGTGGCTAAAAATTGGCATTTAACACACTAGCATGTCAAGCATTTGCACTTGCATTGTTTGAAGCTTCAGAGAGCGGATAAGTACAAGTAGATGAACACGTGCAGTTGCATGATTATTGTAATGACCCGAGAATTTTTAACGATTTTAATAACGTAATTAACTAAAAAACTTCTTGAAATAAAACAATTAATTTTTTTTTGAAATGAAAATTTGATATTTGTAATGCGTCTATTTAAACATAGCAAATGATAAATTTTTATTGGAAAATATGAAAGTTTGTAATTTGTGAAATTTTAATTTTAAATTTTAAATTTGTTATTTCCAAAACCTGAATATTTTTTTATAATAAAATTGTATATCATTTTCCGAGTGAGACGTTGTAATTCGTTTCGCCAAATTTGGACTGCTATAGCCCCATTTATCTTATTTCGGCGTTTTAGCAGAATTTTCGGCAGCGAAAAATAGAGTTTTGATAGAACAGTCATATCACTAATATCTATGTACTATTCTGTTCGTCTCGTCATGCCGACTCCGTAGTATATTCATTCTTGTAATTCGACGTCCGACATGCGGCGAAATCAGCGAAACGATTTGCCGTATCGGTTCCGTATTTAGCCTTTTTGGTTTCCTTGTCTTTTCATTTTCCCACCAGGTAAACCAAGCAGCATTGGCTTTTAAATTTACCTGAATTCACGTTTGTCCTTTTCTGTTCCATTGATTTTGATATATATTGCCGTGTCCTTTCATTATTCCATCTTTTACATTTTGAAAACAAAAAATATAAAGCAATATATATCAGTTCATTTTGCTTCGGGCTGCTCGTCTCTATCTCCAGGTCATATATTTTTTTGCTTCGAGTAATTCTTATAATATAAGTTTTATAATCTCTATGCTTTCCTTGTTCAAAGGGAACCCGTTCATTTTGTTTCTGGCCCGAAGCAAGCCTGTACGTGCCCGAAGATTTGCCTCTCCCCATCATCAGCCGGGACAATCATGCTTGTGCCCGAGTTATTCACCTCCCAGACCCGAGTCAGATCCCACGCCCTGACCAACACCCATAGCATTCACCTCCGACATTTTCCCTTCCTCTCTTCACCCACGCTCAGCCGAACAACCTGCTCCACCTCTGATCCACCATTCCCACTCAGCCACAGCATCACCAGATCGACGCCATCACATAGCCTGACAGTGCCACTACCCAAGCACCCACCACCTGACCGAAGACACTGCTCTGACTCGAGTTTTCCTCCTTTTTTCCCAAATCCTAGCCCCAAGCACCAACTTCCTCGACCAGTAGCCATGCCACACAACTGCCACGCCTTCCTCAAGCACAGACCTGAAGCGGCTCTCGACCCTCACACCAAACGACACCAAGCACAGCCTGCACCCACCATCTAACCGAAGACCTTCCACCCCACTGCTGCCTTGCCATTCGTCCCCATCTCCGCTTCCTTCCCTGAACCGCCCACAGCCCAGACACGACCTGTCCACTTTAGATCCTCCAGCCAAGTGCAGCCCTCTTTGCTTTTGTGGCCGAAACCCCACCCCTGCTCTTTCTTTGAAAAATATATAAGCTTATATATTCTTGTTTTCTTTGCATCTCTGTGCCTTGTTTTAATTTTTGTCCTAGTCATATATACTGCCATGTCACAGCTACACAACAATTGCTTATATATGTTTGTTGTAAACTTCAATACAAACTTAAATATGTCGCATCTACATTGCATATATGTGTTGTATATATGTTTTGCTCGGCAGAAAGGATATATATGTTGTATATTTATATTGGCAGAAAGGTTATATATATGCTAGTCTATATATGTTGCATATGTATATATTTGTTTTCATCGAATTCTCAAGCTAAACCTGCTTTTGTGCATGTCGCAGCTCTTTGACGTATCATGCCCGTATCTGTGTGTGTGTCTGTGTCATCTTTTTGTTTCTCTAGCCTCGAAAGGTGAGCAATCACTCACGATTGACATTCGTATGCTAGTAAATTGATTTCACTTGAATAACAATTTAAATACGTTGTTAATTTGAATTGTTAGTTATTTAATTATTGAATATAATATGTTAATATTTTAAATTGCTCACTCATATAAATTGACACCATAACATGTTGAATAAATATTGGATTTAAATTGCTAATGATTATATATGCTTGTAATTATTTTATTGTTCTCACTCTGCAAGTTCCCTGTAGTTTAGAAATCCCTAAGGGTTGAAACAATACATACCCGAACGATATTATAGATTAGAGAAAATCGTTATGGGTTGAAATGATAAACCCAAGCGATTTTATTGATTTTGAATTTTGGTATTACGAGTTGAAATGATATATATACCCATAAATTTAAATTATTACGGATTGAAATGATAAATATCTGTATCACTTGACCATATGATAGAAATTTTATACGGATACCGTTGGTCTATTTTGAAAATGATTTTCGAAATTTTGAAAAAGAAATATACGAGATTTGATGTATAATATAATTATTTTATTTTAATATGTGTAAAGAATTTAGATATTTAAAATTATATGTTTTGAAATTTTTTAATTTATAAGTTAAATTTGAGAATTTAAATTATAAAATTTTACTTATAACTTCACTATTTTTAAAATATATAATGATTTAATAATGGGATTTACTATAATAAATTTAATAAAATTTAATTTAACTAAAATATATATGAATATTTATTTAAAAATTATATTCGTATTTTAAAGTAGATTTTTAATAACTTTAATAAATTAAAGTTGGAAAGGTAAATTGAAATTGATTTGTAATTCAAATTGATTAATAATTGAATTTAAATAAGGATTTATTTGGAACTTACTGATTTTGGAATTTTAAAGGTATGATTTTATAACTTGGTTTAATTAAAGGTGATTAAATGAATATTTTCAAATTTAAATAAAATTAAAATTTAATATTTAGTTTTGATTTAAATATGTAGTTTGACATTTTGTTTAAAATGTTATAAAAAGTGATTTAGTGAATATTTTAAAATTAAATAAATTTGAAGTGGATATTTAAGTTTGATTTAAATTGCTGATTTGAGATTTTATTTAAATATTTATAAAGTGATTTGATAAAATGACCACGGTGTGAAATAAACGTTTGGTTGTTAAAGAGTCGGGGATCAGATATTGTCATACTCTCTACTAATACCGAAAACCGCTTTAACAACTGTGCACGTGGTGGAGATTCCAAAATGAAGTAGGATGATTTGGCAAACGTCTTATGAGGTATGAACGCAGCCCTGACTCCCTAGAGTCAGCTTGATGTGACTAAAACAGGAGCTATACCTGGGCCAAGTGGGGTTGCACCTCCGACGAGCATGCTTCTTCAAAACCATTCTATTACTTTGTGATTTGATTGGTGCACACCTTTGATTTTGGGAGCGTGTATCGAGGTGGGTGATAGTAGTTGCTATGCGTTACCACCAACCCGGTTCTGCAAAACGGTAGAATCCTACCCTAGGCATTGCCTCGCGTGCCTTGTCACATGCCTTATCGCGCCCACTACGAGTTTGTTTTGTGTCATACCTATGGAGTGCTCCTTGATAGCCCACCGGTTTGGTGGAGTTTACAGTATTGTATAGACTACGACATTATATAAAATGTGTTAAGGGGGATATGGGTAACGCCTTAACGCTATTTTAATAGTTTAATTTACTGTAGACATTATATATGTAGCGTATTGTACTATGTATGTAGATAGTTTATCGGATCCTTAAAGGATGGAATCCCAACATCCTTTAAGTTATTTTGCATTTCAGTTGACATTTCACTTGAGTTGATTTACTTACATAAGAATGTTAATCCTGACTAGAGTGTTTGTGTTTGCTTTATGCTCGGGTCATCCTGAGTGTCACAGCTTTTGAGACTCGCCTTTGGGGCTTGGAGTTTGCTTGAAGATCTATCTGTCTTCTATTCAGCTTTTCAGTTATTTCCGTTATTTCCAGTGTTTATGTTTCAGACTTGTCATTTGTTTTGTATTAGAACATCTATGTATTTGGGATTTCTATTGGATTTATTTTAGACTCTATTATTTCTGTAGTAGCTTCATGAACTTCTATTTATCTATTTCGTTGCTTATTGTTGTAAAACTCAGTGTCTATGATTCTGTGATTTGTTTATTTATTCTGTCTGCTAAGTTTTGCCAAATATATAAATTAACAGTCTGTTGTTTTGGACAGTTCAAGTCTGACATGTGTGGATTATTGTCGATTTGAATGGTTCGAAATAGAGGGTCGTTATAGTTGGTATCAGAGCTCTGGTTTAGGAAAAACTTAGCATATGGAGTAAAAACTCATTAGAGATGGGGTAGTAATACCCTTGAATGAGTTAAATTTATTACGGAATCATATTTCATTCAAGCTTGAAATCCTTAGTTAGGATTCTCTTTGATTTAGAATTTCTTTTGAATTTTGGATCTTTACCTTTGTTCTAAAATTCATTCTTGCCTTTTCAAGATGAGTAAATGTAGGAATATTCGTGGTAGGGGTCGTGGAAATGTCCCTGCACCACCAGTTGTTGCTCCCGTTCCACCTGTTCAGCCAGTTAAGTTCACCACTCTTTGTAAGAAGTACTCTCAGCTAGGAGGTAACAAGTTCACTAGAGTCAAGAGTATTATCGAGGCTCACCAGTGGTTGAAGAGTCTTGAGAGGATTTTCACTGGACTTGAGACTACTGATGCTCAGATGCGTCAGTTAGCTACTTGGCAATTACATGAGTCCGCCCAGGATTGGTGGGAATCTGTTACCGCTCAGACTGTCGAAGCTAATATCACTTGGCACCAGTTCAGGTGAAAATTTTAATTATCCTTTCCTAAGTTATCTCATTTGTATCTATCTCTTTGAAATTTATCTCCTTATCTTTATCTTATCTTGGATCCTTTTTCAAGGATGCTTTTGTGACTAAGTGGATGCCTGAAGCTGGGAAGTCTCAGTTGTATAGGGCATTTATGGATCTTGAGAAAGGGGATATGACTTTTGCTGAGTATGAGAGGAAGTTCAATGAGCTATCTAAGTTTGGTCCCAGCTTGATAGACACCCCGCTCAAGAAGAATGAGAAGTTTATTCACGGTGCTCGTCTAGAGTATTATAACTGCTTGATCAGTCATGTTCACGGCACCTTCACTTCTCTTATGGATATGGCCACCAGATTCGAGAATCCTACTTCAAAGGGAAAGCAGGCAGTTTTAGCATCTCGGGGTAATTCTAGTAGCTTGAAGAAGAGGAAGCCTAACTTCCATCAGCAGAAGAAGAAATGGCAGAATTCTCAGGGTCTTGGTTTTTCTTCTCAAAGGAAGCCGCTTGACCTATCTTCCATCACTTGTTTCAAGTGCGACCAGAAGGGTCAATATGCCAACAGTAGTCCATCCTCTACCGGAGCTGCTATTCCTCCTCCAGCCAAGAATACCAGGAACAACCTCTACCACCTTTGTTTGCAGGCTGGTCACTTCAAGAGGGATTGTCCCACTCAGCAGAGAGGCAAGACATCTAGAGTCTTTGCCATGACCTCTTCTACTCCTCCTCCTCCTTCCAGTGATACCCAAGGTACTCTTCAGAGCTCCTTTACTTTCCATGATTTTCTTGTTTGTGTTTTTTTTGATACTGGAGCATCACATAGGTTTATATCTGTTGATCTCTGTAATAAGTTTGAGCATATCTTGCAACCTTAATTGGCAACTTCATTATTATGTGTGACTAATCCCATCGGCGGTCCCGCCAACCTTAGTATGATTTGTAAAGGGGTGAAACTCCTTTACAACGGGCATCGGTTCACTGGAGATTTCTATGTTCTGAGTTTTGATGCATTTGATATCTTACTTGGAGGTGATTGGTTAAAGCGTTATAATGTTGTTATCTCTTGTAATGCCTGAACCGTTTCTCTAATAGACGACCAGGGATTGTGATTGATTGGTTAAAGCGTTATAATGCTGTTATCTCTTTGGTGAAGTCACTTCTCTTCTTCCTAAGCGAGAAATTGAATTCCGCATCAATCTTATTCCTGGAGCTCGACCTATTATTCTTCCTCCCAAACGGATGGCACCAACAGAGAAAGTCGAGTTGAAGAAGCAGATTGAAGACCTATTTTCCAAGGGTCTGATTAGGCAGAGTTTTTCTGAGTAGGGAGCAGTTGTGGTCTTTGTCACCAAATCTGATGGTTCCTTGAGGATGTGTGTTGGTTAGAGAGCTGAACAAGCTTACCCTTAAGAACATATATCCTATGCCTCGTATCAATGATATGTTCGATTAGCTCTACGAAGCTAAAGTATTCTCTCAGCTTGATCTTGCTGCCGGTTTTCACCAGCTTCGGGTAGCTGAGGAGAGCATTCCCAAGATAACTTTCAGAACGCAGAATGGTTTCTATGAATGGTTAGTCATGCCCTTTGGATTAACCAATGCTTCTGCCTTCTTCGTCGATCTCATGAATCGCGATTTCCGCGATGTTCTCAACAAGTTTGTCCTGGTTTTCGTTGATGATATTCTTGTCTTTTCTAAGTCAGAGAAGGAGCATGAATCTCATTTAGGCCATGTTCTGGAAACTCTTAGGAGTCATCAGTTGAAAGCCAAATTTTCTAAATGCCATTTCTGGAGGGATGAAGTCCAATTCCTTAGGCATATTGTTTCTGAAAATGGAGTCTCGGTTGACCCGGTTAAGGTCGCCGCGATTAATGTAAGTCTATCCACCTTTTCTCTTTTGAAATTTAATTATCTTATCTATCTTTGAACTTATCTACCTTATTCTATTTCAGGATTGGGAGACACCTAAGACTCCGTTCGATATTCGTAGCTTTTTGGGCCTAGCCGGTTATTATCGGAGATTCATAGAGAATTTTGTCCATATAGCTGCACCTCTCACTACTTTGACTCGTAAGAATGCCAAGTTTGTTTAGAGTGATAAGTGTGAAGCTGCATTTAATGAGTTGAAGCAAAAGTTTACCTCTGCTCCTGTTCTCATTGTTTTGAATGGGAGTGAAGGATTATCGGTTTATACCGATGCTAGTCGAGAAGGTTTGGGTGTTGTGTTGATGCAGGATGGGAAGGTCATTGCTTATGCCAGTCGTCAGTTGAAGCCCCACGAAGCCAACTATGCCACTCATGATTTGGAATTGCTTGCTGTTGTGTTTGCTTTGAAGTTATGGAGGCATCACCTTTTGGGAACTAAGTTTGAGCTCTTTACGGATCATCAGTATCTTAAGTATATTTTCACCTAAAATGATTTAAACCAGAGGCAGGTTAGATGGCTCAATTTCTTAGCAACTTATGACCTCGACAACAACTACACTCCTGGGAAAGCCAATGTTGTTGTTGATGCCTTAAGTTGGAAGAGAGACCTGTTGTGTCAGATGGTAGCTTCTCCATCTCTTATGGATCGTATTGTAGCCAAGTAGGATGAGAATGCGATGCTTAAGCTTATGAAGGAGAATATTCGGAACATGGAAGGTGATAACCAGAATGAGTTGGGAGCACATATTGATTAGAATGAGGTTTTGAGGATTAATAACCGGATTTGTGTTCCGAATGTCGACGGTTTGAGACAAGAAGTTCTTAGAGAGAATCATCAGTCCAAACTCTCTATCCACCCAGGTGTCACGAAGATATTTTAAAATATGAAGAGGTTGTATTGGTGGAGTGGTATGAAGCGGGATATCTCTATCCATGTCAGTAGATGTGCCACTTGTCAACAGGTCAAGGTTGATCACCAGAAGACCGCCGGATTTCTACAACCCCTTGAGATTCCCATTTGGAAGTGGGATCAGGTTTCTATGGATTTTATTGATGGTTTACCAAGGACTAGAAGAGGTAACAAGAGTATATGGGTAGTTGTCGATCGATTGACCAAATCCGCCCACTTTATTCCGATCAAGTCGAATCGAACTACTTCGAGCTTAGTTGAGATCTATATGAGGGAGATTGTCCAACTCCATGGTGTTCCTGCTAGTATTGTTTGTGATTGTGATCCTATCTTTACCAGCAAGTTCTGGAAAGCTTTCCAGGAAGCTTTGGGTACTCGTTTGAACCTTAGTACGGCTTACCATCCCCAGACTGATGTTCAGACGGAAAGGGTGAATCAGATTCTTGAAGATCTTCTTCGTGCCTATGTTCTTGATTATGGAGGATCTTGGGAAGGTCATCTCCATCTAGTTGAATTCACCTATAATAACAGCTATCAGGTATACCACTATCTTTGAATTTTTTAATCATCTTAAACTTCAATCTCTTAATCCCATTCTTTTGAATTCAGGCAAGTATCGAGATGTCTCCGTTTGCCGCTCTTTACGGACGATCTTGCAAATCTCCATCTTGCTGGATTTAATCCGGTAACCGCTTAGTTCTTGGACCTGATATGATTTCGGAAGCATCCAAGAAAATTGAGGAGATTAGGAGGATGATGAGGATTGCTGAGGATAGGCAGAAGAAGTATGCTGATAGGCATAGAAGGGATTTGGAATTTCCTGTGGGTGATCAGGTCTTTCTTAAGATCTCACCGTTGAAGAATGTGCTTCGCTTTGGTCGTAGAGGGAAGCTTGCTCCTAGGTTCATTGGTTGTTTCCGCATCTTGGAAAGGGTTGGTCCTTTGGCTTATAGAGTTGACTTACAGGAGAAGCTATCTGGTGTACATAACGTGTTTCACGTATCTCACCTTTGCAAGTATCCCCATGATCCATCATTGATTGTTTAGCTAGCTTTATTAGAGAACTTGGATGTCGAGCCAAATCTCACCATCGAGAGGAAGCCACTTCATATTGTCGATAGAGGTACGAAGCAGCTTCGGAGGAAATCTGTCAGTCTGGTCAAGGTACAGTGGAGTACAGACGATCGTGATTGCGCTTGGGAAACTGAGGAGTCCATGCGTGCTTCGAATCCTAAATTGTTTGACTCATGTACTATTCGTTTGAATTTATCTTGTCTTCTGTTTGCTTCTATTATCCTCTTTTCGGGGATGAAAAGTTTTGAGTGGGGGAGTGTGTAACGACCCGAGAATTTTTAACCATTTTAATAATGCAATTAAATAAAAAAATTCCTGAAATAAAACAATTAATTTTTTTTGAAATGAAAATTTGATATTTGTAACGCGTCTATTTAAACATAGCAAATGGTAAATTTTTATTGGAAAATATGAAAGTTTGTTATTTGTGAAATTTCAATTTTAAATTTAAAATCAGTTGAAAATTTGTTGAAAATTTAATATTTTCGAAACCTGAATATTTTTATATAATAAAATTGTAAATTATTTTCCGAGTGAGACGTCGTAATTCGTTTCACCAAATTTGGACTGCTATAGCCCCGTTTATCTTATTTTCGGCGTTTTAGCAGCATTTTCGGCAGCGAAAAATCAAGTTTTGATAGGATAGTCGTATCTCTAATATCTATGTACCATTCTGTTCGTCTCGTCGTGCTGATCTCCATAGTATATTCATTCTTATAATTCGGCGTCTGGTACGTGGCGAAATCGGCGAAACGATTTGCCGTATTAGTTCCGTATTTAGCTTTTTTGGTTTCCTTGTCTTTTCATTTTCCCATCATGTAAACCAAGTAGCACTGGCTTTTAAATTTACCTGAATTCACATTTGTCCTTTTCTATTCCATTGATTTTGATATATATTGCCATGTCCTTTCATTATTCCATCTTCTTCATTCTGAAAACAAAAAATATAAAGCAATATATATCAATTCGTTTTGCTTCGAGGCTGCTCGTCTCTATCTCCATGTCATATTTTTTTTCTGCTTTGAGTAATTTTTATAATATAAGTTTTATAATCTCTATGCTTTCCTTGCTCAAAGGGAACCCGTTCATTTTGTTTCAGGCCCGAAGCAAGCCCGTACGTGCCCGAAGATTTGCCTCTCCCCATCATCAGCCGAGACAACCATGCTTGTGCCCAAGTTATTCACCTCCCAGACCCGAGTCAGATCCCACGTCCTAACCAACACCCAAAGCATTCACCTCCGCCATTTTCCCTTCCTCTCTTCGCCCACGCTCAGCCGAATGACCTGCACCACCTCCGATCCACCATTCCCACTCAACCGCAGCATCAGCAGACCACCGCCATCACATAGCCTGACAGCGCCACTACCCAAGCACCCACCACCTGACCGAAGACACTGCTCTGACCCGAGTTTTCCTCCTTTTTGCCCAAAGCCTGACCCTAGGCACCAACTTCCTCGACCAGCAGCCCCGCCACGCAACTGCCACGCCTTCCCCAAGCATAGACCCGAAGCGGCTCTCGACCCTCACACCAAACAACACCAAGCACAGCCTGCACCCACCATTTGACCGAAGACCCTCCACCCCACTGCTGCGTCGCCATCCCTCCCCATCTCCGCTTTCTTCCCTGAACCGCCCACAACCCAGACACGACCTATCCACTTCAGATCCTCCAGCCGAGTGCAACCCTCTTTTCTTTTGTGGCCGAAACCCCACCCCTCCTCTTGCTTTGAAAAATTTATAAGCTTATATATTCTTG
The DNA here is from genome assembly GCA_030737815.1 of Allium fistulosum. Classification (NCBI taxonomy): domain Eukaryota; kingdom Viridiplantae; phylum Streptophyta; class Magnoliopsida; order Asparagales; family Amaryllidaceae; genus Allium; species Allium fistulosum. The sequence continues at coordinate 179,793,199 of CM060903.1, forward strand.
TTTTCTTAGCATCTCTGTGCCTTGTTTTAATTTCTGTCCTAGTCATATATATACTGCCATGTCACACCTACACAACAATTGCTTATATATGTTTGTTGTGTGCTTCAATACAAACTTAAATATGTCGCATCTATATTGCATATATGTGTTGTATATATGTTTTGTTCGGCAGAAAGGATATATATGTTATACATATATATTGGCAGAATGGTTATATATATGCTAGTCTATATATATTGCATATGTATATATTTGTTTTCATCGAATTCTCGAGCTAAATCTGCTTTTGAGCTTGTCACAGCTCTTTGACGTGTCGTGCCCGTATCTGTGTGCGTGTCTGTGCCATCTTTTTATTTCTCTAGCCTTGAAAGGTGAGCAATCACTCACGATTGACATTCGTATGCTAGTAAATTGATTTCACCTGAAATAACAATTTAAATATGTTGTTAATTTGAATTGTTAGTTATTTAATTATTGAATATGATATGTTTATATTTTAAATTGCTCACTTATATAAATTAACACCATAACATGTTGAATAAATATTGGATTTAAATTGCTAATGATTATATATGCTTGTAATTATTTTATTGTTCTCACTCTGTAAGTTCCCTGTAGTTTAGAAATCCCTATAGGTTGATACGATACATACCCGAATGATATTATAGATTAGGAAAAATCGTTATGGGTTGAAATGATAAACCCAAGAGATTTTATTGATTTTGAATTTTGGGATTACGGGTTGAAATGATATATATACCTATAAATTTAAATTATTGCATATTGAAATGATAAATATCCATATCACTTGACCATAGGATGGAAAATTTTATACGGACACCGTTGGCCTATTTTGAAAATGATTTTCGAAATTTTGAAAAAGAAATATATGAGTTCTGATGTATAATATAATTATTTTATTTTAATATTTGTAAATAATTTAGATATTTAAAATTATATATTTTGGAAAATTTAAATTTATAAGTTATGTTTGATAATTTAAATTATAAAATTTTACTTATAACTTTACTATTTTTAAAATATATAACGATGTAATAATGGGATTTACTATGATAAATTTAATAAAATTTAATTTAACTAAAATATATATGAATATTTATTTAAAAATCATATTAGTATTTTAAAGTAGATTTTTAATAACTTTAATAAATTAAAGTTGGAAAGGTAAATTGAAATTGATTTGTAACTTAAATTGGTTAATAATTGAATTTAAATAAGGATTTATTTGGAACTTACTGATTTTTGAATTTTAAAGGTATGATTTTATAACTTGGTTTAATTAAAGGTGATTAAATGAATATTTTCAAATTAAAATAAATTAAAATTTAATATTTTGTTTTGATTTAAATCTGTAGTTTGAGATTTTTTTAAAATGTTATCAAAAGTGATTTAGTGAATATTTTAAAATTAAATAAATTTGAAGTGGATATTTAATTTTGATTTAAATTGGTGATTTGAGATTTTATTTAAATATTTATAAAGTGATTTGATAAATGACCATGGTGTGAAATAAACGTTTGGTTGTTAATGAGTCAGAGATCGGATATTGTCATACTCTCTGCCAATACCGAAAACCGCTTTAACAACTATGCACGTGGTGGAGATTCCAAAACGAAGTAGGATGGTTTGGCGAACGTCTCATGAGGTATGAACACAACCTTGACTCTCTAGAGTCAGCTTGATGTGACTAAAACATTAGCTATACCTGGGCCAAGTGAGGTTGCACCTCCGATCGAGCATGCTTCTTCGAAACCATTCTATTACTTTATGATTTGATTGGTGCGCACCTTTTATTTTGGGAGTGTGTCTCGAGGTGGTGAGGTCGCACCTACGATCGAGCATGCTTCTTCAAAACCATTCTATTACTTTGTGATTTGATTGGTGCGCTCCTTTGATTTTGGTGCGTACCTTTGATTTTGGGAGTGTGTCTCGAGGTGGGTGGTAGTAGCTGCTATCCGTTACCACCAGCCCGGTTCTGCAAAATGGTAGAATCCTACCCTAGGCATTGCCTCGCGTGCCTTGTCACATGCCTTATCACGCCCACTACGAGTTTGTTTTATGTCGTACCTATGGGGTGCTCCCTGATAGCCCATCGGTTTGGTGGAGTTTACAGTACTGTATAGACTACGACATTATATAAAATGTGTTAAGGGGGATATGGGTAACGCCTTAACGCTATTTTAATAGTTTACTTTACTGTAGACATTATATATGTAGCGTATTGTACTATGTATGTAGAAAGTTTATCGGATCCTTAAAGGATGGAATTCCAACATCCTTTAAGTTATTTTGCATTCCACTTGACATTTCACTTGAGTTGATTTACTTGCATAAGAATGTTAATCCTGACTCGAGTGTTAGTGTTTGCTTTATGCTCGGGTCAGCCTGAGTGTCACAGCTTTTGAGACTGACCTTTGGGGCTTGGAGTTGGCTTGGAGATCTATTTGTCTTCTATTTCAACTTTTCAGTTATTTCCGTTATTTCAAGTGTTTGTGTTTCAGACTTGTCATTTGTTTTGTATTAGAGACATCTATGTGTTTGAGATTTTTGTTGGATTTGTTTTGGACTCTGTTATTTCTGTAGTAGGTTCATGAACTACTATTTATCTATTCCGCTGCTTATTGTTGTAAAACTCTGTGTCTGTGATTATGTGATTTATTTATTAATTGTGTCTGCTAAGTTTTTCCAAATATATAAATTAACAATCTGTTATTTTGGATAATTCAAGTCTGACATGTGTGGATTATTGTCGATTTGAATGGTCCGAAATAGCGGGTCTTTACAATTATGAACATCAGAAGCAAAAGCGGTATCAGCATGCACAACAGTATATTATAAAAGTGTGGGGATGCACATAAGCTTAGGGACAAAACCGATTCTCGGAATGCATGGATCGTAGGATGGGGGGTCTCGAGTTCGATTCACGAAATGCCCTTTGTACTGTACTCCTACTTATAGTTGAACCCGGATATTATTTAAATTAAACTAACTAAACAATGTATTCATAAGTTTTCCTTTCTTTCGTTTTTTTCATTTCCAGGAATCGCGGTGGAGATGATGAACTAGCTACGTATTACTTTTGCAGTCGATCCATTTGCCCTGAGCGAAGGCTTGTATCGTTTGGCTTCATTCTTCTTAAGGCATGCTATCAAAAAAGGAAACTGAACAGTCCTTCACGCCTCTATAATTAGTTATCAGATAAGCTCAGTATGTAATAGTAGTGATTCGTGCAAGTGAGAATTGACTACATTTTTGTTACCCGTGAACCAAATTCTACTATATTATCCGCCCAACTAGTTTCTGTATATAGGCAGATCTTCTCGATGTTAATTACTACACTTTAAAGTACACGGCTTCATGATCTTAGAGCAAAAGGCAGATATGTGGATAGCGTAAGGTATAATTATAAGATTTATAACGTAGGAAATATCAATAATTAGAAAGCTATTGCACCTAACTGAGCTTCCAAACTCTCACTGCAGTATCCCATTACTATTGCTCAACCCAACAAATCTGCGCTTTACATGTGGTGATCAAAATTGCTCAACCCAACAAGTCTATGCATGCATGAGTATTATCCCATCACTATTGAAATTACTCTTTTCATTTCATAACCGAGCATATAATTAACAATCTTCAAATGTTTAATTCAGTTTTGCTCTACCATAGGTTGTACATAACTGGACTGCAGGTAGGCAACCAACTTTCAAAGCCCGAAGTCCGTAGACAAGTAGTTTATCATAACCATCTAATTTCTACGCACTTATGCTTTGAACAATATTGCCGTCTTATTCACTTAGTATACACAGTTGTCCTTTATACGTTGGTTAGTCAGAAGCGGAATCAAAGTATTTTTTGAATCTAAGTGTCAACCTTGGTTCATTGTTTTAAAGCAAGTTTTCAGTTTTTAGTGTTACTACTTGAATTAGAAAGCAAAAAGAGTTCGTAAAAGCGGTATATCAGTGTATGCACGCAACCGTACAAAATCATTAATGTTGCCCAAAAGCTTAGATATTGAATATCGTGTCAATTTTAAATAATCTTTAACTAATTTACTTTTATTTATTAAAATTTATAAATTAAAATTAATTACAAAAGAATATTTACTCTTTTAAAGTTTAAATAATAATTCAAAACCAAATTAAAGTTTAAATAATAATTCAAAACCAAATTAAAGTTTAAATAATAATCCAAATGCTTCACTAAATTTTACAAGTTAATGACCGATATTAAGTATTTATGATTAAGATAATTAATTTAATTTTATAACATATTTATGTAATATTAGTAGTTATTATTGATATAACTTATAATTATAGCTAATATACAACTAATTATAAGCAAATAATTAATATTAAGTAATCAAGGTAATTAATATTAAATTTATAAAAACATTTATGAGATATTTAATTAATATTAATAGTTAAAACATAATTAAATTGAAGTCACAGTTAATATTAATTATAGTAAATTCCCAACAAAATTTCAGCCTTCTCTAATGAATTGAGTATATTTATGTTAACTATGCAGTAGAATATAGAATACTTTACAGTTCGATGTGATTAGATGTAAAACATGACGTAGGGTGTAAATGCTCGATACCAACAGCCTTTCTAATAGGTTTACAAGAATTCATAAATGTGGAAATTAAAAGCTTCTCGGTTACAACAGTATAGAGATTGGCAACAATCAAACTAAACTACATTTCGATATCACCTACGAATATTTTCAAATTTCGATATATTTAATGCACTACATTTGGATAATAGATGAGTAAAATGATAAAGAGAAGTATAGAAAGCTTTAAACTTATAGTTAGGGAGAAAAAAGCTTTTTCTTCTGAACAGTTGACAAGCTTTAACAATGGTTACCTATATAAAAATGGTACAACATCAAGAATTAAATGACTCATTCAAATATTTATACATCTTAAATTTTGTATCTGTAAATGGAATAATTTATACTTACTAGAACTTGATTTTGTTGCAACTTTTGCGACTGGCCACTGTAACGACCCTGAATTTCCGATCCAATTTAAAATTTTTAATCCACCGTTTAATATAAATTTTGAAATTTCTAAACGATCTCAATTAACATCCAAACTTTGTTTATAAAATGCGCCTAGTGGGTTATTGATAGTGGTAAAGTTTCATCGTAAAATATCACTGAAAATTTCGTTCGCGTTTTACTATATAACAGTTCATTTTAAAACGCGAAATTTTTTATCTTCCGAACCCGAATATTTTTATATAGAAAAATTCTAAACCATCTTCTGAGCAAGACGTTATTTTTCGTTTTTCAAAATTCGGACTTCTTTAGCTCCGTCGATCTTATTTTTCTGCGTTTTTCCTGCATTCTCCCGTAGTATAAAATTCGAAATTTTATAATCAAATCGTACCACAATAATCTGTGTACCATTGGAAGCGCGTCGTTTCACTGAAAAAAACGGTATACTAATTCGTGTAAATCGGAGTCCGATGTAAAATTATTCGTGTTAATTTATCGGTTCTGAACGGACCGGTTAAACAAATTGCAGCCCAAACATTATTGCATCCACTTAAATTTAAAAACAAATCACCTCAGCTGATGAAATTAATATGGTAGATAGAAGCTGAGGGTTGGCATTGGGATAGGGTATGACTTTTCAGTATTCGATATTGAATTGGTGGGATACGAAGCAACAAAAAAAATTATATTCTCTAGTACCATCTCATTGTTCACATACTTCCTCCACTTTCTCATTTCTCATTTTCCATCTCCCTCTGCTCACGTCTTCAGGTATTCACCCCTCCTCCTCTTCTTCTTTTACTCTTCTTTTATCTTTTCACTGTTAACTAGAAATAATGAGATGAATCCATTCACCCTCCACTGTCTGCCACCATCCTCCGCCTCCCTTCGCACCACCCACCGGTCACCACTGCCTCACCCTTCCCCAGCCGAGTCCCATTCCCCTCCACTGTCCGCCACCATCCTCCGCCTCCCTTCGCACCACCCACCGATCACCACCGCCTCCCCTCCGCACCTACCAGCCACCGCCTCCCGACACTCACCACCACGTCCCTCCGCCTCCAACCACTGCACCCATCTCAGCTGACCGCTCCACTTCTTCCAACCACCGCCCAGTCAACTGCCCTGAGCCCTGAGACCCCGCCTTCGCTGTCCATCACCCGCCTTCGCTGCCTGAGCGCCACCGCGCCCATCACCTACAGCCTCGTCAGTCAAGTGTTGGCGTGCGTGTGTGTTGCCGATGAGTGCGTGCGTTACTGTGTATGCAGTGGGGAGGGATGAGATATATGTTGTGGCGTGTACATGAAAATGGCTTAATTCATGCGTATGCATGAAAGTTGTGGCGCCTGCATCTTTGTTCAATCGGCAGCGTTATAAAAAAAAATGTAAGTTACGTTCCTATTGGTTGCCAAGATAGTAACCAGTTTTCTTTACTTGTTGTTGCAGAAACAGTCTGAGCTCTTACGCATCAGCATAAACCTCTCAGCCTTCGTTCTTTCCCTTCGTTATCGGTAAGCGCAGTTATATAATTTTATAATTATATATAAATGTTCATTGAATTAATATCGTCTCTTTTATCGATATTTGCAGTGTCCGTTGTTCGTGTTGTACCGACTTCTATTCGTACTTTTCTTGCTTCGCTGTCAACTTCTTTACCCACGAAAGGTGAATTAATTTTCACGACTATATTCTTATGCTAGTTTGTATTGTTGAATGATTGCTATGTGATTGAATTGAATGTTGATTGATAGTGTTAAGTGACAAATATTTTGCAAGTTAAATTTGATATATGATAGTTAACGAATTTAATTTGGATTATATATGTCGAACTTTGATTTGTTAAACTTGACCCCTTCATATGTTAAATTTGATCGGTTAAACTTGACCCTTTAATTGTTAGATAAAAGACACGTAGAATTTGATAAATCTTACTTTGGACCTTTGATCGTATATTTGATTTATTGTTGTAGTTTTGAAATTTGAATTGAACGATAAGTGCAATACCGTAATGTAATAATCTTTAATCTGCATGAAATGATAGTGTAGATTCTAGGAATAATCATATTAATTTGCATAAATAACAAATGCAAATTAATACGATTATTTCGGGATTATTTAAATTGTCGAATTGTTGTGAATGGATGCTATTGCTTGTTTATTTACTTTGACACCATCCCAGTTATCACACTGCAAGTTCCCTTTGTATGCTTTGATTTTAAATTGAAATGGAATCGGGTTGAAATGATAAATACCCAAATAAACCTTGACTTTGGATAGAAAATTAAATTAAACCCGATTGGTCAATGTTTTGATTTAAAATAAAATAAAGTTTTATTTGACTAATAATATGGTTTTGAATAAAATTTGGAATTTAAATTCGAATGAATGGAAAATGTGAATATTTGTAATTGAGACAAATATTAACGTAGTAATTGACGAAGGGCATTGTTTAAATTTAAATTGATTAATAATGAATTTTTGGAATTGTTAAAAATTAAGTTTTGAAATTTGTAATAATTAAGTTTTGGAAATTATTAATAATTATGTTGAAATTAGAAATAATTAAGTTTTGAAATTGTTAATAATTAAGTAATAATTAAGATTTGAAATTATTTGATAATTGAATAAGATTGAATTATTTAATGGTTAAACTAAATTGAATATTTTATTTAAGTGAAATTGAATTTTGAACAAGTGTAACTAAGTAAATACCAAGTGAAATGGATTTCTTTAATAAGAAATAAAATGTGTTTTGTTAACAAATGAAAGACTTGTAATTTAAAGATTTGGATTCGACAAATTTAATTTAAATAAATTTGTAAAGTTGATATAACAAGTTGAACTTAAGTAAGTAATGTAATGAATTGGAAATTTAATTGAAATTGTTTTCATGATAAATTAATTGAATGAATATCGAATGAAATCGATAATTGAGTTTAAATCGATTTGAACGTTAATTAAGTTAAATGATTTTGGAATGAACTTATATACAAAATGCAATGAATATTTGAATCGTTTTAAAATTGAAACTTTGAAATTGAATTATAGAAATATAAAATGAAATTGGGAAGTTATGAGATGTAATTTTGGAAATTGATTAGAAAGACTAACGAATTGTCGATTTACGAATTCCAATTGAAATTGAAATTGATTTGGTTTTGAAATATATTAACGACCAATCGGTGTTATAATCACGAAGGTTATTAAAGGAACCGGAATCGGTTAGGGACATACTCACTGTCTAAACCGGAAACCACTTTAATAACTACGCGCGGAGTGTGATCCAGAATGAAGTGGTTGGATTGACGAACGCGATGACTGAAGAAAGTGAACGATAATGGATAGCCTTGACACTTGTGTCAGATTGGAAATGACTAAAACAGGAGCCGTGCCGGGCCAATGGAGGTTAGCTACCTCAAGTGAACACACTTCTTCGTAAAACTATTCATTTACTTTGTGATTGATTGGTGCGCACCCTTGATTTGGGAGTGTTGTTTCCCGGTGTTGCGATCGCTGCGGCGATGCGTTCTCACCAGTCCGGATCAGGCAAACGGTAGTGTCACTACCTTGGGTATTGCCTCATGTGCCTTGTCATACTTGTATTCCCATATACGCGACCACTACGAATTTGTTTTGTATTATACCTATGGAGTACTCCCTGATATCCCACTAGTTTGCGGTGGAGTTTACAGTGCTGTATAGTCTATGATGCTTATATAAAATGTGTTAAGGGGAATAATGGTGACGCCTTAACATTATCTTGATATTTTACTTTACTGTTAGACATTATCTATTTATCGTACACTACTATGTATAGATAGTTTATTGGATCCTGAAAGATGTTTATTCCATTCATCTTTGAGTTATTGTTATTTAAGTCTTGTACCATATTATCTGTATAAGAATATATGTCCTGATTCGACTGTTTGTTTGTGCATATGCTCGGATCAGACTAAGGATTGTTGTTGCTGCTTACTTGGAGCTGAAGACCGAAGACTATCACTATCTTATCTTTATCAGTATTGTTCTTTCCATTTGGACTATTTGGACATCTATGTTGTTCTATTTCCTTTATTTGAGACATTGTTGTATTTATGGGTAGCTTCATGAACTACTCTTATGATTATGTTGTATTTCCGCTGCACTATTCTGGTATGATGTATTTTCTGTGATTATGTGATGATTCTCGTTTATATACATATACTCCATTAATGATTCGTGTTTTGCACTATTTAAGTTGACATGTGTGGATTATTGTCAATTTAAATGGTCCAAATATACGGGTTGTTACAGTTGGTATCAGAGCTTTGGTTCCCGATAACCTTAGCCTATGGAGTTTAAAGCTCATTAGAGATAGGGTAACATACCCTAGAATGAGGAGAATCATTTCAGAATCCACACCCTTGATTCATCTTTCTTATTGAATTCATTTGAGTAGAATTTCCTTAAATTCTATAAATTTCTATCTTTGATTCTAAATCACTTTTGGTATTCCAGGATGGCTACTAGAAGAAATGTTAGAGGAAGGGGTGGAAATGCTCCTGGTCCACATGCTCCAGCTCCCGCAGTCAGATTCTCCACTCTTAGCAAGGAGTATACTCAGCTTGGAGGAGTCAAATTTACTGGCTCCGAGAGTATTATCGAAGCACAACAATGGCTAAAGAGTTTGGAAAGGATCTTTTCTGGCTTGGAGATCACAGATGCTCAGAAGTGCAAGTTGGCCGCTTGGCAGCTTCAAGATGCTGCACAAGATTGGTGGGAGTCAGTCACTTCTCGAACTGATGAAGAAACCATCACTTGGGCCCAGTTTAGGTAGTAATCTATCTAAATTCCAACTAAATAAATTTCCTCTTATCTCGTCATAATTTTGATTCGTTTCATATCACTTGTAATAGGGATTCCTTTATGGCTCAGTGGATGCCAGCTGCTGGGAAGGCCCAACTCTATCGGTCTTTTTTGGATCTCAAGTAAGGCAACATGACCTTCACTGAGCATGAAAGGAAATTCAACGAACTATCTAAGTTCGGACCCGGTTTGATTGACACACCTCTGCTTAAGAATGAGAAGTTCATACATGGCGCACGCCCAGAGTATTACGAGCTCCTCACCGCTCATGTCCATGGAACTTTCACTGAGTTGATGGATTTCGCTCTTCGATACGAGGGAAAGCCTAAGGGAACATCTGTCCCCAAAGCTCCAGTTACTCAGACATCGGCTAATCAGTCGGGAAAGAGGAAGCCCAATTTTGAGCAACAGAAGAAGAATTGGCAGCAGAAATCCGGGCTTGGCTATTCTCAAAAGAAGCCTATTGACTTATCCTCCATCACTTGTTTCAAGTGCGACCAGAGGGGTCACTACGCCAACAGCTGTCCAACATCTGCCGGTGCCGCTGTTCCGCCCCCTCAGAATACCAGGAACGACCTCTGTCACGTATGTCTGCAGCCGGGCCATTTCAAGAAGGATTGTCCTATGTATAAAAAGGGAAACACGGCTGGGGTATTTGCTATGACTTCTTCCACCCGTGATCCACCTACCCCACCCGCTCCTACTGATAACCAAGGTACATTACAGAGTACTTTTATGTTGCATACTTTACCCGTTAAAGTTCTATTTGATACCGGAGCAACACATAGTTTCATATCTATTGATTTGTGCAATAAACTTGGTTTGGAACCCATCCTTTCATCTACTTTCTTATGTGTATCAAACCCTATTGGAGGGCCCGCTAACCTTAAAAGGGTTTGTAAATATGTCACTCTTATGCATGGCATTCACCGCTTCACTTGGGATTTCTATGTCCTTGGATTCAAGGCATTTTATATACTTTTAGGCATTGATTGGCTACGGAAGTTCGAAGCCAATATCTCATGCAAAGCTCGAACCGTCTCTCTTATCGATGACAAGAGTATACCTTTAGTTATTAAAGGCAAATCACCTCAAGAATATGCTGGGAGTTTTATATTCTCTCTTGACTCCCATCCAAATGAACTAAGCTCTACTCTAGTTGTTCAATTCTTTTCTGATGTATTTGGAGAAGTAAATTCTCTACCACCTCCGCGGGAAATTGAATTCCGCATTGATCTTATTCCTGGTGCCCGACCAGTAGTTCTTCCTCCCCGGAGAATGGCTCCTAAAGAAAAGGCTGAACTAAATGCTCAAATTGAAGATTTATTTGCTAAAGGCTTGATTCGTCGAAGTCATTCAGAATGGGGTGCTGCAGTTGTGTTCGTCACAAAATCGGATGGTTCTCTCAGAATGTGTGTGGACTATAGAGAGCTAAACAAGCTCACACACAAGAACAGATATCCAATGCCCCGCATCAACGATCTATTCGACCAGCTCTATGGAGCTAAAGTATTATCTCAACTCGATCTGGCTACTGGCTTTCACCAACTCAGAATTGCTGAAGAGAGTATTCCTAAGACAGCATTCCGCACTGAGAATGGTTTCTTTGAATGGCTGGTTATGCCGTTCGGTCTTACTAATGCTCCAGCTTATTTCGTCGACTTAATGAATAGAGTTTTTCGGGATGTTCTTAACAAGTTTGTTCTTGTTTTCATCGATGATATTCTCGTCTTCTCTAAGGACGAGAAAGAGCATATGTCACATTTGGCTTTTGTTCTTGAAACTCTACGCAGTCATCAGCTTAAAGCCAAGTTTTCAAAATGTCACTTTTGGAAAGATGAAGTTCGATTTCTTGGCCATATTGTTTCAGAGAATGGGATTTCGGTCGATCCAGCTAAGATCGCCGTAATCAATGTAAGTTCTATTCTTACTTGTTAATTCTATCAACAACAACTTATCAATACCATAATTCGAATCTTTGGAATTTGCAGGATTGGGAGACCCCCAAAACTCCCACAAATATCCGCAGTTTCTTGGGTTTGGCCGGCTATTACCGCAGATTTATAGAAAACTTTGCTCGTATTGCCGCACCACTTACTGCACTGACCAGAAAGAATGTGAAATTTAGTTGGAGTGAAAAGTGCGAAGCAGCTTTCAATGAGATGAAGCAGAAGTTGACCTCTGCCCCAGTTCTTACAGTTATTGACGGTAGCGAAGGATTGACCGTCTATACTGATGCCTGCCGTGATGGATTAGGAGCAGTTTTAATGCAGAAGGGAAAGGTTATTGCTTATGCCGGTCGTCAGTTAAAGACCCATGAAACAAACTACGCAACTCACGATTTAGAGCTTCTTGCGGTTGTATTTGCTCTTAAGCTATGGAGGCACTATCTATTGGGAACAAAATTCGAGTTATTCACTGACCATAAGTCATTGAGATATATCTTCTCGCAAAAGGATTTGAATCAGAGACAAGTCCGCTGGCTCGAATTTCTAGCTGCATATGATCTTGATATTAACTACACTCCGGGGAAAGCAAATGTCGTAGCCGATGCTTTGAGCAGAAACCAAGCTATGATATGTTGTAATCTTGTTGAAGGAATGTTATTCCAGCTTTCCGTTTCCCCAGCTCTTATGGATCGTATTATAGCCAAGCAATATGAGGACACCTTGCTTTATCGCATCAAAGAAATAGTTCTTGGCAAAGTTGAAAATGCTGATAATAAATTGGGTGCACATGTTGATAGTAATGGAATCTTGAGAATTGATGATCGTATCTGTGTTCCTAATGTTGATGGTCTTAGACAGGAAGTGCTGATAGAAAACCATAAGTCTTCGCTTCCATTTCATCCCGGTGTCACTAAAATGTACCAGAATATGAAGAAGCTTTATTGGTGGAGTGGGATGAAGCGCGATATTTCTACCTATGTTAGCAGGTGCACCACTTGCCAACAAGTTAAAGCTGATCACAGGAAGACAGCAGGTTTACTTCAACCTCTGGAGATTCTAGGTTGGAAATGGGAGCAAATTTCTATGGACTTTATTGATGGGCTGCCAAGGACTAGAAAGGGTAACGAAAGCATATGGGTGATTGTCGACAGACTGACGAAATCCGCACACTTTATTCCAGTCAAGACCACTCGTACAGCTTTGAGTTTGGCCGAGATATACATGAGAGAAGTTGTTAAACTTCATGGTGTACCATCTAGTATTGTATGCGATAGAGATCCTATTTTCACTAGTAAATTCTGGAAGGCATTTCAGGATACTTTGGGCACCAAACTGAATCTAAGCACAACATATCATCCTCAGACAGATGGCCAAACTGAGAGGGTGAATCAGATTTTGGAAGATCTTCTCCGAGCTTGTATTATTGACTTTGGCGGATCTTGGGAGGACCATCTTCACTTGTTAGAATTCACTTATAATAATAGTTACCAGGTAAAGAAATTGAATTTCAAATTTGAATAAGTATATTTGAATTTGAATTAATTATCTTCAATAACCAGGCAAGCATTGGTATGGCACCGTTCGAAGCCTTATATGGACGGCCGTGCAAATCGCCAGCTTGTTGGATCGAGTCTGGAGATCGATTAGTGCTTGGACCAGAAATGATTATGGAAGCTTCTGAAAAAGTCGAAGAAATCAGGAAGAAGATAAAGATGGCGCAGGATAGACAAAAGAGCTATGCTGATAGAAGGAGAAGAGATCTCGAATTTAGTATAGGAGACAAAGTATTTCTGAAAGTGTCGCCTTTGAAGAATATTTTTCGATTTGGAAGGAAAGGGAAGCTAGCTCCCAGATTTGTTGGTCCGTTTGAGATTACAGAAAGAGTCGGAACATTAGCATATAGAGTTGCATTACCAGAGAAGTTCGTCGGTGTGCACAACGTGTTCCACGTCTCACATCTTCGTAAAGTTGTGCACGATCCATCTATGACCATCCCTACTGCTCAGTTGGAAGAGATAGTTATTGAGCCTGACTTGACTATTGAGCGAAAGCCACTTCGGATAGTCGATCGTGAGACAAAGTAACTTAGAAGGAAGTCGGTAAATCTCGTCAAAGTACAGTGGAGTGCGGATGAGCGAGATTGTACATGGGAGACCGAGGATAGTATTCGGGATTCAAACCCCGAATTACTAATTTCAGGTATAATTCAAATTTCTCAAAAATCTATCTTGACTTTTCTGCTTATTTCATTCCTACTTCACTCGTCTCGTTCCTTTTCGAGGACGAAAAGTTTTGAGTTGGGGAGATTGTAATGACCCTGAATTTCCGATCCAATTTAAATTTTTCAATCCACCGTTTAATATAAATTTTGAAATTTCTAAACGATCTCAATTAACATCCAAACTTTGTTTATAAAATGCGCCTAGTGGGTTATTGATAGTGGTAAAGTTTCGTCGTAAAATATCACTGAAAATTTCGTTCGCGTTTTACTGTATAACAGTTCATCTTAAAATGCGAAATTTTTTATCTTCCGAACCCGAATATTTTTATATAGAAAAATTCTAAACCATCTTCTGAGCAAGACGTTATTTTTCGTTTTTCAAAATTCGAACTTCTTTAGCTCCGTCGATCTTATTTTTCTGCGTTTTTCCTGCATTCTCCCGTAGTATAAAATTCGAAATTTTATAATCAAATCGTACCACAATAATCTGTGTACCGTTGGAAGCGCGTCGTCGCACTGATCAAAACGGTATACTCATTCATGTAAATCGGAGTCCGACGTAAAATTATTCGTGTTAATTTATCGGTTCCGAACAGACCGGTTAAACAAATTGCAGCCCAAACCATTATTGCATCCACTTAAATTTAAAAACAAATCACCTCAGTTGATGAAATTAATATGGTAGTTGGAAGTTGAGGGTTGGCATTGGGATGGGGTATGACTTTTCAGTATTCGATATTGAATTGGTGGGATACGAAGCAACAAAGAAAATTATATTCTCTAGTACCATCTCATTGTTCACATACTTCCTCCACTTTCTCATTTCTCATTTTCCATCTTCCTCTGCTCACGTCTTCAGGTATTCACCCCTCCTCCTCTTCTTCTTTTACTCTTCTTTTATCTTTTCACTGTTAACTGGAAACAATGAGATGAATCCATTCACCCTCTACTGTCCGCCACCATCCTCCGCCTCCCTTCGCACCACCCACCGGTCACCACTGCGGCACTGCCTCACCCTTCCCCAGCCGAGTCCCATTCCCCTCCACTGTCCGCCACCATCCTCCGCCTCCCTTCGCACCACCTACCGGTCACCACCGCCTCCCCTCCGCACCTACCAGCCACCGCCTCCCGACACTCACCACCACGTCCCTCCGCCTCCAACCACTGCACCCATCTCAGCCGACCGCTCCACTTCTTCCAACCACCGCCTAGTCCACTGCCCTGAGCCCTGAGACCCCGCCTTCGCTGTCCATCACCCGCCTTCGCTGCCTGAGCGCCACCGCGCCCATCACCTACAGCCTCTCCAGTCAAGTGTTGGCGTGCGTGTGTGTTGCCGATGAGTGCGTGCGTTACTGTGTGTATGCAGTGGGGAGGTATGAGATATATGTTGTGGCGTGTACATGAAAATGGCTTAATTCATGCGTATGCACGAAAGTTGTGGCGCCTGCATCTTTGTTCATTCGGCAGCGTTATAAAAAAAATGTAAGTTACGTTCCTATTGGTTGCCAAGATAGTAACCAGTTTTCTTTACTTGTTGTTGCAGAAATAGTCTGAGCTCTTACGCAGCAGCATAAACCTCTCAGCCTTCATTCTTTCCCTTCGTTATCGGTAAGCGCAGTTATATAATTTTATAATTATATATAAACGTTCATTGAATTAATATCGTCTCTTTTATCGATATTTGCAGTGTCCGTTGTTCGTGTTGTACCGACTTCTATTCGTACTTTTCTTGCTTCGCTGTCAACTTCTTTACCCACGAAAGGTGAATTAATTTTCACGACTATATTCTTATGCTAGTTTGTATTGTTGAATGATTGCTATGTGATTGAATTGAATGTTGATTGATAGTGTTAAGTGACAAATATTTTGCAAGTTAAATTTGATATAGGATAGTTAACGAATTTAATTTGGATTATATATGTCGAACTTTGATTTGTTAAACTTGACCCCTTCATATGTTAAATTTGATTGGTTAAACTTGACCCCTTCATATGTTAAATTTGATTGGTTAAACTTGACCCTTTAATTGTTAGATAAAAGACACGTAGAATTTGATAAATCTCACTTTGGACCTTTGATCGTATATTTGATTTATTGTTGTAGTTTTGAAATTTGAATTGAACGATAAGTGCAATACCGTAATGTAATAATCTTTAATCTGCATGAAATGATAGTGTAGATTCTAGGAATAATCATATTAATTTGCATAAATAACAAATGCAAATTAATACGATTATTTCGGGATTATTTAAATTGTCGAATTGTTGTGAATGGATGTTATTGCTTGTTTATTTACTTTGACACCATCCCAGTTATCACACTGCAAGTTCCCTTTGTATGCTTTGATTTTAAATTGAAATGGAATCGGGTTGAAATGATAAATACCCAAATAAACCTTGACTTTGGATAGAAAATTAAATTAAACCCGATTGGTCAATGTTTTGATTTAAAATAAAATAAAGTTTTATTTGACTAATAATATGGTTTTGAATAAAATTTGGAATTTAAATTCGAATGAATGGAAAATGTGAATATTTGTAATTGAGACAAATATTAACGTAGTAATTGACGAAGGGCATTGTTTAAATTTAAATTGATTAATAATGAATTTTTGGAATTGTTAAAAATTAAGTTTTGAAATTTGTAATAATTAAGTTTTGGAAATTATTAATAATTAAGTTGAAATTAGAAATAATTAAGTTTTGAAATTGTTAATAATTAAGTAATAATTAAGATTTGAAATTATTTGATAATTGAATAAGATTGAATTATTTAATGGTTAAACTAAATTGAATATTTTATTTAAGTGAAATTGAATTTTGAACAAGTGTAACTAAGTAAATACCAAGTGAAATGGATTTCTTTAATAAGAAATAGAATGTGTTTTGTTAACAAATGAAAGACTTGTAATTTAAAGATTTGGATTCGACAAATTTAATTTAAATAAATTTGTAAAGTTGATATAACAAGTTGAACTTAAGTAAGTAATGTAATGAATTGGAAATTTAATTGAAATTGTTTTCATGATAAATTAATTGAATGAATATCGAATGAAATCGATAATTGAGTTTAAATCGATTTGAACGTTAATTAAGTTAAATGATTTTGGAATGAACTTATATACAAAATGGAATGAATATTTGAATCGTTTTAAAATTGAAACTTTGAAATTGAATTATAGAAATATAAAATGAAATTGGGAAGTTATGAGATGTAATTTTGGAAATTGATTAGAAAGACTAACGAATTGTCGATTTACGAATTCCAATTGAAATTGATTTGGTTTTGAAATATATTAACGACCAATTGGTGTTATAATCACGAAGGTTATTAAAGGAATCAGAATCGGTTAGGGACATACTCACTGTCTAAACCGGAAACCACTTTAATAACTACACGCGGAGTGTGATCCAGAATGAAGTGGTTGGATTAACGAACGCGATGATTGAAGAAAGTGAACGATAATGGATAGCCTTGACACTTGTGTCAAATTGGAAATGACTAAAACAGGAGCCGTGCCGGGCCAATGGAGGTTAGCTACCTCAGGTGAACACACTTCTTCGTAAAACTATTCATTTACTTTGTGATTGATTGGTGCGCACCCTTGATTTGGGAGTGTTGTTTCGAGGTGTTGCGATCGCTGCGGCGATGCGTTCTCACCAGTCCGGATCAGGCAAACGGTAGTGTCACTACCTTGGGTATTGCCTCATGTGCCTTGTCATACTTGTATTCCCATATACGCGACCACTACGAATTTGTTTTGTATTATACCTATGGAGTACTCCCTGATATCCCACTAGTTTACGGTGGAGTTTACAGTGCTATATAGTCTATGATGCTTATATAAAATGTGTTAAGGGGAATAATGGTGACGCCTTAACATTATCTTGATATTTTACTTTACTGTTAGACATTATCTATTTATCGTACACTACTATGTATAGATAGTTTATCGGATCCTGAAAGATGTTTATTCCATTCATCTTTGAGTTATTGTTATTTAAGTCTTGTACCATATTATCTGTATAAGAATATATGTCCTGATTCGAGTGTTTGTTTGTGCATATGCTCGGATCAGACTGAGGATTGCTGTTGCTGCTTACTTGGAGCTGAAGAACGAAGACTATCACTATCTTATCTTTATCAGTATTGTTCTTTCCATTTGGACTATTTGGACATCTATGTTGTTCTATTTCCTTTATTTGAGACATTGTTGTATTTATGGGTAGCTTCATGAACTACTCTTATGACTATGTTGTATTTCCGCTGCACTATTCTGTTATGATGTATTTTCTATGATTCTGTGATGATTCTCATTTATATACATATACTCCATTAATGATTCGTGTTTTGCACTATTTAAGTTGACATGTGTGGATTATTGTCAATTTAAATGGTCCAAATATACGGGTTGTTACAGCCACGCTATTATAGAGCCAACATCATCTTCAATGCAGATAAGATCGAAAGTTGGTCTCTACAGAACTGCATTTGGAATTGCTGCATTCATTACCCAAACTTTAACTGCATCTCTTCCAATTTGAACAAAATGGACTAATTAATTTGAATCGGTTGAAGCCACAACTCCTTCGACAACTATTGCTCCTGTTCCACCAACATCAATCAACTTGCATTTACTTTTGGAGGTTAGCATTTCACTCTATCAAGCATAAAAAGAAAAATGATTGTTTTGATATATATTTCAGTTAATAAATTTGATAACAAGTTGTTAAATCTTGTTCAAACATATTACCAAATGAAATATTGTTACGTTGACGTGAGTCATGACTAGTAACAAATACAACTTTAGCTTTCTCGATAACCACTTTTGATTCTGACCAATCTACTTTATTGCCAATAGCTTCTCCAACATATACCATACCACTTGTTGGTCTCCATAAATAGGCATCATAATTCTTTGGATTATCAATGGAAACTAACATAGTCAATGGTCTAAGAGGAATGACATTCACAAGTTGGATTGGAACGCTAGAGTACAAATGTCCTTCATCAACTAATCGAATCCAATCATATAACTTGCATGAAGTATCTATGCTGCTAGTTTTACTCTATTCAAACAAATCATGTATTTATGAAGTTTGTAGTTGTATATTAAAATAATAAATGCAACTAACATGAAAATTAATTTACCATGTATTTATGAAGTTTGTAGTTTGATTGCAATTCTCTTTCAATTTTTTTTACCCTTTCCTATATAAGTTAACATTTTTTTAATATTTATAAGTAACGGACAGAATTCCAATAAATATTAGAAAGGCGATTA
This sequence comes from Allium fistulosum, assembly GCA_030737815.1. NCBI lineage: Eukaryota > Viridiplantae > Streptophyta > Magnoliopsida > Asparagales > Amaryllidaceae > Allium > Allium fistulosum. The sequence continues at coordinate 179,812,526 of CM060903.1, forward strand.
TATGATTTTTACCAATGCTGCAATGTGCTACAATGGTATCAATGACATCTGTATTCATTGGTTCGCCATTTTTTCGAGTGCAAGATTTAATCCAAATTTGAGCTCTAGAAATGGAAATATGATCACCACTCTATTTTTTCTATTCTAAGAATGATAAATAAAATGAATGGTAGCATTCACGGGTAGTTATGAAAACTGTAGTTTCTTTGACTGACGGCACACACATATCTATATTGAATTATCAAACAGATTTTATAAATTATGTATATTGAATTAGTGGCTGATTGTCTATATATGGACAACACATATTCGAACAAATTACTAATGTATAAGCTTGGGTGTTGCTGAAGGTAAGCTGCTTAAATTATGTAGAGTGCAACTGGTTGTGTGCCTAGACTGGAAATGCAAATAACAAGGCTAAGCAAGCAATAAGACAGAGCAGCGAACATTATTACTTCAATTATATGTAAACATTTAAGACGGTGCAGCAAATAACAAGGCTGAAGGTATGACAGTGCCTTGACTGGAGATGCAAATAACTTGAATATAAAATAGTGTTTTTATATGACATTACTTCATTTATATCATATTACTTCATTTATATGTAAAGTAGACATTAAATATAACATTCTGGAACAACTACTAAAACAACTATTTCACAGTATACAGTTGCTCAAATCAAAGCTGAAATGCAAAAAACTCTCAAATGGATCGTTCCTTTGGCTGACACCATAATAAAGTGAGTAAAAAATCAATAGTTTCTAGTACCTATTTCTTGGCTAACACCATAATAAAGTGAGTCAAATATCAATAGTTTCTAGTACCTATTTCTTTAAACTACCATTTGTTAGTCCCTGAGAAGTTGGTTTTGATGACAACAACCTTAGAATAAGATTATAAAATATAAATACTAACATTATTGTTTAGATATATATGTATATGCATTATATATATACAGGTACCAAAGAATGAAGACTGTACAGTATAGAGATTCAAGAACCGATGAACTCAAGATCGAAGATATCAAGCTTCAAGACTCATGAGTATCAAGATTATCAAGAGTTCAAGATAAGTAATTTAGTTAGGAATTTTGTTAAAACTCCTAGAAAAGCATTGACATCTTAAAATCCATTTTATTCGTGGAATGGAATCCACTACGAGCCCGTTAAAGGGATGGAACCCTAAGTAGGATGGAACCGGCGAAAAATCTAGTGGAACATTGTTTTGTATCCACTAACTTTTATTCAAATGATTTACAAAATTATATCTTGTTTTCAAATTGATTTCAAAATCTTCCATTTTTAAATCAAAAACATCTATCCTGGTTTTAAAATACTTTTAGCCTCAAAATAATCTTTATTTTCAATATCAAATTATCCTTGGTTTTAAACTATCTTTTAATTATAATATATTTAACTTTTAATATTTATACTTAGATTTAAATATAAAATTATAGTAAAATTTTATATATACCAAAATATTATTCTCTATACTTATTTATGTGTTTTAACTATAGTTAAGTATATTTATAAAGTTTAAAATAGTTTTAATACAAGATAGAAGTTATTTTCAAAGAAAAACAAATGACCAAAAATAACTTAGGCTTGTCGACAACCCCAAGGACCCCTTGTCGACAAGGTGACAGTTTATTTCAAAAGTTTGAATTTCAAAGGAAGTGTCTATTCGTCATATCCTTTCACGAATGGACATGGTTGTTGTTCTACTATAAATAGGGGCTGTTTTAAATGAATTTACAATCATATTTTCTCTGATTTCACTCCTCTTCTTCTTCCACATTTCTTTATATACATTTTTACCATTACTCTGTCGAAATCACCATTGAATCTAACTAGATTATCTCTGGTTTGATTCTCTATCACTATCTCAACAAGATCCCAGTGCTATTCAGAGTTATAGACTTCTTTCTATTCAATCGAGCGAGAAAAGGTGTGATTGTAGCTTGGAAAATCAATCGGGTGAACTTGTTACCCGTAAAATCAAGTTTCTCTACCCAGAGGATTGTGAATCTGGAGCGGTGTACCTCGTGGCCTTGAAATCGAGGGTGTAATTATAAGAATTGATTTTGCAAGGAAATCCGTACTTGTGTTGTGGGACTGGATGTAGGGTAACTCCGAACCAGTATAAAATTCGGTGTGTTCTTTCCTTTATTGCTTTTACTTTATATCTGCATCTGTGTTTGATTCTGTGATCATATCTGTGTCTGAATATTGCATACATTTGTGTTCAAATTAATATAAACTCAAATAGAATTAGTAATTCCTTAAAACACTATTCACCTTCCTCTAGTGTTAATTCTAGCCTTAAGATCCGTAATCCGCATTTCTCACATTTGGTATAAGAGCAAGGTTTTCAAAGTTTCATAATATGAATTTTGAAAAAGCTTTTAAAATGGCTATGTTTGAAAAACTTGTTAATAGTAGTTTAGAAATATTCAGATCATCACTGTCTCATGAGTCTGCATATAATCGATATTCAAATTCAAGTTATCTACCAAAATTGTATGATGTGCAGGAAACATGTTTTATGGGTGTTGAGGAATCAATCCACAATGGACAAATTGTGCAGATCAAAAAGAATAAATGGATACTCGATAGTGGATGCTCTAGGCACATGACTGGTAATTCAAATATGCTGAATGATATAATATACAAAGACGGAGGACTGGTTAACTTTGGAGACAACCCAAAAGGATATGTGATTGGCATCGGCAATGTCGGTAACTTTGAAACTCCTATTATTACTAATGTTTTGCTAGTTAAGAATCTGAAACATAATCTGCTAAGTATTAGTCCACTTTGCGATAAAGGATATAAAATTAAATTTGAAAAAGATAAGTGTCACATTGAAGATAATAATTCAACCATAATATTTGAGGGGATTAGGAAAAAGAATATTTATATTCTTAGTATGAAAGTTTCAAATGATAACCTGTGTCTTTTGGAAAATACAAGTGGCCCTTGGATTTGGCATAAGAGATTTGGGCATTTGAATTTCAAACTCTTATCTAGACTGTCAAAACATGATCTAGTAAGAGGTCTCCCTAAAATGAATTTTAAAGTAGATAGTTTATGTGATGCATGTTAATTATGAAAACTTAGAAAAAGTTCCTTTAAATTAAAAGATATGATTTCAACTTCAAAACCTCTTGAATTACTTCATCTTGATTTATTTGGTTCATCTCAAATTCAGTCAATAAATCACAGTAAATATGTTTTTGTAATTGTAGATGATTATTCTAGATTTACATGGACAATATTTTTGGAACATAAAAGCGATACTTTTGAAAGTTTTAAGAAATTTACAAAAAGGATTCAAAACCAACTTTCTGTAAAAATTATAACCATTCGTAGTGATCACGGTGGTGAATTTGAAAATGAAAAGTTTGAGGAATTCTGCAATAAAAAGGGAATAACTCACAAATTTTCATTTCCAATAACTCCACAACAAAACAGAGTAGTAAAACGTAAAAATAGGACGATTCAAGAGTGTGCGAGAACTATGCTTTCAGATAGTAAATTACCAAACAATTTTGGGCAGAAGCAGTTGCTACCGCCTGTTATATTTTAAATAGAATTTTAATTAGACCTTTAACTGATAAGACATCTTATGAACTTCTTCACGGAAAGAAACTTAAGGTATCTTATTTTAGAATTTTTGGAAGTAAATGTTTTATTTTAAATACAAAAGATAACTTAGATAAATTTGATCCTAAATCCGACAAAGGTATCTTTATCGGATATTCTAATAGAAGTAAAGCATATAGAGTGTCTAATTTAAGAACTAACACCATCGAAGAAACAATGCATGTTTCATTCGATGAAAATCTCAAAAAATTTGAAGATACAAATGATGAAGAGGATTTAATTACTCAAAATCAGGAGTCAACTGAAACTAATAATGAAATTAATCATCCTAATAAAAAGATTAAACTTTTAACAGATCGTCCTATAGAAAATATACTAGGAGATATGAAATCTATTGTTACAACTAGAAATCAACTAAGTAAAATGAGCAATGTAGCCTTTATATCAACTATTGAACCCAAAAATCCAAAAGAAGCATCAACTGATGATTCATGGATTTTGGCTATGCAAGAAGAACTAAATCAATTCACTAGAAATGATGTTTGGGAACTTGTTCCTAGACCTGAAAATAAAACTATAATTGGAACTAAATGGGTTTATAAAAATAAAATGAATGAACAAGGTGAGGTCGTTAGAAATAAAGCCCGGTTAGTCGCTCAAGGTTATTGTCAAGAAGAAGGAATAGATTGTGATGAAACCTTTGCTCCCGTAGCAAGATTAGAAGCCATTAGAATTCTACTTGCTTTCGCAAATCATAATAATTTCAAATTACCTCAAATGGATGTTAAAAGTGCCTTTTTAAATGGATTTGTAAAAGAGGAAGTATATGTTGAACAACCACCACTTTTCGAAGATGAAAAATTACCAAATCATGTTTACAAACTTAAGAAAGCTCTATATGGTCTAAAACAAGCTCCTAGAGCCTGATATGATAGACTAAGATCTTACTTATTACAATCAAACTTTGAAATTGGTAAAGTAGATAATACTCTTTTTACTAAAAGAAATAAAAATGATATTCAACTAGTACAAGTTTACGTAGATGATATCATTTTCGGATCAACTAATTTTGAAATGAATAAAGAATTTTCTGAAATAATGACAAAAGAGTTTGAGATGAGTCATATGGGTGAATTAAACTTCTTTCTAGGATTGCAAATAAAACAATTAGATAATGGTATCTTTATCAGTCAAGAAAAATATGCTAAAGACCTAGTTAGTAAATTTGGTTTGACTACTGCAAGTGGAAAACCCACTCCCATGGCAACCAATGAGTACCTAAGTAAAGAAGATCTCTCGAAAGATGTAGATCAAAAATTATATAGAGGAATGATTGGATCACTACTCTATATCACTGCTAGTGGACCTGATATCATGCATAGTATTTGTCTCTGTGCAAGATATCAATCCCAACCTAAAGAGACCCACTTAAAAGCTGTAAAACGTATCATAAGATATGTTAAACACACCTTTGATTATGGCTTAGTTTATCCTAAAAATGATTCTTTTGAATTAATATCTTACTGTGATGCTGGCTATGCTGGTTGTAACGACCCTGAATTTTTGACATTTAAAATTTGAATATTTAATTGAGTTTAAATATTTAAATGATAGTTTAATTTGAAATTCGAAATATTGCTATGAATTTGGCAATTTAATAAGTGAATTTAATTGTATGAAATTGGGTAAAATTTTGAAATTGGAATTTCAAGCTTGTTAAAAATATTTTTAAGGCTTAGAAAACCTATATTGATAATTCTGAAGGTATTGGAACTTTCAGAATTGGATTTGGGACTGTTTTGTTCAGTTTGAATTTTATCGTTTAAATCGATATAAAAAAAATAGCCTTCCGAGGCACAGTCTCGGAATTCAACGAAACCAGTTCCATTGGATCCGTAATATTGGATTATTATTGGGTTTCAATTTTCGTAATGATTGGAGTTGTTTTGTGATCCGTAATATTCGATTTATTAAAAAAAGAAAAAAATAAAGAAGGCATAGGATTGAATCGAATCTCGTTGAAGACTGAGGAGGGCTTCGTGACTGGTGAGGTGTATCGAATCGTTTGGGGAGGGCATTGCGAGTTGCTAGCGCGAATATACTCAGGTGAACGAAGTCGTGCGCGCAAGAATCGATGGAATCTGGTGGTTCTCGAATCGCGATGGAAGTGAAGGGCCGTAGTTGATCGTGTGGGCGAGGCGCGTGGGCGAAGTAGTGGGCGGCGTTTGGGGCGTTATCGAGGCCGACAGTGGTAGAATTCTGGAGGCGAAGTACGACTCTAGTGGCCTCGGTGGTAGGAAAAGATGCATCTCGAGCTTGATGGGGTGGACGTGGCCGAGGGTTGTTTGCTGTGAGGTATATCAGTTTTGGTTTTGAATTTAATTCAAAATTATATACGTGCATAGATTTGAAAACATATAACATATATACATCTAGGTCAGTAAAGCAGAAAAAGGAAATTTACTTTTATTAACAGTAAGTTAACATTTTTGTTTTTCTTTCTGTTTTTCCATTTAAAATTTATATGCAAGTGTATTTGTAAAAATAATAATAGAATGTATACATATAACCCAATAATTGATTTTTACAGTAAGATTTACTAAACCATTTCAGTTTTAATATATATATATACATATATGTTAGAAAGAGAGTTTATTTCACTGGAATTTAATAAATATACGTATGTAGTAAAACAGAATATATATATATATATATCGACTTTACTGTAAGATATTCAAAAAGAAAATTCTATTTAATCTATATCTGTATATGTAGATTTGGAAAATTTTAACAGTAAGATAAAGTTCTGTTTTTTAAGAGGAAAAAAATCAATAGAAGTTTAAAATGATGAAAGTTAATAAGTAATTAGATTTTTAAAATCTATAACTTATTTTTTTAGTATATGTATATATGGTTTAAAAAGGGAAAATAGATACACACATTCTAAATCTACTAATTTAAATTTTTAGTTAAATAAATTTATTTAAAGGAGAATTGGTTTAAATAAAAATATCAGTTAATTTGACTATTAAACGGTAATTGATTATTCGATTGGTTCAAATATTAATAAATTGTATAAATTGTTTATACAAGGTCAAAATCGTGAAGAAAGAATGCTAATTTGGATGGATTGCAAAATAAAATAAAAAGCAAAGGTGAGATCTTCTCACTCAAATTAAAATTGAATTGCAGTTATTGATTGATTGCCTGATTGTGATAGTATATATAGTAGTATATAGCAATATATATATATATATATATATATTGAAATATATATATATATATATTGGAGTTGTTGATTTCCCGCATTATATAGCGGATGAGACCCTATGCGCCGCATAATAGCGGATGATATTTTATAAATCCCATATACCGCGATATTCCACCTCGAAGTGGAATTGGTATTGTGCTAACGTCTGTGGATGCAGGAAAACAGGTTGGAGGGATCCAACAGGATTCCTCAAAACATTTGAATTGGTTTCGTATGTTGTGTGTTGATTTTTTTTTATAATCTCCGTGTGATTATCTTTGTGATTGAATTTGTGGGAGGCTAAAACTTAGCCGAATGTATTTTTGGTATCGTTGGATACCAGAAATAAATAAATTTGGATTTTTGAAATTAAAGTAGGGAATTTTAAGTAAATTTCTTTTGAAAGAATTGGGTGAATTTAAAAGAAGGAATTTAAAAGTATTAAAGTTGATTTTTGAAATCTTGTCTAATTATTTCCAAAATATTGGGAAAAGATATTAATAAATGGGTTTTGAGTAATATTGTTTAAAAGTTGAAGAATTTATGTGAAAATGGAATTTTAAATAGTTTGGAAGAGATGAAGGAATTTATTTAAAAGATGATAAATTTGTTTGAAATCCAATTGATAATTGATTTGGTATTTGAAAATAAATCTTTGGAAAATCGATATGAAAATTTATTTGGTGTTGAATGAAAATGGATTTGGTGTTGAAATAAATTTGGAAATCGATTTGTAAAATGATTTGGTATTTGGAAATAAATCCAGAAATAAATTTGCAAATAATTTGGTGCTTGAAAAGAAATTAGAAATCAATTTGCAAATGTTTTGTTCTATCGAAAATAGACTTAAGAATCAATTTGAAATTGATTTGGTATTTGAAATAAATGGAAGAATCAATTTGAAATTGATTTGGTGTTGAAATAAAATTAGAAATTAATTTGAAATTTGTTTTCAAAGTGATGAAGTGTGAAATATGATTTGAAATTTGTTTTCAAAGTGATGAAGTGTGAAATATGATTTGAAATTTGTTTTCAAAGTGATGAATTGCGAAATATGATTTGAAATTTGTTTTCAAAATAATGAAGTGTGGAAAAATATATATCTTGTGAAGATATTTTGAAAATAAATAATTTGGGAAAATTATTTAAATCTGATGATTGTTGTGAATGTTGTTTGATAGTTAAATCACCGACTATCAATATTTGCCTTTGAAATGGCACTTGAATTTGTTTTTAAAACAAACGCTCATTATTTGGTTAAGCCGGGAGAGGACTTTGTGTCATATAACCCATTCCGAATAATGATACGACGTTATGAATTGCAATTGAAGACCAGTGTTGAAGACCGGGTGCTTGCGAGAACGATTGGATAACCTATTGATTGTCTCTGCACCGAGTAGCTACGGTATAGAGATTCCCTATGTGATGGGAAGTTCGATCGGGATTGTGGATACCCGGATTGCAAGGGCTTCTTTGGAAGTGCCTTCGGTTCTATTCGAACCCGGAACAGACTTATATGGTTGTATGTCTGACACTACACTTTGAGATATAAAGCTGATTTCTTTCAAATACATTTCTGTTGGTGGCGGAGAATTTATTCTCTTAGCTTAACACCCTTCTCTGAGACGTACGAGCTCAGAGGTTATGTAGTTGAAGGTTATCAGTGATATACTCCCAATTTGGTAGTGTGGCATGCTGAGTGTTGCTGTGTGTTGCTGATTATTTGTGATCAAAGCATGGCTTTGTGAAAAAGCGTAGCTTTGTGGACGATACATCGTCGAACCTCACAACCCGGAAATGGTCAAAACAGGAAAATGCGGCAAGGTTATGATGGTCGCGCCCTTTAGGGTATGTCATTTCCTTCTGGAAAAAGGTGATATTATGGTATGGAGCCCAGATATTTACCTGTGTGGTTGCTGTAATCTCATTTACTGTGTGATTGTTGTTGTGTGATCGAGGCGCCTCGGATAAAGGTCCCAAAGGACCGGGGGGTGGCATATTCGTGTAGTAGTTACCTAGTTACAGAGGTAACCCAGCCTTGTGTTGGCAGAGAGCCAGGTTGGTTCTCGGGATGTCCCGCCAGAGGCGTTTCCATGTGGCATAGGAAGTTCCTTAGCCTGACCATTTGTTGGAAAATCCAAAGAAACAATACGAGCCCTTTACGATTGCAATTTGTATAACCTGTCACCTCAAGTGGCAGCTATAGCAGGCATAATATAATGGTACCTATACTGGCTAAGATTAATATTATATTTACGAAAGAACTTTCACACTATGCACTAGTGATAATATCAAAGAGTTTTCTCGTATTAAGCATATTTGACTATCATAAAAAGAAATCTCCTCCAAGTCTGCGATTGCATTGTGTGTGTGGTGGGAGGTCTTATGGTAGTTTCATTTTCCAAAAGCATTGCGGATTTCTTTTATTTTCTTTTTGAAAATAACTGTTTTACAATCTCACATTAGTCACCATGACTGACTCGGAGTTTATTGTTCCCTTTCTAAACTCTGGGTGCCCATAATTTTCCACACGAGCAGCCTAGAGTTATGTTATCAGGATATTCTGGATATTCTGGAGCTTTGGAGACGAGCTGGATGGCGAAACGTACACTCGTACTTATTTATTTATTCCGCTGTGTATTCTGTTATGTGGACAAGTTTATATAACTGTCCAGTGATGTGTATTATTGTTGTAACTCTGATGATGTATTGTATAAACTGATACAGTTCTTTGTTATAAAGATTATTCATTCATCTATTATATATTGTTCCGCTGCGAATGCGAGATTCTGTTATTGTTTCTATTTCTTTTTCTTCTGTCTTCTTCTACCTCTTCTTTTTAACCCTAATGATTTGGTTTTTCGGCATTCGATTGCGCGGCATTTGATACAGTGGACGTATTAATGTCGACTTTCGAGCATCGTAAAGTCGAAACGTCACACTGGTTGTAAATCAGACCGAAAAAGTACAAGTGGAACTTGTCACTTTTTGGGGCATTCTCTGGTTTCCTGGTTTAGTAAAAAGAAAAACACAGTTTCTTTATCAACAACCGAAGCAGAGTATATTTTTGCTGCTTTAGCTTGTTCTCAAGTAATATATATGCAACAAACTTTAAAAGATTTTGGTTTAAATATCTCAAAATCACCAATTTTTTGTGATAATACTAGTGCAATAAATTTATCCAAAAATCCTACTCATCATGCTCGAACTAAACATATTGATATCATACATCATTTTCTCAAAGATAATATAAGTAAGGAAGTAATTACTCTCGATTATATCAATTCCGAGAATCAAATTGCTGATATGTTAACAAAACCCTTAAATGAATCTATATTTACTAAATTAAGAAGAGAATTAGGTATTTGTTCAATAACTGAAATATAGAATATAAATATATAACAAGTATAATTAAAATTAAATTAAAATTAAATTAAAATAAATAAAATAAATAAAATAGCAACAATATAAGTACCTTGTCGACAACCCTCCTTTACCCCTATCGACATATAACGAATTTTTTTTTGAAATTTTCCCACCAAAATTCAAATGGGTGGTTATATATTCTTCTTATTTCGAAATTTTGTTCGTTCTTTCTGTTCTTTCTCTGTTCTAACTTCTGAAAACATTAAAACAATGGTCTCCTCCTCCAAATCAAACAAAAATTCAACCTTTTCGTTCCCTTCTCCTTCTACCGGACCATTTCAACGAACTACGCTTGCTCGAGTGATGAAAATGGAGGTTTCCTCGAAGGATGCACTACAACTTATGACTGAAATTCAAGTGGTGCAAATCAGAATGGCCAAAGAACAAGAACGGCAAGGCAAAATCCTTAGAAACTTGCAAAAGTTTCTAATGGACAATCACGCCAATCCCATCTTGATAGATGAAGAATCCTCAAGTGTTCAAGTGCAAGAGGACGGCGAGGAAGAAGAAGAAGCCCCCATGGAAGAAGAGCACACTAAAGATGACGACAAAGTTGTTTGCGTTGGCGAAGTGTGCTTTGACAAGGATGGAAATCTAGTCGAACAACGTGGAAATTTCTGTTTCCACTACCCAAATTGCTCGGTTCATAGATCTCCCATTGTCAAGGATACACATTAGTTTTTTTTTCTTTTTCTCTATTTATTATTGTTATTTGTATATGATCTTACTTACGTTTTCTACGCAAATGTAAATATAACATTATATAATTAATAAATGATTTGTGTTCTCATATTTGAATTCTCACATTATCATTATTATAAATATTATCATATATGGATTCTTAGTTAGGAGAGTTAGTTATTAAGGGCTAAGTTTTAGATTCAGAATTAAATGTTGATTATTTATGATAACACTATCATTATAATCACATGTAATATAGTATTAGATTAAGGGGAGTCGTATAGATTTAAACTTTGTTTTTGTTGATGACAAAGCGGGATAAGTATAAAATAGGATAGTTAGGCATAGATTAAGGGGGAGTTATTAGTTTTAGGGGGAGTTATTAGGATAGAAGTAATATTTTATAAACAAAGGTTGTCATCATCAAAAAGGGGGAGATTGTTAGTCCCTGAGAAGTTGGTTTTGATGACAACAACCTTAGAATAAGATTATTAAATATAAATACTAACATTATAGTTTAGATATATATGTATATGCAGGATTTAACCATGTAGGTACAAAGAATGAAGATTGTACAGTATAGAGATTCAAGATATCGAGATTGAAGACTCATGAGTATCAAGAATATCAAGATTATCAAGAGTTCAAGATAAGTTTAGATATATATGTATATGCAGGATATATATACAGGTACCAAAGAATGAAGACTGTACAGTATAGAGATCCAAGAACTGATGAACTCAAGATCGAAGATATCAAGATTCAAGACTCATGAGTATCAAGATTATCAAGAGTTCAAGATAAGTTATTTAGTTAGGAATTTTGTTAAATCTCCTAAAGTAAAACACTGACATCTTAAAATCCATTTTATTCGTGGAATGGAATCCACTTCGAGCCCGTTAAAGGGATGGAACCTAAGTAGGATGGAACCTACGAAAAATCTAGTGGAACATTGTTTTGTATCCACTAACTTTTATTCAAATGTTTTACAAAATTATATCTTGTTTTCAAAATGATTTCAAAATCTTCCTTTTTTAAATCAAAAACATCTATCCTGGTTTTAAAATACTTTTAGCCTCAAAATAATCTATATTTTCAATATCAAATTATCCTTGATTTTAAACTATCTTTTAATTATAATATATTTAACTTTTAATATTTATACTTAGATTTAAATATAAAATTATAGTAAAATTTTATATATACCAAAATATTATTCTCTATACTTATTTATGTATTTTAACTATAGTTAAGTATATTTATAAAGTTTAAAATAGTTTTAATACAAGATAGAAGTTATTTTCAAAGAAAAACAAATTACCAAAAATAACTTAGGCTTGTCGACAACCCCAAGGACCCCTTGTCGACAAGGTGACAGTTTATTTCAAAAGTTTGAATTTCAAAGGAAGTGTCTATTCGTCATATCCTTTCACGAATGGACATGGCTATTGTTCTACTATAAATAGGGGTTGTTTTAAACGAATTTACAATCATATTTTCTCTGATTTCACTCCTCTTCTTCTTCCACATTTCTTTATATACATTTTTACCATTACTCTGCCGAAATCACCATTGAATCTAACTAGATCATCTCCGGTTTGATTCTCTATCACTATGTCAACAAGATCCCAGTGCTATTCAGAGTTATAGACTTCTTTGTATTCAATCGAGCGAGAAAAGGTGTGATTATAGCCTGGAAAATCAATCGGGTGAACTTGTTTCCCATAAAATCAAGTATCTCTACCCAAAGGATTGTGAATCTGGAGCGGTGTACCTCGTGGCCTTGAAATCGAGGGTGTAATTGTAAGAATTAATTTTGAAAGGAAATCCGTACTTGTGTTGCGGGACTGGATGTAGGGTAACTCCAAACCAGTATAAAATCCGGTGTGTTCTTTTCTTTATTGCTTTTACTTTATATCTGCATCTGTTTTTGATTCTGTGATCATATCCGTGTCTGAATATTGCATACATTTGTGTTCAAATTAATATAAACTCAAAAAGAATTAGTAATTCCTTAAAACACTATTTACCCCCTGTAGTGTTAATTCTAGCCTTAAGATCCGTAATCCGCATTTCTCACACCATTTTGAACCGATGAAGACACAGATGCAGAATTTGACCTTGATCTTGATATTGATAGTAGCCTTGATTCGAAGAATCAGGCTCTGTTGGTAAAACTTTCTCTTGGACTTTACAGTTTGAGTAACCTTTCCAGTACACTCAACTAAAGAATTGTGATACTTCTATTATTTCACTTTGTTTGTGGATTCAACGTCAATCCTTCGAATATAAAAATTATTGGCTTATAGGAACATTAAAGAAATTGACTAAGAAAGCAAAGAATGCTAGACTTGAAATATACATATCCTTCTAGTTTAATGTGTACCTACGTGTGTTAATGTTGTAGCTCCATAATTTGTTAGTCATTCACATAATTATATACACAAGTACATACATGAAACATATCCTATATGTCATATACTATCACACTGCACAATGTGGTGAGTACTTGCAAATAACTTCAGTTTCGGCCTATGTGAATGTCCTTCTGAATAAACTACAAAATTTATCGTCACTGCAAAATCAGCTGCGATTGACATGAGTCTACAAATGCAGTTATTTGTACTTCGCAATAAGACAGAAATAAAGCTAAAATTTTCTGGTTCAATCGTCACAAACAAGCTAGTAAATACAAGCTTAAATTCTATGTACAAACTACAAAGCAGAGAAACTCAATATTGTTACCACTCTTCAGAAGCTTACAACCACATATATATAGGCCATAATGGATTCAGTAAGGTTGATCAGAGATATCTGGAAGGAAGAAAATTGTGTATTCTGAAGTACACTTTATCATGCAGATACAGAAAAGACTGAAGAATACATACTCGAGTTAGTGGTTTGGCTTCATCGTCTAGTACTCCAAGTCTGTAACAAAGATTTTGGTTACAATTCCTCAAACATAACGGACAACAAGACTTCAAAAGAAAAGAAGAGAAGTGCATCATCAGAGCAACAATGAAGCTTTAACCATACACAGTCTCACCGAAGAGGAGAAAGAGGTGCTAGACAGTGTAGTATTGAAGATAGTGCGAAAATTAAAAGAGAATGAAAATGATTTTATTATCTCTGAATGAATGAATACAGACTTGAACATTTGAAGCTACTTTTATATACAATGCGGAAGAGACAAGTATATTGGGCTAGGCCCAATACTAAGCAGGTTTGGATAATACTACCGCATGCGATTTTATATGATACAATATACAACAACATTAACAGAGATTGTCTAATACCTTCCCTCAAATTATGACTAGGGTTTCCACCGACCCCAAAAATAAAGTCGTCTTCTTCAAAAACTTTGATTCTTCAGAAATTTGGCAGAAATTCTTTGAGAGATGAAAGATAAGAGAGAGATATCAACATGCAGTAAAAAGAAGTCGTCTTTCTCGAAAGAGCTCTAAAATCAACGGCTAACTCAGCAAGTAGGGTTATGAACGCTGCTTGTTGAGTTTATGCTTGATTAGGTGAACGCTGCTTGTTGAGTTTATGCTTGATTGGAAGAAATAGATCTGCATATCCTTCTTTTCGAGTTGAAGAGGAGATACAGAAAATTTCTGAAGTGAAGTTGACTTCCTCGATTAGCCCTTCAACTTGACATCTAGCTCAGCAAGTAGTGCTGAAGCGCTGCTTGTTGGGTTAGCTTTGTCTTCGAGATCCTTGCTGTTGCTTGTTTGGTTAGTTTTGTCTTTGAGATCCTTGCTATTGAAAGCATCAACCCTAAGCTCAATTTTCAAACGAAGGAAGCTTCTGGCAGAAAGAGCTTTGGTAAGAATATCTGCTTTTTGATGTGTAGCTGGTAAGTGGTTTACAGCAAGTTTTTCCTTAAGTACTTCTTCTCTAACAAAGTATAAATCAAGTTCCATGTGTTTTATTCTTGAGTGTAGAATAGAATTAGCTGTTAGAGAAATAGTACTTAAGTTATCACACCAAATTATTGCCTTTCTGTTAGTATTGATTTTTAATTCACTGAGTAGAGATTCTATCGACATTATCTCAGCTGTGGCACTTGCCACACTTCTAAACTCTACTTCAGCGCTTGACCTTGATATGGTAGACTATTTTCTTAAACACCAAGATACATGATTTAAGCCTAGGAAAATGCAGTAACCACTTGTTGATCTTCTATCATCAACATCTGTAGCCCAATCAGCATCTGCAAAACCAGATAAAATTAAATTAGAATGAGTTCCTAAAATCAAACCATGATTTACAGTCCCTTTTAAATATCTTAAGATTCTCTTTACAGCCTTTCAATGACCCTCACAAGGAGTTTTCATAAATTGACTGACTTTATTGACACTATAAGCAATTTATGTTCTAGTAATGGTCACATATTGTAGAGCACCTACGGTACTCCTATACTCCTTAGCATTTAGAATTGGTGCACCATTGTCTTTAGAAAGATGAAGATTACTTATCATAGGAGTGGTCTAACTATCTGCCTGATGCATTTTTGTTTTATGAAGTATTTCAGAAATATATTTTCTTTGACTTCAATTTTTTTTTTGAATTTGATCTTTGAACTTCAATGCCACGAAATTAGATCACCCAGATCTTTGATTGAGAACTCATTATTTAATTGACTGATGAGATGCTTGATTTCATTATAGTTATTACCTTTCACAATAAAATCATCTACATATACAAGAATATAAATGACAGTTGCATTATGAAATTTAGTAAAAAAAGAATTATCAAACTTTGTAGGTCTGTAACCCAGTCTGATTAAGATAATTTTCAATTTCTCAAACCAGACTCTGGGTGCTTGTTTGAGACCATAAATATCTTTGTTTAACTTGCACACAAGCCCAGCATCTTCATTCTTCTTAAATCCAGGTGGTTGTTCCATATAAACTTCTTCCTATAACACTCCATTTAAAAAAGCATTATTGACATCTAACTGCTTTATGCTCCATCCTTTATGAAGAGCAATAGTAAGAATAATTCTTATAGATGTTGGTTTAACAACTGAGGAGAAGGTCTCATTGAAATAAAATCCTTCTTGTTGTGAGTATCCTTTTGCAACGAGTCTGGCTTTATATTTGGATATAGCACCATCATCATTTTTCTTCAGTTTGTATGTCCACCTGCACCTAACGATATTTTTATGTTTGGGTAATGGAACTAGACTGCAGGTTTTGTTTCTGATAAGTGCATTGTATTCCTCATTCATAGCATTTATCCACTTTTCACTTTGAGCTGCTTACTAATAGGTAGCTGGTTCTTCAGTTTCACAACCAGTGATGTAAACTTTAGGTTTGAAGATTCCACTTTTTGATCTTGTGATCATATGATGACCAGTATTATCTGCTTGCCGACTTGAATTGCTTTCATTTTCAGGTTGAGTGTTAGTGGAATCTCTGACTCTGTGACTCTGCATAGACTCGAATTAAGAATCTAAATGCCATTCAGACAAATGAGCAGGACTTTCATGAAGATCAACTGAATCTTGACCTGATTCAGACTGAGGTATAGTGTGTTGAGGTTCAGTGTGATCATGACAAGTCTGCTCATGTTCAGGAAATGGTATATCTTGGTTCAAAGGTATATGTGGAATAGAGAATCTAGTATTATAGATTTTTTGTGAAGTCTTAATACTAGATTCACTGAAAGGAAAGACATGCTCATTGAATATTACATGTCTAGATATGAATATTCTTCCCTTGTTATCTAAGCACTTATATTCTTTTGTGTTGTTTGGATATCCAAGGAAAGTGCAGGGTGCAGATCTATCGTTTAGCTTATGAGTATTATACTGCCTTAAGTAGGGAAAACATAAGCAACCAAAGACTTTCAAGCTATGATAATCAGGTGCTTTATCAAATAATTCTTCAATTGGACTCTTGTCTTGAAGAATTTGGTAGGTAGTCCGTTGATCAATGGCCAAAATTTTAGAGGTAAAGCGGCCTAAGCTAATAGTGTAAGTCCAGTCTTAACTACATGTCTGTGCTTTCTTTCAATTAATCCATTTTGTTCAGATGTGTAGGGACAAATAATTCTGTGATTTATCCTTTTTTCTGAAAATATTCCTTGAGTGGTTTGAATTCTGCCCCTCCATCTATTTGTATGGCTTTGACTTGACAATTTATCGACTTCTCTGCATTAGCTATAAATTGCATAACTGCATAACAAGTTTCAGACTTTGACTTTAAGAAATATATCCACACAAATCTTGAATATGCATCTATGAAAGAAATATAGTATTTGTATCCATTGTCAGTATCAATAGGGGCAGGTCCCCATAGGTTAGTGGCCACAAGCTCAAGGGGTTTTGAATATATAGTTTGAGAGTTTTGAAAAGTGAGCTTGTGGCTCTTACCCATCTGACAATAGGTACATATTTAAGGTGTAGACACATTGTCAAAAGTGATTTTATTACTTTTCAATATTTTCTATACAAATTCAACACTAGGATGACCCAGTTTACAATGCCACAAATCAAAATTACCCTTACTCAGCTTACTTTGAGTAGATTCAGAGATATTACAATAGTTTTTAACATATCATTGTTCTTGGAATCAACAAATACAAATTTGTATAGTCCCTTGAAAGCATTACCCTGCAAAAGAATTTTCTTGGTTAATATGTCTTTGACAACACAATAATCAGGGTAGAATTCAAAAAATACATCATTATCACTAGCAAACTAAGATACACTTATCAAGTTTTTCTTTATTTGAGGAACTCTCAACAAATTATTAAGATAAAGTTGCCTCTTACCTTGTATAAGTGCATTACCAGTATGAGTTATTTTAGTTCATACACCATTACCCATGTGAATACACTGTTTACCTCTGTACTCTTTATTTCCAAGATTCAAATTGCTGAGATTATTTGTAACATGATTTGTTACTCCTGCGTCTGGGTACCAAACTTCATCATGAATATCATCAGTCTTAGCACTGTCATTGATGCCATCAGAATTGATTTTTGAACTTTTTGACCGGTTTCTGTAACCTTGTTGCATGCTGGTTAGTTAGCACTTGGTGTAAAGTTTCTTTGATTGCCAGAGTTGACTTGTTGCCTAGGTATGTAATTCAGATCAAGTCTAAAGTAACACTTATTAGTAGCATGACCATATTTTTCACATATCTGACATCGAAGTCTATTACCACTGTTGTTCCCTCTGCCACTCCTTCCTCTTCTTCTGTTGTTCTGACCACCTCTTTGGAAATTATTGAAAGTATTTCTTCTATCTTGATTTTTCCCTCTGTTATTATTTGCAATATAGTTGACAAAAAAATCAAAAGTCACTGGCTTCTTTTGTTCTATCCTTCCTTCGTGAGCAAGGAGGATAGAATGAACATATTGGATGGATGGAGTGGTGTCTATTGAAGAGATAACTGCTACAACTGATTTGTATTCATCATCAAGACCACATAGGGTGAATAAGACTTGTTCAGTGTCTGAAACACTATGTCCAGTGGAAGCTAATTGATCACATAAAGTCTTTACTTTGGTTAAGTATTCTCTTATTAGCATTGTTCCCTTCTTTACATTCTGTAATTGCTTTTTGAAAAACATGATTCTGGCAGCTGACTGAGCACTGAATATTTGTTCAATAGTTGACCAGATTCATGAGAATTTTTTACATCCTATCAGTTGGGGCAGTAAACTTGAACTGATGGAGGACAGTAGCCAAGCACTCAACAAGTTATCTTGTCTATTATATATGAGATACTCTCTGTTTGTGATGCTTTTTCCTTCATTGTCTGTAGAGAATTAATCTGGCACAACTTTTGTACCAAGAAGATAACCTTCCTACCCATATCCTCTCACAACAGTGATAATCTAAAATTTCCAAAGAAGAAAATTGGATTCATCCAATTGGCTAGATGTTGTTTGATTTTGTGGGCGCAATCAAGATTTTGGACAAGTTTTCATTGGTTAGTTGTTGTGTAGAGGTAGAGGTGGGAAGCAGTAAAGAACTGCTATTTCCAGAATCACCTTCATTCATGGCGATTCAAGATTGAAGAAAAAATAGAAATATAATATTGTAAGAGAATCTTGAATTATGAGAGATGACCAAGAAGCTTAAGATACTCAGGTATGTTACTGAATGTCTTGAAATAATATGGTTTCTGAGAGCTGTTTGCAAGAAAAACAGCTCAGTGATGAACAAAGCTATATATAGATTTGATAAAGGGAAAATTCAAAGACTTATCAAGAAATTAGAATGATGAATTGACCGATTTCTTGATAATTTCAGTGATGAATTCAAGGAATAGTAAGCAGCCAGAGAATGAATTCTCTAGGCAGGGCTTATTATGATGATTATAAGAATGTATTATAGTAGTTTGATGGGAAAACAACAAATGAATACAGAGAGCAATCAAGAAAGCAGGTGATGAAGATCTGATGCTTTCTTGATATGGTTCAATGATGTATTCAAAATATTGCACAGACAAAAGTAAAGAGGAATATGAGATAAAGGAGTAAAAGAAAAAAGTCTCCCTCTGTGATGAAAAATAGATTGCTGCAAATCTATGATCTGAAAGGAGAGAGCTACACCAATAGATTGTCGTTAGACATTTTTTGGCTCTGATACCATATTGAAGATAGTGCGTAAATTAAAAGAGAATGAAAATGATTTTATTATCTCTGAATGAATGAATACAGACTTGAACATTTGAAGCTGCTTTTATATACAATGCTGAAGAGATAAGTATATTGGGATAGGCCCAATACTAAGCAGGTTTGCATAATGCTACCGCATGCGATTTTATATGATACAATATATACCAACATTAACACAGATTGTCTAATATGTAGGATCAAAGAAGTTACCTTGACAAAGAAGCAAAAATGAAGAGACAAGATGCAGTTAATAGAATAGACGTCGAAAAACAGCACGATGTAATTTAAGCAAGAGTTCGGGTAGTTCTCCCACGAGGGAGTTCAACATATCTTTAGAGTATCTCCTTGAAAAAACTAGGCTTTTAGATATACTAGATGGTTTATCAAGTTGAAATTCGTCATCTACATGAATCACATTTTGCTTGTGTATAGTTTGTCTAAATGAAAATACATGTAAGCATGATGAAAGTTTGTATAGGTTTTCACATATTTGCTTGTAATCTTGCATGTGTTAAACCAACACAAGCATCAACAAAATCCTCATGTATAAAATCAGTAGAAAACACTTGCAGTTACTTACTACCTAAATATCAAAGTAATACATGCATTACATAAAAAAAGAAATGGAGAATATCAAAGTAATACCTAAATGGAACTCCATAACACAAATTTTAAATCATCACCAATCGATCTGCAATCATCAATCGTGACCAGAATATGCTCTCATACAATCGGTCCTAGGTAAGAAGACAGCTTTATAGAACCTTCGTCTATTGGTATGGCATTCTCATTAAATTCAATGTTAATCCGAGATACGGCATCTGAAGGAAGTCTTTTCGTATTCGTTGGACCTCTAGCTTTTTTCCTTTCAACTTGATTTTCATCTACATGTTGAAAACCAAATATCATTTTCCATCGCATTATTTTTAATTTCAAAATCGTTTTTTTCAATATTTACTTCAGGTTGCTCATTGGCTTCAAAATTTTCTTCAGGCTGCTCATTTGCTTCAATATTTGCTTTACGCTGCTCGTTGGCTTCAATATTTGCTTCAGGTTGCTCATTGGAGTCCTGGGCTTGTTTTTATTTACGAGTATGCTTCCTCCTCTTTGCCATATCCTGCATTAACAAATCAGATTAGAGCGAGTACATGTTAGAATATTTTGGATTGCTGATTAGAGCGAGTACAAAATTAAAAGCAATGCAGGCAAACAAAGTTATGTACTGATAATCTTATATACTATTAATGAATGATGGAGTGCATCAAAATTTGTAATTCTCTACAGGTCCCTATTTCAAATAGTGTGTGTATGGATGTTTACTAGTGGTCCTTTGGGGACACTAGTTCTCAAATTGATAAAACAAATTGTAATTTTAACTAGTATGAATGATGGAATGCATCTAGTTCAATCAATGTAGCTTTAGTAAAAGGCATAAAGCATATGATAGTTCATTATTTCTTACAGGTCAATAACAGTGGAAACACAAAATCATTTTAAATTTAAAGAGCCATATGAAGTTGTATAACACAGAGATTTTGTGTTAAAAATATAATACATCATTCTACCAATATATACCTTTTTAACTCTTATTTAAATTTCACAAACAGAGTAAAATAAAAATCCGAGCAATAACAAAGAAAACTCCATATGTTATAACATATATAATGAGAATACCACCATTTGAAGTTTTTGAAATTACAAAAATAACCATGATAATTGATTGCTCTATACTAGGTTCTAGAGGTCTTAGCTTCAAACCCTAAAGACATCAAAATATATTCTTATTAATTTCCCTAGTTTTTTACCAAAAGATTTTTCTGAAAGGAAAAGGAAATGGAAGTTGCTCTTTTTCTACGTACACGTGCATTGCACGTGCATGACTGCTTTCTAAAGTATAATACTTATTAGATAAATAAATGGATACTAATTAACTCTCTAAGGTCTATATTTATTTATATAGATTTCTTTTTCTTTTTTCTTTTGTTAACATCGGTTAAATGGTATCAATGAGTTAAATCCGGCTCTCTAAATTAACAATCTATATCCTTACCACTACTGTAATTTCATGTTATAAAATGAATTCATTAACATGAATAATAACAAAATAAATAAGTTTGTATTTTGATGAACTGTAATTATAAAAAATTCAAATTTAAGTGCAAATATTGATGGTAGGGGTAATGAAATTCGACGAGAATATAAATACATAGAGGACCTGAAAGAGATGTAAATGAGAGGAAAAACAAAGATAATAACATTCCTCTCCCTTATTATTATGTATTAGGAGATCGCCGTATAAAGAAAGTTCAAATATTGTGCATTTAATTTTTATATTATTAGTGGGCTGGAGACATAATTAGGAATTCAGGGTTGCATTCCATACATGTATCAAGCTGAAATATGGTTGTATAACAAGAAACTTCATCAAAGCAAATAATCTGTAAAAATCAAAAGCAAAAGCAATTATATCATACATTAATATATTTTTAAATCAGCTTTCTATTCAAAACCGTTGTTTTGATATGAAGATTCTCCTACAATTCTCTTCAGTGTGAACCATCAGTGCACATATATACAAAATTACAAATTCTCTTGGGGTGACAAAACTAGGTGCCTTTGCATTCTTTTCCTATATCTTCGTTTGCCAAAGTTGATTGATCCACATTCCCAAGATTTGAGAGGTAAAAACCTTGCTTTCAAATATGTTTTTCGATGCAAATAATCTAGATATAGTGTATATTTCCTTTCATATTCTTTATTTTGAGTATATTCATGTTTTTTCGGTCGTTGTTAAGAATTTTAATTAAAATTTATCAGTGTGTTTTGTATCTACTGTGAATATCAAGCAAACTAGACCACCAAACTTATTGTTTATCACGATTTTTATGTTAGTACTCGGTATATGGTCACTTTTTGAGGTGGCTATTATTACTTGTCACCTTGAAAGTTATAATTATGTTCAAAAATTATAAGAGTGTCATTTGTGGATACTGTCTGAGATACAAAAATCTCTCAGAATATCCATTAAAGGTTTGTATTCTCTGATTCTACATTGAATTGTTCTCAATCTATCATTTTATTTATTTATCATTCACTAATTCTTATCACACCTATTTGCTGTGTTTTATAATTTTATTGATAATCAAATCCAAATTCAAATTTAACAAATTGACGGGTTTAAGGATATTACACATAATCCAAATCCAAATTTAACAAATCACTCCATTAGTTTGATATTTGAGTCATTTACTATAACAGCTATCATCAAAATCTATATAATCACCAAGCTTTATTCCTATCGTAGAAAAGAAGAAAATTTAATCTCGGTAAATAAAATACTACTACTAATATAATAATACTACTAATAAAATACTAATATGTTATAACACATTCAATTTTCTATTAGCATTGCTCTTATCTTTGATCATGATGGCCCCTGCCTACAAATTGCTTATAATGTTATAAATTAAATCACCGCATTGCCATCCATTGCAGAAAAAAGAGTAACTTCTGTGACAAG
Source organism: Allium fistulosum (assembly GCA_030737815.1). NCBI lineage: Eukaryota > Viridiplantae > Streptophyta > Magnoliopsida > Asparagales > Amaryllidaceae > Allium > Allium fistulosum. Next base: position 179,835,648 of record CM060903.1, read on the forward strand.
ACACAGATGTTTCAATGAGCTAAAAAGTAATTTAACATAGCTTAATTATGGTAGTACCTCAAACGCGGAAGTTCAAATTGGAGAGGCAGGTCGTGGATTTAGGGTTCCAGGCAATTGTGATTGGGATGCGACAGAGGTTAGGGTTTCGCCATTCAAAAGACGATCGACCGTTAATGATAGAGGTTAGGGTTTTGCGATTCAATCAAAACAAGGATCGATTTAGTTATTGTTTTTTAAGGACAAAGGAAAGTGGATAGCGTTGTCTGAAAGAAGTGAATAGGCGTATTTTTTATTCCCACGCATAAACTTAATTTTTTCCCGCCTTTTGATGGAATAGCGTAGAGTACACTATCTTATTTACTTCATAGCGTCGTCAACCCTATGTTGAATAGCGTTGGAAGGAAGATATGCAGAAACGCTATGTATTAATGCTATCAAAAGTATATATTTTGTAGTGGCAGGTTGTTACATGAAATATAGGTGGCAATAGGTGTGATGCGGTAAGCTGAGTGCAGTGGTACCCTTAGCTCGGCAACCGACGTGTTGATCGATAACCGTGGCATTGTGAAGTCGTCATCATAGGGTTCAGAAGTTTTAGTCATGATTTAATGTTGCTATAGCAACAAATTAATATAATAATTAGTTAATTAATTACGATAATACAACTATAATATGAATGCTTATAGCTCTCACATACGACCTCCGTTTCATGTGCAGTTCATGACATCATGATCATGGAAAGACAAGTAACATTTTGGTATGTTGTTTGTGGTGTTCTAAGATGCTTCAAAAAAGTTCCTTATTTTGATAGATTCATTATAAGTTCACCCAACATGTTCCATCTATGCACTGTGGTATACTTAGGAGGAAATCTATTATTGGTGGTACTAGTGATGTTTGGCGAAAACAAGTTGGGACTCGATCCGAATAGTGTCGCATATGGTTTGGCAACTATGAGTTGGGGCTTGACCCTAATAGCATCTCATATAGTTTCAATGACATCGAGTTCAGACTTTAAGCTTAATAGGGTCGCATACGAGCAGTCACGCGAGTTAGAACTTGATTCCAATTGTGTGGCATATTGTGGGCGTTACAGTGCACTTCGGTGGCACTAGTGACATCTAGCATGTCGAGTTAGGACTCGATCCCAAAAGTGTCGTAGTTTGTTTGACACACAAGTTTGGACATGAGCTCAATAATGTGCATACGTTTAGGAGATGGTAAGTTGGGACTTGATCTCAATAGTGTTGCACACTGCTCAACACACGAGTTGAGACTTTGAGCTCAATAGTGTGCATATGTTTAGATATATGATAGATTTTAGTGCAAATTTGCACATGCTGTAACTATAGTATGTTACCATGTTTAGCTAACTTGTTGGGTGTAAGTGACACGGGCTAAGGCATGATTTTTGAGCATAAGTGTTGTTATACTAGCTTATTGGTATTATCCACTTATATGATGTGTTTCACTCACTAGACTTATGTCAAACTCCTTAATCCATTACTCCTTTTTTTTCTTTGATAGGTATAAAGAGAGGACCGGTGGTGATTTCGAAGACGTGATGGTGCAAAAAAGACATGAATCATTTATCTACTAGCTACCTACTACTTATATATTATTATTTATTCCCTAAAGAACTGCTAATAGAGGTCCTTTATACAATTAGCAATTATGAATAATTAAATGTTTTTAGACATTAAAAAAGCAGTGTGGTGTTGATAAGGCATAATGGAGGCATAGTGGAACACTCCTCGAATTAGAGTTAGGTAGTTAAAGTGTTCATACATTAGAGTTGAACATTAAATTGGAGGAGAGGCTTATGATAGCCAATTTTAGAAGAAGAGGAGCTAAATCCTTATGCATTTGAAGCATTGTTATATTAAGAAGCTGGGCTTGTGTAGTTATGCTGTTTTCATCTACTTCAATTAAAGAATTTAAATTATTTGAACTGTTTTTCTAAAAAGTTAGAAACATAAGTATTTAAGAATTTTAGGAAATTTTTAGAAGTTAGAATTTGTTTAATATATTGAACTTGTAACCCCTTATTTTAAGCTTCATACATTGGAAAATTTAACAAGAAGTAATTTTCCATAACTATTTAATTTGTTTTTGTCAAAAAGGAGTTTAGTGTATGCCATGTTGTGTACTTCACTTTTGATGAAGAAAGTTTTGAAAGGTAAATTAAAAAGTAAGTAAAATGCATCTTTTTGAATGATTTATATTTCATAAATATTTCTATCAACTTTGAAAAAAATTAATACATTTTCTTTTAAAATTCTCTTATATGAAAATTTCTTATATGTAAAAGTAAAATAAATAAAAAATACGTTTGACATGTCTATTTTTCAACGTTAAATTGAACCATTTTGGATAAAGTTTAAAATTGAAAAAATATCAAGATTTTTGTCCAATGAAACGTTTGTTAAAATCAGTAGAGAATTTTATAGTTTTAGAAGCTTACTAATTTTGTGAAAATTAAAGTTAGAAATCAAAGGTTTTTAGATTATAGAACTAGTGAATAATAACAAAAGACGTAGTGTTTGGTCTTCGGTCCTTATTACTATTAGTACCATTATTACTATTAGTATTATTATTATAATTATTTTCATGTTTTTTATTTCTATATCAATTTTATTTATTATTATTTATTATTATTATTATTTTAATTATTTTACTTTATTTTATTTTTATCTTTGTTTTTATTTTCACCTTTTATTTATATATATATATCTAATATTGTTATTATTACTTTTAAATTGACTTTGTCATTTATTTTTAGGTTCCATCTCTAGCCGACCCCAACTTCTTTGGAAATAACGGCTTAGTTATTGTTGTAAAGTAAAATGAAAATTTCATATGTGTGTTGTTGACTAACGGCGAAATTTTCTATCGAGTTAGAAAACCACCGTTAAAAATTATATTAAAATAACCGCAAGCGCACGGCGTTCAATTTTAGTATGTGGCGAGTACGGGTCGATCAACAGGGAATTGAAGTGATTAAATTCTACTCAATCAAATTAAATGAAAATTTGAAGTTGTTTAAGCTAAAAAAATCACAAAAGAAAATGAATAAAAATATGAGAGTAGAAGGCAATTTAGAAGTAATTTCCTTCTCATAATCACATAAATCAACATAATGAAATTATGATCTCTCTTTTTTGGTTATTAGTGAATTTAGTTGATGTGTTTATCGTAAGTATGGCCTATTTATGCTATTAATTAGCCCAAAATAAACCATCAAACTTTAGCACACCCTCCAAACCACTTGTTAACTCTCATGAAAACGATAATGAAATCAAAAATAAAATCTATTCTAAGCATGATCTATTTACTAATAATTAGTAATTTAGACCATCAAATTTTGATTTTAAAATCCACTTCTTTACCATAATCATACGTAGATGAAGAGGTAATTTGTGTTTATGTTTGTTTAAGCATAGCCTATTTGTTGTCAACAACATAGACTATCAAGTTAAACAACAAAATTTAACCATATCAAATATTGTCATTAAGCACAAAAAGAGATCAAAAATTAGCAAAATGTTGAATCTACATGATTAAGAGAGCTTCATTACCCCTAAATTAAAGGGGTTTAGCTTCTCATATTTGTTATCATTTCAACAAATGTAGAATGCAACATAGAACAAAAAACAAAAGAAAGTGCAAACTAATTAGCTAAAAAAGAATTAAACTACTTGCATAAATAAATAGATCTACACTACTAGCATGAAAGGAAAAAGAGCATGTAAGTAAAAATGAGCATGAAAATTAAATAAAAGCAAAGAAGAAAAAGAGGAAAAAGAGGCTTAGGAAGCCATTTTATTTCTCATATAATTTGTTGCTACCACTAAACTAAACTAAAGAAGGTGGTGCTAAGAGCTCATTACATGAAACATAAGGGGTATTTATACATGCCTAAAACCCTAATGCATATTTTAGAGAACTATCCAAAATACTCCTCTAGGAAGTGTGGCCTCCAAGTTGTCATTAGCTTGAGCATAATCCATCATTACATTTGCATGTAACTTTAATCTCCACTAACATGTGCATTAGCTCCTAATTGTAGATCAAGGTAAGTGGTTAGGTGGGGTCTTCCATGATGCATGAGTTGATTTATTTCCATCTTCATTTTCCTTCCTTCGCTTGTGCATGCATGAATACATGAAGCCTCTTCTAATTTCCATCCAATTTTCCTACAAATAAAAAAAAACGTGCAAGTGAAATTTCTCAATTAATTAACACACAAAATGACTATTTTGCCCCTATATGAAGATGAATAAATGATGATTTGAAAATAATTTAAATATGAGTTTAAACATGTTAAAATACCCTATATGCTCATTTATTTAATTAAATTAGATTAAATATGGATGTAAAAATATACACATTTACATGCACATCATGTGTATGTATGTATATATATTATAATTATAATCTAAATTTCAAATATATATAACTAAACAATAAAACATTGAATATATTAGTTTGAAATTAAAATTAAGTTAAGCAAATGATTTAAATCAACACTTTTACTATTTTGAATAATATAAAGATGAACACACATATATATATATATATAAACACACAATTCAATAATTTAAAGATCAAATCCATAATTTGAAGAAGTTAAATTTGTGAAAACATATGTATGTTTTATTTACAACAAAATTAAATGTACATTAACAATCTACTTCTATTATCCATGCACGCTTTAAATGATAATATACAAATAGTTTTAGATCAAATCCAATAAGTGGCAATACAATATACATGTCTGTGTATTTGGGACAGGGTTAAATATCATGAATGAATAAATAAAATATAGAATTAAACTTAAGAGAATCCTGTCCTTTGTAATACTTTGATTTAAAAATCGTCTCCTAGAACGCTTGATTCATAACCCAGTCTTGCTATAATCGAATGAATCGCATTGTTTTAATTTTGTTTGATGTTTTCTTTTCTTTTATTTAAAGAAATAAATTTCGGCCTTGAAATGATCGAAGTTGCAGCCATGAAATAATGAGCAGGAAGGAGAAAAGTGAATTAAGAATAAAGTGAATAAGAGGATTTTTTAAGGAAAGAACAAAAACATTCCCCATCCTCTCTATAAAATTCCTCTTTTAATTCGCTAACTAATTCTCAATCAGATCTCATCCAAATCCTTTCCTCTTTCTCTAATATGTCCAGCCATATCATTCTATCACATGGATTAATTTTTCCTACAATGCATTAAATAATTAATTACACTTAGAACTCCTTTAATACATATAGACATCATGTATCGATACATGGATTAGTAGGAATGAGAGGATGTTGACTTTGAGTTGACTATAGTTGATCATCATACTAACCTTGTGTGATATCCCGGAAATTTGAGCAATATCAATTTAATAATCTGTTAAATAATTAAATTGATATTGATAATCTTTGACAATAAAATTTGAATTTAATTTAATAATCTAATTAAATAAGTATTTAATTGGTGAATTTTATCTTTTAAAAGCTAATAAGATATTTTCTATTTGTAATATATATATTTATTTGTATATATTGTAAATAGAAAAGCTTTGGTAAATTGGAAATTAGATTTAATTTAATATAAACATTTCAAAGTTATTTAAATAAATAACCTTATAGCTTTAAAATACTTTAGGTAAATGTTTAAATTGTTTAAGATATATTTTAACTTAAGCTTAAATATAAATAAGATTTAACAAAAAGGTTTGTTTTATTTCTTTTTAAAATATTACTTGATAATATAATCTCTTATATAAATTATTTAAATTATCAAATATGTTATTTTCAAATAATAAGTATAATGTATTATTTTTATAAATATGAATGGATTTTAAAGACTATGGAATTGTTATTTTTAAATTGAATAAATAGTTATATATGTATATATATATAACTTAATTTTTAAATTGAATCTTAGGATTTAATTTGATTTGAATTTAATTTAAAGTTGAAATTCAAAAGAATAGATATTTAAATTGTTTTGGATTTTAGAATATTTGTATAAACTTTTATTTATAAATATAATTAGTTTTGTTTCTTTAAAAAGTAATTTATATATAGATAAGTATTTAATAAATAAAGAAAAAGGCTTTTTATTTACTTTTAAAATATATAAAAATAAGTAAAATTACTTAAAAGACAAGTGTTAATATCTAAAGCCTTTGTTTTAACATGTGTAAATAAATGATCAACTCTAATGACAAGTGTCCTTTTTTATTTTTCATTTTCTTTTATTTTTATAAATCAAAATTTACTTATATATAAACATTTGCATTTCTTCACTTCATTCCTTTCTATTTTCTTTTCAAACCAAGAGAAACTCAAACAAATTCTCTAAACAAAAATCTGATAATCAGTAATCAAAATGCCTCAAACCAGAAATCAAAAATCAACAACCTGTAATACATTTTCCAAATCAAAGATCAACCTGTAACCAAGTTTCCAAATCAAAAACAAAGGCCTGCAAACATTCTTTTCAAATCTGGAATCAATTCAAAAGTCTGCCTGCATTCATTTTTCAACCTGGAAGCAAGCATGCAGTTTTAAAATCATAAAAGCAAACTACAACAACTCAAGTTTTAGAATCAAATTCAAAGAAGCATTTCAGTTTAATAGGGATCAAGGCAATTCAAGTTTTTAAAATTCAAAAGCTTTTCAAATCTGGAAGCTCTGTTCTTCATCATTCAATCAGGTGAGTAACATCACTTATTTTAAAATTAAAGTGTCTGTCATCTGTTGCATGTTAATTTCTGGAAAGTGGGTATGCTTTGTGTGATTTTATATGAATGAATTATTTGTTATGTGGGTGTATAGAATGTGTGCATGTTTGTTTTCTATAGCATTCATGTTTCTTTGATTTTCAAGCTTCTGTTTGATTCAAAATCATTACCTCTTGATTTAGTTTAGGTTTGGATTTGAGACTTAAACAAAATCAGATTATTTCATCATAAATTATAATTTAAATTTTTTACTTAAGACAAAATATACTTGTAATGGCTCTGGGTACAAAATCAACAGAGCAAGATTTATATAGGCGAAAATTCAAACACTTTAATCCATCAATTCAGGAACATAAACTAAATCCTTAACCCTAGACATGAATTTTAAGAATGAAATTATGATTTTTAGTTAAGGGATGAAAGAGCAGTTCCTGTTTGATCAATTTAGGAGTTCTGGGTTGTCTCTGGTGATCTAGTGGTTCGGCATGGTCGGGATTCTCGTTGGTGGTAGTGGAGCGATCGGAGGGGTCAGCAAAAATGTCAGGATGGTGATCTAGGAGTTGTGGTAGCTGAGGCGACCAATTTTTGTTTAGAACCCTAGTTTTATCTAGTCTTGATAATTTGATCACCACGGTATCTCTAGTCGATCGAGTGCAAAAGGGTTTTGAGAGATGAAAGCTTGGTCGTAGATGAGGGCGTGGCCGGAGTTGCAGAGTTTCTGGTGGTCGGAGGGTCGTGGTTGAGGCGTTGCCAGGTTTGGTCTGTGTTCCAGTTTTGGAGCTCGAGTACTTGATTTCGATTTCGAATGTTGATCGAAGATTTGATGGTCGTAATCTGGTTTGTGGTTGATCGCCGATGTGGTGGAGTTGTCGTGGATGGTCGGAGGTGGTGGAATCTCTGGTGCACGTGCACGGCGCAATGGAAATTTCTGGTGAAGTTGGGTGATAACTGGAAAGTGGTACTCGGGGTTTTCTCGTGTCATTTGGATTTTTGCTCGAAGTACTTAGGGTTTCGACTCGAAGTAATTTAGATGGGCTCGAGTACATAGTTGTTGCCAGGTTTTAAACCTGTCTGTTTTAAATTTAAACTAAATTTAAATTTGTGAAGCAATATCTAAACAGAATTTTAAATCAAAGATTTAATATAGATTCAAGTTTAGTTTGAATTTTAGATTGGAGATAAATAAGTTTTATAAATTTAAATGTTTTAATAATTTTAAATGTTAAGTTATATTTTAAATGGTTTGAATTTTAAAAGGAATTTGATTTAAACTCTTTTAAAAATACTTTTATAAGATATAAGAATTCTTTAACATGTAAAGGTTTTTTAATTGGTTTTAATTTTGTTAAAGATAAATTGGTATTCATTTTAACTCTCGAATTTAAAATGAAAATTAAAAGTAAATTTGAAAATGGATGTTTTCAAATGTATTTGTAAATAATAATTTAACCATGAATAAGAAAATGTTTTATCTTAAAGTTAAAATCATTAAATCCTTAAGGTAATTAAAATGGTTTAAATAATCTAATTAATTAATGATTTGGATTAATTAATTAAGTAATTAATGGTTTAAATTTATTAATTAAGGTTTAAGTTAATTAATTAAGCAATAATTAATTTGTAATTAAGAATCATAGAGTTGATTTTTAAATTAATGATTAGAAATTAATTAATCAAGTAATTAAGTTACAGTTAACACTTAATTAATTAAATAATTAGGATTAATTAATGGGTTATTAATGGTTAATTAATTTATAATTAAAAAAGAAGAAATGTAAGTTTTAATTACTTTAGAAAAGTAATTAATGAATTTTAAATAGTTAATGAAGATCATTAACTAAGGATTATTAAATAATTAAATTATGTGATTAATTTTAATAATTAATTAGAAATTAATTTAAAGATAATCATTTATGAAAATTGTTTAAATGCAATTACTTAATGGAAGTAATTAAGAAATTAATTACTCATTGTAATTAATTAAGTTAATTTATTAAGTTTAATTAATTTAGAATAATCAATGGATGATTTGATAAATAATTACTTAATGTAATTAATAAGGTATAATTATTTAGGGAAGTAAATAATAGATAATTACTGGAAGTAATTAATTGAATGGTGATGTATTAATGGAAGTAATTTGAGTTTAATTACTTGGAAATTATTCAAGGGATTAATTAAGAAATTAATTAAGGAGTAATTAATTTATGTAATAAAGTAATTAAGGGTAGTTAATTACTGAATGAGATTAATCAAGAGTGATTAATAAATGTGGTTTAATTAAAGGTTAATTACTTAATGTAACTAATTTAATTAGAAAAATGTAATTAAGGATCATTAATTAATATAATTAATGATGTAATTAAGAATTGATTAATTAAGAAATAATTAATAAATGAAGTGATTAATTAATGTAATTAATTAAGGATTAATGTAATTAATTAAGGATTAATGTAATTAATTATAGTTGATTAATTTAATTAATTATAGATAATTAATTAATGAAGTAATTTAAGGTTAATTACTATAAATGGTTAAGGATAATTAATTTGAGTAATTAATTAAAGGATAAATTACCTAAATGCAATTAAAGGGTAATTAGGGGATAATTAATTGATTTGTAATTAATTAATGGTTAAGTAAGCAGGATTTATAGAATGAAGAAATTAATTTAATTCACTTTAAATTAATTAGAGAGGGTATAAATCATTACTTATGGATGGATAAATAATATGGAATGCTTTGCATTGTTTGATATCTCTGATGAGATATATGCTGTGTGATATGGATGTTTTAGTTGAATTGTGATGGTAATATGGATTATCTGCCTATATTGATAATGTTGATTATCTATTGTGATATTGTGAATTATCTATCTATGTGTATATAGATAATTGAATTGAATTGTTTTAACCTTAAAACAACTTGGCCTTAAAAGATACGTTTTGGATTTCGATGAGACCGGGATCGGGTTTCCAGATTTGGATATCCGAATACCACATCGATCCAAATTAACGATAGGTCGTGAATCTCAAGTGAAGATGAAGATTCAGAGTGCAAGGGTTATTGTCGTTAACTCTGAGGGTGATTCCAAAATGAGTGTAACGAGATAATGCCTTCGGTTTCGTTCGAACCCGGAACGAACTTGTATGGATTGAATGCTTTCAGCACATCGTCAGGTGGACGATGAGCATTCTAAGATGGATGTGTTCTATTTAAAGGTAATCGTAGCCTCAAGCCTCACAAACTGGGAATGGCTAAAACAGGGGAGGTGCAGCAAGGTTAGTGGGTAGCACCCAAGTAGGACAAGATTACCTCTGTCTAGATGTCCCTTATTATTTCGGTTTAGTGTGCGGTTGGTCATGACAACCGTGGGGTATCTTGTGCGGGAATTATCCAGTAAGGGATGTTCCGGCCTTGTGTTGCAGGGGATTGGGAGTAATCCTCGGTATGGTGATCTAGGCCACGTACTTTGACAGGCGGTACCCCGGTAGCCCTGCCATTGTATGGAAACCCAATTTCCAATAAGTGATAACGAACTTGATTGTAAACCTATGTATGCTGAAATTTAATGAATATAACAATTTCGGCTATGTGAATACTTATTTGAAAACCCTAGACCTATTATAATATAACTGGATTTCCTATCAATGTTTTGGTTAGCGTAAGGTAAAAACTTTTCCATGTTTATGTGTGGGAAGTCTTACATGATACCTTTGTTTTCAAAAGGTTTTGAAGTTAAGCAAGTTTAGCCTGTTACTCACACCAGACCCATGTCTGACCCAAGTGTTTATTTCTGTTTTATAAACTCTTGGGTACTCAAATTTTTTTACGAGTAGCCAAGGGATTCAGGTTAGCTTTGACGAATTGTGGAGGAGCAATGGAGCAGGAGGCTTCAGCGTTGTAGATATAGATAGTAGTTCCGCTGTGTTGATCTTTTATTGATCTTTGTATTGTATTGAGTTGTAATAACTAGACAAATGTTTATAACTGTCTAGTATGTGATGTATAATTTGTGTAACTTTGATGTATATGATACTATGTAATATCTTATGTGTTATATTATATTTCATTCGTTCCGCTGTGAGTATCTGTTGTTGTTTCTTTCTCTCTTCTCTTCTTTTCTCTTTTCTATCCCTTTCTTTCTTATTAATGATGCGTCATTCTGTGGAATGAGTGGCGGGTCATTACAGTGGTATCAAAGCATTAGGTTGAGTGAATACCTAGGCTCTGGAGTGGTGTATTTCTTGAGAGAGCGTATTTGTAATTTTTATATAACTATATATATATATATATATTTATTTCTATCTATTTGTTGGGTTACCTGTTCGGGTTTTCCAATATGAGTAATAAAGGTAGATGGGTGGTGGTGTGTGTAACACGACTACCAATGGTTGGAATTTGAGTGTTGAGGTTGGAAGTGTATATGTCGAGACTGTAAACCCAATACCGTCTCGAGTAAGCTTTGCTATGGTATAAGGATTTCACCGATCTCTGAAGGAAACCTGTTGAGGTTCAGAGTCCATCTTTGAAGTGCAAGTTTGGATAAGTAGAGTTGGATCTGTCGGTTAGGCAGAAGCGAGTGATGGTATCTTGATACCTCAGGTAATAGTAGCTGTGTGATGAGATACAGTGACTATGGATGTTTCCGAAGATGTTTTCTTTGGAACAAGTTTAAGGAAGTGTGTATGCTTCGGTGTTGTGGCTGAGTTCAGCATGGTGTTTCTGTTTGGTTTGGGGTTCGAGTTTCTCGAAGAGCTTTTGGATAAGGAAGTCTTTGGCATCAGTGTCAGCAGTGCAGCTCGGAGTGGTCTGTGTTGGCAGGAAAGTTTTCTGGCTGAGCAGTTTTTCTTGAGAAGGAGTCCAGAAGCAGCAGAGTGGATCCATTTCTTCGATCTATTGGATAGTTAAGTATGAGCTGTTTTGATTTGTTAAACAGTTTTCCTTGGAAATAGGATGGGTTGATCGCAAAAGTTACTTGCGATAGTTGAGTGTTCTCTTGGGTTATCAGAGATTTGCTAGATGTTTCAGGGAAGTCAGAAGTTTGTCCGCATCTGGAGATTGAGTTTTCTTATCGACTGGATTCCAGGAGTGATACCGGTGGTTCAGCCTAGTGGAAGGATGGTTCCTAGAGATAGAGTTTAGTGAAGCAGCTCAGTATTTCTTAGAACTTCTGAGTTTTTTTTATGGATCAGTGAACCTTATTTCTAGAATGTGTTGTCCAGTTTGTGCTCGTGTTCTTCATCAGCATTTTCATTCTACCTCAGATCAGAGTGGTGCAGCGGAAGCAGTTTGGGAGTACATCTCTGGATAGGAGAAGTAAGTTTGGAATCTACTGATAATTGTGAAGTAGAGTTGTGTTTTTGATCTCTTCTGTGTTCTGATTTGGATAAGTATTTGGTCTTCAGGATTGAATTGCCAATTTGGATAATTGGGATTCGATGTGTTTTACGTATCTCTGAGGGAGTACGTGTTTGATCTATCACTGGTTATGGAACCAGCAGTTCAGGGAGGTTTGGTAGTTGAGTCAGACTCATCTGTAGTCTGATATCCTATTTAGTTCCTAAATCTAAATGAGTAGGAGCTCTATAGCTCAGTAGTATTGATTGTTTGGATTCAGTAGAGCGAGTATCCCGGTATTTATACTTGGGAAACTCTAGGAAGTTCTATCCAGAATTTTTGTCTGGATAGTTAGAATTGTTTGATTGGATGAATTGGTTGCTATGGTTGTTAGCATATGAATGATAATATATGCTTGTGATTTAAAATTAAAATCTTTAATAAGATTATTAAATTACCTTTGTTTAAATTTCGGGGACGAAATTATTTTAAGGGGGGAGGAATGTGATATCCCGGAAATTTGAGCATTATCAATTTAATAATCTGTTAAATAATTAAATTGATATTGATAATCTTTGACAATAAAATTTGAATTTAATTTAATAATCTAATTAAATAAGTATTTAATTGGTGAATTTTATCTTTTAAAAAGCTAGTAAGATATTTTCTATTTGTAATATATATATTTATTTGTATATATTGTAAATAGAAAAGCTTAGGTAAATTGGAAATTAGATTTAATTTAATATAAACATTTCAAAGTTATTTAAATAAATAACCTTATAGCTTTAAAATACTTTAGGTAAATGTTTAAATTGTTTAAGATATATTTTAACTTAAGCTTAAATATAAATAAGATTTAACAAAAAGGTTTGTTTTATTTCTTTTTAAAATATTACTTGATAATATAATCTCTTATATAAATTATTTAAATTATCAAATATGTTATTTTCAAATAATAAGTATAATGTATTATTTTTATAAATATGAATGGATTTTAAAGACTATGGAATTGTTATTTTTAAATTGAATGAATAGTTATATATGTATATATATATATATAACTTAATTTTTAAATTGAATCTTAGGATTTAATTTGATTTGAATTTGAATTTAAAGTTGAAATTCAAAAGAATAGATATTTAAATTGTTTTGGATTTTAGAATATTTGTATAAACTTTTATTTATAAATATAATTAGTTTTGTTTTTTTAAAAAGTAATTTATATATAGATAAGTATTTAATAAATAAAGAAAAAGGCTTTTTATTTACTTTTAAATTTATAAAACTTATTTATCTCCAATCTAAATTCAAACTAAACTTGAATCTATATTAACTTATAAAATCATATATTTTCACATTTTAAAAACAATCATTTAAATACGTTTATTTCTATGATTTTATAAAGTCAAATTTCCATACAAAGATCAAATTAAATAACAATTAAATTTTCATTTCTTTAATTAAATTCTTAACTTAACAACTAAGTTTAAATTTCCAAAATATAACTTATTTCCATTTATTTTACTTAATTAATATTTCACTTTTAAACAAATTCCACAAAAAATCAATTTAAGTTATATTTCCAAATTCAGCTTAAATATTCATTTATTTCATATTTTAAGTTATACAAAATCATTAACACTTTATAAAATCATTAAATTCATTTTTAAATCAAATTTGTCATATATTCTTACTTTACATAAATTCCATTTATAAACAAAATCATAAATTCCAAAATTAACTTATATTTCAAAATCTACTTCACCATCTACTTAATTCCCTTATTTAATTTGTAGAAAATCACTAATATTTTATATAAATCATTTTAATAAAATTTAAATCAAAATATCATAATATTTACATTTTTAAATATTTTAAAAATTTCAGAAAAATATATAAACCACGGGTCTGTATATAATTTTCTAGCCTAGGTCAAGTGATACAGATATGTATCATTTCAATCCGCAGTTTACAAAGAAAAATCGGGTTCTATCATTTCAAACCCGCAATCCCAAGTTAAATAAAATAAATAAAAAGTCGCTCAGGCTTATCATTTCAGCCCATAACGATCTTTCCCTATTCTACAGTCCGTTCGGGTATGTATCATTTCAACCCATAGTGAACCTAATCTACAGGGAACTTGCAGTGTGATAAACTGATAAAATGAATAGAATAACATCATATAACAGTAATGGATGATATAACATATGTAATAATAGGGGTAAACATTATATGATCATAATATAACAGTTATAACAGGATGATATAATTTTACAGATTCAAATGGTGTCAGTTTACTAGTTATATAAGTACACATCATCTGGTGAGAATTACTCACTTGTTCAAGCTGGAGATGACAACCACAAACACACAACAAAGATTTTCAGAGGCACGAAAGCACGACAATGATTTGAGATTGGAAGAGCCAAAGCTATACCCCTTGAAAACATTACACAAACAAATATATAAAACATAAGTTTCAAAACAGGATGCCACTAAACAATGTTAGGAACAACTACATAAAACAAAACCAAAGTGTTTGCACTTGCTTTCTACCATCTATGCTTCAGCTCCAGATCTGAAATGCATGGCTAAGGGGTGGGTTTGGATCTGGTTTTGGGTTCCATAGGGTCGGCCTAGCATGCGTTAACAAAGTGGTGAAGTCTAGGTGCAAAAAACTAGGTGTTCAAGGCTAAACAATGCAACATAACCTCACATCTTTGGCACAAATAAGTTCGGCCAGAGGTCATGGGTCATGGCCAGTGGGTGCTGGTGATGGTGGATGATGTGGCAGAGGGTGGAGGTCAGGTCAAGGTGGTGGTGGTGGCGGAAAATGGTGGTAGAAGGTGGTGCTAACAATCTAGGCTCGGCTAGTGTAATATGTGGTGGTTTTTGTTGATTTTGGTGGTGCTCCTTGCCATGGATGTGCTTGGCCTACCTTGGTGGTGTAGTAGGGTGGGTAATGATAAGAGAAAGGGGGTGGTGGAGATCGGACCAGATCTGGTTGAGGAGGAGTCAAGCCTAGAAGAAGAGAGCAAGTGCAAAAATCAATGTAAACAAGTAGAAAAAGAATAAGAAAAAGTTGAAAATCATTACCCAAACTTTCCTCAATAGCCATGGCCGAAATTCTTCTATTTCAGAAATGAAAATGAATGTACATGAATAGAAAATAGAGTATGCAGCTGAAAGATGTGGATAGTAAAGGCTAATTGATGAAAAGGTAAGTTACAAATGTGAAAGGTTGGAAGATAAAAGGCCTTAGGCAAATCAAAAGTCATAACCTTTCAAATTTCTTTTAATTTCTTTATATAAGTTTATATTACTGAAAATAATAATACATTCAGTCACAAATTCGAAAATATAACAAAATATAAAATATATATAAATATTTATTAATTATATAAGGTTAAAATAAGAAAATAGCACAAAATTGCAAACTAGTCTAGAAAATTTGAAAATAAATGCAATGAACTTTGGAAAATTTTTATGTACTTGAAAAGTATTTATAAATAAAGATAAGAACACAAAATAAAAATGAATTCACAAAATAAATAAATAAATTTTAATTAAATATAATTTTAATGAAGAAAATAGCAGAAAAATTGAAACTAGGCATTATAAATTGAAATAAATTCAAGTAAACTTTGGACAAATTATATTATCACTTTAAAATTATTAAAAGATAAAAATATACATAAAATAACATATTAACACATATTAAAATAAAATATGACAAAGAAAATATAATTTATACAAATTTAAAATAACAAAATTGCAGAATAAAACAAATTGCACTCAATATTGAAATATACATAACTTTTACAGTTTAACTCCGTTTTCAACGAAACAAAAAGCAGTGTTCAAGTTATTACATCTATTTTCATAATAAAAGATAAAATTTAAGATTTTATATAATTTAAATTTGAAGTTTAAAAGTCAAAGATTGAACAGTTTGACCAGAATTTCACTTTTCAGTGAAATATCCAATTTATACTAGTTTGAACTATAAATCACTTAATAATCAACATTTATATTTAAAAATGAAATGTTTGAAATAGAACAAGTTTAAAATAATTTAAAATAAAAAATAAAGTCAAAATTAAAATATATGCAAAAATCTAGGGTTGTTACACTCTCCCCCACTCAAAACTTTTCGTCCCCGAAAAGGAATGAAGTACGGGAAAGCACAGAAAAAATAGAGTGAAATAAGATTAAGACAGGATGACAAGGAGATTGATATTATACCTGACAACTATTGTTATAGGTAAGTTTAACAAGGTGGATGGCAAGCAATGCTCAGATTAAAATAAGTACCAAAGATTATTAAAGATTATAGAAGGATTTCTAAACAGAAAGATTATAAAAAGATGCCTATACCAGTCTGTAGCAAGATGAGGAAAATAAGAATAACCAAAAGACAGTTTGAAAACAAAATAAGATAATAAGTTTGGAAAACAAAGTAAGATCATAGGTTTGAAATTTTCATGGTTTCAGCTTAAATTGATAATTAATTTTACACAAGTTAAATAGATCTTACTATCTCTAATTTCATTATCTTATCATCAAAATTTCTTAAACTAACAATTTCAAAAATCATGGATTTGCAAATTCATTATTTATTATACTCATAATGTACTTAATAAATTTAATTCCTCTTTATTCCTAATTAAAATTAAATTTATTCCTCTCAATATATTTTATCACCTATGTTAAATATACTTACACTTATTATAACGGTTTTAATTTATTTTTAGTTCCTTTAACATCATTTATATTGTAAATTATTCAATTAACCCTTTTTATTCAGTTTACCTCTGTTAATCTTTTTATAACTAAAATTTAAGTGTATAATATTCATTATAACCACTCAAATTTCATTTATAAAAACTTTTTATATTGTATATTATCCAATTACATTGTTAACTTCTAAAAATTAAGGTAAGTTATATTGGAATGCAATTGAGAATTATACAAATAAAACTTTCTAAAATTAATATACAATATAAACATTCTAATTCAATCATTTCAAGCTTGAATATTTATTCAAAATTTTGATTTTTTTATACTTGAAGTTATTATTTAAGATAGAATTTAAGAATAAAATTTCCGATTCCTTTCAAACCATTTAGAGATAAATAAATGTATGTACTTAATTTGTCAAATCAAATTTAAATCATATATCTATATATGTTATAAATCAAATCATATATCTATATATGTTATAAATCAAATCATATTTTAGAAATTCAAATCATTTAGTTTTCCCAAAACAAAACTGTAGCAAGACTACAGAATGGTTTCTTCACTTCGAAACTCGAAAATGAAAGTCGATGATGCCGCGGTCATCACCGAAATTATTTTCCAGCGATAAAAAGAAGAGCACTAAAATTTTTAAAACTTTAAAATTCTTTGGAAACAAATTTCTATTCACAAATACTTTAAATAATATATCCTTTTAAAATTTTAAACACAAGGTTTGAAACCATCAGAAATTAAATTCTCAAATTCTTGATTTAAATTCATTTCAATTCCCAAATCAATTTATAAACAACTATTTATAAATTCATTTATAGAATGATAAATCAAGTAATATCATTTCAAATAATCAATTTAAATCAATTTATTAAGTTCCATAATATTTACTTATATCAAAATTTATTTCATTAACCAAATTTTAAAATAATATTGTGTCAGTTTGTTCTGTCAAAGTGTTTTAGAAATCCTATCGATAGCGTTGATCAGACGAATCGATCGGAAGCCCAAATCAACATCAACATCTCAAACAACACAATATATAAAACAAAACATAGATTTACAAGTATAATTCAAAATGTTTGGAGATATTTTGGAAACAAAAGAAGATGATTAATTTACAAAATATGAAGATGGATAAGCTTAGATAAATCGCGGGCAACCTTAACCTGGTCAACCGTGACTTAATGAATAAGATCAAGTGTGGATTTTTCTGGGGTAAATCTACATCTGATCTCAGGAGATAAAGTTTGGAATAACAAAAGATATTAGCATCTAACCCAAGGATAGATATAAATCTCTGGTGAATCGATGCTAATTCTAAAGGAGTTTCCATTTTTACAAGTCATTAGAATATTGGCGAGACCGCCAATTCACTATAAAGCTCATTCGAAGTGGAGTTATGTGATACTCCAGAATCAAAAGAAGATGAATAGCGAGGGACAAGAATGGATTTTGGAACCGCAGGGAACATTCCAAAATTTAAAGGAAATCAAATAAAAATGAAGAGATTCAAGCTCGAATGAAAGTGATTCTGTAAATAAATTTACCATACATTCTAAGTTTTGCCTAAAGCTACCAAAGCTCTGATACCAACTGTAACTGTAACGACCCTAGAATTTTAATTTATTTAAATTGATAATTAAATAAATTTTTGGATAAAAATTGTAAAATTTATTAGAAACGGAAGCGAGTTTCCCCGATCGAATCGAAAATATATTAAGTTATAGATTTAAAAATTTGTATATATTGAATTTGAATATTTAAGTCATATTTAATAAATAAATGAAATATATTCAATTACAAATGAAAATAAATAAACTGTATGGTTTTATACAATGTAAAGTAAAATAAATTATAGCAAGATAAATAAACAAATGCATAAATAAGAAACAAAACAAAGTAAAAGTGTTCAAACAAATAAATGCAAGTACAAAATAACACCTTTACACACTTGCTCAGCCGAAAGTAAAGATAATAAAATATATCTTTGTACAAATAAACAAAGTATGTAGAATTTAAAATAAAATAGAAAACAAAACAAAAGCATAGGAATAAAAATGCATTCCCATGTGAACAAGTCAAAGTAAGTAAATGTTAGCACTCAAAATCATCTTCCCAGCCGAAAGAAAAGGAATAAATATACTCAAGTATGTAAATAAACAAAGGCAAGTTAAATATGTACACTTGAAAAAAATGAAGAAACAGGGATGGGAAGCATGAAGCATTAAATGCTATCTACCTTTCAGCATGGCAAAGATCATTGCCTAGTATTTTTAAAACAAAAACAAAACATCACTCTGTACATCTTCTCTTTTATATACATCACCACTTCATTCCATTCGTTCGTTTTCAAACTGAAAACATCTTTCAATTAAGCAAACCAGAGCAGTAAACAAATTTGTATATTGGCCAACTTGCCTCATCTTATTTCATTTCAAAAGCTTTGCAAATCCAGTTTCTACAAGTTAGAAAACAAGGCAAAGTCTTAAACAAGTATACAAACCTGGAAATCAATTTGAAGCCAAACACTTCAGTTTCAAAGCTAGTCAAACATTTCAGTTTTCAAGTTCAAGCATTTCAAAGTTTTCTGGAATCAACAACAAAAATAAATGCAAGTTTTCAAGTTTCCAGTTTTCGAGTTTCCTGTTTCAAAACAAGAAAAGAGCAAGCTTTCTATTTCTAAAAGCCTGGTGAGCAAACTTCTTTCCTTAAACTTGAACTTCTTCATTTCCTTGTGTCTTTGATGATAATAACTTAGATATGGTTTGTATGAAAGTGAAATATGATTGCATGCCTGGAAAATATGAAATGTTTGTGTGTACATGACTGCAAATATAGGCCTCTGTTCTTCATCTTTACAAGTGAGTAAAAATCTGCTTTCAAAGAAAAAATTGTGTATTTGTTTTTGAACAATATAGGGTTGCTGTTTATAAATTAAACAAATAGCTTTGTGAACTCTATGTTGCTCTGGAAATTTTTATAGCCTGATATCCAAATGTTTGGGCATAGAGCAAAGAACATTAGGAAATTTAATACTTCTTCTTGAAATATCTAAACTTAGGATATTTTTCTTTTTCGTATTTAACTTGTTTACACTTAAAACATGACCTGGAAACGATTCAAAGTATGACAGTATAATATGGTTTCTGTTATTTCAAGTTTACAGTGAAAAAATCAATAAATATGATAAAATGGAATCTCAGAATTAATTGATTCATATACGTTTTGGGTTCGATGGGAAAATTCATGATTTTTGAAACAAAATTTAAGATTTTTAATTCACTAAATCATGGGAAATTGTGGGATGAACGAGATCGACATTTTCGTCAATCATGGGTGATCGGCGTAACTAGAGGGGTCGAGCTCTTAACCGAAGCAAGCTGGGCGATGGTTGGTGTTGGGAAAAATATCCAGTAATTTTTCCATTGAAGGAGATGGTGGGACAAATCGATTTTAGGGTTTAAGCTTCGATTTTGGCCATGGGTTTTGCGTGAGCTCGTGTGACGTGGAGGTGGCTTCGTGGGTGATCGGACCAGTTTTGGATGGAGCATGGGTTGGTGGAGCAGTTCTAGATGGACGGCCATGATCACTGGTGATCGGGATCACTGATGGTGAGGCAATGTATAGGATCGGGTTCAAATGCCTGGGGGAAACGAACAGCTCGTTTTCGATTTTGGGATTTATTCGAAGTCGAGGTGGTTGAGATCAAGGAGGTAGGCCAGCAGTGACTCGTTGGCATCGGTGAAGATGATCGGAACGGTCTCGATCATCGGTGCACGTGCACGAAGTCGATCGAGTGTCAGGGAGTTTGGGCATGGGAAGAAACTCGAGTCGTTATTCGAGAAGAAGGGTCGTTTGCTTCGGGATTTTAGCGCGTGTGCGTGAGAGCATGTTTACCTGATGTTAAAGTTTGAATTTGAACTAAAATTCAACCTAACAGGAAATAAAAGAAAAAAAAACAGGTTTTAAAATGAAAGAGAATGGGGAGGCTCGAAGCAGGAGTCGGGTAATTCAGCAGTTAACTCGGGTTTTGCTGGCATTGGCTCGAGTTGTTTTAAAAAAAGCTACAAGGTTTAAAATTTTGTAAAGGAAAATGTTTCAGGCTTAAAGCAAAGTGAAAAGGAACAGGTTCTTCAAGATAAACATTTTATAAGGTTTATTATCAAGTGTTTAAAACAAATATTAAGTTATTAAAATAAATTGTTCCAAAAAGAAGAATGTTTTATTCAAAAATTAAAGGTGGTAAAAAAAAATTATATAAGCTTTAAAGAGGAGTTGATAAGTAAGTTTTTTTTTTAGAATAAGATTCTTAATTTAAATAAATTTTGGTTTGAAAACTTTCACCAATCTCTTTTGTGTAAAATGAGTATTCTTTAACATTTGATTTAAAAGTTTTGTAAATCGATTTAAACTGTGTTAAAGTATAATGTGATTAATTCAAAATGGTAATTAATTTGAGATTAATTAATTAAAGGTTAAATTTAATTTAATGAAGTTGATTAAGGAATGATAATTAATCAAGGAAAAATTAATTAAAGTAATTAATTGAAGATAATTAATTAAATGGTGAATTAGATAATTAAAGATTAATTGTTTAATAATTAAAGGTTGATAATTAAAGGTTAATTAATTTATTATTAATGGATAATTAATAAAAGATTAAAGAATAATTAATCAAAATGATTTGTAAATTATCAATGTTGATTTAACCAGGATTTATAATTCATAAGAAATTAATTTGATTTAAATTAATCAGATAATTAACTGATCTTACTTACGGATATTTGGATTCTATTGGTTGACTTGATTGTTGATATCCCTGATTTATGATGTTTTGTGATATACCCTGATTTATGTTGTGATCGGTAATTTCTTTATCTGTGATATTTATACATCTGTGATCTGAATGAAAAGATAAGCGTTATAGTTTATATCGCTTATCAACTATATCCTGTATTTTGATCTGTGATGACTGATGTTGCACTATTGTGTGTAAAACCCCTAGACTACACCATACACACACAAATATGGATTTCACGTGGAAATCGGTTAAGTCACATATAATTTAAATTCAATTTTTTTGAAATTGAAATTTTTAATTTCAATTGATTTTGAAATTAGAGATTCGGGTTTAAAGTGAAAAGCTTTTGAAACGGGATTTCAAAGATAAAAGTTATCTTGAATAACTTAAATGAGTTTTGAAAATTTAAATAATTTGATTTAAATTTGAATTCAAGTTTGAAATTAAATCTATGATTTTGAGACTAGGGATAAAAGATGATATAAATGTGTTTATATGAAGTTAAACCATTTAAAAGTAAAGTTTTGGGAATTCGAATTTAACCCAAGGATTTCAACTCGTATGAATGAATCAGATTTCCAAAATGAAACTGTTTGTTTTCAAAGGAATAAAAGCTTTCAGATAAGAAATGAAATTCCAGTTTAATTAAAGGAATTTCAAGATTGAATTGGAATTATTTTTCCAAGTTATGAATGAACTGTTTTAAAAAGCTATGAATTAAATCTGTTATCTTAACAGATTTAAAATGATGTTTGTTTAAACCATTTGAAATGGAATTGTTTTGAAAGCTATCAGTTAAATCTTTGATTCAAAGATTTAACGAGTTAAACTGAAATGGAAATTGATTTGGAAAATCTATGAATGAATCTTTGTGAAATTAAGTGAACTTTGTGAATTGAATCTTTTTGTTTAAAAGATTAAAATGGTAATTTGTTTAAACCATTTGAAGAAAGATTTTGGGTAATAAGTTGTGACTTAATTGAAATCCCATATCCATATGCTTTTTAATTGCGCTCACTATTCGGGTTAACCGGGAAAGGACCTTTGGGTCGTATAACCCATTCCGAATATGTGATTCGTCGTATATGGATGGCATTTGAAGACCGGTGTTGAAGACCAGATATTTTTCGAAAATGAAAGGACAACCTGTCGAATGTCTCTGCACCGAGTTGCTCCGGTATAGAGATTTATATCACTCTTTTTGTGACGGGAAGTCCGGACGTGATTGGAAATTACCCGGAATTGCAAGGGCTTCGTAAGAAGTGCCTTCGGTTCTGTTCGATCCCGGAACAGACTTATATGGTTACATGTCTGACATTACACTTTGAGATATAAAGCTGATTTCTTTCAAATACATTTCTGTTGGTGGCGGAGAATTTATTCTCTTAGCTTAACACCCTTCTCTGAGACGTACGAGCTCAGAGGTTATGTAGTTGAAATTTATCAGCGATATATCCCAATTTGGTAATGTGGCATGCTGAGTGTTGCTGTGTGATGATCAGTGTTTGATCATTTGCGATATGATCATTTATTTGATCTTATATCTTTGTGATCATAGGTTGATCATTTGTTTGACCCGAAGCATGGCTTTGTGACAAAGCGTAGCTTTGTGGACGAGACTTCGTCGAGCCTCACACCTCGGAAATGGTCGAAACAGGAAGGATGCAGCAAGGTTCTAGGGAGTAGCGCCCCTTAGTGTATGTCATTCCTTCTGGATAAAGGTGGTATCATGGTATGGAGCCCAGATACTTAACCTCTGTGGTTACTGCATTATTATTATTATGTGGTTGTTGGAAATCGAGGATCCTCGGGAAGATCGGTGACGATCGGGGGATGGCATACGCGTGTCAGTAGTTACCTATTTTTGCAGAGGTAACCCGGCCTTGTGTTGGCAGAGATCCGGTTAGGTTCTCGGGTCGTCTATTCCAGGGACGTACCCACCGTGGCATAGGAAGTTCCTTAGCCTGACCATTTGTTGGAAATCCATCTTCCAATACGAACTGTGTACGGTTTTAGTTGTAGAACCTGCCATCTAATATGGTAGCTATAGTAGGCATACTATAATGGTACGTATGCTGGCTAAGATTGATATTCTACTTTCGAAATTACTTTCTACACTATGCACTAATAATAATATCAAAAATGATTTGATTTTGCGTAGTAAGCATCTTTGACTATCATAAGGAGAAATCTCCTCCAAGTCTGCGTTTGCATTGTGTGTGTGGCGGGAGGCCTTATGGTAGTTTCATTTTCCAAAAGCATTGCGAATTGACTTTAAATTCTTTTGTTGTTCGTTTTTAAAGATAAACTGTTTTTGTTGCTCACACCAGTCCCATGACTGATCCGGAGTTTATTGTTTCTTTCCTAAACTCTGGATGCTCAAAATTTTTCTACACGAGCAGTCTAGAGTTTGGTTTTTCAGATATTCAGATTCAGTAGGTTATCTGGAGCTAGTTCAGTCTTTGGATATGGACTGCACTTGCTTATCTTTATGCCTCGTTATTGGGAGTTCGAGCTATATCTGGCTTAGTGCTTTGAAGATGGAGATTATCCGCTGCTGATGTTATCGTTTTCTTTCCGCTGCTATTTGTTGTATCATATCTCTGATGTATATTGATATTCATTGTATCACTCTGTTGTATCAGATATTGTATCTGATATTGTATATCAATGTATTATTCATTTATTCCGCTGTGTTATTTACTTAACTGTGTTATAAGCTCCCGAGAACCAGATTCGGCATTTGAATCTACGGCATTTTGAGTACCAGTGAAGTACGGGTGCCGATTTTCGAAGGTCGACTTTTGGGTCTTGACATTTGGTATCAGAGCTAAGGTTGAACTTTAGCTCAGGAGTATAACACATTAAGTAGCTCATTAAAGATAGAGTGAAGTAAACTCTAGAATGAGTATATCCCTAAGATATCAGTCTGAATGTCTCAGTAAATTCTCTTACTATCCACTTATATTGAGTATGAGTACAAGAAGAGGACGAGATATGGGACAGGGAAGTACGACTATAAATGGTCAATACCCTGCAACAGTGGAAACAACTTTCTTATCAATATCCTTTGATTCGTTTCCAGAATTCTTTTGATTGCTTCGTATCAGCTACAAGAAGTAGTTTCGGTGTGATGATGGCTCTATGAATCGTTGTAGAAATTCTTACCTCGTATCTTCATCGATTTCTTATCAGCTTTTTGATTTAAACCTTAGTGAATTTGAAATTGGAAATTTTAATTTGAATTAAATTGATTAATAGAATATGAAGTTAAATTGAACTAAATCGATAAAATGATTTCGTTTAAAACCAAAATTTGAAATTCTATTATAATTTCTTGTGATTACCAAAGTCCGAAGAGGGACAAATTGGTACGTATTCTGAAATATTCCGACTTGAGTTTGGAATCCATATCTTGTGTTTGAGGAATTATAGGAGATCGAATCTATCTATCTTTGTTGCTTTCGTGCCTGCGAATTTCGAGGACGAAATTCTTTTAAGGGGGGAAATTTGTAACGACCCTAGAATTTTAATTTATTTAAATTGATAATTAAATAAATTTTTGGATAAAAATTGTAAAATTTATTAGAAACGGAAGCGAGTTTCCCCGATCGAATCGAAAATATATTAAGTTATAGATTTAAAAATTTGTATATATTGAATTTGAATATTTAAGTCATATTTAATAAATAAATGAAATATATTCAATTACAAATGAAAATAAATAAACTGTATGGTTTTATACAATGTAAAGTAAAATAAATTATAGCAAGATAAATAAACAAATGCATAAATAAGAAACAAAACAAAGTAAAAGTGTTCAAACAAATAAATGCAAGTACAAAATAACACCTTTACACACTTGCTCAGCCGAAAGTAAAGATAATAAAATATATCTTTGTACAAATAAACAAAGTATGTAGAATTTAAAATAAAATAGAAAACAAAACAAAAGCATAGGAATAAAAATGCATTCCCATGTGAACAAGTCAAAGTAAGTAAATGTTAGCACTCAAAATCATCTTCCCAGCCGAAAGAAAAGGAATAAATATACTCAAGTATGTAAATAAACAAAGGCAAGTTAAATATGTACACTTGAAAAAAATGAAGAAACAGGGATGGGAAGCATGAAGCATTAAATGCTATCTACCTTTCAGCATGGCAAAGATCATTGCCTAGTATTTTTAAAACAAAAACAAAACATCACTCTGTACATCTTCTCTTTTATATACATCACCACTTCATTCCATTCGTTCGTTTTCAAACTGAAAACATCTTTCAATTAAGCAAACTAGAGCAGTAAACAAATTTGTATATTGGCCAACTTGCCTCATCTTATTTCATTTCAAAAGCTTTGCAAATCCAGTTTCTACAAGTTAGAAAACAAGGCAAAGTCTTAAACAAGTATACAAACCTGGAAATCAATTTGAAGCCAAACACTTCAGTTTCAAAGCTAGTCAAACATTTCAGTTTTCAAGTTCAAGCATTTCAAAGTTTTCTGGAATCAACAACAAAAATAAATGCAAGTTTTCAAGTTTCCAGTTTTCGAGTTTCCTGTTTCAAAACAAGAAAAGAGCAAGCTTTCTATTTCTAAAAGCCTGGTGAGCAAACTTCTTTCCTTAAACTTGAACTTCTTCATTTCCTTGTGTCTTTGATGATAATAACTTAGATATGGTTTGTATGAAAGTGAAATATGATTGCATGCCTGGAAAATATGAAATGTTTGTGTGTACATGACTGCAAATATAGGCCTCTGTTCTTCATCTTTACAAGTGAGTAAAAATCTGCTTTCAAAGAAAAAATTGTGTATTTGTTTTTGAACAATATAGGGTTGCTGTTTATAAATTAAACAAATAGCTTTGTGAACTCTATGTTGCTCTGGAAATTTTTATAGCCTGATATCCAAATGTTTGGGCATAGAGCAAAGAACTTTAGGAAATTTAATACTTCTTCTTAAAATATCTAAACTTAGGATATTTTTCTTTTTCGTATTTAACTTGTTTACACTTAAAACATGACCTGGAAACGATTCAAAGTATGACAGTATAATATGGTTTCTGTTATTTCAAGTTTACAGTGAAAAAATCAATAAATATGATAAAATGGAATCTCAGAATTAATTGATTCATATACGTTTTGGGTTCGATGGGAAAATTCATGATTTTTGAAACAAAATTTAAGATTTTTAATTCACTAAATCATGGGAAATTGTGGGATGAACGAGATCGACATTTTCGTCAATCATGGGTGATCGGCGTAACTAGAGGGGTCGAGCTCTTAACCGAAGCAAGCTGGGCGATGGTTGGTGTTGGGAAAAATATCCAGTAATTTTTCCATTGAAGGAGATGGTGGGACAAATCGATTTTAGGGTTTAAGCTTCGATTTTGGCCATGGGTTTTGCGTGAGCTCGTGTGACGTGGAGGTGGCTTCGTGGGTGATCGGACCAGTTTTGGATGGAGCATGGGTTGGTGGAGTAGTTCTAGGTGGACGGCCATGATCACTGGTGATCGGGATCACTGATGGTGAGGCAATGTATAGGATCGGGTTCAAATGCCTGGGGGAAACGAACAGCTCGTTTTCGATTTTGGGATTTATTCGAAGTCGAGGTGGTTGAGATCAAGGAGGTAGGCCAGCAGTGACTCGTTGGCATCGGTGAAGATGATCGGAACGGTCTCGATCATCGGTGCACGTGCACGAAGTCGATCGAGTGTCAGGGAGTTTGGGCATGGGAAGAAACTCGAGTCGTTATTCGAGAAGAAGGGTCGTTTGCTTCGGGATTTTAGCGCGTGTGCGTGAGAGCATGTTTACCTGATGTTAAAGTTTGAATTTGAACTAAAATTCAACCTAACAGGAAATAAAAGAAAAAAAACAGGTTTTAAAATGAAAGAGAATGGGGAGGCTCGAAGCAGGAGTCGGGTAATTCAGCAGTTAACTCGAGTTTTGCTGGCATTGGCTCGAGTTGTTTTAAAAAAAGCTACCAGGTTTAAAATTTTGTAAAGGAAAATGTTTCAGGCTTAAAGCAAAGTGAAAAGGAACAGGTTCTTCAAGATAAACATTTTATAAGGTTTATTATCAAGTGTTTAAAACAAATATTAAGTTATTAAAATAAATTGTTCCAAAAAGAAGAATGTTTTATTCAAAAATTAAAGGTGGTAAAAAAAAATTATATAAGCTTTAAAGAGGAGTTGATAAGTAAGTTTTTTTTTAGAATAAGATTCTTAATTTAAATAAATTTTGGTTTGAAAACTTTCACCAATCTCTTTTGTGTAAAATGAGTATTCTTTAACATTTGATTTAAAAGTTTTGTAAATCGATTTAAACTGTGTTAAAGTATAATGTGATTAATTCAAAATGGTAATTAATTTGAGATTAATTAATTAAAGGTTAAATTTAATTTAATGAAGTTGATTAAGGAATGATAATTAATCAAGGAAAAATTAATTAAAGTAATTAATTGAAGATAATTAATTAAATGGTGAATTAGATAATTAAAGATTAATTGTTTAATAATTAAAGGTTGATTTGTGGACGAGACTTCGTCGAGCCACCTCGAAAATAGTCGAAACAGGAAGGATGCAGCAAGGTTCTAGGGAGTAGCGCCCCTTAGTGTATGTCATTCCTTCTGGATAAAGGTGGTATCATGGTATGGAGCCCAGATACTTAACCTCTGTGGTTACTGCATTATTATTATTATGTGGTTGTTGGAAATCGAGGATCCTCGGGAAGATCGGTGACGATCGGGGGATGGCATACGCGTGTCAGTAGTTACCTATTTTTGCAGAGGTAACCCGGCCTTGTGTTGGCAGAGATCCGGTTAGGTTCTCGGGTCGTCTATTCCAGGGACGTACCCACCGTGGCATAGGAAGTTCCTTAGCCTGACCATTTGTTGGAAATCCATCTTCCAATACGAACTGTGTACGGTTTTAGTTGTAGAACCTGCCATCTAATATGGTAGCTATAGTAGGCATACTATAATGGTACGTATGCTGGCTAAGATTGATATTCTACTTTCGAAATTACTTTCTACACTATGCACTAATAATAATATCAAAAATGATTTGATTTTGCGTAGTAAGCATCTTTGACTATCATAAGGAGAAATCTCCTCCAAGTCTGCGTTTGCATTGTGTGTGTGGCGGGAGGCCTTATGGTAGTTTCATTTTCCAAAAGCATTGCGAATTGACTTTAAATTCTTTTGTTGTTCGTTTTTAAAGATAAACTGTTTTTGTTGCTCACACCAGTCCCATGACTGATCCGGAGTTTATTGTTTCTTTCCTAAACTCTGGATGCTCAAAATTTTTCTACACGAGCAGTCTAGAGTTTGGTTTTTCAGATATTCAGATTCAGTAGGTTATCTGGAGCTAGTTCAGTCTTTGGATATGGACTGCACTTGCTTATCTTTATGCCTTGTTATTGGGAGTTCGAGCTATATCTGGCTTAGTGCTTTGAAGATGGAGATTATCCGCTGCTGATGTTATCGTTTTCTTTCCGCTGCTATTTGTTGTATCATATCTCTGATGTATATTGATATTCATTGTATCACTCTGTTGTATCAGATATTGTATCTGATATTGTATATCAATGTATTATTCATTTATTCCGCTGTGTTATTTACTTAACTGTGTTATAAGCTCCCGAGAACCAGATTCGGCATTTGAATCTACGGCATTTTGAGTACCAGTGAAGTACGGGTGCCGATTTTCGAAGGTCGACTTTTGGGTCTTGACAGTAACGACCCGATATTTTCAACCATTCGCATCCATTATAAGTGTATAGGTAGACACACATGCCGGAATTGAATTGCTCAAAATACCGCGTTGTAAATAAAATTTGGCAAATCTCAGAATATACAGTAAATAAATATAATCACAGATCACAGACACAGAGTAAAATAATGCAGCGGAAGTAAAAGAAATAGTAGTTCATGAAGCTACTATGTAAATATATCAGAGTTGAATAAGATACAACAGAAGAAATAAAGTACAACAGAAGTCTCAATATGATAACCAAGTACAAGCTGAATAGAACAACAGAACTGAGATAGATAAAACTAGATAAGCAGATAATCTCCAGCGATTCCAATCTCCAGAAGGTGGAATCCAAATCTGTGAATAACTCAGGCTGACCCGAGCGTAAATAAAAATACAAACACTCGAGTCAGGACAATATATACTTATATAATGTAAACCAACTCAAGTGAACTGTAATAAGGTACAAGTAACTTAAAGAATGCTTGGGATCGCCCATTCTTTAAGGATCTGTTAAACTATTTACTATGTAGTAATATACGCTATATACAGTAGTGTCTAATTAGTAAAGTATAATCATATAGAAAATAGCGTTAAGGGGATGGTGAACCTTAACGCGGTCGGATCTTTAAACCAAAATCGTAGTGGGCTCGATATGGTAGGTGACACGGCACACAAGGCAATGCCAGGGTAGATATACCAATTACGCATCCGGACTGGTGGTGACGCATAGCAGCCACTACCGCCCACCTCGAACAACACTACCGCCCACCTCGAACAACACTCTCAAATCAAAAGGTGCGCACCAAATCAATCACAAGTAATAGAATGGTATCGAAGAAGTGTGTCCGATCAGAGGTGCTACCTCCTTGGTCCGTCAATCGCTCCTGTTTTAGCCACCTTATGCCAACTCACGGGAGTTGGGTCCACGTATATATACCTTAGGATCGTCGTCACCATCCTACTTCATTCTAGAAACTCCACCACGTACACAGTTGTCAAAGTGGTTTTCGGTATCGACAAAGAGTATGTCCATATCCGATCCCGGTCTCTTTAACAACCAATCATTATTATAACCCGTGGTTATAATTTAAAAACAGTTTATACTTCAAAATAGAATATCATTTCAAATCCAAATCTTTATCAAAATAAAGATTAAGTAAATTCCAAACCATTTCAATATATTTAAAATATCATATCATTCCAAAACTTCATTTCAATCATTTCAATATATCAAAATATCATATCTTTCCAAAACTTCATTTCAAATCATTTTAATATATCAAAATATCAAATCCTTCCAAAACTTCATTTCAAATCATTTTAATATACCAAAATATTATTTGAGTTCAAATCTAAATATTCAACTTTAAATACTTTTTAAATTTAGAGCTATCATTCATTTATTATCATTTCAAGTCACCTTTTTAAATATTTTATATTTCAATCAAAATAATTCATTTAAACCATTTAAAGGTGTAATTATTATACTTTCAAATCAAGTATTAAAATTTCCAAAGTTTCAATTCAATTCAATCATTTATTTCAATTAAATTTCCATAGACCATTTCAAATCTTATAAATTTCAAAATATAGATTTAATCCACAAAATAACTATTCAAATTATAAAATAAATTCCAAAGCTTTATTATCCTATATTTCATAAGTCCAATATCTTTTAAATAGATTCAAATTACAAGTAAACCAAATATTTTTCATACTAATATAAACTTTAATTATTCATTCCAAGATTTAATATCATTTCAAATTCATTTCAAAATATCAAAATATCATTTCAAAATATCATCTATTTAATTTAAATTTAAATACCATTTAATCACATTTCAAAATAGCTGTATTTCCCAAATCAACTATTCCATTTAAATCATTTAAAGTCGATTCATTATATTTAATAATTAAATATTTAATTCCCAAAATTTAATCTTTTTCAAAGATCATTTATTCATTTGAATTTATTAAACAAAGAAAATTCAACTTTCGCAGCGCTTAGAAAATGCTACGAAATGTTATGTTTTAAGATAGTTCATTAACAAAAGACAACACTTAAGTGCTGTAATAGGTTTCTTTTAATTTCAAGTAAACTTTAGTTAAATTAAACAACTATAGCACTTACAAAGTGCTATAATAACCTTTAGTTCAAATTAGCCTTTTAGTTCATTTAAAACTACTACAGCATTTTAAAAATGCTGTAATATCTTTTACATTACATTTCAAGAATGCTGTCAAATCAAATTCAGAGTTTTATTTACAATTTCACACATAATTAACTTTTAATATAAATCATTTTAACTTATAAAATCATATATTTTCACATTTTAAAAACAATCATTTAAATACGTTTATTTCTATGATTTTATAAAGTCAAATTTCCATACAAAGATCAAATTAAATTTTCATTTCTTTAATTAAATTCTTAACTTAACAACTTAGTTTAAATTTCCAAAATATAACTTATTTCCATTTATTTTACTTAATTAATATTTCACTTTTAAACAAATTCCACAAAAATTCAATTCAAGTTATATTTCCAAATTCAGCTTAAATATTCATTTATTTCATATTTTAAGTTATACAAAATCTTTAACACTTTATAAAATCATTATTTCTTAATAAAATCATTAAATTCATTTTTAAATCAAATTTTTCATATATTCTTACTTTACATAAATTCCATTTATAAACAAAATCATAAATTCCAAAATTAACTTATATTTCAAAATCTACTTCACCATCTACTTAATTCCCTTATTTAATTTGTAGAAAATCACTAATATTTTATAGAAATCATTTTAATAAAATTTAAATCAAAATATCATAATATTTACATTTTTAAATATTTTAAAAATTTCAGAAAAAAATATAAACCACGGGTCTGTATATAATTTTCTAGCCTAGGTCAAGTGATACGGATATGTATCATTTCAAGCCGTAGTTTACAAAGAAAAACCGGGTTCTATCATTTCAAACCCGCAATCCCAAGTTAAATAAAATAAATAAAAAGTCGCCCAGGCTTATCATTTCAGCCCATAACGATCTTTCCCTATTCTACAGTCCGTTCGGGTATGTATCATTTCAACCCATAGTGAACCTAATCTACAGGGAACTTGCAGTGTTATAAACTGATAAAATGAACAGAATAACATCATATAATAGTAATGGATGATATAACATATGTAATAACAGGGGTAAACATTATATGATCATAATATAACAGTTATAACATGATGATATAATTTTACAGATTCAAATGGTGTCAGTTTACTAGTTATATAAGTACACATCGTCTGGTGAGAATTACTTACTTGTTCAAGCTGGAGATGACAACCACAAACACACAACAAAGATTTCCAGAGGCACGAAAGCACGACAATGATTTGAGATTGGAAGAGACAAAGCTATACCCCTTGAAAACATTACACAAACAAATATATAAAACATAAGTTTCAAAACAGGATGCCACTAAACAATGTTAGGAACAACTGCATAAAACAAAACCAAAGTGTTTGCACTTGCTTTCTACCATCTATGCTTCATCTCCAGATCTGAAGTGCATGGCTAAGGGGTGGGTTTGGATCTGATTTTGGGTTCCATAGGGTCGGCCTAGCATGCGTTAACAAAGTGGTGAAGTCTAGGTGCAAAAAACTAGGTGTTCAAGGCTAAACAATGCAACATAACCTCACATCTTTGGCACAAATAGGTTCGGCCAGAGGTCATTGGTCACGGCCAGTGGGTGATGGTGATGGTGGATGCTGTGGCAGAGGGTGGAGGTCAGGTCATAGGTGGTGGTAGTGGCGGCAAATGGTGGTAGAAGGTGGTGCTAACAATCTAGGCTCGGCTAGTGTAATATGTGGTGGTTTTTGTTGATTTTGGTGGTGCTCCTTGCCATGGATGTGCTTGGCCTGCCTTGGTGGTGTAGTAGGGTGGGTAATGATCAGAGAAAGGGGGTGGTGGAGGTCGGACCAGATCTGGTTGAGGAGGAGCCAAGCCTAGAAGAAGAGAGCAAGTGCAAAAATCAATGTAAACAAGTAGAAAAAGAATAAGAAAAAGTTGAAAATCATTACCCAAACTTTCCTCAATAGCCATGGCCGAAATTCTTTTGTTTCAGAAATGAAAATGAATGTACATGAATAGAAAATAGAGTATGCAGCTGAAAGATGTGGATAGTAAAGGCTAATTGATGAAAAGGTAAGTTACAAATGTGAAAGGTTGGAAGATAAAAGGCCTTAGGCAAATCAAAAGTCATAACCTTTCAAATTTCTTTTAATTTCTTTATATAAGTTTATATTACTGAAAATAATAATACATTCAGTCACAAATTCGAAAATATAACAAAATATAAAATATATATAAATATTTATTAATTATATAAGGTTAAAATAAGAAAATAGAACAAAATTGCAAACTAGTCTAGAAAATTTGAAAATAAATGCAATGAACTTTGGAAAATTTTTATGTACTTGAAAAGTATTTATAAATAAAGATAAGAACACAAAATAAAAATGAATTCACAAAATAAATAAATAAATTTTAATTAAATATAATTTTAATGAAGAAAATAGCAGAAAAATGGAAACTAGGCATTATAAATTGAAATAAATTCAAGTAAACTTTGGACAAATTATATTATCACTTTAAAATTATTAAAAGATAAAAATATACATAAAATTAAATATTAACACATATTAAAATAAAATACGACAAAGAAAATATAATTTATACAAATTTAAAATAACAAAATTGCAGAATAAAACAAATTGCACTCAATATTGAAATATACATAAATTTTACAGTTTAACTCCGTTTTCAACGAAACAAAAAGCAGTGTTCAAGTTATTACATCTATTTTCATAATAAAAGATAAAATTTAATATTTTATATAATTTAAATTTTAAGTTTAAAAGTCAAAGATTGAACAGTTTGACCAAAATTTCACTTTTCAGTGAAATATCCAATTTATACTAGTTTGAACTATAAATCACTTAATAATCAACATTTATATTTAAAAATGAAATGTTTGAAATAGAACAAGTTTAAAATAATTTAAAATAAAAAATAAAGTCAAAATTAAAATATATGCAAAAATCTAGGGTTGTTACAATTTGAATAATTGTTAATTATTCATGTTGGCTAATAATAAACGATTGAAATATTAAGGGTCTTCGGATTGTCATTTATGAATTTGGTGCATAAATCACTTAATTATCAATCCTTTATATATTCATATAATAATTACAAATCCTAGTAGATATATGTATGCATATATTTCCCATATGGTTTACATTTATTGTTCAGCCATCATATTGTTATGTGTGTGTGTATCACATCTTATAATATACACGATATATACATTGAAATATAAACCTATTAATATTGAACAAATAACTCATTATGACTAGTAATTGTAGAAGATTTACATTTGGAATGTGAAGGGTTTAAAAATAACATAAACACATTTAAATTGAAATATAACATAAATTTAAATGTAGACTGCATCTGAATGTTGTTAGTTATTCATATAGGCCCATTAATATCCACTTAGCAAAATTTTTCAAAATTTGTCATATTTCATCTGTTGCCAAGTGGACTTGACTCAAAAATGGTATCAGAGCCAAATTGGTTTATATGTATAAATCATTCAGTATTCTAGCCTATTATTGGTTTTATGGCTAAGGGTGCGTAGGATGGAATGTCTAAGGCTTGAGGTAGGAGAAGCGAGTTCCCTCCACTCTTTGGCTTCAAAACTGGCATAGTGGATAGTAAAAGTTTTCAAGGTTGGCCCAAGTTTAAGGCCTAAAACTGATGTTGGGCCTTAGGCTAATTCACATAAGCTTGTTTAAATATTATGGAAATATTTTAAACTTAAAATCCGAATTCAAAATATGTAACTTTCTAAATTTAAATTATAAACATGTATTTTGTAAAGGTTACAATAAACGTGTATAGTGTATTTATGTATAAATTTTTAAAATTGTTTTTAAATTTAAATGTATGTTGTAATTGTTATAACATACAAATTTCCAAAGTTATTTGGGAATTTTGAATATGAATCTAAATTCGAAGTTTGAATTCAAAAAATTTGAAGTTTAAAATAAATAATTAATTAAATTGTCAATTTATTAAAGGATATATACATATATACTAACAACTATAAATGTTATAGATGTATGGTAGTTCATAAACGGTTTTAAGAAAATAATTTGAAATGTTCAAATTTAAGATCAATATAATTAATTTGCTAATTAACATGATAATCAAAGATTAATTGAAATTGTTTTATTTAATGTTACAGTCCAATTTTCCACAATCTTCAAACGGACTTAAGCGATCGAATTGGATGAGAAAATGATGAAGAAATGACCCAAGGACTTGGGAAACATAAAAAAAGGCAACACAAAGTAGATATCAAAAAATGAGCATTAAAGGTTGACTTGAGTTTTTCAACTCTGTCCTCATGGATCAAAACTGAGTTGACTCGGGTCGAACACACAAAATTCCCGGGTCAGACTCCAAGCAAGTAAAGGAAAACTCGAGCACAATAACCTTAGGAAATCCTCAGATCAAGCCTAAAGCAAACACCCAAATTTCTCAAGTCAGACTCCTAGTCGGTTCATTACTAATCTAAGAGCCAAGGATCGACACCGATCCATAAAGTCATTGGTCGATTTAACACCGAAACTTTAGTGGAGCGATGTGTAAACGTGGGGAACGTGGTGGAGCAAGTTTTAGAGGTAATTTGAGGATTTTTGTCTATAAATGGAAAAGGAGATGCACTTGAAAAGGGCTTCTTTTGCTTTTTCTCTTCTGAATTTTTTCACTTTGCCACGAAACCTTGCTTGATCTCCATCGATCTAAGACCACCGATATGTAAACATGATGGATCTCCACCGATCCAAGACCATCGATCTATAAAATCATTATTTCTAGAAAACTCTCGGAAATGAATAAAAAATTAAAGTGGACGTAGATCTGAGTATTTATCGAACCACTATAAATATCGTGTGTTCTTTCTTACTTTTATCTTCTTTTCTTTGATAATTTTCATATTTGGTGCTTGATTGGGTGTTTATGCCATTTTTGATCCAAACATTTTGGTGCTCTCATTGAGAGCTCGGATTTAACAACTTGAAACTTGAATTTGAAGTAGATGAAAGGGCCTAACATCAGATCTATGATTGGAGGAAGTTAACAAGAAAAAGGGGGTACCCAAGAGGTATCCTCGAAATCAAACCCCTCATCCATCTACATAAGCAAAGAGAAGATGAAGAGAATGATGGAAAAATGCAGAAAAGATTGACAGTCAAACAAGAAGAAATGATGGATAGATTCCTCTGAAGGATAGGACAATAAAGAACGGTCGAAGTTGTTAGAAACCAGAACCAGCCAAAAGCTGAAACAAATGCACCAAGAAATGAAGCAGAAGAAGATGGAGCCAACCCCTATAGAATCATAACTCGGTGCCGAGGAATGATTTTGTAAGTCGTCAAGCCAAGAAAGCCCGGTGGCATGATTGATCTAGACTTGGAATCCAGGCGAGATGGAGCGTGTTTAAGGAATGATGTTAAATCGTGCAGCAAAGATTAGAGTGCAAATCCATAACAACATGAATTAGAGTTAGAAATCCTTGTGGGGATAGGAGGCACGATGAAGAACTAAATCAAAGAGCAGGTTTGTAGTAACCACTCACAATGATATGTCAAAAAAAGATTACCACAGCACAAACTATAGTGGTGCCATAGGAGTGACCACCATCTATGATGAATATATCTGGATGCAGCCATGGATCTTCACCAAGAATGATCATCCCATGATCGGTAAAGATAGGAGTCAGGTTTGATTCCTTCACTTTATCTTTTGATTTGAATGAATGATGTAATATTGCTACCAGGCCACTTACATATATACAGGATCTCGATCGGTCCTAGACACGCTTTGAGTTGGAAATCTGAAAGTGATCCTTAAAAGGATGAGATGTTTTGGATGTTTGATTAATGCATTTGATTTAAACCCTCATGATTGCTTGATAAACATTTGAAACCAAAAATCACTCAAACGTGATAACTAATATTGATTGCGAAATACCAATAGAGATTGGTAACCCCTTGAGACAGATTCATGAACTGATTGAACATGGTTCTCCCGACCAGAGAGATAGGGCGATGAACCGTAAGGTGCAAGTCCCCTTGCTGTAGAGGAAGTGGATTGGACTTGTATATGATAGTGAGTCCCTCCACCAGAGAGTGAGTGGATGGACTTTCTCGGTCATTGGGTCCCCACATCGAAGAGCAAGTGGATTGGACTTAGCATAAATTAACGATCTGGAGAGATCGAGAATTAAACTAATGATCCAGAGAGATCGAAGATTAAACTAATGATCCGGAGAGATTGAGGATTAAAATAACAATCCATGGAGATCAGGAATTGGATTGGTCATTGGTTACATGATCAGAAGAGATCGGAAGCTAACTTGATTTTTATTATGCGACCGAAGAGATTAAACCTAGATTTTGGATTTGAATGCCACTTGACTTTGAAACAAATTGATAACAATTATCAGATTATGTCGTCGCCTTGATCCAATCGGACTCGTTTATAATGGGATGCCGAGAAATTTCAAATGATTTATAAATAGTGCTCTAGTTGGTGGCAATATGTCACCCTGATTGATAACTTATGATAACCAAGTTATCAAAGCCATTGCTTTGATTTGGTCAGACGTTCTCATAATGGGATAATAGACGATACTGGATGATTTACAAGTAATGCTCTAATCGGTGGCAATGAACTTCCACAATTGTGGACCTTCGATTACCAGACGTATCATTTGTACATTATAAATTAGATCTGAATGAATACGGGATGACATTATTTTTAATATATGATAGTTAACCCTGGATGGACACAGGGAAATTCTATCTTGCGGCATACGACATATGATATGATAGTTTTGGGGGAATATAGAGTGATGATGATTTGTGACTAACACTCAAGCAATGACTCGAATACTTAGGTATGGCGGTCTGAAACAACCTTTGATTTACAGGTGAGTCTGAAGAAAATGGAGGATTCATCATGATTTGGTCAGTTAATAGCTAGAGAGCTCAACTACTGGTGATTTTTTTCTTCAATATTTGTTCTTGAGCAAAGCACATCTTCCATTTACAAGGCATGCTTTGGGGGGGCAAGTGTTATGGCTGAATTTTTCATAGTCTTCGAATAGACTTAAACAATTGAATTGGATAAGAAAATGATGAAGAAATGACCCAAGGACTTGGGAAACATCATAAAAAGACAAGATACAAGAAATATAAAAAATGAGCGAAAAAGTCGAATTGAGTTTTTTAATTCAACCTCCATGGATCGATACAGAGTTGACTCGGGTCGGACACACAAAAACCCCAGGACAGACTCCAAGCGAGCAAAGGAAAACTCGAGCACAACAACCGTAGAAAATCCTCGAGTCTAGCTCGAAGTAAACACCTAAATCTCTCAATAAAAATCCAAGCCAGTTCTGTACCGATCCAAGAGCTATGGATCAGCACCGATCCATAAAGTCATGGTTTGGTTTGACCTTGAAACTTTAGTGGAGCAATATGTGAAAGCAGGGAACATGATAGAGAATGTTTCAGAGATGATTTTAGGGATTTTCATTTATAAATATGAGGGGAGATGCACTTGAAAATAGACTTCTTCTTTCTTACTTTTATCTTCTTTTCTTTGATAATTTTCACATTTGGTGCTCGATTGGGTGTTTGAGCCATTTTTGGTCCAAACAATTAATAAAATATGTATATTATGTAAGTTAATTATAATATAAAAGCTTATAAGTAAATTGACTTATAAAAATATATGTACAATAAAATCATAATTATTATGATTAAAGATATATAAATTATAAATGTTATAATAGAAATATATGTAGATAATAATAAATTTTATAATTGAATATATTAACTCAAAATTGCTTTAAATTAATATTTAAGATCTAATGAAATCTTGAATTAATTGATTAATTAAATTGTTTATTTAAGTAATTAAAACACATACAAACTTATGTGTATATAACATAAGCATTAATTGAAATTATATAAGTTATAAGTAATTTAATATTATATGTATATATAAGTAATATGTATAACGGCTGAAGCATACACAACTTAGATTTCCCGAGTAAGTACATATATATGATACATATACAATGATACCAAATTTGTTAGACACTTGTATTATATGGGTATTTTACAAATCAATGGCGCTCTTAATTATTAAAGATTATGAATCGTAATAATGTTGCCCTTTAGCATTTATATATTAGATAGATTACTTGCATACATACTGGTTATTGAGAAAACTCAAGGTATGAGCATCAATACTTAGGTTGTCGCAAAACAACAAGTTAGAGCGACTAAACTCTTTTGGCTCATTGAACAAACTCAAGGTCAAGATTGAGATTAGGGCAAAGACCATGGTTATGAGTTATATAGGATACAGCTAATAGAGTGTTATCCACCACTTGTAGGGTTGTGGTTGTCGAGCAAACTCAACATCAGATCTCCAAGATAAGTAGCTCCTTTTGAGTTTTAACTTGCCTGATACTGTTTATTATCTATATGAGTATGGATTATATAGATAATATAAAAATATAGATATTAATCCATCTTTGATCATATGCAATAGTTGTACGGCGAGTGGTATTATTTTGTAATATACGAATTTCAAATAATTGTCATTTGAATAAATCAAATAAAACTTAATACAAGATCGTATACTTAATATGATTAGGTGTATTTTCTTATTGCAAAAGTTCCAAACCAAGAAATTTAAGATAAGCCCGATTGACTAAAATGTCATTTTGGTCCAACTAATTAATTGAAAGATCAATATCCCACTACACCAAATACTGGGATTTGCAACTAACCATCCACGCATTTGGCAACGGTTATTAACCGTTGCCATTTTGAAACGGTTAATAACCGTCTTGGTTCCGTTAGCAACGGTTTTTTATCGTTGCTAATTGGGAACGGTTATTAACCGTAGCTTCTTTGGAGACAAATGATGGCGGTGAATTTCATTCTTTCGCGCCATAATTTTTGGCGCGCTTCGTTCCAACTAGCAACGGTTTTCAACCGTGGCTAATTAGCAACGGTTTTCAACCGTGGCTAATTAGCAACGGTTTGTAACCGTGGTAAATGTTGTGGCAGCTAATTTTGTGCCAAATATCACAGTACTTGTGTCGTTTACTCTAGGGCACAAAATTTACCGAGCATACAGTAAAAAAACGCAGATCTCTGATTCTCTCAGCCGCGATTTCGTCCTCGTCGATCGGCTCCTCCAGTAGTGGCAGCCGCGAATTAACATCTCCAGCCTCCAACAGCAGCAGCCGGCGCTCCGGCGGATTCAAAGCTAGGGCATCTTTCATTTGTTTCAGCATCTTCATATCGCTTCTCATCTTCTACAGGTTTCCCTACTGCTGCAAGTTTTTATTTATTTCGTTAATTTCAACTTCCTTGAGCTTCGTACCCATTACCACTTACCTAACCAGATCTATCATTTTCAAGCCCTTAATCTCCTCCAACAGCATGAAAAAATTGGGATGTTTTGTCTCCTTGAGTTAGTCATTTTATTTTTTAGTGTTGCAAGTTTTCTATGGCCTGTTTATGCCGAGTCTCAGATTATTGATCCATTTTTTGATTGTAGAGATCTAGAATTTGGGCATGATTAAGCTGTTTTATTATATTGGTGTAGATAACAACCAATTCCGTCCTAAGAGCTTTAGTGGATTTTTCCTTATTATTAAGTTCTTTATTCTAATGGTGCGGTCTCTCTTTTACTTTCTTTAGCTTTGTTATTAGTTGAAAAAGTGGATTCCCATGGCATACGCTTTCCCATTTTATGCGTACTAGATCATGATAATCTGCCTTGGGACGCCATAAGTTGTTATATCTAAAAGGGGTACCTTTCCTGTAAAATGTCGAGATGGCCAGATTAAAAACGATAGGTGTGTGATCGCCAGTTTTACCGATTGGTAATATTGACTAAAAAGTTAGGATACTTATCTAGACAATCCTTATTAATGAGAAGTCTATTAATTATACTATGGATTGTTATGTTAGCTCACCCTTCCAAGTATAGTAATTTCCTATGCTTGGTGGCTCAAAATTGATGCCTCAATAAATTCAACCAAGTCTTTGTTCGGATTGGAGCTTAGATTACCATTGTTAATTTAATCTTTACAACAAAAACTAGCATTGAAGCAGCCTGTTAGTATCCATAAATTGAATGAGTTAAATTATTGTTTGATATAATCCCAAAGTTCCGTTCTTCTTTTTAGTTGGTTATGAGCATACACGAAAGTATAGTAGAATGTCAAACCCAATTTATTTTGGGTTAAGCATGTGATGTATTGTTCATTATTGTGAATTGTCAAAACAGACCAAATATTATCATCCTAAAGAATCAGAATTCTACTTGTATCATGGTGATCCTTATTGAAATTGAAGTTCCAATCTTTGTTGATTTGTCTACCTACGTTACTAATTTTACATTTGGTAATTTTACTTTCTAGCAGCCCTACAATAGAAGCTTATTTTTTATTAATTACACTTTCTACATCTTGCTGTTTGGATAGGGTAATCCCCTGACATTCCAAACTATGTAATTCATTAAGTGCTCGTTTGGATCGACTTATATAAGTCGCTTTTTTGCTTTTTGCAAGCCAAAACCTATTCATTTTGGCTTTCAAAAAGCTAAAAAGCGACTTATTTTAGTCGATCCAAACGAGGCATAAGTAGAGTTATCTAACTTGCTACCCAATTTCAAGTGAGTGGGAGAAGTCACATTAATTTTCGTTCATTTCAAAATTCCCCCTTTGTTTTCAGATGTGTAATAACATTTTGCCATGTAGGATTATCAATCACCCTAGCATTTTAGTGGAAGTGAACTCAAAAGGAGTATCCTCTTTTCTTTGCTTAAATGATCTAACAAGTTAAGGAACAGTTTATTCCCTATAATGCTTGCTTATGGGTTTGTTTAGTGTTACCATATAAGCTGTCATTTGAGTTCCATCATTATCTTCATCTTTTAGGATTGATGTTTCATTAAGTTTTTGGGGATTGATTATAGTCAATATCTACTACTCTTTAACAGTTTGCCAAAGTAGAGATGCACCGTCTAATCTGAACCATCAGAATACATATTTGATGTTTTAAGTGTACAGTGTTAGAGAACCAAGAAACAATTGGTTATGCAAAGGATGATCTTTTTACATTTATATATGATTTGTTTTACAAATTGTACGTGTGGTGTATCATCAGCCAAACATTACAACATAGAAGAGAAGTAGTGTTGTAGTGTGCATTCTCATATTTACTAAAGCCTAAATGTTGTACTGTACTGCATGCTAGTTAGACATAGCTGCTTATAGTGACTGCTAGGGTATAAGTTGATGCAATGAATTTTGTTTTACTAAATATGAGACCATATTTAGTAAGTGGATAAAATTGTTGTTAATGGCACAAGCCAAGTATCAGGAGAGGGGTAATGCATAGACATTACTCTGGTGCTACAAAATGGCGCCGTTGTAATGGAAAATTTTTTGGAAACAGTTTGATGCTAATGTTAAATTTCAAGTGAAATCAAAAGAATATTCATCTGTTTAGTTAATATCAGAGTTGAACTTGGTGGAAAGCCATAAGATATTGTTACCTATGATTTCTTATTAGCTCTTGTTATTTTCTTTCAGTATGTCTTTTAGTATAGACAAACAATGGATGAATCAATCTAATCGAAGAAATACAAAATATGTGGAAGGTGTGAGAAATTTCGTTAAATTTGTTGCTGAAAACGGTGGCAATAAGGAAAAGTATTTGTGCCCTTGCACGCGGTGCAAAAATGAAGATACATTCAAATTAAATGACATTCATTTTCATTTGCTTAGATATGGTATTGTTCAATCATATACCGTATGGTGTTTTCACGGGGAAAGAATACCGGAGAAGCCAAAACAACAACCGGTTAGTCATGCCACAAATACTGATGAGTCCGAACATATTAGGATGGAGGATTTGATCAATGATGCAGATAGATTCCATCATTTTCAACCTACAAGTCAGTTGCATGATAATGCTAATATTGGTGAGCAGTTTACGGATAAATCATTTTTTGATAGTGCAACTGCAACAGAGCCATTGTATCCTTCTTGTCCAAAAGAGATTACAAAGTTGTATGCCATTGTGAAACTGAATAGCTTGAAGACCCAATACGGCTTTTCAGACAATGGTGTGACTGTAGTACTCG
Organism: Allium fistulosum; assembly: GCA_030737815.1. Lineage (NCBI taxonomy): Eukaryota > Viridiplantae > Streptophyta > Magnoliopsida > Asparagales > Amaryllidaceae > Allium > Allium fistulosum. The sequence continues at coordinate 179,879,348 of CM060903.1, forward strand.
AATTCATAAAGGAGTTACTCCCCGAAGGTAACATGCTACCTTCAAAGTACCCCGACGTGAAGAAGATCATTAAGCAAGTTGGGATGAATTACATAACTTATGATGCATGCATTCATGACTGCATCTTGTACTGGAAAGATAATGCGAACAAAGTTTCATGTACAAATTGCAACGCACCAAGATACAAGACATCATTCGACGAAGAGAGAAAAGCTACCACAGTACCTCAAAAGACCTTAAGACATTTTCCTTTAATTTCTATATTGAGAAGACCGTATACTATACCATGGATAGCAGAAGCGATGACCTGGCATGGTCGTGCCAAGTCCGGTACAACCGTAATGCGTCATCCGCGTGATACTTCTCAATGGAAAACTACAGATTCTTTTGATTCTTCGTTTGCTGCTGAACCACGAAATATCACGCTTGGAATAGCAACAGATGGTTTCTGCCCGAATGCTTCTTTAACTAACCCTTACAGCTGTTGGCTAGTAATTGTAGTACCATATAACCTTCCTCCGTCTTTGTGCATGAAAAGAGAGTTCTCAATGTTAACACTGTTGATTTCTAGGCCAAAACAACTGGGGAAGGATATTGATGTTTATTTAGAACCTTTGATAGACGAGTTAAAGCAGTTATGGGAAGGAGTTGTTACATTTGATTCATTTATGAAATCTGAGTTCATAATGAGAGCTAGAGTGTTGTGGGCAATCCATGATCATCCCGCTCTTGGGACTTTATCGGGATGTACAACTCACGGCTACTTTGCATGTCCTCTTTGTGGAGAAGAAACTACATCTGTTTATCTCCCTGAAAGTAAGAAGATTTGTTACATGGGACATCGTAGATTTCTTCCGTCCGGACACAAGTTTCGATACGATAAGACAAATTTCAACAACGAGCAAGAACTTAAGCGTCCTCCAAAACCACTGACTGGTTATCAAGTTGAAAAAAGGTAGCGAATATAAAAATGAAAGTTGGTAAAAACATACCGGAAATTGGTCGAAAACGGAAAAAGACAATCGATGAAGAAGTTCCTACATGGTATAGGAGGTCGAAGTTCTTTGATTTGCCATATTGGAAAACAAATTTGACCCGACATAATATTGATGTTATGCATACGGAGATGAATGTCACGAAACATTTGATCAACACAATTATGAACCATAAAGACATGTCAAAAGATGGGATCAATGCACGGAAGGATTTGAAAATCATGGGTATAAAACAAAAGTTGTGGGTGATAGAAGATCCTGAAACAAGTAAAGTAACCATACCAAATGCGACTTTCACTTTGAGGAAAGAAGAAAAGATACGGTTTTGCACCGTTTTGAAAAATTTGAAAGTGCCGAGCAAATTCTCTTCGAACTTCCATAACAATGTGAGCATCAACCCTCCTGAACTAAAAAATATGAAGTCACATGATTACCACGTCATAATGCAACATTTACTTCCGGTGTTGCTTCAGCATTGTTTTCCGCAACATAAGGATCTACGGAATGCTATTCACCGCATTAGTCTCTTTTATAACATTTTGTGCTCAAAGGTGATCAACAGGGAACATCTTCTAAAAGCAAAGGCTAGTTTGGTAGAAGCAATGTGTGTTATTGAAAAACATTTTCCGCCTGCATTTTTTGATATCAGTATTCACCTTATGGTTCATTTAGCCGATGAAGCATTGATTTCTGGTCCTGTTAGATATAGGTGGATGTACCCATTTGAACGGTAAATTACTAATTTTAGTTATGTACATAATTATTCGATTTAAATAGCTATTGATGTCTACATTTTACAATTATTCATCTTCATAGGTTGATGAAAACATATAAAGGATATGTGCGCAACAAAAGATATATTGAAGGGTGTATTGCAGAAGGATATATTGTACAAGAAGCTAGTCTTTACTGAATGGAGTATATGTCAAAAGGAGGTGCTAGCACTCATAAACATACCCGTGAAGCGTTTTTAGACGAGGATGATGAGTTTGCTGATGAAATAGCACTAGATAATGGTAAAGATATAACGTTAACTCAAGTGCAGTTTCAATAAGTGCGTAAATGGGTCCTTGATAAATACGATGGATTGGATGAATGGAAGAAGTAAATTCATGAATTTGTTCTGAATTCTTATTATTGTAAATCAATTCATATATATAGTATTTATTGTGTGTTTTTCGTAGGAGGTATAACTCCTATGTTCAAAGCACCAAATATCAAACTCGAGGCGGGGGTACATCTGGGGAAGCTATTAAAAATTTCACTTTTTGGTTACGTGAGGAGGTATATGTATTAAATATTTAACGTATTTTCAAGTTGACCATACACCTTCTTGACAATGTTTTTTTACTTATTGTGTTTGTTGTAGTTGTTGAAGACCGTCGATGTTGACTCAACTCTTTGGTGGTTAGTTAACGGGCCGAAGTTTGATGCCCGTAGTTATATGAAGTACCAAGTGAATGGGTTTTTATTTTCTCCGAAGAGTTATGAAGAGCGAAAGTTAACACAGGATAGTGGTGTATGCATGAGAGCAATTACACAAATTAGAGCGAGTGGGAAGGATACAATTTTTAAGGAAGCAGAAACAACTTATTACGGAGTCATTCAACAGATAATTGAGTTGGATTACATTGACTTCAAACAAACAGTTTTTTATTGTGATTGGGTAAAGGTCGAAGATAAGATCAATGGTTGTAAAATAGATTCTGTTTCAAGCTTGATCACAGTTAACTTGGGAAAATTGAAGAATAAAGATAGCGTGAATGATGAGCCATTTATTCTTGCATCGGAAGCGAGTCAAGTGTTCTACTCAAAAGATTTAAAAAATAACGGATGGTTTGTGGTTTTGCATACACCAAAACGGTTGACCGTAAATGTGGATCACACTGAGTTTCCCACCGTTTATCAATCAGCTTTTGAAGACAATGAAAAATTAGAAGATCTTATCAAATGCATATGTTAACTTTGTATTTCAGAGCAGTTATTGTACCTTAACAAAATATTTATTTAAAATGGTGTAAAATGTAAAATATAGCGTGAATGATAGTAATAGATGCATTATATTTTTTATTAGTGTCATTATAATATCCTGATGGATCCATAAGGATGGATATATTGCAAGAGTTCATTTTGTGTTTGTAGTTGTAGGTACTTACATATGATCACATACATACACACATGTACACATACATACATATGATCAGCTTGACTATTCTTTCTTTCTTTGTGTTTGTAGGTAGACAGGCATTTCAAGATATTGTATTTGCACCCTTTAGTTCAGCAGTGCTAAGGTAATATATTTTTGTATTTGCATCCTTTATTTCAGTCAGTATTTTAGATATTGTTTTGAATCCGCTTAAGTTTAAAATTCTGGTGATGCAGGAAGACTTTATCACTGCCGCATTAAAGTGAATGTTCCCCTTCCCGCCCATCCCTGTGATCCCTGATTGCTGTTAGCCAAATTATTGCATGGACTCCCCTCCATAACAAGATCAAATGCATTATATGACTTAATAAAATTGCTCCAAGCGATTACTGGTAAGCTGCTGTACATCTGATATAGTAAACAACGTCCCCTTCTGATTTGTTTGATTCCACCAGTTTCTCATCACATTACGATTATTGTCAGTCGGACTGACAAAAATCGTAATGTGGTGAGAAGTTGGTGGGATCAGACAAATCAATAAGGGGATGTTGGTTCATATATCAGATGTACAGCAGCTTAACTGTGATCGCTTGGAGAAAATTTTATTAAGACATATAAGGCGTTTGATCTTGTTATGGAGGGGACTCCATGCAATAATTTGGCCGACAGCAATCGGGCATCACAGGGAAGGGCTGGAAGGGGAAGAACTGTACGTCATAATGTTGTTGGGATTATTTTAGGATTTGAGACTTTGCAGGACATAATGTCACAAGATGCCACACCACCGTCAAATGATACAACTTCCCAATCATCCACTTTAAAACGGGAGAAAATTGATATAGACAACTACGGTTCTCCAGTCGGAAAAAATGGTTCAAAGGTCGCTATGAAGATTGGTAAACTAGTAAGAAATCATGTGCCAATCTCATATCCAAGTTGGAAAAAAGTTCCGCCAAATTACAAGGAAGACGTGTGGAATCAATTGAAGGTAATAATGAGCTCCGTTCATTTATAATGCTTTCAATACATAAATAAAAAATGGTTTACATGCATTTTTTGTTATGCAGAAATATTATGAGCTCGATCCTCTATCAAAGGACCTTATTATGAAAAAAATGTCCGAGGCTTTTAGGAGACACAAGAATGATTTGTGCAAGAATCATTATGACCATTTCATCACTGACGAAGAAAGAATGAGAAATTGTCCATCGAAAATTGCTCAAGATGATTGGGATGAGTTCATAAGAAACGAATCAAAACCCGAGGCGAAAGAAAAAAGGAAGTGAGGCAAACAAAATAGATCACTGCTCGAATATGGTCATCATTCGGGACGTAAGAGTCACGCTATGATTACTCAAGAAATGGTATGTGTCATTGAATTGGTGCATCACATTGCATATACCATTAGTTCCAAATATAATTTTAGGTCATTGTATGCAGGTCGATTCAAGTAGTCCGGGAATAGAAGTATCACGTCTTCAAGTATGGGAGAAAATGCATAAGAAAAAAGATGGCAGCACGTCAGATGCGACATCTTCCTACTTTGTAAGTTAAACAAATAATAACGCCTCTAAATTAAATTTTCATTATTCATATATATATGTATTTACTTTTTAGGATAAAATTGAAAAAGAAAAGGAAGCGACGAGTGGTGGTGATGAAGCCATCTTTATATCAGTGTTTGGTAAAGATGTAAAGGGTAGGAGCCGAAGTATTGGGACCAATATAGCTCCTAGCCAAGTTAAGGGTGCTGCCATTCCATGCAAACGGCTCAAACAGGCCCAAGGAATATATGAGCAGCGACTGCAAAATGTGGAGCAAAAATTGATGAAGTTGGACAATATGGATGATAAACTGGAGCGTCTTCTCAGCATAGCCCAAGATAATCGTCAAGTAGGCAGTGAAATCGCATCTTCTCAGTTTGCCACTCCGAACAATCAGTTAATCGACCAAAGATGTGAAATCCTGAACTTCGAGGACGAAGTAATTGCAACAGGTACTATTTTAATCGACCAATCAGTCTTTTTGTGCTTCAACCGAGTTTACTGCTCTCTGTTTATTTTATATTTTATAACATTGTAGTTTGTTATTCTTTTGTTGTTGGATTATATTAGTTGCTGTGAATGTGTAATTTCAAAATGAGTTTGCTTTCTCTTGTTTCTAATGCGTTCCATTTATGGTATATAGGTCTTTAGTTTTTGTCTTTGATTCATTTATGACATCTTTTAATAATCTGTTTCAGTTTTTTAAACTCTCTTTCTCATTAGACTTATTTTCTTTTTTAATCTGTTGGTTTGCAGGCTTTTTTGAGTTATAAGCAGTTTCAGATATAGATAATATTAGTTTTGTGAAATACGCATAACAAGTTCATTGTTCCAGGCTTTTTTATCTGTTATTATTTTGTTTTTTTAATTCTTTTGTTGTAGGAGTTCTATACAGTTTTATATTTTATAACATTGTAGTTTGTTATTCTTTTGCTGTTGGGTTATATTAGTTGCTGTGAACGTGTAATTCCAAAATGAGTTTGTGTTTTCTTGTTACTATTGTGTTCCATTTATGGTATATAGATCTTTAGTTCCTGTCTTTGATTCATTTATGATATACAGCATCCTGTAATAAACTATTTCAGTTTTTTAAACTATTTTGCTCATTAGACTTATTTTCTTTTTTAATCTGTTGATGTGCAGGCCTTTAGGAGTTTTAAGCAGTTTAGATATAGATAATATGTGTTTTGTGCAATAGGCATAACCAGTTCACTGTTTCAGGCTTTTTTATCAGTTATTATTTTAATTTTTTAATTCTTTTGTTGTAGGAGTTATACTATTAGTTGCGTCTAGGACTTGTGTAGCTCCGCACAATGGTCTTAAATGTTTGGGAGCTTGTTAGTTTTGTAAATGTGATTCCATATATTCACTACAGAAATGCTTATATAACATGTACTATATGCCGAGATTCCACAGCATTAGTAATTCATGGAAAACCAGTACCACCCACATATGAAAAAGTGTTGTTGGACAAAATTTTATTGTCGGATGAGCTAACCGCCAAAATATGTCGACAATTTACCGAGACCTTTGGGGATGTTGGAGCCGGAGGTTATGTGAGCCATCAAAAGGGTTTGATACGATATCTTTAGTCGGAGGTATTGATATTTCTGACTTGTTCTTTGCATATATTGCTGATTTTCTTTTGTTTGCTGTATATGAAATTTGCATATACAAATGCATGTGTATGATACAAATCTAGATTGATATCTCCTATAATTGTTTATACAATACTATGCCACTAACCAAAATCAGTTTGTGCCATATTATTATTATTATTATTTAACTATGGCGACCAAGACTAAGTACTGTCCTGCAAAACCCCTGACCGTTATGAACTCATCCGAATCCTAACTTAAATAGTTGAACCTTTTTCATGCCAGCTATGCTGGGAATACTCACTAAAAGGCAACCCTCGCAATTAAATAAAAAATAGATCATCCCATTGATGTTATTGGTCCTAAACAGGGTTACCAAGAAAAGAATACAAGCTTCATAAATTTGAATACCATCAGTTCAAATGAAAAGGAAAAGAAAGATTGATGAATGATAGAAAAAAAATCTTTATGCCTTCTAATTCTATTGTGCATAAACATCAAGAAGATTCAGATTGATGAATAACATGAGTAAAGTGAGAATCCTTGTGCAACAAAAAGATTAACTCATTTTCCTTCACCCTCATTTATTTTGCTTGAGCCGTAGTCTTTGTTGGTTGTCTAATCTGTTTATAGAACTTGATTTTGTACTGCTAGTATCTATCAGGATTCTACAGGCATAAAATACTAAATCTTCTCCACTGATTGGCATCATAAAGTGAACTTGAGAAAGTCTCAACAAAAAAGACTTCACTACTAGTATCTATCAGGATTCTACAGGCATAAAATACTAAACCTATTTTTACTTTTGCGCAGGAATTGGATAGAATACTGTATGCACCATAGCATGAGCCAAAGAAATATCAGCTTCGGCTAACCTGCTCAGCATCCTTTTAATGTGTTTATTATATGTAGACTTCACTGCTTGCAAAACAATGTAGTGTAATTAATGAAATCTTTGTAGTGTAGTGTAATAAACAATGCAGTGTAATAAGTATGATATTCCGGCACGGTAGCATTCTGTTTGCAAAACAATGAGTGTAATTATAAGTTTGATAATTTTATATATATGGTATATGTGCGATATGTTTATAGTGCTTGTGTACCAATATTTTGATATTCTGGCATATTTTGATATATATTGATATTCTGGTATATATACTGAGATATGCGTGTAACGCAGTAGTGAGTTACAGATGTGATTTTGTAGGAGCAGGAGCAAACACTATGTGCAACGGGTGTTAACCGTTGCTTTATGTGTGACTTTTTTACATTAAGCAACGGTTTTTACCCGTTGCCTATTGTAAACAAAACAACGGTTATTACCCGTTGCCTTCGGCTCAATTTGCAACGTTTTTTACCCGTTGCCTTTTTCCCAGTTTGCAACGGTTAATACCTGTTGCCTTTGACCAAGTTTTCAACGGTTTATAACCGTTGCCTTTGTCCCAATTTGCAACGGGTTACACCCGTTGTGTTTTGGACATAATGCAATGGTTTTGTCCTGTCGCTAAATTCAACCACTCCTGTGTTGCAAACGGTTTTTACCCGTTGCTTTTGGACTTAACAACGGTTTTTAACCATTGTTAATAGCTTATAATGGTGTAGTGTCCTTAATTGGTATGGTTGAATGGTAGCAATTAGGCATTTGAATTAGGCCATAATATCATATTTAGATTTTTCCCTAAAGGTGTGACCTTCGAGGAATGAAAATGAAAATTTACGACGATAGTAATAATGTTGCTACTATTGGAATGAATAGATTTTGAACATCACCTTAGATACACGAAGAGATGAATTATGACAATATTAAAAGATGCTCAAAATTAACATGAATACGATTTCAAGATCTTGTAATAAATTGTCTTTTTTAAGTTCTATTTCATAGAGCTTTTGGATATTGGATTTGAAATCTCAATTGTATTTTTGATACAAAATTGAAATAGAAATCCCATGGTAAAAGTGATAGAACTTTGTGTTGTCGATATTGTTATTGATCATTGATAATATTTGTATTCTTGACTAAGTGGTGTTTTGGCTTAAAATATTATATAAGCATACGAATATTAATTTTGGAAATTTAGACAATGTTAATAATCGTCGAGATATATTATACTATGTATGAAGAATGTCTTCATAATTTTTGTGATTGTGAATCACGATGAAGTATTTCTCGAGTGGTTTATGGCCATGCTCATATCTAGTGGGAGTTTGATCAGAGTTGATCCAACCTTAGTTGGTATCATGGAGTATCTTAATGTGTCACCCCAAATGAGTTTGGGCTCAAGAAACCATTATGTTTGGGATAAACTAACAATGATATCATAGTATAAATACAAAAATCAAATCCACATACTTCTGTTTTCTGTTGAAATGTATGAGATGTAGATTATGTAAATTGATACATCAAGTCAAATTTCTGTAGTGTACTTGGAAATAAAATTTAAAACATGCAAAAGCAATAAAAAACAATTCAATGTGATCGAATAAGGTCAGTATATTGGATATAAAGTTTCAATAATTACCTAAGGTAAAAATATAGTTTTTTTCTCAAATATTACTCCTCCTTTATTATACCATGGTGTAAAAGGAGTAATCAAATCACGATTTATTTTACAAAGTAAATTTGATTTAAATTTTTCTTAAAGCATATGTATCTATTAGTAGATACATAAATTAATCTGGTATTATCAAGACCCGAATTTACGATTTCATATACGATATGATACATGATAGGCTGTATCTTAAAAGGTTAAGATACAAACTTTCCCATATACGTTTAGTACATGAAATGCATAAACTCAAAGGTAGGTTTATTATCATGAAAATTATACAAGCTTTTGCATACTTATTCAATCACATCGAGAAATAAAATGTTATTTCAAGAAATTCCACCTTCTAAATGAGGAATTTCAGTCTAAATGAAATTAGCGGCAATTTGTTTGACTTGGATAAGATAAAAGATAATGAAATGAAAATAAGTAGTAAATACAAAATTAATCTCCCAAGTAAGGACATAGCAAGTTTGATCATTTGATAAGGGACCTTGAATGCTGAATGTGGTTTTCTTAGTGCGAGAAAAGAAGGTCGCACATCAACCTCTTCACTTGCCTGCAAGTCAAGAGAGTATAGACTTTCCTACTTAGTGAGATGTTGATAAGGTCTTGGTATTAAATTATGCTAATGAAATATGATTTTTGAGGTATGTTCGATGATATATGATCCATCGGATGCAAACAATTGTATTCGGAAAGGTATACACTTCTTAAGAAGAAGGTAGTCAGGAAATGATTTGGTCCATTCAGATGTTGAATTTAAAATTGATTATGTCGATCACCTTACTTAATTCCATTTAGAATCTGCCCACAAGTTATTGAACTCAATTGATGCGAACATTAGATGTTTTGGAATTAGTGGGAGTGATGAAGATCTTTTGAAATAGAGATTAACATTAAATCAAACATATAAAACTAGAACATGTATGTTGACTAAAAATAAAAAATGTTTGACTGGAGTCAAAACGCAGTGGAAGCGTCTCCCTATGATAAAGAAAAATTGCAAAAGGCATTAAATCATTTTTGCAAATATAAATAGACAACATGAATATTAATGATAAAAGACTTGACACTAATATCTCAAATATGATTTAGTGGGATATTATGGTTATCCAAACACAGTACTAGTATTAAAATTGTTTAATTATGAATTCAAAACAAGAAATGATCTCGTTGAATGAGGTATATGAGACACCTTACGTATTAGAAGTAAGTTCCATCGCATATGTTGTGAACAAAATTAGATTTTCATTTATATTTGATATAATAGGAAAATTATATCAAGTCTTAAAATCTACCAAGTGATGTGTTCTAGGATATTCATGAAATATTGAGAATTGTTTATGAAACAATAAAACTTTTTTTAAGGTTGTTCATGCTAAAATTTGTTGAAAATATCAAGTGTAGTAATACAATCTTAAATTTTAAAGGTTCAAGCTTAATTAAGATCTTATGATGGAAAGAGTTCCAAACGAGAAAGTTGCAGCAAGTTCTAGTAGGATGAGTGCTTCAACTAGAATAGTGCATTGGAGTAAAATATGTATATGCAAAATTGTGGATGAGACAAAGATGGTTTCCTCGATTGAGTGTCCAATGAAATATTTTGAAATCAGTAACGCAATAAGGATTGCAAAAGGAATAAAGAACTCGTGAAAAGGTGGGATATGCTATTTGTGACTTCCACATGATGAATAGTTTATCAAATGGGAAAACAAAGCAAATCTAATATAGCTAATATAATATAATAATACGTAAATAATTTTAAATATTTAAATAATTGGATTTAGGAATTTAATAACTTATATTCAAATATAGGGATTACCTAAATATTTGATTTTTTGAATTAAATATTAATTTATTTGGATTTAATAATCTTATTTAACTCCTTTTAATTAATAGATAATATTAGTGAATTCAATTTGTAAATTTATTTACAATAATAAATAGTTCGGATAAATATCGATAATGTGTTTGAAGATTATAAAACGATATTTAATTGTGTGAAATTATCATTCCAGGGCACTATCTCGGATTTTAACGAAACTAGTGCCATTGGGACCAAAATGATAAGGCGTTGTACATCGACGAGTATCGTAGCGATTGGACATATCATTTGATTATGCGAGCTTGAAATGTGTAGCGATTAATTTCAGGAATTAATATATAATATAATTTGATTTAAAAAGCTAACTTCTGTATATGATGCAATTAGGTTTCGAAAATAGTTCCATTGAGTTTGGAATAGAGGTAATTAGCTAGGAACGCTAGTGAGCATGCCTCAATTGGAGTTCGTGATTTTCTGAATATGAATAGTGTTGGATAGATTTCTATATAAGGACCCTTACTCCTCATTTTTCTCCCAAACCCTAAAAAGAAAACCTAGCCGCCATTTTTGCAAACCTATATCCAACAGCCATAGATGATCGGCACCGTTAGGGGTCGTATTAGACTTAGGTCCCAGCTAAGAAAATGTTTGTGGTGGTGTGTTGAGTGATGTGACCGGTAGGATTGTCGATCGATGGCTTAGGGTGGCTGGAAATCAATTAAGAACGGCTCAGCTAGGGTTCGATATTTCGTCATCGATGGCAATCTACAGGCTGCGGACCTTAAGCATAGCTGTCAGGGTTGAGGTGAGCTTTCGTTTGGAGGCAGCGAGGCGGTCAATGGTTGGCTATGGCGGTTGCAACCTCGAGATGAATGGCGATGGGTTTTGGTGCTCGATCACGAGCTAGCGATGACGGCGAGGTGTGAACTCGGTGTCGTTGAGGTCATCATGGTCTGGGAGGTGGCAGTGGAGGCATAGTGGCCGGTAGTGGCACGCGACAGTGATGATCGTGGATGTATAGTCAGCGGGCGGGTTTGTTAACGAAGGTGATTAGGGTAAATTAATGATGTAATTAAAGATTTAATTATATTATTTAATTCTAAAATTTTGTAAACCCAATATCCGTTTCATACGAGGTCAGACTCAAATGCGGCTAGTCGTGTTGGATTCGTAATAACGATATCTACATTATGGAATTGGATTGGTGAAGGTTGGAGCTTATAGAATTTTATGCTAAAATTGAACGTCCGTTCGATTTTAGTTCAAACCAAAATGCTTCGGCATCAATTGGAATTTCGGTGAGTAAACTCACCTTTAAATAAACTATATAATATCTATGATGCTATATATTATTATTATTGTATGATTAGATGTTAGTTTATTGTTGTTTGATTGATTGTTTGGTTAGATTCTCATTTCAAAAAATGAATGACATATTATCTAATTTGCAATGAACCCATATAACTATTTATGTTGTTTGTAACCATTGTTTTGTAGGGGACATTTGTAGAGAGGCCCTAAAGGGTTTCTTGCCAATAATAATTTGTTTACATCCTTGCATTGATTATATTGTTGTTTGGTTGAAAATAATTGTGACATTCTATTTGGATCGTTTAAGTGTCATTATAGCGATATTCGTTATACCATCATTTATTGAATATCATCTTCCTAAATCCTTTTGCGTGTGTTGAACTTGAGCTTGTATTTTCATAGAATAGATGTTTAAAATTCATTAATCATTTTGATTAAAGATATTTAACTTAATTAATCATTTTAACGAATGATGTTTAAAATTAATTAATCATTTGGATTAATGGGGTTTGAACTTAATTAACCATTTTAATTAAAGATATTTGAAATTAATTAATAACTTTAATTAATAATGTTTTAAATTTAATTAATCATTTTAACTAATTATGTTTGAATCTAATTAATCATTTTAACTAATGATATTTGAATTTAGTTAACCATTTTAATTAATGATATTAAGATTTAATTAATAATTTTAATTAAATGGGGTTTGAATATAATTAATCCATTTAGTTAAGGATGTTTGGATTTAATTAATAATTTTAATTAAGTGGAAATTAGCCAAAAGGGCCTCTCAAGGAAGTGCAATTAGTTATTAGGACACACAACTGAAATAATTACTTTTAAGGACAAAATGCAAAAAAAAATAGTTTCTACGGCCAAAAAACCTATGAAATTATGTCCTTGAAAGTAATTGGACAGCTGACTTTGTCCTTAAAAGTAATTATTCTACTGACTTTGGCCTTGAAATTAATTTTTGTGGATGTGTGTCCTAGAAACTAATTGGACTGTAAAATTTGTCCTTCTGGTGAAATGCCCCTTTAATTAAATGGTGCATGAATTTAATTAATCCGTTTAATTAATGATAATTGGATTTGATTAATAACTTCAATTAAATGATGTTTGAATTTAATTAATCTTTTTAACCAATAATATTTGAAGTTAATTAACTAATTTACTAAAGGTGTTTTAAAGTAAATTAACTGATTTAGTGTTTTAAAGTTAATTAACCGACTTAATAAAGGTTTAATGTTAATTTATTGATTAAATGAAAGTATTTTAGAGATAATTAACTGTTTTAATAAAAATAAATGATTGGTTCATTAAAAGAGATTATAAATGTGATTAATTATCTTTCGCGATAATTAATATTGTTTCTAAATTTATAAGGATTATAAATGTGATTAATTATCTTTCGGGATAATTAATGTTGGTTTAAATTTATAAAAAGGATTTTAATTTTGATTTATTTTCTTCAGGAAAAATTAGTAATAAAAACGGTATAATAAATTATCCTTTGGGATGTTTAACATTTGTTTTAGTTTATAAAAGTAATTTAACTGATTTATTATCTTTTAGGATAATAAATGTTTTAGAAATTTTATAAATAAGAGTTATTAAATGAAAAGATCTTTTAAAAAGAATTGTTTTAAAATAAATTTAAGTGTAAATTGTTTTGAGTTTATATTAAACAATGTTTTGACATTTGTTTTGACCTTGGTTTTAATACACTTAGAAAATATAATTTGCCTTTTTAAAAAAATATTTTAAAGAGTGTTTTTAAAATGACTTTAAAAGTATTGTGATGTAAAAATCAAGCGTAAGTGTGAACAACCATTCTATCATTCCCGATAGTGGATTTATCGACTATTGACTTTCATTTTTCTTTCTTCCTTATGTTTCATATATTCAAGATGATTTGTTGCTTTTTGAGCTTTGTTATCCTTTGTCAGAAATGACCAAACCCAAAGTGCAAGTGGGGCCAAGCTATGTGGGATTTCTCCCATCAGGGTATTTTCACATCCACCCTAGATTGGATTCGGTTTTGTGCATAGAGATGTGAAATACTCGAATACTCAGTAACAGTTGGTGAGTCCAGCTTGGACGTTTCCATGAGCCATTAGAGTTATCAAGTATATTTCTAGAGGTATACTTTCGGTAAGGGGGCGCATCCTCCTATTCATTTTAGGAAAAACTTCTCTTTTCCTTGTTGTTAATTCAAATCTTTGAATTATTTCCTTAATTGCATTGAGAAGCGCCTTGTGCTCTTCTCTATGTTTAATTATTTTTGTCTATTCTTTCATGTTTGGATTTGATATTATTTATGCCCATTTATTAAGTATGGGATTTATTATTACCTGTACCCATCCTTTATATTTGGATTTGTTTCTGCTGTTTATTACCATTCTTTCATGTTTGGTTATTGTTCTTGTTTGGTGAAACCTCATTCCAAGTTTGCGGCATGGTCCCACCAATTGTTTCATGTTCACCATATTACTTGAGTTTACTCAAGTTGGTTTTCCAGACTGATCTGGGTGTAATTTTATTATAATGCTCGGGTCAGACCGAGTATTTTCCCAAGTTGGCTTTGGTGATATGGAGTTCTTGGAGAAGAGTTGGATGTTCACCTATCGTAGTGTTTTATTTTTTGTTATATTATATTGTATACCTATCAACAATTGTAAGGTTCGGGATTTTTTAACTGTCCAGCTGATGAGGTTCATTTTTAACTCTGATGTACTATATATTTTGGAGTGGCAGTTTATACTGTCTTTGTTATATTATTTGTTGTCGTTTTCACTGTAAGATTCTACTTTCCCTATTCTTTGTTTTTTCTTTTCATTTTATCCTAAAAATCTGCCTTTCGGATGATTGGACGTTTGACATTTGAATACCGTTGATAAATTCGGTGTCGACTTTCGATGGTCGAAAAGGCGAGTCTTTACAATTTGGTATCAAAGCTAAAGGTTAAGCGAGAACCTTGGCTATGGTAGGGTATGGCTCATTAAAGATAGGGTAAGTGAAACCCTAGAATGAGTTTGAAAGTATTATATATACGAGAGCGTATTTGTTAATGTTATAAAAAAGGTATTGTGTTAATTGGTCTATTGAGTTGTTTATGAATTCTAGTCGAGGCATGGGACATCATGGTGTCGATAGGGATTTCTAAACACTTGAGCATGGCAAATGGACACGATATTGATTTTTGAAAATTTAGCAAATGAAATACTTTGCCTAGGAATATATTTTACATATATAAAAGAATAATTTCAAATTTATATGGTTATAGAGTGTGTTTGTTTGTTTGAATGTGATAATACTTATTTATTATCACAGTTGTTAGATCAGTCATGCTCGATTAAATTAGGAGCGTTGATTGTCATTTGTCGATTGCTGGTTATTTATGCTCAGCTTATTTTTAAGCATTTATTATTTTGATTATAAGAGAACCCCTGTGAATTAAGTTTTACAATTTTACTATAAGGTGTTCGACTATAATGTTAGGTTAAAGTAAACTTTGGATAAAAGTTGTTTAATATAATCAAAATGGTAGGATAAGCCATTTAGAGAATAAATATTTGAGAAAATTTTATTATAATAAAGGATAATTATTATAATGTTGAATGATTTTTTTTGGCAAAGCCAACGGGGTTGAATGGCCCCTACCATATATTTATTGCAACAAAAGATGATTACAAACAACAATGACAAAAACCATCAACAAACATAACATAGTAGCCACCAAAATTACATATAACACAAGATACTAAATATGCATAGACAAAAAAAGGAACAGAGAGTGTTTAGAGGAGCAAGTTCCATTAAACACTCTATTGTTCCTCTCAGTCCAAATAGCATATATAAACTTCTTTAGAAGACTTAATAACTTAGTTGTAGCATGAGTTTTCCATCTAGTAGCTTGAAAAATAAAGTACTACTCTTCAGAGGAATTCAAAACAGGCCTGCATATCTTCAAACTTCCAAGCAAACTTTTCCATATAAAGCATGAGAACTGACATGTGAAAAAAGGTGGAAAATGGATTCTTCCTCAACACCACACAGCATGCAAGTGGACAAATGAACAATGCTATAATACTTAAGTTTGTCAAGAGTCAGAAGGCCATTAGAGACGACCTTCCACAACAGTAAATTTTATTTAGGAGCAGTAGCTGAAGACCAAATACGAGAATGCCAAGGAAAGTTTTCTAGATCATCAGCTTTAATCAAAAATTTATAAACAGTAGCTACAGAGTGGGATTTACCATCCCATGAAGAGAAATCATTGTCATAATTATAAGCCCAAGTTTGAATAACATTCCAGAGCTGCCTTACAATGAAAGAGCTAGAGTAAGGAAGAGAAATATAATCATCACTCCAAAACATACTAACCTTAGCATTGTCAGAGATACCAGTTAAAATCTTAAGGCTATGATCAAGCATATTATGAAGGATAATCCCCCGAGACGACTAAGGATCATGCCAGAAGGACAAGGATTCCATGTCCTTCATACTGCTTTGAAATAATAGAAGAATAACATCTCTGAAACGAAGTAGGTTCCTCCACATCCAACTACAATCAGTTGGAGCAGTCATAGTCCAAAACTTTTGCCTCCTAATCAAATTTTTCATAACCCAGCTAGCCCATAAATTCCCATCATTTCTAAGAAGTTTGTCTAACCTTGAAGACAAAGCAGCATGATTCCATTTCTTTAGATTCAAAATGCCTAACCCCCCAAACTTATAAGGGCTACAGACTCTACTGAGAGCAACAGGAATGAGTTTTTTGGAGTAAGGATTTCCATGCCAAAGAAAATGATTTAGAGCAGAGTTGATCATAGAAATAAGCTTAGAAGGAAGAATAAACAATCTAGCATAATATAAGCACATAGAAGTGGCAATGGATTTAACAATAATAAGTTTACCAGCCATTGAGAAGTGTTGACCATGCCAAGAAGAAATTTTGCCAATAATTCTTTCAAACAGTCGAAGACATTGATTGGATGTTATTCTAGAGGAGCAGATAGGGGAACCAAGATAACTCTCATTATGATTAAAAGGAGAGAGGCCAGATAAGGTGAACATAGCAGACTTCATTTGTTCAGGGATTCCAGCAATCCACATTTTAGACTTAGAGTAGTTGATAGACAGACCAATTTTGGTTTTAAAATTACTTAAAATATTCAGAACACCAGAAATTGATTTTCCATTAGGCTTGGTAAAAACATAAGATCATCAGCAAACAAGAGACAAGAAATTTCCATACTTTTGTAGAGAGGATGATAATCCAAAAGGTGAAGAGACATAGCATTTTTGGAAATGACAGTAAAAAGCTCCATAACACATATAAATAAGTAAGGCGAGATAGGGTCACCCTAACGAATTCCCTGTGTAGCTTTGAAGAAACCAAACATGCTACCATTAATACTCAAGGAATAATTGACAGTGGAGATACATGTGAAAATCCAAGCAAGGAAGGGAACAGGGAAATTCATTCTATGCAAATATAGATGATTGTTTTCCACTGAACAGTGTCATATGCCTTCTCAATGTCCAATTTTAAGACACATCTGGGGGAGACATTATGTCTGTTGTAGCCTTTGAGTAATTCAGTTGAAAGTGTGACATTATCAGTAATGTCTCTGTTGGCCAAGAAAGCTCCCTGATTAGAAGAAATAATGGAAGGAAGGATATCCTTCATTCTAGCTGCTAATATCTTAGTAATACACTTGTATATGACATTACAACACGCAATGGGTCTGAAGTGACTAACCAAGGAAGGATGATCAACTTTAGGAATGAGGGCAAGTCTAGTGGCGTTGATACCAGATAACATCTTGTTATGTTTAAAGAAATTGAGAATGGCATTAATGACATCACCTCCCACAATGTCCCAACAAGATTTATAAAAGAAAGCATTAAACCCATCCGGGCCAGGTGAACTAGTAGACTTCATGTTGAAAATTGCTTTTTTGATTTCAGAATAAGTAATGGGCCTAATCAAGCTAGCCTTGTGATTTTCAGAGATTTTAGGTAATTTGCAGTGGGTGAATAATTGGTTCGATATAACTGGAGTGGTTTGGCTACCCAGAATGTCATGAAAATACTCCAAGAAACCATGGCGAACAGATTCAGGAGAAGTACAGTTGGCACCCCACTTGTCAGTAATATTGGTAATGTTTTCAGAAGCTTGCTTGATTGAGAGGGAGTCATGAAACGTTTTGGTATTCCTATCCCCATACAAATTCTAATTAGTCTTCGATTTTTGTTTATTCATTTTGTACTCCTCAACCAAAGCCTTAGCTAACTTATTCTTCATGATAATTTCAAGATCAGAAAGGTTCTTGTTGCAGGGATTGAGTTGAATATCTCTCTGAAGTTGCTCAAGACTTCCTCGAAGCAATGAAGAGACACAGTTACCAGCACCATAAAAGTTGAATGATTTTATATAAAGGTAATTTTATATAAATTTGATTTATAAAATATGTTTTAAAAAGGATTTTTCAATTAAATCCCAAAGTCATTTAAAAATAATTTCAAAAGGTTTTTGAAAAAAAAGTAATAAGCGTATTATTTGGAAGTATTTCTAAGTATAAATATTTTGGAAGAGAAATTTAAAGTGGAATGGATTTTCTTTAGAGTAATTTAGAGGAAATCGTCTCGATTTGTTTTGGGGTAATTTGAATAATCTTCTAAGTGACGATCAGATGTTTGCTTAGATGAACATTGTGGGGCACTTAGTAAATTATTCTCTTTATCATTGTGCGATCGAAATGAGTTCAAATCTAGACGAACCTAAAGTGATTTTTAATAAATAAATTGTTGATTCATATAGAAATATTTGTGGAATGTTTTCAATAATGAATTTTGAAATAAAGACCGGGTAATTAGTCTTAAGTTTCCTTAAGGGAAACTGGTTTAAAATAAAAGTTATCTTGAATAATGATTTGAGAAATGAAAATTTAAACTCTTCGATAGAAATGAGATATTTTACTCAAATTTTAAAATTGGTTTAATTAGATAAGGAGGTTTTAATAGACATTGTTTTATTAAAACTATAGTTTTTGATTAAAACATTTAAGTGGTGTAAACTATTTATTGTTTTTGGGTCAACCCACAAATATCTTTCATTATAACACTCTAAGTTAAAGAGGTTGAAAGGTTGACTCAGTCTTAAAAGACCCATATTTTGATTAGGTCTCCATCTAATTTTGAAAAGTAAAATAAAATTGGTGTTTTGTATATACTCTTAGGATCTAGAAGGGTATTATACAAGTAAATAAAATGGAGTAAGTTTTCATTTGAAATGTACTTATAAAATATTTCTAAACTTAGTTGAAAATTTATGAAATAATTCATAAATAATGTTAGTATTGAATAAAATACTAAATGAAAAATATAAACGATTTAGAAAAATTGGTTTAGTTAAGAAACCAATATTTTTTAGAGAACGACTTCCAAATTTTATCCTGGGGAACTTAGGTAATCTTCTAAGCAATACCAAAGGCTGACGAGCAAAATGGTATGCTCAGGAAATTATCTATATTCTTGGATAATCAAGAAAATTTTGAACCTAAGCTAAGATTTGTTTGTTGATCATTTAACATTTTAAATAATATTAAGTGTTAGTTTATTCCTATACGGAATTTGTTTGATTGGTTGTGTGATTTATATACCATAGTTTATAAAGTTTGAATTTATAAATAAAGGTTTTTGGATTGCAGTTTATCAGGATTTAAATCTTGGTAGTTTTGAAATCATTTTGAAAAGAGTTTTGGAATGATTGTAGAAAGAAATAATAATAGTATGATTTGAAGTATTTGAGAGATGTTATTATTTTAATAAGAGTTTGGAATTTGTTCCAATAAATATTTGCAAAGTGTTTTACATATATTTTTATTTATTTCGGTGATTGACTAAAACCAAAGGCGGTTGGGAGTTTCTCCATTTTGGGACTTGCTAGGTATATTTACTCTATTGTTTTTAGGAGGTATCAGAATACCACTTGAGGCTCCATTGTTTTTGTCTAGAGTTATACCATGCTCGGAAGGGGGCGCACCCTTCTAGTCATGTTGGAAATAATTTGATATATTCCTTTTTGGAAATAGTTTTGAAAATGTATATTTTGAATGGAAAAACCTGGGCATTTAGTTCTAAATTTATCTGTTGAAAAGATTGGATGCGTATTATCTTATGACGAAGTATTCTCTGTATATTTTTTGCATATAGTTGATATGATGCTTTTTGTTTGCATGTGGCTTTATTCGTTGGAGTTGCATGTAGATTTATATCATGCTAATTTTTGCATAAAGAGTTGCCTCATTATTATCATCTGCATCATATTGCCTTGTTGCATATGAATGTTATATTATTTATGCTGTTTGAGTTTATGATAAAGATAGTTAGTATATTTCACTTTTATCAGCATGATTCTCTTTTGGATTACGTAATTACAGGTAAGCAAGAGATTTCTACTTGATTTCTTATGCACCTGCATTTGCATCGAGATAATAAGTTGCTTGCAAAATTATAAATCAAACGCAAAAAGGTACATAGTAGATTTAGAAATTTAATTTGGTTGATGGTTTTATGCTCCAGATATGGGTGGCCACTTGGATTTTGTTTTATTTTGTTGGTTTGGGACCCGTAGTGCCGATTTGTAGTTTTTCTAATCGAGATGCACAAAAGAGATGCTGCCGAAATTTTTTGTAAAGTACTGGGAGGCAGTGATTCTAGAAGTAGTTAATGGTATACCAAGGTAGGTAGAGTTGGAAGGCATTGGATTAAGGGTAGATAGGGTGATAATGCGATCATGGTCAATATCATTCAGACCAGCAATCAGGATATGAGATTTAGATTTGTTGATGTGAAGGCCAGTCATAGAGTGAAACAACTGAAGGTTATAGAGGATAGAGTTAATGGAGTTGGTAGTAGGCTTGGTAAAAATGACTAAATCGTCGGCAAACATGAGAGAGGAGATCATGGGATTTCTGCATTTAGGGTGTAGGGAGAAAGCCTTATTAATAACATATAGTTTGATCATACAGTTAAGTTCTTCCATCATAGTAATGAATAGATAGGCAGATAGTGGGTCGCCTTGCCTGATGCCTTTAGATGAAGAGAAATATCCGGTAATAGATGCATTAATGACAAGGGAGAATTTTGTTGACGAGATACAGGTGTAGATCCAAGCAATGCACGACTCAGGGAAGTTCATAGTACATAGGATGGCAGCAATTGATATCCACGAGATAGAGTCAAAGGCTTTTTGTATGTCAAGTTTGAGCATACATCTAGGAGAGATGTTGGCAGTGTTATATGCTCTAAGGAGTTCGTGTGTGAGGAGAATGTTGTCCGATATGTTTCTTGAGGACAAAAAGGCAGTTTGGTTTTGGTCAATAATTCTGGAGAGGGGTGGTTTTATTCTTGTGGCTATGATCTTGGTGATGCATTTGTATATAACAGAACAGCAAGCTATCGGTCTGTATTGTTCAACTGTTGAAGGGTTTTTGATTTTGGGTATCATGGCCAGATTAGTGGAGTTAATACCATTGAGAAGTTTGTTAGTTTTGAAGAAATAATGGATAGCTTTGCAAAAAATTGGGGCAATGTGTGTCCAAGTGTGTTTATAGAAGTGCGTATTAAAGCCATCAGGGCCACCTGTGCTGCTAGAGTTAAGGCTAAAAAGAGCAGCTTTAATTTCGGCATCGGAAATAGAGGAGATGATGTCGCAGGCCTCAGAGTTGCTGATCCTTGGCATTCCAAGGGAAGGAATGGATGAAATTTCAATAAGGGAGGATGTGTCATTTAGAGAGTGATGGAAGTAATCCACAAAAGCATCTTTAATTTTGTGTACATCAGTGTGATCTACACCATGTCTGTTAGTGATGTTAACAATTTTTGATTTGGTGTGTTTTATCTTAAGTGCAGTGTGAAAGAACGAGGTGTTTCTATCACCATCAAAATGATAGTCTTTCCCAAGATTTTGTTTAATCATTTCAAGTTCGTCTTCTAAGGCAGCAGCAAGTTTATTTGATAATTCATGTTCAAGTGCTGATAGTTGTTGGTTGTTGGTTGAGCAAGCATTTGTGTTTGAGTAGTCTGGAGTTGTTCTTTGATGGCTGAGCTGATTTTTGATCCCTTGCCAAAAGTAGAAGTTGCCCACGGTCTAATATTCTTTTTGCAATTTTTCAGCTTCTCCTGCAGCACAAACATCGGGTTACCATGAGCTGGTGTGTTCCATCCCTGTAAGAAAACCTATTCAAAGTCCATATGCTTAGTCCAAAAGTTAAAAAATTTAAAAGGAGGAAAAGTAGTCATGGGTATGGCACCCCATTTGGCTATGATAGGGTAGTGATCGAAGATGAGTGGAGGGGGGGTAACATGGGAGTGTAAAGTAGGCCAGGTAGACATAGCAAGGTGGTTATAGAAACAGTGGTCAAGATTACAAAAGGTTCTAGGACCCAAGTGTTTCTTATTATTCCATGTATAGGAAGAGCCAATGGTGGGTGTAGGAAGGATGGCAGCTGTGGAAAGAGTTTGATTGAGTGGAGAGATATCATGTAGGAAGAGGGGAGTGCCACCATGTTTCTGCTACGAGAGGAACATGCAGTTAAAGTCTCCCAGAAGTAACCATGGGACAGAAACAGGATTGAGGGTGCTAATATGATGAAGCATGGTGCATCTGTTGTCATAATTATTTGAGGCATAAACCAAAGTGATAAAGAAAGTGGTGTAAATCTGGATATGGGTACAGATGAGATGCATGAATTGGTCAGCAGAGAGGACAGTGGAGGTAGAGAAAATGGATGGGTTCCATAAAACCATGATTCGGCCATATGGTGCAGCATCTAGATTGTTGGTGTATCTCCAGGAAGAGTTGATGTATGTACATGCCTTGTCAGTTTTTTGTTTGTATAGCTTTGTCTCAAGTATAGCAATCATGGCAAGATTGTGTTCAGTTATGATATGTTGGATCTCCTTTTGTTTTAAAGTTAGGTGAGCACCCCTGACATTCCATGCACATATGTTGTCTAACATGGGGGAATATTTTGTTGCTTCCTTCCATTCTTACCAGATCTGGTTTTTCTGGAAGAGGAGCTTGTGTGTTTATTACTACATGTTTCATCTTCAGAATTTTGTATTTCCAAGTTGTCTTGGTCTTTCTTGATGTTTGTCATTGAGTTTAACTTTCAAGGCTTTATTCTTCTTTACTTTTTGGTTTTCTGTGGCAGAGTATGTTGCTGGATTTGGTTCAAAGAAGAGATGTGATCTAGGAGATGGTGAGGAGTGATTAATGGAGAATAGTGGGGGTGAGGAAGGGGTTGTATCTGTAGCAGGATTATTTGGGGTGTTAAGATTTCAGAGAGGATTATGTTTTGGTCTTGGAAAACAGAGGGTGTGATGATCTTATTATGGATGAACTCAGAGACGATAGGCATGGGAAGGTGTATATTGGAGAAGGATTGAGTTCCGGAAGTTTTTGAAGCGTTAGAAGTAATGGTAGAAGAAGTGAGAAGTGGTGGTAGGGATGATCTACGATCAGAATGCACGGTGTTGATGGTGGATGAGTGAATGATATTGTTGATAGGATTAGATGCATGGTTGTGCATGTCTGTGTACGTGCATGCAGTATCAAAAAGGGGTGCAAAGTTGTTATGAAGTGTGGGGGGTTAGAAATGGTTTGGTTGGCCGAAGAAACAGTAGTAGTCATAGAAGAGGTAGAAGCATTGGTTTGAGGAGGGCATTTTGGTCGGGCAACATTATCAGTGGTGTGGATGGTGGTGGGCCTGAAAATGGGTGGCTTAGAGTGAGTAGGTTTGCAAGCGGTGGAGTCTACTGGAGAAGGTTTAACAGTTGCACCGAGTTTAGTATGCCGCTACACCAGGTCAAGGAAGGAATTTGGATGTTGATGCCCAGACAGTTGTTCAGTAGTGGTGATGGTTTCAGTGATGAGTGGAGCGTTATGCGAGTGCATGGTTTTATGACACTTTAAGTCAGTATGTCCAAAGAATTTGCAAGTGGTGCAAATTTGTGGTTTCCAGCCGTATGAAATTTCCACAACATTTACATTTTCACCTTCACCAAGATAAATTTTTTCTGGAAGTTCTTTGCTAGCATCAATTTTGATTAAACATTTTGCATAACCCAGTCTAGTCATTCTTTTTGTAGCTTCATTATAACAAATTAAATCACCCAAGTGACAAGCTAACCAGTTGATTCCCAACAGTGTCCATGTGAGAAGTGGATGTTATTAAATTGCACCCATATAGGAACTTTTTTATGTATGATTGAATATTACCAAATGATGGTGTCCAGTTGGCAACGATAAACATCTTGCCTCTAATGAAGAGTGGATCATTTGGAAGAATCAGTTGATGATCTTCAAATAATGAGAAGTTGAAGTAGTAGTGGGCAATATCTCTTCTGACAGTAAATGTACCTTTGAGCTTCCAAGCACGGTTGAGGTGATTAACAACAGTGGAGAACGGCAAGCTGTCATCAAGGAAGAATCCAACCAACCAATTTCTCTAGTAGCTTATACCTTCTTCGACGATGAGCAGCGGAACAAGAAGAGGTTGGTCAATGTAGTCCAGGTCAAACCTAATAGGCGAGTATTTTCTAGCATTCAAAGGTTTTTCTTTGAAGAGGGAAGACCAAGGAGGGGTTGTGTCAAGAGGTTTCGAAACATTATCGATAGGTAGGGTGGTGGTACCAGGGGTAGAGGCGGAACAGTGGAAGGGCGAGTGGTATGAAAGGTGGTGTGAGGGTCAAGAGTGGGTTGATGTGGGGTAATGGGATGATGAGGTTGTAAGTTTGTCAGAGAAGGGAGATGGCGTGAGGGGGAGGACCGGTCAGAAACGACATAGGTATGGGGAGCAGAGAGGGTACGGGAGAGGGTTGGTTTGGTATGGTGAACAGGTACGGAAGGCGCGGGTGGAATAGACGCAAAGTCAATGATGGGGACGTGGGTATGGAGAGAGGTAGAGGGCGCCATTCTTATATTTTTATCATATGATTGCTATTATTATTGCTGACTCACAACCACCAATGAATCGTCTTTTTTCAAATGTGGTCTCCTTTTGTGAATTTGTGGATTACTTATTATTATCATATTATTGCTGGCTCATAACCACCCGAAATAAGATTATATTTTTATCACTGGATTTTGGAATTTAATAACTTATATTCATATATATGGATTACTTAAATATTTGAATATGTGAATTAAATATTAATTTATTTGGATTTAATAATCTTATTTAATTCCTTTTAATTAATAAATAATATTGGTGAATTCAATTTGTAAATTTATTTACAATAAAAAATAGTTTGGATAAATATCGATAACGTGGTGGAAAACATAAAACGATATTTAAATATGTGAAATTATCATTTCGGGCCACTGTCTCGGATTTTGATGAAACTAGTGCAATCGGGAACTAAATTATAAGGCATTGTACGTTGATGATTTTTGTAGCAATTGGACGTACCGTTTGATCATGCGAGCTTGAAACGCATAGCGATTAATTTCAGGAATGAATAAATAATATAATTTGATTTAAAAAGATAACTTCTATATATGATGGAATTAGGTTTTGAAAATAGTTCCATTAAGTTCGAAATAGGTGTAATTAGCTAAGAATGCCAATAAGCATGCCTCAATTGGTGTTCGTGATATTCTAAACGTGAATAGTGTCTGATAGATTTCTATATAAGGACTTTTACTCCTCATTTTTCTCCCAAACCCTAGAAAGAAAAACTAGCTGCCTTTTTTACAAACCCTAATCCAATGGCCATAAATGATCGGTGCTATTAGGGGCTGAATTTGGATTAGGTCCCAACTAAGGAAATGTTCGTGGTGGTGTGTTGAGTGATGTGACTGGTAGGATTATCGATCGACAACTTATGGTGGCTGGAAATCGCCTAAGAATGGTGTAGCTAGGGTTCAAGGTTTCGTTGTCAATGGAAACCTATAAGCGGGGGCCCTGAAGCAAAGTTGTTGGGGGTAGAGGTAAGCTTTTGTTTGGCGAGCCGCGGCCACCAATTGTTGGTTTTGGCGGCGGCAACATCGAGATAAACGGCGATGGGTTTTGGTGCTCGATCATGAGCTAGCGACGACGACAAGGGGTGAACTCGGTGCGGTTAAGGTCATTGTGGTCTGGGAAGGTAGCGATGGAGGTGCGGTGGCCGATGGTGGTGATGACCGCAGATGTATAGTCCACGGGCGGGTTTGTTAACGAAGGTGATTAGGGTAAACTAATAATGTAATTAAAGGTTTAATTATATTATTTAATTCTAAAATCTTATAAACCTAATATATGTTTCATACGAGATCAGATTCAAATGCGGTCAGTTGCGTTGGATTCGTAATGACGATATCCACATTTTGGAATTGGATTAGTGGAGTTTGGAGCTTACAGAATTTTTTACTAAAATCGAACATCTGGTCGATTTTAGTTCAAACCGTAATGCTTCGGTGTGAACTGTAATTTCGGTGAGTAAACTCACCTTTATATAAACTATATAACATTTGTAATGCAATAGATTATTGTTGTATGTTTGGATGTTAGTATACTGTTGTTTGATTGATTGTTTTATTGGATTCCCATTTTAGAAAACGAATGACATATTATCTAATTGTAGTGAACCCATATAACTATTTATGTTGTTCGTAACCATTGTTTTGCCGAGGATGTAATGACCCGAAAATTTTAATGGTTTTAATAACGTAATTAACTGAATTTTTGTGAAATTTTAAATAATTGAATTTGGAAATAAAAATTTAATATTTGGAATACGTCTATTTTAACATAGCAACCGGTAAATTTTTATTGAAAAATATGGAAGTTAATTCAGCTATGTAATTTTCAATTTCAATTTAAATCAGTTAAAATTTGATGTAAATAAAATGTCTTCGAAATCTGAATATTTTATACAATAAAAATGTAAACTATTTTCTAAGTGAGACGTCATATTACGTTTCGTCAAATTTGGACTTCTCTATCTCCGTTTATCTTATTTTCGATGAATTTGCAGCAGTTTAGCAGCGAAATACCAATTTTTGAAAGAATGGTCGTATCGCTGATATCTGTGTACCGTTCTGTTCGTCTCGTCGCACTGATCTTCGCAGTATATTCGTTTGTGTGTTTCGGAGGCCGGTATGCGGCGATGTCCATGAAAACGGTTAACCGTACTGGCACCCAATTTTGAACTTTGAATATTTCGTGTCCATTCAAATTTCAAACAGCTGAAATAAATAGCCACTAACATTTATGATAGCTATATCTCTTGAATTCAACGATTGATTTTTTTTTCTTTTTCACTGTTTGCTTTTCATTGTCGGTACAGTTCATTTCTCAATCTCTCTTCGTATTCTTCACTCTGTCAGTTAATAAAAGAATATAAGTTGTATATTTGAAACCGTTCATTCCTTATTTAGGCTCCTTCCTCCAGATCTATTTCTTCCTCTCCCCTCCTACTTTCTCCATTCCTAAACAAAAGAAAATTTTAAAAATATATATGTTTCGTATATGATTTCTTAGGGAAACAATATTCCTCTTCATTTGTAACCGAGCCTGTCACCTCACATGCAACCTTCCTTCTTCCAACATCGCCTCATGCCCTCCGCCTCCATGCCAGACCGAGCACAGCCCCATCGCTGAACGTCCCTGCCATCATCACCATGCCATCCACCGACCACATCCTACAACCCACTTCCCTTCACGTGACAACCCACCGGCCTGCCTCCTTCCCCAGCCTTGTGCCGTGCAACCCAAACCGCCGACTCCCACCCTTGCTCCGACCCACTTGACCCATCCACCTTTAGCCCGCCTACCACCCAAAGGCACCGCCACATCCCTCCTCCGCCTCGAACCCTCTCGGCTGAACCCATTCATTCCCCTAGCAGCAGTCACCAACCAAGCAGCAACTCGCGAGAACAGTGCCGAACCCCTTGTCTCCATCGGCTGCAGCACTTGCAGCCCTGCCAGGTGAACAACATGCGGCCTTCTCCTTTGAATTTTTTTATATACATTAAAGTTTACATTCTATTCCTACTCTAGTATTATATATATATATATATAATATAATAGAGTGTTTAAAGCATGGTATTCCTAATTGTTTTTTTTACAGATTTTGATGTATGAAGTTAAATTTCGCCTTGTTTTGTTTGTTATATACTATACTATAAGAAAGTTACCTATATGATGATATGCATATGCACAGCTTATACATATAAGCTTACTTGTATTTTTGATTTTTAAAATCTGAACATCTAAATTGTTTTTTTTTGAAATGTGATTTTTGAATAGAAATAGGGGTTTCAAATTGATATTGATTAACAAAAATATATATAGGTTTTGATTTTTATATATATGTGTGTTTTAGATTTAATAATTATTTTCAAATATGTATAGACATCTTGTAAATATAGGCTGATATATTACGGCTCCTCTATTCTATACTTTATTTATCTATAGTTTTATAATATGTTAGTGTATATATATATATGTTTATATATTTGTTTATATATATAAGGATATGTGGGTGACAGTTATATATATTTTGAACGAAAGATATGTGCTGTATGTATATGTTTGCTTCGGCAAAGAGTATATATTATAATACTTATATGTTTTCTTTTATATATATTGTTGTTTTATGTATAATATGTTGATATTGAGTGGAAAGAATGTGATATATATGCGTATAATATGATAGGTTAGTATTTTTGAAATGAAAATGTATCATATATACACGATATTTATGTGTTGAATTAAATTTCGATTATATATATATATAGAGTTTATTTTGATAAGTGATTCAATTTAAATATTGATTTTAATAGAAATTATATATTATGAAGATTTTGAAATAGCTTTGAAAATATATATTATATTTAAATGTTCAATTGAAATTTTTGAAAGAACATATAAAGAGATTTGACTTTATTTGGTGTTTGAGAAATAATAATTTTTAAATTATATATATATATATATATATATATATTTGTTTTTATATGCATTCGAAACTGAATATTGATTTTAAATATAGTATATATATATATATTTTAAATTTTATATTGGTTGTTTCATCGATCTTTAGTCCATCTTGACTTACATCCTCAATATCGAATTTATCGCAGCAACTGCTAGCTTGTCGTGTCCCGTGTCGTGCCCATATCTGTGTGCATACCCGTATCAGTTGCTTCCCATTTCCATCGTTCTCTAGCCTCGAAAGGTGAGCAATCACTCACGATTGCCATTCTTATATTTATTAAATTTGATTTCACTTGAAACGAAAATTGAAATATGCTGCTAGATTGAACTGTTAATTATATAATCGTTATATATGATATGCTATTATCTGAAATTGTTCACTTATGAGATATGACACCATATCCTGTTGTTTATATTTTATTTTATTTATCACTGATGATATATGCATGTTGTTAATATGTTATATTATTATCATATATGTTCTCACTCTGCAAGTTCACTGTTAGTAAAGAATTCCCTATGGGTTGAAATGATACATACCGGAACGATTTTTGTAGAATAAGGAAAAATCGTTATGGGTTGAAATGATAAACCCAAGCGATTTTCATTGACTTTTAATTTGGGATTGCGGGTTGAAATGATATATACCCGTAGATATTAAATTGCGTATTGAAATGATAAATATATGTATCACTTGACCATAGTATAGAAAATTATATAAGGACACCGTTGGTCTGTAATTTGAAAAATGATTTCCAAAAGTTTTGAAAGGAAATATATGGTTTAATAAATATTGATTTTTAAATAAAATATATATAGGCTATTTTTATATATGTATATAAATCTAGATTTTAAAATAATATGTTTTGGAAATCTTATTTTATAAGTTAATTTTGAAAATATAATTTTTAAGATTCTTTAAGTTTATTATTTTTAAAATTTATAAAAATAGATTTAATACAATATACATTTAATTATAAGATTTAATTTAATAAAAATTTAATTTAATTAGTATATAATATGTTTAAAATATTTTTTTAATTTATGTTAATATTTTAAAAATGAATTTTTTACTTTAATAATAAAGGTGGGAAGATAAATTAATGTTGACTTGTAATTTAAATTGGTTAATAATTGAATTTAAATAAGAATTTATTTGAGCTTATTGATTCTTAGATGTTGAAATATGATTTATAACTTGATTTGATAACAGTGATTAAATGAATATTCTCAATTTTAAAATTGAGATTGAATATTTAATATTTATTTAAATTTATAAGTTGGGAATTTAATAAATTGTTATTGAAAGGATTAAGTGAATACTTTCCTATTTGAATAGATTTAAAGTTAAATGTTGAAATATAAATGAAATTTATATTGTAAATGTTTGAATATATAAACTTAAATCTTTGAACTTTAAAATTGAAACGGTTAAACTCGAATTGATTTAAATTGAATTTTGGAATATAAAATGATTTGAATCGATTTGTGAAATTAGAGGAAACTAATTTTATTATATAAAGTATTTTAATATATATAAACTATTAAAAAAATATAAATTATTTTAATATATAAACTATTTTAATTTATAACTATTTTAATATATATACTATTTCAATATCTAAACTATTATGATTTCAAAAGTGCTACGATTTCCAAAGTGTTATGATTTCAAAAGTGCTATGATTTCCAAAGTGTTATGATTTCAGAAGTGTTATGATTTCGAAAGTGCTACAATTTTGAAGATGTTACGATTCTGAAGATGAATATTATTTAAAGTGAATGATGATATCGAATTGATATGGTTTGGAAATGAACATGATATTTTGATATGAAGTATGAACTATTTGAAATGAAATGACCACGGTGTGAAATAAGCGTTTGGTTGTTAAAGAGACCGGGATCAGATATTGTCATACTCTCTGTTAATACCGAAAACCACTTGAACAACTGTGTACGTGGTGGAGATTCCAGAATGAAGTAGGATGGGTTGGTGACGATTCTATATGGTATTTACGTATCCCTGACTCCCGTGAGTCAGCTTGATGTGGCTAAAACAGGAGCCATGCCGGGCCAAGTGAGGTCATTCCTCCGATCGGACACATTTCTTTGATACCATTCTTTTGCTTTTGTGATTTGATTGGGTGCACCCATTGATTTGGGAGTGTGTCACGAGGTGGGCGGTAGTAGCTGCTATGCGTTACCACCAATCCGGATCCGCAAACGGTATATCTACCCTGGCATTGCCTCGCGTGCCTTATCACATGCCCTATCGCGCCTTCTACGAGTTTGTTTTGTACCGTACCTATGTGGTGTCCTCTGTGTAAACCACCGGTTTGGTGGAGCGTACGACATTGTATAGATTACGGGAATATATAAAATATGTTAAAGGGGATTTGGGTAACGCCTTAACGCTATTTTAATACTTTTACTTTACTGTAGACATATTATAATAGCGTATATTACTACATAGTAGATAGTTCCACAGATCTTTAGAGGATGGAAATCCCAACTATCCTTTAAGTTACTTGTATTTCAGTTGACATTTCACTTGAGTTGAATTTATTAATATAAGAATGTTAATCCTGACTCGAGTGTTTTGTGTTTTACTTTACGCTCGGGTCACACTGAGTGTCACATCATTTGAGACTCACCTTTGGAGTTGGAGCTTCACTTGAAGATCCATTTGTATCTATTCAACTTTCAGCTATCCAGTGGTTTTGTTCAGACTTGTCATCTGTTTGTATTCCAAACTACATTGTATTTGAGATATCCTGTTGTATTTTATTTCATACTCTGTTGTTTATATAGTAGCTTCATGAACTATCATTTATCTTTTTCGCTGCTTATTGTTGTAATACTCTGTGTCTGTGATTCTGTGATCGATTTATTTACCGTATATGCTGAGTTTTGCCAAATATAAATTAACAATCTGTTGTTTTGAGCAATTCAAATCTGACATGTGCGGATGCGAATGGTTCGAAATACTAGGTCGTTACAATTGGTATCAGAGCTCTGGTTTAGGCAAAACATAGCATATAAAGTAAAAATTAATTACAGAATCACCTTCGTTCGAGCTTGAATTTCTCCCCTTTGATTCGAATTTCCTTTGAATCTCGGAACTTTCCCTTTTGTTCTGAAATCCATTCTTGTCTCTCCCTATTCGTGTCCTTCTTGATATTGGGGCATCCCATAACTCCACTTCTGTTCCAACAACCTTAGTATGATTTGTAAAGGGGTGAACTCCTTTACAACAAGCATTGATTCACTGGAGATTTCCATTTCCTCGGTTTACGATGCTGTTATCCCTTGCAAAACACGAATCGTTTCTCTAGTAGATGATCAGGGTAATTCCCTTGTAATCTTGACTCCACTCCGATAATCTGAGATTATCCTGATATTGGGTGAAGTCACTTCTCTTCCATCTAAGCGGGAAATTAAATTTCTGCATTGATCTTATTCCTGGAATCTCGGTTGACCAGTTAAGGTCGCTCGAGATTAATATAAGTCTAACCATCTTTCCTCTTTTGTAATTTAATTACATTGTCTTCCTTTCGAGCTTATCTTCTAGTTAGAATTCTACTTGATTAGGGTCCCTCTAAATTTGGATCTCTATCCTTTTTTGAAATCCATCCTGGATCATCGTGTGAGAGAGTGTATTTATAACTGATATAAAATTATTTTATATCGTGTTGTTTGAATTGTTAAGTTTGAATTTTGGGTTTCGATCGATTCGTCTAGCTAAAGCTATTGATAGAAATTCCAAAACACTTGAACAGAGCAAACTGACACTATATTGTTTTCGAAATTGGTAAATGAAATAATTTATGTATGATTATATTTTATATATGTTATAATTTTCTGAAATTTGATTGTTAATGAATTTGTTGTTAGAAATGATAATACTAGATTATCATTTATTGTTTTGTCAACATTTCTAAACTTTAACTATTGTTGAAATTTAAATATGGTTTAAAACCCTGATTTGAAAATGTAATGGATTTAAATTTGAGATTTAAGAATTTTATTTCTGGTGCTTTTCAAAGTTGGGTTTCAAAGTTATGAAATTATATTATCTGAAAGTATTTTCAAATAAAAATTGTTTCCATAGAGATTCTAAAGGAAGTGAGTCAATACTCTCCTCTTTTATTGCTGGAAAATAATTTCGGTGATGACTACAGCATCATCGACATTCATTTTCGAGTCTCAAAGTGGAGAGACCACTTAGCAGCTTTGCTACACTCTTGTTTTGGAAAATGGATCTGATTTAAATTTCTTGTGTATAATTTGATTTATAAAATATATATGTATATAATTATTTCAAAATAGTTTGAAGTGAAACCAGAAATTTGAATCTTAATTTTTATATTAAGAAATGGTTTCAATTATTGAAATAAAGTGAAATTTTGAATAATTGGAATATTTAAAATGATAAATGAAATTAAACCAACTTGAAATAGTTGAATTTGAATAAAACTTATTTGTATGATACTAAATTGCATTCTAATATATATAACTTACCTAAAATATTCAAAAGGTTAAATTGTTAGGGTGAATATATAATTAAAGGTTATACAAGAGGAAACTTAAGAAATAAATGGTTCAAACTAAGTCTGGTTTAATAAAAATGTTGTAAATAAAAGGAAATTTGTATAGTATTTAATTACACTCAGAACCTTAATATAACTTACCTAGAAATAGTAAAATGTGAATAGGTAATTGAGTAATATACAATATAAATGTGAGCAATAAGATGTCCAAAAATGATATTTTGTTAAGGGAATTTATAAATAATAAATTGGATAATAAATTGAATAATAAAAAGAGAATTAATTGGTTGAATAATAAATGGGTATAACAAATGTTTATACACTTAATATATGTTGTAAAATATGTCGTGTAACAACCCGCATATTTTACGATTGTATATTTAAATGTTTTATTTAAATATAGCGTCGTTAATCGGATTAAAGTCCGAAAAACTACTTTTTGTAAACAGTCGAATTGGGACTCGAGACCACTTCCATTGAGTCCAAAATGGCGTTTACAACTTTTTTGAGTATAAACATCGATATGTTTGGAGTTGAGTAGAATTTGCTATTTTTCTACTTGGGCTTTGGGTTTGGGTTTCAGCCCACTAACCCATCTTAATACCCTAACTCAGCCCCTCTTCTCATTTCATTCTTCATTTTCCTAATACATTCAAGCTTAAGTAAAAATGGGGGAAGAGAAAAGGAAATAGAAATTCCTAAGCCCTAGTTTCCTTTGCAAATTCAAGTTCTTGCTCCAAAATCAAAGAGAAGCTTAGGTAAGCATCCTCTTCTTCTTCTCCATCTCAATCTCTCTCCAATTTCAGAAATTTCCTTTAACCTAGTTTAGGAAATATTCGTTGTAATCTTAGATTGGAGCTTCTAGAGGTGTATTGAAGAGGAATTGGCCTTTCCTTTGTTTTAAAGCTTCTCATTCGTGTTTTTGAGTTTAAAGGTGAGTTCTTTAACTCACATCTACGTCTATAGTTATCATTGTTGTTAGGTATGAATTCCTAACATTTGTGCATATTCATTTGCTTTTGATTTGAATTGATTTGGTGAATTTTCCAATTTTGGTGTTTTGGTCCAATTTTATGAAAATCCTTCTATGGATATTTGGACATTGATATTCGGGGTGTATCGAAGAGCCTATAAGGCCGGGTTGTTGCTTGACGTAAATCCTTAGTCGCCGTTGCTCGTCCGATCGCTCCCGATACGTTTTGGCCACTTTGGCCTAGGCAAATTGTTGCCCAGACCAGGTGACCAGACGTCTGGTGACCAAGTCCAGACGTCTGGTTTGGACCTGGAGCAAAAATGTATGCACGCAAAATATATATAAAAAAAGGCAGAGATAAGAGCCAGACGTCTGAAACTTAAGATCAGACGTCTGGATGGGTCTCAGACGTCTGACTTGAAGTTTCAGACGTCTGGGGGTTCTCCGGATTATTTCCAGAGAACCAATCCAGACGTTTGGATTCTAAAACCAGATGTATGATCATGGTTCAGACGTCTGTTTTTCTATTCCAGACGTCTGGGTGGCTTTCTAAACTATTTCGAGGTCTGTGTCAGTCGACTGACCCTATAGCCCAGTCGACTGATTCTGGGAAATGTTTATTTTGCCTATTTCAGGCAAATTTGTGTGGATTTCCATTGTTTATCGATTTTAGTTGCTCCGATTAGTTGTTATCACTTTTATCGACCTTGATGACTTCTTTTTCGGGATTTTTGGGAATATCCATTTTGATGGATTTGGTATCGATTTCTTTGGATTTAATTCACGTCTTCGAATGTGGATTTTGGTGATTGATTATTTCTACAATCATTTTTGTGATTTGTCACTTCTAAATACAAAGGTTTCTATACTAGTAGCAAATACTCAAACTCTTTCATCAAAACGATTTCAACACTACTTTTAAATGCAAAGCTCATTTTAAAACTGTTTTCCAATCTATTAGTATATACAAACCTTTACCTCATTCATATGAGAAATCTAATTAAACGGCTTAGCAAAACAAGTGGTATGAAACGCTTGCGTTTACTTCGTCGGTTAATTTTTGGACTTGTTCGATTGAACTCTTGTGACAATTTTCGAGTGGAAGTCTACAATCTGTTCGTAAATATTTGAGTTAAGCTAGTGGTTATGGGACATGAAGCTAAACTCTTATATTTACTAGCTTAGTGTAATTTACACTTATTTTCGAGTGGAAGTCTACAATCTGTTCATAAATATTTGAGTTAAGCTAGTGGTTATGGGACATGAAGCTAAACTCTTATATTTACTAACTTAGTGTAATTTACACTTGTCGATCATTGATGATCATTTTGTGATTTAGACTAGCGATGTGCGATGTCTCTTTGTTTGTGTAGGGACTTAAAACCCCATTTGTGGAACTTCGGTTCAATTTAGTGGGGTAGCGACCCATGGTCTTTGGACCGTTCGTGGAGCAATCGGCTCAATGAGTCTGTGCATGAGGCGTATCTTTTAGGGTGCGTCGATGTTCGGCTCATTCGTCCGCGTGGGGGACTGTACCCCGACCGAGTCTGTGCATGAGGCATATCTTTTAGGGTGCGTCGATGTTTGGCTCATTTATTGGGTTAGCGACCCATGGAATAGCGTTCCGTTTGTGATACACGTGTTGGTGAGTTTTCATGCTCCCGTTTGTGATAGGCCTTCCCCCTTTTGTGATTTCTGGATTTCTCGTTGTGATTTCTAGAATTTGTGTTTCACCAATTTTTGTGGATTGAATTGATAAGCTCTATCAATATTTGTGTTTTGGTGAATAATTTAAAGAATGTGATTCTTTTTGGTGTTTTGAGATGATTTGAGATATTGTATGATTTTTGTTGTTATTTGATGTATACTTGACACAGTATGGCATTTCTTTGTTATCATAAGTTTTTGGTCATATCTCTTTTCCTATCTCATTTTATCTGATATTTATAGCTAGACTGATCCGTTTATTATTTTCTTCTTAAATAATACTCGGGTCAGACCTAGGTATTTCAGGTGCTTCTGCTTGACTTCTTATCAGGGATTATCATCTGATTTTTTTGGCTAACTACTTTAGATTAGTAGTTCTTGTTATTATACATTTGAGATATAGACTCCTTGATGTATAATTATTCTTTTGTCTAGCACTTGTATCTATTCTTTTGTAATGTAGTGGATCTTGTTTGACCACTGCTTTGATGTACACTTCTATGTGATATATTCATATCTGTTTCCGCCTTTGTGATATGAATATCTGTGACTGATTTGTGTTATGTTTATTTCTATATTTGTTTCCGAAGGCCACATAGCCACTGTGTGGTAGCTTTGAGTTTGTATTTGATATGTCGGATTTCCTCTTGAAATGAAAGGTAAGTTATATTATCTGACATATCGGTACTCGCACAAAGCAATTACACAGATGGTCACTCCTCAACAGCCTTATTCTTCGTGCTAGTCGACGACATTACCCCGTAGTGTTCTTGGCTAGTGTGAGTATAGAGGTGGGGCGTCACATGTCGAGTGGAATAAATTAAATGAAAAAAAAGGAAAATACTATTTAAGTAAATAAATATGGACTTAAGAATAGTTGAAATTGAATCTTGAGTGGAATCAACTCAACTAAAGATAAATAGACTTAATAAATGTGTTAAGTCAAATAAATTTTGTTTTGAAAGATTTTTTTTAACAGATATTAATAAATTGAAACAAATCAAATTGAATGGAAATAGCTTGAGTTGAAATTCAACAAAATATGAATATAAATGGATTTTATTGATTAAATAAAATGGATTGAAACCAAATTAATTGAATAGGAATCAATTTAAAAACTAAAGGGAATTTATAGGGTTTGAATTAACAGTTTGAACTAACAATTTTGAATTGAATGACTATTTATTGATTTAATAGAATGGATTAAACCAAATTTTTGAATATTAATTAAATTAAATTGAAATTTATATGGTTTTGAATTTATTGTGTATTTCAAAATCTATCTTTCCTTTCTGTAACTTCTTTTCTCCTACTTCCTTCCTTTCGGGGATGAAAAGTTTTGAGTGGGGGAGAGTGTAACGACCCGAAAATTTTAATGATTTTAATAACATAATTAACTGATTTTTTGTGAAATTTTAAATAATTAAATTTGGAAATAAAAATTTCATATTTGGAATACGTCTATTTTAACATAGCAGCCGGTAAAGTTTTATTGAAAAATATGGAAGTTAATTCAGCTGTGTAATTTTCAATTTCAATTTAAATCAGTTAAAATTTGATGTAAATAAAATGTTTTCGAAATCTGATATTTTATACAATAAAAATGTAAACTATTTTCTGAGTAAGATGTCATATAACGTTTCGTCAAATTTAGACTTCTCTATCTCCGTTTATCTTATTTACGATGAATTTGCAGCAGTTTAGCAACAAAATACCGATTTTTGATAGGATAGTCGTATCGCTGATATCTTTGTACCGTTCTATTCGTCTTGTCGCACTGATATCCGCAGTATATTCATTTGTGTGTTTCGGATGCCGGTACGCGGCGATGTCCATGAAAAAGGTTAACCGTACCGGCACCCATTTTTGAACTTTGAATATTCCGTGTCCATTCAAATTTCAAACAGCTGAAATAAACTGCCACTAACATTTATGACAGTTATATATCTTGAATTCAACGGTTGATTTTTTTTCTTTTTCACTGTTTTCTTTTCATTGTCGGTACAGTTCATTTCTCAATCTCTCTTCGTATTCTTCACTCTGTCAGTTAGTAAAAGAATATAAGTTGTATATTTGAAACCGCTCATTCCTTATTTAGGCTCCTTCCTCCAGATCTATTTCTTCCTCTCCCCTCCTACTTTCTCCATTCCGAAACAAAAGAAAAAATTAAAAATATATATGTAATATATATGTTTCGTATATGATTTCTTAGGGAAACAATATTCCTCTTCATTTGTAAACGAGCCTGTCATCTCACGCGCAGCCTTCCTTCTTCCAACACCACCTCACGCCCTCTGCCTCCATGCCAGACCGAGCACAGCCCCATCGCCGAACGTCCCCGTCATCATCACCACGCCATCCACCAACCACAGCCTACAACCCACTGCCCTTCACGTGACAACCCACCGGCCTGCCACCTTCCCCAGCCTTGTGTCATGCAACCCAAACCACCGACTCCCACCCTTGCTCCTGCCCACTTGACCCATCCAACTTTAGCCCGCATACCACCCAAAGGCACCACCGCATCCCTCCTCCGCCTCGAACCCTCTCGGCCGAACCCATTCATTCCCCTAGCAGCAGTCGCTAACCAAGCAACAACTCGTGTGAACAGTGCTGAACCCCTTGTCTACATCGGCTGCAGCACTTGCAGCCCTGCCAGGTGAACAGCATGCGACTTTCTCCTTTGAATTTTTTTATATACATTAAATTTACATTCTATTCCTACTCTAGTATTATATGTATATTATATAATAGAGTGTTTAAAGCCTGGTATTCCTAATTGTTTTTGTACAGATTTTGATTTATGAAGTTAAATTTCGCCTTGTTTTGTTTGTTATATACTATACTATAAGAAAGTTACCTATATGATGATATGCATATGCATAGCTTATACATATAAGCTTACTTGTTTTGATTTTCAAAATCTGAACTTCTAAATTGTTTGTTTTGAAATGTGATTTTTGAATAGAAATAGGGGTTTCAAATTGATATTGATTTTTATATATATGTGTGTTTTAAATTTAATATTGATTTTCAAATATGTATACGCATCTTGTAAATATAAGCTGATATATTACAGCTCCTCTGTTCTATACTTTATTTATCTACAGTTTTGTAATATGTTAGTATATATATATATATATATGTTTATATATTTTTATATATATATAAGGATATGTGGGTGACAGATATATATATATATATATATATTTTGAACGAAAGATATGTGCTGCATGTATATGTTTGGTTCGGCAAAGAGTATATATTATAATACTTATATGTTTTCTTTTATATATATTGTTGTTTTATGTATAATATGTTGATACTGAGTGGAAAGAATGTGATATATATGCGTATAATATGATAGGTTAGTATTTTTGAAATGAAAATGTATCATATATACACGTTATTTATGTGTTGAATTAAATTTCAATTATATATATAGTTTATTTTGATAAGTGATTCAATTTAAATATTGATTTTAATAGAAATTATATATTATAAAGATTTTGAAATAGCTTTGAAAATATATATTATATTTAAATGTTCAATTGAAATTTTTGAAATAACATATAAAGAGATTTGACTTTATTTGGTGTTTTAGAAATAATGATTTTTAACTATAATATATATATATATATATATTTATATGCATTCCAATCTGAATATTGATTTTAAATATAGTATATATATATATATATATTAAATTTTATATTGGTTGTTTCATTGATCTTTAGTCCATCTTGACATACATCCTCAATATCGAATTTATCGCAGCAATTGCTAGCTTGTCGTGTCCCGTGTCGTGCCCATATCCGTGTGCGTACCCGTATCGGTTGCTTCCCATTTCCATCGTTCTCTAGCCTCGAAAGGTGAGCAATCACTCACGATTGACATTCATATATTTATAAAATTTGATTTCACTTGAAACGATAATTGAAATATGCTGCTAGATTGAACTGTTAATTATATG
The DNA here is from genome assembly GCA_030737815.1 of Allium fistulosum. Taxonomy (NCBI): domain Eukaryota; kingdom Viridiplantae; phylum Streptophyta; class Magnoliopsida; order Asparagales; family Amaryllidaceae; genus Allium; species Allium fistulosum. Next base: position 179,919,516 of record CM060903.1, read on the forward strand.
ATCGTTATATATGATATGCTATTATATGAAATTGTTCACTTGTGAGATATGACACCATATCCTGTTGTTTATATTTTATTTTATTTATCACTGATGATATATGCCTATTGTTAATATGTAATATTATTATCATATATGTTCTCACTCTACAAGTTCACTGTTACTATAGAATTCCCTATGGGTTGAAATGATACATACCCGAACGATTTTTGTAGAATAAGGGAAAATCGTTATGGATCGAAATGATAAACCCAAGTGATTTTCATTGACTTTTAATTTTGGATTGCGGGTTGAAATGATATATACCCTTAGATATTTAAATTGCGAATTAAAATGATAAATATCCATATCACTTGACCATAGGATAGAAAATTATATACGGACACCATTGGTCTATAATTTAAAAAATGATTTCCAAAAGTTTTGAAAGGAAATATATGGTTTAATCTGTAACAACCCGAGATTTCGTACCAATTAATTATCGTCTCTAGACGATTAAATCTGATGGTTAATCGTTGTTTGGAATTTTTAATCCGGTTTAAATTCTTTTACAAATCATTTTAGGATTGTGGGCTTTAGTGTTATCTTGACCCAAATTGTTTGATGCCAAAACACTTATCTTATTCACCACCGTTTCCCCCTTCATTCATTGTTGATTCGCAACCCTAAACCTGAATAAACGAGATAAAGGCGGCCTCGTTCAAAAATTAGGGCTTTGGTTTCTCGAAGGCGATTGCCTTTGTTCTGCTCGATCGAGTGAGGGAACTTGTAGCTTGCTCGTCGAATCAAAGGTGAGTAATTCTCACATCTAATTCATCCTACAGCTTGATTTCGTTCATACGTGCTCGATCTTTTTATTTGCGTTCGTATATTTATATAGTTTGAATTGGCCATTGATGATTTGGGATTTCTTTTCTCTGCATCCCCCAGTCGATGATGATTTTGGGTCTCTTTATATATGCGTCTGATTTGATTCCTTGATCCCCACGTTGTTGATTCTTTCTGTTTTTACGTTTTGATATTTTGGGAAATTTCTTCTATAGCACGGCTTCGATTATTGAACGTTCGATACGTTCTTTGATTTATATCTCAGACTCTTTCCTAATTTAATTCTTTGCTGTTTTATTTTGTAAACGTGATTAAAACACTTGATTTTTGAAATAGTTTTCTTTCACCACGTTTCTGACTAACTTCTCTGACCTTTTGACTGTTTCTTTGTTCATGACTTTCACGTCTCTGATCATCTGACTTGTACCACTGCCTTGACATTTTGGTTACTGGTGATCTTTGACTCGTTTTCTGCCCATTCCTTGTTCACTGCTATCAGGCTTCCACTGTTTGTATTGATGGTGCCTTTGTTTCTCTGTTGCATTCGACTTGATAGTGTTTGTTTACTTGAACAATTGCTTATGTCTGCACACTCTTATGCTCTGGTCTCCATACCCTTTGCCTGATCATAGTTTAGTTCCTGAACCATTGACTTGACATACTTTTGTTGTATTGCTTGAAGTCTTCATATATGCTTGCTTATAACTTCTTTCATATAGAGACTTGGCCATTGTGTTTAATAGTAGCATTTCTGTATATGCTTCAAGTCATTGTAGCTTGGTCATTTGAGTCATTCACTTGATATTGTTTTACTTCCCTATTGTATAACCTGTAGTTGCATTCATTTCCTGGTTGTATTGGTATGGAATCTGATGTTCACCTCTGTTCATGTACTTCATTGAGTCTTCTCTGCACTTGAATGTATATGTCTGTACTGCATTTGTTGATTCATCATTGTTGCCAGGTCTTGTCTGGTTCATCATTGTGTAGCTTGATGATCATATCTGAACTGGTCTTGTTGCCTGTATGTTGTCACTGTTCTTTTGTCCTCTGATATGAACTTCACTTGCACATGTTCATTTGGTCATTGTTGCTTGTGTTCACTAGTACATTGTTGATCTTGTACCTGACTTTGATGGTTGAACTTGTTTGTTCATTTCTGTAGTCACTGCACAGACTTGAGTTGTACCCTTTTTCATGTTTTCTGTACTTTGAGACTCTTGTGCATTTTGAACTGGTGCACTTGATTCTGGTGATGTACACTGTTATCATTGGTTCATCTGGTCATTCATTGGGTTGTTTCCAAATTGCTGTTTCAATTTGCACTTCTTTGACTTCACTGTGTACATGCACATTTCATTGTTGTAGTGATCATTGATATTTTGGTCGAGTTCATTTGAGCCTTGTTGCAGTTCGTGTCTGCACTCTTTTATTGATAGTTGGTTGGTTTGTTAGTTTCACTTATGGTTTCACTGAATTGAGTGGCACCAGTCTTCGTTCATGTATTTGCCTTTGAGCATTTCATGGTGGCTTTGGTTCTTCTTTGGTCATGACTGTCTGAATTTGCAGTCTTGTGTTGACTTGTAGCATTCTTTGAGACAGTTTGCATTACTTTGTATTCGAGTCTGATGTTTTTGGAGCCTTGTACTGTCCTGTTTCACCGTTGTACCTCTAATTCTTTTGCCATGTGTAGTTTGTTATGTACCATCACTTGCGTACATATTTCGTATTCTCTTAGTTGAAGCTTTATGCCGCTGCACCGCCTTTGTTCTCGAATCTGATACATTGCATTGATGCTTTGTATCCATTTGCATTTGGTCATTTTGCTTCACTGGTGACCTTATTTTCTAATGAGGCTGACCTACGTCTTTTTCTGTTGAGTGTTGTAGTGCCATATCCTTGGTGCTCTCACCTTCAGTTTGCTATTTCATTGTGCCTTGCTTTGTGACATGTTGAACTTGTTTCGCTTGTTGCCTCTGATCTTGTTTAGTAGTGTTTTGGGTTGTTTTGTAGTGGCGAGGCAGTACCCGCGTGCGTGTACTGCAGCCCTAGCAGGAGTGACAGATTTAGTTGACATTTCGATTGTTAAATTTTTGTCGTTGGTTCAATTCAATATTTTGAAGTTGTACTTTGAAATGGTTCATTTGATTTGAGTTAGATCTGTTTGCTTTTGGATTAATTGATCTTCTGCGTATTTCATAGGTTGTATTGGCGAGGCAGTACACGTTAGCGTGTACTGCAGCCAATCAGCATTGATGTTTTATAAATTGATGTTTCAATTGTTTAAATTGATTTGGATTGCTGATGTGCTGTTTAACACTGTTTAGTGTTATATCTGTCGTTATCCGATTCTCTTACCGAGGAGTCGGATATACGAGTTTTCTGTGACTGTCGTCTTTTTGATATTGATTATTATTGCTTCCGTGCATTAATAACTGAGTTTGAATTAGACTGACCCGTGTATTATTTTCTTTTGAATTTAATACTCGGGTCAGACTCGAGTTATTTCAGGTTGTTGATTTCCTGCTTTGAGTTGCTGTTTGAGCTATGAAGACTTTTCATACCTTATGAAGGGGTTTTCGTCTTTTTGTAGTAGTCAGTGTATTGATTTAGGTTGATATGTATTCATGTATATTAGTCGATAATGTACTTGTATATATATAACTTCCAAAGTCGACAGTTGTAGTTGTATCATATGTACTGTGTCAAATGTATAGTAACTGACATCAGTCATTATATATATGAGAATTTTTGTTCTATCTGTGTTCCGCACTTATATTATCTGTGTTATATTTATATTTATTGTCCTAGACTATTATAGCCACTGTGTAGTAGCTTTGAGTTTGTATCGGTATGTCGGATTTCCTCCTGAAATAAAAATGCACGTTATACTATCTGACATATCGGTGCTCGCACAAAGCAATTACATAGATGGTCGCTCCTCAACAGCCTTATTCTCCGTGCTAGTTGACAGCATTACACCGTAGTGTTCTTGGCTAGCGCTGGTATAGAGGTGGGGCATCACATCTTGGTATCAGAGCCTGGGGTTTAGGACAATTATAAAACATAACTTAGATGGAGCATATGTTACAACTATTTGTCGATGTTTTATCTCTCATCTTTACATATGATTATCTTTGATTGTTAGGTATGAATTCCTAACGCTTATTCATGTGCATTTGATTTTGATTTCGTGAAAGTATTTTGGCTTCTGCCTCCGTTTGCTTTGCGAACTCAAGTTGGTTTGATGATGATGTTGATTCATTTTGTACTCGACCGTGGCCATTAATTGTTGACCTTGGCATTGACTTGATTCTTATTTTTGTTGAAGTCATTTATGCATTTATGCTCGTTTTGCTTTGTTTTTCCAATTGATAATCGATTCTTCTTTTCCAATTGGTTGTTATCACTTTTGTCGACTTTGATAACTTCTACTTTTGGAATTTTTGGGTATTTCTACTTTGATGAATTTGGAATCGAATTCTTTGGATTTTATTCACGTCTTCGAATGTGAAATTTTAGTGAATTGACTTGGTTTCCAAATTTAATCGGTTCTTGATTATTTCCCCGATTTGTTGTTATCATTTATTAGCAACTTTGATGACATTTTCTTCGGGATTTTTGTGAACATACTTTTTGATGGATTCAGTATCGATTTCTTTGGATTCTATTCACATCTTTGTATGTGAATTCTTGTGATTAATTGTTTCTACAATCATTTTTATGATTTGTCACTTTAAAAATATAAAGGTTTTCTATACTAGTAGTAAATATTAAAATCCTTTTCTCCAAACAATTTCAAAACTATTTTACTACAAAGCTCTTTTTCTTAAACCATTTTCCAATCTATTAGTATATACAAGCCTTTATTTCACTCGTATGAGAAATTGAATTAGACGGCCTAGTAAAACAAGTGGTATGAAACGCTTGCGTTTACTTCGTCGGTTAACTCCTGGACTTGTTCGATTGAACCTTTTGTGACAATTTTCTAGTGAAGATTTACAGTTTGTTCGTAAATATTTGAGTTAAGCTAGTGGTTATGGGACATGAAGCTAAACTCTTATATTCACTAACTTAATGTAATTGACACTTCTTAATGATCATGACGATCATTTTTGTGATTTAGACTAGCAAATGTGCGATGTCTCTTTCTCTACACGGTTAGACTAGACCTCATCGGTGTGATTTCGTCTCACACATATCTCTTGGGCTTTGAGGATTGTCTAGACACCATTTGTGTGATTTCATCTCACACATATTTCTTTGTTGCACGGTTAGACTAGACCTCATCGGTGTGATTTCGTCTCACACATATCTCTTGGGCTTTGAGGATTGTCTAGACACCACTTGTGTGATTTCGTCTCACACATATTTCTTTGTTGCATGGTTAGACTAGACCTCATCGGTGTGATTTCGTCTCACACATATCTCTTGGGCTTTGAGGATTGTCTAGACACCATTTGTGTGATTTCGTCTCACACATATTTCTTTGTTGCACGGTTAGACTAGACCTCATCGGTGTGATTTCGTCTCACACATATCTCTTGGGCTTTGAGGATTGTCTAGACACCATTTGTGTGATTTCGTCTCACACATATTTCTTTGTTGCACGGTTAGACTAGACCTCATCGGTGTGATTTCATCTCACACATATCTCTTGGGCTTTGAGGATTGTCTAGACACCATTTGTGTGATTTCGTCTCATACATATTTCTTTGTTGCACGGTTAGACTAGACCTCATCGGTGTGATTTCGTCTCACACATATCTCTTGGGCTTTGAGGATTGTCTAGACACCACTTGTGTGATTTCGTCTCACACATATTTCTTTGTTGCACGGTTAGACTAGACCTCATCGGTGTGATTTCGTCTCACACATATCTCTTGGGCTTTGAGGATTGTCTAGACACCACTTGTGTTATTTCGTCTCACACATATTTCTTTGTTGCACGGTTAGACTAGACCTCATCGGCGTGATTTCGTCTCACACATATCTCTTGGGCTTTGAGGATTGTCTAGACACCATTTGTGTGATTTCGTCTCACACATATTTCTTTGTTGCATGGTTAGACTAGACCTCATCGGTGTGATTTCGTCTCACACATATCTCTTGGGCTTTGAGGATTGTCTAGACACCACTTGTGTGATTTCGTCTCACACATAATTCTTTATTGCACGGTTAGACTAGACCTCATCGGTGTGATTTCGTCTCACACATATCTCTTGGGCTTTGAGGATTGTCTAGACACCACTTGTGTGATTTCGTCTCACACATATTTCTTTGTTGCACGGTTAGACTAGACCTCATCGGTGTGATTTCGTCTCACACATATCTCTTGGGCTTTAAGGATTGTCTAGACACCATTTGTGTGATTTCGTCTCACACATCTTGTGTGATGTTTCACCATCACATAGAAGTGGGGTAGCAACCCACGGTCTTCGGACCATTAGTGTGTCATTGACTTGTTATGAATACAAGTTTAGGGTATTGTATCCCTTTCTATCTTTGAGAAGATTCTTGTGAAATTTTTGATGAATGAAAATTCATTGGTATTATATTTTGATGCCAGTTATTTTGATGAAATTTTGACGTGTTAACTTCAGTAACCGTCAATTTTAAAATGGATTTACAAGCGGTTCTCCCGCAATGCTGATTTTGTTGTCCGTTTTTACGGTACTTTGAGAAGTGCAATTCACAATTTTGCACTTTCAAGGAACGATGAAGAGAATTAAACGATTTAGTAAAACTCGTGGTTATGTGACATGTGCGTTTGCTATTTCGGTTAATTCCAGATTTGTTAATTGAATATTTGTGATTTCTGATTATCGTTTTTGATAATCAGATATTTGTGAGATTTGATTATCGTTTGAGATAATTAAATATTTGTGATTTCTGATTATCGTTTTTGATAATCAGATATTTGTGAGATTTGATTATCATTTGAGATAATTAAATATTTGTGATTTGAAAATTCGATTATTGTTTTTGATAATTGAATATTTGCGATTTGAGATCTGATTATCGTTTTGATAATTAGGTTATTGCTAATTTTTCTGACTATAAGATTTTCTAGTCTCTAATTGATTCTAGATTATGTTGATTATATTGAATTGCTGTTTTCTACCTATCTCTGTTGATAGTTAGAGTTTGCTGATTTTAAAGTTCGTGTTTTCTACTTATCTGCAGGATAACTAGATATTTGCAGTTTTGCGATTTGCGAATTTTGTTTTCTAATTATCTTTGTTGATAATTAGATTTTGCTGTTTTCTAATTATCGTATCGATAATTAGATATTGGTGTTTTGTGATTTCTGAATTCTAATTGTCTAATTGATGATTGAGTATTGCTGATAATTGCGTTCATTCAGTTTAGCTGATAATAAAGGTCGGAGATAAATTAATGTTGACTTGTAATTTAAATTGGTTAATAATTGAATTTAAATACGAATTCATTTGAGCTTATTGATTCTTAGATGTTGAAATATGATTTATAACTTGATTTGATAAAAGTGATTAAATGAATATTCTCAATTTTAAAATTGAGATTGAATATTTAATATTTATTTAAATTTATAAGTTGGGAATTTAATAAATTGTTATTGAAAGGATTAAGTGAATACTTTCCAATTTGAATAGATTTAAAGTTAAATGTTGAAATATAAATGAAATTTATATTGTAAATGTTTGAATATATAAACTTAAATCTTTAAACTTTAAAATTGAAACGGTTAAACTCGAATTGATTTAAATTGAATTTTGGAATATAAAATGATTTGAATCGATTTGTGAAATTAGAGGAAATTAATTTTATTATATGAAGTATTTTAATATATATAAACTATTAAAAAAATTATTTTAATATATAATCTATTTTAATTTATAACTATTTTAATACATATATTATTTCAACATCTAAACCGTTATGATTTCAAAAGTGCTACGATTTCCAAAGTGTTAATTTCAAAAGTGTTATAATTTCCAAAGTGTTATGATTTCAAAAGTGCTATGATTTCGTAAGTGCTACAATTTTGAAGATGTTACGATTCTGAAGATGAATATTATTTAAAGTGAATAATAATATCGAATTGATATGGTTTTGAAATGAATATGATATTTTGATATGAAGTATGAAGTATGAACTATTTGAAATGAAATGACCACGGTGTGAAATAAGCGTTTGGTTGTTAAAGAGACCGGGATCAGATATTGTCATACTCTCTGTTAATACCGAAAACCACTTTAACAACTGTGTATGTGGTGGAGATTCCAGAATGAAGTAGGATGGTTTGGTAACGATTCTATATGGTATTTACGTAGCCCTGACTCCCGTGAGTCAGCTTGATGTGGCTAAAACAGGAGCCATGCCGGGCCAAGTGAGGCCATTCCTCCGATCAGACACATTTCTTTAATACCATTCTTTTGCTTTTGTGATTTGATTGGGTGCACCCTTTGATTTGGGAGTGTGTCATGAGGTGGGCGGTAGTAGCTGCTATGCGTTACCACCAGTCCGGATCCGCAAACGGTATATCTACCCTGGCATTGCCTCGCGTGCCTTGTCACATGCCCTATCGCGCCTTCTACGAGTTTGTTTTGTACCATATCTATGTGGTGTCCTCTGTGTAAACCACCAGTTTGGTGGAGCGTACGACATTGTATAGACTACGAGAATATATAAAATGTGTTAAAGGGGATATGGGTAACGCCTTAACGGTATTTTAATACTTTTAATTTACTGTAGACATATTATAATAGCGTATATTACCACATAGTAGATAGTTCCACGGATCCTTAGAGGATGGAAATCCCAACTATCCTTTAAGTTACTTGTATTTCAGTTGACATTTCACTTGAGTTGAATTTATTAAAATAAGAATCTTAATCCTGACTCGAGTGTTTTGTGTTTTACTTTACGCTCGGGTCACACTGAGTGTCACAGCATTTGAGACTCACCTTTGGAGTTGGAGCTTCACTTGAAGATCCATTTGTATCTATTCAACTTTCAGCTATCCAGTGGTTTTGTTCAGACTTGTCATCTGTTTGTATTCCAGACTACATTATATTTGAGATATCCTGTTGTATTTTATTTTATACTCTGTTGCTTATATAGTAGCTTCATGAACTACCATTTATCTTTTTCGCTGCTTATAGTTGTAATACTCTGTGTATGTGATTCTGTGATCGATTTATTTACTATATATGCTGAGTTTTTCCAAATATAAATTAACAATTTGTTGTTTTGAGCAATTCAAATCCGACATGTGCAGATGCGAATGGTTCGAAATACCAGGTCGTTACAGTTGGTATCAGAGCTCTGGTTTAGGAAAAACTTAGCATATAAAGTAAAAATTAATTACAGAATCACCTTCGTTCGAGCTTGAATTTCTCCCCTTTGATTCGAATTTCCTTTGAATCTCGGAAATTTCCCTTTTATTCTGAAATCCATTCTTGTCTATCCCTATTCGTGTCCTTCTTGATACTGGGGCATCCCATAACTCCACTTCTGTTCCAACAACCTTAGTATGATTTGTAAAGGGGTGAACTCCTTTACAACAAGCGTCGATTCACTGGAGATTTCCATTTCCTCGGTTTACGATACTGTTATTCCTTGCAAAAAATGAATCATTTCTCTAGTAGATGATCAGGGTATTTCCCTTGTAATCTTGACTCCACTCCGATAATCGGAGATTATCCTGATATTGGGTGAAGTCACTTCTCTTCCATCTAAGCGGGAAACTAAATTTCCATATTCAAATAGTTATCTCCTAGTAGTGAAATCATTAAATGCTAGTGTATGTTTTGAAACTTGGAAACAAAAGGGGTACTATTCTATATTCTATATTCTATAAATTTTTTATACATAAGATAATATTATAACATGTGCTGAATAAACAAAAAAAATACACAATGCAAGCAAATGTGCAAGTATATAATTCTTCAAGCTCAAAGTTATTAAGATACGGAGCATAAAACTATGCACTTGATGACTTCTGCGTTAGAGATTTTCAAATAGCTTGCTGCTCTAATTTTTAGAGATTTAATATACAATATGCATAAACTAGCCTCAACCATCGGTTTAGCATTCCCGTTGACAAAAAATGAACACCAAGTCTAACTATTTGTCCAATCTTTTGGGAAAATGTAGGATCTTGTTGAATTAACTAACATTAAAACAAATGGAATATATAAAGATCATAAAAACTAGGGTACTAAGCACTGTAATATTGTGAGAGGTCAAAGCACAACCATGTCTATTTTTCTAAGATGCAATAGCTTAATCAATAGCGTGTACTCTGAAATTGTAAAAAAGAACTTATGTCTCTCTAATGATAGGCAAGCATGAATCAACCTGCAAGAGGAATAATTAGATATAGTTATATCCATGAAATGTGCCTGAATAATTATTCTTGGTCAAAACACCGAAACATATTTTTTATTCAACAATAATGCATTACTTCTAAAATAAACTAGTATTATACTTGCCTACTGAAACAAACCAAAAGTATATAAAATTGTTATGCACTAAACAAACATAGCCTTGAACTAATGGGACAAACAGTGGAACTAGAAGCACATACGGTGGAAGATCTTAGCTGATTATCTGCACTATCATCATCCCTCCAAATCCTTCTACGATCAGTCGCATCAAATTATGCCACTCTTAGCTGATTATCAACACTATCACCTGCATGCTCAAAGATCTTATACATAGTCAGATAAAAATCACTTAAAATTAACAATTTAAGAGATTCCAGCTTCTACGGTTGAAGAAAAGGCAGCATCAGATAGTCACCTGAATAAACCACTAATTGGTTGTGCAAACCGTTCGACAAGTTCAACACAATGCAATGCTATTTCAGTTTTATAGTGACTGTCGCTGATGCTTATCATGTAATCAATCATTCGATCAATAATAACCTCAGCATTAGCTGACTTAGTCATCTTATATTGGTATTGTGACACAATCCATTTAAACGAGAATATAGTATTTTGCTGGGAGATACAGTTTTTAAGAACAAGGAAGAGCTATAGGTCGTTGTTTTTTATATTGTTATAGGAAAAGTCCCTGTAGAAATGAATATGTAAATTTGGTACCTATTTTTGAAAAATAGAAAATGCAAGGTGCCATGCTCTTTTCTGACAGAAAATGCGAAGTAATTTGCACTTTTCTGATTTTGATTTTTTTTTGAAATCTTTGAAATTTTTGAAAAGTGCAAGTTAACTAGCATTTTCCATCAGGAAAGCGCAAGCTAGTTTGCGCTTTTCGATTTTGATTTTTTTTTTGAAAATTTTGAAAAGCGCAAGTTAACTTATGCTTTCTATCACGAAAGCACAAGCTAGTTTACGCTTTCTGATTTTGAAATTTTTTTGCTGAAAATTTTGAAAATTTTGAGATTATCAGGAAAGCGCAAGCTAGTATGCGCTTTCTGATTTAGAAAAAATAGGGATGTGATTTACATAGTCATTGCTACATGGACTTTTCTTGTAACAACATCATAAATAAAGACCTTCTGTGCAAAGCCCATTTTAAGAATGTTGTACTGCTCCAATGTTTTAAGGAGAAATGAATGTTTCAGAGCCAGCTATACATTGATTAATGCTTTTATTCAGATATATTTATATATTTATTGGTATTCGACATTTTTTGGTAACCGAAGTGTTGGAATTAATAAATTGCACGACATATAACAAGATATTGACTTAATTAAGATAAATACTTACAGTTGATCCATTATGTTACATATACAATAATGACTTTGGTGGTAAATTTATTATTCTCTATACTTTGCATAGTTAACTCATGTGATTTGAAGACGTAATAACCCATCTTAGGTTTTGTTTATTTTATGTAAGATAGTAAAATAGTGAGATAAAATGTGCGCTTCTAAAGAAAAATAATAATTTGTAGCCTCCTTGAAACTTTATTACATTAATAGGATTTCTTCTAGAAAGGATGTTGGAAGTTGAATCAAACAAAATCGAATGGTTAGTAGCCGTTGAGTTGATTAAATACTCATTGTCATGTGTGTGTACACACACACACTCTAATTCTAGTGACTATATTACTAAAAAAATCCAATGACCATACAACAATTAAGTGGAGGTTCTCAAATTAGTTATATCTGAATCTTTTGTCATCTACACTTAGAATTAAATCGGTAAAAAAAGAATGTTCCAATTCATTCATTTACTAGAGAGGAGATTTTGTTCTGTTTATATATTGTTCTCTACATAAATATATTGAACTAAAATAAAGAGCAAATCGATTACCACATAAACGGGAATTAAATTCTGAAATTAAATAACCATGTTCCTTCTATCAAAATCGAAAGATTCATTAGGTAAATGAAAAAATTTGAAAACACTTAATTGACTGGTTGACTTATTTTATATTTAGTTTTGAATCTTGTATATATACATACTCTTTTTATTACATGTATCTCACCGGACTATCAATATACAATTTCACAACAATATTAGTCAATGGCATCGGTCTTATCCAATCATCTTTGATTTAGCCATCAATCTGCTCTAACCAAACTTCTAGAAATGCAACTTCATCACCTCAATTTTTTTCTACAACAACCACCTTACCAGAGAAAATACTATATTCCCTTTATGACCATATCATTTTATTTTTTTGAAAACTAATATATTACATCTTTTGTATGTCAATCACTCATTGATGCTGGTTTTACACATCTATGAGTAATTATTTGTTATGGATTGTAAAATTATTGTCAGACAATATTATCTTTTCATAGTAAATATGATTGCCTTTCATTGTGACATAACATTCCACTCTTAATGGCTCAGTGCATGTCCCTTTTGCCTTGCAGTTACCAAGATATATTCGCAACATTTAAACTTATAGTCATGAATACATAATAGTTAAGCTATATCAATACAAGAAGTGCTCTGATTAATCATGCTACATTTATGAAAATGATTTGAAATTGCACCACTAACCGAGTAATTCACTGCATGTATTTGGCTCCTTCAACTTCGAAGTCCATTAAATGAAATTCCAATTTGATAAATACTCAGCTAATTTACAAGTGGAAGTTTTTCAACATTAAAGGAAGATCTCACCTAACCTTAAGTGTTCATTTTAGTCAGTGCCAGCCCAAAAGATTGGTTGCCCAAGCCTATGTTTCAATTCAAACGTGCAACGTATTTCAGTTTCAAAAGGAAATAAAAATAAAACCTAAATTGTTAGCCCATACCAGATTTGAACCCGCAACACCTAACTCGGTTTCAATCTATTTACCATTAAATTACACATCAACTGACAGATCATTATTTTTATAATTCTTATATTAACTGTTTATTACTCCAAAAAAGTCTATTTTGTTGCCCCGACCCAGTGGGCTGCCCCAGTCCTAGGGCTTGGTGGGCTGTCCTTTAGGCCAGGCCTAATTTTAGTTAAGGATTCACCATATATGTCCTTGTATTTTCAATATTGCATATACCATGATTGACTTTTGACTACTAATAGTATTATATTCTACAAAACACAACTTTTGGGAATCGTAAAATAGACCTTTTTTCTCATATTGGGCAAGAAGGTTAACATTAACTTACACCACATCCTTCAAGCCTAGCAAAAGAGGAAAATAACCCAAGGGGATATTTAATAGGAAATTCACAAATCGTTGGACATGTTATCCATCCACTATAAGGATATATTGTGTATAGCGATGGCAAATGGCCGTCAGGGGCCGTCGCAAAGCGACGATAAATTACGTAGCATTTTATGTGATCGAAAGAAGAAAAGGCGACGACTTCATCATTAATTTTTCGACGGTTAGGGATGACATATTGGACACGTGACATGAAATGAATGAACCAATTTGATGTCGCTAGCCATCACTGACCTGTACCAATTGGCCATCGCTAGCCTGTGTCAATAAGCCGTCGCTAGCCGACGCTAATCTGGGTATTCTGTTTTACATAACAACTGCTATTTTGGTCGTCCAACCGCACATATATATTCATCTCTCTATCCAGTTCATATACAACATATATAAACCCAATTTCACAATTATAACCATTGCATAAATTGCATAATCTCATACATATCACACATAAGCAAGTTTATATCGCAAAAATCAATATTTACATCAATATTCCATCAAACAAGACAACCATACTTACAAATCCTCATGTCCATCAAACAAAACGAACATCAAACATCCACAAATCCATCAAACATTCACAAACAACACAATCTCAAACAAGTATCAAATCCATCAACACATAAGTACAAAACAGAACAATCAAAATTCATCACAAACACAACCATATCTACTCATCATCATTATTTCCCGACCCACCCTTAGGAAATGACCCGTGCTCTGCAAAATATGCTGCAATTCGCTCATCTAGCAGCATCATCAATCCTCCGGTAGGAATCCGATCATTCAACTCTGCTATCTGCTGTTTGAGCTAGGTTATCTCCTCTTTAGCCCGTGATTTCCTATAATTGGCCTGGGCATCCTCGTCTATAAATTAGTTAATAGCTAGTTATAATTTCGGCTTAATATTAAATAAAATTTATATATTAGTTAATGAAGCAGTTAAACTCAATAAACCTTACCTCCTGATTGTCGTAACCATATCGCCTATTTTTCGTGGGCGGGTAGGTCATGGCATCGAAAATTATGCCCTTATCAGTGGTCAACTCCTCTCGATCGGTGGACTGCATCACTCGAGCTCGATCCGTTTCAAATCTTTCCTACGACTAGGAACAGAATTTTACCACAATAAATATTCAATTTACAACTTATGTAATGAGAAATAAAAGAAAAAAATTAAGCATGTTTACCATTACGGCTTAAGATTTAGGGTCCATTTAAGTATACGACACCGAGCCATCATCGTTGGTGTGCTCGATGGCATGAGTCCGTGTGAAGACCTCTACATATGTAGGCTCACATTGCATCTCCTTAACCTGAAATTATATATGAATAAACAATGTATATATGATTAAATAATGTAATAAATATTTTATAATTTCAATTTATAAATTTACCAGTTCCTTTCGATATTGTTGGAAAGATATTGAACCGCCGCGGTGTACAATAGGATTTTTATTCCTGTTTGCCAAGTTCCACATGGTAATTTCCTATAAATTAATATATGAATGACTAAATTAATGCAATTATTATATGAACTTTAAACAAATTATAATAACAATATGAAATTAGATAACTAACTTTCACGGTAGGACTATCCTAGTGCTGCAGAAATTCCGTCCAAACATTAGTTCTCATCCAATCGGGTTTTTTATTCTTTTTTTTTGCACCTGAGAGGGTGGCTCTGTAATTTTTCTCAACTTTTGGTTCCAGTGATTCCTTAATTTATCTTTATCCGCCTCTTCAACATCCACTGCAGCCTACATATTGAAATTAAATTGAATTATATATAATATATTAATTTTCAAATGAATTATAAATTTATACTTACCATCACGTCGGCCCATATGGCATTCTTAATATGCACTTGGATATCATTCCAATACAGCCAATATCCCGACATCCGACTCATGAACGCTTTCCTAGAGACGGTCTGAATATAGTCGGAAGGCTCTAGCTCAAAACCCCTATATTAATTTTGATGTAGACATTTAATAAATTTTAAATAATATACATGTAGTAAATATTAATGACGCTGTAATAAATTTGATACTTACCCTCCATTCTTCGGAATAACGACCGCGCTTGGACGTAAATCTGTCGTGTCGCCGGCACCCTCATCAACAGTAAGAGAAGGAAAAGCCTGAGATCTGGAAGATCTTCTTTCAGATATATCTGCCACAAACATACCATTTCATATAATGGAAAAACATATCATTTTTTATTAGAAAACATGTTTGATTAATAATCACATAAAACTTCCGCTAAAACTACAAAAATGGAACAAGATCTCCTGAATACATATATAGAATTAATAAAATAGAATAATACATTGCTCACAACATAGTCATCATTATTAATAACAGTGGAAACTTGAAATATTAATTACATAACATGCGGTACAGATATTCAGAATAATAAGTCTTCGTCGTTTTTTGATTCAGACTCAATCTTTTACTTTATATCATATTCCTCTGTACTCTTAAATGCTTCTATTAAAACATTTGATTCAACAATCAAAGACCCTAAATCAGTATAATCATCAGTTATTATTATTTCATTATTTGGCTTAAGATCTGCTTGATATGCTGCTTCGTTCGGAATATTATTTTCGTCAAACATAAATCTTGCCTTTGTTTTCAAAACAGCCAACCAATCTGCTTTATCTCTTTTTAGGGATGGATACAGAGCAAAATAAACTTATAATGCTTGCTTGGCTAATACGAAAGGATCATACTTATAATAATGTGAGGTATGCTTTATTTCAATAAGCTTATAATCTTTGTGCACGTTGATTACAAAACCAAGAACATTACTGAACCAATTGCATTTGAATAAAAAAAACTTTTTCTTTAAGTCGTATAAAATATGTCAATTCTAAAACCAGTGTTAAGACACCATAAAAATCTTTTATATGCGTATCTGGATCATCACTACCTTTGACAAATACACCGCTGTTATAGGTTAATTTTTTAGCACCATATTCCTTGTTGTTGAATTTAAATCCATGGATGAAGAATATTGGATAAGTCTTGACATTTCTTTTTGGTCCTAGCACAAGATATTTAAATCCTTCATCAACAACACAATTTCTTGGATCATAAACATAGTTTGAAAACTAATTAGCAAATTCTTTACTGAGATCGCCAAGTGGATGTTGTGATTCGTAAATGCTGCAAATATATATAATATGTTCCATTATAATTAATATGTAAGTATAATTGAAATAAATATGAATTTACTATTACCTAACAAATGGTGCAACATTAGCACAATTAAGAAGAACATATGTGTGTGCTATATGGTAATCTCTATCATCTAACCATATTTTCATACATTTTCCAATAGGTCGGCAATGTTGTCTAAAATAGATAACATTGTTTAAGAAGAATTTTGTTCAATGGCTTCATCATTACGAGGAACACTTACAAATGATAAGTTCACATGGTCACTGAAGTAACGAGAGAAAAAGAATGAAGCTTCTTCTTCAAGATATGATTTGCAAATCGAACCTTCAACTCATGCCCTTTGTCTAAGTTTTTTCTTCAAATGATTCAAGTACCTATTGCAAAATTAATTCAATTTAAATTTACTTATGTAAACCTGAATTTTATTTAAATTTTAAATTAAAATTAATATTACAAATATTCAGTATTACCTCTCAAATGGATACATCCATATTGCACAGGACCTTGAAAAGTGCTTCGGATGGAAGATGAATACGTAAATGCTCCATTACTTAAAGAATCCTAGAGGAAATATTTTCTCTAGTTTGCAGAGCAGAATAGGGATATTATTTTCAAGTTTACGTATATGGTCGACTTTTAACGTCGTCAAACAAAGATGTTTATAAAACAAACTTAATTCTGTTATAGCACTCCATACTTTTACGAGCAACAGTTCTTTGAAAACCACGGATAATAAATTTTCCATCATGAGATGACAATCGTGATTTTTCATCCCACTCAATTTATTGTTTTTAAAGTCAACACATCTATGGAGATTAGAAGAAATCCCATCAGGACATCTTAGTCCTTCCACCCACTTTCACACGAGTTTTACTTGCTTGTTGTCTAGCTCATAGCATGCTTTGAGTTTTTTATATTGTCGTTGCACTTCATATGAAGTTCAGGACATTTAAAAAAGTGTTCTATATCACGTCTTGAATTCAGATCATCCTTAGTTTTCCCCTTAACATTCAAAATTGTATTAAACACTTTATCATACATGTTTTTTCCGTCGTGCATCACGTAAATATTATGTCGAAGTAAGATATCTTTCCAATAAGGTAACTTCCAAAATATACTTTGTTTGGACCGATTGTGAATTATCGACTTACTTGGAATTTTAGTCTGTACTCCAACTTCATGTATCTTTGGATAATCCTTTACAATTTCATATATTTCTTTACTTGACCAAATCGTTAGTGGTCGCATAGTCTCTGCTCTGTTAGCTGTAATTTTTTTATCTCTTCTCAAAGGATGATTAATATGGAGAAAATACCAATAACAATTAAACCATGAAATTTTCTTCCCATGCGGTAAAGAAAATGCTCGTGCATCTTCCATGCAGTAAGGACAAGCTAGACGACCCACCGTACTCCAACCTGAAAGCATTGCATACGCAGGAAAATCACTAATAGTACATAACAAAGAACTGAACATATGAAAATTCTTTTTTTCGAAATATCACATGTTTCAACTCCTTCATGTCACAATATTTTCAACTCTTCTATCAATGGTTGTGAATAAACATCGATTCCTTGTGTCGGATCATCAGGGCCAGGAACGACAATAGTGAGAAATGTATATGAAGTTTTCATCACATCCATGGAGGTAAATTATAAGGTGTAACGATAACAGACCAAGATGAATATTTACTACCAAATTGAGAGAATGGTGAAAATTCATCCGTACATAAACCAAGTCTGACATTAGGGCTCTCTACAGCAAATGCAGGATAAGTCTTATCGAAATGTTTCCATACTTCTCCATCAGATGGATGTGTCAAAGTTCTCTCTTCCTACACACTGTA
Source organism: Allium fistulosum (assembly GCA_030737815.1). NCBI lineage: Eukaryota > Viridiplantae > Streptophyta > Magnoliopsida > Asparagales > Amaryllidaceae > Allium > Allium fistulosum. Next base: position 179,938,012 of record CM060903.1, read on the forward strand.
TCATTGCATATGACATGTCATAGCAGAAGATGCATATAACCTTTGAAGTCTAGGAGTGATGGTAAATAATAAGTTCTCTTATATGAAACTTCCTTTCCTTTCTTTTTTCTTGGTTTGTATCTTTCCTCATTACATATCTTGCATTTCGAAAGGTTAATGTCATCTTCCCAATACAACATGAAATCATTTATACATGTATCTATTTTTTGGTACGGCGGACCGAAAGCGGACATAAGTTTTTTAACTTCATAATGACTATCGCACATCAAATTATTGAGTGACATATGTTATTTTATAGCTTGTACAACTGATGTAAATCCAGCTTATGTAAAGTTGAATTTTGATTTCATAGTAATGTATTTAGCAATCACTGATAACTCGGTTCCACTTTTACAACCATCCCACAATGGCCTTTTAGTAGCATTCAATAAATCATATATTCTTTTCGCTTTCATGGTCGATTCTTCTTCGACATTTACGTCCTCATTGTCAACTTGAATGGCAGGAACATTGATCGTGCTGCATATTCTACTATATCTCCTATTGGATTTGCCATAACATAATCGTCCTTTGACACTACAAGATCATATGTAGGTGCAACAAGTTCTCCACGACAATCCCACGAGTAATAATTTGACACAAAACCAGCTTTATACAAATGTACTTTAACTATATCTAGTTTTCAATGCTTCAAATGTTTGCATTTACTATAAGGGCAACGAATTTCTTCGTTATTTCGATTATTAGATTTAGCGAATCCAATAAATTCATGTACACCATTGTAAAATGTTTCTTCATTGAACCTTTTATACCAGTTCTGACTTCATACATCCAAGTTTGATCGAGAGAATAATCGAACATTTTTCCTGACTTAAAAATATATATTAGATATTTCGACAACATTTCACTTCTTTTTGAAATAAATTAAATCCTTTCAGGATTAAAGACTTTAATTTTGATAGCACTTCACCTTTTTCTCTTGTACGCATAACTTTGCATCCAAGGAGTGTGTTGTTATTGTATTTTCTAAAATAAATTAAAACCTTTTGGAACTAAAGGCTTTAATTTGTTGTTGTTGTATTTGTTAAATAATATGTAACGCTTATTTTCGATTAAACATTCTATTCATTTCCTAATTTTGTAGAAAATTTATTTTAGTAGAATATTTGTTTCAAAAGAAATTAATTATTTCAAACTACTTCCAAAAATACACAAATTACTATTTTAATAACTACAAGTTAAATCTAAACCATATTTTATAATTCATTCCGCTATTTAAATATTTTATTAACTAAATTTGAAACTTTAAAACATATTTTAATACTCATTTAACTATTTAAATTTTTAATTTAACTATTTTGTAAACTAAAATTTAAAGTTTACACTTATAATAAATTAAAGTAACTTTATTTTATACTAACCACTAACACTTATAATCAACACACACTAATTAATCAAAATAAATAAATTATGTTTAACAGTACCAATCAATAAGCATATTAATCAATAATTATACACTAATTTTCACGTAAACTATAACAAACATTGTTCTAAACTATAACAACATTCTCGTAAACTAATCTATAAGAATAATAATCAATAATTATACACTAATTTTTGGATTTTAAATCAACCCTAATTTTTAATTACAAATTAAACAATCAGAACACTAATTAATATCCCTAAATCAACTAATATACTATTTTCATCAACCAATATGCAATAATCATAAAAAAAAGAATTTTTTTTAAATCTATACTTAACTAAATATCAAAATTCTTCTTCTTTCAAAAATGGGGACCCTCCCAAATTCTTCTTTCTTTCCCGCTGAACCATCCCATCCATCATCCTCTCTGCAACCTAGTCCTTCTTCCCATTTACTTGTTCCACCCTCTGCTGCTTTCCATGCTTCCCAGTCAATTCCTCTACCTTCTACCATCCCTCCTGTCAGAACCCATCCTGTCTCTGCCTCCATGGCAAATTCTTCTTCTTCCAAGACCTCTGCCCTGAATCTTTCTACTCCTCCTTTGCTACCCCTTCCTCAAACCCAACTAGCTTGGAATTCTCTTTTCAAAGTGAAACCCATTAATGCTGGGAAATATGTTCCTCGTGACTTACAACTTGACTACAACGGTGATGCTTTAGTTCCACCTGCTGATGTAGTGAAAGCAGGTAACTCTATGTGGAAAGAATACTTGGTTGGATTTTTTCTTGATAACCCACTACCATACACGACTGTATTGTACTATCTTAAAAAAGCATGGAAATTACGTGGATCCATATCTGTTAAATCAGATGGTTTCTTGTTCAAGTTCTCTAACGAAGATGATAAGACTAGAATTTCTGAGTCTGATCCGGTGGTGATGAGGAACAAACTATTCATTGTAAAGCCATGGGATGAAAATGTAGGCAATAGCTGTAGTAGCATCAAAGCAGTTCCAGTTTGGATTAAGTTATCTAACATTCCTTTGTATGCATGGTCTCCATTGGGAATAAACTAGTTAGCAACAAGGATTGGCAAACTTCTTTGTATGGATGCTTCAACTGAAAAATTTGAACGAATCTCTTTTGCCAAATGCTTAGTTGAAGTCACTCCCTAGAATGAATTATCAGAATGCTTCACAGTTAAACTGCCTGATGGGACAGATCAGGTTGTTAAAGTTGATTACTTGTGGAAGCCGGAAATTTGCACTATATGTAAGGAGTTTGGGCATTTGGTAAGTACTTGTAAGAAATCTGTAATTGAAGAGAATGATAAACAATGTGAAACTATCGATCATCAGGAAATTGGTGATGTGAACCATGACAGGGTGAGGAAGGGGAAATACTCTGACAAACAAGATAAAGTGAAGCAAGTCTGGCAAAAAGTCATAGAAATAAAGGAAAAAAAAAGACTTAAGTAAGGATCTGGAGGACATATCAAAGAAAATGATAGGAACATAGGATAAAACTGATCATGGTGTAAATGAGGAAACCAGATCTGCAACTACCGTTCACAATGAAAATCATAAAGTTGATCAAACATGTACTGTTATAACTCACAATAAATATAATGTTTTGCAAAATGATGTGAATGGGCATGACTTTTTGGAAATTATAGAGGAGGAGGAAGGGGAAATTACTTCTGAGGTAAATAGTATAGAAATATGTAAGGAAACTCCCCTGAATAATACAAAATCTGTTGATGGTAATGCAACTGATAATAAACTACCATACTTGAAAGTTGATGAGCAACACATACATAATAATGTTACTTCCTTTTGTGGCAAAAGCAAGGAAATTGGTAGTGGCATTGCTGAAGTGCATACTCAAGAAGATACACTGGTAACATAACTTGACAAAACTTGGTGTAAAGCTTTTGAAACCAGTATATCACAACTAATTACTTCTATGTACAAGTCTGATGATGATTCTCAACCTCATGACCCACCTCAATACAACTTCTCCATTGACTTGCCAGGATGGCCTTCAAGTATCTCTTTCCCTCTTCCACAATCTATTCCATCTTAAGTTCCTTCCTCCTCCCATTCAACTGCTCATCTTTCCTCACCTCATCCTCTTCCTTGTAGGGAAATTGAAACAAGATCTCTTTCTGCTAAGAGAAGAAATAACACCTCCAAACAACAATAATTATTTTATGTATAAAAAAATGCTGCCTGGAATCTCAGAGGTGCGCATAGTAACATTAAACTTGATCAGGTTAAAAGTATCATTTCTACTTATGATATTTGTCTTATTGGATTGCTTGAAAATAAGCTTAATCTTTCGTTATCCATCAAAGCTGCTGCTTACATTAATCCTGCATGGGATTACCATCACAATCTTGAAACAGCTTCATATGGTCGAATCCTTATTATCTATGATCCTGCAGTTATTACTCTATCCCCAATTCTAACTACTAGACAATACATTCACTTTCATGTCCATGAAACTCAAACCCAATCCTCCTTCTACATCACCTTTGTTTATGCTAACAACTCTGTCCCTTCTAGGAATTCTTTCTTCAACTCCTTGCCTCCTTTAAGACAATCTTCTCACCCCTGGGTGGTTTTAGGTGATTTCAACTCTTGCTTTGACCTAACTGACAAATGTGGTGGTAATCCTCTTAGTCCTGGAGACATAGCACCTTTCAATCTAGCTATTGTTGAGTCTGACTTAATTCTAGTTAATAAGTCAGGAGCTCAGTACTCTTGGAACAATAGAAGTTGTAGTGGAGTACGCACTTTCACGACAATTGATCATGCTTTCAGCAACATCCAAGCCCTCACCCGTTGGCCTTCCTTGTCTGTCTTCCTTCCTTATCCCATAATGTCTGATCATTCTCCTTTGATTTTAACTCTGGGTCACCATTTACGAAAGGAAAAGAGAAGTTTCAAATTTTTTAATGCTTGGCTCAAGCATGACCACTTTCTTGCCTTAGTTTCTCATGTTAACTCTGAATTTTTTTGCTTTGGTAACCCCATGTATAAGTTTTGCAGGAAATTGAAAAGAATCAAACAGGAGATCAAATTGTGGGCTTCTACCACCTTTGGATCTGGTAGTTTGCTTTCAACAACTCTTAAGGAACAATTGAAGAATCAACAGGATTATATGATGGAGCATCCCCTTGATGTGCATGCTGCTGCTGCTGTTGAAGGCAAATTATACAATGATGTTAACAATGCTCTTAGCTTGGAAGCTAATATGAAGAGGCAACAATTGCATAATAAATGGATTGTTGAAGGAGATAAGAACACTAAGTTTTTCCACGATTCATTAAAGGTCAAGCATGCTAGAGACAATATTTTTAGTATTTATGATGAGCACGGTACCCGTTTTTCTACTGCTGAGTCTGTTGATCAGGCCTTTGTAGATTACTTCTCTTCTCTACTTGGAAATTCAAATGGTTTCACTCCTGATCTAGAACAAATCTCAACTCTTGCTCTGCCCTGCATATCAAGTCATGAAGCTCAATCTCTTATTAGGCCTGTAACTGACGCGGAAATAAAAGCAACTCTTTTTGCTATGAATAAGCAATCATCTGGAGGCCCTGATGGCCTTAATGTGACCTTCTTTACAGCAACGTGGAGTGTTCTTGGCCATGATTTCTGTCAGGCAATCCACAATTTCTTCTCTAAATGCAAGTTACTCGGGGAAGTTAATTGTACTAATATTGCGCTAGTCCCTAAAGTCTCTCCTCCAACATGTGTCTCCTCCTTCAGGCCTATCTCTTGTTGTAATGTAATATATAAATGTATCACTAAAATTTTTGCTTCCCGTCTGGTCAGTGTAATGCCTACCATTGTCTCCATGAATCAAGCTGCCTTCATACCATCCAGAAATATACTTGATAATGTGCTTCTAGCTCAAGAGTTGCTAAAAGGTTATAGTAGAGCCAAAGTGACCCCTTCTGCTGCTATTAAAATTGATATATCTAAAGCCTATGATTCTATTCATTGGGCATCAATTGTTAGGATTATGGCAGTTATGGGGTTTCCCAAATTTTTTGTGTCTTGGATATATGTATGCATTTCCACTCCAACCTTCTCAGTTGTTTTAAATGGCAGACCTGTAGGATTTTTCAGAAGTAGCAAAGGCATTCGGCAAGGTGATCCTATATCATCTTACTTATTTTTGTTGGTTATGGAGGTGTTTACTGTTATTCTTAAATCTAGATACACTCAGAAGATAATTAAGTACCATCCTAAGTGCTCTTCACTTCAAATAAATTCTATATGTTTGCTGATGATGTTATGTTGTTTACAAAGCCTGAATTTCCCTCTTTGACTGGTATAATAGAGGCTCTGCAGTCCTTCTACTGTATGACAGACCTTTCAATTAATAAAGCAAAATCTTCCATGTTAATTGCTGGAGTTAGTGGTATTCAGGCAGCTTCTCTTTATCAACACATTGGTTTCACTTGCATGGATAATGATATGAGGTATCTAGGTCTTCCCTTAATCTCTAAAAGAATTACAAATGCTGACTGTATTCCATTATACAATAAAATTTCATCTGTTATGACTGCTTGGGCTAATAGGCAATTGACTCAAAGTGGAAGACTAGTCCTAATTAAAACTGCTATTTTTTCCTCTTTAATCTACTAGGCATGAACCTTAATCCTCCCAACTAAGCTGTTGCAACTAGTTAGGTCTGCAATGAATAGATATTTTTGGTCAGGCAGTATTCACAATAGGAAGCTAATGCCTTGCTCATTTACAAAATTTGAAACTCCCCTGAGACTGGGTGGGCTTGGTGTTATTAATGCTAGGAAGTGGAACTATGCAGCAATAAGTACACATTTTGATGACCTCATCAACAAGAGAGGAAGCTTATGGGTTAATTGGATATGGCAACATTGCATAAAGACTAAATACTTTTGGTGTATGGATATACCACAAAACAGCAGCTAGATCTGGAGAAATATCCTTAAGTTAAGAGAGGTATATCTCCCAATGATACAATATCATTTTGTTGCTAACTCTGTTGTTAGCTTCTGGCATGAACCATGGTCTAGCAAAGGAATAATTTTATCAAGGGTGTGTGATTATCATCAGATACAGCAATCTGGAATACACTATGATGCAAAAGCAAATGAATATGTGCATGAAGGGAAATTGCAACTGCCATTTAGTAGTAATCAACTGCTCAGGCAGTTGTGGAGTGAGATTCAAGTCAACTACTGCTCTGCACATCATCTGGATTCTGTCACATGGAATATGAAGCCTCATACTGTTAAGGGTGTGTACAATTTTGTTACTGATTATGCCCCTCTGCCTGCCTCCAGGTGGACCTCTATAATCTGGTCCAATGACTCTGTGCCTTCTGACAACTTGATATTGTGGAAAGTTATAAATCAAGCTCTCCTCACCAGAAGTAATTTGATCAAATTTGGTCGGGCTTGCTCCCCTTTATGTCTATTTTGTGAGTTGCATGAGGAGACTACTGAACACTTGTTCTTTGACTGCCCTGCTCTCAAAACCTTGTTGAACAAAATTAGTGGCATTACTGGTTATAATCTATCAAGTGGTAGTTCTAGCATGGTGTGGAGTATTATTTACAAAGCAACTAGATGGAGAAAAGATAGGCCTAGAGTATTAGCAGTATGTTTAAAAATATACCTGAGGGTTATATGGAAGGAAAGGAATGCAATTGTTTTTGAAAAACAAAGGAAGAAGATTGATATTCTATGGCATGAAGTTAAGATAGGCACCCTCAAGCAATTGAGGAATGGCAACAGAGTTTATCCTGACAATATTATGCTTGGTTGGGTTTGATTCTTGTTGCTTTGTCAATTGTTTTTTATTTATTTTCTTTGCTCTATTTCTTTTTTGCTTCGAATTGTATTCTTTTATTGTGTTGCAATAAAACTGGTAGGGGTCCAGTCAACCTCGCTGGCTTTGCCAAAAAAAATGCAATAATCATAAATTTCAAATCCATAACTATACTAATTAGCCCTAAATCCAAAATTAGGGTTTTAATATTACCTCAATTAAGATGAAATTGGAGAGAATGGTGATTCCGACGAGCTCTGGAGGCCTTAGGCGAAGTCACGGCAGGCGGCGGCGGTCGAGGGGGGGCGTCGACGGCTGACTAGGGTTTTCCCTTCTTACTGCATGCATGAGTTTTGGTGGGAAGCTGCAAATAATGAGAAAGTCGTGCATTTTTTGATTTGTATACTCCATATTCCGTCGACTAGCAACGACTAGCGATGGCGGGTGAATTATATATTTTTTACGTTTTCTTATCCATTCTACGCTTTAAAAAACTATTTAAATATACTAATTTAATTCCTAAAAAAACAAGATATTTTAGCACAACCATGCAATGTAACGATTGTTCTGATCGGTTAAATTAGTATTTTCGATTATCTGTTTTGGCGTAATTCAAATATTTAACGTTATTGAAAATCTAACTTACAAGACCAATCTATGCGACTTTTAGTCGGTTCATTAAGCAACTTCAATAAAGTTGATTCAGTGTAAAAAATTTACAAATTAAAATATTGTTTAAATAGTTGGGTAATTAATTATGAATTTTTAACTCTATTTAGCATGATAAATTTATGTAAAATAAAATAATCGATAAAAAATTAAATTTATTGGATCTTATGTCGATCTAAAGTATAGTTGACCTATTTCCAGAAGATGATGAAAAAACAAACAATTGTAGGCTGTCCATCTTGAATTTTAAATTTATAGCCGTTCATCCATATTCGAACTAAAAATCCTTCATTCGAAGGCCAGACGGCCTAGGAACGAAACCAAATTCGAACCGCTGATGCTTGGTAATGTGTTAATCCAATATGTACGATTGAATTCGTAAAAAATGGCCCAAAAAAATTTAACCACGAAACAGGTCATTTATAAGTGTTAAACAACTCTCGAGGAAATGACCTGTTTCGAGGTTAAATTTTTTTCGGCCATTTTTTTATGAATCCAATCATACGGATTGAATTAACGCATTACCAAGCATCGGTGGTTCAAATTTGGTCTCGTTCCAAAGTTGTCTAGCCTTCGAACAAAGGGTTTTTACAATATCGATGAACGACTATAAATTTAAAATTCAAGATCGACAGCTTACAGTTTTTTATTTTTTCATCATCTTCTGGAAATAGATTAACTATACTTTAGATCGACATAAGATCCAATAAATTTAATTTATGCCGATTATTTTATTTGATATAAGGTTATCATGCTAAATACAGTTAAAAATTCATAATTAATTAACCAACTGTTTAAAGAAATATTTTAATTTGTAAAAATATTACATTAAATCAACTTTATCGAAGTTGCCTAATGGACCGACTAAAAGTCGCATAGGTTTGTCATTCAAGTTAGATTTTCAATAACGTTAAATATTCGTATTACACGAAGACAGATCATCGAAAATACTAATTTAACCGATCAAAACAATTGTTACATTAAATAGTTGTGCTAAAATATCTTGTTTATTTTTAGAAATTAAACTAGTATTTTTAAACATTTTTTTAAAACACAATGGGAATTAAATAAATTAATTATTTAATTTGGTAAATAATAAAATGACTAGCCGTCGCCACATATTTGACGGGCCGTCGACGACCGTCTCCCCCTTCGGTCGCTAAATGTAGTATATCTCGTATACCACTTTGAACTCTACCACGTAACTGATACCTACAACTTTATAAGTCTATTAGAATTACCTAGTGACCAAATCATTTCGTGCGGTCATGAATAAATTGACTGTACAATAATTGAAGGTCACATATACACACATATATAAGAGGCAAAAAATAATTTGATGGGTTATGTAAAGCTGCATTGTACTTCTAAGTAATCAATCATGGCAAGCTGGTGCTGCTCAGCAATATCTGGATTTATTTTTATCAACCGAATATGCATCATGCCCATGTATTCAAGTTGTGACTATCAGTCTGTAAATAGGAAATGAAAAAGGAGATGAAAAAAATTCCAAATGCAACCAAATTACTGTATCAAAGTAGTTAAACAAATTTCTAGGGTCGAAAGCAAAAGTATTTTAGAACATAACTTCAACAATTTCGACTTTGCTATGGCAGCTGAGTCTAGTAACTTGGTGTTAGGATATATTAAAGAAACGCAACAAATGCATTCATATATTTATTTATATTTTAAGTAAGCAGATGGTAAGGAAGCCTAATGCATTCATATATTAAGATGTGTGTGTGTATTATCAAACCCGAAAATTATAGAAGACTTCGTCAACATTATCAACGATCTACTTCATGCATTGTTAGTTCTTTATTGCCAAAAGATGACCTTAGACATGATAGTTGGCCCAATACTTATGGTAACCTTAAAAACGTAAACTTACGTACCACTCAGTATAATATATTTGTCAGTAAGGTATAACATAACATCCACATAAGAGGTGTGTTATAGAATAATTCAACATCTTGAATTATAGCCAAGTTGCTACCACTGATCTAATAGATGTAAGGCTATAGCATACCTATTCATGTTTATTAGCACTGCTAATCTCCATCTAAGTATTTCAAATACATAACATGAAATATAGATATAAATTTATCGAAAGCAGCATCTTCATCAATATTAACTACATCCACTGAATCCAGAACTGCGTAAAACTAACTAGAAAAAGAAACAACTAATGTCCAAGACATAAGAACTGAAAAAACAAAAACACAGAATGTTATTGTTAAGTCATAGAGAATAAAGAAAGCAGCAATTTTTTTAATTAAGATGAATAAAGAATAAACACCAAAATCAGAATTATACAAGTAATATAACAAATAGTAAAATAATAAAATTATTAAATAAATTACAAAACATTTACCTTTTTAAAATTCAGAGCTCTTGTAGTTTAGTGTTAATGGTTTCAAATGAAATATAGTCAAAAATCAATATAACAACCATTTCAATTGAGATGGACAATGAATCATGGAAGTGACAATTAGGTTATTGAAAGTGTAAAACAATTAAACAAATCTTTCTCTTCTCCCTTCTTTGAGACAAGAAACTCACCCGTGGATAGTTATTGGTGACTTCAACTGCTCCTTCCTATTATCTCATAAGCAAGGTGGAAATCCCTTATATCTCCGTCAAATAAGACCCCTTAGCAGTACTATCTCCCAATCTAACCTTATTGAGATAGATTCTGTCGGTGCCCCCTTCACATGGAATAATTCTCGTAGACTTTCCCCGCGTACTTTCTCCAAAATTGATTTCTCCTTTTCGAATTTCATTGCTCTATCCAAATGGCCTAATTTGTTTAATCTCATCCCAATGCCTGGCTTATCGGATCACTCTCCCCAGATATTATCCTTTGGTGCTGCCATGAGAAAAAGAAATACAAATTTTAAATTTTTTAATGCTTGGGTTAACCACCCTGAATTTTTTCAAATTGTTAACAAGGCATGGTCAACTAAATTCTTTGGTAATCCTATGTTTATCTTGCAGTGCAAGCTGAAAGTTGTTAAAACTGAATTGAAAGCATGGGCATTGAGCAAGTTTGGTCTAGGCAATTTGGCGTCCTCCTCTCTCTCAAGCGAACTCCAACATGTTCAGGAGTCTATGTTGAGTGACACATCAAATAGTGAGCTGGCGGGAAAAGAGGCAACCTTATCCTCCCAACTTTTTTAGGAATTAAAGATTGAAGCTGATATGGTTAAACAGAAGTTGAGGCTTAAGTGGTTTAAGGATGGTGATAGAAACTCTGCTTTCTACCATTCCTCTCTAAGAGCCAAGCAGTCTAGAGAGTTAATCAGTACCTTTATTGATGAAAATGGTGAATACATTAATGACCCTAACCATATTGCTAATATGTTCCTTGATCATTTCAATAATATGCTTGGAAACTGTAATCAATTCTATCCATCGCTTGAGCTTCTGGATTCGATAAATATTCCCAGAATATTCTCTGAAGACAATGCCTTCCTCTGCTCTGCTACTTCTGACAGTGAAATTAAATCTGCCCTTTTTTCCCTGAATGCTAATTCCTCTGGTGGTCCTGATGGCTTCAATGCATATTACTTTACCACCTCCTGGGAAATTGTTGGCCAAACATTCTTGAAGGCTATTCATAATTTCTTTAACAAGTGCAAAATGATAGGGTCCGTCAATGCCACTAACATTTCCCTAATCCCTAAGGTGAAGAATGCATGTAGAGTTTCTGAATTCAGACCGATATCATGTTGTAACACCATATACAAGTGCATTTCGAAAATTATAGCTAATAGGCTCAAAATGGTACTTGATAGGGTCATTTCCTCCAACCAAGCTGCATTTCTAAAAGGTAGAAGCATTCTGGATAACGTTATGATGTCTCACGAATTGTTGAAGGGATATAACAACTCTCATGTTTCTCCCAGAGCTATGTTCAAGCTTGATATTTCAAAAGCATTTGACTCTCTGCATTGGGACTCTATAGTTAGAATCATGGGGTTAATGAATTTCCCTAAACATTTTGTTGCATGGATTCACTCCTGCATATCTACCCCTAGGTATTCGATAATGGTCAACAACTAATGTTGGATTTTTTAAGGAAAACAGGGCATTAGACAGGGCGACCCGATGTCTGCTTACTTATTTATTCTCGTGATGGAAATTCTCACACAAATTCTTATCCAACTCGTCAATGAAGGTAGTTTTTCGACTCATCCAAAATGTAAGATTCCCCTTGTCACTTCCTTAATGTTTGCTGATGACTTGGTTATTTTTTTCAAGCCTAATATGATGACTGTTAAATCTATCATGGCTGGTCTCGATAAATTTTACAAATTATCAGGCTTAGCCATTAATTTAACTAAATCTGATTTAATGATAGCTGGTGTTAACCCTGGCTTAATCTCTCAAATCACTACCTTCACCGCCATCTCGCATAGAGTTGAGACATCCATGTACCTTGGCATTCCTTTAGCAACTTCGAGAATTTCTTTTGCTCAGTGTATTCCCCTATATAACATAATTACTGCTAGACTTTCTATTTGGACTAACAAATTGCTTAGTCAAGCAGGTAGGCTCATGCTAATAAACTCCATTATCTTCGCCATGACTGTGTATTGGTCTCGTTCCTTCATCCTTCCTACCAAGTTAATCAAAATGATAAGGACTGCTATGTCAAACTTTTTCTGGCATGGATCAATTAATTCCAATAAGCTCTCCCCATGTGCCTTCTCCAATCTTGAAAGGCCAAAATCCAGAGGTGGTCTAGGAATTAAAAACATGCTTCTATGGAATCGTGCGGCAATGGTTTATCACATTGACAATCTTTTGAATCATAAAGACTATTTATGGGTGAATTGGTCATACAAATATATCATTGGCAACAAAAACTTCTGGACCATGGATATTCCTCAGTCATGTAGCTGGACATGGCGTAGTATACTCAAAATTAGATCTGATATTCTCCCATTTGCTAGAAGTAAAATTGGTTATAATGGTCGTATGTCTTTCTGGCATGACCCGTGGGTTAAGGATGGAACAATATTATGTCTCAGTCTTACGTTCAACCAACAATTGCAATCTGGTATTAGTCCTAATGCCCTGGCTCTGGACTATATTAATGATGGTAAAGTTGATCTCCCTTTTTCAAGCAATCTGAGTGTTAGACAACTATGGAATCAGTTGAGAGGTAGTTATGTTAATTTTTATCCTGAAGATGGTATATCTTGGTCTTGTTGCAATGACAGATTCATGATTGGTGCAATGTATAAGCAATTTGTTTGTGGCTCTAATACTGCTTTGCTCAGTTGGCATAAACGTATTTGGTTGAATCACAACACTGAAAGTCAGAACCTTATGTTATGGAAGATATTTGGTAATGCTTTAAAAACTAAAATTAAGCTGAGATAGAGAGGACTCACCATTGATACAACATGTAGCTTTTGCCATGCTGCGGATGAGGACACGCATCACCTTTTCTTCAACTGTTCTTATATTCATAGTTTATGGTGCTTAACAAATTCCTTCATATCTAGTAGGTGTGTAGCAAATGACAGTGAGGAAGAGTGGGATATCATATTCAAGGCAACTAGATGGAGAGGTGAATCAACCTACGTTTTGCTGTTCACGCTTAAGATATTCATTTCGTCGATATGGGAAGAGAGAAATGCTATAATTTTCTGTGCTAAAAGGAAATCTTATATTCAAATGCAAGACAATATCATTGGGAGATTGAAGTTTGGTATTGCTGCTTCAAGTCATCGGTTTGAACCTAGGTTCCTGTCTGCCCTATCCAGATCCTAGTGGTCTTCTTGTTCTGTGTTGTGCTTTGTTTTATGTGTTTTTATTTCTTTTCTTTGATATGCCTATTTTCTTTGTTTTCTGAGTTCCTTTGTTGTTCTCCGTTCCTGGTATATCAATAAATGGTAGGGGCCCATTTCTAACCCCGCTGGCTTTGCCAAAAAAAAAACAATTAAACAAATAAATAAACTACAAATTTATTTGCCTTTTTAGGATACAATACACCTGTAGTCTAGGGCTTGTATTCCAGTTCAACAAATTAATTCGGAAACATTATAGAAAATAGTAGACGTAGAGACTGAGATAGAGACAGATAAAAGGGTAAGATGAGGGTACATGTGGAGGTTAAGATAGAGATGTGCACAAATTCGTAAATGAGGATAAAGATGGTGATAGTGGAGGAAGCTAGGACAAGGCAAAAGCCGAGATGAGTGAAAGTAGAGATATGGTGTAGTAGAGACTAGGTGGACAAGGGAGGCAGAAAAGGAGGCAAAGGTGGATGTGGATGCATATGAGAACTAGGGTAATAGAAGAAGAAGTGAGAAGAGGAAATGAAAAATAGATAGTGCGCAAATGAAAAAAAGCGCGGGCAACTAAAAAATTAAAGGTTGGATTTTGCTAGGACTTAAATTCCTTTTTGCTAGCTTTTCTTTTGGAAAAAAAGGAGAAGAAATATTAATAGTTGCATTTCGGTAACAAAGGCTACTATATAGTGCAACTAATAACTACTTTTCTTATAGCGACTTTTAAAATATGGGAATTCTAAATTATTTAAAGAAGTAAAATTAAAAAATAGCTATGAATCTTTTTGAAAAGAAAATTATGACTATAAAATTAAATTCGATAAACTTAATGAAAAAGTCATAAAATTTAACAAAGGTCATAATAGTTATCAAATTTTAGACCTTTGAATTGTTAAAGTTGTTCAGGATATAACAAAACTAATTGTAGAAATAGTACCAGATAAGCTTTCGTATATATTAAAAATGTTAATGTTATCACTAATTTTCAAGTAAAATCTAAACCTACTTTTTATAGAAATTCAAGTACTTTTGTAAACTATAATGTTTCAAATATCTCTAGAAGTACAAAAATATTAACAGTAAACATGAATTATCTAAGTAATTGAGTTTCTATTAATTGAAAAAATAGAGAAAAATGCAATAATGATTATTTTGATACAGTACTTAATAATGAAAACTTTATTTTTAATGGTTCTACCAAACCCACTTGGGTATGGTTATCTTCGTCCTAACCCTCTAGACCCAACTACTAAAATAAGTTATTATTTTTTGCAAGTACCAGAAAGGAAGACATAAAGATGAGATGGATTTTGAATAGCAGATCTTTTGTATATCTAATGGAGAATGAGCGTTCATGGAAAATGGAATTGTAGCAAATTTAGTATTCTATCTCTTTTTGCCTTTTCCATTAATATTTTGGGGTTAACATCTTAATTTTCAGTACTACTAAATATTACTTTGAAAAATTAATAAGATAACACTTTTATAAATTTCATTGCTTTCAAAAAGAACAAGAAATTGCATAATACATTTGTTATCTTTCAAATGCCGAATATATGTGAAAATATGTTTCAAGATAAAGAAAAAAATCTCAAGAAATAAGGTATAATCATGCTTAAAATGATATGTATAAATTTTGTACATAATATTAACCAACATTAAGGTCATTTTGTTAAAATATTTTCTAAAAATTTGCTAATGATTATGGATTTTTGAAAAAACTAATAAATTAAAAATTAATTTTTTAGTAACTCAAAGGAGAAACTATGTTTTTCCTTGTATCAAACGGTTAAAATTGATAAGAAAATATTAGAGTTTATAAGTAAACATAATACACTAAGTCAGTTATGAAGCTTTTAAAGAAAATTATTCTTGATAAAAATTAACTATATATACACCTCATAACTTGTGTTTTTATTAATCTTCATGCTTATGACAAAGAGGATGAAAATTGAGGATAATGATAGGGGAGTATATAAATTTTCGTTTAGGGGGGTGTAAATATTAAAAGGGAGAGGTATAAGGTATAATTTTATAAAGTCATATGGTTGTCATCGTCAAAAAGGGTAGAATGTTGGAAACATGATTTTAATGTTTAGATGATAACAACCATATGACAATACTACTAATGTGTTTATTAAGTTATTTCAGGTCAAGTTGCTATACTATGAAGAATAGAGATTATTTAGTTTGAATACAAGCTACATTGAAGACATATCAAATACTATTGCACTACAAGTGAAATGACCGTCTTTCTTGCACCGAAAGATGCCATTAAGAGTAGAAGAAAAGGAAAGATAAGAAGGAACTAGACAATCACAGAATCTCACCACGAATCAGAACAACATATAATAGATAACATAGGAAATTACATAGTCATTCCCATAATAATAATACATCAGAGTCTTTATATTACAACTTCAACTGGCCAGTTATAACTACCCGTCCATCCAAAATACACGGATCATACATAAACACAGTGGAAATAAATATAATAAGCTACGGTGAAGCCACCTGCTCCAGCTCCTTCAAAATGCTTCCGTAAGAAACCTGGATCACTTGGCTACTCGTAAAAATTTGAGTACCCAGGAGTTTTAGGAAAAGAAAATAAAACTCCGGGTCAGACATAGGTCTGGTGTGAGTAAAACTAAAACAACTTTATTCTTACTTTATAAAACACTTTGAAATCAAAAGTATCTCGTAAGACCACACTGCACATAAAAACGGATGGGTTTTTACCTTACGATAACCAAAACACTTTATATAGAAATTCGGTGATATTATGATAATGTCTAGGGTTTTCAAGTAAAATAGAACATAGCTGAAATGCTTGCATCTCACATTTCAACATATTTGGGTACAATTAAAAACGTACGGCACTTATTGGAGAATGGATTCCATACAATGACTGGGCTACTGGGGTACCGCCCATCATGGTGCATCTCTAGATAAAATAACACCAAGGTCGAACCAATCGACCCCTACCAACACAAGACCGGTCTACCCTTTACTGGATAGTACCGAATAAGATCACCCCTCGGTTGGGATCAGCAACCGTACCGAAGCATAAATGATTTAATAGTAGGGACTCTAGATGGGGATGACCTTTCCTTCATGGGAGCGATCCACCTAGCCTTGCTACATCTCCCCTGTTGTAGTCATTCCCGGTTGATGAGGCCTGAGGCTACGTTTACCTTTATTATAGCATTACCACTTGGAATGCTAACATTGCCTTTCATATGTTGACACAATGTTAGCACTCATTCATACAAGTCGTTCAGGAGATGAACGAACTGAAGGCACTATTTCCACTACACCCGTTTTGGAATCACCCTCAGAGTTAGTAGCAAACAACCCTTGCACTTCAAAGTCTTCATCTTGGACATTTGCCTTACTATTTCCAATTTGAACGTTTACGTTGGTTCGAAGTGGTTTTCGAATAACAACTAATATCCGATCCCGGTCTTTCCAAACCAACATTCGATAATTTAAAATGGTCAAGTTGTTTATAGTGGACTATTCTGCTATCAGGGTAAAAAGGTTTACATATGAACATACGTTCCATATGCTTAGATTAACATGACCCGCTTATTGAAATTAACCCCCTTGTATTCATCACGTTCCCGAAGTGCGGTATATTGTGATAAGTACAAGTCGACTTACTTTCAATAAAATGTGTCAATGTTTTACTACAACTACTTTAATTCATTTGGCTACTTAATAGCATGGACAAGAGATCCTTGGTTTTAAAACAATTTACTTAAACAAGAAAATTGGTTTAAAATAAATAACCGATAGATGTTAAAGGAAAACTTTAAAATAAATAATCCTTAGTTAAATCATAAGTTTAAAACTTTAATTAATCTTCATCAAATCAAATTAAATAATTAGACACCTAATTTTTATTTACAAATAAACTTTAATTAATCTTTAATTAATTAACATTTATTTAAGAAATTAAACCCTAATTAAGTGGATAATTAACCTTTAACTAAATAATAATTAATTAAATAATTAACTTTAATTAAAATAAATAATTTGATTAAATAAAAATAAGTTTTATTTTACCTTAATTTTTCATTATTTAAAAGTTACTTAATTAAAAATAATTAACTTAGTTAATAATTCCTTAAACTCTAATTATTTAACCTAATTAATTAATTAATAATTACCCAAATTAATTTAAATTAAATTAATAAATTATTAAAACTTAAAATTTTGACTTACTTAATTAATTCAAAATGAGTTTTCAAAAACAATCCAAAATAAAACACTTAAAACTTGAAATCGTGAAATTTTCCGAACTGCATCCATAGCGACTATCGCAATAAACGCAGTTTGCTAGAATTGATTTCTAGGTGGAATCTTCACTTTAACTCTAGCTAATACATCTTTGAAAACATAAATGAGTAAGTTTTGAAAAATTAAAAAAAAGGTAAAAACTTGGAAAAACATTTTCAAAAATCCAAAGCTAGAAAATAGCTTTCGTTTTCAAATCGGATCTCAAGTCTTTTGCGACCTTTCAAGGTCCAAAATTCATAACATTTACATCATATACACATGGTTTTGTTTTCATAAACATACTACCGTAATAACATACCCAATATCACATATCCATATCCATATATATATCCAAACATATTCAAACATATCAACATATCAACCAATCACCAAATCCAAGCTCAAATATAAACATATCATCATATGCCATAAATACGACATGATAGTTCAACATAAAAATCACCATATTTTCACAACATATAGTCCATCAAAATCAAGTTAATTTCTTTTCCAAAAATAAACGTTTTACTCACCGTAAATTTTTCTAAATCAAAGCAACTTTTGTCGGATCTTGAAAACGCTTTCAAAACTTGCAAAAATAGAACTTTTGGACCCTTGAACACTTGAAATGGGCTCAGCCGATTAGGTTTGGGCTCAACCTAGGCCTTGTAGGGCACGACCATGTGGAGATTTGGCTCAGCCATGTTTTGTTTTGGTGGATGGAATGTTATAATTTGGAGGAGAAAGTGTTTTAGGAGATGTAAAAGTGGTTTTGTGAATTAAAGGAGGGTTTTTTGCATAAGAAAGTGATTTTTTTCTATTTTCAAATTTATGAAGAGGAAGCCATGGATGATTTAGATCAAGCTCTTATGAAATTTTGGAGTGAAGAGGAGGTTCATAAAAATGAGAATATGAAGAAGTAATGGTATTTATGGGCTTAGGATATTAATTAAAATATATGTAAGTGCTTATATTTAAATATATGTATGCATGCATTGCCATACCTCCTCCCTCCTCTCAAAACCGTTCATACTACCCCCTCCCCATGCTTTCCACTATTCATGTCATTCTCTTGTGTCCTTGTGTTGAAAAAGTGTATTTTTATATGTGTATATATGTATATATACTTACTTTTATTAAATAAGATCTTATATGTTAATATGTTTAAGTGTGTAAATGTGTACATGCATATGTACATGTTCACAACATGTTAAAGTAGTTTGTAAATTGTGCATGTGTGTTTAACATAGTGTTATGACCTTTAAAATAATTTTTAACCAATGAAAAATCGATATTACGGTAAATAACCTCTGGTCACATTTTCTTATTTTTCTATGAACTATATATTTTGGCAAACAAATTTTGAAAA
Organism: Allium fistulosum; assembly: GCA_030737815.1. NCBI lineage: Eukaryota > Viridiplantae > Streptophyta > Magnoliopsida > Asparagales > Amaryllidaceae > Allium > Allium fistulosum. The sequence continues at coordinate 179,957,388 of CM060903.1, forward strand.
TGATTTTATTATCATTAATTATTATTTAAAATAGTTTTATTAGTTAATAAAAAATCCATTTATTAATTGTTTAAAATATAATTAAATATTCATTTAAATAGCGATAAATTTCCGGGTCATTACAACAAGGAGAGGAGGAAGAGCTTAAACAAGTTATGTTAGTTGTAACAAATCATTGGAGAGCTACAACAACAATTTAAGACAAGCTTTAAAGACAAAAATAGAGTACGTGTTGTTTTGTCGGTTTATTGAGTCCTTATAGCAGAATATTATTAAAACCACTTAAACAATCATTCCAAAAACTTGATCAAAACATCTATCACATATCCTAGTATTTTTATGAATTTGTCTAGAAATTTTGGAAGCTTAGAGACGAACACAATCATTAGAAAAAGCTCTTTGTTTTAGCGTAGATTTACTATGCATTTCACAGGACAACCGATTGCCCTTCAATCGGTTGATCGGTTGAAGTGTGAAACAAATAGTATACATGCATGCGTATCTTTTCAAAATTCTTTCGTGTCTCTTCTTCCTCATGTGGTCGTATCCCTTCGTAAATGGCCTCAAACCCTAAAGAAACATACCTTGGTCAAATCTATTCAATCTCTATGTAAAATTAGCTCCTCTACTTTGAAAATCACTTGTCTACTAATTGTCTACTCTTTATTTTTCTAATTTGCAGTTTGAACATTCAACTCCTCAAACCCTAGAATTATTTGAGCATTCAATTCAATATTCATTACAACCAGATCCTATATCCAAACCCTGGTCATTCAACTTTTGATTATTCAAGTGGTTATAGGAATGTTGTAAAGTGTAAAATGACTTATTCATGTGATCAAAACACCAAGATTTAGACGAGGAGCCCTAAATATTGTTTACTAAAGTTCCGTGTTAGTCGGGCAAAGTAAAGTCCTGTTGTGGTGTCCTTAGACAAAGTGTTGAAGTCTTATTTAGTTGGTCAGACGAACATTAGACAAAATATGTTTATTGCGTCGTCTCATTTGCTTCGGTTGTGTTAGCAACCGAAGCAAATAATATTCCCACCTTAACTACCGAAACAATAGACCCTTGCAAATGAGTAGGTCAGTCATTTATTTCGGTTGTATTAACAACTGAAGCAATAAACCACTCATTTACTTCAGTTGTGTTAACAACAGAAGCAATAGACCTTTTAATATTAAAAAATAAACAATGAAAATTCGTAAAATTAGAAATACAGTACGGCGGTACATTACAAAGACCGCTCCAATTTTCCTTTATAATCTTCATTTAGCGCCCTCTCCAATCACTAGTGCATCTTCCCACTTAAAGAAAAGACCCTATTTGCTCGTAAGTAAATTTCGATGCATTTCCACAGAACCAAAAATAGATGCAAACTTGGATAGGGTAGGACCAAAATAAATGGAGACCCAAATTTATTATTTTTCATCTCAAAGTCAATTAAAGCTTCTCCAGCTTTCTCGATTTCGAATTTCGTCATGAATCTCACGTAGTAAGATTGCTTTCCCCATGTTACGTCATGGGTTTGGTTTGGTTGTTTGTTTATCTTATGGTTTTTGGTGTATGTGATTAATGGTGGTGTGTTGGTGGTAGGCCCAAGTTGATCTGAATTCTTGGTTATGGCAAACTAATGGGTAATTGGGAGGAAGATGATGGAATCTGTGGAAATGGCTGATGGGGAAATGAATAAATGAACATGCATAATGATATATGTGCACACAAGAAGTATTATCACCTTCAAGAACAAGAAAAATTAATGTAAAGTGGCAGCTTGGATATGCAAGTGTAGTATTATAACAAGAATTGACAAAAAACAGAATTGAAGATGTAAACTTTGTTTAAACTAAACAATTGAATTAAAAATTGCAGAAAGAAATGTACAGATAAAGAATTGCAAGATATAACAGCAAATGTGATTATTAATGCAGGAATGAAGAACAAGGAATATAATGAAGAACAAGGAATATAAAGCAAGAATCAACAAGAAAAGGAAATGTAAAGGGTATTAAATTGCACTGGAAAAAGAAAATTTGCATAACTATGACTCGAAATTAATTGCAAGAAGGAAGAAAGAGAAATGAAAATGAAATTGCTGAACTAAGAACAAGAACAAAATAAAAGGCTGCAAGAACAAGTAGAGGACTAAACTAAATTTTAACTAAAATGAAAAATGAAGAAGAATTGATTTCATTTGTTCACACACACCTTTATAATGCTTGCTCTCTCATATTTATAGATCTAGCGAATCAACCAATCCACTAACACAATTCAAAACAGACCCAACTAACAAGACTTGACCAAGTCACAAGTCCACAACTGAATACAACATGTAACAGTACACTACATATTAATTCCCAGTCATCAACAATCTGGAAATGAGAAGTATCAGTTGTACATGTGCACAGAATGCACACATATGCTCTACTGATACACCTCGGTAACTCCCTCATATGGCCATGTCCTTCATTCCTAGAGCATCTGACACCTCCCTGCTATTTCAAGTCAACAACTCCGACGAGCCCCAAGGTGAGCTCTTATGAACTCTGCCTAAAAATTTGCTTGCATCCCTTTCACGAAGGCAGACAATAGCCTCTCCTTCCTCTCTAGTCATTGAACATCAGCCATCTTCTATAAAAGTCTTGGCAATTAAAGTTTGATTGTTACATCTCCCTCCCACTTCAAGAAGAGACCTTGTCCCAAGGTCTAATGTGGGAAATCTCCTAATTAATGTTCAATAGTCTTCCCATGTAGCTTCTTCCTCTGATTTATCTTTCCACTTGACTAGACTTTACACCACCACATCATTGTTTCTCGGGACCATTCTTCTATCCAAAAAAATTTCTTATTGTTTAACAATTTCCTCCACAAAACTTAGAGCATCTTCTTGTATGACCACTCCTTCACCCATTCTTTTCTTTAATTGGGAAACATGAAATACATTGTGAATTCTGGCATTTTCAGGGAGCTACAACTTGTAGGCTACTACTCCAACCTTCTCCAACACTTTATATGGACCATAAAACTTGGGAGAAAGCTTATGTGTTTTTTGATTTCTTGTCGTTATTTGTCGATAAGGTTGTAATTTCAAGAAGACCCAGTCCCCATCTTCAAACTGTTTATCTGCTCTCTTCAAGTATGCATATTTCTTCATCCTTTCTTGTGCCATTTTCAAACTATCCTTAAGGAACTATAACATGATGTCTCAAGTAAACAGTTCCTCCTCTACATGCTCAACCTTGGCAGTGTTGGGAATATAAGATAATAAAGTAGGTGGGTCAATGCCATAAACAATCTTATAAGGTGTGGTTTTGATAGGGGTCTTTCGTATGGTGTTTGTAATATCCCGGAAATTTTAACAATATCAATTTAATAATCTGTTAAATAATTAAATTGATATTGATGATCTTTGATAATAAAATTTGAATTTAATTTAATAATCTAATTAAATAAGTATCAAATATGTTATTTTCAAATAATAAGTATAATGTATTATTTTTATAAATATGAATGGATTTTAAAAGACTATGGAATTGTTATATTTTTAAATTGATAAGTAGTTATATAAGTGTATATATATATATAACTTAATTTTTAAATTGAATCTTAGAATTTAATTTGATTTGAATTTGAATTTAAAGTTTTGAAATTCAAAAGAATAAATATTTAAATTGATTTGGATTTAGAATATTTGTATAACTTTTATTTATAAATATAATTAGCTTTTGTTTCTCTTTAAAAAGTAATATATATAGATAAGTGTTTAGATAAATAAGAAAAAGGCTTTTTAAATAACTTTTAAAGTAAATGAAATATGAGTAATTACTTATAAGACATGTGTCATTTATCTAAACCCTTTGTAAAACATGTGTAATTAAATAAACAAATGTATAGGACAAGTGTCCTTATTTATTTTCATTTTCTTTTATTTTATAAAATCAAAAATATACATGTATGTAAACATTTGCATTTCTTCAATTCATTCTTTCTAAAACTCTTTTTCAAAGCCAAGAGAAAAACAAATTAGATCTTTCCTCTAATTCAATTCTGAAATCAATACTTCTCAAACCAAATCTAATTCAATAACCTGAAACCACTTCCTCAAACCCCTGTAAACACATTTCCAAATCAAGAGCCTGTAACATTTTCAAACATTCATCTCCTGTTTCAAAACTCTAAAGCCATCATTTCCAAATTAAAGCAAACCTGCACGTTTTCAAACAATGGCAACTGCATTCATTATCTTCAACCTGAGATGATTAGGATGCATTTTCTTTTAATCTGGAAGTATGCAAAGCAAATCTGAAGCCAGCATTTTCCTTCCAAAATCTAGAATCATCTCAAGCCTACCTGCAATTCTTTTCATCTCTGGAAGGAATTCATACTGTCTGCATTCATTCTTCAAACTGGAAGCAACATGCATGTGTTAAAATCAATTTAAAGCTTCAACAACTAAAGTTTAAAAATCAAATTCAAACAAGCATGCAAGTTTACAGCCTTCAGAAGCTAAACTGCCTCTGTTTCATCTTTGAACAGGTGAGTAAACAGATTTTAAAAACAACTTAAATCTTGTTCTTCTCTTTGATATATGTATGAAAATCAAGATGTCTTCCTGGATTATTGAATTGAATTGAATGCATGTTGTATTATGTGTGTTTGAATGCCTGTGAAGTAAAACAAACCTGGAATATGCTCTCTGTTCTATGCCTATAAATTGGTGAGTAAACCATACTTTAAAAACAGTTTCTAAATCTGACCCTATAATTGAATTGCTATAGAATATGGTTGTATATGTTTATGATATGGATGCATGTATATATATATGAATGATTGTGCATATGAATATAAATGTTTATGTCTATATGAATATAGCCTGACTCTGTTATGATTTCTGTCCAAACAACAAACAAAAATTCTAATCTCCAAATCGATCTCATATTAATCTTTGATGTTTAAATAAAAGTTGTTTGTTTTAATGTAATGTTAGTTATAAAAATGGTTTCAGGGAATTATACTTAGTAAATAATTTTTAAAATAGAAATAACAGAGGAATTCACATATATGATAAAAAATCAACCAACTTAATTTTTGATTTGAATTGCATGAATGTGTTCGTGATTGAAAATCACGAATTTTAATATGCATATCACAATTTTTAGATTGTTAAATCATGAGAAAATGCGAGTAGAACGGGGTTTGTAATTTAGTCAAAATCTGGTGATCGGAAAATGTTTGGATCTCGAAATCACGAGTGGAGGTAGTTGGAGGCCGGGTGGTCACAGGAAAAATAATGGCAGGAATTTCAGATAATCGTGGAAGTGGAGCGACGAGGTTGTAGGGTTTTCTTCCCAGTTTTGGGTCGATATTTTCTCCAGGAATTTGTGCCGCCGTGAAGGAGCCGGACACGATCGCGATGTGGGGGATCATTGCAGGAGGACGAGGCGAAGCTTCAGTGAGGACGGCGTGGCTTCTCGAGGCGGAGTTCGTCAACGATGGGGGAAATTTCCGACATTGGTGCTTCCAGTTTTGATCGAGAATGGTCGAATTTCGATTCGTGTTTGGATTTTGAAATCTGGGTTCACGTGAGTATTGGAGTGGGTAGGAGTGGTTGTCGAGAGTCGTCGCTACGATCTCCGGTGGTCGTTACAGTTTTATGATTATTCTTAAATTAATTCAACTAATTTATTTATCAAAATTAATCCTATTAATTCATTATTTGGGTTAATTAAATGGGTAATTAAAGGATTAAACTAATTTATTTATGATTAAGATAAATTAATTAGGGATGATTAATTTGTAGTTAGGGATTATAAATTAGAGTAGTAATTAATGGTTAGGAATTAATTAATAGAGTAATTAAATATTAATTAAGTTATTGTTAACACTTAATTAATTTAATAATTAGAGATTAATAAATTGGTTATTAAGATTTATTAATTTAGAATTAATAATAATTAATATAAGTTAATTACTTAAGGAAAGTAATTAAATAATTGTTAATGAAGGTCATTAACTATGGATTATTAAATAATTAATTTATGTAATTAATTTTATTAATTAATTAGATTAATTAATTTAAAGATAATCATTTGTGAAATTGTTTAAATGGAATTACTTAATGGAAGTAATTAAGAATTAATTACTTATTGTAATTAATTGAAGTTAATTTGATTTAGTTAAATTAATTAATTAAGTTTAATTAATTTAGAATAATCAAGAGATGATTTGATAATAATTACTTAATGTAATTATTAAGATAAGATTATTTAGGGAAGTAAATAATAAGATAATTACTGGAAGTAATTAGTTGCATAATGATTTTATTAATAGAAGTAATTTGAGTTAATTACTTTGAATAATTAATCAAGGGATTAATTAAGAAATTAATTAAGGAAGTAATTAATTTAGTTAATGAAAGTAATTAAGGGGAGTTAATTACTAGATGAGATTAATCAAGAGTGATTAATAAATGTTGTTTAAATAAAGGTTAATTAATTAATGTAATTAATTTAATTAAGTAATTAATAATTAAGTTGTAATTAAGGATCATTAATTAATATAATTAATGATGTAATTAAGATTGGTTAATTAAGTAATAATTAATAAATAAAGTAATTAATTAATGTAATTAATTAAGAATTAATGTAATTAATTATAGTTGATTAATTTAATTAATTATAGTTAATTAATTTATGAAGTAATTAAAGGTTAATTACTATAATGGTTAAGGATAATTAATTTGAGAAATTAATTAAGGATAAATTACTTGGATGTAATTAAAAGATAATTAATCAAAGATGATTAATTGAAATGAAATATTAGAAGATAATTAATTAATTAAATTGTAATTAATTAATGGTTAAGTAAGCAGGAATTATAAAATAAAGTAATTAATTTAATTCACTTTAAATTAATTAGAGATGATATAAATCATTACTTATGAATGAGTGATAGTATTGAATACTTGGCATTGATTGATATCTCTGATGAGATATATGCTGTATGATATGGATGTTAGTTGAATTGTATGGATTATCTGATAATGTTGATTATCTGTTGGGAATTATCTTTCTTTGTGTATAAAGATAATGAATTGAAATTGTTTTAACCTTTAAAACAACTTGGCCTTAAAAGATACGCTTTGGATTTCGATGAGACCGGGATCGGGTTTCCGTATACCGGATTTCCAGGTCTGGAGACCCGAATACCACATCGATCCAAATTAACGATAGGTCGTGAATCAAGTGAAGATGAAGATTCAGAGTGCAAGGGTTATTGTCGTTAACTCTGAGGGTGATTCCAAAACGAGTGTAACGAGATAATGCCTTCGGTTTCGTTCGAACCCGGAACGAACTTGTATGGATTGAATGCTTTCAGAACATCGTCAGGTGGACGACGAGCATTCTAAGTGATGTGTTCTTTTCTAAGGTAATCATGACCTCAAGCCTCACAAACCGGGAATGGCTAAAACAGGGGAGGTGCAGCAAGGTTAGTGGGTAGCACCCAAGTAGGACAAGGTTACCTCTGTCTAGATGTCCCTTTCTATTTTCGACTTAGTGGTGCGGTTGCTGATCCCAACCGTGAGGTATCTTGTGCGGGAATTATCCAGTAAGGGATGTTCCGACCTTGTGTTGCAGGGGATTGGGAGTGATCCTCGGTACGGTGATCTAGGCCACGTACTGTGACGGGCGGTACCCCGGTAGCCCTACCATTGTATGGAATCCAAACTCCAATAAGTGACGTACGTATTAGTTGTGCCCAACTATGTTGGAATGTGAGATGTAAGCATTTCAGCTATTTCTGTATTTTACTTGAAAACCCTAGACCCTATTATAATACAATCGAATTTCCTATCAAATGTTTTGGTTAGCGTAAGGTAAAAACTTACCCATGTTTATTTGTGGGGAGTCTTACATGATACCTTTTCTTTCAAAAGGTTTTGAAGTTAAACAAGTTTAACCTGTTACTCACACCAGACCCATGTCTGACCCAAGTTGTTTATTTCTGTTTTATAAACTCTTGGGTACTCAAATTTTTACGAGTAGCCAAGGGATTCAGGTTAGCCTTGACGAATTATGGAGGAGCAATGGAGCAGGAGGCTTCAGCGTTGTAGATATAGATAGTAGTTTCCGCTGTGTTGATCTTGTTTAGATCTTTGTTTTGTATTGAGTTGTAATAACTAGACAGATGTTTATAACTGTCTAGTATATGATGTGTAACCTGTGTAACTCTGATAGATGTATATGATACTATGTAATAGTTATATGATATATTATATTTTGTTCCGTTTCCGCTGTGAGTATTTGTGTTGTTTTCTTTCTCTTTCTCTTCTTTTCTATTTCTCACCCCTTTCTTTCTTATTAACGATACGACTTTCTATGGAGAGAAAGTCGTGGTCGTTACAGTGTTGTACCAATATTCAGCCAATGCCATCCACTTAGACCATTCATGGGGTTTGTGGCACACATAACACCGCAAGTAACCTTCTAAAATCTTGTTTACCACCTCAGTTTGGTCATCACTCTGAGGGTGGTAAGCTGAGCTAAACTTAAGGGAACTTCCTTGAAGTTTAAAGAGCTCTTGCCAAAAGTTACTAGTAAATATTGTGTCTCGATCACTCACAATGGTTTTTGGCATTCCATGCAATTTGAAAACACCCTGAAAAAAAACTGAAGCTACTTCCTTGGCAGTGTATGGGTGATGGAGTGGAAAGAATGCACATACTTACTCAACCTATCAACTACAACAAATATCACTGTATACTTTTGACTCTTTGGCAAACAGGTTATGAAATCCATAGAGATGTCAGTGTAAATCTTTTCAGGTATAGGAAGGGGTTGCAATAATCCAGGAACCAATATATTTTCATGCTTGTTTCTCTGACATTCATCACAAGATTTGACAAATTCCTCTACATGTCTTTTCATTTTCTTCCAATAAAATACTTGCTTCAACCTTTGCATTATGGCCTTAACTCCTGAATGCCCACCTAATGGTGTCGAGTGATGCTCCTTAATTAATGATTGTGTCAACTGAGGTAAATGATGATCTATTAAAATTTTGCAATTACGAAACACCAAGTTATCTACACTTTTATACTTGTTTTCTGGTAATTCTTTTCCTTGCACTTTAGTAATTTGTTGTTGGTACCATGCAGAAGTGTGTAGAGTATTCTTTAGCTTCTATAGCTAAGGAGTTTGCACTATTGAAACTGCTTGTGACTGCTTACTCTCCACATTTACTACTTCCCTTCTTGACAAGGCATCAACCACCTTATTTTCTTCACCACTTTTGTATTCTACCCTGTAATCAAACCCATGGAGTTTGGCCAACTATCTGCCTTGAACTCCAATATGTATTTGCTGTGTCAACAAATGTTTCAAACTCTGATGATCAGTCTTAATCACGAACTGTCTCCCCATCAAGTATTGTGACCACTTTTTAGTAGCTATAATGATAGCAAGAAGTTTCTTCTCATAAGTGGATAATGTCAAATTTCTACCATGAAGGGCTTTACTCAAATAGGCTACAGGCTTCTTATTTTGGGTTAAAATTGCTCCTATTCCTTGACCACTAGCATCACACTCCAATACAAAGGGTTGATTAAAATCAGGCATGGCCAAAAATGGAGGTGATATCAAACATTGCTTTAGTTGTTCAAAAGCCTTCCTTGCTTCATCACTCCATAAGAAAGCATATTTGTTTAACATATTAGTTAATGGCTGAGCAATTATTCCATATCCTTTAATGAACTTGCGGTAGTAACTAGTAAGTCCCAAAATACCTCTTAAAGCCTTCGAGCTTTTTGGTAATGGCCAATCAAGCAATGCTTGTACCTTGCTAGGATCAACTGAAATGCCTTCAACTAAAATAACATGTCCCAAGTAGTCTATGGAGTGTTTAGCAAATTGACGTTTGGAGAGCTTGATCACCAAGGCATTCTGCTGTAAAATCTGAAAAGCTTTTTCAAGGTGCTTAATATGATCAGTCAATGTCTTGCTTTAAACAAGTACATCATCAAAAAAAACTAATACAAATTACCTCAAACAAAGTCTGAATATGTCATTCATATGAGATTGGAAGGTGGAACGGGCATTGGCTAACCCAAATGGCATCACCACAAACTCATAATGGCCATCATGGGTTTTGAAATCATTTTTGTGAATATTAGTCTCTTGCATCTTGATCTGATGATACCCTGATATCAAGTCTAGTTTGGAATAGTATTGGGACCCATGCAATTCATCAAACAAGTCTTCAATCAATTGTCTATGAAACTTATCCTTTATTGTCTGGGCATTAAGGCTTCTATAGTCAATACATAATCTCCATGTACCATCTATCTTCCTAACCATTACAACCGGGGATGAATAGGAATTATGGATTGGTCTTATAATTCCAGAGTCTAACAACTCCTGAATAATCTTCTCCAGCTCATTCTTGATGTGATATGAATGTCCATATGGTCTTAGGCAGATGGGTATGAAATCAAGCAGTAGTGGAATTTTATGATCATGTGATTTTGGTGGTGGATGTCTTGGAGTTGGATAGGTGATTGCTGGGTATTGTTGAAGTAGCTTCTCTATTTCAGGTGGAGTTGGTGGGGAAGGGTTTTCTGAAGAAACAATTTGATAGCAGATCATCATTGCTACTTGCCCTTGTATACATTCCTTATTCAATTTTTTTATTAACAATTTTCAACTCCTCTTGTTTCAAGCCTTGCCACACATAAGGTTTATCATTGTAAAAAAAGTTAACTTGCAACTGCTCCAAGTTAAGAGTAATCTCACCCAAACTTTTCATTCATTGTGCTCCGAGCACCACTTGACAACATCTAAAGGAAACAGAAGTAAATCTACTGACAGTGTGCACCCCTAACATTTAAGTACAACATCATTACACACTCCTGATCCAGACAGTTTCTCTCCATTTGCTACCATTACCTCAAACAGCTTGGATTCATCAATTTTTAACCTCAATCTTCTAGCCAATTTTCATTCATAAAACTATGGGTAGATCCAGAGTCAATCAAAATCTGTACTGGTTTACCATGAATACTTCCCTTGACCTTGATGGTGGACAAAGCAGGAATTCCACCCAAAGCTTGCAGAGTGATGGATAAGGTCTCTTCAACCTGGATACCAGATTCTGAACTGGGTACATCATCTATACTTAAGTTATCTTCTTCTTGCAAGGGCATCATACCTTCCAATACATAAACCCGAGGAGTTTACATTTTTGTCCCTTGACCATTTCTCTTTACAGCCATAACATAAGTTCTGCCTCCTCATCTCAATAATCTGACTGGGAGTGAGTCCTCTACTTTTTGCCAAGGCTTCTAACTGAGTATCTTTGGAGTTATTAACTTGGTTATAGGAGGGATGGGAGGTAGAATCTTGTAATGATCTGGGAAGGGATGGTGGACTATTTTTGGTTACTGTGGAGTTAGTGGTAGGATAATTTTTTTGGTTTGAAGGCACTTATGCTCAAACATCTTGGCAAGAGATACTGCTTCTCTAAAATCAACCGGCCTGGATGTAAGAACATCATGTCTAATCTCCTCTTTTAACCCCCAAATGAACCGGTCAAGAAATTTTTTAGAAGGCGGAGTATCTATGACCGCTTGCAACTGCTCAAATCAACTCAAATAAGATCGAACTGTAGTGTGTTGTTTGAGCTTAGATAGGGTTTCATAGGATCGCTCTATCTCCTCAGGGTTAAATCTAACCAGAATCTCTTCCTTAAAAACTGGCCACAACTCATGATTGAACACGGTGTTAGTATACCAGTGGTACCACTGTAATGCTTCCTTCTTCAGAGCAAAAGAACAAATCTCTACCCACTGGTGCACCTCGGTATGATGGAATCTGAAATATTGTTCCACTTGTCTCAACCAATCAGCAACTTCATCTTCACCAGAATAAGTAGGGAAGTCCAACTTAATAGTAGGGTAGGGGTTATAATGTTGGGGAAGAGGACAATCAGGGTATGGATTCCTAGGTTGTTGTAGTAAGGGTTCTTCAGGGTACCTTGGTGGGTTGTTGAAGTGTGGAGAATTTCTTGGAGGTAATACGGTTTCTTGGCTGTGGGTTAAGGATTCTTGGTGGTGGATATGGAGGTACAACTGGTTGCAGAGGTTGTTGTGGAGGAGGTACAACTGGTTGCGGAGGTTGTTGTGGAGTGTTCTAACTTCTAAGGGCCTGCTGCTGATGGGATCGACTGACGTACTGGTGGTGGGTTTTGTGATACTGATGATATTGATTGATTCTTGGTTTGGCAATACTCATTGAAAAAAGCAGTTAACATATTATGTACTCCTTCAAACTTGCTGTGAAGATCTCGATTTGATTGATCAAATTTCTTGTCTAAATTTTGGACAGTGTATTCAAGATTTTGGGTTGTATGCTGCAAATTTCGAGCAGTGATCTCTAAATTTCTCAAAGAATACGTAGTGCGATTATTAATCTCTTGGGTTAAGGTTTACCTCTGACGACCGCTCTGATACCAAATTGGTAGCCCAGGTTGATTTGAATTCTTGGCCATGGCGAATTGATGGGTAATTTGGAGGAAGATGATGGAATCTGTGGAAATGGATGATGGGGAAATGAATAGATGAACGTGCACAATGATATATGTGCACACAAGAAGTATTATCATCTTCAAGAACAAGAAAAACTAATGTAAAGTGGCAGTTTGGTCATGCAACTGTAGTATTATAACACGAATTGACAAAGAACAGAATTGAAGATGTAAACTTTGTTTAAACTAAACAATTGAATTAAAAATTGCAGACAGAAATGCACAGATAAAGAATTGCAAGATATAACAGCAAATGTGATTATTAATGCAGGAATGAAGAACAGGAAATATAAAGCAAGAATCAACAAGAAAAGGAAATGTAAAGGGTATCAAATTGCACTGGAAAAGGAAACTTTGCAGAACTATGGCTGGAAATTAATTGCAAGGAGGAACAAAGAGAAATGAAAATGAAATTGCTGAACTAAGAACAAGAACAAAATAAAAGGCTGCAAGAACAAGTAGAGGACTAAACTAAATTTTAACTAAAATGAAAAATGAAGAAGAACTGATTTCATTTGTTCACGCACACCTTTACAATGCCTGCTCTCTCATATTTATAGATCTAGTGATTCAACCAATCCACCAACACAATTCAAAACAGACCCAACTAACAAGACTCGACCCAGTTACAAGCCCACAACTGAATACAACATGTAACAGTACACTGCATATAAATTCCCAGTCATCAACAATCTGGAAATGAGAAGTATCAGCTGTGCACGTGCACAGCATGCACACATATGCTCCACTGATACACCTCAGTAACTCCCTCATATGGCCATGTCCTTCATTCCTGGAGCATCTGACACCTCCCTGCTATTTCCAGTCAACAACTCCGATGATCCCCAAGATAAACTCTGGCGATCACTGCCAGAAAATCTGCTTGCATCCCTTTCTCGAAGGTAGACAACAGCCTCTCCAACCTCTCCAGTCATTGAACAACAGCCATCTTCTACAAAAATCTTGGCAATTAAAGTTTGATTGTTACAGTTGGATCGTAGTTGTTGTATGCTAGTTTTAGATGTTTGTTAGATGCTGTCGGTTCTATGATTTGGTTGAAAATCTTTATAGGAACCAGAACTTTGGTGAATTTTGAAGCATTTGAATTTGTTTACCAGGTCTTGAATGAATAATTAGCTAGAGGAGATTTTAACTGAGAATTATTAAGGCATAAAGCTTTATAAAGCTCCAGATCCTTATCCCGCTCTATCTTCTAGTGGTGTAAGTGTCATGTTCTTAGTATGCAACAGTTGACGCGTCTCTGCATTTTATGACTATATTAAGCGTGCTTAAATCTTAAAAACTGTAATTAGAATTGAAGCCATTACATTAAGGTATCATGAAACTGTCATGTAAAGGTTAAAACTGTTAAAAATGAATGCAGGAGCAAGATAAAAGCTCTCTAAGTTGGAGTTGGAGAGTAGGAAAATGAAGCCTGAACTTGAAGAATATCATGCTGAAGCATCTATACTAAAGAATCAACAAGCTGCAATAAGAAGACTCGAGGAGAGGAATCGACAGTAAGAACAGCAAGTAGATAACTTACCGGTATATATATTCATGGTCTTAATTAACAATGATGATAACTATATGATGATGATCTTAAGTGGTAAGGCAACAATTTGGCATATAAATTCAGATAGTGAAATGTAGCCTTCATCATATGACTTCACATGGTCTGACTGTTTCTCTATCTGTTTTTGTGTGAAACTTTCCAATGATTGTGTAGATGGAGGTGAAAGTGAGAAAGATTCTTGATATTAAGCAGCATAGCCTAACCGAGGAATAGCATAAGACTCTTGAGGTTCTGAAAGAAAGGTGGTATTTAAAACTCACGACCCTTGTTTTGTTGTATAAGTCCATTCTCTAATATTTCTTTTTTCTCGATCATAAATTTATAGGGTAACAGTTTTAAATATTTCAGTGATTACTTGTTTGCAGAGAAAATATACTCAAAGATCAACTTCGATAGGCAAAAAAGAGTGTGATGAATATGCAGAAATTCCATGAATTTGCACAAAGCTAGATATTTGAGCTATGTGCTCGGTCAAGTATTAGTTAACATCAAAGCTTTATTTTCTGTATATTGAGAATATTACTTCCATACATAAATGAAGTATTAGTTAACATCAAGGCTCTATTTTCTAGAGGTCCTCAGACTACCATCAAGGTACTGCTGCTCTTTTACTTTATATTTCTTCAACCATGCACTTTGCACCTTTTTAGCTGTCTTTAATCAATCCTATAATGTGCAATTTCTGTAATTGTATGTACATGGCAGTTGGCAGTGATTTTGTTTGTGATGGCCAGATGTGGAAATTCCATTACTATGTGGACCTTATGCAAACTCTGTATGTTTCTGGATTTCTAACTTTTTTTGTTTTTTGCAGTGAAAAGTAAATTTGTCATTTAATTAAATTACTGAATTAATTTGTTTGAATTACTGTCGCGTTTTTTGGAGTTTTCACTATACGTGCTATCCTTCTACTCAATTCAACTGGCTCGTTATGGTAAATTTAGCAATATGAAAATGAATACGCACTTTTCTTTCTCAAAAATAGACAAAATTACTTTCTAAAGCATACTTGAATGACTAAGTTACTTCATGTAACAAACCAGTTTATAAAAGCTTTTTCGTAAAAGAAATATATTTGATTACTGTTAAAGGTAAATTTTGGATAGAAATATTTGGAGATGCATGGAAGTCATGTACGCAAAAGAAAGCTGTTGTTACTGTTGGAATTATTAAACTTGATTTGTTATGGTTAATTTCTAGAAGTTTCTTATTATTTCTAGAGTCTTCTTGTATTTGATAGAATTTGGTGAGGGCTCTAGAATTTTATATTAGTTGCTAGAAATAAGAATTATATAATAGTTATGTTTCTAGAGTTGCCTAAAGAATCATTTCTAGAGTTGTCAAATGAGTCATGTTTCTAGAGTATTCTATATCTAGAATGTTCTATTGAGTCATATAAATAGAGGAGCTCTCCCCTCATTTTGTATCAAGCAAAAAATAAACCATCAGAGCGATGATTTTAATTTTTTTTTAAAGATAGAGATGGCGAATAATGACATTCCCCTACAAGTTCCAATGCTTACCATGAACAATTATGATAATTCGAGTTTAAAGATGATGGCTCTTCTTGGAGCACACGACATGTGGGAGATAGTTGAAAATGACTATACTGAACATGAGAATGAAGATGGTTTATCTCAAATTCAAAGAGATGGTTTGAGAAAATCAAGGACAAGGGACAAGAAGGCTCTTTGTCTAATTTATCAAGCATTGGATGATGATACCTTGGAAAAAATTTCTGGACCAAAGACGGCCAAAGAAGCATGGGAGAAGCTTCGAACGTCTTACAAAGGAGCTGATCAAGTCAAAAAGGTACGTCTTCAAACTTTAAGAGGAGAGTTTGAAACTTTGCATATGAAAGAAGGTGAGCTTGTTTCTGATTACTTCTCAAGAGTTATAGTGGTTAGTAATAATCTTAAAAGAAATGGTGAGAAGTTAGAGGATGTAAGAATTATGGAGGAGATTCTTAGATCATTAGATCCAAAGTTTGAACATATTGTCGCCATCATTGAAGAAACAAAAAACTTGGAGACCATATCAATAAAGGAACTTTTAGGCTCATTGCAAGCTTATGAAGAAAAGAAAAAGAAGAAAGAAGAGACTGTGGAGCAAGTCCTTAAGACACGGATTAATTCAAAAAAGGAAGAAAGTAATCGAAGCCAACAAAGATGAGGTGGTGGCCAAGAAAGAGGAAGAGGTCGTGCATATGGACATGGACGAGGTTGGAGACCCAACTATGAAAACAACAACAACAACAACAATAAAAAAGGAGAAAGCTCAACAAGAGGTCGTGGGAGAGGAAATTCAAGGTATGACAAGTCACGTGTTAAATGCTACAATTGTGAAAATTTTGGACATTATGCTTCTGAATGTAGAGCTCCAAAGCATAATAAAGTTGAAGAGAAGACCAATTACGTTGAAGAAAGAAGTCAAGAAGATGATACTTTACTGCTGGCTTACAAAGAAAAAAAAAGATGAGTTAATCTCCGAAGGATTATGGGAGGCTGTCGAAAATGGTTATGAATGGCCGAATGATTTGGAGAGGATATCGCAAATAGACAAGAAAGCTTTTGCGAAATTACGATGGAATGACCATCATGCTCATGTTGTGACGAGTGAGAACGTTGATGAAGTAGCTTATGATCATATACTTGGAGAAGGTTCCACAGAAGATTCGTGGAATTTGTTGAAAGAAGTATACGGAAAGAATGATGCAAATATAACAGAAGAAGACGATTTGATTGATGAAAAAGAGGAAAAGATGAATAGAGAGAAGGAGAAAGATGAAAATTTGCTAAAATTTGAGGAGGAAAAATTTAAAGAAGATGGAAAACATGTAGAGAATGAAGAAGAAGATGAAGAAAATAAAGTAAGGGAAGATAACGTCAATGATGAAGTGTACAAAAGCAAACGAGATGAAAATGCAAAAGACATAAATCAAGGAGATAAAATTCAAGAGCTTGAAAGAGATTTGAAATATGAGGAAAAATCTGAAGAAATGGAAACGAAGAATGTTAAGGAAATAGAAATTGGATTGGTCAAAAACCGCAAGAGCGAAGTTATGAAAGAATATACAGATAAAATATACGACTCAATTAAAATTTATGGTGCTGAAACAAGGCGGATTTTAGAACGCTTTCTTTATGGAAATTTCTATTGTGATGAAGAAAGACGAAATGAAAGAAGTAAAATAATAATCCATGAAATTGCATTGAAGGTCTCGATGTTTGGTAACAAGGTCAAAAAAATGAAGAAAGTTTGGATAATATCTCTATTCCTACCGAAGCACGTGAAATACAAAGATTTCAAGCATCACTCGGTATTACAAATCAAGTTTAAAGGGGGGTGTTGGAAATATTAAACTTGATTTGTTATGGTTAATTTCTAGAAGTTTCTTATTATTTCTAGAGTCTTCTTGTATTTGATAGAATTTGGTGAGAGCTCTAGAATTTTATATTAGTTGCTAGATATAAGAATTATATAATAGTTATGTTTCTAGAGTTGCCTAAAGAGTCATTTCTAGAATTGTCAAATGAGTCATGTTTCTAGAGTATTCTATATCTAGAATGTTCTATTGAGTCATATAAATAGAGGAACTCTCCCCTCATTTTGTATCAAGCAAGAAATAAATCATTAATAAAGAAAAGTTTCCTACAATAAAATAAAAAAACTCTTCTTTCTTATATTCTCTCCCTCTTTCTCCTAAAAATATTCAACAGTTACATCTGTTTTTATTTTCATCTGGAATACCTACTTTGGGTATAGGTATTGATTAATTTACTTGCAGTATTGTTTGACTGTATTTGTATGAGTATTTGTGTATATGTCTCTGTGTTTGTGTATTCTTATGTGTGCGTATGTGTGGACAACTTATCATATGGCGAAATTTGACATAGTTTGAACCACATCGGAAACCAACTGTCGCTAAGGTGTTTCTCTTACCAAGGTACTCAAAATCCAACTCCACTTTACCCTCAACTTCATATTTTAATTTTTGATAGGATTCACTATAGTGATAATTACCAATATTATATAGTGTTGGCAGTTTGTTTGATGAGTGTATACCCGATGGTTTTGAAATACTTGAAAATAGTACAGAGCTGGTATTTAAGTGTGTGCAAGTAAAGCTTAATGCACACATTATGAGTGATGTAAGAATCTCCATTGCACTTAAATTATTGGAGCTATGCCTATTTTTTACTTTAGTGATACTATTATGATAAATTTTTTACCTAAAGAGCATGAAGTACATGACAGAGATGATAGAGTACTTGGGCTGCCACCATGCATAACAGTGGAATGTGTGTACATGGGAAGCTACGCTATATGTGTGTGTGTTATCAGTGTATTGTCTATGAGTGTTAGTTGGCCACTATATCTTAATGTGGTGGTTAAGGATTGGACTGAGTAGAGTATGCATGTTTACATACTACAGCAGTATGAGTCACCTCACCTTTGAGATATTCTCAATTTTGGTGGTGCTTCACATAATAACAGAGATTGGGTTTAGTAGATTAAAAGGTGAACGAAGGGTGGCAGATTTTGTCCATATTGACGATCAACCTTAGAGGCATTACAGAGATTTTGTCCACGTTAATGCACTGTGTTTGTAAAAAGCCTTTGAACTTTAGTCTGTAGAAAGTCAAATCATAACCAGTTTGCATTATTAAAGTATTTTCCACTAGAACTATAGGGTTACCTGAGCAAGGACTTTCTCCTCATTGTTTAGTTTGATAGTAGGCATAGATTTCTGCGATCATTCAATCATGTTCCTGTTGCGAATTACAACAGAAAGTTATAACTTAGTTATCAACTGCTTACCATTTACCATTGTCAATAACTGAAAATATCAATATGATTTTTTGAGTTCATTTTCTTTAAGAAAATGTGTTTGTTTTTTAGGCAGGAAAATCTGAAAAATTCAGTCATAAACTAATTTTAAGATTGTAATAGAGATGCTCGTATTGTGAATGCTTACGCTATGTTCTTTTATTTGTACGTACATGTGTATTTAGCCATCTCCATTTGTCAGTGTAGATTAATACCCATTCTTAATTTAGTGTTCATTTCTAATTTTTGTAGTAAACATGAGTACCGTAGCCTGTGTTTATAATTTTCACAGGAAATCGAATTTTTTTGTATTTTGAAATATTAATATTCCCTACTGATTGATTGTTAATTTTCTAATTCTGTTTCGATGATCTGAATTTTTTTCAACCATTACATGTTAAAATCCGGTATCTATGGTTAAACTTGGATCGAGAATTGAAATTAGACTTATCGTTGAAGGATCTTGAAGGACTGCATTTACAAAAGCAGGTTAAAAGTACGGTTACCGTCTATGTTTTGTATGTGCACAATTTTGTTACATTGAACATACCGTTTTACTTTTGAGTTATTCTCTCTCTGTAGCCTGTCATTGCAATAGTACAGCTATAGACTACAGAGTATGATTATACCTATGCTACGTCTCCGTACATATTAGTATAAATTTTTTGTATGTATGATTATTTGTACAATGGTTTTGTCCCTTGTAAATTTAAAGATGTGGTCGTTCAGTGACTTACCTTTTGTTGTTAATATAACTTGCTATGCTTTTTAATTATGATCTAAAGCATGTTATTTATGCAACTGTGGCTTTTTCTTTGTACAACCTTTTGAGAGCCTTTTTCAGTGGGCATGTTATTAGGTTTCTGCTTTGCTCATGGATGCAGTTAGGATAGAGACTTAGTTGCTATTATGTTAAGCTTCATTGTAAGTTTACTTTGTTTGTAGAAATTTGTAGTGAACATGTTGCAGTTTCATAATGTAATTATACACTGTTTCATGGTATGCTTTACCTTTATGGTTGATTTTGATGAGTGCCTTATCGTAGTTTCGAGGATGAAATTCTTTAAGGAGGGGAGTCTATAACAACACTAATTTTGGACAACATTATTTAGGACATTTAATTAGTTAAATTAAATGAAATAATGTAAATGGTTAAGGAATTAAGATTTGTATAATAAAGGGTAGCCGTGCCTAGTTAAACTAATAAAGTAAATGGAACTAAAATGAAATAGGAATGGGAAATTAGATAAGGGTAAAATAGGAATGAGTCATATTCATATACCCTAAGTCTTCATACCATTTCATTTTACACGTTCACAAATTAAAATCTAAACCTAGAGAGGTCGGCCGCTATTAAAGGAAGCAAGAAGAAGAGAAGCTAAAAATCAAAAGAAGAAAGCTTAATCAAACTTATTCAAGATAAAATCTCAACTTCTTATCAAAGCTAAAGGTGAATAATATGTTACATCTCATATTTGTGATGTTTTCAGTTTCTAGAATTAGACCCGAATGTTTTTGCAAGTATATTGCCATGTTTTGAATGTTAGATATATATATATATATATATATATATATATATGCTTGTTGATGAATTATGCTTATTCATATTGATTTTTATGACAAGTTTTGATTTGAAAAACCTATCAAATGACACCCAAATGCCTTGGGATTTTAATATATGGTCAGAAATGATATTTTAGAGATGAGTTTCAAGTTTCATAATTTTCTGAATTAATGTGGATTTATTATTAATTTTCTAGTGAAGAAAATGGTTATTTGGGTTTAAAATTAATTATGGCAATTATATATATATATTATTTGCATCAGAAATTTAAATATGTTAGAAAACAAATTAAAAGTGATTTATGTGAATTTTTATAGAATTTTCCTAAGTGTTTTAATAAATATATAAAATTAGTTAGGGTATGGGACTAAAATGTTTTATATGTTAATAAAAGGAGAAGAGGCTATTTGCTAATGTTTTAAAATGTGAATCTCTAAAATTCGGCAGCACCTTTCAGAAAATATTTTGAAAAAGTAAAGGCAACCAATTATATGATGACAAATAAACAGATTAGTTGAAAAGAATTACTTTTTAAAGTTAAGCGCTATAGATGCTGCAGTCATCTATAGTATTAACTTCCGGCGACAAAATACGGTAATGTTAATGGTATCCATAATATCAAAAGCGCATAAATATGAAACAAAATCACAGATTCCAAAAACAACATACTTTACTGATTATATTTCAAAACATGTTTCATATTCCATTACACAATCCCAAAACGTATCCCAGGTTTTGATCAAATATAATTATTACAAAATACGCCAAGCGCGACATATGAAGATGCCCCCTTGGGTGATGAGAGTACTAAATAGACAAAAACTATCTTAATACATCACAGCGGAAATAGAAATAAAAATAACAACTCCTAAATAGCTATCCTTGCCTTCTGCACGTCTTCAGAAGCTTTATTCGTCCACCTACTAAAACCTGTAAATCCTCAACTCTCAACCTACTCAAATCATATTTTGAGCACCCGAAAGTTTATGGGAAAAACATAAACTTCGAGTCAAACAAAAAGCCTGGTGTGAATAATACTATACATCTCGGTTTACTAATATTAAGTGAGGCCACACCGCTTAGCGAAATGGGTTTCCCCTTACTAATATCCCTTTTGAAAACATATCTTTTGCAAATCAAAATCCTACAATCAAACTGATTAAAGCAATCATAGCAATATCAAATATGCATATAAATCAGGTAATAAATGGACTATCTGTCCGAACAATATAGTTTTGTTTGGCTAACAACTAACCTTTGGCTGACTCGGGCCTACCAGACAAAATAAAAAAATAATCTAACTTCTGTTAGATACTCTTCTGGACGGTCTGTCCCTAACTTACTTCTCCCAAGGTCAACTGATCCTAATTGTTTTTCAGGCTCACCAATAACCTATATTTACTCTGTATATTCCATTCTGTGTGTAACATCATTTTAGTCTTACCTGTGACAAAGCCCTACACACTAGAATTTTGGACTTATATTAGCTAGGGACTACTAGCTAAAGTATAGGGTGCGACCCCATACCAGTCTCATCTGGTATTCTAATATTTGAGTCATTTACTTAGGGTCAAATACCCCATCAAAGTTTCCTTGAAATTTTTTCTTTCAAATTGATTTAACCCTTTAAATCATATTTAAACAAGGAAAATATACTTTTTGCTTTACTCAAATCTCTTTGCCATGTTATATATACTTTGTACAAAAAATTGTTGATGAAAACATTCGAAACCCTTGTTTAAAAGCTTTAAACAACCCCTTTCGAAACCTTTGAAAGTACCCCTCTCGAAACCATTGAAAGTACCCCTATCAAAACTATTGAAAGTACCCCTTTCGAAACCATTGAAAGAACCTCTTTCGAAACAAGTTAACTACTTTACTTTCAAACCTTAGGCCGAAAGACCAAAACATACCTTTCGAAACTATTTACCATAGACCTTTCGAAAACATTGAAAGTATCCTTTCAAAAGCTTTATAAAATCTTAGACATCCTCTTTTTATAACACTTTAAACATGCCTTTCGAAAACATTGGAAACCTTCCATTTAACCCTAAAGGTAAACCTTTCGAAAACATTAGAGAACTACCCCTTCGAAACCTTTATCATATACCTTTCGAAAGCATTATGTCCTTTACATAAATCAAACCTTTCGAAAGAATTGGATCCAAGTGAAAACATGTGGAACAACCTTTCGAAACCATTTAAAACCATTCCTTTTGAAACCTTTGGGTTTAACTTTAAAAATATCAAAAGGGTCTTAAAAGAACTGGGACGAAAGCAACTCTTTTGAAATCATTTCCTAAATAAAAGAAGTGGATGGTGTCGAAACCACCCCTTCGAAAGCATTGGAGAAGCGGCTCAGGGTTTAAAGCGAAAGAACCCTTTCGAAGGCATTGTATCGAAAGGTAGAATGCGGCAATAGGGGTTTCGACCCCTTCGAAAGAATTTTCTTAAAACAAAGGCGACAACCTCTTTCGAAAGCTCTTTTCTTACACTTGACCAAGTCAAAAGCTATCTCATTCGAAAGTATTCTTTTCGAAAGCAAAGCAAGCGGCATTTCCTTTTGAAAGCAAAACAAGGTCTCGACCCCTTCGAAAGCCCTGTTTCGACTCTATACCTTTCGCCTATCTTCAATCCACTATGTACCAAGTCTTTGGTACCATATGTATTGGTTTTGAACTGGTTGGAGGCGGAAGTATGTAGTCGAAAGGTAGCTGTCGAAAGTGGCGAAACCTTTTAAAACTTATTTTTAACTTTAAAAAGCAATTTCTTTCCAACTTACTTGCTTATTTGTCATTATATAATTGGTTGCCAGTTTCTTTTCCAAAATATTTTCTAAAAGTGCTGCCGAATTTCAGAGATTAATAATTTAAAACATTTACAAATTGCCCCTTCTCCTTTTATAAACATATAAAACATTTAAGTCTCATACCTTAAATAAATTTATATACTTATTAAAACATTTTGGAAAATTCTCCAAAAATTTCCATAAATCACTTTTAATATGTTTTCTAACATATTTAAATTTCTGACCCAAAGCTAATATATAATAGCCGTAATTAATTTTTAAACCAAATTTAACTATTTTCTTCACTAGAAAATTCATAATAAATCCACATTAATTCAGCAAATTATGAAACTTGAAACCCATCTCTAAAATATCATTTTTGACCTTATATCTAAATCATAAGACATTTGGATGTCATTTGATAGGTTTTTCAAATCATAACTTGTCATAAAATCTATATGATAAACAAAATTCATCAACAAGCATATATACCTATTTATCATTCAAAACATGGCATAATACTTTGCAAAACATACTCGGATCTGATCTAGAACCAAAAATAAGAAAATATGAGATGTGACCTATTATAACCTTTAGTTTGTGATTAAGGAGTTTGGGATTTGCTTCTTGAGTTAGATTTATTAAGCTTCCTTCCTCTTGATTTTAGCTTCTGTTCTTCTTACTTCTTCTAATGGTGGTCGGCCTTTTCTTTAATTTAGTTTTAATTCGTAAATGTTGCATATGAGAGTGGGTTAAGGGTTTAGGGTATAAGAATATAACATATTCCTATTTTGCCTTGTCTTATTACTTCTTTATTTTCATTTGTTCATTCATTTAGGCATGGCTATCTTATGCTTTCACAATTCTCAATCTTTTAACCACTTAAATCTTTACATTATTCTATTTAGTTTATCTAATTAAATCTCCTAAATAATGTTATTTAAAATTAGGGGTGTTACAATTATGCTTCAAATTTGGACCAACTTTTAGAAACTAGAAGTTACTCTAATTTCAGTACAAAATGCTGAAAGTGAAAACATTTGTTGTAAAGATTACTATAGTTTTGTTTCAATCAAATTCATTGCATCCCTTATCAAATCTAATGTCAATAGTTGCTTTTATGGTTCAACCAGGCAAACTTTCAAATTTTCTGAAATAGTCACCATATTCTGAAAACAAAACCTCATGATATTACTACATGGTATAATTCTTAAAGTTTTTATAATTTCTGGAAGCAATATAATGACACTTTGGGAGACTTTTATTCCAATCTATCCATATTATAAACATCAAAATTCTAAAGTTATATTTTAGCTTCATCCTTGAGAAATTTGAAGTTACCTAAAAGCAAAACCAAGCTTCACATAGCTTTAGAGGAATCCCACTGACATTACAAGTTCTTTTATATTTGAAATTTTTTTTAAACTGCAATTTTCTGATCTATGTGCAATTGTTAGGGATATAATTTATTCTACTATCATAATTATGTTAGGTTTTTAGATTCATTTACTTATAAGTTTAAAAAGTAAGTTAAATAACGACTATAGTTTTATAAGTCGAATAAAAATGAAAAAAATCATTGTAGGTTTACTTTACCAAATGACTTTAATATAGTTTGCAGTGATTTCATTAAAAAAAATATAGTTTGCAGTCAAGTTCATTCTATCTACCTCAACACAATTAAAGGATGTAATTTAACCCTTTTTACCTTATTTTTTTATTTGTATACTTCTACTATACTTTATATTAAGTGTATTTATTTTGGAAAGATGGTTGGTTTCCCATTGAAAATTCGAATTATTCTTTATCTTTTAATCCCTCTAATAAAAATATAATATAAGAATTCATATGTCATTTTATTTCACATAGGTATACAACTGGACATTGAGTGGAAGAAAAAGTGAAATGTTATGAAGAAAGCACCGAGAGAAAATGATATTTAACCTTAATTCTTGCAGTATAATCCTTACTTAAACATACGACAGTTATATTTATACTCAGAACGTACTTTTATGCCAGGAAGCATAAGGTTTCTTTTAATAAGGCGTCATGTTTGAGCAAGCATGGGAAAATATGCCAACATTTAATGGTATAACTATTATATATTTTGAGATGATTAAAGACGAAGATATCATTACTAAGAATATATTAATTCTTTATATATTTACTTGTTATTGATGTGGATTATAATTAGCTGTTTTATTTTGCATAAATATTAACATTACTTCTATATATTGCTTATTCAAGCTTATCAGATCTACATTTGATCAAGTGAAAAAGTTCAACAATATATCCACCCAAAGTCTTGATTTTTGACATGAAGTGACCTTATCTATTCATGCTGTGTTGATTAGTCTTTGAGATAGTAGAATTTTAGTATATTCAAGGAATTTTTATTGAGTACTATAGATTAGTGTTACAATTCTAATTTCCTTAATTTATTTTAATTTACTGAATTAAAGTTTGGTAATTATGTGTTGTATTTGATTTTAGAAGTATTTGTATTTGGAAATGGTTCTGAAAAATGTTACTACAAACTTAGTTTTTAAGGTTAGAACTTAAGTTGTTTTGGTAAGTAATTGTAACGCCCCACCCTGAGACCCACATTAACAAAGAGAATTATTGAGTAATTCTGTCTACTAATGCGGAGAATAGGGCTAGTTAAGGGCGACTATCATAGTCTTGCGTTAGAAAAGAGCTAAGTATGTCGATTTGGTACTCTAATTTTTTTTCTCATTTTGTTTCAAGTGTTCGACATACTTAGTTCCTATCTAATACACTACTATGGTGGCTACAGGATCGATTCAGAGACAAAACATAACAACATCAACAATCCCAAGTCATAGAACAGCAAACACAAACAGATATACATATACACATACATCAAATGTAATACGACATGTCGTAAGTGGTATTCAACCACAATATATATACATACATCCCCACAAAAGAATATACATATCTAAGTTCCCAACAAGACAACTACTATAAAAACTACACAAGAACAATGCTTTCTATCCAAAAGGGTTTATAGAGAAGTCCAAAAGATACTGCTAAGCCAAAAGTCTGAAAGATCTTAAGTTGCAACTCGGTCTGACCTGAGTAATAAATACATGGGTCAGGCTAACTAAAACATGATGATTAGCAAGAGATAAAGGGATATACATGCATAAGGGAAACATTCCTTTAAATAGAAAGGAATGATAAAAATAAGATCTATTCACAATTCCAAGGGTGGCAATGGTAAAATTGCTCAACAATAACTCATGAATAGGTTTAACATACCATTAGTGATTCCTACTCAAGTTTATTCAACATAAATGTAAATAAACAAAATGATAGCCATAAGAGGAAACATCAAAATCTCCAACTCAATTATGTCTCATTTCATCGGCATAAAAATATATAACTCAGAATCAAGGAATCATGCAAACTCTTAACTCAAGGAACTCAATAAGAGTTCAAAACCTCATAAAAATGAAATCACCATATATGTATAACATCTCATATAGCTTTAGGCTATCGATGTTCTAAAGATATCTCAAATGGTGAAATCATAATAAAACTTAGAAAACTCAGAAAACCCGGATTGGCCAGATCCCCGATTGCATGCCGAAGCAATGCTGCATGTGCCAAACTCAGACCAGTACTATATATATATATATATATATATATATTAGGTACCTATCTCAGATGACCGAAGTCGTAGAACTCAGATGATCAAAGTCGTAAATCCCAAACGACCGAAGTTGTAAATCCCAGACGACCGAAGTCGTAAACTCAAATGACCCGAAGGTCTATAGTACTGGTAAACCCAGAATGTATAACAAACTCCCAGAGAGGAACCCGAAGAGTGGTAACAGTGCATCCCATACCACACATTCTCACTTAACGGTTTCCTAACCACTAGTCAATGCCACATTAGAAAATAAAATCATCAAAAATCTCAAAAATCAAAAATCTCATGACTCGTCTCATCTCATCGACAAGTAAAATAATATAGCGGTTCTCATAGATTATAGTTCCAAAATTTGGAGATCTCGAACCAATAATCTCGCCAAATATTGGCCGTCTCAGTTAATTCCCAAAAATAGGAATTATAAATCTCAAAACACGCCATAAAATGGCAAATCCCAAAAATCATCTCAAATCAATAGCCTAGAATTGCTTCGATCGTACAAGTCCGGAATTAACTGAAAAAGTAATCTCACGTGTCCCTTACCACATGTTTTACTAAATTGTTTAATTCACTTTCTCATACATCCGAACAGTGTAAAAATAGTGTATATTATTTATAAAATAATTTACTTGAGAAAATGGGATTTTAAAACAATTTCTCGAAATCATTTTGAAATCAATTTATTGGAAATTCTCCTTATTATAGGAAATAAATATATTTTAATAACTTTAAAATAATTTAAAAATATTATATAATACTAAAGTCAAAAGCCAAATCATTATAAAAATTATTTCAAAATTTGTTTGGAAGAAACAGTGCTCGAAATCAAAGAAAAACATAAAAAATACTCAAAAACCGATATTCAAATTCAATTCAAATTTGAATTCAAACTCACCAAATCTTGGCTAGCCTATTGATAGGCATCATAGCCCTCAATCACATTCAAAAACATCACAAAAGTGCACAAGAACAAGTGGTAAAAGCATAACACAAATGGGTAAAAAGCTGCTAGAAGTAAGAAGGAAATTGCCCAAAAACTCACACACACAGGTATACATGCAGGTCGACAGGCCTGTCCACCACCATGTCGACCTAAGAAGGCCTAGGTCGATAGCCATGTCGACCTGGAAGGCTCTGGGTCGACCTGCATGTCGACCTAGGCTACGGGATCTTCCAACCTGCTGATTTCTTGCTCATACTGATTTTCTAGCATCGTTTTGACATATCAAACAGAGGATTTTTGCCATGAAATTTGGCATGCATTAAGAACAACAACTAAACTCTAATCCGAAAAAGATCCGGCAGCAATTCATGGCAAAATCAAAGAATTATAGCCACTCAAAGTAGCAACCAGAAACTAGAAAAACATAGAAACAAGGAAAAGAGAATAGAACGTATACAGTAACTTTTCTAAGAAAAATTTCTTTACAGAAGCACTAGTTTTAGTTAGCAATTGTGAGTGTTGTACTCACCTTAGCAATTTAGCAAGAGTTTTAGGCGATTTCGGAATCAAGTTGTAAGCTTTTGTGATGAAGAGGAGCTTCTAGGACCTATAAAAGCTAGAAGAGAGACATGCAATAGCAAAAGAAATTGTTACAGACAATTTCATATCTAATTCAAAACTTTTGATGAAATTCATTTAGTATTGGTGGAAATTACCTTCTATAATCATGTTTTGATGAATTTTCTCTTTTATTTGCAGCAATTTGAGGAGAAAATGATTTTGTTTAGCCAATGGAAGACATTGTTTTTCTTTCTTTTTACTGTATTGAGTTTCTGAGAGGAAGGAGATGAGAAACTAACGTACTGTAATTTCTCTCCTTCCTGAACTTTCCAGATTGGGATAATGGGTGCAAATTTTATACCCAATAAGCCCAAATCAAACATACTTAGTGAAAATACAAAGGAGTGCACACTTTTGTCCCATCTTAACTATATATATACACCAATTTTCACATTTTAAAACCAAATAAAAATCTATACAACAAATGTATGTGACTAAAATTGTTATATCAACAAAATAAAATTTATTTTAACAAAAAAAAGTTATATTTATGAATAAAACCCTATTTTTATCAAATTACACAATTTACACTAATTTATTATAAAAACACTACTTTTAACATAACTGTTATCCCGCCTTTTGGCAAGGCCGTGACACCCAAAAATTGGCCGGAAACTAAAGACAGTTCGTCTCAAAGATTGTTTATATGTTGTTTCACCATGGATATCGATGAATTTTGTCCGAGCCCGAACCAGGCTACAGTTGATAGGACATGACAACCAAAGCCATGAGAGCCAGTGTTTCAAATTTCAGGTTAATTGGAGTTCGTATGAATGAGATATGATCGATACAAGTTAGAGAAAATACACTATTCGTTTCCATGGAGGGAGGTTGGATTTCGAATCGATCTAGCTCGACTCGATCAGCAACATGATGACGATCTGTTCGAATTGATCTGGTTCGAGTCGAACCTTGGCCGTGCTATTCGAATCCATCAGATTCGTGTCGATCAGTGTGGAGATATTCATTGAAGGATTGAGGTGGTGGACTATTCGAATCCATCAGGTTCGTATCCATCAGAATAACATCGCCTCAATCCATTCGAACCCAGTTTTGTATAGTTCGAATCCATCAAGTTCGTATCCCCCTCCATATCCTCGTTCGTACTGATCAGTTCCCCAAGTACTGCTTCATATCGATTAGTTTCGTATCCATCTTCAACCACTGTTTCGAATCGATCAACTCCGCGCCCATGCATACTGCAAATCAATACGAGGCGCATGTAGTTGATTGATTCAAACCCGGCACTCGATGCATGCATGGCGAAACTCATGGATACGATGCGGCCAACTCGGGAAGAAAAGAGGATAAGCACGAGAAGGGCGCGCCACATCACCGCATTGTCACATGCGCAATCGATTCGACATGGACCGATTCGAACTAACAGATTCGAACCAGAAAGCCATCGAGCAATTTGAACTCGCATCGATCATATCTCCCGAACCACAATTCCAAATGCTATAAAATTTTCACAGGAGCTTACGTACCAGGTTAAGAATGTTCTTGCCAAGTTTCAACTCGATTGGACCCTTTCTTGATCGATACGAAATCGATTCGTATCGATCACAGATCGAGTCAAAACTTGGTGGGGTCGGTCGCGTGGGCCCACTCACGTGCCAGAAGAAGTCTCCCGAAGTTTGAGCGCGATATCAGCCTCCTACGCCTATAAATAGCCCCCTGAAGCCTACAGAAAGGGGATCTTTCGACTTTGGAACGTCCAGACTCTGCCGGATTCAATTCTACACTTCAATACCATTGTTGTATTCAAACTTCAGAGCTATTATCAACTGTAACTTGCTGTAACTGATTGAAATCATCAAGTGAATCAATAAAGTCATCAACTTCAGAGTGGACGTAGGCAAGATCGCCGAACCACTATAAATCCTGTGTTATTTACTATTTCTATTGAATTTCCTGAGTGATTTGCATACTTATTTCTCCACATATTTGATATCTGTGATCTGTGATTGCGAACTGGTGCTTTCAACGGCTATTGGGTGTTTGTGACCAGTTTTGGCGCAAACATTTTGGTGCTTTCACTGAGAAATGAACTCGGGGATTCTACCGCTTGGAAGGTGGATTTGAAGGTTTAAGAGTTCAGATTTAAAAAGCTATGACGAGACAATCAAGTAGAAGGCAGAGACAAGAGAGGAGTCAACATGAAGGAAGTCAAGAGGCTTCCTTAGGAGCGAACCAAGCTTCAGTCTTCATCACAAGGGATGAGATGGAGACAATGATGAGAAGGCAAGAAGAGATGATCCAAAATTTACTCCAATAGATTGGGCAACTTGGAGCGCAGCATCAAGGAGCAACCGGAGTTCAAAATGGAGTAGGACCATCTGGCGCAGCACCAGAGCTAAGGAGGCAGTCACCAAGAGCACGCAGACCCAATACCAAGAAGAACATCGGGTGGATTTGAACAGCACGACATTGACAGAGGAACGGAAGCCAAGCCGAGAGAACAAATTCCAGAATTCCCTCATGAGCTCGGGGGGCAGGCCGAAGGCAATGGACGAGGACTACAGCTTGGAGATAACGACAGATTAACGGAGATGGTTAGAAGAGCTATGAGAGGCGGTTTGGTAAACAAAGACTTGGAGGATGTGAATAGGAGTCCTTTTACCACAACAATCAGGCGAGCTAGGAACCCACCAGATTTTAAGCTACCATCGTTGGATATGTATAATGGAAGGACAGACCCTACAGTTCATCTGGCAAAATATATGAGGCATATGGAAGTGTTGGGGGCATCAGAGGAAGTTATGGCCCGGTGCTTTCCATTGTACTTGGCAGATATTGCGGCATTATGGTTCAGACAATTGGAAAGTGGATCTATCGGAACGTGGAGTGATTTGACTGAAAGGTTTAGGAGGCAATTCAGAGTTCACATCTCGAGACCCAAGAATGTGATGAGTTTGGCAGCACTGAAACAAAAAGCTGGGGAATCTTTGCAAAGCTTTTTGACGTGATTCAATGCAGCTGCAGCATCGGTGGATCGACCGGATCCATCCATGGTCTTGATGGCAGCTGTGTCAGGCATAGCTGATGGCACATAATTCAAGAATTCACTGACAAAAGATCCCCCTATGGATCTGGGGGAATTTTATCATGAGGCTGAAGGATTCTTACGGTTAGAGGATGCAAATGCCGAAAGAGAGGAAGGAGAAGGAATCGACATTTATGCGATCAAAGGTGGAAATCCTCCTAAGAAAGGTGTTGAAACTAGCAAGGGAAAGCGGAAGGCTGAGGATAATGATAATAGATCAACACGACCACGAAAGGAACCAAGATTTACCTCGTACACGGAGCTGAATGAGACTTTGGAGCGGATCTACCAGGACACCAGGGGACAGGTTCCTTATCGAAAGCCGATGAGGAGAGATCTGAATAGCAATGAGAGAAAGTCAGACAAGTATTGTTCATTCCATGAGTTGAATGGTCACAACACAAACGACTGCAGACATTTGAAAGATGAAATCGAGGGAAAGATGCAGTCGAGGGGCATATTCGGAATGGTTTGCTATCGCAATATGTGAGAAGGAGGGCCGCAACGGTGGAACAAGAACGACCACCGCCCGCACCAACTTACGACGGCTCAGGACCGAGACGTCAACTTGTTATCCATTGATTGAGATAATGACGAACGAGTGGCAAACTCCACACCGACACGATTAAGTTGTTTACACATGTACAGGACCACGAACAATCCTCAGGCATGCTCTGATACAACTATAAACCACATCGATGCAGGTGTTTGCGCTCCGACGTCACTGTTTTGCTTTTGTTTTTTGCTTCTTAAATTTGGATTTGACTTTGCGGGACATTTCTATTTTAAATTTCATCAGTTGAATGGATATTTGATTTTGATAATTCTGAAATGGCTAAGCTACTTACACATGTACGGGGTCGCGAACGGTCCTTAGGCATGCTCTGAGATAGTGATAAACCGCCTTGACAAACGATCCAGAAATTCACTCGAACGTGAAACCTGGTATCGATAATACTAAGTCCCCCCCCCCGGGCACACTCAATCGCCTCGAACGGCACCAGACCTCGAACGGTCACCATTCGCCTCGAACGGCACCCGACCTCGAACGGTCACAATTCGCCTCGAACGGCACCCGATCACGAACGATCACCATTTGCCACGAACGGCACTCGACCGCGAACGGTCACATGTCACCTCGAATGACATACAATCTTGAACGATCGTCATTCATGGTCAGATAAGACTCTCAATTTCTTTACAGGTCATCAATAGGATATGAACATCCAGCTTATGGCATTACAAAACACACCTTCCTATCGCAAAGCATGTTTTGGGGGGCAAATGTTATCCCGCCTTTTGGCAAGGCCGTGACACCCAAAAATTGGCTGGAAACTAAAGACAGTTCGTCTCAAAGATTGGTTATACGTTGTTTCACCATGGATATCGATGAATTTTTTCCGAGCCCGGATCAGGCTACAGTTGATAGGACATGACAAGCAAACCCATGAAAGCCAGCGTTTCAAATTTCAGGTTAATTGGAGTTCGTATGAATGAGACATGATCGATACAAGTTAGAGAAAATACACTGTTCGTTTCCATGGAGGGAGGTTGGATTTCGAATCGATCTAGCTCGACTCGATCAGCAGCATGATGACGATCTGTTCGAATCGATCTGGTTCGAGTCGAACCTTGGCCGTGCTATTCGAATCCATCGGATTCGTGTCGGTCAGTGTGGAGATATTCATCGAAGGATTGAGGTGGTGGACTATTCGAATCCATCAGGTTCGTATCCATCAGAATAACATCGCCTCAATCCATTCGAACCCAATTTTGTATAGTTCGAATCCATCAAGTTCGTATCCCCCTCCATATCCTCGTTCGTACCGATCAGTTCCCCAAGTACTGCTTCGTATCGATTAGTTTCGTATCCATCTTCAACCACTGTTTCGAACCGATCAACTCCACGCCCATGCATACTGCAAATCAATACGAGGCGCATGTAGTTGATTGATTCAAACCCGGCACTCGATGCACGCGTGGCGAAACTCATGGATACGACGCAGCCAACTCGGAAAGAAAAGAGGATCAGCACGAGAAGGGCGCGCCACATCACCGCATTGTCACATGCGCAATCGATTCGACATGGACCGATTCGAACTAACGGATTCGAACCAGACAGCCATCGAGAAATTTGAACTCGCATCGATCATATCTCCCAAACCACAATTCCAAATGCTATGAAATTTTCACAAGGGCTTACGTACCAGGTAAAGAATGTTCCTGCCAGGTTTCAGCTCGATTGGACCCTTTCTTGATCGATACGAAATCGATTCGTATCAATCACAGATCGAGTCGAAACTTGGTGGGGTCGGTCGCGTGGGCCCACTCACATGCCAGAAGAAGTCTCCCGAAGTTTGAGCGCGATATCAGCCTCCTACGCCTATAAATAGCCCCCTGAAGCCTACATAAAGGGGATCTTTCGACTTTGGAACGTCCAGACTCTGCCGGATTCAATTCTACACTTCAATACCATTGTTGTATTCAAACTTCAGAGCTATTATCAACTGTAACCTGCTGTAACTGATTGAAATCATCAAGTGAATCAATAAAGTCATCAACTTCAGAGTGGACGTAGGCAAGATCGCCGAACCACTATAAATCCTATGTTATTCACTATTTCAATTGAATTTCCTGAGTGATTTGCATACTTATTTCTCCACATATTTGATATCTGTGATCTGTGATTGCGAACTGGTGCTTTCAACGGCTATTGGGTGTTTGTGACCAGTTTTGGCGCAAACAACAACAATTTGTTCAAAAATTATTTTCCTGTCAAATAAATTTCAACAAATCATTTTTACTTTATTTAATCATCAAAATATTATTTTAAACCATATTTCACTCTTTTATATCAATAAATATATAATTACTTCAAATTTCTCTTTTAAATTCAATAAAAGATTAATATTGACAATACTTTCTAATATTGTTGCATTTACTCAAATAAAATGAATAAATGATCGTTTTCTCTCCAAATTCTCAAAAGAAAGCTTTTAAAACCTTATTTTCATCAATTTAGATTTATTTCAATAATTTAATGTTGAAATACATCACTTATTTAATTTATTTGCTCCAAACTGATAAAACCCCAATATTTAACCTCAAACACATTGTTTATTTGAAATAAATAATTTTAACAAAATTTATCTTAATTTACAATATTAAATTATAACTTCCGTTATAATTTAATATATATAGGTAATCTCCAAACCAGGGTTGTTACAGTAATGTATTGAAAATTTTATTAGCATATTAACTTTTCACCTACATGTGCAAGAAAAGTTGATTTGTAATATACTTTTTGTCTACAAAATGCTTTTCCGGATTGCCATCACCTCAGGTGCCTACTCATGTTAAACTACTTTGTTGGAAGTAATAAGTGAGTCGTTAGCATTTTAACATGATCCAACCGACCATGTTAAGATATTTTTTTAATTTACGTTGATGAAATTTTAGCGCCATGCTACTTTTGTGCACAAAATAGCTTTTTTCTTGTAATAAATCCAATTTTTTAATCCCATAGTCTTGCTTGCATCATCAAAGTTTTTTTGATAACTACAATGGTCACTTCTTTCCACAATGATCAGTTTCATTTGTGGTCAATTTTAATATACATGTTTTGTTTCATAATAAGTTTCATTAATATTCAGTTTTTATCGTACATCATCGTCTAGCATCAATTTAACCTTTTGTGTAGGTAACAGTGCTTGAAATATTCAAACACCTCTTTTTGAGCTAGATTAAACTATAGGTTTATGATTTATTGTTTTATTATTCTTTTACACATTCAATCAAGCATCAAGTTCTTCAGTTCAATTTTGAAGCTATTTTGAAGTTGTATTTGCTTTAGGATAAGTTAAGAATATATCTAATCAAATTATTGGTACAAGATTCTTTTCACTTCTTCGAAAAAAAAGACTGTGCTGCTTAATAAATACAAGTTACTATTGAATTATCAGAACTGCATTGCATGTGTTAATAATTTTATAGCTGCACATAAGAAAAGTTCAGTAAATAGAAAAGTAATTGCTAATTTTAATTTTAAATCTTTACCATAGCTCTTTACCATAGCCATTAGTTTTTTTTTTTAATTCGTTTCCATCCACATTTACTCAAAGGTGACCGTGTAAATGAACAGATGATGTTCATGCAACAAAAGATGAAATATTGTAGGTATATCTTCAAAAGGTTTGTACTCACAACAGAGAACTATAGTTATAAATGTAACATCATGATCCATTTCTAGATGACCAAAAGGGATATCAAAAATGAAAACTATATTATTGTATTGTATCTGACTAAGGTATGATATCGGTTATGGGCCACTTGGCTTTTTTCCATTTTTATTTGAACCGATTATATAATTTTCTAATTGTAACTACTTTTTGAATCTTGAAAAAATAAAATTCAATATGTTAATAAGAAATGTTTTTTTTTGGATCTAGAAATTTGTATTCAAATTGTTTTAATATATTAATTTTTACTTTTAAGCAAGAAGAGTCCTTTGTGTTAGATATGGCCATTGGTGTTCTAAATTAGTTTCATAATTTAAAATTACTTTTGCATTTTATTACATGTTTTATAAAACACACTCAACAAATAATTATCAACTTCGAAACATTATTTGCAATATGTATTCTTTTTCCAAAGGAACCTTTGGAAAAGGCATATGCTGAAGTGTTCTCTATGATTATCAATTGTAATTACATGAAAATTTTAAGTTATGAATCATAAAAACAGTTGATTAGTATAATATAATATTTATGGCTTATGAGACAATATTTAAGCCATGCATTACCGATCCAACTAGTGTATTTTACTACATGTTTTCCATCACTCAAACATGCAGCATTTTATAATTTTAATTTCTCATGCAGCTTTTCTTTTTACAGGTGTACTAGAAGATTCTTTATGGAGGACACATAGGCCATAACCAATGTGGCAATTTTTTATACAGATCTGAAAAAGTGGAGTGATTCTAAGTCATAACCGATGAAATATATGTTTACAAATATAATCTAGAAGACATTCCTTTTTTTTATGCCATCTCTCTTGCATTAGACTAGTCTTTTTTTAGAAAAATGCACGATCCTCTAAAATAGAGGAGAGCACACATGTAAATATGTACATTAGTCTGGTCTTTTTTGTTACAAAATAAAGCAATAATAGGAAATTAGAAGAAAGATGATGATTAACATTTGTGAGGCCGGTGTTGATTGTGTGTTCCATTTTTTAGTCTTTGTTCAGTAATGGATTTGAGGATATGTATTCATTTTGTAACAATTGTCATATATGTAGACAATTAAAAGGATGTGTGTAGCGTAGTTTCTTCCAGGCCAGCATTCATGTAAATAGGCTTTTCATTCTTTGAAAGATTGTTGTTTATGATTATATATCAGGGTATTTTTGACACAGGTCCTTATTAAGTTTCAAAATTCACGAAAAGTCCTTCACTAAATTTCAGTGTAAATTAGGTCCCTGTTTTTTATTCACGATTATTGCAGAGCATGATGCAGCATTTCATAAAAGTTGCTGACATTTCCGCAACATTTATGTACACTATGAACATGGTGTATGAAAGTTGCTGAAATATCAACACTTATTTATAAAAGTTGCTGATATTTCAGCAACATTTATGTACACTGTGAACACAGTTTATGAAAGTTGCTGAAATATCATCACTTATTTATAAAAGTTGCTGACATTTCAGCAATAATTTTTCTTTGTTTTTACAATAAAACTTTGACACAGATAGTTGCTGAAATATCAGGACTTATTTATAAAAGTTGCTGACATTTCAGCAATAATTTTTCTTCGTTTCCAGAAAACAGGGACCCGCTTTACAATGAAACTTTGACAGGGACCCGCTTTACAATATGAAAGTATGATAGGGATGTCTTCCTAATTTCCACTATATATCATACAAATGAGCATAGGCTTTATGTTTCCATATCAATTGTTCAAACTATTTTGGTAAATATAGCTATATGTAGCAAAACTCATGAACTGTCTAAATAGCATTTAGCAAAATCAAAATTTCAAAATAATACATGCAGAGGAAACAACCACAGAACAATTAATAGAAAACGACAAAGGATTTTAGCGTAGTCGAAAATAAAATAACAAGAATCTTCTTTTATTAGTTTCAAAAAAAGATTTGCTAAAATCTGTGTGCGTAGCACGGGTTCGTCCTAGTTTGAGAAAGTAAGAATGAGGAGAGAAAGTAAGGTGGCTGCTTTTTTACGGGGTTCATAAAGCAAGCAACTTTTGGGATAGACCTATATTAATTAATAGTCCATACTGGTTAATTTTGAAGAGGCACCAATGTTATTTTATGAATACAATAGGCGCCCTTTTATATGTCGCCACCATAAATTTTACAAAAAATATACTAACATTTGATATGTCACAAGTTCATTTGTGCTAACAAGGCGTTGACGTGGACAAAAGTAGCCTTTGTTTGTAAATAGTTTTGAGACTAGTCTAAT
This sequence comes from Allium fistulosum, assembly GCA_030737815.1. Taxonomy (NCBI): domain Eukaryota; kingdom Viridiplantae; phylum Streptophyta; class Magnoliopsida; order Asparagales; family Amaryllidaceae; genus Allium; species Allium fistulosum. Next base: position 179,995,505 of record CM060903.1, read on the forward strand.
TTCATGATAAGTTTTTAAAAGTGGTCTGAATTGACAAAATTTCATGTAGGAAGAGCAATTTTTGTTTAGCACCATTGCCCTAGCGGCTAGGCGTGGTCTGTGAGGTCACAGGTTCGAGTCTTGTGCATAGTGATTTGAACCACTAGGCATATGTTAACTAGTAGTATACTATATACTAACTAAGGCTTATGTTACAACTATATACTACCACTTAATTACCCAATTTCAAAATACCAATAATTTACTAATTTTATCATAAATGAGTCTAGTTTATTCTTCAAATAGTCAATATTTATAGGCTAACAAATTCCTAGGCTTATCAGTTTAAGCGAGGGGGTCTACTATTAATTATATTATTTTTTATACTAAACATATAATGATTGGCATAAGTTTTGAGAAAATAATATTTACACTTTAAGAATATCTTCTTTAACAATATCAAATTTTGAAGAATGTCGCCTTTTCTTAGTCATTCAAATACTTATGAATGCTCTTCTTTATGTATTAATCAAAAACCGCTTAATCCAACAAAATTAATTTTGTCGAAGTTTTTTAATGGTTTTCCAAATAGTCAAACCTAAAGTCACACACTCTTTTTGCAAATGAAAACTAAACATTAACCTCACTATAAAAACTGAATAAAATATTTATAATATATTTTGAAAAAAATCAATATCGAAGACACAAACATGTAAACTTATATTTACAAAAGATGTAAAATTGGTTGGATGAACCCGAATACATTTCTAAATATGTATTAGCTTGTTGTTATAGAAACTAAAATTGTTGAAATTTTTTGGCACCCCCTTGCATCTCTGCTATGCACGCACTTCGTTAGTGTAGAAGAGGCAAGACCACTGAATGAAGCTCTTTTGGTACCAATGCCATGGTTGGATATTCCTACATCCCCTTTAGGGCACATATATTTTTATGGCAACATTTATTATAACAAAAGGAATCTCTTATCGTTACATGCTACCAATCTCATATATATACTCATCCCCTTTAGGATATCTTGTGATGTGTGACTAATCATAATCCAATATATGCACCCACTTTGATACAATGTGAGCCGCACCTAACAGATCTCCATCTTGGCTGGCGAACATTTTCTTAATTCAATATGAATTTATACAGAGTCCTCAAACACTTGGATAAGGTCGTTAACACCTCCAACAATTCAGATTAGGTCACTACCATCTCTCAGCAGTTGGGCCAAGATGAATTATATAGATTTCTCTTTTCCATGGTTGGAGCATGCTGACATATAACTCCACCTTAATGAGAATCCCAAGCTCAAGCCACATACTAGAGCATACTTGGTCAATACTGCATCATATTGGTCCCCTCGAACCATCATCTCTGATACCATGTTGAAATTTCTGGCACCCCTCTCATCTCTGCTATGCGTGCACTTCATTTAGTGTAGAAGAAGCAATACCACCAAACGAAGCTCTTTTGATGCCGGCGTCATGATTGGATTTCTCGACATCCCCCTAGAGCACATATATGTTTATGGAAACATTTATTGTAACAAAAGGAATCTCTTATTGTTACATGCAATCAATCTCATGTATATGCTCATCTCCTTTTATGATATCTTATGATGTAGGACTAATCATAATCCAATCTACGCACCCACTTTAATACAATGCGAGTCCCACCTAACAGATCTCCACATTGGCGAGCATTTTCTCAATTCGACTTGAAGTTACAGAATCCTCAAACACTTAGATAAGGTCGCTAACACCTCTTATCAGTTTAGATTAGGCCGCTACCACCACCCTCAATAGTTTGGCCAAACTATTTTATAAAAAGTTCTCCTTTCCATGGTTGGAGTAGGTCGTGTTCTAATATATAACTCTACCTTAATGAGAATCCCAAGCTCAAGCCACATATTGAAGCATACTTAGGTCAATGATGCATCATATTGCTCCTTTCGAACCATCGGCTCTGATACCATGTTGAAATTTTTGGCACTCCCTCGCATCTCCATTATGCCCGCACTTCATTTAGTGTAGAAGAGGCAAACCCACTAAATAAAGCTCTTTGGTGCCAGCGTTATGATTGGATATTCCTACATTTCCTTGGAGCACATATACTTTCATGGTAACATTTATTGTAACAAAAGGAATCCCTTATTGTTACATGCTACCAATCTCATATATACGCTCATCCTCGTAGGATATCTCGCGATATAGCACTAATTAGAATCCAATCTACACATATACTTTAATACAGTGCCAACCACACTTAACAAAGATATTATCGTCCTTTCCCTTGATGAATTTCATTGCGTATGTGAGATAATTGATACAAAGTTAAAATCTGTTTTACCAAATGGCCGAATGGATAAATGTGAAATAAATTAGAAAATAAAATAAAAATAAAAATCCTGCAAACATCTATTTAATAAGAGATTGTTAAAGGGACTATTATTTTGGCTAAGAGAAAAAGAATACAAGCTTGAAATTTGAAAAGAAATTAAAATTTATAATGGGAGAATAATGCAATACATATTTAATTCATTATATGGAAATATTACTCATCTTTCCATCCCTACGCCTCATCTTTTCTCTTTACTATTTATCTTGCGACTCTATCAACACGTGATCCCAAACCAGTCACCTTTGCAGTCTATTGTCGTGCTCTGAATTCATACGTCAGCTTTGAATTTCCTTATTTCATTTAAAATAATAAAATAAATTGATTTTACAATTTATTAAACAATGATATATATAATTTCATGCCTATTTTAAAATTCGATCAAAGCATAATACCATTCACAAAATAATCTTGAATAGAAGAAAAAAATCAACATCCCTATTTTTTGATGGAGATAGGATAGAGTTCGATATGGAGTTTAAGACAAAGATAGAGATGGATATTGCGACGATGGTTCATCTAAAATTTTCTAATTAGAGAACTAGGATTTACAATTGGAAAATATAATTATTTGGTTTGAAATTAGAGATAAAGAATTTGAGGACAGAAAGTGTAACAACCCAACTTTTTGACCCTCGAATGTCAACACTAAACACATCCACAGTATTCATATGCAGAGCACCCAAGTGTCGGAAAGATAGAAAGTTAGGGTAAAATAAAAGAACAAGAATAGAACAAGAAAAGAAGAACACAATATCAGAATCTCACAACAAAACGATAATATATAATATCAAAGGAACAGTACAAAGGGTTACTCCGAATACAGAAGTATCAAAGTTACTAAAACCTAAGTATTATCATTAGCCTAGATAGTTATAACTGTTTGTTCTCATAATGCTGACATATACAATACAGAAATGCAATCCAGCTCTTCTCCAGAAGCTTCATAGCATCCATAACTAAATCTAGAAACATACATGGGGCTGACCCAAGCATTATAAGAAAATAACACCCGGATCAATCTAGTAAACCAGCGTGAGAAACTTAAGAAATATGAGACAAGTAACAGTAACCATTGAGATCGTACAGATTACCATAACGGTTTTCCCCTCAAATGAAACCAACCATTCATTAAGCCTTATATAGTAATATGATAGATAATGTCTAGAGTATAGCAACTAAATCATATCAAATAGTTGTTGTGTGAACGCCATAACAATAATAAGTATACAATCAATACCGCTAAGGTGCATTCGCATAATGGATTTTCCATGAGATCTCCACGATCTGATCGCATCTGAACTCCATGACAAGGATCAGAAACTACCTTCTAAGCATCATATATCTCTATATAGGATATACTCTAAGGTAAACATAACTGGATCACCCTCGGTGTGTGATCCGAGCTATATAAACTCCCAGTACCAACATAATGATAAACATCTCTAGACATGATGCTGATATACCCTTGAGGTTTGCCAAACCTCCCTGGCCACGCCCCTTCTCTGTTTTCTATCATTTTCCCGATGTTGAGGCTACCTTCGGCATCTCTCACACGAGTCTTCATCACTTGAACAGAACATGAATCCCCAAATGGATTTCATCACCTCGAACAGATCATGAATCACTACATGGATTCGAGCATCTCGAACAAACCTCGAACCTCTACATAGGTTCTTCGCATAAGTCCTTCGACAAATGCTAACATTGTCCTCTCCCTTGGAATACTCCTCAAAATAGACAGTCCCACATGATAACATCCTTTGAAATGTTAATGTTGACCTCTCCCTTGGACTTAACCTTAGGATTGATAGTCAACTGCTTCCAAAACATAGATCCCGTATATGGTTTTGAAATGATTATAGGTTTTGAGTCATCTCATATAAGTAAACTCTTCCTGCTTATCGGACTCTCCAAAACTAATCGATGAATTTCTGGTTAACTCGATTTTGGTTCTCTCAGAAGTAAGCGAAAACTAGAGACATTTCGTACCAATACTCATCCCCATGTGTTCTTATTGGCATGAAATCATGAAGCCTTCCGATAACTTCTTAAGTCAATATTTGTTCAAGTTAAATAATCGACTAATCGATTATCTAGTCAAAACAATTGCTTATACAAATCACGATTCGTATGCTTGTTCCGACATTCCAATGTAACCATTCCTTATTCAAGAGTGAAGCCAGATAAGTTAGAGCACTGGTTGCATTAAAGCCTTGCCTAGACACTTCATTCTTGAATCTCACAAATAGATAAGTCTACCTCGTTAGATTTTAGTGTTAAGTATAGTATTGATGATTTCCATAAACAATAAGAAATCAACACGATTAACACGTTTCCGACATTTTCTGACTTACTATTCCTCGGTCAAGACGAAAGCCCGGTAGGTTAGAGCACTATTGCTCCGTCCCTACTCGACATCAATCTTAACGCTCACAAATAGATAAGGCTTACTTCGTCGACTTTTAGTGTTAAGCATAGTTAATTACTTTTCAAACAAGTAATTAAATCAATTAACCATTCAGACATTTAGCAATTCTAACCCCTTTCTAAACTTTTTAGTTATACTTTTAAAATACTTGAAAATATTTACAATAGGTTTTAAAACATTTATCCATAATATTACCTGAAATTACAACTTTATAATTTTCCTTAAAACTTGAAAGCGACATGTTTTCTAACAAAATATCTCTTCTTTAAAAATTCATAATTAATTATATAAATTTCATAAATATCTCAAACCACTTTTTAAATACTTTGATAACAGTTAGTAAATATGTATAAAAGAAATGAAACAAAATACTTAAATTTAAATATCTTTTCAAACCTTTTAAAGTCTAAAATCAAGGCTAAACGGGGCAGTTTTGCACAAGTGAAATTTTGGCCACTTTTCGAGATGTTAACTTTTTACTATTGAAGATTTTAATAGCAACAAACATATATATAAGATATTATAAATATGGTGAGGAACCCATAAGGATCTCTCTACAAAGTTCTGTAGCAATCACAAAAAACAAGGCAATTCACAACTGCATTTATAGCGTCTATCGTTATAAGCGCACTTTCAAATCCAATTCTGATCTAAACCAAAGTCCATCTATAAGCTATGTGCTTTGTTCAAGGTCTTATCATATGTCATATAAGTCCATTCACATCCATTCCATGTTCGTTCGAGTCCATATACATGGATCACATATGTCATTTACTTTCAAAGTAAGAATTCAAACCAATATTTTAACATAACTTAACAACAATTCAAATAACATAAACAAAATCAAACACAAACATATATGTGTTATATTTTCATTCAAAGTGAGGTTTTAAGTCACCTTTAACCTCTCAAACAACCAAGATCCAAGCACCCAAGCCTGGAGCCAAGCAAGCAACCACTTTGCTTCCTCATTCTCCTTGCTTTTACTTAAACTTTGCCTTCCTCCCCTAAGAATTGCTCACAGCCTCCTCCTCCATGGGGAGCATGGCTTCATTTCTTCAACTTTTTTGTGTTCAAAGGTATTCTAATATTGTGCTAAGCCTTGTGGCTAAGTTTGAAGTGATTTGGAGTTGATTTGTAACTATTTTCTTTAGAACATAAGAGATGAAAAAGTAGAAGAAGCCATTATTATTCAACTCAAAGCTTTGTAAATTTGTGAATGAATACTAAGGGTATGCCCCTCCTTATATAAGCTAAGAATGCTCATCTTCAAGCTTGCCTTCACCCCCCATCATGCCATGGAAGACTCACCTTCCGTCACTTCTTCTTTAAGTCACTTCTCTTTTTTCTCTCAAACAAAAAGTCACTTCTCTTTTATGCTAATTACCATTATACCCCTCTCATGATAATATCTTTGATCCATTAGATGCTTCTAAAACATTCCAAGCTTTATGAAGAAAAGAGGGTGTTAATTAGTTGCTAACATGTTTATTTGATCATTATTCAAGTGCATAAGAGTTCGAACAACTTATATCGATCGAAAAGCTGTTTACCGATAAACCGATTTTCGATCACATTATCGATTATTCTTCGAAGAATAAGTTTTTGTAAACAAATTTCAAAAACAAGTTTATTATCATTATTTACTAATTAAATGATGTTTAACAAGGTTATAAAATTATATTTATAACACTTAATTATATTTCAAAACATTTCGATATTTGAAGATGAAGTGTTTGAATTTCAAGGTTGCTACATTCTCCACCACTTAGAACGTTTCATCCTCGAAATTCAAATAAGAACAATAATCAAAGGAGATAGAGGAAACTATATATATATAGTACTGCTGAAACTATATACAAACTAAATTGCAAACTGAAGTTCACACTAAGCGACTCCACCTTAAGCGGTGAGTACACTACAAAAGATATACAATACTAAGATAAGAAGGAGCCCCTAGTCTATAAGCAACCCTAGATGGATCTCCTTCAAACTGCCATCCTTCATCTTTGTACAATCCCGAGCATCCTTGCTCCTTGGAACTTCTAACCTTAACAAAGGAACAATCACACAAATACTCAAATAGTATTTATAATTACTAGCAACCAATGCTCATGGTTTGCTCAAGTTCAAAACTCACCCATCATCCAAGGACGATAAACAATCTATTAAGCATAATAATACGCTCTATAGCCTTAGGTTCTTACTTAGACGATTATTCATTCTACCTCATAACAAATCGAAAAACCATTTCCCAAACTCTTCATAAGTCAACATACATTATAAAAATGTACTAAATCCCGTACGACGCACATATATCATCTGCACGTAATATCTGATCTGATCACTTGCTCGATCACATAGATTTCACTTCCCAACTAGTATAGCTCACTTGACCTCGCTAGTGCGGACTCTAATTTGGTTCCTTGAATAGAAATATCTATTCTCCTCACATAGCATATACTATGATAAAAAACATCGGGATCATATCACGAACCCGTATCAAGTGTTTACCGTCAAGAATCAAGTGAAAAATATTTGTTCGGACCAGTGTAGACCACCTTGAAAACATGTACTCGAATACTGAATCAATAACAGTAATGCGAATAAAACAATCTATGCATAACTTACATATTTATCCTATTGGTTTATTAACTACACCAATTCATTCTTAATCATATTCATCTATACAATTCGTATGCTTCAATACTAAAACCGTTTATGAATAATTTTATAAAACATAATTTCAAGTTTATCCATATTTTATAAATTAAGTTCATACTCGTATAATACTCCACTACATCCTAAGAGTATATACCAAAACATCAAATTTGTAACATGTCTGATTAACAAATTTAAAAATTGTTTTAATTTGCTATCTTCTTAATTTAAGTGTTATATAAACTCAACTTTATATCTTTAAAAACACTTAACTACAAGTTTTATAACAATCCGGAAGTTCCCGACTATCCAAAATTGCCGAAAATCCTATTTCAATTTAACAAATGAAAACTACCAACTAGCATATCATATCATTGTTATCCCGCCTTTTGGCAAGGCCGTGACACCAAGGACTTGACTGGAAACCAAAGATGGTTCGTCCCGAAGATTGGATAAACATAGGTTTATGGATACTGATGAATTTCTTCCGAGTCCGGATCGAGCTACAATCGATATGACACAACAAGCAAAGCTATAAAAGCCAACGTCTCAAATTTCAAATCAATCGGAGTTCGTATGCTCGAGATATGGACCGTTCAAGTTTCATGTGAAGGATGTTTTACTTCATACCCACCAAGTTTCGTGTCCATCATGTTGTCAATTATCGACTTCGTATCCATCATAACAAATAGCTACACTTCGTATCCATCAAGGAAGAAACACCATGTTCGTATCCATGGAAGATTGCCTCATTCGTATCCACCCCACTCCTACATTTCGTATCCATCACCTGAGCTCAGCTTCATATCCATCGATCGAAGCCATTACGTACCGATCTTATTTATGCATTATTTGTATCGATCAACCATCAATCGATACGTATATTTCATCTAGTGAGCGATACGAAATTACAGTTCCTACCGATGCAAAAAGGGTGTTAAAGGGAGCGATACGAGTGAGACAAGCTTAAAACGATATGAACGAGTTCGCCTTGCATCGATACGAAGGGAAAAGAGACACCTCGATACGAATGAATCCTGCTAAGGAAGAAGACTCGGTCACTCGGCATGAAAAGTGGATCGATCCTAAAAGATAGCGTCACGTCATTAGCCATCACGTGTCCAACATCGATATGAAGAGGAGCATCACGAATGGGATTGATACGAGTTCAGTTGCACCTTGAAGATTCAAACTTGCATCGATCATAACTCGAGATCTACTAGTCCAAATGCCACCAAATTTTCACAGGAGCTTGCCTACAACATTAAGAATGTACTAGATCAATTTCATCCAAAAAGGATCAATTCTTGATCGATACGTATTCCATTCGTATCGTTCTGATATCGAGTCCAAATCACCTGAACTCGATCCCGTGGGCCCTCCCACATGAGAGAAGAAGTCCTCCGAGATCTGGACGAGATATTTGCTGCCTACGCCTATAAATAATGACCCTAGACCTACAGAAAATGGACTTTTGACTTCTCTACACCGATACTCTACTGAGATCATTATTAAACTTCAATTATACAGTTGTAATCTCTTGTAAACAACAAGTGAAATTCAATAAACATCAGTCATTTCACAGTGGACGTAGGCAATACGCTGAACCACTCTAAATTCGTGTGTTTCTGTGCATCTTCTTATCAGTTGTTTGGTGTGTTTGTTAGATCTGCCTCATTTTACATTTACTTTCTTCATTTTATCTCTTCAAACACATCCGAAGAGTGTTGTGCCCAATTGTGGTACAAACAATCATGATGCACATACAATACTTTTCTAATGCATAAGCTACATGTGTCCATGAAATAACTTAGGAAGAAAACTTTAGAACTAAACACCGGTTTTTTCATTTCAAATCATTTTGAAATCATATATACATATAACTTTTGTGTATAAAATCATACTTTTGGGATTTAAATCAAAATATGTTTTACCAAAACAACTTTGTAGCATCGCATACTTAGAAACCTAAAAATGAATGCCGATGATGTTGTAGTCATCACCAAAATTATTTCCAAGTGACAGAAGCGAGTCTAGTACATCCAAACCACACTCTTGGCACTTAACCAAAATCATTTCAAAGTGGTACTAAATACTTCATATAATAATACTAAGTATCATGATCTTAATTTCTTAAATCAACCCCCAAATATTTACTTTCAAATAATACTATTATTATTTTCTCCAACATCTTGAAAAATATTTTCAAAGACATCGGGATTTAAGTTCTCAAATTCTTTGTTTAAATCATTTTCGTTTATAAACCACATTTTATAAACTATACTTTATATAAAATCACTTTCTTATATAAATTTTTTCAAAAATATTTATTTTCAAAATATTCTATCTTTCCTTTGGATGATAGTAAACATCTTTTACTAAATTTTAACTTCTAACCCAATATTATCATCGAACATTTTATGGTCAAACCGTAAAACTTAATTCACATGATGTTCGTTCAATGTACCCACAATTACTATCTACCCACCCCATGAAGTAGAAAGGTAAAACTACTCATAAACTACTTGAACACAAATCAACAATAAATATTTAACATGTCGAGCATGACTAAATAATCAAGGTTTACGGGGAATTAAACTATGACAAGCACTAGAGTCAAACTGTAACGACCCATATTTTTGACAATTAAAAATATTAAATTAAATAAGACTTTGGAATTTAATATTGTCAGAAATTAAAATTTATGATTTATAAATGTAAAAAAAAATTGTTAGAACATATAACTTGATTTTTAATGAATTCTAAAATGAAAATTTTCAATGAGGAAAAGATGGTAATGCATATTAGGACATAATTTAATGATATTAATTTGAATATAAGTAATATTATAAATATTGCTGTTAATATAAGAAAAGATGTTAAATGTGGAATAATGAGTGAAATAAAATGAAAACTTATGTTAAATATATTACATAAGGGAATTGTTGATTTAATATAAAGAACATGTAAATCAAAATAAAAGAATTTGTTTGAAATTAAAATATAATGAACGTTGAAATTTAACGTTGAAATTAATTTAATATTTAAATCTTGAATTTAACATGGAAAAATTAATTTTAAAATATTATTAATTTCTGTTTAACCAAGAATGATGATAGAAAACTTTTAATTTAGAATTTAAAAGTGATTAAATCAGTTTAATAATAATTCGTTTTAATTAACGCGTAAAAATATATATAATTTGATTTTAGAGCTAACTTTTATATACAATAGAATTAGGGTTTGAGATTAGTTTCATCGAGTTTAAAAATATTGAAAACCTACATTTCGATATATAGGATGACCTATTTTCGTTTCGGGAACGAAACGGGCTTTTCGTGCCTTTGTTATCGCTTTGACCCTATCGATCTGTTCCATCTATTCATGTTCTATATTTGTCTATATATATACTGTTATGAAACCCTAGCAGCCTTCTATTTCATTTTCTGTACGTACTTCCAAATCTAATCTGCTCCTTCCCAATGGTGAATATCCCAAAACCCAAAATTCCAATTTCAAATCTAATTCAAAAAAATTCAAACTGCTTCAATCCTATCATATAATATATTGTCGTGAAGCTCTCGACAAATGAAATCAGTATCTAAAATTTATTTTTCAATTGGAGGCTCCGTTTTCCCATAAATTGGCGAAACATTCTCGACCATTCATTCTAAGGTTTTGGTTTAAGGGTGGATCATCGACCATTCGACGATCGGAAGGCACTGGCATCTAGAATCGGCCAAGAGGAGTCAATCCATGGTGGTCGATCACTGTGGATCGGCACAGGTTTTCCAAAATTGGTGAATAAACGGTGCGGCGGCGCAAAGCTGCACATTGATTTGATTTTGGGGTTGTGGACTCGGTCGACAGTCGTTGCTATGATGTGGTACGACCAGCCATAAAGGGTAAACTGGTAGAATCCTACCTTGGGCATTGCCTCACATGCCTTGTCATACTTTTATCCTTATACGCGACCACTACGATTTTGTTTTAGTTTTGTCCTATCATGGCGCCTCCCTGACTACCGACGTTACTGATTGTGTCATAAGGAAACCTATAGGACAATGCTTAAAAATATGTTAAGGGGGATCAATGTAAAGCCTTAACGCTATTTTAATACTTTACTTTACTGATAGACACTACATATATAGTGTATCTTACTACATATAGATAGTTTGACGGATCCTTAGAAGATGGAAAATCCCGTAACATCTCTTAAGTTATCGCACTCATGTTGTATACTTGATAGAAGATGGAAAATTTCGTAAACATCTCTGAAGCTATTACACTCATATTTACTTATTATTGATTTAACTTACATAAGAATTTTTCGTTCTGACTTGAGAGTTTTTTCTTTCCATTACGCTCGGGTCAGCTCGAGTATTTTAGTATTGAATACATTAATCCTTGAAGATGAAGATTGAGTTTGCTAGACCGTAATTACTAGTATTTTTCTACTGCATTATTTTTGGTATGTTTATTAATTGTACTCTAATTATGTTGTAAAAAAATTGAAATCAAATGTATATTATAAAACAGCTTCATGAACTGTTTATTTGATTATTATACTTTGTTATTCCGCTGCGAGATTCTATGTATTGTTTTCCTTATTTTCTCTTATTTTCTTATTAAACCCTATTGATAATCTGCCCTTTTGAATGGTTTGAGTTAGACATGTGTTGTTTATTGTCGACTTGAATCGTCGAAAAAGGTGGGTCATCATAGTTGGTATCAGAGCTTTGGTTTAGAGATACCTTAGTCATTAGAGATTGGGTTAGAAATACCCTAGAATGAGTCAGAGTGTGTGTGTGTGTATGAGAGAGCGTATTTGTTAGTGCTATAAAAATGTTTTGTATTGCGTTAATTTATTCTGTTGAGTATTTATGAATTTCGGTCTGTACATCAACGCTATGGCATCAATAGGGATTTCTAAACACTTGAACAAGGTAGACCGACACAATATTGTTTTGAAATAGGTAAATGAAATAATTTTACCTAGTATCATATTTTGTATTTAAAAGAATAATTTTTCATAAATTGATATAGTTATTTTTGGTGTGTTGTTTGTTAGTAAATGATAATATCTGAATTGTCATTTAGTGTTGGTTGGTCAAGGTTCTTAAAAATCATTGACTATTGTATGTTATAAGGAAATGTAATTTTATAAATATGGTTTATAAATTATGATTTACCAATAAAATGAATTTAAATTGGAAATTTAAGAACGTTAGTCCGGTGTTTTGAAATTGGTTTCAAAGATTTTGGAAAAAATAATGTTATTATTAGGAAGTATTTTCGGATAGAAATATTTTCAATGAGATTTGAAGGAAATGTTTTTAAAAGAATTTTAAAGAAAATAAGTTCTGTACTCTCCTCTTTTGTCACTGGAAAATAATTTCGGTGATGACCGCGGCATCATCGACATTCATTTTCGAGTTTCAAAGTGGGAAGACTACTATAGTAGCTTTGCTACACAGTTGCTTTGGTGAAATAAATTTTAATGTTAATTTCCTAAGTATGATTTGATATACAAAAGATACAAGTATATATTATTTCAAGATGATTTGAAATGAAACCCGGTGATTAGTTCTTAAGTTTTCTGTTAATTAGTGATTTCAAAGTATTTATGTGAAATGGAAGTTTCGACGATTTTAAAGGGTTGGAAACTTCCAAATTGAAATATGGAATTAAAGCTGAGTGTTTAATGAAAATATAAAAATGAAGTTTTGTAACTTATAAATTAAAAGATAATAGAATATCATACAAGTAACAAAAACTTAAGTAATAAAAATGTTTCAAAATGAACTTATGTCTATAAATAAAGAATTAAGATGTACAAGAAATGTTATAAACTTAAGTTAATGCTTTAAAATGCTTAATAATTAAATTGAATAGTAAAAAGAGAATACTATTTAAGTAAATGATTATAAACTTAAGAAAATGTTGAAATGATTCATAAATATATTTAATATTAAATGATACTATATATAAGGAATAAATGTGAATTAAAGGTAGGAAAACTTAAGTATGAAATGATTCATTAATGAATGTTAATATTAAATGGAAGTAAAGTTATATAAGTAAATAAATGTGATTTAAACTGCAAAGAAACATATGTAATACTTTAAGAATTTATTCATTGATGATATTAAATATTGAATGGAAAATAATTTATGTAAGTAAATGAATATAAATTGATAAAAGATGACCTTGAATGAATAAACGAGAATTGAAAATAAATGAAAGGTGGATAATGTGTTAAAGAAACCAATAGAATAAAATATGTAAGTTGTGCGTAGATCATTTTATTCACATAACAGTTTTGATTCAGATTCGAATATATGATTTGTGGAAATTCACCCCAGTCCGAATTAGGATTTTTTGCTCGATTCTTGACGGCGAACATTTGATATGAATTTGAAGTTTTCTATCATAGTTTATGGTTATGCAAGGAGAATGGAGATTTCTAATCAAGAAATCAGATCAGAGTCTGCATCAGAGTAGTCGAGTTAACAATACGAGTTCGAAAGTGAAATTTGTGTACTCAAACAAGAGATCAGAATTGATATTGTGAACAAATGATATATATATACATCGTACAAACTTAAATAATATTTAAATTCCATGTGTTGTCTTATGGGAAGTTTGGGAAATGATACTTCAAGTTGTTTGAGGTTGTATGAATAATCTATTAAGTAATTATCTAAGGCTGTTGAGCGTAACGTACGCTTGGTAGTTTTTTTATCACCCTTGTACGATGAAAAGTTTCTGAACTAAGATAAACAATTAGTTTTTGGTTGCTATGGATGTGTGATTGATTCTTTTATTGCATATAATGGTCGTATTGCTTTTGTTTGCGTATGATTATAATATATATTGTGTTGTTTGTGTTACTGATTGGAACAACTAATATATTACCCCTTTTAAGTAGTTTTAACTCTTTTGGATTCTGTAAGTAAGATACGGGTTTATGGAAGCAATAGCTGTTGCTTTTGGTTTCATAAATAGAGCTTTGTTTGCCAAACAAATAGGTACGGTTTCAGATTACGGTTTTTGTAACAGTATTTTATTTTTCCCATGGTTTAGGACGCTTTATTATTGAAATATGATATATACAATGTATTATTAATATTGTTATATTTTCGGACCTAGCCGCGCAAAGGAGATGCTGCCGAAATTTTTCGTGAATTTTGGACTTAGAAATTTTTTCGTGGAAGTTGAGTTATTTTCAAATTTATATTAGACTTAAATATGTAAGTTTAATTGTTTATAAATTGACCATTTTGAATAAAATATATCAAATTTCTTGATCCTTCCTTGTTCCTTTTCGGGGACGAAAAGTTTTGAGTTGGGGAGATTATAACGACCCGTTTTTTTGACAATTAAAAATATTAAATTAAATAAGACTTTGGAATTTAATATTGTCAGAAATTAAAATTTATGCTTTATAAATGTAAAAAAAAATTGTTAGAACATATAACTTGATTTTAAATGAATTCTAAAACGTCAAATTTCAATGAGGTAAAGATGGTAATACATATTAGAACATAATTTAATGATATTGATTTGAATATAAGTAATATTCTAAATATTGTTGTTAATATAGAAAAGACGTTAACTGTGGAATAATGAGTGAAATAAAATGAAAACTTACATTAAATATATTACATAAGGGAATTGTTGATATAATATAAAGAACTTGTAAATCAAAATAAAAGAATTTGTTTGAAATTAAAATATAATGAACTGGGATTTTATTACTGTTGTAATTTAACATTGAAATTAATTTAATATTTTAATCTTGAATTTAACATGGAAAATTTAATTTTAAAATATTATTAATTTCTGTTTAATCAAGAATGATGATAAAAAAATTTAATTTAGAATTTAAAAGTGAATAAATCAGTTTAATAATAATTCTCTTTAATTAACGCTTAAAAATAAATATAATTTGATTTTAGATCCAACTTCTATATACAATAGAATTAGGGTTTGAAATTAGTTTCATTGAGTTTAAAAATATTGAAAACCTACATTTCGATATATATATGATGATCTATTTTCGTTTCGGAAACGAAACGGGCTTTTCTGGCATTTGTTATCGCTTTGACCCTATCGATCTGTTCCATCTATTCATGTTCTATCTTTGTCTATATATATGCTATTATGAAACCCTAGCAGCCTTCTATTCTATTTTCTATACGTACTTCCAAATCTAATATGCTCCTTTCCAATGGTGAATATCCCAAAACCCTAAAATCCAATTTCAAATCTAATTCAAAAAAAATTCAAACTTCTCCAATCCTATCATATAATATATCGTCGCGAAGCTCTCGACGAATGGAATTAGTGTCTGCAATTCATTTTTCGATTGGAGGCTCTGTTTGTCTAGAAATTGGCGAAACATTCTCGGCCGTTCATTCTAGGGTTTTGGTTTAACGGTGGATCGTCGACCATTCGACGATCGGAAGGCACTGGCATATAGAGGCGGCCAAGAGGAGTCAATCCATGGTGGCCGATCACCTTGGATCGGTACATGTTCGCAAGAATTGGCGAATAAACGGGCGTGGCGGCGCGGAGCTCCTAGGGGCGCTGCAGGATGGCGCTCGTGGTGGAGGAGGTCGGCTCGGTCAGGGCTACACGGTGGCGTGGTCAGATCTTGGCACAGTGGCTTATAAGCACGGCGGTAGGCGAAAGAAGGCGGCGCTGTGGTCTTTGCATGACATTCGTTCAATACGAAGGGTTTAGGGAGGTTCCTAATTAAGTTTTTGCCCTTGACCTATTTTAATTTAATTTTAAAATTTAAAACTTCTAACTTGCATAACTTTTGCATACGAACTTCAATTCACGCTCGGTTTCTTCCGTTGGACTCGTATCGAAATTCTAGACAAACATCTTTTAATAAATTTTAACTTCTAACCCAATATTATCATCGAACATCTTATGGTCAAACCATAAAACTTAATTCACATGATGTTCGTTCAATGTACCCACAATTACTATCTACCCACCCCATGAAGTAGAAAGGTAAAACTACTCATAAACTGCTTGAACACAAATCAACAATAAATATTTAACATGTCGAGCATGACTAAATAATCAAGGTTTATGGGGAATTAAACTATGACAAGCACTAGAGTCAAACTGTAACGACCCGTATTTTTGACAATTAAAAATATTAAATTAAATAAGACTTTGGAATTTAATATTGTCAGAAATTAAAATTTTGTGATTTATAAATGTAAAAAAAAATTGTTAGAACATATAACTTGATTTTTAATGAATTCTAAAATGAAAAATTTCAATGAGGAAAAGATGGTAATGCATATTAGAACATAATTTAATGATATTAATTTGAATATAAGTAATATTATAAATATTGCTGTTAATATAAGAAAAGATGTTAAATGTGGAATAATGAGTGAAATAAAATGAAAACTTATGTTAAATATATTACATAAGGGAATTGTTGATTTAATATAAAGAACATGTAAATCAAAATAAAATAATTTGTTTGAAATTAAAATATAATGAACGTTGAAATTTAACGTTGAAATTAATTTAATATTTAAATCTTGAATTTAACATGGAAAATTTAATTTTAAAATATTATTAATTTCTGTTTAACCAAGAATGATGATAGAAAACTTTTAATTTAGAATTTAAAAGTGATTAAATCAGTTTAATAATAATTCGTTTTAATTAACGCGTAAAAATATATATAATTTGATTTTAGAGCTAACTTTTATATACAATAGAATTAGGGTTTGAGATTAGTTTCATTGAGTTTAAAAATATTGAAAACCTACATTTCGATATATAGGATGACCTATTTTCGTTTCGGGAACGAAACGGGCTTTTCGTGCCTTTGTTATCGCTTTGACCCTATCGATCTGTTCCATCTATTCATGTTCTATCTTTATCTATATATATACTGTTATGAAACCCTAGCAGCCTTCTATTTCATTTTCTATACGTACTTCCAAATCTAATCTGCTCCTTCCCAATGGTGAATATCCCAAAACCCAAAATTCCAATATTATCATCGAACATCTTTCCTTTGGAGGAGGTCGGCTCGGTCAGGGCTACACGGTGGCGTGGTCAGATCTTGGCACAGTGGCTTATAAGCACGGCGATAGGCGAAAGAAGGCGGCGCTGTGGTCTTTGCATGACATTCGTTCAATACGAAGGGTTTAGGGAGGTATTCCTAATTAAGTTTTTGCCCTTGACCTATTTTAATTTAATTTTAAAATTTAAAACTTCTAACTTGCATAACTTTTGCATACGAACTCCAATTCACGCGCGATTTCTTCCGTTGGACTCGTATCGAAATTCTGGACAATATAAAACTCATCTTGTTGAATTTGGAGACTATTGAGATTTTTTAGCTTTTATTAGATTTTTAATGGGCTATAAATCAAAGGTGAGTGATTTAATCCACTCACGCAATACTAATTTTTTTTATGTTAGTTGAATTAAAATTATGAAGTGATAAAATTTTATTGGTTGTTGTTGGTAGTTTAAAATTGTCATCTAATTAATTTGAATTTTATATTGAATTAAATTGACATTTAAATTAATATTAGAATTTAATTGCTAGTTTAACATCGATAATTGAAAAGTAGTAATTGTTGTGATATGTTGGTTGATTTGGATGTTGATTGTTATTGGATGCCTATTGATTGATGCTGGATGTATGGTTGTTGATTTATTTTGATATATCCCTGCTATTACCCCATTTATTATTAAACATCTTATAAATTGTCATTTGTATTATTTGAAATAAACTAAGAATTGAGGTGATATATACCTATATCATTTAATTATCGGTTGAAATGATATATATCCATCCATGTAATTAAAATTGAAATAGCTGATTACTTGACCATAGGGTAGAAAATTATATGCGGACACCGGATTTGGTTAAATTAAATGGTTTTAAAATCTTGAATTGGAATTTGTTTAAATGATTTTTTTTAAAGAAAATAAAATTTTGATTTATATGAATTAAATTGTTTTCTAATTCGAGATTTGAAATGTTGCAATGGAAACTGCTTAAATGAAATTGTTTAAATGGTTTAATTTGAAACCTTAATGTTGAAATTGGATATGATTTGAATTTATTGGAAGTGAATTACTTTAAAGGTTTATATTTTAATTTAAACTTTGAATTTATTGTAATTAAAGTAGTTATAAATTGGTATTTCCAAGTTTTGGGTGTGAAATGGATTTAAACTAAATTGTTTAAAAATGAGAAATTGAATTGAAACTTTCAGCCATTTGGATAGAACCGTTTAAATTGAATTTGAAGTAAAGTTTGAAATCATTTTGAACTGAGGTTGATTTAAGTCAAAATTTGGGATTTGAAATCGACTGAGTTGAAAAGTGAAAATTGAATTCGTGGTGATTTGGAATTTGAGCCTGAGGTCAAATTGTTGTGAGAGAAAGAAACAATTTTAATATAAACAATTTGAATATATAAATTATTTAAAAATCAAATTATTTTAATATATAAACTATTTTAATTATCTAAACTATTTTCAAAATTAAAACTATTTATGTTCAAAACTATTTACAATCGTTAAAACTATTTTAATTATCCAAATTATTTTTCAATATTAAAACTATGTTAATTATTCAAAACCATTTTCAATATTCAAACTGTTTTGAAGGGGGAACTATTTAGATTTAAATCATTGATTTAAATATGAATGTTTTGATATGAAGGTATAACCCGTTTTGAATTCGAAATGATTTTGAAGCGAATCTGATATTTTGATATGGAATATGACTTGTTCTTGGAAATTTAAAAGAACCAACCGGTGTGTAAAATGATGTTTGGTTGTTAAAGATACCGGGGCCGAATATTGGCATACTCTCTGTCAATACCGAAACCACTTTAACAACTGTGTACGCGGTTGATGTTATCCAGGATGTAGAGGTTGAATTGGCGACGTTTACTAGAATGAAGAAAGAGAATGATGATGGATGACCCCGACACTTGTGTCAATTGGAAATGACTAAAAGATGAGCCTATGTCTGGCTAAGGGGTTAGCTACCTTTAGGGGCCATCACCCCTTCGTATTACTATATTGATTTTGACTTGATCGGTGCACATTGAGTTGATTTTGGGGTGGTGGACTCGGTCGGTAGTCATTGCTACGATGTGTTACGACCAGCCAGAAAGAGTAAACTGGTAGAATCCTACTTTGGGTATTGCCTCACGTGCCTTGTTATACTTTTATCCTTATACGCGACCACTATGATTTTGTTTTAGTGTTGTCTTATCACGGCGCCTCTCTAACTACCGACGTTACTGGTTGTGTCACAAGGAAAACTACAGGACAGTTCTTAAAAATGTGTTAAGGGGGATCAATGTAAAGCCTTAACGCTATTTTAATACTTTACTTTACTGATAGACAATACATATATAGCGTATCTTACTACATATAGATAGTTTGACGGATCCTTAGGAGATGGAAAATCCCATAACATCTCTTAAGTTATCGCACTCACATTGTACACTTGATAGGAGATGGAAAATCCCGTAAACATCTCTGAAGCTATTATACTCATATTTACTTATTATTGATTTAACTTACATAAGAATTTTTAGTTCTGACTCGAGTGTTTTGTTTTTTCATTACGCTTGGGTCAACCCGAGTATTTCAGTGTTGAAGACATTATTCCTTGAAGATGAAGATGGAGTTTGCTAGATCGTAATTACTGGTATTTTTCAGCTGCATTATTTTTGGTATGTTTGTTGATTGTACTCTGATTATGTTGTAAAAAAATTAAAATCAAATGTATATTGTAAAACAGCTTCATGAACTGTTTATTTGATTATTATATTTTGTCATTCCGCTGTGAGATTTTATATATTGTTTTCCTTCTTTTCTCTTATTTCTTATTAAACCCTATTGATAATTTGCCCTTTTGAATGGTTTGAGTTAGACATGTGTGGTTTATTGTCGACTTGAATCGTCCAAAAAGGTGGGTCGTCACACAAACAAACACGCATATATATACCATAAACAGATAGTATACCCTCAAGAATCTGCTCCCCCTTCTCAACTGCACATATAGTAAAGACCCTAAGTTGTTCCTCTTTCTTAAGCATGAGACAATTCTTAACAAAATGGCTAGGTTGATGGCAACTGTAGCAACTCCTCGGTACAAACCACGGTACCTCCCCTGTTGATGCCTTTACTATCTGTTCTCCTTCCCCCTTCTTACTGTTCTTAGCAAAGTGACCCTTCTGCCCATACCGATGTAAAACAAGGTTGGACATATACTTCAACTATTTAAACTTCCACTTATTTATCCCAGCTGGTATAGAAGCAAGAGGATTTGATGTAGAAACAACAAGCTTCGGTGCCAAACTCTCGAACCTTAAACCCATATTCACCAGATTCACAAAAGACCCCATAAGGTGGTTAGTCATATCCAGTTGGAACTTAGGGCGCATACCCACAATGAATATCTCATTCTTCTTCAGCGTCGTGTCGACCAATCCTAATCCGAACTGAAATAATGCAATGAACTGGTTCTCATACTCCACCATAGTCATGTCCCTTTGCTTCAAATCCAAGAAGCTCCTAAATAACAAAGTCTTTTCGGTTTTTGGAATAAAATTCATCTCAAACTCATCTTTAAATTGGGCCTAAGAGAATTCGTTCTCTTGGACATCTACAGTAATAGAACTCCACCAATCTATGCCTGCATCCGCTAGATGTCGTGACGCCAATCTACGCTTTATTGCTTCATTTAGATCCATATCTCCAAATATCCAGTTGCATAGTCTGAGCCAAGACTGGACTTCTATAACTGTCTCTATGCAACCAAACCTCTTACCCTCCAGCCTCACATATTCGCGGCAAAGTGAAGCAAAATTCACCTAAGGCTGACCTGCACAACTTCCTCTATGATATCCACCCTTGGTTCTCCGATTTGAGCAATATTTCTTGGTGCTCGATCTCCACCATTTGGGACGGTACTACCTCGACCACCTCTACCTCCTCGAGTATTAACAGCTCTAGTACTCAAGGTTCTTTCTATCTAATCAAAGCGAAACGGATTTAGGAAACTAAATGATAGAGTTATTTCAAAGAAGGAGTTATTAGAATGAGATATCCCTAAGGAATAATTTAAAAGTCTATTTTTCAAAATACAAATACACTCTCATATGTATAGTACTCTCGACTCATTCTAGGGTATCGCTTACTCTATCTCTAGCGAGCCATACCCAACCAAAGCCAAGGTGTTCGCTCAACCTTGAGCTCTAATACCAAATGCAACGACCCGACTTTTTGACCCTTGAATGTCGACACTAAATACATCCATGTTATTCATGTGCCGAGCACCCAAGTGCCGAAAAGATAGAAAGTTAGAGTAAAATAAAAAGAATAAAACAAGAATACAATATCAGAATCTCAAAATGGAACGATAATTGTAACGACCCGTATTTTACGGATCGAAACATCGTAAAACAGTTGACATTTGGTCACACTGTTGATAAGTCGTTTAGAGTTTTATTCCTAGGTCGTATGTTAAGGGTTAGGTCGACAACGACCTAAGGAATTGGTGAGTGGCGACCTAAGAGTTAGGTCGTGGGGAAAATTAGGTCGTATGGGGTAGCTTAGGTCGAGTGACCGACTTAGGAAGTGTACGACTTAAGGGATAGGTTGGCAGCGACCTAGGAAGAACCAGTAGTTAGTGTGGTTAGTGTGGTTAGGTTGTTAATGACTTATGTGATAAGTCGTGAGCGACTTAAGAAAAGTCTGCGACCTAAGGACTAAACGAGTTAGCGAGTTAAGGTATTAAGTTGTAAGCGACTTATGTCTGGGTAAAGTTAGGTCGTAAGCAACCCAAGCACTGTGTTTAGATAAGTCACGCAAAGGCTTAAGTCGTAGGTCGGATCCCAGTTGACTCGTTAAGGTGGTATAGTTGCTGGGTCGAGTGTGTGCTAAGTCGTTAGGTCGTAGAGGCACACATGAGCTTAGGTCATAGGTTGCTGGGTACGTTAAGTCGTAGACGACTTAGGAGTTGAGTCATAACCCGGTTAAGTCGTAACCTAGTTATCTGTTAAGTCGGAGGCCCTGCTAAGTTATAAGTCGTAGACCAGTGGGTTTTGATAAGTCGTAGGTCGGCAAAGCATTAAGTCGTAGAACGTGAGAATGCGCGCGTATGTCGAGTCGTATCTTGGTTAGGTCGTAACATTGCTAGGTCGGCGAAGCTGCTAAGTCGTTAGGTTGTATAGGCGCGTGTGTTAAGTCGTTACTGACTTAGGGGTTAGTTGCTGAGTCGTAGGTCGTAAGGCAGAGGGAGGCTTAGGTCGGAGACGACCTAAGAAGGCAGACGAGTTAAGGAATTTCTGCTATAAATAGGAGAGCTTTGCTCCATTTTTGGGATCCGGATTTCGAAGCGACGAAGTGCTGCCATTTTGAGAGCTCGACTTCTACACTTCTTCACTTCTTTTCTCCACTTTAATCTTGTGCTTCCATCCATCCAAATCGAAGATCAAGTTGAAGATTCAAGAGTTTATCTTCATCCATCGAAGATAGATTTCATCGTTTGAAGCGGATTTGTGATAGATCAAGCTAGATCCTTCGCTGTCTAGATCTGAAGCGTGTTGATTTGGGGTTGTTTAGGTGATTTGGTGAGTGGTGATTATCTCTCACACGGATCCAAAGGAGTATATCGGATCGTTGGCTTGATTTGGTGTTAAAGTAGTGATTTCCATGCATTTTCCTAATCACATGTGTAGATCCATATAGATTCATTGTTCATGATGATTTGACATCCATCTTACTACATGTTAACCTATGCAAGTTCATTCATCAAGATTATAGAGATATTGTTCATGTTTTCATGCTTATTAGACTTTCAACTCATTAATTACGAAATTGCCATTATTGTGATAATTGTCTACTTAGATCATATTTAAATGCTTGATTGTTTGGATTAATGTTTGATTTGATTGATTGCTATGAATTAGATGATTGATGATTTGATTTAGACCAAAGATGATTCAAAAGCTAAGGGAAAGACTCTTGAATTGGAAAAGCTGCTTGTGGCATATGTAGCGGATGGTGAAGCTCTTATGCATAGATTCGATGATGATGATGTTGAGATGAAGCTTTGCGAGGATGTGATGAAGCGAGGAATGATATGAGATAGTCTTGGTCTAATCCAGACGGGATCATTCCAAGCATGTTGATAACTCGGTGATATGGTTCGAGTTGAGGATAATGGATGCTCGAGAGGCGCTTGAGCTAGTATGGAAATAATCGTCGAGGAGGATGACTAGAAGGCTGAGATCCCATCGTTGTTGAAGGTTCTAGCATGCTCAAAGCAAGAGTACGTTGGGCAGATTCGATAGTCCCTGAAGGCTAATGATTGATAGTCAAGTACTCTGGGCAGATTCGATAGTCCTAGGCACGGGTCACGATGACGTTCGGGAGTTATGTCTTGAACCGGGGTTTCCATTAGCCCTTGACGGACGGCTGAAAGAATGTGCCGGTCATTCAATTAACGGTGATATCGAAGCAATGATAACAGTGATAGCCAGAGTCATGGATGTTTGGTTGTAACGTCATTCGGTCTCAAGAGCAGTGTTTTCAGGGTGCTTATCTGATCTTGGTTTAGGCCTTGGGGGTTTGTACTTGGAAAACATCGCCCTTGACTCGAGTGATAATTGTTTTACTTTAAATTGTATGCTCTGCTATGTTTGCTTCTGCTTAGTGTGCGTCTGGGGGCTATCACTGTAGAAAGAGGTTGGAGTGGGAGGGTTGTATTCCTATTCCTTTTCCTTTATGCTCTTTTGGTATGTTGTTAGTTAATTTACTGCTCACTAAGACTGTTGTCTGCCTCAAGGCTTTATGTTTTAACTCTTATTGCCTTGGGCTGTTCGTCCATTTTGGGACGGGCAGACTAGGTAGCAGGTGACAGGTGCTGTTCTTGCTTCTCACGATGCTGTCGAAGACGAGCTGGAGGGTTGCATATTATCTTCTTATATGTACTGGATGTTCCGCTGTTTGTATAATCTCTGAGTGTTATGTAGTGAGGCTTGATGTATTGACTATTTGGATGCTTGTATTCAACTATTATGAAGTTTTATATGATGGCATTTTATTCTGTAAAGCTTCACTATATATATGTTCTATTGTATTTTGTCCATGCGCTGTGAGTAATACGATAGATTCTGTTATTTTGATCTACCTTGACAATCGTCCATGGTCACCTGGCACACTTTACAGCGCACTATCTCTAGATTCGGTGCAGGGGTCATAGGCGGTCGTCACAATAATATATAATATCATAGGAACAATACAAAGGATTGCTCTGAATATAGAAATACCAAAGTTACTAAAACCTAAGTACAATCATCAACTGGGACAGTTATAACTGCATGTCCTCACAATGCTGATATATACAATATAGAAATGCAGTGGAAATAAGAATACCACCGCATCCAACTCTTCTTCATAAGCTCCAAAGCATTCGTAGCTAAATCTGGAAACATGCACAAGACTGACTCGAGCATTATAAGAAAATAACACTCAGATTAGTGTGGTAAACAAGCATGAGAAACTCAAGAAATATGAGATAAGTAACAGTAACCATTAAGACCGTACAGATTACTATAACGGTTTTCCCCTCAAATGAAACCAACCATTTATTAACCCTTTATAGTGATATGATAGATAATGTCTAGAGTGTAGCACATAAATCATATCAATTAGTTGCTGTGTGAACACCACAACAATAATAGGTATACAATCAATATCGCTAAGATGCGTTCGCATAGTAGATTTTTCATGGAGATCTCCTCGGCCTGACCACATCTGAACTCCATAACAACGATCAGAAACTACCTTTCGAGCATCGTATATCTCTAGATAGGATATACTCTAAGGTAAACATAACTGGACCATCCTCGGTGTGTGATCCAAGCCATATCAACTCCCAATACCAACATATCGATAAGCATCTCTAAACATGGAGTTGATATACCCTTGAGGTTTTCTAAACCTCCCTGCTCATGCCCCTTCTCTGTTTTCTATCATTATCCCGATGTCGAGGCTATGTTCGGCATCTCTCATATGAGTCTTCATCACTTGAACAGAACACGAATCCCAAAATGGATTTCATCATCTGGAATATATCATGGATCACTACATGGATTCGAGCATCTCGAACAGATCTTGAACCTCCACATAAGTTCCCCGCATAAGTCCTCCGACGAATGCTAATGTTGTCCTCTCTCTTGGAATTCTCCTTAAGATAGACAGTCTCACACGATAACATCGTTTGAAGTATTAACGTTGACCTCTTCTTTGAACTTAACCATAGGATTTATAGTTTAACTCTATAACATTTCACTTCACAACGGCTTCTAGAACATAAATCACGTATATAGTTTTGAAGTGATTACGAGTTTTAAGCCATCTCATATAAGTAGACTCTTCCCACTTATCGGACACTCCAAAACTAATTGATGAATTTCCGGTTAACTCAATTCTGGTTCTCTCATAAGTAAGT
The DNA here is from genome assembly GCA_030737815.1 of Allium fistulosum. Classification (NCBI taxonomy): domain Eukaryota; kingdom Viridiplantae; phylum Streptophyta; class Magnoliopsida; order Asparagales; family Amaryllidaceae; genus Allium; species Allium fistulosum. The sequence goes on from CM060903.1 coordinate 180,021,525, forward strand.
GAAAACTAGATACGTTTCATATCGGTACTCCTCCCTGGGGGTTCTTATTGGTATGAAATTGCAAAGCCTTTCGATAACTTCTTAAGTCAATATTTGGTCAAGTTCGATAATCGACTAATCGATTATCTAGTCAAAACAATTACTTATACATATCACGATTCATATGCTTAACTTGTTTCCAACATTCCAACTTAACTAATCCTCTTTCAAGAGTGAAGCCAGGTAAGTTAGAGCACTGGTTGTATCAAAGCCTTGCCTAGACACTTCATTCTTGAATCTCACAAATAGATAAGTCTACCTTGTCTTATTTTAGTGTTAAGTATAGTGTTAATGATTTGCATAAATAATAAGAAATCAACATGATTAACATGTTTTCGACATTTTCCGACTTACTATTCCTCAGTCAAGAGGGAAGCCCGGTAGGTTAGAGCTCTATTATTCCGTCCCTACTCGACATTAATCTTAATTCTCACAAATAGATAAGTCATACTTCGTCGGCTTTTAGTGTTAAGCATAGTTAATTACTTTTTAAACAAGTAATTAATCGATTAACCATTTGGCCATTTAGCAATTCTAACCCCTTTTTGAACCTTTTGTTTATACTTTTAAAATACTTATAATAGGTTTTAAAACATTTATCCAAAATATTACTTGAAAAAAACAACTTTACAATTTTCCTTAAAACTTGAAAACGACATGTTTTCTAACAAAATATCTCTTCTTTAAAAACTCACAAATAATTCTCAAAAATTCATAAATATCTCAAACTACTTTTGAAATACTCTAATAATAGTTAGTAAACACTTATAAACGAAATGAAATAAAATACTTAAATTTAAATTTCTTTTACCTTTTAAAGTCCAAAATCAAGGCTGAACGGGGTAGTTTTGCGCAAGTGAATTTCTGACCACTTTTCGAGATGTTACTTAACTTTTTAATATTTAAGCTTTTAATAGCAACACACACACACAGATATATATATATATATATATATATATATATATGAGGCATTATAAATATGGCAATAGCATTTATTTACCGCTTTCTTATTTGTTAGAAAAACTAATATATAGACTTTGTATGTATTAATATTTGGAGAGAAATCCTTTGGCCTCATTGTTTGTGTGCTCCTTATCCTCAATCATTCATCCCAATCTATCTTAGATATACCATTTCGATTAATTCATATAATTAATAAGTTAAAAAATATGGTTAGGTGGGCATATGGAAATATGATGAGTTAGAGACAAAAGACCTCAACTTTAATATTTGATGCAATATTTTTACATTATGTACACATGGTAAATTGAATCTCAGCAACAATTCTATCTTTACTAATTATATTAGGTTTAGACATGATTTTATTATTATTCTAGGCTAATACACATCTATATGCAGTAGGCAGTTGTTACTTGTTAGTACCTAGAAGAATGTCCCTCCTTATACAGGCTAAGAATGGTGTTCTTTAAGCTTGCCTTCACCCCCCTTCACTCTATTGAAGACTCGCCTCCCATCATTTCTCCTTTAAGTCACTTATCCTTTATGCTAGTTACCATTATACCCCTATCATGATAATATCTCTTATACATTAGAATCTTCTAGAACATTCCAAGCTTTATGAAAATGAGAAGATGTTTATTAGTTGCTAATGTGTCCATTTGATCATTAGTCAAGTGCACAGGAGTTTGAACAACTTATATCGATCGAAAAGCTGTTTACCGATAAATTGATTTTCAGTCACATTATCGATTTTTCTTCGAAGAATATAATTTTGTAAATAAATTTCAAAAGATGTTTTTATCGTTATTTATTAATTAAATAATGTTTAACAAGGTTATAAAATCATATTTATAACATTTAATTATATTTCAAAATATTTCGATATTCGAAGACGAAGTGTTTGAATTTCAGGGTCGTTAAAAAAGGAATAAACATAGATTATAGCTATGTAATTTAGTATTTTGAATATTTTTTATAAAGGGAGGATCAATATTTTAATTCTACCATTAACAAAAGTTCCCAAAAAATGTTACATTTTTCATTCCTCTTAAAGACAGCGAGTGTCTTTTTAACAATTCTCCAATTAATTCGCACTGCAAAATCATCATCATCACTAGTCATGACAAAATGATGACATTCTACTATAATAATCCACTTCACAATTATTTCAATCAATTAAAATAATTTATAATGTGGTTCATTAAGTGCCAAAAACACCTCGACAATCACTTTCAAAATACTCTGATCACTATACCACTGGTGTGAGAAAACTCGAACCAGGCATTGCCATATGTGATTAATAACCCAAATAGAAACATATAAAAACATATGAAAGTATCTACACCTACATCAACAATGTTATAATATATGAAAAAAAATATTTTGAAAATTTGGATCCGTCCCATATTTTCAAGTTTGATATGCAAAAATCTTTCTCAAAAATATAGTTCAAATTACACATCTAAATTATTTTCGATATATGCTATTTGCTTTGTTCTGATAACCAAATACGTACTTAATTGTAGGTTTCCATGAACAAATATTTGCAGCTTTTACTGCAAGTATTCAAGAAACTGCAAATTGTTGCAGTTTATACTGCAAATACTTGTAATTTAAATCGTAGATATTTACAGTTTTAGAAATTGCAAATGTTTACGGTCTAACTAAAATAAAAAACAATGATATTTTTATAACATTTTTCGAGTAGGGCCACGGTGAGTATGTTTTCAGAAGTTTCAAAATATATTTTCAACTAAGTATGACACCACAAATCGTTTTATTTTCTTTTTAGTGGCATATTATGATCTGAATAAAGCAAATTCAAATAGTTAATAACTTGTTACTAAAATTAGTTATTTGGGTATGTTAACAATCCATAATACCAGTAACAATCGATTTGCTTGAATTTTACATGGACGTATTTAATTTGAAACATTAAAAGCAATAATTTCTGCTCAAAAGAGGAGATTTTTGCAGAAACTCAACACCGGAGCTTTTGAAAATCGACAATATGAGCACAATTTCTCAAAAAACAACTTAAATCAATTTTTTTAGAAAAAGAAGAAGATGAAAACAAAATGCATATATTTGAAAACTCATTTTGCTTCAAAATGGTTGATAAAGACACATTGGTCGATTGTTGCACCACAATCGGTGAAAGCTTAATTGATCAATGGTAGTAGATGTTCACTGCCTTGATCAAAATAGTGGTTAGAGGTGATGTTAAGAGAAAAGGACCTGTAAGTGATCTTAGTTCTAAAAATGAAATTAGGACCATAAACCGAGAAAGCAGTTGAAAATACAAATGAACAAAATCATGTAGAAGAAGGATTGGACATAACTAAGACATTAGTAAATGTTAAAAGGTTAATATAAAAAAGTGAAATATAAAAGGAATAAGATGTTGAGGACGAGACCTTTAAAAGAACGGATAGAAAGGAAAGAAAAGGAAGAGAAAAAAACATAATGAAAAGTGAAGATATAGAAGGGCAAACCAACATTGTCCCAACGGCAATTCTACTTCATTCAAAACCAAATGTATCAAAATATACAAAATGGAGAAAAACTATTGAAACCCCGTTCCTTGTCAATAACTTGTGCATAACTCATCTTACAATTTAGTCATGCCTAGGTGTCGACATCTACAATCGCTTTCATTTTCAAAATGCATGCACATCAATCATATCATCTATACTATACTATTATTAATGAGTTGAATTTCAAGCTCACATAGGCCCCCTTGAAATTTGGCAACCGAACGGTCACATTTATACTTTTTCTTATCTTCCTCCAAACCTAGATATTAAACAGTCGCATTTTATATTTTTCTTTCTCCTACCAGCTATCTGTTTCCTCCTTCATTCGTCAGCTGCAAACAAAACAGCTAGGGTTTTTACCACTTGTCCTTGCTTCATTGTTATTCCATTAGCTAAAATTTATTCCCTCCGCTAAAAATTGGAAAGCTGCAGTTCCAGGTGATTCTTTCGCACCATTTCTCCCCTATCAGCTCTCCGCTTCATCCATTTCCCCTCATCTACGAATCAAAAGACAAGGGTTTTCACTACCTGCTCTCCGCTTCATCGTCGTTCCATAGGATAAAAATTGAACAGCTGCGTTTTCTAAGCGATTGTTCCCCTCCACTCTCCGTTAGCTCCGAAGTTCTGCCCATTTACAGCCAATTGTTCTACCCGTTTTCTTCCGCTGCCATTACCAACTTCCTAAGAAAGGTAATCTTTGCTTTAATTTGTCATTGGTGGTGTTCTTGGGATTTAGCCATGTTTGACTATTCCGTGTTCTTGGATTACTCCGTTTTTCTCCCTCTTTAAACTTCACTGTACCAGCTAGCTAGGAAAATGTAAAGCACGCTTGATCTGTTCCATCTTATATAAAGTCTATTACCTTTGTTTTCTGCTCATGTTCTTAAACTGGTTTTAAACATTAATAGAAAAAACTATGCAGGCTGTTGGTTGACTCATTTTATATATACTTTGTTGTCTGATGTTTTAGTCTCATGAAATAAGTTGTGTTATGATTTTTATTTTTGATAATAATGCTTTACCCAAATCTGGTATTTTCGCATAAGTGCAATGGCAGAGTCCAGCTTTTAAAAAAAAATGAATGAACAGAGAAATTTATACCGTGTTGCATAGAAATTTTGGTAGAAATTAGATTATTTGGGATTTTGTTCAGGATATTGTTATACTTTCTGTGGTTTTTATGCCAGTAAATACGATGATAGTTGTATGCGTATGCATTGTCCACTTGCCTTTCTAAACAAGGTATTTTCCTAAAAGTGATAATTCACTTAGTCAAGTATCCATTTATGTGAATTTTCTTCAATAGGTGAAAACAATCCTCTTATATGAGAGAAACTTCGTTCCTTCTATGACATATTTACTGTACTGCTATTGCTATTTTTTGTCTGCTTGCAAATAGACTGCTATGACTAAGTGATGTGTGCAAATAGACTTCTATTTCCTTCTATGATATATCATGAGTTCTGTGTAAATATATCATCATATATCATGCAAGCTGTTCTTATTTTTCTTCAATAGGTGCAAATAGACTTCTGTTTCATTCTGTTCAAAAGCTGCTATTGCTATTTTTGTCTGCTTATTTTGCATAACTGTATTAGCACAGTTCAGATTCGAAAAAAAATATGTGTAAAATTTAGTTCAAACATGTGCAGATAATTTATTACAAAATAATGGTTTCATATTTTAATAGTGGTGCATGGAGCATTATGCACAAAATTTAACAACATATTGCAATGTACTTAAAGTTATTGTCCTACTTCACACATTTGAGTTTTATGGCCTTTTTCATTTGTGTTCAGTTGCCTGCTCATAGACTGAAGTAGTAGGAAATACTACTCTTACTACTTGCATTAATCCTACAGATTTGCAACATTTTCTATATGCCATTAGGGAGTAACTGCTAAGCTAAAAAGGTGCTTTGTTTTCACTGTAGGCCGACAATAACTACCGCTTGAGTGCTTTAAATTTTATATTGGTATTTCTATCATGTATTGAAATTTTGAAGCAACAAAATATTGAGTGGCGAAAGTGTATATTTGTGACTTTGTAGACTCATTATTAGTTATTATAAGTATTCCTTTTTTTGTTTATAGTAGGAATGAGGCAGCGGCATAAGTCTCTACATCTTGGTTGCATGCCACCTTCTCCAGTTCAGTTTAAATTTCATTTCTTCCATCAACTATTTTATTCACAAGTAATATTGAATAAAAGCTCCACACAGTTTCAGAAAACCTCCTAAAGTTTACTTTTTCCTAACTTAATATTACTTTGTACATGTAATGCTGCTTGTTTACTATACAAGCGATTAATCAGTTTTGGTGAATATGCTACACATTTTTTATTACCTCAACTGAATGTAATTCCAAATAGCATAATAATTATGTATGTTTTCATGTATACCATTTTATTTATTCTATCTCAAAATTATATTCATAAACCATATTATATTTTTTAAATTGCAGTTTTATTAACAGGTTAATTTGTTAAGCTTTAGAAGATCAAATTCTATTATCATTTAATCAAAAGTAGGCAAAGTTACGATGATAAAATATTAAATTATTTTCCTTTTTGGTTAATTAAATGCAATTATACATATTCATCTTTATTTCTTTATGAATTAAGGTTCATGTAACGCACTATCTGAAAATGATTATGACTTCCTTCTCAGTCTTTTAACCTTAAAGCTACAAATTTGTTTATATTAGTATGGACGCATCAACTATTGAAAAAAAATTGTAAATAAAACTAATTTCCAATATTCAATCTTCAAACATTTTAAATTTAATGGTAAAATATCCTAGAAGTATCAATTTTGGGTTGTGAAAAACACCTTAGTCATAATGAATATTATCCAAGCATGGAGTCCTCAATTTATATTCCTTTATTGGACAGTGTCTGTTGTGGAAGAATGATGATATATGTGTAGCTATCTGTAGAAGCTGAATAGTTAACATATGTGCTATTTGAGAGATCGCAAACATGGTGTGTTTTATAGAGATATTACTTGGTTGCTATTCTCTTTTATATATGCTCGGTTGTTGGATAAGAAAAGAATCTTGATGCTAATTTTGATTGAGCATTTAGTTTTTATAGAAATTTAATATGTTTGTCAGTTGATATAATACAACTTTCGATTAATATTTTCACCACATTGCTTATTTTGGATTTCCCCGTAAATGTCAGTATTAATATCACTGTTACTAATCTTTCGTTTAACTTCTATACATCTATGAAAAATCGAGGAAGGGAAAATGCATAGTCAAAGCAACCTATTATGTCCAACCTTTATTTTCCAAGTAACAGTTGCGTAAGGTTCCTATTTGTAATGACACTCTTAACTTATTGTAATGTACATTTATAGTATATGCACAAAGTTATGCATTTCTGCACCGTTTACATCATAAACTTGCAAATATGGTTTATAATATTGTTTGATGCTAAAATGAGAACCATGACTACTTAAATTTACTATAATTTTACATAATACTTAAAGGCCGAGTATGATATATGTTTATACACATTTCGATGTTGAATTCTTTAATCGCATAGATATGCATCAATGGACTATTATTTTTTCCCGCTTTTCATAAGGTACCTAAACATTTCCATTAGTATTTGCAGGATAGTTCGCAATAAATAAAGGAATTCATATAAGGAATTTTATTTCATTTTTTTGATGTTATCCATTGTATTATTTAGTTTTAATTCGTAAATGGCAAAATTTTGCTTTTTATTTTTTTGATTTTTTTATAGAATTATTTAGTTTTAATTCATACAAGGCAAAAACTCATACAAGGAAATTTTTCGTACATTATGCATTGCTCATCTTCTTTAGTTTAATTTATTTTCTTAGATTATACACTCATGTTTTGTTCATTCTGATTTTATTTGATAAACAATGATATTGGATTATAAACGGTATCCCTAGGATTATATCGATTATTGCTAACGAAGTAAGTACTTTTTCTTAATTTTTATTGTTTTAGTTTTCTGACAAGTTTTTCCATATAGCGCAAAAATATAGTCACTATATTCTTGGTTTCCTACGACCAACCATGTCCATGTACAGATAGCACATCATGCATCATACATATATGATTAAACACTATTTATAGGATAATAAAAATGCCAAAATAAGTTCAGCGTAAAACACTAATTTGAACTAAATATTTAAATTTTGATGCATCATATTTCATTTTAGTTTACATTATTGTGCTTGGTGTCAAATCAATATAACAGTTTATCTTTATCTCTATGATAACACATTTTTGCTAATGTATTAATATCCCACTTTCTCAATTTTCAAATACTTGGCAATTAAATGACAACTTTCTCATTTTTTATCAAATGAAACTTTCACGTTCTTATAACTTATATTTAAAAGTTGAAATAAGGATCCATCCCTTATTTTCAAACTTAATATATGAAAAACCCTTCTCAAAAACATGTTTTAAATTACCCACTAGAATTATTTTTGATAATTTTTTTGTATTTTTCAAAAAATTAGAAATGCACTTAACTAGATTCATATGACCAAAATCAAATATATTTTTTGAATTTTTAATCAAAAGTGCCAATAATTGTTAACCCTGTGTGTGCGTGCATGTGTTTGTGCTTATGTGTGTACCTAAGTGTATATATGTAGGTTTCGATTTTCCATTCCTTAACAAATTTTGACGTTAGTCTACCAAAAAGAATAAAGAGTAACGGAGAGAAGTAGTTATTGAATTAATAAATAACACTAAATTCGGAGAGATGATCTATGTAGGGAGAGATGAGAACCCATTAGCAGACACTTTCTAATGGAGCTTATACCAAAATGTTAAAGATGATGAATATTCAAGTGAGGTTGCCCCTTCTCTAGAGTTTATGATAACTTTAAAAGATATCATAGAAACAAAAAATTGTTTCCACACCCATTGTTGTTAATAATGAGAATATTCAAAGATAACAAAGATTACTAAGATGGAGGTATGAGGTCAGTGCTAGCAAAATAGTTCAATAGTAAAAAAGACTCCAGTTTGTTTTGAAGAAATGCTTTCTAATCAAAAAAAGATTTCGCAAACCTATTTTCCAAGCGCTCTCTCATAGATAATGGTTTTTTGAAAAAAATGCAACCACATAGTTGCTTCTTGAAAAGATGATCAAGGTGGTTGTCATTTAGATATTGAAGATGTTGGCACAAATTTCTAGCAATAGAGTAGGAATTTCCAAATCTTTGAAATTTCTAAAGTGGATGACAAATTCTTGATTTCTACCTCTCCTATCCTTAAGATGTTTGATTGGTGCATGTGACCATGCATATGTTATTAGAGGAGCTGATCTGAGGTTTGTACACGATTCCATTGATATTTTATTCCTTAAGAATTTTGTTTATGTTTCTGTTTGTTTGATTTTATATGGTTGTGTGTATTTTTAGTGATAAATTAAAACTGTAACCTTTAGTGGAATACTAATTAAATGTGATCTTTATTCACGTGTACCGTGTGGATATAATAAAATTTGCTATGAAGTTATTGTACAGATCTTTTAATTTGTAAATTGTATGTTTAACTATATAGGATGGTGCTAGACCAACCATAAAAGAGAGATACATAATATATTGGTATACAATTAAACAATGGATATCGGTGGATGTTATTTGCTGTTTGGTTGGTGATTTCTTTGGCTTTAAACCGGTTGAATTATTCCCGCTAGAAACAACATTTTTGAACTGTATATGCGTGTGGGATTTTAATTTGTCATTTAATATATTCATTTTCAATTGATTTTATTGACCTAGGTAGATATCATTTATGTAGTGTATTCTTTGTTCACCTAAAACACAGTTATTGAATTTCGGTAAACAGTAAATGGTACAAAAGTGGTAAAATACTATTCCCTAATATTAGTTTTCTGCATATGGTTTGTTATTCGCCGCCATTCTCCTTCATTTTGTATACTTACCTCGACCATGTAGTTGTAGATGCTATATAACTCTGTTAACTTCCCACAACTTCAGCCCGTCGATTGCTGAGTGAATAAATTTATAACAGTACTCATTGTTGGACTGTATTCAGCTTTAACCTATTGGCACAAAGTCATGTTGTACTTGGTCCTCCTAGCTCAAGTACCACACATTGTTCATATTAAACACTCATATGCATGGTCATATATTTTTTCAGGTCCAAATTCCGGAACAGCAGCACGTTGAAGAAAGGAATATGATCAACACGTTGACCTCGACTGCATTTTACCAGCCTCCGTTGTCGTTTTTATATATATTTTAGTTCTTGCTATTTCTTCTTGCCTATAGGCACATGTAATAATACTGTAAATTTTCTTCCGGTATTTCTTCATAGTACAAGCTACCATTTTGGGCTGACTTCTATAAACAAATATATTTGCAAACAGTTTTAACGTGGGTCATATTCCACATTCTCTACTATCCTTTTTCCTTTCCTACACCACTGTCTTTTTTCTTGCTACAATTGCAACTATTTGTGCCGTCAGCTCATACTGCTAACTATTTTTTACGTGTTGAAATATATCCATATTGTTTTTTGTCTTCATATATAATGTCCAATGTTAAAAAGCTTTTTCAAGACTTTTGTTTTCTTATGCTCAGTTCATACTGATTACTGTTTTTTACCGGCTCGACTATATCACAATAATTTTTCCATTTTCATATATATATTGTCCACTGGTAAAAATCTTTCTCTGAACTTTCATTTCCTTTTGCTCAGTTCATTTAGCAGTATGGAACACTGATTATAAGTTATTATTTGTTCCTTACGTAAGCAAATTTTTCCGATTTCGACATGGGTCTATTGATGCACATCTAAAAAATTTAAAATTTGTACCCATACACAACTCATTGAATTTCACTGCCTCAATTTCATAACGTCCGTATGCGGAGCACGGGTTCACACTAGTTGTTCTATTATAGAGTAGTTTCTAAATCCAACAAAATCTTATGTGTCGAATAAATGAAAACGTAAGCAACACATTCTTAAGTCTTCAAATCATTGCATTTTGGACTTCTATTGTTTCTTTAAAGCACTGATTCAAAACAAAAATGAAATAAATCTAAAATTAAAACCAGATATAATTGTTCAATAAATTATCTAAAGCACGCGACAGATATATTTGCTGCACACTGGAGAAATACAAGAACAATAACAGAAATCCATATAAATATTATTTCAAATCAAGAAACTGAAAATCAAAACATATTTCCATTCGTTTTATCATATTCACTTCCCTGAACACTAACATTACATAGCTTATAGCTAATATACACGTCGAACCAAACTCTAACAATGGCAACAAGGATATTGCCCTAAATGAGCTCTTTCCAAATCACTAATCACTATCAATTAGAGTTAGCTCCCAAAACAAATTCACAAGCTACAAACAAAACCTCAGCAATTTTGCATCTGAACCCGTTTCCTTAATCGGATCCCCCTCTCTCACCCTCTTCCCCTCAACCGAAACCCCCAAAACCCTAGCCGCCGATCCATCCGGCGACCTCGTCGGAAACAATTCAAGCTCCGCCACCGCATCACTCCTCGCGCCAAATCTCGCCATCAGATTGAAAATATCACTGCACAGATTCTTCATCATCCCCAGCTCGCTCGCCAGCCTCCTGTTCTCCGATCTCAACCGCTCATTCTCCTCCACCAGATCCAACAGCCCATCCTCTACCTCCCTCGCCACCTCCTGCGGCAGGGAGCTCGACGAAATCGTACGCTCTTCGCTGGATTTCGATATCGACTCCCCATTCGTTAACGGAATAGCCACCGGAATCGTCGAATGGGTCGATGATTTGTGTCGGCGGTGGATTTCGCACAGCAGCCTTTTCTCGCCTCTTTTGAATGCGTCATTCGAGAATTCCCACCTATCTGGTATGGATTTTTTAAAACCCTAGAAATAAAAACAATGCGTTAAAAAAACCAAACTTAAAACTGAAAATAAAAAAGGATTTTGAAAACCGTAGAAGAAGAAACTTACGTAAGTGTTCAATTGACGAACGAAACTGGAGAAATTATTATGCTTGAAGTATTTAGGCAGCAAATCGCGGGCAAACTCTTCGGGTTTCCACACTACGAAAGCGGATCCGTCATCGTTCCATGAGATGACGTCATCGCAAGTCGGATCATCGACGATCTCGTACGTTTTTCGTAAAAACGGCGCCGGATTCATCAACTCGGAACCTGGTAAGCTGCCGGCAATATTGGTGTGCTTGGGTCCCTTTCAGGTTGTTTGTTACATGGAGATTAAAAAGAGCGCAAGGATAATGGAGCGTGGAAATATATAATGAGAGAAGAAAGTGCGAGAACGTTCTCACGCAAGAGGACGTCGACACGTGGTGTCATTAACGGTTGGGATTGTTTAGTTAGATGCGGGGTTACGCTGGGGATTTGGACGTGGAAGGTTTTAGAAACTGAGGAAAGTCTAGAAGAATCATTGGATTTATGTGCCATAGTGGCAGCACTCCAGTTCCAGGAGTTGTAAAATGCTTCCGATTCAAGCCAACGCAATTACTTTTGCTCCTTTTATAATATCTCAATAGGATTGATGATAGTCCTTCTTATAATTAAGCGACATTACACTCTATTTATTTTTTATTTATTTTTTTCCACAACAGAAGTTTAATATAGTATTTTTCTTATTTATTGTACTTATTCGAATATCATTGTGCTAGGCTAAATCTTTTATTTTCATAAATATTTGTCCTCGTGTTATGTTTGACTTTGTCATTGGGTTAATGGCTTGTTATAACAAGTTTTAAAATGTAATGTTTATTTTCTAAAGGAGGAAATTATTTTTACATCCCAAAACACCTAAGACCCGATTTAAACTTCAGATCAGGTAAATTACTTCTCTTTTACATTAAATCTTTATTTGTTCACATTTCGAGTTACTAGTATAACCGCACAACGGTGGGAAAACCGACCGTTGTGGTATTTGATATCAAAGAAAAACGTTTTTGTTTATTTGTAGCTCAAACGTATTAATGAAATTGAAAAAAAAAATCAAAAAAATGTCACCGCAATATACATCATCATATTTGTCAATACTTAATCAAAGAAGACTACTAATGGAAAATTTGATTTAATAAATAAATGTCATATTATTGAACTACAATGTTTAAATAAATTAACTAAAAATACCATTACTGTATGAAAAACTAACACTGCTGAAGTAAAAACAAGAAATAAACTAAAATTACTGAAACAAAAAAAAACTAAACTGTGGATTCTGCCATTGTTGATATTTCTTCTAACAAGAAACTTGATTCCGCCACATAATCAATAACTGATTGAGACATAACATGGATTTTTTGTTTTTTTTCATTCATGTACTCTATTTGGGCAACACCAACTCTGAATAGACGAGGGATCCATAACAACTCCTTTAGTTTTTGTTCGTATATATCTTCACCTTCATCATTCTTAATCTTATAAAGGTCATCAGCACTGCAACCTATGATTTCCTCTGCTGGTTCATTAAAAGCAGTAATCCAAGCTTCAGCGGTTGGATCGGTAATTTTCATTACCATAATATATCTGCATTAAACAAACATATTATTACATATATTACTGATTACTATAAATAATTAACTAAACTTTGGTGCCATGGGTCAAAAGTTCCGAAACTTGTGTAGCGTTATTTGAACATTTATTAACATGTGATATATTATCATAGTGATATACTGTATATAAAGTACCATTTTAAATAATAATAATTATTATTAGCTCTTAAATTTTTACCTCAAAATACAAGAGCTTTCATTATGTTGGCATGTTTCACACCAGTAGCCCGTTTCTGCAGATTCAGTTACCTTTTTTTTGCAACTCTTACAGGCTTGATACCACAGTTTCTGACTCTTAATATAAGTTATGTAAGCAAACACGCTGAAGAATGCAGACTATGAATGGAATAAAAATAAACAATTAATATGTAATTATTAATGTACAATATAGTTCGAAACGATATGGACAAACCTTGTCATGACCCAATGTTGGATCATTTATTATATGAGAAAGCATAACTCTATCATAAGTGGTAGATGAGATTATTGAATTTTTGCCTTCACAACTGTACCAACTTCTAAGCTTTTTAGCTTCCGGTATGTTTGGATTTATATATAAATTGCTTTTACTCAATGTTGATAAAGATAAACCTGCAGTAAGATTAAATAATATTAAAAAATGATGGCTTGACAAGGACTAAAAAAACAAAACAATTTTTACCTTGAAAATCTTCAACTTTGGCATATTTAATAGCTATTATAGGACATTCATCAACCATTTGTTCCAACTCAGCACCGACTTTCATAGCAAGTTCTCCCCATAAAGTCACATTAACAGTTTTACTTCTGTAATTTAAATCTAAGCATAAATATTTTGAGTAAACAAATTTATTGGTTTAATATGTGTACTTACGAATCGTCTGCGATGGTTATATCACGTTTTGGAATATTCTCATTGTTGATTTTTCTTCGAACACCTTTGATTGATGAGACACTTTGAACTAGGCCGATTACATTTAAAATATACTTATGTTAAGCAAACATACAATGATTTATAAAAAAATAATAATATGGATGCATTACCTACAACTTCCTTTTCTGCAATATATTTTTGAAGTTGGTTAATCTTTACAAAGTTGTATACGATATCGGGTATACTAGAGTTCGCATCATCCATCCATTCGACTAATGAGTACTCATTTATAATAATTTCGTACTCGTTTTTTATAGTACTAAATTCTTTATTCGCAGGCTTAACGGTTCCTTTAGAAATATAATAAACTTTTCCACATTGAAATATAGGATAGTACTTGTCAGCAGCTTTATTAAACATTGTAGCTTGAATTTGGGTACCCTGTGAATTTGAAGAGAACAAATATTATAACAATAACTTAATGATAGCACAAATAGATAAAATATTATTGAAAGCATTAAGATTAAAAAAACTTACATCTTCATCGGTGAGTTCAATACTACACACGCAACCTTCTCCTTTAATATTTTTATAAGATCTCAAATTGCTTTTATTTGTCACTCGAACTTTGATGATCCAATTACGATGGTATGGATTCAGTAGTGCAAGAGGAAGAACATTTGTACCCAAATTCATTTGAGTAATAGTGCTAACAATGATTAATATAATATTAGAAAACAGACATAATACAAATTTAAACAAAGTAATCTCAACAAGATTATATAAATGATAATGCAACAATGACAACTTAAGTGTATGAAACAATAGTAATATTAAGTGTATAAAATAACTTCAATTTCTTTATATATATTTAGAGGAAGAATACAACAATTGAATAGACATGTGCGATGTCTGATTAATGAACAAAATAAAGTACTAACCAGTTGCAATTAAGTATAACCAAGCACAACATGTTAAAGTTATTTACACCATAGACCACACGATGAATCAGTCCGTATTTTGTTATTGTCCATTAGTACTTTATTAGCGGTCGGTTTAAACTGAAGCATAACTATTTGTTACGCATAATTTTACCATGTGGTTTATTGTCCACATGGCCAACCCAAGTGTAATATATTTAATATGTTGTCTATTTAAAAAAATAATAAAAGACGAAAAAGATTTAAGCTTCAAATGAGCAGCTATACAGCAAATAAAGGCTTATATGCTTTCACAGTTAGAAACTATATCACTAAATGAACTATATAACTTGATAAATTATGTATATCAGGAAATGTGGGAAAACAAACCTTATTGTCATTATATTTGCTGTATAGCTGCTGTGGAGGGAATAGTGATTTCAGTAGTCACCGGATCTGCAATAAGGAATTATAAATTTGAGCGGAAACAATTTGAGCACCATCATGAAAAAGATAAATTATAAATTTTATTTCAAAATATATTTTATAAATTTTATGTCAAAACAAATTACCAGGGACTATCAGTTAAAAAAGAAACAGGTAGTAACCATGCAGTTCGTGAAAGCTTTAATTTAATAGGAAAGAGTTTTGAATGGCATTTGAATGGAAATGTTCAACAGTTCATTAAATATAATATTGACTCGGAGTATATAATGTAGGTTTTATATTAACAAACTTGGAGACTCACTTTGCCCGTTGAAATATTACGCATTAAACCAACAATAAATACATATATTATCTCCTTGTTTTTCAAAGATGGCAGGAATTTAATACGATAAGAAAGGTTTTACAAAAAGATGAGAGGGTCATATACAAAATGCTAACAAAACAGTGGAAGCATATAACAGTTTCCAAGCTCAGAGTGTCAAACATGTACCAAAAAAGAAAACATGTATATAGTTTTCACATTATCCATCAATGAAGGTAAAGTAATTGGATGAAAGGGATGCTTTCCTTGAGTGAATCTCGAATAATAGATCAACAGCAACAGCGCAAAACTCAACTATGACTAGAGCAACAGCACACAACTCAACTATAATAACTAAACTATGACTTGAAAAAATAATATTATAAAGTTGAATATCTTGGGGGCAATTAATCATGTAGGCAAGAATGAGAAACAATATAATTAATCATTTAGCAGTTGAAAAATGAAAGCACATATGTGTAAAAAAAAGATAAAAGAAATAGAAATATGATAATACTGAGAAAGGTACCTCTATGCAGTCTACAAATAACATTGAGCAGTATTGGCTTTTATAGCAGTCAGAAATTAAGATGGGTTCAGTTTATTTAGGCTGTTTAAAAAATATCTTGATCAATTCAGCTTAAAATAACATATATATTTTGGACCGGGTAAAAGGTGATCACCTAGTTGGAATAGCATACATATTTATCTCCTATTTCGTAGGCTGACTTTTGCTTTTAATGGTTAAAAATAGGAGAAAATTACACAGGAGAAGCCCATGCCATCTAGTAATTACTTGCCACCTGTAATAGTACTTCCTAAATATTATTTATCATAGTTTTAACACAAGTACCTGTAATAGTAATTCCTGAATACTATAGCCCAAATATATGACAAAGGTGATAATATATGACAAAGGTTATACTATATTTCACTTGCAGTCTCAATATATGACAGGTGTTAATATCATACATTTTACTTTGATGCATGTTATATTTATGTCTTCTATCTAGCTAGTTCTTATATTAGTAACCATTTATGTTCTACGACCTTAAAACTATTTTGTACATTCTTTCATTGATATGAGTGTAGGGGTTAATGCACTATATCTCCAGTTAATTGTGGCGTAATAATATTCAGGAAGTACTATATTTAAGCTGACTATATTTATCATATTACTATATTTACAGGTGGCAAGTACTTGTGTTATTAGGGCTATAGTATTCAGGAAATACTATTACAGGTACTATTACAGGTAATTGTGGCGTAATATTACTTGCCACCTGTAATAGTACTTGTGTTATTTGGGCTATAGTATTAATGCTCATCAGTGAGATAATTATATACCACTGTCTATAAGTTCTCCACGCTTGAGATATATGTAGCTGTAAATTGCAGAAACTTCAGAGGTTTAGTAAATATTCGTGGTAGAAGAACAATAATTGGTTTATGATTGTACACGTGATACATGTATTAATGCACTGTATTGTAAAAGTGTTGAAATGTCATATCTTGCTGTTGTTTGTTTTGAGAAAGTGGCCACGTATTGTCATCAATTTTTCATATACAATCCTACTAGTTTCACCTGTTATTTGTATTTTTGCTTTTTCTCTATTTGTGCTACATGCACTCTGTTAGTACATGTTTCTTTATGACAAATATTTAAATCCGATAGTTTGTCACTCTCAGTTAGTACATGTTTGTCACTCTCAGTTCATACCCATAGTTGCTTCATTATATAAATATGCAGTTCAGTGCCATAATACTCTCATTATATAAATATATGCAGTTCCTGTAAGTCAATTCAAATATACAGTTGAGTGCCATAATACCCATAATACTCTCTGTTCGCCACCACTCTCAGTTCACTCTCAGTTCATACTCTCATTATACGATAATTCAAATATGCTTCATTATATAAATATGCAGTTCATACTCATAGCTGCTTCATTATAATATTATATAAATATGCAGTCAGTGCCATATTACTACATGTCAAGTGCAAAAACTACAAAGTTAAATAAATATGCAGTTATATTCATAGTTCATACATTCATAGTTCATAGCATTACAATAGTTATATTACAATAATACATGTCAAGTGCAACAACTACAAAGTCAAACTCCAATTACAATAGTTTAACTACAATACAGTGAAGTGCATTACAATAGTCTAACTCCTAGTC
The DNA here is from genome assembly GCA_030737815.1 of Allium fistulosum. Classification (NCBI taxonomy): domain Eukaryota; kingdom Viridiplantae; phylum Streptophyta; class Magnoliopsida; order Asparagales; family Amaryllidaceae; genus Allium; species Allium fistulosum. Next base: position 180,039,345 of record CM060903.1, read on the forward strand.
TATGGTCTCCACTCTTGACTCTCCATTCTTCAGCATGTGAGCTTACATATTGTGACAGGATTCACACCAGCTAACATTTCTCTTGCAAATTCTTCATCTGTTCTCCATGCATAGTTATTGTCTACAAGGTAAAATATATTGAACAATCAAAAAATGCATGAAAACATATGTAAGAAATGTATTTCATGAGCTTTGATTATGATGTATATACCTCTCAAAATATCAGGTAAGGGAAACTTCAAGAATTGTTCACTGTCTTTTCTAATAAAAAAAGCTTTGAAAAACTCTAATGGATTATTTTCTTGAATACAGTCAAGAAAATGAGTTTTTGGAAGAGCAGGACCGCCTTTGAATAGTTTCATTACAGCTTCCATCGAGTCAAACACTTCAGCAGTGTCATCAAATTTTGCTCTAAGTTTTGGGATGGTAGATAGAGCTAATGATTTGAGTGAGTAACCAAGAAAATCAGACATTTTTAGATGACCAAACCGCTCATCTCGAGGTACATATATGTGGAGGCCTACAATATCATTCAGTCTGCTCTCGGTGTTTGGATCTGCAATCAAAGAAAGACCTTGAACTTACAAGCATAAACCATAAGTATTTTTCCTGGTTTCTCAGTACTCAGATTCACTCAGCTAAACGGCATACTTTCACATTGGTCATTTCCACGCACTAGGTGATGGGTTTATTTATAAAAATGGAGTACTAAAACTAGAAACTAATTTACCAATACAAGTTGCATCGCTTACGCTCATTTCTATACTTACTAGACGAAATGAGGGGTTTTGCACACTAGTGACATGATCAGTCATCTGTGTATCATGAATGCACCTAAAAGCAGTTCCATACATTTTAATTTGACAGATGATACGCTATTAACATATATCTATTACCTTTTATACTTGGAGCTCGACCAGTTTTTCCTCTGCGCGGATAAGGATATTCATTAGAACCACCTAGAACAGGCCTAGTAATGCCTTTATCCGGATTAGCAAGATCGTTGTAGTATGCATAATTGTAGATGCGATCCCACTCTTCCAGCTTACGATGGACATCGTTGCCTTGTAAATGGATGAGCTCGTCTTCTCTGTATGGTTTCATTGGCTCTGGTGTGTTTTCCGGAAGGTACACCTGCATAAATAAGATTTTCCATGCTCAGTATACAATTTCACATTTTATGTTTCTAACTTGTTTTCCAGGGAATTACTTTTGCATCATTCTACTTTAGGAAATAACCAGTTTCCCTCTGTATTTCTATAATCATGGAAAGCATGAAATTTTGAAAAGGAGTTTACTGAATATTGGTAATGAATTTATAATAACTTGATGATTGTTATTCAATTTATAACTAGTATTTATAGCCACACTCCTTAGAGTCCAAGTAATTATACAATATGAAACTATTGTAAAATGGAAAACCAAAATATTAAAATATTTTTGACTTATTTTCTGAACATATAATAATTATATCTTAACAGCCTTTTTTTCCACAGTGAGATGCAAGTTGGAAATGAATTCATAAAAGAATGTCTTATGTCCATAGTTGTTTTAAATAAGATCGAGTTAGTGCAAAGAAAGGATCTATAGCTCAAGAAGGAGTTAAGCTTATTCAAAACAAATTGGTGAAATCATATTCAAACACATAAGTATATAGGATAAAATATATTGTTTATCTTTTTGCTGCAATAGTTACTTGTGTGGTATAGAGTCAGATATGTCCAAGTCATAACATTATAGATAACAAGTTTTGTACTTGCGTACCTAATTATTACTCTATATTTTAGTAAAATTAAAAAAATGGAAAACATACTTGAACTCGGTTAAGCAAACAATGAAGTTAGAGTGCTAATTTGTCGTCTACCATATGATATGTCAGTTAACAGTACAAATGTATATCTATGTACTCTACGATGTTTATAATTTAGCAAACATGTAATTATACTACTTTCCAATTTTATAACTTAAACCACATATAAGTATAACACAATTATTATTTAATATAAACTTAGTTAGCTCAGTTGTCAAATATTAGAGCAAAAGATGCTTTTACAGTTGAGAAAGCTACCAGATATTATGAGTCAAACAGTTCTCACCTACATATATGTATATGGAACTTGCAGCACTGAGATCCCCTAACAAATTCACTGTTATCTTGAAATTTACACAGTTTCAAGGTAAAAATTTATCTCTTCAAATTCACTGTTATCTTGATATTCCCCCTCAAAATCTAATCAAGTTCAAAGTAAAATATTTAAATTATCTTTCTTGCAGTTCTTGGTGACAAAGCACTATAAGAATGTTGATGGTTATCCTAAACCAGTTCCTTGAGTATTATTTGTCTATGATTTGTCACCTATCAAGGTTTCTGGCAAGAATATAAGTAATGTCCTACTTCAAATTGCTAAGAAATGAATTATTTATCGTGTAATGATATGTTAATAAATTATTATTTAATATAAACTTAGTTAGCTCAGTTGTCAAACATTAGAGCAAAAGATGCTTTTACAGTTGAGAATACTGATTTTTAATGTTTAATCTTATACTGATTTTCATGTCCCTCAGTGACCAAATTATTAAACTAAGCCTTATACTAGATGTTTATATCAAAAAGTACTATAAACATTTACAATTACAACTAACAAGTATCAAAGCCTTTTGTTTTACTCGAGCATCCAACTCTTATTTGTACATAAAGAAGTTTACATTTTCTTGCCAGCTCATGTCAAAAATTATTTTGAAAACTCAAACTTACATTTGATAATCATCCAGTGTAGAAAATTACTTTTCTGCATTTAACTACAACGAACATCAACTAAAACTAAATTACCCTCTTTTTGAAGCATATCTCCTTAAAGTGATGTTTAAATCATGGGAATAAGCTGTTAGAGAACCAGTTATTAATTAAATAATACAAAACAACAAGACCGTACCTGCTTCTGAAGCCTGAATAGAATCCTACGGTCCTTCAAAACATCAGAAACATGAATTTTAATCAAATCGACGGCAGATTAGATGTCGCCGAGCTCGACTAACCGCCGGATCTGGAAGATGAGCAATCGGGATTTGTAGGAAGCGGACGAAGAGGAGGGAGAGGAATCCTCGAATTCTTGCCTTTGTAGGAGATACTTACTTCGGCTCTTTCTGTACCAAGCACGTAGAGCAATCAGATTTTGACCTAATTTAATCGATTAGAATGGGTATTTATTGCTTTTTGTATTCCGGTTTTTTCTGAACTAATTGTTGAGCTAGTATTTGGAAGAGAGGAATGAACGGAAAGAATGGAGGTGAAATTGTCAAAGACATAAAACGCGGTGAGGAAGAGAAAATTATGGGGAGAAGGAAACGGGGGAGGAAAAAATAACAAAACATGGGCAATGTTTTTTTGGCTTCAGGAAAATTGATTTTGCCTAGTAGAAGTAGGCAAACCTCCCTACGGTCGGTTTGATTATATCCTCTCATATTTGAGAAAAATTACATACTCGTGATTTCTTACTCTTAAATTGCTCGTCTATGTTTGCCATATGACGATCAAAATGAAGTACGCTGACGTTTATGTAAGCAGAATACATCACATATAATAGAAAATATGTATACTCTATACATGAATGCAAGTAGTAAAACTATGGTCTTATACGATAAAATACTGCAAAATATTCTCTCTCACAACCGAAAGCGTACCTCTTCTGGCTAAAATTGACCGACCAAAAGCAATCATTGTTCATGGACCGACTGTCATTAAATAAACAACTTAGGTACAACTGTCAAATATAGTCCTTGATTTTCGAAGTACAGTCCAAAACGTCATCACTCCGCTTCATCCATTTTCACAAATGCACTTACTTCCTCCTTGGAATCTTTATATTTATACCAACAACAAAAGTCAAATCAGTCTCAACGTCTAACTCGATCGGTTCAACAATACAATCTTCATCTTGCAAACACTCTTTTAGTTGGGATACATGAAATACGTCATGTACTCCACTAAACCATCCGTCTAACCTAAGTACATACGCAAGGATCCTAGTCAGCTTGATTTTAAGGAAAAACCTAATCTACCGTGAAGATAATTTTCTTAGCCAACCAAATCTAACCATGTTCCTCATGGGAGAAATCTTAATATATATTTCATCGTCGGCTTCGAACTCTAAATCTATTATCTTGGATCTCAATATTGATTCAATCTATAACGCATTGTCTGTAATGGATATTTTATCAAAGCAATCTTCTCACTTGATTCTCTAAAATCTCTTATTAACACAGCTCCATCTTCCAATTTTTGACCAACATGGAGGAGAACTACACGGTCTTAAATATAAAGCTTCATATGGTGTCATTCCGATGCTCAGTTGATAACTATTTTTACAAGGAAACTCCATTAAATGGATTTTTTCCTCCAATAAATATCGAAAGTCTAAGAAATATGCTCTCAACTAATCTTACAATACCCGTAACCTGCTTGGTATGTCCATCAGTTTGATAATGCTAAGTTGTATTCAAGCTCAAAGTAGTCCTCAACCAATCTTGCAAACCCTTCCAAAACGCTGAAGTAAACAATATATCTCGACCTAAAACACTATTCTCGGTACCTTATGTAAATGAATAATCTCTTTCATATACAGATGCGTTAACCTTGTCGTTGTCCTATGAGCACCAAAAGGTATAAACTGCATCTGTGTCATAAACTTATCGACAACTACCCAAAATGTTTTCATTGTCGCTTCTCGACTTCATCAACCCATCTACAAAACCCATTAAAATATACTTCCATTTCCAAGTAGGTATCTCCAATCATAACAAAGACTTCGAGGGGATGCTCGATCTTAATTTGCTCGCAATTTGAACACTTACCACTGAAATATTCTCTTCGTATCTTTATACATCTTAGTACCACCCGAATGAACAATTATTTTTGAATAATTGATTTCATTCATCGCCTCTTTCCTCAATTCTCATTACTTGGAACACATAATTGGTTGTCCTTCCTTAGCCCACCTTCTTGTCTATGCTAAGAGAAACAACAGTTTTATTCTCCTCAGCCATTCCTAACTTCTTGGTAATCTCCATCGATTTTGTACATTCTCATTGCCTTTCACCTACCTTTAGAATTCCTAGTTCCATCCCTACATTCCCTAAGTATACAACTCGCCTTTGTCTTCAAATCGAATATCATATTTGACGAAAAACTCTAAACACTTTCATTTATGACCTATTGGAACCGACCCGTTTGGCAACGGATGAAATGGGCGAATTTTCAAAACATTCCTTATTTATATCTTAATTGGCCTTTGAAGTCGATTAACTAGCATTAGATCCAATCTATTTATTAAAATAAAACCATTTTTATTTTAAAATATTTATTTAATTAATCATATTAATTGAATTATTTAATATTTATTTTGAATATATCATTTGTATATCCATAATATAACATGTTAACATAATAATACAAGTATATGTATAATTTTATACACATATACATAGATATTGAGATTTATATCTATTTTGTGTGTGTAATACTTACATAAACATATGATAAATTCATATGCATATTAGCAATATAAATGCCAAAATATATACATATGTTTAAATATACTACAATATATGTATATGGTTTGTATGCACATATTATAGTACTATATATACTAGTGTAAATGCATGCACTCGCGCTATAATTACAAAAGTTTTGGTGATCACATGCGCTTTTATTCAAGTAGTCCTTTGGTTGTGAAAGCTTCTCATCGATAGTGAGATTTCGTTGGTGGGTGGCCAGGAAGGGAATGGTGGTGGAGGTTGCAAATCGACGGTGAAATTCTGTTGATAGATAGTGCTATCTAAGGTATTTTCGAAATTTCAAAAAGATACGGTGGAATTCTATTAATTGAATTTACATTATTAAAAGTAGGGATATTTAGATACATACATACATACATAACAAACTAAGTAAAAGCATATAATTTGAATTAAAACGTTAAAATTTTAAATCAAAAGCCAAGTTGACTAGATCAAAATATTTTAAATTTAAATATCAAACTAAGACGATTATTTCAAAATAATTTAAATTCAAAATATATAAATATCAAGATTTTGAATATTTAAATATATATTTAAACCTTTGTTCGACCTAAATATTTTACTAATATATATATATATATATATATATGTATATAAATATGTATTAAATATAAATTAACATTTAAAATAACATAATATTAATTATTCAAAATTTATTGTCGGTAAGTTTTTTTAATAAAAGCAAGCTTGTGAGCAATTATAATTATTTTTATTAAGCCAAATTAAAATATTAATATATACAATAATATAGTTGAAATATATTATTTAATAATCATGTTATAATTATAAAATTAATTTAATATTGTATTATTATAGCCGATTATAATATCATATATGTATGTGTGTGTGCGTTTTAAACATTATACACATATAATTTTATATCATAGTCTTAAACAGAACAATTTAAATTAAATTCTACTTATTAAATGAAATTAATTTATAAATTTTGGCAATATCCATGCAAAAATATTAGGGTTAAGTGACATAGGTAAATCATAAGACAAAATAATTAGACCTGGTTAGGTCTGCTATTTTTAACATGTTGATATGCGAATTATCTCCTAAATTACTGGAATCGCCACCCGACTTTAATTAAATCGAATGCACCATTAGGCATAATTTTATTTGATGTTTGATTGGGTGAAAAAGGAGCCTGATTAGGGAGGGGTAGGCTTGGAGATGTCGGTCGAAAGAAGGAGAGGCAAAAGTATGAAATGTTTAAGTTTGGTTTGGTATTCATAGAGGTAAAATAATGAAGAAAATATCTGCCAGCTTTTACTTGGTCTCTTTTACCATTTCAAACTCAGATCTTGGTCTAATCAAGACCTTCCCTTGCCTTCTTTTAGTCGGTCATATCTTGTCAAATATGGACCAAAAAATCTCCAAGCCTAATATATTAATTATTGATATTTAAAGTCTTTTTACATATATATCAATATCGTATATCGATACATACATATATAACTTTTATATATACTTCCAAATAATTACTAATAACACCTAGAAAATTTCTAGAAGCTACTTCACATAGTAGTAACACTTCAAATATCAAATACATTAATAATTAATATTTTTAAATATTGATTTATTTAATCAATTTATAACACTTTATAAACCAAGTCTAAATCGTGTGGTATTTTAGAGAATTCACAAATTCAGTTGTGGGCTCAGATGTGTGAATTTAATCACTGATTAATATTGAACAATTCAAATATTAACATTAACACCTTACCTTAAATAGTGGGTGGCAGTTTGGTCGAATTCATCGCTTATAGATCTTTCAGTAAAATCATATTTGGCATCACTATAATTGGTACCAATAGTGACAATTTACACACGTTCTCTTCGTCAACACAATATCACTTTAGGATATATTGAGTTGATATTGGTTAAAACTCTAATAATATTCACATTTAGCTTTGTCAGTCTATAAACAAAGTCTTTGGTTCAATAATAACATTTATCATCAAATGCTCAACTCTAACCAAAGATTTTAACTTTGAGTTGGCTGCTGTTGACTGTGATACTAACCTCATACAACCAAGGAGACGAATTCTATATTAAATAGTGCTTCATTTCCAATGCTTCAACTCAGACCCAACTTAATTGTTTGATGGTTGTTATGCCATGATTTTTTTGAAAGTTAAGTGGGCCAAGGGAGCCTAGCCTGTTAATATTAATATAAAATTATAAAATTTGGCCTAAAAGAACCCAAACTGAGAAATTACAAAACCAAAAGCCTCAAAAAGAGGATCAACATAACTAACTATAATTTAAATCCCTTTGAGTCTTGATGGAGAAAAGAATTCTCATATGAATTTTCTGATAAATTTCCAAATTTGACTTCCAGGAGAACCAAAAGCTTTTTCATATCGCTCCATCCAAATTGCATAGCACAACTTTATAAGAATGACATGATGGGTTTAGTCTTTGGAGTCTTCCACCTTGCACCCTTGAAAACATTGTACCATTCTTGCTTGGAGTTAGCCGATGGTCTATAATAGTTGCAAGTAGCTAACAATTTACACCATATCTCATAAATATATTTTCACTCAAAGAATAAATGCATGTTATTTTCTGGTTTTGCAGTGCACATGACACAAGCATCATCATTGATCAAGCCTTTAGCTGTAAGTTTTTTCTTGATATGCAGACCATTGGCCATGATTTTCCATAGTAGAATATTTTCTTTAGTAGGGCTGCCCGTAGTCCAAGTGCGAGAGGACCAAGAAAGGATTGCGGTTCACTACCCTATTGGAGGGCCTTGTAAAATAAAGCAATTGATTATTTTTATGCTAGTTTGTCCGGAGAACATGAAATTCAGAGGTAGAAAGGATGTTCGATGAAATGTTATGCCATAATTGCCAAACTAGAAATGAGCTGCAGTATGGCAAATGGACTAGATTATCAGTTATATAGGTTTCAGTTTTAGCAATAATCGAAATACCAGTCAGTTTCATGAGATTATAATCCAGTATGTTTTCCATGATAAGGCTATTTAGCCCATGGTGTATTCCAGAATTTCAGTTAAGGGTTTTTCGGAGGGTTGCATTGTACCAATGGAAGAAATGTGTCTCTCAGTTTGAGTATGTTTCTCTAACTCCAACTAGCATATGCAGGTATTTGCATGGTCCAAACATATTTTCCTTTAAGAAGTTGATTTTGAATCCATTTGGACCAAAGATTATCACTTTGAGAGAGGAGCTTGTCGAAATATGTAGAGGTGGCAGCTTTATTCCATAATTTAAGATTGTAATACCAAGCCCTCCTATTTTCTTTGCTTGTTGGGTTTTATGAAATGCAATAGGTATGAGCTCCTTGGAGAAGGAGTCCCCATGCTATAGGAATCTATTAAGTGCACTATTTATCAAAGAAATGAGCTTCGCTGGTAGAATGTAGTGTCTTGTCTAATAAGAGGACATTGTAACTACTATAGATTGAACCATAACCAATCTACCTGCTTGTGATAGTTTGGTTGTTATGCCAGTGGGTAAGATTTGCTACGATTCTTTCATAAAGGGGAGACATTTTATAGTGATGATTATTGAGGTCATCAGAGGGATGCCCAAGTAAAAAGAATCAGGTGGCATTTCTGGAGGATTAGAAAAAGTTATGACTTTGCTCTTATTGCAGGGGTCAAGGCCTGCAACGAGAATATTGGATTTTCGCAAGTTAATTTGCGACCCAATAATGCTGTAGAACTTGTCAAGAGTGAGAGGAGGGCTTGCAGGTTTTCCTTTATAGGCTTAGTAAATATAACCAGGTCATCCACAAATAATAAACGGGTGACTAAAGGGAAGTTTGCATTTGGAGTGAAGCTGCATCGTTTTTTTAATAACCAAATCAGAGATAAAAGAGTTTAGAACTTCCATATGATGAAGATGTAAGGTGAAACAGGGTCACCTTGACTTATTCCAAGTGTACCCTTAAAGAAACCATGTGGGCTACCTTCTCTACTGAATTTAGTAGTATGGAGAAGATATGCAGGCATAAATACATGTTAGGAAAGGTTTTGGAAAATTAAGTCTAGATAGGATTGCAATAATGGAGCTCCACAAAATGGAATCAAAAGCTTTTCAAATGTCAGGCTTAAGCATGCATCTAGGAGATATGGTTTTCCTATCATACCCTCTCGGCAGCTCTTGTGTCAGAAGAATGTTGTCACTAGTAGGCCTTTCAATGGGCTGGGCTCGGTTTGGGTATCTTAAAACTCGGACCCAAACACGATTACAGTAATCAAAACCCAAGCTCGACCCGGACCCCCAAGGTATTTCAAAACCAATACTCGAGCCCGACCCATCAGGATTTTTAAGCCCGTTGGGTAATACCTGTATAACTAACTCATAATATTTATGTTAAAAGCTTACTTTAAACTTGCAATTTTGTAAAATTTATACACAAACAATGTTAACATACAAATCGGATGATGATGTAGCCATGTTCACAACAAAAGTATGCAAAAATATCTACGTGCAAACAAATAAAATGGTAAAAAAATAACAACATACACACTTATGTTTTAATACGATGGAAAACTAATAATCAGGTCGGGACCTAACCGGGCCGGTTTTTATAAAACCATACCTGCCCCTAATAGTAACCGGGTCAGGCCTAGTTAGTTCAGGAAAAACCCGTACCCGCATTAATAGGGTGGGTTCGGGTCGGGCTCGGGCTGAAACCCGTACCATTGACAGGCCTAGTCACCGGTAGATCTTTCATGAAGGAATGCTACTTGGTTACTAGATATAATGCTGGAAAGAATTGCTTTGTAGCTTGCATCTTGGAGACAATTTTGTAGAGAATATTGTAGTAGGAGATTATTTGAAGTCAGAGATGGTGGAGGGGTTGTCTTGCTTGGGAATTAAAGCAAGAGCAGTAGTATTCACTCCTATGAGAATTTTGTAGGAGGAAAAAAGAATTGGACTACTTTAATGAGTTCTGTTGAGATGATGTGCCAACATTGTTTGTAGAAAGTTGCATTGAAGCCGTCTGTACTACCACATTAGGAAGATTTGAGAGAGGCAAGAGAGGAAAGCGTTTCTTGGATTTGTGAGGTGTTATATATTCAATAATACTTCTAGCTTGGTTTGGGGATAGAAATGGTAGGTCTAAATTATAGACGGGGGATAGGTTAGGCATGTGGGGAGAAGGGTTTGAGAGGATAGAAGAAAAATATTCAATCAAAGCATTGTTGATATCTTCTTGAGTGAAGTGAGTATTACCTCTCATGTCAATTATAGTGTGTACATGATCATTTACTTATTTGATTTTCAACGAGTTATGGAAGTTCTCGGTATTCATATCTCCATGTTTATCACATATCTCTTATAGCTTCTAGATTGCTATATTGCTTTTAGATTCAAGGGTCATTTGGAGTTTAGTACAGAGATCATGTTCTTGTTCAACTAAAGTATGATTGAGAGGCTTATCAAGAAGAGCTTGTTGAGCTATGCATAATTGTGCACTTATCGTATCAGACATTTATTACCCTTACCATAAGTAGCTGCAGACCAGATCTTTAGTTTTTCCTTAAGGGATCTATGTTTTGTCTGGAAAATGTGCATTGGGTCGCCTGCAACTTGAGTATTTCATGCTTACAAAAGAAGTATGTTAATATTTTCATGTTTAGTCCAATGAGCAAAAAATTTAAAAGATGGATATTTGAGAGGAGTTTCTTCTTTCCCGTTGGTGAGAAGCAAGGGACTATGGTCGTAGATTGAAGGAATGAGGGTGAGGTAGTGGAGCGTAGGCCATTGTGATAGGGCATGAAGATTTAGGAAAGCATGGTTAAGTTTGCAATAGGTCCCGGTGCTTGATCTACTCTTGTTGTTCCATGTAAAGCTTAGTCCAAAGCATGGGATATGGCTGAGGGTAACTCGTAAAAGAGATTGATTGAGAGGAGATATGTCTCTTAAGGTAATGGGGAACCTCTCAGTTTCTGGTTAGATAGATGCATGAAGTTATAATCACCAATTGCAATCCAAGGAGCAGTGTTCTGGATGAGAGTAGGAAGGCAAGAGGGGAGTGTTTGTCTTTGATCTTTGTGGTTGTGGCATAGATGATAGTTAGGAAGAAAAGGTATTTGAGTGTTTGTGAAGAGCTTTGTAGTGTAAGTATTGGTCTGAGAAAGAAGTGGTGATGAGGTTGTAAGCGGCAAGGTTCCAAAAAAATTAACAGTCTTACATAGGGAGCATGTAACATATTGTGATTAAATTGCCATTGCGGAGCAATTCTTTTGCAAGATTCCAGAGTAAGAATGAGGTTGAACTTTGTTTCACTCAGATCCATCAGATGAATGCTTTTTTCCTTTATGAATGACTTATTTTCTAGTTGCTTAGAGAGGTCACGGGCCCCTCTTATGTTCCCAAAAGCTATTTTGTTCATCATAATTTTAAAGGGAGATAAGAGAGGTGTTGTGGCTTCTTGTGTATCTAGCATTTGTTGAGGGGTTGCTGACGTGAGGGTTATCTATAGAAGGAGAAGTCTCATTTGGATTATAATCCATACCATGATCTAAATCATTCTTAGTAGGAGAGGAAGATTTTTATTTAGCCTTGAGTATCCGTCTTTTTTCTTTCTTTGGGGAAGAGGGGAGTGATCTTGAATAATGTAACGACCCGACTATTTGACCCTCGAATGTTGGCACTAATTACATCCATAGTATTCGTGTGCTGAGCAACCAAAGTGCCGGAAAGACAAAAAGTTATGGTAAAAAAGAATAGAACAAGAAAGCAAGAACACAGAATCAGAATCTCACGACGGAACGGTAATACATAATATCAAAATATTAGTACAAAGGGTTACTCTAAATACATAAATCTCAGAATTACTAAGACATATGTACTATCATCAGCCTGGATAGTTATAAGTGTTTGTCCTCACAATGCTGATGTATATAATACAAAAATGCAACGGAAATAAGAATACTACGGTAGATAAACATCCAGCTCGTCTCCATAAGCTCCAAAGCATCTAAGGCTAAATTTGGAAATATACACGGACTGATCTGAGTATTATAAGAAAATAACACCCAAATCAGTCTGGTAAACCAGCGTGAGAAACTCAAGAAATATGTGATAAGTAACAGTAACCTTTGAGACAGTGCAGATTATCGTAATGGTTTTCCGCTCAAATGAAACCAACCATCCGATGAGTGAATATATTGGTATAATAGATAATGTCTAGGGTGTAGCACATAAAATCAGAACATAGCTGTTGTGCGTACGATACAACAATAATAGGTATACAATCAATACAGCTAAGGCGCGTTCGTATATAGATTGTTTTCCGCCGAGATGCCTCCAGTAAACTGAAGGGGATCTCCCTGATAAGGATCAGAAACTACTTTCCAAGCATTATATATCTCTAGATAGGATACACTCTAAGGTAAACACAACCGGCCTAACGATGAACTGCATGGCACCAAGTATCAACAACTCCTGCACGCAACTTGTCGATAAGCATACTCTAGATCTGGAGTTGATATACCCTCATAGGTAAGCTAAACTCGAGATTGTGCATCTTACTCTGGTTTTAGTCATTTCTTATGTCGAAGCTACATTCGACATTTTTCACACGAGTCTCCACCACTTGAGCAGCACATGAACCCTCAATTAAATTCCTTCACCTCGAACAGATCACGAATCACTACATGGATTCAAGTATCTCAAAAAATCTTGAACTTTCACAAAGGTTCTACGCATAAGTCCTCCAACGAATGCTAACGTTGTCCTCTCTCTTGGAATACTCCTCAAGGTAGACAGTCCCACATGATGTTAACGCTGACCTCTCCTTTGGACTTAACCATAGGAAAAACAGTTCAATTCTATAACATTTCACTTCACAACTGCTTTAAGAAGATAGATCGCATATATTGTTTTGAAGTGATTACGGGTTTAAGTCATCTCATATAAGTACACTCTTCCCACTTACCAGACTCTCCAAAACCAATCAATGAATTTTTGGTTAACTTAATTCCGGTTCTCTCAGAAGTAAGTGAAAGCTAGAGACGTTTTGTACCAATACTCCTCCCCGGGAGTTCTCATTGGTATGAAATCGCAAAGCCTTTCGATAACTTCTTAAGTCATATTTGGTCAAGTTTGATAGTCGACTAGTCGACTATGTAGTAAAAAAATAATTGCTTATACAAATCAATATTCGTATACTTAATTCATTTTTGAAATTTCAACATAACTATTCCTCGCCCAAGAGTGAAGCAGATAAGTTAGAGCACCGGTTGCATCAAAGCCTTACCTAGACACTTCATTCTTGAATCTCACAAATAGATAAGTCTACCTTGCCGGCTTTTAGCGTTAAGTATAGTTATTAATGATTTCCATAAACAAGTAAGAAATTAACACTATTAACACGTTTTCGACATTTTTCGGCTTAACTATTCCTCAACCAAGAGGGAGCCGGTAGGTTAGAGCTCTATTGCTCATATCCCTACTCGGACATCAATCTTAACTCTCACAAATAGATAAGCCTACTTTGTCGGCTTTTAGCGTTAAGCATAATTAATTACTTTTCAAACAAGCAACTAAACAATTAACCATTTGGCCATTAAGCAATTACTAACCCCTTTCTAAACCTTTTGTTCATACTTTTAAAATCTTTTTTAAAATGAGATATATATATATATATATATATATATATATATATATATATATATAATAGTAATTTGTTTACCAGAACTTGATATGTAAATAAACAAGTCAAAAGATATTTTACTATATAAGGCATAAAATAGTCACAACGTTCTCTAAAGACTATATATGTGCTTAAAAATCTTTCAAAATACTCTAATAATAGTTAGTAAACACTTGTAAAAAGAATGAAACAAAATACTTAAATTTAAATATCTTTTCAAACCTTTAAAGTCTAAAAATCAAGTCTAAACATGGTAGTTTTGCACAAGTAAAGTCTTGGCCACTTTTCGAGATGTTACTTAACTTCTTACTATCTTAGCATTTAATAGCAATAAATATACATATAAAACATTATAAATATGGCGAGAAACCCCTAAGGATCTCTCTACAAAGTTCCATAGAAATTGCCAAAATTAAAGCAATTCCAAAGTGCATCCACAGCGACTATCGCTATAAATGCACTTTCAAATCCGAGTCCAATCTAAACCAAAGTCCATCTATAACATATGTGCTTTGTTTCAATGCTATGCCACATGCCATACAAGTCCATTCAAGTCCATTCCAAGTCCATAGACATGGATTACATATGCTTCTTGTTTTAAAAACAAGAATCAAACCAGTGTTTTTAATAACATCAATAACAATTTAACAACTTAAACACAATCAAAAAACAACAAATATATGTTATATTTTCCATTCAAAGAGGTGTGTTAACTCACCTTTAACCCAACAACCACCAAGATCCAAGAAACCCAAGTCTAAGTCCAACCTTGCAATACCTCCTTCATTCCTTCCTCCTCTTGCTTTCACTTTACTTTTGCTCCTCCCCTCACAAACTGCTAATGGCCTTCCAAGGTGTGGTGAATGTGGCTTTGTTTCTTCAACTTATAACTAGGTAGGATGTTTTGCAATGTTGTCCCGAGGCTTCACTCCAAATTTGGAGTTGATTTGCAAATATTTTGCTTTAGAAAATTATGAAGAGGAAGAAGAAGAAGACATTGAAGATTTGCTTTGTAAATTTGTGAGTATAAACTAAGGGTATGCCTCTTTTTTTATAGGCTCAAGTGTTGCCTAATCTTGTTTTCACCCCCCTTTCATGTCATATAAGGCTTACCTCTCATCACGTCTCCTTTATCATCTTTTAACACTTAAGTATTTCCATTTAAGCTCATTTTAAAATAACTATTATGACATCACCTATGACACAATCCATAAAGTTTATGGTAAAAAGTTTTTATTTTATTTTATTGATTTCCTAAGCAAATAAATGTATATAAAAAAATCTGAATAACTTTTGACGGTTAAAAAGCTATTATCGATAAAACAATTTTTGGTTACACTATCGATATTTTCCCAAAAAAATATTTTTGTAAACAATTTTCAAAAACAAGTTTCTTATCATTAATTGATGTCTAAAAAGGTTATAAGATCATATTTATAACACTTAATTATATTTCAAAACTTTTCGATATTCGAAGACGAAATGTCCGAATTTTCGGGTCGCTACATGAATACTATTAGAAGGAGGAGGAATTTCAAGATGCCGTGGAGAGGATAGGCGTGGGTATGGAGATGAGTGATCTGAGGTTTATGATGTGATTGACTGGTGAGAAGTTATAGTGAAAAGGTTTTCTTAAGGGGGAGAGGTGACTTGAGTGTTATCTGGTTGAGGTGGAGGGGTCTCTTTGATGGGAGGAGGTGGGATGTTTTGCTGAAAGGAGGAGGTAGCAAGTTTTGGTTGAGGTGGTAGTGAAGGGGATGAGTTGATGGGCGGTGGCATGCTTTGTTGAGTTGGTTGAGTGGGTGAGGTGCACTTATTACATTGGGGTGAAGAGAATGAAAGAGATTGAGTATCCATATTGAAGTTTCACGGTATTTTCAAGTCGAGAGAACTGTGTAACATCGTCACACCGTGATTTTCTGTTTTACCCAGTTGTAATCAACCAACAGGAAACTCTTGGTCGAGTCATTCTATAGTTATTCAATACTTATAAGCATGTAACATCTTGATGCATCTAGCAACTATGAGTAATAAACTGCCCAACATTTGGAGAGCGTTGTATATTCTGGTCTCAACAGATGTATCGATATCTTTTCTCAAAACATCTTAACTAGGAGTATTTAAAAGAAAACTTTATTTTATATTGTGATTAATTATCCTCGATTGCAACTATTTGTAACTACAATCATATAACGTTTCATTTGAGGATTTTCTTGTTTATATACTTTAAATTAATTAATTAATTATATCCTAATATGACAGTGTATAAAAGAAAAAAAAACGTATTTATTACAAAAAAGATCGATTACGAAGTTAGATATATTTAAACAAACATAATTGCTCCTAAGGCATACCCATATCTCTCTCAATCTCCCACTTGACTTGGTGCCAACTATAGATTCTCAATCTCATTCCTTTGATCGGTTTATTCAGAACTGATCGAGATAGTCCCTTCGTGCACGTATATGCTATGTTGTTTTATTATCTAATCAATTAATTAGCACCTCTCCATCGTTGATAAACTGCGTTTATCAGGTAGAACTTTCAGAGTATGTTTCTTGATTTTGTATGCCCTAGGTTCTTTCGTGATCTGTATCGTGGTATTGTTATCACATAACAATGTCATGGGATTCTCAATATTTGCAATCACCTTTAGTTATAAATTTTGTGTGTGCATACACATTGCTTTTATTACAGCTCTATTCAAGATGATGTACTAAGCCTTTTGGTTGAATCAGCTACAATCTCTAGTTTGGAACATTTCCAACTTAAAGCTTTTTAACTAAGATTGAACATGAATTAGGATTGACAAACTATATTTGATATCACTTATGAAGTTTGAGTCCGAACACTCCTTTATATGAGGTTCGTTTTTTCCATAAATAATTATAGTATTTCATAAATACTCGAGCATACTCTTAACTGTCATTTAGTGATCTTAATTTGGATTTGATGCTCGCTCAGTGTACCAATTACATAAACGAATTGTGTTTTTGTAAACAACATAACATATATGATAATTCCTTTTGCCGATGTATAAGGAGCCTTTTTCTTATGCTTTAAATTAAACATTATATGGTGTCTGCGTATATCGTTGTGGATAATCCCAACATCCTTTTATATTAATTATAAAAGATGATATTTTCAAATTCAATATCAAGGGTTAAACAACCAAAATAAAACTAATTTTGGGCACATCATTAACATGTTATTTACTTATAGTTTTAGAAATATTTTAGTATCTTTTAATATTTTTTCTTATAGACACACGCTTCATCTGCATTGTTGATTGAAAATCAAACTATTAGAATTCTCTGGCAAAATATTTGCTCAATTCTAATGCTTGTCGAATGATGTTGTCTTATCAGTTTTTGGATCTCATCCAATACTTACAAACTCAGTTATCCCACCCCTTGACTTTTTGACATTTTGGTTATTATGCACAAATAGCAAATTCCGCATCATTATTTAGAATTTCTGTTTTAACATAGATATACCAAAAACCAAAATTATATTGGGCGATAATTTTTGGAGTGGAATCTAAATTAACTTAAACACGTCAACAATGAAACTGTTACGCTAATTTCAACAATTGAAATTTACGATGTAATTCTCATTAATGTTGCTACTATATTTCAACTACATCGGTCTTCCTTTGGGAGACACGCTTGTGGTCGATTATTCATATTCCTTAGGATACAGCTATCTAAATCATATTTTTATAATGTACATGGAATCCTTTTCGAATTGAAAGCATCATGTAGAATCTATACTCTTTATGGTTTACTGACAACTGAGAGAATTGTTATTACTAACAATTCCTTTTCATAACATTGGTAAGAAACTCATAGTTTTTCCCTGATAGACGAGAATTCTTATTAGACATTCTAATGGTTGGTGTCCATTCTAGGTTTGTTAGTTTTATTTCATTTTATGTAAGCGTTTGGATCGTATCTAAGTCCATTATATTACCACTAATTTCTAAAAGAAATTCCTTTGTCATGTAGGTGGAGTTTCTTGAAACTATAATTATGTCAGTATAACGAAATTGGTATTCAAAAATATTTTGTGAACTGCCTTTATACTTACATAAAATATATTTAGTTTTGAGTGTATGAAATTTACGTTCATAATAAATTAGTTAACCACATCTTAAACCATTTAAGATTAGGGTTTCTAATAAATTAATATCTCATATGATCTCGTAAACCCTGCTTTAGATGAAATTAAGTTTAACATATGTACTTATTCTTAAGTACACATCCTTATAGAAAGAAGTTAAGTCAATTCTACTCATCTTTAATTGTACTTTGCCAAAAAAATTCCGATTACTCCTTATCGATACATCTTTATGTATCATAAGAACGACTTGGAGATAGAATCTTTTTCATTTTTAGATGCATTTGGAACTCTTTCCCAATACACTTGCTTATTTGATCAAATTTAATTGTTTTTCATTTTGCATGTTATGTTTCTACTTTCATTTTATATTCTATGAACTTATCATAAACGTGCTACTTGTATATCAAATACACATGTTCATATCTGTGATAATTCATCGGTGGATTTAACGAAGTAAGTGATTCTATTTTGGTATCATTAACCTTGGATTGCATATACCTATATTTATCACCCCGAAAGGTCCATTAACTCTTTTGTCACTCCCACTTAATATGGGTTTTGCACTTAATCATCTAAAATATAATTCACCAGTACCATATGGTTCATAATCATATGACTAAAGAATTATTTCTCAAAGGTACAGCTTAGTCCATAATTCCAAAATAATTGTAAATTTTTTAGATTCGTCTGTATTTTCTATAGACAATGCATCACTTTTATTATGAAACAAATACAATTATTATAAATTTATCTTATAATGAATATTCATAATATTCATGTTAATATAAAACTATATCTCTTTTCAGTCAATACTGAAAACTATTTATTATTTCATAAATAATACTTGGTATATATACGAAGAAAATATCTTGTAACTTGATGCATCCACTAGCAAGTGTCATATAGTATGCTCCCACTATCTCCGCCTTTACAATAACCGCATAAGCAATACGAATCTCCATTTAACCACTTATTATGAGATTTTATTTCATCGACTTTAACTGGTTTACAGTCAAGGATTTCAGATCAAATATCTCGAACTCAAAGAATTACTCTCATTGTAACCAATCTTCAATATGAAAAAACATTTGGAATAGAAATCACATTTCTCATTCCATATTAATTAACTACTGGTATTTTGTACAATTTCTTTTTCTGATGTCTCTTCATGAAGCAGAGTGATAATTCACTCTCTTCATCTCAATAGTGCTTATGCTACTTCTACTCTCGGATGTTCGCTTTCCTTTTCAAATGGTCAACCATTCAAAAGGAAATCTTTACTACAAGGCTGCATCGAACGCTTTATGAAAGTACATTCGGACATCCTTAACATTTAAGGATATCGTATAAGTTGTACTAAAGTAAAGTTATCAAACTGATATTTCAGTGATCGAATTCTTTGGTCTGTCTAGTAGATCTTGGTCTATGTTGCTTTTAACACAACAATATACTCATTGTGTTCAATTATATTGAACACATCATCTTGCACTATGGTTTACTTGCTTATTTCGAATGATCTAATTTGATCAAGATTTTGTACAGTACGAATCACGACTATTAACCGTACAACATTTATAGATGTTTGAATATGGATCAAATATCCATATTCTTGTATTACTTTAGAGTTCAAAAATTCATAGAAAACAACAACAGCTCGGGCAAATAAACACTTAACTAACCAACTCATGAATGTATTTAGGAGTTGTATAATTTGGCTCTTGTATAAGTCTTGAAATGACAACATGACAAAAGATTTTGGTAAGTATATTTCATATTTATTTGTCAATCTTAATTTAGTACATTAGTATATTTCAATTGATAAATATTTTAATCAATTATATTATTTTCTCAAATATATCGAAGTATATAAATTTAATTTTGCATAGCATATATTCTTACAATATTAGAAAGGCTAAATGTATTCATTTCATTCTTCTAATAGGGTTCACACTAGATTTTTATATTCCTTAAAATCTTAAAAAAAAAATAGAAATATTTCAATTTCTCTAGTGAGTGATAGGACTCGCTTGCCTTGGGATTTTGACCTTGAGTTTGCTCAACAAATCATGGGCCCGTAAGCGATGGATAACACTTTGTTAGTTGTATCGTATAACATAATTGTAGTCTTTCCCGTAATCTCGACCTTGACCTTGAGTTTGCTCAACAAATCAAGGGAGGTTATTTACTCTTACCTATTATTTCTCAACGGCATAAGCATAACGCATGTACTTTGAGTTTGCTCAACAAATACAAGTATTTATCTTACATCGTCTAGGCAACATATTAATAATACTACACATAATAGCTATAGCTTGAGTTTGCTTAACAATTATTGCATATTCAAATAATCTATCAAAATATAAATGATAGAGGGCAACTTTACTAAAGATTCATAATCTTTAATATATTTTGAGTGGCAGTGATTTAAGGAGTAATGACTTTTTATGAAATACCTAGTGATACAAGTGTCAAACACATCTGAAATCACATTATACATACCATATATATGTTATTCTAAAAATCTATATAGGTTACTTATAGTTCCACTTATAACTGTTATAATTCAATTAACTTATATAGTATTAATATATTTCATATAAATGTATCAAATTTTAATTCTTAATTTTATTAACTAATTAAATTAAATTTTAGTTTAAAGTTTAGAAATTTTATTTTATTCATTTTAACCATCTAAGATGAATAATCCGCTATATCCTTTATAATTTTATTGATACATACATACATACATCTTAATTAATTAATCTTTGATTATTTATTTATTAATTAATTAAATTATTTAATTAAATGCTTTAACAAATTTCAATTTTTTTATTTAATTTAATTACTTTAAATAATTTTTAGATAAATATTTAACTATAACCTTTATAATTATATATATATATCAACATATATGCATATTTTAATTAATTAATTTTTATTTAAATTACTATTTTATCAATCATCTTAATTAAATATAAAAAATCAAAAAATATCAAATTAATTTCTCAAAACAATTTTGAAAATTTTGAAATTTATTTATAACATTTATTAAATTTCCTTTTATATTTTAAACTTAACATTTAAATTTACAATATTAAATTTTAAATCTTAGTTTGAAAATTAGTCCAAGGCCTAAAATACTATGGGCCTTATATCTTGGTTAACCTTTTGAACTTACTCCACCCATTGAGCTTGACTAGTAACCAAGGATGGGAGAATACTTTTTATCCCACCCCAAGCGTAGACACTACTATTCTAGACACATATCAGATAGAGAAGTTTATTAGTTGGACCTAAAGGCTTTCTAATTAGAAAGCATAAACCATATGGGATCTGATACCATTATTGGAATTGACCCATTTGGTTGTAGGTGAAATGGATAAATTTTCAAAAATTCCTTATTTGGATCTTAATAGGCCTATGATGTCTGTTAACTAGCATGATATCTAATCTATTTACTAAAATAAAATCTTATTTTATTCTAAAATATATTCTATTCTATTTAAGTTATCACGTTAATTAAATTATGTAATATTGATTTTGAATATATCATTTATATATTCATAATATAATAGGTTAACATTATAATACAAGCATGTGTACAACTATGCACACACACACATACACATACATAAATATCGATATTAAGATTTATATATATTGTATTGTATATACATATATATCATACTTACATATATATAAGATAAACTCATATGCATATCCAGGATATAAATGCCTTTATATATGTATGTGTGTGTTTAAATATACTATAATATATGTATATGGTTTGTATACACATATTAGTAGTATCACATATATAGTTTAGATACATGCGCATACACACATATATAATATACATTGTTATGCGTATATATTTGAAATTAACATATATCATAAAATTAAATATATTTAAATTTGGTTGATCAAGTAAAAACATATAGTTTGAATTAAAATATTTAAATTTTAAATCCAAATCCAGATTGACTAAATCAAAATATATATTTTATGATGGAAGAGTGATCCTGAACTTGAGGAAAGCACTCGTTGTCATTGTTGTTGTTATTAAAAAGATTACAGAAACTATCAGTCGGTCTGATGTGTGTTATATATAATAAGCAAACACCGAGAATAAGCTAAGATCATCATATAGATGATTGGTAGAGTGCACTAAATCATAATTTTTTAAATTTAAATTCCAAACTACGAAGCTAATTCAAAATAATTTAAATTTGAATATTTAAAATATATAAATATTTAGAATTTGAAATTTGAAATATATATGATATTTTATTCAGCCTAAACATTTTTTGTAAATATATATATATATATATATATTAAATGTAACATAATATATAAAATAAAATATATTAATTTTTTCAAAATTATTTTTGTCAATTTTTTTTATAAAAGCAAGGTCGTGATCAGTTGTAATATATTTTTTAATAACCCAAATTAAAATATTAATATATAAAATAATATAGTCGAAATATATTAAATAATTATTTTTATAAATATAAAATATTGTTATGGCTGATTATAATATCATATATATATATATATATTAAACATTATACACATACAATTTTATAATATAGTTTTAAACAAAAAATAAATAAATTAAATTCCGGTTATCAAATAAACTATAAATTTTGGCAATATACATGCATATACGTTAGGTTTCAGTGACATATGTAGATTATAAGATAAAATAACTTTACCTTGTTAGATACTGCCTTTCATAACATGTTAATTTATGAATCGTCTCCTAGATTACTAGAATCACCACCCGATTTTGCTAGAATTGAATGCACCACTTGGTATAATTTTATTTCATGTTTGATTGGATGAAAAATGAGCTTGGCTAGGTAGGAGGTAGGCTAGGATATGGTGGCTAGCAGAAGGAGAGGCAAAAGCATGTTTAGTCGGCCATACCTGGTCAAATATGAACCACATCTCCAAGCCTAATTAATTAATTATAAACATTTAAAGCATGTTTAAATATATATATCAATATCGTACATCATTACATGTATATATAACTTTTATATATACATCCAAATAATTACTAATAGCACCTAGAAAATTTCTAAGAGCCACCCTACTCAATAATAACACCTCAAACATCAAATACATTAACATTTAATATCTCTTAAATATCAATTTATTTAATCAATTTATAACACTGTATAAACCAATTAAATCATGTGGTATTTGGGAGAATTTACAAATGTGGCCATGTGACTCACATGTGTGGATTCAGTCTATAATCAATATTGAACAACTCAAATATAAACATTCATACGTCACCTTAGCTAGTTTTGTGACAATTTGGTCGAATCATCGCTTGTAGATCTTTTCGGTAAAATCATATTTTATATCACTTTCAATGGTACCAACAATGATAATAATTTACAACGTTCTCTTTGTCAACAATATATCACTTTAGAATATTTGGGGTTTGGTATTGATCAAAACTCCAATAATATCTGCATTTAACTTGATCAATCCATAAAAAAGTCCTTGGATCAATAACAACATTTATTATTTATCCTTCTACTCTGGCTAGAGATTTTGACTTTTAGTTGACTGTAGTTGACCGTGATATCAACCTCATATAGGAGATGAATTCGGTATTGAATAATGCTTCACTTCCAATGTTTCAACTCATACCCGATTATAGTCGTTTGTTAAGTAACCGGGCCAGTCGAAAGCGGATGAAGTATGTAGATTTCAAAAAATATATTTTATTTTGGATCTAGTGGGCCTATGGAATCTAATAAGTTTATTGGATCCAATCTAATATAGTTTTAAATAAAATCTTGTTATATTTATTTTGGTTGAAAAAGGAGTTTTAATTTTAATTAAATTTTAATCAATATGAGGTTTATATAGAATAGAGCATATCAAATATACTCTTGTGTGTATGTGTATGTCTATGTAACAGTTACTTGTTAAAGATAATTTAGAGAAAAAGCACTTTCATTTCTCTCTTTTGAACTTATTCAGCTGATTGAGGGAAGATTTTGTTTTATTTAGAGAGAGAAACATTTCATTTCTCTCTCATTAGTTAATTGGTTGATTTATTAAATGTCATATATGATCAAATTTATACTTGGCATATATAATGAGTATATCTAAATATACTCTAATGTAAAATATGTAAGTGCAACATACAAACGGTGTACATGGCTAATGTGACCTTATATAGGTGCTGGGATGTAATGACTTAGAATTTAATTACTTTAAATGCGGATATTTTAATATGATGATAAATAATTAATTAACGGGTTTTATAACTCAAAATAAAACTCTTTTAAATAATAACTGGTGACGGTGAAATAGTTTTCCAAATTTGTTTACAAATATATTTAGTTCAGTGAAAAATAGAAAATATGACCACAAATCGTTTTTTGAATTTTTGATTTTTCAGTGTCTAAAAGTTGTCGGAAAACATTTTGCACATTTGAGTTAATGTATTCACATTCATATATAAATAAGTAATCACATTTTAGAAATATATGTATATATGTTAATTCTTAAGTTTATAAAAATATATGATGTGACTTAATATGAAAAAGGTTTAAAAGAATTTAATAATAATAAAAAGTTGTCATAACTTATCATGTCATTAGCAAACATTAAGTACACTAGTGAGTAAAGCATGTTGGCTTAGAAAATGAAGGGGGACGACCTATTCACGTGATGAAGGAGGAGGGGGACAAGAGTAGTGAGGTGGCATGAATGTAGTGAAGGTTATGTACCATTAGGTCAATTTGGTAATTTTATTTTATCTTTTTGTATATATACAAATTCCTAATTTTCTTTATCATTTCATTTTCACTTGCAAAACTTCCTTAAAACTCTTAAAATATTTCCATGGCATTTCCAAAGTTTTAAAACTTTGATTTTCCGTTTTAAATCTCCTTTAAAACTTGTTAAAGTACCCATCCTCCATTTTTGCTTCACTTTTCCGTTCCAAAACAAGCTCCATTACCTTCCACCGTCTTGGCCATGCATTCCTACCTGGGTCGAACATTTTTGCACCTTTAAGGCCACAAAACTCCATTTTTCCAAAAGCAAACCAAAGAACTAGGTCGTGTTCAAGTTTTAGTGGAAGTTTGAATTGAGTTTGTAAGCTTTTGGCGAGTAAAGTTCTCACCTTTAACTAAGTTTATAAAATTTATTATGGCTTGAATTGGATGTTAAATATGATGCTTGTTTTGGTGAAAACAAATATTGATTTGTATGTATGTATAAGTACTAAGATGCGATGATGTTTGGATTTGTATTTAAAAGTTAAAATTCAAGTTAGTTTACAAGTTATAATATTTGCTTGTATATGTTGATTGTGGCATGTATATATGTTTTGTGAAGTTGCTTATGTTGTGATAAGCTAAAGAAAAGTTAGCATTTGATTTGTGCTTAGCGCGACATCGGAAATTCCTTGCTTTAACTTGTTTTACTTATGTGATTTTAGAAAATTTCCAAAAAGTTTAGAGCCCGTTTGGTTTCGTTTTGAATTTTGTGTTTTGTGTTTTCAACCTACACTACAAAATACAAGAAAACATGAGAATTTTTTTACAATTCTTAGCCATTACAACGATGGACGGGAAATGGAGAAGAGGAATTGCTTTTCGTCCTTTTGTTATGTCTCAAAACACGAAAAATCAAATAAACTTGTTTTTTATTTTCTATGTTAATTCCATTTTTCAAAATTGTGTGTTTTCCAACAATACATAAGAAATGCGCATTTTTGTTTAGACGAAAACACAAAACTAAAAACAGCAAACCAAACGGGCCCTTAGCTTTTCTATTATTTAGTTTCCAAAACTTCATATAAAGTTGTAAAGTAGTTTTAAATATAAAAGGAAATTTGTTTTAATAAGATATTTGGTATGTTTGACAAAGTTTAAAATTTTGAGTCGTATAGCGATAGTCGCTATATTTGGTAATTTCACTAGAACTCTTTTCGAAATCCAAAAGTGTTTTCATTTTAGAAATATTTTTGGAAAATGTTTTAAAACATATATTAAGTAATAAAAGTAACTATTTATTTAATTAATTAAGTAAGGTATTAATACTTAATCATTAGTTAATAAAGGTAATTAGTACTTAAGTGTTAATCAAGTAAGGTAAGTAAAACTAGTTAATTAATTAAAATTTAGTTATTTTTTAATTATTAATTAATGGTTAATTTTTATTTAATTAATTATTTAAAGATTATTTATTTATTTATTTATAAAAAGTTTAATTATTAATTAATTAATAATTAAGATTTAAATTTGGACTTAATTATTATTTAATATAGGTTTAATTTGTTATTTAATTAATAAATAAAGGTTTAAAAATTTCAATATCATTTTATTTTTAAATATCGGGTTTTGTTTTAAAAGCAGTTTTCTTTACAAAAGCGTTTTAAATCAGTAGGAATCGGGAAGAAGGACAAACTTTGGAGAAATTAGACTAAAGGACACCAGTTTCATTTTTGGACTGAAGAACAAACTTTGAAAAAAAATTAGACTGAAGGACAATGCTAGTTATAACTAGCATTGTATTGATATTTTACACTATACAAAATGCTAGTTATAACTAGCATTATATTTAGTTTTACACTGTACAAAATACTAGCTATAATTACCATTGTCCTTTAGCCTAATTTTTTTCAAAGTTTGTCCTTCAGCCCAAAAATGAAACTTAATATCCTTCAACCTAATTTTTTTTCAAGATTTGTCCTTGTGCTTATTTTACACTTTAAATCAAAGGATTTCGTTGTCGATTACCTTTAAGTAACCTCAAACGAATATGAAATGTAATGCTAATATGGTGACTCATTTATCCGAAGTAAGTTATCTCATATGTAGCACTAAAAGCTGATGAGTAGGCTGATCCTCTATATGTGAGATCTAGAATTTATTTCTAGGCGAGGGATAGAGTAAGGCCGAAATATCGAAAACGTGATAGATATGGGAGGGTTAATTTCTATCAACGCATCATGTTTAAAGTAAGTATATGGTTATATATATATGCAAACTCTGTATAATTACCCTAAGTAGCGGATTGTCCGCTATTTATAACTTGACCTATTTAACTCAAGAAGTATGTTGTGTATATTTGAGTTCCCCGGTAAGGACTTAAATACTAGTTGCATACTTCCAAAAGAACCAGAATTGAGTTAGCCGGGAATTATCACTTAGTTTGGAGACACCGGTTTTGGATAAGTATGATTTATCCGAACCACTCCAAACTAATAATGTTCGCGATGGATCATTATGAAGTATGCTATGGAGCTGTACTATTCTTCCTGACAGTGATTCCAAAATGGAAGATAGTAAACGTTGAATGTTTGTTCGATCCCGGAACAACCTATATGGACGAATGCTATCATTGCATTGGATGCCTAAAGGGCAGTGTTAGCATTCCCAAATGGTTTGCTACGAAAAATGGTGAATGTGTAGCCTCAAGCCTCACAACAGGTAACTGACTATAGCAAGGACATTCGATAGGACTATGTGGGTCGCTCCCATTAAGGTATGTATGATCATTGCCTAATCTAGAGCGATATCTATGTAGGCTTCAGGATCCCTTTTATGGTTGTTAATCGCAACCAAGGGGTGGCCATATTCGGCGCTATCTAGTAAGGGGTAGGGTCGGTACTGAGTAGCTGAGATGCAACGTGTTATAGCCTCCAGTACATTTTATGCAGAGGTGCGTATTCGGTGGGTAGACCCTTATCCTTTCATAGTTGGAATCCATTTTTCAATACGAGCCTTCGGATTTGATTGTATACCTATTATGCTAGAATTTAATAATGTAACAATTTCGACTATGATTCCATATTTATTTTAAACCTAGATATTATGATAATACCAAAGGATTTTTATATAGAAATGTTTTTCTTATCGTAAGGGAAACACCCGTCCGTGTTTATGTTTGGCGTGGTCTTACGAGATACCTTTGATTTGAAGTTTTTAATAAAGTTAAACTTATGCTTTACTCACACCATACCCATGTCTAGTTTAGAGTTTTATTTCCTTCCCTTAAACTCTTGGGTAATCAAATTTTTATGAGTAGCCAAGTGGTCAAGTTTCTTTGGAGCAATTTGGAAAACAGTATGGAGTAGGAGCTTCCATCATCATCTAGAAGTTGTCTATATTTCTGCTGTGACTGTATATTATGTATTTGTAGTTTGGACAGGCTGATATAGCTGTCCTGGTTGGGAGTAGTACTTGTTGTAACTTTGATGTAACATTTTGGAGTAACCATAAGTACTATTTTCTAATGATGTATATGTAACTCTGACGTTGTGATAAAAATCTATGTTTGTTTTCCTTGTCTTTTATAGTCTTTACCGATGACCTGTCTTTCAGACACTTAGATGATCGACACACGAATACCAAGGATGTATTAAGTGTCATCTTTGTGTGTAAGAAAGGTAGATTGTCACACTTGGTATCAGAGCTTGGGTTGAGCGAACACCTAGACCTTGGTTGGGTTCAGCTCATTAGAGAAAGGGTTAGTAATACCCTAGAATGAGTTTCCGTGTTATTCTGATCGGCGTTTATATGTTTGGTTTTATGCTCTTTTTCCCTAAGATAACCTCGTTTATTTATTCTAAAGATATCTTACTTTATTCAGGTAGTAAGAAGCAGCCCCAGTACAGCCTCGAGTAAACTTCACAACTCTGTGCAAGGATTTCACAAAACTAGGAGGAAAACCTTTCAAGGGTACCAAATCCATCGTTGAAATACAAGCTTGGCTACGGTCATATGAGAAGATTTTCACAGGTTTTGACATTTCCGATGATCAAAAACGGTTCTTGGCATCATGGCAATTGTAAGAGGGGGCAGCGGCATGGTGGGATTCTGTCATCGCAAATGTTTCAGAAGATGAGTTCTCATGGGCTATATTCAAAGAAGTATTCGAAGACCAATACATGCTAGCTGCGGGCAAAACTTGATTATATAGAAGTTTCATGGATCTTAAGTAGGGAGACCTGTCAGTGGCTGAATATGAGACAAAGTTTAATGAGTTATCTCATTTCGGCCCTAGACTTATTGACACGCCTATAAAGAAAAATGAGATGTTTGTATTGGGTATGAGAGAAGAGTTCCATGAAAGAATGATCGCTCATGTAAAGGAATCGTTTATAGATTTGGTGGACATGGCCTTATGGTATGAAGTTATTTTGAAAAAGAAACCATCAGTAGCAGTAGCACCTAGTGGCGGTACCATTAACCCAAATAATAGCAATTTTAACCTAAATTGGAAAAGCAAGCAGGGTAAGGGAAAACCAACAGGAGGAGATCAGGGGAACAAGTATAAAGATGTTGTTTGTTATAATTGTAAGAAAAAGGGGCATATTTCCACACACTGTCAACAAGCGAAGGCTATCTCTCCAATGATCCAAAACACACTTTGCTATAATTGCCACTAGCCTGGACAATTGGTTAAGGACTGCCCACTATTGAAGAAGGGTTAGCAGATTAAGGTCTACGCTTTTCAGGATGAGCCCTCAACTTCTGAAGACGTAAAAGGGAAGGGAGCCTTGAAAGGTACTTTACTTGTTAATGGAATTTTAGCTCATGCTTTGTTTGATACCGGAGCCTCGAATAGTTTTATCTCTAAAGAATTGGTAGATAGGTTACAACTTATCCCGTAGTTTGTAGAAACCCCTATTTGTGTATCCAACCCCATAGGTGGTATAACTAATTTATGCTTGGTTTGTGATAAGGTACAAATTGATTTCTGCAAACATCATTTCTTTTGTGACCTATTTGTCTTGGATTTTAAGGGGTTTGATGTGATACTTG
Source organism: Allium fistulosum (assembly GCA_030737815.1). NCBI lineage: Eukaryota > Viridiplantae > Streptophyta > Magnoliopsida > Asparagales > Amaryllidaceae > Allium > Allium fistulosum. The sequence goes on from CM060903.1 coordinate 180,069,500, forward strand.
GTATGGATTGGTTGTCAAGATATGGAGCTATACTAGATTGTATTAAGAGTAGAATAATGTTGAAAACTAGTTTTGGAGATGTATTGGAAATTATAGTTTATAGGAAACTTAACAAACGTATGAGTAGTTTCTTGTATGCCTTAGAATCCCAAGAAGAGCTTGAGCCTATATTTCAAGTTAAAGATTTCTCGGATATTTTTGAGCCATTTAGCCGTTTGCCTACCCATCGGGAAATTGAATTTCATATTGATTTAGCTCCCGACGTGAGACCTGTCATTCAACCTCTGCGTAATATGGCCCTGAGAGAGCAGCAGAAGGTAGTAAGTCAAACCAATGATTTGTTAAGAAGAGGAATGATTAGACCAAGCCGGTCGAGTTGGGATTTGGCAGTAGTTTTCGATGTTTTTTAAGGTTGTGCGTGGGTTATAGGGAGTTGAACAAGCAGACCATTTGGAATAAGTATCTATTACACCGCATAGATGATATGTTCGACCAACTTCATAGGCCTATTGTATTTTCCCAAATGGACCTTGCTATAGGCTTCCATCAGTTAAGGGTAGTGGAGGATAGTATACCCTTAACTGCTTTTAGAGGACCAGACTTTTTCTATGCATGGTTGGTTATGCCTTTTGGGCTAACCAATGCACCTACATTTTTCGTTGATCTTATGAATCGAGTTTTTAGGGATGTGTTGAATAAGTTTGTGTTGGTTTTCATTAACGACATTCTTTTCTACTCAAAGACTGAAGAAGCGCACAAACAACTAGGGCTGTCAATTTCCTACACGACCCGAAACACAACCCGAAACCCGCACGGAAATTAGCAGGTTAACCCGACCCGTTAATCTGGCGGGTCATTTTCGGGTCAACCCGAATTTGACCCGTTTATAAACGGGTGGGTTTCGGGTTGACCCGCTAACCCGAAATTGACCCGTTAACAACCCGTTTATACTTATATAGGTTGACCCGACCCGTATACGACCTAACCCGACCCGTTTGTACCTTATACGGGTTATACGGGTTGACTCGACCCGTTTACAACCCGTTCCGACCCATTTACGACCCAATTATACCTTATACGGGTTGACCCGACCCGTTTACGACCCATTTACACCTTATACGGGTTGACCCGACCCATTTACGACCCGACCCGACCCGACCCGATCCGACCCGTTTATAATCGGGTTACACGGGTCGGGTCGGGTCAACCCGTTTATAAACGGGTCGGGTTCGGGTTGAACTTTTATGACCCGTTTAATAAACGGGTTGACCCGACCCATTTAAAATCAACCCGAACCCGACTTGACCCGACCCGACCCGACCCATTGACAGCCCTACAAACAACACTTGGAAGTAGTATTAGAAACATTAAGGAAAAACATTCTTAAAGCTAAGTTTTCTAAGTGCCACTTTTGGCAGTCAGAGGTAAGATACCTAGGACATAATGTATCAGGTAATGGAATCTCTGTTGATCCGGCAAAGGTAGCTGCTGTGCAAGATTTCAAGAGACCCCAAAATCCCACAGAAGTGAGAAGCTTTTTAGGGATGGTGGGTTATTATAGGAAGTTCATCAAGGATTACTCCAAGATCGCCTCTCACCTAACCAAGCTAACAAAGAAGAATGTTAAATTTGAGTGAACTCCAAAGTGTGAGGGTGCATTTCTTGAGTTAAAAGAAAGGTTAACAAGTGCCTTGGTTTTGGCTATCAAAGAAGGAGGTGAAGGGTTGACTGTTTATACCGATGCATGTAGAGTAGGCTTGGGCGCAGTGTTGATGCAACATGGGAAGGTTATAGCCTATGCAAGTAGACAGTTAAAACCTCACGAGAAGAATTATGCAACACATGACTTAGAGCTGTTAGCCATAGTATTTGCGTTAAAGATGTGGAGGCATTACTTGCTAGGTAAGAACCTTCTTTTCCTCTTTTGTTAACTTCTAAACTTCAAGGATCCTTGTTAGTAGTTTCCTTCTTTAAATAGGTGAAAAGTTCGAGCTCTTCATGGATCATAAGTCCCTGAAGTATCTTTTCACTCAAAAGCATCTGAACCTAAGGCAACAACGATGGTTGGAGTTCCTAGAGGCCTACGACTTGGATATTCTCTATACACCAGGAAAAGTAAATTTGGGGGCATATACTTTAAGTAGGAATGCAGTTTTCGCCCTCTTGAAAGTTACACCGGCACTATTGAAAAGGATTGCTAGTAAGCAAAAGGAAGATAAGCATTAATGAAGATCATCAAGGACTTTGAGGAGGGGCAGTATGCAAGCTTTAAGATGGATAACCGAGGCATTTTGCATATGAATGGGAGGGTATGCGTCCCTAATGTCAATAGCCTTATATAAGAAGTTTTATCGGAATGTCATCGATCTAAATTGAATATCCATCCAACTGTTTCTAAGATGCACCGAGATATGAAACGAGTACTTTGGTGTCCCGGAGTGAAGAGGGATGTCTCAATATATGTTAGCAGATGTTTGATCTGTCAGCAGATAAAGGGTGATCATTAGAAATGACTGGTTTACTTCAACCCTTGGAAATCCTAAATTAGAAATGGGATATGATATCAATTGATTTTATTGATGGTTTACTCAGAACAAGAAAAGGAAACAAAGGTGTATGGGTTATCGTGGATCGGCTAACGAAGAGTGCTCATTTTATTCCAGTAAAGCCGACAAGAACTGCAGCTTCTTTGGCAGAAATTTATATAAGGGAGATTGTTCGATTGCATGGAGTCCCAGTAAGCATTGTAAGTGATCGAGATCACATCTTCACTAGTCAATTTTGGGAGGCATTGCAAGTAGCTTTAGGAACTAAGCTAAACTTGAGCACAACATATCACTCCCGAACGGATGGACAAACAGAGAGGGCGAACCAGATTCTAGAAGATCTCTTAAGAGCATGTATTCTGGATTTTGGAGGATCGTGGGAAGATCATCCGCGCTTAGTGGAGTTCTCCTACTACAATAGTTATCAAGTGAGCATTGGCATGGCATCCTACGAAGCTCTCTATGGATGTCCCTGTAAGTCACCGGCATGTTGCGTTAAGGCTAAAGATCGGCTAGTTCTTGGACCGAATATGATCTGAGAAGCTACTGGGAAGGTTGCGATAGTAATGAGAAGGATGAAAGAAGCTCAGGATCGACAAAAGAGTTATGCCGATAAAAGGAGAAGAGATTTGGAATTTAAAGTCAAAGACTTTGTATTTGTGAAGATTTCCCCTATCAGAGGAGTTGTTCGATTCGGAAGGATTGGGAAGTCCCCAGGTATATTGGACCTTCTAAAGTTATTGAGAGGATTGGATCGCTCATCTATAGAGTTGAGTTGTCGGAAAGGTTATCGAGGGTACATAATGTTTTCTATGTGTCCCATTTGAAAAAGTATATTCATGACCCAATGCTAATTATGGAGCCATCAATTCAAGAGGATTTAGAAATAGAACCTAATTTGACGGTGATCAGGCATCCAGTTTATATTGTAGACCAAGATGAGAAGAGGTTGCGAAATAAGGTGATGAAATTAGTAAAGATTCAATGGAGTGAGGATCCTAGATATTGTACTTGGGAGACGATGGATCATATGAGGGAAGCCTATCCAGAATTGATGTTAGGATAGTCGTTGTTTGTCGTATGCATAGTGTATCCATTGTTTTGCTATGGATGCTAGTGTATGTCATTGTATGGATTTCTCGATATATAATATATGGCCTTTTGAGTTATTTTGAGTTATCTCCTTGTTGCAAATTTCGAGAATAAATTCTTTTAAGGGGGAGAGTGTAACGACTCAGAATTTTAACTTTAAATATGGATATTTTATTATAATTTTAAATAATTAATTAATGGGTTTTATAACTCAAAATAAAACAGTTTTAAATAATAACTAGTGATGGTGAAACAATTTTTCAAATTTGTTTACAAATATAATTAGTTCAAAGAAAAATAGAAAATGTGACCGAAAATTGTTTTTCAAAATTTTGACTTTTCGGTGTCTAAAAGTTATCGGAACACGTTATGCACATTTGAGTTAATATATTCACATTCATATATAAAAAATTTATCGCATTTTAGAAATATATATACGTTTATACTTAAGTTTATAAAAATATATGATGTGACTTATTATGAAAAAGGTTTAAAAGAATTTAAAAATAAAAAGAATTTGTCATAACTTATTATGTCATTAGGAAACATTAAGTATACTAGTCATTAAAGGACGTTGGCTTAGAAAATAAAGGGGGGGCATATTCACGTGATAAAGGAGGAGGGGGACAAGGGTAGTGAGGTGGCATGAATGTAGTGGAGGTTATGTACCTTTAGGTCAATTTGGTAATTTTATTTTATCCCTTTGTTTATATACAAATTCCTAATTTTCTTTATCATTTTATCATTTCATTTTCACTTGCAAAACTTCCTTAAAACTCTTAAAGCATTTCCATGGCATTTCCAAAGTTTTAAATCTTTGATTTTCACTTTTAAATCTCCTTTAAAACTTGTTAAATTACTCTTCCTCCATTTTTACTCCACTTTTCCATTCCAAAACAAGGTCCACTACCCTCCACCATCTTGGCCATTCATTCCTTCCTACCTAGACCGAACACTTTTGCACCTTTTAAGGCCATAAAACTCCATTTTTTCCAAAAGCAAACCAAAGATCTAGCTCGTGTTCAAGTTCTAGTGGAAGTTTGAATTGAGTTAGTAATCTTTTGGTGAGTAAAGTTCTCACCTTTAACTAAGTTTTTAAAATTTATTATGGCTTGAATTGGATGTTAAATATGATGCTTGTTTAGGTGAAAACATATGTTGATTTCTATATATGTATAAGTACTTGGATGTGATGATGTTTTGGTTTGAATTTAGAAGTTAAAAATCAAGTTAGTTTACAAGTTATAATATTTGCTTATATGTGTTAATTATAGCATGTATATATGTTTATGAAGTTGCTTATGTATTGATAAGCTATAGAAAAGTTAGCATTTGATTTGTGCTTAGCGTGATATCGGAAATCTCTTGCTCTAACTTGTTTTACTTATGTGATTTCAGAAAAGTTTCCCAAAAGTTTGGCTTTTCTTTTATTTAGTTTCCAAAACTTCATATATAATTATAAAGTAGTTTTAAATATGAAAGGAAAGTTTTTTTAATACCCATTTGGTATGTTTAGCAAAGTTTAAAATTTTGGGTCGTAAAGCGATAGTCGCTATAAGTGCATTTCGTTGAAACGAACTCTTTTCGAAATCTAAAAGTGTTTTCACTTAGAAATATTTTTGGAAAATGTTTTAAAACATATATTAAGTAATTAAAAGTAATTGTTTAATTATTTATTTAATGATTATTTAATTAATTAAGTAAGGTAATTAATATTTAATCATTAGTTAATAAAGGTAATTAGTACTTAAGCGTTAATCAAGTAAGTTAATTAAAATTAGTTAATTAACTAAAAATTAATTATTATTTAATGGTTAATTATTATTTAATTATTTATTTAAAGGTTATTTATTTATTTATAAAAGGTTTAATTATTAATTAGTTAATAATTAAGATTTAAATTAGGACTTAATTAAGATTTAATTGTTATTTAATAAAGGTTTAATTTCTTATTTAATTAATAAATAAAGGTTTAAAATTTTTAAAATCATTTTATTTTTAAATATCGGGTTTAGTTTTAAAAGCAGCTATCTTTACAGAAGTGTTTTAAATCAAGGGATTTCGTTGTCAATTACCTTTAAGTAACCTCAAACAAATATGTAACCTAATGCTAATATGATGATTAATTTATATGAAGTAAGTTATTTCATAAGTAGCACTAAAAGCCGATGAATATGTTGATCCTCTATCTTTGAGATCTAGAATTTATTTCTAGGCGAGGGATAGAGCAAGGTCGAAATATCTAAAACGTGATAAATATGGGAGGGTTAATTCCTATCAATGTGTCATGTTTAAAGTAAGTGTATGGTTATCCATGTACGAACTCTGTATAATTACCCTAAGTAGCAGATTGTCCGCTATTTTTAACTTAACCTGTTTTAACTCAGGAAGTATATTGTGTATATTTGAGTTCCCCAGCGAGGACTCGAATATTGGTTGCATACTTCCAAAAGAACCAGAATTGAGTTAGCTGAGAATTATCGCTTAGTTTGGAGACACCAATTTCAAATAAGAATGATTTATCTGAACCACTCCAAACTAATAATGTTCACGATGGATCGTTATGAAGTATGATATGGAGCTGTATTATTCTTTCTTAGAGTGATTCCAAAATGGAAGATAGTAAGTGTTGAATGTTCATTCGATCCCGAAGCAACTTGTATGGATGAGTGTCATCATTGCATTGGATGCTTGGAGGGCAATGTTAGCATTCCAAGATGGTTTGCTTGGAGGAAAGGTAAATGCGTAGCCTCAAGCCTCACAACCGGTAAATGACTAAAGCAGGGACATGCGACAGAGCTATGTGGATCCCTCCCATTAGGATATGATCATTGCCTAATCTAGAGCGATATCTATGTAGGCTTCGGGATCCATTTTATGGTTGTTCATCATAACCAAGGAGTGAGCATATTCGTTGCTATCGAGTAAGGATAGAGCCTATCCTGAGTAGTTGAGGTGCAACGTGTTGTAGCCTCTAGTACATTTTATCTAGAGGTGTACTGATTCGGTAGATAGACCCTTACCCTTTCATGATTGGAATCCATTTTCCAATACGAGCCTTCGGACTTGATTGTATACCTATTATGCTGGAATTTATAATTCAACAATTTCTGCTATGATTCTATATTTATATCAAACCTAGACATTATGATAATGTCAGAGGATTTTATATAGAAATGATCCGGTTATCATAAGATAAAAATCCGTCCATGTTTATGTGCGGCATGGTCTTACAAGATACCTTTGATTTGAAGGTTTTTACAAATCTAAACTTATGCTTTGCTCACACCAGACCCATCTCTGACCCAGAGTTTTATTTCTTTCCCTTAAACTCTTGGGTACTCAAATTTTTATGAGTAGCCAAATAGTTGGGTTTCTTTTTGAGCAATTTGGGAAGTAGTATGGAATAGGAGCTTCCATCATCATGTAGGAGTTTCTTATAATGCCGCCATGACTGTATGTTACATATTACCAGTTTGGGCAGGCTGATATAGGTGTCCTTGTTGGGAGTAGTACTTGTTGTAATTTTGATGTAACATTTTAAGGTAACCATATGTGCTATTCTTTGATGATGTATATGTAACTCTGACGTTGTGAGAAAAATCTATGTTTGTTTTCCTTATCTTTTATATTCTTTACCGTACGACCTGTCTTTCAGACACTTGGATGATCAGCATACTGATACCGAGGATGTATTAAGTGTCGTCTTTGGGTGTAAGAAAGGCAGATCATAACAAAGGATTTACACCGCAGTAGACCCATTTGTCCATTTACTTTTGCCTTTGTTGTCCATAATCGCGATATATATATATATATATATATTTTAGGGATGGGTTTAAAAAATAATTTTATAGTTTTAAGCAAAAGTTCATTTTATAAATTTTGAGTTAAAATAACTTACACATATATATATGTCCGTATATAAATAATTGTAAACTATGTTTAATATATAATACAACATATGTACGCAAAGTTTGTAACCTAATATATATATATATATATATATGTAGAGAGACAAATTTGAATCCAAGTTTCAACTTAGAAAGGATTCAAATGGCTTATGTTTTTACATAGAAGTCCACTTGTAGATTTTCAAATTAAAATAACTTTCACACGTATGTAAACAACAACAAACAAATTATATTTAAAACAACAACCATGTACCACATGTCAATTTAAAAGTGATTTTAAATAATAAAAATTGTTTTCAATCAAAATTGTGTAAATAACCATGTAACATATATATACTTAATTAAAAAAATTCAATCGAGTTCTTTTGAACAATAACTTCTAAAAAGAACAACAAAATAGATTGCACAACTTAGGCACATATAAATTCGTTGAAAAAAAATTTAGACCTAAACTATGCAAATAATATGAAAAAAAATCAAAAGAGATGAAGGATCTAAAATATATCAACATAATGATATTATAATTAGTTGAGGAGTAGTACAAAAAGGGATCTAAATTATTGACATGATGAACATTTAATAATCGAGGTGTGGCAAAAGGGTATCAAATTATATTGCAAGATGAACATACTAACAGATACTATGTAGCATGTATAGGATTGAAACTATATGAACATGATTAATATATGATTAAATAAATTATGGATGTCACCATAAGATGTAGCCAAAAAGTTGCACCTTGAATGATGCACAAAGCTCATAGATTCAACTGAATCAAACTTTTTATATCGCAAGAATCAAGAGACAGCGACCACCTTTTTATTTATTTAATTTGATTTGATTTTGTCTTGGGAATTTTTTTCATGGATAGGGACCATGTATTTTCAACCATGATAGGGGAGGGAGAGAAGAGCATAAGAAAATGAATTGTCCGTATAAAATGTGAATGAATGAAAGAAGATTTTGTTTAAAGGATACATTAAAACCTTTCTATTTCCTCCTTTAAGACCTTCCCTATATAATTCCTTACTAAATCTCATCAAACCTCTTCCTCCCTCATTATGCATGGCTGGCCATAGATGGAAGCTATTTGGACCTTCAAAATTTTCAAAACAACTTAGTAATTAATTGATTTAAATCAAATTTAAATGGTTACTAATATTATATATCGATATGTACATATATAATTTTTATATACACACTTTATTAAGTAGAAATTGGTGTGAAGAGCCTAATTATACGGCCCAATTTTTTTCTAGGACACAGGTTTGAAATTATTATTTTCCAGGACAAATATCTAGGCGGCGTGCATCTTCATCTTCTCAAACCAATCGTATCTTCTGAAATCTAGTGCTCGTGGAAATTAGGCAAAATTAGGTCGTCTTTTCTTGTGCAATCAAAGCGCTCGTTGATTTTTTTGGAAAAAGTTAGGCGTTAGTTTCTTCTGAAATCAAATTCGACTTTAACTATGGGAAATGGTGAGGCGATTTTCTTCATTTGGATAGGCTAATCGATTTTTTCTATTGGATTGCTTATTCTTTGGTGAGTCTCGATTTTATTTGGTGGTTTTCATTGTCAATTCGATGTTTTCTAATGTTCATGATGTTATTCTATTTTTCTTATCAGGGGAGGCAGTTTTGATCTATTGGAGGAAGGTTTTGTTTGATGTAGTTGGAATAATGGCCTCTGAATGGTATTCTTTTATTCTGATAACACAAGAATTGTGTATTTAGCCTGGTTGCATCATTCACTTTAGATTATGATTTTAGTATTTAGAGTATCACTTCAGATTTGGTTTGAGCAATCAAAGTATTTATTTTTGTCAGTCAATTCAGTTTGTATTCACTTTGGGTATGAAATTGGATCTGAAATAATATAAGTGGAAGTTGTTTATTCTTTAGTTCTTGTTGATTTGTGATCTATAAAAGATAAATTGTTTTATCTTTTTTCGAAAAGATAGAAAATGATTTGTTATGTAGTATTTTATGCTATTAGTTTCTAATTCAGATCAATTTCACATAGTTATTTTTTTGTTTACATTTTTTTTTGCAGGTGTGATTCATCTGTTATAGTTGTGTTTGATTTCAATAACAATTGTTTTAGTGCTCGTTTTGGATTGGATGCTTTTATTTCTTCTGTTAGGAATAGGATCTGCGAGGAGTGGATTAATTTTAGTCCATTATGCTTTGATATTTTTTATATTCGAGAATCAAAGACTACCTTTATTGAAACGGATAGTGATCTTCAAGCTGTATTGTGTTTGTCTTGGTTTAAAAAGGAAGAATTTTTGGTATTTTTCTACGGTTGAAGATTGATTCAACGAATAATTTTGTTGGTGAAAGTAGTAAGTCTGGTTCAGTAGTTGGTGGTGAGTCAAGTAATAATATGTTAGGTTATGATGATGATTTAGATTCTGGTTTTACTCAACAAAAGGATTTACATGAGTTGGTGAAGAAGAATTCAAATATGGAATTTTTTACTGGGGTTAGTCAACAGTTTGATTCTACTATTGGATTCCGTAGAATGGTTAGTGCTTATTGTTTGATGAATGGGTTTAAAGTACAATATATTAAGAATTGTAAAGAACGATTGAAAGTTTGATGTGCTATAGATAGTTGTCCTTTTAGGATTCATGCTTCTTGCAAACTGAAGCAATTGGACCAACTGTTTGTTAAAAACATTCAGTTGATTCATACTTGTGGTGGTGGATTTCGTTCACTTGGTAGTCCAACTATTAATAGTGATCTTGTGAAAAGTCTAATCTTCAATCAAATTCGTGATGAGCCAAAAAGAAAAACCAAGGATATCATTAAAAGTTTTAGAAGAGATTATGATGTGGAGCTGAGCTATTATTTTGCTTATAAGGGTAAGAAATTGGCTATGAATGATATTTACGGTGATGAAAAGAAATCTTACAATGAATTAGTTTAGTATTTGAAGGCATTGGAAAGAAATAACCCGAATAGTTATTCAAGTATGGATGTGGATTCTGACACTAATCAATTTTAGAGAGTTTTTGTATGTTATTAGGCATGTATATTTGGATTCAACTATTTTCGTCCTATGGTGTTTTTAGATGCTACCTTTTTGAAAGGGCGAAGTGGTATTTTGATGGCTGCCACTGCAAAAAATGGGAATCAAGGTACTGATTTTGATCTTTTTTTTTGCTGTTGTATTTACTTTGTACTGTGTGCATTAATTCCTTGTTATAAATTTATGTAACATAGTACTGTTTCTTTAAGTGGTTGTTCTAGTGATTTTTGTTCTGTACATACTGCATTTTAGTTAAGTGATTAGTCTACTGTTATATAGTACTGATTCAAATATAGTGCATTTGGTTGTTTCAAATGTAGTAATATCCAGTTCAATTCATTTTAGTTTCTTTTGCGTTAGGGATTAGCATGTGAAATTATTGCAGAAATGAATTCAGAGTCACAATTTAGTTCTACTGAAAATTAACGATGATTAATGTTGGTTGTTTTTTTCTTGAAAATTAACACTGTAAAAATTTAATGTTATTTAATTTGATGTACAAAATTTACTGTATACATGAGTTAAAAAAAGTTAAATGCATTTATCTTTTAAGATAAAGAATTAAATAACATATTAAGCCGTACTTATATATCATAGTTACTACTACATGTTAAACATATTTACCATTTTTTTCATTATTTGAAGTTCTTACATAACGTATACAAATGATTTAAACAGCATATAGAAAAGATAAAAGCATATATGTTTTAGAAGTTCGAATATAAGTCTTTGTATTGTATGCATGAATTATGTATCATATCTTTGCAATGTCTACCCTTCCTGCATAGACCACACATTCAAGTAGAAAAATTTTAAAAACAAAAGAAAAAAAGGATGAATTGCCTCTAGCAAATTTATTTTTCCTTTTTTATTTGGGCCGAGGGCATAGTGTTCATGTGATTGTCTACTATTAGATAATACTGTTTCAAACATAGTGCATTTTGTTGTTTCAAATGTACATTAATAAACAGTGAATTATTTTTTTTGTTTTTTTTCCAGGTTTTTTCCCATGTTCCCAAAGAAAATGAAGAATGTTGGAGTTGGTTTTTGAAACACCTAAAGAATGCTCTTAGTTGTGACGGAATATTAACTTTTTTAAGTGATATACACTGGGGTTTATTGTTAAGTATTCTAATTTTTTTTCCAAATAGTCATCATTCTTATTGTTTGCATCATATGCAAAATAATATTGCTAGCATTGTGAAAAGTGGAAGGGGTGTTTGGGTAGCTAATTTACTTGAGCGTTGTGCTATAGCTTCTAATCATCATGAGTTTGAAAAAGACATGTCCAAGTACAAAGAAATTGGAGGTGCCAAAGCTATAGAGTACTTGAATGATAAATCATATGATCATTGGACCGATTTGTTTTTTCCAGGGAAGCGATATGGTGAAAATAAGTCCAATGTAGCTGAGAGTTTTAATTCTTGGATTTTGGATGAAAGAAGTTTGCCTGTTACTGCTTGTCTTGATGGAATTAGGGTAAAACTTATGATGCAAATGTCTAATCGTAGAGAAGAGGCATTAAAGTGGACTTCAAAAATGGAAGCTCGTTTGTTAAAATTGAAGGAAGAAGGATTTGGGTGGAGTGTTTCTAAATCATCTAGGTATGTATTTATATTTTTTTACATGATGTTCATAGTTTCTAAAAAATGATAAATGCATTTATCTTTTTTCAACCTGCTATGTAGCCTGCATTATGATTTTATTTTGTTGGTGTCGCTTGCTACATATTTTCTCTTTGTCTGCATTGAGGCTTATGATAATATGAATAATGTAAGGACCAAGTAATATAAAGCAAGTATCATTGTGATGTTTTATTTTTGAGATATTGTTATGGTAAAAACTAATGTTGTGCATAGGAGTATGATGCATTAGTGTGTCTGCTTAGGGTTTATTCACATGCATGCGTGTTATATTTTTGATAGTATTTATGGTTTTTAGTATAACTGAAAGCTGTGACAAGATATTTTCAAGTTTATAAATTTAAACCTTAACAGTAAATATATAATGGAAATATCGAGCAATGCTCACATGCAGAATTCATGAGCAAACATACATTATCTTTTTTTTTCTTCCCTTATAGCATAGCTTCTGTGATCTTTAAGAATATGAACAGTATGACTGTTGTTAATTTTTTGGGTTTATGAGTCTTATTTTTCACTATTAGTTCACTGCACATGAATTGGGTCTTATTTATTAGATAGATTATAGAGAATATATATAGTGCTAATAATTCTTTTTTGGAAATGCAATCTGTTTATATATTTTACCTGTTTTTAATTTTACATTTTGTAGGTATATTTTTGAAGTTCATTCTCCGACATCTCAAAAGGTTGATCTTAAAAATCGCATTTTCAGTTGTAATCAATGGAAAGTGACAGGTTTTCCTTGTGTGCATGCTTTAAAGTCTATTTCTTTAACCAGAAATTTCGTTTACGAATATATTGAGAATTACTTTACTGTTGAGTATTATCGAGCTTCGTATTCACATTTGATCAATCCTATTCCAACTTTTGATAAGGAAGCAATTGAAGCTGAAGAATCATCTATTGTTATTTCTCCTAAGCCTGTTCGTGGAACTGGTAGGCCTAGGATGAATAGGATTGAAGGGGCTGATTTTCATGCTAAGCAAAACAGATGTGGAAAGTGTAAAAAACAAGGACATAATAGAAGGGGGTGTTCTTTGAATAATTGAGTTAATTGTTTTAATTCAATGTATTTGATTGGTTGTTCTATGAATACTTTGAGTTGAATAATTGAGTTGATTGTTTTAGTCCAAAGTATTTGATTGGTTGTTCTATGAATACTTGGTTGTTGTATGAATACTTTGAGTTGAATATTTGAATAATTGCATATGTTGAATTGGTTATGATCTGATTTTGATTATTTTTGGTTGTATGCAATTATTTATGTTTAACTGTTATTTGGAATACAATGTTGTTAGTTCTGTTAAAAAAGATAAATTGATATTTCTTTTTAATTTTTATGTATAGTCTGTTTTTTGTTATTATATGTTACTGTAGTTATTATGTCTATTCTTAAAATATAGTCTTTTCTATTCATGAACTCCAGCCCTGACGTTCTTATGTATAGACTTTTTAAAAGAGCATACGCAGAATTGTCAATAAAAGTGATAGAACATACAGTCAATAAAACATAAATTCGTTTGTCTTTTTAACAGCGCATTAAAAACATTAGCCATTACAAATTCACTATAAATTACCATAATTTCATTATCAAATTTAAAATCAGTTGTGTAAGTACTTGCTAGTTAACAATATACAAAAGCAACATAGACTGAAGTGATTATGTACTTGATATTTCATTTGACAGATGCATTGGTTCTAGACATTCTTGCCTTCTTGGTTCACAATATCATAACAGTTTGACAATACATCCCATGGTACTTGGCGGACTGGAGATCGATAGCCTCTACTATCGGGGTCGTAGCATTTCTGATAGTAGCCACCCCTTTGGAAATCAACAATGTACATAAGATGATTACTTTTATGTTCTCTTGCAATTCGTTCACAATATCGACTTCTGGACATGCTATAAATTATGTAGCCATATGTAGAAAACCAGTACCACCTTCTGATTTTACCCGAAACATTTCCATGAGAGGCAAAAGATGAAATTTTATCATCCAAAGCTAGAAAGGGAGATTTTCGTAAACAATAGGACTTAGGTGTATTGCTTCCATAATCATGTAATCACTTATCTCCTCGGTGTAGGTGCTATTATCATTGACCTCAGATTCAAAATGAAGAATTTTGCAACAGTCCAGATCCATTTTTGTAACAACCCGGGATTTGCATTACCAACTAATAAATAAAAGTTAGGATTTTTATTTATTTTAATGAAGCATAAAAGGTTTTGGAATAACAAATTTATGTGAAAAAGGCTATTTTAATTAAATGGGAAATATGGGATTTTAAAATGAGGATAAAATGTTATTTTTGAAAAGTTAAATATTTTAGGAGAGATTTTAAAACGGGTTTGGATAAGAAAAATGAGTTTTATAAACATACATGAACACTTAGACTAATTTTTGGAAAACATGTAAATAACTCTCTTCTTATTGGGTTTATAAACCTAGCCCAATAACCCACCCTAAACCTCCTCTATAAATTATCTCATACTCTCCAAACCTCATTCATTCATCCCTAATCAAAACCCTAATCATTTCCTAAAGCTTTCATAACAAAAATGGCCTCTATCTTCATCTCCTTCTAGTTTTTGCTTATGCAAGTCATTCTATGCAAAGGTAATGCAAATACCCACCTCAAATCAATTTTTATATCTCTCTAATTTCTGAAATTTAATTGGTAACACATATTTTATGTGTTTTTTTGATCTAATAGCCCCCTAATCATCTTTTGCTAACTTGGGTTGATGCTATAGTAGTCTTTGTTGCTTTTGTGAGAGGTATATTGCTAAAAACCTCTTCTAATATGTGTTTAATCATCTTTTGATTTCAGTAATCATTTAGTAACACATGTTTTATTATGTAACATGTGAATCATAGCTCTTTGATCCTCTTTGCTTTCATTTTGGGTGTGCATAGAAGTTGCTTGCTATATTGGTTGAGGTAAAATTGCTAGCTAAATTCCTTTTTTACTTGATGCTTCTATAATTTTCGTTTTGGAATTGTAGTTGAAACGAAATCAGGCATAACTTCTTCATTTCTCATCCGTTTTTTGTCAGGTTTTTTTGATGCAAACTAGATTCAATAAGGAATACTTTTTGTTCAGTGAGTTTTCTGTAATTTTGCCATTTAGATGACCTGAAATGCATTCAAAGACAGAAGACCAATTCTGTCTTTAACAAGTTATCTTGAGTTTCAATCTGATATTGTTTTGCATGTATCTCTCTCGTTTTTGATCCGAATTAGATAATTTTGGATGTTCCAGAAAGCTTAAAACATATGCTACAATTTTTGTTCAGTGAGTTTTCTATAATTTTGCAATTTAGATGACCTGAAATGCATTCAAAGACAGAAGACCAATTCTGTCTTTAACAAGTTATCTTGAGTTTCAATCTGATATTGTTTTGCATGTATCTCTCTCGTTTTTTATCCGAATTAGATAATTTTGGATGTTCCGGAAAGCTTAAAACATATGCTACAATTTTTGTTCAGTATTTGTCTGTAATTTTGCAATTTAGATGACCTGAAATGCGTTCAAAGACAAAAGACCAATTCTGTCTTTAACAAGTTATCTTGAGTTTCAATCTGATATTTTTTGCATGTATCTCTCTCGTTTTTGATCCGAATTAGATAATTTTAGATGTTCCGGAAAGCATAAAACATATGCTACAATTTTTGTTCAGTGAGTTTTCTGTAATTTTGCCATTTAGATGACCTGAAATGCATTCAAAGACAGAAGACCAATTCTGTCTTTAACAAGTTATCCTGAGTTTCAATCTGATATTATTTTGCATGTATCTCTCTCGTTATTGATCTGAATTAGATAATTTTGGATGTTCCGGAAAGCTTAAAACATATGCTACAATTTTTGTTCAGTGGGTTTTCTGTACTTTTTCCATTTAGATGACCTTAAATGCGTTCAAAGACAGAAGACCAATTCTGTCTTTAACAAGTTATCTTGAGTTTCAATCTGATATTATTTTGCATATATCTCTCTCGTTTTTGATCCGAATTAGATAATTTTGGATGTTCCGGAAAGCTTAAAACCTATGCTACAATTTGTTTTAGTGAGTTTTCTGTAATTTTGAGTCTAACCAGGTCAAAAATTGATTTTTCTACTATCTTCCCGAGAGCGATACACATATTAGCTCTATGGATGAAACTGAAACTATTTTCGTCATAACTTTTGAGCCGCTAGTCGGAATTTGACGATTTTGGTCTCGTTGGAAAGATGGAGTTATGAACTCCATATCTGGAAAGTTTGGTCATCATCTGAGTTCATTAGACCCTTCGAATTTCCTGTCAGAGTTGAACCCAGATCGCTGTGCAAAACAGTGCATTTCATGTTTCTGTGTCCGACTTTGGAACGTCGCTACGCCTTCGTTTCAAGTCGGAATCGAGTAATTCATTTTGCGTTCTGAAGTAGGAATGTTGGACTACGTTCCTACCAATTTTCATGCCATTCGGA
This sequence comes from Allium fistulosum, assembly GCA_030737815.1. Lineage (NCBI taxonomy): Eukaryota > Viridiplantae > Streptophyta > Magnoliopsida > Asparagales > Amaryllidaceae > Allium > Allium fistulosum. The sequence continues at coordinate 180,086,198 of CM060903.1, forward strand.
TTCAGTCTGCTGGTCCGAATAATTTTCCGAACTTGGGTTCGCGTCAGTTTTGGACTATTTTCCAACACTTAGAATATTTTCAATGATTTTCTGGTTTTATCGATTTCTTTGAGATTTGTCTCTGGATTTTGTACACGAGCCTTATAAAAAGGTTTTAAAAGGATTTTTCACTCCGGAATGGCTTTCGAAATTATTATATAATATTATTTTTAATTAGTAGACTATTTACTCCATAATAGGAGAGTTTTCAAAAGCCGTTTTAGAGTGTTCTCAAAATCAATTATAAATCCGTTTCGAACCATTATTTTCTATAATAAAAATCTCACATTCACTTTTTAGCACGTCAAGCGAAGTGGAAAGGTGCTTAAACGGTTAGGAAATCTCCGGCCTACGGAACCGTGTGTATTTTCTTTCCGGTTAATCCCCGACCTATTCGATTGATCGTTTTGAACTTTGGGTCTAGTTTACCGATGATACGAGGTGGACTTTTTATTGTTTGGAGTGTGAGCTTGCTATTTGTTAGTAAACCGTTTAGTGCGAACGTGGGGTATGTGACTCATCGTTAACACTTTACGGGTTCCTCTCCAAGAAGTTTGTGACACATTAGCCTCTGGGAAGCCAGTACTGGACCTCTGGGTCACCACGCCTCTGGGCAACCGTCTCTGGACACCTGTTCTATGGAGCAGTTTCTTTTTCGGTATGTGCCTCTGGGCCTTTATCCTTCTGGGAAGGATCTCGCCGTCTTGCGCGTTCCGCATCTGTGCGAGTGATCGATCACAACTCTACAGTACTTGGCAATAACGACTCCGGTCGGTGCACGTGCTATACTTGTATTATCTGATGATTTTTATATCCATTCGAGTACCGCCATTCGGTGTTGGTTCTATGGAACCATACGATGTAAGTGCGATTACCTTGTGGATTCACAGTGTCTCTGGGCACTGCTTTTCAGTGTTTGATTTCATTGACTTTTCAGTATATCCCCATTGCTCTTTGGAGCATCGATCTTTGCTTGGGCATTGATTACAGACTCTGGTCACACATGAGATTATTGCCTATGGGAAACTTTATATAGCTTTGGCTACGCCGATGATATGAGGCGATTTTATTTATTCAACACTTTGGTGCTGATATTCTCTTTGGAGATTTTTACTGTTGATTGATGATTAGGGACCGTCATTATATTCATGTGGTCCAAAATACTCTTTTCTTAGGAAAAGTACTGTTTCATTTATGTACCACATTATTATATATCTCAGTTATTACTGATTGTTTAGCTAGCCTGACCTGAGTGTTTTCTCTCGGGTCAGACTGAGTTGTTTCAGGTTAGGTCTCTGGACTTAGCTTCTGTGCTTCCGCTTTGGACATTATCTGCTATGCTGATAGATAGCGCTTTTATTTGTCCACTATTCCGCTACTCTGTTATTATTCAGACTTTGATATGTTCATATTTTTGACTCAAATGTGTGGGCAGTGGCTTTGTACCCACTTATAGTATTTGGATCTGTATTGACGATGTATTGTCTTGGGATTTTATATCTGTTATGTGATTCTGTTCAGTGATGTTTTATCATTTTATTACTATGCTTATTCTGATAGATCTTTAGCCATTGTAATTTCGTTATAAATATTTATTGAATATGTCGAACCACTTGAAAGACAAATAGATACCACCCTTTCGACGTATTCAGTAGATAGTTATAGCTTGATTACAAATGGTCGCTTCCACTATACTCTATTCTCCGCTTTAACAGACGGTATTACTCCCGTAATACTCTTTGTTACAGTGGGTCTTAGAGTGGGGCGTTACAGCTTGGTATCAAAGCCAAGGATCAGAATTAAGCATAACAAACACAGAACAGACATGTAGTACAATACGTTATAATACGATCCAAATTGAACATATCCACCTTTAGATAAATAAGTTAGGAATATGTGTAGGAATCTATTATATTCCGTAATATTCCTTAATGAATTATCTATCTTTGAATCGTGCTTAACTAAATCTACCGATCATATGTTCAAGAGTGTCCCAAACCTCTCTATTGCACCTTCTGCAAGAAGGAGGGACACATGATCTCCGCTTGTCCTATTGCTCCAGCTAGTGCCAAGCCTGGCAGGCTTAATGCTGCCAAGGCTCCTACCACTTCTGCTCAGCCTAAAGGTACACATCCTTCCGTTCTTGAAGGCTCTATTTTATTTCATGGTAGATCTATTAGAGTTCTTTTTGATACGGGTGCCTCTCACTCATTCGTATCAAAGGAACTAGTTGATACTTTATCTTTGGATGTTACTTGTTTGGTTTCTTCACTAAGGATTGTGAATCCCATCGGCGGATCCACGACCCTTAGCTTGCTTTGTGAGGATATAGATATCGATCTTTGTGGATTTTCTTTCCGTGCGAATCTGCACGTTATGGAGTATTTGGGCTTTGACATGATTCTTGGCATGGATTGGCTCGTTCATCACGACGCCAAAATTATTTGTTCGGAGCGGATATTATTCATTCATCACCCTGACTCGTCCTCTCCGTTAGCTATTGTTCTTCAAGATGTTGGGCTTTCTAATGTTACTTTATTTTCTCTCGATTCACGAGATGAGGATTTGAACATATCTCGTATTCCAGTTGTTCGGGATTTCCCCGATATCTTCGAGCCAGTATCAGGCCTTCCGCCAAAGCGGGCTATTGAGTTCCGCATCGATCTCATTCCAGGCTCTCATCCAGTTGGGAGTCCTCCTACGAGAATGTCTACTAAAGAGAATGAGGAACTCAGGAAGCAGTTAGTTGAGCTTGAAGCGAAGCAGTTCATTCGTTCCAGTTCTTCACCATGGGGTGCTGCTGTGGTCTTCGTTAAGAAGGCTGATGGCTCTCTTAGGCTTTGCATTGACTATCGCAAGCTCAACGAGCTGACCATCAGAAATCGCTACCCACTTCCTCGGATAGACGACATGTTTGACCAATTGAGCGGTGCGAAGGTCTTCTCTCAGCTTGACCTTGCCACCGGATTCCATCAGCTACGAGTCACGGAAGACAGCATTCCTCTTATAGCATTTCGCACTTGTTATGGTTCTTTTGAGTGGTTGGTCATGCCGTTCGGCTTGACGAACGCACCGGCTTTCTTCGTCGATCTTATGAATCGAGTATTCCGAGAATACATCGATAGATTCGTTTTGGTTTTCATCGACGATATTCTTATTTATTCTAGATCCGATGTAGAGCATGCTCATCATTTGCGGATCATCTTGGATACTCTTCGTCAGCATCAGCTTAAGGCCAAGCTCTCCAAGTGCCATTTTTGGGAGAGCAAGGTCAAGTTCTTGGGCCATATTGTATCATCTGAGGGTATTTCTGTCGATCCTGCCAAGATCGAAGCTATTCAGAATTGGAAGCAGCCTGAGAACGTTCATGATATTCGCAGCTTCCTTGGTCTGGCGGGTTATTACCGTCGGTTTATCAAGGATTTCTCTCGAGTTGCACTTCCCCTTACGACGCTGACTCGTAAGGGTGTTCGCTTTATTTGGTCTGATAAGTGTGAAGCTTCCTTTCAGCGACTGAAGGAACTTCTCACTCATGCTCCTATTCTAGTGGTTCCAGAGAGTAACCATGATCTTGTTGTTTACACCGACGCTTGTGGTAGCAGCTTCGGTGCTGTGCTTATGCAGAAGGATCGGGTAGTTGCTTATGCTTCTAGGCAGCTACGTCCGAATGAGGTTCGCTATCCGACTCATGATCTTGAGTTGGCAGCTATCGTCTTTGCTTTGAAGACGTGGCGTCACTTTCTATTAGGCGAACGCTTCACTCTTTACACCGATCACAAGTCTCTGAAGTATTTATTCAGTCAGAAGGATCTCAATATGAGGCAGCAGCGATGGCTTGAGTTTCTCGCCTCATATGACTTAGATATTCAGTATACCCCTGGCAAGGGTAATCGTGTGGCTGATGCACTCAGTCGCAAACACTCGGCAGTAGTTTCTATGATGATAGCCAAGTGGGATATTCTTGAGACTCTTTCTATGTGTGATATTCGAAATCGAGCTCCGTCTTTTGATCCTCAGATCTTGCTATTCAGCTTGGAAGCTCGACCTATTCTATTGGATCGCATTGCCCATGCTCAGCAGCAGGATCCAGACTTGTTGCGATATATTGATCTCCTTGAGTCGGGATCCAGTGATGAGACATTGTTGGATTATTCTATTGATTCTCATCGGTGTCTTCGTAGGAAGAACTGTATTTTGGTACCATCTGATTTATCACTTAGTCATGACATTCTGGACGAGTGTCATCGCACTAAGTACACCATCCATCCCGGCTCGATTAAGATGTATGCCGACATGTGTCGCCTATTTTATTGGGAGGGCATGAAGAGTGATGTTGCAAGTTATGTAAGCCGTTGCATGACTTGTCAACAGATCAAAGCTGAGCATCAGCGTCCATCTGGTCTTCTTCAGCCGCTAGAGATTCCATTGTGGAAATGGGATCAGATATCCATGGATTTTATTGACGGTCTGCCTCGATCGAGGTCAGGCCATACTTCTATTTGGGTCATCGTCGATCGCTTGACCAAATCAGGTCATTTCATTCCTATTAAGTCCACTCGAACTGCTCCTCAACTTGCCAAGCTATATGTGAAGGAAGTCGTTCGACTTCATGGCATTCCTAGCGCTATCGTCTGTGATCGAGACACTATCTTTACTAGTCACTTCTGGAAGTGCCTACAGTCAGCTTTGGGCTCAAAGCTGAATCTCTCGACTGCTTATCATCCTCAGACCGACGGTCAGACGGAGAGGGTGAATCGTGTTTTAGAGGATCTTTTGCGCTGTTGTATTCTGGATTTCGGAGGTAGTTGAGAGGATCACTTACCGCTTGTAGAGTTCTCCTACAACAACATCTTTCAGTCTAGTATTGGCATGGCTCCTTTCGAGGCTCTTTACGGAAGGCCATGTCGTTCTCCTGCTTGTTGGTTATAATCTGGCGAGAAGCTCCTTCTTGGTCCAGATTTAGTTCGGGAATCTTCTGAGAAGATTATTCTTATTCGTCAGAGAATGAAAGAGGCGCAGAACCGCCAGAAATCCTACGCGGACAAATGTAGGAAGCCTCTTGAGTTCTCCATTGGCGATTCTGTCTTTATTCGGGTCTCTCCCATGAAGGGGGTTGTGCGTTTCAGCTCTACAGGGAAGTTGGCTCCTCGCTATGTTGGACCATTTTCTATTACGGAACGCATCGGCCTCGTTGCTTATCGTGTGGCTCTACCTGCTCACTTCTCTGGAATACACGACGTGTTCCATGTTTCCCAGCTTCGCATGTGTGTCCGCGGTCCTGATTCTATCATTGAGCCGCATGCTGTGCCTGATTTAGAGATCTTACCTGATTTATATTTGGAGCAGCAACCTCTTTGTGTGCTTGATTCGGAGGTTAGACGCCTTCGCAACAAAGAGGTTCCACTCGTGAAGATTCAATGGTCACCGAATCCTAAGGACTGCACTTGGGAGACCAGAGAATCTATCGAACGCTCTTATCCTGGCTTTCTCCCATCTTCTTCTACGGGTGAGAATTCTTTATTTTATCTCTATCACTTCTTTTGTGGATTTGACGTTATAGACGACATCTATCTTAAGGAATTGCGGGGACGCAATTTTCTTAAGGGGGGAGTCTGTAACAACCCGGGATTTGCATTACCAACTAATAAATAAAAGTTAGGATTTTTATTTATTTTAATGAAGCATAAAAGGTTTTGGAATAACAAAATTTATGTGAAAAAGGCTATTTTAATTAAATGGGAAATATGAGATTTTAAAATGAGGATAAAATGTTATTTTTGGAAAGTTAAATATTTTAGGAGAGATTTTAAAACGGGTTTGGATAAGAAAAATGAGTTTTATAAACATACATGAACACTTAGACTAATTTTTGGAAAACATGTAAATAACTCTCTTCTTATTGGGTTTCTAAACCTAGCCCAATAACCCACCCTAAACCTCCTCTATAAATTATCTCATACTCTCCAAACCTCATTCATTCATCCCTAATCAAAACCCTAATCATTTCCTAAAGCTTTCATAACAAAAATGGCCTCTATCTTCATCTCCTTCTAGTTTTTGCTTATGCAAGTCATTCTATGCAAAGGTAATGCAAATACCCACCTCAAATCAATTTTTATATCTCTCTAATTTCTGAAATTTAATTGGTAACACATGTTTTATGTGTTTTTTGATCTTATAGCCTCCTAATCATCTTTTGCTAACTTGGGTTGATGCTATAGTAGTCTTTGTTGCTTTTGTGAGAGGTATATTGCTAAAAACCTCTTCTAATATGTGTTTAATCATCTTTTGATTTCAGTAATCATTTAGTAAAACATGTTTTATTATGTAACATGTGAATCATAGCTCTTTGATCCTCTTTTCTTTCATTTTGGGTGTGCACACAAGTTGCTTGCTATATTGGTTGAGGTAAAATTGCTAGCTAAATTCTTTTTTTACTTGATGCTTCTATAATTTTCGTTTTGGAATTGTAGCTGAAACGAAATCAGGCATAACTTCTTCATTTATCATCCATTTTTGGTCAGGTTTTTTTTGCTGCAAACTAGATTCAATAAAGAACACTTTTTGTTCAGTGAGTTTTCTGTAATTTTGCCATTTAGATGACCTGAAATGCATTCAAAGACAGAAGACCAATTCTGTCTTTAACAAGTTGTCTTGAGTTTCAATCTGATATTGTTTTGCATGTATCTCTCTCGTTTTTGATCCGAATTAGATAATTTTGGATGTTCCGGAAAGCTTAAAACATATGCTACAATTTTTGTTCAGTGAGTTTTCTGTAATTTTTCCATTTAGATGACCTGAAATGCGTTCAAAGACAGAAGACCAATTCTGTCTTTAACAAGTTATCTTGAGTTTCAATCTGATATTGTTTTGCATGTATCTCTCTCGTTTTTGATCCGAATTAGATAATTTTGGATGTTCCAGAAAGTTTAAAACCTATGCTACAATTTTTTTCAGTGAGTTTTCTGTAATTTTGCCATTTAGATGACCTGAAATGCGTTCAAAGACAGAGGACAAATTCTGTCTTTAACAAGTTATCTTGAGTTTCAATCTGATATTTTTTGCATGTATCTCTCTCGTTTTTTATCCGAATTAGATAATTTTAGATGTTCCGGAAAGCTTAAAACATATGCTACAATTTTTGTTTAGTGAGTTTTCTGTAATTTTGCTAGTTAGATGACCTGAAATGCATTCAAAGACAAAAGACCAATTCTGTCTTTAACAAGTTATATTGAGTTTCAATCTGATATTGTTTTGCATGTATCTCTCTCGTTTTTGATCTGAATTAGATAATTTTGGATGTTCCGGAAAGCTTAAAACATATGCTACAATATTTGTTTAGTGGGTTTTCTGTAATTTTTCCATTTAGATGACCTGAAATGCGTTCAAAGACATAAGACCAATTCTGTCTTTAACAAGTTATCTTGAGTTTCAATCTGATATTGTTTTGCATGTATCTCTCTCGTTTTGATCCGAATTAGATAATTTTGGATGTTCCGGAAAGCTTAAAACCTATGCTACAATTTTTTATCAGTGAGTTTTCTTTAATTTTGAGTCTAACCAGGTCAAAAATTGATTTTTCTACTATCTTCCCGAGAGCGATACACATATTAGCTCTGTGGATGAAACTGAAACTATTTTCGTCATAACTTTTGAGCCGCTAGTCGGAATTTGACGATTTTGGTCTCGTTGGAAAGATGGAGTTATGAACTCCATATCTGGAAAGTTTGGTCATCATCTGAGTTCATTAGACCCTTCGAATTTCCTGTCAGAGTTGAACCCAGATCGCTGTGCAAAACAGTGTATTTCATGTTTCTGTGTCCGACTTTGGAACGTCGCTACGCCTTCGTTTCAAGTCGGAATCGAGTAATTCATTTTGCGTTCTGAAGTAGGAATGTCGGAATACGTTTCTACCAATTTTCATGCCATTCGGATTCAGTCTGCTGGTCTGAATAATTTTCCGAACTTGGGTTCGCGTCAGTTTTGGACTATTTTCCAATACTTAAGAATATTTTCAGTGATTTTCTTGTTTTATCGATTTCTTTGAGATTTGTCTCTGGATTTTGTACACGGGCCTTATAAAAAGGTTTTAAAAGGATTTTTCACTCCGAAATGGCTTTCGAAATTATTATATAATATTATTTTTAATTAGTAGACTATTTACTCCATAATAGGAGAGTTTTCAAAAGCCGTTTTAGAGTGTTCTCAAAATCAATTATAAATCCGTTTCGAACCATTATTTTCTATAATAAAAATCTCACACTCACTTTTTAGCACGTCAAGCAAAGTGGAAAGGTGCTTAAACGGTTAGGAAATCTCCGGCCTATGGAACCGTGTGTATTTTCTTTCCGGTTAATCCCCGACCTATTCGATTGATCGTTTTGACCTTTGGGTCTAGTTTACCGATGATACGAGGTGGACTTTTTATTGTTTGGAGTGTGAGCTTGCTATTGGTTAGTAAACCGTTTAGTGCGAACGTGGGGTATGGGACTCATCATTAACACTTTACGGGTTCCTCTCCAAGAAGTTTGTGACACATTAGCCTCTGGGCAGCCAGTACTGGACCTTTGGGTCACCACGCCTCTGGGCAACCGTCTCTGGACACCTGTTCTATGGAGCAGTTTCTTTTTCGGCATGTGCCTCTGGGCCTTTATCCTTTTGGGAAGGATCTCGCCGTCTCGCGCGTTCCGCATCTGTGCGAGTGATCGATCACAACTCTACAGTACTTGGCAAAAACGACTCCGGTCGGTGCACGTGCTATACTTGTATTATCTGATGATTTTTATATCCATTCGAGTATCGCCATTCGGTGTTGGTTCTATGGAACCATACGATGTAAGTGCGATTACCTTGTGGATTCACAGTGTCTCTGGGAACTGCTTTTCAGTGTTTGATTTCATTGACTTTTCAGTATATCCCCATTGCTCTTTGGAGCATCGATCTTTGCTTGGGCATTGATTACAGACTCTGGTAACACATGGGATTATTGCATATGGGCAACTTTATATAGCTTTGGCTACGCCGATGATATGAGGCGATTTTATTTATTCAACACTTTGGTGTTGATATTCTCTTTGGAGATTTTTACTGTTGATTGATGATTAGGGACCGTCATTATATTCATGTGGTCCAAAATACTCTTTTCTTAGGAAAAGTACTGTTTCATTTATGTACCGCATTATTATATATCTTAGTTATTACTGATTGTTTAGCTAGCCTGACCCGAGTGTTTTCGCTCGGGTCAGACCTAGTTGTTTCAGGTTAGGTCTCTGGACTTAGCTTCTGTGCTTCCGCTTTGGACATTATCTGCTATGCTGATAGATAGCGCTTTTATTTGTCCACTATTCCGCTACTCTGTTATTATTCAGACTTTGATATGTTCATATTTTTGACTCACATGTGTGGGCAGTGGCTTTGTACCCACTTATAGTATTTGGATCTGTATTGACGATGTATTGTCTTTGGATTTCATATCTGTTATGTGATTCTGTTCTGTGATGTTTTATCATTTTATTACTATGCTTATTCTGATAGATCTTTAGCCATTGTAATTTCGTTATAAATATTTATTGAATATGTCGAACCACTTGAATAAAAATAGATACCACCCTTTCGACGTATTCAGTAGATAGTTATAGCTTGATTACAAATGGTCGCTTCCACTATACTCTATTCTCCGCTTTAACAGACGGTATTACTCCCGTAATACTCTTTGTTACAGTGGGTCTCAGAGTGGGGCGTTACAATTTTACACTCTAATAGCTTATCAAAATCAGCATCTATTCTGCAAATAAGTGATTTGATAAACACTTGTTCTTCATTCAGATTCTTACATCCAAAGCGTCCGCTTGGCAGGAGTAAAGCATTCTTCCCTGCTTTTGATGAGAAAGGAAGACAAAAACAACGATTACGGGTATAAACTCCAGTATCAACAAAAAAGAAGCTCTGTATTGTCTGATGAGCTTGAATCTTTCTTGATGTACAGTTTTTCAAACTGTGGATCACTTACTCTTAAATTTATTATACATGAGCATATCTCAGAGATGAATGCTCCAACATGCGAGTTGTCTTTGAAGGCAATATTTGGGATATGAATGATCACATGTTGAGAGAACTTTTCTTCAGTAGATGAATCAAGCTCTATAACCCAATCTTGATTTCCCTGGATTTTGTATTTGTCATTTAGCACTTTGAAGGTGATAGATATCAGAATATCTACCATTTCATCGGCATTTTTTTCCATTGTTAATCTTTTTATTGAACTCCAGATCATAATACAAGTGGCAAGGCAGTCCGACTTGAATAACCTCATAATGGTGGCGTAACTTAGGATTCATGGTTTTGTACCTTCTCCAGAACTCATCATATGTAGAAACAAGGAACCTTCTTTGTGTAGTCAAATGATCTTGGTAGCAAAAAATGTAAGTGTTTGCATGTGTTTGGACAAATCTTAAAGCTTCTTCTTGTCTAGGAAAAGTAGCCCATACTACATCCTTTTGCTGTGTAGAACAACAGAATTAGAAAACATAATAATGAATATAAAACTATAAATTATCAATAAAAGATAAAAGGATTTATCTTTCTTAAAAGAGCAGTAGAATCATATTTTGGATTACAAATTCATGATCCATATTTATCTGAATAACATCATCAAATCAACAAAGCCATTAGAAATTCATTATCAAATTCATCATCAAATTTTCAATATCAGTTACTACAAATTCATCATGTAATTCATCATTAAATTCAAATATACTCCCTAAAATCTATGATCAATTTAGTATCAGCCATTACAAATTCATCACCAAATTCATTATCTAATTTTTAACATCACCCATTACAAATTCATCATTTCATTCATCAGCCATTACATTTTTATGGGCTGAAGAAGAGCTACAAAACTTGTCAAGCCAGTAGTATGGTTCGTTGGAGAGTATTTGTGCAGCTATCTGCGCTCTGAATGCATTAACTTGTTCAAGACTAATTTTTTCTGTAGTCTGCATTCCTTGTGCTATTTTTTGCATGAAAATCATCACAAAAATTCCACAGTCGTACCTATATTTCTGAAATTGAGTACTTTGAATATAATGATAAAACATATTATCTTTTCTTAATTTTGATAATGAATTGTAATTAGTATTATGTTTATCTAAGTAATTGTATGTGAGTAAATAATATTATCTAATTGGTAATATGTGTGTAGGTAGTTATTGTGTATCGTGAATTTTTGTATAAAATTCTGAACTATCTTCAAAATTACCCATTGCTTTGTTGAGCACAGTCAACATGTTTAAGCATTGAATTTTTCCTGAGAATTGTTTTGTGCCCTTCTTCTTGTAGCTCTTTGTTTAGGTAGTTTACTGCTGATTTCTGCAAACAGTGAAGGAAAATTAGAATAAATGTAAACACATTTATCATTTTTACCTTTTGTGTATTTTTACTTACCACATTAATGGCAAATTTTGTATGTCCACTTCTGCAGGTTTTTGATATCGTGGTCAAGTGCAGAGAGTCGTAGTGGTTCCAAGTGCATTCTCCAACAATTAGTTCAAGCAGGCTCCAATGTTCATTTCCATGTATTGGGAATAATATGTTGCAACATAATGGATCTAATTAAAAGTGTTCTTTTCATAAAAGGATTGAACATTTTTTTCTTGATATTTTCCAAGCTTCCATCCGTTGCGCTTTTTTGTAAAAAAATTGTTTTAGAAATTTATGTTGTATAAAAAAATGTTAATTTGAGAATATAGTTCACTTACTGTCATAGTTGTGTTAACGTAGATAATGCTATTGCTTTTTTCTAGTTGCTTTGTTTTTCGGAACCAAAACCAATCAATGATCTACATTTGAAAAATAATATGGATAAAGTATATAATTTATAATAAAGGAAAGTTTAGTTTGTTGTACTTACTTGACCACAAATACTTTGTTGATAGAGGAGGTCTTCTATCATGAATTTTGTTATGGTGATGAAGTTTTCATCATCACAACTAAATGCTTCGTCGTTGGAAAATTGGACGGTTGTTAATAAAAAAATTAAGTTTAGTACGTACTATGTTGTTTGCATTTGGTAGTAAAACAAAATAGAAGCCTTTATGGAAGTATGTATTAAAAGTAAAAGATAAATTACTTTATCTTTTTTAGTTTTGTTTATTTTTGAGCAAGTGTGTGAGTGTATAGTAGTTGACAGATATACTGATAGTTGACCAAACTAAAACAGAACCAAAACAGTACTAATAATTAATTTAACAGATTGTTGATATATAGTTTGTGTGAGTGAAAAGTAGTTTAATTACTTACTTGTTTTCTCCCAAAACTTTGAAAAAAAGTTTTACATTTTGTTGCTGTTCTTCAGTTAGATGCTTCATGAGTGGACACTTTTCAACATTCTTTTGCTTCTTCTTTTTTTGTTCTTTAGGACTGACATCTTCAACAACAATTGGTTTTTCTGCAGCAATTTCTTCACTATCTTGTTTGATATTTTTAGATTTTAAACCGTCTTCGGTTTCTATAATGCAACCTTGAGTTTCCATCACATCAAAACATGGAAAGTTAACATGACTATTTATGTGCATCATACCAACTATCTTTATTTTATTCGTACCTTTTTCAGCTTCACTTTTTTCTTTGAAATCGTTTTTTTCTCCACATTACGCTCTTCAAAAATTTTCAGCTTTTGAAGTTTCATTTCAAGATTGTGGAGTCTTTGTTCAGCCAGTTGTCTTGAATGTTGTTCCTCAATCAGTTGTTTTGCCATACTTTTCATCTCAGCAGATAAAAAGTTCACTTTCCTCTCTAACTCTTTTATGCTACTAGAGCAGTCCGTAGCATATTTGTCATTTTCCAACCCAGTATATATTTTTTTTGAAAAAAGTCTTTTTCCTCTTTAGTTACATTTGAAAATTTCTTTAAAATCTGCATGGAAGGTATTTGAAATTAAATTTGGACATGTAATATCATTGAATTATTATGAAGTTAGAAATCAGAAATTATTAAAAATATACAGGTAAGAAAATTTCAGACACTTGATAAATGGATACAACATGTAAGCACATTCATATGGGAAGAAGAGAAGACCAGGAAAATCTATAATACACACACAATAGTCATTACGTATAAATATAGATATGTAATTAACTAACCTACAAACTACATAAATTTAGAACACTATCCCTATTAAATAACACACATATAAACATATGTACTCATATAATTTTGTTTATCAACAAATATATATAGTTCATTATGTACTTAAATCATTTTCTGTAAAAACATATATGCTTTTATCTTTTTTAACTAGGGTTTAATTTAGTTGTATATTTTATGTAATAAATTTAAAATATGAGTAAATCAAGAAAAATGTTTAATATGTATAACTATATATCAAATATAAGTACGACCTAACTTGTTATTAAATCGTTTACATTAACAGATAAATGTTTTTATCTTTTAAGCTTTTAAGTTTGGCAGAAATTGAATGTGGGGTGTTCGTGGTGATTTTCTGGTGGTTTGGTAGTGATGCTAAATTAATTATGAACTGTGGAGTTGGGCAGAAACTGAATTGTACTTTAATCATTATGTACTTATGTATATGATTTTGTATATCAAGAAATATATATAAAAGTAGCATACCTTATCATTGTCTATTTCGTCGAGGTCCAAATCTTTTAATTTTGACAAGTCCCATTTTCTCATCCTCGGCATTTTGCTTTCCAAATTTCCTTTTTCATCGATGATTTGCATTCTTTCACAAAACCAATACTGCCAAGAAGACCATACAAATAAGCATTAACATTTAACATTTTTGTAAAAAGCATTAGTATAAATATATTTATATTTACTTAAAGTTTTTAAATCATACCAGTAAGTCCATAGTACATCCAGGTGTGCTTCTTGGATTAGCATAGTATTTTTCAACATTTTTCATGACATTTTCGCATATTGCTTTCGGCCAAGAGATTGAGTTCAATTTTCTTAAGTTTAACAGCTTTGATAAGAAGCCCCACTGCATGTAGTTCTGATTGTTAGGAAATAAAAAAGTAATAATCAACAAGAGCAACAACAATTTGACTAAATCTTCATTCCCGTTTTCTTCCTCTATCATTTTTTTCAACCTTCTTGTGACTGTCTTCTGGCTAATTATGTCATTTTCTTTGAAATTTGTAGTCAGAAACTCTGAAAAACTTTCCATTGCTGTGGCCTTATTTGAAGTTGGTATCGGAAACAAGTCCTCTCCAGATAAATGCATTCCAAATATAAGGCTAACTTCTTCAGGTGTGATTTTCAGCAGTTTCCAATTTTGAAAGCTTTTTCTTTAATACTGAAAGAAGTAATTATTTGGTCTAAATTTGAAGCGCTTTTCCGTATGTTTTGCCATTCTATTCCATTGGTGAGAAACATATTAAAAAAGTTTTTGAATGGCGTTCTGTTGATATAACTTTTTGCTTCAGAAGATAGAATGTTTTTTTCCTTAACCGTCATCATAACTTTGTACACAACATCTAAATTACATTTGTATGTTCCACTGTACAGATGTTTTTTCTGTCTTTTCAGTATGTTTTGAATCTCATATTTGTCAACGTCATTTGACTCATCTGTTTCAATATTTATTTCTTCAAAATCATAATTTGCTTCAATTAGTTTTTCTAAAATTGTTCCCTCGTCATCTGAGTTTGTTAGATGTTCTTTTTCAGACATTTCTGAGATTTGCTGTGTTGGTTCAGCTTCATCCTACATTCATGAAAATAATATCATTAATTGGAATTCTACATTTATTTCTGCATATTCATGAAGATAATATCATTTTGCTCAAGAATCATAATGCATATAAATCAAAGCAATATTATCAAAAAATATTGTACTGCACAATAGTATGTATAAAAAGATAATATGGTTTACCTTTTAAATTATTTTGTATTTTCTTGGGATTACGATATTTTTTGTCAATGAAGAATTGTGAAGTAGTTTGTATACAGTAGTGTTAATAATGTAGAAGCTAGTGAATAGAATGCTAAAAATATGGTCCATAAAAAAATAGCTGCAAATTCAGTGGTGCCCTTAAACCCTATTGATTATAGAGGGATTTACATTTCCAATAAGCTTTGACAGTTAATGTATATAACAAATAAGTAACTATAAAAAGATATATATATATATATATTTACATTTCCAATAAACCTTTTTGTTGAGTAACTATGTAGTACCGATGGCTATTTTTTTATTCTTTTCAAAGTATAGAAAGATAATCTGCTTTATCTTTTTTAGTTTTTCAAGTAATGGTCATTTAGAAATCTGAAAACTTAAAGGGAATGAAACACAAAATAGCCATCAGAATATTATGTATAAAAAAGATAAATGATTTTATCTTTTTAAACAGAGCATTAGAAACAAATTAGCCATTACAAATTGGTGATCAGTTATTAAAATTTCATCATCACAATACCCTTGAAGTAATAACAGGTACAATATGTATGAATGCAGTGCACAATGTAGACTCATATGGTCAGAGAATCAAGCTACAACATGAATGAATAGTCAGATTCAAAAGTGACAGTGCAAACAAGTGCACATCATACACATAAAAAAATGCAACATGAAAACAACTCAAGATCAATGCAAATGAAGCAACCAAACTTGACTGAAGTGTTCAAACATTACATATATACATGTGTGAAACATCAAGTGAATATGCAACATCATACACATTAAAACCAGAGTCCAATGCAGACATGTCGACAAGACGAGAATGCAAGTGTAGACAAACTACATGATCACTGACTACATATAAAGCAACAACTGAAGTCAGCGCACATCAATCCAATATAAACTAATTGAAGTGAATGCACAAACATATACACACACACACACACATATGTATATACACATGTATACATACATGTAGTGACAGCATAGCAGACTAATAAAGGTAAACAATGCAAGCTCGAAAAATTTAGCTATTTTTATTATTTAAAATATGGAATCTAGATTCCAATTTAATATGTATATACAAATTGAAGAGTACAACTAAATATTATAGGAAACATAAGTAGAAAAACAGTTACCAATGGAGTTGAAGATAATGATGTTCTCTGGCTGTGTTCGTTGCAGAAAGGACTAGATATAGGTCGTATGTTTATGCATTGATTTTCACCTTCATTTATGAATATGCAAGTAGTTTTTCGAATGAATAACTTTGATTTAGAAGACCTTGTGTTCATCTTTACCCTGCATAAAAATTGTCATATATAATGAAATGTTAGAAAGAGAGAAGAATAATTTTTTTGTACTTAAAAGTTGATTAAGTATGTTTATTTCGCATAAATCCTTCAGGACAACTGCAATTGACTTAAATTCAGTATTTATTATTTTATATGTAGTAGCTGATATAAAAATTTATATAGGATATATTTTGTATTTTAATGTTTAAGATAAAAAGATAAATGCTTTTATCTTTTCCAACTAGAGTTTTAATTAGTTGTATATTGTTTCTAATAAATTTAAATCATGATAAAAACAAAATCTTATCTAATAAGTAATTGTAATTATCAAACACAACTAGGGTTTAGCATGTTGTCTAAATATTTTACATTAATAGATAGATACGTTTATCTTTTTTAACAGCTAAACAATAACTTGTTCAGTTTAACACCTAAGGTTTATATCATCTACCATTGAATATTAAGGTATGCTTAATTAAACAAATGTCAATTATGTTAAATTATAATAAGAACTAAAATACCTTAAATCTATTATAAGAGTTATTATTAACATCGTTAAGAATGAATATTTAACTACGATTTATCATCTAACTAAAACATTTACATCAAAATAAAATATAGCTTACTTGTTCCGCATTTAAGTTTAAGGTGATTGCAAAAATTGCTCGATGAAAGTATTTTAGATTAAGCAGAAATCAATGAGTATAAATCGATGATGCTGAAGCAGAAATATTGGAAAGAGAAAATGGAATGGAAGAAGGACATAAAGTAACGTGTTTAAAATTTTGTCCTACAAACTAATTATTTTAAAGTTGTGTGCTACAAACTTATTGTTTGATGAAAGAAGGACCTTGCGGTAAAATTTCCCTATTGTAAAGGGGAATCGTATATAGTTCATTATCTAATTAAATCGTTTTGTATAAAAACATAAATGCTTTTATCTTTTTTAAGTAGGGTGTAAATTTGTTGTATATCTTTTGTAATAACTTTTAAATCATGAAAAAATGGCAAACATGTATAACATATACTAGTCACTATTTAAGATAACTAAGGCTTAAGTTGATTTGAACCAATTATAGTAAAAGATAAATATGTTTATCTTTCGTAGCTGTTGAACATAGGAACATTACAACATAACCGTGTTTACACAATACATACAATTTTTGAAGTACTGAAGTTAAAATTACGTTAAAGCAACTCAAAGATAAACAAACATGTTAAATCCATTACATTCTTGTTTTAAATCATTTAGATTAAAGATAAACAGATTTATATTTTTAAGCTGTTGAATATGAACAGTTTTAGATCACATTAAATCATTACAAAAACAACAAACACCTTACATGCATTACAAAAACTGTTATATATAAACACAATCAATAGAACTTTTTTCTTACTTGTCAAACACAAGCAAAAACAACTCATAAATAGCAAAGAAAATCAATCAGTGAATGACTACTTACTTCAGCTAACAAAAACAATCGATATATAGCAAAAAAACAATCGATGAACAACAAACATCAAAGATAAACAAGTATTTACTTGTTCAGCAACTAGTGAATAGAAATCGCATCTTAGTTTCTTCAGCTGAAGAAAATTGAATCAATCGATATATAGCAAACATCAGAAATAAACAACTACTTACTTGTTCAGTTGAGAAAAGTTAGGCGGTACGATTTCTTCAGCCAATCGATAATCCAACTGAGGCGATTTTGTTTCTAAGCCCTACTTTTGTTTTTCATTCGGAGGTTTGGCGGCAGATGTGGATTAGTGAGAAGTAGTGGGTTTATTTTCGACCCGTGTCCTGGAAACTAATTTTTTTGAACACGCGTCCTAGAAAATAATTAGTTGATAGTAATAGGCCCTTATGGTGAAATTCCCCCTTTATTAAATACTATTAACATTCAAACAAATTAAAAAAAATTAATAGTTAATATTTCATAAATATTAATTAATTTAATTTATTTACAACGATTATAATTAATTAAATTATTGGTTTTCAGAGTATTCATCATTACAATTGTGCGACTCAAAGGTATAAATTCAGTCAATGAGTAATATCGTATAATTTGAATATTAACGTTCAACTATCACCTTAGCTAGTGGTGTGACATATTGGCTGAATTTGTTGCTTACACATTTATCCGGTAAAGTTCAATTTTACTATTATAAGCGACATCTAGTAGTAATGATTATTTACACCAATTCTCTTTGTCTAAACTATATCACATTATGACTTACGGATCATCCACATTCAACTTAATTAGTACAAACACAAAATCTTTGGTTCAATATAACAATTATTATTAATCGTACTGCTCTGGTTAGAGACTTTGACTTCAAGTTGAGTATAGTTGACCGTGATGCTAACTCCATATAACCGAGTAGACGAATTCTCCATTGAATAATGTTTCACTTCCAATGCTTCAGTCCTAACCCAGCTACAGTCATTCGATGGGTACCATGCTACGATTTAAATATAATTAAAGTGGAGTGTCCATAATGAAGTTCAATAGTGTTTTCAAATCAAGAGAATTGTGTAATATTATCACTTTGAGATTCTATGTTTGACAATAGTTATATTAACCATAAAAACTCTCAAGTGAGTCATTCTAAGTTACCTAATAACCATCAGTACGTAATCCCTTGGTGCTCCCTAGTAGCCATGAGTAAAATATTGTCCAACATTTGGAGAGCATTATAGACTCTAGTCTCAACGGATGAATCGATACCCTTTCTTGGAACATCGTGACTAGGAATGTCCAAAATAATATGTTATTTCTAATATGATGTATTTATCATGATTACAATACATTGTTACCACTATCACATAATATATCATTTAAGGATTTTCTATTTAATATATTTAAATTAAATAATTAATTAACAAATTACAATATGGTAAGTATATAACAAAAATAAAAATCGCCTTTTATTATGAACAAGATTGGCTATCAAGTTAGATATGTGTAACAGATGCATGATTTCCCTGTAATAACCTGCACTTTCCGACACACCAATCCAAAGCTCAATGTGGTTTTCGACCTTGTGTCATGCCAAAAAATATGAGCTGTTGAGATTTTAAACAATATAGAGCATAACTATAAGGGTAAGTTTTAAGACATTCTACACTTTCAGACCGTAAGGAAGGAATTAAAATATAGTGAATATTAGGCTCGGGTCCTTAAAATCAAACTTAATACACGAAAACTCCTCCTCAAAAAAGATTGTAAATTAGGTCCTTAGAATTAAGTTACTGAATAATTACATACATTTATGCAATTATTCAGTGAATAATTGCGGACATTCATGCAATTATATCCAAAAATTGCATAAATATATGCAATTATTTGGTGAATAATTACGAATAAGTCCGCAATTTTTTTGGTGAATAATTACAAAAATTTCCGCAACTTTTTGGTGAATAATTGCGGAAATTTTTGCAATTTTTCAGTGAATAATTGCGAAATTGTCTGCAATTTTTGGATATAGTTGCATAAATGTCTGTAATTATTCAGTAACTTAATTCTAAGGACCTAATTTACATACTTATTTTGGCAAGGATGTTTGGTGTATTTTGAAACTTATTAGGGACTTTAGCCAAACTGTACCTAAAATATAAGTACACAAAATAGACATCTCAGAAAAATAGTCTCCAAAATACTTGTTTTACATATACATTGTTTTTGAAGTACAATATAAGCTTTACAAACATTTAATACAATAAGTGACTACAAGAGGAAGAATGAATATATGAGAACTCTAACGTGAAACTCTTTTCTCTACGTACTATGCCCAATCAACTGCTAACCTGTCATCTTGTGGTGGGGAAAAATAGAAAGGAGGGAGTGGGTCAAACAATTGTCTGGTGAATGAGCACAAGTTTAATATGTGATGATCATGTGCAGTTAACTTCAAAACTACTCTAAATGACATAGGGTGTACTATAAGTGTTTGACCTTTACCTGACCACGCGTCAGAATCGTGCGCATAAGAACCCTATTAGGACCTGGCTCACTCACTTGGTATCTCCGTAAGTGCTATGCGCCACCACGATGGAATATCACCCTAGTGTCTATGTGATACATTGTCCTAGCTAGCTCTTTATAGGGGATTTACAACCCTAAAATCTCTCGATAGGGGATATGTGGCCCTACCATTTCTTTATAAGAGTTTTACGGCCCTACACTTCTCTTGATAGGGGATTTACGGCCCTACCAATCCTAGTATGTTTACTTAGCTCAGAAATAAGCTCAAACAATCTATTTTCCATTTATATAATCTTTTATGAAATTATATAAATTTTATTATAAATCCAAGCCTCAGGACGAGGTTTAAATTTTGCATTCTTCACATCTAACGTCGACCGCTTAGCCTGTATGGTCGACTGCTACCAGTCTACCGCTGGGAGTTCTAGGTCATACTCTAAAATTTGGGGTTTTTTTTCCATATTTTTAACTGTCATTTTAGTTTGTTTAATTCCGTTAATTAGCATTTGTCCTTTGCAGCGATTACACTTAACACATAATTATAATGACCATTCAATATTCCATAAATTTCATAGATTTGTACAATTTAAATTTAAATTATTTAATCTAGGATTTACAATTAAATAATAAAAGGTATGTTAACATCAGATATGCCAAATTACAGTGATTTCAACACTACCCTAAATTATGGATTTCAAATTAGAGTTTTGCAATATAATCATAAAATAGGTGTATAAATCAATACCCATGCTAACCATTTACTGTAATTTCTAATCTAAGATTTTAGATAGGGTTTCACAATTTAATTAATAGAAAAGAGTGTACTAGCATCAAGTCACGTTGATCAAATTATAGATTTTAAGTCTAATCTAGTTCACAGAATCCAATTTAATAATTAAAGAGATGTGATAGCATTCAACCTCATATTTATCCATTTATTGTTACTTCAATTTCAATTTACTAACAACCTAAATCAAATAGGATAGATCAAATTTAAATATAAATAATCACCTAACTAGATTTGTTCTCACTCACCTTTTGGCCTAATCTCTTAAATCCTGAGAAGTTGGCCTTAATGATATCTCCTTCCATAGATCATCTTAGTTTCCCCTTTGATTACTTGGTCTTACCTCTTAGATTGATTAGGGTTTGATTTTGATTTTTTGGTTTTAAGGAAATTAGGGTTTTGAGAAGAAAATTTGACAGAGTTTAGTTACCGTACGTTCAACAAAAGAATTAGGATTTGGTTTACCAACTTATTTATAGGGTTAAGTTAATGCTTAGGACTATTGGATCAACTTCAGCTATCATCTTAACCACTCGTCAAGTACTTTAGATGTAAGCAATCAATCTGGTCCATTGAAACACGTCACTATAGGTTGAAAATCTCACGATTTACCCCGTATCGGGTCGACTGCTTATAACCATGGGTCGATCGCTGCTAATCGACCTAGGTTATACTTGGGTTGACCTAAGCTATTTAAAATTTTAAATTTAATTTTAAATTCCAATTTTCATTTTTACGCTATTAACTCTCTCATACTAACTCGGATTTCGACAGTTATATATGAAAATCGCCTATAAAATTGCTACGAACACGATGGTGCAAGTTTCTTAGCCAAATTCAGACGTTTGTAAAAATATTGTTTTTAAGTTCTTATTTTACTTTAATTAAATTCTCCTATTAAATTCGTTAACTTTCGGGGTATTGCATGCCCCTAGGACATATCCCTAACTCTGTCAATCTCTTATTTGACTCGGATTCAATTATGGAATCTTATTCCAACTCATTCGATCGGTTTTCTCAAAAACTAATCGGATTAATCCCTTAGTGAACAGGTATTCTATATTATTTTAGTTATCTACTATGTCAATTAACTCTCTCTGATGCTAATAAACTGCCTTTATCATGTGGAACCTTTGGAGTATGTTTTTCAACTTTTAGTGAGTTTTAGGTTCTTTTACGAATTGTATCGCAACATTGTTATCATATAACAATATTATGAGATTCTCAACATTTGGAATCATCCAAGCTTATTTACAAATTTATGCATTTATTTATACTTCTTTTATTATTGCGCTATTCAAGGCGATGTACATAGTCTTTGATCGAATCAGCCACTACTTTATTATTTGGGACATTTCCAACTTAAAGTCCTTAACTTAAGATTAAACATGAATTTAGGATTGACATACTATACTCGATATCACTTATGAAGATCGAGTCTGCACACTCCTTCATAAGTAGTTCGTTGCTTCTGTAGACAATTATCTAGTATTTCGTAAATGCTCGAGAATACTCTCAATTTTCATAATCTTAATTCAAATTTGTTACTTGCTCTACGTATCAAATACATAAGCGAAATACTAGAGACACTTTTGCAGCCGATGGATTATATCCCCTTTGGGTACATCTACTAAAATTATATTTTAATAATGTACACATAACCCATTCCGAATTTGCACATCATGCCATACAGCAGAGTCAATACTCTTAACGCTTGTTGGCAGTTAAGCAATTTTTTTCTCGACATCGATAAGAAAGTCATAGTTTCTCTTTAGCCTGCGAGAGTTCTTATTAGATATTCTAATTAGTTGTGTCCATTTAGGCTTGGTTAATTTCATTTCATCCTTTGTAATTAGTTTTATCTTTAAATCATATCCAAATCCATTTTACTACCAATAATTTTGAAAAGAAATCCTTTTTTCGTGAAGTTGGTGTTTCTTGAAATAATAATTATTTCTTAGTGCAATCCAGAATAGGTATTCATAAACGTTTTATGAATTGCCTATATATATATATATAAATTGATCAAACAATATTGATCGGTCCCAAACTCATTTAGGATGGTCCACACAAGATCCCTTGCGAATAAGCATTACATGTAGTCTCTCAACACACACAACCTATCAACTCCTTGACCTAGAATATATAGGGGTTTTTGTCAATTCTTATCTTGTGTGATCTTATAAACTTTGCTTTAGATGAAATTAATTTTAACCTTATGTACTTACTCTAAAGTATATGATCTTACATAAACTAGTTAACTCAATTTCACTCATCACTAATCGTGCTTTGTCCAACAAAGTTCAATTACTCCTTACCGATACATCATTATGTATCATAAGGAGGAGTGACTATGAGATCGATTCTTATTCATTTTTAGGTACATTTGAAACTCCTTTCCAATGCACTCACTTATTCAATCTAATCGTATCATTTTATTTTATTTTGCACCTCATGTTATTTACTTTTGTTTATATTCTATGAAATTATCATAGACATACTATATATATACATAAAATACACATGCTTACTTAATGACAATTTATTTGTAAATTAAACGAAGTATGTGGAACCGTTATTATATCATTAGACTTTACTACATAAATCTTTATGTATCAATCTGAAGAGTTCACCAAATTTAATGTTGATCCCGTTAAGTTGGTGCTTTTTCCTTAATTTCAGAATAATTGTAAAAATGTAGATACTTGAAACACCCCCATAAATTAATAAGTAATTAATTAAGTAATTAGTTTGAAGTTAAGAAAGTGAGATAATGCAAAAAGTGGAAAATATGCATGGAACATTTTATTTATGCATTATGCTTTGATGAATCAAGTGACACTAGAAAAATCCTAATTGAAAATCTAAATTAGTAAGAATTAAATGCAATCATTAGGACTAACAAATTACAAGAAAATGGGATAGTAGATCGACAGCCCAAATTATCCTTTTAAAGAAAGGATAACCACCTCTTTCTTTCCATTTTCTTTTACATTCAAAACTTAAAACAAAAGCTTGAGCTCAATGGTGCTTGCAACTTAAATTGGAAGTAGAAAAAGGAAAATATTAATGCTAAGAAAACTAGAGACTTCATCAACTAAAAGTATAGATGAGTAATATATTCCCTATTCTTTTCTTTCTTGTAATACTTACGACCGTATAATAATTTTGTCATTCCTTTGCTTTTGTTTGATTAATTGGCATTTGGTATTAAATAGGAGGATAAGAATATCATGTTTGAAAACGGTTTTGATGGGTAGAATTTATCCTTGAGTAGATAAATCGTTATAACTTAATTAGATCCGTATATGCAAAAAATTCATTAATTATGAGGAATACCATGCATGATAATTCTTACTACTGGAAACTAGGAACAAATGAGGTAGTTTCCAAAGGAAAATTAGGTCTAGCCGAAGGGTTATATTAGGGAACCAAAGGGTAAATAGGTGATAACTGGAAGGTTATTTAATTAAGGAGTCTAATTAATTATTGGTTTATAGACCAGATTCACAATTATGTCGAACATGTCAGTAAAATGCATAAATCAGTAATAACAGATTAAGTCAAACAGATCAGAAGTCGACATATGTAAAGCTAGTGTCAAATATGTAGTGGGTAGTTCCCAACATGTACCAAAGGACAATGGCGATGGATAAATAAACTGTAACTCTAGGAGTAAGAACCTTAAGTATGAAGGCTAAGGCTGGATAAACCGAAGTAGCTAGTCGAGGGCCAAAGGCTGTCGACATTAAGTAGGAATCATGGGAACTGGAAGAGATTTTGGAAACTTAAAGAGTTAATTTCATAAATCACCAAAACTAAACTATAATCGGCTTCTCTAGGCGAGACCAAGAATATTAATTGTCGAGAGTAAGGTAACTCTCGAAAGAAGTTATAAACCAGAACTAGTTACTTCGAAAGACAATAAAGCATGACAAGGCTTGAGGTGGCCGAGCTCGGAACCTGAGACACTGATAACAATATGACAATCAATATTAATAATCAGAAGACGATTAACCAAAATGTTAGCTTAATGAATAGCTAAGTGAAAAGCCTAATGGTGAATGGTTGGGTAGTTGATTCAGTAGTTGATATAGGGCCTTTGCGGAAATCAAAGAAACCGAAAGCGAAGGAGTAAGGCCTGTATGGTATTCGAAACTAAAAGCGAACAAGTAAGGCATGTGTGTCATCCAAAACTAAAAGCGAAGGAGTAAGGCCTATGTGGCATCTGAAGTATGAAAGCAATTGATGTCAGGCTAATAGTGGCAACCAAGGGAACGCTGGATGATGTAAGGCCAGAGGTGGTTGTTTAGAAACCAAAAGCAAAGGTGTAAGGCTTGAGTGGCAACCAAAGTGGAAAGTGAAAGGTATGAGGCCTATGTAGCAACCTAAGTATGAAAGCGTTGGTGTAAGGCCTAAGTGGAGACTAAGAACAACAAGGCATAAGACCTTAGTAGTAGTCGAGTAACAATGTAATTAATGTATATATTTATAAGGCCTTGGTGGCAGCCGAACTGTGGTGCTTTAGTGGTGTGTATATGTGTATACCGCAAAATTATATAAAGCCTTTGGAGTAGACAAAGGTATGGTATTACGGTATAATGGAATAAGTAGTTCTCTATGACATAAACCGAGGGGATGCTCTCGATTACCATATCTTAGTAGTGTAGACACTTGGTATTAATCTTACAATTTAAACTCGTCATACGTTATAATAAATTATTTCTTTGGAAAGCAAGTGGAAAGCTTATTCCGCATGTTGGCGGCATGGTCTCACTATCTTGTATGCTTTGGGATAATATGTTATTCACATCAGACTTTATGTTTGACCCACATTTTTATTCTTGTTTTCCCTATATACTTATGAGTACTCATTCAGTAGGCTTAGTTTATTGGTTTAGGCTGGCTGCTTTTTGGTACAGTCGAATAATGCAAGCCGAAGATGAAGTAGGAGGCTTGAGTGTTACATTTACTTATTTCCTCTATATCTAGTGTTAGTGTCCACCTTGTCATATGTTTGACATAAATAACTATACATGCTATAGTTTTGACCCCGTGTGCGCATGACTTTGGGTTGTTAAAATAATTGTTAAACTAATCTGTAAGGACGTGTTTCATTCTGTATATCTGTTCTGTTCACTTAAGACTATATATTATAAATGGTCTCATCTCCATCGTTGAAAGATAATTTCAAGGTGACTACAACATATTGGGGTTTCAACTTTGGGTTTCAAGATGAGTGATGTCATAATACTTTTGTGTTATGCAGCTAGTGCAACAAATACCATTATTCTAATCGATTTATTTCATAACGAATGTTCAAAATATTGATAAAAATAAGACTATATTCATTTTTTTTCAATACTGATAATAATAATTATTTATAAATAATATTTGGTATATTTATAAAAACAGTTTTTTCGTATCTTAATTCATCTACTGTTAAGTATCATATGGCATGCTACCATTATTTCCGTCATTACTATAATAGCATATGAAATATGAAGTTCCATTCAACTACTTACTTTAGGCTATTTATTTCTTTTATTGTGACTAGTTTTCAATCGAGTGTTTTCGATCAACTATCTTAAACTCACAAAAAAGAGATTATAGAAAATAAATTTCTATATGTAAAAACACAACTGGAATAAAATCACAATCTCATACCATATTAAGTATCTTTTAGTATTTATACAATTCTCATTTCAGATATCCCTTCTTGAAGCAGAGGGATAGTGCACTCTCTTCATATCAAATATGCCTATCTTACATCTATTCTTAGACATTCGCTTTCCTTTCAAAAATGATCGACCCATTCAAAGGAGATCCTTGTTGTAATCAATCGTATTGACTACATAATTTCGCATCATGGTTTATTTCCAATGAACTAATTTCATTAAAGTTTCGTACATTACGACTCACGACTATTCACCATATAACATTTATATTTAATCAAATATGGATCAAATATTCATATTCTTGTGTTGCTTAAGAATTCAAAACTCATTAAAGACAATGCAAAGTCTCGGAGAAATAAACACTTAATTGACAAAGTTACGAATATATTTAGTAATGTATAGTTAGGCTCTTGCATGGGTCTTGAATCAACAACATGCCAAAGGATTTAAGGTAAGTATATTATATATATTTCTTTATAAATCTTCAATTTAGTTAATTTGTATATCTTAACTGACAAATATTTTATTAGTTGCACAAATTTATCGATGTAGATTATTTTAATTTCATATAGCAATGTTCTTATAATATTAGAAACATTAAATATTACCATTTCATTTTTCTAATAAGGCTTCCACTAGTTATATTTCTCTAAAACCTAAGAGAAAACATAGAAATCCTCTGATTTCTCTAGTGGGTGTTAACACTTGCTTACCGCTGGATTCTTACCTAAAGGAAAAGCTCAACAAATCATAGGCCCGCAACCGATGGATTACACCTTATTGGTTGTATAATATACAACTTTTAATTCATGGTCTTTGTCCTAATCTCATCTCAACCTTGAGGAAAGCTCAAATCAAGTAAGATTATTCACTCTACCTACCATTTCACGACAGTCTAAGTATAATGCAATACTTTGAGGAAATCACAACATATACCTACATGCGTCTTACCTTATCTAGTCAATATGTTGATAGTACCACACAAAACATCTCTAGCTTGATGAAAACTCAACAACTAAAGAGTATACCTATTAATATATAAATGGTAGATGACAACTTATATATTAGAGATTCATAAGGTTTAATATATACACATTGAGTGATATCGGTTTAAAAAATAATGTATTTCTTATTAAATTCCCTCACGATTCAAGTGTTGGACACATCTGAAATCATGGTATACATAACATACGTATGTAATTATTTCAAAAGCCTAAGTTAGGTTTACCGTTCCACTTATATTATGCATCTATATTATATAAGTTTACTTTATTTATAATCTTTTATAATTTTAATTAACTTATATAATGCCTTTATGTAAACTATTAATTAAATCTTATTTAATTAATTTTAATTCTTATTAATTAAATCATATTTAATTATTTTAATTTATTTTTATATAAAATTTTATAGTACTCATCTTAAATTATTTAAGATAGCCAATTAACTATAACGTTTATAGTTTGTTTATGTGTACATATCATTATATGTATCCATTTTTAATTAATTTTACTTAATAAATTTTATTTAATTAAAAAATTTAATTACATATCTTAATTAATTTGAAATT
Source organism: Allium fistulosum (assembly GCA_030737815.1). Taxonomy (NCBI): domain Eukaryota; kingdom Viridiplantae; phylum Streptophyta; class Magnoliopsida; order Asparagales; family Amaryllidaceae; genus Allium; species Allium fistulosum. The sequence continues at coordinate 180,114,478 of CM060903.1, forward strand.
TTAATATAATTTATTATAAACAATTTTAAGATAAATAAATAATCACAATTTTTATACACATATATCGATATATATGTTTTAATCAATTAAATTTTAATTAATTATTTTATTTAATTAATTAGAGCAATTAAATTTAAATTTTCAAAATAAATTATTTAATTTCTTGAAATAATTTTGAAATTTTTGAGTGCATTTTATAACTTTTATAAAATTTTACTTTTATACTTGACTTAACATCTAAATTTTAAATATCCTTTAAAGTTTCAAATAGATTTTAAAAATTAACACAAGGTCCATAATCAATTCGACCCATTATGTTGGGGATATTGGGCTTACTACATCATTCGGCCTGGGCTAGTAGTTGGCTAGGGTAGGTGTAACGACCTAGAATTTTGAACAAATTAAATTGAGAATATTTAATTTATTTTAAATATTTGAACGATAATTTAATTTGTATCCCGAATATAATTTTGAAAACGGGCGATTAAATTATAAAATTTAATCTATTGAACTGGATGAAAAAAAATTTGAATCTTCAATTTAAAGTTGAAGAAAAATATTTCGAAAGCTTTTAAAATTCGTATTGATAATTCTGAAGATAACAGAAGCTTCAGAATCCAATTTCGAATTAATTTGATCAGTTTTGAAATTTATATCGTTTAATCGATATTTAAAAATAGTCATTTTTCAAACAGTCTCGGAATTCGACGAAACCAGTTCCATTGGATCTGGAATATTGTATTATTGTCGGATTTCAATTTTCGTATTTTTCGGAGTTGTTATGGGAGAATACGACGTGTAAACGCATCAAAATTTATTCGAATTCGAATTTATATTTAAATTTAAATTATTAAACTTGGTCAAATGACAGCACGTCATCTCCTTCACCCACGCCTAAAATCGCGCAGAGATCACGAACAAAATCGTGCAGACCATACTCCATTCGATTTTAAAATCTCGTTCCCTCTCCTCAGTTAAAAACATTTCACAAAAGAAAATTTTCCTCTTCAGTTTAATTTAATGGCCGAAGCCCTTATTCATTCGAAAAAAATATAAACGAAATCATCTTCTAAACATCGTAGCCGAATTATCCTCCACGTTCGATGGCGCGAGGAGGGGGGGCACTCGCGTTCAGCTTCGACGAAGCTAGGTAGTCGCGGCATTCTAGGGCTTGGTATTTGGGGCGTCACATATCTGTAAGTGGCGCGCGTAGGGTTTTCGCGCACGTAGGAGAGTATCGCGATGGCGACAAGCAAGCGGTGGCATCGATGTGTGCGTGGTGGGATTCGCGACTAGATCTGGGGTTCGCGAACAGCGGCAAGTCGTAATCGGAGGCGCGCGTCTTGGCGATGGTCGCGAGATGGAAGGGGGAAGACTGGCAGTGTCGACTTCGATTCGTGGTGGCTCGCATTGACTCGAGTTGGAGCTCGGCAGTGATGGTGGTTCAAGGTGCGAATGGCGACGTGCTGGAGCTCATGATGATGGCCAAAGTTCTGGCCAATGGCGAGTCTCTGGTGCTAGGCAGTAAGGTGATTATCTTTTTATTTTTATTTTAACTGAATATATACATATGTTAGAAGGAATTTTATTTGAGAGTTTAGTAAATATATGTTGAAGAAATTATACAGTAAAGTAAATTACTGTTTTATATTTTTTTCCAGAAAAGAAAAAGGGAATTTTATAAATACATATGTTTAATTTATATGCATATAGAAAGAAAAAAAAAGAGAAAAGAAAAATAGAAATTATTTTATTTTTGGAAGATATAAGGATTTAAGTATAAATTTATATATCTGGCCTATTGTTCTTTTAAGAGAAAGTGTATTCAGTAAAATGAATTGTTAATATCAAAGTTATAGTTAATTTAATTTATCTATATGGAAATATATTTGTTCGAAAGAAATAAACAAAACCATTGGATAATTGAATTTACCAAATGATAATTTATTGTCAATTGATTCAAAAATTTATAAATTGTATAAATTATTATACCAGGTTAAAAATCGAGAAAACAAAACTGGAATGGAAATTGGGTTGCAAATAAAAGCTAAGGTGAGATTTTTCTCACTCAAATGAAGTTGGATTTTGATTGATATGATTGCTATTTGGATGTGATATTAGATATAGTAGGATATATCTATATATATGTAGCAATATATACATATTGGCATATGTATATATTGGATTGATTGATTTCCCGCCTCGTATAGCGGATGAGACCCTATTGCGCCGTTAGTAAGCGGATTTTTTATTTATAAAAACCCATATACCGCGATATTCCACCTCGAAGTGGAATTGGTATTGTGCTAACGTCTTTGGATGCAGGGAAACAGGTTGGAGGGATCCAACTGGACCCCTCACATTGATTGAATTTATTTCTATTGTGATATGAATCTGTGAATGATTATAGTGATGCTATTAATCATATTGATATCTGGAAATTGTTTGAAAGCTAAAATTTAGCTGAATGGATGTTTGACATCATTGGATTCCAAAGATAAACGAAATTGAATTTTTGAAATTCAAGTAGAAAATTTCTAAGTGAATCAATTTTTGAAATTGAAGAAATTTTGAAGAAAGGAATTTTTAAAGTATAAAAAGTAAATTTTTATAATCGTATTGAATAAATTCCAGAATAAAGTGAAAATGCTAAATAAATGGATTTCATAAAACAGTGATTATAAATTGAAGAATTTAATTTAAATTTGGATTTTTAAATAGATTGAAAGAAACGATTGAAATTTATTTCCTAAAAAGGAATTTATTAAAAGAAGATAAGCTGGAAATCCAACTAGAAATTTAAATTGGTAAATTAAAATAAATTGGGAAATCAATGTAAAATGATTTCAATTTGAAGAATCCATTTTAAAACAGAATATTGAAAAATTTGAGAAAAAAAATGAGGAATTTACTTAGTAGTGATAAATAAATTTTTAAATCAATATCGAAATTGATTTGGGATTGAAGTTTTTATAAATAGAAGTGAAATTTATAAAAGTTGTTTATAAATCCGAAATTACTTATTTGATAAGTAAAATTGTAGAAGTTGACAAAAAGAAGATTTATAAGTCGAGGGTGTTATAAAACAGAAATGGAATTTATAAGCGTTGTTTTATAAATTCAAAATCAATTGAATTTGATGAATTAAATACTGAAATGTGATTAGTGAAGTATATTCACGATTTTGGACAGTGAATATATTTTTAAGTAAAATGGATATGGTTTTGGGAAAGTGATATTTAAGATGAAGTTAATTGTTTTAACGATGTTTTAAAATGATTAAATATCAAAATCATAGATTTCAACATTCATTGTTGAAATAGACGTTTTCGAGAAATAAGGAAATGATGGACTATAACACTGTTGTTATAGTAAATGATTTCCGAAAGGAAATGTTTTTGTCTAGTATTGGGATTTATCTATCTATCTAAATTTCGAATCCCTATACTAGTGATTTTGAGTCGTCGTAACGATGTTTTACGTAACATTCGTTTTGACTCAAATTGATGTTGTTATAGAAAATAGTTTTCCTTAAAGAATGAAATATATACTTAATTTGATTTAAGTATATCGAAGGTTTTCCAAGTGTTGAAAATAAATGATTTGTGAAATACTTATTTTTAAATAAGTATGAAATTTCTTTTCCAAAATGAAATGAACGTTTTGAGAATTTATCTTTGTAAAGATAAATTGAAATTGAATATTGAAATCGATTTGAAAATCGTATATCTGTAGATATTTGAAAAATATAAATTCACTATGGAATTTATAAAAGGGAGACTGTTTAAAAATAAATATCGATTTATTTTAGAAGTGTGGAAATTTTATATCTAGTAAAGATATTTTTGAAGATAAATAATTTGGAAAATTATTTGGAATCTGATGATGTTGCGCATCTTTATTGATAGTTAAATAACCGACTATCAATAATTACCTTTAGATAGGTATTTGTTGTGAATTGGATGAATTTGAATGCCACACTTATTTTTGAATAAGCGCTCACTATTCGGGTTAGCCGGGAAAGGACCATGGGGTCGTATAACCCATTCCGAATATGTGATACGTCGTTATGAATTGCATTCGAAGACCGGTGTTGAAGACCGGATATTTTTGAAAACGAAAGGATTACCGTCGAGTTACTCTACATCGGCTGATCTCCGGTTTAGAGGTTTTTATCACCCTTAGTGACAGGAAATCCTGACGTGATTGAAAATTATCCGGAATTGCAAGGGCTTCGTGAGAAGTGCCTTCGGTTCTGTTCGATCCCGGAACAGACTTATATGGATTGTATGTCTGACGTTACAATTTGAGATATAAAGCTGATTTCTTTCAAATACATTTCTGTTGGTGGCGGAGAATTTATTCTCTTAGCTTAACACCCTTCTCTGAGACGTACGAGCTCAGAGGTTATGTAGTTGAAATTCATCAGCGATATATCCCAATTTGGTAACGTGACATACTGAGTGTTGCTGTGAAATGATCAGTGTTTGATCATTTGTGATATGATCATTTGTTTGATCTTATATCTTTGTGATCATAGGTTGATCATTTTGTTTGACCCGAAGCAGGGCTTTTTGAGAAAGCGTAGCTTTGTGGACGAGACTTCGTCGAGCCTCACACCCCGGAAATGGTCGAAACAGGAAGGATGCGGCAAGGTTCTAGGGAGTAGCGCCCCTTAGTGTATGTCATTCCTTCTGGATAGAGGTGGTATCATGGTATGGAGCCCAGATACTTAACCTATGTGGTTGCTGCATTATTATCTATGTGGTTTGTTGGAAATCGGGGATCCTCGGGAAGATCGGTTACGATCGGGGGATGGCATACGCATGTCAGTAGTTACCTATTTTTGCAGAGGTAACCCGGCCTTGTGTTGGCAGAGATCCGGTTAGGTTCTTGGGTCGTCTATTCCAGGGACGTACCCATCGTGGATAGGAAGTTCCTTAGCCTGACCATTTGTTGGAAATCCAAAGAAACAATACGACACTTGTACGGTTTTAGTTGTAGAACCTATCATTCACTTATGGTGGTCACCACTGTTTGGATGGTAGCTATAGTAGGCATAAGTGCGGAATGCCTATGCTGGCTAAGATTTATATTATACTTTCGAAATGTTTTCCACTATGCACTAATAATAATATCAAAAAGGATTTGATTTTTGCGTAGTAAGCATCTTTGACTATCATAAGAAGAAATCTCCTCCAAGTCTGCGTTTGCATTGTGTGTGTGGTGGGAGGTCTTATGGTAGTTTCATTTTCCAAAAGCATTGCGAATTGACTTTAAAATTTTTCTGTTGTTTATTTTAAAGATAAATAACTGTTTTACGATCTCACACCAGTCACCATGACTGACTCGGAGTTTATTGTTTCCCTTCTAAACTCTGGGTGCCCACCAATTTCCACACGGGCAGTCTAGAGTTTTGTTATCAGGATATTCTGGAGCTTTGGAAGCAAGCTGGATGGCGAGACGTAGTATTTGTATCTGATAGTATTTATTCCGCTGTGTATTCTGTATGAGGACAAGTTTATATAACTGTCCATTGTTGTATATTGACTCTGATGATTGATGTATGTATAAAATGATATAGTTCTTTGTTTTAAAAGACTAGTAATTATCTATTGTATATTGTTCCGCTGCGATGTGTAAGATTCTGATATTGTTTTCTGTTCTGATGTGTTTTCTGTTGTTCTTCTTCTTTCTTTCTTCTCTTTTTCTTCTATCTTCTTCTTCTTCTACTTTTTCTTTTTCTTAAAACCCTCACTATTGGAGTTTCCGGCACTCGATTGCTCGGCAGTCGATAAAGTGAGTATCGATGTCGAATTTTCGAAAGTCGAAAATTTCGGTAATGTGACAAAGTGGTATCAAAGCATATGGTTAAGCGACAACCCTGCTCTGTTGGGTGTTACTCATTAGAGATAGAGTCAGTAGTACTCTAGGATGAGTTGAGTGTAATAATAGATACGAGTGCGTATTTGTTAGTGAATATAAAAATTGTTTTATATTGTGTTTGCTTATCCGTTGAGATGTTTGTGAATTTTGGTCGGTATGTGGGACGCCATATTATCGATAGAGATTTCTAAACACTTAAACGAGGCAAGATGACACAGTATTGTTTTGAATGGGGTGAATGAAATAATTTTGCCCAAAACTATTTTTGTATAAAAAAGAAATCATTTTCTATGAATTATCATAGTATATGGATGCTTGGTTGTTAGGAAATAATAGCATTGACATATTATCATTGTTATATAGAAATTGAATAAGAAATAAAGTAATAACCAAAGATTTAAGAAGTAAAATTCATATACAAATGAAATTAAAGAATGTAAATTATAAATGTGAATTGTAATTTAAAACGGAATTCCAGAGAAGTTTTGGAAATGATTTGAAAGGAATTTGTAAATTTTGGAGATTTGAAAAGTTTAAATCTTTTTGATTTGAAAATGGATTTCAAAGGATTTGAAAAGTATTTTGGGAGAGATGAAAAGCTCTAAACTCTTTTCGGTCGCTGGAAAATAACTTCGATGATGACCGCGGTATCATTGGTGTTCATTTTCGGGTTTCCAAAAGAGAAATTGCTGCCAAATTGTTTTAAATGAAAGTGTTTGGAAAATTTGGGTTTTTGTTTTGGGAATTCAAAGGATAATTTGAATTGTTTTCAAAATGTTTTTTGAAATGTTAGTAAGACTCTGGAATACCATCTTTATGAAATATTATCAAGTTGATAACTTATACAAATTGAATCTTGATAGAATAAATTTAACTTAAAGAATGAAGTTAAAATTAAAAAAAAGTATAAGTGAATAAATTTTGAATGAAAGTAAGATAAAATGTTGAAATTCATTTCGAATTTGTAAGTAAGTAAGACTGAATTGAATTTAGATTTGTGAAAAATAAAGTGAAGTATTAAAAAGAAAATTAGTAAGTGAAGCTAATTAAATATGGACCAAATGGATAAGGTTTGAACGAATTAAATTTAAAATGAATTGAAATCTAGTTGAAATGTAAAATTGAAGATAATGGATATAACTTCAATAGTGAAGTAAAAATATATAAGTAGTATATATTGAAAACTTTGTAATTGAATTTGCAAAATGATTTGAATGTGTAACTAGATATTATGGCTAGTAGGACATACAGGTGTTATAAAAGGAATTGGAATTTTGATTTCGAAGATAATTTGAATTGCTCGAAAAAGGTATGTATTTAAATTTGAATATGAGATTTGATGACTTATTTTTCTAGCCGCTTGGCTTTTTCTTTTTCTTTTTGAAATCTGAGAGTCCGTAGGGACGTTTTGTAGTCGTGCCGTATTAGCCGCGCAAAGGAGACGCTGGCGAAATTTTTTGAAAATTTCGAGTGTTAGAAAATTTTTGAGAAATTTTGACAGTTAAAATTTGAATTTAAACTCAAATTTGAATTTTGAAGTAAACAACGATATTTGAAAACTATAGAAGGTTTAGAAATTTAGTTGAACTAATAACGAATCTTTAGTAGAAAGATTTTTTTTGAAAATTGATAAAACTATTTGGATGTTGAAAAATAGTAGACGAGTTAAGGGCCACTTTTCCTAACTTGTAATTTCGAGGACGAAATTCTTTTAAGGAGGGAAGTCTGTAACGACCCAGAATTTTGAACAAATTAAATTGAGAATATTTAATTTATTTTAAATATTTGAACGATAATTTAATTTGTATCCCGAATATAATTTTGAAAACGGGCGATTAAATTATAAAATTTAATCTATTGAACTGGATGGAAAAAAAATTGAATCTTCAATTTAAAGTTGAAGAAAAATATTTCGAAAGCTTTTAAAATTCGTATTGATAATTCTGAAGATAACAGAAGCTTCAGAATCCAATTTCGAATTAATTTGATCAGTTTTGAAATTTATATCGTTTAACCGATATTTAAAAATAGTCATTTTTCAAACAGTCTCGGAATTCGACGAAACTAGTTCCATTGGATCTGGAATATTGTATTATTGTCGGATTTCAATTTTCGTATTTTTCGGAGTTGTTATGGGAGAATACGACGTGTAAACGCATCAAAATTTATTCGAATTCGAATTTATATTTAAATTTAAATTATTAAACTTGGTCAAATGACAACACGTCATCTCCTTCACCCACGCCTAAAATCGCGCAGAGATCACGAACAAAATCGTGCAGACCATACTCCATTCGATTTTAAAATCTCGTTCCCTCTCCTCAGTTAAAAACATTTCACAAAAGAAAATTTTCCTCTTCAATTTAATTTAATGGCCGAAGCCCTTATTCATTCGAAAAAAAAATATAAACGAAATCATCTTCTAAACATCGTAGCCGAATTATCCTCCACCTTCGATGGCGCGAGGAGGGGGGGGGGGCACTCGCGTTCAGCTTCGACGAAGCTAGGTAGTCGCGGCATTCTAGGGCTTGGTATTTGGGGCGTCACATATCTGTAAGTGGCGCGCGTAGGGTTTTCGCGCACGTAGGAGAGTATCGCGATGGCGACAAGCAAGCGGCGGCATCGATGTGTGCGTGGTGGGATTCGCGACTAGATCTGGGGTTCGCGAACAGCGGCAAGTCGTAATCGGAGGCGCGCGTCTTGGCGATGGTCGCGAGATGGAAGGGGGAAGACTGGCAGTGTCGACTTCGATTCGTGGTGGCTCGCATTGACTCGAGTTGGAGCTCGGCAGTGATGGTGGTTCAAGGTGCGAATGGCGACGTGCTGGAGCTCATGATGATGGCCGAAGTTCTGGCCAATGGCGAGTCTCTGGTGCTAGGCAGTAAGGTGATTATCTTTTTATTTTTATTTTAACTGAATATATACATATGTTAGAAGGAATTTTATTTGAGAGTTTAGTAAATATATGTTGAAGAAATTATACAGTAAAGTAAATTACTGTTTTATATTTTTTTCCAGAAAAGAAAAAGGGAATTTTATAAATACATATGTTTAATTTATATGCATATAGAAAAAAAAAAGAGAAAAGAAAAATAGAAATTATTTTATTTTTGGAAGATATAAGGATTTAAGTATAAATTTATATATCTAGCCTATTGTTCTTTTAAGAGAAAGTGTATTCAGTAAAATGAATTGTTAATATCAAAGTTATAGTTAATTTAATTTATCTATATGGAAATATATTTGTTCGAAAGAAATAAACAAAACCATTGGATAATTGAATTTACCAAATGATAATTTATTGTCAATTGATTCAAAAATTTATAAATTGTATAAATTATTATACCAGGTTAAAAATCGAGAAAACAAAACTGGAATGGAAATTGGGTTGCAAATAAAAGCTAAGGTGAGATTTTTCTCACTCAAATGAAGTTGGATTTTGATTGATATGATTGCTATTTGGATGTGATATTAGATATAGTAGGATATATCTATATATATGTAGCAATATATACATATTGGCATATGTATATATTGGATTGATTGATTTCCCGCCTCGTATAGCGGATGAGACCCTATTGCGCCGTTAGTAAGCGGATTTTTTTTTTATAAAAAACCATATACCGCGATATTCCACCTCGAAGTGGAATTGGTATTGTGCTAACGTCTTTGGATGCAGGGAAACAGGTTGGAGGGATCCAACTGGACCCCTCACATTGATTGAATTTATTTCTATTGTGATATGAATCTGTGAATGATTATAGTGATGCTATTAATCATATTGATATCTGGAAATTGTTTGAAAGCTAAAATTTAGCTGAATGGATGTTTGACATCATTGGATTCCAAAGATAAACGAAATTGAATTTTTGAAATTCAAGTAGAAAATTTCTAAGTGAATCAATTTTTGAAATTGAAGAAATTTTGAAGAAAGGAATTTTTAAAGTATAAAAAGTAAATTTTTATAATCGTATTGAATAAATTCCAGAATAAAGTGAAAATGCTAAATAAATGGATTTCATAAAACAGTGATTATAAATTGAAGAATTTAATTTAAATTTGGATTTTTAAATAGATTGAAAGAAACGATTGAAATTTATTTCCTAAAAAAGGAATTTATTAAAAGAAGATAAGCTGGAAATCCAACTAGAAATTTAAATTGGTAAATTGAAATAAATTGGGAAATCAATGTAAAATGATTTCAATTTGAAGAATCCATTTTAAAACAGAATATTGAAAAATTTGAGAAAAAAATGAGGAATTTACTTAGTAGTGATAAATAAATTTTTAAATCAATATCGAAATTGATTTGGGATTGAAGTTTTTATAAATAGAAGTGAAATTTATAAAAGTTGTTTATAAATCCGAAATTACTTATTTGATAAGTAAAATTGTAGAAGTTGACAAAAAGAAGATTTATAAGTCGAGGGTGTTATAAAACAGAAATGGAATTTATAAGCGTTGTTTTATAAATTCAAAATCAATTGAATTTGATGAATTAAATACTGAAATGTGATTAGTGAAGTATATTCACGATTTTGGACAGTGAATATATTTTTAAGTAAAATGGATATGGTTTTGGGAAAGTGATATTTAAGATGAAGTTAATTGTTTTAACGATGTTTTAAAATGATTAAATATCGAAATCATAGATTTCAACATTCATTGTTGAAATAGACGTTTTCGAGAAATAAGGAAATGGTGGACTATAACACTGTTGTTATAGTAAATGATTTCCGAAAGGAAATGTTTTTGTCTAGTATTGGGATTTATCTATCTATCTAAATTTCGAATCCCTATACTAGTGATTTTGAGTCGTCGTAACGATGTTTTACGTAACATTCGTTTTGACTCAAATTGATGTTGTTATAGAAAATAGTTTTCCTTAAAGAATGAAATATATACTTAATTTGATTTAAGTATATCGAAGGTTTTCCAAGTGTTGAAAATAAATGATTTGTGAAATACTTATTTTTAAATAAGTATGAAATTTCTTTTCCAAAATGAAATGAACGTTTTGAGAATTTATCTTTGTAAAGATAAATTGAAATTGAATATTGAAATCGATTTGAAAATCGTATATCTGTAGATATTTGAAAAATATAAATTCACTATGGAATTTATAAAAGGGAGACTGTTTAAAAATAAATATCGATTTATTTTAGAAGTGTGGAAATTTTATATCTAGTAAAGATATTTTTGAAGATAAATAATTTGGAAAATTATTTGGAATCTGATGATGTTGCGCATCTTTATTGATAGTTAAATAACCGACTATCAATAATTACCTTTAGATAGGTATTTGTTGTGAATTGGATGAATTTGAATGCCACACTTATTTTTGAATAAGCGCTCACTAATCGGGTTAGCCGGGAAAGGACCATGGGGTCGTATAACCCATTCCGAATATGTGATACGTCGTTATGAATTGCATTCGAAGACCGGTGTTGAAGACCGGATATTTTTGAAAACGGAAGGATTACCGTCGAGTTACTCTACATCGGCTGATCTCCGGTTTAGAGGTTTTTATCACCCTTAGTGACGGGAAATCCTGACGTGATTGAAAATTATCCGGAATTGCAAGGGCTTCGTGAGAAGTGCCTTCGGTTCTGTTCGATCCCGGAACAGACTTATATGGATTGTATGTCTGACGTTACAATTTGAGATATAAAGCTGATTTCTTTCAAATACATTTCTGTTGGTGGCGGAGAATTTATTCTCTTAGCTTAACACCCTTCTCTGAGACGTACGAGCTCAGAGGTTATGTAGTTGAAATTCATCAGCGATATATCCCAATTTGGTAACGTGACATACTGAGTGTTGCTGTGAAATGATCAGTGTTTGATCATTTGTGATATGATCATTTGTTTGATCTTATATCTTTGTGATCATAGGTTGATCATTTTGTTTGACCCGAAGCAGGGCTTTTTGAGAAAGCGTAGCTTTGTGGACGAGACTTCGTCGGGCCTCACACCCCGGAAATGGTCGAAACAGGAAGGATGCGGCAAGGTTCTAGGGAGTAGCGCCCCTTAGTGTATGTCATTCCTTCTGGATAGAGGTGGTATCATGGTATGGAGCCCAGATACTTAACCTATGTGGTTGCTGCATTATTATCTATGTGGTTTGTTGGAAATCGGGGATCCTCGGGAAGATCGGTTACGATCGGGGGATGGCATACGCGTGTCAGTAGTTACCTATTTTTGCAGAGGTAACCCGGCCTTGTGTTGGCAGAGATCCGGTTAGGTTCTCGGGTCGTCTATTCCAGGGACGTACCCATCGTGGATAGGAAGTTCCTTAGCCTGACCATTTGTTGGAAATCCAAAGAAACAATACGACACTTGTACGGTTTTAGTTGTAGAACCTATCATTCACTTATGGTGGTCACCACTGTTTGGATGGTAGCTATAGTAGGCATAAGTGCGGAATGTCTATGCTGGCTAAGATTTATATTATACTTTCGAAATGTTTTCCACTATGCACTAATAATAATATCAAAAAGGATTTGATTTTTGCGTAGTAAGCATCTTTGACTATCATAAGAAGAAATCTCCTCCAAGTCTGCGTTTGCATTGTGTGTGTGGTGGGAGGTCTTATGGTAGTTTCATTTTCCAAAAGCATTGCGAATTGACTTTAAAATTTTTCTGTTGTTTATTTTAAAGATAAATAACTGTTTTACGATCTCACACCAGTCACCATGACTGACTCGGAGTTTATTGTTTCCCTTCTAAACTCTGGGTGCCCACCAATTTCCACACGGGCAGTCTAGAGTTTTGTTATCAGGATATTCTGGAGCTTTGGAAGCAAGCTGGATGGCGAGACGTAGTATTTGTATCTGATAGTATTTATTCCGCTGTGTATTCTGTATGAGGACAAGTTTATATAACTGTCCATTGTTGTATATTGACTCTGATGATTGATGTATGTATAAAATGATATAGTTCTTTGTTTTAAAAGACTAGTAATTATCTATTGTATATTGTTCCGCTGCGATGTGTAAGATTCTGATATTGTTTTCTGTTCTGATGTGTTTTCTGTTGTTCTTCTTCTTTCTTTCTTCTCTTTTTCTTCTATCTTCTTCTTCTTCTACTTTTTCTTTTTCTTAAAACCCTCACTATTGGAGTTTCCGGCACTCGATTGCTCGGCAGTCGATAAAGTGAGTATCGATGTCGAATTTTCGAAAGTCGAAAATTTCGGTAATGTGACAGTAGGGTATTTGTTACCCAAACCCAACTTTAGACGCTACCTTTCTAGACACATTACTAAATAGGTAAACTTTAATTTTTTAGCCCCAATATTGCTGATATAGACTGCATAGACCATTTGGGCTCTGATACCATTGAAGGAACCAAGCCAGTCAAAAGAAGGTGAAATAGGTAGATTTTTTTTCTATTTTGTATCTATTGGGCCAATGAAGTTTAAAGGGTTTTCTAGATCCAATCTAAAATAGTTTTAAATAAAATCTTATTTTATTTATTTTTGTTAAAAAAGGAGTCTTAATTCTAATTAATATGAGATTTATAAAAAATAAGCATTGAAAATATAATCTTATATGTATATGTGTGTAATAGTTACTTATTAAAGTTAATTTTGAGAAGGAGCCATTCGTATCTCTCTCTTAAACTTATATGATTGATTGAGGGAAGATTTTATTTATTGAGAGAAATATTTCATGTAATATCCCGGAAATTTTAACAATATCAATTTAATAATCTGTTGAATAATTAAATTGATATGGATAATCTTTGATAATAAGATTTGGATTTAATTTAATAATCTGATTTAATTAGTATTAATTGATGATTTTATCTTTTAAAAAGTTAATAAGATATTTCTATTTGAATATATATATTTATTTATTTGTATATATTTTAAATAGAAGCTTTGGTAAATTGGAAATTTAGATTTAGTTTAATCTGGACTTTTCAAAGTTATTTAAATAAATAACATTTTTGTTTTAAATATACTTTAGATAAATCTTTTAATTGGTTTTATTTTCTTTAAAGAAATCTATATATATATATATAAATAAGTATTTGTCAATTTATAAATTAAGTAAAAAGCTTTTAATTTTATATAATTAGTTTTATTTACATTTTCTTTAAAGTAATTTATATACATATATACATTTAGGTAAGTATTTATAAATAGTAAACTAGTATAAAAGTTTTATTAACATTTAAAAAAATAAATAAAAATATGTAAAAATATGTATTAAATACTTAAAAGACAAATGTCACCATATTAAGGTTTAATAAAACATGTGTAATATAAATAGTTAAGGTATATGACAAGTGTCACATTTAATTTAATTTTTCTTTTATTTTATTTATTTATTTCAGCCTTTATACATATATTATCTTACCTTCATTCTTTTTCCCATTTTCCTCTTTTCAAAAACTTGAGAAAATTTTCAGCCTGTACAAACCTTAAATCAATACCTCCTCAAAAACAAAACATGAAATCAACATCCACCTCCAATTTGAAATGCAACTCAATAACCTGTAATCCACTTTCTAAATAAAGATCTAGAATCAAAGCCTGTAATCTCTTCATAATGCAATCTGAAGTAGTAATTAAAGCCAGCATGTATTCTTCAACCTGGAATCAAAGCAGAGATCGAACTTCTCTGTTTTGAAATCAAGCCTGCATGTATTATTCAAAAACAGAAGCAAGCAAATCTGGAATTAAAAAGAAAATCAAGCATTCAGTTTTAAAGGTTTCAAAATCAAAAGCAGTTTCAAAGAATAAACTCTGTCCTTCAATTTATCTGGTGAGTAAACTTTTAGATTAAAAACTTAAGTAACAAATATATGTTTCATGTGAATTACTGTGTGATGATTTCTTTGCATATCTGTATATATGTAAGGCTGTGTGTATTTCAGTTGATTTTATCATTGCTGTTCTTAGTTTAAACCTCTGTCCTTTAAACTGTGAGCATGAAACATCTTTAAATTTGATGCATATGCTAAGTGTTTGAAGTAAACTCATGAAGTATGTTTGGAAATATGTATGCATGTTGTTTTAATCTGAATATATGAACGATTTAAAACCTGAGTACATATGTGATTTATTTGTTCATATCAATGCTTCTCTGTTCCTTGTTACAAAGTTTAAATTTAAGATTTTTTTTTTAAAACCACTGTTAGGACCTGAATTTAATAAAAATAGTTTTGTTAAAATCATAACCTAAGAATCAGAAATAGATTCCAATATTTTAAAGTTTTGAACTATGCTAGAATATGTAAGATACAGTAGTGATGCTAAAATCAGGTTAAATCAAATGTTTTAATTCGTTGTTTCAGGGTTATAACTTGAATCTATTTGGAAAATTAGGATTTTTAAAACTTAAATCAAAATTTTTAATGTTGCATTGAGTTTGCAATTTGGGTTTAACTGGAAATGGAATATGAGGCAACCTCTGGCGATCAAGAGGTTGAGAAGTCTCGGGGTTTCTGTTGGAAGTGTATGGAGTTGCGAAGTGTTCGGGAAAATTGCCTGGAAGTGATTTCGATCGTCGAGGCGACGTGGAGGAGCGGATATTGGTTTTTAAACCTAATTTTGGTCGAGTCTGGAATCAGAGACAATGCATCATCTCTGGTGAATCGAGCTTCACCGGACCTTGGGAAAAGGCAGCAGGGGTGCTAGTGGAGACGTAGATGGGGTTGCTCAACCTTCGGTGGACAGAATCGAGTGGGCGAGGCATTTTCTGGCAATGGCTTGGTTTACAGTTTCAACTAGATAACGCGATTTGGAATCGTGGCTTGTGGTTGGGATTTGATGATCGTGATGGGTTGCTGGAACGATCGTTGATGTGTGGGAAGTACTGGAGGTAGTCGGAGAGGCGCCGTTGGTCAGTGCATGTGCACGATCGATAATGTGTATCAGTTGTCTGGTTTTGGGTTCGTGAGTTTTTCTCGAAGTGGGTCTCGGGGAAGAAAGCTTTTGGGCTCGGAGTTGTTTTAGGGTAGTACGCGAGTTTTTGTGTGAAAACTGTTAAAGTTTAACAGTTTAAAATCTAAAACAAACAGTTTAAAATTTAATCGGGAAGAGACTCGCGAAGTTAAGGTTTTGACTCGGGGTGTTTAGGGTTGGACGCGAGAATTTTGAGAGAACTGTTAAGTTCAAACAGTTTTAAAATTTAAAATTTAACTCTGTTTTAAAAGAAGAAATAAAAGAAGGAATACTTGGTTTGTTTCAAATGATATAAACCCATAGTAAGATGTTTAAATCAGTTTCTAAAATTTAAAATAAAAGTAAGTTTTAAATTTTGGAAAATCAAGTTAAACAATTGTCTTGAAATTTCATTTCTTTGAAATGAATGATTTGAATAAATTAAATGGTATGAATTGATTTACTTAATTTTATTAAATTAAAATCCTTAATTTATTTTCAAACTTAATTTGAAAATAAGGTAATTAATTAAGGATTGTTAATTTATAATTTAAGATAAATAATTAATGATTATTTATTTTATTTTATTCTAAACTTAATTAATGATTTAATTAAGTAAGTTAATTACTAAGATCAAATGTTTTAATGATAATTAAGATTTTTAATGAGTTAAAATTAATTAAGTTTAATTAATTTAATTAATTAATTTTTGATAAGGATTAATTAAATAAGGGTTAATTAAACTAGTAATTAAGAAGTACTTAATAAAGTTTTATTAAATAATAATTAAGTTTTCTTAATTAATAATTAAGAAATTATTAATTTATAATTAAAGTTAATTAAGGATTAATTAACTGTTATTAAGGTTAGTTAATTATCATTAAAGATTGATTAATAGGTAATTATGGATTAATTAAATTGGTAATTAAGGTTGTTAATTAATAATTAACTTTTATTAATTAATAACTAAGAATAATTAATTAGTTAATTAAGTTTAATTAATTAAGGAATGATTACTTTGTATTAAAGGATATTGATTAATAATTAAGGTTTATTAATTAATAGTTAAAGAATAATTAATCAAGGATTAATTAATTTGTTTAAAGGGTAATTAAGGATGAGTTACTCAGTTATGATTTAAGAAATGAATGTGATTTATTTAAGTAAATTAATTTGTTAATTAATTAAGGATAGTCACTTAGTAATTGATTAAGTATAATTACTTAATAAGATTGGTTAAGTGTAATTACTTAGTGTAAGTAATTGGTAAAAGGAATTACTGGATGTAATTGGTAAAATTAATCAAAAAGGATTTATGAAGTAAATGGTAAATAATTAAGAAGTAATTAAGATTAGTTAATTACTGTTAATAATTATTTAAGGTTGATTAATTAATGTAATTAATTTTAGTTAATTAATTAATTAATGTAATTAATTAAGGATATTAATTATTATAATTAATGAGAGTAATTAAAGGTTAATTACTATAAATGATTAAGGATTATTAATTAATATAATAAATGATGTAATTAAGGATTAATTAATTAAGATTAATTAATAAATAATAACTGATTAAAGAATAATTAATTAATATAATTAATTAAGGAAGATTAATTAAGGAAGATCATTAAGATGTTTAATTAATTAATTTATAATTAATTAATGATAGTAAGCAGGATTATGGTAATCCAAGTAATTAAAGGGTAGTAATTAATTTAATTAAAGGTTAATTAAATTGATTTGGAGTTAATCAATTCTGCTTATAGATGATTGATATTGGGTGATTGGTTGATATTGGATGATTTGTATGTCTCTGATATATATATGATATATGCTGCTTTGTGAGATGAATGTTGATATGAATTATCTATTGTGATAATGTTATTTATCTATCTGTTTATATCATTCAGAATATAAGTTTAAATGTTTAAACCTTTAAACAACTTGGCCTTAAAAGACACGTTTTGGATTTCGATGAGACCGGGATCGGGTTTCCGTATACCGGATTTCCAGGTCTGGAGACCCGAATACCACATCGATCCAAATTAACGATAGGTCGTAAATCTCAAGTGAAGATGAAGATTCAGAGTGCAAGGGTTATTGTCGTTAACTCTGAGGGTGATTCCAAAACGAGTGTAACGAGATAATGCCTTCGGTTTCGTTCGAACCCGGAACGAACTTGTATGGATTGAATGCTTTCAGCACATCGTCAGGCGGACGATGAGCATTCTAAGTGATATGTTCTGATTAAAGGTAATCGTAGCCTCAAGCCTCATCAACCGGGAATGGCTAAAACAGGGGAGGTGCAGCAAGGCTTCGTGGGTAGCACCCACTGAGAGCAAGATAGATCCCTGTCTAGAGGTCCCTTTTCTTTTATTCGGCTTAGTGTGTGGTTGGTCGCGCCAACTACGGGATTGTCTTGTTCGGGATTATCCAGTAAGGGATGGTTCCGGCTTTGTGTTGCAGGGGAGCGGGCGTACTCCTCGGTACGGTGATCTAGGCCACGTACTGTGACGGGCGGTACCCCAGTAGCCCTGCCATTGTATGGAATCCAAACTCCAATAAGTGCCGTACGTATTAGTTGTGCCCAACTATGTTGGAATGTGAGATGTAAGCATTTCAGCTATTTCTGTATTTTACTTGAAAACCCTAGACCCTATTATAATACAATCAGATTTCCTATCAAACGTTTTAGTTAGCGTAAGGTAAAAACTTACCCATGTTTATTTGTGGGGAGTCTTACGTGATACTTTTGTTTTCAAAAGTTTTCAAAGTTAAGCAATCTAACCGTTTACTCACACCAGACCCATGTCTGACCCAAGTGTTTATTTTCTGTTTTACTAAACTCTTGGGTACTCAATATTGTATTGAGTAGTCGAGGGATTCAGGTTAGCTTTGACGAATTTTGGAGGAGATTTGGAGCAGGAGGCTTCACCGTGTAGATATATGATGATTCCGCTGTGTATATGTTGTGTCTGTATCTGTGATACTTGAGTTGTATGAATTAGACAGATGTTTATAACTGTCTAATATGTGTTGTATAAGTTGTTTAACTCTGATGTATATGATACTATGTAATATTTTATATGATATATTATATTTCATTCGTTCCGCTGTGAGTTTCTGATGTTGTTGTTCTTTCTTCTTTTCTTTCTTTTCTTCTTCTATCCCTTTCTTTCTTAATTCACGATACGTCTTTCTGGGCATAGAAAGTCGGGTCGTGACATTTCATTTCTCCTTCAGTAAGTAAATTGTTTGATTTATTAAATGACATATATGATCAAATTTATACTTGGCATATACAATGAATATATCCAAACATACTCCAGTTTAAAATGTATAAGTGCAACATACAAATAGTGTACATGGCTAATGGACTGTATATAGATGTTGGGATTTACACCGTATTGAACTCATTTGTCCTTTTCTTTATGTCTTTATTGTCCATTATATATATATATATATATATATATAATTAAGGAAGGGTTTAAAAAGAATTTTATTATTTTACGCATAAGTCCATTTTATGAATTTTGAGTTAAAATAACATACACATACATATGACCATATATAAATAACTGTAAACTATGTTTTGTATTAAACACAACATATGTATGTAAAGTTTGTAATCTAATATATACATACATATATATATATATATATAATTTATTTAAAGTTAACAAACTTTAATCTAACTTTCAACTTAGGATAGAATCAAATGGCTTATGCTTTTGTATAAAAGTTCACTTATAGATTTTTAAATTGAAATAACTTTTACACTTATGTAAACAACAACCTAACAAATTATATTCAAAACAACAACCTTGTAACACATGTATTCAATAAAGGTGAGCTTAAATAATCAAAATTGTTTTTAATCAAAATTGCTAATAACCATGTAACATATATATAATTAATCAAAAGAAATTCAATTTTTTTGCACAATATTATCTAAAAACAACAACAAAATAAATTGGATAACTTAGGCGCACATAATTCGTTGTAAAAGATTCAAATCTAAACTATGTAAACAATATGAATGAAAATGAAAAGATATGGAGGATGTAAAATATGTCAACATAATGATCATATAATCAATTAGGATATAATACATAAGGAGATCTAATGAACATGATGAACTTTTAATCAACTAAGGTGTGTCAAAAGGGGTTTTGATTTATATAGCAAGATGAACATAATAACAGATTATATATAGCATGTACAAAATCTAAACCATATGAGCATGATTAATATATGATTAAATAAAACTTAAATGTCACTTAAGATGTAGCCAAAGTTGCACCTTGAATGATGAACAAAGCTCCTAGATTTAACTGAATCAACCTTTGGATTTTGCAAAAATCAATAGATAACAACCACCATTGTATTTATTTAATTTGATTTGATTTTGTTTTTGGAAATTTTTTCATGGTTTGGGGCCATGTATATTCGGCCATGATAGGAAAGGGAGAGAAGAGCAGAAGAAAATGAACCGTTTGAAAAAAAAGTGAATGAATGAAAGAAGGTTTTGTTTTAAAGGAAATATTAAAACATTTCAATTCCATCCTTTAAAAACTTCCCTATTTAATTCCTCATTTAATATGATTAAATCCTATCCTCCCTCATCATGTATGGATGGCCATAGATGGAGGCTATTCGGACTTTAAAATTTCCAAAAAAACTAAGTAACTGGTTGATTTAAATCAAATTTAAATGTCTATCTATAATATATATCGATACGTACATATTAAACTTTTATATACACACTTTATTAAATACCAATGGCATTCAACCAAATTAAATAAAAATTTATAATTAATATTTCATAAATATTAACAAATATAATTAATTTATAATGATTCTAAACTAACTAAATCGAGTGGTTTTTTAGGGTGTTTATCATTACGGTTGCGCGAATCAAAGGTGTAAATTCAGTCAGCGATTAATACCGAACAATTCGATTATTAAACTTCGCATATCACCTTAACTAGTGGCGTGACATTTTGGTTGAATATCGATTGCACATTTATTTTGTGATATCCAAACTACTATTATAAGTAGTACCCGACGGTAATGATTATTTACATTAACTCTTTTCGTCACTACTATATCACATTAGGACTTATGGAATTTGGTTTTGGTCAACACTCTAACATCTTCCACGTTCAACTTGATTAGTCCAAACACAGAATCCTTGGTTCAATAATAACAATTATTATTAACCTTACTACTCGGCCAAAGACTCTGACTTCAAGTTGACTACAGTTGACTGTGATACTAACCCTATATACTTGAGGTGACGAATTCTCTATTAAATAGTGCTTCACCTCCAATGCTTTAACTCAGACCAAACTATAGTCATTCGATGGACGTCATGCCATGGTTTAGCTATAATCTCACAAAAAATGATAATATATAATATCAAAGGAATAATACAAAAGGTTACTCCGAATACAGAAGTATCAGAGTTACCAAAACCTAAGTACTGCCATCAACCTGGACCGTTATAACTGCATGTCCTCACAATGCTAATACATCAAATAGTAATGCAGTGGAAATAAGAATACTACGATAGGTGAAACATCTAGTTCATCTTCTCGAGTTTCAACGAACATCAATGAAAACCTGCCTTTCTCGAACTACTCGAAAAAGTATGAGAGGAATTAAGGAAAAACAAAAACCAAGCGTCAGACATAAGTCTAGTATGAGAAACTCAAGAAATCTGTCTGTTACCCGGTGGTTTGACCATGTAACAAGAGGCTCGGCACAGGCCTTGCTCGGCACAACTCCCCTCGCTCGGCATAGAAGGGTCGTTCGGCATGACAGGGTCGCTCGGCATGTCGCCTCGCTCGGCATTAAAGGGTCGTTCGACATCTCACCTCGTTCGGCATGACAGGGTCATTCGACATCTCACCTCGTTCGGCATGACAGGGTCGCTCGGCATGTTGCCTCGTTCGGCATTAAAGGGTCGTTCGGCATCTCACCTCGTTCGGCATGACAGGGTCGCTCGGCATGTCGCCTCGCTCGGCATTAAAGGGTCATTCGGCATCTCACCTCGTTCGGCATAACAGGGTCGCTCAACATGTTGCCTCGTTCGGCATCTCACCTCTCTCGACATAGAAAGGTTGTTCGGCCTGGGTGTGTGGCTCGGCATACGAATGTCGTGCGGCACTGAGGGCCTCGCTCGGCACACCTCCCCTCGCTCGGAAATTGCCGTTCGGAATCTATGGCTCGGTGCGCAGAAGTTACTTACCACGGGCCAAGGTACGTTGTTCTTAGGCCCATGAGGGAAGTCCAACCCATCTTCGTCTATAAATAGAAGGGCAGGGGCACAGTGAAAGGGACCTTTTTTCGAGAACACTGGGGAGACTCTACCGCTTTCAGGACTCATTCTTTTTAGTTCAAACTTGTATTCAAGTCATTAGTGTACGGATTGTATCTGTATTCAACTACTTGTGAGAGCAATAAAGATTAAAACTCAAAGTGGACGTAGGCAGTTACGCCGAACCACTATAAATCTGGTGTTCTTATTTTCTGCAGTTAATTTAGTTTGCATCCCTCTGTTTTAATTTATCTTCTTCATTAATCTCTCTACACAAAACTCTCTTTGGGTGTTAGTGGCCAATTTTGGTGCTAACATTTTGGTGCTTTCACTGAGAGCCATTCTCAGGCCATTAGGATCTACTTTGTAGCTACTGGATTGAAGAAATCCCCCGAAGGAGATCCAAGTCATTCACAGGTAATCCGTTGATTCTACTCAGAGTTTCTACCAATAACTCTACAATGGGAAGACCGCATACTGGATCAGCCTCCCACAACGCGGATGTCAACGAGACTACTAGTGTCCAACAAGTAGGACCCATCAATCAACAGGTTAATCCGGGCACAAGGACTGTCACTGCCCAAAATCAAATGGAAGCTGTCACTAGGACAGAGTTCAACGAGCTAATGAGAGAACTCATGGAGAGTAGGTGACAACTTAGCGAACAGATCCAAGCTAATGCTAACCTTATGATTCAGCTTACTCAACAACAACATCAGAATGCTGGAGGAAGCCCCGCTCCTTATTCCTCCTCCGACAGCTCTTCCTTGTCTGATGAACCTCCCAGGCGTAGACATCGTAGAACGGAAACAATGCAAACAGGTGCTGCTGATCGATCAATCAGGGATGGTTCGGGTTCTCTACCTGGAGTAATGGCTCCTCACTTACACCAAGAACATCACACTCAAGCTGGAACGGGAAACTTAGGATCTGGAGTGCGAGTGGAAGCTGGACAGTCAGCACACCAAGGACTTAATGCTGCTGGTCTCCAGGATACACACTTGGTAGATCGCCAACGGAGAAGACACCGACCAGAACGGTCTCACAGGACAGACACCAACCTACCATCTTCCATACAAACCCCAGACCTATCAGCTATGGTCAGACAGCTGATGAAAGAGAATCAAGGCTTATCAAATGATGATTGGGGAGTATCCAAGAGTCATACTCCGTTTACAGATGTTATCTTACAGGCCGAGTACCCCAAGAAGTTTAACATGTCGACTATTCCGACCTATGAAGAAAAGACTGATCCCTGACAGTATGTGATGAGGTATGAATGGATGATGGACTCGGCTAGAGCAAACGATGCAACCAAGTGTAGATGTTTCCCAATAACTTTATCTGGAGTCGCTACCATGTGGTTCACCCGACTTCCTCCGTGAACTATCTCCAGCTTTGATGAGTTAGCGACGAAATTTGTGGAACAATTCAGGATTCATGCCACTCGTCCCAAGGATGTGATGTCCTTGTCCAGTGTGATTCAGGCTCCAGGGGAGTCGTTGAAAGAGTACTTACAAAGATTTCATGTTGCCGCAACTGAAGTTAGCAACCCTAACGACCATGCTATTTTAATGGCCATGATGCGAGGGGTAAATCCGGATTCAGACTTTGGAGACTGGCTGGTGGGAAAGCCCCCGACTATGCTAGAATGTTTTTATTCAAAAGCACACGAATTTATAAGAAGGGAGGAAGCTAGGTGGACGAGGCAAGATAATGCACCGGTACATGGTAAGGAGGCTGTGCAGAGTAACATCGCTGTAAAACAATCTGGTGACAACTCTGGAAAGGTACAAGTCAATGTTCAAAACAAGCCCGAACAATCTAAAGGGTCTGGTGGGGGGGATCCCGGAAAGAAAAGGGAAGCTGGAAAGTGGAAACCAAGGATCCCAACTTACAACGAATACACTCCTCTGAATGCATCTTTGGAAAATATTTACCTATCAACTTGTAATACTTTCCAATATCGAAAGCCACGCCCAAAAGAGTCTACTGAAGAGCAAAAGCGGACTGGGAAGTATTGCCGCTTCCATGAGACTTAAGGGCACAATACCGAGGAGTGTAGGAACCTGCATGACGCAATAGAAAAGTTGATTAGATAGAAAAAGTTGCAGGAGTTTTCAGAGAATCCTCAAGAGGATGGACAGGGAACGTCCAATCCCGGTCGCGCACCAGCTCCATGTCACCCTAAGGAGCCTGCTCGGGCTGTGGGTAGACTGGTCATAAACATGATAGTAGGTGGACCTCACCCTGTAGATAAGAACTGGCAAGAAATGGAGCGGTATGCTAACTCCTTGAGACATGCGGATTTTGAGTGTTGTTCGAATGTGGAGGATGGGACCCCCACTAAACAACAACGCATGATGACGGACGATATAGTATTCAAGAGCAGAGATGCTGATCAGGTGGAGGCTCCTACCGTTGACCCGATGGTCATATCCACGACAATCGGGCCGACATTTGTGAAAAGAATTCTGATTGATTGTGGAAGTTCTATTAATATCATCTTCAAAAAAGCATATGACCAGATGAAGATGGAGACAAAAGATTTAAAACCATCTAAAGCTCGTATCCATGGCTTTAATGGTGCTGCAACCGATGCGGTGGGTTATGTTGAATTGCCAGTTGAACTAGGGCAAGGTGAACGTAGGAGGGTGTGAATCCTACCTTTCATAGTTTTGGATCTTGATTCTCCATACAATGTATTTCTGGGTCGACCAGCCTTGGCGGAGTTCAGAGCAGCTTTGGCCCCATGGTGTTTAACTCTGAAATTTCCGACAGACAAAGGAGTTGGCATTGTACATGGCGATCAGGCGACTGGTCGTGCATGCTATATGGCTGAGCTGAGAGAGGCCTAGCGAAGAGAGAAGGGAAAGGTTGTGGACAGCTCTGTCCACAACCGAGTTGTTGAAAATTGACAAGTAATGCCCGAGCCCTGGCTCGGGCAACATGATCGGATCTATAGAGACATAGATCTGAGAGATGATGATGAGGAACCCAGGGAAGAAAAAGCAGCGCCGGCTGAACTAACGATTGACATTTCAGTCAGCTGAGACGATCCATCGCGAGTACTTAAGATTGGGTCACAACTCAGCCCCTCGATGACCGAGGATCTCACTGATTTCCTCCGAGCGAATCTAGATGTTTTCGCTTGGACACATTCTGATATGTGCGAGATTTCTTCCGCTATTGCGAGTCATATGATGAACATAGACCCGAAGTACGTTCTAGTAAAGCAGAAAAGGAGAGGCATGGACCTAGAGAGGTCCGTGGCTCTCAAAGAGGAAGTGGACAAACTCAAAGCCAATGGGTTCGTCCGCGACGCCCTCTACCCAGAATGGGTCTCTAATCCTGTACTAGTGAGAAAAGCGAATGGGAAATGGAGGACTTGTGTTGATTACTCGGATTTAAACAAAGCATGCCCTAAGGATAGTTTCCCATTACCTAGAATTGATCAGCTGGTCGATTCAACGGCAGGGCACGAGTTATTATCATTTATGGATGCATACTCGGGATACAATCAAATCCCGATGCACATTCTATATCAAGAACACAACAGTTTTGTCATAGATGTTGGACTGTACTGTTATGTAGTGATGCTTTTTGGGCTGAAAAACGCAGGGGCGACTTACCAGCGCTTGGTGAGTCGGATGTTTAAAGACCAAATTGGTAGAACAATGGAAGTCTATGTGGATGACATGCTCGTGAAGTCACAATAGTCAAACGACCATATTCGAGACTTGGCAGAGATGTTTGATATACTCAGGAATTATGGAATGAAAATCAACCCACTGAAGTGTTCCTTTGGTGTTGCATCGGGAAAGTTTTTGGGTTTCATTGTCAATGCACAAGGAATCGAAGCTAACCCGGAGAAGATTCAAGCTATCCGAGACATACAAGCACCCAGAACTATAAAGAAAGTACAAAGCTTGAATGGGAAAGTAGCCGTGGTTAGTCGATTCATATCCAGGGCCACAGATAAGTGTATTCCATTCTTCGATGTAATAAAGAAGGGAAGGAGAAATTTTGAATGGACCCCCGATTGCGAAGACACATTCTGAGCTATGGTAAGGCATTTGGAAAGTCCCCCGGTGCTGTCGAAGCCTGTAGACCATGAAGTATTGTATGTATACTTGGCTGTGTCCCAACACGCTATCAGTACAGCTTTGGTTCGCGAGGAGGACCGAGTTCAAAAGCCGGTGTACTATGTCAGTAACGTCTAACGAGGGAAGAAAGAAATTATCCCAAAATTGAGAAATTGGCCTACTGCTTGGTGGTTGCATCACGCAAGCTACGTCCGTACTTCCAGGCACACTCGATCAATGTTTATACTGATCAACCCTTGCGACAGGTAGTCCAACTACCAGAAACCTCTGGAAGGATGTTAAAATGGAATATCGAGTTGAGTCAGTTCGATATTACCTACCTCCCGCGAAGAGCCATACAAGGGCAGGCGCTAGCAGACTTCATTGCTGAATTCACCATGTCAAACGAATCAAACGATTATGATGCCATTCCGCCTATTCGATGGAAACTATACACTAATGGAGCATCCAACAACCGTTGTTCTGGGGTTGGTATAATTCTTGTGACTCCCGAAAACCGATCTCAATTTCCCAGCCACAAACAACGAAGCTGAGTATGAAGCGTTGATTGCTGCATTGAAACTTATCAGGGAACTCGAAATAAGATCGATTGAAATCTTTTGTGACTCATAATTGGTAGTGTACTAAGTTCGTGGAGACTATCAAGAAAAGGGGTAGAGACTCGCCCCATACCTTGCACGAGTTCAAGAACTGTTGGCGAACCTTCAATACTACGATATTTCCCATGTCCTGCGCGAGAAAAACAAGGAGGCTGATTCATTGGCAAAGTTCGCAAGTACAGGCGATGCACAACAAATGGGCTTGGTTCCCGTCCAAGTTTTGCAATTTCCAAGTATAGACGAAATGGAGATAGATTTTGTTCTCGGAATAGAAATTGAAAAGGAGTCGTGGATGACCCCATTCAAACAATACATACTACAAGGAATTTTGCCCGATCGGAAGAACGAGAGACGGCAAGTCCTTCGTGAAGCTTCAAGATACATAATGCAAGATGGAATAATGTATCGGAGGGGGTTCTCGGTTCCCCTATTCCGGTGCATCGCCCATGATGAGGTAAAACGAGTTTTGATGGAAGTGCATGAAGGAGAATGTAGCGACCATACTGGGGGGCAAACACTCGCTAAAAAGATCCTCCGCTATGGATATTATTGGCTGAATGTAAATCGGAACGTTACAGACTATGCGAGAAAGTGCGACAAATGTCAAAAGTTTGCGAAAATCCCAAGAACTCCGCCAACAGAACTCACGCAAATGGTTATTCCTTGGCCATTTGCGATTTGGGGGACCGATATAATCGGTTCCTTACCTATTTCTAAAGGTGGTGCAAAATATGCAATTGTTGTAGTTGATTATTTTACCAAATGGGCGGAAGCCGAGCCTTTAGCCACAATCACCACCAAAAAGGTCATCAATTTCGTCGTACGAAATGTTATATGCCATTTTGGTCTCCCACGAACTATCATCACGGACAATGGAACTCAATTTGAAAGTAGGGAGTTCAAAGATTTTTGCCAAAATATCACATTGAGAAAAGATTTTCAGCGGTCGCTCACCCTAAAACAAATGGACAAGTGGAAGCCGTAAATAAAATAATCAAGTCGATATTAAAGAAACGTTTGGAAAAGGCTAGAGGCAAGTGGGTGGATGAGCTTCCGACAGCACTCTGGGCTTACAGAACCACCCACAAGTCCGCGACTGGCCATACTCCATTCACCTTGGCATACGGCGTTGAAGCTGTGATACCCGTCAAACTTGAAGTTCCTTCTCATCGGGTAACCTATTATGATCCCAAGACGAATCAAAATCTCTTATTGGAATCACTGGACTTTGTTGATGAAAAACGTGAAGAAGCTGATTTGAGAGCGGCTGCACATAGGAACAGAATTGCTCGATATTATAATGAAAAAGTCCGACCAAGAAGTTTCGATGTGGGCAATCTTGTTTTGAAACGAGTCTTTCCGGCCCCATCACATATAAATCCCACATGGGAAGGTCCATATGTCATTGAACGGAAGCTTGGAGAAGAAACTTTCAAGCTAGCGACCGTAGATGGCGCGACACTCCCCCGAGCATGGAATGGCAAACACCTGCGCCGTTATTACACTTAGCACAACTATTTCGCTTTTTAGTTGTTATTATTTCCAGTTTACGTTCCTTTCGTTGTTTTTAGTTGTCACTATGTAATAAGACAATTTAGTCTGTTTTTATTTGTTATGATCAATAAAGGCTTGAAGCCATTTTTTCCATGAACTATTGCTGTTACCATATAGTGCATTTCAGTGACGAAGTTTAAATTGCGTTATTCTGTCTGGCGTATGAACGCGCATTCAACTGAAAAATCTCTAAATCCCCAGAGTGTGGACTAGAGTACTCTGAGTCCCTAGAGTGCGGACTAGAGTATAAACGACTAAAAAATCTCTAAGTCCCCAGAGTGTAGTCTAGAGTACTCTGAGTCCCCAGAGTGCGGACTAGAGTATAAACGACTGAAACATCTCTAAGTCCCCAGAGTGCGGATTAGAGTACTCTGAGTCCCCGGAGTGCGGACTAGAGTATAAATGACTGAAAAATCTCTAAGTCCCCAGAGTGCGGACTAGAGTACTCTGAGTCCCCAGAGTGCGGACTAGAGTATAAATGACTGAAACATCTCTAAGTCCCCAGAGTGCGGACTAGAGTACTATGAGTCCCCAGAGTGCGGACTAGAGTATAAACGATTGAAAAATCTCTAAGTCCCCAGAGTGCAGACTAGAGTACTCTGAGTCCCTAGAGTGCGGACTAGAGTATAAATGACTGAAAAATCTCTAAGTCCCCAGAGTGCGGACTAAAGTACTCTGAGTCCCCAGAGTGCGGACTAGAGTATAAACGACTGAAAAATCTCTAAGTCCCCAGAGTGCGGACTAGAGTACTCTGAGTCCCCAGGGTGCGGACTAGAGTATAAACAACTTCGAAATCTTCAAAGTCCCCTGAGTGCGGACAGGAATGTTCTGAGTTCCTAGAGTACGGATCAGAGTATAAGCGATCCAAAAAATCTCCGAGTCATATGGAGGTGGACTAGGGCTTATGTAGCTCACAAGGTTTCAGATTTCGACTACGAGTTATACAGTGAGCTGAACAACAAAAGTCATTTGAAAGACAAAGAACAAAGTTTAATTCATTAATTCAAAATGAAGTCCTACTACAACTTCTCCCAAACTCGGGGCAAAAAGTCTATCTACAACGACTATGAAAATAAATAAAAATAATTACATAATCCAGACTAATTCTCGTTTAACGAGCAGGATAACTACTTCTTCGTCTTCTTCTCCTTCTTTGGCTTCTCAGACGATTCTTCCCCCACGCATTTTCTCTTGGACGTTTTGCTCGCTAATGAAGGGATTTCCAAAGAAGGAGGAGGAACTTCCTGTGGCCTAATCCCACCGGGAAGGATAACCTTTAAAGGCCTGTTCAGTGGGTCATCAAGTTTGACCACTTGGGACTCAACCTTGATCTCAACTTTTTTCTTTTTCTCTTCCGCAAGTTGCTCCTTCATGCTCACTTTCGAAGTGTGTCCTGAGGCCCCCGTAATCTCAACTTCACAACTTTCTTCGACGGGTGACGAAGTGTAAGACTTGTCTTCGTCAAGCGCCTTAATCACTTGAGCATCAGGATCGGGAGTCTCTCCTGCTTGGATAGCCCCGCTCGCCTTCTCCCTCTCCTCCTTGGCGTCATCGCTCCTTGGAGTTGGCTCAGGATCAGAGCGACCTGTGTAAAAACACGAGAGACAAACGTTAGAATACAATAACCTCTCACCGAAATCGACGACCCTTTGAACTTTAAGAAGAAAGGTTATATATCGATTTCTTGCTGACTCTCCGCCGTCCGAGGAGTCTCGCCCTCTGGAATGGGAGAAAGAACATGAATGTCAAGGCTAGGGTCTTCCGGGTTGTAACCAACATGCTGCTCGAACGGATCAAGTGCTGGCCGACCAGTCGATTGAGTCGGGGGAGGAGTTGGAGACCCGGTCCCAGACGAACCGGCAATGTCATTCTGTCCTCTCGACGGGGAAGGACCTTCGCTATAGAGAGCCCTCGCTGTAGACAAGTCTGAAGGCTCATTCCCTCTGAGAATTTCCTTTACTAAAGCCTCTTCGTCAACCTCGTCGGTACCCGATTCCACCTTTCTAATCTTTATTAGAGTGTCCCAGGCCTCGGCTAGAGATTCGAGGTAACCCTCGCCAAGAAAAGTCAAATCCCGATGCATGAGGACGCGAGCGTTGTATTCTGCTATAAGCGGGTCGAACAAGCACTTGATCTCCTACCTGCCAGCCTCGACAGCCTCCTCAAGGCGCGAATCGATATCAGAGAGCGCCATCTTTTTACCTTCCTCACGGACTATCTCCTTCAGTGCTTCGGCTCTGGAAAGCTCCTCATCTAGTTGTGTTTTGAGGAGTCGAGTGGCAACAATCTCGTCGCAGTAACGTTGCGACTCCTCTTGAGCAGCCACCTTTTCTTTTTTCTCTTTGAGAAATAGCTCCTCCGGCTCTTTGACTCGTTGAGCGAGCATGTATCTATCCTTTTGAACAGAATCTTTCTCTAAAGCTAAGGCCCCGCAACGTTGAACCGGTTCGTTAATTTCTTTTTTATGTGTCGTCTCCAGACGACTAACAGCCTCTGTTGTGTCTTTAGCATTCTTTTGAGCAATTTCGAGTCGAGACTTGTATGAAGAGAGCTCCTCATCCTGAGCTTTAATGATGTCTTTGTCATGAATAGTCGCGAGCTTCAGACGGTCGATTTCATGTTGATGCTCAATAGAGACTTCCGAGACTTTTTCAACCAAATGGACGAATGCGTCATGTTGGACGTAGACGTCGTTGTTACATGCAATGGCGCTTTGCTTGACTTGTCCCGAAATGGAATGGATCACAGGAAGGAACTTCAGACCATCAAAGCATATTTTAGGGAACGTAGCCTTGAGCTCGGCCAACTTTTCTGATACCAACGGATCTTGTGCGGGAGTAGGAGGAGTTGGTTTTGAAACCACAGTTTTCTTGTGAGGCCTTGTGCTGGAAGAGCCTGAGTGTTGATCGCAGGGAGTATTTGACTGGGACCCTTTATGGCCAGATTTCTCCTTGCCTTGTTCCGGGTGAGAAGGAGAATTGTGATGAGATGAAGGCTGATGGTATGTTTTCCTTTGGGATGACGAATCCCGGGAACGGTAATCTTTGTTGCTGTCATCATCTCTATCCCGACATTTGCCGGAGCCCGAATCTCATCCAGAATGATGGAAAATAGAGGAACTGCGGAGGCGGTCAAATCCATGAGAACGCCCCATATCACCTGCACAAAAATTAAATGAACGCGGGTTAGCCAAAATCACATAGTGACTAAAGATTGAGTGCAGGGTGAAGTGTAGTGTTATCATGTGTGTCCTAGTGTTCCCCCCCAACGGACCGGTTTTTTTAGCTTTACTAATTAGAGTTTTCTCTTCTTGATTTTGGACTTGAGCATCTCCATCACCTTTCGCGGGCGAGCGAAGCTTCAAGGCTTCCGGATCATTGAAACCATAATTAAGCAAATCGTCGGGAATAGTGAGGTCCGACAAGCCTTTCAATGAACTCTCTAAGTGTTGAGGAGAGGGCTCTCTCTACTGGAATGATTGTGACCTTAGAGGTTCCGCCTGCTGTCTTTTTCCTCAATTTGTAAGTCAGTTTCTTCTTTCCCTTTGAAGGAGGAGGCGTTACTTCAATGTCGTGAACCTCAACTACTGGCTCCTGAGCAGGACTAACATTTTTACCCGAAACTCCGGGCATTTTAGCTTCTCTAATCTCCCCCTCCTCAGGTGTGTCAGGGGCATCACGTGCTGAAGGCCCAGCTTGCCTTTTGCCTTTATCCAAGGCAGAACCGGTTATAGTGACGCCGTGAGGAAGACTTATTCGGCGACCTTCCGCCAGCAGGCCAAATTTCGAGAGCATTTCATTAGAAATGATAGACCTGATATCCCAGTCTTCCGCGGGGACAGCTCGGATAGCTTCAACGGCCTCAGAATACCCGAAGCCTTCAGGACGTGGGCTGATACCTGTAAAAGTAAAGAAAGAATTAGAAATGGTGAAACTCCCGCTGAATGAAAGTATTGATCTAGAAAAGAGACTCACTCCCTTCCACTCATCTCCTTGCAAAGCCAAGGGGACAGCGCACGTAGAACCATTCCTGCTTATACTGGGCGAATTTGCTCCACGCCCCAGTCAGAATTTGACACTTGCTATGCGGCTCAAGAAATACAAAGGATTGGTTGTCGGATATTCTCTTGAAACGATAAATATAGCGGATATCGCCAAGAGTCGGGAGCCTAATAAAGGACGCTCATGTAGAGAATGCACGTGCCATATACGAACGCGTGACTGTTAGGATGTAACTGTGATGGAGCTATCTCAATATACTGTAGCAAGTCGCGGAGGAAGGAATTGAATGGTGGCATGCTACCAACCCAGCACATAAATTTATTGCAGGCAGTATATCCGACTGGGGGCAAGTGAGGACGCTCTTGTCCCGATAGAACCAACACATCGTCGAAAGGAATCCTGTAAATTGAGCATATGCGACGAAGAGCGCTTTCGTTAATTTTCGATGCTTGAGAATCGACCGGGTTATCTAGAAAGATCGCTGCTTCCAAGGCATCGGGAGCCAAGTCGACGGATGCGATCGTGGGACTCGGGATATCTTGTACAGGAGTAGTCGATGGATTCGAAGTTCCAACTACTTCCTGTCGTGAAGTTTGCTCATGTCTATCTGAGACTGTGGCAGAGTTGGATTTCCTAGACATCTCTGATGAATGTTGGATCTGATGAAACACCTGTTTGAACTATACTTGAAAAACGATCAACATTAGACATAATAACAAAAATACTCCCCCCGTGTGGTGTGTGAACTAGTGCAGCCATTCAAGTATAAGTGCCAAAGAATTACAAGTCACAGAGTTAATGAAATAAAGTTAGGCTTTGAACTATCATCTTCGAAGACCGTCATCGCTGACCGTCTACGAGAGCTTATCATAAGATGATTTATTTTTTGAACTCGACATCGACACTGTACGTTGAAGGTTATTATCTATTTTAATCAAGTTAAATTCAGGTTTATAGTTGTCAAAACAGAGGAGTTATCAGTCTGGATTGTCCGATATGCTTAATAGCTTAAGTCCTTATCCTTGTTCACTGTCATATGTTCGAGCATAAAAGGTAAGTTAAGTCAACAATGCATTGTGTTCGACTAGCATCGTTGTTGTACACCACTCTCCTACCTTCCCTCTCCACCGTTCGGCATGCGGCAAATCATGTCGAACCGCAGTCATGCCGAGCCGCATCGCTCAGCATTTTGCCCTCAACTCCAACTTCCTTCCTACCCTCCATCTCTATCGCTCGGCACAGATGAGTCCTTCGGCAAGTCATGCCGAGCCGCATCACTCGGCACTTTACCCATCTCCTACTTTTCTCCTGCACTCCCTATTACCCCGTTCGGCATAAGGGAGTCATGCCGAGCCGTGGTCATACCGAGCCACATCGCTCGACACGCTAAACCCAACTTCAACTTCCCTCCTACACTCCCTCACATCGTTCGACATACGGAATTCATGCCGAATCACAACCATATGTCCTCCTCCAACTCACTTCTTCAAACAAACGAGATACCCTCCAAGGTGGCCAGACGATCACCACTCCAATTCACACGCCACCTTCGATCGACCATATCAACCCTCACCGATTCCTACTGGACCGACACCCTCTTCCATCCTCCACTCCATTTAATCCTAAGGCTTGCTTAAACCTAGAATCACCTTCCTTATCTATGCGTATTCGTGAGTTAGAGGAAGGTCGTAAATTTAAGTCTTGTCCAAAATCCCTAATTAGAGAAAGTCGAGCAAGTGAAAGGTCCGTACATAGAAGAAGGGGTCAAAGTCTAGTAAGGTGCTCGATTTAGAAGTGGAATCCACTCGGATTTGTTGTTGAAGGTAGTCGAGGAGTAACGTGTATGATTCGGGAGTCTAAAGGGAGGTTGAGACGTTGGCAAAGGTCTGGAAAAAGACGAGTTCGTAAGGATGTTAGAGTGGAGGTAAAAGTAAAAGGGGGAAGAAGAGAAGTATTGGGTTATATAGGAAAGAGGGAAGGCGAATAGACAGTGACCGGTAGAACCGGTCAAGGAACCTCCCTCGTTCGGCATCAGTGTCGTTTGGCATCCATATGTCGTTCGGCATCGGTATGTCATTCGACATTCCATGCCTCGTTCGACGGTCAAGAGGTCGAAAGAAAACTCTATAGAAAGGACAAAACGAGGGCTTAAAAGAAAACACGGGGTACTCATGATTCAAAGCGCATCATGTTCATCCACATGATACACTTTGGGGGGCAAGTGTTACCCGGTGGTTTGACCATGTAATAAGAGGCTCGGCATAGGCCTCGTTCGGCACACCTCCCCTCGCTTGGCATAGAAGGGTCGTTCGGCATGACAGGGTCGCTCGGCATGTCGCCTCGCTCGGCATTAAAGGGTCGTTCGGCATCTCACCTCGTTCGGCATGACAGGGTCGTTCGGCATCTCACCTCGTTCGGCATGACAGGGTCGCTCGGCATGTGGCATAACAGGGTCGCTCGGCATGTTGCCTCGTTTATCATCTCACCTTGCTCGGCATAGAAAGGTTGTTCGGCCTGGGTGTGTGGCTCGGCATACGAATGTCGTTCGACACTGAGGGCCTCGCTCGGCACACCTCCCCTCGCTCGGCAATTGCCGCTCGGCATCTATGGCTCGGTGCGCGGAAGTCACTTACCACGGGCCAAGGTACGTTGTTCTTAGGCCCATGAGGGAAGTCCAACCTATCTTCGTCTATAAATAGAAGGGCAGGGGCACAGCGAAAGGGACCTTTTTTCGAGAACACTGGGGAGACTCTGCCGCTTTCAAGACTCATTATTTTAAGTTCAAACTTGTATTCAAGTCATTAGTGTACGGATTATATCTGTATTCAACTACTTGTGAGAGCAATAAAGATTAAAACTCAAAGTGGACGTAGGCAGTTACGCCGAACCACTATAAATCCGGTGTTCTTATTCTATGCAGTTAATTTAGTTTGCATCCCTCTGTTTTAATTTATCTTCTTCATTAATCTCTCTACACAAAACTCTCTTTGGGTGTTAGTGACCAATTTTGGTACTAACAATGTCTATAGCATATAACAATACTTTTGAGATCGCATGTAATGTCATAACGATTATCCCCTCAAAAGAACCACCATCTAATAAGTACATAAGGTGATATAATAGATAATGCCTAGGGTATAGAATATAAATATTATAGCATAATTAGAATGGTTACATTGGTTACATTCAATAGCATATTAGAGGGCACAATCAAAACTAATAAGGGATGTTCACATATTGGGTTTTTCCATGGAGATCTCTTCAGTCGACATTGAATCCAATCTCCTACACAAGGGACAAAAACTACCTCTGAGCGCCATATATCTCTAGACAGAATATACTATTAAGGAAAACATAACCAGTCTAATTACGCGATCCCACATATCATCACCCCCCATGCACATCATCGATAAGCATACTTTAGATATGGGGTGATAATATCTTGTCGTGGGTCAGCCAAACCCCAAGCTATGCCCCTACTCTATTTTATGTCATTTTCAATGTCGAGGTTACATTCAACATCTTTCACACGAGTCTTCATCACTCGAACAGAGCATGAATCCCAAATTAGATTCCCACATCTCGAATAGACCTCGAAACCACACATGGATTCCAGCATCTCGAACAGACCCACTTCCAAGAGATAGAACA
The DNA here is from genome assembly GCA_030737815.1 of Allium fistulosum. Taxonomy (NCBI): domain Eukaryota; kingdom Viridiplantae; phylum Streptophyta; class Magnoliopsida; order Asparagales; family Amaryllidaceae; genus Allium; species Allium fistulosum. The sequence goes on from CM060903.1 coordinate 180,150,488, forward strand.
CGTAAGTGGTTTTTGATAAGTAAAACACTTACCATCCCGGTATCTTCTAGACTAAATCGACGAATTTAGTCATTTAATGATAATGAGAGCGATCGCATATGGAAACCAAGTATCGTATACTTATCATGTTTTCAATATTTTCATCTTACACTATCCCTCGATCAAGAGTGAAGCCGGTAGGTTAGAGCTCTATTGCTCATATCCCTACACGAACATCAGTCTTAATTCCTATAGACAGACAAGCCTACTTCATTGGCTTTTAGTGCTAAGTATATGACTAAATGTTTTCCATAAACGAGTAAACATACAATGCACGATCAAGTCACATAAAGCACGATCGAGTCAAATAAGCAACATATAATCCCCTTATTGTTTAACTAATCTTTTATTAATTAAAACCTCTTCTATTAGCAAAACTTATTTTTATCTAATAAAACTTCATTTATGAATCTCTACTATTCATTTGTACTCTTTTCAATACTTCAAAAAGTATTCCTATACTTATCCCAAAAGGTATAAGTATAGCCGCAAATCATTAACAAGATTTCTTACTTTAAATCTTTACTTTCTCTATCTTTTTTCGAAAAGATTCCATACTTATAATTCCTTTAAAATATCCATTTTAAAGATCTAAGTGCTTTCACAAATCTATTCGAAAGTTTAAAGACAAATGTTACGTAAACATTGTCACTACAAACCCAAAACCATTCCATACTTGTACTATCTTTAAAACATTCCTTTTAAAGGTCTATTTACATTCATCTTTACTACTAATAATAAGAATTCAATGAATTGAAATCAACCGTGTCTTTTTAAAATACCCATTATGCCCTTTCTACTTTTAGTTCACCGCATCTCTCTTCGATCGGCTTTTCCAGCCTTCCCAAAACTAAAAAACCCCATCGCTATTGATTTCATCCTTTTGCAGTTCCACAATCAGAAACTAGGGTTAGCCCACCGAATTTCTAAATCTACCATCCTCTCCAACTTCCATTCGATCATTGATCATCGATTGATCGATCAATTATCGAGTAAGGATTATCCATTAAACTGCGGTTTTTGATATAACATCTTCTCAAACTTCGATTATGGACTGAGCACGTAATTAAGTTGGATTTTCTGATTCAGCGTTGATAGAGAATTAAGCTCGGTCATCCTTTATTCGACATTATTAACTTTCAATCTAAGGTAAGTATTGTTTATTTTCGTTATTTCCTTCAAATTTGGAGTAGTATTTGGGTTCCTTAACAGTTTATCTTTATAATCAAACTCAAGGTTAATTTTATTTCCTATTTTGCTGATATCAATCTCTTTTGATATTGAATGACAACTTTGGCTTTTTTATTGATTTTTCTAGAGTTATCTCAATGGATAACTTCTATAATTATATTTTGTTTTCATTTCTCTAAGTGTTGCTACATTTGTTAGCTGAAATAGATTCACTCAGCATATAAAATAGTTGCCTGCTTTGAGATATTTCATCTCCTTTACTTACATGTGCATGTGTATAGGCTGCCCGAGTATTGAGATCTTATTTTTCTTTTAGGTTACATACTTGCATTTGCATGGATATAAGTTAGTGACTGTGGCAATTTCAGTACTCTATATTATTTGATGGATCAATAAATACAAACTGGAATACTTTTAAATTATAGCTAAAACTAAGCCTAATACATGAGTGGAAATTGATAGATATTAAAATTGACTCTATTGGATATCTAAGGAGTTGAACAAAGTCTAGGAGTGTGCGACTTTATATTATGTTAGTTGTATTTTATTGTGTCTTAAGAAAAGATGTAATAATAAAATTGGAAAAATTAAGTGCAAATTAATGTATCATTGAGAGGCATCAAGTGTGAAGTTTGAGAAGATGAACATCATATACTAATTTATTTTATTTTTTCAAAATTGACTCTATTGGATACCTAAGGAGTTGAACCAAAGACCTTTGAGAACAACCAAAACTTACATTTCATTATAATCAAGATAAGCACAATAATTTATTATAATCCTACTTGAAATTGTGAATGATAGTTAGGTCCTGAAGGTAGAACTAAGAGCTCAAGACATGGTGTAAGAAAGAGTCACAAGGAGTAAATTAAGAGGTTCAGGACCAAGTATTGATACGTATCAAATTGACCCACAACAAGTCTGAAACAATATGCACGAGGAAAACTTTTATTATTATTATCCAAAAACCACATTATATTGATGGAAATATAACTAAATCATCATAGATTTCTGTCTAATCTATTTAAATGATTACATATGCCCTATAAGCCGTTAGAAGTAGTTTCAACCATAACCAGAAGCGTGTTAAATTGATAGATATTAAAATATAGTTATGAGAGGAAAGAAAAATGTAGCCTACAAATAGATTTACAAAATATTGGGGGTTCATGACTTTTTCTTAAATAGTTTGAATGTGGTGGAAGTAAAGCTACCATGAGAAACATTCCATCGTCATGTTTGGTTAGGCATGATATATGAAGTACAGTAGGTTGGTTATCTATAAACTGAGCCCAATAAATTTTATGATCTACTGGGTGTTAAGCAGTCAATAGATTAGAACTTGAAGTAGGAATGTTGAAAGATGAAAAAAATATTTTAGAAGAAGAACTTGAAATATCTCAAGAAAAATTAAGAAATAATGTGATAGAAAGTGAGAACATTACTCTAGAAAAAGAAAATTTGCTAAAAAAATATGTTGATTTTAAAAAGGATATTGAATTATTGAAAACAGAAAATATAGAGTTAAAAGAGAAGCTAGATAAAATTACCAATAATGTGTCAAAATTCAACAAAGGAAAACAAGATTTGGAAAATCTTATCAAAACATCAAAACCATGAGGTAATAGAAATGGAATAGGATCTGATAAATGCTCTAAACAAAAAGAAAATAATGCTAAAAATATTAGTTATATAAAAACTAGAAGTTCATCTAAACAAAAATTGAATACCAAAAATGTGAAAATTTGGGTTCCTAAAACAAATAATAAATTGATTAGACAAAAGTAATTACTTAGAAAATGTAGTTTATAATAAAAATTATATTTATAAAGGTACCAAACCATCTTGGGTATGGCTACCTCCCTCTAACAATTAGGACCCTAATCAAATATGTGGGTACCAATTAAAATATTTTTTATCTTGTAGGTACCCAAAATGAAAAACAAGGAGAAATGGATACTAGATAGTGGTTGCTCCAAACATATGACTGGAAATTCAAAAATGTTATCAAATATAACATACATCGATGGTGGAACGGTAACGTTTGGGGACAATTCAAAGGGATTTGTCATAGGCATTGGAGAAGTCATCAACTCTGGTATATCTAACTCTCCTGTTATTACAAATGTTTTACTGGTAGAAAATTTAAAACACAACTTATTAAGCATTAGTCAATTATGTGATAAAGGTTTTCAAATAAATTTTGAAAAAGATAGATGTAACATTTTAGATAATAACAAACAACTCATTTTTGAAGGTTTTAGAAACAAAAATATTTATATATTAAACATGAATATTAATAAAGATTCAAGCTTATGCTTAACTGCCAAACATGATGATCCATGGTTATGGCATAAACGGTTTTGTCATATTAATTTTAAGAATATTAATAAGTTAGCTAAATATGAGTTAGTAAGAGGGTTACCTAAAATGAGTTACAAGGTAGAAAATTTATGTGATGATTGTCAAATTGGTAAACTAAAGAAAAGCTCGTTTAAATCTAAAAATAATATTTCTACAAAACAACCATTAGAATTATTACATTTAGAGTTATTTGGTCCCACACAAGTAAGATCTATTAATCATAACAAATATGTTTTTGTAATAGTCGATGATTTCTCAAGATATACATGGACTTTATTTCTAAAACATAAAAGCGATACTTTTGGTATGTTTAAAATATTTGCAAAACGGATTAAAACTCAAATGAATTTGAAAATTAAAAATATTAGAAGTGATCATGGAGGAGAATTCGAAAATGATCTTTTTTCAAAGTTTTGCAATAAAAAGGGAATAACTCATAATTTTTCCTTTCCTCATACACCCTAACAAAATGGTGTCGTAGAAAGAAAAAATCGTACATTACAAGAGTGCGCACGAACATTATTAAATAGTAGCGGATTACCAAAACACTTTTGGGCCGAAGCTATTGCTACATCCTGTTATGTATTGAATCGAGTAACTATTCGTCCAATGACTAAACAAACTTATTTTGAAATATTTTTTGGTAAAAAACCTAAAGTATCATACTTTAAAACTTTTGGCTCAAAATGTTTTATATTAAATACAAAAGACAAATTAGGAAAATTTGATCCAAAAGCCGATGAAGGTATCTTTGTTGGATATTCAGATCGTAGCAAGGCATATAGAATTTTTAATAAAAAGAATAATACTATAGAAGAGAGTCTACATGTCTCGTTTGACGAGAACCCTTTCAAACAACAAACTAATGATGAAGAAGAAATTATTCCACCAACAAACTCAACAAATTCTAGTAATAATGAAGCCAATATACAAAATAACACTATTTTATCATCTCCTAGGATCCTTAAGAATCATCCAATAGATAATATTATTGGAGATCTTAATTCAAGAGTTACTAGAAATCAACTAAATCAAATAAGCCATATAGCGTTTGTATCAAACTTTGAACCAAAGAATTATAAAGAAGCCTCAAATGATAATTTTTGGATAATAGCTATGCAAGAGGAATTACATCAATTCGAACGTAATAATGTATGGGAATTAGTACCAAGACCTGAAGATCAATCAGTAATAGGAACAAAATGGGTATTTAAAAACAAGGCGGACAAAAATGGAAATATTGTTAGAAATAAAGCACGACTAGTTGCTCAGGGCTACAATCAAGAAGAAGGCATAGATTACGATGAAACTTTTGCACCGGTAGCAAGATTAGAAGCCATTCGTACTTTACTTTCCTTTGCAACTCATAACAATTTTAAACTATTTCAAATGGATGTCAAAAGTGCCTTTTTGAATGGTTTTATCAAAGAAAATGTATATGTTGAACAACCACCGCTTTTTGTTCATGAAAATTATCCCGATCATGTTTTTAAATTACATAAAGCACTATATGGATTAAAACAAGCACCTCGTGCATGGTACGAACGTCTTAAAAATCACCTAATAACATCTGGTTTCCATATAGGAAAAATAGATACAACTTTATTTATTAAAAGAGAAGGTGACGATATTTTAGTTGTACAAATTTATGTTGATGATATCATCTTTGGTTCGACCAACGAAAAACTTTGTAATGATTTTTCAAATATTATGACAAATGAATTTGAAATTTCACACATGGGAGAATTAAATTTCTTCTTAGGATTACAAATAAAATAACTAGAAATTGGAATTTTTATTTACCAAGAAAAATATTGTAACGATCTATTACATCGATTTAAAATGGATAAAACTTCAAGCAAACCAACACCAATGAGTACCATTATTCACTTAGAAAAAGATGAAAATGGAAAAGATTTTGATGAAAAGTTATATCGAAGTATGATTGGTTCTCTACTATATTTAACGGCTAGTCGACCAGATATTATGATGAGTGTATGTCTTTGTGCCCGATTTCAAGCCAAACCAAAAGAATCTCATCTACGATCTGTTAAGCGCATTTTACGTTATTTATCTAGAACTAAAGATTATGGTTTGTTTTATCCTAAAGGATCACCTTTTGAACTTGTCTCATATAGCGATGCGGATTTTGGTGGTTGTAGAACAGACCGTAAGAGTACTAGTGGAACATGTCATTTTTTAGGACAATCGTTAGTTTCGTGGTTTAGTAAAAAGCAAAATTGTGTTTCTTTATCTACTTGTGAAGCTGAATACATCTCCGCAGCCCTAGCATGTGCGCAAGTCATACACATGCAACAAACACTAATGGATTTTGGTAAAATTATAAAAAATTCTCCAATATATTGTGACAACACAAGTGCTATAAATTTGTCAAAAAATCCTGTAAATCACTCACGCACAAAACATATAGATATACGACATCATTTCTTACGAGACCATGTTGAAAAAGGGACTATATCTTTAGAATATGTAAGTACCGAAAATCAAGTAGCCGACATATTTACAAAACCATTAAACGAACAAACATTCATAAAACTCAGACGAAGTTTAGGAATTTGTTCACTTCAAGATATTGTCTAAAGCTTTGCTATCTCCCTCTTCTTATTATCAATGAAATTTTTTATATATTCTTTTTGATAATGTCAAAGGGGGAGAAATATATATTTAATCTTATCAACAAAACTAAGTACATATTCAGGGGGAGATTTGAAATATATATATAAGTACATTGAATAGTTGTCATCATCAAAAAGGGGGAGATTGTTAGGAAATCAATTCTATGGTTTCGATGGTAACAAATATACAATGGAAATCGAATATACATATATATCTATATTTACAGATAGTCGATAGAGTAACGTCACCAAAGAGACTAAAGCAACACTCAAGACAAGAATCAAAAGACGTCAAATCAGAAGAGATAGAAGAGAAATAGGACATGCACAAGATACAACAACATGCACACTTTCAGACGTCTGAGAGCACAAGCCAGACGTCTGAATGATTCCTCTGGTTCATAGTTCAGAAGCAATCAGACGTCTGGTTACCAACGTCAGACGTCTGAATAATTCCTCTGGTTCATAATTCAGAAGCAATAAGACGTCTGGTTACCAACGTCAGACGTCTGAAAAGTATCCAAGCTTATAACAGATATGAAGACCAGACGTCTGAGGTTACTTTCCAGACGTCTGATTCGAGACTCGACTGTGCATTTTCAAAGCTCAACTGCCACATTCGAAAAGACACATTCACTTCTCTTTGTCGCAACTCTTCATCACCATCAGAAGTGACTTTACGGAGATTACAGCAGATGCAACTATACAAGAAAACTCTTCATCACTATAAATAGCATCAGGAATTCAAGAGAAGATAACAACCTGACTTACTTACACTCTTATCTCTTATACTCTGATTTATTCCTAATCTATAAGCAATCAAATACCTGTAATCAATCCTTCCATATATATAGAACTCCTCATTCAGATATTCTCAAGATCGATATATATTGGAAGTACCTTTGTACTCAATAGTCAACATCCGTGTTACAAAACACATTCTTGACAAAGAAACTATGCTATTGTAAACCTGTTCCTCCGGGTTAAGCGAGGGTTAGTTGAAAGGAAATTCCGAAGAGGAGCTTCGGGACTGGACGTAGGACGGGAGGTCCGAACCAGTATAAAATACCGGTGTGATTAGTTTTATTTACTTTGCTACTATCGTTTATAGTGTTATATTATATAGTTAACTGTCTATACTTGCATATAATCTAGACGATCCACTCATATAGACTTTCATTAACTCGTAGTTATTTTAAAACTAGATTTTGGGTGGAGAATGGGGTAGGGTTACACCCTATCGTCCATCCCCCGATTGGCCTGGTCTGTGATTCTAATGCATAGGGCTTTGGCAAGGGCCGGCCTGATCAACTGGAGGCCCAAGGAAAAAATATGTAAAGGCAATCACTTTTTCTATAGGAGACCCAAAAGCATTAAGTGACAAAAGGCTGGTTAAGAATTAGGAGGCCTTAAAACATGAAGTGGAAAAGAAACAAAGTATATAAAAAGTTTAACCAAGCCAGGGGATTGAACCATGGATGTTAGTAAAAAAGAAAGATATCTTTACCCCTAAACCGTATTCCATTTTCATTATCAAAGAATAGCTTTTCTGTATATATATAAAATCAAAAAATTATGAGGGCCCTAGGCCCTGCCTAGGTGGCCTATGGCTAGGGCGGGTCTTGGCTTTGGTGATATTATGGCTAAAAATGGGAGTTACACATCCAAAGGAACTCATAGCAGATCGCTTACCTATATTTTCTCATTCTGTTTCGTAGAAGACCATTGATATTTTCTCATACCCATTTTAGGGGACCGTGAATATTTTCACCTAATGATTTTAGGAGATCGCCATTATTTTCTTCTGAATGGACTAGGAGACCGTTGGTGTATTTGATAAATCTTGGTCGAAGTCAATGCTATAAGTTTTTAGTTGGCTAGAGAAAACTAGTATATGTTTATAGTGATTCTGGGAAAACTATGTCGTTGAATGGACTATTTGTAGCAATCTGCATTTTTATGCTAATGAATTAAAAAGAAATTAATAAATAAGTAGTGATGCTGAAAATAGAATTTTTGCAAATGTCAGAATTTGGCTACGAAACTTGCACCATTTGGGTTTGTGGTAATTTTCTGATGGATTCTCATATATAAACTTTTCTGGCCGAGTTCAAACAAAAATGTTATTGACGTTTGAAATTTGAGAGTCAGAAATAATTGTACATGTAATTAAGAAATAATCAACAAATAACTAATGTTAACTAAAAACCGCTAAACATAACTATAACTTAATGTTAAGCAAAAGAATTAAGGTATTAGATAACTTCAATGGGTTAAAAGTAGATAGTAACTAACGAGATCAATTAACGTTAGTAATTCATCAAATTTGCACTGCCCAGGTTGACCCAAGAATTGCTCAGGTCGACCGTGGCGGTCGACCTAGAGCAATAAGTGGTGGACCTAAGATCTTTAAATGGTGAATTTGAGTTCATCCTTAATGACCCAGATTTAAAATGATTTATTCAAAGGTTGGCATTGGTTTGAACTCCTTTAAATATAACCCTATACCCTAACTTCTAACTCATAATTTGCTAAATGGGCGTGGATACTCTGTCATTTTATCTTCTTCTCCAAACTCTAAATTCATAGAAATAGTTTTAATTAGGACATATACACTATTGGATGATTTATAGAAGATGATAGAGATAGAGAATATGTGCAAATCAAGTCGCCGCAAACAAGATAAACTGTAAATCCGGATTTGAATGGTAATCAACCTAAATCTCTCTTTTCTAATTCAAAATTCTAATAGATCTATATGTATATGTTATATGTTAATTCAAATAGGGAGTCAAAAGTGGAAATACAGATAATATGATTAGATTCGGAGATTTGGGAACACTTAGAAAGGCGAGTGGGAAAATTACATGTTTTGTAATAAAACTATATTTATTTCGCTCTAATCTATTTCAGCCTATTTATAATCTATTTGGATATAAATCTGTAAGCGCGTAATGATTAGACATAAATCAATAAGTGGGTAATGATTAGACTTAAATCTATAAGTGCGTAATTATTAGATATAAATTTATTATTTCATGCATAATGGATTTAATCAAATAGATCTAATGAAAAGATTATGGAATTGATTATAGCAGGGAATCAATAAAATTGGAAAATTGCCTACATATATTACCCTTGTAACTTGTTATGAAATTGATAAAAATAAGTTGCTATTTGAACATAGGAAAATTATGTAAATTAAAAAGAAACTTTATTAAGATTTCTAGGATTTAAGTGGTATTTTGGTTTGTTGGAATTTAGGGTGTTGCAAGTACATTTCTATGCATTATCAAAGTTAAATAAGTAAAAGTGCGATGTTTGAAATAATAAGAAAAAGACATAAAAAGTAAGAGATGTACAAAACAATGATAAATACAGTATTTTGTACTATCTAATTCAAGAACAAAAAAGATGGCTTTCTTGTAATTACAAACATCGCACGAACATCTTCCCTTTTTGATAAGATATAGAAATTTACTGTGTTAACATCTTTACAATAGAAATTTAATTCCAACGCATTAAGATGCAATATAACCCAAGTAAAATAGTAAGATAATAATGTGATAAGTATTTCTTGAACAGTTAAGATGTGAAATACAAATAAAATTAAAGTAAATAAAGAAGAAAACATAGAAACATAGACAAAGTGGAAATACAAGGATAATAATGGAATAAAAATGGAAAATGAATAAAAAGGACGAGCAACGATATTATGGGTTGAATAAAAGGAAAGCATTAAATGAACTTAGAATCATAAAAAATGGCAAAACACATAATGAAATAATACATAGGGTCAACTATAAAGTTGTAAAGGCACAATAGTTTAAGAATGTATGAATGAGTATATATGTATATACTGATATATATATTATATATTTAAGAAGTCTCAGACATTGTTTATGACGAGTGTGAACTATTATAATTAATGTATAATTATAAGAATGATATGACTAATGGTAAATAGAGTAGGTTGGGATGCAAGGTCGGTAGTGTTACATGGTAGAAGTCTGCCCACCGAAAGGGGCTACCATCAGTTGTGTAACATTATACTGATGTGATACATATCCGACCATAGGACCCATGGAAGACATGCAATCGCGTATAGGTGAACGTATACTCCCAATAGAAAGTTTGTCTACTTTAAATGTTTATTAGAGGGGGTATTTCCTTGATTGTAGTAGGCAATATAAATAGGATGGTGAGCGGGATCGGACACTATGCATCATGTGTTGGGACCAAGGTCAATGGTAGTGCTGTTATAAGTCAAGAACATCCTCGGTCCTTAGTGGTTAACGGGAAGGACCTGGTTACACCTAGCTGGTCTTCATCTTCCTACTAAGGTAGACCACGTTGGATCATGCACCGCCATAGTCGTTTGCTTGTTATTTGTTAGGGGATGCCTAGATAACTCAAAAAAGATATCTTTTAAAATGGTTGGGGTGGTCCATAGAGCAAGTCCACAATAGGAATCATAAAAGGTAGTAAATTCCCAAAGAGAGATAGAGTATGATAAAATGTATGAAAATTCATCACCGAGCACTAAGTGAGACCCTCGATATGCATAGTGATGAGACCGTGATACAAAGAGAGCAAGGGATCCCAATAGGGTGCTAATAGAGAGATACTAACAGGGATGGAATCTAGGTTTAATTGGAGAGCATGGGATATATATATTTATATATGCATAGCTATGATTCTATAAAGGGAAAATGGGATTGGTTCATTTGCAGACATGGAGTCAAAACGACTAATAAATGTAGTTAGACATAACGTGCTACAGTGAACAATCGACATAAACTAGTATTATGTACAAAATGTATAATTTTACCAATCATTAGAACGTTGTTCTGACCCCCTCCTCATTACAACCCACAGGTTAGCTTGAAGGACAAGTACTGATGCTCGGCTGTTAGATGCTAACAAGGACACATGACTTTAAAAGTGTCAAATCTTGGTCAGTAAGTTATGTAACTTATTATATTTTTTTATTCCATTGTAAGTTATATCATTAGTGCTCTGATATGCATTTTCTTGTTTTATTTATAGGATACCAAACCAACATTCGTACTTTGGTAGACTCAGATTTTCAATTTTGTTACATCTGGTATCAATGCATAGATTAGTCGATCTTGAAAGTTTTAGAAAATGTTAAGTGAGCATATTTGCATTTTTCCTATAAATATAATATATCTTACATCTTAAGAATTCCTACAGTAGAGTATTGCATATCAAAAAACCTTGAAGCTGGAACGTGACTCCCTAGTCGGGTCTAGATGCCAAATGGTTATTGAACCCCTTATAGTTGCCAATTGAGGTTGTACATTAGATCCAGATAAGGGAAAATAAGAGTCCATATATTGTGGATATCCAGAAATAGTAGAGTTCCCGAAGGAAGGTATGAGATGGTCACTCCAAGTTAATAGCCGAATTTTTAGATATATGAAGGAGACAAATTAGCAAGAAGACAAGTGAATTGGGAAAGAAAGCATTCTAAGGAATATAATGAATAGAATTCCACTTTAGGTCCAATCCAATAATAAGAAATTATTGAAAATTGAGAAATGTATAAATCGTATATTTAAAAAAGGATTTTTAAGCAAAATGGTTGAAAAATGAGAAAACTCTGTTTTACGAAATAATATATATGTATATATGGCAAATATCTATATTTTGAATTGAAGTTGAAACATTAAAAAATTTAAAAATTTAGAAGTTGAGAAAAATATATATTTGAAAAGGCAAACAAATATTGGACTTTAAAATATACAAACATTCAGTTAAAGTGAAAAGTTTTCATAAATGGGTTTTACAGAAACTAATAGTTGAAAAACTATAGAGCGTATATAGCTAGCTAATTTCTTTATAAAAAAGAAATGTGTGAATAATAATAAAAAGTTCTAGTGGAAGTTAAAAAATTTTAAAATCCAAAATTTCAGAAAAGATATTTCTTTAAAAAGAAAATGGTAGGGTAATATAGCTCATGGATTTTTCTATATAATGAAAAAATTTTAAGTTGTAAAAACATATTTATGGGTGGACAATAGGAAGTGATACAAGTTTGGAATATGGTAACTAGTACAGAAAAGAAGATTTCGAACCCTAAAACAAAGCTCAAGGCAAAGGCACTACAATGTTCAACTAATATGACGATAATTGAGAAAAAAATTTAGATAGTTTCCATAGTAATGCAATAATGGCAGATATCTTTTAGAAGTCCCCCTAACCAAATATTGGAAACTCTGTTAAGGGTTGAAAGTGGAGATGGTATGACTGATAAGAAAATATTGGAATGAGAATTGTCCTTGTCTCCTCCAGTTTTGTTGTTAAAAATTATAAAAAGATGTTTTGAAAACATTCTAAAGTATATTTCTAAAAAGAAATGGTTTGGAGTAACAATTGATTTTTAAAAAGAAAAACTTAAAATGTTTGAGTTAAAATCCCAATTTTTAAGAAATATAAATTGAAAAGGTTGATTTGAAGAAAAAGGAAAGAAAATTTTAAATAAACTTAATTTGCTAACATTTTCTTTTAGATTCAATGAATGGATTAAATTCAAGTTTTTTTAGATTTTAGTTTTAAAGGGTTAAGACACCAAGTATTTTTGAATTTTGTAAAATGTTTCTAAGTTGTACTTTTTAAAGGCAAAGGTTTTAGGATTAAGTATTTCAAAATTTTTGAAGTTAATAAAATTTTGAAAATAGTCCAAACCAAAATTTTAAATATGAAGTAGATAGGAACAGGTGTCTAAGTAAGACGGGGTGAAGAGTAAGGCTATGAAGAAGATATTAATGATCACTCATGGAGTAGTCGTAAGGAACCCCGTAGAGTGTAAAAACTAATGGTAAGTACTTAGGAAATTTTTTACACACGTGTGCAAGCCATATGAAGAACCCATAAAGAAATGATAAATGGTAATAAAGAAAGCTTATACAACTTCTAGGATATCCTTGTATGATGGGTCAAAGATAAAAGAAATAAATATCAAGATTTTAGAATACCACCATGGAATTTGGATTAAAAGAAGATGGTGAGATAGGATTATGAGGTAGCAAACACACATGCAGGATATTGGCAAACTGAAATAAAAAATATGAGGATTATAGAAGGATGGCATGTTAGAAAGGTCTGTTCAAGTCAGAAGTGTTAGAACCACAACATCCTTAGTGTTAGTTTATGTTGAAGGACAGCTTCCAACGGTTTTTTTACGTTGGTTTGTAAGCATTAGTTATCTTTATTATGACGACCCACATTTCGGAAGGTTTAAATCGACAATAATCCACACATGTCCAAGTCAAACAATCCGTAACATAGATAATCAATGGGGTTAATTAAGGAAAAGAAGAAAAGAAGAAAACAAATACAGAATCTTGCAGCGGAATGACAAAATATAATAATCAAATAAACAGTTCACGAAGCTGTTTATGCTATACATTTGATTGTAATTTATACAACAATTATCAAAATTATATATACAATAGAGACAAAATAATAATTCAGCAGAACAACATGATGAAGGGAATAATACTAGCAATAATATACCAAATTTTCGTCTTCATCCTCCAGAATAATATCTTTAATGCACAGAAACTCAGGTCTGACCCGAGCGTAATGAAAAGACAAAACACTCAAGTCGGGACTAAAATATCCATATGTGATTCAAATTAATATCACATAAAACATGAGTGTAATAGCATCAGAGATGTTTAACAGGTTTTACATCTCTTATCCAGTGTGTAACATGCATGCAATAACTCAAAAAATGTTACGGGATTTTCCATCTCTTAAGGATCCATCAAAATATTTATATATAGTAGAATACACTATATATGTAATGTCTAATCTGTAAAATAAATATTTTTCTTAGCATTAAGACTTTACATTAATCCCCCTTAACGTGTTTTTAAGCATTGTCGTACAGTTTGCATATAATGCCCCGTAGCACGTCAGAGGATAGGGATGCGCCGTAATACGATAACACTAAACCAAAATCGTAGTGGTCTTGTATAGGGATAAAATTATGACAAGGCACGTGAGGCAATGTCCAAGGTCGGATACTACCAGTTCGGGTCGCAAAGCTAGTGGTAATGCATCATAGCCAGGACCACCCATCGCGTACATCCATCCCATATCAAATCAAAGGGAAGTTATCCCAAATCAAGGTGCACTAGTCGAAACCAACACCAAAAGTAATAGCATGGACCAAGTACAAAAGAAGATCGAAGAATGGATTTCCGCTAGGGGTAGCTAGCCCGCTTGGCCCTGTCAAGCCGTCCTGTTTTAGTCATTTCAAATTGGCACAAGTGCCAGGGTCTATCCATCATTGTTCTCTTTCTTCAAATTAATTAAAGTACTTCAAATCCAACCAGTTCATTCTGGAGCCTCTACCGCATACACAGTTGTTAAAGTGGTTCCAATATTGGCAGAGAGTATGTCAATAAGAGGCTCCGGCCTCTTTAACAACCAAAAGCCATTTTACACACTGGTTGGTACTTTTACATTTCGAAAACGATTCATACTTGATATCAAAATATCATATTCACTTCAAAACATCATTTCATTTCAAATATCATATTTACTCAAAATATGTCAGTGTCACTTGAAATCATTTCGCTCCATTATTTCAATTTCACTTCCAAAATCATTTTGAATTTCAACTTAGGTTATAGCTTCATTTTAACCTAATTCGCATTTAAATCCATAATTTAAATATAAACAGTTCCCACTCTGCCAGTTTGAATTTTTAGAAAATAGTTTGAATAGTTTTAAATAATTTAAAAAGTTAAAATAGTTTAATATAAAATATTTTGAGTATTGGAGATGATTTTTATAGTAAAATAGCTCGGAAAATCAAAATAATTTGAACATTTAGAAAGGTAGATTTTAAATAGTTTATTTTAAAATAATCTATTTAAAAATAGTTTCAAAGTCAAACTGATTCAATTCCAAATCTTTCAATTCAAATCATCTTCAATCTCAATTCAATTTAAATCGACTCAATTTCAATTTAATTTAACTTCTATTCCAATTTCAATTCAAATCAACTTCAATTTCGATTTTCATTTTTAACTTCAAATTCGATTCAACAATTCAATTCAATGATTTAAATCTCAATTCAATTCTCACTTTAAACCATTTCAATTTACATCAATTTCGAGTTCACTTTCAGAATATCGATTTAAATTACTTAAACCAAACTTAACTTCGATGTTCAATTTAAGTTTCAAATCTTTAAATAATTCAATTCCAAGTTCAGATTTGAAATGTCCATTTAAACTACTTTTGCTTGGATTTATTTCAAAGTTTGAATCAAAGTTCAAATCTTTTAAACAAATCAGTTTCCATAATTTAATTCATATTTTAATTATAACCTCAAATTTCAAATTCGATTATCTAAACAATTCCTGTTAACAAATTTCAATTTCAACATTTCGAGCTCAAGTTCGAAAATGATTCAATTTCCATAAATTTGATTTTTTTCTTTAAATCAAAATTATTAAAATAATTTCAAACCAAAAATATTAAAATCATTTAATTTAACCAATCTGATGTCCCTATATAATTTTCTGTCCTATGGCCAAATGAATAGTTATTTCAATTTAATATTAGGGATGGATATATATCATTTCAATCCAAATCAAAATGTTATAAGTATATATCATTTCAATCTATTTCTTAATTTATTCGAAATAATTCAAATAACAGTTTATATACTGTCAAATAATATACAGGGTGATAATAGGATATATCAAAATAAATAAACATTCAAATCATCCACTAATAGTCATCGATCCCAATCAACATCCCAATCAGCCAACAAATCATGACAGTTAACTAGTTATTAAATATCAAATTTTTAACTGGCAATTTAATTCCAATTTCAAATTTAACTCTCCGTTTAAATTCTTATCAGTTCAATTCATATATCAATTTAAAAGTCAATTAATTTACGAAACAACAGCCAATGATGTTAAATTACTTCATGATATCAATTTAACGAACATAAAAATATTTAGTACCTCATGAGCATTTAAAACACTCAACTTTATTTTGAATGTAGTTTATTTAACTTATAAAATTTAATTTTTAATACAAATTCAAATAATAAAACAACTACTACAATTTTACAGTAATTCAACATTTATTATTCAATTCCAGTTATTAATTATAACACATTCGATATATAAAATTTCATTTCAATACTTATTTTTGCCAAAACCTTCGAAATTGGTTATTTCAAAATTTTAGTCGAGTTCATATTAAATAAATTACATAAATAAAACATAAATTTTTATTTCCAATCATTTTTATTTAATAATCCTATTAAACTTAATAATTTAAAATAGTCAAAAATACGGGTCGTTGCATTTATTAATGGTAAAAGCGCGTACGTTATTATAGGAATTGTTCTATTTTATGTGTTTTCTGTATGGACCGCTATGTTATGGGAAAACAATAAAGATAAAAAAATTTTAGAAAAGACAATTAACTAATGCAAAAGAAAAGAATATAATAGAGGTTGGAAGTTAAAAAATAAATTAAGAACATTTATTTAATTGACAACTAAAACAGAAAAGAATAAGACTGTAAGTCCAGAAAAATTCAGGAAATAAATTCCAATGAGCGAAGGATAGGGAAAGGATCTTTCATAACCATAGATCAATGTCCCCGTACCCCAAAGAATGGAATTTATAATTGAAGTTGGTTGTTGGTTGCCAATATAAATAAAAAAAAATTGAAAATTAAAATTTACCGTCTAAATTAAGAGGAGTCCACTGTGGACATTAGATGTAATAAACCGCCTTTCTTATTATGAAAGATGAGCCATTAAGGGTAAAAGAAAAGGCAAGATAAGATAGAAGAGAAGAAACTAAACAACACAGAATCTCATAGTGTAACGGAACAATATATATCACTCAACATAGTATATTACAAAATCATTTTAAAATGTTACATCAGAGTCATACTAATACAAATTCTACCCTAGGACAGTTATAACAACTTGTCCCTACCTAACTGATACAATGTACACATGATACAGCAGAAGATAAAGTAATAACTAGCTATCGATGAAGCCACCTTCTCCAAGCTCCTCCAAGATGAATCTGCAGAAAATGTGAACTACTTAGCTGCCCATTCAAATTCGAGCACCCAAGAGTTTAGGAAAAGGAAAAATAAACTCCGGGTTAGACATGGGTATGGTGAGTAAAGCATGCATTCTAACTTTATAAAAATCTTTAAACCAAAGGCATTTCATAAGACCATGCAGTACATAAACACAGATGGGTTTTAACCTTACGATAACCACAACATTTGCTATAGAACATCCATTGATATTATAATAATGTCTAGGGTTTAAAGTAAAATATGAATATAGCTGAAATGCTTGCATCTCACATTTCAACATAGTTGGGCACAACTAAGTCTGTATGACGCTTATTGGAGAATGAATTCCGTATAATGACTGGGCTACTGGGTACTATTCATCACGATGCATTCTAGATAAAATAACACCAAGAACCTAACCAGGTTCCCCTGCCAACATGGAACCGCCCTACCACTTGACTAGTGGTACCAAATAAGATCTCCCCTTTTTAATAGGCCCTAAAGCATATAAATAAGAGATAGTATCGACTCTAGATAGGGATGATCATACCATAATGAGAGCAACCCACTTAGCCCTGCTGCATCTTTCTTGTTTTATTCATTCCCGGTTGATGAGGCTTGAGACTACATTTTACCTTTTATATAGCACTTTCCACTTGGAATGCTGATAATGTCCTCCAAGCAACAACGCAATGCCAGTATTCATCCATACAAGTTCGTTTTGGGACTGAACAAAACCAAAGGCACTACTTCTGCTGCATCCATTTTGGAATCATCCTGAGGATTAGTAGCAAGCAGCCCTTTCACTTCAAAAGGCTCCATCTTCAATTCCATCATCTTCAACATGTCTTTACTTCGAAATGTTTGAGTTGGATCGAAGTGGTTTTCGGATAACATATCTGTTCCCGGTCTCTTTGAAACAACATTCGATAGTTTCGGGTAAACTCAACTCTGGTTCTTTAGTTAAAGATAAGAGCGGAGATTACCACTTCACCGTTAGTGGACGGATTTCCTTATCATTTGTCCTAGGAGAACGAACAAGATATATACGCACAGTACAACATCATCGGAGATGATGTGCCATATAACTCATGTGTTTCTCCTAGATATTTCCAAAGTTATATTTTGGGTTCATATTTGATAGCCGGTTATTTAACTATCAAATTAAAAAACAAGTAATTCCATTTGAGATTTATTTATCCATAGCAACCACTAAACCTTAAAATAAATCTTTATTTAAAAAATTTCCTTTCAAAATGTTTGTGTAAAACATTCATATACTTATCTCTCTGATATAAATATATACATAAAACATTTGTGAATAACTTCTTACTTCCAAATCATGTTAAAAAGAACTAAACAAATGTTGTTTAAATTGGAGGTAAGGACAACCCTAAACATTATTTCCTCAGTGCTAAGTGTGGAACAAATGTTCCATACCATCATTTTTAAAAGTCTGTTTAGAGAAACGCAAATCTCAAATTTTGTTTATTTCTTTTGATAAATCCTTTTTAATCAAATCTATTTCATTCATGAAATTCTTTTACATGAAATCCAAATCCATTTCAAAATACTTTTCAACTTTCCCAATTTATTTATAAAACCCTTTATAAATATTCAAAATCTTTTATAGTAATTACTTTTATAAATATTGAAACTTTTTATATATGTTTCCTATAAATATCCAGACCTATTTATAAACTCCCTTTATGAATACCCAAATCATTTTCTAAACTTCTTTTATAAATACCCCAAAATCATTTATAAAACTTCTTTATATACCTTTCCTGTTTAGACAACTTCCTAAATAACCTTAAATCAAAATAGCTTCCTTTAATAAGCAAATCCATTTTATAAATCTTCCATATTTATGAAATCTTCTTTGCTTAAAAATTCAAATCCATTTACCCAAAGCACTTCATAAATTTCCAATTACCTTTATAGAACTCTTTATAAAAACTTCTATATAACATGGAAAACCATTCCCATTAGTTAAAAACATCTTTAGTATAACCGTTTGTCAAATCATTATTTAAATATCTTATTCAAACTGAAATAACTTTGAAACCATTTCAAAAAGAATTCATTTATCTTTACAAAATCAAACATAGGCTTAGCGACCATAATAGTCCTTTTAATTTGACTTTACTTATCTAGTTTAACATGTAATCACAGAACAACCAGTGTATAAGGGATCAACACAAAACAATCAATCAACTGAAGTAAACGTCCAAGTTAATTGTAATAGTAGAATGGTGTTTTGTTCTGCTAATAGATGTCATTTAGTTTTCCCAATCATATGGGACTACTTATGGCTAAGTGACACAGAAATCCTTTGATTTAAAGTAAATTGAAAAGAAAAGAGTTTAAAACAAAAATGATTACTTAAACTCAAAGCGATTTAAAATAAATTAAAACCCTTGTAAATGAGAATCAAATCCTTGTTAAACAGTAATTAAACTCCAAATAAAAGTGATTAAACCTTATAAAAAAATAATTAAATTTAATCAAAGATTAATTAAACAAACCCCTTTTTAAAATAAAATTTAATTTATAATTATCTTAAATAATTAACTAATTAATAATTAATCAATCCTTAATAAAAAATTAGATTATAACTAACTTTAATTAAGTAACAAATCATGATTAACTTAATTAATTTACACTAAGTATAAATACCATTATTAACAAATGATTAAGTACTAATTACCTTTATTAATTAATTAATTAATTAATTAATTGATTAATTAAGTAATATTAAACAAATAAATAATTAAATAATTGTTCTCTAATTACTTAATTTAAGTTAGAAAAAATTTCTATCAAGATTTCTAAGTGAAAAAAAGGTTTAGATTAGAAAAATAGTTAGATTTTCCGAACTACGCGTATAACAACTATCCAGATATGGACCCATAATTTCACTTTTTGAAGTTTTGATTCCTAAGCTTTAAAAACTTCAACTTTGAACTCTTGTCTTCTTTAAACATGAAAATAAATCTTTGAAAACCAAATCAAAGTTTTAAACTTAAAAAATTTCACTTTGAAACGAAAATCAAACTTTCGACAAAAAAAGAATTTCTATATAGCTTTAGGTTAGTGAATCGCTATCTTTGTGTCATGAACCCACATATAATAAATAAAACATTCACACATAGTGTCACATCATAACATTATAGCACCATCATAAACAAAATATTACTTTACAATACTTAGTAACTTTTTCAATATTCAAGGTATGATTTTTATCGCCCACTCAAACTTCGTCATAAGCAATCAACACCAACTCAACATATACACATGCATACACAACATATAACATTATTACATACTAAGCAACATTTTAACTCATAAATTTTACAAATTTTAAAAAGTTAGAAACTTGAGTGTAAAACTTGAACTTTACTAACCAAACTTTCACTAAATCAAACTAAACTTGCTCTCGACCTAGCACATTTGCTCCTAGCTCAACAAAGTGAAGATATAGACCCTTGGAAAGCTAATTGGGATCGACCATGCATGTGTTTTGGGCTCAACCATGGATGTTTGTGGAGGCTGTGGACTTGAACTTTGGAAGAAAGGTGTTGTAGTGTATGTAAAAGTGGTTTAGTAGACCAAGGAGGAGATTTTGAGTAAAAAGAAGTGATTTTTCTTACTTTATAATTTATGAAGAGAAGCCATGGATGTATTTTCTCTAGCTCTTAGGAATTTTAGAAATTAATATGGAGATTGTAAAATGAAACTTATGAAATGGAAGAAGTATATATAGGCTTAGGAAAATATTTTAAAAATATAAAGCGGTTATAATTAAATATACACACATGCATGCACCTCCATCCCCCCACCCTAGAACACATCCTCCCTCCCCCTTTGCATGCCTTGAATCATGCTAGAGCTTACATGTCTGTGTACTAAGGATATAGAGGTGATTTGTATACATATAAGTGTGGTTTTATGTATATATATGCCTTTTATAACATAATTTGTCACATCCATGCATAATTTAATCTACATAAGTATGCTTAATTACTACTAATCCTAACATATATAAATGTGCGCATGTTGCACCAAGTATGCACAACGTTCCCGACGACTTTCGGGTTTCGAAAAGTTAAAATTTCGAAAAACGTTCTTTTGTCACATTTTCTATTTTTATCCGAACTACCTAAACAAATTTTGAAAGCTATTTTATCATCATTATTAGATAATTAAAATAGGTTTATTTGCTAATAAAAATCCATTTATTGATTATATAAAATATATTTAAATAGCCTATTTCGAAGTGGCAAAGTCTTGCGTCGTTACAAATCTATTTTACCATCATTTGTTATTATTTAAAAGAGTTATATTTTTATTAGAAAACCTAATATTTGAATATTTAAAATTCATTAAATATTCGCAAATCAAGGCAATAAAATTCCAGGTCGTTACACTCTTCCTCGCTTAAAATAATTTCGTCCCCGAAATTGTATTACACTTAATTCGTAGAAACACTTAAACTATTCATCAGTCCGTATGACATAAACAGATCATTTCTAAGTAAATTGTGATTTGATCATTCACTCGAACACATAACTTCACTTCCGAACTAGTATCACTCACCCGATTTCCTAGTGCATATTCGATCAGGCCTCTTAAGTAGAAACCTTTGTTCTCCTTACATAGCCATAAACTATGACAGACAATCTTTGGTTCCACATAAGAACCCTCACCAACACTCGTCGTAAAAAATCGAGTGATCAATCCTTACTCGGAATGGTGGAAAACACCTCCATTCATATACTCGAATTTGGGATCGAGGACTATATGAAAAGGAGAAATGATATTCATATAACCTATGTCCTGATTTAACGGTTCTTACTATCTAACTATTTTCTACACTCCCATCATGCTTCATAAGAATTAATTTTTAAATTTATTAACTTATATAATACTCTTTTACATCCTAAGAGTGTATAAAAACATCTGATTTTTAATTCTATTTAATTTTAACTATTAGATGCATGCCAAAAATAATTTGGTCCTGAAACTAAGTCGACCAAATCAACCTATTTACCATAATTGGTCTGGTAAGTAGCTAAGAAGAGTAGGATGATGGTATCCAAACTCCATCCTAGATTATATTTTTTCTTAGACACTACCAAGGTAAAAATGTCGATTAGCCGGCCCAACAACATCAAATAATTATTCACATCCTAGATGTTAAAATCAAAAGACACGGTTTAAATAGACATTATTAAACCTCCTTATTAAATTGAACCTAATTAAACTTCATTTATTAATCCACCTTCAAAATATCATTTTATTTTGAAAACTCTTCCTTTTAAGGGATCCAAGAAAACAATATCTAGGTTTTATTTCAAAAATCTTTTGAAACATACATATAGCCCGAGTAATTCCAAAATGATATTAAGGAACCGGTGCTACCAAATAGTACCGTATACTCCTTTACTAACAAGGGTAATACTCAAGAGAAGTGTTTGCCATCCGAACACATTTCTTACTCATTTTTAGTCATTTCCGAGACACTCAAACTCGTAAATAAAATTATTTCTTCTTTTTTTTTCCAAATTTCTTCTGGAAACAATGCTATTTATAGACAAATGGTTTGTAACAAAATCCTCCTCTTGCTTTGGACTCATTCGGATTTGAACTCGTCCGGATTGTACAATGACAAAGAGGATAATTTACTAAGTGCACTATCCTATCTATCTAAGCAAACATTCGTTTGTCACTTAGAAGATTATTCAGATCATCGCAAAATAGATCAAGACTTATTCCCGAACTATCTAAGGAAAACCTTACTCTCAAATTTTATTTTAGGATATCTATATCTTAAAATATTTGTAAGAATAATAACTACTTTTTTTCTAAATAATTTGGAATTTATCAAAGCCATCGAGATTTAACATTCTCAAAACCATTTTCATTTTAAAACACATTAATCATTCTGATTTGTAAAATCATCTTCCTCAATTCATCACTGTCTGAAGATTTCCTTTTAATAAACACCTTTATTAAAATTCATTTTAATCCTACATATCGTCGAACGCCTTATAGTAAAATTGTGAAACTTAATTCACAAGGTGTTCGATTCAATGTTCCTACAAATTCTATCTACCCAACCCTTGATGGAAAAAGAAAATCTATTATTAAAGCTGAAAATAGTCAATGCTCAAAACTAGACGAGCATAACTAGTTAAACCCTAAATTGTAATAACTTAAATATTATTAACTCCTAATCCATTCTCCTCATAGATAACTACATAAATTTGAAAATCATCCTTTTATATATATTTAAATATATTCCTAGGTAAAATTATTTCACTTGCCAATTTAAAACAATATTATATCTATTTAACTTGTTCAGGTGTTTAGGAAATCCCTATCCATAACGTCGATCAGGCGCATCGGCCAGAATTATTAACCCACACAACAGGTTAAACAACACAATATAAAACATTTTTATTCACTAATAAATACACACTCATATATATATATATATATCACACTCGGACTCATTTTAGGGCACTACTGAACCTATCTATAATGAGTTTACACCACCAAAGCCTAGGTGTCCGCTCAACCTAAGCTTTGATACCAAAATTATAACGAACCTCCTTTCTTACTCCAAAAGATGAGCCATTAAGGGTAAAAGAAAAGGAAGGAAAAGATAGAAGAGAAGAAACTAAACAACACAGAATCTCACAATGCAATGGAACAATATATATTCTTAACATAATATATTACAAAGTCATTTTAAAATATAACATCAGAGTCATACTAATACAAATTATACCCTAGGACAGTTGTAACAGCCTGTCCTTACCTAACAGATACATGTACATATAACATGGCGGAAGACAAAGTAGTAACTAGCTATCGATGAAGCCACTACTCTAAGCTCCTTCAAGATGAATCGGTGGAAAACCTGAACTACTTAGCTGCCCATTCAAATTTGAGCATCTAGAAGTTTAGGAAAAGGAAAAATAAACTTCGGGTCAGACGTGGGTTTGGTGTGAGTAAAGCATACATTTTAACTTTATAAAAACCTTTAAATTAAAGGCATCTTGTAAGAACATGCCGCATAGAAAATCCATTGATATTATAATAATATCTAGGAGTTAAAGTAAAATATGAATATGGATGAAATGCTTGCATCTCACATTTCAACATAGTTGGGCACATGTTTGTACGGCGCTTATTGGAGAATGGATTCCATAAAATGACTGAGCTACTGTGGTACCTCCCATCATGGTTCTTCTCTAGATAAAATAACACCGAGGACCTCACCAAAATCCCCTACCAACACAGAACTAGCCTACCACTTGATTAGTAAGTGTGAATATGATTACCCTTTTTATTTTAATAGGCTCTGATGCATACAAATGAGAGATATTATCAACTCTAGATGGGGATGATCATGCCCTAATGGGAGCAACTCACTTAGCCCTGCTGCATCTCCCCTGTTTTAGCCATTCCCGGTTGATGAGAATTGAGGCTACGTTTTACTTTTTATATAGAAATTTCTACTTGGAATGCTGATATTGCCCTCCAGGAACCAATGCAATGCCAGCATTCACCCATACAAGTTTGTTCTGGGATTGAACAAAACCGAAGGCACTGCTTCTACCACATCCATTTTGGAATCATCCTCAGGATTAGTAGAAAGCAGCCTTTGCACTGCAAAGAGCTCCATCTTCAATTCCAGCATCTTTAAGATGTCTTTACTTCGAAATGCTTGAGTTGGATCGAAGTGGTTTTCGGATAACATATCCGATCCTGGTCTCTTCAAAATAACATTCGATAGTTTCTGAAAAACTCAACCCCGGTTCATTAGGAAATAAACAGTCAAAGATAAGAGCGGAGATCGCCTCCTAACCATTAGTGGACGGATATCCCTATCATTTGTCCTAAGAGAACGAAATAATATATATACGCACAGGAGTTTACTATACCTTCCTCAGGAGTTTACCGGTCTGCCGGGTTCTCCTGGGTTTTCAAATATATATATATATATATTATATATATATACACGCACAGTATAGCATCATCGGTGATGACTGTGCCATATAACTCACGTGTTTCTCCTAGATATTTCCAAAGTTATGTTTTAGGTTCATATTTGATAGCCTGTTATTTAACTATCAAATAAAAAAATTCAACCAATTCCATTGGGGATTCATTAATCCATAGCAACCACTAAGCCTTAAAACAAATCTTTATTTAATAAATCTCCTTTCAAAACGTTTGTCTAAAATAGTCGCATGCTTATCTCTCTGACATAAGTATATACACAAAACATTTGTGAATAACTTCTTACTTCCAAATCATGTTAAAAAGGATTAAACAAATGTTGTTTAATTTGGAGGTAAGGACAACCCTAAACATTATTCCCTTTGTGTTAAGTGTGGAACAGATGTTCCATACCGTCATATTTTTAAAGTCAGTTTAGAGAAAGTCAGATCTCATATTCTTTTTTTTTTCTTTTGATAAATCCTTTTTAATCATATCTATTTCATTCATGAAATCTCTTTACTTGAAATCCAAATCCATTCAAAATACTTTCCAACTTTCCTAATTTATTTATTATAAAACCTTTTATAAATATTCAAAATCTTTTTTAATAATTGCTTTTACAAATATCCAAACTTTTTATAAAAATTTCCTATAAATATCCAGACCTTTTTATAAAATCCCTTTATGAATATTTAAATCATTTTCTACAACTTCTTTTATAAATACCCCAAAATCGTTTATAAAACTTCTTTATAAACCTTTCCTGTTTAAACAACTTCCTAAATAACCTTAAATCAAATTAGCTACCTTTAATAAGAAAATCCATATTATAAACTTCTTTATTTATGAAATCTTCTTTGCTTAAAAACTCAAATCCATTTACCCAAAGCACTTTATAAATTCTAATTTCCTTTATGAAACTCTTTATGAAAACTTCTTTTTATAACATGGAAAACCATTTCTATTAGTTAAAAACATCTTTAGTAAAACCATTTGTCAAATCATTCTTTAAATATCTTATTCAAACTAAAATAACTTTGAAACCATTTCAAAAAGAAAATGAAATGTTTATCATTACAAAATCAAAAGGAGTCTTAGCAACCACAATGGTGCTTTTAATTTGATTTTACTTATCCAGTTTAACATGGCATCAAATGACAACAGGTATATAAAGGAGCAACACATAACGATCAACCAACTTAAGTAAATATCCAAGTTAATTATAATAGAAGAATGGTGTTTTCTGCTAATAGATGTCATTTAGTTTTCCTAATCATATGGGGTTACTTAAGGCTAAGTGACATAGAAATCCCTTGTTTTAATTTTTTTTTGAAAAGAAAATAGTTTTAAACAAAACTGATTACTTAAACTCAAAGCGATTTAAAATAAATTAAAACCTTTGTAAATGAGAATCAAATCCTTGTTAAATTGTAATTAAACTCTAACTAAAAGTAATTAAACCTTATAAAAATAATTAACTTTAATCAAAGATTAATTAAATAAAACCCATTTCAAAAATAAAAATTAACTAATAATTATCTTAAATAAATAAATAATTAATCCTTAATTAAAAATGAAATAATAACTAACTTTTATTAAGTAACAAATCATGATTAACTTAATTGATTAACATTTAAGTATAAATACCATTATTAACAATTGATTAAGTACTAATTACCTTTATTAATTAATTAATTAAAAAATCATTAAACAAATAAATAATTTAATAATCAAATTATTGTTCTCTAATTACTTAATTTAAGTTAGAAAACATTTCCAAAAAGATTTCTAAGTGAAAAACGGTTTAGATTAGAAAAATAGTTAGATTTTTTGAACTCCGTGTATAGCAACTATCGCTAGACGAACCCATAATTTCACATTTTGAAATTTGGACTCTAAGCTTTAAAAACTTCAACTTTGAACTCTTGTCTTCTTTAAAATATGAAAATAGATCTTTGAAAACCAAATCAAAGTTTTAAACTTGAAAACTTTTCACCTTGAAACAAAAATCAAACTTTTGGTAAAAAGCGGATTTCTATGTCGCTTTTGTTTACCGAATCGCTATCCTTGTGTCATGAACTCACATACATCAAATACAATATTCACACATAATGTCACATCATAACATTATAACACCATCATAAACAAAGTATTTCTTTACAATACTATCTAACTTTTCCAATATTCAAGTATGGTTTTTATCGCCTACTCAAACTTGGGCATAAGCAATCGACACCAAATCAATATATATGCATGCATACACAACATTTAACATTACTACATACTTAAGCAACATTTTCACTCATAAATTTTACAACTTCTAAAAAGTTAGTAACATGAGTTTAAAACATTAACTTTACTCACCAAACTTTAACTAAATCAAATTAAACTTGCTCTCGACCTAGCTCACTTACTCCTAGCTCAACAAAGCGAAGATGTAGACCCTTAGAAGACTAAATGGGCTTGGCCATGCATGTGTTTGGGCTTGGCCATGGATGTCTATGGAGGGCGTGGACTTGTACTTTGGAAGAAAGGTGTTGTAGTGCATGTAAAAGTGGTTTAATGGACTAAGGAGGAGATTTTAAGTAAAAAGAAGTGATTTTTATTACTTTATAATTTAAGAAGCGAAGCCATGGATATATTTTCTCAAGCTCTTAGGAATTATAGAAATGAAGACGGAGATTATAAAATCAAAATTATGAAATGGAAGGAGTAATTATAGTCCTAGGAAAATATTTAAAAATATAAAGTGGATATAATTAAATATAAAGACATGCATGCACCTCCATCCCCCTCTCACTTTAGAGCACGTCCTCCCTCTCCTTTAGCATGCCTTAAATCATGCTAGAGCTTTCATGTGTGTGTACTAAGGACATGGAGATGATTTTTATACATATAAGTGTGTTTATACATATATATGCCTATTATAACATAATTTGTCACATCCATGCTTATGTAAAAATATATATAAGTTAATATACATAAGTATGCTTAATTAATACTAATCCTAACATATATAAATGTGTGCAGCATGCACCAAGTGTGCACAACGTTCCCGATGACTTTGGGTGTCGAAAAGTCAAAATTTTGGAAAACCTTCTTCGGTCACATTTTCTATATTATTTGAACTACCTATATTGGTAAACAAATTTTGAAAGCTATTTTATCATCATCATTAAATAATTAAAATAGGTTTATTTGCTAATAAAAATCCATTTATTGATTATATAAAATATATTTAAATAGCCTATTTCAAAGTGGAAAAATCCTTGGTCATTTCAAATCTATTTTACCATCATTTGTTATTATTTAAAAGAGTTATATTTTAATTATAAAACCTATTATTTGAATATTTAAAATTCATTAAATATTCGTAAATCAAGGCGGTAAAATTCCGAGTCCTTAAATTCGACGTTGACTAGACCTCTATTTCTTGAGATGTGGAAAATTTTGTTTTGAAAAACTTATACATATGTACACATTTGAAAAATAAATTATCTCTACAAAATGTTTTAGAAGATTTATTTGTTTAGAATTTTTATGGATAATTTGGAAAGTAATATAATTTTTTTTCAATTGAAAAGATGAAATTTTCAAATTTTGAAAATGCCGCATACTTGACATGGGTGAATAGTCGACGAGTGGGTTAGTATAGATTTTACCGTTCAGTAGAAGTGGTAGCAAAATAATATACAGTTAGAGATGATGGAAAAGCTATTTTAGCAATGGAGTCACTTCCTCTATACCTTGTCAATAAGTGAACTAAACTGGTTTTAAAATAATTCTGTTTTTAAATTTTATAAAGATTCAAAACAAAATTTACTTATGTAGACTGTACTTGGAAAAGTTAGAAGACAATTGGAGGCAAAAGAGAAGATTCCAAGGCACGGTGGAAAAATGGTATATAAGAGAAGGAAGGGAATATAGAATTATGGAATTTTCCACCTATACCCTTTCCAAGCATAAGAAAATAGATCTAGAAAAATGGACTTTTTCTAATTTGGATGTTAGAATTGGTGTGCTAGGATTTTAGATAGTAGGAATAGGATGCAAAATTGGTTGAGGTATACTTTTATATGTAGGAGTGTGGAAAATTTGGACATAAAGAAAGTGTTTGGTTTTCAAAAGCCGCATGTATATAGAATTTCCGGTATATCTAGGATGTTTGCACCATATTTTTGAAATTGTTTTAAAATAATGCATTGATATAAGAGGCACCGATTTAGAATTTCCTCATTTTGCATATCATAGATGTTGTGATACACTATGCATTTGTATATGACTGGTTGTAAAATCAGTAGTACACTAATTGGATTGTTAGTTTAGAATGGTTGTATATTTAGTTACATTGTTTTGCCCTTGAGAAATTTCAGGGACGAAATTCTTTTAAGAGGGAGGATGTAACATCCTTTGTTTTTATGCTAAATAATTAAAAAGAATTTAACAAATAAGTAGTAATAATGAAAATAGAATTTTTAAAAATGTCAGAATTTGGCTACGAAACTTGCATAATTGGGTTCTTGGCAATTTTCGGACGAATTTTCATATGTAAACTTTTCATATTGGAGTTCAAACTAAAAAGTTATTGACGTTTGAAATTTTAGAGTCAAAAATAATTATACATGTAATTAAGAAAATTATCCATAATTAATTAATGTTAATTAAAAACTGTTAAACTTAACTGTAACTTAAACGTTAAGCAAATGAACTAAGGTGTCAAATGACGCCAATGGGTTAAAAGTGGAAAGTTATTAATAAAATCAATTAACGTTAATAATTCACCAAATTTGCACTACTAAAGATGACCAAAAGTTTGCTTAGCTCGACTGTAGCAGTCGATCTAGAGCAATAAGCGGTCAACCCATGATCTTTAAATGGTGAATTTTAGTTCTTAACAGCCCGGATTTAAAATAGTTTCATTAAACGATTGGCATTGGTTTGAACCCCTATAAACATAGACTTAGACCCTCACTTCCAACTCATAATTTTCTAATGGGCGTGGAAACTCTGCCATTTTCTCTTCTCCTTCAAAACTCTAAATTCATAGAATTTTTTTTAGTTAGCATGTATATACTATTGGAGGATTTACAAAAGATGATAGAAACAAAGAATAGGTTCAAATCAAGCCGCTACAACCAAGGTAAACCGTAAATCCTGATTTAAATAGTAATCAACCTAAATCTCTCTTTTCTAATCCAAAATTCTAATAGATCTGTATGTATATGTTATATGTGAATCCAAATAGTGGGTCATAAGTGGGAATACACAGAACAGGGTT
This sequence comes from Allium fistulosum, assembly GCA_030737815.1. NCBI lineage: Eukaryota > Viridiplantae > Streptophyta > Magnoliopsida > Asparagales > Amaryllidaceae > Allium > Allium fistulosum. The sequence goes on from CM060903.1 coordinate 180,181,118, forward strand.
AGATCTGGAGATTTGGGAACGCTTGGAAAGGCGAGTAGGAAAATTACATGTTTTGTAATAAAAGTAGATTTATTTCATTGTAATCTATTTTAATTATGCCTATTTATAATCAATTTGGATATAAATATGTATGTGTGTAATGGTTAGATATAAATATGTAAGTGCATGATGATTAGTTTTAATTCTGTAAGCGCGTGATGATTAGATATAAATTTATTGTCTTACAAGTAATGGATTTAATTAAATAGATCTAATGAAAAGGCTTATGAAATTGATTATAGCAGGGATTTAATAAAATTAGAAAACTTGCCTCTATATGTTACCCTAGTAACTTGTTATGAAATTGATAAAAATAAGTTGGATTTGAATGTAGAAAAATAATGTAAATTAAAAAGGAACTTTTTTAAGATTTCTGGGATTTAAGTGGTATTTTAGTTTGTTGGAATTTAGGATGTTGCAAGTAGATTTCTATATATTATCAAGTTTAAATAAATAAAAATGCAATGATTGAAATGACAAGGAAAACACATAAAAAGAAAGCGACGTACAAAATAGGGATAAATATCATATTTTGTACCATCTTTTCAAGAATTAAAAAGATGGTTTTATTGTAATTACAAACATCGCACGAATGTTTTCCCTTTTTGAAACATGTGGAAATTTACCATATTAACATCTTTACAATAGAAATGTAATTCCAATGTATTAAGATGCAGCAGTACTCAAAAGTTAAATGGTAAGATATGAATGCGATAAAAATATCTTGAATAGTTAAGATGTGAAATATCAATAAAACTTAAAGTAAATGAATAAGAAAACATGGAAAAATAGGCAAAGAGGAAAAATAGGGATAACATGGGAATAGAAATTGAAATCGAAAAATGAATAAAAAGGATGAGCAACGATATTATGGGTTGAACAAAAAGAAAGCAGCAAATGAACTTAAAGTTAAAAAATAGCGAAACATATAATGAAATAAGACCTAAGGTCAATTGTAAAGTTGTAGAGGCACGATAGTTTAAGAAAATATGAAAGAATATATATGCATATACTGAAATATATATAAGAAGTCTTGAATATGCATTTATGACAGTGTGAAAATTTATAATAAATGTATAATTATAAAAATGATATGGCTAATGGTAAATAGAGTAGGTTGGAATGTGAGGTCAGTAGTGTTACAAAGTAGAAATCTACGCACCGAAAGGGGCAACCATCATTTGTGTAATATTATACTTGTATGGGGCATGTTCGACTATAGGACCTATGGAAGACATACAGGGTCGTATAAGTAAAGGAATACCCCTAACGGAAAGTTTAGCCTACTTCAAATATTTATTAGAGAGGGGGTATTATCTAGATTGCACTAGGCAATCTAAACAGGATGGTGAGCGGGATCGAGCACTATGCAGCATGTGTTGGGACCAAGGTCAAGGGTAGGGTTGTCATAGGTCAAAAACGTCATCGGTCCTTAGCGATCAACGGAAGGACAGGGTTACACCTAAGTAGCCTTCGTTTGCCTACCAGGGTAGACAACATTGGGTCATGAACTGCCACAGTTGTTTGTTTGTTGTTTGTTAGGGCAAGGCTAGTTAATAAAAAACGAAGATCCTTCAAAATTGTTGGGGTGGTCCATGGAGATGAGTCCATAATAGAAAGCAGACGAAGTAGTAAATCCCTAAAGTGAGATATGGTATGGAAAAATGTATGAAAGCGGTTATTAGGCCTATGGGAGTGCCTCGATATGCGCAGCGGTGAGAGCATGATACAACGAGAGTAAGGGATCCTGAGAGGTGCTAATGGAGAGATGATAGTGGGATAGTATCTAGGTTTAATTGGGGACAATGGGATATATATATATATATATATATGCACACACACGCGTGGGCACAACTATGATTTTACAGAGAGTATGTAACGACCCGTAAAATTTCAACTGTTTTAATAACGTAATTAGTTGAAATTTTGTGAAATTTTAAACGATAAAATTTTGAAATAAAAATTTAATATTTGGAATACGTCTAGTTAAGCATAGCAACTGGTAAATTTTCGTCCGAAAATATGAAAGTTTATTTCGCGCGAAAATTCACTTTAATTTAATCAGTTAAAAAGTAATGAAAATAAAATGTTTCTGAAACCTAAATATTTTTACATAGAAAAATTCTAAATCATCTTCTGAGCAAGATGTCAGTTTGTCGTTTTTCCAAATTCGGACATCTTTGGCTTCGTCGATCTTATTTTTTAGCATTTTTCTTGCATTTTCCGCCAGTTGAAAATTCGAAATTTTAAAATTCAATCTTACCACTGATATCTGTATACCGTTTTAATCGTCTCGTCGTGCTGATCTCTACGGTATATTCAATTGTAAATTTCAGAGTTTGGTGTGCGGTACGGTCTGCGAAACGCCGAGCGTACCGGTTCTGCAACTGGGTTTTAGTTCCATTGCATTTTCATATTCCACCGTATTAACCCAGGAGCCGCTTGCTTTAAATTTTTCTCATAAATGTACCTTGTGACTTTTGTTTTTCCCAAATTGTTAACTTATAGAAGGTGGTTCATTTTCCTTTTCTATTCATTTCCTTTTCTTTTTCTTTCTTCTGCTATTATTTTTCTTCAGTCACGCACATATATTTCATTTGGAAACCCATGAATCTTCTTCCCTCCGGCTCCTTGCCTCACGTGACTGATCAACCCACGCAACCACCTGAACCTCATGTCCCATCATCCGCATGCACTTCCCGAAGCTCCACGTCCATAAAAACCCATCATTCCCTTCCACAACCACAGCCGCGTTCATCTATTCACGCCTCCAAACCTTCTCCTTTATCCCGCCGCCATTGCTAACTCATCTCATTTCCTGCCTGACAGCCGCCGAACCCCACCTCTCTTCACCACACAGTCTCCATCCAAACACCACACATCACTAGAACCTGGGCCCTTTCCTCCACTTCACCACCTAGCGCCTGAGCCGAGCCCACTCGCGCATGCCTTCTTCACCACGCGACCTCATCTCCAGCGAGCCTGACCCCAAGCATGGCCGCATGCAACCCAGCAGCAACACATCGGCTCTCATCCTTCTTCCTTTTGCTTTGAATTGAGTATAGGTATTTTATTTTATTCTGTATATGCTGTTGTAGTGCATATAGGTAGTCTGCATAGATGTACAGTCTTTATACAATATACGTTTCATACTTATGTTATATGAGAAATGTTTAAGCAGATTTGTGTATATATCTATTGTTATAATAATAATTCATAAAAGTACCTTTACAAACTAGCTATCGCATATATATATTTTAGTATGCTGGGATTGGTTTTAAAAGATATGTGTATATGTTGTTATTAATATATACGGCTATATAAGTTAGATTTATTTTTATTTTTATTTTAACATCGAGTTTAAGGATATATATCTACAAGTTGTACCTAGTGCATATATTTATACACGATAAGGTTGATCTTTTCCACAGAGTATAATAATTTATATATTTGAGTATGTATGTTTATGTGCTGTTTTGTATATTAAGTATACACATGTTATAAAATTTGTTAGTTATGTTTATATATGTTTGTATATATATATTTGTTACATTTTTATTCTCTTCAATCTGACAATGTTTTTCCAACGTTTCTTTATGGTATACTAGTCTAGTGATGCGTGCTGTATATATAGACTATTTTAAAAATATAAGACATTAAGTCAAGCCTGCATAATTGTTCATACATCTTCAGTTGTTCGCATATATTTGTTTATGACAAGAGTTGAAATATGTTGCTTGCGAACGTTTGAAAAAAAAAGAAACTTTCGTATTTTGTAGTGTTCCAATATCATTATTGTACTTGTTATTTATACTGTAAAAGCGGGCATAGTATTGCTTGTATATTGCTTTGAAATTTTGGAAAGAAACTTAAAGTGAAGGTTTTATTTGCCAGTTTACATATATATATATACTACAATTTGCCAAATTTGTGTTCATTTACAGTTTTATAAAAGCAAGTCTAAATTGTGAATATAAGTTTATATGGTTTAGTTTTTATTATTTTTTTAGTTGTTTATAATTTACATATATGCCGCATACAAGGTCTGCATATAATTGTTTTACATAGTAGCATGCGAGAGTATATTGTATAGTGTGTCTGAGACTTTATTTTGGGTTTTAAATTAGTATTTGAAAATGTATATATATTATATTTAAATATAAGTTCTAGATTTAATATTGGTTTCAGAATAATATAATAGGATAATGTATATCGTTTCAGTCTATATCATGCAGATTTTGATCTATTTCATTAATTCTTTATCTATCAGCCTTGTCCGTCAAATTTGTGTTCAACCTACTTTGCTTTGAGATTTGTTGTTGGATCGGTCGATAGTCTATATCGTGATTCAATCATAGCTCGTCGTGTTATCTATCTTCTCTAACCTCGAAAGGTGAGCACTCACTCACGATTAACGTTCTTTTATTTATTAAATCTGATTTCAATTGAAACGACAATTGAAATATGCTGCTGTTAGTTAATTACACTGTTATATATGCTATTGCCTGTATCAGTTCACCTGTGACACCTGACACCATTATCTGTTAATTATTTATGCGATGATAATACAGTTTGGCTGATAATTGATTGATTGTTGATGTTTATATTGGACGTTAAATTGTTAATGTCAAATTGATAAATAGTATGAAATTGAACTTGATATAGGATAATTAAATGTTAAATTTGATTAACTGACATTTGTATAATATGACCCCTTTAACTGTTAAATTTATTGACACGTAGGATTGTTAACTACACCTTGAACCATCAATTGTATGTTGTTTGAACTGATGATGTATGAAATTGTAAATAGATGACAAGTGAAAAACCGTAATGTAATAATCTTTAATCTACATGAAATGATAGTGTAGATTCTAGAAATAATTTTATTAATTCGTACAAATAACAATGCGAATTAATACGGTTATTTCGGGATTATTTGAATTGATTATTGGATTGATATTGGTTGTTGTTATTGCTTGTTTATTTACTTTGACACCATCCCAGTTATCACACTGCAAGTTCCCTTTGCTATGCTTTGATTTTTGAATTAAATTGGAATCGGGTTGAAATGATAAATACCCAAATTGAACTTTGACCTAGGAAAGAAAATTAAATAAAACCCGATTGGTCAATAATTTGATTTAAAATAATTTGAAGATTTTATTTGAATAAATAATATGGTTTTGAAATGAAGTTGAAATTTGAGTTTTAATGAAAAAAGAAAATGTTAATATTTAATAATCTGAAACAAAATATTAACAATGTAATTGATGAAAGAATGTTGTTTAAATTGAGAAATGATTGAATTAAATTTTGAAATGATTTAATAATTAAGTTTGAAATTGAATTAAGTTTGGAATTATTAAACTTTGAAATTATTTAATAATTAAGTTTTGAATTATTTAATAATTAAATAAGATTGAATTATTTAATGATTAAATTGATTTGGATTCTTTAATAAGAGAAATTGAATTTTTGAATAAGTGAATTTTACTTCGTAAATAATTGAAATTGAGTTTTCTTGATTAAGTAAGTTTTGGAAAATAATTAAGAAAGTAAATAGGTGATATTGAATTTCTGTAACAAGAAATGAAAATGTGATATTTTTTGGAATTAATGTAAGACTTGTAATTGAAAGAATTGATTTGACGAATTTAATTTAATTCAAAATGGTAAGTTTGATTTAATGAAGTTGAACTTAAGAAATTGATTTAATGAATTGGAAATTTAATAGAAATTGTTTTGAATGACAAATTGCTTAACGAATATTAAATGGAATCGATAAATGAATTTAAATTGATTTGAATGTTAAATAAAATTTGTTTAAATGATTTCAGAATGAAACTTATATACGAACTTGAATCAATATTTGAATGGTTTTAAATAGATATTGAAATTGAATTATAAGATTTTGAAATGGTAAATTGAAGTTTTGAACGTAAATTTTGGAAATTGGTTTTTGAAAGACAAATGAAATGTTGGTTTACGAATTGAAATTGAAATTGAAATTGATTTGGTTTTGAAATAAATGAACGACCAATCGGTGTAATAATTACGAAAGTTATTAAAGAGACCGGGATCGGTAATGGATATACTCTCTATCTGAACCGAAACCACTTTAATAACTATGCGCAGAGTGATGATCCAGAATGAAGTGGTTGGAATGATGTACGTGATGACTGAAGAAAGAGAACGATAATGGATAGCCTTGACACTTGTGTCAAATTGGAAATGACTAAAATAGGAGCTGTGCCGGGCCAATGGAGGATTAGCTACCTCAAGTGGACACACTTCTTCGAACTACTTATACTTGTTGTCGATTGGTGCACCCCTGATTTTGGGAGTGTTGTTTCACGGTGTTGCGGGCGCTGCGGCGTTGCGTTCTCACCAGTCCGGATCAGGCGAACGGTAGTATCACTACCTTGGGTATTGCCTCATGTGCCTTGTCATACTTGTATTCCATTTATGTGCGACCACTACGATTTTGATTTGTACCTTTAGTATATGGATTGCCCTCTGGTGACTTCCGGTTTTGGGGAAACTACGGTCTTGTATATGCTTTTGGGAATAAAAATATGTTAAGGGTGGAATGGGCCATGACTTAACGCTATTTTGATATCTTTACATATTACTGATAGACATTATCTACTTAGCGTACATTACTACCTAGTACATTATCCTTTGAGTTACTTGTATTTCAATTGCTATTTCACTTGAGTTGGATTTATTAATATAAGAATGTTAATCCTGACTCGAGTGTTTTGTATTTTGCTTTACGCTCGGGTCAGACTGAGTGATCCAGTATTCGAGACTCACCTTTGAAGTTGGAGCTTTGCTTGAAGATCCAGCCATCTATTCTGCTTCCAGTATTCGATGATTCCAGTGATGTATTCTGATTTGTATCTGATGTATCAAGTTACTCTTCCGTTGTATCTGGTTTAACTCTGATGTATTTTATATATTCATATAGTAGCTTCATGAACTACTATCTCTTTTATTTCCGCTGCACTTATTACTCTGTGTCTGTGATCTGTGATTATTCATTTATTTACTGTATATGTTCAGTTTTGCCAAATTTAAATTAACAACGCGGTATTTTGAGCAATTCAACTCCGGCATGAGTGTCTTCCTATACACTTATAATGGATGCGAATGGTCCAAAATATCGGGTCGTTGCAGAGTAGATGGGAATGGTTTGAATGCAGACATGGAGTCGAAACAACTAATAAAATGTAAACATACATAATGTAATACACTAAACAATTGACATAAACTGGTGTTATGTACAAAATGTATAATTTTACCAATCACTAAAACATTGTTCTATCTCCCTCCTCATTACAATTTACAGGTTAGCTTGAAAGGCAGGTATTGGTGCTTGGCATGCTTGATGCTGACAAGGACACTTTAAAAGTGTGAAATCATGGTCAGTAGTTATGTGACCTATTATATTTTGTTACTCTACTGTACGTTATATCGTTGGTGCTCTGATATGTATTGTCTTATTTTAATTGTAGGATACCAAACCGATGATCCGTACTTTGATAACTTGGATTTTCGATTTAGCAAAAATTCAGGCTTACCAGGATGCGATTTGTTACATCATTTTATATGATTGGGTAATTACAGGAATGTTTAACCCTTTGACCCTAATGAATGACAGGTTATTCATTTTAACCCATACGTCCATGATATGATATTAATGTTAGGATTACGTTATAATCATTTTGGTTGTAGGCTGTGTTATGGATGGCATATTGTTTGATAGGGCATTAGTGAGGGGAAAACCATTCCGCTTAGTGGCATAGTCTCATTAAGTATCTATTTTTTTTAAATAGACTAATATTATTCACACTAGACTTTTTGTTTCATCCAAAGTTTTTGATTTCCCCCCAAAACTCTCGGGTACTCAATTTGGATCGGATAGGCTGAAAATATGGTTTTTAAAATTAGATGAATATGCTTTCGGAGACTTACATGAGGCAAGCTACTATCCAGGAGTATTATTTCCGCCGTGTAGTGTTAGCAGCTTATCCTTATTGTTGATTGTATGTAATGAAGGGCATTGTAATCGTGAAAATAGTTATTGATCATCCAAGTGGGCATCTTCATATATCACTTTTGGATCTATATTTGTAATTGTTATATTTTATCAGAATGATGGAATCATAGAGTTATGCAATGTAATGAAATTGGAATGTAAGGAAATTACAAATTAATGAATAGAAATGCTTTGTTAAAATTTGTAAATTCTTGTGTTATTGATGTTGATCTCATTTTGACATTGGGAAATAATGCTAAGGATGACTGCAACATCAATAGTTTCTGTTTTTGAGCCTCAAAATGGAGGACATTATAACTTGCTATTAGAGCACGAGATTACATAAAACTTAATAAGGTTTTTGAAATAACATAACATTAATGAAAACAAAAGAATAAATTGGAGAATGTGATAGTGGTATAATAGCATACTTGTTATTTTCTATATATAATTTGTATACCTGTCTATACTCTCCTCTCTGTCTTAGACCATTCTTCTGTATCTTATGAATACTAATATGCAGAAATGAGTATTAGAAGTGGAAGAGTAAATTTGGGAGGCGAAAGCATCACAACCAATTGGGAAATGTTTGGCCTAATACTGGGAATGCTGAACAAACTACAAACGCTAATGCAAACGCAAATTTTAATGTGGGTACTAGGGCCGCACTAGTTGATATAGGGACGATGTATCAGTTCTTTGTCAATATGATGCAAGCCGGAGCACCGGCTGGACTGACTGGAGGTAACGCTGGTAATGCCGGAGCCGCCACACTAGAAATGGATGTCCATAATAACTATGCCATGTTAAGTCAAGATTATGCTAGCTTGGGAGAAAAACCATTCTTGGGGATGGAGAATGCCATTGAAGTGGAAGATTGGCTTCTTCAATGTGAAAGAATTTTTGCTGAATTTTTGGTTGAATGATGATCAGAAGAGGAGGATGGATTCAAGCCAGTTGCAAGGAACAGCTTTACATAGGCTGAACAGTGTGACGATGGGAGTTCCAAAGGAGGAGCTGACTTGGGCTGACTTTAGAGATAGGTTTAAAGAGAATTTTCTATCTGAAAAGGCTAAGTCAAATTTGTTTAGAAAGTTTTTGGAGTTGGAATAGGGTGAGATGACCATGTTGGAGTATGTTATGAAGTTTGATGAGCTGTCAAGACATAGGCAAGCCATTATTAACACACTGCTAAGAAAAATGAGAAGTTCATCCGAGAATTGAAACCTGAGATTGCTAAGGCAACTACATCACACCTTAGATATCCATTTAATGTCGTAGTGGACGTGGCTCTAACGAATGAAGATTTACTCGCAGCTCTGGGGAAGAATAAGTTTATGGAGATTAGGAGTTTCCAAGCCAAGAAAAAAAAGTTCATTGGCAAGAAGGGAGCTCAGAAGAGCAGGGCTCTGAAAGAGGGAAAAGCTGAAGTCACTTGCTACAAGCATGATAAGAAGGGCACTTTTCTAATGAGTGTCATTCTAGTGTAGGCAAGAAGGCTGCTGAATCCATCTTACATGTTCCTTGTTAAACATTTTATAAGGTGTCTTTGCATATCATTTAGGACATTCCCAATATCCTTTATACTAACTATAAAAGATATAATTTACAAATCCAATATTGAGGATTAAACTACCAAAGTACTACTAATTTTAACACAAGTATATCGTTAAAAATCAGTAGTATGTTATTTACTTATAGTCTAGAAATATATGTGCACCTTTTAGTGGTTCTTTCTTATGGACACAAGATTCCTCTACATTTCGACTGAAAATCAAACCAATGGATGTTTTTATCAAGATACTTTTTCTTATAAAATGATACTTTCACATTATTTCCTGGATCATATCCCAAAACCCACGAACTCAATATCGCTCCTACTGATTTTGAGATACTTTGATTGTTATGTGCAAACAATCTATTCTAGATCATTATTTAGTATTTTTCATTTCCACACATGTAACAAACACAAAGTCATAATAAAAAATAGTTTTGTGAGTAAATCCGAATTAATTTGAGCCCGTTGAATAACGAATCTATGATGCTAATTTCAACAATTGAAATTTACGATGTTATTCTTATTAGCATTGTTCTTTATATTCCAACTGCGTTTTCTTGCTCTTGAAGTCTCATTCCCAGCCGATAGATCATATCCCTTTGGGTAAAACTACCAAAGTCATATTTTGATAACATACTCGGAATCCTTTTATGATTATGCATCATACCATATTGTAGATTCAATGCTCTTAATGGCTTAATTGAAAACCGAGGATTAACTTTTCTCAACATTGATATGAAAATCATAATTTCTCTTTAATGTGTAAGGATACTTATTAGACCCTCTAATGCGATATGTTCGTTTAGGTTAGGATAATTTAATTTCACCCATGTAATCAGTTTTATCTTTGGATCATATCCAAATCCATTTTAATACCAATAATTTCTCAAAGAAATTCCTTCGCGTTGGTATTCCTTAAGACAACAATTGTTTCTCAGCGCAATGGAATAGATATTCACAAACACTTTTTGAATTACCTTATATACAAAAATGACTTGATTTTAATTTACAAAACTTATGTTCAAAACTTAAATAGGTCAACCAACGACAATAATTCCCAAAATTCATTTGGGCGATTCATACAAGATTCATCAAGTACAATTATTACACGCGGTCTTCGACTCACTCAACCTGCCAACTCCTTGGCCTAGGATATGTTGGGGTTTCAAATAAACCCTTATCATTTATGATTTTTTAAACTTTCTCTAGATGAAATTAATTTTAACCTCGTGTAATACTCTTAAGCACACGACCTTACTGAAAGAAATTAACTCAACTTCACTCGCCATTAATCATACTTTGTGTAACAAAGTTTGTTTAGTCCTTATCGATACATCATTATGCATCATAAGAAGGAGTGACTTTTGAGATTGAATCTCTGTTCATTTTAGGTACGTTTGGAACTATTTCTAATATACTCACATATTCGATCAAACCAAACCAATTTTATTTTCTATTGCATGTTATTTTAGTTACTTACATTTTATACTCTATGAGCTTACCATAGACGTATTATATGCGTATCAAATACATATATCCATGTTGGTGATAACTCATCGGTAAATATAGCAAAGAACATGGAACCATTTTGGTATTAACAGATTTTCGATTAAACACATATGTATATGTAATTAAACACATATGTATATGTGTCAAACCATAGAGTTCATCAAATCTTATGATGCTACCACTGAATGGGTGTTTTGCCCTTAATTATATGACATATAATTTACTAATACCATATGAAACATAACCATATAATAATAATATTTCTAAAAACGGTGGCTTAGTCAATATTTCCAAAATAATTGTAAATAAATTAAAATATTTCCGTATTTTCCAATGCTTCACAAATAATAGTACTATAGTTTTATTTTGTAACGAATATTTATACTCAAATAATACTACCTTTATTTTTCAGTCAGTACTGAAAAATAATTATTATTTCATAAATAATATTTGGTACATTTTACGAAAACAATTTTCGTAACGTGATGCAACCAATAAGTGTTATATGATATGCTCCCACTATTTCTTCCAAGACTATAATAGCGTATGAAATATAAAGTTTCATTCAACCACTTACATAGGCTATTTATTTCATTTATTGTAAGTCGTTTACAATCAAGAATTTTTAGATAACTATCCTAAATTCACATAATAAATCTCATAGAAAATAATTTTCTATTTGAAAATATATTTTGGAATAGAAATTATATTTCTAATTTTAAGTTAAGTATCAACTATTATTTTACGATTCTCATATCTTATGTTTCTTTACAAAGCAGAAGTGACCATTCACTCCCTTTATCCAACCGTGTCTTAGGTTATATATACTCTTATACATTCGATTTTCTTTCTAAATGGTCAAACAATTCAAAGAAAATCCTTACTATAATATCATAATGAACTCTTTACAAAAATGCATTTGGCCATCCTTAACCTTTAAGGGCATCAAATAAATTGCACTTTACGTAAACTGATCAAACATACATTTCAGTGATCGAATTCTTAGATCTATCTTGTAGCATTTGGTCTAGTGTTACATTTAACACAACAAGATCATTACCATAATCAATCATACTGAGTACATGATCTCTCCCTATAGTTTACTTGCTTATTTCAATGAACTATTTCCATCGGGGTTTCGTACATTACAAATTGTGTCTATTCACCATATAACATTTATATGTGATCGTATATGGATTAAATATCCATATTCTTGTATTGCTTTTAGAGTTCAAAACTCATTAAAGATGATATATTGTCTTAGACAAGCAAACTCGTAAGTGACCAAGTTACAAACTATTTAGTTGTTGTATAATTAGGCGCTTGCATGGGTCAGTATGCAAAAATTTAATTGTAATTATATTTGATATTTCTTTAGCAATAATATTTAATTCAGTTCCTTTGTATATTTTAATTGATAATCATTTTATCAATTATATTTAATGCATAAATTTATCGAATTAGAGTATTTTAATTATACACAGCAGATATTCTTACAATATTAGAAAGGTTAAATGTTACCATTTCATTTTTCCAATAAGGCTCCTACTAGTCTTTTATGTTTCTCCAAACCCTAAGACCAACTTCACTAGTGGATGTTAGGACTCGTCTATCTTGGGATTCTGACCTTAAGCTTAATCAATAAGTCATAGCCCCACAAACGATGAATAACTCTTTATCGACTGTATCATATACAACTCCTAGCCCATAATTCCTTATCCTAGTCTCATTTCGACCTTGAGTTTGCTCAATAAACAGAGAGTATGAAAGTAATTTATTAATATATAAATGGTAGAGGACATTACTTATATTAAAGATTCATAACCTTCAATATATTTAACTGAGTGATATCGACTTATGGAATAATGTATTTCTTATGAAATACCTTCATGATTCAAGTGTCGGACACATAAGAAATCACAACATAGGTACTTTTGTGCATTTATTCCTTAAGTCGATTTAGAGTTTCTTTAATGTTCTACCTTTAGTTTATAGATTTGTATTATATAACTTTTATACTTTATTTAACTAGTATAATGTTTTATGTATAACATTATATTAATTAAATTTTATTTAATTAATTTAATTAATTAACATTTTAATTAATTAATTTAATTAATTAACATTTTAATTAATTAATTTAATTAATTAACATTTTAATTAATTATTATATTATTCAATTATAACAATTGAATATATATATATATATATTATAACCTTTATAATAATACTCACATATCTTATATATATATATATATATGTATTTTGATTTATTAATTAACTTATAATTAATTTATTTAATTAACAAAAATTATTTTATTTTATTCATTTCGGAAATTCTTTTATATACATATTCATACTTAAATTGTTTTAGACAATTCAAGGCAACACCACATATATCATTATATATAGTGTACATGTATATATATATATATTTAATTAATTACCTTATTTAATTAATTCATTTATGTTATTAATCCTATTAATAAATAATATTTTTGAAATTAATTTTATAATATTTTCATTTTAAAAAATTATATTATTACTTTTATAATATGTGTTTTATTTTAAATTTATCATCCAAATTTAAAACGACTATTTAATTTTCAAAACAATTTGAAACCTATATTATAATATTTTTCTTATTTGAAATTTAAAATCTATATTTTTATTTTTCAAACAATTTTAAAAATTAGCCCAAGGCCCAATTCAAATTGGTCTTTTTCTATTAGGGGCAACCTTTGGGCTTACATATCTTGTTCGAGCCAGGCATGCAGCCAGATAAGGCAGACTACTTGATAACCCAAATCTAATCATTCAACATTACCTTTCTAAACACCCTACTATATGGGTTGTGAGCTTAATCAGTTAACCCTAACATGGGTAATTTAGACTATATAAGCTATTGGGCTCTAATACCATTGTTGGAGCTGGGTAGCCCGTAGCGGAAGAAATGGGTAAATTTCAAAAAAATTGCCAATTTCGATCTTTATTGGGATTATGAAGTGTAATTCATTTAAATAAAATCATTATCTTATTTTGTTTTGTTAATAAAGTATTGCTTTATATTATTTTGTATAATAATTGAATATGTGTATCATATACGCATATGTGTGCACATGCACGTGCAACATAATAAAGTGTACATGGTTTCTTATGCCTGTGTATAGGTGCTGGTATTTAAATTGCAACAAACATATTAGCCCTGTAGTATTCTATGTTCTATCACAATTCTACGGAAAGGATAATAATAATAATTTATATATAATATTTTAAAATATATTTGAACAAATGTTTGTGTATATTATGTAACAGATCATTTAATAATTAATATAAAATAATTTTAAATTTTTTATTTGAATTGGTGTTGCAAAGTTGTGCACGAAAACAATTTTTTATATTTAATTATAAATATACATACATATATGCACATACATACATATATATACACATACACACACATATATATACATATGTATATACACATATATACACACACACACACATATATATATAATATTGACTTTAAGCTCATAGTAGAAAAAAAAATTGAATTTTAAAATGATTTTTGGTTAAACAATTATAAAATAAATTTTAAATTAATTAAATTAATTAAATTAACTTAAAAAATCATTTCTAAGACTTGAAAATTACGTAATAATTTTGTGTAAAATTTTACACTCGATTTCAAACTATGTTGTGTGTGTGCACGCGCGCACGTGTTTATGTGTGTGTTTGTATATACATAATCAATTTCTAGTTAAACAAATAGTTGCCTCAATAATTAAATATAAATATATATTAAAATTGAACATTTATTGCTGTCGAATTAATATTGTACAAAAATAAAATTTTATAAATTGTAAAATGTTTATTATATGATATTTATCTTTAGGATATAACATGTTAATTAATAATATTAGATATATAATATTATTTAATTAAAATATGATTTCTTTTAATTTTAGGCCTTGAGGTTAGTGCCAATCGTATGAAGTTTTTTAATTAACATATATAGAGATGCACAAATATATTCAACTATCCAATATGTGACGGAACATCGATACATTAGGTTCGTAATATAATTTAATAACCTACAATATATTACAATAATAGATAATAATATTAATGAATTAGTAAACATGTTGAATACCTTTTACCAAGGTCTAGAGATCTTGCTTTGAAATGATGAAATGGCTCCTTGGATCAAATTAGAAGTTAAATAGTTGCTGGCTTTCGAACAGCTTTATTACCGATGAACAAATTGAAGAATTTTGATGTGATTTGAGCTTGAATTTATTTTAAATAGGGTTTTCTAGTCGAAATTTGCAGAGGAAGAAGGGAGAAAAAGTATCAAAAGGAATGGTGTTGAGAGTGGTATATAAATAAGAAGTCAAATGGAGGGAAAAGTGGATCTTGTCATTATTTCTCTCTTACCAATTATACTCTTTTAAACCACTCAAAAGCCTCCCTCCTTTTCCAATATTTTACTAGCTTATCCAAGCTATTTTGGCTAAAATTTGAATGCCCCATATGAGCCTCAAGCCAATTTCAGCCCAAACAATGTCCATTGCATTTAAATCTAAATTGATATTGTATATCGATTAATATATTTATAACTATTATAAATGCATTGCTTAACATTGTTCAACACATCAAATACAAAATTTTGTAATTAATATTTCATAAATATTAATTAATTTATAATAGTTACAAATTAATTAAATCAGATGATAAAAGGAGTATTTATCATTTCTATTGTGTGACTCTTAGGTGTAAATTTTATCAACGATTAATATTGTACCGACCTAGAATTTCACAGCTTCAATTTGCGAATATTCAATAAATTTTAAATATTAAAAATATATGTTTTATAATAAAAATAAACTCTTTTAAATAATAATTAATTAAGGTGAAATAGTTTTCCATAATTTGTGTACAAAAATATTTAGTTCGAAGAAGAATCGAAAATGTGACTGGAATTCGTTTTTCGAATTTTCGACTTTTCATCAGCTAAAAATTACCGAAAATGTTGTGAACTCTAGTATAAATATATACACATTCAAAATGTAAATAAGTTAGTGTATAATGGTATATCCTATATATACACTTAAGTACATACATGTAAATATTAAAAATGCTTTAAGAAACATACTTAAACATGATTTGACATTTTGGAGACTCGAGTGCAATTAAGCACAAAATATGTTTTAACATATTGGAACATAAAGTGTTAGGAAGGGAACGAGGCTAGGTGAGGTGGAGAAAATATAATGGAGGGTAAAGGACAAAGGGTGTTTAGGTAATTTACCTTTTCTATTGCTTATAAATAGCCTTCCACTTCTTCAATTTTTCCTCTTCTTTTTATTATATCATCATGTTCCCAAATTCAAATAGGAATATTCATTTTTTTAACTATGTAAAATTTCAGTAGCTACAACTTCCATTTATATAACTTCTTTAAATTTTTAGCTTAGCTATGTCAAAAATGCATTTCATTCAGACCTGTTTTTGGACTCAAATTTTCTAGTCCGAAATTACCACTTCTTCTTTTGATCATATTTCCTTCAAAACAGATCCAAATTGACTGATTCTTTTACTGAAATTATAGAGAAGAATTTCCAGCTGTTTTTGTTTTAACCACTTTTCAAAATTCCGAGAGTAACATGGCTAAAAGTCCAACAGAATATGCTTAATTTTTGAGTCCTATTTTGTGAATTCAACTGTATCCGAAGTACCTCTACCTCTCCAAGTCATGCCCACGGATCCTTGTTCTTATCATGGCCAAGCCATGCATGCCCTAGGCTGAGTCTATTTCATGATGCAAGGGTCCTATGTTAAGTTTGCAAAGTTATTTCAAGTTTTCAAAAAGTTTTCAAAACTTTGGTGAGTAAACTTATAGTTTTTAAGTCCAAAGTTTTAAACTTTTATATGTTAGTTAAAGTATGGTATAACTTGTTGGTTGAAAACTTGGTTTATGATGTGATTGATTCTACAAATGTTGGTTGAGTATGCTTGTAAATTAGACCTAAAATTGAAGTCCAAATATAGCGTTGTTTGAAAAGTTATGAACTTTACTTATTTGATGTGATCTGGCTTATATTTGTTGATGTGGCATGTATGATTATGTTGTGATCTTGAATTTTTGGGTATATTCTAAGAAAAGTTGCATCTTTAGTGTTAAAATGCAATGGAATTCTGTGTATAAAACTATAGTCTTCTTTTTTGAAATCAAAATCGATTTTAAGTTTCACACTTTATTTTACTTTTACAAGGCTTACTTTATGTTTTAGGAAAAGTAAGTAAACTTCCAAAAATGGTAAGTTTCAATGTAAGTAAAAAAACATTTCCAAGTTACGGGTATCCATAGGGATAGTCGCTATGGATGTAGTTTCGCTTAAAAATCCGATTTTTGCGAAATATGGTTTTTTTATAATTAAAGGTGTTTTGAAATTTTTTTATAAACTTAGTAATAATGCTTTAGAAATTAATTAATAATTTAATAAAAAAATTAATTAATTAAGTTTAGTAATTAATAATTAATTTAGATTAAACTAGGTTTATTAACTTTAATTAAGTGGAGATTAGTTTTAATTAATTATCCTTTAAAAACAAGATTAAAATTTAGTTAATTATTGATTAAGCAAGAATAATTTTTAATTAATTATGAGTTAAGTATATAATTTATTTTTAATTAATTATTATTTAAATATAGGGTTAATTATTATTTATTTAATTAATCAAGTGTTTAATTATTTTTAATTATAGATTAATTAAGGTTTTAATTTATAATAAATTATTTATTTAAGGTTTAATTTATTATCTAAGTTTTAATTAAAGATTATTTATTAATTAATTATGATTAATTAATATTAATTATTTATGAAGTTTTAAATTATTATTTCAAAATTAATAAAGGATTAATTGCCATTTTATTATTTATATAATAGTTAATTATTATTTGATTATTTATTAAAGCTTTAAATTATTTCTTAATTTATAATTAAATTAAGTTAACGATTAATAAAGATTAATTATGATTTAATAAAGCTTTTAGCTTGTAATTAATTGTTAAAGAAAAGAAGTTTTAAGCTTTAAATCCTTTGTTTTCCAAGAATCAAATTGTTTTAAGGTACTTCTTTTTCAAAGATGGTTCGAACATAAGGAATTCAAATATCGACACCATTTAGTAGAAAAAACAACTATGAATGAACTATAATGTGAGTGGTTGTGTTTGTGTAGACATCCAATATCAGAGTAAATCCCCGTTCTGCTATAATGCAATTGATTTGATTGTTGTGGACATATATGTTAGCAGAAGAAATCCCCATTCTGCTATAAGTTTTGTCTGATTGTTTGGACATCTATTTAGTAGGATAAATCGCCATCTTACTATTATGTTATTTGGACATTGATATGCCAGCTAGTTTGCTTTG
Source organism: Allium fistulosum (assembly GCA_030737815.1). Classification (NCBI taxonomy): domain Eukaryota; kingdom Viridiplantae; phylum Streptophyta; class Magnoliopsida; order Asparagales; family Amaryllidaceae; genus Allium; species Allium fistulosum. Next base: position 180,199,704 of record CM060903.1, read on the forward strand.
ACATGTTATTTCCTGATTTGGATACGAAATATATTTACATATATGTTAACTTATGTAAATAAATTGTTGAATGACTTGAAAGTGGAATTGAAATTAAGTGGTAACTTAAATTAGTACCATTGGGTTTACTAAATCTCCTTTTGGATTTATAAGGTATGATTTTAAATTAAGTTCAGTTCTTTAATTAATTTTGGGGTTTAAAGTTTATAAATGATTTTAGAGTTATATAATTATTTTATAAAGGTATTTATAAATAATAATTTATTTATAAAAAGGGGTATTACTGAATAAAAGAGTTTATTTAAAGTGATTTTCAAGGGATGTTTTGTAAATGATATTTTGTAGAGGAATTTTGTTTAAGAAGATTTATAAAAATAGTTTTTGAAATAGAGAAATGATTTATAAATGATTTTGAGATTCATAAAGAGGTTTTATAATTTAACTTGGAGAATTTTAAAAGTGATTTATAAATTTATTTGGAAAATTTATATGTTATTTGAAATGTGAAGTGAGCTTTTAAAAAGGATTTTTTTTAAAAGGATAAGTGGATTGATTTTTTTTAGGAAGTAATGTTTTAAATGGTATTGGTTTGGCCATTTAATATGGAATTTGAAAAGAAGGAAACTTTTGTAAAGTTTGGTATATATACTTGTACTGTTGAGAAAGTATATAACTGTTTTTCCAAGTATAAATGGGATGTAAGAGGTTTGTGAATATTGTTTTGTAAAGATTTTTTGATCGAATGTTTATAAAGTGATTTTAATTAATAAAAGCTTAATTAAATAAGTCTTAGTGGATTCCATATGAATTAAATTCGTGTTTGAATGTTTGTTTATTTGATAGTTAAATAATCGATTATCAAAATTTGGACCAAAACGCAACTTTTGAAATTTCTAGAAGAAACACAAGAATTATATGGTACAGTTATCGTCGTTGGAGCTATACTGTACGTATAAATTTGTTTCGTTCTTCTAGGATAAACGATAAGGAAATCCATCCACTAACAGTTAAGAGGTGAAGTCTGCTCTTATCTTTTGTCTGCTTATTTCCTAAAAAACTGGGTTTGAATTTACCGAAAATTATCGATAGTTGTTTCGAAGAGATGGGATTAGATATGTTGTTCGAAAACCACTTCGATCCAACTCAAGCATTTTGAACTGAAGATATCTTAAAGAGTATGAAATCGAAGATGGAGTTTTGAAGTGCAAGGGCTATTTTCTATTAACCTTGGGAGGGATTCCCTGTAATGGTTGTAATAGAAGTAGTGCCTTCGGTTTCGTTCATCCCCAGAACGAACTTGTATGGATGAATGCTAGCATTGCACTGATGCCTGGAGGGAAGTGTAGCATTCCAAGTGGGAAGCTCTAAATAAAGGTAAAATGTAGCATCGAGCCTCATCAATCGGGAAATAACAAAAATCGAGCATGCAGTAGAACTATGTGGGTCGCTTCCATCTGGGTATGGTCATCCCAAATCTAGATCGATTACTATCTATTCTTGTATGCTTCGGGGCCCAAAGCAAGGTGATCATATTTGATACTACTAGTCAAGTGGTAGGCTAGTCTTGTATGGCTGGGGTATAAGATGTTCTTGTCAGACTCCAGTGCATTTTATCTAGAGATGTACCATCGGAAGGTAGTTCCTTACCTTGTCGTAGTATGAAATCCATTCTCCAATACGTGCCTTTACGATTTTAGATGTACCCAACTATGTTGAAATGTGAGATGCAGGCATTTCAAATATATTCATATTTTACTTAAACTATTAGATATTATTATAATATCACTAGATTTTCTACAAAAAGTGTTTTGGTTATCGTAAGGTAAAAACTCGTCTGTGTTTATGTGCGGCATGGTCTTACGAGATATCTTTAGAGGGTTCTAAACATAATAATTCAGTTGTTTTGAGTTACTCACACCAGACCCATGTCTGACCTGGAGTATTATTTTCTTTCCCTAAAACTCTTGGTTGCTTAAATTTTTATGGGCAGCCAAGTAGTTTAGGTTTCCTACGGATGCATTTTGGAGGAGCTTAGAGTAGGAGGCTTCATCGATAGCTGGTTAAAGAATTATGTTGATTAATATATGTCATTCCATTGCGTTGTGAAATTCTGTGATTGTTTAGTTTCTTCTTTCTTTTTATTTGTTCTATCTTTCTTTCTTTTCACCCTTAATGACCTGTCTTTCGGACACTTAAATAATTAACACGAAAATATTGTGGATGTATTAAGTGTCGTCTTTAGGTGTAAGAAAGGCAAATCGTTACATTTGATATCAAAGCGCAAGGTTAAGCGAGAACCTTCGCTTTGATAGGGCAGCTCATTTAGGGATAAGGTAATGGAATGCCTTAAGATGAGTTTAATTGTATATATAAGAGTGCGTATTTGTAGTAATATAAAATGTTTTATATTGTGTTATTTGATCTGTTAAGCGGCTTATGAATTTTGGTCGACACGCGTGATCAACGTTGTCAATTGGGATTCCTAAACACTTAAATAAGATCAACGGACATAGTTTTTTTTTATATTGGGTAAATTAAATAAATTTACCCAGAATATGTTTTATATATAAATAATGATTTTCAAAAATAGTATAATATAGTATAGTATTTTTGAGATGTGGTTTGTTAGGAGATAATAATATTTCAAGATTTGTTTAGTCATGCTCATCCAGTTAAGCAATTACTATTGTTAGTGTGTATAGGTAGCTTCCTTTTTAAGATTTGGGTTAGGTAGATAGGAATTGGGAAAACATTGAAATGAACACTTTATGAATTAAGTTCCATAATTTGACTATAAGGCATTCGATGTTAATATTGAATTAAAATTTTATTTAATAAAAGATGTTTATAAAAAGTTACAATATTTTGAAATAAATATTTTAAAAAATGGTTTTGTAAAAGATGATCTTATAAAATAAATTTATAAGAAGGTTTCATTTAATTAAAAAGAATTTAAGATGAAAATTGAGGACTAAAATCCTGGGACTCTTGAAAAATGGTTTTCAAGGATTGGGAAAATGAAATCACCCTCTCTTTTATACCTGAATTTGTAGGGATTTTTTTTAGAGATATATATATATATATATATATATATATATATAGATTTTCATATATATATATATATATATATATATTTCTGAAGCCTAGAGTCGTTTTTTTTTCTTTTTATCTAAATAACTTATCCAGGATCAAAATCTTTACTAATATAAATATATCAGTGCATTCACAAAGACATGCACATACATGTGAAGATGTATATGCCTCTCTTGTTTGAATCAGAGTTCTGGAAAACAAGAGGATAATTGATTGATTAAGTTTAATCAATACACACATAGTTCAGTTCAATATATACAATAAAATTCCATCCATATATGTATCAATATATATATTTTAAACTCCTGATTCCTTGCTAAATTCTCTATGGAGTATAATTCCTAGAAACCAGATAATTGTGTTATGATTATCTATAAATTAATGGTGTAGTGCTTATGCTTTGGAAAATGATATAAGTTCCTATCATTATCTATGTTTGATTTTCTTATAAAATCTGTTTAGAGTACTAACTCTTTTATGGAATATTATTAAGTGAGATATCATATTTCAAAGGCTTGATTCTTTGATGCCAGTATGCCAAACTAAATGAGATGCAAACTTAAGTGGTTTTCCTGTAACCATGGGTATCCATGACATGGTTCAACCAGGCTCTTTGTTCTGGTGTAACCCATAGGGTCTTAAAAATGCATTTTGATCAAAACCTGAGTGAAATGGAATTCAGATTCATGTTAAAAATACAAAGGTAACAGGTGTGTTAATATCTGTACAAAACATGTTTAAATGTGCATGTATATGCAACTATTATGGACCTTGCTTTCAACTCCTATATTACAGATTCTTCCTTTATTAAAAAAAATAAGGTATAAAAACATTTTTGTAAAACAAGTTGAATTATGGAAACATTACAGACACATAAATACATTCCCCCTATACTTATCATCTCTTGTATACATATGTCATGGTAGAAAAATAAAACCATTTAATTTTCTGAGATTCAACTATCCAGATTTCCTAAAACTTAACCCTTTTCAAAGACTCAAGATTGACTAATACATTTATAAAATGTAACCACCCTATTTATCATAGTGTTCTTGCTCAATTCACTTACAAGATTTAGACTAACTTCTTCAACATATCAGATAATATCTAGATTTATAGATTCCAGTTACAAGTCAATTTCTTAGCAAGATACTTAGCAAAATATCCATCCAATATTCAATACTCAATACAAGTAGCAATTTAAATTATCAATACATGCAGATTTCATCATTTAGGCTCTTATCTAACTAAGTTTAGCATGCTATAATCTTCCTCTCAAAGCCTTGCTCCTACTCCTACTTAGTTGCTGCAGTCCCTGAAAATGCATTTGAAGCTGCCCCATATTAAATGAGACACCCCATATGCCATTAGCACACTAGGGTCAGACACATGTCTGGTATGAGAAAATCCACTAAAACAATTTGTAAATCAAGTTAAAGTTAAAACATGGATATATGTATATAACTCTGTCTTTAGAAAACAAGTAATTCATGTGTGTATGTTCTGTGTCAGTGTGCAGGTGCACACTTAAGTCTGCCTTTCTAGAAACCTCAAGAAGATATGGTACATTCATACATTCATATAATTCAATCATAAATCAAATAAACATCCATACAAAATAGGGAAATCACCAAAATGAATTAAATCATTTATTCACTATTCAGATTTCATTCCAAGAAGACTCTAGTTCCTCTTTATATCAACTTCTCCTACATTGATATATTTATCTATCTTGGTCTCATCTGCAATTAATTAAATCAATGGACACACTGTAATGGACTAATTCACTCCATTACACAAAGATCTTAGGACTTAAATAAGCCATGTATCAACTTGTATTACTCAAGAAAACAAGTCATTCCTGCAGTGTTCTTGACCCCCATTTCCTAATCAGGTTTAAGTTAATAATAACTCTTTTGATTTTTCATGACTATACCATTCAGTGATTCATTTCACTAACATAAACATCCATGTCATGGCATCTCATATTATTCATAACCAAACAGAGACAAACAGGCAAGCAAACATTGGTGTCTATTTAAATAAGATTCTGCATGTATATATATATATTCTGGTATTTTAAAAGGGGTATAGGCAACTAACATTGGCTTATGGCTTTAGAGAGAGTTTTTCCTTTTGCTAACATCCGTGCTTGAGTTAAACTCAAAATGACCAAGTTTCACTGAATCACAAAATTTGTTTGCTATGTGTTTGAACATTTATATATTTTCATTGAATCAGGAGCATCAACACATAGGCAACCCTATTGCACCCCTAATTCCTTTTTGTCTCAAGCCTCAGCACTTATACATGAGTATATTGCAGCTCAACATGTTTACATTTTTCTGGGTTGAGCCAAAACCAATACTACTTGCCTATATTCAACATTTTATTTTCTGGGTATTTACTTATGTTTCTAATCATTAACATATCAGAGAGACCTGGGTTTATAAAACATATATATATATATACTAATAATACTTAAAACTTTCATATAATAAAACAAGTAGAACAACCAAAAAGAATCAAAACATTTTCAGCTCTAAAATCACAGATAGACAATCACATATGAAAATACATTTTCAAGAAAATTAACGTATAACTGGCTGCCTACATTAGGACTTATTGCCTTAGATTTTGAGTGAGTTTTCTCACCTAGCTCTCTTCCACTTCCTAGTTGATTGGTAAGCTTCTGCCTTCAAACCCTTTTCTTCACTTGATTTAAATTTAGGTGATATATATTTTCTCAAGAGTTATCCGGGAAGAAGAGAAAGTTCACCATATCACTGCCTATATTTATGCAGGGTTTTTCTTAAGGTTTAAGGCACTAGCTAAAGACATTTTTGCCCATCAGAAATCATGCCATTTGCATTTAGTTTTTAAACCCAAAATCTTACCCTCACCGGCTTGAGTTTGTGAAAGAAAAGTGGTTATATTCTTTTGGTTATTTTCAGAAATTTTTCTTTTCCAGAAAATACTTTTCCTCTTGTCTACTATCATGCTAAAAGTGTGACTTGATTTTATTATTTATCAAATATCCTTCCTAATTCTGCCTATACAAAACATTTCTCTGTTTTATCTTATTTTTCTATTTTTAGCTTTCATTTAAATAGCATGTACTTCCTTTATTTATTTATAAGAGGATTACTCCTTTTTATATCTTCATTCTTTTTCTTTCTGCCTATAATTTAAAATATGTTTGTATATTTTATTTTGCTGATTTGAACTCTAGTATTTTATTAACATATATATATATATGTATATAAGTCTTACTGAAATGATTAGTACACCCATATATATATTTATACATTATTTTGTACTAACACACATGCATATGTATACTCAAAAATACTCAGTAGCATCCATATATATATATATTTATTTATGCATATAGCTTTTAAGGATTTAATCTATATATATATATAATATTTCCATACACATCAACATGTGTTCATTCTTAGCATTCAGGAATTAAGCTTTAGTTCACGTGTATTTCTTGTGCACACATGTACACACATACAGATACACCATATCAAGCTATATCAATTACCCTTTAAAATTGGTTTAAAAATTATTTTAAACTTATTTATATTTTTCAAAATGAATTCCTAAAATCTTAGGTCATTGCAGAAAATGATAATATTATTTGAAAATATTTTTGGTTAAAGTATAATGTTTTGGGAATGAAAAGGTTAAGTAAGAAGTGTTTTCTTTGGATTAGTTTTGGAAAATGAGTCTTGATTGTTTTGTGATGATCTGGATAATCTTCTAAGTGATGATCGGATGTTTGCCTAGGCGAACTTTGTGCGGTACTTAGTAAATTATTCTCTTTATCATTGTACAATCGAAACAAGTTCAAAATCGAACGAGCCTAAAGCAAGTCGATGATAAATGTTTTGTCGGAAATATGTAAAGCATTGTTTCAAAAATGGGATTTTTAAATAAAAGAAATATTTTTAACATAACTTGTTCGAGTGGCTCGAAAATAACTTAAAAGTGGGAAACAAATGTGTTCAGATGGTAAACACTTCTCTTAAGTATTACACTTCTTGGTAAGGGAGTGTATGATACTATTTAGTAGTACCTAGTTCCTTAGTATCATTTTGGAATTACTCGGGCTATGGGTATATGTTTTTTCTATGATTGAAATATAGAGTTTCATTTCAAAAGGTTTTTGAATAAAACTCGGGCATTTGGATCTTAAGTTTTCCTTAGGAAAATAAATTCAAAATGGAATAGTTGAATTAGATTAGAGTGTTTACTCTTAGGACGTAATGGTTACTATACAAGTTGAATCTAAATTTAGTTTTTATGAAATGTTTTCATAAATAGTTTAGTGGGAATAAAATTGGCATTAGGGAGAACCAATTAGATAAGTGTGTAAGTTGGACGTAGATCATTTTCCTTTTCATATAATTTTGGTCTTAGATTCAAGTATCTGGTTTTGGGGTAATTCACACCATTCCAATTAAGGATTTATTACTCGATTTTTGATGATGAGCACTTGATGAGGGTTTTTGATATGAGACAAATGTTTTCTATCATAGTTACAACTACGTAAGGAGACAGAGGTCCCTAAAAAGGGAGCATGATCAAAGTCCGCACTAGAAAATCGAATGAGCGATACTAGTTTAGAAGTGTAGTTATGTATTAGAGTAGTGATCGAATCATATTTTTGTATAAGAACGACTATGTACATCATACGAACCAATGTTTAGTGTTAAGTGTTTTATGGGTTAGGTTGAGGTGTAATTTTGGCGACTAAATTCTTCTAAAGGGGGAAGAATGTAACGACCCGGAATTTCACTACTTTGATTTACAAATATTCAATCAATTTTAAATATTCAATACATAGGTTTTATAATGAAAATAAAACTCTTTTAAATAATATTTAATAACGATGAAATAGTTTTCCAAATTTGTTTACAAAAATATTTAGTTCGAAGAAAGATCAAAATTTTTAATGGAATTCATTTTCGAATTTTTGTCAGCTAAAATTTATGGAACATGTAGTGAACTATAGTATAAGTATATACATATTCAATATGTAAGTAAGTCAGTATATATAATGGTATATACAAAGGTATATATACTTAAGTGCATACATGTAAATATTAAAAATTCTTTAAGAAACATTCTGTGACATGATTTGACACTTTGGCGACTCGAGTACAATTAAGTACAAAATATGTTTTAACATTTTAGAATATGAAGTGTTGGGGGGACGAGGCTAGGTGAGGTGGAGAAAATTCTAGAGGCTACGTAAAATTCTAGAGGCTACAATTTCCATTTGTATCACTTCTTCAAATTTTTAGCCTAGCTATGTCAAAAATGCATTTATTTCAGACCTACTTTTGGACTTAGTTTTTCTAGTTCGAAAATACCTCTTCTTCTTTTGACCATATCTCCTTCAAATAGAACCAAATTAAGTGAATCATTTCTTGAAATTCTAGAGAAAAGAATTTCCAACAACTTTCTTTTGACGACTTTACAAAATTCCAAGAGTAACATGACCAAAAATCTAAGAGAATATGACTAATTTTTGGGTCCAGTTTTGTGTATTCAACCTTACCCGTAGTACCTCTAGCTCTCCAAGTCAAGACCACGCGTCCTTGTTCCTATCACGGCCGAGACATGCATACCATAGGCTGAGCCTATTTCAAGATGCAAGGGTCCTAAGTCAAGTTTGTAAAGTTATTTCAAGTTGGTGAGTAAACTTTTAGTTTTTCAAATTTATTTTAAACTTTTATATGTTGGTTAAAGTGTGGTATAATTTGTTGGTTGAAACCTTGGTTTATAATGTGATTGATTTTACAAGTGTTGGTTGAGTATGATTACAAATTAGACTTGAAATTAAGTCTAAATATAACGCTGTTTGGAAAGTTGTAAATTGTGTTTATGTGATCTGATCTTGCTTAGGTTTGTAGATGTAGCATGTATGATTATGGTGTGATCTTGACGCTTTGGGTGTATGTTAAGAAAAGTTAGCATCTTTAGTGTTAAAATGGAATGGAATTCCGTGTAGAAAACTATAGCTCTTCTTTTTTGAAATCAAAATCGATTTTAAGTTTTCAAACTTTATTTTACTTTTACCAGGCTAACTTCATGTTTTGGAAAAAGTATGTAACTTCTAAAAATGATAAGTTTCAAAGTAAAGTAAGAAAAATATTTCCAAGTTATAGGTATCCATGGCGATAATCGTTATGGATGCAGTTTCGCTTAAAAATCAAATTTCTGCAAAATTTGGTTTTTTCACAATTAAAGGTGTTTTGAAAATGTTTATAAACTTAGTAATGATGTTTTAGAAGTTAATTAAGAATTTAATAATTTATTTTTTTAATTAATTAAGCTTAGTAATTAATAATTAATTTAGATTAAACAAGATTTATTAACTTTAATTATGTGGAGATTAGTTTTAATTAATTATCTTTTAAAAACAAGATTAAAATTTTATTAATTATTGATTAAGCAAGATTAATTTTTAATTAATTATGAGTTAAGTATATTATTTATTTTTAATTAATTATTATTTATTTAATATATTAAATGTTTAATTGTCTTTAATTATAAATTAACTAAGGTTTTAATTTATAATAAATTATTTATTAAAGGTTTAATTTATTATTTAAGTTTTAATTAAAGACTATTTTATTAATTAATTGATATTAATTAATATTAATAGTTAATGAAGGTTTAAATTTTTATTACAAAATTAATAAAGGATTAACTAGGGTTTTATTATTTATATAAAAGTTCATTATTATTTAATTATTTATTAAAAGTTTACTTTTTCAAGAAAATGGCATCTTCTTCATTCTCGTATCTACAATTTCTTAATTGGCATTCATTTTCTCGTAACCAATCTCAATATGATCAATCTTTTTCTTTTAAGGATCATGATCCTCATCCATCGCGTTCTTATGCTCATATTGTTAAAGGTTCGACTGTCTCTTCTGCTCCAATTCTTCCTCGATCTCAAAATGTTAATAAATGGATCAATTCAAGAAAGGGGAGAAACCATTGCTTTCATTGTGGGGATTTTTCTCATATTGCTTTGGAATATAGAGATCCCATTAGATGCTTCGAATGCGGTTTCTTCAGGCATAAAAGATTTGAGTGTTCGAGAAAACTTGCTAACAGGAATCGCGGCTTTTCAATTGTCGATCATGGATTTCATTTCATATTGAAATGTATGAAACTAAAGAGGATTTTGTTAGATCATTTATGGGTACAGAGGAAGGAGGGAATTGGCTTCTTGGAGGAACTTTTCTATCATTTTGATGCTATTAACGAAGTTAATATATGGACGAATTATGATGAGAAATTCAGTGATCCCAAAGAATATTTCGGTGATTATGCTTCTTTGGTGATTGATGATGTTTCGGTTGTGAATGAGATTTCTGAATCAAATGATTATAATGGTGTTTTGTTTAATTTAGATGATTTTAAGGTTGTATCTGATTCCTCTATAGATGTTTGTGGAGACGATTTTTCCGACCCAATGTCTTTAGATCTAGATGTTATTCACTGTAAACTGAATGCATCTTCATTTGAAATTAAGAATTCAAATCATGACAGTAGATTCAAGAATTCTGATTCTTCAATTCTAAAGAGTGGTCTAAATAATGGTTATGTCCAAGTTCATAATAAAAAAGCCAGATCAGATTCTTTTGTAATGGATAGATTTAAGATAGTCACTTCGAATAGATTTGATTGTCTTAATTCGTCGGTGTTTATTGGTATGAAATCAGGAGTGGTTGATGTTATTCATAATGATATGTCATCAGCAGATTTAGTGATACCAGAAGACCGTGTTGATCAGAAAATGTATACCGATGAAAGGAAAATGGCAGAGTTTAAAAATAATATGGCAGAGTATAGAGCAGAGATGGGTGATGGTTTTTTTAATACCCATGATGGTTATGTGTCTCAATTTGCACAGAGTGATCAAAGTGCACATGCTTTTGATAATGTTCAATATGCAGTAAATGGGGTTATTAAATCTGATTTGGTTATTTCTTCTGAGGTTGTAAGTGAATGCAATGAAGGGGTTGATGACATACATAAGATGGGTGGTGTACACATGAACATGTATACGGAAAAGGATGTTAACTTAAATAATCTTGAATCTATTGCTGGAACATGTTTACAAGATCAGGAACTTTTGGTTGGAGAGGGAAGTGTTTCAGTGGTTGATGATGTTTGTATTGATGGGGATGGTATTTTTTGCTCAATGGTGATGTTGTTACTGTTATTAATGGAGTTGATATGAGTCTAGTGGTTCATATACCAGACATGGTCAATAATTCAAATGAGTCTAACTATCAAAAGGAGGTTGATATGCATAAAAACTTGATCACAATGATGGATAGTGATAAACTGCTGTTGGTTGGAGATAGAAGTGATATGTTAATAGATGTGTTTGTTCAGATGGGGATGTAGTTGCACCGCCTACTGTCAATAGTGGTTCCGATCTGAGTTTATGTGTTCATCTCCCTGACATGGTATTGTGTTGTGATAATAACATGGCTGTTGCTAAAAATAGTAACATATATGAGGTTGCTGCAAATTTAGATGCTGGAGTTAAGCATTCATCCATGAGTGATTTGGCAGAATATAAAGATTGATTTGGCAAAGTATAAAGATGGCATTGATATTAGTACAAAGATGGGTGATGGCATTTGCATTTCTCATAATGGTTGTATCTCTCAGTGTGCACATAGTGATCAACATGCACGTGCTTCAGATATTCTATAATGTGCAGAAAAAGGGATGGATCGATCCGATTTTGTTTTTTCTTCTGAGGTTGTGATTTAGTGTAATGAAGCGGTTGATTTTCAAGGCAATGTTTTAGCAAATGATGAGGAGTGTTTTTCTCACAAGAAGGCACCTCTTAATTTTTCTTCATCAAGGAGAGGTAGACGTAAGAAGTCTGTTGCTGTAAGTAGGTCTATTCGTCGTAGTGCCAGGATCAGCCGTAGCCATTCTTCGTTTTTGGGTGAGTTACCTGTTTCGAGTGCCATTAGTGGCACTACGAATACAGGCTCATCTAAAAGATAGAATCTCCCGGCAAAGCTCCAAGCTCCAAAGGCGATTCTCAAATGTTGTGACACTCAGGCTGACCCGAGCATAAAGCAAAACACAAAACACTCGAGTTAGGATTAACATTCTTATGCAAGTAAATCAACTTAAGTGAAATGTCCAAATGAAATGCAATATAACTTAAAGGATGTTTGGATTTCATCCCTTAAGGATCCATGAAACTATCTACATACATAGTACAATACGCTAAATATATAATGTCTACAGTAAAGTAAACTATTAAAATAGCGTTAAGGCGTTACCCATATTCCCCTTAACACATTTTATATAAATATCGTAGTCTATACATATACTGTAAGCTCCACCAAACCGGAGGGATACTCAGTCAATACTCCATAGGTACGATACAACCAAACTCGTAGTGGGCGCGATAAGGCATATGCCAAGGCACGCGAGGCAATGCTTAGGGTATGATTCTACCGTTTTGCAAAACTGGGCTGGTGGTAACGCATAGCAGCTACTACCACCCACCTCGAGACACACTTCCATAATCAAAGGTGCGCACAAACCAAATCACAAAGTAATAGAATGGTTTCGAAGAAGCATGCTCGATCGGAGGTGCGACCTCACTTGGCCTAGGTATAGCTCATGTTTTAGTCATATCAAGTTGACTCAAGGGAGTCAGGGCTGCATTCATACCTCATATAGACGTTTACCAAACCATCCTACTTCATTCTGGAATCTCCACTGAAAGGGAGTGCGGATTAAGGATCTTAAGGCTAATTTAACACTAGAGGGGGGTGAATAGTGTATAATGGATTCTAAGACTTATATGGACTAAATTAAAATTATGACACAAACAAATGCAGAACTTAATCATAGAACAATCACAGAATCAAACACCGATGCAGAAAGTAAATAAAAAACAGTAAAAGGAAAGAACACACCGGATTTTATACTGGTTCGGAGTTACCCTACATCCAATCCTGTACCAAGGAAGAACACCTCATACAGATTTTTATTATACCAAAGTCGAGATTACAATCCTCGGTTTCTAAAGGCCTTGAGGTATCCTCCTGTCTCACGAGTCCGGGGCAAACTCTCTTGATTTACGGGCCACAAGGTTACCCAATTGATTTCCAGGCACAACCACACCTTATAGAGAGACTCGATAAACTTTTGATTACAAATTGATCCTATAACTCTGAATAGCACTTTGATCTTTGAGAGAGGGTAGAGAACCAAACAAGAATGAGATTCTAATTTGATTCACTTGAGAATTTCGGCACGATCTTAAAAATATGAATATTTTAGAATATGGATTTGTGGAAAAGAAGGAGTGAAGAAAATATGAAAAATAGTTAGTTAAAAAATTCGTTTGTGAAGTCTATTTATAGACCAGTAACGGTCATAACCATTCGTGAAGAGATTTAAACGAATAGACACTTCTTTTAAAAATGACCAGTAACGGTCATAACCATTCGTGAAGAGATTTAAACGAATAGAAACTTCTTTTGAAAATTGAAACTTTTGAATTATTTTGGTGTAATTGTTTTGCCTTACTCCTCCGACCCTATCATCAATCAGCTGTGGGCTGTTGTGCAAAGCAAGAAGTACCCTACTGGTGATGATGGGTATGTGTGGACTACTAATCTTGGGCAGCACTCCATATCAAGAATTTATAAAGCTTTGATAAGAGATGAGAATAGCCCTATCTTTAGATGGCATGCTAGAGTCTGGAATATAAACACTTCTCATAAACTGAACTTCTTTTTATGGAAAGTCCTAAGAAATGCACTCATGACCAAGGATAAATTATGTAAGAGAGGTTTTTCTATGGACTTGATGTGTAACTTCTGCAATAATCATATTGAAGATGGCTCACACCTCTATTTTGATTGTATAGTTACTAAAAGAATCTGGAAAGCTATTCTCTTCTATGGAGGAATTTCTGAGCCAATAATGAATGGTAGTGCTGAATGGAATAGAGTCTTCAGAAGAACAAGATGGAAGGATGCTTCATCTTATAGGCTGTTACTGCTTCTGAAAGTTTATGTGGATGTGATATGGGCTGAGAGAAATGCTAGAGTTTTTGAGAATAAAATGAAACTTGAAAGTGCCTTGATAAACATCATAATATCTAGAGTCAAGGAAAAGTCTTCCCTACATGTTGCTTATGGCTCTCTGGATTAGGGTTTTTATTCTTTCCTTTCCTTGTGCTGTTCTTGTTTGGTTTGTTTTAAGTCTTTCATTCTTATTTACTTCTTAGTCTTCCCTGTTTGCTTTTGAGAGCTCTAGCTTGTTATTGCTCTCTTTTTGTTTTTGTTTTTGTGTGGTTAATAAATATGGTAAGGGGCCATTCAACCCTGCTTGCCTTTCAAAAAAAAGAAACTTTTGAACTTAACGGCCACCATGTCGACATGGGGTATCCTATGATGTCGACATCCCTATGTAAAAAACAATTGTAAAATTTGTTTTGGAAATGAAGTTTAAAACAAGAGTTTATTTTAAAACAAAAACAAATAATATTTTAAGGCTAAAACATCTTTTTGAAAATCATTTGAAAAGATAATTTTAAGGCTAAAATATTTTGAAAAGCAGTTTTGAAAATTATTTTGAAAACCATTTTGAAGTAGTTTTGCAAGCTTCTTTCTACAGAATATCTCATCACATCAGGACTCGAGAACGTGTACAAAACCAGGATGTTCGTGGGTTTGTAAGCCACTTGTCGTAGGTTTGTAAGCTACTTGTCGTGGGTTTGTAAGCCACTAAGAAGGTAGAAATGGGTTCCATCCCAAATGAAATATGGAATGAAGATTTCCGTGCTACTATGAAGTTTTAACAATAAACTAGAGACTTATCTTGAAATCTTGATCTTGATACTCATGAGTCTTCAAACTAGATTTCTTCATCCTTGATCTTTATACTGTACAGTCTTCAATAATCAGTACCTGCCTTATATATATCCTGCATAATAACATTCATATATATATCTAGACAATAGTGTTAGTATATAAGTTATAATAAAATAAGTTACAAAGGTTGTTGTCATCAAAACCACTATATCCAGGTCCTAAAAATCTCCCCCTTTTTGATGATGACAACCTTATAAAATATATCATACCATAACTCCCCCTTACACCAACAACTATACTTACCACTTCGATCATACCATAACTTCCCCTTACTCCAAGCCTATTATTTTATATAACTTCTCCCCCTTTGTCATCAACAAAACAATAACCTATAAACCTTGAACTTAATAGAAAATGAGATAAACAAACATATGACATAAGAATAATAACTATGTATGGGTTAAATATAGCATCCTAAGTTAAATGGAATTAAAGATTTTATACACCAAAGATTGTTTTTAGAAGAACATTAATTAAGATAACACTTTATATACAAATTAACAAACTAATATACAATCAAGAAAGAGAAAAAAGAAAAACGCTTAACGAGGACCCTTAACTATTGGTGATTTATGGACCGAACAATTTGGATAGTGGAGACAAAAGTTTCCACGTTGTTCGACCAAGTTCCCATTAGCATCAAAAAGGACCTCTCCAATGCAAATCATGCCATCGTCTTCGTCCATATGAACATCCGGATTCGGGTTCTTCTTGATCCTCTTGTGATTCTTCCATAGGCTCTTCTTCTTCAGAATCCATGGCTTGTGATGATTCTTCGATGATAATGGGATTCGCATGGTTATCCATAAGGAATTTTGTAAATTCCTAAGAATTCTGCCTTGCCTATCTTGTTCTCTATCCATTCGCAGTTGACTCACTTGAATTTCCATCATCATTTGAAGCAAATCTTTCATCTTCTCTTGTAATTTGATGACTCGTATGTGTGTGGAACGTTGAAAAGGGCCAGAATGAGGAGAAGTGGGTGAAGAAGGTTCATTATTAGAAGAGGAAGCCATTAATTTACCATTTTAGAAGTTTATTACAGAGAATAGAACAGAGGAAAGGAGTAAAAGTCGAAGTATATAAATATATAACCAAATAACTAATTTTAGAGGAAAATTTAAATTTGAAAATCTCAGCCTGTATGTCGACGTAGGGGGATGGGTCATGTCGACATGCCCAGTTCAATTTTTGAAATTTTTTTATTTATATTAATTATTAACTATACTTGTATTATTTATATTTCAGTTAATGAACATATACCTAATTCTCTTCTAAATTTAGTAAAGTTTTGTTCATTTAATGGTTTGGTTAATATATCAGCAATTTGTTTTCCAGTATTAATATATTCAAGAGTTATGACTTCTTTACTTATATTATCTCTAAGAAAATGATGTCTAATATCAGTATGTTTTGTTCTAGCATGATGAGTTGGATTTTTAGATAAGTTTATTGCACTAGTATTATCATAATAAATTGGTGATTTAGTTATATTTAATCCAAAATCTTTTAAAGTTTGTTGCATATATATAACTTGAGAACAAGCCAAAGCAGCAGATATATATTCTGCTTCAGTTGTTGACAAGGATACAGTGTTTTGGTTCTTACTAAACCAGGAAACCAGAGAATGTCCTAGAAAGTGACAAGTTCCACTTGTACTTTTTCGGTCTGATTTACAACCAGCGTAATCAGCATCACAATATGAAATTAAATCAAATACATCATTTTTAGGGTAAAATAAACCATAATCTAAAGTATGTTTTACATATCTTAAAATTCTTTTAACAGCTTTTAAGTGAGTTTCTTTAGGTTGAGATTGGTATCTTGCACAGAGGCAGACACTATGCATGATGTCAGGATGACTTGCTGTTATATAAAGCAGCGAACCAATCATTCCCCTATATAATTTTTGATCAACATCTTTTGATTTATCTTCTTTACTTAAAGCTACATTAGTACTCATTGGAGTTGGTTTCCCACTAGAAGTAGTCAATCCAAATTTATTAATTAAATCCTTAGCATATTTTTCTTGACTAATGAAAATTCCTTTATCTAATTGTTTGATTTGAAGTCCTAAGAAGAAGCTTAGTTCTCCCATATGACTCATTTCAAATTCTTTAGTCATGATATCTGAAAATTCTTTATTCATTATGTTATTAGTTGACCAAAATATTATATCATCTACATATATTTGTACTAATTGAATATCATTTTTGTTTCTTTTAATAAAGAGAGTTGTATCTATTTTACCAATTTCAAAACCAGTTTGTAGTAAATAAGATCTTAGTCTTTCATACCAGGCTCTAGGAGCTTGTTTCAGACCATATAAAGCTTTCTTTAGTTCATATACATGATTTGGAAATTCATTATTTTCAAAAAGTGGAGGTTGTTCAACATAAACATCTTCTTTTACAAAACCATTTAGAAAAGCACTTTTAACATCCATTTGATATAACTTGAAATTATTGTAATTTGCGTAAGCAAGTAGAATCCTGATAGCTTCTAGTCTTGCTACGGGTGCAAAGGTTTCATCATAATCAATTCCTTCTTCTTGACAATAACCTTGCGCAACTAAACGAGCTTTATTTCTCACGACCTCACCAAGTTCATTCATTTTATTTTTATAAACCCATTTTGTTCCAATTATACTTTTATCCTCTGGTCTAGGAACAAGTTCCCAAACATCATTTCTGGTGAATTGATTCAATTCTTCTTGCATAGCAAGAATCCATGAATCATCAGATGATGCTTCCTTTGGATTTTTAGGTTCAATAGTTGATATAAAAGCTACATTACTCATACTATTTAGTTGATTTCTTGTTTTAACTATAGATTCAATATTTCCTAGTATATTTTCTACAGGATGATCTTTTAATAGTCTAATTCTTTTATTAGGTTGAATAATTTCAAAATTAGTTTCATTAGGTTCTTTATTTAAAGTTACAAAATCTTCTTCATCTTCTATTTGCACAATATCTTTAAAATTTTCATCAAAAGATACATGCATTGATTCTTCAATAGTGTTAGTTCTTAAATTATAAACTCTAAATGCTTTACTTCTATTAGAATATCCGATAAAGATACCACTGTCGGATTTAGGTTCAAATTTATCTAAATTATCTTTTGTATTAAGAATAACACACTTACTACCAAAAACTTTAAAATAAGCTACTATGGGTTTATTATTGTAAAGTAATTCATATGTTGTTTTATTAGTTAATGGTCTAATTAAAATCCTATTTAATATATAACAAGCTGTAGTGACTGCTTCAGCCCAAAAGTTTTTAGGTAAGTTACTATCAAAAAGCATTGTTCTAGCACACACTTGAATCGTTCTATTCTTACGTTCTACCACTCCGTTTTGTTGTGGAGTTCTTGGAAAAGAGAAATTATGAGTGATTCCTTTTTTATTACAAAAATTCTCAAATTTTCATTTTCAAAATTCTCCACCGTGATCACTACGAATAGTTTTTATTTTTAAAGAAAATTGATTTTGAATTCTTTTAGCAAAATTCTTAAATAATTCAAAAGCATCACTTTTAAGTTTAAGAAAAATTGTCCAAGTATATCTAGAATAATCATCTACAATTACAAAAACATATTTATTATGATTAATTGATTGAACTTGAGATGGACCAAATAAATCTAAATGAAGTAATTCTAGAGGTTTAGAAGTAGAAATCATATCTTTTAATTTAAATGAACTTTTCTTAAGTTTTCCTAATTGGCAAGCATCACATATACTATCTACTTTAAAGTTTAACTTGGGAAGACCTCTAACTAAGTCAAGTTTTGATAACCTAGATAACAGTTTGAAATTTAAATGACCAAATCTTTTATGCCAAATCCAAGGGTCACTTGTATTAGCCAAAAGACATAAGTTATCATTTGAAACTTTCATACTAAGGATGTAAATGTTTTTCTTCCTAATTCCTTCAAAGATAATATTTGACTTATTATCTTCGATGTGACACTTATCTTTTCCAAATTTAATTTTAAATCCTTTATCACATAGTTGACTTATACTAAGCAGATTATGTTTTAAATTCCTAACTAGCAAAATATCAGAAATAAGAGGAGTTTTAGAATTACCGACATTGCCGATGCTAATCACATATCCTTTTGAGTTGTCTCCAAAGTTGACCAATCCACCATCTTGATATATAATATCATTGAGTATCTCGGGATTTCCAATCATATGCCTTGAACAGCCACTATCAAGTATCCATTTTTCTTTCTCAATTTGCACAGTTTGTCCATTAGTTGTTGATTCTTCAAAAGCCATGTAACATGTCTGTTCCTGCATAACAAACCAATTCGGTAGATAACTTGATATTTCATAAAAACTATATGCAGACCTATGATACTCTGATGATATGCATAAATTCAAACTAGTATTAACAAAATTTTCTAAAAATGCCATTTTCAACTTTTCAAGTTTCAGATTATGAAAACTATGAAAACCTATGTTATGATACCAATTGAAAGGGAGTGCGAATTAAGGATCTTAAGGCTAATTTAACACTAGAGGGGAGGTGAATAGTGTTTAATGGATTCTAAGACTTATATGGACTAAATTAAAATTATGACACAAACAAATGCAAAACTTAATCACAGAACAATCACAGAATCAAACAGAGATGCATAAAGTAAATAAAAAGCAGTAAAAGGAAAGAACACACCGGATTTTATACTGGTTCGGAGTTACTCTACATCCAGTCCTGTACCAAGGCAGAACACCTCATACAAATTTTTATTATACCAAAGTCGAGATTACAATCCTCAGTTTCTAAAGGCCTTGAGGTACCCTCCTGTCTCACGAGTCCGGGGCAAACTCTCTTGATTTACGGGCCACAAGATTACCCAATTGATTTCCAGGCACAACCACACCTTATAGAGAGACTCGATGAACTTTTGATTACAAATTCATCCTATAACTCTGAATAGCACTTTGATCTTCGAGAGAGGGTAGAGAACCAAACAAGAATGAGATTCTAATTTGATTCACTTGAGAATTCGGCAGAATTTCGGCACGATCTTAAAAATATGAATATTTTGGAATATGGATTTGTAGAGAAGGAGTGAGGAAAATATGAAAAATAGTTAGTTAAAAAATTCGTTTGTGAAGGCTATTTATAGACCAGTAACGGTCATAACCATTCGTGAAGAGATTTAAACGAATAGACACTTCTTTTGAAAATGACTAGTAACGGTCATAACCATTCGTGAAGAGATTTAAACGAATAGACACTTCTTTTGAAAATGACCAGTAACGGTCATAACCATTCATGAAGAGATTTAAACGAATAGACACTTCTTTTGAAAATTGAAACTTTTGAATTTAACGGCCACCATGTCGACATGGGGTATCCCATGATGTCGACATCCCTATGTAAAAAACAATTGTAAAATTTGTTTTGGAAATGATGTTTAAAACAAGAGTTTATTTTAAAACAAAAACAAATAATATATTAAGGCTAAAACATCTTTTTGAAAATCATTTGAAAAGATAATTTTAAGGCTAAAATATTTTGAAAAGCAGTTTTGAAAAACCATTTTGAAATAGTTTTGCAAGCTTCTTCCTACAGAATATCTCATCACATCAGGACTCGAGAACTTATACAAACCAAGATGTTCGTGGGTTTGTAAGCCACTTGTCGTAGGTTTGTAAATTACTTGTTGTGGGTTTGTAAGCCACTAAGAAGGTAGAAATGGGTTCCATCCCAAATGAAATATGGAATGAAGATTTCCGTGATATTATGAAGTTTTAACAATAAACTAGACACTTATCTTGAAATCTTGATCTTGATACTCATGAGTCTTCAAACTTGATTTCTTCATCATTGATCTTTATACTGTACAGTCTTCAATAATCAGTACCTGCCTTATATATATCCTGCATAATAACATTCATATATATATATATCTAGACAATAGTGTTAGTATATAAGTTATAATAAAATAAGTTACAAAGGTTGTTGTCATCAAAACCACTATCTCCAGTTCCTAACGTCCACCACGTGCACAGTTGTTAAAGTGGTTTTCGGTATTGGCAGAGAGTATGATAATATCCGATCCCGGTCTCTTTAACAACCAAATGCTTATTTCACACCGTGGTCATTTTATAAATTCACTGTTATAAACATTTAAATAAAATTTCAAATCACAATTTTAAACCAAAATTAAATATTCAATTTTAATTTATTTAATTCTGAAAATACTCACTTAAACACCCCTTTTTAAACATTTATATAAAATCCCAAATTCAAATTCAAATCAAATTAAATATTCAATTTCTATTTTATTTAAATTTTAAAATATTCATTTAATCACCTTTAATCAAAGTCAAGTTATCAAGTTATAAAATCATATCTTTAAATTTAAAAAGTCAATAAGTTTCAAATTAATTTATATTTAAATTCTTAAAAAATTAAATCACAAATCAATTTCGATCTTATCTTTCCAATCTTAATTTATTAAAGTTATTACAAAAACTATTTCAAAATATTAATATAAATTTTAAATAAATAGTTTAAAACATATAATGTATATATATTAGTTAAATTAAAATTTTATTAAATTAAATCTTATTATTAAATCTATTTTTAGATCTCATTTTATATATTTTAAAAATAATAAAGTTATAAGTAAAATTTTATAGTTTACATTTCAAAACTTAACTTATAATTTCAAAATTTGCAAAACATATAATTTAAAAAATCTAGATTTTCACATATATTAAAATTAAAATAAAATATTTATATTATAGTTTAAATCAAAACACATATATTTTTTTTAAAAAAATTGAAATCATTTAAAAATAGACCAACGGTGTCCGTATATAGTTTTCTATCCTATGGTCAAGTGATACAGATATTTATCATTTCAATCCGCAATAATTTAAATTTACGGGTAGATATCATTTCAACTCGTAATCCCAAAATTCAAAATCAATAAAATCGCTTGGATTTATCATTTCAACCCGTAACGATTTTCCCTAATCTATGAGATCGTTCGGGCATGTATCATTTCAACCCATAGTGATTTCCTAAAACTAAGGGAACTTGTAGTAAGAGAACAATAGCATAATAATTTAAAATAGCATAACATATCAATTTTAAGCATATATAATCGTTAATTTCTAACCAATTAACATAAGTAAACAAATTTAAATATTAACATATCATATTCACAAATTTAATTTTTAACCAATTCAATTTAACAACCCATTTCAATCGTCATTTCATGTGAATATAAATTTACTAAACATTCGAATGTTAATCGTGAGTGACGCTCACCTTTCGAGGCTAGAGAAAACAATGGGAATGAGATGCGGACATACACGGATAAGCACAGATCGACAAGCGAGACAGCGACAAAGCTAGAACTGCTATTGTAAATCTGGACAGCGGCAAAACAAAGCAAAGTGAACTTAGATTTGATGGATCAAATATATATATATATATATATATATATATATATATATATATTATATAAATAAAAAGGAAGAGGCAGCACAAAACAAACCAACTATGGTTCACTAGAACAAAATATATAAGTACACTTATATATATTAACTTATATACTTTTAAAAAAAGAGAAGGCTAAGAGTATACAGATCAGCAAGGAGGAGGGAGACTTGGCTGCATGTGCTCGGCACTGCTACGACAAGGGGTTTAGGATGGTGGAGGCTATAGGTTCAGGCAGGGAAGGCCAGGAATGCTCGGCAAATGGGAGTGGGAAAGGCGGCAGTGGGTTTGCTCGACTGTGATGGAGGCTGTTACTTCGTGGAGGTTTATTGTAGGTAGGCTCTGGTTTGAGAGAGGAAAGGGCTGTTACGTGGTGGATCTGGTGGAGGTGTGGGTGGCGCTGGTTGTTCGGAGGGCTGACTTTAGATGTATGGGTTTCGGTAGATGTTGCGGCTGTGGTCTAGAAGTGGGGCTGGGTCATGTGGCAGAAAGTGGAGGTTGAGGGACGGAGAGTGGCTGAGTGGCAAGCTTGGAGGAGGACTGGTCGGTGATTGGTGGATGCGGCATTATGCAAGGTGGCTCGAAGGGTTTCGACTGTTGTGGAGGGACGATCTAGAGAGGGGAGGCGGTCGGTTGTGTGAGAGGGGAGATGGCGATGGTGGAAGACTAGAAGGTGGAGATGGGTGCTCGGGTGAAGCGGCGTTGAGGGTTGGGTTCATGGCAGAGGGCGACACAGGTCACGACGAGAGGTGGTGTGGTCGACAATTGGTGATACGGGTGGATTTGGTTTGAGCACGCAGATGAACAGGTTTCTCAAAGAAAACCTTAAATATGCTTACCTTTTCTCCAAGCACAGAACAAAATATGCGAAGAGAACGAAAGGGAAGAGGGCGGGCAGTTTAAGGTTTCTGATCAATATATATGTGCTTCAAAATTTTTTTTATAAGAATGGCCGAACAAAATTGGAGAGGAAGGGAATAAGATGAAGGAACAATAGCCAATATATTGGAACTATAGGAATAGAGAAAGTCAATATGTGAATTCAGAGAAATATTAAATGCATGTGGCTGTTCATTTTCAACCGGTAGACAAATGAAAGGTCGAAAAACACTCTAGAAACTCAAAATGGGTACCGATATGGCTAACTGTTTCGCGGATTTCGCCGCGTACCGGACACCGAAATGCACAAATGAGTATACTGTGGAGATCAGCACGACGAGACGAACAGAATGGTACATGGATATGAGAGATACAACTATCCTATCAAAACTCGATTTTGCCAAACTCCTGTTAATTCGCCGAAAATAAGATAAATGGGGCTATAGCAGTCCAAATTTAGCGAAACGAAATACAACGTCTCACTCAGAAAATGATTTACATTTTTATTATATAAAAATATTCAGATTTCAAAAATATTTTATTTCTATCAAATTTTCAATTGATTTAAATTTAAATTGAAAATTCAAAACTGAACAAACTTCCAAATTTTCCAGTAAAAACCTACCACATGCTATGATTAAATAGACATATTCTAAATATCAAACTTACATTTCTAGAATTTTATTGTTTATTTTCAAGAAAAATTTAGTTAATTACGTTACTTAAATCGTTAAAATTTACGGGTCGTTCCACTCTCCCCCAATCAAAACCTTTCGTCCCCGAAAAGGAACAAGATAGGAGAATAGAAGTAAACAGAAAGACAAGATAAATTCGAACAAATAGTACGCGAGACAAACAATTTAGGATTCGAAGCACGCATGAACTCCTCAGTTTCCCAGTGCAATCCTGATCATCTGTACTCCACTATACCTTGATCAGACTGGAAGATTTCCTTCTAAGCTGCTTCATACCTCTATCGACAATACGAAGTGGCTTCCTCTCAATAGTGAGATTTGGCTCGACGTCCAAATTCTCTAACAAGGCAAGCTGAAAAATCAATGATCGTGGAGATACTTGTGAAGGTGAGATATGTGGAACACGTTGTGCACACCCGACAGATTTTCCGGCAAATCAACTCTATAAGTCAAAGGACCAACCCTTTCCAAGATGTGGAAAGGTCCAATGAATCTAGGAGCAAGCTTTCCTCTTCGACCAAAACGAACCACATTCTTCAGTGGCAAAATCTTAAGAAAGACTTGATCACCCACTGAAAATTCTAAACCCCTTCTACGCCTATCAGCATACTTTTTCTGCCTATCCCGAGCAATCCACATCTTCCTCCTAATCTCCTCAACTTTCTCAGATGCTTCCAAAATCATATCAGGCCCAAGAACTAAGCGATCACCAGATTCAATCCAACAAGATGGAGATTTGAAAGATCGTCTGTAAAGAGCGGCAAACGGAGACATCTCGAGACTTGCCTGAATTCCAAAGAATGGGATTAAATTGATTGAAGCTTAAGATGACTTAAAATTTCAAAGATAGAGTTATACCTGATAATTGTTATTATAGGCGAATTCAACGAGATGGAGGTGATCTTCCCAAAATCCTCCATAATCAAGAACACAGGCATAAAGAAGATCTTCCAGAATCTGATTCACCCTTTCCGTCTGACCATCAGTCTGAGGATGGTAAGCCGTTCTAAGGTTCAAACGAGTACCCAAAGCTTCTTGAAAAGCTTTCCAGAACTTACTGGTAAAGATAGGATCATGATCACAAACAATGCTAGAAGGAAGACCATGAAGACGAATAATCTCCCTCATATAAATCTTAGCTAAGTTCGAAGCAGTTCGATTTGACTTGACCGAAATAAAACGAGCGGATTTGGTCAATCGATCGATAACTACCCAAATACTCTCGTTACCCATTCTAGTCCTTGGTAAACCATCAATAAAGTCCATTAAAACTTGATCCCACTTCCAAATGGGAATCTCAAGGGGTTGCAGCAATCTGACGGTCTTCTGCTAATCAGCCTTGATCTGTTGACAAGTGGCACATCTACTGACATAAATGGAGATATCCCACTTCATACCACTCCACCAATACAGCCTCTTCACATTCTGAAACATCTTCGTAAGACCAGGATGGATAGAGTGTCTAGACTGATGATTCTCCTTAAGAACCTCTTGCCTCAAACCGTCAACATTCGGAACACAAATTCGGCTATTAATCCTCAGAACTCCATTTTGATCAATCTGTGCTCCTAACTCACTCTGATTATCACCTTCCCTATTCTGAATATTCTCCTTCATGAGCTTAAGCATCTCATCTACATCCTGCTTGGCTGCGATACCCATAAGGGACGAAGAAGCTACAATCTGACATAACAAGGCTCTCTTTCGACTTAAGGCGTCAGCAACAACATTGGCTTTCCCTGGAGCGTAGTTGATGTCGAGATCATAAGATGCTAAGAACTCAAGCCATATAACTTGCCTTTGGTTCAAATCCTTTTGGGTGAAAATATACTTAAGAGAATGATGATCCGTAAAGTGCTCAAACTTGGTTCCTAAAAGGTGATGCCTCTATAACTTCAAAGCAAACACAACAGCAAGCAATTCCAAATCATAAGTGGCATAGTTGGCTTTGTGGGGCTTCAACTAACGATTGGCATAAGTAATGACCTTCCCATCCTGCATCAAGACTGCACCCAAACCTTCTCAACTAGCATCAGTATAAACCGATAATCCTTCACTCCTATTCGGAACAATGAGAACAGGAGCAGAGGTAAGTTTTTGCTTCAACTCATTAAATGCTGCTTCACACTTATCACTCATGACAAACTTAGCATTGTTACAAGTCAAAGCAGTGAGAGGTGCAGCTATCCGGGCAAAATTCTCGATGAATCTCCGATAATAATCGACAAGGCCCAAAAAGCTATGAATATCGGAAGGAGACATAGGTGTCTCCCAATCCTGGAAAAGAATAAGGTGGATAAGTTCAAAGAAAGATAAGATAAATTAGATATCAAAAGAGAAAAGATGGATAGACTTACATTAATTGCGGCGACCTTAACCGGGTCAACCAAGACTCCATTTTAAAAAACAATGTGCCCGAGAAATCAGACTTCATCCCTCCAGAAATGGCATTTAGAAAATTTGGCTTTCAACCGATGACTCTGAAGGGTTTGGAGAACATAGCTCAAATGAGATTCATGATCCTTCTCTAACTTAGAAAAGACAAGAATATCAACGAAAACCAGGACAAACTTATCGAGAACATCGCGGAAAACGCGATTCATAAGATCAACGAAGAAGGCAGGAGCATTGGTTAATCCAAAGGGCATGACTAAACTTTCATAGAAACTATTCTTGGTCCGAAAAGCTGTCTTGGGAATGCTCTCCTCGGCTACACGAAGCTGGTGGAAACCGGTAGCATGATCGAGCTGAGAGAATACTTTAGCTCCATATAGCTAATCGAACATATCATTGATACGAGGCATAGGATATCTGTTCTTAAGAGTGAGCTTGTTAAGCTCTCTATAATCAACACACACCCTCAGAAAACCATCAGATTTGGTGACAAAGACCTCAGCTGCACCCCATTCAGAAAAACTCTGCCTAATCAAACCCTTAGAGAACATGTCTTCTATCTGCTTCCTCAACTCGACTTTCTCTCTGGGTGCCATCCGTTTGGGATGAAGAACAACAGGTCAAGCTCCAGGAATAAGATCGATGTGGAAATCAGTTTCCCGCTTAATAGGAAGAGATGCGACATCACCAAAAACATCAGGATATTCCCTGACTATCGGGGTGAAGTCAAGATCACTAGGCTGAGCATCAAGCAAAAAGATAAAACTACTTGCACAATCTCGAGGAAATTGACATTCAATCACAAGAGAATTACCCTGGTCGACTATAAGAGAAACGGTTCAAGCTTTGCAAGAGATAACAACATCATAACGCTTTAACCAATCACCTCCAAGTAAGATATAAAATGCATCAAAACCGAGGTCATAGAAATCTCCGGTGAATCGACGCCTGTTGTAAAGGAGTTTCACCCATTTACAATCATACTAAGGTTGGCGGGACTGCCGATGGGATTAGTCGCACATAAAGATGAAGTTGCCAATTGAGGTTATAAGATGTGCTCAAATTTATTAAAAAGATCAACAAAAATAAAGCTATGGGATGCTCCAGTATCAAAAAGAACACGAACAGGAAAATCATGGAAAGTAAAGGTGCCCTGAAGAGTACCTTAAGTATCACTGGCAGAAGAAGGAGTGGAAAAGGTCATGACAAAGACTCCAGATGTCTTGCCCCTCTGCTGAGTGGGACAATCCTTCTTAAAGTGGCCAAGCTGCAAACAAAGGTGGCAAAGGTTGTTCCTGGTCGTCTGGGCTGGAGGAATGGCGGCTCCGGTAGAAGATGGACAGCTGTTGGCATAATGACCCTTCTGGTCTCACTTAAAACAAGTAATGGAAGATAGGTCAAGAGATCGTTTCTGAGAAGAAAAACCAATACCCTGCGAATTCTGCCAATTCTTCTTTTGTTGATGAAAGTTGGACTTCCTCTTCTTCGAACTGCTGAAACCCTGAGATGCTGAAACAGCCTGCTTTCCCTTAGAATTTGGATTCTCAAATCTTGTGGCCATATCCATAAGAGAAGTGAAGGTGCTGTGAACATGACTAATCAAATGGTTATAATACTCTAGGCGAGCACCATGGATAAACTTCTCATTCTTCTTGAGCGGGGTGTCTATCAAGCTGGGACCAAACTTAGACAACTCATTGAACTTCCTCTCATACTCTGCAAAAGTCATATCCCCTTGCTCAAGGTCCATAAATTCCCTATATAACTGAGACTTCCCGGCTTTGGGCATCCACTTTGTCACAAAAGCATCCTTGAAAGAACAGATCCAAGATAAAGATAAGTTCAAAGAGATAGATTCAAAAAAAGATAAGCTAGAAAAAGACAACGAAAGATCTCACCTAAACTGATGTTGTTTGCGCCAAAAATGGTCACAAACCCCAAGTGTAGTGAAAGCACTAGCGTATGAATACAAATCAACAGTACTCACACACAAATCACAGATCTAAGCAAATAACAAATAGCAATCCAGAAATAATGAACAGTGACACAAGATTTATAGTGGTTCGGCTATCTCCGGCCTACGTCCACTTCAAGGTTTTTATGATTTTATTGCTCGATGTTTGAAGATTACAATTTCGTGTGTTGTATTACAACTGATTTGCTGAGCTAAGTCTAAATCTAAGGCAACAATGGTGATCTGGAGTAAATCTGGCAGAGTCTGGGTGCTCTTTATCTCTCAAAATTGTCCGACCCCTTTTCTGAATGACCAGGGGCTCTATTTATAGGTGTAGGAGGCTGATATTTCGCCTAAAATGAGGGGAGACCAGTTCTGGTACGTCAGGGGGCCCACATGCCCGCTTTCTGGAAATCCGGGCCCACTTTGGGATCGATTCGACCCTTGGTTCGAATCGATCAAGAAATCGTCCAATCGAGCTGAAATTTGGTGTGGACATTCTTCAACATGTGCTCAAGCTTCTATGAAAATTTCATAGCATTTGGATGTGTAGATCTCAAGTTATGATCGATTCAAGGTTGCATTTCTGGTTGACTAGCCTGGTTCGAATCGATCTAGTTCGAATCGATTCGTTCGAATCGATCCAGCGCGTGCTTCTGTGATGACGTGGAGTGCTTCCTTCGTGTCGATCCGCTTTTTTCTCCTAGTTTTACTGAGTCGTGGCCGGGGTTTTAGCTATGTAGACGTGGTGGATTCGAGGTGATCGATTCGAAGACATGCTTCCTTCGAATCGATCTGGGTAACCTTAGTCGATTGATACGAAGACTTCACTGTTTGAAGCGATTCGAAGGTGGGAACGTTCCATTGGATTCGAGCTATTGGATTCGAGACAAAGACTTGATCGATGGAGTCAAAGCTACGGTCCTTTTTCATGGATTCGAACTATATTCTCATGGATGGGTTCGAACCAACGATGTCTCAAGTCGATTCGAACATAAGCCCTGCTGATGAATATAAAGTAAATCGAGTCGAACCAGGTGGAGTCGAAACTGATGGATTCGACTCATATGGGTGCGAACTCGAGGTTATGTTCTCCACTTGCTCCGATGATATCTTGAGCGTGCGACCTCGGATTGACTTGATATTTGGAACGTTGACTTTCACGGCTCTGCTTGACGTGTCTTGTCAATTGTAGCCCGATCCGGACTCGGACAAAATTCATCGATATCCACGGTGAACCTGCGATGCACAATCGATGTTCATGACTAATAATCATTGATTTTCAGTTAATCTTTGCGTATCTCGACTTTGCCAAAAGTTGGGATAACATTTTGCCCCCTAAAACATGCCTTTTTGGTAAAAAGCGTGTTTTGATCAGTCTTAAGTTGAATGCAGTGAGTTCATGTTTTACTCATAGCTTATAGCATTTTCAATCAAGTCCATGGCTATTCGAAGCCGAATTGTTATCAATTTTTTCCAGTGGAAGTTGAGAATGAAATTCTACGGTCTCTCCGTACTATTGATGGTCACTCCGGACCCTTGTCAAACCCATTCTAGATTTAGCGATTGAATAGAAAGACCCTATTGCACTCCGGCGTTGCTTTCTATCCCTTGCACTCTGGCCCCAGCTAGGGCGTATAGTGATGTCTTGGTCGTTCTCGGCCGATTATAGCCTCTCCGGGCTCATGCTGGATCCCATCCTGTCACTTTCCGGTGAAGGGGAAACAACGTTAAGCGAGTCAATCCTGTCGCTCTCCGGCGAAGTGACTCACCTCCTGCACTCCGGTTCAGTGTACCTGAACATTAAGCGATGTCATGGCCTAAATCGTGGGCCGATCATAGCCTCTCCGGGCTCTTATCGAATCCTGATCCAATCACTCTCCAGTGAATAGGAAACGATGCTTAAGTGAGTTGATCCTGTCGCTCTCCGGCGAAGCAACTCACTTCTTGCACTCCGGATCCTACCTCTCCGGGTAGGATCATAAAGCGATCATGTTTATATTGATATTTAATGTTTATCCTTTAACTCTCCGGTCAAAGGTTTATTTTAATAAGTGTTTCTTTATTAAATTCAAATCCTAGATGTTCAATCTCAAACACCAGGAAAAACAAGATAATGCCTCTCCGGGCGGAGCGGTCTATTTCCATCTCAGAGCATGCCTAGGGATCTCTTCGGTTCCCGTACATGAGTAAGTGGGATAGCCGTTTTATTTTGGAAATCAAATATAAGAAAACTAAGTGACCAAAGCTCATATCCTGAACTTGGCCCTTGCCATCGTGATCAGTTGATGACGAGTCGCGATCCCGATCCAGGATCAGTCCTGTTAGGTTGAGGCGGTAGTTGTTCGGGCCTGACTGCCGTTGCACGTTCTCTGACATACTGTGGCAATCTACCACTCCTGGCATGTTCTTCCACCTCATCCTTCAGGTGGCGGCATTCATCGGTAGTGTGCCCATCCAGCTCATGGAATAGGCAGTATTTTCCGGTTCTACGTTCCCGCTCCGTGGGATCTCTCCTGGGTGGTTTTCGATAGGGGAGTTGCCCCCGAGTTTCGGTGTAAATTCGTTCCAGTCCTGCCACCAAGTCTGTGTATTGCCTGAATCTGGGCTCTCGGAATTTCTTCCATTTATCAGGACCATCATGTGCGTCATCCTGCTTTCTCTTTCCTTTGTCTGCCCTGGACTGTTCCCTGGCGGTTCCTTCGCCTTGTGCAATATTTATTTCCTGCCTCTCGGCTCGTGATTCCTCTAATCGAATGAATTTTTCAGCTTCATGGAAAAACTCTCCAAGATCTTGCGGTGGATCTTTAGTCAAAGAGTCTTTGAATTCGGTGCCTTCTCCGACTCCTGCCACTGTCGCCATTAAAATCATCGATGGGTCCGGGCGATCTACAGAAGTCACCGTCGCATTAAATCGTAACAAAAAATCTTTTATGGTCTCTCCGGTCCTTTGTTTTATTGATGCCAAAGTCATCACGCTCTTAGGTCGCGTCACGTGAACCCTAAACTACTTCATGAAGCAATCCACAAGCTCGCCCCATGTCCTGATTGATCCGGTTTCTAGCTGCCTAAACCAAAGCGCAGCCAAATCTGATAAGAATAAGGGGAAACATCGTGCCATCACTTCCTCGGATGCTCCCAGCACTTCCATGTGTCTGATATATCTGGTGATATGCATGGTCGGGTCTGACTTTCCGTCATAAGGATTCAGCGTTGGTAGTTTGAATTTCGGAGGGTTCCTTGCATTCCTGATATTCGGAGCGAACGGACTCCGACTAACTTCTTCCAATCCTCCTCCTGAAAACCCTCCTCTCATGAGTCGTCTCACTAGGCTGATCATTCTTTCATCTCCATCTAGGGGTTGCCCCCTTGTCATGTCTCTGTCTTGCCCTCCGAGTCTCGTAGGGAATTCTGGTACATACTCTTCGGGTGGCTCGTTAGCATTTGTGTTGGCCCTAGCCGGTTGAGCTCCTTCCAAAGGTACTTCTGCGTTGGATCCTGCGGGCCTGCCCCCAAGCCCTTGTTGATTGCCTTCTGGTTCTGCATTCTGTCCTCCGTTGGGTTCCATAGCCCTAGCTCCTTGTTCCACATTCACAGCCGCTGT
The DNA here is from genome assembly GCA_030737815.1 of Allium fistulosum. NCBI lineage: Eukaryota > Viridiplantae > Streptophyta > Magnoliopsida > Asparagales > Amaryllidaceae > Allium > Allium fistulosum. Next base: position 180,231,749 of record CM060903.1, read on the forward strand.
AGCTGGTCCAGGGTTCTGTGTCCCTGCAGCTCTCATCTGCTCGAAGAAATTCTGCAGCATCTCTTGTTGGCTTTTCATCATTCTTTCCTGCATTAGGTTATTCATAGCCTCCATCTCATCTCTAGTAATGTAGATCGAAGCTTATCCTTCTCCAGCGCCAGAGGATGCCTCTTGACTTCCTGCCTGTTGGCTCCTCTCAGTTCTTTGTCTAGTTTGTCGAATCATTGTAGAGTCAGATCTGAATCCTTAAAATTCCAAATCTAAACTTTGAATCTGGTGTAGCGGGTGCTAGTTCCTCTCAGTGAAAGCACCAATGTGTTTGCGCCAAAAATGGTCACAAACCCCAAGTGTAGTGAAAGCACCAGCGTATGAATACAAATCAACAGTACTCACACACAAATCATAGATCTAAGCAAATAACAAATAGCAATCCAGAAATAATGAACAGTGACACAAGATTTATAGTGGTTCGGCTATCTCCGGCCTACGTCCACTTCAAGGTTTTTATGATTTTATTGCTCGATGTTTGAAGATTACAATTTCGTGTGTTGTATTACAACTGATTTGCTGAGCTAAGTCTGAATCTAAGGCAGCAATGGTGATCTGGAGTAAATCTGGCAGAGTCTGGGTGCTCTTTATCTCTCAAAATTGTCCGACCCCTTTTCTGAATGACCAGGGGCTCTATTTATAGGTGTAGGAGGCTGATATTTCGCCTAAAATGAGGGGAGACCAGTTCTGGTACGTCAGGAGGCCCACATGCCCGCTTTCTGGAAATCCGGGCCCACTTTGGGATCGATTCGACCCTTGGTTCGAATCGATCAAGAAATCGTCCAATCGAGCTAAAATTTGGTGTGGACATTCTTCAACATGTGCTCAAGCTTCTGTGAAAATTTCATAGCATTTGGATGTGTAGATCTCAAGTTATGATCGATTCAAGGTTGCATTTCTGGTTGACTAGCCTGGTTCGAATCGATCTAGTTCGAATCGATTCGTTCGAATCGATCCAACGCGTGCTTCTGTGATGACGTGGAGTGCTTCCTTCGTGTCGATCCGCTTTTTTCTCCTAGTTTTACTGAGTCGTGGCCGGGGTTTTAGCTATGTAGACGTGGTGGATTCGAGGTGATCGATTCGAAGACATGCTTCCTTCGAATCGATCTGGGTAACCTTAGTCGATTGATACGAAGACTTCACTGTTTGAAGCGATTCGAAGGTGGGAACGTTCCATTGGATTCGAGCTATTGGATTCGAGACAAAGACTTGATCGATGGAGTCAAAGCTACGGTCCTTTTTCATGGATTCGAACTATATTCTCATGGATGGGTTCGAACCAACGATGTCTCAAGTCGATTCGAACATAAGCCCTGCTGATGAATATAAAGTAAATCGAGTCGAACCAGGTGGAGTCGAAACTGATGGATTCGACTCATATGGGTGCGAACTCGAGGTTATGTTCTCCACTTGCTCCGATGATATCTTGAGCGTGCGACCTCGGATTGACTTGATATTTGGAACGTTGACTTTCACGGCTCTGCTTGACGTGTCTTGTCAATTGTAGCCCGATCCGGACTCGGACAAAATTCATCGATATCCACGGTGAACCTGCGATGCACAATCGATGTTCATGACTAATAATCATTGATTTTCAGTTAATCTTTGCGTATCTCGACTTTGCCAAAAGTTGGGATAACAGATGCCAAGTGATATTAGCCTCGATAGTCTGAGTAGTAACAGACTCCCACCAATCCAGGGCGGAATCCTGTAACTGCCAAGTAGCTAACTGACGCATCTGAGCATCAGTGATCTCAAGTCCGGTGAAAATCCTCTCTAAACTCTTCAGCCACTTTTGAGCCTTAATAATACTCTCTGCTCTAGTGAACTTGGTACCACCAAGCTCTGAGTACTCCTTGCAAAGAGCGGTGAACCTAACAAGCTGAGCTGGTGGAATAGGATCAACAATTGGTGGTGCAGAAGCATTCCATGACCCCTACCATGAACATTCCTATGGTTACTCATATGGAAAAGACAAACATGGATTTTAGAACAAAGGTGTAGTTCCAAAAATTCAAAAGAAATCCTAGTCAAAGAGAATTCTAACTAAGAGTTAGAAGCTTGAACGAAGATGATTTTGTAATTAATTCTACTCATTCTAGGGTATCACTACCTATCTTTAATGAGTTTTACTCCATATGCTAAGTTTTGCCTAAACCTGGCTCTGATACCAACTGTAACGACCCGCTATTTCGAACCATTCATATCAACAATAATCCATAAATGTCAGACTTGAATTGCTCAAAACAAAAGACTGTTAATTTATAATTGGAAAAACTTAGCATATACAGTAAATAAATCAATCACAAAATCACAGACACAGAGTTTTACAACAATAAGAAGCGGAATAGATAAATAGTAGTTCATGAAACTACTACAGAAACAACAGAGTCTAAAACAAAATACAACATAAATCCAAATACACAAAAGTCTCTGATACACAAGAAAATGACAAGTCTGAATAGAAATAACTGGAAATAACTGAAATAACTGCAAAGCTGAATAGCTAAAAGATAGAATCTCCCGGCAAAGCTCCATGCTCCAAAGGCGAGTCTCAAATGCTGTGACACTCGGGCTGACCCGAGCATAAAGCAAAACACAAAACACTCAAGTCAGGATTAACATTCTTATGCAAGTAAATCAACTCAAGTGAAATGTCCAAATGAAATGCAATATAACTTAAAGAATGTTGGGATTCCATCCCTTAAGGATCCATGAAACTATCTACATACATAGTACAATATGCTAAATATATAATGTCTACAGTAAAGTAAACTATTAAAATAGCGTTAAGGCGTTACCAATATCCCCCTTAACACATTTTATATAAATATCGTAATCTATACAAATACTGTAAGCTCCACCAAACTAGTGGGATACCCAGTGAGCACTCCATAGGCACGATACAAACCAAACTCGTAGTGGGCGCGATAAGGCATATAACAAGGCACGCATGGTAGCTACTACCACCCACCCACCTCGAGACACACTCCTATAATCAAAGGTGTGCACCAATCAAATCACAAAGTAATAGAATGGTTTCGAAGCAGGATGCTCGATCGGAGGTGCGACCTCACTTGGCCCAGGTATAGCTCTTGTTTTAGTCATATCAAGCTGACTCGAGGGAGTCGGTGCTGCGTTCATACCTCATATAGACGTTTGCCAAACCATCCTACTTTGTTCTGGAATCTCCACCATGTGCACACTTGTTAAAGTGGTTTTCGGTATTGGTAGAGAGTATGACAATATCCGATCCCGGTCACTTTAACAACCAAACGCTTATTTCACACCGTGGTCATTTTATAAAATCACTTTATAAACATTTAAATAAAATTTAAATTCACAATTTTAAATCAAAATTAATTTTTCAACTTTAATTTATTTAATTTTGAAAATACTCACTTAATCACCCTCTTTTTAAACATTTAAATAAAATCTCAAATTCAAATTTAAATCAAATTGAATATTTAATTTCTATTTTATTTAAATTTTAAAATATTCATTTAATCACATTAATCAAAGTCAAGTTACCAAGTTATAAAATCATATCTTTAAATTTTAAAAATCAATAAGTTTCAAATTAGTTTATATTTAAATTCTTAAACAAATTAAATCACAAATCAATTTCAATCTTATCTTTCCAACCTTAATTTATTAAAGTTATTACAAAATATATTTCAAAATATTAATATAAATTTTAAATAAATAGTTTAAAACATATAATATATATATTAGTTAAATTAAAATTTTATTAAATTAAATCTTATTATTAAATCTATTTTTAAATCTTATTTTATATATTTTAAAAATAATAAAGTTATAAGTAAAATTTTATAATTTACATTTTCAAAACTTAACTTATAATTTTAAAATTTCCAAAATATATAATTTAAAAAATCTACATTTTACACATATATTAAAATTAAACTAAAATCTTTATATTATATTTTAAATCAAAGCATATATACTTTTTTCAAAATTTTTGAAATCATTTAAAAGTAGACCAACGATGTCCGTATATAGTTTTCGATCATATGGTCAAGTGATTTGGATATTTATCATTTCAATCTGCAATAATTTAAATTTACGGGTATATATCATTTCAACCCATAATCCCAAAATTCAAAATCAATAAAATCATTTGGTTTTATCATTTCAACCCATAACGATTTTCCCTAATATATGAGATCGTTCGGGTATGTATCATTTTAACACATAGTGATTTCCTAAAACTAAGTGAACTTGCATTGTAAGAACAATAGCATAATAATTTAAAATAGTATAACATATTAATTTCAAGCATATATAATCATTAATTTCTAACCAATTAACATAAGTAAAAAAATTAACCTATCATATTCACAAATTTAATTTCTAACCTATTCAGTTTAATAGCCCATTCCAATCGTCATTTCATGTGAATATAAATTTATTAAACATTCGAATGTTAATCGTGAGTGGCACTCACCTTTCAAGGGTAGAGAAAACAATGGGAATGAGATGCAGATAGAACACGGATAAGCACAGATCGACAAGCAAGATAGCGACAAAGCTAGAACTGCTACTGTAAATCTGGACAGCGGCGTAACAAAGCAATGTGAACTTAGATTCGATGGATCAAATATATATATATATATATATATATTATATAAATAAAAAGGAAGAGGCATCACAAAAGAAACCAACTATGATTCACTAGAATAAAATATATAAGCACGCTTATATATATATAAGCTTATATACTTTAAAAAAAAAGAGAAGGCTAAGAGTATACAGCTCGGCAAGGAGGAGGGTGACTTGGCTGCACATGCTAGGCACTGCTGTGGCAAGGGGTTTAGGATGGTGGAGGCTATAGGTTCAGGCGGGGAAGGCGAGGAATGCTCGACAAATGGGAATAGGAAAGGCGGCGGTGGGTTTGCACGGCTGTGATGGAGGCTGTCACTTTATGGATATCTAACGTGGGTAGGCTCGGGTTTGAGAGGGGAGAGGGCTATTGCGTGGTGGATCTGGTGGAGGTTTGGGTGGCGCTGTTTATTCGAAGGGCTGACTTTGGATGGACGGGTTTCGGCAGAGGTTGCGGCTGTGGTGTGGAAGTGGGGCTGGGTCATATAGCAACACATGGAGGTTGAGAGATGGAGAGTGGTTGATTGGCAAGCTTGGAGGAGGACTGGTCGGTGATTGGTGGATGCGGCATTAGGCAAGGTGGTTGGGAGGGTTTCGGCTGCTGTGGAGGGGCGATCTAGAGAGGGGAGGCGGTCGGTTGTGTGAGAGGGGAGATGGCAATGGTGGAAGACTAGAAGGTGGAGGTAGATGCTCGGGTGAAGCGGCGTTGAGGGTTGGGTTCACGGTAGAGGGCGGCACAGGTCACGGCGAGAGGTGGTGTGGTCGGCAATTGGTGATACGCGTGGATTTGGTTTGAGCACGCAGATGAACAGGTTTCTTAAAGCAAACCTTAAATATGCTTACCTTTTCTCCAAGCACAGAACAAAATATGCGAAGAGAACGAAAGGGAAGAGGGCGGGCAGTTTAAGGTTTCTGATCAATATATATGTGCTTCAAAATTTTTTTTATAAGAATGGCCGAACAAAATTGGAGAGGAAGGGAATAAGATGAAGGAACAACAGCCAATATATTGGAACTATAGGAATAAAGAAAGTCAATACATGAATTTAGAGAAATAGTAAAAGCAAGTGGCTCATTATTTTCAACCGGTAGACAAATGAAAGGTCATAGGACACTCTAGAAACTCAAAATGGGTACCGATACGGCTAACTGTTTCGCAGATTTCGCCGCGTACCGGACACCGAAATGCACAATTGAATATACTGCGGAGATCAGCACGGCTAGGTGAACAGAATAGTACACGAATATGAGAGATACGACTGTCCTATCAAAACTCGATTTTCGCTGCCAAACTGCTGTTAATTCGCTGAAAATAAGACAAACGGGGCCATAGCAGTCCAAATTTGGCGAAACAAAATACGATTGCTCGCTTAGAAAATGATTTACATTTTTATTATATAAAAATATTTAGATTTCAAAAATATTTTATTTCTATCAAATTTTCAACTGATTTAAATTTAAATTGAAAATTCAAAACTGAACCAACTTCCAAATTTTCTAATAAAAATCTGCCACATGCTATGATTAAATAGACGTATTCCAAATATCAAACTTTCATTTCTAAAATTTTATTGTTTATTTTCAAGAAAAATTTAGTTAATTACGTTATTTAAATCGTAAAAATTTACGGGTCATTACAGAAGAATCTAGACAATTTAATCTAGGTGAGCGTAACGTTCTTGCTAATCTAAATGAAGAGCTTAATTCAATTTTAGAAAAAGAGGAGGTTATGTAGAAATAGAGATCTAGAATTCATTAGATTAATGAAGTTGATAATAATACCAATTTTTTTCACAATACGACTAATGGTAGAAAACGTAGTAATACGATAAATTCTATTTTTGTGAATAACGTGGAACTGGTCGATCAAAGAGATCTTGATAAGGCTTTTACAGACTATTATAGAGATATTTTCTGTAATAAAAATAAGCATAGAATTAACGCTAGATGGAATGATCTTTATCCTTCTGATTCTTGAATTGACCTTTCTGAGTTTGATAATCCTTTTTTGGAAAAGGAAATTTTGAAAACTATTAATGACATGCCTAGTGATAAAGCCCCGGATCCAGATGGGTTCCCTATTTTCTTTTACAAAATATTTTGGGATGTTTTAAAATTCGATTTAATTAGCATGTTTAACTAATTTTATAATGGGTAATTGCAATTAGGAAGATTTAATTTTTCAAATGTTATTTATTGCACAAAAAAATCAGTGCTAATAATTTAAAAGATTTTAGACCTATTTCCTTAATTAATTGTTCTGTCAAAATTATTTCAAATTTTTTAGCTAATAGGCTTAGTAAAAGAATGAATTATCTAATTGAGTGTTCACAAACTGCTTTCATTAAGGGGAGAAATACCACTGATGGTGTGGCTGTTGTTCAAGAATACATTAATCACTGTTGTAAGAATAATATTACTTGTGCGATTTTAAAGTTGGACCTTGCGAAAGCTTTTGATTCGGTGGATTAGGATTTTCTAGTTGATATGTTACATGCTAAAGGTTTCAGTCACAGGTGGATTAGCTGGATTATGACTTTACTTATAACTGGTAACTCCAGTATGATGGTTAATGGTATTTTAGGTAATAAAATTCAATCTAAATGAGGTTTAAGTCATGGTGATCCTTTATCGCCTCTTTTGTTTAACTTAGCTGCATATGTTTTCGCTAAGATAATTAAAAAAGCAGTTGATAATGGATCTTTGGGGAGTGTTGGTAGTGAAATCTCGCGTAATGGTCTATCTGTCCTTCAATTTACGGATGATACCTTACTATTTACCTCTCATTTGCCTAATCATGTTATCACCCTTAAATTTATTTTATATAGTTTTGAACTTCTTTCAGGCTTAAAAATAATTTTTAATAAAAGTTTGGTTTCAGTTTTAAATGATTTTGAAAAGGTTGAAGATTTAGTTGCTAATACGCTTAATTGTAAAACTATGAATTTTCCTTTTGATTATCTTGGTTTTTTGATTAGACTAACTAAACTTAAACATGATGATTGGCTTATTATCATACATAAAATTAAAAATTGGATTTCTAATCGGAACAAGAGATTTTTATCGAGAGAGGGTAGATTAGTTCTTATAAACTCCATTTTATCAGCTCTCCCAATCTATTGGATGTCTATGCATCTTTTCTAGATTGGGTGATTAACAAAATTGATAAAATAAGAAGGGACATCTTATGGAGTGGGGACAACTCTAACAACAGTATTAAATATTTAGTAAATTGGGAAATTATTTGTAAATCCAAAAAGAAAGGTGGTTTAAGAGTCATTAATTTGCGTAACATGAATTTGTCTTTGTTAGGAAAATGGTTATGGAAATTTAAGGATATTAATGATAATCCTATTTGAAAAGAAATCATTTCTAAATATTACTATAATGGTAGTAATAATTTACATCAAATTACTTCTACAATTATAAATAAATTATCTAATTTTTGGAAATCAATTTTAAAATGTCATGAGATTTTTAACCTAGGTACTAATACAATAGGTCATTCATGAAATAGTACTTCTTATTGGCATGACCGTTGGATTTCTGTTATCCCTCTTAGGATAGAAATTAAAGAGCTTTACAAAATTTGTAACTTTAAGAATTCTTTGATTATACATGTTTTTTCTCCTAAAAATGACCCTCTTGGAATTTTAGTTTTAATTGAATTTTAGTAGGTATAACTCTTACGAAACTTTCTTTGCTTTATGCTAGATTGAATCTATATAGTATTGATAATGAAAATGATAATATTTGTTGGGAATGGGATAAGAGTAAGAAATATACTTCTAATTCTTTTTATAAATGCTCCTCCTAAATCTAAAATTCATATGTGGTTAATCATGCATGAATAACTAAATACTAAAGAATTTTTAAAAAGAAAAAATATGCAAATTGATAATAATTGTTATTTTTGTAATCTGCATTTTGAAAATATTAAACATGTATACTATGATTGCATGAATACTTACTACATTCTGAATAGTACTCTCAAAATCTTTAACTTTAGTCTTCAGCTAAAATTACCGATCGTGATTACTATTGGAATAATTTTAGATTTAAGTTTAAAATAGAAAATAGATTTTTACTTGATATTTTATTCATTATAATTTGTTGGTATATTTAGTTTGAGAGAAATCAGAGAATTTTTAATAATAATAATAGTCATTTTAATAAATTGATTTTTATATTTTTTTCATTTTGTTTTTAATTGGATCTCAAATCCTAAACATAAATTAGCTAAAAATAATCTTATAAAGAATATCTTAATAAGGATAATAATAATATTAAGTTATTTAAACATAAAAACAATATTTTTGACATTAATAATTGTTGTATTAACATTTTTTCAAACTTAAATGACGATTTCACCGATTGTCATAATATTCTTTTGATCAAAAGAGCATAAGGATAAGTTTTATTTTGTTTTAGTCTTAGTTTTTTTTTAGTTTATAGAATTTTAACTTAGTTTGATCATGGATTCTTTTTTAGTCTGTTTTCTAATTTTTATTTTTTTATGTCCTATTATCTTAGCTTTTGTATCTTTACTTTTATTTTATTAATACATATATATGTGTATAAATTTCATTTATAAAAATATATGTGTATTTTTCTTATAATTTTCTTTAGTTTCTTTTACAGATACAGGTTTTGGCCAAAAATGGTGTTAGATTCTTTTTGCAGGTTCACAGGATTGCTGATGGTAGGATTGCTATTTGTAGTAAGGAGTTCTTCTCGGTTCTTCTACTTCTCAGTGTATCGTTCTTCTTTCTGGATGATTCACTTTTCAGTGAGGCGCTCTCTCCGGTTCTTCTGAGACTACAGAGTGGCGTTTTCTTCATTCTAGAACATTCGCACTTCCAGTTCTTTCGAGTTTGCAGCATGGCGTTTCCTTCTAAGATGGAGTTGTCTTCTAGTATAATTGGCACTGAGTTACTTCATAGATTTTTTTAGGTACTTCTAACACCTCAATGCTGGGCAGTGGCCTTACCGGAGCTCGATATTGGGGTGTAATGGGTAGTGGCCTTGCCGAAGCTCATTCTAGGGGTACCTAAGTTATTTTCTTTGTTATTTGTGCTATAATTAGCTACCTGCCAGGCATGTTGGCAGCATCTTGTCTTCTATGATATATACATATTTACATGTGTGCTCTCCTCTATTCTATAGGATCACACATTTTTTTTTAATTATTTATTAAAGGTTTAAATTATTTCTTAATTTTTAATTAAATAAAGTTAAGGATTAATAAAGATTAATTATGATTTAATAAAGGGTTTAGCTTGTAATTAATTGTTTTAAAAAAGAAGTTTTAAGATTTAAATCCTTTGTTTTCCAAGAATCAAATTGTTTTTAAGGTACTTCTTTTTCAAAGATGGTTTGAACACAAGGAATTCAAATGTCGACACCATTAAGTAGAAAAAACAATTGTGCATGAACTACAATGTGCATGGTTGTGATTGTGTGGACATCTAATAGCAGAGTAAATCTCAGTTCTACTATAATATAATTAATTTGATTGTTGTGGACATATATGTTAGTAGAATAAATCCTCGTTCTGCTATAAGTTAATTGTTTGATTGTTTGGACATCTATTTAGCATGACAAACCACCATCCTACTATTATGTTATTTGAACATGTTTATGCCACTTAGTTTGCATTTACATGTTATTTCTTAATTTGGATATGAAATGTGTTTACATATATGTTGACTTATGTAAATAAATCGTTGAATGAATTGAAAGTGAAATTGAAATTAAATAGCAACTTAAATTAGTACCATTGGGTTTACTAGGTCTCCTTTTGAATTTATAAAGTACGATTTTGAATTAACTTCAATTTTTTAATCAATTTTGGGGTTTAAAGTTTATAAACGATTTTTAAGTTATATAATTATTTTATAAAGGTATTTATAAAGGATTTTTGTTTAAGAAGATTTATAAAAAGAGTTTTTGAAATAGGGAAATGAATTTAGAGATTAGTAAAGAGGTTTTATAATTTAACTTGGAGAATTTTAAAAGTGAGTTATTAATCTATTTGGAAAATTTATAAGTTATTTGAAATATGAAGTGAGCTTTTAAAAAGGAAACTTTTATAAAGGATAAGTGGATTGATTTTTATAGGAAGTAATGTTTTTAATGGAATTTGTTTGGCCATTTAATATGGAATTTGAAAAGAAGAGAACTTTTGTAAAGTTTGGTAAATATACTTATACCGTTGAGATAATATGTATGTTTTTGGTGATATCAATTGGAAAATTTCCCCCCTCCTTTTCAATTTTAATGGCAGCTGGATCTATTTTTCCTACCTTATCCCCTCCTAGCCAGTCCTCTCTAGTTTCCACCGCAACCATCCTTGTAACGACCCGATATTTTGGACCATTCGCATCCATTATAAGTGCATAGGTAGACACTCATGCCGGAATTGAATTGCTCAAAATACCGCGTTGTTAATTTAAATTTGGCAAAACTCAGCATATGCAGTAAATAAATCAATCACAGAATCACAGACACAGAGTAACACAATAATACGCAGCGGAATAGATAAAATAGTAGTTCATGAAGCTACTATATAAACATCAGAGTTAGAAATAAAATACAACAGAATATCTCAAATACAATGAAGTCTCCAATCCAAACAGATGACTTCTGTGAACGAATCAACTGGAAAGCTGGAAGCTGAATCAAAAGTTGGATCTCCAAACGAAGCTCCAAACTCCAAAGGTGAGTCTCGAATGCTGTATCACTCAGTCTGACCCGAGCGTAAAGCAAAACACAAAACACTCGAGTCAGGATTAACATTCTTATATCAATAAATCCAACTCAAGTGAAATATCGACTGAAATACAAGTAACTTAAAGGATGTTTGGGATAACCATCCTCTAAGGATCTTCAGAACTATCTACAAGGTGGAAATATACATCATAACACCGTGGTCATTTCAATTAAATTTATACTTCAAAACCCAAATATCATTTCATTTCAAATATAACTATTTTCCAAGATAGTATATATATTAATTAATTTATAAAGTAAAGCATTTAATTTTCTCAAGTCTCACAAATCGATTCAAATTAACTCAAATTCCAAATTCAAATTTTATTCAAGCTCTATTCATCAATTCAATTCAGTTCTAATTATACCATTTAAATTTCAATATATTTCAAAACTTTAATACTCAACATTTTCAAAGTTAAATTTAACTGTTTCATATAGCTCTTAATTTAACTTTATTATTATTAAATCAGGGAATATTCACTTAATAAATTCAATATCATTTAACTAGCCTTAAATTACATTTTTACCAAATATTTCTTTAACTTTATTTTGAACAAGAAATATTTATTAAATTATTTAAATCAAACTTAAGTTATAAATCATATCTAAAATCCCAATTTCAATAAGCTTTAAATTGGTTTAATTAAATAAAATTCTTTACTAAATTCAAATTATCTTCCCAACCTTAACTTATTCAAATTTTTACCAAAATCTATTTTGAAATATAAATTTTATACTTAACATATTATATGTATTAAATCCATCTTAATTAAATTAAATATCATTATTAAATCTATATATATCATTACCATTTATATATAAAATTTTAAGAATCAACATTTGTTAAAACCATATATTTCTTTCCAAAACCATAGAATTCAATTTCAAAATATTTATATATATATGGACCAACGGTGTTTGTATATATATTTATCATATGGTTAAGTGATACGGATATTTATCATTTCAATCCGAAATTTAAATATATACGGGTAGATATCATTTCGACCCGTAATCCCAATTTCAATTCAAATGAAAATCGCTTGGGTTTATCATTTCAACCCATAACGATTTTCTCCTATTCTAAAGTCCGTTCGGGTATGTATCATTTCAACCCATAGTGAATTCTATACTAACAGGGAACTTGCAGAGTGATAACAAATAATATAAAATATAACAACAGGCATATATCATCAATATAAATAACAGATACTGGTGTCAGATGTCATAGGTGAACATATACAGATAATAGTAATAACAGGCATATAAATACTAGATACTGGTGTCAGATGTCACAGGTGAACATATACAGATAATAGCATATATAACAATTTAAATAACTACAGCATCATATTTCAATTGTCGTTTCAATTGAAATCAAATTTAATAAATATAAGAACGTTAATCGTGAGTGATTGCTCACCTTTCGAGGCTAGATAGATTGGACGATGAAATTGAGTTACGGAATGCAAGCACGACTTCCAAATCAAAGCTAGATTGGCACGAATCAACGATCAAATCTGATAAATAGGAATAGACGAATTCAAATCAGAACTGGATCGATGAAGATGATTGATATAAGTGGACTTATATATATAACTATACCTAACTATATATATATATATATTAAATTCTAGATTTAAACATATATTAAATTAAATATATATGTAAATTCAAAATCCATTGTTTTAAATTAAAACTCAAATATCAAAGTCAAACATATATATATAATAAATTTTGAATCAATACACTAGACTTAACAGTTTAACATATATATATATATATATATATATATATATATAGACACACAACATATAAAATTTCCGTCGACAAATTCGAAGTGACCAACATCCGACTTGCTGTTACGTGTATATGCATGTGTTGTAAATAATGAAGACCGGTTTAGATATAGAGCACATACACGTTTTTTTTCAAGCCGAAGCCTATATAGACCTACCTACAATATATTGACACATCACGCAACCCCTTTACTATTTTAAATTTTACTAACAGCCAAACTTTATTCATGCAAGCAAAACCAAATCATTATTCACACTACAGCAAATCCATGTGACCGATATATGTAGTTGTTTTGTTTTATAATATATATTTTTCTAAACGCAAGACGCGTGCATATATAAAAATGAATTTCATTCTGTCAAGGTTCCCTAATACAAACTATTCATCAACTAATATGTTGCTGTACGTTTTAGTTTACACAATACTATAACTAACAGCCTATACATATACTAACCCAAAATATAAACTCTGAATTATATATATTATCATAATATACATTACTAACGTATTATGATGACCCCAAAAAACTAACATATAAAACTATACTATATATACACCTTTTAAAACCATAACATAAAACTGCAACCCATACTTTGTAATACTAGTTATATTTATATATTATCATATACAACAAAGCTTAAACTGAATATACATTTACACTTAAGCACTCAAAGAAATAAAAACCCCAGCAACTATATATAATACTACCATAAAATAGATATATACATATATCAAATTAAAGCTCAGTATACTTAAATATATATAAAAATTATAAACCTATAAATATATAGGATACCTTAATATACATATATATATCTCTAGCAAAGAACATCGGCCGGGAGAAGAGGAGGACGGCGGAGAGAACTGGAGATGGATGCGTGCTGAGTTGTGGGCGAGCTGCCAGGTTGGTGGTGGTTGTGGGCTTTGGCTCGGGTGGTGGCACGCGTGGAAGTCGAGGGGGAAGGTGCTGTTCTCGGGTTTGGGAAGGAGGATAAAAAGAAAGGGGAGGAGCTGTCGGTGAAGGGGTTTCGTGCTTGGATCGAGACATGGCATAGGCGGCCATTGGTGGGGTAAAGAGATGGAGCAGGGAAATAGAAAACGTCAGCGGCCAGAAGCAAATGAAAAGAACAAAATATATTTGCCAACACAAATGTAACGGTACCATAAAATAATATATTCCTTTCTCCAAATGAAAAAAACGTAAATGCAGGTGAAACAAAATGAACGAATTGAAAAAAAAAGATATTGAACCGGTTGTAGTAAAAGGAACAGAACGGAAGGATATTGAAAGTCACACATGATTTCCGGATGTATTAAAGGCAACTGACTATTGAATTCAACAGTGGAAAAATTCAAATGGTTCGAATGAATAAAAGGATAACGGATCCTTTGATTTGGTGAAAATTTATTAAAGCAATAAATTTCTTGTTTGGGCTGCAAGCAATAGATTTGAAAATCAAGGGAGAATGTAAAGTCAAAATGTGGTACCGCTTCGGTGAATTGTTTATTGTCGCCGTCGCGTACCGGACCTCAAAATACAGAAATAAATATACCGCAGAGATCAGCACGACGAGACGATCGAAATGGTATACAGATATTGGTGGTACGATCATCCGCTCAAAAGTCGATAATCGGTACCGGAAATGCTGCTATTCTGCCAGAATTAAGATAAACGGAGCAGTAGAACTCCAAAATTGGAAAAACGAATTTCGCAGTCTGATTTAGAATGATCTGAATAAATTTTCTCCTGTTGACATATTTTGGTTTCGGAAAACTTTTAAATTCACTGTTATTAACCGGTTTGATTTGAAATAAAATTTCACAGGAAAATAAACTTTAATATTATCAGATGAAAATTTACCAGTTGCTATATTAAAATAGACGTATTCCAAATAGTAAATTTTTATTTTCAAATTTTATTGTTTAAAATTTTACAAATTTCCAGTTAAATATACTTTTAAAACCATTAAATTTTGCGGGTCGTTACACTCTCCCCCACTCAAAACTTTTCGTCCCCGAAAAGGAAGAAGGTAGGAGAATAGAACAACCAGAAATAAAAGTAGATTGAAAGTCAAGATTAAACAATTAATTTGAACTATATAAATTTTACTTAAATTTGAAAACTTCATTTGCAATTCAATTGTCTTTAATACTTTAATATTTTTCAAACCCTTTTGCAAATTTCTTGCTTCCTTTATAAATGCCATTTATGTTTAAATAACACCTCTATAAATATATGAAAAATATTTGAAAACAATTATTTACGTTATTACTTATTTTTACAAAGAAGCTATTTGAAAACATTAAATTCATAATTTATTAATTTATAAATTTTATCAAAATTACCTTTCAAGTATTATTAATAAATCAATAATCATTTACCTTTAAATCTGTTTTATTTAATTATTAACCTCAAAAATATTTATAACACTAAAATTTCTATTAACCATGTAGTCTATAATTAAACAATATTTAAAGAATATAGTCAACAAGGAAAAGAAGGAGGACTTGGAAAAACAGAATATATGTGAATAAATAAAGCTGAGCGGATAAGGTAGATTCAAAGGAATAGAATCGAGCACGAATAATTAATTTAGAACCATAAGGGTTTTAATTTCAAATATTAATACAAAATTTCTTTGTTGGAATACTTTTATAATAAAATACCTTTATAATAAAATACTTTTTATAACTCGATGTTTCAACAAGTTTATCCTCGTTCCTGTAGACTCTGGCAGTGCGTTGATCAGGCGCAAAGCTAGAATTCTCCAAGTACTTAGTAGACCTGTTTCAACACCCAATGAAAATACTGGAAAAACTTTTAAAAACAGATATGGAAAGTACAATCCAATCAAAAACACAAACAAAACCTTTGTCTAACCATGGTTCGCAGATACACAATGGTTACGCCTGGGTCCCCCAGGAAACAATCCATATCCATAAGCTTTCTCAGCCCTGCGAGTTACGCCATGATGACTAGTAGAATGCAGGATACACAATGGTTACGCCTGGATCCCCCAGGAAACAATCCGTACCCCCAGACAAGACTCAGCCAAGCATTTGCGCTACTATTCGCGACCTACACAGATTGCAGGATACACAATGGTTACGCCTGGATCCCCCAGGAAACAATCCGTACCCCTAGGCAAGACTCAGCCAGGCAGTTGCGCTATGCAGTCACGAGAGAAAAATAAGACCATGGGTAACGCCATGGAATTCGAAGGACACTCGAGTATCATATCCGGAAAACCAAAAATCAGAGAAATATCGATAGAATGAATCCAAGATGTGGCCACAAATTGGATATCAAGCAGAAGGCACTTTCCATATCTTTACTTCGAAAATATGTATCATATAGTACCTTTTCAAATCACTTTCAAATATCGTACTTATATAAAATCCATTATATATAAGATTTAATTTTCAAATCAAATACTTTCCAAAATCAATAGTATATCAAATCATACTTATATAGACTTCAATTATATAAGATTTCACTTTCAAATTGAGTACCTTTTCAAATCTATAGTTTTCGAATCAATTTTATACTCATACAAATCAATTTTATATAAGTTCGACAACTCCCAAATCAAGTGTTTAGTAACATAAGGTTCTCAAATTTAAATTTGTTTCAATATCAGTTCAATTTCAAAATCATATACAATTTCACCAAATTATTTCTTCTCAAATTAAATATCTTTAGTTTCAAAGTTTCCAAAATAATAGATTTTAGAAAATAAATCCAAATTTCCAAATCAATATAATTTAAGTCAACCAGTTCATTTTCAAAATCAAATGTTTTCAAAATCATCTTATACTTACGTAAGGTCTATCTTATATAAGGATCAAATTTTTCAAAATAAATTTCGCTGTATGAAGAGCCATATGGGATTGAATATCTTTGCTTTTATGGGTTATATATCTTTGTAATTTAAATTGGAAATTTTCTTTTAGTAAGCAAAGATATTTTAACCTGACAGCTTTCAATTTCAGTGTCAAAATATATCAATGATATTAGAATATAAGATGTACATACGTCATCATTTCGCAAAATCACATTTGATCACTCGCTCGATCACACAAGTTCGCTTTCGAACTAGTATTGTTCATTCGACTTCCCTAATGCGGATTTCGATATGGTTTCTCGACTAGAAGCCATCAGTCTCCTTGCATAGTCATATACTACGATAGAGATTCTAGAATCAAGCCCAAAATCCATATCAAATATTCGCCATCAAGAATCGAATGAAAAATCATAACACGAAATGGTGTAATCCACCTCGAACTTGTGTACTCAAACCTGGATCAAATTAATTATGCGAATAAAACAGCAGACGTACAACTTATATATTTATTCCAACTTGTTAAATATATAGTTTAATAAAGATGTTACTAAGTTAAAACATTTAAACTAAACTTTATTCAAAATATTTTGAAGACCAAATTCTTTTCGAAACATTCCAAATTTAAATTTCATATTAGAAAAATTCAAAATAGCTTTATTCATATACTTAACAAAACAGTTTCAACTTCTTTAAATCATATTACTTCATACTTAAACATTCGAAACAAATTTATATACTTTATCAAATAATTCATTTTTTTTTCAAAATTTCTTAGCTTTGAAAAGTTAACCTTGATTTGGAAGTGCTCGAACCTTCAAAATAGTTGAAGAAATCATTTTCAAATTCAGGAGTTGGAAATCAACAACACATCAGTAAGTCAATTTCAAAAGATAGGTTTATATCAAATTCGAAACACGAGGACTGAACACCGGCTTACTTCAAATCATTTCAAGTATATATATACATAATCTTTCGACTATCAAATCATACTTTGGAATTTGAAATCAAAATCGGTTTCGCAAAAAAAATCACTCGCGTAGCAATGCTACTAAAGCCGCCTTTCCCTCACTCTGAAACTCGAAAATCAATGTCGATGATGCATGCACTCATCACCGAAATTATTTTCCAACGACATAAGTGAGTTCTGGACTTTTATTTTCTCAAACTTCTTTTGAAATTTCTTCGAAATCATTCGAAACTCATTAGAAGTCATTTGAAACATTTCTTATTCGGAAAATACTTTTAAATCATATTATTATTATATATTTCAAAATCTTAAAACCAATTCCAAAACACCGGGGTTCAATTCTCGAATTTCAAATTTAAAATCCTTCATTTATAAATCATTTTTAGATAAATCAAATTTCTTATATAATTTTTCAAAATTACAAATCCTTTCGAAACCTCAAATTCTCATTTTAAAAAGGGTATATAATCTTTATCGAAAACATTTCACTTTTATATATAGAATATAATCATACTTATCAAAATAATAATTTCGGTTTAGAAAACAATTTCTAGAATACAAACAAACCCGATTTTCAAAGGATGATTTAATAATGGATTTCAAACAAAGATAGAGATTCAAATTAGAGGAACTCTAATCAAATAAAATTCTGGTTCGAAGATAAGTTCGACGAAAATGAGGTAATTAATCACAAAACAGTAGATGGATATACTTATATAAATCGCGGATGACCTTAGAGTCAACCGCGACTTCAGGAACAAGATCGATGCAGAATTCCAAGAAAAATCAACATTCGATCGCAAGAGGTAGCGACATCTAAACCAAAGATATAGAAATCTCCGGTGAATCAATGCCAATTGTGAAGGAGTTTCACCCCTTCACAAATCATTCAAAGATTGGTGGGATCCTATTCTTATAGAGATCATTCGAAGTGGAGTTATGGGATACTCCAGAATCAAAAGAATACAAATGGGGAGAGACAAGATAGAATTTTGGAACCGCAAGCAACGTTCCAAAGTTCAAAGGAAATCGAGTCAAACGAGAGAGATTCAAACTCGAACGAAAGCGATTCTGTAAATAAATTTACTATATATGCTAAGTTTTGCCTAGAGCCAAAGCTCTGATAGCAACTGTAACGACCCGATATTTTGGACCATTCGCATCCATTATAAGTGCATAGGTAGACACTCATGCCGGAATTGAATTGCTCAAAATACCGCGTTGTTAATTTAAATTTGGCAAAACTCAGCATATGCAGTAAATAAATCAATCACAGAATCACAGACACAGAGTAACACAATAATACGCAGCGGAATAGATAAAATAGTAGTTCATGAAGCTACTATATAAACATCAGAGTTAGAAATAAAATACAACAGAATATCTCAAATACAATGAAGTCTCCAATCCAAACAGATGACTTCTGTGAACGAATCAACTGGAAAGCTGGAAGCTGAATCAAAAGTTGGATCTCCAAACGAAGCTCCAAACTCCAAAGGTGAGTCTCGAATGCTGTATCACTCAGTCTGACCCGAGCGTAAAGCAAAACACAAAACACTCGAGTCAGGATTAACATTCTTATATCAATAAATCCAACTCAAGTGAAATATCGACTGAAATACAAGTAACTTAAAGGATGTTTGGGATAACCATCCTCTAAGGATCTTCAGAACTATCTACAAGGTGGAAATATACATCATAACACCGTGGTCATTTCAATTAAATTTATACTTCAAAACCCAAATATCATTTCATTTCAAATATAACTATTTTCCAAGATAGTATATATATTAATTAATTTATAAAGTAAAGCATTTAATTTTCTCAAGTCTCACAAATCGATTCAAATTAACTCAAATTCCAAATTCAAATTTTATTCAAGCTCTATTCATCAATTCAATTCAGTTCTAATTATACCATTTAAATTTCAATATATTTCAAAACTTTAATACTCAACATTTTCAAAGTTAAATTTAACTGTTTCATATAGCTCTTAATTTAACTTTATTATTATTAAATCAGGGAATATTCACTTAATAAATTCAATATCATTTAACTAGCCTTAAATTACATTTTTACCAAATATTTCTTTAACTTTATTTTGAACAAGAAATATTTATTAAATTATTTAAATCAAACTTAAGTTATAAATCATATCTAAAATCCCAATTTCAATAAGCTTTAAATTGGTTTAATTAAATAAAATTCTTTACTAAATTCAAATTATCTTCCCAACCTTAACTTATTCAAATTTTTACCAAAATCTATTTTGAAATATAAATTTTATACTTAACATATTATATGTATTAAATCCATCTTAATTAAATTAAATATCATTATTAAATCTATATATATCATTACCATTTATATATAAAATTTTAAGAATCAACATTTGTTAAAACCATATATTTCTTTCCAAAACCATAGAATTCAATTTCAAAATATTTATATATATATGGACCAACGGTGTTTGTATATATATTTATCATATGGTTAAGTGATACGGATATTTATCATTTCAATCCGAAATTTAAATATATACGGGTAGATATCATTTCGACCCGTAATCCCAATTTCAATTCAAATGAAAATTGCTTGGGTTTATCATTTCAACCCATAACGATTTTCTCCTATTCTAAAGTCCGTTCGGGTATGTATTATTTCAACCCATAGTGAATTCTATACTAACAGGGAACTTGCAGAGTGATAACAGATAATATAAAATATAACAACAGGCATATATCATCAATATAAATAACAGATACTGGTGTCAGATGTCATAGGTGAACATATACAGATAATAGTAATAACAGGCATATAAATACTAGATACTGGTGTCAGATGTCACAGGTGAACATATACAGATAATAGCATATATAACAATTTAAATAACTACAGCATCATATTTCAATTGTCGTTTCAATTGAAATCAAATTTAATAAATATAAGAACGTTAATCGTGAGTGATTGCTCACCTTTCGAGGCTAGATAGATTGGACGATGAAATTGAGTTACGGAATGCAAGCACGACTTCCAAATCAAAGCTAGATTGGCACGAATCAACGATCAAATCTGATAAATAGGAATAGACGAATTCAAATCAGAACTGGATCGATGAAGATGATTGATATAAGTGGACTTATATATATAACTATACCTAACTATATATATATATATATTAAATTCTAGATTTAAACATATATTAAATTAAATATATATGTAAATTCAAAATCCATTGTTTTAAATTAAAACTCAAATATCAAAGTCAAACATATATATATATATATATAATAAATTTTGAATCAATACACTAGACTTAACAGTTTAACATATATATATATAGACACACACAACATATAAAATTTCCGTCGACAAATTCGAAGTGACCAACATCCGACTTGCTGTTATGTGTATATGCATGTGTTGTAAATAATGAAGACCGGTTTAGATATAGAGCACATACACGTTTTTTTTCAAGCCGAAGCCTATATAGACCTACCTACAATATATTGACACATCACGCAACCCCTTTACTATTTTAAATTTTACTAACAGCCAAACTTTATTCATGCAAGCAAAACCAAATCATTATTCACACTACAGCAAATCCATGTGACCGATATATGTAGTTGTTTTGTTTTATAATATATATTTTTCTAAACGCAAGACGCGTGCATATATAAAAATGAATTTCATTCTGTCAAGGTTCCCTAATACAAACTATTCATCAACTAATATGTTGCTGTACGTTTTAGTTTACACAATACTATAACTAATAGCCTATACATATACTAACCCAAAATATAAACTCTGAATTATATATATTATCATAATATACATTACTAACGTATTATGATGACCCCAAAAAACTAACATATAAAACTATACTATATATACACCTTTTAAAACCATAACATAAAACTGCAACCCATACTTTGTAATACTAGTTATATTTATATATTATCATATACAACAAAGCTTAAACTGAATATACATTTACACTTAAGCACTCAAAGAAATAAAAACCCCAGCAACTATATATAATACTACCATAAAATAGATATATACATATATCAAATTAAAGCTCAGTATACTTAAATATATATAAAAATTATAAACCTATAAATATATAGGATACCTTAATATACATATATATATCTCTAGCAAAGAACATCGGCCGGGAGAAGAGGAGGACGGCGGAGAGAACTGGAGATGGATGCGTGCTGAGTTGTGGGCGAGCTGCCAGGTTGGTGGTGGTTGTGGGCTTTGGCTCGGGTGGTGGCACGCGTGGAAGTCGAGGGGGAAGGTGCTGTTCTCGGGTTTGGGAAGGAGGATAAAAAGAAAGGGGAGGAGCTGTCGGTGAAGGGGTTTCGTGCTTGGATCGAGACATGGCATGGGCGGCCATTGGTGGGGTAAAGAGATGGAGCAGGGAAATAGAAAATGTCAGCGGCCAGAAGCAAATGAAAAGAACAAAATATATTTGCCAACACAAATGTAACGGTACCATAAAATAATATATTCCTTTCTCCAAATGAAAAAAACGTAAATGCAGGTGAAACAAAATGAACGAATTGAAAAAAAAAGATATTGAACCGGTTGTAGTAAAAGGAACAGAACGGAAGGATATTGAAAGTCACACATGATTTCCGGATGTATTAAAGGCAACTGACTATTGAATTCAACAGTGGAAAAATTCAAATGGTTCGAATGAATAAAAGGATAACGGATCCTTTGATTTGGTGAAAATTTATTAAAGCAATAAATTTCTTGTTTGGGCTGCAAGCAATAGATTTGAAAATCAAGGGAGAATGTAAAGTCAAAATGTGGTACCGCTTCGGTGAATTGTTTATTGTCGCCGTCGCGTACCGGACCTCAAAATACAGAAATAAATATACCGCAGAGATCAGCACGACGAGACGATCGAAACGGTATACAGATATTGGTGGTACGATCATCCGCTCAAAAGTCGATAATCGGTACCGGAAATGCTGCTATTCTGCCAGAATTAAGATAAACGGAGTAGTAGAAGTCCAAAATTGGAAAAACGAATTTCGTAGTCTGATTTAGAATGATCTGAATAAATTTTCTCCTGTTGACATATTTTGGTTTCGGAAAACTTTTAAATTCACTGTTATTAACCGGTTTGATTTGAAATAAAATTTCACAGGAAAATAAACTTTAGTATTATCAGATGAAAATTTACCAGTTGCTATATTAAAATAGACGTATTCCAAATAGTAAATTATTATTTTCAAATTTTATTGTTTAAAATTTTACAAATTTCCAGTTAAATATACTTTTAAAACCATTAAATTTTGCGGGTCGTTACACTGCTCCTCCACCACCTCCTCCCTCCTGGCCTCCTGACCCAATTCATGTTGCTCCCAATCTCTCTAATGATACTGTCTCATCCTTTCTAATCCCATCTTCCCAACCTCTCAGTCACACCAATCATTCATTGAGCACTCCTAACACCACTATCCATGTTCCAACTCCTTTTAATGCATCTGAACACGCATGGACTTCCCTATTCAAGAATCTCCCTCGTAACGCGGATAAGTACATGCCTGTTCAATTGAATCTTTCATTTATAAGTGATGCCATAGTGCCACCATCAACTGTAATCGCTGTTGGAGAAGAAATATGGAAAGATTACGTGGTTGGCTTCTTCCTTGATAAGCCATTGTCATACTCCTATGTAATTGAAACCTTGAAAAGAAGATGGCGATTGAGAGGCAATATTAAGGTCAAGTCTGATGGTTCCATATTTCTATTTCTTCTTTCTGATGAGTCTGATAGGGATAGGATTATAAGAAGTGACCCCATAGTGATTAAGAACAAATTTTTTTAATAAAACAATGGGATCCTTCCACTAGTAATGTATGTGGATCGATTCGATCAGTTCCAATCTGAATGCAACTCACTAACATACCAATTAATCTATGGTCACCGTTGGGTATAAATTGGTTAGCTAATAGATTGGGTAAGCTAGTATGTTTAGATGAAGCAACTGAATCTCTATAATGAATTCAGAACGCAAAATGCCTAATCGAAATATATCCCACTGAGAACTAGTAGCTTCCTTTCCAGCTCTAAATACTAATGGAACAACATAGATAATATACGTATCCTATCTCTAGAAACCAGATATACGTACATACTGTAAATTATTTGGGCATAAAACATGAACTGCTAGTTTATGCCAATACCAAAAGAGCTGGAAGCTAATGAGTATGAAAATAATGAGATACAATTTGTGAAGATAGATGTTGAAAATGAGAAACAATATAAAAGACCACAACCAAGTGTTGTGCAAAACAGAGTGTGGAAAAAAGTAGATACATGAAATAGAAAGAAAAGTGCAAAGAGCAGTACAACTACAATTGATGAACACTCAAAAGAAGCCAGTACAAAAAATATATATACTGTAAAGGATAAAACTGGAAAGGAAAGGTCAATGGTTATATCTGCTTTCAAAACGATCGGCAAATGAGAATGAGAATTTGAATGTGAAGGATAATCAAATGAGAAATAAATATGCTGCCCTTGATTTGATAGAGGAAGGAGAAATAAATGCGGATGAAGAAAACATGTGTGTTGAAATAGAAAAAGTGAATGAAGAAGTGGTTGTTACTACAAGTGAAAATGATATAGATGAAGCTGAAGGAATAAAGACAAATGAAGGAGCAAAAGAAAACATGACTGATGAATTAAATGTGTATATCAGTGGGAATGTAAAAAGTGCAAGAGAAAGCATAAATGCAAATGCAATAAATCAGCACAATAAAAATAAACATCCTTTCAGTGAATGCATGCATGCAAAGCAGATCTTGCCAGACCAAACTGATAGCTCCATTGCTCATATTATAACCAAAAATAATGCACCAGTCAAGGAATGTCAGTCATTCAAATCTCTTACTTCAAACCAAACAAAAGTTATTCATGTAGTAGTCTACACTCATCCAATAACTCAATTCCACGCTTCATCCTCAAAATTGCCTCCTCTGTCGCCAACCCCTGCTTTTCTCAATCCTGCTATCTCTTGAACGTGCACACATGCACATAGTGTCACCAGAAACTAATCACAACTTATCCCAACCAAGTGAAATGATGAGAATTAGATCCAACTGTATCTTCTCCCCCTCACTTTGTCCTATTATACCAAATCCCAAAACCATTTTTTGATCCGATTGATAATTCCACTGCTACAACTTCCAACCCTTCTTCTACAATCACTCCCTCTTCAAAAAATAATAAAAAGAAACATAATTCCAACAAAAAGAAACCTACATTCATGATTGGATCTACCAAGGAAAAAAAGAAGAAAAAACTTCAGTCAGTAAAGAAGAACATCCCTCCTCAAACACCATCCACTCTTTCACCCATTGATTCAACATATGAATCTGAATCATCTTTGCCATCTTACCTATATATCTCCCTATCTTCTACTGTTAGAAGAACTAGAAGCTTGAGCAAAAAAACCCTCTAAGTATAATATATGATGACCAGCGTTGCAGCATGGAATATAAGGGGAGCAAACAAAGATGCAAAAACTTAACCAAATTAAGTCTCTTATCCATGATCACAATCTTTCCTCGATCTTTGTCTCTGAATCGAAAATTAACCCTACTCTCTCTTTTAGAGTAGTAAAATACATAAACTGGAAATACTTAACCAATCATTTCCATGCACCATGTGGAAGATTACTAATACTGTATGATCCATCTATTTTCACCTTATCTCCAATCATTACTGGCAGCCAGTTCATACACTTCCATGCTACACACTTGCCATCTATTACATCAATGTATTTCACATTTATTTATGCAAATAACTCTCCACAAATTAGAAAAAAGATGCATGACTACATTCTTGATTTTAGTCAATCTTCCCATCCTTGGATAGTGATTGGAGATTTTAATTACTCATTTCTTTCCTCACGTAAACTGGTGGTAATCCTCTATCAATTAGTGACCTTGATTAAAGATTTTAATTTCTCATTCCTTTAAACAATACCATACACAATGCTTCCTTGATTGAAATCTCTTCCTTTGGTTCACCATTCACGTGGAACAACAAAAGCCACCATGGCCCCCGCACACTCACTAAGATAGATCATGGTTTTATGAACTATTAATCTCTTTTAAAATGGTCTATCATTCACATTCAATCCCCATGCCTCCCCTTTCTGATCATTGTCCTTTAATCCTTTCTTTTGGTTCAGCTGCCTAAGTCAAACAGGTTAATTTTAAATTTTATGATGAATGGACCCAAAAATAACAGTCTAATGCAGTTAGTAAATGATGCTTAGAAAATATCAACTTTTGGAAATCCTATGCTCAACTTGGAAAAGAAGTTGAAGAATACAAAAGTAGCTTTAAGAATATGGTCTCGAAGAATATATAGTGAAGGTAAGAAACTATCTACTGATATATCCTCTAAACTTGAACATGTACAACGGATGATACTGAACTCAAGCACAGATCCTGACTTAAATCATAAAGAAAATGATCTCATCACTCAACTTGAACTGGCTTTGAATACTGAAGCAAAAATGACCATGCGAAAACATAAACAAAACTAGACCACATTTGGAGACAAAAATACAAAACTCTTCCATGCTTCCTTAAAAATCAGACAAGCTAAGACATAAATACATCAGGCCAATGATATGCAAGGAGTTTCTCATGCATCTCCCCTCTGGTTGATGCTGCTTTCCTCAACTATTACACCTCTCTGCTTGGTGGTCTTCCCTCTTCCTCAAACAACACATTTCTTAACAATCTTCCAATAGCCAAACTTTCCATAGATATACAATCTGCTCTCATATCCAATCTCGGATGAAGAAATAAAGAATTCCATATTTACAATGAGAAAATCAGCTTCTCCTGGCCCTGATGGATTCACTGTAACCTTCTACACCCATTGCCAGTCCATAATATCTACTGATGTGATTAAAGCTGTCCATAATTTTTTTAGCAAAAGCAAAATGTTTAGCTTAATAAGTTCAACCAACCTTGCCCTTGTTCCTAGAACAACTAATCCAAGTGATGTATCTCAGTTTAGACCAATTGCATGTTGCAATGTAATATATAAGTCCATATCTCGGATCTTAGCCTCTAGACTTAAAAATGTCCTTCAAACAATGATATCTCCTAATCAAGTTGCCTTCCTCTCCCAAAGAAGCATCTTTTACCATGTCCTCTTGACTCATGAACTATTGAATGGGTACTCCTCTCCATATATATCACCAAGAGCAATGCTAAAAATAGACATTAAAAAGGCTTTTGATACTGTCAACTGGTCAGCCCTGATGACCATACTAAATAGGATGAACTTCCCTCCAAAATTCAGCTATTTGATATATCAATGTATCTCAATAGTTAGATATACTCTTGTCTTCAATGCTCATACTGTTGGGTATTTCAAAGGAAAAAATGGATTGAGGCAGGGTGACCCAATATCTGCTTACTTTTTCATAATGATACAGAAACATTAACATTAGTTCTTGAGCAGCAAGTTGTAATGGAAAAGTTTGAACTGCATCCTAAATGTAGAAAGCCTATGGTGACATCATTAGCATTCGCTGATGACTTGTTAATATTCTCCAAACTGGCTCCTACACCTCTACAATCAATAATGAATACCCTATCTTCCTTCTACAAGTTCTCTGGTCTTCAAATAAACTCTCAGAAATCTCACATTTTAATAGCAGGTCTGCCCTGTCAACAGATCATAGAGTGCTTGAATATCACAAAAATGCTTCCACTTGAATCAGATATGGCTTACTTAGGCATACCTCTAGCTACAAAGAGAATTTCCAATGCTCAATGTGTCCCTCTATATGAAAAAATAACTGTTGTTTTCAACAGATGGGAAAAGAATTTATATCTCAACTTGGGAGGCTTGTTATTATTAATGCATTTATACACTCTATGACTGTGCATTGGAGTAGAACATTTCTGCTACCTACAAAACTTATTGCTATGATTAGATCTTCAATTATAAAATTCTTATGGTCTGGATCTATACATACAAAAAATCTATCTCCTATAGCTTTCAGAAAAGTGGAAATTCATAAATGTAAGAGAGGGTTAGGAATTAAAAACATGAAGAACTGGAATATAACAGCATTGTCCAAGCACTTTCAAAATCTTGTAACCAGGTCTAATTTTCTCTGGGTTGAATGGAGCATTAAATACAACTTTAAAGATGATGAAATATGGCTTGCTGCTTCTAAACAAGCTCATAGCTGGGTATGGCAAACAATGATGAAAATACAAGATAATTTGCTGCCTCATACAAAGCTCCTCCTCTCCTCTAATAGTAAGTCTAAATTTTGGACTACTCCTTGGATAAAGAAAGGGATGATACTTAAAAGTATGCTTTCATATGAAAATATAACACGGAATGGAATATCATTAAATGCTAGAGAAACTAGCTAAATCAGCAATGGAAAATTCACTCTCCCTTACTCCAGTATCACTGCATTGTGTTAATTATTTAAAGATAAACCCTATATCTTTTATCAACATGAAGCATATAAATGGACCGATGAACTTAAAGACTACTCTACTCATACTGTCTACACTGCGCTTGCGGGAGATATACAACTAAACAACTTCCTATGGTATAGAAAATATGGAACTTGTATGCAGATGAAAAGATAAATTTTATGCTCTGGAAGGTACTCAAGAATGCTCTGCACACCCTGGGAAATTTGGTTACAAAAGGTTTATCTGTCTCTACGACATGTATATTTTGTTCCTCGGGAGTTGATGATATACATCACTTATTCTTTCATTGCTCTTTTACTCAGTTCATATGGTCAAAAATAAAGACTAGAGGTGGATATGCATCTCCTATGAGAGATAGTAAAATAGAATGGATGAATATTTATAAGGCAACAAGGTGGAAGCAATCGTTAACATATGAGCCTTTAATATTACTCAAAACAATGGTTAGAGAAATATGGAAGGAAAGGAATCAAAGAATTTTCAATCTACAAAATAGGAATCGAAAGCATATTTACTTCGGTATTTGTAGAGAAATACACCCTTCGATCTCTATGTCCTCTTATCCCATTGATGCAGATACCATGGTGAGGTGGTCCTAGCTGTATATGCTGTGTCTCTCTTCTCTATCTTGTTGTTAGGTAACTTTTATGTTTTTTTGTCTCCTATCTTGTATCCTATGTATCACATTTATATTGTAAGGCTCTCTTATATATATAAATATATGGTAGGGGCCATTCAACCCTACTGGCTTTGCCAAGAGAAAAGGTATACATATGTTTTTCCAAGTATAAATGGGATGCAAGAGGTTTGGGAATAGTGTTTTGTAAACATCTTTTGATTGAATGTTTATAAAGTGATTTTAATTAATTAAAGATTAATTAAATAAGGCTTAATGGATTCCATATGGGATTAATCCCATGTTTGAATGTTTGTTTATTTGATAGTTAAATAACCAACTATCAAAATCTGGACCAAAACGTAACTTTGGAAATATCTAGGAGAAACACAAGAATTATATGGTACAGTTACTGTCAATGGTGCTATACTGTACGTATAAGTTCGTTTCATTCTTCTAGGATAATGATAAGGAAATCTATCCACTAACGGTTAGGACGTGAACTATGCTCTTATCTTTTGTCTACTTATTTCCTAAAGAACTGAGGTTGATTTACCAGAAATTATCGAAAGTTGTTTCAAAGAGACAGGGATCTAATATGTTGTCTGAAAACCACTTCGATCCAACCCAAGCATTTCAAACTAAAGACATCTTGATGAGTATTGAATCGAAGACGGAGTTTTGAAGTGCAAGGGCTATTTTCTACTACCCTTGGGAGGAATTCCCTGTAATGGCTGTAATAGAAGTAGTGTCTTCGGTTTCGTTCAGTCCCAGAACAAACTTGTATGGATGAATGCTGGCATTGCATTAATGTTTAGAGGGTAGTGTAGCATTCCAAGTGGAAGTGCTAAATAAAGGTAAAATGAAGCCTCAAGCCTCATCAACCGGGCATCGAAACAAATTGAGCATGCAATAGGGCCATGTGGGTCGCTCCTATTAGGGTATGGTCATCCCAAATCTAGATCGATTACTATCTACTCATGTATGCTTCGAGGCCCAAAGCGGTGTGGTCATATTCGGTACCACTAGTCAAGTGGTAGACCAGTCCTGTGTGGTAGGGGTACAAGATGTTCTTGTCAGACCCCGGTCCATTTTATCTAGAGATGTGCTATCGGAAGGTAGTTCCTTATCTTGTCATAATGTGGAATCCATTCTCTAATACGTGCCTTTACGGTTTTAGATGTACCCAACTATGTTAAAATGTGAGATGCAAGCATTTCAACCGTTGTTCATATTTTACTTGAACCGTTACACATTATTATAATATCATTGGATTTTCTATAAAAAGTGTTTTGGTTATCATAAGGTAAAAACCCGTCCATGTTTATGTGGGCGTGGTCTTGCAAGATGCCTTTGATTTTAAGAGGTTTTTAAACATAATAATTTAATTGTTTTAAGTTACTCACACTAGACCATGTCTGACCTGGAGTTTTATTTTCTTTCCCTAAAAATATTAGTTGCTCAAATTTTTATGGGTAGCTAAGTAGTCCAGGTTTCATACGGATGCATTTTGGAGGAGCTTAGAGCAGGAGGCTTCGTTGATAGCTGGTTATTTTCTTATTTCCGTTGTATTATATGTATCCTATATCTGATATGTAGGGACATGTAGTTATAACTTTCCAGGGTAGAATTTATTAGTATAACTCTAATGTATCATTTTGGAAATGACTTTGTAAAGAATTATGTTTATTAGTATATGTTATTCTATTGAGTAGTAAGATTCCGTGATTGTTTAGTTTCTTCATTCTTCGTACATGTTCTATCTTTCTTTCTTTTCACCCCTAATGACTTGTCTTTTGGACACTTGAATGATCGGCACATGAATACCGTGGATGTATTGAGTGTCGTCTTTATGTGTAAGAAAGGAAGATTGTTTTAAATATCAAATAATTTTTCACACGTGACTTAGCAGGTGGTGTGACATTTTGGCCAAATTTATCGCTTACTTGATGTAACGACCCGTAATTTAATCACTTTAAATAAGAATATTTAATATATTTTAAAATAACTAACTAATGAATTTATAACTCAAATTAGCTTCTTTTAGGTAATACTTAATGATGGTAAAGTCATTTTAAAATTTGGTTTACAAAAATAGTTAGTTCGGAGAAAAATCGAAGATGTGATCGAAAATTAATTTTCGAATTTTTGACTTTTCATCATCTAAAAGTTGTTGGAATATGTTGTGTACATTAGAGTATACACACAGGTATATAATAACAAATGTTTTTCTTAAAGAAGTGGTCAGAGTTAAATAAGTTTAAATTTACAATTAAACAAAGTGAGTTCTTACTTTTCTTTTATAATTTAAAAAGAAAATAGTACTAAAGATATACATCAAGTACATGATTTAAGAGATGCAGTAATGGTGATATGAGGGAGGGATGGGTGGCATGTGCAAGGGGGTAAGGAGAGGGTGATGTGATATCATGTTTTAGAGGGTAATGGCCAAGGGTAATTTGGTAATTTCCTATATTTCATTTTATATAAAAACAACTTTAATTTTTCATTTCCTCCTTTACATCACTTTTCTTCATTTTTCTAATTCTTCCTTCTTCTTTTCCATGCTTTACTCCACTTCATCCTTGTCTTATCTAAAGTTTCCAAAATAAAAATCTCCTCTTTTCTTTTTAAATCTTAAACCCAGCTAAAACAATTTCTTTCTTCTCTATATCTTTTATCTTCCAAAACAAAGTCCAGAAATCCATTTTTTTTATCAAGGCCGTACCTCCTGAAGCCATGGCCGAGTCCTCCACCACCTAGGCTGAGACTATTTAGCCTCCTTAGGGTCTTAAAAATCAAGTTTTTAAAAGAATAAGCTATGTCCATGTGTTTGTGCAAAGTTGTGATAGTCCGGTTTGAATCCGCGTTGATTTTGTTGAGTAAATCTCATTTTTAAAAACCAAGATTTAAACTTTATTATTTATGATAATAATATTAGCTAGTTTTTTATGTTTATAAGTGTTTAAAAGTGATGTTGTTTGGTTTGGTTCCTACTTGAAGCGGATGGCATATGTGATGATTTATTGATGACTTGAAATATTATCGAGTGCTTAAGTAATAAAGTGCAAGTAATAATATTTCCTTGCTTTATGGATGTCATTTACACTTATGTATATAGCTTTGTGCTTATGTATA
This sequence comes from Allium fistulosum, assembly GCA_030737815.1. NCBI lineage: Eukaryota > Viridiplantae > Streptophyta > Magnoliopsida > Asparagales > Amaryllidaceae > Allium > Allium fistulosum. The sequence continues at coordinate 180,264,077 of CM060903.1, forward strand.
TAAATGGTTGTATGTTGATTGGAAAGTTAACACTTGAATTGGTTTATATTTCGACATCGAGATACCGTGTTCTTCTAAAACTAGTTTACTTCCTTGTTTTCTATAAATGTTTTAAAGTGTTTTCCAAACTTTACCGTTTTGTTTTCAAACCTTTATACAATGTTTATAAAGTGGTTTAAATATAAAAGGAAAGGATTTAAAAGGCTATTTTGATATACAAAACAAATTTAAAAGTTATGGTCCATATAGTGACAGTCACAATGGATACAGTTTGTAAATTGACAATTTTTGTGTAAAATAAAAAATTTCTACTTTAGATAAGAGTCTTTTAAAATATAATGTAAGTATTAAAAAGGAAATTTAAATATTAAAAATATTTTTAAGTATTATTTAAATAAAAGGTTTTAGTTTTTAAAAAATTATTTAATTTTTTAAATAAAAGGTTTTATTTTTTAGAAGACTTAATTATTTAAATATAAGTTTTCAATTTTTAAATCGCTATATTTTCAAAAGTTGGTTTTTTTAAGAGCAATTTTTTAAGGTTGTTTTAAATACAAGGGATTTATTTGTCTGTGTCATTAAGTAGCCAAGAAAATATGATAAGTAGTGCTAAAACGTTGACACATTTTATGGAAAGTAGGTCTTCTTGTATTTAGCACTAAAAGCCAATGAGTAGACTTTCCTATATCTATGAGATCTAGAACTAGATTTTCTAGGTAAGGGATAGAGAAGTCAAAATGTCAAAAACGTGATAAGTATAAGTGGGTTAATTTTGATAAATGGGTCATAATAAATTAAGTATATCGAAGGTACTTCATTGCATACTTAACACTAAATTAGGAGGTATGGAAACTTGTCTTTATTCTAAGAAGTAAGAATGTACGTCGAGGCAAGTATAGTTTTCTAACCTGTCCTACTTCATTGTTAATCAAGAGATAGTACCGTTTGAAATTAGAAAGTGGGAATAAGTATAAGATGTCTTACTTTCCATATGCAAATCTTACTTACACCCGGATAATGGATTTGTCCACTATCGATAACTTAACCAGTTTTAAAATTATCGATTGTTGGTTCAAAGAGACTAGGATCGGATAAGCATGCGTTACCCGAAAATCACTTCGAACTAACATAAGTATTCGAATTGGAAACATCTTGAAGATGATGGAATTGAAGATGAAGATCTTTGAAGTGCGAGGGTCGCTTGCTACTAATCCTGAGGGTGATTCCAAAAAGGATGTAGTAGAAGTAGTGCCTTCAGTTTGTTCATATCCTGAACAACTTGTATGGACAAATGCTGGAATTACATTGTTGCCTGAAGGATAGTGTTAGCATTCCAAGTGGGATTGCTATATAAAAAGATAAAACTTAGCCTCAAGCTTCACAACCAGGAATGATTAAATCATGGAATACACAACATGGCTATATGAGTCGCACCCATTAAGGTATGGTCATCCTTGATCTAGATCGATATTATTTCTTTGTATGTATGCTTCAAGGCCCAATGTGATTGTTGATCACAACCGAGGTATGATCAGATTTGGTATTATCTAGGAAGGGGTAGGTTGGTTCTATGTTAGCAGGGGTGCAAAATGTTTTTTTGACCTTGGTACATTTTATATAGAGGTGTACTGTGACAGGTGGTACCCTAATAGCCTTGTCATTGATGGAATCCATTTTCCAATAAGTGCCTTAGGGATTTAGTTGTACCCAAATATGTTGGAATGTGAGATGCGAGCATTTCAGCTATGTTATGTATTTATTTTAAACCCTATACATTATTATACTATTACTAGATTTTCTATTTGAAGTCTTTTGGTTATCATAAGGTAAAATATCGTCTGCGTTTATGTGTGGCTTGGTCTTATGAAATACTTTTATTTTTATAGAGTTTTTATAAGTATAATAATTCAGTTAGTCAGAGTATACTGACGCCAGACCAAAGTATGACTTGGAGATTTTCTTTCTTCCCTTAAACTCTAGGGTACTCGAATTTTTATGAGTAGCCAAGTATTTTAGGTTCTTATGGTTGCATCTTGGAGGAGCAGGAGGCTTCACCGTTATCTATTTGTTTGTATTATGTGTATATATGTTATGTATCAACAGTGTGGGGGTATATAGTTATAACTATCCTTGAGCGAAGTTAGTTCTGTTGTTACTCCGATGTTCTATTTTAGAAGTGACTTTATGCACTATCTTATTTTCTATTATATGTGATTTCTATGCATTGTGAGATTCTGTGTTTCTTTCTTCTTGTCTTTTGGACACCTATATGATCGACACACAAATACCGTGGATGTATTAAGTGTCGTCTTTAGGAGTAAGAAAGGCATATTATTACACTTGGTTTTGGTAAAATCCGATTTTACTTTGTTAAGCGTTACGCGGTAGTGACCATTATATACACCAATTCTCTTCGTCAAAACTATATCACTTTGGTCTTATGAAATTTGGTAATGGTCAAAAATCTAATATCTTCTATATCCAACTCTCTAGTCCGAACACAAATTCCTTGGTTCAATAATAACAATTATTATTAATTGAACTGCTCTGACCAAAGGCTTTGACTTTGAGTTGACTTTAGTTGATCATGATACTAATCTCACGTAGCCGGGGAGACGAATCCTCTCTTGAATAGTGTTTCACTTCCAATGCTTTCACTTGACCCAACTATAGTCATTCGATGGATGTCGTGCCATAATATAACTATAGTAAAAGTTTACATTGAAGATCAATAGTAATCTTAGTTAAGAGACCTATGTAACTTTGATATTTTCTGTTTGACCTTAGTTATATTAACCAACATAAATCTATCGAGTAAGTTATTCAATAGTTATCTAATAACTATCAGTACATAACTCCTTGATGCCAATAACAGCTATAAGTAATACGCTACCCAACATTTGGAGAGCATTACGTACTCTAATCTCAACGGATGCATCGATATCCGGTCTTGATACATCTTAACAAGGAATATTTAAAATGGTATGTTTATTTTATTGTGATAAATCGCTCATTGTTACAATGCATTGTAACTACTACCATAGAACATTGCATTTATGCATTTTTTATTAAATATACTTTTAATTAAATTAATTAATTCACACATTATATTAAGTATATAATAGAAATAAAATATTTTTTATTTCAAACAAGATTGATTTTTAAGTTAGATATATATAACAATCACATAATTGCCCTAAGGGCATACCTCTAACTCTATCAATAACTGGAACAAGATGGGGGCATTTCAAATAAATGTCCTAAACCGACCAAAGCTCAAAAGAGAAAGGATTTAACAATATACCATCTGGACTGAATGTAGAGGAGAAGAGAAAGGCTATGTTAGGAGGTACATTTCTTATTCATAGCATTATTGCTAGTGTGTTGTCCAATAGTAAAGCATCACATTCTTTTATCTCTACATGTTTGGTAGATAAGTTAAACCTTGAATCGACATACCTTATTACTTCTTTGAGCATTGTGAATCCAATAGAAGGCTATGTAACTCTTGGAATGAAATGTGACCTTGTAGGTCAACATCCTTTCTGAAACCATTTTTCCTTTCACGGCCTCGTTCATACCTCCTCTTCTATCTTTTCCGCTTCTTCCAACCTCTCCCATCCCTTCATACCTTTCGTACGCTGTGGCTTTTGCTTCCACCATCCCTCCCCCTCCCGATCCACCACCTCCTCTCTTGTCCGCCTCTGCCTCGCAACCTAGCTCCTCCCTCCATTCTTTGTCTCTTCCATCCCTATCCTTTTTTCTTGGCCCTCCTCCATCCTCGTCTGTCCCTCCTTCGCCTCGCGGGGCCCCCTTCAATGTTACCTTGGTCTTCACTCTTTAAGGTGAAACCTTGTAATGCTGGCAGATATGTTCCGATCAAAATTCCTCTTACTTTTGGGGGAGATGCAATTGTCCCACCTGTTGTGGTTGTTCAAGCAGGCTCTGCAATATGGGGGAAACATCTCGTTGGCTTTTTCCTTAACAAGCCACTGCCGTACTTGGTAGTATTGAATCACCTTAAGAAGATGTGGAAGCTGAAAGGAATAGTTGATGTGAAGTATGATGGTCATTTGTTCCTCTTCAATCCGTCCTCTGAGTAGGATAGAAGGAAGATTATCCAGGCAGATCCTATCATTATGAGAAACAAGCTATTCATCGTCAAACCATGGGATCCAGCGATTGGCAACGGTGTAAGCACCATTAAGTCAGTTCCTGTTTGGCTAAAGCTTTCTAATAATCCTCTTTATTGTTGGTCGCATTTAGGTATCAATTGGTTAGCAATTCGACTGGGTAAATTCCTCTGTGTGGATGAAACAACTGAAAAACTTGAAAGAATTGGTTATGCGAAGCGCATGGTTGAGGTAACTGCTCAAATTGATCTGCCTGAAGCATTCCCAGTGATATTGTTAGATGCCTCGGAGCAACTTGTTAGGTTTGAATACTTATGGAAACCTCAAATTTGTAGTGAGTGCAAGGAGTTTGGGCATGTTGTGCAAGGTTGTTTGGTTTAAAATGCAATACTGAATTAGGGGAGAACGAAAAAGTTCAAGCTGAAGGAAATAAAACAGTTACTGTCAATAAAATTTCTGCAGCTAATCAAGTAGCTATGGATGAAATAGAAATTACAAAGAAGAAAGGGTGGAAAAAAGTGCCTCTCAAGAAGGAAAGAGATTTGAAGTCTGGTCACAAAGTGGTATCTGACACAGGGATTATGCATAGTAAGGGTAAGGAGCATTCTGTTGTCCCTCCCTGTTTGCGAGGTATTGTTCCCGAAGATGGCCCAGTGATGCCTCCTAATTAGCCCGAAGTAAGTTTTGTTTCCGCTCGGAATCCTGATAAACCCAAATTTCCCGAAGACATTTCCGCAATAAATGCTTGTTTGCCTGTAGTATCCTTGCATCCCAACCCATTTGAATCTCTGCAAATCGATGGTAATGAGGATGAACCAAACTTTGATTCTGGTAATGACACTGAGGAGGGAGAGGTTGATCCTACATCTACTTTGTTGGCTATAGCTCAAGATAGAATTAACTCAGTTGTATTTACTGAGAATTGTGTTCATGTTGACGTGCACACTACTGATACATGTACAACCAGGAGTGACATTTTATTTTCCTCATCTCCTATCCAATCCCCAACCAACTCCTATTCTCCTCATGCACTAGTGCTACGTAAATCCAATGAAACACTGTCAGCTGAAGAATTATTTATTCTCGATTTAGAAAAGCATGTGCAGCTGCTTTGTTCCTCTTCGTCAGCTTTTGCTCATAATCTCATTCCCTCTACTTCCTCCTCCTTGCAACCACCAATCTAATCTATTTCTTCCCCCATACTCTTTTGTGGGGACCATCCCTGGATGGTCTTCCCCTTTCCTTTTTCTATTCCCACTTTGCCTGCTGCCTGTCCCTTATCTCTTAGAGCTTCCAAATTGCTAGCCAAAATTAATTCGCGAGAAACGATCCTCCTTCAACAAGGAGTACAGTAGTGGTCAACCATCAATCGCTATACTTTATTTAATGACACACCAAATTGTTTCTTAGAATGTAAGGGGTGCTCACAACCCTATTAAGCTTGATCAAGTTAAAGCTTTAATTCAAGAACATAGCATTTAAATTTTTGCAATTTTGGAAACAAAACGCTCTCTCCCCTTAACCATTAAAGCTGCCAAGTACATCAATCCAAACTAGAATTTGATCCACAACTTGGATGAGGCTCCTTACAGTCGTATTCTGATTGTTCATGATCCCGCTTTGTTCTCTCTTAACACAACCATTTCCAACTCTCAACTTATTCATATTCATGCTATCTACCTGCCATTACATCTATCCTTCTATCTTACTGTAATTTGTGCAAATAATGTTGTTGCCTCAAGGCAAAACTTACTCAACTTACTGCCATCACTTTGCCAAGACTCTCACCCTTGGCTTGTGCTTGGTGACTTCAACAGCTGTTTCTCTTTGACTGACAAGATAAGTGGTCTCCCACTTATGCATAAGGACATTATTCCCCTCGATACTTCTATCTTTGATTCCGATCTCCTTCCTGTTGCTAGATCTGGTGTTCCCTTCTCTTGGAACAACATGAGTCGATCTGGGTGTAGGACTTTCACGCATATTGATCACTCCTTTTGCAATCATAAAGCTTTATCTGTTTGGCCTTCCTTATCTTCTTTCCTTCCTCATCCAATTTCTTTCTGATCACTCTCCCTTGCTTATTTCTTTTGGTCTTCAGTCATGTAAAGGAGAAAGAGCTTTCAAATTTTATAATGCTTCGGTTTCTGACCTAGATTATCATAATATAATATCTAATGCATGGTTAACTAAATTGTTTGGCAACCCTATGTATATTATGTGCAGGAAATTGAATATAACCAGGAATGCTCTAAGGAAGTAGGCTTTGGTTAAGTATGGTGAAGGCTCTATCCCATCAAATTCTCTTAAAGCCCAGCTTTTGCAGGCTCGGGTCCTCTTGGAATCTAATCCTACCAGTTCTGATTTGGTTAAGCATGAGTCTGATCTCTTTCATCAACTTTTTGATGCCCTTGATAAGGAGGCCAGCATGAGAAGGCAACAATTTCATCAAAAGTGGACCAATGAGAGTGATAAGAACATGGCTTTCTTTCATGCATCCATCAAAGACAAGCGAGTGAGGGAGAAGATCACCACCTTGTAGGATGACACTGGGAATTTGCTTACGTACAAGGAGGAAATTGACCAATACTTGCTGTCTTACTTCTCTGATCACCTGGCAATGCATCTAACTTTGAGCCTGATCTTGATATTCTTAATCAACTAACCATGCCTCTGTTGAATCATTCCTTTAGTTCCATACTTATCGAACGAGTAACTGATGAGGAAATTAAAAAGGCTCCATTTTCAATGAATACAAAATCCTGTGGAGGCCCGGATGGCTTTAATGTCATTTTCTTCAAAAGTAGATGAGGTTTGGTCTGTGAAGATTTTAATGCTGCTTTCTATAAATTTTCTATAAATTCAAACTTTAGGGAGAAGTTAATGCTACAAACCTTGTTCTAATCCCTAAGGTTAATCCACCAGTTAATGCTTCCTCCTATAGGCCTGTTTCATGTTGTAACATCATTTATAAATGCATTTCTAAAATTCTAGCATCTAGACTGGTAATGGTTCTTCCTTCGATCATTTCCACGAATCTGTCTGCATTCATTCCTAATAGAAACATTCTAGATAATGTCATGATGGCTCACAAGCTAATAAATGGGTATGGTAGAAGCTAGGTATCTCCTAGAGCCATGTTGAAGCCTGATTTACGCAAGGCGTATGATATTATTCAGTGGACCTCTATTGTTCGTATCATGTCGTTGATGGGCTTTCCTAAGATTTTTGTTGCTCGGTTGTACATTTGCTTGTCCACTCCTACTTATTCTCTCAACTACCATGGTACAACCTCAGGATATTTCAAAGGAAGACAGGGTTTGCATCAGGGTGACCAAATTTCATCTTACATATTTATTATTATAGAAGCCTTTACTAGCATGCTAAGTAATAAATTTGCAGAAAAGAGAATTCAATTCCACCCCAAATGCAAGGATCTTAAAATATCTTCTCTTTTTTTGCTGATGATATTATGATATTCACAAAGCCACAAGAGCAGTCTATTTCCTGTATATTTGAAACATTGAATGTATTCTACATGGCAACTGGGCTAAAATTGAACACTACAAAATCCCACATCCTCATTACAAGTCTAGCCTCCTCTTTTAGAAATGAAATTGTGAGAATGTCGAGCCTTCAGCCAATGTCTTTAGACATGAAATATTTAGGGCTGCCTCTTTGCACTGCTAAGGTAGCCAAGGCTGATTGTTTGCCTATGTATGATAATATAACCAGCAAATTGACTGCTTGGCCAACAAGATTGCTTTCCCAGGCTGGTAGGCTTGTGCTTATTAAGTCGGTGTGTCATTCTATGATGGTCTACTGGGCTAGGACTTACATTCTTCCCTCTTAATAAGCACACCGTAGGCTTATGTAAGTCCTTGAGAGGGTTTGCTATGGTGGTTCGTCCATGGCCTTTGTATGATAATATATGCAAGAAAGTTGATCCACATATCCTTTTCCAGACTTGAGAGACCACTTAATAGAGGTGGCCTTGGCATCATCAACTTGCATGCTTGGAACAAGGTTGATATCAATACCCATGTCAACGCTATCTTGTCGAGGAAGGATAGCCTTTGGGTGGAATGGATGTAACGACCCGAAAATTTTAACTGATTTTATAATGTAATTAACTGGTAATTTTGTGAAATTTTAAATTATTAAATTCTGAAATATAAATTCGATATTTGGAATATGCCTATTTTAACATAGCAAATGGTAAATTTTCATTAGATAATTTGGAAGTTTATTTTCTTGTGTAATTTTATTTAAATTTAAATCAGTTAATAATTGATAATAATAAAATGATTTCCAAACCTGAATATTTTATACAATAAATTTGTAAATCATCTTCCGAGTGAGACGTCATATTTCGTTTCTTCAAATTTGGACTGCTATTGCTCCGTTTATCTTATTTTCGGCAAATTTGTAGTATTTTCAGTACCGAATATCGACTTTTGAAAGTTCAGTCATATCACTGATATCTGTATACCGTTTGATCGTCTTGTTATGCTGATCTCCATAGTATATTCATTTTTAAATTCGGTGTTCGGTACACGGTGGGAAATGACAAACAGTTTGTTGTTTCGGTGCCATATTTGGAATTTTGTTCCTTGCCTTTTCAATTGCCAGCTAAATAGTCCTTACATCACTTGCATTAACTATTCTACCGGAATTCACTGATGACCTTTCCTATCCCATTATTATATTTTCTCAAGTCTTTTCATTTTTCAAATCCTCTGACCTTTGAAAAATAAACGGTTTCTTCATTTGTATAAGTTTACATCCATATATTGCCAACAGCTGTCTTCCTTTTCCCTGTGAAACCCTGTTCCCTCTTCTTACCGAATTCACACTTCATTTGCTCATCTCTCCAATCCAATCTCTCTAAAGCCATTTTATTTATTTGTTTATATATATGTATAAATAAGACAGTTATATACAAAAGCTTTTATAAGTGGGTATTCTTTTTCCTCAGCCTACTTCTTCTCTCCACATCAACTGCTCGCCAGACCCGCCTTCTTCGTCGCCCCCTCTCTCTCATCACCGAACTAGCCACTTCAGCCATGGACGAACCACCATAGCAAACCCTCTCAAGATCCATACCCAGCCTCTGCCGTGAGCAACCACCCATGCCCACACCCATCACCAACCACTAATGGCCGAACTTTCACACTGCTCCTCCCCTCTCTGTGTAGATGCATTTGTGTAGGTGAGTATATGTAATAATATCTATATGTTAGCTTACGTATATTGTTTATATAGTAGGTATCTTAACTTGTACTTGTTTTATACAATATATATATATATATATATTATTACGATATATATGCTATAGGTACTGTGTGTTAGTTTATAATGTTGTTTATATATATATGCTTAGTTATATAAGATTTTTATTTTATATTAGTTTATAAAGTTGAGAAATTTATTAAAGTATACATTTGTATATTATATATGTATACAGTATGATGTATTATATAAAAAGGTTTGTTATAAAGATAAATGTTGGATTTTGTTTAAATAACCTGTCAGCTTTATATTCTATTGTAAATATATATATATATAGATAAATAGATATGTATGTAAGCACTGCTAGTTTATATATATAGGTATATATACACGTTTTCAAACATTCTTGCATATCAGTTGTATAATCTTGTTTCACAGTTAGTTCATATATATTTAAGTTTATATATGAGTTATACAAATTTGTTTACATTATCTATTATGTTATGATTTATTGGTAATGACATATTCGAACAGTTTGTATATATTAGTTAGATGTACTCAGATAAATGTAAGTTGCGGGTTGTATTTACTGTTAGCTCTTTTATATATATATATATATATTTTTGTAAAGTTATGGAAGTTGTTTAAATATATATATTAGTATATGTATTAGTTTATATATTTATACTTGAGTCTTGTTGGGTTTTGAAGGTATAGATTTGTATATTTAAAGTGTTATTATATATATATATATATATAGTTACATGTATATTTTGTTGCTGGCCCTATGCCACAGCTCAAGTCTATGTGTATTAGTATCATTTAAATATTGATGGTTAAATAGTATATCTATCAGTTTATATAGAGGATAGTTATATAAGTTTATATGTGCTGTTTTATACCAAACTGTATATAAAACGTTATACATATGAATAGCTATATGTTTTGTAAGTTTACATATATATGTTTTGTAAGTTCACGCTTATATATAGGTTTGTATGTTAGTTCATATAGGTAAGTATATGCCTATTGGGTTTTCTAATTGTGGAAATTAGCCACAAGGGACTCTTTAGCAAGTGGAATTACTTTCTAGGACACACAACTGTAATAATTAATTTCAAGGACAAAACGTAAAATATTTAGTTTCTAGGGCCTAAAAACCTATGAAATTATGTCCTTGAAAGTAATTAGACTGCTGACTTTGTCCTTGAAAATAATTATTCTGCTTACTTTGGCCTTGAAAGTAATTTCTTTGAATGTGTGTCCTAGAAACTAATTGGACTGCATAGTTTGTCCTTCTGGTGATATTTGGATTTTTGGTTAGTTTATAAAGATATAGGTTTAAATTAAATATTGGTTTTTGAAGTATATAGGTATATATGTTATAATAACATTGGTTTTAAAATTGTATGTATATATAAGGTTGTATAATGTATAAGTTTATACATATATAAGTATCTTGCATTTTAAAATATGGAAATATTTTATTTTATATATTATTATGAGTGTTGTTTCAAAAATTATATTATCCATCTATCAAGCTAATTCGTTTGATTTCGTCAATTCCTATTTTTCAGCTTTGTCCATCGAACTCGCATCCATCGTGCTTTGCTTTGAACTTCGTGTCTTGATTCATAGCTCATTTCTTTGTCAAATCTATCTAACCTCGAAAGGTGAGCAATCACTCACGATTCACGTTCTTACATTTATTAAATTTGATTTCAATTGAAACGACAATTGAAATATGCTACTGTTAGTTATTTACATTGCTATATATATGCTATTATTTATATCTATTCACCTATGACATCTAACACCATTATCTGTTATTTATATTGATGATATATGCCTGTTATATTATTATCATATCTGTTATCACTCTGCAAGTTCTCTATTAGTATAGAATTCACTATGGGTTGAAATGATACATACTCGAACGATCTTTAGAATAGGAGAAAATCGTTATGGGTTGTAATGATAAACCCGAGTGATTTTCATTGACATTGAATTTGGGATTACGGGTTGAAAAGATATATACCCGTATATATTTAAATCACAGATTGAAATGATAAATATCTATATCACTTGACCATAGGATAGAAAATTATATACAGACACCGTTGGTCTATATATATAAATATTTTGAAATGATTTCTATGGTTTTAAAAAGGAATATATGGTTTTAATAAATATTGATTTTTATGATTTATTAGAGTTGATTTAATAAAGTTGAAATATAACATGTTTAAGTATTTATTTAATATCTATATTTTTCAAATATAGAGTTTATAATAAAATTTCAAGTTGAAAAGATAAATTTGAAATTGATTTGAAATTTTATTTATTTAAGAATTTTCTTAAATTGGTTTAATTTGAATTTATTAAATCTGAAATTTTAAAGATATGTTTTATAACTTGAATTTGATTAAAAGTGACTTAAATGAATATTTCAAACTTATATAAATTTAAATGGGATATTTTGTTTATTTAAATTTGTAAATTGAAGTTGTATCTAGACGTTATTGAGTAAGTAAATATTTCAAAACTAAATAATAGTAAAGTGAATTTGATATATATATGAAATTATCGAATTTAGTTTTGAAATGTTGAATATTTAAAGCTTTAAAATATATTGAAAGTGAAATGACTTATTTTATGGTTCAAATATGTATTTGAAATCGATAATTTGAAATGGTTTATTGAGAAATTGAATTGAGTTGAAATTGATGATTTGAGATTTGATTAAATTTGAATTTTCTGAATTCAAGTTGATTTAAATCGATTTGTGAAATTTGAGGAAACTATTTTATTTTATATAAGTATTTTAAACTATATTTAAAACTATTTTATTTTTTACTTTATAAATTATTTTTAATATAAACTATTTTAATATAAATCATTTTCAATATAAATTATTTTAATATAAATTATTTTAATTATACTAATTATTTTAATATATATTGTTTTAACTTATAACTATTTTATATAAATTATTTTATTTTATAAACTATTTTATTATATATACTATTATTGATATCTAAACGGTTTAAGGGAAATGCTATAATTTCAAAAGTGTTATGATTTCCAAAATGCTATAATTTCAAAGTGTTATGATTTCCAAAATGCTATGATTTCAAAGCTGTGATTTCCAAAGTGTTTTGATTTTTAAAGACTATGATTTCGAAAGCGTTATAACTTTGGAAAGGGATATGATTTTGGAAATGAATATTATTTTAAGTAAGAAATGATATCGTATTGATTTGGTTTTGAAATGGTAATGATATTTTGGTTTTGAAGTATAAACTATTTTGAAATGACCGTGGTGTTATAATAACGTTTGGTTGTTAAAGAGACCGGGATCGGATATGGGCATACTCTCTGTCGATACCGAAAACCACTTTAACAACTGTGTACGCAGTGGAGATTCCAGAATGAAGTAGGATGGTGGCGACGATCCTATATGAGGTATATACGTAGACCCAACTCCCGTGAGTTGGCATAAGGTGGCTAAAACAGGAGCGATTCCGGGCCAATGAGGTAGCTCCTCTTGAGAGGGTTTGCTATGGTGGTTCGTCCATGGCCTTTGTATGATAATATATGCAAGAAAGTTGATCCACATATCCTTTTCCAGACTTGAGAGACCACTTAATAGAGGTGGCCTTGGCATCATCAACTTGCATGCTTGGAACAAGGTTGCTATCAATACCCATGTCAACGCTATCTTGTCGAGGAAGGATAGCCTTTGGGTGGAATGGATGTAACGACTCGAAAATTTTAACTGATTTTATAATGTAATTAACTGGTAATTTTGTGAAATTTTAAATTATTCAATTCTGAAATATAAATTCGATATTTGGAATACGCCTATTTTAACATAGCAAATGGTAAATTTTCATTAGATAATTTCGAAGTTTATTTTCTTGTGTAATTTTATTTAAATTTAAATCAGTTAATAATTGATAATAATAAAATGTTTTCCAAACCTAAATATTTTATACAATAAATTTGTAAATCATCTTCTGAGTGAGATGTCATATTTCGTTTCTTCAAATTTGGACTGTTATTGCTCCGTTTATCTTATTTTCGGCAAATTTGTAGTATTTTCAGTACCGAATGTCGACTTTTGATAGTTTAGTCATTTCACTGATATTTGTATACCGTTTTGATCGTCTTGTCGTGCTGATCTCTATAGTATATTCATTTTGAAATTCGGTGTTCGGTACACGGTGGGAAATGACAAACAGTTTGTCGTATCGGTGCCGTATTTGGAATTTTGTTCCTTGTTTCAATTGCCAACTAAATAGTCCTTACATCACTTGCATTAACTATTCTGCCGGAATTCACTGATGACCTTTCCTATCCCATTATTATATTTGCTCGAGTCTTTTCATTTTTCAAATCCTCTGACCTTTGAAAAATAAACGGTTTCTTTATTTGTATAAGTTTACATCCATATATTGCCAACAACTGTCTTCCTCTTCCCTGTGAAACCATGCTCCCTCTTCTTACCGAATTCACACTACATTTGCTCATCTCTCCAATCCAACCTCTCTAAAGGCATTTTATTTATTTGTTTATATATGTATAAATAAGACAGTTATATACAAAAGCTTTTATAAGTGGGTATTCTTTTTCCTCAGTCTGCTTCTTCTCTCCACATCAACTGCTCGCCAGACCCGCCTTCTTCGTCGCCCCCTCTCTCTCATCACCGAACTAGCCACTTCGGCCATGGACAAACCACCATAGCAAACCCTCTCAAGATCCATACCCAGCCTCTGCCATAAGCAACCACCCATGCCAACACCCATCACCAACCACTAATGGCCGAACTTTCACACTACTCCTCCCCTCTCTGTGTAGATGCATTTCTGAAGGTGATTATATGTAATAATATCCATATGTTAGCTTACGTATATTGTTTATATAGTAGGTATCTTAACTTGTACTTGTTTTTATACAATATATATATATTATTACCATATATATGCTATAGGTACTTTGTGTTAGTTTATAATGCTGTTTATATATATATGCTTAGTTATATAAGATTTTTATTTTATATTAGTTTATAAAGTTGAGAAAGTTATTAAAGTATACAGTTTTATATTATATATGTATAAAGTATGATGTATTATATAAAAAGGTTTGTTATAAAGGTAAATGTTGGATTTAGTATACATAACCTGTCAGCTTTATATTCTATTGTAAATATATATATATATATATATAAATAGAGATGTATGTAAGCACTACTGTTTATATATATATAGGTATATATACACATTTTCAAACATTCTTGCATATCAGTTGTATAATCTTGTTTCAAAGTTAGTTCATATATATTTAAGTTTATATATGAGTTATACAAATTTGTTTACATTATCTATTATGTTATGATTTATTGGTAATGACATATTCGAACAGTTTGTATATATTAGTTAGACGTACTCAGATAAATGTAGGTTGCAGGTTGTATTTACTATTAGCTCTTATATATATATTTTTTGTAAAGTTATGGAAGTTGTTTAAATATATATATATATATATATTAGTATATGTATTAGTTTATATATTTATACTTGAGTCTGGTTGGGTTTTGAAGGTATAGATTTGTATATTTAAAGTGTTATTATATATATAAATATATATAGTTACATGTATATTTTGTTGCTGATTCTATGTCACAGCTAAAGTCTATGTGTATTAGTTTCATTTAAATATTGATGGTTAAATAGTATATCTATCAGTTTATATATAGGATAGTTATATAAGTTTATATGTGCTGTTTTATACCAAACTGTATATAAAACGTTATACATATGAATAGTTATATGTTTTGTAAGTTTACATATATATGTTTTGTAAGTTTACATATATATGTTTTGTAAGTTCACGCTTATATATAGGTTTGTATGTTAGTTCATATAGGTAAGTATATGCCTATTGGGTTTTCTAATATGTATAGTCTATATTTCGATTTTTGGTTAGTTTATAAAGATATAGGTTTAAATTAAATATTGATTTTTGAAGTATATAGGTATATATGTTATAATAACATTGGTTTTAAAATTGTATGTATATATAAGGCTGTATAATGTATAAGTTTATATATATATATAAGTATCTTGCATTTTAAAATATGGATATATTTTATTTTATATATTATTATGAGTGTTGTTTCAAAAATTATATTATCCATCTATCAAGCTAATTCGTTTGATTTCGTCAATTCCTATTTTTCAGCTTTGTCCATCGAACTCGCGTCCATCGT
Organism: Allium fistulosum; assembly: GCA_030737815.1. Taxonomy (NCBI): domain Eukaryota; kingdom Viridiplantae; phylum Streptophyta; class Magnoliopsida; order Asparagales; family Amaryllidaceae; genus Allium; species Allium fistulosum. The sequence goes on from CM060903.1 coordinate 180,279,713, forward strand.
GCTTTGCTTTGAACTTCGTGCCTAGATTCATAGCTCATTTCTTTGTCAAATCTATCTAGCCTCGAAAGGTGAGCAATCACTCACGATTAACGTTCTTACATTTATTAAATTTGATTTCGATTGAAACGACAATTGAAATATGCTGCAGTTAGTTATTTACATTGCTATATATATGCTATTATTTGTATCTATTCACCTGTGACATTTGACACCATTATCTGTTATTTATATTGATGATATATGCCTGTTATATTATTATCATATCTGTTATCACTCTGCAAGTTCCCTATTAGTATAGAATTCACTATGGGTTGAAATGATACATACTCGAACGATCTTTAGAATAGGAGAAAATCGTTATGGGTTGAAATGATAAACCCGAGCGATTTTCATTGACATTGAATTTGGGATTACGGGTTGAAAAGATATATACCCGTATATATTTAAATCATGGATTGAAATGATAAATATCTGTATCACTTGACCATAGGATAGAAAATTATATACAAACACCGTTGGTCTATATATATAAATATTTTGAAATGATTTCTATGGTTTTAAAAAGGAATATATGGTTTTAATAAATATTGATTTTTAAGATTTATTAGAGTTGATTTAATAAAGTTGAAATATAACATGTTTAAGTATTTATTTAATATCTATAATTTTCAAATATAAAGTTTATAATAAAATTTCAGGTTGAAAAGATAAATTTGAAATTGATTTGAAATTTTATTTATTTAAGAATTTTCTTAAATTGGTTTAATTTGAATTTATTAAATCTGAAATTTTAAAGATATGATTTATAACTTGAATTTGATTAAAAGTGACTTAAATGAATATTTCAAATTTATATAAATTTAAATGGGATATTTTGTTTGTTTAAATTTGTAAATTGAAGTTGTATCTAGACGTTATTGAAATGATTAAGTAAATATTTCAAAACTAAATAATAGTAAAGTAAATTTGATATATATATGAAATTATCGAATTTAGTTTTGAAATGTTGAATATTTAAAGCTTTGAAATATATTGAAAGTGAAGTGACTTATTTTATGGTTCAAATATGTATTTGAAATCGATAATTTGAAATGGTTTATTGAGAAATTGAATTGAGTTGAAATTGATGATTTGTGATTTGATTAAATTTGAATTTTTTGAATTCGAGTTGATTTAAATCGATTTGTGAAATTTGAGGAAACTATTTTATTTTATATAAGTATTTTAAACTATATTTAAAACTATTTTATATTTTACTTTATAAATTATTTTTAATATAAACTATTTTAATATATATCATTTTCAATATAAATTATTTTAATATAAAGTATTTTAATTATACTAATTATTTTAATATATATTGTTTTAACTTATAACTATTTTATATAAATTATTTTATTATATATACTAATATTGATATCTAAACGGTTTAAGGGAAATGCTATAATTTCAAAAGTGTTATGATTTCCAAAATGCTATAATTTCAAAGTGTTATGATTTCCAAAATGCTATGATTTCAAAGCTGTGATTTCCAAAGTGTTTTGATTTTTAAAGACTATGATTTCGAAAGCGTTACAACTTTGGAAAGGGATATGATTTTGGAAATGAATATTATTTTAACTAAAAAATGATATCGTATTGATTTGGTTTTGAAATGGAAATGATATTTTGGTTTTGAAGTATAAACTATTTTGAAATGACATACATCAATCCATGATTGGTCAAAATGCAAGAGCAGTAGATTACATACATCATGGAAGGTTGCATCCCCCCATTCCAGTAACCAGCGAGTCAATGCCCTATGGAACAGATTATCTCATCTCCTAGTTCACGTTAGTCAGTGTGATGCCCTTATTTGGAATGGAAGACCACATAGCATTGGTGTTGTGTATATGCTCCTCCACAAGATTACTGATATGCCTGTTTATCCTTGGAGCAAATTAGTCTGGACATCTCACTCGCCAAGCAAGGATATCTTAATGTTATGGAAGACAATTAATGATGCTCTAATGACTAAGGGAAAGCTTATGTCTTTCGGTATGGCTGTGGACCCGTTATTTGTGCTTTGTAACTTGGCCCCTGAACATGTTGGTCACCTCTTTTTTGAGTGTGATATTCTTAAATGTATGTGGTTCACTCTGATGCAAAATGCAGGTGTGAATGGCATCTCTGGCATAACAATTTTGGACTGGCATATCCTTCGAAAGGCAAGCAAGTGGAGGGAGAAACAATAGGATATTGTTTTCTTTGTTGTTAAGAAATACTTGTACGGTATGTGGGAAGAGAGGAACGGGCGAGTTTTTCATGGTAAGAGCATGTCTGCTTTGCTCTTTTGGAATAAGCTGATGGGTTCAATTGTAATTGGGTTAAGGGGGAGCTTGCATAGCTTCTCTGCTCACCAAATGGGTCATTGGTCCTAGTCTTGGGTCTTCTTTCTGTTGTTGGGTTTGTTCTTTCTTGGTGTCACTTGGCTTGTTAGTGGTTATTTCTGGCAATGGATTTGGGTGTGTTGTGCATTTTGTTGCTGTTTCTGTGCATGTGCATGTATGCTTTGCCTCTCAGTTTCCTGGGTGCTTAGTTGTTCTTAGTGCTTTCCTGTGTGCATGCTTGATAACTGCTTGCTATTTTGTTTGCGGTTGTTGTGCATGTGTCCCGAGCTCGTTTACTGATTGTGCACGTGCATGTTTGCAATGTTTCTTTGCCTTTTCTTTTCTTTCTTTTGTTTGCATAAAGCTTGTTTTATGTCTTTTTATTGTTTCATCATAATAAAATCTGGGAGGGGCCCAGTCAACCTTGCTGGCTTTGCTAAAAAAAGAAACATGGCCATGTAAAGTTTGATTTAGTAGGTCATATGTTTTCTTGCAATTTTTATGTGTCTGATTTTATGGGTTTTGGGGTAATCTTGGGTATGAATTGGTTAAGACGATATGATTTTATGGGTTTTGGGGTGATCTTGGGTATGAATTGGTTAAGACGATATGACGTCGGGATATTTTACCGAGATAGAATAATATCCTTAAATCACCCTAATTGCCGTGATTAAATTATATACTCATTTGGCGTGTCAAGTATCAACATTTTGTGCTATGTTGGGTACTATGGAAAGCATGGAGAATGAAATTAATTGGGTTTTCATATTAAAAGAGTATGTTAATATATTTGAGCTTGTTAAGGGACTACTACCAAAATGTGCTATAGGATTTCGAATAGATTTTATACCTGGAGCTGAACCCGTAAGTAGACTACCTAGTAGAATGACACCTATCGAGATGATGGAGTTAAAGGTGTAGGTAAGATAAGAATTTTACCTAACCAAACATTTTTCCTTAGGGAGCTACAACAGTGTTTTTCAAGAAACCAGATGGGTCGTTATGGTTGTGTATACGTTATAGAAAGTAGAATAGATGATTAGTTCGATTAATTGAGTAGAGCCAAGGTGTTCTCACAGTTAGATTTAGCAATGGGTTTCCATCAATTGAGAGTGGCAGAGGAAAGTATACGGTTAATGACATTTTTTGAATCTGACATGACTTGTACGAATGGTTAGTCATGCCTTTTGGACTGGCCGGAGCGCCTGCTTTCTTTGTAGATTTGATAAACCGGTTCTTTCAAGAGTATTTGGATAGATCAGTGTTAGTGTTTATCGATGATATTTTTCTAAAAATGGATAAGAGCATAAAGGTCATCTCAGAATAGTGCTAGATATGTTGAGGCAGCATAAGCTAAAGGCGATGTTTTCAAAATGTCATTTTTGAAAAACAGAAACAAGTTTATTGGGCATGTAGTTTTAAAGAATGGGTTATTTGCGCCTTCGAAGATTGAAGCCATTAATAGTTTTAAGAAACCCGAGACTGTGGTTGAGATTAGAAGTTTCTTGGGGTTGGATGGCTGTTACCAGAGATTTATTAAAGATTTCTCTCATATAGCAGCACCAAAAGACTAAACTAACAAGGAAGGACGTAAAGTATGTTTGGACCGATAAATGCGAAGAAGCATTTCAGGAACTAAAGCATTTATTGACCAATGTGGCTGTGTTAGTTGTTCTAGATGGGAATCAAGATCTGATGGTGTATACTGATGCATGCAGAATTTGATTAGTAGTTGTACTGACGTAGAGTGGTACAATTATTGCCTTTGCTTCTCGGCAACTCCGACATCATGAAGTAGGATATCCTACTCATGACTTGGAGTTGGCAGCAGTGACCTTTGCACTAAAAGTGCAACGGTACTATTTATTGGGAGAACGATTCGAGTTGTTTATAGATCATAAATCCTTGAAGTATTTATTCTATCAAAAGGAGTTAAATATGAGACAGTAGAGATGGATGATGTTTTTAGCAACATATGACTTTGGGATCGAGTATATATCGAGAAAAAGAAATATAGATGCACTTAGTAGGAAACATCAAAATGTGGTGTTGGCAAGGTTGTCCAAATGGAACAACTTAGAGGAGTTGGCTTCTTATGCAGTTAGAATAAAGTCGACAGCCAGTTCTATTTGAAGTATCGCAATGATCCTGTTGACTTAGAGGAGTTGGCTTCTTGTGGAGTTAGAATAAAGAGAAACGGCTCATTCCAACGGCGGCAAGCCGTTGGAGGCCGTTGAAAATCCCGTTGGTATACGTTTCAACGGCTTCCAACGGCCTCCAACGGCACCAACGGGGTTATACCAATGGCTTCCAACGGCAAGTTTGCCAACATGGCAAATCCTGTTGACCAAACTACCGTTGGAAATCCGTTGGAATGCGTTGGAATTTACCGTTGGAAGCCGTTGGACGTAAATGACCAGTCAGCCGTTGGAAATCTGGGTATATTTTTTTTATAAAAACAGCAGTGCTTGCTTCCAGCCACACACAACCACAATTATATCAAAACAGCTCCATTTCAAGCATATATATATAACAACTATATCAAAACATATCCAAACATATAGATATAACCAAATCATGCATATATTTCAACATAAACCAATATCCAAACATAACCAACATCAAAAAATCCAAACCAACATCCACAACCAAACCATCAGAATGTATCAAATCCAAATATACATAGAAACCATCAGAATGTATCAAATTCTCACCAACTCCAAAATATACATGCCAATAACAAAACATACCTAAATCACTCCGCACCAGAACCACCAGATGAAGGAGGCTGTCCATACTGTGCGATGAACTCCGCCGTACGCCGGTTCATCTCCTCCGTCCTTGCTTCATGCAACAAATTGCGTTCCCGCATCTCGGCAAGCTCGGCTCGTAGCTGCGGAATCTCTTCCTTATCTTGAGCCTTTTGATATTCTCTTTGGGCTGTCTGAGCCTGTAAACAAATTTAAATTATCAACTACACTAAAAAAATTAGTATTAAAATAATTGCAAATTAACTAACCTATATATATTCACTAACAAATTCATAAAACAAACTACGGATATGGAAGCGTCTGCCGCGGGTATAAGGATAGTTCAAAATATGAATGGAATACACTAGTATAAGGATATTTACTAACTTAAAATTACCGATTGGCTTCCATATCCATAGCGTCTGCCGCGGGTCACTGGATCCATGATAGACTCAAAAATGGCGTCCTCCTCATTGGAGGTCAAGTGAGCTCGTCCCGTATCCTTAAGTAAGGATGTCCGCGCTTCCTGGAACTTTTGCTGTCATGCAAAATATAATTGAATTTAGTTAACGTTATTTCAATTAACTTGTAAGTTTTAGTTACTTATGTTATACTTACATAGGCAGCACGCGCTTTGTCATCGTGGTCCCAAGAGTAAGAAACTGCGCCGGAATCATCGACTTGAGTCAAGGCATGTGTATGGGTAAACACATCCCAATAACTAACAGCCCCCCCGTGTTGTCTCTCCTGAAATATGCACATATAAATATACATTATTTATATTTTAACAAATTAAAACTTAAAATAATTAACTATTTATCTTATTTAATAATTATACCAAATCTTCCCAATGATGCTGGAAAGACTTGGAACCACCGCGATGTGTAACGGGGTTCCTGCTCCTGTTTTTAGAATTCCTCTCGGACCGCCTCTACAAATTTAAATTGAAAACAAAAATTGTTTTGACAGTTTTAATTATTTATATATTATTTGCCTCAAACAATTTAAATTAAATATATGATAGATTTACCACAAAATCCTCGTTGCTCCACCAGGTGGCGAACTCATCAAAGACAGCTTCACTCATCCAATGAGGCCTCTTTCCTGATGTTTTGATGCTGTTTATTGTTTCGCGATAGTTTTTTGCAATTTTGCTGCTCCAATGGTGCCGGACAACAGAAACATCAGAATCGGCCAAGTCCACTTCCCCTTGCACGTTTGAAAAATTATGAGTTATACAGTTGCTACAAATAGTGCAAACATGAATTGACATAATGTACATGACTACATAATGCAATAATTGATATACCACGCATACCAAAAAGTCCTGCCAGATAGCCTCCCGCACCCCCTCTAGTATCGCAGTCCACCTCGGCCAACACGAGGTCATACGAGCTATATACGCCCGTCACGAGATCATGAGCACTATGTTGGAAGGCTCCAACGTAAACCCACCGCTGTGTAAAACAGGAAAAAAATTTTAATATTCCGTTACTACTATATATATTTGATAAAAGATTGTATGGAATAAAATTTAATTTTGAAACTTTATACTTACCTGCCATCGGCTTTGGGTTTCAGCCATACCGTAGGCCGAACACCCGGCTGTGAAGGACCAGCATCATCACCTCTCTGTGAGCTGGAAGATCCGGAGTGTGAACGTCTGCGTCCCGACATACCTATATGAAATCATAGTATAAAGAAAATCAAGAGTAACATTGATTAATTTAGTATGCAAATGGTGTCAGAATAATGAACATGGCGTAACATACATTATGGCGTAACATAAAAGAGACTATGTGATACATATCATATAAAATTACTTTGGAAACAGAAAAATGAAAAAAAATTACCTTCTCAAAATATTGATTAGTGATCAATCCTCATCGCTTTTAGATTCAGACTCTTCTTCGCACTCTATATTTTGTTCCTCTATACTCTCAAATGCTTCAATTAATGCATTTGATTCATCGTTTAGAGGTCCAAAATCTATTAGATCGTCGGTTACTATTATTCCTCTATTTTCCTCGATATCTGCTTGGTAAGCTTGTTGTTCAGGAATATTCCGTCCATCAAATGTAAACCTTGGTTTGATTTTAAAAAGAGCCGACCAATCTATTTTATCTCTTCTTAAAGATGGGTAAGGAGCATAATAAACTTGAAGAGCTTGTTTGGCAAGTACAAAAGGATCGTACTTATAATACCTCGAAGTATGTTTTATTTCTATAAGAATATATTTTGGATCCACGTTTATTCCAGAACCTGGAACGTTGCTGAACTAGTTGCATTTAAACAAAAATACTTCTTCTGCGGGTCGGGTGAAATATGTCAACTGCAAAATCTGGGTTAGCACACCATAAAAGTCATTTATGTGATCATTTGGATCATCACTACCTTTGACAAATACACCAGTATTGTTAGTTGATTTTTCGGCACCGTATTCTTTGGTATTAAATTTATATCCGTTGATAAAGAATATTGGATATGTCTTGACTATCCTTTTTTGTCCCATAGCTAAATGTTTCAATCCTTCATCTACAACACAATTTGTTGTATCAAAAACGTAGTTAGAAAACAAAGCAGCAAATTCTTTACCGATATCGTCGTTTGGATGTTGGGATTCGTAAATACTGCAATTATAGAACAAATGTTGCATTATGATTAAAATACATCCGTACATAAACCAAGTCTAACATTACGAATTTCGGACGCAAAATCAGGATATTTCTGGTCAAAATGCTTCTATGCTTCCCCATCAGCTGGATGTGTAAACGTACCTTCTTCCTGTGTTCTCACACCGTGTCATCTCATATGTTGCGCAGTTACAGAAGATGCATATAACCTTTGAAGTCTAGGAGTAATTGGTAAATAATGCATACGCTTATACGGGACTTCCTTTCCCTTTTTCTTTCTTGGTTTGTATCTTTCCTGATTACATATTTTACAATTTCTAAGGTTGATATCTTCTTTCCAAAACAACATGCAACCCTTTAGACATGTATCTATTTTTTGATACGGTAAACCGAAAGTCGACATCAGTTTTTTTACTTCGTAATGATTTTCGCACATTAGATTATTAGGAGGCATATGTCGTTTCGCAGCTTGTACAACAGCCGTAAATCCAGATTCTGTGAGGTTGTATTTGGATTTCATCGCAATGTATTCAGCAGTTACTGATAATTGGGTTTCGCTTGTGCAGCCTTCCCAAAGGGGTTTTTTCGCGGCATCTAACAAATCATATTTTTTTTGCTCCAATATTTGGTTCTTCTTCAGCATTACCATCGTCATCAGTTAATTGAGGAACATGAAACATTGAACGTGCAGCATCTTCAACCATATGTTCTACAAGATTTGTCGTACCAATTTCATTACTCACCACCTCCTCATCTTGTATGGGATTAGATGCTAACTGTTCCCCATGACGATCCCAAATCAAATAGTTCGACACGAAACCTTACTGACGCAAATGAACTCTAACCATTTGTGGTATCAAATGCTTTAACAGTTTGCATTTACTACATGGACAACGGATTTCTTTGTAGTTTCCGTTATTACGTAAAGAAAAATCCATAAATACGCTAACACCATTATTAAAATGTTCACTTGTTGAGCCTTCAGTATCGACCCTTCGTTTTTTGTACATCCAGCTCCGATCAGTAAAATAATTGTCCATTTACCTACGTATATAATTAAAAAGTACGATATAAATTTGCATTGACATTTTTTATTAAAACAATTTTATAAACATTCTTCTTGTTTTTGTTATATCTGTTAAAATAATACTTAAAGCTTATTTTGAAATGAACATTATATTCTATTTAAACAATTTTATTAGCGAATTTAATATTAATTGATCATTGACACTTTGTTGATGGGTCATCCTACCTCCCATTACAAATACAATAACGTGATTAAATCGCATAAATCATTTCAATTTAAACGATTCAACAAAATTTCGACAGCACTTCGCTTTAGTTCCTTGAACAGTACACAATTGCGTGTACACAGGGAACATAAAGGGAAGCGCTGCCGATATTTTGCGAACCGTTTAAACTGAAATGATTTACGAGATTTAATTACGTTATTGTTTTTGTAACTTGTCCAATACAGGGACAAATCCAAAAAATACTGTATACGATGAATATAGATGTCCGTTCTGTTAAAAAAACGAATATCCACACAACGATCATATACAATACTTATCAAACGGGACCAAAAACACTCTAAGGGTTTAAATTTTAAAATTAGCGATACAAAAGTTTAAATTTTATTTTCATAAAATTTAAACTTTTATATTAATAAACAATATGTTGAATCAACGCATATATAATGATTTTTTCCTAAAACAAAAAAAAATCCAGTGTGTGTGCGCAACGTATAAAATAAACAAACAATGTTATACATATAATCGCATCACAAATCACATCCAGTCATGCACAAAATGTATCACGTATATATCGTATCATAACATGTCAAAAGTGAACAATTTATAGGTCAATATCATCACTTTCTACGTACGATTTTATGCAATTCAATCACTAATATAATAACAAGTGAGGTTCATGCTTAGGTTAGTAACAATTATTAAGTTTGACACTAATTTAATAATAAACCTAATTTAACAAATCATAGTTAAACATGCAATAATTAGTTTAATAACAATAATTAAGGTCCAATACACTACACTACACAAACAATAGCACAATGCATACACAAAAATTACCAATTTAACCTAAAATTAAAAATTTAACAAAATTAGGGTTTTAGCAAATAATACCTGATTTTGGAGGTTGTGAAGCTTGCAAACGAAGATGGGGATGCTAGAACGTGTAGAAGGGGATAAAATGGGGTTGAAATTTTTTTAGGGTGGGGAATTGAGGAAATTGGGTTATTTTTCATGTGGAATGGAATGAGGAAGAAGAAGATTGAGCTGCAGGTAAGTCGTGGATTTCCAACGGCGAGCAACGGTCGCCAACGGCAATATTCCAACGGCATGTATTTTTTGTTATTAAAAAATTCCGGGAAAAAGCTCGCCGTTGGAAGCCGTTGGTCAAAGGCCGTTGGCGGCCGTTGCCCCCCCTCCCCCCCCCATTGCTATAAACAGTAATTCTTGTAGTGAGAAGCTCGATCAGTATTGATCAAAATAAATAGAAAAGATAAAAGATGATCCAATACTAGCCGACTGAATTAAGAGAATAAAAGTGGGAAGTGAGATTGATGATTTGAAAGATTTCATACTTGACCAAAGAGCATGGTTAAGGAAGAAGGGATAGTTGTGTGATCTAGATGTAGATAATCTAAGGAAGGAAGTTCTTAGAGAATGTCATCGATTGAACTTTAGCATTCATCCCAGATGTACAAAGATGTAACAAGATATGAAAAGGAGATTCTTCTAGGAAGGAATAAAGAGAAATATAGGCTTGTGGGTGAAGCAATATATGGATTGCCAACAGGTAAAAGCCAGGCATTAAAAGCCAAGTGGATTACTTCAACCATTGGTAGTGCCACTATGAAAATGGTATTCTATATCTATGGATTTTATTAATGGGGTGCCATGGTCGAATAGGGGAAGTGAAAACATTTGGATCATGGTTGATAGGCTGACAAGGAGTGCACACTTTGTCCTTTTAAGTTTACAAGGATGGCGCCTAGTTTGGAAAAATTGTTCATGAAGAATGTTGTGAGACTTCATGAAATACCATGTAGAATTATTAGTAAAGAGATCCTTTGTTTACTAGTGAATTTTGGAAGAGCTTACATAATGAATTGGGTACCAAGCTAAAGATGAGTACAGCTTATTATCTGCAAACTGATGGGAAAATTGAAAGGGTTAACAAGATACTTGAAGATTTATTGAGAGCTTGTGTATTAGACTTTGAAGGATCATGAGAAGATCATTTTCACTTAGTCGAGTTTTCTTATAATAATAGTTATCAAACTAATATAGGAATGGTAGCTTTCGAAGCACTTTATGGAAGGTCATGCTAATCACCTGCATGTTGGTTGGAAACAGATGATCAACCAATACTTGGTCCAGAATGAGTGAAAGAAGCCATATAAAATATTGAGTTAATCCGAGCAAGGATGAAGGAAGCTCAATCAAAACAGAAAAGTTATGCGAATAAAAGGCATAAAGACAAGGAATTCTTGGTTGGAGATTTGTTTTCATAAAAGGATCATCGATGAAGGGTATTATAAGATTTGGGAAGTCAAAAAGATTGGCACCAAAATATGTTGGGTATTTCCTATTATTTAGAAGATCGAGAAACTCACATATCGAGTAGAGTTATTGAATACTTTGGTAGGAGTATAATTTTTTTCACGTATCTCAGTTGAGAAAGTACATGCATGAGCGAGAGACTACTATAGAGCCAACAGTTTTGGAAGATTTAGAAGTAGAGCCTGATATGACTATTGTTAGGCGACCTATTTGTATAGTTGATAGAGAGATATAAAGTGGTCAAGGAAAGAGTGTCGAGTTGGTAAAGGTCCAATGGAGTGACGATGAACGAAATCGTACTTAGAAGATAAAAGATAAGATTAAGGAGGTGTACCAGATCTATTTGATTGTATGATCTATATTATTGCATAGACATTTGACTAGTAGTTATACTAGAATAGTTGATATTATGTGCTTCTGGCACATATTTATATGAATGATGTGCTTGTTATTATTTACGTTATTGGAATTTCGAGGACAAAATTCTTTAAGGAGGGGAGCCTATAGCACCCTTAATTTTAATACACACTACTATGAATATTTAACTATGGGATAATTAAATAGGAAGTTGAGAAATGTAGGATTTTCCATATAAATTAATTAATTAATTCGGCCTTAAATAATATAGTGAAAATAGTATTTTAAAGAAAGAAATTATAGTAAACATAAGTGAAGAAGGGAAAATGAGGAAGAGGACATATTTAATCAATCTCTTCCCCTCTTCCTTGTTCATTCATTCTCATTCTTAAACTAATTTTAGAAATAAAACCGGACGCCACTTTTAGTTAAGGAGCGCCGATTTTTGGAAATTCCCAGGTTGGTCCTCTCGCCTGATAGTGATACCCTCTCAGAATTCCCATCGGCGGAGGAAATCCGTGCCAGTGCTTTTGCTCTGAGTAAGGATAGTGCTAGCGGTCCAGACGGTTTCAACGGTACCTTCTACCGCTGTTGCTGGCCTATTATTCAGGATGACTTTTGTCGTGCTGTTCAGTCCTTTTTCGTTGGTAGTTTCCTCCCCTCTAGCTGGACATCCACCAACCTTTTTCTCATCCCGAAGTGCGACCTGCCGCGCTCCTGTGGCGACTTTCGGCCCATCAGCCTTTGTAACTTTTCTAACAAGGTTATCTCCAAGATTTTAGCTACCCGTTTGGCCCCTTTCCTTGAGCGTATAATCTCATCATCCCAAGCGGGATTTGTTAAAGGGCGCTTAATTTCTGACAATGTGTTGTTGGCTCAGGAACTTATTTCCCAGTTAGACAGGAAAGTGCGGGGCTCTAATGTTGTTTTCAAACTCGACATGGCTAAGGCTTACGATCGTATGTCGTGGTTTTTCATCATTAAGGTCTTGAGAACTTTCGGTTTCCCGGAAACTTTCATTGACCTTGTTTGGAGGCTTATCTCCAACTGCTGGTTCTCTGTGCTCATTAACGGTTCGGCTAATGGGTATTTCAGGGCTGGGAGAGGTCTTCGCCAAGGAGACCCGCTATCACCTGCTCTTTTTGTGATCGCGGCTGAGGCCTTCATTCGAGGTCTACATTGCTTGACGATATACGGTCAGATCCAGCGTTTCGGGATTCCGAGGGGTTGTCCTCTCATATCGTCTCTGTCCTTTGCAGATGACATTGTTATCTTCTCGAACGGTAGTCGCTCATCTATTCGGAAGCTCCTTAGTTTCATTCATATTTACGAGAGATCTTCCGGTCAGCTCGTTAACTCTTCGAAAAGTTGTTTCGTCCGGGCGAAGGATTGCTCCCCTACTAGAGCCTCTTGGATTGAGACAATTTCTGGTTTCGTCGAGGCTTCCTCTTCCCTACCTGGGTATAGTTTTGTACCGCGGTAGGAAGCTTAATGCTTATTTTGATCCTTTAGCTGACAAGGTACGGGGTAAGGTCATTCGTTGGAATGCGGCTCTTCTCTCTCAGGCTGGCAGACTGGTTCTCATAAAGTCTGTGTTAGATTCAATGGGTACTCATGTCTTTGCGACTATGACCCCTACCGCCTCCTTTTTTAGGTCGTATCGCTCTTTGGCCTCTTCATTTTTCTGGGGCAACAAGGAAGGCGAACGCCGCCATCATTGGATTTCGTGGGACACGGTTTGTCGTCCCAAGAACGAGGGCGGATTGGGGTTGCGCAACCCCAAGGATATTTGCTCCGCCTTCGCTTGCAAACTGTGGTACAGATTCGGTGCTAACAATTCTTTATGGTCCTCTTTCCTTCACGCTAAATACCGAAGGCTTGCGGGCACAAATTATACGGGTTCTCCGTCCTATGCTAGCGAGACGTGGAAGCACATGCAGTCAGTGAAATCCTTATCTGACTCCCACGGCGGTCTTTTAGGATGGGACGGCGCCCCGTTTTCCATCCTCAGAGCTTGGACTTCGATTCGTATTCCTTCCCCCATTCGCCCGTTGTTTTCTTTCATCTAGGATTCTCGTTCTCCTCCAAAAGTTTCGACCCTCATGTGGCGTATACTCCATGATGGTCTTCCTTTAGACGAGAACATTCAGCGGATAGGCATCCCATTAGTTTCCCGTTGCATTTGCTGCGACATCAGGGATTCGGAATCCTTGAACCATTTATTCTTCAATGGTTCTACGGCCAGATCTTGCTGGAACTACTTCGGAAATTTGGTAGGTGTCCGTGGAATTTCCAGATCTGTTTACGATCTTCCTTCGACTTGGTGGTCTGGGAACTCCAAGAAATCTCTTCGTGCGATCATTCATCGATTAATTCCTTGTCTTCTTTGCTGGCACATTTGGTGTGCTAGGAACAAGGCAATCTTCGACAGTACTCCTATGGAGGCCGTGACCATTATTAGGCGAGTCAGGAATAATGTATTCCTAGCTTTTCGTGGTCGGCCGTTCAGGGGACGATTTAGTACCGGTATCCTTCCTCTTGTGGGTCTTCTTTCAATTACTTGTGCGATGAGGTCCGCAAGAACGGGAATCGGTTGAGTGTTCCTGTCAGGGCGTTGGTCTACATCCAACGTTCCTGACACTTCCCCCCCCCCTTTTTTTTAGATTTGATGTGGTCGCTAGTCTTTCAGGTCCAGGTTTTTGTGGGAATTTTGATTTCTCCTAGGATTGTTTCCATTGGTTGCACTTCAGCTCTCTGTTATTCTAGTCGGATGCTGGTACCCAGAGCTCATCTGGTATTGTTGTTTCGCTGGTTGGGTTTGTTGGAGGACAGCTTTTATGGTTCTCTATGGTTTGCGAGTGATGGCTTGCGGTTCTTTGTGGTTCTTGCACTCTTTGTCGGTGGGTGGTTTTCTTTGAGGTGGACTGGCCTACACCTTTGGGTGTAGCGGGATTGTTGGTTGAGCGGTTGCTTATTCAGTCCTTTTAGCTTTGTATTATGTTGCTACTGTTAGCATAGCTTTTTCTTCTATTTTCTGATACTTTGGTTTTCGGGTATATGGGTCGCATACTCTGAAAGTCTTGCTGTATTTTGTGAGCCGTTGGAGAAAGGCTTGTTTCTCCATTCTATTATAATATTTTGGTTTTAAAAAAAAAAAAAAAATATGTAAAGTGGATTTTTTTGGTCTGCCATGTCCACTTCTCCCCTATCAAATCCATCTGTATCCCCTCTTCTTACTTGCAACCCCATCCTCCCTCCTCTTCCACCCATCCTCTCTAATGTTCCTTCCTGTCTTATTGCTCCTCCTTTTCTACGACCTCTAGAAGAGCCACCTCCTGCATCGATCTCTTCTCCATCTTTCATTCCTCCTACTTTTGCTGGCTATGATATTACCAACATCTAAGAAGCAGTAACCTCTCAATCAGTATCTTCCTCCAAATGGTCCTCTTTGTTTAAAGCAAAACTAAGAAAAGCTAGATCCTTCATACCACATGATTTCTTTCTGAATTATATAGGCAAAGCTCGGCCTCCCCCTCATGTAGTTATAAAAAAAGGTATTAATTTATGGCAAGATTACTTAGTAGGTTTTTTTTCTAGGAGACAAAGTTAATTATATGGTGTTACATCATTTCTGAAACGATTCTGGAAATTAAAGGATCATATGACACAAAATATGATGGCTCGAATTTCTTTTTTAAATTTAACCATGAAGAGGATAGACTGAAAATTTTACATTTGGATCCAATATTTATCAAACGTCAGATGTTTGTTATAACGACTTGGAAACCATCTTTTGGTGCGGTGCAAGTTCAAGTTAAAAGTGTACCAATATGGGTGCACTTCTATAATATTCTGGAAATCACATCGATACTAATAGGAATAAACAGGTTAGGTTATCATATAGGAAGATTGATTTCTTTCAATAAGGCAACATAGAAGCAAGAACTGTTAGAATATGCTAAGTATTTAATAGATATCACATCAGATAAAGAGCTACCCGAATTTATAAGCGTTGGAGAGGGTGACTGTTATAGAGTGTACATTGAATACTCGTGGAAACCTCTCATTTTCATGCATTGTAAATCCTTTGGACATGCAACTGCATGTTGTGACATGCACGTACCACCAAATATATCTAATACTCCTGAAAAGCATGTTTCTGAACAAGGTCCTGAAATACAAAAAAAAAAAAGCAAGCAAGGCATTTCTACTGATAACTCTTATGTAAAATCCATCAATCCTGCAACTCATCCAAATCTAAAGACATACAGCTCAATATGGAAAAGTAAAAAATAATTCTTCAAGCAGCAAGGTTAATGAAGTGTCGGATGAGAAAATTAGTGAAAATGGAAATGCAAATACTTAAAATGATCTTATGTAGCAAGGTAACAAAAAAGACTTGACAGAACCTAAAAATAACATTATACTTCCTCCAAATCAGATTGAAATAACTCCTAACCCTTTTGCTTCTTTAGATGGTCTCGAGGATGGTAAAATCCAGCCGCGATCAATTCAAATCAATATCCTTCCACTGAAACTCCCACTGAAGTCATAGAAAACTCCATATCTCCTTTCAAATCTAACTCTAACTAATATTTTTCTACTGAACATCCTCTCTCTGATTCCATTTTTGAACCCGATCAACTTTTCTTTGATTCTAATTCTTACCTATCCAGCTTCACTTCACATAACAAAGACAATATCTCCATTCCTGAACAGTTGCAGCCTCAACCAATCCCTTTAATATCAGTAATGTGCATGTCTCTGACGTGCACAACACTTCTATCATCAACCCCACAAGTCCATATTAAAATCTTAAACCTCCTGACTCAATAACCATTTCTCCTCATGACAAAGCGTCCTCTATTCCTTTTATTCCCTCTCTTAATACCATTGACAATAATCAGAAAGAAAGTGTAGTTTATGATACCACCGAAGAAGAATCTAATTTCAATGTCAAGGAAAATAAGGAAGGTAACACCGATGGCATGAATAATGAAGAGGAATTTTATAATGAGCAAATCTTCCTCAATCCTCAAAGGATAACAAAACATCTAACAATTCAAGTAAAAGGGTTACCAGGCAGTCTGCCTCCAAATCTATAAATTCATCATGTTAGATAGTATTGGCTTTTGGAATGTTTGAGGAGCCCATGATATCTCTAATTCTTCATGAAATAAAGCATTTGATCTTCATTGATCATCTTCAGTTTCTTGGCTTATGCGAAACTAAACTCAATGACGAACTTACAGCTCAAATTGCTGACCAAATTGCACCTTCATGGACTCACATTCTGGCGCAGCGGATTAATCAAAACAATGTAGATCGTTGAATGTAGCAGTCGATGGATTGATGAATGCTGAATTGCCCGAATTCGTTGATCCGAAGATACCAAACTCTAGCTATCTCGAACTCGTTGATCGCGCACGATACCGGGTTCAAAGATCTTCAATTCTTCAAGCGTTGATCAAGCGCACTTGATTCCGCGAATCGGCTTCTACAATCGTTGAATCGAGCGCACTCGATTAACCGAAAGAGGAGATAGGAGATTACACTCAACTACCAATTTGGAATGAAAGCACAAAGCAATCAAAAGAGAATTTTATTCAATTTTCAACAACCCTTACAAATGACTCACACGGCCTATTTATAGGCGTTACAATTTTCAACAGAAATTTCAAAAAAATTACAAGTACTTAGGTCGAAAACGACCTACGACCTAACATGACGCGACCTAAGAACAGACACGGCTTAGTATAGGTCGCAGCGACCTAACATATTACAATGCAACCAACATACAAGAAAACATACGACTTAAGAAACATAGCTTTCGACTTAACAAATTACAACAACCCTTAGGTCGTGAACGACCTACGACTTAAACAACACACGACCTATCTTCAATACATCCGCTTCCTTTGGCGACTTAAGAATCAACGGCAGAGATCAATGCGGCATAGGAATCAACGACATCCTGGGCTTTGCGACCTAAAAAGGTAAGCGGTTCCAGACTTTCTTCGCGACTTAAGACTTTGCGACCTAAGCCTTCGCGACCTAAGTCCTTGCGACCTAAGCCTTTGCGATCTAAGTCCTTGCGACTTAACTCCTGCTTCATTAGGTCGTCCACGACCTAATACTTCACCAATTTGCTCTGTTTTCTTATTTCGTAACTCGGTAGGTCGTATACATGTTAACCCGGTAAGTCGTTCCAGCATCTCGTTAACTCGCGCCTTCCTACTAAGTCGTTGCCGATCTTCACTAAGTCGTTGGGACGACTTAAAGCTTTTGTTAGGTCGGTTGCGACCTAGAACTTCATTTTTCCACCATTTCTCACTAAATCTTAACTCGGTGGCTTCCTTCTTAAGTCGTACCCGACTTACCAGCATCATAGGTCGCACACGACCTATGCCTTCAACTTTCTGGGCTGCATCACATTCCCCAGGTTGAGAGAAATTCGACCTCGAATTTATAAATTCATCTCCATCAAATCGTTCATTTCCGTGATATGGTACGAGATGTTTAACATTGAACACGTCAGATGTATACACATCATCTGGCAGCTTCAGTTTATAAGCATTTTCATTGATTCGTTTCACAACTTCCACCGGACCAATTTTTCGTGCTTTCAATTTATTGTACGCGCCTACTGGAAAACGATCTTTCGTTAATACTGCATAAACCAGATCACCTTCATGAAATTCAACATTCCTTCGTTTCAAATCTGCAGATTGTTTATACTTCTCATTTGCTTTCTCTAATCGTTCTTGAACGATTTTATAACATTCCGTCAGCCCCTCAACAAAATCAGCAGCTTTCTTAACTGTCTTCTTTGATTGTGGCACCACCGTCAAATCCAACGGTCCCTTCGGTAAGCTCGAATAAACAATCTGGAATGGACTGAACCCAGTACTTCGATTCACAGCATGATTATGGGCAAATTCTGCCTGGCATAACTTCACATCCCAACTCTTCAAATTATCTTGAACAAGACACCTCAACAAGTTTCCCAACGATCTGTTTACAACCTCGGTCTGTCCATCCGTTTGCGGGTGATATGCACTACTAAATTTCAGCTTCGTTCCCACCATTTTCCACAGACTCAACCAAAAGTGACTCAGAAATCGAGTATCTCTATCCGACACAATAGATTCTGGCAACCCATGAAGTCGATAGATCTCCTTGAAAAACAGTTGAGCAATATGAACAGCATCCGCCGTCTTCTTACAAGCAATAAAATGTGCCATTTTCGAGAATCGATCAACCACCACATAAATGGAATCGTTACCACGCTGTGTCCTCGGTAATCCCAACACGAAGTCCATACTCACATCAACCCATGGTTTATTTGGTACAGGTAATGGCATATATAAACCAGCATTCGTTGCAGTTCCTTTCGAAACCTGACAAATATGACAACGCTCCACAAACCTTTCCACCTCTTTCCTCATTGATGGCCAAAAGTAGGATTGTGAAATCAACTGTAAGGTACGGTCTCTCCCAACATGTCCCTCTTCGTGTAACTCCTTGATAATCTTCATTCTCAGACTACCCTCTGGTATGCACAATCGATTTCCTTTGAACAGAAAACCATCTACCATCACGAAATCATCCGTCTCTCCCTCCTTGACTTTATCAACAAATTTTGCAAAGTAAGGATCATCAGTGAATAATTCTGGCAATATTTCAAACCCCGTCACTTCAACCTTTAGCGTAGTCGACAAATGACTCCTCCTACTCAAAGCATCAGCCACACGATTTGTCACCCCTGACTTGTGTTTCACAACAAAAGTAAACTGTTGCAGATATGCAATCCACGATGCATGTCTCGCTGAAATCTTGTCTTGCCCTTGCAAATGCTTCAATGCTTCATGATCAGTGTAAAGAACAAACTCCTTCTGAAATAGATAGTGTCTCCAGTGTTTGATAGATTGTACAACAGCATAAAACTCCACATCATATGTACTGTATCGCATCTTCGCTCCTGACAACTTCTCACTGAAATATGCAATAGGACGCCCTTTCTGACTCAACACCCCTCCAATCCCAACCTTGGATGCATCAGTATGTAGTTCAAACACTAACTGAAATTCAGGTAGCACTAGAATTGGTGCAGAGGTCAAAAGATCTTTGATTCGTTCAAAAGCAACCCCGGCTTTCTCCGTCCATGCAAACTGTTTACCTTTCATGCAATCTGTAACAGGCGCCATCACACTACTAAAGTGTGGAATAAACCTTCGATAAAATGAAGCCAACCCATGAAAACTACGAACTTCCGTTATCGTCTTGGGCTGCGGCCAATTTCTGATCGCCTCAACTTTACTTTGGTCAACCTGAATTCTTTTCTCTGAAACAACATACCCCAGAAATAAAACACTATGCGTCATGAACACGCATTTCTTCGTTGCAGCATAGAATTGTTCTTGTCGCAATACCATCAGCACTTCTCTTAGATGAGTCAAATGTTCCTCTGGACTCCCACTGTAAATAAGAATATCATCGAAATACACCACCACAAATTTCCCAATGAACGGTCGAAAAATCTGATTCATTACCCTCATGAAAGTACTTGGTGCATTGGATAAACCAAATGGCATGACCAACCGTTCGTATAGACCCTCCCTGGTTTTGAAAGCAGTCTTCCACTCATCTCCTGGTCTGATACGAATTTGATGATATCCGCTCTTCAAATCAATCTTCGAAAATATAGTAGCTCCGCTTATTTGATCTAACAAGTCATCCAACCTTGGCATTGGAAATCTATATCTCACGGTAATCTTATTCAATGCTCGACTATCAGTGCACATCATCCACGTCCCATCCTTCTTGGGTACCAATAAAGCTGGTACAGCACAAGGACTCAGACTCTCCTGCACACGTCCCTGCTCAAGCAATTCCTCTACTTGCCTCCGCAACTCTTCATGTTCCTTCGGGCTCATTCGATAATGTGGTCTGTGTGGCAACACAGCACCTGGAACAAGATCTATCTGATGTTGTATGTCTCTCAATGGTGGCAACTCCGTTGGTAATTCCTCTGGAAATACATCGTCAAATTCTTTCAAAACTGGTTTAACTTCTTCTGGAATTTCAACTTCTTCACTGCTCTCACGCCCAATCAACAGAAACACTTCAGGTTCCTCCTCTACTTCCTTCACAAACTCTTTCAACGATAACAAAGTTTTAAGCTCTTCAATCTCTTCTGACTTACTTTCTCCTTGTGGTCTCTTCTTTGGAACTAGGATAATCTTTGTGCCTTCAAACATAAAACTGTAACTATTGGTCCGACCGTCATGTTGTACTGCTCGATCATACTGCCATGGTCTTCCCAATAATAAATGACAAACATCCATCTCTACGACATCACACCAGATTTCGTCTTTGTATTTCTTCCCAATAGAGAATGGAACACGAACTCGTCTATCCACTTTCACTTCTCCTCCTTTTCTCAACCATGCTAACTTGTATGGTTTCGGATGTTTCTCTGTCTTCAATTTCAACTTTGTCACAGCTTCGGTTGAAATAATATTATCACAGCTTCCTGCGTCGATCACAAACTTACACACCTTCCCCAGAATAGTACATGTTGACTGAAAGATATTACTCCTCAACCAACTAGCTTCCTCCTGCTTCGGTGTTAAACACGATCTCCTCAGCATTAGGTTACAACCTTCATCTCCTAACGCAATATCCTGCTCATCCTCCTCAACTGGATTAGAACAATCTTCATCAACATCCTCTTCGTCAACTTCTGCAATCATGGTTCTCTTCTTTGGCTTTGGACACTCACTGCTTTTATGACCCAATTCTTGACAATTGTAACATTTGAAACCATTGTTAACCTTTGCCTTCTCAACCTCCTTCAACACTGGTCTACTGATAGGTTTGGAAACATTAGAACTTCCTCCAACATTCTTTGCTTGATTGCTAGAATTAGTAAACACACCACTTCCTCGTCTCCCTTGTTTTTCCCAAGCCAATGCTTTCTGATGTGCTTCTGCCACAGATCTTGGATCGAACATATTAACCATATCCTGAATCTGCATTCTCAATCCCCCAATGAATCTAGATGTCAACTGCTCTTCCTTTTCCATAATATCGTTCCTTGCAATAAGTTGATAGAATTCATCAGCATAGTCATTAACTATCTTTGTGCCCTGCCTCAAGTTTTGCAAACGTTGATACATCAAAGATTGATAATTGTAAGGTAAGAACGTTGCTTTCATCAATTTCTTCATCTTCTCCCAAGATTCAACTTTTGACTTCCCCATACGTTCACGTGTAAGCTTGGTTTGCTGCCACCATGCCAAAGCTCTACCCCTCAGCCTCGTAGCAACCAACTTCACTCTACGATGTTCTGGCACTTCTTTGAAATCAAAAATTTCTTCAACGTTAGCTACCCAATCTAGAAACTCCTCCGCTTGCATACCACCTTTGAATTCAGGAATTTCTGTCTTCATCCCCGATTCCCACTTGTGATCATACCCAGAATAGTTTCTTCCTTGACCTCTTCCTTGAATACTACCACCATCTTACTCTTCTTCAAAATCAGATGCATAACGATGTCGATTCTGACCACCAACATCTCTACTACCATTACGCCTTCCATCTTCATCCCTTCTATCGACATTCCTCCGTTCACGATCATTCACGTTCCTCCCACGCCCTTGGTCATTTTCAATACTTCGGTCTCGATTGGATTGTGGTGAGACTCTACTACCTCCATGATTAGATTCAGGTGAAACCCTTCTCCGATTTTGATTCATTTCCGTCATAAGCCTCTCTAACCGGCCAATTCCTTCATTAAGCTTCTCACTAAAATTCTCATTGATTCTTTGCTCCATCTCATCAGCCTCTTCTCTTCGATATAAAGCTTCTACGTTTTGGTGGCGATTAGCTCTTCTTGGCGGCATAATTGAACACTTCACAAATTCTTCAACACTTCAAATTCAAACACTTTCCGGATTTTGATCCGAAATGAAACGGATCGAAATCTTCCACTTTGTTGCAAATCTCGATGAACACGATGAGCACGACTTCTTCAAATCACAAATCCAAACTTCAAACTTCAAACTTCAAAAGTATGCACAACCCACTTCTTCAAACTCTCGGCCGTGAGGATTAACTTCAAATCTTCAAATGAATAGGCTCCAAGTCTCGATCTAACTATGATTGGTTAGAACAAGCTCTGATACCAAAACTGGCGCAGCGGATTAATCAAAACAATGTAGATCGTTGAATGTAGCAGTCGATGGATTGATGAATGCTGAATTGCCCGAATTCGTTGATCCGAAGATACCGAACTCTAGCTATCTCGAACTCGTTGATCGCGCACGATACCGGGTTCAAAGATCTTCAATTCTTCAAGCGTTGATCAAGCGCACTTGATTCCGCAAATCGGCTTCTACAATCGTTGAATCGAGCGCACTCGATTAACCGAAAGAGGAGATAGGAGATTACACTCAACTACCAATTTGGAATGAAAGCACAAAGCAATCAAAAGAGAATTTTATTCAATTTTCAACAACCCTTACAAATGACTCACACGGCCTATTTATAGGCGTTACAATTTTCAACAGAAATTTCAAAAAAATTATAAGTACTTAGGTCGAAAACGACCTACGACCTAACATGACGCGACCTAAGAACAGACACGGCTTAGTATAGGTCGCAGCGACCTAACATATTACAATGCAACCAACATACAAGAAAACATACGACTTAAGAAACATAGCTTTCGACTTAACAAATTACAACAACCCTTAGGTCGTGAACGACCTACGACTTAAACAACACACGACCTATCTTCAATACATCCGCTTCCTTTGGCGACTTAAGAATCAACGGCAGAGATCAATGCGGCATAGGAATCAACGACATCCTGGGCTTTGCGACCTAAAAAGGTAAGCGGTTCCAGACTTTCTTCGCGACTTAAGACTTTGCGACCTAAGCCTTCGCGACCTAAGTCCTTGCGACCTAAGCCTTTGCGACCTAAGTCCTTGCGACTTAACTCCTGCTTCATTAGGTCGTCCACGACCTAATACTTCACCAATTTGCTCTGTTTTCTTATTTCGTAACTCGGTAGGTCGTATACATGTTAACCCGGTAAGTCGTTCCAGCATCTCGTTAACTCGCGCCTTCCCACTAAGTCATTGCCGATCTTCACTAAGTCGTTGGGACGACTTAAAGCTTTTGTTAGGTCGGTTGCGACCTAGAACTTCATTTTTCCACCATTTCTCACTAAATCTTAACTCGGTGGCTTCCTTCTTAAGTCGTACCCGACTTACCAGCATCATAGGTCGCACACGACCTATGCCTTCAACTTTCTGGGCTGCATCACATTCACAATCTTGATCAAGCTGCTTGTGGTAGATTATTTGTTCTATGGAATCCTCAATTCTATCACACCATAAACTATACTTTTTATAGATAATACATACACTGTCTTATCACTCATCTATCCTTTAATCTAACCTTCAACTTAACCTTTATTTATGCTGACAATAACAAATTTGCTCGTCAAGGCCTCCTTGATACATTACCTTCCCTCCAATCTTCCTCTCTGCCTTGGATTTGTTTAGGGGACTTCAAATGTATGCAAAAAAATTCTAAGAAATTAGGTGTTAATTCTCTATCACACTCTGATATCTCTCCCTTAATAATGCAATAATTCAATATAATCTTCATCAAATCCCAAAATCTGGTTCTTTTTACCCTTGGAACAACTGGAGTAGCTCAGGCAACAGAATTTTCTGCAAACTTGACATATCATATTTCAATTTTTCGACTTATCTACATGGCCTAATCTTATTTCCCATTTTATTGCCCCTATCCTATATGATCATAGCTCAATCATTTTATTCTGGGGCATGGAAAAAAAAGTTCCCTCTAGTTTTAGTTTCTTTAATTCATGGACTAAAGACTCTGAATTTCTCTCTCTTGTGGAATAGATTTGGGGTATCCCTATATATGGCAATCCTTTGTTTATATTGCAAAGGAAATTAAAGAAAACAAACATGAAGCTGAGGGTTTGATCTCAAGGCAAATACAGAAAAGGTATTTTCCTCTCAAATAAAATCAGAGAAGAATTGCTAGCTTTGCAATTTCTTTTAAAGCCAATCCTAATGACATGGCAATCTCAGAAAAAGAGCACAACCTATCTGCTAATACTATAAGATCAGAACCTGAGATGCTTAAGCAAAAAATAAAATTTCTATGGTCTGTGGAAGGTGATAGAAATATTTCTTTCTTTCATAACTCTCTTAAGCTTAAAAAATCTGATATCATTGTTCATTCATCAAATGATCTCTTTGGCAATCGGTACAATACTAAAGATGACATTAAAGATGCCTTATTCACACATTTTACTCTACTATTATCTGATCCTTCAAATGACCAACTTGATCTATCTCCCCTCAATCTAATCACTCTTCCTGCTTTATCAGACTCACAATATTGCAACTTGATAACCCAAATCTCTAATAAATAAATTGAAAAGGCCATATTTGACATGAAATCTTCTAGCTCAGCAAGCCCTGATGGATTCACTGCTCATTTTTTCAATTAGCTTGGCAGATTATTCATAAGGACTTTATACCAAAGCAATCCATCATTTTTTCAAGACCAATGCCATGTTAAGTGGCATAAATTGTACAAGACTGGCTCTAATTCCTAAAACTGAGATGCCTTAAGACGTCTCTCATTTTAGATCAATTGCATGTTGTAATGTTACATATAAGTGTATTTCTAAAATAATCTCTAGTAGAATGAAGGATTGCCTCAATGATATAATTTCAACTAACCAATCTGGTTTCTTCCCTGGAAGAAACATTATAGATTATATCCTTCTCTCTCAAGAGCTTATGAAAGGTTATAGTATGAAAAATATCTCACCAAGATGTGTCTTAAGCTTGGTATTTAGAAAGTATATAACAATGTAAACTAATCTGCTTATTTCTATAATGTCTAAGATGAATATCCCCTTGCCTTTTCTTGCATGGATACACACTTGTATTTCAACTATTTAAACTGTCTCTTTCTTTTAATAATTAAAGCTCTGGGTACTTTTCTTCTAGTAGGGGAATTAGACAAGGAGATCCTATGTCCTCATATCTCTTCATCACAGTTATGGAACTTTTTACTAGTATTCTCAAGTAGAAGAAATGAGATAAGTACGCGGCTCAAGGATACGAAAATAAGATATAACCCGATCTCACTAGCAAAGAGGGTTAAAAGGCAGTCTCCCATGTTGGAATATAAACTTGATTTATTGAATTACATTTTCTTTGTAATCAAGTAAAAGCGTTTCTAGAATTACGTTTCCTTTGTAATCAAGTAAAGACGTTTCTAGAATTACGTTTCCTTTGTAATCAAGTAAAGGCGTTTCTAGAATTACGTTTTCTTTGTAATCAAGTAAAAGTAATTCTAGAATGATCTATTAGGGACTATAAATAGAGGAGCTCTCCCCTCACTTGTAATGCAGCAATTAAGCAATCAAGTAAAGAAAAAATAATAATAAAGTATTATTTGTGAGAACAAGTTTCTTCTCTTTGTGTGTGAGTTGTGTGGATTAGTGAGAACAAGTTTCTTCTCTCTAGTCTCCAACCTTTCCTTTTTTTAATATACATATTCCAACAAAGTGGTATCGGAGCAAGGTTTAGGGATGACTTTCAACAATATATTGCAACCTCAACTTCCTCGTTTGACGGGAAAGAATTACAATCAATGGAGCATTCAAATGAAGGTCCTGTATGGCTCTCAAGATCTTTGGGAGATTGTTGAAAATGGATATGAAGAACCGGAGAATCAAGCAACACTTTCAACACAACAATTGAATACTTTGAAAGAGATTCGAAAGAAGGACAAGAAGGCTCTTTATTTTATCTATCAAGCGGTGGATGAAGCAATTTTTGAAAGAATCTCTTCGGCATCAACATCAAAGGAGGCATGGGACATCCTCAACAAGGCGTACAAAGGTGAAGAAAAGGTAAAGATGGTAAGACTTCAAGCTCTAAGAGTTGAGTTTGATTTACTCAAAATGAAAGAAAGTGAATCGGTGGAGGAATTTTATAATAGAACTATTTCTATTGCTAATCAACTTCGAGTCAATGGTGAAGAAATTTCGGATAAAAGAATTATTGAAAAAATTCTTCGAAGTATGACAAGGAAATTTGAGCATGTTATTGTTGCTATTGAAGAATCAAAAGATTTAAATACTTTCTCTCTTGAAGAATTGTTGGGCTCACTACAATCTCATGAGCTTCGCATCAAACAATTTGATTCCTCTCCTTCCAAGCAAGCTTTTCAAATTCGAGACACCAACCGTGGTGGTTTTAGAGGAAGAGGTAGAAGATCAGCCCGTGGTAGAGGACAAGGAAGAGGCCAAATTCAAAGCGAAAATTCAAGCTCATCTCAAGGAGGAAGAGGAAGAGGTCGTGGAGGATACAGTGGAAGAGGAAGAGGTAACTCTTATAATATTCAATGTCATTATTGTCATAAATATGGGCATATGAAAAAAGATTATTTTAAAAGAATTAATGATGAAAATGATAATTCTAATTTTCTACATGAGAATTTGGAGACACAAGATGAAAGTATGCTTCTTGCTTGTAATGTTCAAGAAGCTTCTTTTGATGATATATGGTATATTGATAGTGGTTGTAGTAACCACATGACCGGAAATAAAAGTTATTTTGTGAATTTTGATGAAAGTGTCCAACGAGAAGTCAAGACAGGTGATAACAAAAGGCTCATTGTCAAAGGTAGTGGTGATATTCCGATACGGACAAAGCAAAGTACAAATTATATTTCTAATGTTTATTATGTTCTCGATCTTAAACACAATCTTTTGAGTGTTGGGCAACTTTTAAAGAAGGGACATAATGTGAATTTCAAAAATAATTTATGTGAGATCAAAGACAAAACTGGTGTTCTTATTGCAAAAGTGAAGATGACACCAACAAAAATGTTTCCGTTGCAAATTAAAAATGAAGCATTTTCATGTTTTGCTAATATTGTTAATGACAAGTCATGGCTTTGGCATCTTCGTTATAATCACTTGAGTTTTAGCACTCTATCCAAGATTTGCAAAGATCATATGGTGAGAGGCATTCCAAATATTAGCAATCAAGATCAAGTATGTGAAAGTTGTGTTTTTGGCAAGCACCATCGAGATCCATTTCCAAAAGAAAAGGCATGGCGAGCAAAGAATCCTTTGGAGCTAGTGCATTCGGATTTATGTGGACCTATGCACACAAACTCTCTTGGAGGTAATCGGTATTTTCTCACTTTTATTGATGACTATAGTCGCAAGATGTGGATTTACTTTCTCAAAGAAAAATCTCAAGTATTTGAAGTGTTCAAGAATTTTAAAGCACTTGTGGAGAAGCAAAGTGGTTTTTCTATAAAGACACTCCGATCCGATCGTGGTGGAGAATATATGGCGGAAGAATTCGGAAATTTCTTAAAGGATCATGACATTCATCATCAACTAACGGTCCGCTCAACCCCTCAACAAAATGGGGTGGCCGAAAGAAAGAACCGTATCATCATGGAACTTGTTCGAAGTATGTTGAAGACAAAAGGATTGCCTAAAACATTTTGGGCCGAAGCTGTAGCATGTGCATGCTATGTTCTCAACCGTGCGGCAACTAAAAGTGTTCAAGGAAAGACTCCACAAGAAGCATGGAGTGGTCACAAGCCATGTGTCTCCCACTTTCGAATTTTTGGAAGCATTTGTTACTCTCATGTGCCGGATGAAAAGAGAGGAAAACTTGATGACAAATCTGAAAAGTGCATCTTTGTTGGCTATAGTGAAAGATCCAAGGCATATAAATTATATAACCCCATCACAAAGAAGACTATTATTAGTCGTGATGTAATTTTCAATGAGGAAGAAGCATGGGAATGGAAAAATGAGAAAAAGAGTACAAGTATCTTGCTTGATAATGATGCATTTGAGCCAATTGAAGAAGAAGGATCGACTCCACCCACTCCACCATCTAATTCTCCTCCAACCTCATCATCTTCAAGTTCAGAATCAACACCTAGAAGGACAAGACCTCTTGCGGAGATTTATGGAGAAACAAGAAGAATTTTAGAAGATGAATTTGTTGATTTTGCGTTATATGCAACTGCGGATCCGGTTGATTTTGAAGAAGCCGCCAAGGAAGAAAAATGGAGACAAGCCATGGATCAAGAAATTGATGCAATTGAAAGGAACCAAACATGGGAGTTGGTTGAAGTACCTGAAGGGAAGAAACCCATTGGAGTCAAATGGGTTTACAAGACAAAGTTGAATGCACAAGGTGAAGTTGAAAAACATAAGGCACGATTAGTTGTGAAAGGCTACAAGCAAAAGTATGGTGTTGATTACAAAGAAGTTTTTGCTCCCGTGGCATGTCTTGAAACAATTCGTTTGATAATTTCATTGGCCGCTCAAAATAAGTGGTAAGTTTATCAAATGGATGTTAAATCTGCTTTCTTGAATGGAGTACTACAAGAAGAGGTGTACATTGATCAACCTTCCGGCTATGTGATAAATGATGAAGAGCATAAAGTCTATCGGTTGAAGAAGGCATTGTATGGCCTTAAGCAAGCCCCCTGTGCATGGTATAGTCGCATAGATGACTATTTTGTGAAGATAGGATTCAAGAGGTGTCCATTTGAGCATACTCTTTACATCAAGGAGAACAAAGGTAACATTCTCATTATTGGTTTATATGTGGATGATTTGATTTTTACGGGAAATAATCTTGATAATATTGAAGAATTTAAGAGAAGTATGATGCAAGAATTTGAGATGACCGACTTGGGTCTACTTCATTACTTTCTTGGTATTGAAGTAAAGCAAGATAATGATGGTATATTTATCTCTCAAGAAAAGTATGCAAAAGATTTGATGAAGAAGTTTAGAATGGAAGAGGCAAAGCCAATTAGCACTCCAGTTGAAGTTGGCTTGAAACTAAGTAAGGATGACAACTCTAAATATGTTGATCTAACATTGTTTAGAAGTCTTGTTGGGAGTTTGATGTATTTGACAGCCACTCGGCCGGACATTACATATGGTGTGAGCTTGATTAGTAGGTTCATGGAGCAACCAAAGAAGACACATTGGGATGCCGGAAAAAGAATTTTGAGATATGTGCGTGGAACACTTGGGGATGGAATTTATTATCAAAAGATAAATGATCCTAAGGTGCTTGGATATTGTGATAGTAATTGGACTGGAAGTGTTGATGATAGTAAAAGTACTTCGGGAAATGTTTTCTATTTTGGATCAAGTGCAATCACGTGGATGTCAAAGAAACAACAAGTTGTGGCTCTCTCAACCGCCGAGGCAGAATATATTTCACTATCTTTAGCTAGTTGTCAAGCTTTATGGATTAAATGGGTGCTAGAAGAACTTAAGCATACTCCAAAAGAAAGTCCACTTATATATTGCGATAGCAATTCTGCTATAGCACTCACCGAAAATTCAGTTTTTCATGGGAGGAGCAAGCATATAAGAATTAAGTATCATTTCATTCGAGACTTGGTTGGAAAAGGAGAAGTAGTTGTCAAGCATTGCAAGACGCAAGATCAAATTGCCGATATTTTAACGAAGCCTTTAAAGTTGGAGATTTTCAAGGAGTTAAAGAAAAAACTTGGTATGCGTAATATGTTTAGCTCAAAGGGAGGCAAATCAAGTTTAAAGGAGGGTGTTGGAATATAAACTTGATTTATTGAATTACATTTTCTTTGTAATCAAGTAAAAGCGTTTCTAGAATTACGTTTCCTTTGTAATCAAGTAAAGGCATTTCTAGAATTACGTTTCCTTTGTAATCAAGTAAAGGGGTTTCTAGAATTACGTTTTCTTTGTAATCAAGTAAAAGTAATTCTAGAATGATCTATTAGGGACTATAAATAGAGGAGCTCTCCCCTCACTTGTAATGCGGCAATTAAGCAATCAAGTAATCAAGTAAAGAAAAAATAATAATAAAGTATTATTTGTGAGAACAAGTTTCTTCTCTTTGTGTGTGAGTTGTGTGGATTAGTGAGAACAAGTTTCTTCTCTCTAGTCTCCAACCTTTCCTTTTTTTAATATACATATTCCAACATCCAGCCCATCTAGGCCCAAAGTCAATTTCTCAAAATTTTATACAACTGTGCAGTTTTGCACTTTATAAATACGAAACAGTGTAACAATGCAATGTATCAATTTTCATTCTTCTTCAATGAAAGTATCAAATTCCTTTATGGTATCAGAGCTGAAAAAACTATCAAGAAACAGTTTAGAACTCAATGCAGTGTTGGATTCATTACTCATGATGGAAACAAACACCAAGAACACAGAAACGAAGAATTTGAGTAAACAGAGATGAAAAAACTGTCAAAGTCTACAATCCAAAAACATCCATACCTGACTTACCGGTTTACACTGAGATTGAACATCATATAAGGGCAAAGAAGGCTACTAAGAATCAGAATATACAATCTAGAGAATCTATTCAGAAAGACTCAGATTGGACAGACAACCTCAGTCATGCCAGTCCTTCACCTGCAGAGCCAACAGAAAATAGAGAACAAGGTCAGGTAGATAGTCATGAAGATGATTCTCAAAGATCAACATATGACATTGACACAGAGGACTTACCTCATAATGATGCTCAAATAAGACCTTGCCATCCTATGGTTACAAGAGCCAAGAGTGGCATCTTCAAACCAAAAACTTACACAGCAAGCTTAAGCACTCATGAACCAGTTACATATGATCAAGCTGTCAAAGACAAAATTGGAGAAATGCCATGAGTGAAGAATACAGTGCCCTTATTAAGAACAGAACATGGGATCTTGTATATCCATCAGACAATTAAAATATTATGGGATGCAAGTGGACATACAAGATTAAGAAAAATTCAGATGGGACCATCAACAAATACAAAGCAAGACTAGTTGCAAAGGGTTACACACATCAATATGGGTTTGACTTCAATGAAACATTTTCCTCAGTGGTCAAACCATCCACAATCAGACTTATTCATACTATTGCACTACACAAGAAATGGAACATAAGGCAATTGGATGTCAATAATGCATTCCTCAATGGTGTTTTACAAGAGGATATTTATATGGAACAACCACATGGTTTCAGCAAAAATGAAAATTATGTGTGCAAATTGTAAGGCTATTTATGGCCTTAAGCAAGCTCCAAGAGTCTGGTTTGATAGACTGCAATCAACATTAACAGATCAAGGATATCAGTCTACCAAATCAGAAAACTCACTTTTCATCAAAATCAATGATGTATCAACTGTCTATATACTAATATATGTTGATGATTTAATTATTACAGATAACAACAGTCATCTCTTATTTAAACAAGCAATTCTCTATGAAAGACCTTGGAGACATCAGCTACTTCTTAGGCATAGAAGTCAAGAGGAAAGCAAATTCTGAAATAATCTTATGCCAAAGAAAATATATTCAAGAGCTTCTAGACAAAACAAAAATGAGCGATGCAAAGCCACAACCAACTCCCATGATAAGTAGTCAACATTACTCTAAAAACAGGGGAGAAGCCATACTTAATATTAAACAATATAGAAGTGTTGTAGGGGCATTACAGTATGCAACTATAACACGACCTGACATTGCTTATAGTGTTAACAAAGTCTCTCAATTTTTACAGAATCCACTTGACGAGCATTGGAGAGCTGTACAGAGGATTCTCAGATATTTTAAGGGAATGAATTATGGCTTATCATTCAAAACATGCAGCAACTTAAACATAATAGGATATGCAGATGCAGATTGGGCTTCAGACCCAGATGATAGAAAATCAGTAACTGGCTACTGTATATATATTGGAAATAATCTTATCTCATGGTGTTCAGAGAAATAAGAAACTATATCAAGATCTAGTACGGAAGCCGAATATAGAAGTATAGCAAGTGCTACTGCAGAAATCATTTGGCTACAATCTATACTGGGTGAACTAAAGCAAAAATTAGAATACCAGTTCTATGGTGTGACAACTAAAGCACAGTCTATATGTCTGCTAATCCAATACTTCATTCTAGAACCAAACACATAGAGATAGAGTTATACTTCGTTCGAGAACATGTTCAGAAAGGAAAGCTAAAAATAAGTCACATACCTGCTACTTACCAACGTGCAGACATTCTCACTAAGGCTCTATCAGCAAGGAATTTCAACAAGTTTCGATCTGACCTAAAAGTCGAAGATGATGAGAAGCAAGCTTCTATTACTACTTCAGATATGAGCAGCAGCTTAAAGCATCATGAAAGCACAAGCTTAACTCGAGAACTCTCTCTGGTTTCCACTTGCCGAAGCTAGGAATTATCAAAAGACACCAGATCTCAACCTCTGGAATCATCAAAGAGAAGTAATAAAGACTTAAAGCCTTAAGGAGGATGTCCCATGTCAAGATCTGATGTAATCGAGACAGTTTTTTGAAAGCGATTTTAGGAATTTTTCGTCATCTAATCGCAAACCCTAACCCTAGGGTTATGTTTGAGGGGGGAAAATGAGATAAATATGTGGCTCAAGGATACGAAAATCAGATATAACCAGATCTCACAAGCAAAGTGGGTTAAACGACATTCTCCAGCCCATCTAGGCCCAAAGTCAATTTCTCAAAATTTTGTACAGCTGTGCAGTTTTGCACTTTATAAATACGAAACGGTGTAACAATGCAATGTATCAATTTTCATTCTTCTTCAATAAAAGTATCAAATTCCTTTAAGAAGTTTAATAATCGATTGATTGAGTATCATCCTAAATGTAAATATCATGAAATTTCTTCTCTTATGTTTGTAGATGACTTACTAATTTTTTCTAAGCCTTATGACAATTCCATTTCCAACATCCTTAGTTCCGTGGATAAATTTAAAGGATTAACTAGTCTCCACATTAATAGGCAGAAGTCTCATATTGGTGTTGCGGGCCTGAACTTGAATGCTACTAATAATATTCTAAATATATCTAGGCTTCAACTTCTAGACCCTAAAGAAGTTTATTTAGGAGCCCCTATTTGCTCTTGTAAAGTCTTAATGGCTCAATTCCTCTCTCTTTTTGAAAGAATAATTACTAAGCTCGATTTAATGCCAAATAGAAAGCTATCTCAGACAGCCATGATAATAATCATCAAAAGTGCGGCTTTTCCTATGTGTACTTATCTTTTTAGAACTTTTTTGGTTCCACAAAAATGGATAGCTATGTTAAATAGAGCCTTTAATCACTATATATGGCATGTTAATCCCTTTTCAAATAAGATGATCCCAATAGCTTTAAAAAAAGTTCAATTCTCTATCAAATATGGCGGCCTTGGTATAGTAAATCTCGAACTGTTGAACTTGGTTGTTGCTTATATTTCAATCAAATTCTTAATAGGAGCAGTGGCTTATGGTCCATGTGGACTATGCACTTTAACTTGAAAATAGAAATTTTTGGACAATTGACATTCCTATGGACACAAATTGGACTTGGAGAAGTGTCCTCAGTCTCATAAGTACATTTCCTCCTATGATAAAATGCAATCAATATGAATCTTTTTGGCATTCTCCTTGGATTAATAGTGGCATCATTCTCTCTTCTTTGATTGATTGTAACCTTAGAGCTCTAACCTGCATTCCTGAAACTGCTATTGGTGATGATTACATCCATCATGGAATTGCTCTTTCTTATGTTAGCTCTCCTCCTGTTAGATCATTATGGAATAATATTCAAAACTCCTACGCCCAAGTTTCTAATGTTAACATTCTATGGAATAATAAGACTGAATTTTCCATTGCATCTACGACATATATATAAAACACTTATAAACTTGAGGAATCCTCATGTTTTTCCATGGCATAGGAGAATCTGGAATTCTAGATCTAAGCTTGAAGAAAATCTTTTCTTTTGGAAGATATTAAACAATTCCTTGCACACTCAAGTCAATCTTCTTTCTAGATAGATTATCAACTCTAATATATGTCAGTTTTGTTCTCGTGCCTAAGAGATTATATGTCATCTGTTCTTTGGTTGTATTTACACTCAAAACTTATGGAGAAGAGTTCTTAACCACAATAACCAGCATATTCCTACCAAAGATCACACAATTGAGTGGATATATATTTCTAGAGTAACACGCTGGAGATCAACTAATTCAAACTCTCTGCTCAAGATATTTAATAAAGTTATTCATGCTATATGGAATGAAAGGAATGAGCGAATTTTAAAAGGGATTAGACTCCCTATATTCTCAATTTTTCAAAAAGTAGTGAGTAGTTGGGCACGTTTCTAGGGTTTATATTCAATTTAATTCTCTTATATGCAAGAGTATTAAATGAATTTTTACTTCTGGGCCATTTCTGCTTTTAGGCTTTGTGCTTTTTTAATGTTACTATATCTTTTGGTGCTATTTTTTTCTTTCCTTGGTTTCCTATGTATTTTCTTGAATGTTAGTAATACAAGTGGACAATCCGCTATAAAATCGGCTTGCTTTGCGAAAAAAAAGATAAATGGCATATTTTAAGGAAAATTATATTTCGGAAAATAAGAGAAAATTTTCTCTTTGATTTCTGCAAAATTTTGAAAAGATTTTGTTTAACCAATGAGATTTTGGCAAATATATTGGTTTGAAAAAAATTTGATACTATAAAGGATGCAATTTAGTTTTGTCATTATTTACGTTGACGCCATAGCCACCTTTTTATTAACTCTCGATAGCAATTTGATTTTCCAATATGCGATAGCATGTGTTTCCAACCTGCAATAGTCATCTTGTTTTATCTATTTACAATAAACACCAGATTTTCAACTTGCCACAGCTATCAACATTCGATAGCTCTTATTTTATCAATCTTCAATAGCTATTTTTATCAATCTCCGATAGTTACAATTTATCAATTCTTGATAGCTATTATGTTTTGTCAACCCATGATGGCTATATTTTTCTCAATGTTCGATAAAATATTTTTATCAACATGCGATTTGCAATAACCCACATCTAAATGGGCCCGAATTTTCGACAAAATAAAAAAACCAAGTCCAATTGGGTATAAATTGACTAAGGCAACTACCTTGGAATCAATATTATTCTTTAGATATCTTGTAACGACCTAGAAATTTTAACGATTTTTATAACGTAATTAACTGAAATTTTGATTGAAATTAAATAATTTAATTTAACAATGAAAATTTGATATTTGAAATACCTCTATTTAGACATAGCAAATGTCAGATTTTCATCAGAGAATAAGGAAGTTTATTTTGTTGTGTAATTTTATTTAAATTTAAATCAGTTAATATTTGATGGAAATAAAATATTTTCGAAACATGAATATATTTATATAATAAAAATGTATACTATTTTCTGAGTGAGACGTCATAATTCGTTTCGTCAAATTTGGACTTCTCTAGCCCTGTTTATCTTATTTTCGATGAATTGATAGCAGTTTGGCAACAAAATATCGACTTCCGATAGGATGGTCGTATCGCTGATATCTGTGTACCATTCTCTTTATCTCGTCGTGCTGATCTCCGTAGTATATTCAATTGTTCATTTAGGGATTCGATACGCGGCGGAATCAGCCAAACGATTTGCAGTAACGGTTCCGTATGTGGGCTTCTGGGTTTCCTATGTCCTTTCATCTATCCACCGTGTCAATCAATAGCCATCTACTTTATTTATTTCAACGTTCAATACTTTGACTTTCACTATTCCCGTAGATTGATATTTATTTGGTTCATCTATTGGTTTATATTCCTACTCAATTCTGGTTAATGGTTCTCCTAAGGGTTTTATTCATAGTAATAGGGGTATAAGACAAGGGGATCCTCTCTCTCCCTATTTATTCACTATTGCTATGGAGTATTTCTCTATTCTTATGGAAACAGAGTCCATTAAGGGAAATATTAAACCCATTAATAGAATCAAACCTGCTATTACTCATCTGCTTGATGCAGATGATCTTCTATTATTTTTACATGCTGACACTAATAGTGCTAATGCAATATCTAAGATTTTTATGAATTTGGAAGAGCATGTGGGTCTGAAAGTTAATGACCTTAAAAGCAAAATTTATTTCAGTAAAGGTTGTAACAAAAAAACTGAAATTCTTAATATCCTTAAATTTAAAGAGGGCAATCTTCCAGTAAAATACTTGGGCCTGCCTTTGAGTGTAAATCAAATCAAAGATATAGACTGCACTAGACTTTTGGACATTATTCAAAAGAAATTTGATGGTTGGGCTTGTAAGCTTCTGTCCCTAGCTGGTAGGGTTGAATTAACACATACTGTCATCATAGCAATCATAATGTATTGGATTCAAGCCCACAATATCCCTGTTAAGGCTACACATAAATTAGAAAAAGCCTGTGCTAATTTCATTTGGAAAGGTAATCATCATAAAATAGCTTGGGACACGGTCTGTAAACCAAAGAAGTCTGGTGGCCTTGGTCTTAGGAATATTAAGGATCTGAGAGAAGTTTGTAAGCTTAAACTTTTTTGGAAATTTATTAATAGGAATTCTTTATAGGCTAGATGGATGAAAGCAAAATACCTTAAAAATAAGAATTTTTGGACTGCAAAAGTTGAAAATCATCACTCTTTCACTTGGAAAAACATTCTGGGTTGTAGGGACACTGGTCTAAAGCTGTTGGATAGGAAATTTAAGGATGGTAATCAGACCAGCTTATGGTTTGACCCATGGATTTATGGTAAATCTCTGGTTAGTCTTGTGGGTTGGGAAAATTTACTAAGATTTGGGGGGACTTTTGACAAAGTTAGCACCATTATTCAAAAGTGGAAAATAGGCACAAGGACAAATTTTCATAAAATTTTTTACTGAAGGACAACAAGTTTTATTTTTAGGCTGAAGGACAAACTTTAAAAGATAATTAGGCTGAAGGACAATGCTAATACAACTAGCATTTTGTACAATGTAAAACTTGATATAATGCTAGTTATAATTAGCATTTTGTACAATGTTTGCACTGTACAAAATGCTAACTATATTTAGCATTTTCCTTCAGCCTAATTTTCTTTCAAAGTTTGTCCTTCAGCCCAAAAATAAAACTTTGTGTCCTTCAGTCTAAATTTTTTTCAAAGTTTGTCCTTGTGCCTAATTCCCTCAAAATAACTCTTGGAATACTTTTAATCATCCAGTTACTTCCATTTTTAATGAAGCCATTAAAAAAATTACTATTAACCCAATCTTGCAGAATGACATTTGGGAATGGAGGCTTACAAAAAAAGGAATTTTTTCTTTTAAAAAAACTTGAAAGTTTATTCGTGGTCATGAAAGTGAAGTAGAGTGGTACAATGTTATCTGGAACAAATCGAATTGCCCAAAAATGTCACATTATGCTTTCTTTGTTGTTATTAACAGATTACCTACTAGGGACAGGTGCTTGAAATGGAATAAAAATGGGGAATCAATATGTCTACTTTGCAAACAAGAGGCTGAAAACATAAACCACTTATTCTTTGATTGTGTTTTCTCAAAGCATATTTGGTTCATAGCCAAGGCAAAGCTTAAAATTAATCAGCATCAAGCTGTGCAAAGCATCAGAGAGAGCATCAAATACATTCAGGATAATTTCAAAGAAAAATCAAAAGATTTCAGATATGCTAGCATCATTCTCACAGCTACCATTTTTCACATTTGGAAAGAAAGAAACCAAAGACTCCATACTCAAAAGGAAACAGAAAGCATTCAATTATGGAAAACAATAGATATGGAGAGTCAAATTCTACTCAAAAAATTCGATAGTAGGCATAAATATTCTGATAATCTCAATCATAAACTCTGGAGAACTGACAGTTATGAGCAAGAGTT
Source organism: Allium fistulosum (assembly GCA_030737815.1). Classification (NCBI taxonomy): domain Eukaryota; kingdom Viridiplantae; phylum Streptophyta; class Magnoliopsida; order Asparagales; family Amaryllidaceae; genus Allium; species Allium fistulosum. The sequence goes on from CM060903.1 coordinate 180,318,228, forward strand.
AGAATCTTTCTTACAAAACGAGAAGCAAAACTTAGCCTTTCCTGGAGGCAATATTCTTCACCACAGTGGCTATCACAGGATGAATAATACTAACAGCCTCATTAGTTTCAATTCGAAGATTGTGCATAATGATGGTGGCCACCTCTACCATCAAACCAATTCCTACAATAGACATGAAAAGGGAAGTAAAATTATTAATAACCAAGTTATTCACAATTATAATAATACTCATACTGATGGTTTTTCTTACTTACCTGGTAGGGGTGGAGGTTACCGCACACTCAAGCACAAGGAAAAATCTGAGCATACCCTGCATAAAGACAGGTCATTGCAATTGGACATGAATAACCAGAATGACTCGATTGAATTCCGCAATAGTACGACCATTAATCACGAATTTCACTTATCTGATTTGGACAAAGTAAAGCGAGATTCACTCGACATCAATGGAAGCGGTCATCCCAGAGCTGCAATCAATTCTAATTCCTGCAAGGGAAGTGTGCACAAATATATTAGTAATATTAATATTAACTCCTACTGTATTATAAATAATGATACTGGTCATTTACCTGTCGCAGCTCAGTGGAGCGACCGCGCGTCCGGTATCGTGTCTAAGGAGACTCTGTTGATGTCCAAGGAAGATTACATCAATTCAAATAACAGTGACAATCAAAGTAATTGCATTTACTACAAAAACATGCTAAACAACAAAGTCTATCACTTATCTTGCTAGTATATAGGGGAAAGTAGCAAGACTGCAGATGAAACTGCTCATTTCGACTGCAATCCTTCCAAATGCAATCCTCCCAATCGTTGCTATTCAACAGATAATCTGGTAAATAGCAACGAAATCGTGAAGGAAAGCAAGGATCTGGAGAAAAGTAGCAAGCTTTGGAAGAAAGAGAGTCTTAACATCTCTGTTTCTCAACCCCGCAGTATTAATCTTCATAATATCAACGAGAAAGATGACATTAGAGAGACCGTAAGGATTTGGAAGCCTCCTTAAGGAGCTCGATTGATGTTTTGAGTAGTTCGCTTGTTGATTTGGGTAGATTAGTTTGGAGATGGTCGCCATTTTTTATCGAGTAGGAAGCTTGTTGTGTTACTGTGATTATGTCGGCAACCCTAGAAAGGGTTTGTAATGTATTGGCTTTGTATCGGGTGAACTTATTTACATACCCGAGTTGTAAGTTCTTGGGCTTGGCCCATTTAACCATTTTCAAAAAAAAAATCCACCCACGTTTAGCCTTCCACATCACAAGTCTCTTCTCTTTCCTCTCCAAATTATAATATAATATAACGTTATTTGTTTTTCCTAAGACATTGTTTCGTTCTCTTCCAATTTTCTTTGAACCTGTTCACTTTATTTTTTTTCCAAATCCACTTCTTTTCCATTTCCTTCTTTTTCATTTTGTTTATGGCTTTTAAGAATTATAAAGATAAGGTTTATATATATAATTGCATGAAGACGCCCGCTACCCTCCCCTGCATGGCCGAAGCTACCTCCGCCGTTTCACATCGCTTGGCCCACAACCGAAAATCCTCCACGTCCTCACTTTCCCATGCCGACCCACCTTGCCACCTATCTCCTCCAAGCAGCCACACGTGACAGCAGTTTTTCCCGATCCAAGCAAACCCATGCAGTCTCCGCCCTGTCACAGCCAGTCTCACCCGAACCCGACCTTCATCACCATCCAATGGCCTGCCCCATGACCGCCTCACCTCTGCCAGCAACCAGCCAACCCTGCTACCCGCCGCCTTTAACCCAGCCTAACACCATAAACCCATAGCCGAGCCCAGTTTTCCCACCACATCAACTCCTCCGCCCTTTCTCTCTCTTCCTCGCCTGATCGAACACCCCAAACCCGAGCACCCTCCTTCCTCACGCTGTGCACACGAACTCAGCCCGCGGCAAACAACCTAGCGCCAAAGCCCATTCCACTGCCGACCGTTCTCCCTCCTTCTTCCCTTCCGCCCACCGACTTTCCCACTCACGCCAGTTCGCCACAACAGCCCTCAGCCTCTACCTCCCAGCGTTGAATCCCGCAACGGCCCACAAACTTCCTCTTTCCTTGTTTGCCACCCTGTGTTAAGCTGTAGCCGAGCAAACCTATAGCAGCCTATAGCCGAGACTACTCATATTCCTCCCCGACAGCCTTGCTTTCCCTGTTGCTTCATAACAGGCTTGCTTTCGTTATATATAATATGTATACTGTATATATACTTGATTTTTAACAAATAAGTATAATGTTTATATATTAGCTTATATATATAATCTGTCTTTTATATAGATATAAGTTTATATAAGATTTATATATATATATACATATAAGATTGTATATAACCTGTCTGTTTGTTATATTATGTAAGTTATACAAGTTGGGTATTTTCTGTTGAGTATATATAAGTATTGATTTTTAATATAATATACATACATACATACATATATATATTTAAAATGTGTTAAATTTAATAATGATTTTGAAATATATATAGATTTTGATTCTGATATATGTATATATGTTTAAATTTAATATTGATTTTCAAATATATAAAATATATATATTATAAAGATTTTATTTTTAATACGTGTTTAAAAGTTTAGACTTTAAAAATATACATATATTTGTTTCATCGAACTCTAGTCCATCTTGACTTACCTTCTCAATATCGAATTTGTCGAAGCAATTCCTGACTTGTCGCTGTCCCGATGGTTCTTGTCTGTGTCCGTATCCGTGTGCGTGTCTGTGTCATCTTCTTGTTTCTCTAGCCTCGAAAGGTAATCACTCATGATTAACATTCTTATATTTAATAAGTTTGATTCACATGAAATAGCGATTGAAATATGCTGCTAAAATTGAATTGTTAAGTTATTTAATTGTTAGATATGATATGCCATTATCTGTCATTATTTACCTATGACAAATGACACCATAACCTGTTATATATATTCTATTTAAATTTTTTACTGATGATATATGCCTGTTGTCGATATGTTATGTTATTATCATATTTGTTCTCACTCTACAAGTTCCCTGTTAGTTTAGAATTCCCTATGGGTTGAAATGATACATACCTAAACGATATTATAGATTAGGGGAAAATCGTTATGTGTTGAAATGATAAACCCAAGCGATTTTCATTGAATTTAAATTTTGGGATTGGGGGTTGAAATGATATACACCCGTAAATATTAAATTATTGCAGATTGAAATGATAAATATCCGTATCACTTGACCATAGGATAGAAAATTATATACGGACACCGTTGGTCTATTTTGAAAAATGATTGCCAAAGTTTGAAAGGAAATATATGGATTTTATTAAATATTGATTTTTAAATTATAATATAAAGAATTTATTTTAATATATGTGTAAAATTTAGATTTTAAAAATTCTATGTTTGGAAATTTTAAATTTATAAGATAGTTTTGAAAATATAATTTTTAAGATTTTTCTTATAATTTTATTATTTTAAAAATATATAAAATAAGATTTAACACAAAATACATTTAATGATAAAATTTAATTTAATAAAATTTAATTAATTGGTTTATAATATGTTTAAGTGTCTATTTAAATTTATATTAGTATTTTAAAAATAGATGTTTTATAACTTTAATAATAAAGGTTGAGAAGATAAATTAATGTTGACTTGGAATTTAAATTGGTTAATGATTGAATTTAAATAAGAATTGACTTGAACTTATTGATTTTGAGATTTTGAAAGATATGATTGATAACTTGATGGATAAAAAGGTGATTTATTAAATATTCTCAAATTTTAAATAAAATTAAGACTGGATATTTAATATTGATTTAAATTATAAATTGAGATTTTATTGTTATTAAAATGATTAAGTGAATACTTTCCAATTTGAATAAAATTAGAGTTTAAATGTTGAAATCTAAATGAAACTTATATTGAAAATGTTTAAATATTTAAACTTTGAATCTTATTGGAATTGAAGAGATGGTTCAAACCCGAATTTGAAATCGATAAAAATTAAAATGGTTTATTGAGAATTTGAATTGAATCTTTAACCTTTTAAATTGAAAGTGTTGAACTGGGATTGATTTAAATTGAATTTTGGAATTTAAGTTGATTTGAATCGATTTGTGGAATTGGATGAAACAAATTCTAATTTGGAAACTATTTCAGCATAATCTCTATAAATAAATATAAACTATTTTTAATTTATAGCTAGTGATCTCTTCCTTCTCCTCCACCAAGGCCGTGTGCAACCAAGCCCTCCAACACCATTTTCCAAGTAAGGCCGAGCTGTTCCAAGCCTGTAAGACCAAGGCCAAAACTCCTGGCATCATTTTTGCTGGTATTCATGAGCTCCGATTTCGAGATAGCGGAGCTATAGCCGTTTTAAAGTTAGTCCGATCAAAAACTAAGTGAGAAACTCTATTTATATATATACATACATATATATATATATAATGATGATGTGATATGATTGCTATGGATGTTTACTATGATTTGATCATCAAGTACTAGTTGTTTTAACATGTGTTTAATTGTGTAAACAAGGCACGTTAAATACACGTCGATATTACACAAGGAAATCACTTTCCGAATCAAGTTATAAAAGTGATATGGAATCATTAAATCCCTTTAAAATGGTTTATAAATGTTTATAAATACTAAAATCTAGTTTGGTGAAGTTTTGACAAGCTATGAAAATTAAGTCAAAAACAAGCGCGTCGCATAATGGTAGTTCGCGATTTCGCGCCGTAGAAAGTTAAATCCATTTATACGATGGATTCAGAGTCGAAATTTTTTATAATAAGAATTTTACAAACTCTTATAATTAAAGGTTTCAAACAAAAGAAAAGGACCAAGATTTCGATTAGTAGATTTTGAAATATGAGCAAATCAAGTTTTCAAAATAGTCGTGGTTTGGTAGTTCGGAAACCAAAGCGACAAATTCTTTATAAATGATATTTTTAATTCTTTACAAATATGAAATAAATTCTATAAATGTTTTAAAATGTTTTAAAATAGATTTGAGTTATGAAAATGGATTTCAAAATGATAGAAAAGTTGTTGTGATCAAATAATCTTAAAAACACTATTCACAGCACTTTTTGCAGCACTTTTAATAACTTTTAAAATATGGCTTTAAACTTAAATATTCTTTCCCAAATATTTTATAAATATTTTCAAATAAATAATTACATATTTTAAGGATGATTTGAAGGTTTTATAATTTATTTTAAAAGTTTAAATAAATGATTTAAAGAAAAGCTATTATAAATAAATGATTTAAGCTTGGCTCTAAAAACCGATGAATAGAATGGATTTTTCTACTTGTGAGATCCGGATGTGAGGTGCTTAAATTAAGGAGATGGTTAGGAGCAACCCGTGTCCTGGCTCACCTGGACTCTTTCTTGGGCGAGAAATAAATATGGTCGAAATGTCAGAAACGAGGCAAGTTTAAAAGATTCAAATTTCTAAATTTAATACAACTTGGATTATATAGAAATAATCTTCTTATACTTGGTATTAAATTCGGAGGAGGGAACCCATACTATCCGTGTGAATTTAAAAGGTGATTTCACCGTTATTCGACGGACGGTAAAGGTTGAATATAGAAATTAACATTGAATAGAATTAGTATAATTTCTATCGACCTTTTTTACTTAAAAAGGTTTTGCAATGTGATTTGGTATTTTCAAAGTTAAAACGAGGTTTAATGATTCCATATGTACCAGAAAAGAAATGTTTTAAAGATAAATATCTCTAGAAGATATTTTTGATAAAGAGAAAAGTAATTAATCAAATGATAAACACCTATTTACTTAACATCTTTTTATCGATGATTGGTTTGAAGGAACTAGGATCGAATTTAGGTAATTCCTATCAGAAAACCACTCGAACCAATTCACGAGTTTGAAAGTGAAGACATGTTAAAAACAATGAAGTTGAAGGCTGGGATCTTTATAATGGAAGGACTACTTGTTGATAATTTCGGAGTAGCTCCCGAGATAAATAAATAGTAATGGTTCCTTCGCTTTGGGATCTTCGTATGCAAGGACTACTCGCTACTAATCCTAGTGCAATGACCGACAGGATATGGTAGGAGAGTGCCTTCGGTTTTCCTGTTCCTGGATAACTTGTATGGATAGATGTTTGACATTGCATTCCTAAGATCACAGTGCATGGATCTCTACAAACGTACATCTGTTAGTGGTGTAGGAAGTAACCCCTCTTATACTTAACACTCTTCTCTGAGACATATGAGCTCAGAGGTTGTACTTTTGTGGAAATCAATAGTGTATTGCTGGAAATGGCAATGTGGCAATTTAAGTGAAAATGTTCTAAGAAAGTTAAACGTTATCTCAAGCCTCACACCTGGGGAATTGTGTAACAGGGGTTGCTTTAAGGCTAAGTGGATCGCAGCCATTAGGGTATGATTTCACCTTTCTAGATCTATTTATTTCTATCCACTATGAAGTCGGGTTTAAATTATGTGGTGTATGTTATGAGATCCCGGATAGGTCAGTAACGGCCGGGGTGATATCATATTCGGTGTTATCCATGCCATATGTTGGTCTCGGGTAGGCTGGTCTTAATTCACAGAGGTTTTGAAGATGCCGATCATCGGTACATTCCCCTAGAAATGTACTATACGGGAGGTAGTCCCTTACGTCGCTATTCATTGGAAATCCAAATCTCCAATAAGTGCCTTCGGTTTTAGTTGTAAACCAATTATGCCGTCAAATTTAACTAATGTAACAATTTCAGCTATTTGTATATGTTTATTTAAAAAGTTTTCAAAGAATGTCATTAAAAATAATATCACTGAATTTTACGTAGAAATGATTTGGTTATCATAAGATAACAACCCATTCCATGTTTATGTGCCACATGGTCTTGTGAGACACCCTTTTGTTTTCCAAATATTCGTATTTTGAGTTTCTCACACTAGTCCCATGACCAAACCGAAGTTTATTTTCCTTTTCCCTTAAACTCTGGGTGCCCTATATTTCGAGCAGTCAAGTAGTCAGGTAGCTTGAAGCATTTTGGAAGGAGTATGGAGCATGAAGACTGGAGGGTCCTTTTGTCAATAGTGATCTATTTCGAATTTCCGCTGTATCGTGTATTATCCATTTAGTATCTACCAGCCTCTGTAAGGAGAGGCAATTATAACGGTTCCTTGCTGGGTTAGTATTTATCGTAACTCTGATGAATCACTTGGAGTGATTATATGTACTTTCTATATGTAAGCAAATGTCAGATTCTATAGTTATTCTATCTTCTATCTTTATTTCTTTTAAAAATCCCTGATTATCTGCCTCTCCGGCACTTGAATTTATGGCACGTGAATATCGAGCATGTGACAAATGGGATTTTCAACCCTCAAAAATCGACGCTAATACATCCTCGGTATTCACGTGCCGCAAATTCAAGTGCTTGAAAACCCAACCGTTAAGAGAAAGAAGAAAATAAAGACAGAACTACACGAATGGACTAACATATATTATTTCAGCATATAATCTTTATAGCGGAATTTTTTTAATACATTTATCAAATTAACTTAATACCAACATGGACAGTTATAAATCTCTGTCCCTACAAATGCGGAATAAAATAGTAGAAAAATGTGGTGGAAATGGATAACAATCTTCAGAAGAATCTTCTAGCTCCGAGCTCTTTTAAAATGCTCCAAACTAAACCTGAATACTAGGCTGGATGGAAAAATAGGGCACCTAGAGTTTAAGGGAAAGAAAATAAACTTCGGGTCAGTCATGGGACTAGTGTGAGAAACTCAAAATACGTGTATTTAAAAACAAAGGGTATCTCATAAGACCATGTCGCACATAAACAAGGAACATGTTTTTACCTTATGATAACCAAATCATTTCTACATAAAATCAAGTGATATTATTTTTAATGACATTCTTTTGAAAACCTTTCAAATAAACATATTTAAATAGCGGAAATTGTTACATTGGTTAAATTTGACGGCATAATAGGTTTATAACTAAGTCCGAAGGCACTTATTAGAGATGGGTTTCTAATTAATAGAGCAAGGTAAGGGATTACCTTCCGTACAATACATTTCTAGAGGAATGTATCGAGGCCACTAACAGATGGTCCTCTATGAATTAAGACCGGCCTACCCGAGACCAACAGATGGTACGAATAGCACCAAATATGATATCACCCCCCAGCCGTTCCCGACCTCTCTGAGACATCTCATAACATACACCACAAAATTTAAACCCGACGTTATAGTGGGTGGAAATAAATAAATCTTAAAAGGTGATATCATGCCCTAATGGGTGCGAACAATTTAGCCTTAAAGCAACTCTTGTTTCACAATTCCCCATGCATGAGGCTTGAGGTAACGGTTACCTTTCTTGGAACATTTTCACTTAAAATGCCACATTGTCATTTCCAACAACACACTATTGATTTCAACAAAAGTACAACCTCTGAGCTCGTATGTCTCAGAGAAGGGCATTAAGCATAAGAGAATTACCTCCTACACCACCAAACAGATATACGTCTGTAGAGATCAATGCACTGTGATCTTGGAAATGCAATGTCAGACATTCATCCGCACAATTTGTCCAGGAACAAGACAAACCGAAGGCACTCTCCTACCACATCCTGTCGGGCATTACCCCTAGGATTAGTAGCGAGTAGTCCTTGCATACGATGATCCCAGAACAAAGGGACGCTACTATTTATTTATCTTGGGAGCTACTCCGAAATTATCAACCAGCAGTTCTTTTGTTATGAAGATCCCCACCTTCAACTTCATTGTCTTTAACATATCTTCACTTTCAAACTCGTAAATTGGTTCGAAGTGGTTTTCAGATAGGAATCACCCAAATCCGACCCCAGTTTCTTAGAACCAATTATCGATAAAAAGATATTAAGTGGTGATTAATATTCCATTAATTTGTATCCTTTTATCCAAAATATCTTCTTAGCGATATATATCTTTTAAAACCATTTCTTTTCAGCATATACGGGATCATTAAACCTCTCTTATCAAATCTTTGGTTACTTAAAACTTTATTAAATCCTGGAATAATTCCAAATCGTTTCAACATTTACTTAGGAAAATATCTCTAAATCATTTATTTAAATCTTAATAAAGATTTTTTTATTTCCAAATCATATCTTTTAAACGGGTCAAAAACAATGTTATTTAAGACATCGTTTACTGTAAACCCTAAACAATTAATTTTAAGTAAAAGGATCCATAGGAATTAAAATAATTCCAAATCATTTATTTAAATCTTGATAAAATATTTCTTATTTCCAAATCATTGCTTTTCAATAGGTTGAAACCATGTTATCTAAGATGGTAAATCCAAATTCGTTAGCATTCGAGTAAAACGCTACCATAGAAATTATACTAATTTTACTCGACATCAATTTCCATATTCAACCTTTACTATCCATCGAATAGTGGTGAAATCACCTTTTAAATTCACACAGATAGTACGGGTTCCCTCCTTGGAAATTAATTCCCAGTATAAGAGGATTATTTCTATACAATCCAAGTTGCATTTAATTAAATTTGTAAATTTGAATCTTTTATACTTGTCTTGTTTTCGACATTTCGACCTTATCTATTCCTCACCTAGAGGCCAGGTGAGACAGGACATTGGTTGCTCCTAAACATCTCCTTAGTTCAAGCACCTCACATCCAGATCTCATGAATAGAAAAATCCGGTCCACTCATCGGCTTTTAGAGCCAAGATTAAATCACTTGATAATAACAGCTTTTCTTTAAATAATTTATTCAAACTCTTTAAAATAAATTATAAAACCTCCACACTATTTTTAAAATACTTAATTATTTATTTAAAAACATTTATAAAATATTTGGGAAAGAATACTTAAGTTTAAAGCTATATTTCAAAAGTTATTAAAAGTGCTGCGAATAGTGCTGCGAATAGTGCTTTTAAGGCTTATTTGATCAAAACAACTTTACTATCAATTAGAAATCCATTTTTATAACTCAAATCTCTTTTAAAACATTTAAAAATATTTATAAAATTTATTCCATATTTTTAAAGAATTAAAAATATCATTTATAAAGAATTTGTCGCTTTGGTTTCTGAACTGCCAAACCGCGACTATTTTGAAAACTTGTTTTGCTCATATTTCAAAATCTATTAAACTAAATCTCGATCATTTTTTTGTCTAACAAATATGATTATAAGAGTTCGGAAAATTCTTATTGCAAAGAATTCCGACTCTGAATCCATTGTAAAATGGATTTACTTTCTACGGTGCGAAATCGTGAACTACCATTACACGACGTGCCTATTTTAAATCAATTTTCATATTCTTTCCGAACTTTGTCGAAACACTTCTAAATGTTCATAAAATATTTCTAAATAATTTTAAACCATTTTAAAGAGGTTTAACAATTCTGTATCACTTTGATAATTTGATTTGGAAAGTGATTTCCTTGTGTAGTATCGAAGTGTATTTAACGTGACTTGTTTATACAATTAAATACTATATTAAAAAAACCTATTCTTAATGTTTAAAGCATAGTAAACATGCATAGAAATCACATCACATCATCATCATCATTATATATATATATTTCACCTTCAATGGTTTCTAACTTTACGAAAATTCGCTATAGCTTCGCTACAATCTAATCAAAGCCTATGGAATCGAGCCTTGGACTTTGGATGGGATCGGTTTAAGCTTGCAAGAGGAGATGGGCTTGGCTTTGGGTGGTAGATAATGTGGCCGTGGGTTTAGAGTGGAGATGTGGAGCGATTTGCCTTGGTTTTGAGGTGGCTTGACATGGTATATATGTGTATATATTTTACTTTATTTTGCCATAACTATTCAAATATTTTTTTCAAGGCATGGAAGCCATTAAAGAAGAGCTCTTAGAGCTTTAATAAGAAGTGAATGGATGAATGAAATGAGTGAGCTAATGCCTTGTATTTATAGGCAAAAATTTGTCAAAACTATCTAAACATGCATTTCCTTTTCTACCCTTACCTACACCCCTCCTTTCCCATCATTGTACACGTTACTTCCCCCTCCCCATGTGCCTCCATCATTTTCCTTTACTTCATGGCATATGCATTGGCTTTGGTTTGCCTAAGGATGAAGTTTATGAAAAATATCTTTGATCTTTTGTAACATATATATAAGAGTATATGTATATTTGTATGTTTTGGAAAATGCTCTGAAAACAAATGAAATGTAACAGACAAATTTAAAGTTTGAACAATTGTAACAGAGTATGGTAATAAAGAAACAAATAAAAACAACAAGTAACCCAAAATGTAATAAAGGAACAAAACAGAAATGTAACAAAATGCAACTTTTTTTTCCTTTTTTCTAATATGAAATGTAACTGAAATGTAGATTCAAATGGAATGCAACTCTAATGCAACTAAAACAGTAACCTGAAATGATGAAACACAAATTTTTTTTGTTATATATATATTTTGAAATGAAATAACACAAACTAAACCAAATGCATAAGTAAACAACAACGAAACACTAGTGAACAAAATAAAAGTGAAGAAGACAAGAGATGAACACAAACAAATGAAAATAAAAATAACACACAATCACACAATAATAAAAAAATCTTTTTTATGCAAATCAACACACAAAATGATCACGAAATAAAATCAAACAAAAATAATTCAAAGAGTAGAATTATACCAAATTACAATTCCCCGGCAACGGCGCCAAAAACTTGTTAAACGGCGAATTTTCTATCGATTAGAAAATCGTCGTTAAAAATATTATCGTTATAAACCGCAAGCGCACGACATACAATTGTAGTACATATGCGAGTACGGGTCGATCTCTAGGGAAATGAATTAATTTTAAATTCTACTCAATCAAATTAACCCAAGTTTTCAAGTTTGTTTTAAACTAAGAAAAATAGAAAAAATTAAACTAGAGCAAAGGTGAATAAACTATGATAATAAGAACAATTTAGAGGCAAATCCACTTCCAATCATCCACATAAATCAACACAAAATTCACTTGTAACCTCTCTTTGAAAATATTAAGTAGAAATGATTAATGTGCTTATCATAAGTATGGTTTATTTGAGCTATTAATTAGCACAACTTAAACCATCAAACTCTAACACATCATTCAAACCACTTATCAACTCTCGTGATCATGACATGAAATTAAAAATAAAATCTATTTTTAGTATGATCTATTTACTATTAATTAGTAACATAGACCATCAAATTTTGATTCTAGCTTAACTTTCATTATCAATACCACTTAGGCAAATGAACAAATAGCTTTTGTTTATAATGGAATAAGAACAGCCTATTTGAGATGTCAACATAGGCTATCAAAATTTAATAAAATAGAAACATAAACCACTATCATTTATATTTACATTAAGCAAAATAAGAGAGATCACAACTGAAATCGTTACGTTAATTTAATATGTTTCATGAGAGCTTCATTACTTCTAAATTGAAGGGGTTTAGCTACTCATATTTGAAAATATTTTAACATAAAGTGATTTCAACATAAACATAAACATAAACGGAGAGAAGTGCTAATTAAAACAAGAAGGAACTAACTACTTGCATAAAATAAATCTAAACTAATAACATGAATTAAAAGAGAGCATAAGAGAATAAAAAAAAGCATAAAAGAAAACATAAATAGAAATTGCATGAAAGTAAAAACAATGCTAAAAAGCCATGAAAGAAACTTTTATTTATCTTTGATTTTGTTGTTACAACTTGCATAAAAGAGAAGAAGATAATTACATAAGACATAAGGGGTATTTGTTATCCCGCCTTTTTGTCAAAGCCGGGATATCAACAAATTGGTTAAAAAAGGATGGATATCAGGATTGGAGATCGATTGAAAACAAGGCTATGATGATACCGTCAAAATTGGACCAAGCTCCAATCAAGGTGAGATCGATTGGGAATGATAAACAAGGCTTGGAAAGGCTATATTTTAAATTTTGGGTCAATCGGAGTTTGTATGCTTGAGTTATGGACGGATCAATATTGGTGAGAAATGGCTTCGGATCGGTCTCTTCGTATCGATCAGGGTGAAAAATGGTTCTGGATCAATGTCTTCGTATCGATCAAGGTGATGGGCTTTGGATCGATGCCTACACATTGATGCTTTTGTATTGATAGATGGATGTGAATATGGATAACACACATGGCTTTGGACCGATAGTAATTCGTATTGATGGGTTTCGTATCGACCTGTGATATTGGACCGATACGAATATAGGCATTTAGGATCGATACGAAGGCAATGGACTTGGATCGATGGATATGAACAAAGGCACTATTGATGGATTCGAAAGCATGTGTTCTGGGATCGGTATGACAAGGCTGCAGGAAGAGCAGGGGATCGATACGAAGAGGGCAGCGGCTAATCGATATGAAGGAGGGAAGGGATTGATGGATACGAATAAGACCATAGGCGATGAAGCATGGATACGAAATGATGGAGGAAAGGATACGGGTTCTTCATGGATACGAAATGCTCAGCCTACACTAGCATTCTCAAAACTTGGATCGATCATATCTCATAAACTACACACTGAAATTTCATGAAATTTGGAGAGCAAGGACTTTGCACTGCCATCTTTCACCACGATCGATCCCAGCCCTATCGGAGCGATTCCTGATCGATAAAAAATCGATATAGATTGATTAGGGATCGATCCCAAACCGCCTTGGATCGATCTAGTGGGCCCACCTTCGCATGAGAAAAGGTATTCTAGGTTTTGGGGCAGACATTTTCGGATCTACAGCTATAAATAGCGGTCCTATGGCAACTAAAAGGGGGATCTTCTTCTGCTCTTTACGCCGAAACTCTACTATTTTGTTTATTGATGTTCAAAGGCTTGTAATTGTAATCTCAATACAAAGGAAAAAAGGATCAATTCAAAGTAGACGTAGGCCAGAGATAGCCGAACCACTATAAACCCTGTGTTCTTTTCTTTCTTGCTCATTTTAATTTTGCTATTTCTTCATTTTTATTCTCTACATTATCTAGATCCGAGATCTGTTTTTGGATATTGTGGATCCATGTGTAAACACTGGTGCTTTCACTACTTCTGGGGTTTGTGACCAATTTTGGCGCAAACAGTATTTATACATGCTTAAAACCCTAATTCATATTTTAGGGGACTACCTAAAATGTCCTTTAGGAAGTGTAACCTCCAAGTAATCATTAGGTAATTAATTAATCCCCACTAACATGCCTTTGAATCTCCATTAACATGTGCATGTGCTTTTAATTGTGGACCATATGGTAGTGGGTTAGTGGGCTCCTCCATGTTGCATGAATTCATTTATTTCCAATCTTCATTTGCCTTCAACATATGTGCATGCATTCATCCATGAAAGCTTCTTCATATTTGCTCTCCATTTCCTACAATCAAAAATAAAAATGTGCAAATAATTTTTCTCAAATTAAATCATACAGAAATTTACCATTTTACCCCCCTAAATGAAGATGAATAAATGATGATGTGAAAACAATTTAACTTTCGGTTTAAACATGTAAAATACCATAATATGCTCATTTATTTAAATAAAAGTATATTAAATATGGAAGTAAAAAAATACACTTTTAAATGCACATCAAATACTCCCACACTTATCTTTTTATTCGTCCTCGAATAAACTAAAACTAAGATAAATCCATTTTCGTAGGAAACACGATTGCATTGAGCGTATGCAACAAGCCGTTAAACCTCTAGGTGTCCCTAGTAGGATGAGTGTTGTCTCGTGAGGGTTTTCAGTGGATACTACCCAAAAAATCCAAATGTGATATGCAGATTCTACATGATGCAAGTTTTCAAAAATATTTACAAATGAATAATTTACTTTTAAATTGACATGAGTAAGTTAAATATAAGTTTTGGTCATTATCAAGAAATTTAAGTCCTTTTACTCGTCAAGACTTCCAACAAAAATTAAGTTATCATCACAATTACACTCTAGTTTAGCTAGTTGCTTCGGTTGATTACATAGTGCAACTATGAAATGGATCCTTAGTCGATTATCAAAGTTTTTCAAAGTGGAATTTTTATTTCTTTTGAATAACAAGTCGAATCAAATAAGTGAAAATAGTGCTTGGATTTCAATTGCTTGCTCTCTCTATTTTTTGAAAAGTATTAACACTATTATTATTTACACACCTAACTCAGAAAAACTAAGGCCAGATATACTGATCATGCACTGCCTTTCGGGCTTACGTGAGAAGAGTACAGAGTGTGGCGAGTGTACACACTTGCGTATGAACACATGACTCTAGGTAGTTATTTTTGTTAAATATATTTACATACACCTAACTCAGATAAACTGAGACCAGATATACCAATCATGCATTGTCATTCAGGCTTACGTGAGAAGAGTACTAAGCATGGCGAGTGTACACACTTGCGTGTGAACACCAGACTCTAGGTGTTTTTTTATAATAGCTTTTTTATGAAGAGAGAGTTTTTGCAAAATCATCTTAGCACCACTTAACTTAGAAGATCAAAAATGTTATCGCCTTTACTTTAAAGCAACCACTCCTTTAAACAAAGATTTCAACTAGGATATACTTTATAATTATCACCTATGATCCTTTCTATATACTAGTTAAACCATAGGTACTTGTAATCAAACTTTATTTTTATTTTTGTTGAGACAAATAAATTTTCAGAAATTTCAATTTAATAACCCAAAATATATATTTATCCTATAGTGTTTCTTCAAAAGTAAATCAATATGCTAAAAAGAAAAATTGTTTTGGGATTTTTTTATGAAGAGTTTTGGAAAGAAAATGCAAAAAATAAACCACGAAAAATCAAAAATGAACATGAGGCTCCTCCACACACTTAATTTTGACTTTGTCCCCACAGTCAGTGCATGATATAATGAGTGTAATGGGGAAAAATATGTACATATTTACAATAGAGGTTTAACATTTCTTACTAGACATAGTATGGCTCATGAAGAGTCATGAGCTCCTCCTCTCGATCACTCGCCAACTCCAAGTATGGCTTTAAACGATGGCCATTGACTTTAAAAATCAAACCATCCCTAGAGTTTTCTATTTCAATGCCACCGTGTGGAAAAACAGTACCTACACTATATGGTCATGTCCACCTTGATTTTTACTTCCCAGGGAACAAATGAAGTCGAGAGTCATACAAAAGAACTTTCTGATTTGGCAAAAATGATTTCCTTAGGATTGACTTGTTGTCATGAAAATCTTTTGTTCTTTCTTTGTAAATTTTCTCATTTTCATACGTGTCATTCCTAATCTCCTCAAACTTGTTGAGTTGTAATTTTTTGTTTTCGCCACCTTTTTCAAGATCAAAGTTTATTTTCTTAGTCGCCCACAATGCTTTATGTTCGAGTTCGACGGGTAAATGGCACGCTTTACCATATACAAGCCTAAAACGAGACATGCCAAGATTAGTTTTATGTGTAGTTTTGTAAGCCCAAAGCGAACCTGTCAATTTTTATGACCAATCTTTTTTATTTTTATTCACAGTTTTCTCCAAGATTTGCTTGATTTGAAAATTTGAAATTTCAACTTGACCACAAGTTTATGGATGATAAGGAGTGGATAAGTTATGAGCTATCGAGTATTTCTTCATTAGAGTTTCAAATGAATGATTACAGAAATGAGTTCCATTATCGCTTATTATTGTGCGAGGTGTTTCAAACCTCGAAAAGATGTTTTCTTTTATGAATTTCACAATAATTTTATGGTCATTTGTTTTACAAGGAATGACTTCAACCCATTTAGAGACGTAATTAACATCAAGAAGAATGTACAAATTTCCGAAACAGTTGGAAAACGGTCCCATAAAGTCAATACCCCAAAATCAAATATTCCGATCGTAAGAATGGGGTTCAAAGGCATCATATTTCGTCGAGAGATTCTTCCTAACATTTGGCAGCGATCTCAAGTTTTACAAAACTCAAATGAATCTTTGAAAAGCATAGGCCAATAAAAACCACATTAAAGCGCCTTTTCTGCGGTTTTCTTCGGACCGAAATGACCGCCACAACCTTGGTCATGACAAAAAGAAAGAACACTTTTGGTTTCGCAATATGGGATGCAACATCGAATGATTTGGTAGGAATAGTACTTAAACAAGTATAGATCATCCCAATAGAAGTACTTGACTTGGGAAATAAATTTATATTTGTCTTGTTTCGACCAAAATAAAGGAATTTCCATGGTGACTGGATAGTTCACTATGTCAGCATGCCATGGATCGACATAAACAGAAATGAGTTGTTCATCAGGAAAGTTCTTGTTGATCGGTAAATAAGATGGTGCGTAGACGTGACAAATGATCAACAATGACATTGTCGGATCCTTTTTTGTCTTTGATCGTATGGTCAAACTCTTGGAGTAAAAGGATCCAATGGATCAAACGAGACATAGCATCCTTTTTAGCGAAAAGGCATCTAAGGGCAAAATGGTCAGTGTAAACAGTAATGTGTGAGCCAATCAAATAAGGTTTGAATTTTTCGAGCGCAAAAACTACCGCTAAAAGCTCTTTTTCAGTGGTCGTGTAATTAAGTTGAGCACCGTTTAGAGTCATACTAGCGTAGTAGATAACATGAAGAATTTTGTTGATTCGTTGTCTTAAGACAGCACTAACTGCAAAATTAGAAGCGTCGCACATTATTTCGAAAGGAACATCCCAATTGGGTGAGCAAATGATGGGAGCAGAAATGAGTTTATTTTTGAGACGTTCAAAAGCAGAAACACAATTAGAATTAAAGTCGAATGGAACGTCTTTTCCAAGAAGAGTCGTCAGAGGTCGAGCGTTTTACTGAAGTTTTTCACAAAGCGTCGATAGAAACCAGCATGTCCAAGGAATGAACGAATGTCCTTAACAGATTTGGAAATAGGTAGATTCACAATTACATCAAATTTCGCTTTATCTATCTTAATGCCCTTATTTGAAATGACATGCCCAAGGACAATGTCATGTTTTACCATAAAATGACATTTTTCCCAATTTAACATTAAGTGTTTGTCCTTGCAACGATGAAGAACCAACTCAAGATGGTGTAAGCACTTGGAAAAAGAGTTTCCAAAGATGGAAAAATCATCCATAAACACTTCAAGAAAGCGTTCGATCATATCAGAAAAGATGTTGACCATGCATCTTTGAAAAGTAGCAGGAGCGTTGCGAAGGCCAAATGGCATACGTTGATATGCAAAGGTGCCAAAGGGACACATGAAAGTCGTTTTCTCTTGATCTTCGAGAGTAATTGGAATTTGGTTATAATCGGAATAACCATCAAGAAAGCAATAGAATTCATGGCCGGCTTAACGTTCAAGAATTTGGTCGATAAAAGAAAGAGGGAAGTGATCTTTACGTGTTGCAGCATTTAGTTTTCAATAATCAATGCAAACACGCCAACCTGTTTGAGTACGATCTAGAATGAGTTCGTTAGAGTCATTCTTGATAATAGTAAGTCCAGACTTTTTAGGCACGACATGAATTGGGCTAACCCACGAACTATAAGAGATGGGTATATGATTCTGTTATCGAAGAGTTTATGAATTTCGTCTAGAACCGCATCCTTCATTTTTGGGTTAAGCCTTCGCTACATGTCACGAACAGGCTTGGCATCATCAACTAAATGGATAAGATGTTGCACAAGATCGCGACTAATTCCCTTTATATCGGTGATCGACCATCCAATTGCTTCTTTATTTTTCGACAGAGTTGAAAGAAGGGAAACTTCTTGATTAAGAGACAAAGCTGCAGATATTATGACGGGAAATGTTTCATCGTCACCTAAGTATGCGTACTTAAGGTGATCGGGAAGGGGTTTAAGGTCCAAACTCAAGGATTGCTCAATCAAAGAATTAGGCTGAAGATCTGACTCAACAGTGAGGGGTTCAAATGAAAGCGCATTTTCAATTTCGTTAGGCTCATCTTGAAACAGTTGTTCATATTCGGTCTTGCATTCGTGGTTTAGGTCAACTGTTTCGTTATCAAAATTTTCTTGAATGGAGCTAACTTCTAGTGTTTGATCACATGGTTTATTTGATTGATTTTCAAGATTGAAAATGTTAAAATCCAAAGTCATGTTTCCAAAAGAAATTTTCATCGAATCGTTTCGATAATTGATTAGAGCATTTGAAGTAGCCAGGAAGGGTCGGCCTAAAATCAATGGAATTTGACTCATCGGATTATTCATGGGTTGAGTTTCAAGGACGATGAAATCAATAGGGAATATGAATTGACCGATTTTGATGAGTACGTCCTCGATTTCTCCTACGGGTTTCTTTATCGAACGATCGGCAAATTGAAGAGTTACTTTCATTGGTTTTTGTTCACCCAAGCCAAGTTGCTGGTAAACTAAATAAGGAATGAAATTGACACTCGCACCCAAATCTTGTAAGCACTTGTTAATCATCTTGTCTCCTATCGTGCACGAGATCGTGGGACATCCAAGATCTTTGTATTTAACGGGAATTGATTGGGACAAGACGTCACTAAGTCCGGCAGCTAAAAAAACTTTCTTGGGAACATGAGTTTGTCATTTTTAAGTACACAAGTCCTTGAGAAACTTAGCGTAAGTTGTGACTTGTTGAATGATATCAAGAAGCAGGATGTTAACTTTGACTTGTTTAAAAATTTCCAACGTCTTTTCCATTTGGTCAGAATGTTTCTTGGGTCGAAGACGATGTGGAAATGAAACACAATACTTAGCAAGTGGGTCTACTTGAGTAGAAGAATAATTTGGATTGGAATTTGATTCAATGTTTGGCTCAATGTTTGGTTCATATTCACTTGTTTTTGAAGTGTCGGGAGGATTTTATGGTAAATCGTTTGGATTAACAACTTGATTATCGATTTGTTCACCGAAACGTAAAGTAGTGATAGCATTCATTTGGGTTACGTTGCTATCTTGAACAACATGGGCTTGATTCGAATTCGTGTTTTGATTTCTGAGATTCAATATTGGCTGACTTGGGAATGGTCCTCGTTCACGTTCACTTACAGACGTGGCTAATTGATTCATTTGCATTTCAAGTTTAGCAAATGATTGACTCGTATACTGCATGTACGAGGTTAACAAATTTTGCAAATTGCTGTTTGATTGGAGACTTTGAGTGGTTGCTTTAGCCAAAGTTTCAAGACTTTTCTCAAGTGAACTAAATCGTTTATTGTCTTGGGGAGCAAAAGATTGTTGCGGTTAATTTTGAGGCGGACCCATAAAATTTTGTTGAAAATGATTGGGTTGAAAGGGAGGATTCGAAGAATTGTTCGGAAATGCTTGAAAATTGGGACAAACCAAATTCGTGTTGGAATTATTTTGGTTCCAAGCAAAGTTCGGATGATTTCTCCAACTAGAATTGTACGTTGGAGAAAACGGGTCACTCTTAACCTTGTTGAAAGCATTGAGTTGTTTGATCGAATTAGGGCACTGATCGACTATGTTATTCAGATCGTTGCATTTATAACACATTGGTTGGGAAGCTTGGTTCATTTGGTTGGATGAGAAAATGTTGTTGAATTTATTGGTCATTGCGTCGTTCTTAGCTTCCAAAGTCCAAGATGATCCTATCGAGTGTGCGCTTGATCATGAATAAATGGATTTCTCGTTAGAACGTTCCCAATGGGATGACTTTTCGGCTAGGTTTTCAAGAAACTGCCAATCATCATCGTGATGTTGGGCGAGAAAATTTCTTTGGCACATCCATTCAAGCATGGTTCGTGAACTATTCTCTAGTCCATCGTATAAGATTTGGCAAAGGGTCCATTTTTTGAAATTATGGTGTGGACATTTTATCAAAAGCTCTTTAAATCTTTCAAAATATTTTCCAAAAGGATCACCCTTGAATTGATGAACACTGACAATTTCGTTTCGGATTTTAGTTGTTTTCTCCAAGGTGTAGAACTTTTTTAAGAAAACTTTAACAAATTCTTCCCAAGTTTTAATCGAGTTCGATGGTAAGTTGTACAACCATTTTTTAGCGTAATTAGTAAGGGCAAATGGAATTAACCGAAGTTTGATTCCATCATCACAATGTTGTTGAAGTTTAATGGTTGCACATACTTGTTCGAATTTCATTAAGAAAATGTATGGGTCATTGTGTTCTAAATTGCCAAAATTTAGGAGCGTGGTAATATGATTGGAATGAATTTCGAAATTGTTACCCGTTGGGGCAGGTAGCGTGATGCAATAAGAAATAGAAACTCTATCGAAAAAGATTCTATCCATGAGAGTTCGAGGGGCATTTTCATTCGCCATCGTTGGAGGGCCGTTTGTTTGAGTTTAACGATTTGCTATTGTGTCATGAGTCCAAGTACTCATGCACAAGAAAAAGTCGAGGAGAGAAAGAAGTAAGGGTGAGCGTTCGGTCGGTTCGGTTAGTTTTGAGGTAAAAAATGTCAAACCGAATTGAAACTGAAAAAAAATCAAAACCAAACCGAACCGAACCAAATTAATTTCGATTAATTCGATCGGTAACCGATTTAACCGAACTAAGAAAGCAAGTAAGAGAATTTACCATATGTCATCATTCAAATGATTGATTTAGTCAATGGAAAACATAAATTTATGTTTATATAAACTATTTTGAGTATTTATTTTAAGTTTATAAGAAAAACTAATCTATTTTTAATAGCTATAGTTTGTTTTTTATTACTAAACCGATTGTTAAGCATATTATAATGCTATGAATTTGGATAACGTAATAAAAGTTCGGTTACTTCGGTTAAACTAATAACCAAAATAAAATTATTTTACAAATAGAATTCAAACCGATATAATTTCATAATCGAACCGACCGAAATGAACCAGTTTGGTCGGTTAATTCGGTTCTAACCGAATATTGCTCACCCCTAGAAAGAAGCGAGAATCGAGTTAAGAGAATGAAACAAGGTTTGGAAAATGAAGTGAAAATTTGTTTTTTTTAATATTTTTTTTTACCAAAAAGAATTTATTTTTCAAAAGGGGGATTGATTTTTGTTTTATTTTTATTTTTTTGGATTTTCAAATTTTTTCTTCTTTTTTATATGTTTTTGCTTTTTTTTTAGTTTTTGAAAAGATTATATTTTTTTGGAATTTTGATTTTCTAAAAAACCAACTCAAGTAAAATGCTTGTTTTTTTTGATATTTTTTCCTTTTTTTTATTTTGTTTGAATTTTTTTTTCTTTTGGATTAAAAATAGAACTAAGTTAAGTAAAATATACAATTTTTTTAGTTTTGGATTTTGTTGTTTTTTTCTTTTTCTTTAAATATGCATGAACTAATGCAACTAAATGAATGTAAGGACTTCATTACAAATTTTCTTTCTTTAGTAGCTCCTAACCCAAAATTGTATAATCTCACTTTGCCTTAATCCAACAAGATAGTTCTTAGCCAGGTAACGGACATGAGTTATCGGTGCACCATGAATCACCGTAGCAATGCAGCCGAAGGTTTAAGTACCTTCAGAGAAACAATTACTATAATATTTATGAATCACCGTAATATTTATATATGATTATTGCTCTGTCGTAGCCTAGACACCAAGAAGTTAAATTGTCGAAAGAAGACAACTTGTCAAGATACAATTAAGCCCTAAGTGAGCTCGTGACTCCCTTAAGTCTAAATTCTAACCGTTATTATTAGTCAAATTCTAAGATGAAATGCAATTTGTGGGCTAAGGAAGGGGTGATGAAATCTCCCACCATATGTGGATTTGGGTGTTGCCCTTAAAAAGAAAATAAGATGGTATGAATGCAAAATAGAAATTAAATGTGAATTAACGATGCAACTATGAATGAAATTTGTTTTTGTTTTCAAAATTTTTTAAAATGCAAGCAACCGACAATGCAAGAGAAAAGGCAAGAGATAAAAGCACGATACCAGAGCGTGCAGAATTATTAGCAATTTTCTTTTTCAAAGCAGCAATTGTTTTTATAAGCAAGCTAAGAAGAGCAGTATTTTAACACGCTAATCCTCTCCTTTTGATTTTTCTGCTTTTGCAACTTGAAAATTTGAACAAGATATATATACACACACACACGGTGTGTTTATTCTGTTTTGTTTTTTTATATATCAAGGAAGAAACTAAAATAAATAAAAGCAAAACAACTTGTTTTTTATTATTAAGAACTAAAACAAATGAATCTTAAACAAATTCACTAAACCACCATAAACTAAAGCAAATAAAACAAAAATAACTGTGTTTTTCTCTTTTTTATATTATTAACTTCACTAGGGTCCGGCCCAACAAAACAAAATTAATTACCAAACCAAAACAACTTATAATATGTATAAAATCAGAGACCCAAAATTAATCAACAGTCCCAGCCAAATTAATAAAAACCACTGACCCAAAATTCTATAAAATCACTGATCCTGCTTGAGTAAAATCAAAATTCTATAAACTTAAATAAGTGTCCTAAAATTAATTCTCGGCTGTAGTTGTTGGTTGAAGCTGGGATGGTTCGCATTCGCAAGTGGTTGTTTTGGAGTCTTTCAGATGGAGGACGAGGTTGCGCTTATAGTGGGGGATTGTAGGTTGTGTTGCTTAAGTGAAAGCGAAGGCGGGTGAAGGTTGGTTTGGGGATTCGGGTTTGGAGAAGGTGAGGTTGCGGTGGCGTTAGCATCAGGAGTTTTTTTTACAATTGCGGTCATGGGTTTTGGAGGAGGTGGTGCTTCAAGCAGGTGGCTATTGGTGGTGATGGAAGTTGTTGAAGTTGAAATTATGGTGAAGCAGAGGTGTTGTTGTTTGGTTGATGGAACAGAAATGGTGTTGTGGCAGTGGGATGGTGGTGCACTGATGAGGCAGGGTGTTTGAGTTGTATGTATGAAGTGGATGGTTTTGAAGGTGAGTGTGTGGTAGTGGGCAAAAAGTTCTAAGAGGTTCAGGTGAAGTTTGCACTGTATGAAGTGGATGCAGGAAGAGGAGGTAGTGTTTGTTGTGGGAAGGTAATGGAGGGAGTGTTGTTTTGATATGTAGTTATGGAAGTAGGATGGTGATGATGGATCTGGATGGAGTGATGCAATTGCATGATGCTGCTGGTTGCCTAATGGTGAATGAGTTTGTGGTGCTGTATATGAGTAGAGGTGGTCAGACCTTGATTTATTGGCACAAGTGGAATGGCAGAGGTTGTGGATTATGTGGTAATGGCAGGTGGTTGATCTAGTTGTTGGATGTGAAGTTGCTGATGGCGGCAGTATAGGAGATGGTTGTGTGGGAGTATTTGGCTGAGGATGAAGGTAGTGATGAGCACTGTGATGTGCAGTGGTAGGCTGGAGCAGTTTGAGGTGAATGCTGTTGATATGGAGCAGTTTGTGGTGACAGTATGTGATGCACTGCGATGTGCAGTGATGTTGATATGGTGCATTTTGATGGCAGTGGTTATGTTTGACTAGTGGATTGCGGTATTGGGTTGTTGATGTTGTTTGGAGTGAGTTGTTTTGGACTGTGTGTATGGAAGATTGTGTTTATTCGAAGGTTTGATGTTGTGATGGTGTGGTTGTGAGGATATTGAGGTGGTGGCAGGGATTGTTGTATGGGTTTGTTGTGGATTGGTTTGCTGTAGGAAGGAGGCAGTTGACCGTGAGGTGGATGGTTGATTTGAAATGGCAGTGATTATGTGGTTATTGACAGTGTGGTTGGATGAGACAATTTGATGAAAGCAGGGAGATTGTAATTGATGAAACAATGGAATTGGTGACAGTGTAGTTGACAGTGTGGTTGATAGTGGCAGTTGGTAGTTGACAGTGCTAGTAGTATTGATGAAAGAAGGGAGGGGATTGGAATAGAGTGGAGCAGTTTTGGACAATTCTCTGAAAACAAATGAAATGTAACAAACAAATTTAAAGTTTATACAATTGTAACAGAGAATGGTAACAGAGAAACAAATGAAAATGACAAGTAACCCAAAATGTAACAATGGAACAAAACAGAAATGTAATGAAATGCAACTTATTTTTTCTTTTTTTTTAATATGAAATGTAACTAAAATGTAGATTCAAATGGAATGCAACTCTAATGCAACTAAAACAGTAACCTGAAATGATGAAATGTAAATTTTTTTGTTATATATATATTGAAATGAAATAACACAAACTAAACCAAATGCACAAGTAAACAACAACGAAACACTAGTGAACAAAACAAAAGTGAAGAAAACAAGAGATGCACACAAACAAAATAAAAATAAAAATAACACACAATCACACAACAAAAAAAATTTCTTTTTTATTTATGCAAATCAAGACACAAAATGATCACGAAATAAAATCAAACAAAAAAATTCGAAGAGTATAATTAAAATCAAATTGTAACTCCCCGGCAATGGCGCCAAAAACTTGTTAAACGGCGAATTTTCTATCGATTAGAAAATCGCCGTTAAAAATATTATCGTTATAAACCGCAAGCGTACGACATACAATTGTAGTACGTATGCGAGTATAGGTCGATACGCAGGGAAATGAATAAATTTTAAATTCTACTCAATCAAATTAACCCAAGTTTTCAAGTTTTTTCTAAACTAAGAAAAATAGAAAGAATTAAACTAGAGCAAAGGTGAATAAACTATGATAATAAACAATTTAGAGGCAAATCCACTTCCAATCATTCACATAAATCAATACAAAATTCATTTGTAACCTCTCTTTGAAAATATTAAGTAGAAATGATTAATGTACTTATCATAAGTATGGTTTATTTAAGCTATTAATTAGTCCAATTTAAACCATCAAACTCTAACACATCATTCAAACCACTTATCAACTCTCATGATCATGACATGAAATTAAAATTAAAATCTATTTTAAGTATGATCTATTTACTATTAATTAGTAACATAGACCATCAAATTTTGATTCTAGCTTAACTTTCATTATCAATACCACTTAGGCAAATGAACAAATAGCTTATGTTTACAATGGAATAAGCACAACCTATTTGAGATGTCAACATAGGCTATCAAAATTTAATAAAATAAAAACATAAACCACTGTCATTCATATTTTCCATTAAGCAAAATAAGAGAGATCACAATTGAAATCATTATGTTAATTCAATATGTTTCATGAAAGCTTCGTTACCTCTAAATTGAAGTGGTTTAGCTACTCATATTTGAAAACATTTTAACATAAAGTAATTTCAACATAAACATAAACGAAGAGAAGTGCTAATTAAAACAAGAAGGAACTAACTACTTGCATAAAATATCTAAACTAATAGCATGGATTAAAAGAGAGCATAAGAGAACAAAAAAAGCATAAATGAAAACATAAATCGAAATTGCATGAAAGTAAAAACAAGGCTAAGAAGCCATGAAAGAAACTTTTATTTATCTTTGATTTTGTGGTTGCAACTTACATAAAAGAGAAGAAGATAATTACATAAGACATTAGGGGTATTTATTCATGCTTAAACCCCTAATTCATATTTTAGGGGACTACGTAAAATGTCCTTTAGGAAGTGTAACCTCCAAGTAATCATTAGGGAATTAATTAATCCCCACTAACATGGCTTTAAATCTCCATTAATATGTGCATGTGCTTTTAATTGTGGACCATATGGTAGTGGGTTATTGTGCTCCTCCATTTTGCATGAATTCATTTATTTCCAATCTTCATTTGCCTTCAACATAGGTGCATGCATTCATCCATGAATGCTTCTTTATATTTGCTCTCTATTTCCTACAATTAAAAATAAAAATGTGCAAATAATTTTTCTCAAATTAAATCATACACAAATTTATCATTTTACTCCCCCAAATGAAGATGAATAAATGATGATTTGAAAAAAAAATTAAATTTTAGTTTAAACATGTAAAATACCCTAAAATGCTCATTTATTTAAATAAAAGTAGATTAAATATGGAAGTAAAAATATGCGCTTTTACGTGCACATCATATGTATATATATATGATAAGATAAGATATTTTTAGAAAAAGTGTATATATATTACATAAAATAAAGATTCCACCTTGGACAACAAGTACGAAAAGAGGACAAACATGTTTATTTTGATTTGATTAGAAGGTGGATAAAGTGGCATAATTTTGGTGAGGTGGAGGTGATGATGAGGTGGCGGTATTTGTGTGGAGGGCAAAGTAAAAAGGGCATTTTGGTAAATTCCCATTTTAACTTTATATAAAACCAAATTCCAATCTCTTTTTCACTTTCTCATATTCTTTTCCCATTTCAAAATTCATGAAGCTATTAAGTATAATTTCCATGGCTTCCTACCTCATTTCAAAGTTTCAAAAACCATATATTTCCACTTAAATCCCTTAAGCAACTTGCTAAAACGCTTCTACGCTCACCACTTCACTTTCTCCTCCAAAATCAAGCCATCTTCACCCAAATTAGCCAAGGCCGTACCCTTTACTGCTTATGGCCAAATAATGTTGTGCTTAGGCTAATCACATTTCCAAAGTCTCAAGCAAGATCGAGTCTTTTTCATGAAAATTCAAAAATCCTAAGTCTTTTTGCAAAAAGTTTGAAAAGATTTCATTGAATTCAGTGAGTAAAAATCCTAACTTTTGGAAAGATCTTACCCTTGTTTATATGATGGTTATATGGTTATTTATGCATGATATTGATGTTCGGATATGATACGGTTTGGATATATATGTATGTGATAGCAAGTTTTAGCTTTGGACTTGAATCGATGGTTTGAAGTGATGTGTTAACTATAAAGTTGTGATCTTTGATGTTATGGTAATGGTATGATTTGCTGTGTATATATAATCATGGTTTCTGGTTAAATGGTTTGGAAGCATGAACTTGAGATGTTGAGAAGGACATGAGATCCATTTTTGAGAACAATTCATTTACTTGTTTGATTTAGATAATGTTTTGTCTTATATATATATATATATATATATATATATATATATATATATATATTAGATTCCGACTTTAGTTAAAGTTTAAACTTTCTTGAATATGTTTTAAAAACGTAAACATAAATGGAAGTTTAAGTTTTGGATGGTAACTTAGAAAATTAATTCTAACTTACGGTATCCATAGCGATAGTCGCTATGGATGCGGTTCGAAAATATACGATTTTCAAGTTCTTAAGATTTCTTTTAAAATTATTTTGAAAACCATTTCATACTTAATTAGATATTATAAAACCGAATTAACTTTTAGTTTATGAGTTAAATAATTAATTTGTTTATTAAAAATAATTATTAACTAATTATGTAATTAAGTTAAGTGATTACGGTTTAAAAATTAATTAACTAAGTTAATCATTTTTAGTTATTAAGAAGTTTGAATTAATGATTTTTTTTTTGGCATAGCCGACGGGGTTGAATGAACCCCTACCATTTTATTGATCCACCATGTGAAAAAACAAAAAATACAGACAAACCAAGCAACCACACATACACAACAATCACAAACCAAATTAAAACAACAAACACAAACAAGAGAAAGTGGATGAAGGATCAAAACAGAGAAGAAACAAAAGGAAAAAAAGAGAAAAGACAGATAAAACAAGGAACGCACAGAAGAGGGTAGCATGACAAACATGAGAACTATCTCACTGAAGGGCATCACTATCCCCAGGGTCGAAAAGGGTATTAGCATCTCTTAAACCCTTTTTCACCTCAAAAAAGATGAAGTCTTGAAGCTGATTAACATTCATGCTTTTTACAAGATTGAATATCCTTGTATTTCGCCTTAACCAAATTAGTCTGACAAATCTTTTGAAGATAATCCCATACTTTATAGCTCTCTCGTCTTTTGCTGGCCATAATCCTCAGTAGCTTCTCCCATTCATCAAGACCACTCATTCCCACAAAATTGAAACCAACTTAAGGTACAACTTTGTGCCAGAGAACCCGAGTGATGGCGCAGTCAAAGAAAATGTGTTCCATGGTTTCCGGAAGATCATCACAAAAGATGCATTTAACTGACACATTCATACCTCTGCCAACAAGTTTCACTCTAGTAAATAAAGCATTGTTCAGAACCTTCCAAAACATGAGGTTTTCTTTTGCCGAGCTTTCCTTTCTCCAAACAGTAGATGTCCATTTGCTTCCAATTAGATTGTGTGCACCAGAAAGAAAATAGTATATAGTTTTATTGCTAAATTTAGCTTTATTACATCCCCAAGTTATTGTAGCATCAATAGTAGAATCGAAAACCATATTAGACATGGAGTTCCAGATGGAGTTAATCTTTTGGTTTGAGATGGAAGGAAGGGTGATGATACCATTATGTATAATAGAGTTAACAAGAGTATTATCTCCAACACCTGATTGAGTTCTCTCTTGATGTGTCACCAGCCTGTTCAGAATACCACCTTCAGAAAACCATGGATCATCCCAGAAGCTCACTTTGTTCTGCGGAGACAGTACATATTTTACAAGAGGCGGAATAAGATCTCTTATCTTGAAAATATTACGCCAAGTCCAGCTGATATTCTGAGGGGGAAATAAATTCTAGAAATTTTTTCCTTTAGTTACATAAGTATATGACCATTTAACCCATATGTTCTCTTTATTACTTAGGAAGTTGTCTATGTATTTGGTAATAGCATTTTTGTTCCATAGAGATAGGTTAAGAATGCCCAGTCCTCCCTTGTTCAAAGGGTTTTCAAGGTGTTGGAAAGATATAGGCGTTATATAATGACCTTGAGTACTCCCCTTCTAGAAGAACTTCATGACAACACCTTTAATCATCGAAATGAGTTTCTGCAGTAAAATAAAAGACCTAGCCCAGTATACAGTCATAGGAAATATAACAGACTTTATTAATGTAAGCCTCCCTGCTAGACTTAGTTGTCTATTAGACCAACTTCCAGGCGTGATGTGATTTTTTCATACAAAGGCAAACATTGTCTAGTAGTGATACGAGAGGTAGCAAGAGGGACTCCAAGGTAGGAGGCAGTATTGTTTGAAGGTCTGAGCCCAGTAGAGATGAAGATAGCTTCTTTTTGTTGACTGTCAAGCCCAGCCAACATGATGTCAGATTTATCCATATTGATTTTAAGTCCAGTAATATTGTAAAATAGTTTCAGGCCCCCTAGAATGGCATTAATGTTTCATGAGTAGGCTTGCAAAAAATAACAAGATCATCTGCAAACATAAGAGAAGTTATCTGGAGATCTTTGCATCGGGGGTGGAGTTGGTACAATTTTTTGTTGACAAGGTCTTGAAGTATTCTGGTGAGAAGCTCCATCACACTAATGAAGATGTAGGCAGACATGAGGTCTCCTTGTCTGATCCCACGTTTGCTACCAAAAAAACCAACATTGGAGCAATTAATTCTGATAGAGAAGTTCACTAATGATATGCACAAATAAATCCATGTAATAAAATGTTTGGGGAAGTTCATGTAGCCCATTATGCGTATAATAGCATTCCAATGAAGAGTGTCAAAAGCTTTTCGTGTATCAATTTTCAATAAGCCTCTAGGAGATGCAGTAGCATTTTTATATCCATGCAGGAGCTCATGTGTAACTAGAACATTGTCAAGGATGTCTCTGCCATAAAGGAAAGCTGCCTGATTATGAGAGATTATAGAAGATAGAACAGTTTCATGCGAATAGAAATGACTTTGGATATGCACTTGTAAATAGTGTTGCAACATAAGATGGGCCTGAAGGAGTGGACATTGTCTGCATTTTTGACTTTATGAATTAAAGCAATGTAAGTATAATTGAAAGAGTTTGGCTTAACACCATTTTTAAAGAAGTTTTTAACAACTTTTAGCACATCGTTACGAACAATAGGCCAACAGGAAGTAAAGAAGCAAGCATTGAAGCCATCGGGACCACCACACGATTCCTTATTCAGAGAAAACATTGCTTGTTTAATCTCGATATTAGAAACCTCTTCACTTAGATACTTGATATCTTCTTGGCATAGAGTAGGGAGGAGCAGTGGGTCAATTGCATCAATATCACGGATATTATTTTCAATATTGCCAAACAAATTAGAAAAGTAGTTAATGAATGCATTTGCTACATTGTCAGTGCCTTGGTATTGAGTACCAGCTTCATCATTTATGGTAAAAATATTCTCTTGAGTTTGTCTTGCTTTCAAAGAACCATGAAAAAATGCAGTATTATGGTCACCATCATTTTTCCATCTGAGCCTTGCTTTTTGCTTGAGCATATCATTTTCTTTATCTAAGGCTTCATAGCATTGTTTGTTTAATTCAGTTTCCTGACCAGCCATGGAGCCATCCGCAAGATTGTTTTGCATACTTTCCTGAATTTTTTGAAGTTGATCCTTGTATTTATCAGATTGTTTCTAACCATTGCCATATTTGTTCCTAGACCACTTCTTCAGAACCTCTTTCACTTTTCTGAGTTTTTTCTGCAAGACAAACATAAGGTTACCATAGTTAGGTTTAGTCCAAGCCAAATCAACAATTCGAAGAAAATCTGGATCAAGGACCTAAGAGTTGGAAAATTTTAAAATTTGGTTTACTTTTCATGGCAAAGGCATCCAGGCTAAGGATTTGAGGTGAGTGGTCAGATAGCATGGGACATGGTAGGTGGTTGAACATTGTAGGCCACTTGTACAAAGATATTTGGTTGCAGAAGGCAAAGTCGATTTTAGAGAAAGTTCTACAACCTTCCCTTCGTTTATTGTTCCAAGAGTAAGAAGCTCCTGTGGTTTTAATTTCAAGAAAACAGACTGTTGTATAGCCAAGTTTAAAGGTTTAATTTCATTCAAGGACAAAGTGTTGCCTCCAACTCTGTCAGAAATTCTTAATGAACAGTTGAAGTCACCACCTATCAACCAAGGATGAGTCTCTTGACGTAGGAATGGAATATATTGCAGGAGGGAGGATCTAACATTAGCAGAGGTTTCAGCATAAACAAAGGTCAGGTATATAGAGGAAGAGGAGTGGTTAAGGAGGGCATGACAATGGATCATTTGTTTAGAAGAATCAATGGTGGTGAGGCACAAGATGTCAAGGTTAAACAGAATCATAATTCTTCCATAAGTCACTTGTTCATGGTTGTGTATTAACTTCCAGCTAGGATTAATATATTTTGCAGCTTGAATAGTGAGATATGAGGTAAGCTTAGTTTCAAGAATTGCTAGAACACAGAGACTGTGTTTATGAATGAGAAGTTTGCATTGGTCTAACTTAATTTGACTATGTGCTCCTCTAATGTTCCAGAACCCTATCTGATGTATCATTGATTAAACTTGGTTGGGTTGAGAAGCTCTTCTTTCATACTCCTTGTTAAGGTGTTGGGGAGTTCCTTATAACCAGGAACAATTGATGATAGTGGAGAATCAAATAATAGAATAGAAGATTCTGTGTTTCTTGAGCTAACTGCTTTGTTATTAGGAGTGGAGTTGCATGCTTTTACCTTCACTTTAGAGAATATACCTTCATGGACGGTTTTGGTGGAGGAGTTAGACAGAGCTGGCCTGGTTGAGAGAGAGAGAGATGGTGCATGGAAGGTTTGGATTGAGTTTCCATTCAGTAGGGGGATTGAGGTGAGCATATGGGAGGTTTTGATTAGAAAGGGGAGGTTTGAGAGTTAAAGGGTTAACTTGTGTGGTGTCATAGCTAGAAGAAGAAGGAACATGATCACTGGGAGAAGTATAATGGTAGAATTAGAAGGAGGGTTGGTATTATGATGGGTGATGGAATTGCACAGAGGACTGTGCATGTGCATGGGCATGGATACTGCATTATGAGGTTCTACGTTAATATGAGAAGCATTAAATGATTCTTTCTGAGCAGTGGGGTTGAGCAGTGTATTTTGATTTGGGGGATTAATAGTAAGGTCTTTATTAACCACTAGATCCTCATAATGGCATATCTCTGAAGTTATTGTATTGACTTGGTTATGATCATAGTCTACTCCAAGTTTTCCTTTGCCATTCTCCAATGTTTTCTGCTCCTTGCTACGAGTCAGGTTGCTCAACTTATTAACTTCGTGTTTTTTGTTGTCTAACTCGGAAGAGTCATGGTGCATGCTTCGAGTATCAGCAGAACCTGACTTAGATTTTAGAATCGTAGATATATGTTTTTGGACAGTATGAGTTGCAGTAGGATCATTGCTAGCAGGCACTTCATCATCTTTTTCATGGATGCTTAGAAGGGTGTTGAAAGGATTTTTGGATAGGATAATATCACTTTGTGCTTCAAGATTCTCTTACTCACAATCATCAAAAGCTTCCTTCTCACTTTCTTTATTATTATCAGGCTTACTGTCTTGATTTCTATTTCACACTTTTTTTCCACTTCAATATTGCCTTGGTCATGTTTATTATCAATCTCACTTTCCTCTATTAGTTCTCCCTGTTGTTCCAAGATAGAATCATCTAAAACAACAACTACATCTTTGTTCAACTCTTCATTTGCTTGTTCCGCAGACATAATACTTTCATAGTTGTGCTTCTTACTCCCTCCTTGGTTAGCTATTTCACTTAGTCCTTTAGCATTGAAAGTAGTTCCTGAACTGTAGTTTTTTTTCCTTCCTCAACTAACTACTTGCCATTTCTGAAGCTTTTTTAGCTCTCACTATTTCTTTTGGTGCCTTTTCAGTCTCACTCACCCTTGCTTCTTTTAAATTACCTTTTCCAGAGGATTCAGCATGTTTAGTCTTACCATTTATTTTATCACAGTTAATAGTAGAGTGTCCAAAAGCCTTGCAAGAACATCAAATGTCTGGTCTCCACAAGTACTTCACTATAATCTTCTGAGTTCCTCCTTCAACAAGTTGAACCATGAAGTCATCGAAAAGTTTTTTTTCTGGTCTCACTTCTGTTAAACACTTGGCATATTCTAATCTCTCCAATCTTTCTATCATTTCATCAAGACAGATAAGTTTACCCAGTCTACTAGCAAGCCAATTAATCCCAAGGGAGGACCAGGCAAATATGGGTATGTTTTGGAATTGAACCCAAACTGCAACTGATGAGACTGCACCACAGACATTACTTACTGCTGGGTTATAGGGTTTAACAATAAAAAGTTTATTTTTCATAATTATAGGATCCCCTTGTAGTATTTGGTCTCTATCATCAATACATGAAAGGTGAAACATAAAAATCACACCATCTGATCTGAATTTAATTGGACCCTTTAGTTTCCAACTGGATTTGAGACGCTGTATTACTGCTATGTATGACAAAGGGGAGTCTAGAAAGAACCCAACTAGGCAGTCCTTCCAAGCCATAGAGCCTGCCTTCAATACTGCATCTGAATGAAGCATGGCATCTCCATTGAAAGAGGGTGACATGTCAACCAGTATGTACTTCTCCGCATTGCACGGCTTGCTCTTGAAGAGGGAAGCCCATACCGGTTGACGTTGAGGAGGAGAAAAACTGACCTGAGAAGGAGTAGAAGCGAACACGGGAGAGGAAGGAAAAACAGAAGCTGGAGGAGGATCGGAGAAGATAGGAGGAGGATCGGAGAAGATAGGAGGAGGATCCGGATGTGTGGGAGAGGGAGCCGGACGAGGGACAACAGTGACGGGTGGGATGGGTGGGGGGCTCAAAGGTATGGAAGGACCAGTGGGAAACGACGTGGTATGGGGAAGGGGAATGGAAGGCTCTGCCATGAAAAGGTACGTGATTGAATGGTGAAATAAAATGAAATTAAATTGAATTAATGATTAATTAAGTTAAGGGGTAATTATTTTAATTAATTTTGTTTAATCAAGTTAATTATTTTTAAATTAATTACTTGATTAGTATTTAATTATTTAATTAATTGTTATTTAATTAAGAGTTATTTATTTACCTAATTATTAATTAATTAGGGTTTAATTTATAATAAATGTTTATTTAATACAGTCTAATTAATTTTTTTTAACTAATTAGGATTTAATTATTATCCAACTAGATTATAATTATTTAATTAATTTTTGATTAATAAAGTGTAATTATTAGTAATTAATTAAGACTTAATTAAGATAATGAAGGTTTTAAATTTCAATTTAAGTATAATTAACTATGGATAAATTAAGCTTTAATTTATGATTTAATGATGAGTTATTTATTATTTTAGATTATTTTAACTCCAACAGTTCTTTATTTTAAATTAACCTTTGCTCTCAGTGAATTGTTTTTAACCCAAGGATCTCTTGTCCATGCCATTAAGTAGCCAAACAAATTAAAGTAGTTATAGTAAAACGCTGACATGTTTTATTGAAAGTAAGTCGACTTGTACTTATCGTAGAGACCGCATTTCGAAAACGTGATAAATGCAAGGGAGTTAATTTCGATAAGCCGGTCATGATAACTTAAGCATATGAAAGGTAATTCCATATATAAATCTTTACACCCAGATAATGGAGTTATTCACTATTTATAACTTGACCTGTTTTAACTTAGGAAGTATGTTGTGTATATTAGAGTTTCCCAGTGGGAACTCGAATACCGGTTACATACTTTCAAAAGAACCAGAATTGAGTTAGCCGGGTATTATCGCTTAGTTTGGAGACACCGGTTTTGGGTAAGTATAATTTATTCGAGCCACTCCAAACTAATAACGTCCGTGATGGATTGTTATGAAGTATGTTATGGAGCTGTACTAATTCTTCCTGAGGGTGATTCCAAAATGGAAGATAGTAATCGTTGAATGTTTGTTCTATCCCAGAATAACTTGCATGGAAGAATGCTAGCATTGCATTGGGTGCTTAGAGGGTAATGTTATCATTTCAAGATGGACTGCTAGGAGGGAAGGTAAAAGCGTAACCTCAAGCCTCACAATCGGTAAATGGCTAAAGCAGGGACATGCGGCAGGGCTATGTGGGTCGCTCCCATTAGGGTATGATCATCGCTAAATCAAGAGCGATATCTACGGTTTATGTATGCTTCGAGATCCCTTTTATGGTTGTTGATCGCAACCAAGGGGTGATCATATTCGACGCTATCAAGTAAGGGGTAGGGCCAGTCCTAAGTAGCTGAGGTGCGACGTGTTGTTGACTCCCGTACATTTTATATAGAGGTGTACGGATTCGGTGGGTAGACACTTACCCTTTCATTGTTGGAATCCATTTTCCAATACGAGCCTTCAGACTTGATTGTATACCTATTATGCAGGAATTTAATAATATGATAATTTCGACTATGATTCCATATTTATTTTAAACCTAGACATTATGATAGTACCAAAGGATTTTATATAGAAATGTTTTGGTTATCGTAAGGTGAAAAACCATCTGTGTTTATGTGCGGCATGGTCTTACGAGATACCTTAAATTTAAAGGTTTTTATAAAGTTAAAAATATGCTTTACTCACACCAGACCCATGTCTGACCCGGAGTTTTATTTCTTTCCCTTAAATTGTTGGGTACTCAAATTTTAATGAGTAGCCAAGTAGTCAAGTTTCTTGGAGCATTTTGGTAAGCAGTATAGAGCAGAAGCTTTCACTGTATCCAGTAGTTATGTTTATTTGTATTATGACTATACATTATGTATTAGTAACTTAGGTAGGCTGATATAGCTATCCTTGTTGGGAATAGTACTTGTTGTAACTTTGATGTAACATTTTGGAGTAACCATATGTACTATTCCATGACGATGTATATGTAACTTTTTCGTTTGTAAGGAAAACATGTATTTGTTTCCTTGGCTTTTATTTTCTTTACCCCACGACCTGTCTTTCGGACACTTAGATGACCAGCACATGAATACCAAGGATGTATTAAGTGTCGTCTTTGGGTGTAAGAAAGGCAGATCGTCACACTTGGTATCAGCGCTTAGGTTGAGCGAACACCTAGGCCTTGGTTGGGGTCAAATCATTAGAGATAGGGTTAGTAATACCCTAGAATGAGTTCAGTCTTTGAGAGTACGTTTCCATGTGGTTTTGATTAGCACTTATACATTGGGTTTATGCTCTTTTCCTAAGATAATATCGTCCATGTATTCTAAATATATCTTAATTTATTCAGGTAGGAAGAATGAGTACGAGAAGGAGACGAGGAAGGGGAAATAGTAGCACAACAACCACAAATGGAAGAACCCTGAATGTTGGAAGGAGTGGAATAACTGTTGAGGTAGTAGCTCTAGTGCAGCCTCGAGTAAACTTCGCAAGTCTATGCAAGGACTACATAAACCTAAAAGGAAAACCCTTCAAGGGTACTGAATCCATCATTGAAGTACAAGCTTGGCTACGGTCATGTGAGAAGGTTTTTAAAGGTTTGGACATTTGTAACGATAAAAACGGTTCTTGGCATCAAGGCAATTGCAAAAGGGTGCAGCTACATGGTGGGATTCTGTTACTACAAATGTTCCAGAAGATGAGTTCTCATGGGCTAGATTCAAAGAAGCATTCAAATACCAATTCATGCTAGTTAGGGGCAAAACTCAATTATATAGAAGTTTCATGGATCTCAAGCAGGGAGATCTGTCAATGGCGGAATATAAGACAAAGTTTAACGAGTTATCTCGTTTTGGCCCTGGACTTATTGACATGTCACTTAAGAAAAACGAGATGTTCATTTTAGGTATGAGAGAAGAGTTCCATGAAAAGATGACCGCTCATGTGAAGGAATCATTTGTAGATTTGGTAGACATGGCATTAAGATATGAAGTGCTTTTGAAGAAAAAGCCAGCAACAGTAACATCATCACCTAGTGGTGGTACCATTAACCCAAATAAAAGGAAGTTTAATCCAAATTGGAAAAAGAAGCAGGGTAATGGAAAGCTGGCTGGAGGAGATCAGGGAAACAAGTATAAAGATGTTGTTTGTTACAATTGTAAGAGAAAGGGGCATATTTCAACACACTGTCAGGAGGCGAAGGGTATCTCTCCAATGGTCTAAAAGACGCTTTGCTATAATTGCCACTAGCCTGGACACATGGTTAAGGACTACCCACTATTGAAGCAGGGTCAGTAGATTAAAGTCTATGCTATTAAGAATGCACCCTCAACTTCTGAAGACATAAAAGGGAAGGGAGTCTTGGAAGGTACTTTACTTACAAATGGTATTTTAGTTCATGTTTTGTTTGGTACCGGAGCCTCGAATAGTTTTGTCTCTAAAGAATTGGTAGGTAGGTTACAACTTGTCCTGAAATTCGTAGAAACCCTTGTTTGTGTATCCAACCCCATAGGCGGTACAAATAATCTATGCTTCGTTTGTGAAAGAGTACAAATTGATTTCCGAAAACATCTTTTCTTTTTTGACCTATTTTTCTTGGATTTTAAGGGGTTTGATGTTATTCTTGGTATGGATTGATTGTTGAGATATGGAGTGTAACGACCCATTTTTCCAAACCCCAGAAGTCGACACTAATACATCCACGGTATCAACATGCCGAACAACTAAGTGTGGGAAAGACAGATTGTTAGGGGAAAGAAAGGAGATAGAAGATAAAAGAACTAGGAACAATCACAGAATCTCACAATGCAACGGAATAATATATAATATAATCAAGTCTTTAAAAAATCCGAGACCCTCTTTTTTTTATTATAGATATCAGAGTTGGACAGTTATAACACATGTCCTTACAACAGTAGACAAACTACACATAACACATACACAACGGAAGATATCCAAAATACGAGAGTACGTCCTGGGCCTCCAACTCGACTCCATAGCTCCAAAGCATCTAAAGCTAACTTGGCAAACATGCTCGGTTTGACCCGAGTATTACACAGAATAGTGCCCGGGTCAGTCTGGTAAACCAGCGTGAGTAAAACTCGATAACAAGTAACAACCAAACTGATTTCTACATTTGAAAACCTTTCAAACAAAGGGTATCTCGTAAGACCACACCGCACATAAAAACGGATGGTTTTTACCTTACGATAACCAAAACATTTTATATCAAAATCTAGTGATATTATCATAGTGTCTATGTTTAAAGTAAATAGATAAAAATAGCTGAAATGCTTACATCTCACATTCCAACATACCAGGCTCTACAATCGAAAACGTAAGGCACGTATTGGAGAATGGATTCCGACTAATGACTGGGCTACTGGGGTACCGCTCGCCACAGTACACCTCTAGAAAAATGTACCGAGGTCGTACCCAACGACCCCTGCCAACAGAGAATCGGCCTACCCCTTGCTGGATAGTACCGAATATATCATCACCCCGGTTGCTTTGCAACCTTTAACCGAGCGCTCCCATGTACACGAATTCATTAATGATTGTGTATATATCTAGAATGGTGATGATATACCCTAATGGGTGCGACCCACATAGCCTTGCTGCATATCCCCTGTTTTAGTCATTCCCGGTTGATGAGGCTTGAGGCTACGTTTTACCTTTCTGAATAGCAGTCCCTCTTGGAATGCTAACACTGCCCTCCAGGCAGTAATGCAGTGCCAACATTCATCCATACAAGTTGTCCAAGATAAGGACAAACTGAAGGAACTACTTCTACTACATCCATTTTGGAATCACCCTCAAGATTAGTAGCAAGCAGCCCTTGTACTTCAATGGCTCCATCTTCGTTCCCATGCTTAAAGATGTCTTCATTTCGAAATGCTTAAGTTGGATCGAAGTGGTTTCCGGATAACATATCCAATCTCGGTCTCTTCGAAACAACTTTCGATATTTTTGGGTAAACTCAACCCTGGTTCTTTAGGAAATAAGCAGACAAATGACAAAAGCGGAGTTCACCTCCTAACCATTTGTGGACGGATTTCCTTATCATTCGTCCTAGAAGTACGAACGAGTTTATACGTACAGTATAGCACATTCGACGGTAACTGTACTATATATTTCTCATGTTTCTCCTAGATATTTCCAAAGTTATGTTTGGGGCCAGCTTTGATAATCGGTTATTTAAATATCAAATAAACAAACATCCAATCATGGTTTAATTTCCATATGGCATCCACTAAGCCTTTATTAATTCTCTTTAATTAATAAAACCACTTCATAAAATCTGATCACAAGACCTTTTCAAACAATATTCCCAAATCCCTTACATTTCCTTTATACTTGGAAACATTTATATACTTATCTCAATTGGTATACGTTTATTACCAACATTTTACTTTTCATGCCTTGAAACAAAATCATATACTTGTCTTATCAGTATAAGTATATTTACAAACTTTTCAAAGTTTTGTTCTTTCCAAATCCCATAATAAATAACCAAACATTTCTTCCAAATAAAACATTACACTTATCCTTTATCAAAAATTCCCTTTTTAAAAGCTCATATCATATTTCAATTAACTTATAACTTTCAAAATAACGTTATAACCCACTTTTTTAAACCCTTAAGTTAATTTATATAAACCTCTTTCCAAATCTCTGAAATGATTTATAAACCTTTTTCCTATTTTTAAAACTCTTTATATAAACCTTTCTATACTCCTTTATAAAATATCCTTTATAAATATCATTTACAAAACATCATTTGTAAAACACCTTAATAATCCTTCTCGTTAGAAAACCCCCTTTTTATAAACAAGTTATCCTTTATAAATACCTTTACAAGAATTATATAACTTGAAAAACCATTTATAAAACCTTAGCCTCAAATTGATTAGAGAATTAAAGTAAATTCAAACCATACTTTATAAATTCCAAATGAGGCTTAGCAGTCTCAATGATACTAATTTAAGTTACCATTTAATTAGTCCAATAACAACAGGATGGTGATTTATCTTGCTAAATAGATGTCCAAACAATTCGATCAATTTATAGTAGAATGGAGATTTATTCTGCTTAACACATGTCCACATAATCAAATCACTTACACTATAGCAAAATGGTGTTTTGTTCTGCTGACGGATGTCATTTATTTCTCCTAATCATATGGGTTACTTAAGGGTCCGGACAAGAGATCCTTTGATATGGAATCGATTTACTTTGAAAAAGAAAATTGATTAAAACACATTCTGTTTAGTTTAAAATCACCTTTGAAAAGTTAAAATATATTTAATTAGCTTAATCCCTAACTAAACCTTAAATAATCCAATTTAAATCAAGATTAAATCATAATTAAACTCTAATTAGGCTTAATGAACTTGATTAAGTATTAATTAACTTCCTAATGCAACTTGGTTAAGGTTAAACCAAATTGTTTAAGAGTTAAACCCTAATTAATTAAATATTAATTAAATAATCCATTAATTACTTAATAGTTAATTAACCATTAATCTTAATTAAATAATTATTAATCACTTAATTACTAATTAACCATATAAAACATTAATTAAAACTTTATTAATTAATTAACAGTCATTTACTTAACTTAAGTGATGATTAACCTTTAATCACCTTCTTAATTACCAATTTAGTGCTAATTACCTTTTAATTTATTAATTATATTACAACTTAATTACTTTTTAACATTACTAATTAAGTTTGAAAAACTTTGTAACTAATTTAAAATAAAACAAATTTGAAATAGAAACTCAAACCTTTGCCGAACTACATCCATAGCGACTGTCGCTATGAGTGCAGTTTGCTCTAACCCACCTTTAAGTGAAGCCACTTTACTAAAACCATACTATTTCATTATTGAAACATACCTTAGTAAATTTTCACACTTTAAAACCAATTACGCAAGCTTTAACCAAAATCTAAACTTTAAACTCTTGAAACGAGTTTGATTTCAAATCCGACCTCAAATCCGTCGCGACTACATACAAAGTTTCAACTTTGTTTTCAACCCATCATGACTATAGTCAAGTTCATCATCAACCCTTTTTGTTCACATATCACATTCATACAACGAATTGTATACATATACCAATATATATATATATATAGACAATTACTAACTTTGCAATAACACATCCATTCTAGTGCTAACACTAACCCATACATTAACACTTATCATCACATTTCAAACATGCCAAGATACAACATATATATAACAT
Source organism: Allium fistulosum (assembly GCA_030737815.1). NCBI lineage: Eukaryota > Viridiplantae > Streptophyta > Magnoliopsida > Asparagales > Amaryllidaceae > Allium > Allium fistulosum. Next base: position 180,359,991 of record CM060903.1, read on the forward strand.
ACATATAGCTAAGGATCAACACAATGTATAAAGGAAAGTTCTTTCCAAAAGATTAGGAATTTACTCACCGAAAGCTATCCAAACTCTCGCTAAATTAAAATATGACATAGCACTTCCATTCCTAAGCAACAAGATGGAGTCTTGAACCTTGAATGCACTAGGTAGGCTCGGCCTTGAGGGAGACTTGTTTTGGTAAGGTGGAGCGACTTTGAATAAACATCGAATTCTCAATAATAAACCCGAAAATAGGTCATTTTGCAACTGATTTTTGGGCTACCTACTCATGGAATTTCAAAAAGCACTCAAAGAGAAAGCTATTAGAATTTCTTTCCTTTATCATTTTAGAAAAAGAATCACTCATTTTCTATTTCTTTTGAAGAAGTTATGATCAAAAGAAGAAGGGTAATTTTCAGACTTGAAATTCTAGGTGAAAATTTTCCTTGGCAAGATTGGGTATTTTGACATAGCTATGATAGAAATTTGAAAAAGTGGTCAACTATAATGTTGTAGCCATTAAAATTTTACATGGTTTAAAAAGAAGAAAAACTCCATTTAAGTTTGAAATGAGGAAGCAAAGGTTGGTGGAAAGATGAGGAAAAATGGAGAAACACATGGGCTATTTATAGGCAAGATTTCACACCTAATCACTTTGTCATGTCACATCACAAATCTTTTTATAATATATATATATATAATTATGTTTAATCACATCACTCTTTTATATATATATATATATAGTTATGTTTATTCATATTATCTGGCTTTTTGGCCCGGCTATATTTAGACTGACTAGACAAGTTAGACTAGACGATCATCGAGGAAGACAGCGTGGAGAGATGATTATTAGGCTCAGAGATCAAGCGCAGGCAATGATATGAAGCGACAATCAACCGAGGCCAACGGATAGATTCTCCAAAATATTCTAAGTATGGAATAACGCCTCCCCTAGGCGGGGGTTCAGGGCCTATCCCTTTCCTTAGGGGATTGGTACATATCCTTAATTAATGTCCCAAACTTGGTAAGATCGATACAGAGTGACAAGGAAGACCCTATGAGGCTACATTCCAAGTTTAAAGTCATTTGGAGTTCGTATGCTCAAGTTATGAGCAAATTACTTCACCTATCAAAAGGGATCGGTATAAAATAGGTCGGTGTAAAAAGGGATCGGTATAAAAGGGATCGGTATAAAAAGGGATCGGTATAAAATGGAACGTCCATATTCATCTTTCACTACATATTGCAACAATGATCGATCAATAACTCAAAATCTACAGATGCTATCAACATGAAACTTGGAGTATAAGCTAATTAGGATATGTGGAACACCCCACAGGGATCACATGGCATTTGGAGCAAGTTGGAGGGATCGGTACCTATCCCTCTAGAGGGATTGGCAGAAATCAGAATTCAAGCAACACTACTTCACGGAAAATGTGATATCTCACAAACCGTACGTCAGAATTGCACGAAATTTGGGAAGCAAGTAGCTAACATCATAGGGCATCCTTCATAGGGATTGCAGCCCATTTGGATTCATTTATAGGGGTCGGTACCAACCCCTATTGTGGGCTCCGATGGGCCTGCAAATTTTTGGGTTGCCTCGTCTTGGTCTCCTGAAATTCTGCCAAAGTTTCAGTCCGATCTGTGCACGTCTTCCTCTATAAATATAGCAGACACGACGTCAGATTTATATTACAACTTAAGTGACGATTAACCTTAAGTGACGATTAACCTTTAATCACCTTCTTAATTACCAATTTAGTGCTAATTACCCTTTAATTAATTATATTACAACTTAATTACTTTTTAACATTACTCATTAAGATTGAAAAACTTTGTAAACTAATTTCAAAATAAAACAAATTTGAAATAGAAATTCAAACCTTTGCCGAACTACATCCATAGCGATTGTCGCTATGAGTGCAGTTTGCTCTAACCCACCTTTAAGCGAAGCCACTTTTCTAAAACCAAACTATTTCATGATTGAAACATACCTTAGTAAATTTTCACACTTTAAAACCAATTACACAAAATTTAACCAAAATCTAAACTTTAAACTCTTGAAACGAGTTCAATTTCAAATCCGTCGCGACTATTTCAACTTTGTGTTCAACCCATCATGACTATAGTCAAGTTCATCATCAACCCTTTTTATTCACCCATCACATTCATACAACAAACTGGATACATATACCAATATATATACAATTACCAACTTTGCAATAACACATCCATTTAGTGCTAACACTAACCCATACATTAACACTTATTATCACATTTCAAACACGAAAGATCCAACATATATATAACATACATATAGCTAGCGATCAACACAACATATAAAGGAAAGTTCTTTCCAAAAGATTAGTAATTTACTCACCGAAAGCTATCCAAACTCTCGCTAAATTAAAGTATGACATAGCACTTCCATTCCTAAGCAACAAGATGGAGTGTTGAATCCTAAATGCACTAGGTAGGCTCGGCCTTGAAGGGAAGAGGAAGCAAGACTTGTTTTGGTAAGGTGGAGCGACTTCGGATAAACATCGAGTTCTCAATAATAAACCCGAAAATAGGTCATTTTGCAACTGATTTTTGGGCTACGTTCTCATGGAATTTCAAAAAGTACACAAAGAGAAAGCTATTGGAATTTCTTTTCGCTATCATTTCAAGAAAAGAATCACTAATTTTCGATTTGTTTTGAAGAAGTTGTGATCAAAAGAAGAAGGGTAATTTTCGGACTTGAAATTCTAGGTGAAAAATTGCTTTGCAAAGATTGGGTATTTTGACATAGCTATGTTAAAAATTTGAAAAAGTGGTTATCTAAAATGTTGTAGCTATTAAGATTTCACACGGTTTGAAAAAAAGACCATTTGAGTTCGAAATGAGGAAGAAAAGGTTGGTGGAAAGAGGAGGAAAAATGGAGAAACATATGGGCTATTTATAGGCAAGATTTCACACCTAATCACTTTGTCAACTCACATCACAAGTCTTTTTACAATATATATATATAATTATGTTTAATCACATCACTCTTTTATATATATAATTATGTTTAGTCACATCACTTTCTTATATATATATATAATTATTATGTTTAGTCACATCACTTTCTTTGTATATATATAATTATTATGTTTAGTCACATCACTTTATATATATATAAGTTTAATTATTGATTAACTAAGATGTGACAAGAGATAATTATGATTAATGATTATAAATCTAAGATGTGACAATACTTAATATATATATATTTGTATAAAATGTTTATTATCTTTAAAACTATATCTTGTCACATCTCTTACTAATCCAAATTAACATAAGATAATTTATTTCCAAACGTATTATTATCTAGTTAATTAACTCTTATATATATGTACATATAGTGCACAAAGACAAACAACGTTCCCGACAACTTTCCAGTGTCGAAAGGTCGAAATTCGGAAAACGTTTTTCGGTCACATTTTCTGTTTTTCTACGAACTATTTAATTTGGTAAACAAATTTTGAAAATGATTTTACCATCATTATTAAATAATTAAAATGAGTTTATTTTCATTATAAAACCTATATATTGAATATTTAAAATTAATTAAATATTCACTAATCAAAGCAGTGAATTCCGGGTCGTTACATGGAGCTATACTGAATTGTGTTAAGAGGAGAATAGTGTTGAAAACCAGTTCTGGAGACGTATTGGAAAGTATAGTTTGCAGGAAACCTAACAAACGTATGAGTAGTTTCCTTTATTCCTTAGAATCATTCCAGGAAGAGTTAGGATCAATAGAAGTTAAATATTTCTCGAATATTTTTGACCCAATTAACAGTTTGCCTCCTCATCGGGAGATTGAATTTCATGTTGACCTAATTCCCGGTGCGAGACCTGTCATTCAAACTCTGCGTAAAATGGCCCCGAGAGAGAAGCAAGAGTCATTTAGTCAAACCAATGATTTGTTAAGAAGAGGATTGATTAGATAGAGCCGTTCGAGTTGGGGATCGGTTGTAGTTTTTTAGCTAAGTCCGATGGTTCATTAAGACTGCATGGATTATAGGGAATTAAACAAGCAGACCATCCAAAATAAGTATCCCTTACGTCGCATAGATGATATGTTTGATCAACTTCATGAGGCTAGAGTATTTTCCCAAATTGACCTTATGACGGGTTTCCATCAGTTAAGGGTAGCGGAGGATAGTATACCCTTAACTGCTTTTAGAGGGCCTGATTTTTTCTTTGAATGGTCGGTTATGCCTTTGGGCTAACCAATGCACGTGCATTTTTCGTTGATCTTATGAATCGAGTTTTTAGGGATGTGTTGAATAAGTTCGTGTTGGTTTTGATCAACATAGTTTGGAGTGAGAAACCTAAGACATATTGTATCGGGAGATGGCATCTTAGTTGATCCGGCTAAAGTAATTGTTGTGCGGGATTTCAAAAGATCCCAAACTCCTATAGAAGTGAGAAGCTCTTTAGGGACGGTCAGTTATTATAGAAATTTCATAAAAGATTACTCCAAAATCGCCTCTCATCTAACCAAGCTAACAAAGATGGATGTTAAATTCGTGTGGACTCTGAAGTGTGAGAGTACATTTCTTGAGTTAAAAGAGAGATTGACCAGTTCCCCTGTTTTGGCTATTATTGATGGAGGAGAAGGGTTAACTGTTTATACGGACGCATGTAGATGATGTGCACATAAATGTGCATATTTTTACTTTCATTTAATCAAATTTAATTAAATAAATGAGCATATTTGGATGTTTTTACATGTTTAAAACCAAATTTCAAAAATTCTTTCAAGTCATCATTCATACATCAATTTGGGGGTAAAATGGTAATTTTATGCATATATTAATTTTTAGAATATTCACTTACACATTTTTTTTATTTGTAGAAATTTGGATGGAAAATGAAAGAAGCTTTCATGGAAATATGCATGCACAAGGATGGAAGAACAAAGGAACGAAGAAATAAATCGATTCATGCAACATGGAGGACCCCACCTACCCACTTACCCTGATCTACAATTAGGAGTTAATGCATATGTTAGTGGAGATTAAAGTTACATGCATACTTAATAAATGATTAATTAGAAGCTAATGATAACATGGTGGCCACACTTCCTAAGGAGTATTTTGGGTAGCTCCCTAAAATATGGATTAGAGTTTTAGGCTTGTATAAATACCCCTCTTATGTTCATGTAATGATCTTTTATCCTCTTATCATATAATGAAAATTGTAGCTTCAAATCAAATGAGAAATAAAATGGCTTCCTAAGCGTCTTCTTATTTCTACATGCTCTTTCATTTTGTGTTCATATTTATTTACATGCTTTCTTCATTTTCATGTTAGTAGATTATCTTTCTTTTTTATGCACTTAGTTTAATTTTATTTTTAAGCAAGTAGATTAATTCTCTTTGATTTGCTCTTACTTTGCTTGATTTTTATGTTGAAACTTACAAGTGTTGAAATGATAACACAAATGAGTAGCTAAACCCCTTCAATTTAGGGGTAATGAAGCTCTCTAAAATTATGTAAATTCAACATATTTTGCTATTTAAGATCTCTTTTTTATGCTTCATGAAGAGTGGATTTTGATGTAAGTTTATAAAAGAAATTTGATAGCCTATGTTGTAGTCACAAATGGGCTATGCTTAATCCAACATAAACACAATTTACATCATCATCTACTTAAGTGATTTTGATTATGGAATTAAAGTAGGTACAAAATTTGTTGATCTATGTTACTAATCAAAAATAGTAAATAGGTCATGCTTAAAATAGATTTTGGTTTTAGTTTTATATTCATTTTCATGAGAGTTAACAAGTGGTTTTAGTGTTGTATTGTAGTTTGATGGTTTAAGTTATGTTAATTAATAACATAAATAACCATACTTATGATAAATACATCACTAATTCCACTTATGTTCAACATAAAGAGATCATAGATTATTTTTGTGTTGATTTATGTAAAAATATGAGAGTGGATTTGCCTCTAAATTGTTTTCTAATCTCATATTTTCAATCACTTTTGTTCTAGTTTAATTTTTACATTTTTTAATCTTAAAACAACTTCAAATCTTGGTTTAATTTGATTGAGTAGGATTAAAAATCAATTCAATCCCCTACAGATCGACCCGTACTAGCCACGTACTAAAATTGTACGCCATGCGCTTGTGGTTGATTTTATTATTACATTTTTCGGCGATTTTCTAAACAGATAGAAATATCGTCGGTTAACCAAGTTTTTAAACATGTAAAAAAAACCAAATATGCTCATTTATTTAATTAAATTAGATTAAATATGAAAGTAAAAATATGCCCATTTACGTGCACATCAAATACCCCCACACTTATCTTTTTATTCATCCTCGAATAAACCAAAACTAAGATAAATCTGTTTTCATAGGGAGCATGATTGCATTGAGCTATGCAACAAGCCGTTAAACCTCTAGGTGTCTCTAGTAGGACGAGTGTTGTCTCATGAGGGTTTTCAGCGGATACTACCCGCAAAATCCAAATGCAACATGAAAAATTCCTAAATACAATATTTATTTACAAAGAGATGAATGCAAGTTTTTGAAAATATTTACAAATGAAGAATTTACTTTTAAATTGACACGAATAAGTTAAATATAAGTTCTGGTCATTATCGAGAAATTTAAGTCTTTTTACTTGTCAAAATTTCCAACAAAAATTAAGTTATCATCACAATTAGATTCTAGTTTGGCTAGTTGTTTCGGTTGATAACATAGTGCAACTATGAAACGGATCCTTAGTTGATTATCAAAGTTTTCCAAAGTGGTATTTTTATTTCTTTTGAATAACAAGTCAAATCACATAAGTGAAAATAGTGCTTGGATTTCAATTGCTTACTCTCTCTTATTTGAAAATTTTATTGATATTAACAATATTTACATATACCTAACTCAGAAACTAAGGCCAGATATACCACACATGCACTGCCTTGCGGACTTACATAAGGGGAATACAGAGCATGGCGAGTGTACAAATATGTACACCTATCGACTGTAGGCGTTATTAATAAAAGAATTTTTATATACATACCCCCAACCCAGATAAACTGAGGCCAGATATACCGATCATGCACTGCCTTTCGGGCTTACGTGAGAAGGGTACAGAGCATGGCGAGTGTACACACTTACGTATGAACACATGACTCTAGGTGTTAAAAAAATATACATATATACAAAAGATATATTTTTTTCCTCTTTTTTTTTGTTTTTTTAATGAAGAGAGAGTTTTACAATATCATCTTGACACCACTTAACTTAGAAGATTTAAAATGTTATCACCTTTACTTTAAATCATCCACTTTTCTAAATAAAGATTACAATTAGGATATACTTCATAATTAACACTCATGAACCTTCCTATATAGTAGTTAAACCATTGTTACTTGTAATCAAACTTTATTTTTATTTTTGTTAAGACAAATAAATTTTCGAAAATTTCAATTTAATAACCAAAATCCTATACTTATCCTATAGTGTTTCTTTAAAAGTACATAAATATGCTAAAAAGAAAATTTGTTTTAGGATTTTTTTTGTTTTTTTAAGTTTTGGAAAGAAAATGCAAAAAAATAAACCATGAAAAATCAAAAATGAATATAAGACTCCCCCCCACACTTGATTTTGACTATGTCCCCAATGTCAATGCATGATATAATGAGTGTAACGGGGGAAAATATTTATATATTTACAAAAGAGGGTTAACATTTCTTACTAGACGTAGTATGGCTCATGAATAATCATGAGCTCCTCCTCTTGATTACTCGGCAATTCCTAGAAAGGCTTAAACGATGACCATTGACTTTAAAAATCGATCCATCCTCGGGTTTTATATTTCTATGGCACCGTGTGGAAAAACAGTTCGTGCAATGTATAGTCCGGTCCATCTTGATTTTAATTTCCCAGGGAATAAATGAAGTCTAGAGTCATACAAAAGAACTTTTTGGTTGGGTGAAAACGTTTTTCTTAGGATTGACTTGTCATGAAAAACTTTTGTTCTTTCTTTGTAAATTTTCTCATTTTCATACGAGTCGTTCCTAATCTCTTCTAATTCGTTGATTGCAATTTTCTGTTTTCACCCGCTTTTTCAAGATCAAAGTTTAAGTTTTTTATTGCCCACAACGCTTTGTGTTCGATTTCAACGGGTAAATGGCATGCATTCTCGTAAACTAAATGAAATGGGGACATCGCAAGGTTAGTTTTAAAAGCAGTATGGTAAGCCCAAAGTGCATCTGTTAATTTTTGAGACCAACCTTTACGATTTTTATTAACGGTTTTCTTCAAGATTTGTTTAATTTGATGATTTGAAACTTCAACTTGACCACAAGTTTGAGGTTGATACGGAGTGGATAACTTGTGGGTTATCGAGTATTTCTTCATTAAAGTTTCAAATGAACGATTGTAAAAATGGGTGATGTTATCGCTTATTATTGTACGAGGTGTTCCAGACCTCGAAAAGATGTTTTCTTTAAGGAATTTCACAAAAATTCTATGGTCGTTTGTTTTACAAGGAACAGCTTCGACCCATTCAGAGACGTAGTCAACAGCAAGAAGAATGTACAAATTTTCGAAAGAATTTAGGAATGGTCCCGTAAATTCAATACCCCAAACGTCAAAGATCTCGATTGTAAGAATGGTGTTCAAAGGCATCATGTTTCGTTGAGAGATTCTTCCTACCATTTGGTAGTGATCGCAAGTTTTACAAAATTCGAATGAGTCTTGAAAAGAGTGGGCCAGTAAAAGCCGCATTGAAGTACCTTTTTAGTAGTTTTTCGAGGACCAAAATATCCACCGCAAGCTTGATCGTGATAAAACGAAATAATATTTTTGAATTTGCAATCTGGGATGCAACATCGAATGATTTGGTCGGAACAGTATTTAAACAAGTATGGATCATCCCAATAGAAGTACTTGACTTGGGAAAGAAATATATATTTATCTTGTTTTAACCAAAATGAAGGAGTTTCCTTAGTGACTAAGTAGTTTACTATGTCTGCATACCATGGATCGACAGAAGCAGAAAGGAGTTGTTCATTGAGAAAGTTCTCGTTGATCGGTAAAGGAGATGGTGCGTTTGGAAGATGAGACAAATGATCGGCAATGATGTTATCAGATCCTTTTTTGTCTTTGATCCTAAGGTCAAATTCTTGGAGTAGAGGGATCTAACGGATCAAACGAGACTTAGCATCCATTTTAGTGAAAAGCTATCTAAGAGCGGAGTGGTCAGTGTAAACAGTAATGTGTGAGCCAATCAGATATGGTTGAAACTTTTTGAGCGCAAAGACTACTGTTAAAAGCTCTTTTTCAGTGGTCGTGTAATTGAGTTGAGCATCGTTAAGAGTCATACTAGCATAGTAGATAACGTGATGAATTTTGTTGATGCATTGTCCTAAGACAGCACCAACTGCAAAGTTCGAAGCGTCACACGTTATTTCAAATGGAAAATCCTAATTTAGTGAGCAAATTACAGGAGCAGAAACAAGTTTGTTTTTGAGACGTTCGAAATAAGAGACACAATCGGAGTTAAAGTCAAAAGGAACGTCTTTTCCAAGAAGAGTCGTCAAGGGTCGAGCAATTTTACTAATTTTTTGTACAAAGCGTCTGTAAAAACCGGCGTGTCCAAGAAAAGAGCGAATGTCTTTAACAGATTTGGGAATGGGTAGATTTGCAATGACATCGATTTTTTCTTTATCTACCTCAATGCTTTTATTTGAAATGACATGTCCAAGGACTATGCCTTGAGTGACCATAAAGTGGCATTTTTCCCAATTTAGCGTTAAGTGTTTATCCTTGCATCGTATAAGAACCAACTCAAGATGGTGTAAGCACTCAGAAAAAGAGTTTCCAAAGATAGAAAAATCGTCCATAAACACTTCAAGAAAGCGTTCAATCATATCCGAAATGATGTTGACCATGCATCTTTGAAACGTAGCAAGAGTGTTGCAAAGGGCAAAAGGCATACGTCGATATGCAAAAGTGCCAAAGGGGCACGTGAAAGTTGTCTTCTCTTGATCTTTGAAAGCGATTGGAATTTGGTTATAGCCGGAATAACCATCAAGAAAGCAATAGAATTTGTGGCCGGCTAAACATTCGAGCATTTGGTCGATAAAAGGAAGAGGGAAGTGATCCTTACGTGTTGCAACATTTAGTTTTCGATTATCAATGCAAACACGCCAACCCTTTTGAGTACGAGTTAGAATAAGTTCGTTTGAGTCGTTCGTGATAACGGTAAGCGCAAACTTTTTCGGTACGACATGAATTGGGCTAACCCCATGAACTATCGGAGATTGGGTATATGATTCTGTTATCGAGAAGCTTAAGAATTTCGTCCCAAATCACATCCTTCATTTTTGGGTTAAGCCTTCATTGAGCGTCACGAACAGGCTTGGCATCGTTGACTAAATGGATGTGATGTTGAACAAGAACGGGACTAATACCCTTTATATCGGTGATCGACCATCCAGTTGTTTTTGGACAGAATTGAAAGTAAGGAAGTTTCTTGTTCAAGAGAGAGAATTGCAGAGATTATGATGTGAAACGGTTCATCGTCACCCAAGTATGCGTACTTATGGTGATCAGGAAAGGGTTTAAGGTCCAACCTCGGGGGTTGCTCAATCAAAGAATTCGGTGAAAGTTCTGATTCAATGGTAAGGTGTTCAAAAGGAAGCATATTTTCAATTTCGTTAGGCTCATCTCAAAATAGTTGTTCATATTCGGTCTCGCGTTCGAGGTTTAGGTCAAGTGTTTCGTTATCGAAATTTTCTTGAATGAAGCTAACTTCCAACGTTTGGTCATGTGGTTTATTCGGTTGATTTTCATGATTGAAGATGTTAAGATCCAAAGTCATGTTTTCAAAAGAGATTTTCATCGAACCGTGTCGACAATTTATTAGAGTGTTTGAAGTAGCCAAGAAAGGTCGGCTTAGAATCAATGGAATTTAACTCATTGGATTATTCATGGGTTGATTCTCTAAAATGATGAAATCGAAGGGGAATGTGAATTGACCAATTTTAATGAGTACGTCCTTGATTTCTCCCACGGGTTTCTTGATCGAATGATCGGCAAATTGAAGAGTTACTTTTTTTGGTTTAAGTTCACCCAAGCCAAGTTGTTGGTAAACTGAATAAGGAATCAAATTGAAACTTGCACCCAAATTGAGTAAGCATTTGTTAATCGTTTTGTCTCCTATCGTGCACGAGATTGTCGGACATACAGGATCTTTGTACTTGAAGGGAATTGATTGGTCAAGACTTCGCTAAGTCCGTCGGCTAAGAAGACTTTCTTTGGTACATGAGTGTGTCGTTTCTGGATACACAAGTCCTTGAGAAATTTAGCGTTGGTTGGGACTTGTTGAACGATGTCAAGAAGCGGGATGTTAACTTTCACTTGTTTAAAAATTTCCAACATCTTTTCCATTTGGTTAGAGTGTTTATTTGGTCGAAGACGATGTGGAAATGGAACACGATACTCAGTAGGCTGGTCTACTCGAGTAGACGAAGAATTTGGATTGGCATTTAATTCAATGTTTGGCTCCACGTTCTGTTCAGATTCATTTGTTGTTTAAAAAGTGTCGAGAGGGGTTTCTGGTAAATCATTTAGATTAACGACTTTATTATCGATTTTTTTTCCAGAACACAAAGTTATGATAACATTCATTTGAGTTACGTTGCTATCTTAAATAACATGGGCTTAATTCGAATTAGTGTTTTGATTTCTGGGATTTGGAACTGGCTGGCTTGGGAATGTGCCTCGTTCACGTTCACTTATAGACGTGGCTAATTGACTCATTTGCATTTCAAGTTTAACGATAGATTGGCTAGTGTTTTGCATATATGAGGTCAATAAATTTTGCAAATTATTGTTTGATTGGAGGCTTTGAGTGGTTGCTTTAGCCAACGTTTCAAGACTTTTTTCAAGTTAACTCAAACATTTATCATCTTGCGGAGAGGGAACAAATGATTGTTGCGGTTGGTTTTGAGATGGACCCGCAAAATTTGGTTGAAAATGATTGGGTTGAAAGTGAGGATTTGAATAATTATTCGAAAATGCTTGAAAATTGGGATGAACCACATTCGTGTTGGGATTAAATTAGTTCCACGCAAAGTTCGGATGCTCCAACCAGGATTGTACGTTAGAGAAAATGAGTCATTTTTAACTTTATTGAAAGCATTGAGTTGTTCGACAGAATTAGGGCACTGATCGGCTATTTGATTCGGATCGTTACATTTAACACATGGGTTGGGAAGCTTGGTTCATTTGGTTCGATGAGAAAATGTTGTCGAATTTATTAATCATTACATCGATTTTAGCTTCCAAAGCCAAAGATGATCCTATTGAGTGTCCACTCGATCGTGAGTAAATTGATTTTTCGTTGGAACGTTCCCATTGGGACGATTTTTCGGCCAAGTTTTCAAGGAATTGCCAAGTATCGTCGTGATTTTGGGTAAGAAAATTGCCTTAGCACATTGATTCAAGCATGGTTCGCAAGCTGTTTTCGAGTCCATCGTATAAGATTTGACCAAGGGTTCATTTCTCGAAGTTATGAAGTGGACATTTTATCAAAAGCTCTTTAAATCTTTCAAAATATTTTCTGAATGGCTCACCCCTAAATTTATGATTTCGTTTCGGATTTTAGTTGTTTTTTCCGAGGGGTAGAACTTTTTCAAGAAAACCTTAACGAATTCTTCCCAAGTTTTAATCGAGTTTGAGGATAAGCTATACAACCATTTTTCTGCATAATCGGTAAGACCAAATGGAATTAATTGAAGTTTGATTCCATCATTAGAAAGTTGTTGGAATTTCATGGTTGCGTAGACTTGTTCGAATTTCGTTAAGAAAATGTATGCGTCATCATGTTCAAAATTGCCGAATTTTGGAAGCATGGCAATATGGTTTGAGTGAATTTCGAAATGGTTACCCATTGGGGCGGGTAACGTGATGCAAGATGGAATAGAAACTCTATCGGAAAAGATTCTATCCATGAGAGTTCGAGGGGCATTCTCGTTCGCCATTGTAGAAGGATCGTTTGTTCGAGTTAAATGATTCGTAGAAGGGTCACGAGTCCAAGTATTCGTAGAAGTGTCACGAGTCCAAGTACTCATGCACAAGTAAAAGTTAAGAAGAGAAAAAAGTTAGAATCGAATTTAAGAGAAAGAAACAAGGTTTAGAAAATGAAGTGAGAACTTTTTTTTAAGGGAAAAATATTTACCAAAAAGAATTTATTTTTCAAAAGAGAGATTTGATTTTTTTTTGTTTTGTTTTTTTAGATTTTCAAAACAAATTTCTTTTTTTATATGTTTTTGTTTTTTTTTAGTTTTTGAAATGATTATATATTTTTTTTGGATTTTTTTTTCAAAAAAAAAATAACTCAAATTTTTTTTGGATTTTCAAAAGTAAAATACTTGTTTTTTTTGTTTCTTTTTTTTGGATTTTTTTATTTTGATTGAAAATTTTTAAAGGAAAAGATTTAAAAAACTAAGTTAAGGAAAATTTTAAAAAAATTTGGTTTTGGATTTTGAATTTTTTTTTAAATATGCATGAACTAATGCAACTAAATGAATGCAAGGACTTAATTACAAAATTGCTGTCCTTAGTAGCTCCTAACCCAAAGTTGTAAAATCAAACTTTTTCTTAATCTAACAAAATATTTCTTAGCCAGGTAACGGGCAGGAGTTATCGGTGCACCATGAATCACCATAGCCATGCAACCGAAGTTTTAAGTACCTTTAGAGAAACAATCGATATAATATTAACGAATCACCGTAATATTTATAACTGATTATTGCTCTGCCGTAGCCAAGACTTCAAGAAATTAAATTGTTCAAAGAAGACAACTGTCAAGATACAATTAAGCCCTAGGTGAGCTTGCGACACCCTTAAGTCAAATGTCTAATCGTTATTTTTAGCAAATTCTACTATGAAATGCAATTTATGGTCCAAGGAAGGGGTGATGAAATCCCCCACCTTATGTGGATTGAAGTGTTGCCCTTAGAAAATAAAAACAAGATGAAATGAATGCAAAACAAAAATTAAAAATGAATTAACAATGCAACTACAATGAAATTTGTTTTTGTTTTTGAATATTTGAAATTTTTTCTATATAAACGCAAATGTAAGCAACCAACAATGCATTAAAATAAAATTGGAGATTAAAACACCATACCAGGGCGTGCAGAATTATTAGTATTTTTTTTTTTTTAAAAGCAGCGGTATTTTAAGCAAGCAAGTAAAGAAGATTTTTTTGGCAAGCGGTTCTTTTCCTTATCTGCTTTGGCAACCTGAAAATTATTGTACAAGATGTGTGTGTGTGTGTGTTTATGTCTAAAACAAAACATAAAAATTTTTTTTTTTTTTTTAAATAAGGATAGACTTAAAACAAGCTAAAACAAAATAAAACAATTTTTCAAATGAAATTTCAAAGCCAAATTCACAAAACAAGACTAGCCCGGCCCAGTTAAAAACGGGTTTTTTTTAAAAAGATCCCAAATCAATTTTCCGCAAACAATTCCAAAATCAAAATATCAGACAAAATCAATTTCCAATGTTTTGAATTGCGGCGGTTGAAGGTGGCTCGGTGATTGTTTAAGGTCGAGGGTGTTGCGGCTTTGGTTTGGGAGGTTGGAGAGATTTCTAGCGATTGGGGATTTGAATGTCGGATGCGGGTTGCTGAGGCAATTTCAGGTGATGAATTTTGTGGCTCGTTCTATTCTCTTTCTTAGTTTTTTTCTAGTTTTGGGTTTTGAGTGTGGCGACGTTTGCGCAGTGGTTCAGGCAAGATGATGGAAGTGTTGTTGTGAAGTGGAGGATGGATGAAGTGGCAGATGTGCTGTAATAAGGCAGTGATGGTGGTGCTTGGTTGGTGTTGTAGTGAGAGGATGGTATATGGTGAATGGCAGAATTGGTTTGTCTTAAGTGTTGTAGAGAAGTGGTATATGTGAATAGGCTGTGGTAATGGTTGATGTATTGTTTTGCTGCAGTGAGGGTTGTAACTGGGTTATGGGATGAGACAGTGGAGATTATGGCAGTAAGGAAGGTGATATGTGAGGTGATGGCAGGGGATGTTTAGAAGGTGAAGCAGTGTTGCTACAAAGGTATAGAATGTTGTGGCTGTAGAGGAAGAAGGTGAATGTTTGTGATAGCAATGCTATTGGTGTGCCGAAGTGCAGCAGATAGTTGAAGGCGAGGTAGATATGTGCAGGTTGGTGCACATATATGTGGACAGAAGTGATGGTTTGTGATAGGTGAGTAGTAGTAAATGGAATAGTGCAGTGCACTAACTATTTTGAGGTGCTGGGTGGAGTTGCTTAATGTGATGGTTTTGAGCAAGTATGTTTGAAGGGTTGATGTTAGTGTGCACTGTGCAGAGTTGCTGTAGTGTGGAGTTGTATTGATCAGGTATGGGTTAGTTCAGGTGGTGGTGAAATGTTTTGGCAATGTGATGAAGTGGTAAATATGCATAGGTTGATATGGAATAATGGTTGTATAGGTGATGGCAGATGAGGCAGAGGATTGCTAAAGTTGAGTGGTAATTGGTTTTGTTGTTTGAATGAATATGCAACTGTTTGTAGGTGGATGAAGGGGATGGATAGGTCAGAGGTTGATGAAGGTAGAAAAGTAGATGGTATGTAGAGGTTATGTTGTTTGAAGTCTAGGTAGGAAGGCAGTGGTTACAGCAGTTGTGGAGGTAACAGTTGTAACAGTTGCAGTTGATGGTAATGGGACGTGGGAGGAAGTGAACTTTGTTGTAGCACTAAGGTGATGTGGGTGTGCAGTTGGGTGAAGGTTGGCCGATGTAGATGTCGTAGAGTGGTTGATAGAGGAGTACCGTGGTGAGGTGTTGTTTGTGGAAGATGTTGTAGTGTGGATGGAGGAAGATGGAAGTGAGTAGTAGTGCAGGAAAGTATGGCCAGAGGTGCTTGCAATAATGTATGGTGCTTGTACTAAAGTATGGCCAGAAGTGGGACAGTTGAGCTAGAAGAGGCCGCTATTGATATGTATGGCGATTTTAGTTTGCAGTGATGGTTTCAGGCACAGAACAGTGTTATGTAAATGATAATGAAATGAATAAAAAAATCGTTTTGAAATGTGTATGTTTTTTATATAGAAATGCAAATAGAAAAACAACAAGCACACAATCAAAATGCAAGCAAAAATCAAACAACAAACACACAACACAATATATTTTTTAAATGCAATTCACACACAAAATTAACACACAAAGTTAACACATAATAGAATCAAACAATAAATAATTCGAAGAATATAAATAAAATCAAATTAATTCCCCGGCAACGGCGCCAAAAACTTGGTTAATCAACGATTTTTCTATCAATTTAGAAAATCGCCAAAAAATGTAAGAATAAAATTAACCGCAAGCGCATGTTGTACAATTTTAGTATGTGGCAAGTACGGATCGATCCATAGGGAATTGAATTGATTTTCAATCCTACTCAATCAAATTAAACCAAGATTCGAAGTTGTTTTAAGCTAAAAAATGTAAAAATTAAACTAGAACAAAAGTGATTGAAAATACGAGATTAGAAAACAATTTAGAGGCAAATCCACTCTCATAGTTTTACATAAATCAACACAAAAATAATCTACGATCTCTCTATTTTGACCTTAAGTGGAATTAGTAATGTATTTATCATAAGCATGGTCTATTTAGGTTATTAATTAACATAACTTAAACCATCAAACTATAATACAACACTAAAACCACTTGTCAACTCTCATTAAAATGAATATGAAACTAAAACAAAATCTATTTTAAGCATGATCTATTTACTATTTTTGATTAGTAACATAGATCATCAAATTTTGTTTCTATTTTAATTCCATAATCAAAATCAATTAAGTAGATGATGATGTAAATTGTGTTTACGTTGGATTAAGCATAGCCCATTTGTTATTAGAACATAGGCTATCAAATTTCTTTTATAAACTTACATCAAAATCCACTCTTCATGAAGCATAAAAGAGAGATCATAAATAGCAAAATACGTTGAAATTTACAAGTGTTGAAATGATAACACAAATGTGTAGCTAAATCCCTTCAATTTAGAGGTAATGAAGCTCTCCAAAATTATGTAAATTCAACATATTTTGCTATTTATGATCTCTCTTTTATGAAGAGTGAATTTTGATGTAAGTTTATAAAAGGAATTTGATAGCCTATGTTGTAATCACAAATGGGCTATGCTTAACCCAACATAAACACAATTTATATCATCGTCTACTTAAGTGATTTTAATTATGGAATTAAAATAGAAACTAAATTTGATGATCTATGTTACTAATCAAAAATAGTAAATAGATAATGCTTAAAATAGATTTTGTTTTAGTTTCATATTCATTTTCATGAGAATTGACAAGTGGTTTTAGTGTTGTATTATAGTTTGATGGTTTAAGTTATGTCAATTAATAACATAAATAGACCATATTTATGATAAATACATCACTAATTCCACTTAAGGTCAAAATAGAGAAATCATATATTGTTTTTGCGTTGATTTATGTAAAAATATAAGTGTAGATTTGCCTCTAAATTGTTTTCTAATCTCATATTTTTAATCACTTTTGTTCTAGTTTTATTTTTACATTTTTTAGCTTAAAACAACTTCAAATCTTGGTTTAGTTTGATTGAGTAGGATTAAAAATCAACTCAATTCCCTACGGATCGACCTGTACTCGCCATGTACTATAATTACACGATGTGCGCTTGCGATTAATTTTATTATTAGAATTTTCCATGATTTTCTAAATCGATAGAAAAATCATCGATTAACCAGTTGAGCTAGTTTGGTTGCAGTGTTGATGCAATATGGAAAGGTTATAGCCTATGCAAGTAGATAGTTAAAGCGTCACGAGAAGAATTATGCAACGCATGACTTGGAGCTATTAGCCATAGTATTTGCCTTAAAGATTTGGAGGCATTACTTGCTGGGTAAGAATCCTTCTTTCCCTCTTTTGTTTATTTCTAATCTTTAAGGATCCTAGTTAGTAATTTCCTTCTTTAAATAGGTGAAAAGTTCAAGCTATTCACAGATCATAAGTCCCTAAAGTACCTTTTTGCTCAGAAGGATCTAAACCTAAAGCAGCAACGATGGTTGGAGTTCCTAGCAGCCTATGGCTTGGATATTCTCTATACGCCAGGGAAAGCAAATGTTATGGCAGATGCTCTTAGTAGGAATGCAGTTTTTTGCACTCTTGGTATTTAAACCAACTCTTTTAGAAAGGATTGCTAGTAAGCAAAGAGAGGACGAGCGTTTAAGGAAGATCATCCAGGATGTTGAGGGAGGGCAGTCTTCAAGTTTCAAGTTAGATAAACATGGTATATTATGTATGAATGGAAGGATCTATGTCCCTAATGTCGATGGCCTTAGATAAGAAGTATTATCGAAATGTCACCGATCCAAATTAAGTATCCACCCAGATGTTTCTAAGACACATAGAGATATGGAACGAGTATTTTGGTGGCCCGAAATGAAGAGGGATGTCTCAATCTTTGTCAGCAGATGTAGGAACTGTTAACTGACAAAAGGCAATCACCAGAAGACGGCTAGATTACTTCAACCCTTGGAAATCCCAGATTGGAAATGGGAGATGATATCAATGATTTTATCGATGGTTTACCCAAAACCAGAAAAGGAAATGAAGGTGTGTGGGTTATCATGGATCGACTAACGAAGAGTGCTCATTTTATTACAATAAAGTCGACAAGAACTGCAGCTTCTTTGGCATAAATATATATGAGGGAGATTGTTCGACTACATGGAGTCCCTATGAGTATAGTAAACGATCGAGATCCTATCTTTACAAGTCAGTTCCGAGAAACCTTGCAAGTTGCATTGGGAACAAAGCTGAGTCTGAGCACTTCCTACGACCCTCAAACTGATGGACAAACTACAAGGGTTAACCGTATCTCGGAAGATATGTTGAAGGCTTGCATCTTGGATTTTGGAGGGTCTTGGGATGATCATCTGCATCTAGTGGAATTCTGCTACAACAATAGCTTCCAAGCAAGCATCGGTTTGGCACCTTATGAAGCTCTCTATGGAAGGCTGTGTAAGTCACCAGCCTATTGGGTAAAGTCTAGAGATCGTTTAGTGCTTGGGCTAGATGTGATTCGAGAGGCGACGGAGAAAGTTGCAGTGATTAAGAAAAGGATTAATGCAACCCAAGATCGCTAGAAGATTATGCTGATAGGAGGCGAAGAGGTTTGGAATTTGATGTTGGAGACCTTGTGTTCGTTAATATTTTGCCAATCAGAGGAGCTGTTAGATTTGGAAAAGCTGGGAAGTTAGCTCCAAGGTATATTGGACCTTTTCGTATTCTTGAAAGGATTGGGTCTCTTGCTTATAAGGTTCAGTTGCCGTAGATATTGGTAGGTATTCATAATGTATTCCATGTGTCACATTTAAGGAAATTTGTGCATGATCTGACCTTGATTTTAGAGCCATCTGAGCAAGAGGATCTGGAAGTGGAGCCAGACTTGACATTAGTTAGACATCCAGTCTATATTGTAGATCAGGATGAGAAGCGGTTGCGCAATAAGGTAGTGCGGTTGCGCAATAAGGTAGTGCGGTTGGTTAAAATTCAGTGGAGTTTGGATCCTAGAGACTGCATGAGAGAGACTGTAGACCATATAAAGGAGGTTTATCCTGAGTTAATGTTAGGATAACTAGTTGTTTATTTATATGTATAGTTTAAGAATTGTTTACTATGGATGCTTAGTGTATGTCTTTTGTATGTGTTTTATGATACGAATATATAGCTTTCCAAATAATTGAGTTATCTTCTTATGTGTTAATTTCGAGATGAAATTCTTTTAAGGGGGAAGAGTGTAACGACCCATAATTTAATTACCTTAATAAAGAGTATTTAAATATATTTTTATTAACTAATTAATGGATTTTATAACTCAAATAAACTCCTTTTAAATAATAACTAAAGATGGTGAAATAGTTTTTGTAACGGCCTGTTACCCGGTGCCTTGACCCGACTATATTGGGCTAATCACGCAGGCCAGACTTGACTGTTGATGAGAAGGATGATCGTGAGGTAGTGGCTGCATGACCAGGATATAAAGTCCGGATAGTTGTACGGAGCCCGGATTGGACGAATTTTATAGATGGACAACGCGGGATGTCAGAAAGATAGGAGTTAGCTTATATGAGAGAGAGATAAGCATAGTGGATGATGGATATGAATGATATATGAAGGGTTCGGTGTAACATAAAGAGGCCATAGAGATCGGCATGGTCACTGGGTTAGGAAGTCAACTTAGGTGGATGCAGAGGGATCGACATAAGACATGGTACCTAGTTCAACATGGCCCAACAGCGATAAACAGATCGGTGTGATACATTGGATAGAGATGGGGCGGCATGGTATTGTTTGTGTGATATGGATCAGCATGGCTTGCTCGTGGAGGACGGATCGGTATACGTTGGAGAACCAGGAGGGATTGGCAATCCCTTGACAAAATTGGGATTCGAACTAAAGTACTACAAGAACTAGAGCTCCACGTATCCAAACGCCATGATATTTGAAGCTTTATCATGTTAGAGCATAAGGGAGCTACCATAGGGATCAGTAGCCAAAACTCAACATATGGGGGGATCGATACCGATCCCTATCCATTGAGAGTTGGGCCTAGTCCACCCTATGGTGAGCCCAAATGGTCGAGAAGGTCCTGTTGCCGAAGTGCCAGTTAGATTGTAGGCCGACTTCATCTATAAATACAGGCATATGGGGCCATTCTGAGGACTTTTACGCTGTTGGTTAGATTCCACCAATATTGTAATCAACTTCCTCCATTCCTTTCTCATCTCTTGTTGTTTCTTGCTGTTTGTAATTGTACTCAAGTAAATTGAAAAGTAATAAAGAAAACATTCAAAGTGGACATAGGCAATCAACACTGAACCACTATAAATCTTGTTGTTTCTGCTTTCCGTTGTGTTTTTCTTGTTATTTTGTGATTTTCCTCTATTTTCATTTAATTTCTTCATTTATTTCACTATTTAAATCTGTTCTTGGGTGTTTGTGGCCAATTTGGTTGCAAACATTTTGGTGTTTTCACTGAGAACCTTGATTCTTGGCCTGTTAGGATCACCATTATTGCTACTGGATTGAGGAAATTCCCCGAAGGAGATCCAGATTCATCTTCAGAAGCTTGCAGATACTACTCATATTTACCAAGATCTAAGCAAAGAAATCCAGAATGGTGAGGCGCACCAGATCTACTTCCCAGAATGTTGATGCAAACGAAACTGCCAGCGTCCAACAAGGGGCTCCAAATAACCAGCCTGCTAATGTGAATGTGGAGCCTGTTGCAGTCCAGAACCCTGTTGATTCCATAACTAGAGCTGAATTCAATGAGTTAATGGGAGAGCTGATGGAGAGTCGTAGACGGCTAAATGAGGAAATCCAGACTAATGCCAACTTGATGAACCAGATTGCTCAATAGCAGCGCCAAAGTGCCAGAAGGGATCTTGCTTCTTACTCGGCGTCAAATAGTTCAACTTCTTCAAACGGACATCACAGGCGAAGGCGTCGCAGAGTTGAAGCGGTGCAAATGGGGACATTGGAGCAACGCTTGGAAGACCAACATGGTCTGCCAAGACGGGTCAGTGTTGATCCCTCTCTAGGGATCGGTACCGATCCCTCAGCCAGAGGGACTGCTCCTTAAGTGCAATTGGGGAGTCATGCTCGTGATGGATCCGGGAACTTGGAGGCTGGAGTACGTTTGGATGCTGACCGACTACCTCTCCGGAATGATAATGAGGTGAATTCTCAGAATGCCCATCAGGAGGATGATAGGCCAAGGAGGCATGAAATGGCCCGTAGACGCCGACCAGAACATTCACGCGAGGTGGAGCACGACCACCACTTGGCACTACCTATCCAGACACCGGACTTATCAGCAATGGTCGGACAGCTGGTGAAGGAGAATCAGGGCTTGACGAATGATGATTAGGGAGTCTCTAGGAGCCACACCCTATTTACCGATAGTGTTTTACATGCGGAGTATCCTAGAAGGTTTAACATGCCTATGATGCCTGCCTATAAGGGGAAAACCAACCCTAGGCAGCACATCATGAGGTACGAATGGTTGATGGACTCAGCAAGAGCGAACGATGCCACCAAATATAGATGCTTCCCTATAACTCTCTCTGGGATCGCCACAATGTGGTTCACAAGGTTACCCCCACGATCAATCTTAAGATTTGACGAACTAGCAACAAGGTTTGTGGAGCAGTTCCAGATCCACGCTACTCGCCCTAAAGATGTGATGTCATTATCAAGTGTAATTTAGGCTCCGGGCGAATCGCTGAAGGACTACTTGCAAAGATTTCATGTTGCGGCCACTGAAGTCAGTAACCCAAATAATAATGCGATACTCATGGCTGTGACAAGAAGGGTCGACCCGGAATCTAAATACGACTGCTGGCTAGCTGGAAAACCGCTGGCCACACTGGAACGTTTCTATTCAAAGGCGGCCCAGTTTATGAGAAAGGAGGAAGCCAGATTGTCTAGAAAGAGCAATGCTGCGGGTCCCAGTGGGGAAGGGTGCAAAGCAACATCGCGATAAAGTAGTCTGACGAGATTTCTGGGAAGGTTCTAGTCAATGTTCAAAACAAGCCGAATCAACAGAAAAGAACTAATGAAAGGAATCGAGACCGTAAGAGGGAGCACAGAAGGCCGAAGCCTAGGTTTCCCATATATGACAGCTACACACCTCTTCATGCATCTCTGGAGAACATTTACCTATCCACCTGTAATACCTTTCAATATAAGAAGCCGCGTCCGAAGGAGTCAACAGAGACACAAAAGCAAACTGGAAAGTTTTGTTAGTTCCATGAATGTTACGGGCACAACATGAACGAGTGTAGGCATCTCCAGGATGCCATTGAGAAATTGATTTGGGAGAATAAGTTGCAGCAGTTTGTGAAAAGTCCATAGGACGACGGATAGGGGACGTATGACCCCAATCGAGGGCAAGCTCCGCGTAGGGCTGAGGAGCTTGCGCAGACTGGAGGAAGATTGGTAATAAACACGATATTTGGTGGACCGCACCCCGCGGTTAGAAGTTGGCAGGAAATGGAGCGCTATGCCAATGCGATGAGACATGTGTATTTTGAATGTTATTCAAATACGAAGGACGAAACTCCGGCCAAGCAACAGCGGACGATGATTGATGATATAGTGTTCAGGAGTAGGGATGCCGATCGAGTAGAGGCCCCTGCTAAAACTGATGGTCATTTCGGCCATGATCGGCCCTGCTCTGGTGAGAAGAATTTTGATTGATTGTGGAAGTTCTGTAAACATTATCTTTAAGAAAGCCTATGATCAAATAAGAATGAAGGCCAAGGATTTGAATCTGTCTAAAGCTCGAATACACGGTTTTAACGGTGTGGCGATTGAGGAAGTTGATTATGTCAAATTGCCGGTTGAGTTGGGGGAAGTGAACGTATGTAACGACCCACTATTTTAGACCATTCAAATTGACAATAATCCACACATGTCTAACTTGAATAATTCAAAATATCAGATTGTTAATTTAAATTTGGCAAAACTCAGCATATACAGTAAATAGAACAATCACAGAATCACAGACACAGAGTAATACAACAATACGCAGCGGAATAGATAAAATAGTAGTTCATGAAGCTACTATATAAACATCAGAGTTAGAAATAAAATACAACAGAAAATCTCAAATATAGTTAAGTCTCCAGTACAACAGATGACCTCCCTGAACAAATCAACTGGAAAGCTGAATCGATGGTTGGATCTCCAAACGAAGCTCCAAGCTCCAAAGGCGAGTCTCAAATGCCGTATCACTCGGTCTGACCCGAGAGTAAAGCAAAAACAAAACACTCGAGTCGGGATTAACATTCTTATATCAATAAATCCAACTCAAGTGAAACATCAACGGAAATACAAGTAACTTAAAGGACGTTCGGGATAACCATCCTCTAAGGATCTGCGGAACTATCTACAAGGTAGGAATATACACTATAACACCGTGGTCATTTCAAATTTATTTATACTTCAAAACCAAAATATCATTTTCATTTCAAAAATATCTATTTTCAAAAATAGTATATATAGATTAAATAATTTATAAAGTAAAGTATTTATAATTTCCTCAAGTCTCACAAATTGATTCAAATCAACTCAAATTCCAAATTCAAACTTATTCAAAGCTCAATTCATCAATTCAATTAAGTTCTCAATAGACCATTTAAATTTTTAATATATTTCAAGGCTTTAATATTCAATATTTTCAAAGTTAAATTTAACAGTTTCATATAGCTCTTGATTTAACTTCATTATTATTTAATCAGGGAATATTCACTTAATAAATTCAATATCATTTAACTAGCCTTAAATTTCATTTTTACTAAATATTTCCTTAATTTTATTTAGACAAGAAATATTCATTAAATTATTTAAATCAAACCCGAGTTATAAATCATATTTTAAATCTCAATTTCAATAAGTTTCAAATCGGTTTAATTAAATAAAATTCTTTAATGAATACAATTTAAACTAAATTCAAATTATCTTCCCAACCTTAACTTATTCAAATTATTACCAAAATCTATTTTGAAATATAAATTTTATACTTAAACATATTATATGTATTGAATCCATCTTAATTAAATTAAATATCATTATTCCATCTAAATATATCATTACCATTTATATATAATAATTTAAGAATCAACTTTTATTAAAACCATATATTTCTTTCCAAAACCATAGAATTTATTTTCAAAAATATTTATATACGAACCAACGGTGTCTGTATATAATTTCCTATCTAGGGTCAAGTGATACGGATATTTATCATTTCAATCCGTAAATTTAAATACATACGGGTAGATATCATTTCGACCCGCAATCCCAAATTCAATTCAAATGAAAATCGCTTGGGTCTATCATTTCAACCCATAACGATTTTCTCCTATTCAAAAGTCCGTTCGAGTATGTATCATTTCAACCCATAGTGAATTCTATATTAACAGGGAACTTGCAGAGTGATAACAGATAATATAAAATACAACAACAGGCATATATCATAAATAACAATATAATATAAACAACAGGATATGGTGTCATATCCCACAGGTGAACAGTTACAGATAATAGCATATATAACAATTTAAATAACTACAGCAGCATATTGCAGTTGTCGTTTCAATTGAAATCAAATTTAATAAATATAAGAACGTTAAATCGTGAGTGATTACTCACCTTTCGAGGCTAGAGAATACAGAAGATGACACGGATACACACACTAATACGTACAGTGGAATTGAATTACAAATCCAAGCAAAGCAAAATCTGCACGAATTCAACGGTCAAAGCTGATAAATAGAAATTTACGAAGTCAAATCATAACGGAATCGATGAAGATAATGGTATAAGTGAACTTATATATATATATATAACTATATATATATAACTATATATATATAATCAAATTCTAAATCCAAACATATATTAAATTAAATATATATAGGAATTTCAAAATCCATTATTAAATTTAAACCCATAAATTATAAAATATTCCTAATATATTTTAAATCAATATCCCTTATAAAACCAAATAACTCACTGTATGTTAATATACTTAAAGAACCCAATATTATTATAAAAAAATGTTTATAGGTATATACCAAAATCGTTATTATTTGAATTCATATGTTTAGAATACACATCAAGTATATAATTTAAAAATCAATAACACTTATAAAACCAAATGACTTACTTGTTATGATATATCTATAAACTCAACAAGTCAAATGAACCTGTATATATTATGCCATGATGTAACTTATATAAAAGTATATATATATATAAACTGGCCTGATAACTAATAAACTATGCAGACTACACATGTGACCCACAGCCTATGCAAACCAACACTGCACTTGTATAAACATATTTATATATTAGTTTACTCAAAATCAAAGCATATATTGAAAACTTAATATATGTACATACTAAAACTTTACAAACACAGTACAAGCACGCTACTCAGTACGTATGTAGCTATATTTAATACATACACTCTACAAAATAATATATATTTATATGTAGACTAAACTTTAAAAACTTGTACTAAAACCCAACAGTTCAAATACATATGTATTAACATATGTTTACAACTAACCTTTATATATTTAACAAATAAATATACTAATCTATTTCTCACACACTGTTATCAAAATATATATATATGCTCATATTATATGAAAGCATTCTGGCATGTACAATATTCTTCTATGATATCATATATACAATATTTATAATAAGATATACACTGTAATAACATAAAATGACCACTGCAAACCGAGGTAAACTAACATGACAATAGACTAAACTTATACAACTTATTATAATTTACGAAAACAATATATATATATATATAAACATCAAATGATCTATATACAAACTATATTACAAACGTATTTATATATAAGTCTAACTATAGAGAAACAAAACATACTTTATATATATACTTATAAAATTGAAAAATACTTATATTATATTTCTTTCAAAATGTCATAACCAGATTTCCAAATAATAACATGACTCATAGAAATATATCACACAATATGCCGACACTATATTCTATATATAAATATTTAGTTTCACAGTTTAGCCCAATATATGCCGAACAAAAGATGGAGCGAAGCATAAAAATTTAGATAATAAATAACATACTGTATAACTGATAATCCTGATATCACTATAATAAAATAGACAAATTTATATAACTTTATATGATAAGAGAATATACATATACTAAGAATATCACCAACCTGCAGAGGCTCGGAAAAATAGGGGAGGAAGGGCGGAGACCGTTCGGAGGCTGGCGATGGGTCGGGCGAAGGGAAGGGAGGAGCAGCTCATGGTGGATCTTAGGCACGAGGGATGTAGTAGTTGCCACCGATCGGAGGCAGGCTGGGGCGTAGAATGTGAACGTACCATAAAGTTTTGAAGGCGAAAAAAATGAAGGAGCATGTGAGATCTCTGGCAAAAGAAAGCAACCGAGAGAGAAGACGAACTAGCTTATAAAAGGAAGGGTAAGCAACACAACAGGTAAAAGATGAACAGACAACGGGTAAAGGGAACGTACCATATGTAATAAAGTGAAATGATGGGAATGGTAACGTCAGCAAAGAAAATTATTAAAGCAATTAATTCTTGCTTGGATGACACGGTTAAATTTGAAATTCAAAAGAAAACGAAAGGTCGCGGATCTGGTACCAGTATGGTTACCGGTTTCGCGGATTCCGCTGTGCACCGGAGTTCAAAAAAACAGAATTGAATACACCGTAGAGATCAGCACGACGAGACGATCAAAATGGTATATAGATATCAGTGGTACGATCATCCGATCAAAATCGATATCGGTATGAAAATGCTGCTATTTCGTCGAAAATAAGATCGACGGAGCAATAACAGTCCAAATTTGGAAAAACGAAAGATGACGTCTCACTCAGACAGTGTTTTAAATCTCGGATTTTGGCCAATATCTCGGGAAAATATCTCGGCTATCTCGGGCGATATTTAAAACACTTATAACTAAATAGGCTGCCAAATCTCGGATTTTGGCTGATATCTCGGATTTTTCATCTCGGCCATCTCGGGGAGATTTAAAAGCCTGCACTCAGAAGAGGATTTAGAAATTTATTGTGTAAAAATATTCAGCTTGGGAAAACATTTTATTATCATCAAATATTAACTGATATAAATTGGAATAAAATTACGAGAAAATAAACTTCAATATTATCGGATGAAAATTTACCAGTTCCTATGTTAAAATGGACGTATTTCAAATATAAATTTTTTATTTCAAAATTCAATTAATAAAATTTTCACAAAATTTCCAGTTAAATATATTTTTAAAACTATTAAAATTTACGGGTCGTAACAACGTAGGAGGGTGCAGATCCTACCATTCATTGTTTTGGATGTTGAATCACCGTACAATGTTTTTCTGGGCCATCCGGCTCTGGCTGAATTTCAGGCAGCTCTTGTCCTGTGGTGTTTGACATTGAAATTCCTAACTTATAATGGAGTAGGTGTTGTGCACGGTGATTAGGCGATTGGAAATGCATGTTATGTGGCCAAGTTGAGAGAGGCTTAGTGTAAATAGAAGGGAAAGGGTGTGGACAAGTCTGTTCGCATCCAAGTTACTGAAGACTGAAAAATGGCACCTAAGCCTTGGCTTTAGCACCATAGTCAGTTCTATAGAGATATAGATCTAAGGGACGATGAGGAAGAACCTAAGGAGACCAAGGCGGCGGCGGCTGAGCTGACGATGGATATAATAGTCAGCCACGAGGACCCATCATGTGTGTTGAAGATTGGTTCGCAACTCAGCCCTTCGATAATGAGAGAACTTACTGATTTTCTCCGAGCAAATCTGGATGTATTTGCTTGGATGCATTCTGACATGTGTGGGATCTCGCTTAACATTGTGAGCCATGCATTAAACGTTGATCCGAAGTATGTTCCAGTGAAACAGAAAAGGAGGGGCATGAGCTGGAGAGATCCATCGCTCTTAAAGAAGAGGTGGATAAACTTAAAGTCAATGGGTTTATTCATGACGTCCTCTATCCTGAATGGATATCTAATCCCGTGCTGGTGAAGAAGGAGAATGGGAAGTGGAGAACGTGCATTGACTATTCAGACTTGAACAAGGCATGCCCTAAAGATAGCTTTCCCGTTCCTAGAATTGATCAGCTAGTCGACTCAGCTGCGGGGCACAAATTGTTGTCATTCATGGATGCATACTCGGGGTATAACCAAATCCCAATGCATTTCTTAGATTACGAACATACCAGTTTTATGACGGATGTTGGGTTATACTGTTATGTAGTGATGTCGTTCGGATTAAAGAACGCTGGAGCAACCTATCAATGTCTGGTTAACCGAATGTTTAAGGATCAAATTGGGAGGACGATGGAAGTCTATGTGGATGATATGCTCATGAAGTCACGACGACCAAATGACAATATTCGAGACTTGGCGGAGATGTTCGATATCCTTCGATTCTATAACATGAAAAACAACCCTCTGAAAGTGCTCATTCGGTGTCGCGTTAGGGAAATTCTTAGGTTTTATTGTCAATGCTCAAGGAATTGATGTTAATCTAGAGAAGATTCAAGCCATTCGGGATAAACAAGAGCCCGGAACCATTAAACAAGTGCAGAGTTTGAACGGGAAGGTTGTTGCTTTTAGTCGATTCATCTCTAGGGAAACTGATAAATGCATTCCTTTCTTTGACCTGATAAGGAAGGGAAAGAGGAATTTTGAGTGGATGCAAGATTATGAAGGCACATTCCGAGCTTTGGTGGATCATTTGGAGAGATCCCTTGTCTTGTCAAAGCCGGTAGATCATGAGGAGTTGTATATTTACTTAGTTGTATCGTCACATGTCATAAGTGCCGCCTTGATCTGCGAGGAGAACCAAATTCAAAGACCGGTGTATTACATCAGTAAACGATTAATGGGTGCAGAAAGAAACTACTCAAATATAGAGAAATTGGCGTACTACTTGCTAATCACGTCACGCAAACTTCGCCCATACTTCCAAGCACATCTGATTAACATTTACACCGACTAGTCGTTACGACAGGTCTTACAGCAACCCGAGACATCTGGGAGGTTGATTAAATGGAACATCGAGCTCAGCCAGTTCGACATTACATATCTGCCGCGAAGAGAAATCCAGGGACAAGCATTGGCAGACTTTATAGCAGAGTTTACCGTGTAGGAAGAGCCCCTAGAGAGTGGTGTAATCCTTATTGTACGATGGAAGATGTACGCCAATGGAGAATCTAATGATCATTGTTCCGGAGTTGGGATTGTTCTTGTAACCCTTGAGAATCGATCAATTTTCTACGCTTTGAAACTTGATTTTCCTGCTACAAATAACGAAGCCGAGTATGAAGCACTGATCGCTGAGCTAAAACTCGATCGCTGGGCTAAAACTCGCTAGAGAGCTCAGAGTAAAGTCTCTTGAATTTTTTTGCGACTCATAGCTGGTGGTGTATCAAGTAAGAGGAGATTATCAAGCTAAGGGACAACGAATTGCCCCATATCTTACACGAGTTCAGGAGCTGTTGGCGGATATCGAATACTATGATATTTCACATATCCCGCGTGAGCAGAACGGAGAAGTCGATTCATTGGCAAAGTTCATGAGTACTGGTGATGCACAACAGATAGGCCCGGTTCCAGTCGAGACATTTCATACCCCGAGCATAAATAAAATGGAAGTTGATCACGTACTGGAAGTGGGGCCCGAAAGGGAATCAAGGATGACTCCATTTAAAGAATACCTGTTGCATGGAATTTTTCCTAAGAAGAGAAAAGAAAAGCGACAAGTACATCGTAAAGCTTTACGGTATATTATGCAAGAAGGAACTATGTATAGAAAGGGGTTTTCTATTCCCTTACTTCGATGTATCACTCATGATGAGATAAAGCGTGTTTGAAAGAAGTCCACGAGGGGGAATGTGGCGATCACACTGAAGGTGAACTTTAGCAAAAAAGATACTCCATTACAGATACTACTGGCCAACTGTGAACCGAGATGCTGCTGATTATGTGAGACGATGTGACAAGTGTCAGATATATGCAAAAGTCCCGAGGGCCCTGCCGACGGACATCAGACAAATGGTCAGTCCATGGTCATTCGCTATATGGGGTATCGACATCATCGGCTCTTTACTAATCTCCAAAGGTGGCGCAAAATGGGCCAAAGAAGAGCCGTTAGCTATGATCACGACCAAGATAGTTATCAATTTCGTTGTCTGAAACATCATATGTTGCTTCGGTCTTCCCTGGACTATCATGACAGATAATGGGAATCAATTCGATAGTGCTGAATTTAAAGAATTCTGTCAGAGATATCGCATCGAAAAGAGGTTTGCAGCAGTCGATCACCCTCAAGCCAATGGACAGGTTAAAGCTGTAAACAAGATTATCAAGTCTATTTTGAAAAAAACGTTTGGAGAAGGCTAGAGGCAAGTGGGTGGACGAACTTCTTACGGCACTTTGGGCCTACATGACCACTCACAAGTCCATGGCTGGCCATACTCCATTCGCTCTTGCTTACGGAGCCGAAGCAGTTATTCCAGTAGAACTTGAAGTCCCTTCTCACTGAGTGACCTACTACGAACCCAGAATGAACCAAGATCTTCTCTTGGAATCTTTGGACTTTATCAATGAGAAACGCGAGGAAGTCAGCCTGAGAGCGACCGCACACCAACATCGAGTCGCCCAATATTACAACATGAAAGTCTAGTTGAGAACCATTGAGGTTGGCAATCTTGTTTTGAAATGGGTTTTTTCGGTCCCATCGCACATGAATCCGACATGGGAAGGACCTTATTTCATTGAAATGAGGCTTGGAGAAAGAACTTTCAAGCTAGCGACTGTTGATGGCGCGACACTTCCGAGAGTGTGGAATAGCGAACATTTACGATGCTATTTCACTTAGAATATTTCCTCTGTATTTCAGTACTAGTTACTTCTGACATTTGCCTTAGTATTTGATCTTTTGGATATGTAATTGTTTCCTGGAGATTTGACCAGGCAACTAGTGCTCGGCATCCAGTGGAACTCGGCAACAGGAGTACTCGGCATCAAGTAGTACTCGGCATCCAGTGGAACTCGGCAACAGGAGTACTCCGCATCAAGTAGTACTCGACATCCAGTGGAACTCGGCAACAGGAGTACTCGGCATCTAGTAGCATTCGGCATCCAGGAGTACTCGGTGTCTAGTAGCACTCGGCATCCAGAAGCACTCGACATCTAGGGGTACTCGGCGTAGCACTCGGCATCCAGGAGTACTCGGCATTAGAAGGCGTTCGGCGTATATGACTACTCGACATGGCAGCATCGTTCGGCCAAAGGGATCGTTCGGCCAAAGGGATCGTTTGGCCAGAAAGCATCGTTCGGTCAGAAGGCACGTTAGGCCAAGGAGGATCGTTCGGCCAAAGGGATCGTTCGGCCATAATGCATCGTTCGGCCAGAGAGCATTGTTCGGTCAAGCGCTTCGTTCGGACAGAGGCACGTTCGGCTTCGACTAACAACCATTCCACACTTCCCACACATCAAACATACCGTTCGGCATAGAAAGGGTGGTTCGGCATCATTGTGTTCGGCCTACTTGGTTCGGCATACAGCGACCACTATACTTGGGCTAGAGTGTTCGGCTACCGAGCCCACTTGGGAAGTCCAGCCCATCTTTGTCTATAAATAGAGGGGCAGGGTCATAGTGAAAAGGGACCTTTTTGGGAGAACACTAGGGAGACTCTGCCATTTTTCAGACTCATCTTCTTCACTTAACAACTTCATTCAAGCATTTGATCTACGAATTGTATTTGTAATCAATCATTAAGAAGATCAATAAAGTTGAACCTCAAAGTGGACGTAGGCAATTACGCTGAACCACTATAAATCTGGTGTTCTTACTTTCTGCATTTAAATTAGCATAGTCTTCCTTGTTTAACTGATATTCATCACTTACATCTCTACACAATCTTTCTCTACGAGGTTAGTGACCATTTTTGGTGCTAACACTTTGGTGCTTTCATTGAGAGTTGAATTCTCAGGCCTTAAGGATCTGCTTTGAAGCTACTGGATTGAACAAATCCCCCAAAAGAAGATCCAACTCATTGATAGGACATCCGTTGATTCTACTCAGAGTTCCAACCAATAACTCTACAATGGCGAGACCACGTACCAGGTCAGCTTCTCATAATGCGGATGCCCATGAAACTGCTAGCGTACAACAAGCAGGATCTAGCAATCAACCAGCGATTCTGGGTGTAGGAATTGCCACCCAGGACCAAACTCCAGTTGTCACCAGAATAGAGTTCAACGACTTGATGAGAGAACTCAGGGAAAGCAGGAGACAACTAGGAGAGCAGATGCAATCTAACGCCAACCTGATGGCACAGCTCACTCAACAGCAGCAACAGAATGCTGGGGGCAATCCCGCCCCCCATTCCTCATCCGACAGCTCAACTTCCTCTGATGAACCTCCCAGGCGCAGGTAAGACTGAAGCTGCGCGGATGGGTGCTGCTGTTCAAACAGCTGGAAACCGTGACTAAGTCGGAGCTGGAAACTTAGGAACTGGAGTACAGATGGAGGCTGGAGGCCCAGACCATCAAAACGCTAATGATGTCGAACCTCAAGACGCACGATTGGCAGATCGCCAGGAGAGGAGGCATCAACATGGACAGTCACGTAGAACGGACTCTAACCTTCCGCCTTCCATACAGACACCAGACCTGACAGCCATGGTCAGGCAATTGATGAAAGAAAATCAGGGCTTGTCGAATGACGATTGGGGAGTATCAAGGAGTCACACTACGTTCACAGATGTTGTGTTACAGGCGGCGTACCCCAAAAAGTTTAGTATGCCAACTATCCCTGCGTATGAGGGAAAGACTGACCCCAGACAGCATGTCATAAGGTACGAATGGATGATGGATTCAGCTAGAGCAAATGATGCCACCAAGTGTAGATGCTTTCCAATTACTCTATCTGGGATCGCTACTATGTGGTTTACCCGACTTCCTCCGCGGTCTGTATCCAATTTCGAGGAGTTGGCAAAGAAGTTTATTGAGCAGTTCAGGATACACACTACTCGTCCAAAGGACGTAATGTCTCTGTCAAGTGTAATCCAAAGTCCTGGGGAGTCATTGAAGGAATATTTACAAAGGTTCCATGTTGCGGCAACTGAAGTCAGTAATCCCAACGATCATGCAATCCTAATGGCTGTGATGCGAGGTGTGGATCCGGATTCTGAGTTTGGAGATTGGTTGGCAGGAAAACCTCTGATTACGCTAGAGCATTTCTACTCAAAGGCACACCAGTTCATAAGGAGAGAGGAAGCTAGGTGGGTAAGACGAGATAAGACACCAGGACCTGTCCAAGAGTCCATGAAAAGTAACGTTGCTGTGAAACAATCCAGGGACAACTCGGGAAAGGTCCAAGTCAATGTCCAGAATAAGTCCGAACAGCCTAAGGAGTCCGGAGGAAGAAATCAAGGGAAGAAGAGAGAAGCGGGGAAGTGGAAATCGAGAATTCCAAGCTACAACGAGTATACCCCGCTGAATGCGTCTCTTGAGAACATTTACCTATCAACCTGCAATGCCTTTCAGTACAGAAAGCCACGTCCAAAAGAATCAACCGAGGAGCAGAAACGGACCGGGAAATATTGCCGCTTCCACGAGACTTATGGGCACAATACGGAAGATTGCAGACACCTGCACGATGCTATCGAGAAGTTGATTAGGCAAAAGAAGTTGCAAGAATTTGTGAAGGATCCACAGGAAGGAGGATAGGGAACGTCCAACCCAGGTCGTGCACCGGCTCCGCGTCATCCCGAGGAGCCTGCCCGAACTGTGGGTAGGCTAGTCATAAACACGATCATCGGCGGGCCTCACCCCGCGGATAAGAATTGGCAGGAGATGGAGCGGTATGCTAGTGCCCTGAAGCATGCAGATTTCGAATGTTGTTCGAACACGGAGGATGGGACCCCTGCTAAGCAACAGCGCGTAATGACAGACGATATAGTGTTCAGAAACAGAGATGCTGACCAAGTGGAGGCTCCAACCATCGACCCGATGGTCATATCCGCAACGATCGGACCGGCGTATGTGAAAAGAATTTTGATTGATTGTGGAAGTTCTGTCAACATCATCTTCAAGAAGGCTTATGACCAGATGAAAATGGAAACAAAGGACTTGAAACCGTCCAAAGCTCGCATACACGGCTTTAATGGCGCAGCGACCGATGCAGTGGGCTATGTTGAGTTACCAGTTGAACTGGGACAAGGCGAACGTCGGAGGGTGCGAATCCTACCCTTCGTAGTTTTGGATGTGGATTCTCCGTATAATGTTTTCTTGGGCCGACCGGCCCTGGCTGAGTTTAGGGCAGCATTAGCCCCGTGGTGCTTAACTTTGAAGTTCCCAACTGACAAAGGAGTAGGTGTTGTTCATGGCGACCAAGCGGCTGGTCGTGCTTGTTACATGGCTGAGCTTCGAGAGGCCCATCGGAAGGAGAAGGGAAAGGTTGCGGACAACCCAGTCTGCATCCTTAACGCGGATAATTGAAAAGTAGAGCCCGAGCCCTGGCTCGGGCATAATTCTCGGATCTTCAAAGACATAGATCCGAGAGACGACGATGAGAAACCCAGGGGAGAAAAGGCAGCGCCGGCCGAATTAACAATAGACGTTTCCGTCAGCCGAGGAGACCCATCGCGAGTGCTGAAGATTGGATCACAACTCGGCCCCGCAATGACTGAAGACCTTAGTGATTTCCTCCGGGCGAATCTTAATGTTTTTGCCTGGACGCATTCTGATATGTGTGGGATTTCCCCTGCCATTACGAGTCATATGTTGAACATTGACCCGAAATACGTCCCAGTTAAACAAAAAAGGAGAGGGATGGACCCAGAGAGGTCCGCTGCTCTCAGAGAGGAGGTGGACAAACTCAAAACCAATGGGTTCGTCCGCGACGCCCTCTATCCTAAATGGGTATCGAACCTCGTACTAGTGAAAAAGGCAAATGGGAAATGGAGAACTTGCGTAGACTATTCCGATTTGAACAAAGCGTGCGGTTTCCCGTTACCAAGGATCGATCAGTTGGTCGACTCCACCGTAGGACATGAGCTATTATCATTCATGGATGCATACTCGGGGTACAACCAAATCTCGATGCATATTCCAGACCAAGAACACACCAGCTTTGTTACAGATGTCGGGCTATATTGCTATGTAGTAATGCCCTTTGGACTGAAGAACGCAGGAGCGACTTATCAGCGTTTGGTGAATCGAATGTTCAAGGACCAGCTTGGTAGGACGATGGAAGTCTATGTGGATGACATGCTCGTGAAGTCACGATAGTCAAACGACCACATTCGAGACTTGGCCGAGATGTTCGACATACTCAGGTATTACGGGATGAAGATCAACCCTCTGAAGTGTTCCTTCGGCGTTGCGTCGGGGAAGTTTTTGGGATTCATCGTCAATGCTAGGGGAATTGAAGCTAACCCTGAAAAGATCTAAGCTATTCGAGATGTGCAAGTACCCAGGACTATAAAGCAGGTACAGAGCTTGAATGGAAAAGTAGCTGCGCTAAGTCGATTCATATCCAGGGCAACTGACAAGTGCATCCCTTTCTTTGATATAATAAAGAAAGGGAAGAGGAATTTCGAATGGACGTCTAGTTGTGAGGAAGCATTCCGGGATCTGGTGAGGCATCTGGAGAGTCCACCAGTGCTGTCAAAACCAGTAGACCACAAGATGCTGTACGTATACTTGGCTGTATCCCCACATGCGATAAGTGCGGCTTTAGTTCGCGAGGAGGACTGAATCCAGAAGCCGGTGTATTATGTTAGCAAGCGTTTAACGGGGGTAGAAAGAAATTACCCTAAAATCGAGAAATTGGCTTATTGCTTGGTGATTGCATCACGTAAGCTACGCCCATATTTCCAAGCACACTCAATCAGTGTTTATACCGATCAACCCCTGCGGCAAGTACTCCAACGACCAGAAACTTCTGGAAGATTGCTAAAATGGAACATCGAGTTGAGCCAGTTCGATATCGCCTACTTGCCATGGAGGGCCATACAAGGGCAAGCATTAGCAGATTTCATCGCTGAGTTTACCATACCCATAGAACCAGATAATCATGACGTCATTCCCCCCGTTCGTTGGAGATTATACACTGATGGGGCATCAAACGACCGTTGCTCCGGCGCGGGTGTAGTTCTTATAACTCCGGAAAATCGATCAATCTGTTATGCTTTGAAGCTTGATTTCCCAACTACAAATAATGAAGCAGAATATGAAGCACTGATTGCTGGCTTGAAGCTCATCGGAGAACTCGGGATCAAATCAGTTGAAATCTTTTGTGACTCACAGTTGGTGGTTTACCAAGTGCGGGGAGATTACCAAGCAAAGGGACAGAAGCTGGCTCCGTACCTTGTTCAGTTCCAAGAACTACTGTCAAATCTTGAGCGTTATGACATTTCACATGTCCCGCGCGAACAGAATAAAGAAGCCGACTTGTTGGCTAAGTTTGCAAGCACAGGCGACGTGCAGCAAATGGGATTGTATCCCATTGAGGCCTTGCATGCCCCGAGCATAGACGAGATGAAAGTTGACCGTGTGTTGGAAACAGAAATCGAAAAGGAGTCGTGGATGACCCCGTTCAAACTGTACCTGACAACCCGGGCTTTACCAGAAAAAAGGAGCGAAAGACGACAGGTCCTTCGAAAGGCTGCGCGATACGTGATGCAGGACGGATTAATGTATCGAAAAGGGTTCTCAGTCCCCTTATTACGGTGCATTGCTCATGACGAGACAAAGCGGGTCTTGAAAGAGG
This sequence comes from Allium fistulosum, assembly GCA_030737815.1. Lineage (NCBI taxonomy): Eukaryota > Viridiplantae > Streptophyta > Magnoliopsida > Asparagales > Amaryllidaceae > Allium > Allium fistulosum. The sequence continues at coordinate 180,397,455 of CM060903.1, forward strand.
TTCACGAAGGGGAATGTGGCGACCATACGGGGGGCAAACGCTAGCAAAAAAGATCATCCGCTATGGATACTACTGGCCGACCGTGAATCGGGACGCTGCAGACTACGTAAGGAAATGTGACAAGTGTCAAAGATATGCGAAAATCCCGAGGACTCCATCAACTGAACTCACACAAATGGTTAGTCCCTGGCCATTTGCGATCTGGGGAATCGATATAATCGGCTCTTTGCCCATATCCAAAGGGGGTGCGAAATACGCAATAGTTGCAGTCGACTATTTCACAAAATGGGCTGAGGCAGAACCTTTAGCCACGATCACCTCTAAGAAGGTCATTAATTTCGTTGTACGAAACATTATATGCCGCTTTGGCCTCCCTCGCACCATCATTATGGACAACGGGACGCAGTTTGAAAGCAGAGAGTTCAAAGAGTTCTGTATAAAGTATGGCATTGAGAAGAAGTTCGCCGCCATTGCACACCCAAAAGCTAACGGACAAGTCGAGGCCGTTAACAAAATAATCAAGTCCATACTGAAGAAGCGTTTGGAGAAGGTGGGTAGATGAACTCCCGACAGCACTATGGGCTTATAGAACTACCCACAAGTCCGCGACCGGTCACACTCTGTTCACCTTGGCATACGGCTCTGAAGCCGTTATACCCGTGGAACTTGAAGTTCCATCACACCGAGTGACATATTATGATCCCAAGACGAACCAGGACCTCTTGTTGGAATCGCTGGACTGCATCGATGAAAAGCGTGAAGAGGCCGAATTAAGGGCGGCAGCGCATAGACACCGAGTCAAGCGTTACTACGACGACAGAGTCCGCCCAAGGACTTTTGATGTGGGTGATCTCGTTCTGAAACGAGTTTTCCCGGTACCATCACGTATGAATCCCAGCTGGGAAGGTCCGTACGTCATTGAACGGAAGCTTGGAGAGGGAACATTCAAGCTAGCGACCGTTGATGGCACGACACTCCCCCGAGCGTGGAACAGTGAACATTTGCGGCATTATTACATTTAGCATGTTTTCTTTCTTGTTTTAGGCACTGTTATTTCCTGTATGTTTCCGTTCAGTCGTAACTTAGTTTCTTTTTAACTATGTAATCAAGCAGTTTAGTTGTTTTTCATTAATAAAGGCTCGAAGTCGTATTTTCCATGAATCACTAATGTTTCTATATCTCATAATCGAATGACGAACCACATTATCCTATATGATGTGCGGACTAGAGTATAAACGGTTTCAAATCTCCGAGTCCCCAGAGCGCAGACCGGAGTACTCTAAGTCCCCAGAGCGCGGACTAGAGTATAAACGATTTCAAATCTCAGAATCCCCAGAGCGCGGACCGGAGTACTCTAAGTCCCCAGAGCGCGGACTAGAGTATAAATGATTTCAAATCTCCGAATCCCCAGAGCGCGGACTGGAGTACTCTAAGTCCCCAGAGCGCGGACTAGAGTATAAACGGTTTCAAATCTCCGAGTCCCCAGAGCGCGGACCGAAGTACTCTAAGTACCCAGAGCGCGGACTAGAGTATAAACGATTTCAAATCTCCGAATCCCCAGAGCGCGGACCGAAGTACTCTAAGTCCCCAGAGCGCGGACTAGAGTATAAACGATTTCAAATCTCCGAATCCCCAGAGCATGGATCGGAGTACTCTAAGTCCCCAGATCGCGGACTAGAGTATAAACGATTTCGAATCTCCGAATCCCCAGAGCGCGGACCGGAGTACTCTAAGTCCCCAGAGCGCGGACTAGAGTATAAACGATTTCAAATCTCCGAATCCCCAGAGCGCGGACCGGAGTACTCTAAGTCCCCAGAGCGCGGACTAGAGTATAAACGATTTTGAACCTCCGAATCCCCAGAGCGCGGACCGGAGTACTCTAAGTCCCCAGAGCGCGGACTAGAGTATAAACGATTTCAAATCTCCGAATCCCCAGAGCGCGGACCGAAGTACTCTAAGTCCCCAGAGCGCGGACTAGAGTATAAACAAATTCAAATCTCCGAATCCCCAGAGCACGGACCGGAGTACTCTAAGTCCCCAGAGCGCGGACTAGAGTATAAACGATTTCAAATCTCCGAATCCCCAGAGCGCGGACCGGAATACTCTAAGTCCCTAGAGCGTGGACTAGAGTGTAACGATGCAAACCTCCGAATCCCCTGAACGCGGATCAACTTACTCTAAAATCCCTGGAGCGCAGATTTGGAAAAAAGTCCAAGTACTCAAGAAATGTGGAACAAGAAGTATGCCACGTCTGGAAATGTTCGAACAACGCGAGAATGGACTGAGAAGTAATGCAACTCATAAGAACTTGAGTTATGACCACAGTTAGTCAGCAAACCGAAGAAAAAGCAAGAGAATCATTCAAGCGAAAAAGAGACTAAACTTCATTCAATAGTTCAAAATGGGGTTACACAGTTACTCCTCCGAAACTTGAAGTCAAAAACCTAACTATACAAACTATAGAGGCAAGAGATAAAAGTAATTACAAGACTTAAGCAAGGAACTCGTTGAACGAGTGTAGTAATTATTTCTTCGGTTTCTTCTTCTTGTCTTCTTTTTTTTCCGACGACTCCTCTCCCTCGCGCTTTTTCTTGGATTTCTTGCTCACTAAAGAAGCGGAGTCAGGAGTAGGAGACGGAACATCCAGTGGTTTGGACCTGCCCGGGAGAATGATCTTCAGAGGTCTGTTCCGCGGGTCGGTAAGTTCCAGTATTTCAAGCTCAACTTTGACCTCGACCTTTTTCTTCTCCTCTTCGGCGAGGCGTTCCTTCATGCTCATCTTTGAGGTATGCTCAGAGGTGCCAGTGATTTCGATTTCATCACTCCCTTTGGCAGGAGACGAAGTGTCAAGCTTATCATCAGCTAACGCCCCGATCACTTGAGCGTCAGGGCCAGTAGTTACTCCCGCGTGAGCAACATCGCTTGTTTTCTCTGCCTCCTCCTTGGCGTCATCGCTCCTCGGAGTTGGCTCGGGGTCAGAGCAGCCTGCATGAAAACACAAAGAATGAACATTAGAACGAATAACCACTGCTGGAAAATGACAAGATCTTTCGACTTCTAGAAAAGAAGAGTTTCCTACCGGGTTCTGGTTGGCTATCGGTTGTGCGTGGGGTTTCACCCTCCAGAATAGGAGATAGCACATGAATGCCGAGCCCGGGATCTTCAGGATCATAGCCGGCATGCTGCTCGAATGGGTCAAGTGTCGGCCGACCAGCCGGTTGAGCAGCGGGAGGAACAACAATATGAGGAGCCGTAGTCTCAGCCCTAGATGGGCCAGCTTCATCACTTTTCTCTTTTGGAAGGGGAGAGCTTTTGCTATAAAGCGCCAACGCTGCGGATAAATCCGCTGGCTCATTCCCCCTAAGAAACTCCTTCACCAAGGCATCCTCGTCGACCTCTTCAGAGCCCGACTCGATTTTCCTAATCTTCACTAAGGTTTCCCAGGCCTTAGCTAGGGATTCGAGATAGCCCTCGCCCAAAAATGTTAAGTCACGATGCATAAGGACGCGGGCTCCATACTCAGCAATCAACGGGTCAAACATGCATTTGACTTCTTCCCTGCCGGCTTCTGCGGCCGCCTCGAGGCGAGAGTCCATCTCCTCCGCAGCTTTTCTTTTGCCCTCCTCACGGGCTTCGTCCTTCATTTTTTCAACCCCAGCAAGTTCGTCATCGAGCTTCGTTTTCAGGAGCCGAGTAGCAACGATTTCATCACAGTATCGTTGTGATTCTTCTTGAGCGGCTACCTTATCCTCTTTCTCCTTGGAGAGTAATTCTTTCAGCTCTCTGACTTGTATGACGAGCGCGTCCCTTTCTTTTTGGACAGAATCTTTTTCTAGGGCAAGGGCACCGCTACGCTGGACTGCTTCATCAAGTTCCTTCTTGTGAGCCATCTCTAAACGAGTAACTGCCTCAGCAGTATCTTTTGCACTTTGTTCAGCGGCATCCAGCTTCGACTTATACGAAGCAAGCTCTTCGTCTTGATGCTTGATGATGTTCTTATCACAGCCGGCCTCCAATTTCAGACGATCAATCTCATATTGTCGTTCAACGGACACCTCCGATATCTTTTCAACCAAGTGTACAAATGCATCATGTTGAACATAGACGTCGTTATTACAGGCAATGGCGCTCTGCTTCATGTGCCCAGGGATATGATGAATAGCCGGGTGGAATTTCAGACCATCGAAGCAAATTTTTGGAAACTTGGCCTTAAGATCGACCATCTTTTCCGCTACAGTTGGTTCAACCGCAGGAGTAGGGGGAGGCGGCTTTGGAAGTTCCGCTCTTTTTCGTTGCTCCCGAATTTTCCTTGTACTCGACGAACCAGAGTGTTGTTCTCGGGGAGCATCAGGTTGGTACCCCTTCTGTAAAGACTTCTCTCTATCCGGCTTAGTTGGAGGAAGAGGATCACGGGACTGTGAAGATTGGGAATATGCCTTCTTACGATAAGACGAATCACGGGGATGGTTGTCTCTATCTTCATAATCATCTCTGTCCCTGCGTCTGCCCGAACCTGAATCCCATCCGGAATGATGAAATTTGGAAGAGCCGTGAAGTCGATCGAATCCATGAGAGCGCCCCATGTCACCTACAAAGAATAGAGATAACAATGAGTTAAGAAAGATCCGGGAAACAAGAAAAAACTTGAAGTGTATGATGGAATGCGTATGTGCGTGTGTGTCCTAGTGTTCCCCCCGACGGACCAGTTCTTTTGTCTTTACTAATCGGAGTATTGTCTCCCTGGACTGGGAGTTGAACTCCCGCATTGCCTCTAGCAGGCGAAGAAAACTTGAGGGCTTTAGGATCGTCAAACCCGTAATTAAGTATATCGTCGTGGATAGACAGATTCGACAAACCCCTTAGAGAACTCTCCAGGTGCTGTGAGGAAGCCTCTTTCTCTGGCGGGATAGGCATAACTTTTGAAGTGCCGCCAACTTTCTCCTTCCGAATCTTGTATTTTAACCTCTTCTTTCCCTTCGAAGGGGAGGATGACGTTTCAATGTCATGAACTTCGACCGCCGGATTCCGAGCGGGACCCACATTCTCGCCTTGAGTCACAGGAGCTTCATCCTCTTTGTGCTCACCTTCTTCGTGCGTATCGGGAGTGCAGCGTGATGACGATCCGGCCTGTTTTTTCTTTTTACCGGATGCTGGCTTGGGAATGGAGACGCCCTCCGGGAGGCTTATCCGACGACCTGGGGCTAGCAAGCCGAACCTTGACAATGATTCATTCGAAATGATGGTTCGGATGTCTCGTTCCTCGGCAGGAAGAGCTCTAATGGCCTCAACGGCCTCAGAATATCCTCGGCCCTCCGGACGCGGGTTGATACCTGAAAAGATGAAACGAGGAGTTAGAAAAAGCATGACTCCAATTAAACGCAAATGATGACTCAGCGAAGAGACTTACTGCCTTCAACCCATCTCATCGCAAAACCAGGAGGGCAACGCACGTAGAACCATTCCTGTTTGTACAGGGCGAATTTACTGCATGCTCCTGTCAAGATTTGGCATTTGTGGTACGGCTCGAGGAACATGAAGGAAGGGTTGTCTTTCCGTTTCTTGATCATATAGATGTATCTGATGTCGCCAGAGGTTGGAGGTCTAAAGAAGACGGCCATGAAGAGTAGATAGGTCCCATATAGAAACGGGTGACCGTTCGGATGCAGCTGCGACGGAGCAATGTCAATGTACTGCAACACGTCCCGGAGGAATAAATTAAACGGAGGCACGCTGCCCATCCAACACATGATCTTGTTGCAGGTGGTATATCCGACTGGGGGCAGGTGAGGACGATCGTGTCACGAAGGGACTAACACATCGGCGAAAGGAATCCTATGAATGGAGCATATCCGTCGAAGTGCGGCTTCATTGATCTTCGAAGCTTGTGAATCGATCGGGTTGTCTAAAATAATTGTTGCCTCCAGGGCATCGGGTGCTAAGTTATGGGCAGGGGAAGTCGACGGATTTGAAGTATCAGCGGCTTTTTTCCTTGATGACGGCCCAGGCCTGTCAGAAATGGTGGCGGAGTTAGACTTCATAGACATCCCCAATAAATAATGAATCTGTTTAAGTGCCTGCGAAAACTATACTTGAAAAACGTTGAACGTTAGAGTTAACAACATGAATATTCCCCCCGTGTGGTGTGTGATCTAGTGCAAGCAATCGTGTAAAAGCGTTGAAAGTTTGAAGGTCGCAAAGTTGTTGCTATAAAACTGAGCATCAAGTCATCGCCTTCGGAGACCATCATCGCTGACTGTCCCCAGAAGCCTGCATTTTGGCGATTACAATTCTAGATTCAGAAAACGTATGGTAATCTAAGATTCAGATTTACGTTTACGGAAGCTAAGAAGTTGGTGATCCAGGCCGGCTTCACATATGCTAGAGTGCTTGGGCCCTATTTCTTGTTTTGCTATACGGGTAGATATAGTTAATAAATGTTCAGCGTTTGTGACTATTCGGTTAAGTCTGTTATTCGGCTAAGTCTATTGTTCGGCTAAGTCTATTGTTCGGCTAAGTCATTGTTCGGCTAAGACATTGTTCGGCTAAGTCATTGTTCGGCTAAGTCATTGTTCGGCTAAGATATCGTTCGGCTATGTCATTGTTCGGCTAAGTCATGGTTCGGCTAAGTCATGGTTCGGCTAAGACATTGTTCGGCTATGTCATTGTTCGGCTAAGTCAGTGTTCGGATAAGTCTTTGTTCGGCTAAGTCATTGTTCGGCTAAACCTGTGTTTGGCTAAATTTTGGTTCGGCCAAGTCATTATTCGGTGTGTAAGTCGTGTTCGGCCTTGTTTTGTTCGGCATGTTTTAGCCTGAGTGTGGTACGGTGTTTATGACTGTTCGGCTGAGATGACAATCGGCACGCTGTCCTTAACATTGGCCTCATCTCTTCCTCCATCCACACCGAACCACGAGGGCACATCGTTCGGCAAGTTGCGCCAGACCATACCGCTCGATGCCCCTGATCATCTCCTATTTCCTCCATGTTTCTCCTTCCACCAATCTGGTCCGGCATAAAATACTTATGCCGAACCACGGTGTGACTACCAATGATTTCCTACCACCCTCGTCGCGTGACTCGACACTTTAGTCAAGGCTCGATTTATCCCATCAATTAAGGGAGTTCGAGCGTAAAGGCTGCAGTTAGGTGAGAGGATCAGTACCTAGTGGGTAAGGTAAAGACTTGGGAAGAATCGGCTAGTTGTATGTTGGCTGGTAGCTTCGGCAGGTGCAAGGCAGAGGTTAGAAGTGTGAAAAGAGAAAGAAGGGTAGAGGTGCTGGCTTTTATAGGGAAAACAGAAGAAGTCGAAAAGGCTACATCCGGTGGAACCGGTCAAAGTCATAACGTTCGGCATCGGCGTATAATGATGTCCGGCACTGAAGGTTCGTTCGGCCAGAAATCATCGTTCGGTTACGAATGTCTCATTCGACATTTAGAACACGTTCGACACACACCCAAACCACTGGAATTCTCAAAAAGGCATCTCCACTCGAGGTTAGTCAAGGATTTAAAACAAAATGAAAAGGTTACATGACTCAAAGCGTACCACGTTCGGTCACGTGATACACTTTGGGGGGCAAGTGTTTCCTGGAGATTTGACCAGGCAACTAGTGCTCGGCATCCAGTGGAACTCGGCAACAGGAGTACTCGGCATCAAGTAGTACTCGGCATCCAGTGGAACTCGGCAACAGGAGTACTCGGCATCAAGTAGTACTCGGCATCCAGTGGAACTCGGCAATAGGAGTACTCGGCATCTAGTAGCATTCGGCATCCAGGAGTACTCGGTGTCTAGTAGCACTCGGCATCCAGAAGCACTCGGCATCTAGGAGTACTCGGCATAGCACTCGGCATCCAGGAGTACTCGGCATTAGAAGGCGTTCGGCGTATATGACTACTCGACATGGCAGTATTGTTCGGCCAAAGGGATCGTTCGGCCAGAAAGCATCGTTCGGTCAGAAGGCACGTTAGGCCAAGGAGGATCGTTCGGCCAAAGGGATCGTTCGGCCAGAATGCATCGTTCGGCCAGAGAGCATTGTTCGGTCAAGCGCTTCGTTCGGACAGAGGCACGTTCGGCTTCGACTAACAACCATTCCACACTTCCCACACATCAAACATACCGTTTGGCATAGAAAGAGTGGTTCGACATCATTGTGTTCGGCCTACTTGGTTCGGCATACAGCGACCACTATACTTGGGCTAGAGTGTTCGGCTACCGAGCCCACCTGGGAAGTCCAGCCCATCTTTGTCTATAAATAGAGGGGCAGGGTCACAGTGAAAAGGGACCTTTTGGGAGAACACTGGGAGACTCTGCCATTTTTCAGACTCATCTTCTTCACTTAACAACTTCATTCAAGCATTTGATCTACGAATTGTATTTGTAATCAATCATTAAGAAGATCAATAAAGTTTAACCTCAAAGTGGACGTAGGCAATTACGCTGAACCACTTTAAATCTGGTGTTCTTACTTTCTGCATTTAAATTAGCATAGTCTTCCTTGTTTAACTGATATTCATCACTTACATCTCTACACAATCTTTCTCTACGAGGTTAGTGACCATTTTTGGTGCTAACAGTAATAAGAAAAGTTTGTTTGCTCCTTTTCATGTGATAAATAAAATTTTGAACTCCTTTTGCATAAACGCATGTTATTACATTTTATGTTAAGTGTACAATGAAACTGATTGACATAGATATGTGTGATGTGTGAACATATTCGTGAAGTTTGAAATTGATCAATCATCCCAATCCCCGATGGGTCCGAACAATATAAGCTCCGTAAATTTGCTCGGTTGATGACTCCCGTAGATGAACCCTAGGGTGGTACTCGCAAAAAGGAACAAAGGTCACCGACAATTTGAAGATTGAATAAAAAAACCAGGTGGATACACAACTACCTATGAGAAAAACTTCCCAGAGTGCAGACTAGAGTGTAGACAAATCGGGCGGAAAAACAACTGCTCCTGGCAGATACACGACTGCCTACGAGAAAAACTCTAAGTCCTTAGAGTGTGGACTAGAGTGTAGACAAATCGGGTGGAAAAACGACTGCCTCGGGCTGATACACGACTGCCCATGTGAAAATTCTAAATCCCCGGACTGCGGGCTAGAGTATAAACCATTTGGTGGAAAAACGACTGGCACGGGCGGAAAAATGGCTGCCCCAGGCGGATACACGACTGCCTACGAGAAAACTCTAAGTCCCGAGAGTGCGGACTAGAGTGTAGATAAATTTGGCGAAAACACGACTGCCCACGAGAAAAACTCTAAGTCCCCGGACTGCGGGCTAGAGTATAAACCAATCGGGCGAAAAAACGACTGCCCCAGGTGGATACACGACTGCCTACAAGAAAACTCTATGTCCCCGGACTGCAGGCTAGAGTTTAAACCATTTGGCGGAAAAACGACTGCCACGGGTGGAAAAACGAATGCCCCCGGCGGATAAACGACTGCCCACGAGAAAACTCTAAGTCCCCAGAGTGCAGACTAGAGTGTAGACAAATCGGGAGAAAATACAACTACCCATGAGAAAAACTCTAAGTCTCAGACTGCAGGCTAGAGTATAAACCATTTGACGGAAAAACGGCCGCCACGGGTGGAAACACGACTGCCTATGAGAAAAACTCTAAATCCCCGGACTGCGGGCTAGAGTATAAACCATTTGGCAGAAAAACGACCGCCTACGAGAAAAATTCTAAGTCCCCGGAGTAAGGACCGAAGCAAGAACATAAATTGAGCACGGACGATCGCTCGTAAAATAACTCCAAGTCCCTAGACTGCGGACTAACTCGTAAACTCAATGGGTGGATGGACGGATTTCGACTATTCTCTATCCCACGAATTCCAATCTCAAATCGACGAAATAAATGCAAACTGTTAAAGGTGAGATATGACCGTTCATTACAGTTCCGGCTTAGCACTGCTTACGACTTAAGACAACCAATACAGAGAAGCCTTGAGATGGAGATAGTGAATTATTAACGATACTTTTGAAAATTATTACAAGTACATGGAATGGGAAGTAATTATTATACTATTGAAGCAATGATTCACATGATGACTAATCAAAAAACAAAAGTTTTTATTCACTATCTCAAAAATCCGTTACAAGTTATTCCAAAAGTTCAGGATTCACGCCCGGACACTTACTACTAAGAAAAGAAATACACATCTAAATTATCCAAACTATGTACAGTGACACAAAGTACTAACTATTTCTTCTCCTTCTTCTCCTTCTTCGGCTTCTTAGGAGTAGAATCAATTGAGTGTCTGTTTTAGGACCCTTTTCCGCCCTTAGTTAGGACACTCGAAGATGTAGGAGGAATTTTGCCAGGAATCGACCCGCTTGGTGGGATGACCTGCAGAAGTACAAGATCAGGATCTCCAATTACCACCTCAAGGGGCTCACGTTTGAGTTCGCGTTTCGATTTCTCCTCCTCTTCCATCTACTTCTTCATGTTGATTTTGGCGGTGTGCTCCGTAGCACCCGTGATCACTATGTTATCAAGTTCCTCGACAGGAGATGGGTCTTCGGGCTTGTCTTCATCAAGTGCCCCGATGACTTGAGCATCGGGCCCCGGAATATCTGCAGCAGTTGGAGCTTCGGCCGTTTTCTCTTGTTGTTCCGTGGCGACATCGCTACTAGGAGTTTGTTCAGGACCTGGATGACCTGCAAAAATTCGTTAAAATACAGACATTAGTCAATGGTCGTTATGCGCCGAAAACAACAACTTTTTGATTCCAAAAAAGCTGAGTGCGATACCAGCATCCGTTTGGCCCTCAGTGGTCATTGGAGTTCTCTTCGAGAATGGGAGATAACATTTGTGGATCAAGGCCGGGTCTATCCGAATCATAGCCGATCTGTTGCTCCATGATTTGAGAAGATGATTTACCGACTATTTGGGTAGGAGAAGGACCCTTGGGATCGGTTCCAAAAGATTCAACGGCGTCTTCTCCTTCTTTAGCCGGTGCAGAAGCCTTAAAGGATTGAAGTTTCGCAACAGGCAAATCAGACGGCTCATTTTCTCAGAGCACCTCTTGCACGAGTGCCTCTTCATTAAGCTCTGTTACTCCCAGTTCTTCCTTCTTGATTTTGGTAATGAGCTCCAAGGCTTCAGCGAGCGATTCAAGATAGCCTTCGCCTAGAAAGGTTAAGTCACGGTGAAGAAGAACTTTCGCGTTGCATTCGACGATAAGAGGATCGAACAAGTTCTTGATTTCAGTCCTGCCAGACTCGGTAGCAGCTTCTACCCGGGAGTTAGCCTCATTAAGCACTTCCTTTCTGCCCTCCTCGTGGGCTTCTTCCATCAAAGTTTCGATCTTGGCGAATTGTTCGTCGAGCTTCATTCTTAAGTTTCTTGCCTCAATGATCTCCTCGCAGTATCTCTACGATTCTTCTTACAGCTCGATCTTTTCCTTCCTCTCTTCATTTAATAATTTTTCCAGCTCTTCTACACGGCGAGCTAAGGCATCTTTCTCCTTTTGCAAGGAGTCTTTTTCTAAGGCCAGAGTGCGACTGCGGTGAAGCGCCGCGTCCAGTTCTTTTTTATGCGAAGTCTCCAGATGATTTACTGCCTCTGCCATTTCTTTTGCATTCTTCTCTGCTTCGGCAAGTTGGCATTTATACTCAAGTAGCTTAGCGTACTGGTTCTTGATGATGTTCTTGTCATGAATAGCCTCCTACTTGAGGCGATCAATTTCATGTCGGCGCTCAACGGCGACTTTGGAGATTATCTCGGCCAAGTGAATAAATGATTCATGTTGGACGTACACGTCGTTCATGCATGCTAGTGAGCTCACTTTGGCACTTCTGGGAATGACATATACGGAAGGGAGGAACTTAAGTCCATCAAAGAAGATTATTGGAAAAGTAGCTTTGAGTTCAGCTAACTTTTCCGCTGTAGTAGGATCTTGAGCAGGAACTGGCGGGCCGATCATAAGTAATAAGTAGGGGTTTGCCGGAACGACGCTCGTGTGTTGCCTCGAAATTGATGACTCGGAATGCTGATCGTGAGGCGCGGTACCATGAGAACCACAATGTGAAGACTTATCTCCGCTCTGAGTGGGAAGGTTTAAGCGATCATCATGATGAGGAGCGTGTGATTGAGACTTCCGTTTGGACGAGGAGGAAGACTCTCGTGAATAATAATCTTTGCTTCACCCATCATCTTTTTCTCTATGTATCTTAGATTCGGAATCTCGGCTCGAGCAATAGTAAGTAGAAGAACCCCGAAGACGGTCGAAAGCATGGTAATGTGACATTGCACCTGTAAAGAATCAAATAAGATCACGTTAAAAGTTGTCGAACAAAGAAATAATAACGTGTGTATAGTGGGGTGCAAGTGTTAGTGTGTGTCCTAGTGATCCCCCCGACGGACCGGTAACGGTGGCTTTACTCATCAGAGTTTTTCCTCCCCTCTGTTAGAAGGTTGCATGCTGATGTACACGTAAATGTGCATATTTTTACCATCATGTTTAATTTATTTAAATTAAATAAATGATCATATCGGGTATTTTAACTTGTCTAAACCAAATTCAAAATATTTTCAAATTGTCACATATTCATCTCCATATAGGGGCAAAATGGTCATTTTTGAGCATATATTAATTTGAGAAAATTTAATTGGAAATTTCTATATTATTTTGTTGGAATTTGGCTTCATATACAAGTGGCTTCATGAAGATATATACATGCACAAGAGTGAATACAAAGGAATGGAGATGAAAATAATTCAAAGCCATGATCATGGAGGACCCCACCTACCCACCTTCCTTCATGTACAAATTAGAAGCTAATCCACGTGCTAATGGCCATTACACTTTCATGCACACTTAATGGGTGATTATTGAAGCTAATGATAACTTGGCCACAACACTTCCTACAAGGGCATTTTGGGCATTCGCTAAAAATATGCATTAGGGTTTCTAACTTGTATAAATACCCCTTATGTTTCATGTAATCCTTTTCCTCTTAGTTTAGTTTTAGGCTCAAAATAAAACACAAGCTCTCTTTCTCTTTTCATGGCTACTTAGCCATATTTCTTTTCATGTAATTTTCCTTGCTTTTATGCAATGTTAATTAATATTCTCTCTTATTTACATGCTCTATTTCTTTCTTGTTAGTAGTTGGTTTATTTTTCATGCAAGTAGATTAGTGTTTACATCTTTTTACTTAGCTTTTCTTTTCATTTTGCTCTCTTTTTTCTCTTCTTTTAGTTTTATGTTGCATGCTACTTGTGTTGATATGATAACACAAATGAGAGGCTAATCCCTTCAATTTAGGGGTAATGAAGCCTCTAATCATGTAGCTTCAACATTTTGATAATTATTGCTCTCTTTTGTGCTTAAATGAATGTTGATGTGATGTGTTATTTCATGATGAATTTGATAGTCTATGTTGTTCATAATAAATAGGCTATGCTTAAACAACAAACAAAAATTACCTCTTCATCTAAATATGATTATGGCAAAGAAGTGAATGTTGAAATTGAAATTTGATGGTCTATATTTCTAATTAATAGTTAATAGACCATACTTAAAATAGATTTTGCTTTCAACTTGTTGTCATTTTTCATGAGAGTTGAAAAGTAGTTTAAATGGTGTGTTATAGTTTGATGGCTTATGTTGAGCTAATTAATAGCACAAATGGGTCATACTTATGATAAGCACATCAATTAAACTTACTAATGACTAAAAAAGAGAGAAAATAATTTCATGTTTTGTTGAACTATATGATAGAGAGAGTGGAATTATCTCTAAATTGTCATTTATTCTCATATTTTTCTCACTTTCTTTTTGACAATTTTCGACATTTTTAGCTTCACACTCTTCAAATTCTTGGTTTAATTTGATTGAATAGAAAGTTAAAATCTACAATTCCCTGCGGATCGACCCGTACTCGCCACGTACTACGATAGTACACCGTGCGCTTGCGATATAAATTTAATTCAAAATTTATCGGCAGTTTTATAACTCGATAGGAAATTTGCCGTTAAACAAGTTTTTGGCGCCGTTGCCGGAGAATTGGTTTTGATTTTGATTTTCTATTCTTTGAATTATTTTTGTTTGATTTTTGTTGTGTGTTTTTTTTGTGTGTTTGCATTTTAAAAAAAAGTTTCTTGTGTGTTCGTGTGATTTTTGATTGCATTTTGTTTTTGTGTGTGTTGTTTTCTAGTTTTCCTTTTCCATTTGCATTTTCATTACTTAAAAAAAAGCATACTCAATCTAAAAAAATTTCTATTTCATTTTCCAATATTTCATTTACATTGTACTTTTCTTTACATTGCTTTTCCTAAAAAAAACTGTCTTCAATCAAACAGTGCATATCACTGTGCACAACTCCTACTCACTATTGCATCACTTACAACAGTAACCACCATCTCCTTCTCTGACTTCATCATAGCCACCCATCCACTTCAAAACAACATATCCACTGCATTTTCATCCTTACCGCCGCTTTGCACGACAACCACCATCAGTTTCTAGTCATCCTCAGTCAAACATCAGCCATATCATCCCTGAATACCCCCATACTAGTAACATACTGCCTCCCCCTAAACACTTCAAGCCTCTGCCATATCAACCATACCCTGCCATTCACCCTGACTCGGTCAAACAACTGCACACTATCTCCTCTACATCTGCAACATTCAACTTCACACAAGCATTCACTTACTAACCACTTGACTTAAAAACTTCCAATTTCAATTCACATAGCCACTACCAGACTTCAAACTGCTACAAACCATTACCATTCCAATTACTACCTCGAACCTTCTATGGCCATACAACACTACAAACACTGCTATCTACCATCAATACAATAGCAGCATCATTCACGACTTCTAACCCCCACAGCACTCCTCTGACTTCATCCCAGACCACTGAATATCACCATACTCTCAGCACCTCTACTCCAATCATCCACCTCTTTAACCACAACAGTCTCCCCAACATCAACCAGCTAAAACAACATAACCCTGCAAGCATCTAGCCTCTCCACTGCAGACCCATACAACTCACCACACTTGCCTGCTACCACCTCCTCCGACAGCATAAATTGCTCACATCAAACACTACTTCAGTGCATACTCCAACGACTGCTTTGTTTAGCTACCATAACAGCTGCTAACCACATTCAGTGCGATCGCTTACCACTTACCACAGCCTTGTATCCCATCACGCCAATAACCAATATCGCTGTTTACTTTCTCCCCTGCCTTGTATCCCCTGCCTCATCTCACAAACCACTCTTCCTTCAAACTACCAGCCAAAGCCACGCAACCAGCCAAAGCCGCGCATCCAGCCTACAAAATCGCCGAACATCCCTCAATTCACAATCGAAGCACAATTGAACTGTAATCGCCAAAACCCACTACTCCTGCATACCTTCAATGCGCGACTCCAACTCAACCGCCTCTCCACGAAATCCACAACCGCAAGCGTCGAATAATCTCAAGCTCGACTTTGACCAATCTCCCCACTGTAACCACCACGACCAAACCCAGTCATCATTCCAACCTCATCGCAATCGCCCATGCCAATATAATCGCAACCTTAATCGCACATCAAACCCAAGTTCACGAAATTTTTTTTGAGTTTTGATTTTTTGGGGAAATTCATTTAGAAATTTTCGTGGAGACAAGAACGATTTGGGAAGTGAAAGCAGCGGTGGTCTTCTTTTTTATTTAGTGAATTAATATTGATTATTTCGATGGGCCGGGCAGAGTTGTGCTGAGTTGTGCTTCAAAATTGTAAGGGTGAGAATAAGTTGTTTAAGTTTGAGTTTATTTATTTATCTTTATTTTTTTTAGTTGGGCTGTTTTAAGATTTATACTTCCTTAAAAAAGGGGGCCATCTTAGTTAGATTCATCTGTTTTAGTTCCTTACAAAAAAAATCCTTTTAATTTGTTTTTAGTCCAATCCTCAAAAACCAAAAAAAAGTTTTTGCTTAATCTATTGTGTTTACTTTGTTTTTAAGTTTTGTTTCATCCTCTTAAAAAAAACTTGTATATATCTTGTTTTTATTTTCAGGTTGCCAAAGCAGATTGGAAGAGTGGCTTGCTTCGCAGAAGTGCTTGCCAAAAATAAATTATTTTGCTTGCTTGCTATAAAAAAAATTTGCTGCTTTTAACCCCTATCTATTGTTTTTATTTGCCTTATATTGTTGTTTGCTTGCATTTAAAAAAAATTCAAAAACAAAAATTCATTTGTAGTTGCATTGTTAGTACACGTTTAATTTTTGCTTTGCATTTCATCCTAGAATTTTGATTAATAATAACGGTTAGATATCGATAACACTTAATCGTATATTGAAAAGTTGTCTTCTTTGAATAATTTAATTTCTTGGTGTCTAGGTTACGGCAAAGTAATAACCATTTATAAATATTACGATGATTTGTAAATATTATAGTGGTTGTTCCTCTGAAGGTACTTAAACCTTCAGCTGCATTGCTACGGTGATTCGTGGTGCACCGATAACCCCTGCACATTACCTAGCTAAGAACTATCTTGTTGATTTAAGACAAAGTGTGATTATACAATTTTAGGTTAACTTTGGATAAATAATTTGTAATTAGACCCTTGCATTCATTTAGTTGCATTAGATCATGCATATTTTAGAAAAAACGAAAAGAAAAAAAAATTTCAAAATTCAAAACTAAAAAAGTTGTAAATATTCCATTTCCTTTCCTTTGAAAATTTTCAAAATCAAAATTCCAAAATGTCCAAAAAAATATACTTAGTTTTTTTTAGAAAATCAAAAATTCAAAAAAAAAATATATAATCTTTTCAAATTTTTTTTCTCCAATTTTGAAAAATAAATTCTATATGTAAATATTTTTCCTTCATAAAAAAAAACCAAAAACATTCTTGAAAATGTCCGAGTTTCCCCACTTACGTGAATTTTACAATGGTTGTGAAAATCAATATAATCCATATGTTTTCACTCCAAATCCGTATGGATATTTTAACGACAACCATTATATAAATAATTCGAATTTTGAGCAACAAAGTTTTCAAAACAAGGACCAACCTTCGACTCTCGAAAATAGCATTGAAATGTTTTCATCTTTACTCGAATTCTCTACACAACAAAATCAAAGTATAAATGCTTTGTTTAATTCATATTTGTGTAATAACTCGAGTCAGGGATTTAAAATTTGAATTCAATTCATAATTCAAACGATTTTGATTATAACTCATGCCAATTCAATTTCGAACTCCAAAATGAATTTCAAACTCAAAATGAAAATGGAAACAACTTTTCAAACAAATTTGGCAATGGGAATAATCTTAACCACGTTATGATTGAAAATCTTTGTTCTCAACAATTTCAAAGTGAAAATTCTCAAGTTAATAACTATAAATTGGGTTTTGTTGAACAAATGGACGAAATCTACAATGATCACACAGATTTGTTGATTGAAACATATTGCTTGTACCAAAATTGGGCACAACACTCTTCGGAAGTTTTTGAAGAGATAAAGTGAAGAAATTAAATGGAAAAAGAGGATTATCTAACAAAAACTCCAAATTTCAGATATGAAAATAATTAAAATGCAAGGAGACACAAGAATTTAGAGTGGTTCGGCATATCGCCTACATCCACTATGAAGTTGATAGCTTTATTGATCTTTCTTTGAAGATTACAAGTGAATATAGTGAGTTACAGCAGATAATTATGATTTGCAGCAGTAAATTTCGTTATCGGCAGCAGCAAGGGAGTTTAGATCTGGATCCGGCAGAGTCTGGGCGTTCGAGGATTCAAAGAAGAAGAAGCCCCTTTCTGTATGCCCTGGGGCTCTATTTATAGGTGTAGGAGGCTGATACTTCGCTCAGATCTCAAGAGGCTCCCTCTGGCACGTGACTAGGCCCATGCGTCCAAGCCCGCGAAGTTTCGGTCCGATCCGTGATCGATACGAACGGATTTCATATCGATCAAGATTGTGTCCGATGGAGTCAAAATTTGGCGTGGACATTCTTTAGCATGCACGTAGGCTTCTGTGAAAATTTCATATCATTTGGACTTGTAAATTAGGAGATACGATCGATACGAATTAGGATCTTCGGTTGGCTGTTTCGTTCGACTCCCTTGTTTCGACTCGGTCCTGTTCGACTCGATCACTTCGAATCGATGGGCGCGTGTAATTTGGAGGTGACGTGGCGAGCCTTCCTTGCATCGATCCAGTTTCCTCGTCGAGTTGGCCGAGTCATCCTTGGACCTCGCCTTGTTCGTATCGAAGTTTGTTGCCCAGTTTGAATCGATCAACAGCCTGCTCCTTCGCATCGATCTGTAGCACGCCTTGTTCGAATCGATGGAGGTGGTTTTTTCGTATCGATGATTCTTCTCTGTTCGCATCGATGAAAGGTGCACAGTTCGCATCGATGGTTATGCTCTGTTATGTGGATACGAAGTAGACATTGGATAATCGAGTCGAAATGTGGCTCTCTGATGGATGCGAAGCGGAGCGAGTCGAACAGATGCTCTCTGATGGATGCAAAGCGGGGCGAGTCGAATAGATGCTCTCTGATGGATGCAAAGCGGAGTGAGTCGAACAGAGGCTCTCTGATGGATGCGAAGCGGAGCGAGTCGAACAGAGGCTCTTTTTATTCAATTTTGCATCGATCGTAACTTGAGCATACGAACTCGGATTGACTTGAAATTTGGAACGTTGGCTCTCATATCTTCGTTTGTCGTGTCATATCAATTTTAGCTCGATCGGGACTTGGACAAAATTCGTTGATATCCATAGTGAGCCTGTGTATAACCGATCTCTAGGACGGACCGTCATTGGTTACTAGTCAATTCCTTGGTGTCACGGCTTTGCCAAAAGGTGGGATAACATTTGCCCCCCAAAGTATGTCTTGTGGTAACATGATGTGCTTTGAGATGCTGTAATCTTCATTCTGAATAGTTGTCGTCTTTTCGATGAAAGTCGTAATCTTCGGCTGATTTTCTTGATAATGTAAATTGTTGACCTTCAACTGTTGTACCCTGTATTGTTGCAACTGATTGCTGTATGCTAGTGATTAGCCGTTTGTTGTTGTAATCATTATCAAATGAGTTTGCAGTTCCTGTAAGTCTGGAATATTGAATATTAGTCCGACATATATGCATATATGTTAATCTGACTCTCGCTGACGTTCACGAGTCGTTGTCAGTTTATCTTGTACTAAATTTCGTATCGATCCTCTCCTGAATCGACGTGAAATTCGTTGTAACAACGCTCGATGGTTGTTTTTGACTGTTCCTTCATATCGATCCTCTCCTGGATCGGTGTAGAAGGTTAAAACATTGCTTTTGCATCGGTATTCATTGCATTGATGGATACGAAATGAGCATTTCGAATCGATGGATGTGGGGTTTGATGGATACGATGCGGTCATTCGTATCGATAGGCATTGGCTTCTGGGAGCTTCGATCTGATGGATTCGAACTGTTCGTTCGTATCGATGCTCTGGGGAGGGAGTCAAAGATGATCGATACGAAGAAGGGCTTCGCACCAATGCAGAATCGAGTCCATGGAGTCGAACAGCTTATTCGAATCGATCCCGTGGTGGCGCTTTGTAACCGGTCGAATCCATTGGGAGGCGAATCGTTTATTCCATTCACCTTTAAGCCCATATAAATACTCTGTACTTAGCCATTTTTTCACTTTTCACTTTCTACTGTTGTGCCTTGCTTTCGTATCGCTTTTAAGAAAGGAAAACTGCTCGAATTTGAATCGAACCAAAACCCTTAATTCCTTCAACCATTTATCGAAATCAGGTAATCAATCGAACAAATCCAGTCATAACACGAAGAAATCCAAATTCTCATGCCATTCCATTTGAATCTGTGTCCAAACATTGCTCGAGGAAGGAGATAACGTGCGAGGTCGAGGAAGGACAGAATGGAGTTCGAATCGATCTGGGGAAGAAGGAGTGTGGAGAAAGATGGCTTGGTCCTTGTTTTCGTGTCGATCCGAAGGGCTTCGAGATGAGGAGATGGAGGCCTTCGTATCGATCGATGGCGATGATGTTGCATCGAGTCGAGATAATCGATGTGATTGTCTCGAGCGTGTTGATCGATGCGAAGGGGTTGCGTCTGATGGATTTGAAACCCAGGGTCCTCGATCGATTCGAAATCATCGAGTCAAAAAGGATCGATACGACGGCGTCCCAATTGATGGATGCGAACACTCCTCCTGGATCGATTCGAAGTCCCCAGCCTTTTGACCGAGTCGAACTTGCACGTAGATGAATACGAATTATCGACGCAAACATGGCTCCATCGATCGATATGAATTGATCATTGAAGAACCCGTAATTCCCTACACACTTGAGAAACTAACTCCGACGAGCTTCGAACTTGCATAATTGGACTTGACCTTAGAATGGCACATCTGATTGTCTTGCGAAGCTCGTCAATGGAACTATAATTTAACAAAATGATAACAAACTTTAACTTGGATCGATGGCACGGTTGTGACGGTCAGCGATGACGATCCTTCCGACTGAATTTCGAAGTCTCGTTGTTTTCATGTTTTCTCCAATTCTGTAGAACTTCTCAAGTGATATACAGTACCGCACTGCACAACACACTCACACACTTTACACTGGGGGATGCACGAGCGTTATTGTCTATTTAACAATGATTTTTCATAAGCTAGTTAGTCATGGAACCCTCAAGTTCACAGCAGCAGGAACTCCCGAGTTCAATTCCTTCAACCATCGAGATACTGGCCATTGAAGCCGAAGTTATAGACCCAGCTCTGGACGAGCGTCCAGGTGCCCGGTTCATTTGTCGTCCACAAGACTCTGTGCCGTCCGGTATCCCCGAAGATATGCTGGGACGGATTTGTTTAAGGCACGGCTTGTCGCTTGATGACGTGCTACTGCCTGGGTCAAATGACAGGCCGCATGATCCCCCGGAGGGGTTTACTGCTTTCAACTGTCACGCTTGTACAGCGGGGACACTCCCTCCTTTCAATCAATATATAAGGGAGATGTTATCAATCCTTGGAATAGCACCATCCCAGCTACACCCCAACGGGTATGCTCTGTTGAATAGCACCTTCATTCTGTTTATGGAGATTCTCTTTCGACCACCAAAGCCGATCGAGATTAGATATCTATTTAATGTTAAGAGTCATGGAGACAGCCCTTCTTTCACCTTCTTGAAAGCGGTCAGGAACTGCCACATTGTAATGGGCTCCTGGGGAAGGCTAAGTTACTTTAAGACTGAATGGTTCTACGTTCGGTGCCACCCTAGATTTGCCAGGCGATGGTTGGATAGACGTAAGCGTTGCCATTTTTCTCTTAGACTATCAAGATAATAATAACCGACTTCAAAACTGACACACTTCTCTTCTTTTACAGCCGCAATCTCTCGACCCGATGGTGGATATTTTAGAGAGCTAGGTCGGATCCTCCAAGCGGTTCCGGGCGAAGAGAGGCATATCGACTTGGTTCTGACCGACAGAAATTTGAGGACTGTTGGGTTGATAGAACAGAGGCAGAGCATACGGCTGGAAGGGACACTTAGAGTGGTCTCGAAGAAACGGGTGAAGCGCAAAGCGCCCGGAGTCGTAATAGCCGAAGAAGTTGATCCGAAGAGAACGCCCACCGATAACGAGCTCCAAGCTGGGCCTTCTTCCGATGTCCAGGATTCAGGTGGAAGAAGAAAAGGTAAGGCAGTTGCTCACAAGCGTTCTAAATCCGTGAGATTAAAATCTGTGGTCATGTCCTTGCCCGTCTCGGGGATTAGAATTTTAGAGGCTCCTCCCCCGCCAGTAGAAAATCCTTTTGAAGGGCTTGCTGATATTCCGATTCTAGATTATGTGTCGTTTCAACACGACACCGGGATGGAGGAGCTTGATAATGCTCTTGAACTGAGCGGGTCGCTTGCTACGAGTGCGGCCGACATTTCCAGTTGGTCGGGGGGATGCACATGCATACACTTCACTGCACTACATAATTCATAATCGTGAATCGTCCAGTTCAAGAGATCGCTAATTTTTCTTTCATTTCTTACTTTCAGGTACTATGTTTGGGAGGAGTTCAATGCTTGGGAATCTTCGCTCGGCCCGAAAGTCTTCTACCTATTATGACTCCCGCAGGAGAGACTCGGATAGAGACCGCGATCGCGGGTACTCTAGTCAAGAGAGGTACGAGTTGGACAGGGACAAAGAATACAGACATCGATCTAGATCTCGCTCTCCTCCTCTTAGACTTCCGTCTCCACCTTCTATTCTTGTTCCACAACCGCCAGAGCCTCCTCGTCACAGGCCGTCTTCTCATACTTCTAGATCCGAGACTCACCTCCAGAGAGTCGAAACCACGGCCTCCATAATTGCAGAGCAGGTCCCAACTGAGCCCACAGGAGAAGGGCCCCTTAAATTGGCTCAGATGAGGAAGGATTTTCCGAACATATGTTTCGATGGCTACGTCTTCCCACCTCACTTAAAGAGAATCCCCTCTAGAGTGGAAAACACGATGCATGATTACGTTCATGACATCTACACCCAGTACGGAGAGTGGGTAAAGGCTGCAGAGAAAGCTTCTAAGGTGGCTTTTGAGCGAGCCAAAGCACTTGAGAAAATGGAGACCGAACTTGCTCAAAGGGACCGGATCATTCAAGTGCTCACTGCTGAGGCCGAGTCTTCTCGGAAATCTGAAATTGCGGCCACCAAAAAAGCTGACGAAGCGAATGTGGCCATGGAGAGGTTGAGGCAGAAACATGTTGCCTTGGTGGAGGAGATGGGCCATCGGAATACTACAGTTACCGCCGAGCGGGATGCGGCGGTCAAGGAACTTAACGAGCTCAAGGCTAAATTTTCCAACATGGCCAAGGAAAGGGATGACGCAAACAATGCAGCCCAGGAGGTGTGCGAACAAACTGTTCTGCTTAGGGGTGAGCGGGATGCAGCTGTGGCTAAAGTCCACAAGGTGGAGACTGAGGTCGAGGAGAAAGTGAAGTCGGCGAGTCCAAGCTAGAGGCTGACATCGAAGACCTTCTCATTGTTTACAATGCTATATTGCTGAAGCACAGGGGTCTAGCCTGGCTCGATGACTATCCGATGCATCTTTACAACGCTTGGGGCCGACTGGTTGAGGAAGAGAAGGAGGTGCATCTGGGTGAGTCTGTGTATGAATTTGAACTCGAGAATCGCATTCTGAATGAAGATGGAAGGAAGATTCTTCACGAGTCAATGATTCTGCATGAGAAGGAAAGACTTGGCACCCAGCACTTTGAAATAGGAGAGGGTTTAGGGGTTGACCATCATGAGGCTAGTCTTGAAGTTCCAGCATCAACCCAGCCCGAATCCTTGTCCGCGGTCGATCCCCAAGCTGTTCCTGCCTACAATCCGGATCAGCCGCAGATGTCTCCGGCCACAACACAAGTTACTGAAGCCATTCCGCCGCCTACAAATCAAACTGAGGAAGGTATTCTGAACATTCCACATATCTGCCTCAAGTCGGAATCTTTATCTGAATTAAATTCGGACAGTTCTCTTATTTTTGTCCAATGATTGACGTTGCACCGGCCATGCATCCTGCTACTCAAGAATCATACCAGATGCAGGAGGCTATCGTGACCGAAGCGATCACCGTAACTACAACTGCCCCACTCGACGATGCACAGGGAAGCACACTTGTATTTGATGAGCAGTTGATGGAAGAACTCTTTCGCTGTCACGGCGATCCTTTAGCTGACTTACCATTCTTCATGGGCGGAGGTGTTCCTGCCACAAGCTCTTCGATGCCGACTACTGACGCTCCCAGCGAGGCTCGAGCGGTTACTGAAGGGGAAATCTTGGCACAAATCGCCGCTGAAATGGATGCCGCAGCACATGGTGGCAGTTTTGGAGGTGGGACGGCGACACTTGGTCCTGCTCCGCTTAGAATGATATCGCCTGGCGGTACATTTTCTGACACTAGTGCGGCCATTCCATCTTCCACATTTGATCCTATCCCTCCGACTCCGCCGGCAGGAAGCATCCCCATTCATTCGAGTTCGGAGGAGGATGTTGAAATTATGCCCCCGCTCGAAGACCGTCCACCGACAGGCAAAGGCTCAAAGAGAAAAGGTAGTGGCGGCTCCAGCGGGTCCACACCAAAAAGGAAGCCGAGGAAGAAGAAAGATTAGACATGCTCACTTGGTGTATTTTGACTTTCATTTTGTTGGACGTGTATAGATGTGGGTTCGTCCCCTGCTAGTAGGAATTTTTTGGAACAAACTTGTATACGAACTTCTTTTACAAACAATAGAAATGAAACTTCTCTTTTTTGACTTCTTTTTTATCATTGTGTATTTGCCTAAGTATTTCAATATCTGAAGTGCACTTGTGAAGTTTCAGCTTCCGAATAAAGTTTGTTTTTGTTCACCAAGTTCGGATACCGTGGACATGGTTTGCGACCCGGAAGCGAGTTGAATTTTTTACATCGCATCGCTCTAGTCAATGGTCGATGCTTAAGTTCTGCCCCCCGGTCTTGGGGGTGAGTTGTAGAACATCAGTCGACGATCGCTTCTCACTTATAACATGTTGAGTCTAGTGCCACCGAACGGATGTCTGAGACAAGCGGAGATTGAGTAATTCATTCATGCTTGTTTGATTGTCGATTATCATATCCGCACTCCGGGGATTCTCATTGGTTTATCGGCGGTTGGTCACGCCGGCTTGAGTTTAAATCATACGTCCGTGCTCTGGGGACTTGGAATCGACCTTTGTACTCCGACTCGCACTCTGGGAGTTCAGAGTTGATGTTATACTTCAATTCACGCTCTGGGAACTTAAAGTTGATGTTTATACTCCGACTCGCACTCTAGGAGTTCGGGGTTGATGTTTATGCTCCGACTCGCACTCTGGGAGTTCAGAGTTGTTTATCCTCCGTTTCGCACTCTGGGAATTCGGAGTTGATGTTTATACTCCGACTCGCACTCTGGGAGTTCGGGCTTGATGTTTATGCTCCGACTCGCACTCTGGGAGTTCAGAGTTGTTGTTTACATTCTGAATCGCACTCTGGGAGTTCGGAGTTGTTGTTTATACTCCGTTTCGCACTCTGGGAATCCGGAGTTGATGTTTATGCTCCGACTCGCACTCTGGGAGTTCAGAGTTGTATCTGGATCATGGATGGTCGGATCACATCCACCTTGAGTTAACAAGTGAGGTCATTAGATGGACGGGTCCACCCTCCTCGAACTTGGTTCAGATACGGACGAAGTCGTTAGGCGGACGAATCCACCCTCTTCGTAGACGTATTTTTAATACTCCAGTTCGCACTCTGGGAACCGGGAGTTAAGTGAGGGATTGTCGTGTATCAATCCGTTTTCGACTTTGATGTGATGGCTTGTCCCCGAGCTCGGGTTTCACTTAGCGAGTGACCGGTTGCATCACAGTCACTCTCTATTTGAATAAATTCCATCGTATGGTGAAACTTAGCTCTCCGTTCATAGTGATGATCATATGAAGCATTTCAAGTAAATCACAGCTCTGGCTCGAAGAGATTGCATTTTATTGCTGAAATAAGAAAATATGGCAAAGTCAGTTGCCTTATTACAAATTCTAATTTCGAAATGCAGAAACAAATTGCAAAATGGAAAATAAACTAAATGGATAAACATAGCCTGTCATGTGTAGTAGCGGCGAAGACTCTCGCTATTCCAGGCTCTTGGCAAAGTAAGACCGTCAACGGTCGATAATTTGAATGTGCCATCTCCGAGCCTTCGTTCAATAACATACGGTCCTTCCCATGTCGGCTTCATATGCGAAGGAACCGGATAAATTCTTTTTAGGACGAGATCGCCTAGTTCAAAGGTTCGCGGGCGGACCTTGGCGTTATACAATCGGGCGACTCGACTTCGATGCGCGGCTGCCCTCAAATCAGCCTCTTCACGCTTCTCATCTAGTAGATCGAGAGATTCAGCAAGTAATATAGCATTTGTCTTTGGATCGTAGTATGTCACACGATGAGAAGGTACTTCTAGTTCAACTGGAATAACCGCTTCTGAACCATAAGAGAGAGAGAATGGAGTGTGGCTGGTCGCGGTCTTGTGGGTTGTTCGGTAA
Source organism: Allium fistulosum (assembly GCA_030737815.1). Lineage (NCBI taxonomy): Eukaryota > Viridiplantae > Streptophyta > Magnoliopsida > Asparagales > Amaryllidaceae > Allium > Allium fistulosum. Next base: position 180,423,503 of record CM060903.1, read on the forward strand.
GCACATAAAGCCATAGGAAGTTCATCAACCCACTTGCCCCCGACCTTTTCCAATCGTTTTTTCAGAATGGATTTTATAACTTTATTAACTGCTTCGACGTGTCTGTTTGCCTGAGGGTGTGCAATAGCAGAGAATTTCTTTTGGATGTGAAATCGTTTGCAGAAATCTTTAAATTCAGCACTGTCGAATTGGGTTCCGTTGTCCGTAATAATGGTGTGTTGGAGACCGAATCGACAGATGATGTTGCAAACTACAAAGTTGATTACTTTCTTCGTTGTTATGGTAGCAAGAGCTTCGGCTTCAGCCCACTTTGTAAAGTAATCAACTGCGACGATGACGTATTTTGCACCACCTTTTGCCAGAGGTAGAGCACCAATGATGTCGATGCCCCACATTGCAAACGGCCATGGGCTGACCATTTGCGTTATCTCGGTAGGAGGAGCTCTAGGAATTCGGGCATATTTCTGGCACCTATCACATTTCTTTGCATAATCCGACGCATCGCGATTCACGGTCGGCCAGTAATATCTGTATCGAAGTTTTTCTTGGCAAGTGCTTGCCCCCCGGTGTAATCGCCACATTCTCCCTCGTGCACATCGTGCAATACTCGTTTAATTTCATCGTGAGCGATACACCGGAGTAGAGGGACTGAGTACCCTCTTCTGTACATGATTCCATTCTAGATGGTAAATCGTGAGGCCTTCCGAAGGACTTGTCTCTTTTCACTCCTCCACTCCGGCAGGGTTCCGTGCTCAATGTAATTTCTGAGTGGAGTCATCCATAAATCCTTTTCGAGGACGGTTTCGCATACCCGGTCTATTTCTGCCCGTTCAATGCTCGGGGAGGATAACGCTTCTACGGGAACGAGTCCCATTTGCTGAGCTTCGCCTGTGCTGGCTAACTTCGCCAATGAATCGGCTTTTTGGTTGCGTTCTCGAGGTATACAATAAATGGCATAATAATCAAACTGATCTAGTACTTCCTGAACTCGAGCTAAGTAAGTAGCTAGTCTTTGGTCTCTCGCTTGATATTCTCCCCGAACTTGACACACGACTAATTGTGAATCGCAATAAATTTCCACTGCGATAATTTTCAGATCTCTGGCAAGTTTCAAGCCAGCTAAGAGGGCTTCATATTCAGCTTCATTATTAGTCGCATGAAAATCGAACTTCAAAGCATAACATATGGATCGGCCTTCGGGAGTTTCAAGTACAACACCAGCGCCTGAACACCGGTCGTTTGATGCACTGTCGGTATAAAGCTTCCAAACGTATTTAGGGGATTCACTGGTTTCGGGCAAGTCCTCTGGAATGGTAAATTCAACTATGAAATCGCCTAGGACTTGTCCTTGTATGGCCCACCTTGGAGTGTAAGTAATGTCAAATTGGCACAGTTCAACGTTCCACTTGAGTAACCTACCGGACGTCTCAGGCCGCGAAAGGACCTGTCGTAACGGTTGGTCGGTGTAAACAATAATGGGATGTGCCTGGAAATACGGTCGGAATTTTCTTGATGCAATAACAAGGAAATAAGCCAACTTCTCTAATTTTGGATAATTCCTTTCGGCCCCAGTCAATCGCTTGCTGACGTAGTATACTGGCTTCTGTATCTTGTCTTCTTCTCGAATTAATGCAGCGCTGATAGCATTTTCTGATATCGCCAAATATACAAACAACTTCTCATGATCAATAGGCTTCGACAGGATAGGTGGTGTGGATAGATGTTGAACTAGTGCTTGGAAAGCGCCCTCACATTCCGTGGTCCATTCAAAGTTTCGTTTCCCTTTTCAGATCAGATCGAAGAAGGGGATGCATTTGTTAGTGGACTTTGAAATGAACCTGCTCAATGCTGCTGTTTGTACCAAAATTGGGCACAACACTCTTCGGAAGTCTTTGAAGAGATAAAGTGAAGAAATTAAATGAAAAATGAGGAATTATCTAACAAAAACTCCAAATTTCAGAAATCATAATAATTAAAGTGTAGGGAGACACAAGAATTTAGAGTGGTTCGGCGTATAGCCTACGTCCACCATGAAGTAGTTTGCTTTATTGATCTTTCTTTTGCATTTACAAGTGAATTCAATGATTTATAGCAGTCAATTGTGATTTGCAGCAATGAATTTCGTTGGTAGCAGCAGCAATTGATTTCAGATCTGGATCTGGCGGAGTCTGGGCATTGGAGATCTCAAAGAGGAAGAAGAACCCCTTTTCTGTTGGCTTTCGAGGTCTATTTATAGGTGTAGGAGGCTGATATTTCTCTCAGATCTTGTGAGACCCTCTCTGGCACGTGACCAGGCCCGCACGCCCAAGCCTGTGAAGTTTCGGTCTGATCCATGATCGATACGAACAGATTTCGACTCGATCAAGATTTCATCCAATGGAGTCGAAATTTGGCGTGGACATTCTTTAGCATGCACGTAGTCTTCTGTGAAAATTTCATAGCATTTGGACTTGTAGATTGGGAGATATGATCGATATGAAATGGAGTTTTCGGTAGGCTGTTTCCTTCGACTCGCTTCTGCTTCGACTCGGTGACGTGGTGCTTTCTGGATCGCTCTTCCTTTGACGCTGTTTTGAGCAAGTCGAAGCGCGCATTGATTGAGCGAGTCGAAGTGAGCCACGATTGATAGAGTCGGAGTGAGCCATGATTGATCGAGTCGAAGCGTGCACTTTAGATGGTTCCAAACTGGAGCGAGTCAAAGAGAGCAGTTCTGGGAGGTTTGAGCAGTGGAGTCGAAGTTGATGGAGTCGCTCAGTGGTTCGAGGGGAGCGAGTCGAAGAAGGCCTCTGAGCTAAGCGAGTCGAAGCAGGTACTTCAGATGGCTGTGAAGCGAGTCGAACATGAACGAGTCGAAGTTGGCATCTGAGGGATATGGAGCGAGTCGAAGGGAGCGAGTCGAAGGAGCGAGTCGAACGGTAATTGTTTTTCTTCCAATTTTGTACCCTTCATAACTTGAGAATACGGACTCGGATTGACTTGAGATTTGGAAAGTTGGCTCTCATGGCTTAGCTTGTTATGTCCTACCAATTTTGGCTCGATCCGGACTCGGACAAAATTCATTGATATCCGTAGTGAGCCCGTATATAACTGATCTCCGGGACGGGCCGTCACTGGTTACTAGTCAATTCTTTGGTGTTACGGCCTTGCCAAAAGACGGGATAACATTTGCCCCCCAAAGTACATCTTGTGAAAACATGATGTGCTTTGAAGTGCCGCAGTCTTTACTCTGAATAGTTATCGTCTTTTCGATGAAAGTTGTAACCTTTGACCGTTCTTCTTGATAATGCAAACTGTTGACTGTCGACTGCTGTACCCTGTATTGTTGCAACTGATTGCTGTATGCTAGTGGTTACCCATTTGCTATTGTAATCATTATTGGATGAGTTTCTGATTCCTGAAAATGTTATTGTCTTTTCGAAGATGATTTTTCATTGGATTTATGGATGCGAAGCAGTCATGTCGAGTTGATTGAGTTGGCCTCTAGAAGCCATGATTCGATGGACACGAAGTGCTCGTTCGACTCGATGATGGACGCGAACTGAGCGAGTCAAAATGGAGCGAGTCGAAATGTGCTTCCCTGATGGATTCGAACTGCTTGTTTCGCTGCACCGGAGAGGGAGTCGAAGGAAGCGATACGAAGGAGAGCTTCGTTTTGACGCATTGGAGAGGGAGTCGAAACGTACGTTCGAATCCATCGGGATACGAAGCGTTTATTCCCTTTGTTTCCAAATCCATATAAATACTTTGTACTTAGCCGTTTTTTCACTTTTTACCTTTCATCTTTATATGCCTTCGTAATGCTCAGAAACTCGAGCAGAAAGAACAAACATCCTTGCCTTCGAATCGATTCATACCTTCGATTATTCGAACCAGTTGACAAATTTAGGTAATCCCTTAAGCGAAAACTTCGCGTAACCGAGGAGACTCGATTCTTAACACCAAATCAAACAGAGTCGCGGTCGATCGAAAATCCCTTGGTCTTAGCTTCGTGTCGATCTGGAGTAGGGGTTTCGAGATGATGAGTTGGAGGCCTTCGTATCGATCGATGGTGGAGCTTCGCGTCGAGTCGAACGCTTTGATTCTGTTGATCGATACGAAGGGGCTGTGTCTGATCGATTCGAAATGGTGGCTTTCGATCGATTCGAAGTGGATGGCCTTGGGTTGAGTCGAAGCAGCTGTCTTGGATCGAGTCGAAGCGCGTGGCTCTGGATCGAGTCGAAGTGGCTGCTTCGGATCGAGTCAAAGTGGTTGCTTTGGATTGAGTCGAAATGCGTGACTTCGAGGTGAGTCGAAGTGGTTGCTTCAGACCGAGTCGAAATGCGTAGCTTTTGGATTGAGTCGAAGTAGATGGCTCTGGAACGAGTCGAACTTGCACTCCATCCTTCTGACCGAGTCTAACTCAAACGCACACGACTATAATTCATCGATGCGAACATGGCTCTCGTGAGCAATGCAAATTTGATCATCAAAAAATTTGAAACTTCTCACACACTCGAACAACTGCCTCCGACGAGCTTCAAATTGGCATACTTGGACTTAACCATTTCACTGCATATCTGACTTCCTATCAAAGCTCGTCGATGAAACTGCAACTTATAAAAATGACACCAAACTTCGATTTGGAGTGATAGTTAATAACTGGATGGCACGGTTGTGACGGTCAACGATGACGGTCCTTCTGACTGAATTCCGAAGTCTCGTCGTTTACATGCTTTCCTTAATCCGGTTGATCAGGTTAAATAATATACAATATCGCACTGCACAACACATTCACACACTTTACACTGTGGGATGCACGGGTGTTATTTGTCAGTTTAACAATGATTTTTTTATAAGCTAGCTTGTCATGGACCCTTCAAGTTCTCAGCAGCCGGAACTACCAAGTTCTATTCCTCCAACTATAGAGATACTGGTTATCGAAGCCGAAGTCATAGAGCCAGCTCCGGATGAGCGTCCGGGTGCTCGGTTTATTCTCAATCCAACAGATTTCGTGCCGTCGGGTATCTCCGAAGATATGTTAGGACGGATTTGCTTAAGGCATGGTTTGTCGCTTGACGACGTGCTACTTCCTGGGCCAACTGATAGGCCACACAATCCATCGGAGGGGTATACTGCTTTCAACCGTCACGCTTGCACAGCGGGGATACTTCCTCCCTTCAATGACTATATAAGGGAGATGTTATCGTTTCTTCGTATAGCTCCATCTCAGCTACATCCCAATGGGTATGCCTTATTGAACAGCACCTTTGTTCTCTTTATGGAGATCCTCTTTCGACCGCCGAAGCCGATCGAGATCCGATATTTATTCAATGTCAAGAGTCGTGGAGATAGCCCCTCTTTCACCTTCTTGGAAGCGGTCAGGAGATGCCACATTGTACTGGGCTCTTGGGGAAGGCTAAGTTATTATAAAACCGAATGGTTCTACGTTCGGTGCCCTCCTGGATTTACTGGGCGGTGGTTGGATAGATGTAAGTGTTGCCATTTCTCTCGTGAATCATTGAGATACCAGTAACCGACTTCAAAACTGACATATTTTTCCTTTCTTATAGCCGCAATCTCTCGTCCTGATGGTGCGTACTTCAGAGAGCTTGTTCGAATTCTTCAAGCATTTCCGAGCGAAGAGTGGCACATAGACTTAGTCCTAACCGACAGGAATTTGAGGACTGTCGGGTTGATAGAACGAAGACAAAGCATACATCTGGAAGTGATACACAGAGTGGTCCCGTAGAAACGTGTAAAGCGCTAGGCGCCCGCAGTCGTGATCACCGAAGAAGTTGATCCAGAAAGAACGCCCACCGATACAGAGCTCCCGGCCAGGCCTCCTTCCGATGTTCAGGATTCCGGAGGAAGAAGAAAAGGTAAGGCCGCTGCTCACAAACGCCCTAAATCTGAGAGATTAAAATCTATGGTCGTGTCTTTACCTTTCTAGGGGGTTAGGATTTTGGAGGCTCCTCCCCCGCAAGTGGAGAGTTCTTTCGCAGGGCTTGATGATGTTACGATCCCAGATTTTGTGTCGTCTCCATACGACGTCAGGATGGAGGGGCTTGATAGTGCTTTTGAACCGAGCGGGTCGCTTGCTACAAGTGCGGCCGACATTTTCGGTTGATCGGGGGGGTTGCACATGCATACACTTCACTACACTACATGATTCATAACTGTAAATTGATCAACTTAAGAAGTCACTAACTCATTCCTTGTTTCTCATTTTCAGGTACTATGTCTGGTTGAGGATCTATGCTCGGGAACCTTCATTCAGCCCAAAAGGCTTCTGGTTACTATGATTCCCACGGGAGGGATTCAGACAGGGATCGCGATCGCGAGTATTCTAATCAGGATAGATACAGGCATGACAGGGATAGAGAATACCGACATCAGTCTAGATCATGCTCTCCTCCTCCTAGACTTCCATCTCCTCCGCCTGTTCAAACTTCAAATCCACCAGAGCCTCCTCGTTACAGGCCGTCTTCTCACGTTTCCAGGTCCGAAACTCATCTTCAGAGAGTCGAGACCACGACCTCTATGATTACTGAGCAGGTCCCTACTGAACCCACAGGGGAAGGAGCTCTTAAGTTGGCTCAGATGAGGAAGGACTTTCCGAACATCTGTTTCGACGGTTATGTCTTCCCACCACACTTAAAGAGAATCCCATCAGGGGTGGAAAACACGGTGCACGACTTTGTTCACGACATATATACCCAGTACCGGGAGTGGGCAAAGGCTGCCGAGAAAGCTTCCAAAGTGGCATTTGAGCTGGCCAAAGCGCTTGAGAAGATGGAGACCGAGCTCGCAAAAAGGGATCGGATTATTCAGGTACTCTCCGCTGAGTCCGAGTCTTCCCGTAAATCTGAGATGGAGGCCGTCAAAAGGGCTGACGATGCAAAGACGGAAATGGAGAGGTTGAGTCAGGCACATGTTGCCCTGGTGGAGGAGATGGGCCACCGGAACACTAAAGTCATTGCTGAGCGGGACGCGGCGGTCAAGGAGCTTAATGAACTCAAGGCCAAATTTGCTGATATGGCCAAGGAGAAAGACGACGCGAACAATGTAGCCCAGGAGGCATGCGAACAAGCTGTTCTGCTCAAAGATGAACGTGATGCGGCGGTGGCTAAAGTCCAGAAGGTGGAGACTGAGGTCGAGGAGAGGGTGAAGCTGGCCGAGTCTAGGCTAGAGGCCGACATCGAAGACCTCCTTGTGGTTTACAATGCTAATGAGCTGAGGCACAAGGGCCTAGCCTGGCTCGATGACTTTTCGACTCATCTTCACAATGCTTGGAGCCGGCTGGTTGAGGAAGAGAAAGAGGAGCATCAGGGCGACTCCGTAGATGAATTCGAACTCGAGAACTGAATTCTGACTGATGATGAAAATAAGGTTCTGCACGAGTCGATGATTCTGCGTGAGAAGGAAAAACTTGGCGCCCAGCATTTTGAAGTGGGAGAGGGTTCTGGAGTTGACCATCATGAAGCAAGTCTCGAAGTTCCCGTGTCAACCCAGCCCGGATCCTCGTCTGCGGTCGATCCCCAGGCTATTCCTGCTTACAATCTGGATCAGCCGTAGATGTCTCCGACTGCTGCACAAGTTACCGATGTCGCCCTGCCGCCTACAAGTCGAACTGAGGAAGGTATTCTGAACATTCCACTTCTCTTAAATCGGAATCTTCGATCGAGTTAAGTCCTAACAGTTCTTTTATTCTTTGTCCAGTGATCGATGCCGCACCGGCCATGCCTCCTGCCACTCAAGAACCATATCAAATGCAGGAGGCTATCGTGACCGAGGCAACCACCATGAGTACAGTGGCCCCGCTTGACGATCTGCAGGGAGGTACGATCGCGTTCGACGAGCAGCTGATGGATGAACTCTTCCGCCACCACGGCGATCCTCGTGCTGACTTGTCATCTGTTATGAGCGGTACTGATCCCACTGCAAGCTCTTCAATGCCGACTGCTGATGCCCCTAGCAGGGCTCAAGCAGTAACCGAAGAGGAGATGGTTGCTCAGATTGACGCTGAACTGGCAGCAGCGGGTTATGGCGACAGCTTTGGAGGTGGGATGGCAGCATCGGGACCTGCCCCGCTCGGAATGATGTCCCCTGGTGGTTCTGTCTTTCTCACCAGCCTGCCCATTCCACATTCTGTAATTGATCCCGTTCCTTTGACTCCGCCCGTAAGGAGCATTCTTATTCACACGAGTTCGGAGGAGGACGTCGACATAATGCCCTCGCCTGAAGACCAACCGCCGAAAAGAAAAGGCTCGAAGAGGAAGACTGGTGATGGCTCCAGCGGGTCCACATCGAGGAGGAAGCTAAGGAAAAAGAAAGATTAGGCATGCTCTCCCGGTGTATTTTGATTTGCATTTTGTTAGCCGTGTATAGATGCGGGTTCGGCCCCTGCTAGTAGGAATTTTTTGGAAACTTGTACACGAACTTCTTCTATAATCAATAGAAATGACACTTTTCTTTTTTGACTTCTTTTCTTTCATTGTGTATTTGTCTAAGTGTTTCAGTGTCTGGACTGCATTTGTGAAGTTTCAGTTCCCGAATGAAGTTTGTTTCCATTCGCCAAGTTCGGGTATTGTGGACATGGTTTTCGACCGGGAAACGAGTCGAATTTTGACGTCGCATTGCTTCGGTCGATGGTTGATGCTTAAGTCTTGCCCCCCCAGTCTTGGTGGCATGTTGTAAAGTATTAGTCAGCGATTGCCCTTTTCTCCCAGCATGCCGAGTCTAGTGCCGTTGGATGGGCGTTTTAAGGCAAACGGGGATTGAGCGGTTTATTCGCGCTTGTCCGATCGTTGACGATCATATCCGCACTCCGGGGATCCTTATTTGTTCACTGGCGGTTGGTCACGTTGGCTTGCGTTTCAATCATATGCCCGCTGTTTGGGGACTTGGAATTGGCATTTGTATTCCGACTCGCGCTCCGGGAGTTTGGAGTTGATAATTATATTTCGTTCCATGCTTCAGGAACTTGAAGTTGGTGTTTAGGCTCCGTTCCGCATTCTGGGAATCCGGAGTCGACGTATATGCTCCGACTTGCACTCTGGAAATTCGGAGCCCATGTTTATACTCCGGCTCGCGCTCCGGGAGTTCGGAGTTGATGTTTATACTCCGGCTCACGCTCCGGGAGTCCGGAGTTGATGTTTATACTCCGGCTCGTGCTCTGGGAGTTCGGAGTTGAATGTTTATACTCCGCTTCACACTCCGGGAATACGGAGTTGATGTTTATACTCCACTTCGCACTTTGGGAATACAAAGTTGGATGTTTATACTCCGACTCGCGCTCTGGGAGTTCGGAGTTGAATGTTTATACTCCGCTTCGCACTCTGGGTATACGGAGTTGAATGCTTATACTCCGCTTCGCACTCTGGGAATACAGAGTTGATGTTTATACTCCGCTTCGCACTCTGGGAATACGGAGTTGGATGTTTATACTCCGACTCGCGCTCTGGGAGTTCGAAGTTGAATGTTTATACTCCGCTTCGCACTCTGGGTATACGGAGTTGAATGTTTATACTCCGCTTCGCACTCTGGGTATACGGAGTTGAATGTTTATACTCCGCTTCGCACTCTGGGAATATGGAGTTGAATGTTTATACTCCGCTTCGCACTCTGGGAATACAGAGTTGGATGTTTATACTCCGACTCGCGCTCTGGGAGTTTGGAGTTGAATGTTTATACTCCGCTTCACACTCTGGGAATACGGAGTTGAATGTTCATACTCCGACTCGCGCTTTGGGAGTTCGGAGTTGATGAAGGATTGTCGTGTATCAATCCCTTTTTTGACTTTGATGTGATGGCTTGCCCCCGAGCTCGGGTTCCACTTAGGGAGTGATTGGTTGCATCGCAGCCACTCTCTATTTGAATAAATCCCATAGTATGATGAGACTTAGCTCTCCGTGCATAGTGATGGTCATATGAAGTATTTCAAGTAAATCACAGCTCTGGCTCGAAGAGGTTGCATTTTATTGCTGAAATAAGAAAGTATGGCAAAGTCAGTTGCCTTATTACAAGTTCTAATTTAAAAATGCATAAACAAATTGCAGAAAGAGAAAGTAAACTAAATGGATAAAGATAGTCTGTCAGGTGTAATAGCGGCGAAGGCTCTCGCTATTCCAAGCTCTTGGCAGGGTAAGACCGTCGACGGTCGATATCTTAAATGTGCCATCTCCGAGCCTTCGTTCAATAACATACGGTCCTTCCCATGTCGGCTTCATATGTGAAGGAACCGGATAGATTCTTTTTAAGATGAGATCGCCTAGTTCGAAGGTTTGCGGACGGACCTTGGCGTTGTACAATCGGGCGACTTGACTTTGATGCGCAGCTGCCCTCAAATCAGCCTCCTCACGCTTCTCATCCAGTAGATCAAGAGATTCAGCAAGTAATATAGCGTTTGTCTTTGGATCGTAGTATGTCACACGATGAGGAGGTACTTCTAGCTTGACTGGAATAACGGCCTCTGAACCGTAAGAAAGAGAGAACGGAGTGTGGCCGGTCCCGGTCTTGTGGGTTGTTTGGTAAGCCCATAGAGCCATAGGAAGTTCATCGACCCACTTGCCCCCGACCTCTTCTAGTCGTTTCTTCAGGATGGACTTTATGACCTTATTAACTGCTTCGACCTATCCGTTTGCTTGAGGGTGTGCAACTGTGGAGAATTTCTTTTGGATGTGAAATCGTTTGCAGAAATCTTTGAATTCAGCACTGTCGAATTGGGTTCCGTTGTCCGTAATAATGGTGTGTGGGAGACCGAATCGACAGATGATGTTACGAACCACAAAGTTGATTACTTTCTTCATTGTAATGGTAGTGAGAGCTTCGGCTTCAGCCCATTTCGTAAAGTAATCAACTGCGACGATGGCGTACTTCGCACCTCCTTTTGCCAAAGGTAGAGCACCGATGATGTCGATGCCCCACATTGCGAACGGCCATGGGCTGACCATTTGCGTTATCTCAGTAGGAGGAGCCCTAGGGATTCAGGCATATTTCTGATACCTATCACATTTCTTTGCATAGTCCAACGCATCGCGATTCACGGTAGGCCAGTAATATCCGTAGCGAAGTATTTTCTTGGCAAGTGCTTGCCCCCCGGTGTGATCGCCACATTCTCCCTCATGCACATCGCGTAACACTTGTTTAATTTCATTGTGAGCGATACATCGGAGTAGGGGAACTGAGTACCCTCTTATGTACATGAGTCCATTCTAGATGGTTAATCTTGAGGCCTTTCGAAGGACCTGTCTTTTTTCACTCCTGCGCTCCGGTAGGGTTCCGTGCTCAATGTAATTCCTAAGTGGAGTCATCCATGAATCCTTTTCGGGGACGGTTTCGCATACTCGGTTTATTTCTGTCCGGTCGATACTTGGGGAAGATAGCGTCTCTACGGGAACGAGTCCCATTTGTTGAGCTTCACCTGTACTGGCTAGCCTTGCCAACGAATCGGCCTTTTGGTTGCGTTCTCGAGGTATACTGTAGATGGCGTAGTAATCGAACTGGTCTAGCACTTCCTTAACTCGAGCTAAGTAAGCAGCCAACCTTCGATCTCTTGCTTGATACTCTCCCCGTACCTGACACACAACTAATTGTGAATCACAATAAATTTCCACTGCGATAATTCTCAAATCTCTAGCAAGTTTCAAGTCAGCTAGGAGGGCTTCATATTCAGCTTCATTATTAGTCGCGTGGAAATCAAACTTTAAGGCATAACATATGGATCGACCTTCGGGAGTTTCAAGCACAATACCAGCGCCTGAACACCGGTCGTTTGATGCTCCGTCAGTACAAAGTCTCCAGACGTATTCGGGGGATTCACTAGCTTCAGGCAAGTCCTCTGGGATGGTAAATTCAGCTATGAAATCGGCTAGGATTTGTCCTAGTATGGCCCGTCTCGGAGCGTAAGTAAGGTCAAACTGGCTCAGTTCGATGTTCCACTTGAGTAACCTACCAGACGTCTCAGGCCGCGAAAGGACCTGTCGTAACGGCTGGTCGGTGTAAACAATAATGGAATGTGCCTGGAAGTATGGTCGGAGTGTTCTTGATGCAATGACAAGGCAGTAAGCCAACTTTTCCAGCTTCGGATAATTTCTTTCAGCCCCAGTCAATCGTTTGCTGACATAGTATATTGGCCTCTGTATCTTGTCTTCTTCTCGGATTAAGGCAGCGCTGATAGCGTTTACTGATATCGCCAAGTACGCATACAATTTCTCATGATCAATAGGCTTTGACAGTATCGGCGGTGTGGACAGATGTTGGACTAGTGCTTGGAAAGCGCCATCGCACTCTGTGGTCCATTCAAAGTTTCGTTTCCCTTTTCGAATCAGATCGAAGAAGGGAATGCATTTGTCAGTGGACTTTGAAATGAACCTGCTCAATGCTGCTACCTTTCCATTGAGACTCTGGACTTGCTTTATAGTTTTGGGAGTTTCAAGATTTCTGATTGCCCAAATCTTTTCGGGATTGGCTTCGATTCCCCGGGCATTAACGATGAACCCAAGGAACTTTCCGGATGCAACCCCTAAGTGACATTTCGGTGGGTTGAGCTTCATCTTGTACTCCCGAAGTATGTTGAACATAGTTTCCAGGTCTTTTACATAGTCGGTGGAGAGTCATGACTTCACAAGCATGTCGTCTACATATACTTCAATTGTCTTCCCGATTTGATTAGCGAACATCCGATTAACCAACCATTGGTAAGTAGCCCCGGCGTTCTTGAGTCCGAACGGCATAACCTTGTAACAGTATAGTCCCAGATTTGTTACGAAGCTGGTATGTTCTTGATCGGGTAAATGCATCGGTATCTGATTGTAGCCTTAATATGCGTCCATGAAGGATAAGAGTTCATGTCCAGCCGTCGAATCCACTAGCTGATCAATTCTAGGAAGCGGGAAACTGTCTTTAGGGCACGCTTTAGAATAGTCGACACATGTTCTCCACTTCCCGTTTGGCTTTCGGACAAGCACGGGATTTGACACCCATTTAGGATATAGCGCATCACGAATGAATCCGTTCGCTACAAGCTTTTCTACTTCCTTTTCAAGGGCGGCAGATTTCTCTGGATCCATACCGCACCTTTTTTGTTTAACCGGGACATGCCGCGGGTCAATGTTCAGAGTGTGGCTCGCGATGTTCGGCGAGATCCCACACATATCAGAATGTGTCCAGGCAAATACGTCAAGATTTGCCCGCAGAAATTCAACCAATTCCTCTTGAGTTTGCTGGCTTAGCTGAGATCCAATCTTTATTATTTTTGAATCATCGTTATTGTCAATTGGGACATCAATCGTCAGTTCGGCCGGGGATGCTTGACTTTCTTTAGATTCTCTTTCGTCTTCAGTTTCTCTTGGGTCAAGGTCCTTGAGGAATTGGCTGGGGTGCCCGGGCCTGGGCCCAGGCGTTAATTGTCAATTATTGGTGAAACGGACGTAGAGAGATTCCTCTATGCCCTTTCCCTTCTCCTTTCGCTGCGCCTCCCGCAGCTCAGCAACATAACAGGCTCTGGTAGTGGCCTGATCTCCCTGAACGATTCCTATTCCATGATCAGTGGGAAATTTTAAGGTCAAACACCATGGGGCAATGGCTATTCTGAATTCAGCGAGGGCCGGTCGGCCCAAGAAAGCATTGTAAGGGGAGTCTATGTCCCAAATGATGAACTGCAACATCCGTACTCTCCGACGTTCTCCAACTCCCAACTCTACTGGCAGTTCCACCATCCCAGTGGGGATTATGGCACTTCCGTTGAAACCATGGACTCGAGATTGACAAGGCTTCAAGTCTGTGGCTTCCATCTTCATTTGATCATAAGCTCGCTTGAACAAAATATTCACAGAGCTTCCACTGTCAACTAAGATCCTTTTTATCCAAGCGGGACCTACTTGTGCTGAGATGACCAGTGGATCGATAGTGGGAGCTTCGATTTTATCTGCGTCTCTGCTCCTGAACACGATGTCATCCGTCATCGTTTTCTGTTCCTTGGCCGGAGCCCCCTCATCAAAACTACTGCAACACTCGAAGTCTGCATGCCTGATAGAACTGGCATACGACTCCATTTCCTTCCAGCTTCGATCTGCTGGGTGAGGACCACCACTTATTGTATTGATGACCAACCTCCCGTCCGCACGAGCGGGTTCTTCCTGTCTTTCCTGGTTCGGTGCACGATTCTGATTTGATGGGCCCGCACCACCGGATTGCGGCGCCCGTACATACTGATCCAACATCCGCTCACGTATCAGTTTTTCAATGAGGTCTTGTAAGTGACGACACTCATTGGTGTTGTGGCCATAACTCTAATGGAATCTACAGAACTTTCCTGTTTGGATTTGTCTTTAAGTTGGTGGTTTCGGGGCAGGCTTCTTATACTGCATGGTATTGCAAGTTTGCAAATACACATTTTCCAATGACGTGTTCAATGGAGTGTAATTATCGTACATGGAAGTTCTACGACGTGGCCCACGATCCTGATCGCATTTTTTGTTCTGGTTTCTATTGTCCCTCTGCTGATTCTGTTTATTTTGGACATTCAACTGAATTTTTCCAGAACTATCCCCGGACTGTTTAATAGCGACGTTACTTTGGATACCTTCGATGCTGGGCCCTGCGTCATCCTGCTTCCTAGACTATTTCGCATCCTCCCTTCTTAGGAATTGTGTTGCCTTGGAATAGAAACGGTCCAATGATGCAGGTGGTTTCCCAGCTAACCAACTTCCGAACTCGGAATCAGCATCAATCCCCTTAGTCATAGCCATCAGGATAGAGTTATCGTTGGGATTTCTTATTTCTGCACACGCAGCATGGAATCGCTCCAAGTAACGTCTAAGCATTTCTCCGGGAGCTTGTGTAACACTAGACAGAGTGTTAACTTCCTTAGACCTTCCCACGTGCATACGGAATTGCTCGACAAACTTGGTGGCCATCTGGTCAAAGCTAGAGATGGATCGCGGTGGTAAGCGAGTGAATCACATGGTAGCGATGCCCCCTAGGGAAATGGGGAAACTACGACACTTTACTGCATCATCAGCTCTAGCAGCATTCATCAGCCATTCGTATTTCAGGACGTGTTGATTGGGATCAGAACTTCCTTCATAAACTGGCAAGGCGGGCATCCTGAAGTGCCGAGGTGGTTCAGCATATAAAACATCATCGGTGAAAGGGGTATGACTTCGGGAGATTCCCCAGTCGTCATTAGAGAGACCCTGACTTTCACGGATCATTTGGCGGATCATCGCTGGTATATCCGGTGTTTGAATGCTTGGAGCATGTTGTGCCAAGGCATGGTCGTGTTCCACAGCGCGAGTCTAGACCGGACGCGGTCGAAAGTCCGTGCCTCGCCTCCTTGGTTCAACATCCTCAGGGACATAAGGCTCAGGAGTCTGCTCTCGTTGGCTACGCTGAGGATCATCTTGGTTTCTAGCATCACCTCCCCGTCCGGCAGTGGTGGTAGTAGCAATGTTGCCAGTAACATGATAAGGAGCGGCTCCTCCCCAGGTTGAAGGTTCTGTGCGGAGGCTAGCAGATGGTCAAGCTCTAGGCTGCCCAAGGTTCGAAGCAGGTTGATGTCCCGTGGCCTGGGTGTAGCTTCCACCTAACTGTGGACGTGTGGATCTTGTTTGGCCATCGGAGGAGGCTGAACTTTCTATGGAAGAGTGAGAACCTTGGTCTCTTCTGGATCTTCTTCGCCTTTGGCGATTTAGCTGGTTAGTCAACTCCGTATTGGCGCGTAGTTGTTCCACTAGCTGCTGTCGACTTTGGGTCAACTCTTGAAGCAATGTTTGGAATTCTTGTCTAGTGGTTGGACCTGATGGATCTGAAGGTCCTGCAGCATTTTGGTTGGATGGAGGTGATTGCACGGGATTTTGTCGGTCCCGTGCTCCTTGATCAGCAGCTGTAGAGGTGGTACGTGTGCTCACCATAATGAATTGATGAAGTCCTTTCCTAGATCTGATTGCAAATCTGAATAGAATGGAAGGGCTTCAAAGTTCTAGATCTGGATTTTCTTCTTAGATTTATGCAATCCAATATAGATAGGAGATCCAAAGAGCAGGAGAAAAATTGGGTTTCTCTCAGTGAAAGCACCAAAGTGTTTGTACCAAAATTGGGCACAACACTCTTCGGAAGTCTTTGAAGAGATAAAGTGAAGAAATTAAATGAAAAATGAGGAATTATCTAAAAAAACTCCAAATTTCAGAAATGAGAATAATTAAAGTGCAGGGAGACACAAGAATTTAGAGTGGTTCGGCGTATAGCCTACGTCCACCATGAAGTAGTTTGCTTTATTGATCTTTCTTTTGCGTTTACAAGTGAATTCAATGATTTACAGCAGTCAATTGTGATTTGCATCAATGAATTTCGTTGGTAGCAGCAGCAATTGATTTCAGATCTGGATCTAGCGGAGTCTGGGCGTTGGAGATCTCAAAGAGGAAGAAGAACCCCTTTTCTGTTGGCTTTCGGGGTCTATTTATAGGTGTAGGAGGCTGATATTTCGCTCAGATCTCGGGAGACCCTCTCTGGCATGTGACCAGGCCCGCACGCCCAAGCCCGTGAAGTTTCGGTCCGATCCATGATCGATACGAACAGATTTTGATTCGATCAAGATTTCATCCAATGGAGTCGAAATTTGGCGTGGACATTCTTTAGCATGCACGTAGTCTTCTGTGAAAATTTCATAGCATTTGGACTTGTAGATGGAGAGATATGATCGATATGAAATGGAGTTTTCGGTAGGCTGTTTCCTTCGACTCGCTTCCGTTTCGACTCACTTCTGCTTCGACTCGGTGACATGGCGCTTTCTGGATCGCTCTGCCTTTGACGCTGTTTTGAGCGAGTCGAAGCGTGCATTGATTGAGCGAGTCAAAGTGAGCCACGATTGATCGAGTCGGAGTGAGCCATGATTGATCGAGTCGAAGCATGCACTTTAGATGGTTCCAAACTGGAGCGAGTCGAAGAGAGCAGTTCTGGGAGGTTTGAGCAGTGGAGTCGAAGTTGATGGAGTCGCTCAGTGGTTCGAGGGGAGCGAGTCGAAGAAGGCCTCTGAGCGAAGCGAGTCGAAGCAGGTACTTCAGATGGCTATGAAGCGAGTCGAACAGGAATGAGTCGAAGTTGGCATCTGAGGGATATGGAGCAAGTCGAAGGGAGCGAGTCGAAGGAGCGAGTCGAACGGTAATTGTTTTTCGTCCAATTTTGTACCCTTCATAACTTGAGCATACGGGCTCGAATTGACTTGAGATTTGGAACGTTGGCTCTCATGGCTTAGCTTGTTATGTCCTACCAATTTTGGCTCGATCCGGACTCGGACAAAATTCATCGATATCCGTAGTGAGCCCGTATATAACTGATCTCTGGGACGGGCCGTCACTGGTTACTAGTCAATTCTTTGGTGTTACGGCCTTGCCAAAAGGCGGGATAACAGCTGCTACTTTCCCATTGAGACTCTGGACTTGCTTTATGGTTTTCGAAGTTTCGAGATTTCTGATAGCCCAGATTTTTTCAGGATTAGCTTCGATCCCTCGAGCGTTGACGATGAACCCAAGGAATATTTCAGATGCAACTCCAAAGTGACATTTCAGTGGGTTTAGCTTCATTTTGTATTCTCGAAGTATGTTGAACATAGTTTCCAGGTCTTCAACATGGTCGGTGGAGAGTCGTGACTTTACGAGCATGTCGTCTACATATACTTCCATTGTTTTCCCGATTTGATTGGCAAACATCCGATTGACCAATCATTGATAGGTAGCCCCGGCATTCTTGAGTCCGAATGGCATAACTTTGTAACAGTAAAGTCCCAGATTTGTTACGAAGCTGGTATGTTCTTGATCGGGTAAATGCATCGGTATCTGATTGTAGCCAGAATACGCGTCCATAAAGGATAAGAGTTCATGCCCAGCTGTTGAATCTACTAGCTGATCAATTCTGGGAAGCGGGAAACTGTCTTTGGGACATGCTTTATTCAGATCGGAATAATCGACACACGTTCTCCATTTTACGTTCGGCTTTCGGACGAGCACAGGATTCAACACCCATTCAGGATATAGTGCATCTCGAATGAACCCGTTCGCTTTAAGCTTTTCTACTTCTTCTTTAAGGGCGGCATATCTCTCTGGATCCATACCACGCTTTTTTTGCTTGACCGGGACATGCCGCGGGTCAATATTTAGAGTGTGGCTCACGATGTCTGGCGAGATCCCACATATGTCGGAATGCGTCCAGGCGAAGACATCAAGATTCGCCCGTAGAAATTCAACCAATTCCTTTTGAGTTTGCTGGCTTAGCTGAGACCCAATCTTTATCATTTTTGAATCATTGTCATCGTCAATTGGGACATCAATCGTCAGTTCGGCTGGGGATGCTTGACTTTCTTTAGGTTCTCCTTCGTCTTCAGTTTCTCTTGGGTCAAGATCCCTTTGGAATTGGCTGGGGTGCCCGGGCCTATGCCCGGGCGTTAATTGTCAATTATCATTAAAGCGGAAGCAGAGAGATTCTGCTACACCCTTTCCTTTCTCCTTCCGCTGCGCCTCCCGCAGTTCGGCAACATAACAGGCTCTTGCAGCAGCCTGATCTCCTTGAATGATTCCCAGTCCACAATCAGTAGGAAACTTTAAAGTCAAATACCACGGGGCAATGGCTGCCATTCAGCGAGGGCCGGTCGGCCCAAGAAAGCATTATAAGTGGAGTCTATGTCCAACACAACGAATTGTAACATTCGTACTCTCCGGCGTTCTCCAACTCCCAACTCCACTAGAAGTTCCACCATTCCAGTGGGTATAGTAGCACTTCCATTGAAACCATGGATTCGAGATTGGCAAGGTTTCAAGTCCTTTGCTTCCATTCTCATTTGATCATAAGCTCGTTTAAACATGATATTAACAAAGCTTCCACTATCAACTAAGATCCTGTTTGTACCAAAATTGGGCACAACACTCTTCGGAAGTCTTTGAAGAGATAAAGTGAAGAAATTAAATGGAAAAAGAGGAATTATCTAACAAAAACTCCAAATTTCAGAAATGAGAATAATTAAAGTGCAAGGAGACACAAGAATTTAGAGTGGTTTGGCGTATAGCCTACGTCCACTATGAAGTAGTTTGCTTTATTGATCTTTCTTTTGGGTTTACAAGTGAATTCAATGATTTACAACAGGCAAATATGATTTGCAGCAGTGAATTTCGTTGGTAGCAGTAGCAATTGAGTTCAGATCTAGATCTGGCGGAGTCCGGGCATTGGAGATCTTAAAGAGGAAGAAGAACCCCTTTTCTGTTAGGTTTGGGGGTCTATTTATAGGTGTAGGAGGCTGATATTTCGCTCAGATCTCGGGAGACCCTCTCTGGCACGTGACCAGGCCCGCACGCCCAAGCCCGTGAAGTTTTGGTCGATCTATGATCGACACGAACAGATTTCGACTCGATCAAGATTTCATCCAATGGAGTCGAAATTTGGCGTGGACATTCTTTAGCATGCACGTAGTCTTCTGTGCAAATTTCATAGCATTTGGACTTGTAGATTGGGAGATATGATCGATACGAAATGAGGTTTTCGGTAGGCTGTTTCCTTCGACTCGCTTCTGTTTCGACTTGCTTCCATTCGACTCGCTTCCATTCGACTCGGTGATGTGGCGCTTGATTCTCGCTCTGTCTTGGATGTTGTTTTGAGCGAGTCGAAATGTTCACTGATTGAGCGAGTCGAAGTGTGCCCAGATCGAGCGAGTCGAAGTATGCACTGGTCGAGCGAGTCGAAATGGAGCATCCTGAGAGGTTTGAGCAGCGGAGTCGAAGTTGATGGAGTCGATCAGTGGTTCGAATGGAGCGAGTCGAAGAAGGCATCTGAGCGAAGCGAGTCAAAGAAGGCATCTGAGCGAAGCGAGTCGAAGAAGGCATCTGAGCGAAGCGAGTCGAAGAAGGAATCTGAGCGAAGCGAGTTGAAGTTGTCACTCCTAAGTGTTGCGAAGCGAGTCGAAGTTGGCTTCTGCTGGTTGTTAACAGAGCGAGTCGAAGTATGCACTCCCTATGGATTCGAACTGGAGCGAGTCGAAGGAGGTTGTTCTTAACCAATTTTGTATCGTTCACAACTTGAGCATACGAACTCGGATTGACTTGAGATTTGGAATGTTGACTCTCATAGCTTAGGTTGTCATGTCATATCAATTTTGGCTCGATCCGGACTCGGACAAAATTCGTCGATATCCATAGTGAGCCTATGTACAACTGATCTCTGGGACGGGCCGTCACTGGTTACTAGTCAATTCCTTGGTATCACGGCCTTGCCAAAAGGCGGGATAACATTTGCCCCCCAAAGTACGTCTTGTGAAAACATGATGTGCTTTGAAGTGCTGCAATCTTTACTTTGAATAGTTATCATCCTTCCGATGGAAGCTGTATCCTTTGACTGTTTTTCTTGATAATGTAAACTGTTGACTGTTAACTGCTGTACCCTGTATTGTTGTAACTGATTGTTGTATGCCAGTGGTTACCCGTTTATTGTTGTAATCGTTATTGGATGAGTTTCTGATTCCTGAAAATCTGGAATATTGAATATTAGTCCGACATTCATGCATATATGTTATCCTGACTCTCGTTAATGTTCGTACGTCCACGAGTCGTTGTCAGTTTATTTTACTTTTGAATTATGTATCGATCCTCTCTTGAACCGATGTGAAGTTCGCTGCAACAATGCTCGATGGTTGCTTTTGAATGTTCCTTCGTAACGATCCTCTCCCGAATCGTTGTGAAGGGTTGAAACATCGAAGATGATTCTTATTGGATTTATGGATGCGAAGTAAATATGTCGAGTCGATGGAGTCGGCCTCTGGAAGTCATGGTTCTATGGATTCGAACTGGTTGTTCGACTCGGTTTTGGTTCGAACTGCTTTGTTCGACTCGGTCTTGGATTCGAACTGCATAGGACCCGGAGTCGAAACGCACAGGAGACAGAGTCGAAGGGGAGCGAGTCGAAATGCGCAAGAGACGGAGGAGCGAGTCGAAGTGCACAGGAGACGGAGGAGCGAGTCGAAGTGATGGCTTGTAATGCTGCATTGGAGACGGAGTCGAAGACATGCGATACGAATGGGAGCTTCGCATCAGCGCAATGGAGAGGGAGTCGAAACACGTGTTCGAATCCACTAGGATACGAACCGTTTATTTCCTTCGTTCCCAAGTCCATATAAATACTTTATACTTAGCCGTTTTTCCACTTTTCACCTTTCGCTCTCCTTCCTTGCCTTCGTAACGCTCAGAAACTCGAGGAGATAGAACAAACATCCTTGCCTTCGAACCGAATCATACCTTCGATTATTTGAACCAGTTGACAAATTTAGGTAATCCATTGAGCGAAACCATCATGTAAACAAGGAGACTCGATTCTTAACACCAAATCCATCAGTGCCGTGATCGATCGAAAAGTCCTTGGCCTCAGCTTCGTGTCGATCTGGAGTAGGGGTTTCGAGATGATGAGGCGGAGGCCTTCGTATCGATCGATGGTGGAGCTTCGCATTGAGTCGAACGCTTTGCATCTATGGATCGATACGAAGGGGCTGTGTCTGATGGACTCAAAACAATGGCCCTGGATCGAGTCAAAAAGTACGTCTTTTGATCGAGTCAAAATAGTGGCCTTTGAACGGTTCGAAGTGGAGTGCCTTGGGATCGAGTCGAACTGCGTAGTTTTCTATCGAGTCGAAACAGGGGTTTTGGATCGAGTCGAAGCAGAGGCTTCGAAGCGAGTCGAAGCGCTTTGCTTTGGACCGAGTCGAAGCAGAGGCTTCGAAGTGAGTCGAAATGTGGGGCTTTGGACCGAGTCGAAGCAGAGGCTTCGAAGCATATCGAAGCGCGTGGCTTTGAACCGAGTCGAACTGCACAACCCCGAACAATCGATTCGAACTCGAGCCTTAGTGAACGTTTCGAACTTGAACCGGAGTGATTGTCTTGAACTTGAACTTTTGATGATTGACCATTGATTTAATTCCGACGATATCGAAAATTCTAGTGCCTTTGACCACTTAACTCCGACGAGCTTCAAATTTGCTTAAATGGACTTAATTGTTTCACCGCACACCTGATTGCCTATTGAAGTTCGTCGATGAAACTGGAACTTACTAAAATAATAACACATTTCAACTCGGACTGATAGCTAATAACTGGATGGCATGGTTGTGACGGTCAACGATGACGGTCCTTCCGACTGAATCCCGTAGTCTCGTCGTTTACATGTTTTTCCTTAATCCGGTTGATCTTCTCAAATAATATACAGTACTGCACTGCACAACACGCTCACACACTTTACACTGGGGGATGCACGAGTGTTATTTGTTAGTTTAACAGTGATTTTTTATAAGCTAGCTAGTCATGGATCCTTCAAGTTCTCAGCAGCCGGAACTCCCAAGTTCTATTCCTCCAACAATAGAGATACCGGTTATCGAAGCCGAAGTCATAGAGCCAGCTCCAGATGAGCGTCCGGGTGCTCGGTTTATTCTCAATCCAACAGATTCTGTGCCGTCGGGTATCTTCGAAGATATGTTAGGACGGATTTGCTTAAGGCATGGTTTGTCGCTTGACGACGTGCTACTTCCTGGGCCAGCTGACAGGCCACACAATCCCCCGGAGGGGTTTACTGCTTTCAACCGTCACGCTTGCACAGCGGGGACACTTCCTCCCTTCAATGAATATATAAGGGAGATGTTATTGTTTCTTGGCATAGCTCCATCTCAGCTACATCCCAACGGGTATGCCTTGTTGAACAACACCTTTGTCCTGTTTATGGAGATCCTCTTTCGACCGCCGAAGCCGATCGAAATCAGATATTTATTCAACGTCAAAAGTCGTGGAGACAGCCCTTCTTTTACCTTCCTGGAGGCGGTCAGAAGCTGCCACATTGTACTGGGCTCCTGGGGAAGGCTAAGTTATTATAAAACTGAATGGTTCTACGTTCGTTGCCCTCCTGGATTTGCTGGGCGGTGGTTGGATAGACGTAAGTGTTGCCACTTTTCTCTTGAATCATTGAGATACTAGTAACTGACTTCAAAACTGACAGATTTTTCCTTTCTTATAGCTGCAATCTCTCGTCCCGATGGCGCATACTTCAGAGAGCTTGTTCGGATTCTTCAAGCATTTCCGGGCGAAGAGAGGCACATAGACTTAGTCCTGACCAACGGGAATTTGAGGGCTGTCGGGCTAATAGAACGGAGACAGAGCATACATCTGGAAGGGATACATAGAGTGGTCCCGAAGAAACGCGTGAAGCGCAAAGCGCCCGCAGTCGTGATCACCGAAGAAGTTGATCCAGAAAGAACGCCCACCGATACTGAGCTCCCGGTCGGGCCTCCTTCCGATGTTCAGGATTCCGGAGGAAGAAGAAAAGGCAAGGCTGCTGCTCACAAACGCCCTAAATCTAAGAGATTTAAATCCATGGTCGTGTCTTTACCTTTCCAGGGGATCAGAATTTCAGAGGCTCCTCCCCCGTAAGTGGAGAGTCCTTTTGCAGGGCTTGCTGACATTCCGATCCCGGATTTCGTGTCGTCTCGACACGATGCCGGGACAGAGGGGCTTGATAGCGCTTTTGAACTGAGCGGGTCGCTTGCTACGAGTGCGGCCGACATTTCTGGTTGGTCGGGGGATTGCACATGCATACACTTCACTACACTACATGATTCACAACTGTACTTCGTCCAACTTAGGAAGTTACTAACTCTTTCTTCGTTTACCATTTTCAGGTACTATGTCTGGAAGGGGATCTATGCTCGGGAATCTTCGCTCAGCCCGAAAATCTTCTGGTTACTATGATTCCCGCAGGAGGAATTCAGATAGAGATCGCGATCGTGAATATTCTAACCAAGACAGGTATGGGCGTGACAGAGAGTATAGACATCGATCCAGATCACGCTCTCCTCCTCCTAGACTTCCGTCTCCTCCCCCTGTTCAAACTTCAAATCCACCAGAGCCTCCTCGTCACAGGCCGTCTTCTCATGCTTCTAGGTCCGAAACTCATCTTCAGAGGGTCGAGACCACGGCCTCCATGATTACAGAGCAGGTCCCAGCTGACCCCACAGGAGAAGGGGCCCTCAAATTGGCTCAGATGAAGAAGGACTTTCCGAACATCTGTTTCGACGGTTATGTCTTCCCACCACACTTAAAGAAAATCCCATCAGGGGTGGAAAACACGGTGCACGACTTCGTTCACGACATATACACCCAGTACCGGGAGTAGGCAAATGCTGCCGAAAAAGCTTCCAAAGTGGCCTTTGAGCAAGCCAAGACGCTCGAGAAGATGGAGACCGAGCTCACAAAAAGGGATCGGATTATTCAGGTACTTTCCGCTGAGTCCGAGTCTTCTCGGAAATCTGAGATGGAGGCCGTCAAAAGGGCTGACGAGGCAAAGGCGGAAATGGAGAGGTTGGGGCAGACACATGTTGCCCTGGTGGAGGAGATGGGCCACCGGAACACCAAAGTCATTGCCGAGCGGGACGCGGCGGTCAAAGAGCTTAATGAACTCAAGGCCAAATTTGTTGATATGGCCAAGGAGAAAGATGACGCGAACAACGCAGCCCAGGAGGCATGCGAACAAGCTGTTCTGCTCAGGGATGAACGGGATGCGGCGGTGGCTAAAATTCAGAAGGTGGAGACTGAGGTCGAGGAGAGGGTGAAGTTGGCCGAGTCCAGGCTAGAGGCCGACATCGAAGACCTCCTTGTTGTCTACAATGCTAATGTGCTGAGGCATAGGGGCCTAGCCTGGCTCGATGACTTTTTGACGCATCTCTATAATGCTTGGAGCCAACTGGTGGAGGAAGAGGAAGAGGCGCATCAGGGCGAGTCTGTGGATGAATTCGAGCTCGAGAACCGTATTCTGACTGAGGACGAAAAGAAGGTTCTCCACGAGTCGATGATTCTGCGTGAGAAGGAAAGACTTGGCGCCCAACACTTTGAAGTTGGAGAGGGTTCTGGAGTTGACCATCATGAAGCAAGCCTTGAAGTTCCAACGTCAACCCAGCCCGAATCCTCGTCCGCGGTTGATCCCCAGGCTGTTCCTGCTTATAATCCGGATCAGCCGCAGATGTCTCCGGCTGCAGCGCAAGTCACTGATGTCGCCCTGCTGCCTACAAGTCGAACTGAGGAAGGTATTCTGGACATTCCACTTTTCTTTCTTAAGTCGAAGCCTTCGTTAGAGTTAAATTCTAATAGTTCCTTTATTCTTTGTCCAGTGATTGACGCTGCACCGACCATGCCTCCTGCTACTCAAGAAGCATATCAAACGTAGGAGGCTATTGTGACCGAAGCAATCACCATGAGTACAACTGCCCCGCTTGACGATATGCAGGGGAGTACGATTATATTCGACGAGCAGCTGATGGATGAACTCTTTCGCCGCCACCGCGATCCTTGTGCTGACTTGTCATCTGTCATGAGTGGAACTGATCCTGCTACAAGCTCTTCAATGCCGACTGCTGATGCCCCCAGCGGGGATTGAGCAGTAACCGAAGAGGAGATGTTTGCTCAGATTGACGCTGAAATGGCAGCAGCGGCTTATGGCGGCAGCTTTGGAGGTGGGATGGCAGCATCGGGACCTGCCCCGCTCGGAATGATGTCTCTTGGTGGTACTGTCTTCCTCACCAGCCTGCCCATTCCATCTTCTGTAATTGATCCCGTTCCTCCGACTCCGCCCGTAGGGAGCATTATTATTCACACGAGTTTGGAGGAGGACGTCGACATAATGCCCTCGCCTAAAGACCAACCGCCGAAAAGCAAAGGCTCGAAGAGGAAGATTGGCGATGGCTCCAGTGGGTCCACACCGAGGAGGAAGCCAAGGAAGAAGAAAGATTAGGCATGCTCTCCCGGTGTATTTTGATTTGCATTTTGTTAGCCGTGTATAGATGCGGGTTCGGCCCCTGCTAGTAGGAATTTTTTGGAAACTTGTACACGAACTTCTTCTATAATCAATAGAAATGAAACTTTTCTTTTTTGACTTCTTTTTTGTCATTGTGTATTTGTCTAAGTGTTTCAGTGTCTGAAATGCATTTGTGAGGTTTCAGTTTCCGAATGAAGTTTGTTTCTGTTCGCCAAGTTCGGGTATTGTGGACATGGTTTGCGACCAGGAAACGAGTCGAATTTTGACGTCGCATTGCTTCAGTCGATGGTTGATGCTTAAGTCCTGCCCCCAAGTCCTGGGGATGAGTTGTAGACCATCAGTCGACGATTGCTTTTCACTTATGACATGTTGAGTCTAATACCACCGAATGGATGATGATCATATCTGCACTCCGGGGATCCTTCTTTGTTCGCTGGCGGTTGGTCACGCCGATTTGAGTTCCAATCATATGTCCGCTATCTGGGGACTTGGAATTGGCATTTGTACTCCGACTCGCGCTCCGGGAGTTTGGAGTTGATAATTATACTTCGATCCATGCTTCGGGAACTTGAAGTTGGTGTTTATGCTCCATTTCGCATTCTGGGAATTCGGAGTCGTTGTCTATGTTCCGACTTGCACTCTGGAAGTACGGAGTTGTCGTTTACACTCCAATTCGTGCACTGGGAATTTGGAGTCGATGTTTATACTCTGCTTCGCACTCTGGGAATACGAAGTTGGATGTTTATACTCCGCTTCACACTCTGGGAATGTGGAGTTGGATGTTTATACTCCGCTTCGCACTCTGGGAATACGAAGTTGGATGTTTATACTCCGCTTTGCACTCTGGGAATACGGAGTTGATGTTTATACTCCGGTTCACGCTCTGGGAACTCGGAGTTGGATGTTTATACTCCGCTTCGCACTTTGGGAATACGGAGTTGATGTTTATACTCCGGTTCGCGCTTTGGGAACTCGGAGTTGACGTTTATACTTCGGTTCGCACTCTGGGAATACGGAGTTGAATGTTTATACTCCGGTTCGCGCTCTGGGAACTCGGAGTTAATGTTTATACTCCGCTTCGCACTCTGGGAATACGGAGTTGAATGTTTATACACCGGTTCGTGCTCTAGGAACTCGGAGTTGATGTTTATACTCCGCTTCGCACTCTGGGAATACGAAGTTGAATGTTTATACTCCGGTTTGCGCTTTGGGAACTCGGAGTTGATGAAGGATTGTCGTGTATCAATCCTTTTTTTTTGACTTTGATGTGATGGCTTGCCCCCGAGCTCGGGTTTCACTTAGGGAGTGATGGGTTGCATCGCAGCCACTCTCTATTTGAATAAATCCCACCGTATGATGAGACTTAGCTCTCCGTGCATAGTGATGGTCATATGAAGTATTTCAAGTAAATCACAGCTCTGGCTCGAAGAGGTTGCATTTTATTGCTGAAATAAGAAAGTATGGAAAAGTCAGTTGCCTTATTACAAGTTCTAATTTCGAAATGCATAAACAAATTGCAGAAAAGGAAAGTAAACTAAATGGGTAAAGATAGTCTGTCAGGTGTAATAGCGGCGAAGGCTCTCGCTATTCCAAGCTCTCGGTAGGGTAAGACCATCGACGGTCGATAACTTGAATGTGCCATCTCCGAGCCTTCGTTCAATAACATACGGTCCTTCCCATGTCGGCTTCATATGTGAAGGAACCGGATAGATTCTCTTCAAGACGAGATCGCCTAGCTCGAAGGTTCGCGGACGGACCTTGGCGTTGTACAATCGGGCGACTCGACTTCGATGCCCAACTGCTCTCAAATCAGCCTCTTCACGCTTCTCATCCAGTAGATCGAGAGATTCGGTAAGTAATATAGCATTTGTCTTTGGATCATAGTGTGTCACACGATGAGAAGGTATTTCTAGCTCGACTGGAATAACGGCCTCTGAACCGTAAGAAAGAGAGAACGAAGTGTGGTCGGTCGTGGTCTTGTGGGTTGTTCGGTAAGCCCATAGAGCCATAGGAAGTTCATCGACCCACTTTCCCCCGACCTTTTCCAGTCGTTTCTTTAGGATGGACTTTATAACTTTATTAACTGCTTCGACCTGTCTGTTTGCCTGAGGGTGTGCAACTGCGGAGAATTTCTTTTGGATGTGAAATCGTTGGCAGAAATCTTTGAATTCAGCACTGTCGAATTGGGTTCCATTGTCCGTAATAATGGTGTGTGGGAGACCGAATCGACAGATGATGTTACGAACCACAAAGTTGATTACTTTCTTCGTTGTAATGGTAGCGAGAGCTTCGGCTTCAGCCCACTTTGTAAAGTAATCAACTGCGACGATGGCGTACTTCGCACCACCTTTTGCCAGAGATAGAGCACCGATGATGTCGATTCCCCACATTGCGAACGGCCATGGGCTGACCATTTGCGTTATCTCAGTAGGAGGATCTCTAGGGATTCTGGCATATTTCTGGCACCTATCACATTTCTTTGCATAGTCAAACGCATCGCAATTCACGGTAGGTCAGTAATATCCGTAGCGAAGTATTTTCTTGGCAAGTGCTTGCCCCCCGGTGTGATCGCCACATTCTCCCTCATGCACATCGCGTAACACTTGTTTAATTTCATCGTGAGCGATACATCGGAGTAGGGGAACTAAGTACCCCCTTCTGAACATGAGTCCATTCTGGATGGTAAATCTTGAGGCCTTTCGAAGGACCTGTCTTTTTTCCCTTCTGCGCTCCGGCATGGTTCCGTGCTCAATGTAATTTCTGAGTGGAGTCATCCATGAATCCTTTTCGGGGATGGTTTCGCATACCCGGTTTATTTCCGCCCGGTCGATACTTGGGGAAGATAGCATTTCTATGGGAACGAGTCCCATTTGTTGAGCTTTGCCTGTGCTGGCTAGCTTCGCCAACGAATCGGCCTTTTGGTTGAGTTCTCGAGGTATACTGTAGATGGCGTAGTAATCGAACTGGTCTAGTACTTCCTTAACTCGAGCTAAGTAAGCAGCCAACCTTTGATCTCTTGCTTGATACTCTCCCCGTATCTGACACACAACTAATTGTGAATCACAATAAATTTCCACTGCGATAATTCTCAAATCTCTAGCAAGTTTCAAGCCAACTAGGAGGGCTTCATATTCAGCTTCATTATTAGTCGCATGGAAATCGAACTTTAAGGCATAACATATGGATCGACCTTCGGGAGTTTCAAGCACAATACCAGCGC
This sequence comes from Allium fistulosum, assembly GCA_030737815.1. Classification (NCBI taxonomy): domain Eukaryota; kingdom Viridiplantae; phylum Streptophyta; class Magnoliopsida; order Asparagales; family Amaryllidaceae; genus Allium; species Allium fistulosum. The sequence continues at coordinate 180,452,523 of CM060903.1, forward strand.
CTGAACACCGGTCATTTGATGCACCATCTGTATGCAGCTTCCAGACGTATTCGGGGGATTTACAGGTTTCGGGCAAGTCCTCTGGAATTGTAAATTCAACTATGAAATCAGCGAGGACTTGTCCTTGGATTGCTCATCTTGGAGTGTAAGTAATATCAAACTGACTCAGTTCGATTTTCCACTTGAGTAACCTACCAGACGTCTCAGGCCGTGAAAGGACCTGTCGTAACGGCTGGTCGGTGTAAACAATAATGGGATGTGCTTGGAAATACGGCCGGAGTTTTCTTGATGCGATTACAAGGCAATAAGCTAACTTTTCTATCTTTGGATAGTTCCTTTCAGTCCCGGTCAATCGTTTACTGACGTAGTATACTGGTTTCTGTATCCCATCTTCTTCTCGAACCAAGGCAGCGCTGATAGCGTTTTCTGATATCGCCAAGTATGCATACAACTTCTCATGATCAATAGGCTTTGACAGTATTGGTGGTGTGGATAGATGTTGAACTAGTGCTTGGAAAGCTTCTTCACACTCCGTGGTCCATTCAAAGTTTTGTTTCCCTTTTCGGATCAGATCGAAGAAAGGAATGCATTTGTCAGTAGACTTTGAAATGAACCTGCCCAATGCCGCTACCTTTCCATTGAGACTCTGGACTTGCTTTATAGTCTTGGGAGTTTCAAGATTTCTGATTGCCCAAAGCTTTTCAGGATTAGCTTCGATTCCCCAGGCGTTAACGATGAACCCAAGGAACTTTCCGGATGCAACTCCGAAGTGACATTTCAGTGGGTTGAGCTTCATTTTGTATTCTCGAAGTATGTTGAACATAGTTTCCAGGTCTTTAACATGGTCGGTGGAGAGTCGTGACTTCACAAGCATGTCGTCGACATATACTTCCATTGTTTTCCCAATTTGATTGGCAAACATCCGATTGACCAATCGTTGGTAAGTAGCTCCGGCGTTCTTAAGTCCGAATGGCATAACCTTGTAGCAGTAAAGTCCCAGGTTGGTCACGAAGCTGGTATGTTCCTGATCGAGCAAATGCATCGGTATCTGATTGTAACCAGAGTTCGCGTCCATGAAGGATAAGAGTTCATGCCCAGCTGTCGAATCTACTAGCTGATCAATTCTGGGAAGTGGGAAACTGTCTTTGGGACATGCTTTATTCAGATCAGAATAATCGACGCATGTTCTCCACTTTCCATTCGGCTTTCGGACGAGCACAGGATTCGACACCCATTCAGGATATAGTGCATCTCGAATGAATCCGTTCGCTTCAAGCTTTTCTACTTCTTATTTAAGGGCGGCAGATCTCTCTGGATCCATACCGCGCCTTTTTTGTTTGACTGGGACATGCCGCGAGTCAATGTTCAGAGTGTGGCTCGCGATGTCCGGCGAGATCCCACACATGTCAGAATGTGTCCAGGCAAATACGTCAAGGTTTGCTCGCGGAAATTCAACCAATTCCTCCTGAGCTTGCTGGCTTAGCTGAGATCCAATCTTTATCATTTTCGAATCATCGTCACTGTCAATCGGGACATCAATCGTCAGTTCGGCCGGTGATGCTTAATTTTCTTTAGATTCTCCTTCGTCTTCAGTCTCTCTTGGATCAAGGTCCCTGAGGAATTGGCTGGGGTGCCCGGGCCTGGGCCCGAGTGTTAATTGTCAATTATCGGCGAAACGGACGCAGAGAGATTCCTCTACGCCCTTTCCCTTCTCCTTTCGCTGCGCCTCCCGCAGCTCAGCAACATAACAGGCTTTGGCAGTCGCCTGATCTCCTTGAACGATTCCTACACCATGATCAGTGGGAAATTTTAAGGTCAAACATCATGGGGCAATGGCTACCCTGAATTCAGCGAGGGCCGGTCGGCCCAAGAAAGCATTGTAAGGGGAGTCTATGTCCAAAACAATGAACTGCAACATCCGTACTCTCCGACGTTCTCCAACTCCCAACTCTACTGGGAGTTCCACCATTCCAGTGGGTATTGTGGCACTTCCGTTAAAACCATGGACTCAAGATTGACAAGGCTTCAAGTCCGCGGCTTCCATCTTCATTTGATCATAGGCTCGCTTGAACATAATATTCACTGAGCTTCCACTGTCAACTAAGATCCTGTTTATCCAAGTGGGACCTACTTGTGCTGAGATGACCAGTGGGTCGATAGTGGGAGCTTCGATTTTATCTGCGTCTCTGCTCCTGAACACGATGTCATCCGTCATCGTTTTCTGTTGCTTGGCCGGAGCCCCCTCATCAAAACTACTACAACACTCGAAGTCCGCATGCCTGATAGAACTGGCATACGACTCCATTTCCTTCCAGCTTCGATCTGCTGGGTGAGGACCACCACTTATTGTATTGATGACCAACCTCCCGTCTGCACGAGCGGGTTCCTCCTGTCTTTCCTGATTCGGCGCACGATTCTGATTTGATGGGCCCGCACCACCGGATTGCGGCGCCCGTACATACTGATCCAACTTCCGCTCACGTATCAGTTTTTCAATGAGGTCTTGTAGGTGACGACATTCATTGGTGTTGTGGCCATAACTCTCATGGAATCTACACAATTTTCCTGTTTGGATTTGTCTTTCAGTTGGTGGTTTCGGGGCAGGTTTCTTATACTGCATGGTATTGCAGGTCTTCAAATACACATTTTCCAACGACGTGTTAAATAGAGTGTAATTATCGTACATGGAAGCTCTACGCCATGGTCCACGATCCTAATCACGTTTTTTGTTCTGATTTCTATTATCCCTCTGCTGATTCTGCTTATTTTGGATGTTCAACTGAATTTTTCCAGAACTATCTCCAGACTGTTTAACAGTGACGTTACTCTGGATACCTTCGATGTTGGGCCCTGCGTCATCCTGCTTCCTAGACTGTTTCGCATCCTCCCTTCTCAGGAATTGGGCTGCCTTGGAATAGAAACGGTCCAATGACGCAGGTGGTTTACCAGCTAGCCAATTTCCGAACTCGGAATCAGCATCAATCCCCTTAGTCAGAGCCATCAGGATAGAGTTATCGTTGGGATTGCTTATTTCTGCACACGCAGCATGGAATCGCTCCAAGTAACGTCTAAGTGTTTCTCCGGGAGCTTGCATAACACTAGACAGGGTGTTAACGTCCTTTGGCCTCGCCACATGCATACGGAATTGTTCGACAAACTTGGTGGCCATCTGGTCAAAGTTAGAGATGGATCGCGGTGGCAAACGAGTGAACCACATGGTAGCGATGCCCCCTAGGGAAATTGGGAAACTATGGCACTTTACTGCGTCATCAGCTCTAGCAGCATTCATCAGCCATTCGTATTTCAGGACGTGTTGATTGGGATCAGAACTCCCTTCATAAACTAGCAAAGCTGGCATCCACAAGTGCCGAGGTGGTTCAGCATATAAAACGTCATCGGTGAAAGGGGTATGACTTCGGGAGATTCCCCAGTCGTCATTAGAGAGACCCTGACTTTCCCGGATCATTTGACGGATCAGAGCTGGTATATCCAGCGTTCGGATACTCAGAGCATGTTGTGCCAAGGTGTGGTCGGGTTCCACAGCGCGAGTCTGGATCGGACACGGTCGACGGTCCGTGCCTCGCCTCCTTGGTTCAACATCCTCAGGGACATAAGGCTCAAAAGTCTGCTCTCGTTGGCTACGTTGAGGATCAGCTTGGTTTCTAGCATCACCTCTTCGTCCGGCAGTGGTGGTAGTAGCGATGTTGCCGGTAACATGATAAGGAGCGGCTCCTCCTCGAGTTGAAGGTTCTGTGCGGAGACTAGCGGATGGTCCGACTCTAGGTTGCCCAAGGTTCGAAGCAGGTTGGTGTCCCGTGGCTTGGGTGTAGCTTACACCTAGCCGTGGACGTGTGGATCTGGTTTGGCCATCGGAGGAGGGTGAACTTTCTATGGAAGAGTGAGAACCTTGGTCTCTTCTGGATCTTCTTCGCCTTTGGCGATTTAGCTGGTTAGTCAACTCCGTGTTGGCGCGTAGCTGTTCAGTTAGCTCCTATCGACTTTGGGTCAACTCTTTAAGTAATGTCTGGAATTCTTGTCTAGTGATTGTACCTGTGGGATCTGGAGGTCTTGCAGCATTTTGGTTGGATGGAGGCGATTGCACGGGATTTTGTCGGTCCCATGCTCCTTGATCAGCAGTTGTAGAAGTGGTACGTGTGCTCACCATGGTGAGGAGATGAAAGTCCTTTCCTAGATCTGATGCAAATCTGAATAGAATGGAAGGGCTTCAAAATTCTGGATCTGGATCCAGATCTTCTTCTTAGATTTATGCAATCCAATATAGATAGGAGATCCAAAGAGCAGGAGAAAAATTGGTTTCTTTCAATGAAAGCACCAAAGTGTTTGTACCAAAATTGGGCACAACACTCTTCGGAAGTCTTTGAAGAGATAAAGTGAAAAAATTAAATGGAAAAAGAGGAATTATCTAACAAAAACTCCAAATTTCAGAAATGAGAATAATTAAAGTGCAAGGAGACACAAGAATTTAGAGTGGTTCGGCGTATAGTCTACATCCACTATGAAGTAGTTTGCTTAATTGATCTTTCTTTCGGGTTTAAAAGTGAATTCAATGATTTACAGCAGGAAAATATGATTTGCAGCAGTGAATTTCATTGGTAGCAGCAGCAATTGAGTTTAGATCTGGATCTGGCGGAGTCTGGGCGTTGGAGATCTCAAAGAGGAAGAAGAACCCCTTTTCTGTTGGCTTTGAGGGTCTATTTATAGGTGTAGGAGCCTGATATTTCGCTCAGATCTCAGGAGACCCTCTCTGGCATGTGACCAGGCCCGCACGCCCAAGCCCGTGAAGTTTTGGTCCGATCCGTGATCGAAACGAACAGATTTCGACTCGATCAAGATTTCATCCAATGGAGTCGAAATTTGGCGTGGACATTCTTTAGCATGCACGTAGTCTTCTGTGAAAATTTCATAGCATTTGGACTTGTAGATTGGGAGATATGATCGATACGAAATGAGGTTTACGGTAGGCTGTTTCCTTCGACTCGCTTCTGTTTCAACTCGCTTCCATTCGACTCGGTGACGTGGCGCTTGATTCTCGCTCTGTCCTAGATGTTATTTCGAGCGAGTCGAAATGTTCACTGATTGAGAAAGTCGAAGTGTGCCCAGATTGAGCGAGTCGAAGTATGCACTGGTCGAGCGAGTCGAAATGGAGCGTCCTGAGAGGTTTGAGCAGTGGAGTCGAAGTTGATGGAGTCGATCAGTGGTTCGAATGGAGCGAGTCAAAGAAGGCATCTGAGCGAAGCGAGTCGAAGTTGTCACTCCTGAGTGTTGCGAAGCGAGTCGAAGTTGGCTTCTGCTAGTTGCTAACGGAGCGAGTCGAAGTATGCACTCCCTATGGATTCGAACTGGAGCGAGTCGAAGGAGGTTGTTCTTAACCAATTTTGTATCGTTCACAACTTGAGCATACGAACTCGGATTGACTTGAGATTTGGAATGTTGACTCTCATAGCTTAGGTTGTCATGTCATATCAATTTTGGCTCGATCCGGACTCGGACAAAATTCGTCGATATCCATAGTGAGCCTGTGTACAACTGATCTCTGGGACGGGCCGTCACTGGTTACTAGTCAATTCCTTGGTATCACGGCCTTGCCAAAAGGCGGGATAACAGATCCTCTTCATCCAAGTAGGACCTACTTGAGTTGAGATGACCAGCGGGTCGATAGTGGGGGCTTCGACTTTGTCAGCGTCTCTGTTCCTGAACACGATGTCAGCTGTCATCGTCTTCTACTGCTTGGCCGGAGCCCCTTCATCAAAACTACTACAACACTCAAAGTCCGCATGCCTGATAGAACTGGCATACGACTCCATTTCCTTCCAGCTTTGATCCACTGGGTGAGGACCACCACTTATTGTATTGATAACCAACCTCCCGCCTGTACGAGCGGGTTCCTCCTGTCTTTCCTGATTCGGCGCACGATTCTGATTTGATGGGCCCACACCACCAGACTGCGGTGCCCGCACATACTGATCCAACTTCTGTTCACTTATCAGTTTTTCAATGACATCTTGTAAGTGACGACACTCATTGGTGTTGTGGCCATAACTCTCATGGAATCTACAAAATTTTCCTATTTGGATTTGTCTTTCCGTTGGTGGCTTCGGAGCAAGTTTCTTGTATTGCATGGTATTGCAGGTTTGTAAATACACATTTTCCAGCGACGTATTCAATGGAGTATAATTGTCAAACATGGTAGCTCTACGTCGTGGACCACGGCTCTGATCTCGCTTCTTTCCATGATTTCCATTGTCCCTCTACTGATTCTGTTTTTTTTGGATGTTCAACTGAACTTTTCCAGAACCATCTCCGGACTATTTAACAGCGAGGTTACTCTAGATTCCTTCGATGTTTGGTCCTGCGTCATCCTGCTTCCTAGACTGTTTCGCATCCTCCCTTCTCAAGAATTGGGCTGCCTTGGAGTAGAAACGGTCCAATGACGCAGGTGGTTTTCCAGCTAACCAATTTCCAAACTCATAATCAGGGTCACTCCCTTTAGTCAATGCCATCAGGATAGAGTTATCATTGGATTGCTTATTTCTACACACGCAGCATTGAATTGCTCCAAGTAACGTCTAAGTGTTTATCCGGGAGCTTGCGTTACACTAGACAGAGTGTTAACATCTTTAGGCCTCGCTACGTGCATACAGAATTGTTCAACAAACTTGGTGGCCATCTGATCAAAATTAGAAATGGATCGTGGTGGCAGACGAGTAAACCACATGGTTGCAATGCCTCCTAGGGAAATGGGAAAACTACGGTATTTTACTGCATCATCAGCTCTTGCAGCATTCATCAGCCATTCATACTTCAGGATGTGTTGAATGGGATCAGAACTCCCTTCGTAAACTGGCAAAGTTGGCATCCTAAAGCGCCGAGGTGGTTCAGCATACAATATGTCATCGGTGAAAGGGGTATGACTCCAGGAGATTCCCCAGTCGTCATTGGAGAGACACTGACTTTCGCGAATCATTATGCGGATCATCTTTGGTATATCCGGCATACGGATGCTAGGAGCATGCTGTGCCAAGGTGTGGTCGGGTTCCACAGCGCGAGTCTGGACCGGACGCGGTCGACGGTCCGTGCCTTGCCTCCTTGGTTCAACATCCTCAGGAACATAAGGCTCAGGAGTATGCTCTCGTTGGCTATGATGAGGATCAGCTTGGTTTCTAGCATCAACTCCTTGTTCGGTAGTGGTGGTGGTAGCAATGTTGCCTGTGACATGATAAGGAGCAGCACCTCCTCGGGATGAAGGTCCTGTATGATGACTAGTAGATGGTCCAGTTCTGGGTTGTCCAAGATTCGAAGCAGGTTGGTGCCCTGTGGCCTGGGTGTAGCTTACATCCAACCGTGGGCGCGTGGATCGGTGATGACCGTCAGATGAGGCTGAACTCTCTGTGGAAGAATAAGAACCTTGGTCTCTTCTGGATCTTCTGCGCCTTTGGCGATTTAACTGGTTGGTCAACTCTGTTTTGGCGCGTAGTTGTTCAGTTAGCTATTGTCGACTCTGGGTCAATTCTTGGAGCAGCATCTGAAACTCTTGTCTGGTAACCGGGCCTGTTGGATCTGAAGGTCCGGCGGCATCTTGGTTTGATGGAGGCTATTGCGTGGGATTCTGCCTGTCCCATCCTCCCTGATCAGCAGCTGTAGAAGTAGTCCGTGTACTTACCATAGTGAATTGGTGAAAGTCCTTTCCTAGATCTGATGCAAATCTGAATAGAATGGAAGGGATTCAAAGTTCTAGATCTGGATATTCTTCTTGGATTTATGCAATCCGATATAGATAGGAGATCCAAAGAGTAGGAGAAAAATTGGGTTTTCTCTGTGAAAGCACCAAAGTGTTTGCACCAAAATTGGGCACAACACTCTTCGGAAGTTTTTGAAGAGATAAAGTGAAGAAATTAAATGGAAAAAGAGGATTATCTAACAAAAACTCCAAATTTCAGATATGAAAATAATTAAAATGCAAGGAGACACAAGAATTTAGAGTGGTTTGGCGTATCGCCTATGTCCACTATGAAGTTGATAGCTTTATTGATCTTTCTTTGAAGATTACAAGTGAATTCAGTGAGTTACAACAGATAATTATGATTTGCAGCAGTGAATTTCGTTATCGGCAGCAGCAAGGGAGTTTAGATCTGGATCCGGCAGAGTCTGGGCGTTCGAGCATTCAAAGAAGAAGAATCCCCCTTTCTGTATGCCCTGGGGCTCTATTTATAGGTGTAGGAGGCTGATACTTCGCTCAGATCTCGGGAGGCTCCCTCTGGCACGTGACTAAGCCCGCGCGTCCAAGCCCGCGAAGTTTCGGTCCGATCCGTGATCGATACGAACAAATTTTGTATCGATCAAGATTGTGTCCGATGGAGTCGAAATTTGGCATGGACATTCTTTAGCATGCACGTAGGCTTCTGTGAAAATTTCATATCATTTGGACTTGTAAATTAGGAGATACGATCGATATGAATTAGGATCTTCGGTTGGTTGTTTCGTTCGACTCCCTTGTTTCGACTCGGTCCTGTTCGACTCGATCACTTCAAATCGATGGGCGCACGTAATCTGGAGGTGACGTGGCGAGCCTTCCTTGCATCGATCCAGTTTCCTCGCCGAGTTGGCCGAGTCATCCTTGGACCTCGCCTTGTTCGTATCGAAGTTTGTTGCCCAGTTCGAATCGATCAACAACCTGCTCCTTTGCATCGATCTGTAACACGCCTTGTTCGAATCGATGGAGGTGGTTTGTTCATATCGATGATTCTGCTCTGTTCGCATCGATGAAAGGTGCACAGTTCGCATCGATGGTTATGCTCTGTTATGTGGATACGAAGTAGACATTGGATGATCGAGTCGAAATGTGGCTCTCTGATGGATGCGAAGCGGAGCGATTCGAACAGATGCTCTCTGATGGATGCGAAGCGGGGCGAGTCGAAAAGAGACTCTCTGATGGATGCGAAGTGGAGCGAGTCGAACAGATGCTCTCTGATGGATGCGAAGCGGAGCGAGTCAAACAGAGGCTCTCTGATGGATGCGAAGCGGACCGAGTCGAACATAGGCTCTTTTTATTCAATTTTGCATCGATCGTAACTTGAGTATACGAACTCGGATTGACTTGAAATTTGGAACGTTGGCTCTCATTGCTTCGCTTGTCGTGTCATATCAACTTTAGCTCGATCGGGATTCAGACAAAATTCGTCGATATCCATAGTGAGCCTATGTATAACCGATCTCTAGGACGGACCGTCATTGGTTACTAGTCAATTCCTTGGTGTCACGGCCTTGCCAAAAGGCGGGATAACACATATATGAAACAACGTGATAAACAAAATCAAATCCCAATGTATGACGAGTCTAGTGATAATCCAACTTTTACCCAAATCAACGATTTTCAAATTACAACTTTTGAAATTGAAAACGACAATTTTAATGAAGTTATTGAAAATACGGTAATTGAGTCGGATTTCAATTCTTTCGAGGGTGTGGAACCAAATTTAAAATTTGATCTTTCTTTTCTCGATTTCAAAAATTTGAATACAACTTTGGATTTTGAACTTGAGATATGCAATGAATTTGTTGATAATTCAATAAAGGAAGACGAATTCAATGAACACGATTTCTTTGGACCTTTCGAAAACGGGTTGTTGAATTCTGAAGGGGAAGATTTAAATCACCATTTTGATTTTGAAATCAACAATTTTGAAGAAGTTTTCAATGATAAATTTGAATTTCAATTTGGTGAAAATAAACTTGAACTTCAATCAATCGTTTTATCAACCCCGAAAATCATTGAAAATAAAAAAAAAAACTTGTACGATTTTTAATAAAATGACATTCGTTTTTCCAAATCAAAATTCAATTTTGAAATCTTTTACGGTTTGGTTTTCCGAGCTTAAGCTGTGTCTCGCATACTTGTCGAGACAAATGAATCGGTCTTTGGAAGACCGTTTCAATTACTTTTTGACGATATACTTTCTAAACTCTTGTAAATAATAATCTTTTCGTTTTCAAGTAAATATAGGTCATATTTTTATTTTCTTATTTCCTTCCACTTGAATTGACTGTGGGGACACAGTAAAAATCAAGTGTGGGGGGACTCATCTTCTTTTTGATTTTTCATGATTAATTTTTAATTTTTGTTCCAAAACTAAAAAAAATATAAATTTTCAAAAAAAAATTAATCATTTTGATTTATTTTTAAAGAAACACTATAGGATAAATATATGGCTTTGGTTTATTAAATTGAAATTTTTGAAAATTTATTCGTCTTAACAAAAATAAAAATGAAGTTTGATTACAAATAACAATGGTTTAACCAGTATATAGGAAGATTCATACGTGTTAATTATGAACTATCCTAATTGAAGATCTTTGTTTTAAAAAGTGGTGAATTCAAATAAAAGGATATAACATTTTTTTTGTCTTCTAAGTTAAAGGGTGCTATGATATTTTGTGAAACTCTCTCTCTAGAAAAAAACAAAAAAAAATATTTCTTGTATATATGTATATTTTTAATAAACACCTAGAGTCATGTGTTCACACTCGTGTGTTCACTCGCCATGCTCTGTACCCTTCTCACGTAAGCCCGAAATGCAGTGCACGATCGGTATATCTGGCCTCAGTTTATCTGAGTTAGGTGTATGTATATAAAAATTCTTTTTAATAACGCCTACAGTTGATAAGTTTTCACACTTGTGTGTTCACTCACCACGCTCTGTATTCCCCTCACATCAGTCCACAAGGCAGTGCATGGGTAATATATCTGGCCTAAGTTTACCTGAGTTAGGCATATGTAAATATTGTTAATACAAATAAAATTTTCAAATAAAAATTAGAGAGAGTAAGCAATTGAAATCCAAGCACTATTTTAACTTGTTTGATTTGACTTGTTATTGAAAAAGAAATGAAAACACCACTTTGATAAACTTTGATAATTAACTAAGGATCCATTTCATAGTTACACTGTATTATCGACCGAAACAACGAGTTAAACTATAGCCCATTTGTTACGATAACTTCGTTTTTATTGGAAATTTTGACGAGTAAATAACTTAAATTTCAAGATAATGACCAAAACCTATATTTAACTTATTTGTGTCGATTTAAAAGTAAACCCTTCATTTTATATATTTTCAAAAACTTGCATTCTTGTCTTTGTAAATAAATCTTGTATTTTGTAAATACTTTCATATCGCTTTCGAATTTTGTAGGTAGTATCCGCTGAAAACCCTCACGAGACAAAACTCGTCCTAATGGGGACACCCAGAGGTTTAACGGCTTGTTGCATACGCTCAATTCAATCGTGCTCCCTACGAAAATGGATTTATCTTAGTTTTAGTTTATTCGAGGACGAATAAAAAGAGAAGTGTGGGGGTATTTGATGTGCACGTAAATGTGCATATTTTTACCACCATATTTAATTTATTTAAATTAAATAAATGATCATATCGGGTATTTTAACTTGTTTAAACCAAATTCAAATTATTTTCAAATTGTCACATATTCATCTCCATATAGGGGCACAATTGTCATTTTTGTGCATATATTAATTTGAGAAGATTTAATTCAAAATTTCTATATTATTTTGTAGGAATTTGGCTTCATATACAAGTGGCTTCATGAAGATATATACATGCACAAGAGTGAATACAAAGGAATGGAGATGAAAATAATTCAAAGCCATAATCATGGAGGACCCCACCTAATCCACATGCTAATGGCCATTACACTTTCATGCACACTTAATGGGTGATTATTGAAGCTAATGATAACTTGGCCACAACACTTCCTACAAGGGCATTTTGGGCATTCCACAAAAATATGCATTAGGGTTTCTTACTTGTATAAATACCACTTATGTTTCATGTAATTCTCTTCTTCTTAGTTTAGTTTTAGGCTCAAAATAAAACACAAGCTCTCTTTCTCTTTTCTTGGCTACTTAGCCATATTTATTTTCATGTAATTTTCCTTTCTTTTATGCAATGTTAATTAATATTCTCTCTTATTTACATGCTCTATTTCTTTCTTGTTAGTAGTTAGTTTATTTTTCATGCAAGTAGATTAGTGTTTACATCTTTTTACTTAGCTTTTCTTTTCATTTTGCTCTCTTTTTTCTCTTCTTTCAGTTTTATGTTGCATGCTACTTGTGTTGATATGATAACACTAATGAGAGGCTAATCCCTTCAATTTAGGGGTAATGAAGCCTCTAATCATGTAGCTTCAACATTTTGATAATTATTGCTCTCTTTTGTGCTTAAATGAATGTTGATGTGATGTGTTATTTCATGATGAATTTGATAGTCTATGTTGTTCATAACAAATAGGCTATGCTTAAACAACAAACAAAAATTGCCTCTTCATCTAAATATGATTATGGCAAAGAAGTGAATGTTGAAATTGAAATTTGATGGTCTATATTTCTAATTAGTAGTTAATAGACCATACTTAAAATAGATTTTGCTTTCAACTTGTTTTCATTTTTCATGAGAGTTGAAAAGTAGTTTAAATGGTGTGTTATAGTTTGATGGCTTATGTTGAGCTAATTAATAGCACAAATGGGTCATACTTATGATAAGCACATCAATTAAACTTACTAATGACTAAAAAAGAGAGATAATAATTTCATGTTTTATTGAAGTATATGATAGAGAGAGTGGAATTATCTCTAAATTGTCATTTATTATCATATTTTTCTCACTTTCTTTTTGGCAATTTTCGACATTTTTAGCTTCACACTCTTCAAATTCTTGGTTTAATTTGATTGAATAGAAAGTTAAAATCTACAATTCCCTATGGATCGACCCGTACTTGCCACGTACTACGATAGTACGTCGTGCGCTTGCGGTATAAATTTAATTCAAAATTTATCGGCGGTTTTCTAACTTGATAGGAAATTTGCTGTTAAACACACGCCTTCACCGCTTCTGGCGGGAGAGTTAAGCCCTTCGACATCGATGATAGGGAAGTCATAATTTAATAAATCATCTAGAATCAGAATGTCAGAGAGTCCCTTCAACGAGCTTTCCATTTGTTGGGAAGACAACTCCTTTTCAAGTGGGGTTATGATGAATTCCAGATTTGCCCCAGGCTTACTCTTTCGCAGTTTGTACACCAACTTTTTTCTCCTCTTCGGGGGAGTTTGCATTTGGCTGGTCTGTGACGCTTCGATAACCGGCGCTTTTCCAGGGCCTATATCTTAGCTTCTTAGCCCAACATCTTGAGATTCTTTTATCTCTCCCACTTCGATGTCTTCTCGGGTTCCTTCAGCAGGGGGGCACCACGGGGTCGCTTGTTTTTACCCTTTCTTCGACAACAATTTTTGGGACTGCTTTACTCCTTGGAATTCCAATTTTGCAGCCGTCTTCCAACAGCCCGAATATTGAAAGCAGCTAATTAGTGACAAGAAGTTTGATGTCTCGATCCTCAATGGGAGTAGCACGAATGGCAGCGACAGCCCTAGAATACTCAACGCCTTCGGGTCGAGGGCGAACATCTGAAAGAACTGGGGATGTTAGTATGTTTAAAGAAGAAGTTGCGACGTGAATCATCGAACTAAAGACGAAGACAGAAGTAACACTTATGTCCTTCCAACCATCTCCTTGTGAAACCAGGAGGACATCGCACATAAAACCACTCCTGCTTGAATAGAGAGAGCTTGTTCCATGCACCCGTTAAGACTTGGCATTTGGGCGAGGGTTCAAGAAAGACATATGAAGGGCTCCCTATTCATCTTTTGAAATTATAAATATATTTGATGTCTTCAGGAGTCGGCTGACGGAACAGAACGTTCAAAAAAAGAAGGAAAGTCCCATGGATGAAAGCATAGCTGTTGGGATGCAACTAGGTAGGAGCGATCCCCAAGTACCTCAACATTTCCCGAACGAAGGAGTTGAAGGGTGGCACGCATCCAACCCAGAACATAAACTTGTTGCAAGTAGTATATCCAGCTAGGGACAAGTGAGGTTTGCTTGCCTCGATGGAACTGAAATGTCTTTAAATGGAATTCCATGGATGGAACACAATCAACGAAGAGCGGCTTTGCCGATTCTAGATGCTTCTTAGTCAACAGGGTTATTTAGAATGATAGCACCCTCAACGACATCCGGAGCTGGACTGATGACTTCTGCGGGAAGGACTGGAATGTTGGAAAAGAGATTTAGTTGCAGGTTAGACGCCTCTACTTGTTTTATATGGTGACTCGGAGAAGGTTTATAAGATATGGGGGAGGAACTTGACTTTGCCTCAGAACTAATATGTCTTGCGGCGGACTCAGAAGACATTTTGACGAAGTGTGTAGTGCAGCTTGAGATCTATGTCAGTTATACTCAGTAGATAATCAACATTAGAAATAATCATCCATTCCCCCCGTGTCGTGTATGAACTATAGTGTAGTGCGGCGTGGTGTGAAACAAGTATGAACAGTTCAGAATCATAAAAGCAAGAATGAAATGGAAAGACGTAGAATTACATCCAGAGAGACGATCATCATTGACCGTCTCAATTAACAGGAAATTTGATTGGCAACGAGAGCTTTAGGATCGGTTATCGGCATATTAAGCTATAAAGTTTTTTGTCCAGGTTTTTCAATACAGTTTTTCATTTGGTCCATGCCAAGAAATACGTAGATGTGCTTATTTGAGATTAAGTCCAGCAGTCCAAGTTCGAACAAGGCAATATGCAATTCTGTGTTTAAAAGACTTAAGTTAAAATTAGCATTCATTGTAAATACCGATCCCTCAGTTCCTTATGTCGATCCCTTCCCTTTAGCCTATGCACTGACCCCTATACTTAACTCCTAAGATGATCCCTATAGTTAAACCTCTATACTGATTCCTTAGACCATTAGCTCCTACTGATCCCCTATCCCAGCTTCACTACCGAACGCTTCACTTTAGCTACCATTACCGATCCCTATTCCTATGTAGCTAACACCGATCTCTAAACTTAAGTCACTGATGCCTATCCCTCATTCACAAGCATGGTCTATTGAACCTCCTCACCTGATATGAACTCCTACCAATCCCTTGTAAAGCCCTTCCCTACACCGACCCTTAACATTAACTACTCTCCATCCCATCACCAAATTACCAAGTAACGAACCCTCCTTCTTCCTTCCTCCTTCTTCCTCTTTCTCCAGCACCTTCATTTTCTCCTTGTATCTCGCTTGACTTAGCAGAATCCACCGAATCGTTCGCCTAGAAACACCACGAACACACGCGAACCCCAAATTCGTGACTCAACTGACACGATTATAAAAGGGAAGCATACCTATCTGAATTAAATTATGAGCACGCTGTTGAAACTTGGGATTAAGGGCAAGTTACTGATGGTTTTGATCGAGAGTGATGTTTCATATTTGAGTTTAGAGTTAAGGGTGAAGATTTTTTCTTTCAACTGTTCGGCTATGTGCTTGTGCAAAGAGCAGGAGAAAAGGTGTAAGTGTTGTGAAGTGAAAAGTAAGGAGAGAAAGGAAAGAGGTGCGAATTTATATATGAGTGATGGAAAGGGAGTCAAACCGGTCATTGAGGGTGACTAAGTCAAAGAAAGAAAAAAGAAAAGAGAAAGGGTCAGCATTGAGGCATACCGAACCTTATTCGTGCATCTCTAATGATGGATCGGTGAGTGGGATACCGATCCCTTCGAAAACAAAAAAAAGGAAGAAAAAAAGGAGATGTGTGAATGATGGATATGGATGGGGTAAAAAATGAAGTAAAGAAGTGGTAGAGAACTAGGGAGTGGCAGATGATCGTCATCGTGAAGATTCAGTTGTAAACATAAGTGTACAAGACACTATCAAATTTGGCAAAGACCTACGAACGTCCGAACACGTCCGGAAGCTAACAACGGGAACGTACTTGTGAATGAACAGAGGAATGATTTAAGAATTCACCCTTTTGAAATTAACTAAAATTGCGATCTAGCCTGAAGAGATCAAGTTTGAGATCGAATCAGAAGAAAGCCTATAAATCTCACATGACCAGATCTATACATACTAACAAAATACGACGTCAGACTTGTACCATTGAAGATCGATAAAGGAACAGAAAGCAACCGGAAAGTTAGAAAGACTTCTTCCCAACAACTCAGACCATTTTTCAATTCAAAGCACTTCATGTTACCCACAAGACTACTTTGAGGGGCAAGTGTTACTTGGTGCCTTGACCCGGCTATATTGGGCTGATCATGCAGGCCAGACTTCATAGTTGATGAGAAGGATGATCATGAGGCAGCGGCTGCATGACCAGGATATAAAGTCTGGATGGTTGTACGAAGCCCGGATTGTACGGAGTTGATAGATGGGCAACGTGGGATGTCAGAAAGATAGGAATTAGCTTATATGAGAGTGGGATCAGATAGTGGATGATGGATATGAATGAGATAGTATAGGGTTCGGTGTAACATGAAGAGGCCATAGGGATCGGCTTGGTCACTGGGTTAGGAAGTCAACTTAAGTGGGGATGTAGAGGGATCGGCATAAGACATAGTACCTAGTTCAACATTGCC
The DNA here is from genome assembly GCA_030737815.1 of Allium fistulosum. Taxonomy (NCBI): domain Eukaryota; kingdom Viridiplantae; phylum Streptophyta; class Magnoliopsida; order Asparagales; family Amaryllidaceae; genus Allium; species Allium fistulosum. Next base: position 180,469,026 of record CM060903.1, read on the forward strand.
CAACAACGATAGACAGATCGGTGTGATACGTTGGATAGAGATGGGTTGGCATGGTATGGTTTGCGTGATATGGATCGGCATAGCTTGCTCATTAGGGATGGACCGGCATGGTATGACTTGTGAGAGATGGGTCAGCATGGTATGGTTTGTGTGATTTGGGTCGGCATGGCTTGCTCGTGCAAGATGGATCGGTATACGTTGGAGAACCAGGAGGGATCGGCACTCCCTTAACCAGATTGGGATTCAAGCTAAAGTACTACAAGAACTAGAGCTCCATGTATCCAAACGCCATGATATTTGAAGCACTATCATGTTAGAGCATAAGGGAGCTACCATAGGGATCGCTAGCCAAAACTCAACATATGGAGGGATCGATACCGATCCTTATCCATTGAGAGTTGGGCCTAGTCCCCTATGGTGGGCCCATATGGTCGAGAAGGTCCTGTTGTCGAAGTTCCTGTCAGATTGAAGGTCGCCTTCATCTATAAATACAGGCAGAGGGGGCCATTCTGGGGAGTTTTACGCTGTTGGTTAGATTCCACCATTATTGTAATCAACTTTCTCCATTCCTTTCTCGTATCTTGTTGTTTCTTGCTGTTTGTAATTGTACTCAAGTAAATTGAAAAGCAATAAAGAAAGCATTCAAAGTGGACGTAGGCAATCAACGCTGAACCACTATAAATCTTGTTGTTTCTGCTTTCTGCTGTGTTTTTCTTGTTATTTTGTGATTTTCCTCTGTTTTCATTTAATTAATTAATTTATTTCACTACTTAAATTTGTTCTTGGGTGTTTGTGGCCAATTTGGTTGCAAACACGGCCCGGAATTTCACCGCTTTGATTTGAAAATATTTAGTTAATTTTAAATATTCGAATAATAGATATTATAATGAAAATAAAACTCTTTTAAATAATAAAAATGTTTGCGAAATCATTTTTAAATTTTGTTTACAAAAATAATTAGTTCGAAAGAAAGAATGAAAATGTGATTGGAAGTCGTTTTCTGAATTTTCGATTTTTCATCAACTAAAAGTTATCGAAAATGTCGTAACACTTTTGTGTACACATGCACACACTTATAAATCACCTTGGACATGGAAATGTACATGTAAATATGCATGTACACTTGAGTATATATGATAAGGTAAGATATTTTTATAAAAAATATATATGTATATATATTATATAAAATAAAAATTCCACCTTAGACTAAAGTACAAAACGAGGACAAACATGTTTGTTTTGATTTGATAAGATTTCATTCATATTATTCCATTCATATCATGGGTTTTATTATAATTCGCTTTAATTAACATGTGAAAATATCATTCTGGGACACTGTCTCGTATTTTGACAAAATCAATTCCATTGGATCCATAATAGTGAAGTATTGTATGCCGTTAAATTTCGTGGTGATTGGACATATCGTTTGATCGTACAAGCTCGAAACGCGTAGAAATTAATTAATGGAATTTGAATTAATATATTTTGATTTTGGAAAGCTAACTTCTGTTTATGATGGCATTGGCTCCCGATACTAGTTCCGTTTTGTTTGGAATAGGTGTATTATATATAGAACGTCAGTCGGCATGTTCTGATTTGAGTTCGAGATTTTCGGGTTGTATTTGGCTGGGTATTTTAGAATATAATATTATACCCTATTTTAATAAACCCATATCCTACCCCCACTCTATTCACTGTTCAAGCCATCCTTTCCACATTGTAAACCATACCACGTCCCCCTATAAAATCAACGTGCCTATATCGGAAAAAAGTTCGACGTTTTCAAATTCTTCTCCTCCCCATCAAACGGCCATGGAGCATCGGCGCCTATCCAAGCATTTCTGGGCTAAGTGAACCACTAATGTAATATCTGCGATGAGGTGGCAGATGCATTCAACGGTGGGATCATCGCTTAGTGACACAAGATGGCCACAAATCGACGATGATCGATGTTGTCGTTTTTGTCGATTGCTTGGTGATGGTGGCAAATGAGGGGGCGGAAAGTTGGTGGCGTAGGGGTGCTGATGGTAGTGGCATTTGGCAGTGGTAGTACGGCGGGTTCTGATAGCTAGTAGTGGCGGCTGTAGGCATTTGTAGATGGTCGACATTTTTGGATTTTGTGAAGTGGAGGTGACTGCTTATGAGGGTGGACCAGTGGCAAAAGGCGAGGCGGAGGTGGGGCTATCAGCGACGAGCTTGCGACAGCGGTAGGTGGTACGAAGCGGCGACGACAAACAAAGGAAGATGCGGTTGTTGTGTGTTCATGGTAATTAAGGATTTAAAAGTGTAATTAATAAAATAATTATATCATTTAATTCTGTAAACTTGTAAATCAATATCTTGTTCGTTTTAGGTCCAAATCAAGCTCGGCGAGTTGCGTTGTACTCGTATCAGCGAATTGTGCGTTTTGGAATTGAATTGGTGACATTTGAAGCTTATGGAATTTTAAAGCTGAATTTGAATGTCGTTCGTATTCAGACGAAACCAGAATGCCACGGTAACAACTAGAATTTCGATGAGTTAAACTCACCTTTTTGGTTAACCAGTAATGTTATATAGCTGATAAAAATCATTGATTGGATGTTTGGATGATTTACTGTTTTATCAGTTGGCTTGGATTTATTCCCGCCCCTGGAAACCTTTATATATATATATACCTGCCTAGTAGAAAATGACCCATATTATATGATTATATACTGTTTGTGATGCAGGGAAACAGGTTGGAGGGATCCAACAGGATTCCTCACCGCTGTTGATTTGCTTTACATATATATGTGCTGATATATATAAGTTGTGATGTGGGAGGACAGGTTGGAGGGATCCCATGGGAGTCCTCGCCATTGTTGAAATGTTTTCAATAATATTCCTGTTATATAAATGATTAAATATCAACCCTGATTGTTTGACACTGTTGGTTATAACATTGTTATATGTTCAAAACTTAAACCCTGTAGTGACAGAAAATCAATATCGATATTGGTTAAACGTTTGGTAGCTATTGGCCTCAAATTAGTATTTTGAAATACTATAAATTTCCACTTGGGTTGGAGTTGGCTTTGAGACGAAGAATGATTTAAAATTTTAATTTGGGGTTTCTGAAAATATTTTGTTTTAAAAGGATTTAATTTCTATTTTACTCCAACCTTATTATCTGTCTTTTCTATGTCATTTAGAAATGTTTTAAAAGATTATTTATTTATATTTAATATTGTTTTAAAAGATATTTTATTTATTTTTAATATTGTTTTAAAGTTATTTATCAATATTTTAATATTAAAGTTAATTATTTAAATAATTAATATGATTTGAAATTATTTATTAATAATGTTCTGAAATTATTAATTATTATTTTTAAGATGCTTGAAAGTTAATAATTATTATTTATTTATAATATTTATTATTAATAATTATTAATATAATAGTGTTTTGAAGTAAATGATTATTATTTATTAACAATTGTTTTCTAGATTTATAAATAGAGTTTTATAAATGGTTTCAAAGATTTATAAAATAGTTTTATAAATGGTTTTTATAGATTTATAAAAGAGGTAATAATTGTTCTTAGATATTTAATAAGGGATTTTATAAAGGGGTTTATAGATTTGTAAAAGGAGTTTTATAAATTGTTTTATGGATTTACAATGAGTTTGTAAAGGATTTTTAGAAATGTATAAAAAGAATTTATAAGTGATTGAAATTTATAAAAGAGATTATAAATGATTTTCAGATATTTATAAAATGGTTTATAAATAGTTTTAGAGATGTATAAGGATTTTATAAATGATTTTAGAATTGAATAAAAAGAAAATCTTTCTCGGATTTGTAAATATACTTATACCATTGAGATAAGTGTATAAGTACATTTTCGAAGTTGTGAAGTGTAATGTTTGTAAATATACTCATACCATTGAGATAAGTATATGGATATTTTCCAAGTATTGAAAATATAGGGATTTACGGGTATATCTTTGTAAAGTATTTTTATACAAGTAATTTAGAAAGTAATTTTAATTAATGAAAAGATTAATTAAAGAGGTTAGTGGTTGCTTATGTGCTTAACTAATATTGGTTTTCTCTATGGAATTATATCCTTGATTTAGACGTGTGTTTGTGGATAGTTAAATAACCGACTATCAAATATGGACCCAAAACGTAACTTCGGAAATATCTAAAAGAAAACACGTGAGTTATATGGCACAGTTATCTCCAATGTTGTTGTATATGCGTATAAATCTCGTTTCGTTCTCCTATGACAGATGATAAGGAAATCCATCCACTAACGTTTAGGAAGTGACCTCTGCTCTTATCTTTGTCTGTTTATTTCCTAAAGAACTGTGGTTGAGTTTACCGGAAACTATCCAATATTGTTTCGAAGAGACCTAGATCTGATATGTTATCCGGAAACCACTTTAATCCAACTCAAGCGTTTCAAAGTGAAGACATCTTAAAGATGATGGAATTGAATATGGAGCTCTTTAAAGTGTAAGGGCTGCTTGCTACTAATCCTAAGGGTGATTCCAAAATGGATGTAGTAGAAGTAGTGCCTTTGGTTTGTCCATCTTGGACAACTATATGGATGAATGCTGGTATTGCATTGTTGCATGGAGGGTAGTGTTAGCATTCCAAGTGGGAAGTGCTATATAAAGGTAAAACGTAGCCTCAAGCCTCATCAACTAGAAAATGACAAAAATCGAGCATACAGTAGGGCCATGTGAGTCGCACCCATCAGGGTATGGTCATCCTGAATATAGATCGATTACCATCTACTCATGTATGCTTCGGGGCCCAAAGTGGGGTGGTCATATTCGGTACTACTAGTCAAGTAGTCGGCTAGTCATGTGTGGCAGGGGTACAAGATGTTCTTATCAGACACTGGTGCATTTTATCTAGAGATGTACCATCGGAAGGTAGTTCTTTACCTTGTCATAGTATGGAATCCATTCTCCAATATGAGCTATATGGATTTAGTTGTGCCCAACTATGTTGAAACGTGAGATGCAAGAAATTCACTATATTCATATTTTACTTCGATCCCTAGACATTATTATAATGTCACTGGATTTTCGATACAAAATGTTTTGGTTATCGTAAGATAAAAACTCGTTCGTGCTTATGTGAGGCGTGGTCTTAAGAGATACCTTTAGTTTGAAAGGTTTGATAAACTATACAAATTTATTTGGGTGTGTTTTCTCATGCTGGCATACCAGACTGGTCCAGGCGTTCTTTCCTTTTAATGCTCGGGTCAGACCGAGCATATTTATAGATTGTTTTAGATTAATTGGAGCTCAGGGGACGAGCTGGCGGCCCAAGACGTATCAACGTATTTCTTTGTGTTCCGCTGCGTGGTCTGTTGTTGTATTTATCAGCAATTGTAAGGACATGTTGTTATAACTGTCTAGGCTGAAATAGGTCAGAGTACTCTGATTGATGTGTGTATATTATAGTTTTTTCTTTGTGTAAATATTTTGTTGTATATTATAGATAATTCATTCCGCTGTGAGATTCTGTTTGTTTAGTTTTCTTCTTTCTCTTTCTTTCATTCACCCTTAACGATCGGGTTTTCTGACATTCGATTACTCGATATACAATATAGTGGACGTATTAATGTTGATTTTTGAGGGTCGAAAAATGCTGGTTCGTTACACCCATTCACACTGACACCATCACCACCCCAAACATCATGCATGTTTTGCAGTGATACGAAGAACCGCTCGACGATATCCAATGCCGCTCGTGCCAACACGTCTCTCTCCTCGAGCTCGATGTGATCGACCCATTTTCCACTACCGTAATCACCTCCCTCAATTTCTAACTACATACCTTAAAATTCAATCACAAAATCACATCTTGCTCCCCCCTCCAGAGACCACCAAGCCACCATCATTCTTCTCCAATCGTCTCTACAAGTCCATCGGCATCACTGATTTTGCCTCCAACCACCTCTTCATCATCGTTACCAACACTTCCTCATGATAATAAATGTCACGTTTTGATACAAGTTGTCGTTCCATCCTATTCTTCATCCACGAGCTCGTCTACACTCCAGAAAAATAACGCCATCATTCGTTTGACCTAACTCTATCTCTAGCTCCGACAAGCTTCTTCCTTAGCTCGCGACTGTAATAGTCGAACACCCACGACCCTCGTCACACTCAAATAAAAGCATACTATCTCAAAGCTCTTGCCTCTATGAAGCCGACAAATCAAACGATGTTGATTTTTGTGGTCTAGAATTCTTTAAATAATTGAAATAAGAAGAGGGGAGGTTATGAAAACTAATGAACGAAATAAAATGAGAGAGGGAAGAGGAGTTAACTATTATTTACAGTGAAATATTTTATTATATTTTAATTCTCAAATTTTTCGTTCTGTGTTTTAAGCTCGCACACCACACGGCATGTCTGATCATCACGAAACTCGTCGGCATATAACAATTCATTATTCTAGATCCAATGGCACTGGTTTCGTCAAAATCTCAAACAGTGCCCCGAAATGATAATTTCACATGTTAATTAAAACGAATTATTATTAAAAACCAAATTAATCACTTTTAATTCTAAATTAAAAGTTTACCATAACCATTTATTATTTAAAAATAATTTAAATAAGATTTCGATATAATTTTTATTCGCATTAAATGAGTTACAATTTCCGAGAATTAAGAATTTAGGATGCGATTAAAATCATTGAATGAAACTTTTTATATAACATGATATAAGATGAATAGTATAAAAATGAGTGAATTTAGAAAGGTAATATAAAAAGGAGGAGAATTAGTGAATGAAGTGTTTAATTTAATTATTGAGGGAAAGTTGTGATAAGTATATATTTTAGTAAGTGTAAAAATCTCATTTTATAGTAGTATATTTATTCATATTAGGTAAGAAGTGAGAATACAATTGGTCTCATGTTCAAATTCTTATTTAAGAGAAGTGACATATGATATACCAAGATATAAATATAAATAAAGGGATGAAAAATTATTCCCTAAATTAATGAGAATACAAAATATGAGCTTAGAGTGAATTAGAGAAGAGAATATAAATGATTAGATCTTAGAGTTTTTATATAATAGATTATATGCCTTTTTTAATTCCCCTTATCCCAATAACATCGTTAACAATTCCCAAAAAGAGTAAAAGTTATCAAAAATTGAATTCCTCATATAAGAGAATAGATAGAAAGATTCCTTTTATAAAACAATATCAAGTGTATAAGATCATATAAACTTAACATAAGTTCTTTGTTATAGGAACATATCCTCACAAATGTCAACCCCATACCTATCACACTTCAAGTTATGCATTGTTGTCTCATAATGTGTCTGTCAAGAATTATAATAAAAGGTCATAAATATAAAATTATACTTTAGAGCAATGAAAACCATAAAGAAAGTTCAAATTACATTATGTTGAAATACAAAATAGCAATATGTACTCAAAAACAGAAGGATAAATGAACTAAAACTTAAATGAACAATACAAATATTGGATCGCAATTGAATAGGTGCACAAATGAAAAAAAATCAAAATTTATGAAGAATTAAATCAAAAATGTAATGAATGCTGGAATAAATTACAAACATGTGTACCGAGGTTACTATGGATATTGAAATCCCTTTTATTTTTTTACTTTAATATTTCAACAATAGATATTTATAACCAAAGAAAGATGATTGCATTAACTTTTTGGAAGAATGGTATATTTTGATTTGATTTTTCTAATACTGATTTTATTAAAATGGACCACCCATCGAAGACTAAAAAGTATTATATTTATAAATAATTTTTTTAAGAAGTAAACCCTAATTTTACAAAACTTATTGATATACAACAAATTAAACATTATATACCCAAAGCCATGACACATATCACAAATGAGGGAATATGGAATTATAATTCCAGCTAAAGCCACAAGAAAATATGAACTGCAATAGGTGAAATTTTCCATCAACATCAAAGGCAAAATAACTTAAAAGATCATAGTATATGAGGATTTAAGATTTTATTTTAGATGGAGAAGATGAGAAAATGAAAGCAAAATAGTAAAATGAAAATGGAAGATGTATATATTTGAATAAATGAATTAGGAAGGTTGAAGGTTATATGGTTATAACATTATAAAGAAATTAATTTAGGGTTTGAAATTAATTATTTGAAGGGTAGGAGAAATTCATAAAAATAAAACCATACTTATTTATATATACATACAAAAATTAATAGTTGAGTTACCTCTACTATATGAGGAATAAAAATAGAAATAGTAGCATAACTAATATAACTAATTTGTGACATTTTCTACCTTTAAAAAATTAATAGAAACAAAGAAAACTTAACTTTGAACATTGAAGAAAAATAAAATCAGAATTTACAGAGAAAATCCGATCTTTGGAAGATTGAAGGTAGTAGAATTTAATTTGTAGCCTAGGAAAGAAAGAAGATTAGTTAAATTAGGGAAGGATTTTTACTAGGAGGGAATGAGTTTTTATTTTTGAAATTACAAGGAGAGGAGAATGCATTTCAGAGAAATGGACTGAAAGGATGCCACATGGAAAGTGGAGAAACTCAAAAGACAAACCTGAGAACGAAGGAGAGGGGAGGATTTAGGACTCAGTTTTAATCGTCAAAGATGACTTAAGTTTGAACATTAAAGAAAAATAAAATCAGAATTTACATAGATAATCCGATCTCTAAATGACTGAAGGTAGCAGAATTTAATTTGTAGCCTAGAAAATAAAGAAGATTAGGTAAATTAGGGAAGGCTGTTTATTAGGAGGGAAGGAGTTTCTATTTCTGAGATTAAAAGGAGATGAGAATGCATTTGAGAGAACTGAATTGAAAGGATGTCACATGGCAGTGGAGAGAACTCAAAAGACAAACCTGAGAATAAAGGAGAAAAGAGAATTTAGGACTCGGTTTTAATAGTATAATATCGATATAGATCAGCGTTTTCGACTACCAATAAGCATCTTGGGCTAACAATAAGCATCTTGGGCTATGATTTTGGAAAGGTTAGCTATTTTTATTTTTATCTTTTTAGGAAAAATGAACTGGGCTACAGCCCAGCTAAGCCTAGGGTTGGATCAGTCATTGAAACATCTAGCCCATCAATATGATAGTTTTGCCAACTTGAAATAGCATGTCAACTTAATCATTGGGTACACCACAAGTCACATAACAAACGGCATATGTTAATGTTCTAGTTATTAGCAAGTTGGTAAATGCACATACTCGCATATAGCACAATTTTGTTTAGGCTCGTACTTAATATAATTACTTTTGTATACTGTACATGCTTGAATATATAAACCTTGTAGCATAGTATATTGACTTTAGATCCAATAAAAAAGATACGGATTACTTACATATTTTCAGCTGCACATAGAAGTTCTTCCCTAGTTTTTCTATTTTTATGTGTCATTTTCCAAGACAATTGTTTGCACAAAAAATGGACAAACACCTCAAAGTTGTATGATTTAGTAGATCTTATGTTATTCTTAGTGATTTGAGTGATTTATGCAAATATATGAAAAGCAGGGGCTAAACTGTAAAAAGACACGCAGATTTATAGTGGTTCAGCCAGAATGTGCCTACGTCCACTTTATATGTTATTTCTCTTCTCTTGTTTTGATTACAAGTACAAAGCTTTGATACAAGTAAAAGAAAGTTGTTTGAAAGTTCTCTCCGTGCTTGAGCTCTCAAACTTGTCCCCCATTGTTGTACCCCTGCCCCTCTATTTATAGAGTGAGGCTGGGGGTAGGGGTCTTGGAGGTATATAGCAGCTGGCGGGCCTGGGCTGACGTAATCTGGCCTGGCGGATCTGGTCCGGTTTCCTTTGGCTCGGTGGTGAGATGAGTGGTCTGGTTGCTTCGTTCGGTGGAGACTTCGTTCGGTGGAGGCTTCGTTCGGTGGAGGCTTCACTCGGTGGAGAGGTTTGGACCGGTGGGGAGTTGGTCCGGTATAAGCTGGTCCGGTAGAGGTTGGTCAGGAGTTGGTTCGGTAGAGGTTGGTCAGGAGTTGGTTCGGTAGAGGTTGGTCAGGAGTTGGTTCGGTAGTGAGGGCGCAGCTTGGTCCGGCAGTGGGTCTCTCGTGGAGTTGGTTCGGTAGAGGTTGGTTAGGAGTTGGTTCGGTAGTGAGGGCGCAGCTTGGTCCGGCAGGTATGGGAGGTAAGTGGACCGGTGGAGCCTGGTTCGGTGGTAGGTGTTAGGGAAGGTACCCAACAATTGCCCCCCAAAGTAGGGCATATTCCCGAATATGGCGTGCTTTATTTTATGTAGCCTTGATATTTTCATTCGGTTATTGGGTGCCGAATCAGATGGTCCGGTCGTGCCTTTTCGTCTATAAGTAGGGACCGTACGCCTTTGTTATTCCCTACCAGCCGAATTAAACTCCTGTCTTTGCCGGACCAAGTCCTTACTTTTGCCGAATCAAATGCGTTAGCCGAATCAACTTCCTTACATTCACCGAATCAAACGTGTTAGCCGAATCAACTTCTTTACTTTCACCGAATCAGGTGAGATCCTTTCTATGTTGGCCGAATGAGAGTTTTTTTTTACCGAATGGACTTAGGGACTCTGAGTGCCGAATGGAGTCATATGCCCGTATAACCGGATGAAGTTGGGAATACCGAATGAAACTGATACCGAATGAACTTTTTATACTGTACTACCGAATGAACTTCTACGACTTGAATCATGAGCGAAATTCCAGACTGCACACACTCGCTCCTTTACTTCCTCTATTCTAATGACACACTTCTTTGTGTTTGCAGATAAATGTCTCGAAAAGCAGAAACTCGATCAGATAAAAGGAGGTCTCAGGGCGAAGGAGAATCTTCCGCAGTGCCCCCTGCTCAGCCAGGACCGGAACGTCACGGATCTACCCCGAGATCACTAGTGGACGGGTACGGCCCTCAGGAGCTTCTGAACTCCCCGCCCGATTGCTTTCCCAGCTCCCTTAAGGAAGAGCAGCTTGATGTCATCTCCCGCTCTTTTGGAATCGATAGAGCGCACATGCTGTTGCCAGGGAGAGAAGTTATGCCATATGACCCTCCCGAAGGGTACTTTGCCTACAGCAGATATCACTGCATGTGTGGTGCCATTCCGCCTCTTAATGCTTGGGTAGCCAGCTTCCTTACATATCTAAAGGTGGCCCCATTCCAGCTTCAACCCAACTCCTATGCTATAATGGTGAGCCTCTTTGTCATCTTCCAGAGGAAGTATGGGCGTGCTCCTTCCAACCGGGAGATCCGGTACTTATATAATCTGAGGGGCTATAAGAAGGGGTCCCCATATATCAGCTTGGAGTCAGCTGTAACATTCAAGCCGGTCTTGGATCTGTATTCTAAGTTCAGCATGTTCAAGAAGGTGTGGTTCTTCGTCAGGGACGACTCTGTTTCTATTCGGCGTTTCACCTCTGGATGTAAGTCGACGCTTTATTTATAATTTCCATTCTGGTTGCGATGCTTCTTCTCATACATTTTCATTTTTGCTAGCGACAGGTGGCTTTGCAGTTGTGGAGACTGATCGCCTGGTTCAGACGACGGCTGAGATAGAAGCTATCCCCGGGAGAGATAGATCAGCTGCCTACCTGATCAGAAATGCGGCCCTCCGGGAGTATAACTTGATCCTTCCACAGCAGTCAGTAGTCAAGCTGAGGGAAACGGCGGAGGAGAGGGCGGCTGCTCAGGCTAAGGGAGGTGTCACGGTAGAGAGTGGCAAGAGGAAACCTTTCAGGAAACCTCCAGCTGTCGGAGGTAAGAAACTTAAGAAGTCGGATGGTCCCTCCCCCAGCAATTGCCCACTTACTCCGGGAAAGGAAGATGTGGAGGAGGAGAGCGGTGAGGGTGGAGATGACCGGGAAGGTGGCGACGGTGGTGATGGCATCGGGGCCTTGCTTCCTGGGCAAGCAGGCGAGATTCAGGAGTGGACGGATGATGCATTCCACCAAGCGTTTGAGGGGCTGGACGGGGAACCGGCTTCGATAGAGAAATCCGGGAAAGCTGACAAGGCTGGGACTGGTGCAAGCGAGCCTCCTCAGACTATTCCAGCCAAGGTGGCTCCGACGACTCAAGGTGAACTTTTGACTCCTACGGACTCCATTTATGATAGGGACCTAGGAATATTTTATGACCCGCTCCCGTCCTGGAATGAAATCCAGGACTTATTGCAGTATCTTACCCCTCCCCAGGGTTTGTACAATCACAGATGCGTTTTCCTTCTTCTTTTAACTTTTAATTTACCGCGTTTTCTCGAATTATGGATCAATGTAAGCTTGTGACACTTGTTCTTCATATCAGGAGCAGGTAAAACGGCCAAGGCCTCAGATCTTCGGCACAGGCTTGAACAGTACAAACTCTCCAAAGCTTCCGCCAAGCCGAAGCCTTCGGCCCACCATTCCGGGGATGTAGTCGGCTACCGTCCTCTTCTCGGGGTTATTGAAGAGGGCATTCAAAAGAGAAAGAGAAGCCATCCCTTATCCGAATCTTCACTTGGTCCTCAGCCCCCGGTTCAGCCTCTTCATGATATCACGGAGGAGGATACTGAATTCGTACTCTCTCCGCACCCGTCTGAAAATCCTACCGTCACTCAGATTGATCGTCCTGACTTGGCTCGTAATCCATTTGCGGGTCATCCTGACCTAGATCCAAGTTCCCATGATATCACCTTTGACGAGGTTACCGATGAGCACCTTCTTCCCCGCAATCCCATGGTACGGATGCTTGATGAGGCTAAGTCCTTAGATCTCGATTTACTTACTACTCGGATAGTTACTATGGGAGACGAGGCCAAGGCTAATATTGATCGCGTGGCGGAGGAGACTAGGAAGCTGATGGGGCATCATGCCCGGCTGGTTAAGGCTGAAGAGGAGATTGGGAGTGCCAACATCCGATTACGATTGATGGTTTCAGATCAGGCCATTCAGATTTCTCAGCATGAGGCTGCCTCCGGGCGGTTGAGGAAGACTATGGAAGAGGCTAGTAAGGCGGAATTGCGGAAGATGGAGGCTGCCTGCAAGGAGCAGATTGACATGGCTATTGCCACAGTGGATGAAGTCCAGAAAGCGGATTTGGAGCAGGTAGAGGAGCTGTCGGGGAGGCTTGAGGCCGCAGAGCTCGCTCAAGCTAAGCTAAAGGAGGAGATGGAGGCGATGCGGAAATCCCTTCAGGTTGACTGCTCGAGATACCGACTGGAGAAAGAAACTGCCCTTGGAAGGTTGCCGGCTTCCGAGGCCCGGATGAGGGAGTTTGAGGAGAATGAGGGGATGATGGACGAAATGCTTCAGGACATGTACTTCCGAACTTGGAAGCAGGGCAACCTATCTTGGATGGATGATTATCCTAGGGTCATGGCTAAGATTTATCTTCGGGCTCTGGAGGAGACTAAGGCTGATGTGGATAAAGAGGGTGGCATGGCCTTCAGCATGGATGTGGTCACGGCCCAGTTTACCAAGGAGGAGAAGGTGGCGGTGAAGGAGGGCATGCGGTTGCTTGCTGCTGAGGAGGCAGGTGTGCAAGTAGAGGATGACGACCAGGACGGTCAAGAAGCAGGTGCTGGTAAGTCTTTCTTTTAATCTCTCCATTAAATTGGTTGCAAATTATTAATGAATCCTTTCTCTGACTGGTCAGGTGGGCAACAGGACAAGGATAGATCTCCAATGCAGCCGGCCCCTTGATTAGACCTGGAAAAACTCTTTTTGTGGACTTTGACAGGGTTGTATATGTTAGTCTTAAAATAGTAAAGCAACTCTTAGGTTGTAATATTTTGCTACTTGTAATAAATAGCTCTATTCTTGACGTGTAATTCTTTAACTTAAGCTGGTTTTGTCGTTTTCTGAATGTTTGTTGTTATTTTGACATGTCTGTATGAGAGATATGGCTATGCATATTCTTGTAATCAGATTGTGTTTGATGTCAGGTTCTTGTTTAAAACATAATTTTATGATTTGCAATGTTAACGTGAGGCGTGAATGAATTATAGTCATGTATTTACATATGAAAGGAGGAAATACTGCCCTTTATATTTTGCTTGTAGAGGGCAGCTTTGAATATCCTGCGTGACTGAGTAAAGGATGTGGTTTGGTATCTTGTCGTGAGCATCTGCTTCCATTAGTAAATGTTTCCTGTCCTGTGTCCTGTACTTCAGGGATTGTTACAGAGGATAGGGGAAAAGTTGCTTAAGTAAAATTGAAATATGTGAAAAAGTAAAACTTCCAATCACGGAAGGCCTTCGATGTGCTTAAGTTCGTGGCAAACGGGTTTTGTAGTCACTTTCCCTAGCTGTGGGTCTTGGAGACATTTGTCACCCATCTTACGCCTCCGCGGGGAGTTAATTCTTTTTTACCACAGCCGCACTTAAGACACATCGGAGCCGAGATCGCGCACAGTAACTACCCGGACCATTATGGCCCGTAATCGTGGGTATTATTCGATTTACTGTGGCCGGCTAGCATGGGTGCCGATCGTCAACTGTGAACTGCCCCTGGCTGGCCACACCTTATGTTGGGGCTTATAGTCGGTTCACAGTTGCCGGTGAGCCGAACGCCGTAATGAGCTGCCTCGACTATAGTCGGCCTTCTCGGTGGCTTATAATCGGCTCATTACAGTTGGCTTTAAGGGCCGTCGCGAGCAATGAGTTAACCCGCAGCAGAGGGATGTCGGAGCAAAAGTGTCTCATTGGCCAGGGCATAGATTCGCGTAGTACCTGTTAGGTCTTGTCCAGGTGAAGTTGCGTTGTGGAGTGCATCGAGTGAAAATGCTACTTGAACAGGATTTTGTTCAACAGAAAAGGATAATGTTAACAAGCAACCAAGATATAAAGGAACTAGTTAAAAAAGAGACAAGGTTTTTTAAAGTGGTTCGGCATGAAAAAGCCTACGTCCACTGATTCTCTTTGTTAATTCACTTCATATGGGCAGTACAAGTTAAGAAAAGTATCGACGGAGGTGCTGGATGTTCCATGCCCTCTGGAACACCTCTCCGTCCACTGTTGACAAAATATAAGCTCCATTGTGGAGATCTTTATGAATTACATATGGTCCATCCCAGATTGGGTCTAGTGCTCCGGGGCGAGGGAAGATTCGCTTGAGGACAAGATCCCCTTCTTGTAAGGTACGATGCTTGACTTTGGAGTTGTATTGTGCTGCCACTTTCTGCTTGTGGGCTGCTGCTTTAAGGACTGCATCATTTCTTCTCTCCTCAACTAGATCCAAAGACATGTGGAGGAGTTCTTCATTCTCTTCTGGGTTACAGTGGATCCTACGGTAGCATAGCCTCCGATCCGTATGCCAAAGAGAAAGGAGTGTGCCCCGTTGATGTTCTGAAAGATGTGCGGTAGGCCCACAGTGCCGTGGGGAGTTCATCCACCCAAGCGCCCTTTGACTTTTCGAGCTTCTTTTTTATTAGAGTTTTCAGAATTTTGTTGACGGCTTCGACTTGTCCGTTTGCCTGGGGATATGCTACGGATGAAAAGATTTTGTGAATTCCGTGCTCTTGGCACCAGTTGGCGAATTCCTCGCTGTCAAACTAAAGTCCATTGTCTGATATGATTTTGAGTGGGACCCCGTACCTGCATAGAATATTTTTGATCAAGAAGTTAATAACTTTTGCTGAAGATACTTTATTCAGAGGTTCCGCTTCCACCCATTTGGTGAAATAATCAACTGCCACTATAGCATATTTGGCCCCGCCTTGGCCCATCGGTAGCTCGCCGATTAAGTCAATTCCCCATATTGCGAAGGGCCAAGGGCTGGTCATTTGAGTAATCTCAGTTGTTGGTAGCCGCGGAATCTTAGCAAACTTCTGGCATCTGTCACACTTTTTGACGAAATCTAAGGCGTCCTTGCTTAATGTGGGCCAGAAATATCCATATCGGAGTATCTTTTTTGCTAATGTTTGTCCTCCGGTGTGATCTCCGCATCTTCCCTGATGGATGTTGGATAAGTTCTCCTTGGCTTCCCTCCCAGCGACACACCTTAATAACGGGTTAGAGAATCCGCGCCGATAGAGGATGTCTTCTTGTATTGTGTAGCAGGATGCTTTCCTCAAGATTTTCTTGACTTCGTTACGCCCGTTGGGTAGTGTGCCACTTTGTAGGTAGTCTCGGATGGGAGTCATCCAAGTTGCTTCCTCGGTTGCAGCTATCAGATTCACTTGCTCAAAACTTGGGGCCAGTTGCTTTGAGATGGTTACTGCCTCGAAGATGGTGATGTCTCTCACACTTGCTTGCTACGCCAATTCGTCGGCCTCTTGGTTCTCTTCCCGAGGGATGTGTTTGACTAAGTAGTGGTCCAATCGGCTGAGAAGTAACTTGGTCTTCTTTAAATATGCTATGAGTCGTTCTTCTCGAGCTTGGAATTCTCCTAGTATTTGATTAACAATAAGTTGAGAATCGCTGTGAAGACACAAAGAATTGGCTCCGATTTCTATGGCAATTTCTAGTCCGGCTATCACTGCTTCATACTCTGCATCGTTGTTGGTGGCAGTGAACTCCAACCTTATAGCATAGTGCAGTTTGTTTCCCCTGGGAGTGATTATTACCACACCTGCCCCCGAGCCTTATTCGTTCGATGCACCATCCACAAAGAGATTCCACTTGATATCTTCTGCTATTTCCAATTGCTCCTTATCTTCGTTGGTAGTGAATTCTGCAATGAAATCAGCCATGGCTTGTCCCTTGATGGAGGTGCGAGGGTGATAGGTGATATCATACTGACTTAGTTCAATGCACCATTTAAGTAGTCGCCCAGAAGTGTCGGGACGATGGAGTACCTGCCTTAGTGGTTGATCGGTCAGAACTTTGATGGAATGGGACTGGAAGTAGTGACGCAGTTTCCGTGATGTGATTAGTAAACAGTATGCTAGCTTCTCAAGTTTAGGATATCTGACTTCCGCCCCAGTAAACCTTTTGCTGACGAAGTAAACTGGCTGTTGCGTGCGGTTGTCTTCCCTTACTAAGGCAGCGCTTAGGGCGTGAGATGACACAGCAAGGTATAGGTATAATTCTTCGCCTTCGCTTGGAGTCGAGAGCACCGGTGGTTTCTGGAGGTGTTCGATTAGGTTAAGAAAAGCGGTTAAGCATTCGTCAGTCCATTCGAACTTTCCTTTGTCTTTCTTTAGAGCTTCGAAAAAGGGGACGCACTTGTCCGTTGCCTTGGAGATGAATCGGCTTAGGGCGGCCACTTTTCCATTTAGGCTTTGCATTTCCTTTCGGGTGGAAGGTATCTTGATCTCCCTTAGCGCTCGGACTTGTTCAGGGTTCGCTTCAATCCCCCTGGCATGAACGATGAATCCTAAGAACTTTCCTGATGACACTTCGAAGGAGCATTTTAGAGGATTCAACTTCATTCCATACTGGCGGAGTACTTGAAACATTTTGCCTAGGTGGTTTACGTGATCTTTGGCTTTCCTTGACTTCACCAGCATGTCATCCACATATACTTCCATAGTCTGTCCTATTAGCCCTGCAAACATCTTGTTGACGAGGCGCTGGTAGGTGGCTCCTGCATTTTTAAGTCCGAAAGGCATTACCTTATAGCAAAATAAACCCCGGTCAGTGATGAAACTAGTGTGGTCTTGGTCGGGAGCATGCATAGGAATTTGGTTATATCCTGAGTATGCATCCATAAAAGATAGGAGCTCGTGCCCGGCTGTGCTGTCTACAAGTTGGTCGATTCTGGGAAGTAGGAAGCAATCCTTTGGGCAGGCGTCGTTTAGGTTGGAAAAGTCAATGCAGGTTCGCCACTTCCCATTAGCCTTCTTTACCAGCACCGGGTTGGCGATCCATTCCGGGTAGATAGCTTCTCGTATGAAGTCATTGGCGAGTAGATTCTTTACTTCTTCATCGAGGGCTGTTGATCGCTCTGCCCCCATACTTCTCTTTTTTTGTTTTACAGGCGCCTTGGTAGGATCAATTTTTAATACGTGGCAGGCTATGTCGGGGGAGATTCCGGTCATGTCAGCGTGTGACCATGTGAATACATCTAAGTTGTGGCGGAGAAAATCGATGAGTTGTTCCTTCAATTCGGCTTTTAGTTGGGACCCAATTTTCAATAGTCTACTTGAGTCGTGCTTGTCTACAGATATAAACTCCATAGCCTCTGCAGGCTCGGCGGTGGCCTCCTCCTCTTTGTCCCTAGGGTCTAATTCATTGAAAGGGTCGCTGGTATATCGAAGAGGAGGGGCTTTCTTTAGTTGCTATGCTTCTAGACTTTTTGTGCAGAGGGCAATCTCTACACCCTTCCCTTTATCCTTCCTATGGTTGTTGCGAAGTTCAGTCACATAGCAGTCTCGAGCAACGTCCTGGTCTCCTTCCACTTCCCCTACTCCATTGTCTGTTGGAAATTTCATCTTTAGGCACCATGGGGCTAGGACAATTTGGAAGTCAGACATGGCTGGTCTTCCTAAGAAGGCATTGTAGGCCGAATGGTTTTCTATTAGCACGAACGTCTGCTTCCGTACAATGGAGCGGGGATGGCTTCCAATCTCAAAAAAGAGGTCCAGTTGCCCGAGGGGCATCTTAGTATCCCCAGTGAAACCGTGTAGTGGTTTATCGCAGGGAGATACATCCTTCATTGATAGCTTCATTTTGTCGAATGCGTGTTTGAATAGGATGTTTACTGAGCTTCCAGTGTCTACCAGGATTCGGTAAACTTCTACGGGACCGAGTCGGGCAGAGATGACCATGGGATCCATGTGGAGGTACTGCCTTCCTTCTAGGTCACGTTTACCGAATGTGATGTCATTACTTTCTTTCCGCTTCGGGTGGCGCTCTTCTATAACCGAATTGACACAGTCTTTATTGTCTCTAAGCGACTTTCCATACCTTTCCATCTCTTTCCAGCTTCTGTCCGCGATGTGCGGTCCTCCTGAGATGGTATGGACCACTATTTTCTCTTGACTAGAGCTGCTAGTGTTGCGGTTTCCTCTGCTGGTGTCCGGTGAGGGTAGCCTTGGGTTTTCATTGGCAGGAGCTGGAGTCCTGTCCTGACTTTTTACATAACGTTCCAGTTTCTTCCTTCTGATGTGTTCCTCAATCAGATCCCGGAGATGATGGCATTCATTGGTATCATGCCCGTGAGATTCGTGGAAGCGGTAGAACTTTCCAGATTTCTGCGCGTTATCTGATTCCTTTTTGTATGGTGGGCGTTTGTATCTAACTTCGCCTTGGGTGGCAAGGAAGATATTTTCTACGGTCTCGTTCAAAGGAGTGTAAGTGTCGAATCTCGGCCCAGGCCGATATAGGCGCTTTTCTCCCTTCTTGCCCCCAACATGATGATGCAGGCCAAGTACTAAGTCGTAACCGACTTAAGGAAAATGAAGCTATGAGTCGTGACCGACTTAACATGAGGGAAATGAGTCGTGACCGACTTAACAAAGTTCAAGGCATGAGTCGTGACCGACTTAAGGAAGCAGAAGACATAAGCGTAAGTCGTGACCGACTTAACATAATGGGAGACTTAAGTCATGACCGACTTAACAGAGTGGAAGACCTAACTCATGAAGGTGTACGAGTTATCGAATATTTTAAGTCGTCCGGAAGACCTACCGAGATACGACCTAACGAGATGAGGAAGAGTGCTGGGATACGACTTAAGGAATCTGACAAAAGTCGCCTACGACTTAAGGGAGCGCCACGAGACACCAAAGGTCTAGGTCGGTTACGACCTAAAGGGAAGATTATAAGTCGTCCACGACTTAGGGGGAAGCCAGAGGAAGAGAGTACGTTGAGTCGTTTGAACGACCTAACGAGTCATGTTTAAGTCGTAGTAGCTGTTGCCGTTGTTTTCCTCTGCCGAGTTAATCTTAACCGTTAATTCCTTAAGTCGAAGACAGAATCTGGAGCATGGAAGTTAGGTCGCAAGGATGGTATGATAAGTCGTAAGTCGGCAGGACTTGTATTGTGTTGTAATCTGGTAAGTTGTAACCGACTCATGACGAGTCGTAGGTCGTAGGGGATAAGTCGTCACCGACTTAAGTACTTGTAATATTTTATGGAGTTTTCTGTATTTTGTGTTGTAAGTCGTATACGACTTATGATAAGTCGGAGACGTTGTTAAGTCGGTTGCCGACTTAGGAGTTGTTTACGACTTACAACACAAAATACAGAAAACTCCATAAAATATTACAAGTACTTAAGTCGGTGACGACTTATCCCCTACGACCTACGACTCGTCATGAGTCGGTTACAACTTACCAGATTACAACACAATACAAGTCCTGCCGACTTACGACTTATCATACCATCCTTGCGACCTAACTTCCATGCTCCAAATTCTGTCTTCGACTTAAGGAATTAACGGTTAAGATTAACTCGGCAGAGGAAAACAACGGCAACAGCTACTACGACTTAAACATGACTCGTTAGGTCGTTCAAACGACTCAACGTACTCTCTTCCTCTGGCTTCCCCCTAAGTCGTGGACGACTTATAATCTTCCCTTTAGGTCATAACCGACCTAGACCTTTGGTGTCTCGTGGCGCTCCCTTAAGTCGTAGGCGACTTTTGTCAGATTCCTTAAGTCGTATCCCAGCACTCTTCCTCATCTCGTTAGGTCGTATCTCGGTAGGTCTTCCGGACGACTTAAAATATTCGATAACTCGTACACCTTCATGAGTTAGGTCTTCCACTCTGTTAAGTCGGTCATGACTTAAGTCTCCCATTATGTTAAGTCGGTCACGACTTACGCTTATGTCTTCTGCTTCCTTGAGTCGGTCACGACTCATGCCTTGAACTTTGTTAAGTCGGTCACGACTCATTTCCCTCATGTTAAGTCGGTCACGACTCATAGCTTCATTTTCCTTAAGTCGGTTACGACTTAGTACTTGGCCTGCATCATCCTCCCCAGGTTGAGAAAAATTCGTCCTCGAATTTGCATTTTCTTCCCCCGTAATACTTTCATCCCCGTGATATGGTACGAGATGCTTAACATTGAATACGTCAGACGTATACAGATCATCTGGTAGTTTCAATTTATAAGCATTTTCATTGATTCTCTTTAAAATTTCCACTGGACCAATCTTTCGTGCTTTCAATTTATTGTAAGCGCCTACTGGAAAACGATCTTTTGTTAACACTGCATAAACCAGATCACCTTCATGAAATTCAACACTCCTTCGTTTCAAATCTGCAGATCGTTTATACTTCTCATTTGCTTTCTCTAATCGTTCCTGAACGATTTTATGACATTCCGTCAACCCTTCAACAAAATCAGCGGCTTTCTTAATTGTCCCCTTCGAGTGTGGTATCACCGTTAAATCCAACGGTCCTTTCGGTAAGCTCGAATAGACAATCTGGAATGGACTAAACCCTGTGCTACGATTCACCGCATGATTATGAGCAAATTCTGCCTGGCATAACTTCACATCCCAACTCTTCAGATTGTCTTGAACAAGACACCTCAACAAGTTTCCCAACGATCGATTAACCACCTCCGTTTGTCCATCAGTTTGCGGGTGATAAGCACTACTAAACTTCAGCTTTGTTCCCACCATTTTCCACAAACTCAACCAAAAGTGACTCAGAAATCGAGTATCTCTATCCGACACAATAGATTCTGGCAATCCATGAAGTCGATAGATTTCCTTGAAAAACAATTGAGCAACATGAACAGCATCCGCCGTCTTCTTACAAGCAATGAAATGTGCCATTTTCGAAAATCTGTCAACCACCACATAAATGGAATCATTACCACGCTGCGTTCTCGGCAAACCCAACACAAAGTCCATACTCACATCAACCCATGGTTTAGTGGGTGCCGGTAACGGCATATATAAACCCGCATTAGTCGCAGTTCCTTTCGAAACTTGACAGATATGGCATCTCTCAACAAATCTTTCCACCTCTTTTCTCATTGATGGCCAAAAGTAGGACTGTGAAATCAACTGTAAGGTACGGTCTCTTCCAACATGTCCTTTTTCATGTAACTCCTTGATAATCTTCATTCTCAAACTACCCTCCGGAATGCACAATCGATTTCCTTTGAACAGAAAACCATCTACCATCACGAAGTCATCCGTTTCTCCCTCCTTGACTTTATCAACTAATTTTGCAAAGTAAGGATCATCAGTAAATAATTCTGGCAATATTTCAAACCCCGTCACTTCAACCTTTAGTGTAGTCAACAAATGATTCCTCCTACTCAAAGCATCAGCTACACGATTTGTCACCCCTGACTTGTGTTTAACAACAAAAGTAAACTGTTGCAGATATGCAATCCACGATGCATGTCTTGCTGAAATCTTGTCTTGCCCTTGTAAATGCTTCAACGCTTCATGATCAGTATACAGAACAAACTCCTTCTGAAATAGATAGTGTCTCCAGTGTTTAATAGATTGTACAACAGCATAGAATTCCACATCATATGTACTGTAACGCATCTTCGCTCCTGACAATTTCTCACTGAAATATGCAATTGGACGTCCCTTCTGACTCAACACCCCTCCAATCCCAACCTTGGATGCATCAGTGTGCAGTTCAAACACTAGCTGAAAATCAGGTAGCACTAGAATTGGTGCAGACGTCAGCAATTCCTTGATCTTCCCAAAAGCACTCCCTGCTTCCTCTTTCCATGCAAACTGTTTACCTTTCATGCAATCTGTAATAGGTGCCATCACACTACTAAAGTGTGGAATAAACCTCCGATAGAATGAAGCCAACCCATGAAAACTACGAACTTCCGTTATCGTCTTGGGCTGCGGCCAATTTCTGATCGCCTCAACTTTACTTTGGTCAACCTGTATTCCTTTCTCTGAAACAACGTACCCCAGAAATAAAACACTATGCGTCATGAACACGCATTTCTTCGTTGCAGCATAGAATTGTTCTTGTCGCAATACCATCAGCACTTCTCTAAGATGATTCAAATGTTCCTCTGGACTCCCACTGTAAATAAGAATATCATCGAAATACACCACCACGAATTTCCCAATGAACGGTCGAAAAATCTGATTCATCACCCTCATGAAAGTACTTGGTGCATTGGATAAACCAAATGGCATGACCAACCATTCGTATAGACCATCCCTGGTTTTAAAAGCAGTCTTCCACTCATCTCCTGGTCTGATACGAATTTGATGATATCCGCTCTTCAAATCAATCTTCGAAAATATAGTAGCTCCGCTTATTTGATCTAACAAGTCATCCAACCTCGGCATTGGAAATCTATATCTCACGGTAATCTTATTTAATGCTCGACTGTCAGTGCACATCCTCCACGTTCCATCCTTCTTGGGTACCAATAAAGCTGGTACAGCACAAGGACTCAGACTCTCCTGCACACGCCCCTGCTCAAGCAATTCCTCTACCTGCCTCCGCAACTCTTCATGTTCCTTCGGACTCATTCGATAATGTGGTCGGTGTGGCAACACAGCACCTGGAACAAGATCTATCTGATGTTGTATATCCCTCAACGGTGGCAACTCCGTTGGTAACTCTTCTGGAAATACATCGTCAAATTCTTTCAAAACTGGTTTAACTTCTTCAGGAATTTCAACTTCTTCCCCGCTCTCACGCCCAATCAACAAGAATACTTCCGGCTCTTCTTCAACTTCTTTAACAAACTCCTTTAAAGTCAATAAAGTTTTCAGCTCTTCAATTTCTTCTGACTTACTTTCTTCTTGTGATCTCTTCTTCGGAACTAAGATAATCTTCGTGCCTTTAAACATAAAACTGTAGCTATTGGTCCGACCGTCATGTTGTACTGCTCGATCATACTGCCATGGTCTTCCCAATAATAAGTGGCAAACATCCATCTCTACGACATCACACCAGATTTCGTCTTTGTATTTCTTCCCAATAGAGAATGGAACACAAACTCGTCTATCCACTTTCACTTCTCCTCCTTTTCTCAACCATGCTAACTTGTATGGATTCAGATGTTTCTCTGTCTTCAATTTCAACTTCGTCACAGCCTCGGTCGAAATAATATTATCACAGCTTCCTGCGTCAATTACAAACTTACACACCTTCCCCAGAATAGTACATGTTGACTGAAAGATATTACTCCTCAACCAACTAGCTTCCTCCTGCTTCGGTGTTAAACACGATCTCCTTAGCATTAGGTTACAACCTTCATCTCCTGATGCAATATCCTGCTCATCTTCCTCAACTGGACTAGAACATTCCCCATCAACATCCTCATCTTCAACTTCTACAATCATGGTTCGTTTCTTCGGCTTTGGACATTCACTGCTTTTATGACCCAATTCCTGACAATTGTAACATTTGAAACCATTGTTAACCCTTGTCTTCTCAACCTCCTTCACCACTGGTCTACTGATAGGTTTAGAAACATTAGAACTTCCTCCAACACCCTTCGCTTGATTGTTAGGATTAGTAAACACACCACTTCCTCGTCTCCCTTGTTTTTCCCAAGCCAACGCTTTCTGATGTGCTTCTGCCACAGATCTTGGATCGAACATATTAACCATATCCTGAATCTGCATTCTCAATCCCCCAATGAATCTAGATGTTAACTGCTCTTCCGTTTCCATAATATCGTTCCTTGCAATAAGTTGATAGAATTCATCAGCATAGTCATTAACTGTCTTTGTGCCCTGCCTCAAGTTTTGCAAACGTTGATACATCAAAGATTGATAATTGTAAGGTAAGAACGTTGCTTTCATCAATTTCTTCATCTTCTCCCAAGATTCAACTTTTGACTTCCCCATACGTTCACGTGTAAGTTTGGTCTGCTACCACCATGCCAAAGCTCTACCCCTCAGCCTCGTAGCAACCAACTTCACTCTACGATGTTCTGGAACTTCTTTGAAGTCAAAAATCTCCTCAACATTAGCTACCCAATCTAGAAACTCCTCCGCTTGCATACCACCTTTGAATTCAGGAATTTCTGTCTTCATCCCCGATTCCCACTTGTGATCATACTCAGAATAGTTTCTTCCTTGACCTCTTCCTTGAACACTACCACCATCATACTCCTCTTCAAAATCAGATGCATAACGATGTCGATTCTGACCACCAACATCTCTACTACCATTACGTCTTCCACCTTCATCCCTTCTATCGACATTCCTCCGTTCACAATCATTCACGTTCCTCCCACGTCCTTGATCATTTTCAACACTTCTGTCTCGATTGGAATGTGGCGAGACTCTACTACCCCCATGGTTAGATTCTGGTGAAACCCTTCTCCGATTTTGATTCATCTCTGTCATAAGCCTCTCTAACCGGCCAATTCCTTCGTTAAGCTTTTCACTAAAATTCTCATTGATTCTTTGCTCCATCTCATCAGCCTCTTCTCTTCGATATAAAGCTTCTACGTTTTGGTGGCGATTAGCTCTTCTTGGCGGCATACTCGAAAACTTCACAAATTCTTCAACACTTCAAATTCAAACACTTTCCGGATTTTGATCCAAAATGAAACGGATCGAAAACTTCCACTTTGTAGCAAATCGCGATGAACACGATGGACAAAGTTTCGGCCTCCAATGCAAATCCGATCAAACAATCTTCGAATAATGATGACTCTTCTTCCTCTTACTCTCGGCCTCACTTGCTTACCACGGCCCAACTTCAAAATGATTAGGCTCCAAGTCTCGATCTAGCTATGATTGGCTAGAACAAGCTCTGATACCAAAACTGACGCAGCGGATAATTCAAAACGATCTTCAATCGACGTAAATAGCAATCTGTGGATTGATGGATACTGAAATGCCCGAACTCGTTGATCCGAAGATACCGAACTCTAGCTATCTCGAACTCGTTGATCGCGCACGATACCGGGTTCAAAGATCTTCAATTCTTCAAGCGTTGATCAAGCGCACTTGATTCCGCGAATCGGCTTCTACAATCGTTGAATCGAGCGCACTCGATTATTCGAAAGAGGAGATAGGAGATTACACTCAACTACCAATTTGAATGAAAGCACAAAGCAATCAAAAGAGAATTTTATTCAATATTCAACAACCTTTACAAATGAAACAACTCGCCTATTTATAGGCTACAGCACGCAAAGCAGAGAAAAAAAAAACAACTCCTAAGTCGGCAACCGACTTAACAACGTCTCCGACTTATCATAAGTCGTATACGACTTACAACACAAAATACAGAAAACTCCATAAAATATTACAAGTACTTAAGTCGGTGACGACTTATCCCCTACGACCTACGACTCGTCATGAGTCGGTTACAACTTACCAGATTACAACACAATACAAGTCCTGCCGACTTACGACTTATCATACCATCCTTGCGACCTAACTTCCATGCTCCAGATTCTGTCTTCGACTTAAGGAATTAACGGTTAAGATTAACTCGGCAGAGGAAAACAACGGCAACAGCTACTACGACTTAAACATGACTCGTTAGGTCGTTCAAACGACTCAACGTACTCTCTTCCTCTGGCTTCCCCCTAAGTCGTGGACGACTTATAATCTTCCCTTTAGGTCGTAACCGACCTAGACCTTTGGTGTCTCGTGGCGCTCCCTTAAGTCGTAGGCGACTTTTGTCAGATTCCTTAAGTCGTATCCCAGCACTCTTCCTCATCTCGTTAGGTCGTATCTCGGTAGGTCTTCCGGACGACTTAAAATATTCGATAACTCGTACACCTTCATGAGTTAGGTCTTCCACTGTGTTAAGTCGGTCATGACTTAAGTCTCCCATTATGTTAAGTCGGTCACGACTTACGCTTATGTCTTCTGCTTCCTTGAGTCGGTCACGACTCATGCCTTGAACTTTGTTAAGTCGGTCACGACTCATTTCCCTCATGTTAAGTCGGTCACGACTCATAGCTTCATTTTCCTTAAGTCGGTTACGACTTAGTACTTGGCCTGCATCACATTGTCTCTGGAATCATTTCTTCGAACGTCCCTTGCCACAGCGGGGGCGTTGCTGTGAGTTGCCTTATTTTGCTGTCTTGACTGCCCCTCAACGGCAGCATCCTCAAGCCTCATGTATTTCCCGGCTTCATGGAAGAAATCGGGTAAAGTAGCTGGTTTTTCTTTCGTCAATCTTCTAGCAAATTTAGTGTCCGGATGCACACCACTACAGAGGGCTATTAGGATAAGCTTCTCATCGGCATCTTGGACTGCGGCTGCTGCGGCATTGAATCGGGTTAGGTATTGCTGCAGTTTTTCTCCAGGTTTCTGTTTTGACGCTGGATAAGGAATAAGCATCCTTAGGTTGTTCCACATGGATGCGAAACTGACTGATAAACTTTTCTTTCAACATTTCCCACGAGCTGATGGATCCCTCGGGTAGATGACTGAACCAGGAGGTAGCGAGATCTGCTAAGAAGAGCGGAAAGCATTTGCATAGTACTCCCTTTTTTGCTCCACTCATGAGCATATGTTGCGTGTACCTCTGTAAGTGTACAACGGGGTCGGAGGTTCCTTTGTAAGGTTCCATTGTCGGCATCTTCCATTCTCGGGGAGTGATAGCAATTTCGATATTGCGGGCGAAAGGGCTGGTTACCCTAGCACCTATCCCTCAATCTCTTTGCTCCCGTTGGACACACTCTCTGAATAACCGTGCCATCCTTTCATCAGAATTTGGAGCAGATAGAAATGAGTTTGGTTCTGTTCTGTGGGATTGATTCCGTCCAGATGACCTGTAGGGATGGTATCGTCTATCGTTCCTCATATTTTCCAGCGGCTGCCTTTGATCTTCTGGGGGCATGCTAGGGTCAGCTACAGTTGGCCCTTGCCTTGATCTTCCCCTGTTGGGTTCTGATCTAAGCACTTCCTCGGGTCCAACTTCGGGCCGGACTCTAGCTCGGCCCCGTTCACCGGCGTTTCCATGGTTAGGTAGTATGACAGGCTCAGCTACAATTGACCTCCGTCCGGTACCTCCCCCGTTGGGTTCGGTACCAAACGTTTCCTCAGGCCTAACTTCGGGCTGTGCTCGGTCTCGGCTCCTACCATGGCTACTTCTGCCGTTAGCTCCTTCGAAGAAGGAAGATCTTTGTTGTCTCTGAGATCCTCCAGACTGGGACTCGCCCCATGATTCAGTGTTGCGGTTGGATTCTTCAGCATCCCTTAAGCATGACATGAGATGGTCCACCAAGGCTTCCTGCTGGGACGTGAAGCGGTTAGTTACTTCAACCACAACTCTGTCCAAATCTGCCCTAGTAATTGCTGCAGGCTGTTCTGTGGCAGGAGTGGTCGGGTTAGCCTGTCCTTCATTTGTTACTACTGCCGGAGGAGGACGATTTACTTGATTCGTGACAGCTGGATCTGGAAGACTGCTGGATGCGATGTTTTTTCCTTTGTTAACATCTTTCCTCTGTTTGGGAGGCATGTTTTCCAAGTGGCGGACGATGCTGTTAGGAAAACTATTAAGTGGATGAAGTTGAAGCTTCGAGCTTCTCGTTCTCAGTGAAAGCACCAAAAATGTTTGCACAAAAAATGGACAGACACCTCAAAGTTGTATGATTTAGTAGATCTTATGTTATTCTTAGTGATTTGAGTGATTTATGCAAATATATGAAAAGCAGGGGCTAAACTGTAAAAAGACACGCAGATTTATAATGGTTCAGCCAGAATGTGCCTACGTCCACTTTATATGTTATTTCTCTTCTCTTGTTTTGATTACAAGTACAAAGCTTTGATACAAGTAAAAGAAAGTTGTTTGAAAGTTCTCTCCATGCTTGAGCTCTCAAACTTGTCCCCCATTGTTGTACCCCTGCCCCTCTATTTATAGAGTGAGGCTGGGGGTAGGGGTCTTGGAGGCATAGAGCAGCTGGCGGGCCTGGGCTGACGTAATCTGGCCTGGCGGATCTGGTCCGGTTTCCTTTGGCTCGGTGGTGAGATGAGTGGTCTGGTTGCTTCGTTCGGTGGAGACTTCGTTCGGTGGAGGCTTCGTTCGGTGGAGGCTTCACTCGATGGAGAGGTTTGGACCGGTGGGGAGTTGGTCCGGTATAAGCTGGTCCGGTAGAGGTTGGTCAGGAGTTGGTTAGGTAGAGGTTGGTCAGGAGTTGGTTCGGTAGAGGTTGGTCAGGAGTTGGTTCGGTAGTGAGGGCGCAGCTTGGTCCGGTAGTGGGTCTCTCGTGGAGTTGGTTCGGTAGAGGTTGGTTAGGAGTTGGTTTGGTAGTGAGGGCGCAGCTTGGTCCGGCAGGTATGGGAGGTAAGTGGACCGGTGGAGCCTGGTTCGGTGGTAGGTGTTAGGGAAGGTACCCAACAACAATTGCTTGCATAGGCTTATTTTCTAGATTTTCCATTCCTATATAGAAAATGAATAAAGTCATAAAGATATTATATAATAAAGTTTAACTATGAAATGCTTGCTACATACCAATTCTTCAAATAATTTACAATAGGATTTTCTTCTGAATGTATGATTTTGTAGTACCCTTATCCTTATTCTCAGCATTCCCCCACCAAGCTTTATAAATATCATTAGGACGATTAACGATTGCAAGACGTCTAGGTATAAACTTATCAACTTTCTTCAGATATTTCTTACAGAGTGTCGATTTTATAGTTCTGAAATATTATGGAAACTTCTTTTCCAATATGGGTCAAGCTTTATTAGGACCTATATTCAAGTCAAAATCCTTCTGTAAATAAAAAGAAAAACAGCAATATAAAGTACACTAAATAATAGTACATGAATGATATTGGAAGTATATCTGTATATATAAAGTTGAAACACTTCTATAACTCACACAGCCTATTTTAATCAAGAGATATTATTATACTATGATACCATGTGATAATGCGTTAATATTTAGAATTAGAGCAACATCCAACAATTCTATGATCCACAACACTTAAACTAAATCAAAGTTTCATAATTGGGTATAAACAAGCTAAAACTTCAACTAGAATTATAAGTTTACTATAACAGATGTATATATGCCACTTAATCATTTATATCCTTATTGCATATTTGATAATATTCAGAAAAGTACCAATTTCATTCTAGCATTGCTTTAATTGGTGAAAGTGGTGATAAAGTTTATTCACTACAAGTCACCTTTCCAGAAAGTATTCAAAACTTTTATGTTTTATCTAAAAAGTATTTGTTGGAAAATTTGGTTTTAAAAATGAATTATTAAAAATATTGAAAAGAGTATAGAATACACCTCTTATTGAATAGTCCCACATTGTGGGGAACTATGAAGTGTTCCTATTTAAATATAGGATTCACAAGAGTAAGAATGGGCCCTTTGGACCTCTTGCGTTGAGGAGGCAGACCATACTGATAATCACATACATGCGCACACCGACCGACCACCTCTAGAAAAAGAAGAGAGGATTAGGCTCTTACCTAGACCCCGTTTTCTACTTAGATTCCCTATATAAACCAAACTATTTGACATAATTTTTATAAGTTTTCAAAACCGAGTTCTCTTCTTCTTCTACCTTAAAACACAACTTTAGATCCGAGCAATATTTTTGGATGCTATAGCATTAGCGGTCTTTGTGTAAGAGACGGTTGAAACTTATATATAGGGCTGTTTTATCCTGGAGGTGGCACTGCATCAGAGACTGCCTTGCACAATTCCAGCACTGCTATGAAACGTCTTAAAGAGAGCGACCTAGTCTGCAACTCAGCCACAATGACACTAGAGATTCAGATTGAGGTATAATAATTTTAAGACGTTATGGCTTCGATCATTGACGACTCTGCTACCCCGATGTCTATATTTCAGGTTCTGATTGTGTCTACTGCAACATTCATATTCAAGGGCCTGCATTTCAAACGATGGCGCCAAATGATGGAGTTCTTTTTTACGACGTGAAAGGTGGTCGATGTACTAACAACAGACAAACCACAACTACCAGAAAAACTCAACGAAGTTGAGACTGAGCAAATGCGAGCCTGGATAGAAAAATCAAAAGAGCCGTAGGCCTGAATAGAGCAAGATTATCTGTGCAAGAATTTCATCCTCATCGGATTTAGCAACGATCTATACGATGTGACGACCCACCTTTTCGACTCTTGAAAATCGACACTAATATCCTTGGTATTCACGTGCCACAAATTCAAGTGTCGGAAATAAAGATTGATCAAGGGTAAAAAGAAAATAACACAGAACAGAGAAGAAAATAGAATCTCACACTAATGGAATAATCATATATTACTAACCACAAAATCTTTTACAATGGAAAATTTTGAAAACAATATCAAAGTCTAACCTAGATTCAGCCTGGATAGTTATAAATCCTTTGTCCTTACAAATGTTGAAAAACAACAAAACAAATGCAGCGGAAAAAATAGAATACGTCGATATGTTGATGCAGATCTCCAGCTCTCCTCTGGAAACTCCAAGAATCTTTGCTAAATCTGTATCTACTCGGATCTGACCCGAGTATTAAAAATACCTGAATGCTTAATAAACCAACATGAAAAACCTCGAAATATAAATGTATATGACAGTGTCATAGATCAAATTAATGCCAATCAAAACGGTTGAAAAGAAGGGTATCTCGTAAGACCACGCCGCACATAACCACGGACGGGTTTTTACCTTACGATAACCAGAATACTTCATAATAATAAAAATTTGATGTTATCATTAATGACATTGGTTTGAAAAAAATTTCAAATAAATATATAAAGAAGGTACCAATACCCGGACAATGTCAAACGGTGCATATGATACTAAAGGGGTAGATGAAATATTTGCAAAGCATTACAACTATTTTGGGAATACAGCCAAAACCGTAAAGCTCGTATTGGAATTGGAATTCCAACATAATAAGGAACCAGTGGCCATTTCCTCCAATGTGAAATCTACGCATAACATCTAAGTCTCGGTGACTTTTCACTTTTCTCTAGCAAGCCTCCATACCACATTATTTTACTACTATGGAACAACGTATTTCGATAGCATTGCTCTTTCTTAGTCGAGCCTCCAACACCTATCCATTTAAACCATTGAGGGTCCAAATAGTACTGGACTCCTCCATCATCAATATAACCGATCGCTTGAAATATATGTCCTGCAGACCACATAGTATCCCGTATGATTCCTGGGATGTGAGGATCATAAATCTATGCTCTTCTTTCCACAAAGCCAGTTTTGCTTTTCACAAAGCCACGCTTTGCTTTTCACAAAGCAAATTCCACTTAGAATGCCACATTGCCATTTTTAACAACACACTATTGATTTCCACAAAAGTACAACCTCTGAGCTTGTACGTCTTAGAGAAGGGTGTTAAGTATAGGAGGGGTTACCTCCTACACCACCAAACAGATGTATGTTTGTAGAGATCAATGTACATGGTTTTAGAAATGAAATGTCAAACGCTCATCCATACAAGTTGTCCAATTGAAGGACAAACCGAAGGCGTTCCTCCACTACTTCCTATTTGGGAACCACCCCTAGGATTAGTAGCGAGTAATCCTTGCAAATCGAAGAATTTCAAAGCGAAGGCACTACTGCTACCATATATATATATACATACATATACATATATATATATGATATGGGGATCAACCTAGGGTTTAGTGGCAAGCAGCCCAACATCATGAAGATCTCCATCTTCAATAATTGTCAAACATATTGTTTGTACCAAAATTGGGCAGGACAAGAATTTATAGTGGTTCGGCGTTGTAGCCTACGTCCACTTTGAAGAGTTTGCTATTTATTGATGATTCTCAACTGAGTTACAATAGTACAAATCACTAGCACTCAAGTTACAATGGAGTTTCAACAGAGTAACAACGTAGAAGTTCAAAAGTCCTTTTTTAGTTGGCGTAGGGGTGCTATTTATAGGAGTTGATCTGGAAATATCTGTCCCAAAACTTGGAATACCTCTTCTCACACGTAGGTGGGCCCACCAGATATATCTGGGGTTGTTTGGGATCGACCCATGTTGTCTTTGTATCGATCCAGATTGGTTCCAATTGAGCTGCGATCGATCATGGAAGCTCTTGAGTTGATATGCAAGCCCCTATGAAAATTTCATAGCATTTGGACTTGTAGTTTGAGAGATATGATCGATCCAAGGTTGGGTTTTTCAATTTGGCTGAAGGCATCATATCGATACGTGCGTATCAATCCTCTTCGTATCGATCAGTTTGCGTGTCGATGACGTGGCGTTGGAGATCCACATTTCATGCTCATAGACCGCTTCCTTTGAGTTGACCTATTCCTTCGTATCCATCCGAGGCCACGCTCTTTGTATCGATGCTTGTATGTGGTTTCGTACCGATGCTTGGCCCCTTGCTTCGTATCGATCGATTGGCTGATCTATACGAAATATACAGAAGTGTGATTGATACGAAATGGGTAGCTGTGGATCAAATGAACTATGATCGATCCAAGAGGCGCTATTGCTTGATGGATACGAAGTGGATGGATGTTGAGTGATGGACTTGTGATTATTTCATATCGGTCTGGATGGATATGAAATGATGGACGTGGGCTGATGGATACGAAATGGATGTGTTCTACATAGATCTTGATCGATCCATAACTTGAGCATACAAACTCCGATTGATCTGAAATTTGGAATGCCACCTTTTATAGCTTTGCTTGTCATTTCATGCTAATTGTAGCTCAATTCAGACTCGGACCAAGTTTGCCTATATCCATCGTGGACCTATAGATAACCGATCTCCGGGGCGGATTGCCTTCAGTCTCTAGTCAAGTCCTTGGTGTCATGGCCTTGCTAAAAGGCGGGATAGCATTTGCCCCCCAAAGTACGTCCTGTGTGAACATGACGTGCTTTGAAAAGCTACAATCTTTATTCTGAGAAAGTTCTATCCGATTCGTCGAACAATTGTTGTCTTTTCATCAAAAGTTGTAACCTTCGATTAATTTCTAGTAATATAAATGTTGAATTGTAGACTGCCAATGATCATGTAGTTTCTTGTTGTAACTGAAGGTTGAGTGTTAGGAATTTGTTATTCATTATTATGGTTGTCACTAGGTAAGCATTCAATTCCAATTACTTTGAAAACCAAATGTTAATTTGGCATACATGCACGTATGTTAACCTGACTCCCATTCATGTTTGCACATTCACGGGTCGTTGTCAAGTTCCCTTTTTTTTGGATTGAGTTTCGTATTGATCTTCTCCTGGATCGATGTGAAATTTGAGTTGTAACAATGATTGATGATCGTTTTAATTTATTCCTTCGTATTGATCCTCTCCTGGATCGATCTGGGATGTATGAAGGTATGCTTTGTATCGATGGAAATCGATACAAGATAGACCGAGCACGGTGTGCTGCGTATCGATCGATACAACATATTGGTTCTTGAATTGATGGATACAAAAGTGATGTTTCGTATCGATGGAATTGAACGGTCTAGACATAATTAGGCAGTGATCTTCATATCGATGGATATGAACTAGTGGTCTACGGATCGATTTGCATCGATGGATATGAAGTGCTGACCTCACATTGATGGATATGTAATGTTAAGCTCTGAACTGCCTTGTGCTGATGAATACGAAGTCAATCTTCGTATTGATGGAAGTTGACCGCTTCTCTCGGTTTAGTGACTGGGATACGAAACGTTTTCCTTTGGATACGAAGCCATATAAATAGTTTTTGGATTTAGAAATTTTTTTACTTGCTTCTGTTATTACTTTCACTTCGTGTCGATCCAAAGAAAGAAAAATTGCAGAAAACTTCGTCTTCAAACTGCCAATCTGTTAACCCTTAATTCAATTCCTTTAATCTAGGTAAACAATCAATGTAACTGCGCTTTTAATGGCAAGAATCGACTTCGCACCGTCTCGTCCAAGGTAATGGCCAACTCCGGCGTTGCTGGTGCCAGAGTATGGCTGGAGTGAGGTCGAGGAGGTGCTTTAATGGCGTTTTGGAGGAGAAGGAGGAAGTAGAGTATTGGAAGGAGTCTAAGGAGTCACTGACTTCAAGTCTTCTCAAACTCGTATTCGTATCGACGACAAGGTGGATCGATCAAAATATGTTGGAGATGGATGAGGGCAGTCCTACTGATCGATACGAGGCGCAGCAGTTTATTGATCGATCCGGAATGGAGCACTTCATATCGATGTAGGTCGATGGATACGAAACCTATTCATTTTGGATCGATACGAAGCGACTGATACCTGGGGTGATCGATATGAAATATGTGATCGATACATGATGTATTGATATGAAAAGATTGTCGATAAGTGCCTTGGACCGATACGAACTCAGGCTTCAGGGGAACGATCCAATTCAAATCATGATGGATACGAAACCAATTGCCCTTTGCATACTCGAACATTAAACTCCGACGAGCTTTAGCCTTGCATACCTGGACTTGACTGAAAAATTTCATATATGACCACCCTTCAAAGCTCGTCGATGGAACTGTAACTTGACAAACATAATCAATTTTAGCATGGATCGTTCTTCGAAGTCAGGATGGCACCGTTGAGACGGTCGATGATGACGGTCACTCCGGTCGAATCTCGAAGTCTTGTCTCTTTACCATCTTTCAAACTTATAGAAATTTAAAGTATTATGTAGCACTTCACTACATAGCACGATCACTCACTTTACACCGGGGGGGAACACGGGTTTCTTTCCATCTAATAATGGTTTTTACTAAGTTCAATAGCTATGGATCTCGGAAGCTTCGAGCAGCAGGAAGTTCAGAGTCCTCCACATCCTAGAATAGAAAGGCCAGACATCGCGGCTGACGTAGTAAGTCCTGCTCCGGATGAACTGCTGGGTGCAGTGTTGGTTTTGAATCCAAAGGACTTGGTCCCTTCCAAGATTTCTAAAGATATGCTAGGCAGAATTTGTCTCAGGCATGGACTATCTTTGGAAGACGTTCTATTACTAAGGCCAGAAGACAGAGCGCACAATCCCCCGAAAGGGTTTACTACATGTAACAGATTCATGTGCGTGGCTGGAACGTTGCCCCCGTTTAACCAATTCATTCGGGATGTGTTATTTTTCTTGAGAATCGCGCCTTCCCAACTGCATCTGAACGGATATGCGCTTCTCGATAGCTTATATATCATATTTGTGGAGCATTTCTTTAACCCCCGACCGTCGAGGAGATCGGATACTTCTTTAATGTCAAGAGTCGGGAGGATAATCCCTTATTCACTTTTCTAGAAGCGGTCAGGAACTACCAAGTCATGGTAGGTGCTTGGAGTAAGTTAAGCTACTTCAAGACTGAGTGGTTCTTCGTGAGATGCCCAACGGGGTTTGCTAGGCGATGGTTGGTCAAACGTAAGTGCTTTAACTTCTTTGTCAATTAACTGGATAATATAAATCAATGTCGAATCCATCACTGCATTTCTGTTACAGCTTCCATTCCACGGCCCGAAGGAGCATAGTTCAAGGAGATTGTGAGAATGCTCCAGGCGGTGCCCACTGAACTTAAAGAAATAGATGAAGTCCTTAGTGATGATAACTTGATTGCCGTTGGGCTCATAGAGAGATGTTAGAGCATTGGGCTGATAGGAGTTCCTAGAACGGTCCCAGTAAGGCACAGTGGAAGACGGGTTCCTATCGTGCCCTCAGTCGAGGGGGCTCAAAGTGCACCTGGAGTTACCATCATCGAACGGGGCGATGATGATAGTATAGCAACTAGACATGAGCCCCCAGTCACGCCTCCGTAGGGCCTTCGATCATCAGAATAAAAAAGAAAGGGCAAGAATCTCGTTCACAAAGCCAAGAGGCATAAGACCGTTGTAATAACTCAGCCCGCTGTGACTTCTACAGGTCCGGAGACCTCTCCGCAAATAGAAGGTTCATTGAAAGCACCATACAACTTCTAATCACATGCTCTTTAATTTCTGGAGATAACTAATTATGCTTCTCTTTTCATTTTACAGACACGATGGTGAAGCAAGGGTCCACGCTCAGCAACCTCTGCTCTTTGCATCATTCATCTGGATCACACTTCAAGTCACATCGCTGCGAGAGCAAGAGAGACTATGGTCGTGACTATTACTCTAGCCAAGAGCGCGAGCATCATGATAAGGAGAAAGAAAGGTCATATCAAAGCAGGCGCCGCTCTCGGTCGTGATCTCCACCATCAAAAGGACCTTTAAAAACATCTGGCTCTGATAGGCCATCTTCCGAATCTGCACACCAAGTAGCGCCGTGTCATGCTCCAAAATTCGACGATCAGTGTCGTAGAACTGAAACAGAAGCCCCTGTCATCACAGAACAAACTGCTGTAGAGCCCACAGGGGAGGGAGCCATCCGAATTGCCAAGTTGAAGAAAGACTTCCTGAATATTTATTTCGATGGCTTCCACTTCCCTCTAAACTTGAAAAGAATCCCAAAAGACATAGAAAAACTGGTACAAGATTACGTGCATGATGTGTACAACCAGTACCAAAAGTGGGTTAAGACGGCTGAAAGGGTTTGGGTGGTATCTCTTGAGCGGGCTAAAACGATTGAGAAACTGGAGAGCGACCTTTCTCAAAAAGGCAGATTAATAACGACGCTCACCAACGAGCTTGAACCTTCAAGAAAAATGGAGAAGGAGGCTGACCAGAGAGCCAAAGAGGCTAGGCAATCCATGGAAAACATAAGAAAGACTCACATGAACCTGGTGCAGGAGATGGGTCACCGTGACACATCATTATTCCAGAATGGGACTCTACACGGAAAGAAGTTGAGGAGCTAAAGGAAAAGCTGACTTAGGCCCTTATAGAGAAAGTTGAAGCTAATAAAGTGGCCCAAGAGGCATGTGAGCAGGCAGTGAGACTCAGGGAAGAGAGGGATGCCGCGAATCTAAAGGCCAAGGAGGCCGATGCCAGGATTGAAATGGAAGTTAAAGCGGTTGAGGCCAGGATGGAGAGTGAATTTGAAGATCTCCTGGTCACGTACAACGCCAATGTCTTAAGAAACCGCAACTTAAACTGGCTCAGTGAAGATTATCCTTTCCAACTATACAAGGCCTGGAATCGCTTACTAGAGGACGAAAAGGTGATCCGCAATGCTGCATCTGTCGATGAGTTCGAACTAGAGACTCAAGTGCTGATCGGAGATGAGCCTAAAGTCCTCCATGAGACAACCATCGCCCTTGAGAAAGAAACACTGGTCGCCAAGTATCCGGAAGCTGGGGAAGGATCCGGGATTGAACATCACGAAGTCAGTTCTAAAGTGCCTCTAACATCCATATTTGAGCCTACTTCTTCTATCGACCCTCTAGTTGTTTCGAAATATGATCCTGATAAGCCGCATCTCTCCCAGATAATCAAGCACAGCTCGGAAGACATGTCAGCCCAGCACGGGAGCCAACATAAGGAAAGTATTCTGGACACTTCTCCTATTCCTCAAAATGCAGGAGCACTATCAAATGATATTACTAATATATTCTCTTATCTTCATTCAGCCTTAGATTATGCACCGTCTGACCCTCCTGCAACTCAAGAAATTCATCACGAGCATGAGGCGCTTACAATAGAGGCTACAATCGCGACGATCACCACTTCGACCAGGGAGATACACGATGGCAGTTATGTGATTGATGACCAACTAATGGAAGCGCTCCTTGGCCATCAAAGCGATTCGAGTATTGAAGTGGCCTTCGATATTGATAAAGATGTAGTCATAACGGGCACCTTGGGTCCAACCAGCAGCGTTCTGATGGGTATACGTGCGAACCGGGCAGAGTAGATAATGGAGGAAATCGAGGTCGAGATCGAGCAAGCTGAGCAGGCTCGTAGAGCCAGCAGTGGTATTACGGCTCCCAGTCCGGTCCCGATACTTGTCGTTTCTCCGGGTGGCACTATCATCGAGACCAGCGCGCCTCCTCCCTCTAACATCGAGAGTGCCACCATTCCTCCAGTTCCACACAAAGAGGATATTCCGGTCCCTGTGAGTTTTCAGGAGGAGACTGCTTCAAATCCCCTGGCTAGAGACAAGCCAGCTGGAGCAGGCCAGGGAGGTAAAGGTTCAAAGAGGGTTATGAGTGGCAGCTCGAGCGGGTCCATGCTGAAGAAAAGCAAGATGGATATAAAACCGAAGGAGTAGACTTGCATTTTTGTTTCCTCTTTTTTAGGATGGCTAGAATAAGCTTTTCTTTTGCTTTTTGTAGGCCATGTATAGATGCGAGCTTGGCCCCCGCTTATAGGAATTCTTTGAACATATTTTGTACTTACTTTCTCAAAGAATACCATAAATAAATTTTCTTTTTGGTTTTTGGCATAACTCTGGGTTCATTTGTCTAAGTATTTTAGCACTCGCATTTCCATTCAATGTACTCGTGAGGCTTAATTCTCTGAGTCGAACTTGAGTCCGGTCGTTAAGTCCTGAAGTCATGGCTTCGAGTCATAATCAAACATTGAGTCGATTCCCAACATTGCGCTGTCTCGGTCAGCGGCTAGTACTTGAGTTATGCCCCCAGTCCCGGGGAGAATTGAAGTAGTCAGTCAGCAGTCGTTTTCCACCTTTACCAACTTTAATTTAACTTAATCGGAACAAAGTTAAAGTGAAATGAGTTTGAGTGGTCGGATCACACTCGCTCATTTGCTGGTATTTTCATCCACACTTTGGGGATTAGACTTGTATGTTGGCAGTCGATCACGCCTGCTTAATATTTAGAACAATATCCACACTCCGGGGACATAAGTTATTTTATTGGCGGTTGGTCACACCCGTTTAATGTTTAGAATTACATCCACACTCGGGGGACATAAGTTATTTCACGGGCGATCGGTCACACCCGTTTAATGTTTATACTCTAGTTCATGCTCCGAGAACCTAGTGTCAATTGATAGACGATCAATCACATCTGTTTAAGTATTAGTATTTTGTTCGCACTCTGGGAACAAGGAGTTGGTCAAGGTTATGGATGGTCGGATCACATCTGCCTTAATCCAACAAGCGAAGTCGTAGATGGACGGATCCATCTTCTTCGAACTTGAAAAGAATCGAGGTCATGGATGGATGGATCCATCCTCCTCAAGCTTTGAAAATAAGCAAGGTCGTGGATGGACAGATCCATCCTCCTCGAGCCTGGATTGAGGCAAGGTCGTGGATGGACGTATCCATTCTCCTCGAGCCCAGATTGAGGCGAGGTCGTGGATGGATGGATCCATCCTCCTCGAGCCTGGATTGAGGCGAAGTCGTGGATGGACGAATCCATCCTCCTCGAGCCTGGATTGAGGCGAGGTCATGGATGGACGAATCCATCCTCCTCGAGCCTAGATTGAGGCGAGGTCGTGGATGGACGGATCCATCCTACTTAAGACTGGATTGAGGTGAGGTCATGGATGGACAAATCCATCCTCCTCGAGCCTGGATTTTGGGGTTTGTACTTCAGCTCGCACTCTGGGAGCTGGAGTTCATTGTAGGATCGTCGTGTTTCAATCCTTTTTTACTTTATCGTTGCTTGCCCCCGAGCTCGGGGTTTCACTTAGCGAGTGACCAGTCGGATCACGGTCACTCCCTATTTGAATGAGTCCCACCATAGGATGGGACTTAGTTCTTCGTACATCGTTACGGTCGCACGATGCACTTCAGGAATCGCCAATCTGGCTTGATGAGTTTGCGCTTTATTGTTGAAATAAGAAAGTGCGGAAAAGTCAGTTGCCTTATTACAAGTTCAAATTCTAAAATTGCATAAACAAATTTCAAACGTAAAGCAGACTAAATGAATGTAAGTCGGTTATATGTAATAGCGGCGAAGACTTTCGCTGTTCCATGCCTTTGGTAAAGTGAAACCGTCAACAATTGATAGTTTTAATGCGTCGTCTCCAAGTCTTCGCTCAATGACATACGGCCCTTTCCATGTCGGCTTCATGTGTGAAGGGACCGGATAAATTCATTTAAGTACGAGATTGCTAATTTCGAAGGTTCTAGGTCGGACCTTAGCATTGTATAATCGGGTGACTCGACTGTGATGTGCGGCTGCCCTCAATTCAACCTCTTCACGCTTATCATCCAATAATTCCAGTGATTCTGCGAGTAGGATGGCATTCGTCTTTGGATCATAATAGGTCACACGGTGAGAAGGTACTTCTACTCAACTAGAATAACGGCTTCAGAACCGTTGGAAAGTGCAAACGGAGTATGGCCGGTCGTAGACTTGTGGGTAGTTCGATACGCCCATAAGGCCATAGAGAGCTCATCGACCCACTTACCTCTAGCCTTCTCCAGTCGTTTCTTCAAAATGGACTTGATAACTTTATTGACAACTTCGACTTGTCCATTCACTTGAGGGTGAGCCATTGCTGAGAACTTCTTCTGGATGCGGTAGCGTTAACAGAAATCTTTGAACTTGGTACTATCGAATTGGGCTTCGTTATCAGTTATAATCGTTCGTGGGAGGCCAAAGCGACAGATGATGTTGCGTGCAACAAAGTTGATTACTTTCTTCGTCGTGATAGTAGCAAGGGGCTCAGCTTCCACCCATTTAGTAAAGTAGTCAACTGCAACGATGGCGTACTTCGCACCACCTTTGGCCAGAGGTAAAGACCCTATTATATCAATGCCACATGTGGCGAACGGCCATGGACTGACCATCTGAGTAATTTCTGTAGGCGGGACTCTTGGAATTCTGGCATGTTTCTGGCACCTATCACATTTCTTGGCATAATCTGATGCGTCTCGATTCATGGTTGGCCAGTAGTATCCGTATCTGAGTATCTTTTTCGCAAGGGCTTGCTCCCCGGTGTGGTTGCCACACTCTCCCTCGTGCACATCATGTAACACTCGTTTGATCTCATCATGGACGATACACCGGAGTAAAGGAACATAATATCCCCTCCTGTATAGGACTCCATTATGGATAATAAATCGTGAAGTTTTTCTAAGAAACTATCTGTTCTCACTTCTGCGTTCGGGTAATGCTCCATGCTTAAGATAATTTCTGATTGGAGTCATCCATGACTCACTCTAGGGTGTTGCCTCATGCACCCAGTCTATCTCCATCTGATCGATACTTGGGGCAGTAAGTGTCTCCACCAGGACAAGTCCCATCTGTTGTGCTTTGCCAGTGCTGGACAGTTTCGCTAAAGAATCGGCTTTCTGATTTTTCTCTCGAGGTATACAGTGGATAGCATAATAGTCAAACTGATTCAACATTTCTTGAATCCGAGTAAGGTAGGTGGCCAATCTTCGATCGCTGGCTTGATATTCTCCTCGAACCTGGCATACCACCAATTGCGAATCACAGTGAATCTCCACAGCAATGACTCCCAAGTCTTTGGCAAGCTTCAGCCCAGCAAGCAAAGCTTCCTATTTGGCTTCGTTGTTAGTTGCACGAAAGTCAAACTTCATAGCATAGCATAAGATCGACCTTCTGGGGTTTCGAGTACTACTCCAGCGCCTGAGCAACGGTTGTTTGATGCACCATCAGTGTATAACTTCCATGTACACTTGGAAGATTCACTAGCTTCGGGCAAATCCTCTGGTATGGTGAATTCAGCTATGAAGTCCGCTAAAACATGTCCTTGATTACCTCTCCTTTACGTATAAGTGATGTCAAATTGAATCAACTCGATATTCCACTTAAGCAATCTACTAGACGTCTCAGGTCGTGTCAAGATCTGTTGTAACGGCTAATCGGTGTAAACAGTGATCGGATGAGCCTGGAAATATGGACGGAGCTTCCTCAAGGCTATAACAAGACAATAAGCCAACTTTTCCACCTTCGGGTAGTTTCTTTCTGCTCCTGTTAATATTTTGTTGATATAGTAGACCGGTCGTTGGATCCGATCCTCTTCTCGAATTAACGCAGCACTGATTGCATTTGCTGAAACCGCCAAATAGACATATAATCTCTCGCGATCAACCGGCTTCGACAAGATAGGAGGTGTTGCCAGATGCTGAACTTGTGCCTGGAATGCGCCTTTGCACTCCTCTATCCACTCGAAATTTCATTTTCCTTTTCTGATCAGGTCAAAGAAGGGAATGCACTTGTCTGTAGATTTGGAAATGAATCTGCTTAAGTCTGCCACCTTCCCATTGAGGCTTTGCACTTGCTTTATGGTTCTAGGAGTTTCGAGATTCCGAATCGCCCAGATTTTTTCAAGATTGGCTTCAATTCCTCTAGTTTTGACGATGAATCCCAGGAATTTTCCTGACGCAACTCCGAAATGACACTTCAACGGATTGAGCTTCATTCTGTACCATCGGAGTATGTTAAACATTGTTTCCAAATCACTGACGTGGTTGATGGATAGTCGCGACTTCATGAGCATATTTTCCACGTACACCTCCATAGTCTTTCCAATCTGGTTGGCAAACATTCGGTTCACGAGCCTTTGATAAGTTGCTCCAGCGTTTTTAAGTCTAAAAGACATCACCTTGTAGCAATAGAGTCCCAAATCAGCGAAGAAGCTGGTATGTTCCTGGTCCGAAAGGTGCATCGGGATTTGATTGTAGCCGGAGTATGCGTCCATGAAAGATAAAAGCTCATGTCTGGCTGTTGAATCCACCAGTTGATCAATTCTGGGAAGAGGAAAACTGCCTTTTGGGCTGGCTTTATTCAGATCTGAGTAGTCCACACATGTTCGCCACTTTCCATTCGACATTTTGACAAGCACTAGATTCGATACCCACTCTGGGTATAAAGCATCACGAATAAACTCATTAGTCTTGAGTTTATTCACTTCTTCCTTTAGGGCGGCAGATCTCTTTGGATCCATACCGCGCCTTTTTTATTTCACCGGGACGTGCCGCGGGTCGATATTTAATGCATGGCTCATGATGTTCGATGAGATCCCACACATGTGTGAATGAGTCCAAGCGAACACATCAAGGTTTTCCTAGAGAAAATCAACCGGTTCTTGTCTCATCTGGGGGCCGAGTTGAGATCTGACCTTTACCATTCTGGAATCGTCATCGTCGTCGATCGAAACATCGATCATCAATTCTGCCGGGGAAGCCTGGTAATCTTTGACTTCCTCCTCATCATTATTGTCTCTGGGATTAAGGTCCTTAGGGAACTGGTTGTGGCGCCCAAGCCTAGGCACGGGCGTAAGTTGTCAATTTTCTGAAAAACGAACGCGGAGAGATTCCACTACGCCCTTTCCTTTCTCCTTCCGCTACGCATCCCGCAGCTCTACAACATAACAGGCGCGTCCAGCCGCCTGATCACCACATACTACCCCGACCCCATTATCAGTGGGGAACTTTAGAGTTAAACACCAAGGGGCAACCGCTGCATTGAAATCTGGAAGGGCTGGTCGGCCCAAAAAAGCATTATAAGGGGAATGAATATCTAACACAACAAACTGTAACATCCGGACTCTCCGGCGATCACAAATACCCAACTCAACGGGTAACTCCACCATCCCAGCTGGTATGGTTGCATTCCATTAAAG
This sequence comes from Allium fistulosum, assembly GCA_030737815.1. Classification (NCBI taxonomy): domain Eukaryota; kingdom Viridiplantae; phylum Streptophyta; class Magnoliopsida; order Asparagales; family Amaryllidaceae; genus Allium; species Allium fistulosum. The sequence continues at coordinate 180,513,193 of CM060903.1, forward strand.
CCATGTATACATGACTGACACGGCTTCAAATCTTTCACTTCCATCCTAATTTGGTCATAAGCACACTTGAAAAGTATGTTGACAGAACTTCCATTGTCGGCTAAGATCCTCTTCATCCAAGCAGGACCTATTTGGGCTGAAATAACCAACGGATCGATAGTGGGGCCTCGACTCTGTCAGCATCATGATTTCTGAAAATGATGTCGTCTTTCGTCGTCCTCTGTTGTTTTGCCGGGGCCTTGTCATCAGTATTACTACAACATTCGAAGTACACATGCCTAATCGAACTGGCATATGACTCCATTTCCTTCCAGCTTCGATCAGCTGGATGATGACCACCACTTACAGTATTAATTACCAACCTCCCGCCAGTATGCGCGGGTTCTTCAGGCCTAGCTTAGCCTTGACCTTTATTTGGATTAGACGGACCCGCACCTCCATCCTGCGGAACCAAGATGAAATGTTCTAACTTTCTTTCTCTAGTCAATCTCTTGCTGACATCTTGCAAATGACGGCACTCATTCATGTTATGGTCGTAGCAATCGTGGAACCTACAGAACTTCCTGGCTTGAATTTGTTTCTCAGTTGACGGTTTTGGAGCTGGCTTCTTGTACCGTCCGGTATTACAAGTCTGAAGATAAACATTTTCCAGCGACGTGTTTAAGGGAGTATATCAGTCGAACACAAGAGCTCTGGGCCTCCCGCGATTTGGGTCTCTCTTCTTTCCCTGACCTCCATTACCCTTCTGTTGACCTTGCTTGTTCTGTATGTTCAACTGTACTTTACCAGAATTCTCACCTGTTTGCTTTACTTCAACATTGCTTTGAATGCCTTCACCACTGAACCCCGCAACATCCTGCTTCCTAGAACATATAGTGTCTTCTCTCCTCAAAAATTGGGCTGCCTTAGTATAGAAACAATCCAACGAAGCAAGGGGTTTTCCAGCCAACCAATCACCAAATTCGGAATCAGGATCGATCTCTTTAGTCAATGCCATCAGAATAGAGTATCATTGGGATTGCTGACCTCGGCACAAATAGCATGAAATCTTTACAGATAGCCTCTAAGAGTCTCTCTTGGAGCTTGAGTTACACTGGACAAGGTATTGACATTCTTCGGTCTTGTAGCATGCATACGGAACTGCTCAACAAACTTGGTAGCTGACTGATCAAAACATGAAATGGATCTGGGTGGTAGACGAGTGAACCACATAGCCGTAATGCCTCCCAAGGAGATAGGGAAGCTTCTATACTTAACCGCATCATCAGCTCGAGCAGCGTTCATGAGCCATTCATATTTCAAGATATGCTGGTTAGGATCCGAATTTCCTTCGTACACCGGCAAGGTCGGCATCCTGAATCGACGGGTGGCTCTACATAAAGAATATCATCGATGAACGGAGTGTGACTCCTAGAGATCCCCCAATCATCGTTTGTGAGGCCTTGACTTTCTCTAATCATTTGGCGTATCATGGTTGGAATGTTAGGCATCTGGATGTTCGGGGCCAAGGAATGGTCGGGTTCCATGTTACAGGGACGGTCCGATCACTGTCTATGGTCCATTCCACGCCTCCTTGGCTCCCGGTTTTCGTGGAAGTGAGGATCCTGAGCATGGATGCAGTGACGAGGGGTTGGATCCTGTTGGTTCTAGATCTCGGCTTCCAGATCTATGGAAGCAGCAGCCGCATGGTCATGAGTGGTGTGATGAGGAAGTGCTCCTCCTCGGGAGGAGGGTCCATCTTGATGCCTTGTGGAAGGACCAATTTTGGCCCGTTCGAGATTCACAACATGCTGATACCCGAAGGATTATGCATAGTTTCCATCCAACCGACGGCGTGTAGATCTGTGATTGGAGTCACAGGACGTTGAGCTTTCAGACAAGGAATAAGAGGCATGCTCCCTTCTAGATCTCCCTTGCCTTTCCTCGTTCAGCTGGTTTGTGAGCTCTGTGTTGGCACAGATCTGCTGAGTGAGCTCCCGACGGCTCTGAGTAAGCTCTTGCATAAGGGTCTGGAACTCCTCTCTTGTCACTGGACCAAGTGGATCTTGAGCTCCAATTGACGTTTGGCCTGCTGTGATCAGTTGTGTGGGATTTTTCCTATCCCTTCCTTCTGGATCTGCAGCATTTGAAGCAGTTCTGGTAGTGCGCACCATGTTGAATGTAGCTCTTCATAGATCTGGAGTAATCTGGGTAAAATGGAAGGAACTACTGGAAGACAAATCTGGATCTCCTCCTTAGATTTTAGCAATCCAACAATGGCAGGGGATCCACAGAATCAGAGAAAAATGGAGTTTTCTCAGTGAAAACACCAAAGTGTTTGTACCAAAGTTGGGCACAACACTCGTCGGATGTAATTAAAGAGATTAGAATGAAGAAATTAAATGGAAAAAGAGGCTAATCTAACAATCACACCAAGAAAAGTAAGCAGAAATTAAAAAAGACAAGAATTTATAGTGGTTCGGCGTTGTAGCCTACGTCCACTTTGAAGAGTTTGCTATTTATTGATGATTCTCAACTGAGTTACAACAGTACAAATCACTAGCACTCAAGTTACAATGGAGTTTCGGTAGAGTTACAACGTAGAAGTTCAAAAGTCCTTTTTTAGTTGGCATAGGGGTGCTATTTATAGGAGTTGATCTGGAAATATCTGTCCCAAAACTCGAAATACCTCTTTTCACATGTAGGTGGGCCCACTAGATTGATCTGGGGTTGTTTGGGATCGATCCCTGATTGATCCATGTTGACTTCATATCGATCAAGATTGGTTCCAATTGGGCTGCGATCGATCATGGAAGCTCTTGAGTTGATATGCAAGCCCCTGTGAAAATTTCATAGCATTTGGACTTGTAGTCTGAGAGATATGATCGATCCAAGGTTGAGTTTTTTAGTTTGGCTGAAGGCTTCGTATCGATACGTGCGTATCGATCCTCTTTGTATCGATACAGTGCGTATCGATCAGTTGCGTGTCGATGACGTAGCGCTGGAGATCCACATTTCATGCTCAAAGACCGCTTCCTTTGAGTTGACCTATTCCTTCGTATCCATCCGAGGCCACGCTCTTCATATCGATGCTTGTATGTGGTTTCGTATCAATGCTTTGCCCCTTGCTTCGTATCGATCGATTGGCGGATCGATACGAAATATGCAGAATTGTGATCGATACGAAATGGGTAGCTGTGGAGCAAATGAACTATGATCAATCCAGGAGGTCCTATTGCTTGATGGATACGAAGTGGATGGATGTTGAATGATGGACTTGTGCTCATTTCGTATCGGTCTGGATGGATATGAAATGATGGACGTGGGCTGATGGATATGAAATGGATGTGTTCTACATGGATCTAGATCGATCCGTAACTTGAGCATACGAACTCTGATTGACCTGAAATTTGGAATGTCACCTTTTATAGCTTTTCTTGTCATACCATGCTAATTGTAGCTCAATCTGGACTCAGACCAAGTTTGCCTGTATCCATCGTGGACCTGTAGATAACCGATCTCCAGGGCGGATTACCTTTAGTCTCTAGTCAAGTCATTGGTGTCACGTCCTTGCCAAAAAGTGGGATAACAAAAATCTTCACTTTCGAACACATATATTGGTTCGAAGTGGTTTTCAGATAGGAATTACTCAAATCTGACCCCTGTTTCTCCGAACAAATCATCGATAAAAAGATGTCAAGTATATAGGTGATTATCAAACAACATCAAATCAATTTATCTTTTAAACTATTCCTCTATCTTTTAAGGGTATTTAAAATTATTAAGCCTCATTTATCAAATTCTCTGGTTGATTAAACCTCTTTAATCTTGGAATAATTCCAAATCGTTACACCTTTTACTTAGGAAAACATTGCCAAATCATTTAAAATCTTAACAAACATTTCTTATTTTCAAGTCATAACTTGTAAATGGGTCAAAAACGATGTTATTTAAGACGTCATTTAATGTAAACCCAAATCAATTAGTATTGAGTAGAAAAGGATCCATAGAGATTCGACTAATTATACTCGATACCAATTTCTGTATTCAATCCGTACTATTTGTCGAATAACGGTGAAATCACCTTTTAAATTCACATGGATAGTATGAGTTCCTTCCTCGAAATTTAATACAGAGTTTAACTAGGGTATTCTCTATACCACCAAAACATATTATAAAATCTTGTTTAACTTTTGAAAACTCCAAATCTCTTTTACTTTAACTTAAGAAAATGCGGTCTGTGTAGATCAAATTAACTACCTCCTTCGTCAGGTCAGTCCGGATAGCTAAAGCGAAACCCAGAAGCTGGTTGTCCAAGCTCGAGTCTAGAGACAATCTCTCTATCACCCATAAGGCGTCAAGTTATTTGATCAACTCTAACCCCTTTTATATGATCTTTTAGAGATGATTTTCATTTACTTAACACAATTCCAAATATTGTTTAAAGCAATTTTCCTTTAACCATTTATCTAAAACTCCTTTAAAATAATTATAAAACTTCCAAATCATCTTCAAAATACTTATTTATTCATTTTAAAAGATTACTAAAAAGATTGGGGAGAATAATTAAGTTAAAACCATGATTTGCAAAGTTACCGAAAACCGTCGCAAAAACCGATTTATATATTGTTTATAAAGCTTCTCAGCTCTAAATATATATTCCACCTAATATATCTCCTATTTTTGTATTCAAAACTATTTTAAAATATTTAATCATATTTATGGAATTTATTTTATATTTTGAAATATTTAAAAATATTCATTTTGAAGAATTTACCCCTTTGATTTTCGAACTGCCAAAACGCGATGTTTTTGAAAACTTGATTTGGACATATTTCAAACTCTACTAAAAGAAATCTTGATTTTCTTCTTTTATTTGAAAACTATATTCTAATGGGTTTGGAAAATTCTTATTTCAAAGTATTCTGACTTATGTTGCATCCTACATATTGATTTAACTTTCAGGTCGAAAATTACGAACTGCCGCTACACGACGAGCCCGATTTAGCTCAATTTTTTAAACTTCATTAAACTTTGCCGAAACTTGTTAAGATGTTCAAAATACCATAATAAACCATTTTAAATAATTTCAAACTATTTCTACTACATTAAAAACTCATTTTCCACTGTATTCCATACTATAATATTATATTATTATAATATTCATTTTTCAACATTTTTATATTCAAAACCATAAAGAGGCTTACTAACTCACATACACGTATTAGTAAATATTTATTTTCCCATGAGTTAATTATGATTAATTAATTAACTATTTTTATTTTGGATAATTAAGATTTTCTCATTATTGGTTATATCTATCACAACCAAGTTATCGACTATATTATCAACCAATTTTCAAATATCCATATAAATCATCCAAGATATTAAATGGTAATATTGTCATACTTGAAATAATTATAGATATTATTTAAAAATTAAGAATGTCGAGTACTCACTATCGGTTTCCACTTCGCCAACATTTTTGCGAAGATTCTTGAAATAAATCCGGCGGTACTCTGACAGCACTTCCTTTTCTTTTCTTTACTCAGGGACCTTTGGAACTTGCTCTTGGACCCTAGTATGCTTGGCATAGGCTTGTGTGTGCTCGAGACCTTGGGAGGGTGGAGCTTGGCCTTAGGTGGGGAAGCAAGGGTGACCGAATGGATAAGAGGAGAAGAGGTGAGTACAAACTCGTATCTCGAATTTAAGGCGGTATTTCTTCGTATATGGTAGTTTTTATTTTAATAAAGCTTCACTATGATGGAAAAGACTAGAAAGCCAATAGAGATGCCATTAGAAAGCTTAGGAAGTAGAGAGAAGAAGATGGTTTTGGTGTGAAGATTTATGAGAAGAGGCGACGTGTAATTATAGGAAAAATATGGAAAATATCTTCCATCACATCTCCTTTCACCATGTGCCAACCCACTCCCCTCCCATCACTCACGGTCATCTTCTTCATGCGTAGGCCAAAATCATCGCTTCCTATGCCACCACACCCTACGCTACCATACCCCACGCTTCCGCACCCCCTATGCCGCCCTATACCAGTACTCTACCACTTCTTTTAGCATATGCCTTCCATAACCGCTACCTCCCTAGCCGCCCCCCTCAAAACCTAACCTTAAAAAATAAAATGCTACTGAGCTGTATCATTTAACCAAAAAATGATAACACAACGTAAGGTCAACTATTGCAGTATTAAATTAAAACATAATTGTTGTATTCTTTTTTCAGTTCGGTAAATATGAAATGGATACTACACAGCCGCATATAAATAATTAATGAAAAATAGCACGATAAATATTTAAAAAATTAAATAAAAATGATACCACTTAGCAGCATTATAAATTAATTTATCAAATGGTATTACAAACTTTCAAAAAATAAAATAAAAATGATATCACCTTTGAAAAAAATCATAAAATGATACTAGAAAGTGGAATTTAAAATATTAATTCAAAAATGGTGCTACAATTCATAATCCATACTAGAAATCAAAAAATGTTAATATACTTCATAAATAGATACTATAATTCATGATGCTATTAAAAAATAATATTGTGAGATACAATATATGCATCATCTAAAAAGAACTACAATTGTTTATCGATCACTACTACAATTTTAAAAAAGCTACCACAATTCATAAACTACTACTAAAATTCATAAGATGCTACTATGAAGCAGCATTATGAATAGAAATATACATAACTATATTTATTTATAAAAAACAAAAAAAAATGGTAAAACACAATATCATTACTACATACATCTAAAAAGAAGCTACAATTGTTAATAAACTACTATTACAATTTAAATAAAACTACTATAATTCAAAAACTATAATTGCAATTCATAAAATTCAACCATAAAATTGCATTATGAACAGAAATATACATAACTATATTTAGTTAAAGAAATAAAATGATACTATATAGTATCATTATTACACACATCTGAAAAGAAGCTATAATATAAACTACTGCTATAATTTTAAGGACAACTATTACAATTCAAAAACTACTACTATAATTCATAAAATGCTACTATAAAATAGCATTACGAATAAAAATATACATAATTTAATTTATTTTATAAAAGAACTACACACATCTAAAAAGATGCTACAAGTTGATATTACAAAATGATGAAACGATACTACAAATAGACATTTTTAACTACAAATGCTACTGCAAAATAGCACTAGAAGCAGAGATAGAAATAATTATTCTATTTTCAAAAAAATGATACTAATCGGTATCATTATCCAATGTCACCTTCTTCTTCCCAAATTACATGTTGCTTCTCCTCCATCTCTAATCGCATAAAATATCAATCCTCCATCACCGCTGCAACATATTAATTCTCTAACCATCTTCATGTCAATCTACATCACAATCTATGACTAACATCATTATCAAACTCGTTGTGCCTCTCCCCACCATCGTCGTAGCCAAGCTTGAGCCAGCTACCATCAAGACCCGTTGCATCATCACCGAGATCTATCGCACCCCTTCACGCATGTTCAAACTCTACCATGTGAAAAAAGCAACCTTAAATTAGCGTGTTATGCCTAATAACTTTGTCCTTCAGCTCTATTACGAAACAAAACTTATCGCATAAAAGTGAAGCGGATGTCCTAACACATAATAAATGTTGACATTTTTTCGCTCTTACTTTCCTATTTAGGATTTTACACAAAAGTCCGTTCATGAATTCAAGATTGAAAACTTTTATTATTATGTAAACAATATCAAAAAAATTATATTCAAAACATCAACCAAAGTAAGAAATTAATTTTCAAGGCAAGTAATTATATTGTTGTATACAAATACACTAAAATCAAAAGATAGTTTTTCAATCATATTTTTTAAAACAAAATTTTACAAAACAAAAGAAAACGAATAGGAATATTTAGGCACATGTAAATTCATTGTAGAAGCATTCAAATCTAAATTATACATATAGCAAAAATAAATACTTAAATAGGATAGAGAACATAATGTGTATCAATCATGATAAATACATAGTAAACGGAGGCAAAAACTAAAGTGGATCAGAATCAAAACATCATAATAAACGTACTATTAATTGAGATGGACAAAAAGGGCATGAATTATATATTCCAAGGTGAACAAATAAATAGATGAGATGCGTCATATAGAGTTTAAAACAAGTGAACAAGAGAAACACATAAATAAATCAAATCAAAATGGTACTGTATGATATAGCCAAAAGTTGCACATTGATTGATGATCGATGCTCCTAGATTCAATTGAATCGATCTTTGGATCTTTTAAAAGTCAAGAGATGACAACCACCTTTTGTTTTGATTTTGAATTTGGAATATTTTTTCATGCCATAGAGTTATCTATTTTTGTCCAAGAAAGGGTGGAGAGAGGAGATGAAAAATTATTTGTAGAATAACTATGAAATGAATGAAAAATGATTTTGTTTTAAAGGTACGTTGAAACCTTTCAATTTCCTCCATTGAAACCCTCCCTATTTAATTCATCATTAAATCTCATCAAATCCTTTCCCCTCAATTTTCATATTTTCTACAATAAAATTAGAATAAAGAGAAAAGGAAAAAAAATATTTCATAAATGAGTTTTAAGCGAGTTAAATAGAAGAGTACATGATGAAGATTTATTTCCTTTCTTTAATTTCTCCTTTGGATTTTCAAATCACATTTGAAACTCTCACGTCCTTCCCTCTTTGGATGGCTATAATGGATGTAATGTGGGTCTCAAAATTTTCCAAATCATTTAGCATTCATTCTATTTAAATCCAATTTAAGTATTCTATCGATCCTGTATATCGATATGCACGTTTATAATTTTTATATACACACCCTTTTAAATGCTAATGGTATCCAAACAAGTCTAATAAAATTTAATAATTAATATTTCATACATATTAATTAATTTAATTAATTTACATGGTTATAAATTAATTAAATCATTTGGTTTTTTGGAGTGTTCATCATTTCGGTTATGCGACTCAAAGATGAAAATCCATTCCACGATTAATATCGAATAATTCAAATATTAACGTCCACATGTGGCTTTAGCTAGTGGTGTGATATTTTGGTTGAATTTATCACTTATACTACCTTTGTTAAAATCTAATTTTACTATTTTAAGTGGTACCCAGTAGTAATGAGTACTTACACCAATTCTCTTTGTTAACATTATATCACTTTAGGACATGGAATTTGGATTTGAACAAAATCCAAAATTGTCCACATTCAACTTGATTAGTCCATACACACATTGATTCGATAATAACAATTAATAGTAATCGTAATGCTCTTACTAGAGACTTTATCTTTGAGTGTAGTATAATTGATCGTGGTACTAGCTCTATATAACTTAAGAGATGAATTTTCTATTAAATAGTGTTTCACTTCCAATGCTTCAACTCAAACCCAACTATAGTTGTTCGGTAGACGCTATGCTATGATTTAACTATAATCAATATGGAGTGTCCACATTGAATGTCAATAGTATTCTCAGGTCAAGGGAACTATGTAACGTTGTTAATTTAAGATTATCTATTTGACCTTAGTTATATTAACCAACAGAAAACTCTCGAGTGACTCATTCCACAGTTATCTAATAACTATCAATATGTTGCCCCTTGGTGCCCTAGTAGCTATGAGTAATATATTGCCTAAAATTTGAAGAGCTTTACATATTCTAGTCTCAACGGATGTATTGATATCCTTTCCCGAAACATCTTGTGGAACGACCAGAATTTTTGAACAGTTTATAATTAAATATTGGAATTATTTGAATATGTAAAGTTTGGATTTAATTTGAATAAAAATGATTTCAAAAGCTTATTTAAATTCTTTTTAAATAATAAATGGGTATTGTAAATTTTTATTTATAATTTAAGTGATTAAAATTGTTTAATAATAATTTGTTTTAATTAACTTGTGAAATTAGCATTTCGGGGCACTGTCTCGGATTTTGACAAAATCAGTGCCATTAGATCCAGAAAAATGAATTGTTGTACGCCGACGAGTTTCATGATGATCGAACGTATTATGTGGTCCTGTGTGCTCAAAACGCATAGCGCTAGATTTAAAAGAATAAAATATTATTATTATTTTCCTATAAATAAACCTTTAACTCTAACCTAAATATCCACTTCCTCTCTTCTTACTCAAGTCAGTAACTGCCAAAAAAATTTAAACTTCAAATTAAATCATGAGTTTGGATCAATGAAATCAATCGAGTGTGGACCCGTTAGGATTGTGTGGTCGAGAGCCCCATTTCCCTGTGCTTGGATTTGAGTGTGACGGTGGTTGGGTGTGCTCGATTTAGACAGCAATGACCTAGGACTGGGGTTTGGTGGTGATTGAAGTGGTGTAGGCGGAGTAGATTGCGCCGTTGAACTCCTCCAACGAAGGCGAGTCGGTGGTGGCTTGATGAGGGGGTGCAACACTTGATTCGGTGGTCTAACATTTCTTTGTCGTGACATGGAGTAGCAGGTCGGGATGAGGTGGAGATCATCGGAGGTGTATTCGAGTGTGTGATTGAGTTTGTGGTGCAAAGAGATGGTGATTGGAGGTCGTCGGAGGTGCTCCAGGTGGTCGAGGCAGCAAGCAACTGTTTAGACGTCAAAGGTGAGATGCAGGTTGGAAATTGAATAGCGTGGCCAGAGGTGGAAGCGTGGATGTAGTAGGACTTGGAGTGCGGAGGAAGGAACCTTGGTGATAGTTGGAGGTTCTCAGGTGGTCGGCGATGGTGGCAACATGGTGAGGCAGTGGGCATTGGTTTCAAATAGGTGCGAAATATCATGTGCATTGGTTTCAAATAGGTGCGAAAGGTCTAACTAGGCATGGTGACGGAAGCAAGCTAAGGTTGTGGCGAAGTTGTAATTCCAAACAAAACTGGTATATTGCCTTTCAAAGTAATTCCCTTTTACCTAACTTCCCCAATTTGTAAAAATATAATTGAATGCCCACTCTTTATCAAAATTCTTTTCTAAAAAGGCTGCCGAATTCAAAATTTACAATTAAAACATTTTAACAAATAAGCCCTTCTCCGTAACAAAACATGTAAAACAATTATGTCCCTTAACTTAAATAATTTTATAACCATAGTAAAATACTTAGGAAAATTCCCCAAAAAATACAATAATTCACTTTTAATTTTTTTTCTAACATATATAAATTTCAGACCCGAAATCGTTATATAATTGCCTTAAATAATTTAAAACCAACATTAACTATTTTATCTCATAGAAAATTCATAATAAATCCACAATTACTTAGAAAATTATGCAACTTAAAACCCACTTATAAAATAATTATTTTGATCATATATCAAAAACGCAACTCATTTGGATGTCATTTAATAGGTTCTCTAATTTAATCATATCATAAATCCATATGAAATCATATAAATCATCAACAAGCATATATATCCATTTAAACAAACATAACATGGCATATTACTTGCAAAATAATTCGGATCAAACCTTGAAACCAAGATCACTACCAAAAGTGAGATGTAAATCAATTATTCACCTTGGCTTGGTGTTAAGAAGGTTGAGATTTGCCCTTTGATTGATTTGTTTAAGCTTTCTACTTGAATCCTAGCTTTTATTCTCCTTGAATCTTCTTAATGGTGGCCAGCCGAGCTTGATAAGGTTTTTAGTTTTGTTTGTGAATGTTAAAATGAGTAAGGAATGAAGAATGGAAGGGTTTAAGGTATTAGAATGAAGGATGTTCCTATTTTACCCTTACCATATTCCTCCTACTTACTTATTTTCAATTCTCTTTTGCTTATACATTTATTATTAAGGCACAGCTTCTTCTAAATTAACAAATCTCAATTCCTTAAATATCTACATTATTTCATTTAATTTATCTAATTAAATGTTCTAATTAATGTTAGTCAAAATTAGGGTCATTACATACTCCCCTCCTTAAAGGATTTCATCATCGAAATTACGATAACGTACTCACAACAATCAAATATAAAGATTAAAAAAACCATGAAACAAGTCAACTTAAGTATCTCTAATCCTGCTATTGGTTTTCCAAGTGCAATCTCTCTCGTCGTCACTCCACTGGACTTTGACTAATCTGACTGTCTTATTCCCTAGTCTATTCTCACCTCTGGCAACTATACGAATTGGTTTTCTAACTATAGTCATATTCGATTCCACTACTAGATTATCTAACACAGTCGGTGTAATTGTAGTCTTTGGATCTCGAATACATTTCCTTAGATGAGAAATATGGAAAACATTATGAACTCCTGCCAAACTATTCGGTAATCTACTCTATACGCGAGTTTCCCAATCCTTTCTATAATAGGAAATGGTCCAATGAATCTTGGTGCTAATTTTCCAGATTTTCCAAATCTGATTACACCTTTCATCGGTGACACCTTGACCAAAACATGATCTCCGACTGAGATTCCAAGTCTTTTCATCTTTTATCAACATAACTCTTTTTCCTAGACTAAACTTCCTTCATCCTAGCACGAATTAATTCAATCTTTTCTACAACTTCTTTAACCAAATCTGGTCCAAGAATTAGTCTATCCTCGGTTTCTAACCAACAAACGGGAGATTTGCATGGCCTTCCATACAATGCTTCAAACGATGCCATCCCTATACAAGTCTGATAACTATTGTTATATGAAAACTGGACTAAATGTAGGCGGTATTCCCATGATCCTCCGAAATCTAGCACGCAAGCTCTTAACAAATCCTCTAAGACTTTGTTAACTCTCTCCATTTGCCCATCTGTCTGCGGATGGTAAGCGGTACTCATCTTGAGATTGGTACTTAAAGTCTTCTGTAGACTCTTCCAGAACTCGCGAGTAAATAAGAAATCTTTGTCACTTACTACACTACTAGCAACTCCATGCAGTCTAACTATATTCCTCATGAATAACTTAGCTAAATCCGATGTTGTCCTGGTCGACTTAAAGGGTATAAAGTCTGCACTCTTTATCAATTTTTCCACTATAACCCATATACTCTCATATTCTCTATTCGACCTTAGCAACCCATCTATGAAATCCATTGAGATAGAATCCCATTTCCAGACTGGAACATTAAAAGGCTGAAGTAACCCACTCGATTTATGATGTTCAGCTTTTACCTGTTGATAGTTTAAACACTGCCTCACCCATAATCCAACATCTCTCTTCATACCTTCCTAGAAAAAACGCCTTTTCCTATCTTGATACATCTTAGTTCCTCTTAGATGAATAGTGAACTTCGAACGATGGCATTCTCTAAGGACCTCCTTCCTTAGGTTTTCTACATTCAAGGCACACAATCGTCCCTTCTTTCTCAACCACCCTCTCTAGTCAAGCCTAAAATCCTTCAGATCATCAATCTCAATTACGGACTCTAGCCTTCTAATCTTCTCAGCTAACACTGGGTCATCTTTCTGCTTAGATACAATCCTTTCGATCATCATCGGTCGAACTTCTAGGCACGATAACATGGTAGTTTCTCGACTAGAACTAGCCTAAGATCTCCATCGTACCCCCACATGTAGTCAATGCTTCTAAACCTTTCCACTCAGCTATCATTGCCAATACTGCATTCTGATATTTTCTGCTAAGTGCATCTGCAACCTTATTCCCTTTTCCAATTGCGTATTCAATACCAAAGTCATAAGCTGCTAAAAACTTTATCCACCTTTGTTGTCTCATATTCAACTCCTTCTGAGAGAATAAATATCTCAGTGACTTATGATCCGTAAACAACTTGAATCTTTCTCCCAACAAGTAATGACTCCACACCTTCAATGCAAAAATTACCGCAGCTAATTCCAAATCATGAGTTGGATATCTAACCTCATGCGGTCTGAGCTGTCGAGAAGCATAGGCAATCACTTTAGCCCTCTATATCAACACAACTCCTAATCTTATTCCATATGCATCCGTGTATACAACTAAGTCATGATTCCCCTTCGGAACAACTAACATAGGTGCATTAGTCAATAAGTATTTTAGTTTTTAGAATGCCTCCTCACACTTATTAGTCTAGACAAACTTCACATCTTTCCGAGTTAACTTAGTCATCGGTGCGACTATCTACGAGAAATCCTTAATGAATCTCTAGTAGCAGCCAACTAACCCAAGAAAACTATTTATCTCAGTCACTATCTCGGGTCTCTTCCAATTATTAACTGCCTCGATCTTAGCCAGATCTACTGACAACCCTTTCTCTGAGACTACATAACTAAGAAATTTCACATCCTTCTTCCAAAAGTGACACTTCGAAAATTTCGCTTTTAGTTGATGCTGCCTCTGCGTCTCAAGCACCACTCTAAGATGAACTTCATGCTCTCTTTCATCCTTAGAGTATATAAAAATGTCGTCTATGAATACTAACATGAATCTGTCCAAATGTTCTCAGAAGATTATGTTCATCAAGTCCACGAAGACTGCTGGCGCATTAGTTAGACCAAACGACATCACTAACCATTTGTATGATCCATATTTGGTCCTAAATGCCGTCAAAGGAATACCATCCTCTGCTACTTTAAGTTGATGGAACCCTGTTGCCAAATCTAACAGAGAAAATACTTTGGCTCCACTCAACTGATCGAACAAATCGTCAATCCTAGGTAATGGATATCAGTTCTTTATCGTCTTCTCATTCAACTTACGTTAATCGATACACAACCTCAACGATCCATTCGGTTTCTTATCAAATACTACAGCTGCTCCCCAAGGCGAACTGATTAGTCTGATAAAAAATTTACCTTCTAGATCCACCAATTGCACCTTTAACTCCTTCATCTCGGTAGGTGTCATTCTACTTGGTGGTCTACTCACAGGTTCTGCTCCTGGTACTAAATCAATCTGAAACTCAATGGCTTGTTTCAGCGGTAATTCTTTCATGGGCTCAAAAACATCTATGAATTCTCTAACAATGAAAACTCGGTTCAACTCGTCTTCTATCTCCATAACACCCAACAAAGCATTAACCTCAAAACTAGGGTTTTCTATGGAGTATATAATCTGATCACTACAAATAGGGTGTTTAAGTAATATTTTCCTACCATGGCAAAATATCCTAGCATCATACTTACTTAACCAATCCATACCGAAAATAATTCTGAACCCTACGAAATCAAATACATGCAAACTGCAAGAAAATATATGACCTAACAACTCAAACTTTATATGGTCACATCTCATCCCAAGATCCTATCGGATTCGCAACCCTTCAGGAAGTAACTAAGTATGAAGGTTCTAGATTAAGCAATTCAACCAAACTATGTGATGTAAAAGAATGTGATGCACCAGTATCAAATAGAACTTTAACTGACACACCACGAATTAAAAGCATACCTCCCAACACAGCTTTTCCTTTCTCCTCAGCCGTTAGTCTTGAGGTAGCTGGTTCCAATGCAAACACTTTACATTTTCCATCCTTGGTCGGTTCCTTGCACTAGTTCTTATAATGTCCAATTTGATCATAGTTGAAGCATTTTACTCCTTTCTTGTCAGCAACCTTCTTTGCTTTGCCTGTTTGACATTGTGAGCATAGTGTTCCTTCTTATCACACTTGTAGCAGACTACATTGGCCTTCCCTTTCTTGGCTGCTCCTCCTTTCTGAGCGCCTTTCTTATGGAAAAACTTTCTCTTCTGGTTCTGTCCACCTTGGTTTCTACTGCTTTATTATCATTAAAGAGGGCAAGCATCTCCTCATACCTCAAAGCCATCTCAACAACTACATCGCATGGATCCCTAATATGTGGTAAAGTTGCTTTAGCATGCTCAGATCTCAAACGCGGATGAACTTCTCATTCCTTTTGATAACTGTATCAACCGTAGCGTATCTGTATCTTGATAGCTCCTCAAATCTGGTAACATACTCCAGCACTGTCATATCTCCCTACAATAACTCAGCAAACTTCCTCAGCAGAGTTGACTTGGCAATCTCCAACATGAATCTTTCCTCAAATCTCCTTCTGAATTCTGCCTAAGTCATAGTCTCTTCATTTATTCCCACAGTAACACTGTTCCACCAGTATAGTGCTACTCCTTGCAACTGTCTGGATGCCAATATTCTTTTCTGCTCGTCGTTGTGTCCCAATTCAGCAAAGAACCTTTCGCAATGAAGCAACCAATTCTCCACTTCAATTCCATCATCAGTCCCGATAAACGGTTTCCTCTAAGCCTAACATAATCTCTGCTTATTACCATATAATTATTGAACACCGAAGATTCCTGATTTCCTCCAACTAATCCTGCAGCAGCTCCCGCATGCATCATGTTGATGAAGAACTGATACATAGCTCTCATATCAATTTGCGGCACTCCAACATCCACCCTTCTAGTGCTTAGTTTGGCATATCCATTAGTTGTGGTGCTTCCTCCACCAATGTTAACTCTTTCATTCCTAGCATCCATATCTTACTTCCTTAAAATCTGCATTTGAGCCTTTGTAAGATATAAAAGAATAGCCTTAGTGAGATGGGAGAAATATGGATAAAGCGTACACTTATATATAGCAAATACAAGTACAAAACTGTAGCATTATCCCATACCCCAATCTTTTCTCTAATTCCTTAGGATTACGTTTCAAAAATCATTTTAAGTTTAAAATTTCTTTTAAGTTTTCACAAACCTATGCTTTGATACCAAGTTGTAACATCCCCTATCTTAAGGCCCGAAGCTAAGCGCTATAGATGCTGCAGTCATCCATAATATTAACTTCCGATGATAAAATACGGTAATGTTAATGGTATCTATTATATCAGAAGCAAATGAACATGAAATAAAACAAACACAGATTTCAAAATAGCTTTTCTCATAACATTTCAAATCAATATTTCAAATTCAATTTCATAATCCAAAAACGATTCGCAGGTTCTTACAAAATATAATTATTACAAATTACGCCAAAAGCGACATATGAAGATGCCCACTTGGATGACCATAGTACTGGATAGACATATCAGTCATAAATACATCACAGTAGAAATAATACTAAATAGATCCTACATAGCTAGCTTTGCCTCTTGCATGTCTTCGGAAGCTTATTCGTCCAACCTACTAAACCTGAAAAAGTCCTTAACTCTCAATCTACTCAAATTTAATTTTGAGCACCCGAGAGTTTATGGGGAAAACATAAACTTCGAGTTAAAAATAAAGCTTGGTGTGAATAATTCTATTACATCTTGGTTTTCTAATATTAAGTGAGACCATGCTGCTTAGAGAAATAGGTTTCCCCTCACTAATATACTTTTAAAATCGTATCTTTTGCAAATCAAAAACCTACAATCAAATTGATTATAACAATAATAGCAATAACATACATGTAAATAAATTAGGTAATCGATGGACTATCTGTCCACAATATAGTTTTATTTGGTTAACTATTAACCACTGGCTGACTCGGGCCTACCAGACATAATAAACATTCAAACTTCTGTTAGACACAATACTGGGTTATCTGCCTTTAACTATCTTCTTCGAGGGTCAACTAATCCTAACGGTTTTGTGGGCTCACCAATAACCTATCTTTACTTTGTATATTCCCTTCTGTGTGTAACATTAGTCCCATCTGTGACAAAGTCCTACACAGTGGAATTTTGGACTTATATTGGCTAAGGGCTACTAGCTAAAGTATAGGGCGCGACCCCATACTAGTCCCATCTGGTCTTCCAATATCAGAGTCATATACTTAGGGTTAACTACCCCATCCAATTTTCCTTGATAACATTTCTTTCAAAATGATTTAACCCTTTTTAAATCATGCCTAAACAAGGAAAATATGCTCTTTGCTTTACTCAAAATACTTATGCTATGATATATGCTTTACATAAAACAATGTTGAGGAAATCTTAAATTAAGGGTTTTTCTATCCCATCAAAATAAGTTAAAACCCCTTTCTAACTTGGAATACCTTAGGCCTTAAAGCCAAAGCCATACCTTCGAAACCCTTGTTTAAAACCTTAAAAAATCTCTTTCAAAATAATTGAAAGCATCCCTTTTCAAAACCATTATATAAAACCTTAGACATCCCCTTTCGAAACCATTTAAACTTGTCTTTCGAAAGCAATGGAAACCTCCTTTCAAAACACTTAAAATAAACCTTTCGGAACACTTAAAATACACCTTTTGAAAGCATTAGAGACTTCCCCTTAGAAATACTTATAACATACCTTTCAAAAGCATTGGGTTCAAGTAAGGGTTTGCAGAAACATTGCTTTGAAACCATTTAAAATTATTCCTTTCGAAACCATTGGGTTTAACCTTTAATATAATTAAAGGGTCATAAAGAACAGAGGCGAAAGCATTACTTTCGAAAGCATTAATCCCAAGTAAAAGAAAGAGGATAGTTTTGAAACCGACCCTTTCGAAACCATTACCTCCAAAACCATTTGAAAGCGGCTATATGACCCTTTCGAAAGAATTGAGAAGGTGGCTTCAAAGTTAAAAGGCGAAAACACCCCTTTCAAATACATTGTTTTTAGGCTATGACAGCCTTAACTAATTCGAAAGGTATGAATGTGGCAGCATGGTTATCGAATGGCTCAAAAGCGGTTATCCTTTCAAAAGCTTCTTTTAAAACAAAAGTAAGCGGCAACTCTTTCAAAAGCTCCTTTCTAAAAACAAAGGCAAGCAGAAACTTGTTCGAAAGCCTCTTTTTAAACAAAGGTAAGTTGATTGATTCAAAAGCTAGCTAATTAGAGTGGCTTCAACCCCTTCGGAAGCATGCCTTCGACACCATCATTCCTTCCACCATCCTCAAATACACTACATACCAATTGCTTGATAGCATGTGCATTAGTTTCAAATAAATGTGAAAGGTCTAAATGGGCATGGTGACGGAAGCAAGCTAAGGTAGTGGCGAAGTTGTAATTCGAAACAAAACTGGTTTATTGCCTTACAAAGTAATTCCTTTTTACCCAAGTTGCCCAATTTGTCAAAATATGATTGGTTGCTCACTCTTTATTAAAATCCTTTCCAAAGAAGGCTGCCGAATTCAAAATTTACAGTTAAAACATTTTAATGAATAAGCCCTCCTCCTTAACAAAACATGTAAAACGTTTAAGTCCCTTAACTTAAATAAAATTTTATAACCAGGGTAAAATACTTAGGAAAATTCCCAAAAAATCACAATAATTCACTTTTAATATGTTTTCTAACATATATAAATTTCAGACCCGAAATCATTATATAATTGCCTTAAATAATTATAAACTCAATATTAACTATTTCTCTCATAATAAATCCATAATAAATTCACAATTACTTAGAAAATTATAAAACTTGAAACCCAATTCTAAAATAATGTTTTTGATCATATATCAAAAACACAACTCATTTAGATGTCATTTAATAGGTTCTCTTATTTAAACATATCATAAATCCATATGAAATCATATAAATCATCAACAAGCACATATATCTATATAAACAAACATAACATGGCATATTACTTGCAAAATAATTTAGGTCAAACCTTGAAGCCGAGATCACTACCAAAAGTTGGATGTAAATCAATTCTTCACATTGGCTTGGTGTTAAGAAGGTTGAGATTTGCCTTTGATTAATTTGCTTAAGCTTTCTACTTGAATCCTAGCTTTTCTTCTCCTTAAATCTTCTTAATGGTGGTTGGCCGAGCTCAATAGGGTTTTTAGTTATGTTTGTGAATGTTAAAATGTTTAAGGAATGAAGAATGGAAGGGTTTAGGGTATTAGAATGAAGGATGTTCCCATTTTACCCTTACCATATTCCTCCTACTTACTTATTTTCAATTCTATTTTGCTTATACATTTATTAAGGCACGGCTTCTTCTAAATTAACAAATCTCAATCCCTTAAATATCTACATTGTTTCATTTAATTTATCTAAATAATTGTTCTAATTAATGTTAGTCAAAATTAGGGTCATTACAGGGTCCATGCGAGGCCCTTGGTACATTTAATCTAGAGTTGTACTGTGACAGGCGGTACCCCAGTAGCCTTGTCATTGATGGAACCCATTTTCTAATAAGTGCCTTCATTTTTAGTTGTATACCTATTATGCTAGAATTTAATTAATGTAACAATTTCGGCTATGATTCGGTATTTACTTTAAACCTTATACAGTATCATAATATTATTGGATTTTCTATCGAAGTGTTTTAGGTTATCGTAAGGTTAAAACTCGTCCGTGTTTATATGCGGCATGGTCTTACGACATAACTTTGTTTTGAAGGAGTTTTATTAACTTAATAATTTAGTTGTTTGGAATTTACTCACACCAGACCTACGTCTGTAACAACCCAGGATTTTCAACCATCCGCATCCATTATAAGTGTATAGGTAAACACTCATGCCGGAGTTGAATTGCTCAAAATACTGCGTTGTAAATAAAAATTGGCAAAACTCAACATATACAGTAAATAAAATAATTACAGATCACAGACACAGAGTAATATAACAATAATGCAGCGGAAACAAAAGGATAGTAGTTCATGAAGCTACTATATATATAACAGAGTTAAACAAGATACAACAGAGGTCTCGAATACAGTAGATGTCTCAATACAATAATCAAATACCAGATCTGAATACATCACTGGATCGACGGAATAACTGAAAGCAGGATCGATAGATAGCTGGATCTCCAAGCGAAGCTCCAACTCCAAAGGTGAGTCTCCAATGCTGTATCACTCAGTCTGACCCGAGCGTAAAGCAAAACACAAAACACTCGAGTCAGGATTAACATTCTTATATTAATAAATCCAACTCAAGTGAAATATCAACTGAAATACAAGTAACTTAAAGGATGTTTGGGATAACCATCCCTTAAGGATCCGTTAAACTATTTACTATGTAGTAATATTCGCTATTATAATAGTGTCTAAATAAGTAAAGTATAATCATATCGGAAAATAGCGTTAAGGGGATGGAGAACCTTAACGCGGTCGGATCTTAAAATCATAATCGTAGTAAAGCTCGGTATGGTAGGTGACACGGCACAACTAGGCAATGCCAGGGTAGATATACCAATTACGCACACGGACTGATGGATACGCATAGCAGCCACTACCGTTCCACCTCGAACAACATTCCCAAATCGGAGGATGGCCATCTAGTCAAAACACAAGTAAGAGTATAATATCGAAGAAATGCGTCCGAGAAGAGGTGCTACCTCACTAGTCCGAGATCGCTCCTGTTTTAGCCACCTTATGCCAACTCACGGGAGTTGGGTCCACGTAACATACCTTAAGAACGCCGCCACCATCCTACTTCATTCTGGAATCTCCACCGCGTACACGGTTGTCAAAGTGGTTTTCGGTAAGACAGAGAGTATGTCCATATCCGATCCCGGTCTCTTTGCCAACCAATCGTTATTATAACACCGTGGTCATTTCAAAGTAGTTTACTTCAAACCAAAATCATTATCATTTCAAAACCCAATTTAATACGATATCATTTTACTTCAAATATCCATTTTCAAAATCATATTACTTTCCAAAAAATTTTTGCTTTCGAAATCATAGTCTGGAAATCACAGTATTTTGGAAATCATAACACTTCCTTTTTAAACCGTTTAGATATTAAAATTTCGTTATAAAATAAATTAGTTTCCTCAAATTTCACAAATCGATTCAAATAACTCGAATTCCAAAATTTTAATTTATCAAATCTCAAATCATCTGTTTCAACTCGATTTAGCTTCTAAATAAACCATTTCAAATTATCAATTTCAAATACGTATCTAAACCATGAAATAAGCCATTTCAATTTGAGTATATTTCAAAGCTTAAATATTCAACATTTCAAAACTAAATTCGATAATTTATATACATATCAGATTCACTTTACAATTATTTAGTTTTAAAATAATAACTTAACATTTCCATAACATTTGAATACAATTTCAATTTTACAATTTAAATAAACAAAATATCTCATTTAAATATTTTTACGTTTGAAATATCCATATAAGTCACCCTTTCAAATTTCAAGTTGAAAATCACTTCTTTAAATTTCAAATTTCAATATATCTCAAACCAAACTTATTTAAGTAAAATTCTTAAATAAATACAATTTCAATCAATTTCAAATCATTATAAATTCTATATTCGAAAATATAGATATTAAATATATACTTAAGCATATTATTTATCAACTTTATTTAATCAACTTTGATAAATCTTAAAAAAATCAATATTTATCAAAACCATATATTTCTTTTCAAAACCATAGAAATCATTTTTCAAAACGTTTATATATATAGACCAACGGTGCCTGTATATAATTTTCTATCCTATGGTCAAGTGATACAGATATTTATCATTTCAATCCGCAATTTAAAACATATTCGGGTATATATCTTTTCAACCCGAAATCCCAAATTCAATTCAATTGAAAATCGCTTGGGTTTATCATTTCAACCCATAACGATTTCCTCCTATTCTACAGATCATTCGGGTATGTATCATTTCAACCCATAGTGATTCTATACTAACAGGGAACTTGCAGAGTGATAACAGATATGATAATAAAATAACAACAGTAACAGGCATATATCAACAGTATAAATAACAGATAATGGTGTCAGATGTCACAGGTGAACAGATACAGAAAATGACATATATAACAATGTAAATAACTAACATCATCATATTTCAATTGACGTTTCAATTGAAATTAAACTTAATAAATATAAGAATATTAATCGTGAGTGATTGCTCACCTTCCGAGGCTAGAGAAATTTGAAACACAACCAGCTACGAAATTGGATCACGATCTAGAAATCGAACAATCCAAACAACAGTCTCAAAGTGAAATAAGCTGATAGCAGATTTGATGGACAAAGCTGATAGATAAGAATCGATGAGGAACGAATCAGAATCAATTAGCTTGATAAAAATTTAAACAAGATGATATTATATTATTATTTTCCTTAAACCCAATATTCGATTTTTATAATACAACTACACTTTAAAATCAATCTTAAATTTAAACATATATATCCATATTTATATTTAAAAACAACCCTTACGCTAGTATACACATTCATACACCCTTAACAATACCTAAAAATAGAACATAGTCTATACAACCAATGTACATAACTGGGTATACTTACCCAAATATAAAGCAAAACAGAGCATGTCCTAACTTAGTAAACAAATGTATAAGCAGCTTTTATAAACTATATATATATATAAATGCATAAACTTCTCTGAACGTACATACCAAAACCAAAAGACATATATATTTAAAACGTATGCATTATATTAAAATTCAGTACAATAAATTACTTCTTAAAACTGTTATATAGTACGTATACTATCCAAATACTTATATGACTTTATACATATACTTTCATACATCATATTATATTATAAAATCAACACTTTTGTGAACAATACAACTGGCCGAAATATATAAATTTATATATATACATATACATAAAATATAAATAAACTACAGATTCTAGACACCGTACTATGCTTATATCGAACTTATATAGACTGCTTCGAAACTTAACAATCCCAGGATGAAAATATAACATATATCGAAACTTACATTCGTATTATATATATTTACTTTACAATATTTATTATAAACAATACAACTTATATAATTTTTAAAATAATATATATATACTATACGAAACTATATGAAGCACTGATATAAAACAAGTAAAAATAAATTATGCAGACATTGAAACTTATGCAAACCCATATGCCTATATGTATAGACTGTAAACAACAACAACAAAAACAGCAACTAGACTTACACATCTTTCCAAACTAAACATTTTCAGGGAACATTGTCAGGTGGAAGAAAAAGTTGGAAAAATATTATATTTAAGCAACTATATATTATAACTAACAGTACAAGGTTACATGCAAATCTTAACCATCCTACATATATAATACTATAGGAAATAAAATTCTAGCATCTTATAACACTATATGCTTGAAGTATAACAACTGTCAGATACTATACTTAATACGATAAAACAAAATATATAATACTCAAATAGTTCTATTATGTATATAAGTTTACAATAGGTATAATACCCAACATACAAATAAACTGCTCCCTTCAACATATCACATGAACAAGTATAAATATATTGCACGTACCCGTATAAAATCATAGAGAAAATGCTAAGTTGGCGGGTTCAAACTGTGCACGCGAGGTGGCTACGACTAGTGGTGAACACGGTTGGATGGGTGGAAGGCGTGGGCCAGGGCTTCAGGTTGGAGGAGGTGTTGAGCTGGAAGTGTGGCTGTTAGGGTGGCGGTAGGCTGCAAGGCGAAGGGATGTCTCGGTATGATGGACGCGGCTGGGTCGAGTGGCGTGAGGTGGAAGGCTATGACAGCCTGGGAGATGGGTGGAGGCTGTCACGGAGGCGGTCTGGTGGTAGGGCTGGATGGTGGTGACGCGGGTTCTCTGGCGTGGGGTTGGAGGTAGGCAGGGCGGTCTGGTGGAGCTGGTCGAAGGCTGGCGGTAGCGTGGGAGGCTATGGGTTGCCGAGGTCAGGGAGATGAGGCCAAGGTGGATCTGGGCGCGAGCTAGGCTGCGTCAGGGTTTGGGGCAGTGGCCGTGCATGCTTGGGATGTATAGGGTTGGAGACGGATGTGGCTCAGCTTCAAAATGATATTTTGTTTCATACAAAATTTTCGGAATGAAGAAAGTAGGAGTAAGAACAGATCTGAGAGGAAAAGGTCAGAGGATAATATAAATGGAAAATGAGAGGTTTTAGCAAATGAAATGAAACGTACAGAAATAGTTGGGCAACCAATAAATCCAAATAGAAATAAGTTAACGGTCCAATTCCCTTGATTTCAGCTGAAAATTATTAAACCAATTAATTGTTGTTGGGCTGCACGTTATAAATTTGAAGTCTAAGGAAAAATGTAAAGTCAAAATTCGGTACCGTTACGGTGAACTGTTTATTCTTCTCGACGCGTATCGGATCTCAAATTATAGAAATGAATATACCGCAGAGATCAGCACGACGAGACGATTAAAATGGTGCACAGATATCAGGGGTACGGTCATCCGATCAAAAGTCGATAACCGGTACCAGAAATGCTGCTATTCTAACCGAATTAAGATAAACAGAGCAACAAAAGTCCAAATTTGACGAAACGAAAGATGACGTCTCACTCAGAAGATGATTTACAAATTTTCTATGTAAAAATATTTAGGTTTGGAAAACATTTTATTATCACTAATTTTTAACTGATTAAATTGAAGTAAATTTATGTGCGAAATAAATTTTCGTATTTTCGGATGAAAATTTACCAGTTGCTATGTCTAATTAGACGCATTCCAAATATCAAATTTATATTTCAAAATTTTATTGTTTAAAATTTCACACAAATTCAATTAATTAAATAAATAAAACCACTGAAATTTACGGGTCGTTACACTCTCCCCCACTCAAAACTTTTCGTCCCCGAAAAGGAAGGAAGTAGGAGAATGGAAACAACCAGAAAGAAAAATAGATTAAAAGACAAGATAAGACAATTTATTTAAACCATATAATTTCAAATTAAACTAATTAATATTCAACAATTTGGCTTAATCCATTTGAGTTCACTTAAGTTAAATTAATTCATCTAATTCTGAATTCATTACCTTATGTCTAGTCATCCTCAATTAACAATTTCTAAATCAATCAATTTGTATAATCATTTATTTTCCTCATATCTTATTCAACAAATTTAATTCTTTTATCCAAATTATTATTAAGTTTATTCCACTTAATTTTTTTCTCATATATTTAAACCATACAAATTAATTTAAACCATATATAAATTACAATTTAAATTAATTTATATTTAATAATTGATTTTAAATTCAAGGTATTCCCATAAGTTGATCTAATTTCAATTTATTAGTTCTTGCAAAACAACTTTTATTTGTTTCATCTATTATTCAATTAAATAATTATTCTATTTCTCTCTACTAACACCTTTATAATAAAATTAGGTGTATAACACCTATTATAACCACTCAAATTTTACATATAAATTTCTTTATATTGTATATTTTCCAATTACATTTTTAACTTCTGAAATTTTTTTAGGTAAGTTATGCTAAGATGTAGTTGAGTATTATACAAATAAGATTTTACAAATTTAGTTATTCCCAGTTAACTATTTATCCAAGAATTTGACTTTAGTTTATAATTGAAATCATTTTTAATCAAAAATTTAAGAATTTAAATCTCCGATTTACTTCAAACAATTTAGAGATATATATAATATTTTTATATCAAATCAAATTGAATTTTCAAAATCAGATACCTGTATATATATGTATACATCAAATTATACTGAAGAAATTCAAATCGAATATATATTTTTTTCTCAAAACAAAACCGTAGCAAAGCTACAGAATGGTTTCTCCTCTTCGAAACTCGAAAATGAATGTCGATGATGCGGCCGTCATTACCGAAATTATTTTCCAGCGACAAAGAGAAGAGCACTGATTTAAACATTTAAAATTCTTTTGAAAACAATTTTATTTGAAAATACTTACATAATATACTTTTTAAGACTTTAAAATAAAGTTTAAAATAACCAGAAATTTAATTCTTAAATTCTCAATTTTAAATCCATTTCAATTCCAAATAGATTTATAAACAATAGTCATTTTGCAATAGTCAATGACTTACAAAAATGATAATCAAATATTATCATTTTCAACAACCAAATTATTTAACTTTTAATTCCAGAAAATTTCCTTATATATTTATAATATAATCATACAATTTTATTTCATTTATCAAATTTAAAATTTATATTGTGTCAGTTTTCTCTATTCAAGTGTTTTGGAAATCCTATCGATAGCGTTGATCAGACGAATCGATCGAAAACCCAAATCAACATCAATAACTCAAACAACACAATATATAAAACATTTTAATATTAATATACAAATACCAATACACTCCCTCACACGATGATTCCAGAATTGGATTCCGACAAAAGGATAGAGATCCAAATATAGAGGGACTCTAATCAAAGAGAATTATAATCTAAAATAGATGGGCTCGAAACGAAGATTAGATGATTGCCTTTCAAACAGGAAGATGGATAAAGTTGTGTAAATCGCGGGCAACCTTAACCGGGTCAGCCGTGACTTCATAGATAAGATCGATGTAGAATTCCGAAGCAAATCGACATTCGATTACCAGAGGTAGAATTCGGGTATAGCATAAGATAGCAGCATCATAAACCGAGGATACAAAAATCTCCGGTGAATCAATACCGATTGTAAAGGAGTTTCACCCCAGTACAAATTATTCGAAGATTGGCGAGACCGCCGATTTATTATAGAGATCATTCGAAGTGGAGTTATGGGATACTCCAGAATCAAAAGACACGAATAGGGGAGACACGAATGGACTTTGGAACCGAAGTGAACGTTCCAAAATTCAAAGGAACCGAGTCAAAGAAGAAGGAGTTCAAGCTCGAACGAAAGTGATTCTGTAATTGAATTTACTACATATGCTAAGTTTTGCCTAAAACCAGAGCTCTGATACCACATGTAACAACCCAGGATTTTCAACCATCCGCATCCATTATAAGTGTATAGGTAAACACTCATGCCGGAGTTGAATTGCTCAAAATACTGCGTTGTAAATAAAAATTGCCAAAACTCAACATATACAGTAAATAAAATAATTACAGATCACAGACACAGAGTAATATAACAATAATGCAGCGGAAACAAAAGGATAGTAGTTCATGAAGCTACTATATATATATAACAGAGTTAAACAAGATACAACAGAGGTCTCGAATACAATAGATGTCTCAATACAATAATCAAATACCAGATCTGAATACATCACTGGATCGACGGAATAACTGAAAGCAGGATCGATAGATAGCTGGATCTCCAAGCGAAGCTCCAACTCCAAAGGTGAGTCTCCAATGCTGTATCACTCAGTCTGACCCGAGCGTAAAGCAAAACACAAAACACTCGAGTCAGGATTAACATTCTTATATTAATAAATCCAACTCAAGTGAAATATCAACTGAAATACAAGTAACTTAAAGGATGTTTGGGATAACCATCCCTTAAGGATCCGTTAAACTATTTACTATGTAGTAATATTCGCTATTATAATAGTGTCTAAATAAGTAAAGTATAATCATATCGGAAAATAGCGTTAAGGGGATGGAGAACCTTAACGCGGTCGGATCTTAAAATCATAATCGTAGTAAAGCTCGGTATGGTAGGTGACACGGCACAACTAGGCAATGCCAGGGTAGATATACCAATTACGCACACGGACTGATGGATACGCATAGCAGCCACTACCGTTCCACCTCGAACAACATTCCCAAATCGGAGGATGGCCATCTAGTCAAAACACAAGTAAGAGTATAATATCGAAGAAATGCGTCCGAGAAGAGGTGCTACCTCACTAGTCCGAGATCGCTCCTGTTTTAGCCACCTTATGCCAACTCACGGGAGTTGGGTCCACGTAACATACCTTAAGAACGCCGCCACCATCCTACTTCATTCTGGAATCTCCACTGCGTACACGGTTGTCAAAGTGGTTTTCGGTAAGACAGAGAGTATGTCCATATCCGATCCCGGTCTCTTTGCCAACCAATCGTTATTATAACACCGTGGTCATTTCAAAGTAGTTTACTTCAAACCAAAATCATTATCATTTCAAAACCCAATTTAATACGATATCATTTTACTTCAAATATCCATTTTCAAAATCATATTACTTTCCAAAAATTTTTTGCTTTCGAAATCATAGTCTGGAAATCACAGTATTTTGGAAATCATAACACTTCCTTTTTAAACCGTTTAGATATTAAAATTTCGTTATAAAATAAATTAGTTTCCTCAAATTTCACAAATCGATTCAAATAACTCGAATTCCAAAAATTTATTTTATCAAATCTCAAATCATCTGTTTCAACTTGATTTAGCTTCTAAATAAACCATTTCAAATTATCAATTTCAAATACGTATCTAAACCATGAAATAAGCCATTTCAATTTGAGTATATTTCAAAGCTTAAATATTCAACATTTCAAAACTAAATTCGATAATTTATATACATATCAGATTCACTTTACAATTATTTAGTTTTAAAATAATAACTTAACATTTCCATAACATTTGAATACAATTTCAATTTTACAATTTAAATAAACAAAATATCTCATTTAAATATTTATACGTTTGAAATATCCATATAAGTCACCCTTTCAAATTTCAAGTTGAAAATCACTTCTTTAAATTTCAAATTTCAATATATCTCAAACCAAACTTATTTAAGTATAATTCTTAAATAAATACAATTTCAATCAATTTCAAATCATTATAAATTCTATATTCGAAAATATAGATATTAAATATATACTTAAGCATATTATTTATCAACTTTATTTAATCAACTTTGATAAATCTTAAAAAAATCAATATTTATCAAAACCATATATTTCTTTTCAAAACCATAGAAATCATTTTTCAAAACGTTTATATATATAGACCAACGGTGCCTGTATATAATTTTCTATCCTATGGTCAAGTGATACAGATATTTATCATTTCAATCCGCAATTTAAAACATATTCGGGTATATATCTTTTCAACCCGAAATCCCAAATTCAATTCAATTGAAAATCGCTTGGGTTTATCATTTCAACCCATAACGATTTCCTCCTATTCTACAGATCATTCGGGTATGTATCATTTCAACCCATAGTGATTCTATACTAACAGGGAACTTGCAGAGTGATAACAGATATGATAATAAAATAACAACAGTAACATGCATATATCAACAGTATAAATAACAGATGATGGTGTCAGATGTCACAGGTGAACAGATACAGAAAATGACATATATAACAATGTAAATAACTAACATCAGCATATTTCAATTGACGTTTCAATTGAAATTAAACTTAATAAATATAAGAATATTAATCGTGAGTGATTGCTCACCTTCCGAGGCTAGAGAAATTTGAAACACAACCAGCTACGAAATTGGATCACGATCTAGAAATCGAACAATCCAAACAACAGTCTCAAAGTGAAATAAGCTGATAGCAGATTTGATGGACAAAGCTGATAGATAAGAATCGATGAGGAACGAATCAGAATCAATTAGCTTGATAAAAATTTAAACAAGATGATATTATATTATTATTTTCCTTAAACCCAATATTCGATTTTTATAATACAACTACACTTTAAAATCAATCTTAAATTTAAACATATATATCCATATTTATATTTAAAAACAACCCTTACGCTAGTATACACATTCATACACCCTTAACAATACCTAAAAATAGAACATAGTCTATACAACCAATGTACATAACTGGGTATACTTACCCAAATATAAAGCAAAACAGAGCATGTCCTAACTTAGTAAACAAATGTATAAGCAGCTTTTATAAACTATATATATATATAAATGCATAAACTTCTCTGAACGTACATACCAAAACCAAAAGACATATATATTTAAAACGTATGCATTATATTAAAATTCAGTACAATAAATTACTTCTTAAAACTGTTATATAGTACGTATACTATCCAAATACTTATATGACTTTATACATATACTTTCATACATCATATTATATTATAAAATCAACACTTTTGTGAACAATACAACTGGCCGAAATATATAAATTTATATATATACATATACATAAAATATAAATAAACTACAGATTCTAGACACCGTACTATGCTTATATCGAACTTATATAGACTGCTTCGAAACTTAACAATCCCAGGATGAAAATATAACATATATCGAAACTTACATTCGTATTATATATATTTACTTTACAATATTTATTATAAACAATACAACTTATATAATTTTTAAAATAATATATATATACTATACGAAACTATATGAAGCACTGATATAAAACAAGTAAAAATAAATTATGCAGACATTGAAACTTATGCAAACCCATATGCCTATATGTATAGACTGTAAACAACAACAACAAAAACAGCAACTAGACTTACACATCTTTCCAAACTAAACATTTTCAGGGAACATTGTCAGGTGGAAGAAAAAGTTGGAAAAATACTATATTTAAGCAACTATATATTATAACTAATAGTACAAGGTTACATGCAAATCTTAACCATCCTACATATATAATACTATAGGAAATAAAATTCTAGCATCTTATAACACTATATGCTTGAAGTATAACAACTGTCAGATACTATACTTAATACGATAAAACAAAATATATAATACTCAAATAGTTCTATTATGTATATAAGTTTACAATAGGTATAATACCCAACATACAAATAAACTGCTCCCTTCAACATATCACATGAACAAGTATAAATATATTGCACGTACCCGTATAAAATCATAGAGAAAATGCTAAGTTGGCGGGTTCAAACTATGCACGCGAGGTGGCTACGACTAGTGGTGAACACGGTTGGATGGGTGGAAGGCGTGGGCCAGGGCTTCAGGTTGGAGGAGGTGTTGAGCTGGAAGTGTGGCTGTTAGGGTGGCGGTAGGCTGCAAGGCGAAGGGATGTCTCGGTATGATGGACGCGGCTGGGTCGAGTGGCGTGAGGTGGAAGGCTATGACAGCCTGGGAGATGGGTGGAGGCTGTCACGGAGGCGGTCTGGTGGTAGGGCTGGATGGTGGTGACGCGGGTTCTCTGGCGTGGGGTTGGAGGTAGGCAGGGCGGTCTGGTGGAGCTGGTCGAAGGCTGGCGGTAGCGTGGGAGGCTACGGGTTGCCGAGGTCAGGGAGATGAGGCCAAGGTGGATCTGGGCGCGAGCTAGGCTGCGTCAGGGTTTGGGGCAGTGGCCGTGCATGCTTGGGATGTATAGGGTTGGAGACGGATGTGGCTCAGCTTCAAAATGATATTTTGTTTCATACAAAATTTTCGGAATGAAGAAAGTAGGAGTAAGAACAGATCTGAGAGGAAAAGGTCAGAGGATAATATAAATGGAAAATGAGAGGTTTTAGCAAATGAAATGAAACGTACAGAAATAGTTGGGCAACAAATAAATCCAAATAGAAATAAGTTAACGGTCCAATTCCCTTGATTTCAGCTGAAAATTATTAAACCAATTAATTGTTGTTGGGCTGCACGTTATAAATTTGAAGTCTAAGGAAAAATGTAAAGTCAAAATTCGGTACCGTTACGGTGAACTGTTTATTCTTCTCGACGCGTACCGGATCTCAAATTATAGAAATGAATATACCGCAGAGATCAGCACGACGAGACGATTAAAATGGTGCACAGATATCAGGGGTACGGTCATCCGATCAAAAGTCGATAACCGGTACTAGAAATGCTGCTATTCTAACCGAATTAAGATAAACGGAGCAACAGAAGTCCAAATTTGACGAAACGAAAGATGACGTCTCACTCAGAAGATGATTTACAAATTTTCTATGTAAAAATATTTAGGTTTGGAAAACATTTTATTATCACTAATTTTTAACTGATTAAATTGAAGTAAATTTATGTGCGAAATAAATTTTCGTATTTTCGGATGAAAATTTACCAGTTGCTATGTCTAATTAGACGCATTCCAAATATCAAATTTATATTTCAAAATTTTATTGTTTAAAATTTCACACAAATTCAATTAATTAAATAAATAAAACCACTGAAATTTACGGGTCGTTACAACATCCGATCCGGAGTTTTTCCATTCTTTCCCTAAAACTCTTAGGTACTCAAATTAGTATAAGTAGCCAAGTAGTCCAAGTTTCTATGGATGCATTTTTGTAGGAGCATGGAGCAGGTGGTTTCGATGATATCTAGCTACTTATTTTATTTTTCCACTATATATGTATGTATTTCGTGTCAGCAGTGTGGGTACAAGCAGTTGTAATTGTCCCTGGCTGAAATTGTAATTGTTTGACTCTGATGTATAGTTGTGGAAGTGACTATGTATTAACTTATGTTGACTATTTATATATTGTTTCGTTATATTGTGAGATCTTGTATGTTTATTCTTCTTGTCTTTTCCTTTCTTTTACCCCTACGTCTTGTCTTTCAGACTCTTAGATGATCGGCCCATGGATACTGTGGGAGTATTAAGTGTCATCTTTGGGAGTAAGAGAGGCGAATCGTTACACTATGCTTAACACTAAAAGCCAAACGAGGTAGGCTTCTCTATTTGTGAGAGTCAAGATTGATGTTCGAATAGGGATGGAGCAATAGACCTCTAACAAACCAGCTTCCTCCTTGACTAAGGAATAGTTAAGCTACATTGTCAAAAACATGTTAAGCATACGAACCTTGATTTCTATAAGAAAGCGCTTGAGACTCGATAGTCGATTAGTGGACTACCATCCTTGACCAAACTTAACTTAGGAATTATATGAAAGGCTTCACGAATTTATACCAATGAGAACACCCATGGAGGAGTATTGGTACGAAACGCCTCTTGCTTTCGGTTACTTCTAAAAGAATCGGAATTCATTTAACTGGAAATTCATCTATTGGTTTCGAAGAGACCGGGATCAGTAAGTGTTTTACATGCTAAATACCACTTCAAAACTATTATACGGTTCAGCGTTGGAGAGACTAGGATCGATAAGTGTTCTACTTATCGAAAAACACTTCAAGGCTGAGATACGTGTTCTGTCTCTTGGAAGTGAAATGATGGAATCCATGTGTGGTTTCAATATCTATTGAGATGATGGAATCCATATGTTGAAAACTCGTGGAAGATGTCAAACATAGCCTCGACTTTGATAATGATAGAGACTAGAGTAAGCGTGCATAACCCTAAATTTAGCTAACCTAGAAGGGGTATATCAACTCCATTATCTAGTGTATGATTATCGATTATTGGTACCGGGAGTTGGTGTGCCTGGCACCTTGTGTTAGGGCATGGGTCACTTATGTTAACCTTATGGTATATTTTGTCTAGAGAAATGTGATGCTTGGAAGGAAATCTCCGAGTCTTGTGGAGTAGATCGAAGTCTTCTTTGATCTAAAGAGACCTACATGGAAATCCTACACAATTAGAAAACACGCCTTAGTGGTTTTGATTGTGTGAACATTATCATTATTGTTCTAGTGTACACTTCACACACCATAGCTATATTTCTTACTTATATTCTACACCCTAGACATTATTATAATACCACTAGATTTTCCTATGAAATAGTTTGGTTATTGCGAAGTAAAAACCCATCTGTGTTTATTTGCGGTATGGTCTTATGCGATATCATTATTTTTGAAAGGTTGTATAAATTTGAGAATCCATATGATTGAGTTTCTCACGCTGGTTTTACCAGTCTGATCCAGGTGTTAATTTTTTATAATGCTCGGGTCAGCCCCATGTATATTTCCTGATTTCGTTGATGTTCATTGGAGCTCTTGGAGAGGAGCTAGATCATTGTCTATCATAGTTTTTATTTTCACTGCATTACCTTCTTTATATATATCAGAAATTGTAAGGATAGGCTATTATAACTTTCCAGGCTAATGGTAGTATTTAGATTAGTAGCTCTGACAAGATATGTATATTTAAGTATCACTGTACACTATCTTTTATATTATATGTTATCGTTCCATTGTGAGATTATGATGTTTTTGTTTTCCTCTTTCTTATTCATTTTATTTTCTTCCTTTTCTTTTACTTTAACATTCTATCTTTCTAGCACTTGGGTGCTCGGCACGTGAATACCATGAATGTATTAGTGTCGACATTCGAGGGTCAAAAAGGCGTTCATTACAAAAGCAATTGTACTCATTTAATTTAAGCCATAACTAAAAATTCATAAACTAGAAAGTAAAACAAAGGACCAATTAAATAGCGACAGTTTTTTCAACGGCGACTTTCCTCTATCGATTACGGCGCTTTTTCTCCACTCTTCCCTAATCCGCTTGTCCCTTCGATGCTCATTCCCTCCTCTTCGTCTCTGTTCCATGGCCAAGAATCGAAAGCTAAAGCAATGTTTTGCTGCGTCTATTCAATCGTCATTGCTAACCAGATCTGGTCGAAAGTTCTCCTCTTCTGAGCTACTTCCTGATACATATGTATCTCCTTCTTGCCCAGTCAAAGCTATCAATCCAGTGACGACTTTAAACCAGTATTCTCCCTTGCCTGTTCCCGCGGCTGTCTCTAGTTTGTCTTCCCTTTTTTTGATTATGGCTGATGATTTAGCTCGCTCTACGCCTGACATCGTCCCTCAGTCAGGTATTTCCATTGTTAAGCCATTATTGCCTATTTCGAAATTGGTTCGCTCGGTAGGCAATTAGGTTAGATATGATATCTTAGTGTCAGATAAAAATGTTGTGTTGAATGGAGATACTGATACGGTCTTGATTGATAATGTCGTTCCTTATTCTGGTGATAGGAATTTAGTGGGGAACTCTATGTTGAATGAATCAGAATTATGTGATGTGCCTTCCAGGCAGCAGATTGTTACTGCCTCAAATTCCCTTCTTCTTGTACCTGGTCATGTTCATAATCCTCCTATTGTTGTCCTTAACTCCACCGATATCCCAGTCGATTCCTGTGACAACGCTGTTAAGCCAGCTTGGGCTTCTTTGTTTAAATCATTGCCGCGTAATGCTGGTGTATTCGCTCCGCAAAAATTTAGCACTCAAGTCATTGATGGGATTAACGTGCTTCCACCTGCTGTGCTTCCGGAGGCCGTGAGCTATTGGTCTGATCACCTGGTTGGATTTTTTCTAGATGCATCATCTTCATATTCGGTTGTTCGTGAGCAATGTAAGCGCGCGTGGAAAATGAAAGGTACCCTTCATGTCTAAGTTATAAATTCCTTTTTCTACGTTAAATTTGGGAACAATGAAGACAAAAGTGTAGCGCTTGAGACAAGCCCTCTAATTATTGAGGGGAAACCTTTTATTGTTACTCCTTGGAGAGTTGGCATTAACAGAGCTAGAGAGCAGATTCTCTTGATTCCAGTTTAGGCCACGTTCTCTAATATTCCGTCTGTACTTCAACCGCTAATTGGTCTAAACTGGCTTGCAAGCCTTATTGGTGACTTCAAATGCTTTGATGCAAATACTATTGCTCGCAAGAATTTACTGTATGCTAGGGCATTGACAGAAATATCCCCATTGAAGCCGCTACCGTCGAAATTGAAAGTTAGAATTATGGAAGGTCACGAGATGGACATAAGAGTTAATTATAGTTGGAAACCCAATATTTGTACAAACTGTCAGTCATTTGGACATATTGTTGAGAAGTGTTCAAGGAATGCTCCTCTTCCTCCTCCCGATAGAGTCCCCTTCCTAGGATGGAAATGAAATGGGTTCCCAAGGTTAGTTCACCGCCTGTCTCTGTATGTGCAGTACATGTATCTCCTTCTGTGGAGTCAGTTTTGGCATTAGTAGCTAGTGATTCTGTTGATGAGATTATATTCTGGAAACCTGACGAGAGTTCTTGGGTACACTGGCCACAGAAATGAGGTATGACCCGCAGATGCATAGTTATCACATGTTTTAAGGTAGGTATGAAGAGACTAGAAGGCTTATGTATCATGTTGAGGGTGAAGGGCTTTCTCTTACGACCACTGGTATAGATGGTGCACGTAATTGGTGGCAATTCTTGGATCCTTCATGGGACCTGATTTATCTCTACTCTTCTCTCTCGCGTTCTTATGATCCGTTATTGGCTACGTAATTTTCTGCTGTTCAGCATGTTATAGGTCCTGGTACTGATGTTGATATCAGTAATGAGAGGGGGGGACTTTCGTCCTTCCAAGTAGTTTAGACACTCCGTCAATCTCCTATTTTCTTTCTTTTTGTACTAAGTGGACTGTCCACTACAAAATCAGATTTAGATGTTCTGTGCATGTGTAGAACACCTATTTCTATATTATATTCACAGTGGCATGGCCCACTATAAAGTCGGCTAGCTTTGCTAAAAATAATTCATAAATTAAATAGTACACTATTCGTGGATCGTTACACTGGGTACCCCGAGAGAAAAAAGATTTGATATGAGATTTAGACTTCACAATCAAAGATTTAGTAAGCGAACCATGGAGTTGATGCGAGGAGGTGCTTTAATTATATTATACATATTTTTAATTAATGCATTATGGCAAGTGTAGTTTTTCATTTGACCTTCATGTATTTGGGAGTAATGCACTTGGTTATTTTTTTAATACAACATTATGTCCTATGATCAATGTATACATTATACCTACCACGTTGACTCCATTTTTTTCATATTTATCCATTCTATTCAAATCAAGGCATGGTGTGCACTATGTATTCACTATGCTAGGATATATTACTGAAGTTTAGATTCAAATGACAAAATATAAACATTGTAGCATAGTGGTATATGCATCATAAAGTATATAACACAATCGATATATAGTAGTTCAGACTCCCCTTCCTACATCCAACCCCAGATCTCCCTTCAGAATTTCCATTGAACAACCCTCGCCTCACATGGACGAACATGTACTTTTACTACTGCCTAAACAACCAAGCATGATTTCGTCTCTGCAACTAGGAATACAACTTTACATGAAGACTCTGTAATAATACTTCAAAACTACACACTTATTTTATATAGTTTAATTTTGAAAATTCTTTCATCTTCAATATAAAAATGTGTCACTCTTAAGTACAATATCTTATAACCTTCACAAATGGTATTTGCTTTGAATGTGCAGAAGCTGGAAGAGGCTACAATCATTATTTATAATGATGAAACAATGGTCTATGAATGCGTCCAAATATAATATAGAGTTGATTTCTTAGTGAAGCAATGGCAGAGAGTAATCATCAGAACATAGCTTTTAGGAAATTTAATTCTGAGTAATTTTTGAACGCATTGGGATGTCCTGATCAATGGAGAGGCTAGAGTTATTTATAATTAAGTTAGAGATGTTTCCAAAGGTTGTAGTGCTCTAAAAATCACTCCTAGAAGAAGAGAAGTGAATATATAAAGAATGGTTGCGATGTAAGGGAAGCGATGCTTAAAAATAGTACAAACGGCTAAGTTTACTGTGCGCAACAGTTTTCAGTCGGTTGACCGCTTATGGGTAACTGGTCGATGGATTACGAGCTGTTGGGCATGGTGAACCCAGATTAAGTCCATAACCTTGATTTGATAAATTCAAAAAAAATGCATAAAAGTTCATTAAAGTACTAGAGGCTATTGCATGCTATGTGGTAAATGTTGGAGTTATTTGAAGTTCATTTGTGGGGTTTTAACAAATTATTTCTGAAATAACTTGATAAGGACTCATCAACATAGTCAGTTAAAGCTTTGTAGTCCATCTTTGAGTGATTTTTTAAAGTGCTGATGATTTTTTAATACTATCTCTATTACTTAAATGCTTGTACTCCTCTCTGTGTACTTGGATGATCTTATATGCTTAGATTCTTATTGTAACGAATCGCCTTTCTTACTACCAAAGACGACACTTAATACATCATCGGTATTCGTGTGTCGATCATTTAGTCGTCTGAAAGATAGGTCATTAGGGGTGAAAGAAAGAAAAGATAGAACGGAAGAAACTAAACAGCACAGAATCTCACAATGTAACGGAACCATATATATAACTGAACATAATATATTACAAAGTAATTTCAAAAATATTACATCAAAGTCATTCTAATACAAATTCTACCCTAGTACAGTTATAACGGTATGTCCCTACCTAAGTGATACAATATACATATAATTGAGCGGAAACAAGAAAAATAACAAGTTATCGATGAAGCCACCTGCTCCAAACTCATCCAAATGAATCTGCAGAAAAACCTGAACTACTTGGCTACCCATTCAAATTTGAGCATCCAAGAGTTTAGGAAAATAAAATAAACTCCGGGTCAGACATGGGACTGGTGTGAGTAAAGCGTATATTTTAACTTTATAAAAACCTTTAAATTAATGGCATCTCGTAAGCCCACGTCGCACATAAACACGAACGGGTTTTTACCTTACGATAACAAAAACATTTTCTATAGAAAATCTAGTGATATTATCATAATGTCTATGGTTTTCAAGTAAATAATTAACATAGCCGAAATTGTTACATTAATTAAATTCCAACATAATAGGTATACAACAAAAAACGTAAAGGCTCGTATTGGAGAATGGATTCCATACTATGACAAGGTAAGGAACTACCTTCCGATGGTCCATCTCTAGATAAAATGCACCGGGGTCTGACAAGAACATCTTGTACTCCTGCCATATAGGACCGGCCTACCATTTAACTAGTAGTACCGAATATGATCACCTCACTTTGGGCCCCGAAGCATACATGCGTAGATAGCAATCGATCTAGTTTTGGGATGACCATACCCTGGTGGGAGCCACCCACATGGCCCTGTTGCATGCTCGATTTTTGTCATTTCCCATTTAGTGAGGCATGATATGTTTTACCTTTTATATAGCACTTCCTACTTGAAATAATACATTGTCATCCAGTCGATGACACAATGTCAGCATTCATCCATACAAACCATTCAGGAAATGAACGAAGCGAAGGCACTACTTCTACTACATCTATATTGGAATCATCCTTAGGATTAGTAAAAAGCATCCCTTGCACTTCAAAGAGCTCCGTCTTAATTCCATCATCTTCAAGATGTCTTCACTTCAAAACGCTTAAGTTGGATCGAAGTAGTTTTCGGATAACATATCTGATCCTGGTCTCTTTGAAACAACATTCGATAGTTTTCGGTAAACTCAACCCCGGTTCTTTAGAAAATAAATAGTCAAAGATAAGAGCGGAGATCACCTCCTAAACGTTAGTGGACAGATTTCCTTATCATTTGTCATAAGAGAACAAAACGAGATTTATATGCACAGTACAGCATCATCGGGGATGACTGTGCCATATAACTCACGTGTTTCTCCTAGATATTTCCCAAGTTATGTTTTGGGTCCATATTTGATAGTCGGTTATTTAACTATCAAATAAATAAACACCAACCAATTCCATTTGAGATTTATTTATCCATAGCAACCACTAAGCCTCAAAACAAATCTTTATTTAATAAATCTCCTTTCAAAAATGTTTGTCTAAAACATTTATATACTTATCTCTCTGACATAAGTATATTCACAAAATATTTGTGAATAACTTCTTACTTCCAAATCATGTTAAAAAGGTAAACAAATGTTATTTAAATTGGAGGTAAGGACAACCCTAAACACTATCCCCTCGGTGTTAAGTGTGGTACGGATGTTCCATACTACCATTTTTAAAAAGTAAGTTTAGAGAAACCCATATCTCAAATTCTTTTTTTATACTTCTTTCGATAAATACTTTTTAATCAAATCTATTTCACTTATGAAATCTCTTTTGGTTGAAATCCAAATCCATTTCAAAATGCATTCCAAACTTCCAAATTCATTTATAAAACCCTTTTATAAATATTCAAAATCATTTATATAAATTGCTTATATAAATATCCAAACATTTTATATAAATTTCTTATAAATATCCAAACCTTTTTATAAACTCGCTTTATGAATATCCAAATCATTTTCTAAAACTTTTTTTATAAATACCCTCAAAAATATTTAGAAAACTTCTTTATAAACCTTTCCTATTTAAATAACTTCTTAAATATCCTTAAACCAAATTTGCTTCCTTTAATAAGCAAATCCATTATGTAAATCTACTTTATTTATGAAATCTTCTTTTCTTAAAAACTCAAATCCATTTACCCAAAGCACCTTATAAATTTCCACTTTTATAAAGCTCTTTATAAAAACTTCTCTTTATAACATTAAAAACCATTCCCATTAGTTAAAAAATCTTTAGTAAAACCATTTGCCAACTCATCCTTTAAATATCTTATTCAAAATGCACTAACTTTGAAACCATTTTAAAATGAAAATGAAATATTTATACTTACAAAATCAAACAGAGGCTTAATGACCACAATAATACTTTTAATTTGGTTTTACTTATCCAGTCTAACATGGCATCACATAACAACAGGTATATAAGGGATCAACACTTAACAATCAACCAACTTAAGTAAATGTCCAAGTTAATTGTGATAGCAGAACAGTGTTTTGTTCTGCTAATAGATGTCATTTAGTTTCTCAATCATATGGGGTTACTTAAGAGTAAATGACACAGAAATCCGTTGATTTAAAACAAATTTGAAAAGAAAACAGTTTAAAACAAAACTGATTACTTAAACTCAAAGCGATTTAAAAATAAATAAAAACCCTTGTAAATGAGAGTCAAATCCTTGTTAAATATAAATTAAACTCTAATTAAAAGTAATTAAACGTTGCCAAAACATAATTAACTTTAATCAAAGATTAATTTAAATAAAGCCCCTTTTAAAATAATAATTAATTAATAATTATCTTAAATAATTAATTAAATAATAATTAATAATCCTTAATTAATATTTAAATAATAATTAACTTTAATAAAGTCGCAAATCATGATTAACTTAATTTGTTAACATTTAAGTATAAATACCATTATTAACAAATGATTAAGTACTAATTAACTTTATTAATTAATCAATCAATCATTAAACAAATAAATAATTAAATAATTGTTCTCTAGTTACTTGATTAAAGTTAGAAAACATTTCCAAAAATATTTCTAAGTGAAAACAAGTGTAGATTAGAAAGGTTAGATCTTCCGAACTGTGCATATAGCAACTATCGCTATACGGACCCGTAATTTCAAAACTTGAAATTATGATTTTTTCAAAACTTCAACTTTTGAACTCTTGTCTTCTTTAAAACATGAAAATAAACTTTTTAAAACCAAAATCAAAGTTTTAAACTTGAAAACATTTTACTTTGAAACAAAAATCAAACTTTCGACAAAAAGCAGATTTCTACGTCGCTTTTGGTTAGTGAATCGCCATCTTCATGTCATGAGCCCACATACAACAAA
Source organism: Allium fistulosum (assembly GCA_030737815.1). Taxonomy (NCBI): domain Eukaryota; kingdom Viridiplantae; phylum Streptophyta; class Magnoliopsida; order Asparagales; family Amaryllidaceae; genus Allium; species Allium fistulosum. Next base: position 180,555,041 of record CM060903.1, read on the forward strand.
TTCAACATTCCTGTTAGATCGATTTCACCCTAGAGGGGGGGTGAATAGGGTGATACTAATAATAATAAAAATTAATGCATAAATATATAAAATAATTGCAGCAAAGATAATAGCAGAATAATAAAAGCAGAAATAGAAAAACACAGATTTATCCAGCTTCGGCAAAACCCTGCCTACGTGCTGCCCCTAAGGTTTCTACTAGAAATTAAGTAGTCAGACGCTTACACACGTAAACTTGCGACAACCGCTATCGACTAACCTAACCCTACGCTCAAAACCCTGCCAAAACTCAGCCACTGAGTTGCGAATTCTCGAACTACACCACCATAGTTCGTAACCTAGTCACACGACTAGAAAAACACAGTTTAAAAAAGAAAATTACAACTGAAAATAAAAACTAAACAAAATAAAAACCAAAACCCTATTTAATAAACTTAAGCCCAAATAAAAAATAGACCAGCCCGCTAAGTAATTAACATAGAGACGTTTCCCTTTTTCTTGTTTAACTTTGGCATGTATCCTTTCTTTCTTCGTTCCTCTTTCTAGTAATTAGGGCTTTGCGAATTGAAGACTCCGCTCGAAAATCAATCGATTGAAGACAAGATACTGAAGTGATTAGCTTCGTCAATTGACTAGTGGCTTTGATTGCATACGGTCGCTTCAATTGTGAGTTCAAGTAGTGTCCAAATTGGTATGTGGTTTTTACTTTAATTTCTCTGTTGATTGCTTTGGTTCGAACTCGATTTGAGTTATTAATTTGGGATTTAATTTGAAACTTGGATCTGTGATTTTTTGCTTGAACTCGAATGCATAATAGCCGATGATGTAACCGGGTTATATAGGGATGAAATCCCTAAATGTACATTCGTATAATTTATGTTTGAATTCTTCATGATTTTATAACTTGCGTTGATTTACTGTGCTTGGCCCTTCGATCCTGGTTTGAACAGTTTTGATATTTTTTTGACTTGTTCATTTTATCACTGGTTGAATATGTTTCCGATATATTTGGATTTGCTTAAACACATTTGAATTCCTCCGTTCTTTACTGCCAACAACTTGTTTAATATTTCATTAGCTATTCCATATGACCTCTGATTGAATTTTATCTCGGCCTTGACTTTGTTAAAACTGTAACTAATAATTACGAATTTTCGTGAATTGCTTTGCCATTAGATAGTTGCTTTGTGTTCTGCTTCCTTGTTCTTGTTGCTACTGTTAGTAACTGTGCACATACAAACATGTATATACATACATATATATGTATGTATATATGTGTTTAATTATTGTGCCTATCCACTTGGTCGAGACTTGTTGCAATGTGGTTCCTCTTGGCTCACTTGTTGTTTGATGTGTCTACTTGTATCTCATATGTATGTAGCTTGCCTTTAGCTTGTACATGTACATACTGCTGTCCACCTTGATTTGCTGTTGCCTCTGGTTGTGATTTACTCGAGACTGGTCTTGTGACATGTCTGGTGTTGTTCCACTTGCATGCTATCATTGAGTTCATGCTGTATTCATTTTTGTTGATGATGACTGGTATCATTTGAATGCTTGTATACTTCATGTACTCTGGTGTGAAGTCTATTCTGGTTTCCAATGCATATATATGTCTACATGTGTATTCATGCATGTATATATGTATGTTGTGATGCCTTGTTCTGCTTGATGCTCTGTTGTCACCTCTGTTGCATTGTGTCTTCATGTGTTTGTTGAGCACTACATATCTATATATACATGTGTGTCTTAATGTATGTTGCTTCTGGTTTGTGATTCTGGCCTCTGTTTGCTTTCATATGTACTGATTTATTGCCGGTTGCTCCATTTCATTGTAGTCTTGTTGAAAGGCAGCTATCATGTTACCTTTGAACTTTTATCTTGTTGGCCTCGAGTTAGAATGGTCTGGTTCATATTGGTCTTCATGTTGCACTGCATGTTGTTATGTGGTTCCTCTGAGTTGTTGTCTTGTACATGCCTCGTGCTTCACTTTGCTATGACCATTCAGTTCACCACTTTGATTTAACTGTACTGGCCTGGTCTTGTTTTCACTTGAACATTTTTTTTCATTCAATGTTTTTTTTGTTGCCTTGTACATTTTGCAGTCTGGACTTGTGATGGTTTGTTGGGTCTGTTCTTTGTTTTCCTTGACCACCATATATACTTGAAGTCTATGAGTTTGTACTACTTTGTGCTTTCATGTTGGTCGAGACTCATATGCGACTGAACTGATATATGTGTGTTCATGCATGTATGCTGGTGCCTTGTTGAGTGCACTTGTATTTGAACCTATCTTATAGTCTGGTTTCATTTTAGATCATGTTGACTGACCATTGAAACTTGTACTTGTTTTCGTACTGCATCTGAGTTGAATCCAGCCTCGGCTCGGGTTTGACCTTGTGCTCACCTGTCCCTGCAATTTTATCAAGTGTATATCGGTGTGCATGGCCTTGTGTGGCATGTACAGTGATACACTGTGCATGTCACAAGTTGTTCATGTATGAATGAATTCAAAATAAATGATGAAGAATAACCCAAATAACTGAGGCAAATAAAATTTTCAAACACACACTTTTATTGTACACTATAAAATATTTCTTTTTCAATTTTACTGCGTTAGTGTTTATTTTTGCAGATAATTCAGATGCTGGATTCAATCTGGAATAAAGTTGAAGGTAAATACGAGTGAATGGGTGATATGTAGTGAGGTGAACATTGTAAATTGAAATTTGTGATGTTATCGAAATTGTAATGTAATTGAAATTGTGCATACATAGTGATAGCTCAAATTTGTACTATTCAAAGTTGTAATAAAATAATTGTTTGAATTACAAATATTTATTTAATTATGTGAAAAATAAAATAGTACAATAACAAATACATTTAAATGAATATATATATATATATGTTTATTATCATTAAACAAAAATCATATACTAGCATATTCAATAATTCCAACACATTATCACAACATAACATTATAGCAAAATCATAAGCAAGAATATTACTTCACAAATACTAACCAACTTTTCCAATATTCAAGGTATAATCTTTATCGCCTACTCAAACTTCGGCATAAGCAATCAACTCCAAATCAACATTCATGCATCCATATACAACATATAACATTACCACATACTTAAGCAACATTTTAATTCATAAATTTTACAACTTTTAAAAGTTAGTAACTTGAGTTTTAAAACATGGACTTTACTTACCAAACTTTCACTAAATCAAGGCAAACTTCTACCGAACTTGAATATACTTCTAGCAAACCACCTTAACTTGAAAATATGTCTTTGTGTAGCCTTGAAGGGACAAGTTTGGCTTTGCCTTGGCTAGTATTAGGCTCGGCCTACTTGGTTTTGGGGGTATATAGGGTTTGTTTTGGAGGGTAGTGGTTGTATAAGTGTAGTGGAGTGCTTTATGTTAGTTTTTAAAGTGTATACACAAGTTTTTAACTTAGGAATTTTTGTTTGGAAGCCATGGAAATAAGAGTATTCAAGAAGAGTGTTAGGATAATGGAAATGAAGAAATAAGAGTGTAAAGTGAATGACATGAGAAGGTTGAGGTGTTTATATGCATAGAAACTAGAAATTACTAAAATATCATTTGTATAAAATATTATATATATATATACACACACACACATGCCATGCACATGACAACAACCATACCTCCATCTCATCACTTGTACATGTTACCCAGCACCCCCAGGCCATATTGTCGGATACTTAAGGTATGACATAGGATTGTATATATATAAGTGTGTTTATATGTATATACATGCCTTTTATAACATAATTCGTCACATCCAAGCTTAGGTATAGATATATATAAGTAAATATACATAAGTATGCTTAATTAATACTAATCCTAATATATATAAATGTATGCATGTTGCACCAAATGTGCATAACATTCCCAATGACTTTCGGATGTTGAAATGTCGAAAATTTAGAAAACGTTCTTCGGTCACATTTTCTATTTTTATTCAAACTATCTATTTTGGTAAACAAATTTGAAAAAATATTTTACCATCACTATTAAATAATTAAAATAGGTTTATTTGCTAAGAAAAATCCATTTATTGATTATATAAAATATATTTAAATAGCCTATTTCAAAGTGGCAAAATCCTAGGTCGTTACAAGTCCATTTTACCATCATTTGTTATCATTTAAAAGAGTTATATTTTAATTATAAAACCTATTATTTTAATACTTCAAATTTATTAAATATTTGCAAATTAAGGGTGTAAAATTCTGGATCGTTACACTTATGTACGTTTTCTTTTGCGAATATACGACTTTAGCGTTTATTCTTAACTTGAATCTCCACTTGAATGCTACTTGATATAGTAATAAATATATAAGAGCTTGATATACTTATTAATAATGTTTTTGTAAAGTTGTAATCATCGAAACTCAAAACGTTGGTTTTACAGTATACCTATTTTGATAATGGCAATCCTACTATTTTATAAAATTAATATAATTTCCCCCTATATTAATGTTCTCTCTATATCTATGCACTCCCAATATCATCATTTTCTTTCTCTCCCCCTTTGGCATTCGCAAATAAAATTGAGAAAATGTATAAATTAGAATAACATACATAGTTTTTAGTCAAATAATATACAATATTGGGTAAAGTTTTGAAAATTTTATTTGACACAGGGTATTCAATGTGATTTTATCATGGTAAGCATAGTGATACCCTTAAAATCCTAAGAATTAGGTCTTTGGTGACCAAACCTATTCTGGTATGGTATTGAAGATCCTTAAATTAAAATCACCATTTAATGCATAATTAGTCAAATTATTTTCTATTGAAAATTTTAGAAAACCCATACATAAACATTTAAAAATCATTATTTTCGAACATGAGTTTCAGACTTTTATTTTGAAATTTATAAAGTGTTGTTTAATAAATAGGACATAGCTTAAAGTCCTTATTTAAATAACCAAGGGGTTTTATTTTCTAACATTGACAAAAATTAGTGACATCTATGAAATTTTATCAAAATAAGCTTACAGCCTTTATTATTTAAGATAACTTTTTTTAGAAAAATCAATGTTTAGCAAATTCTAACTTCTCATTCTTCAATGCACTGATCCTGAAAAATTAATGTCTACACTTACTAATAAAAGATTTAAATTGTTATTATTACTCATCAATTTCCCATAGTTTAAATAATAATAACTTTGCTAATAAAAAATCAAATTGTCAATTGCTAAAAAATTTAAATTATTATCATTAACTCATCGATTTCCCTTAGTTTAAATTATTAATAGGTGTAAACATTAATTTTTTAGAAAAATTAAATTCAGTCATTAACCAAAGTGAGCATAAATATGTCTAGACTAAGGAAAAGAAATCCCACTCTATTTCAATAATGTACAAATCTTTTGAAAGTGCAGACCATTTCAAGTCCCTTCTCTTGAGCAGGAGAATTTGGAGCCCAATCAACAGCTAAAAGCTTAACTTCATGTTATGGAAGGCCATTAGAAAAGGTCTTAAACTCTTAGTGATTTGCAGTAAAGAGGAGTTGTTATAAGCGAGATTTGTTTTTTTTGTAAATACGGGCAAGAGGACATATTTAATCTCTTTTTCAACTGCCATGTTACATATGACATATGGAAAAATTTATTCTCAAGGTTGACATGCACATTCCTACAAGGGATTGTTCTTTAAGGAATCTCATTTTCAAGGCTACTAGGAGGAAAGATGAGAAGGGTTCCTCCCTTCTAACTATTCAGAACGTTTTCATTTTTCATATATGGCAAGAAAGGAACAAAAGATGCTTTGAAGGAAAGGATGCCAACAAGTCAGATTTGTTTGCAATTATTTCTAAAGGAATCAAAATAGCTCACTCCAATTTGACATTTGCTTTCAGTCAGGATCTATTTGAGCTTTGGACTTGAGTTGCATTTTGTGTTCATGGTTTTTTGTTTGAGTTTTTTGTGTTTAGTTTCTGTGGTATGGCTTTCTTTAGGGTTTATCTTTTCTTTCTTTTTACTAGTTTTGCATGTTTGCAAATCTGGTTTGTTTGTGTGTTTTTGTTTGTAGTTCCTCCTTTAATAAGATCTGGAAGTGTTAATATAATGCCCTGCTTAGCCCCTAAAAACCAAATATCAGTTTAAGTATGGTATAATTGGTTTGCATGAAGCCTTGCAGTAGACATTTTTGCATTTTGTGTTACTCTGGTTATTATTGATCTTTAATTGGCTTATTCTTCTTTGTATTACCATTATCCTATTATGTGTTGATGATTAATAAAATCCCAAGTTTCGATACAAATTCTTAGAATTGGGGCCTGGTGTGTGCTATGTATTCGCGATACTAGGGTATAACATTAAAGTTCATATCCAAAACGGCCAAATATAAACATTAAAGCATAGCAATATAAGCAACAGAAAGTAATTTACACGGTTGATTTATACTGATTTGAACTCACTGTCCTACATCCTATCCCAGATCTTCCTATAGAATTTCGAAAAAACAACTCTCTCCATGTTCTGATCTTCTTTCTTATGTTGATAAAACACGTTCTCTCTATTTGAGCAACCAATTCTTATGCATTTTCGAGTATTCGGTTGTTTCTTTTCCTCCAAACCTCCATAATCACAAGCTTAATGCTACATAGCAGACTAAACGATTAGAAATCCTTCCACCTTGTCCCTATGATTATATTGTAGCATCCTTCATAAATATTATTATTTGGATAATGATATTCTTGAAAAAGATGAATTTTCCACCATATTAATTTTGTTAACGGGCTTTCAATGAATATTTACATATTGGATTCACTATGTATTGTATAAAGCACACCTTTGAATGGTTTATCATCCCATATAGCATAGCTTTTCCTATGTTAGAATTGCGTTACTTAGAATTTGCCGTAGTATGAATTTTCTCTTAAACTATTCAACTTATCCCAAACTCTAGAGTGTTGTGGATCTTTATGATATTAAGAAGTTGCTATTAGGTTAAATGTGTTACTCGTAAAATCAGAAAAGTATTACAAAATAGTTAGACGGTAACGTCAGAAAAGCATTACGAAATTGTTAAATAGTAACGTCAGAAAATGTTACGAAACTATTTCAATTATGTTGCAAATTGCAACAACAAAAAACTGTCACAGGCACGTCGTAATAATGTTACGAGTAGAACTGTGCAGTTAACAAATAAAGCAGTAAACAGCATACCGATTGTAGTGTTCGAGTCCAGCGCTTAAAAACCGTTTCCTTGAAACAATATTGCTCCATCTATGGCGCTTAAGGATATCGAGCAATTGTTTCCCAAGATGAAACAGACCTTCTCTACGATGCTGCGTAACAATCACAGAGTACTGACGAACTCAAGAGAGTATTTTTAAGAACAGAGTGCTGTGTAGAGAAAGAAAATGCAAAAAAACTTAATTGTGATTTCACTGTTTTCTATCCGCCTATATAGGTACGGGGAGATGCATCTATTCAGTAATAGGTGCCTATTCAAACGGATGTGAATGTTGGAAAGGTTGCAACCCTTTACCAGGCGGAGCGACCGTTTGAATTTGAACAAACAGAAATAAAAACTTTACCAGGCTAAGTGCCACTAATACGCCTAAAACGCCCATTCGCCCGCGCCACGGATGCGGGTGCGGGTTCAGGTTCGTGTTTGGGCTCGGGCTCGAGCACAGACACGGGCGCTGGCGTGCATGTGCGGGGTGGTGCGTTGCACCACCCATCATGGCTTGTCTCTCTCTTTGTTTATAGGAATTATCATAGTGTCAACATCTTAGTATATAAATACAAATAGTTTATTTTATCCTAAGATGTGGGACTATTCAACTTCCAAGGCAATTAATGCCTTCACATTCCCCAATACAACTCATTCATTTCTAACAATCCTCCACACGAATGAGTAATAGTTTAATTTGTTCTTAAAATTATGCAAAATATTTATCATATCGGTTAATGTAGCACATTGGACTTGAACTTTCCTAATGTTTATCCTTTTGACTTACTGGCGAATCAATGGACTAGATTGTGTTTGAACTGTAAGCCTTTTGTGTAAATCTAAAATAGACAACATGTAATAAATGTTTCTAATCCTCCTTGGTTCTCTATTTGTTTTTGTTTTTGCCATGAACATCAGCTTGGTCTCATGAGTGCTTTGGAGAATTTGGCCTTACAATTCTCCTTGAAGCGACGCCTTCCCACTCACATAGGTGATTCTAAAATGGGTATTTTCTCAATACTCTACTTGATTCTATAATAATACCTAGTATAGGCATCATTAAAAGTATCAAAACTTATCCTATTCTTCGACGAGTAGTGCACTTACTTATCATAGCAATGGTTTGAATATTTACAGTGTTAGAAAGTTTATCTAAACTTAGTTGTCCCTTTGAACCTAGATCTTGGGATCTCCAGTCACCTAGGTGGGGTTTCGGTTTAAAGAAACTTTTAGTTTATGGGCCTTAGCCCCATTCCCATTGATAAGATATTAACCTTCTCTCTAGGTAAACCTTTTGTTAGTGGATCTACAATGTTATCATTTGATCTTACATAGTCAATTGTGATAACCCCATTGGAGAGATGTTGTCTAACAGTTTTATGTCTACGACAAATATGTCTAGACTTGTCATTATAAAGCTTACTATTGACCCTTCCAATAGCTGATTGGCTATTGCAATGTATGCTTATTGGAGGTACAGGTTTTTCCTAATTTGGAATACCTTCTAAGAAACCTCGAAGCCAATCTGCTTCTTCTGCGGCTTTGTCTATGGCAATAAATTCTGATTCTATGGTTGATCTTGCTATATAAGTTTGTTTAGAGGATCTCTAAGATATTGCCCCACTGGCTAAGGTAAACACATATCCACTAGTGGATTTTGTATCTGATGAACCAATTATCCAGTTTGCATCACAATACCCTTCTATTACAGATGGGTACCTATCATAATGTAGTCCATGACTTTGTGTATATCTTAGGTATCCTAGTACTCGAATTATAGCTTTCCAGTGATTCTTTCCTGGACTGCTAGTATATCTGCCGAGTTTACTTGCAGCATATGCTATATCAGGCCTAGTGTAGTTCATTATGTACATAATGCTGCCTAGTATACGAGAGTACTTAAGTTGATAAATACTATCACCGCTATTTTTAACCCAGTTTTGGTTCAAATCTACGGGTGTTTTTGCTGATATTATATTGTGTTGTTTTAACTTTTCAAGTATTTCCTAATGTAATGTGATTGGGACAACACATATCCTTGGTTGGTTTTATGTATTTTACACCAAGTATCACATCGGCGATTCCCGGATCTTTCATATCAAATCTGGCGAAGAGCGTATCTTTTGTAGATTTTATTATCTCCTTGTTGCTTCCAAATATTAGTAGATCATCTACATATAGTCATACAATGACATATCCCATATTTGTATGTTTAGAATAGACACATTTGTCACATTCATTTATATGAAATCCATTTAATATCATATTTTCATCAAATTTTTCATGCCATTCTTTAGGCGCTTATTTAAGCCCGTACAGTGATTTTCTTAATCTACAAACCTTATTTTCATTTCCAGTTTTTAGGAAACCTTCAGGTTGTTCCATGTATATTTCTTCTTCCAGTTCTCTATTTAAAAATGTTGTCTTTACGTCCAGTTAATGTATTTCTAAATCGAGCGTGGATGCGATTGCTATAAACATTCTTATTGATGTTATTCTAGTTATTGGAGAATATGTATCAAAATAGTCTAGGTCTTCCTTTTGTTTGAAACCTTGAACCACAAGTTGAGCTTTATATTTGTCTATTGAACCATCAGGTTTTAGTGACTTCTTAAAAATTCATTTATTACCCAAGGTCTTGCATCCTTGAGGTAAATCAACTAACTCCCATGTATGGTTTGCCATAAAGGATTCGATTTCGTTATTAATGGCCTCCTTCCAATAAGGGGCATCGGTGGAGGACATAGCTTGTTTGTATGTTAATGGATCATCTTCTACCATGATTGTGTAGAAGTCTAGACCAAAGATTTTTTATGTCCTTGATCTTTTGCTTCTCCTTGGTTCCTCCTCTTGTTGATTAGCACTATTTTGCTGATCAATATTTTGTTCAGTATTCCCAAGAGAATTGGAGATTTCAGTTTCCCTTGGTCTTTTTCGAGGATAATTTTCAGTACCCTATTTTAAAGGGTATATATGTTCGAAAAATCTAGCATTTCTCGATTCAATGATGGTATTTGCATGAATATCATCAATTTCGGATTTGTGTACCAAAAACCGATAAGTGGCACTGTTTTGTGCATATCCAATGAATACACAATCAATTGTTTTTGGTCCAATTTTGACTTTCTTTGGTTTAGGTGCCTCTGCTTTTGCAAGATACCCCTACACTTTTAAACATTTGTAGGATGGTGGTCAATTTTTACAAAGTTTGTGGGGAGATTTAGATGTTTTCTTTCATGGTATCTTATTCAAAATATGATTTGCAGAAAGAATAACTTCTCCCCAGAAGTTATCTGGCAATCCAAAACTAATTAGTAAGGCATTCATCATTTCTTTAAGAGTTCTATTTTTCCGTTCGGCTATACCGTTGGATTAAGGTGAATACGGGGCTGTAGTATGGTGTATAATGTCATGTTCGGTGCAGAATTCCTCAAAGGGAAATTCATTATCCTCCTCTATCACTTCTTAAAGCTTTTATTTTCTTGTTGAGTTGATTTTCAACTTTTCCTTTATACTATTTAAACATGTCGAATGCTTCGTCCTTACTTCTAAGGAGATACACGTAATAGTACTTTGTACAATCATCAATGAAGGTAATGAAGTACCTTTTTCCACCTCTAGTTTGACACATTTTTAAGTCGCATACATCTGTGTGTATTAGGTCTAGAGGTTCAGTTTCTCGTTCAACATGATGAAACGATGTTCTTGTCAATTTTGCTTCTGCACAAACTTGACACTTATAGTTGGAATCTATGTTGCATTTTGGTATAAAGTCTAGATTAATCAATTTTCGTAAGGTATCGAAATTTACATAGCCTAATCTAGAATGCCATATGTTAGAGGAATCAGCAATATAAGCAGAAGATTTAATTTTATTCATATCATTGTTTGGTACAATAGTGGTTACATTTGCCTTAAATAAACCATCACAAACATATCCTCTTCCTACATACACTCCCTTCTTTGACAACACAAAATTATCAGACACAAAAGTGAGTTTAAAGCCATGCTTGCTAAGGAGCGATCTGGAAATCAGGTTCTTGCGGATCTTTGGAACATGAAGAACATCTGCCAAAGTTAGTTCTTTTTTAGAAGTCATTTTTAGTATAATCTTTCCTTTGTCTTCGACTTTTGATGCGGATAAATTACCCATAAAAAGTCTTTCGTCCTCAGTAGCAGTTTTGTAGGTTGTAAACATCCACTTATTTACACATATGTGTCGTGTGGCCCATGTGTCTGCAAACCATTCCTTCGAGTCACCAACAAGGTTGCATTCAGACACTACTGCACATAAGTCCATATCAGACACGCCTTCTGAGATGTCAGCCATGTTTGCTTCTGATTTCTTTTTCTTGGGTGTGCGACATTGGGCGCCTTTGTGTCCTTTTTTCCCACAATTATGGCAAGAACCCTAAAATTTCTTTGATTTCTTAGGAGCATGCTCATGTTTCCTTCTGTTGGGTTTCTCTGACTCAACTAAATTTGCCTTGGCAATCATGGTGTGCAAAGTCTTCTTCTCAGATTTTCGGTTATCTTCCTCAATCCTCAATCGTATTACAAGTTCCTCCATTATCATCTCCTTGCTCTTATGCTTAAGGTAGTTTTTGAAATCTTTCCATAATGGAGGAAGCTTTTCAATTGCAGCGACAACCTGAAAGGATTTGCTTAAGGTCATTCCTTCATCATGCAGTTGGTGAATGATGACTTGTAACTCTTGAATCTGGTAGATAACGGTCTTTGCATCAATCAATTTGAAGTCAATGAATTTTCCTACTATGAATTTCTTCATGCCCGCATCTTCGGTTTTGTACTTTTTCTCTAATGACGTCCAAAGTTCTTTGGATGTTCGAGTAGTACAGTATACATTGTATAGGCTGTTGTCGAGCCCATTTAATATGTAGTTCTTGCACATAAAGTCATAAATCTTTCGGATATTCAAGGCTTCAACTTTTGTTGCATCGGGTTCCAATTCTTCGACTACGGGAGCATCTTCTGTAAGAAACTTTGCAAGGCCCAAAGTCGTCAATTAAAACGGCATCTTTTGCTTCCAGCGTTTGAAGTCCATCCATATGAACTTTTCCGGCCGTTCTCCATGAGACAGCGCCATTGTTGGAACCATACTTGTAGACTGAGTAGTAATCGCAGTCTGTGTTGGTGCAGAATTGTTGCTTTCATGAGACATTTTCGTCTATAAAAACAATGAATAATAAATCAATATTGTTTCAAGATTGTTACTCGTAACGTCAAAAAAGTGTTTTGTAATAATTAGACAGTAACGTCAGAAAAGCGTTACAAAATTGTTAAACAGTAATGTTAGAAAAATGTTACGAAACTGTTACAATTATGCTGCAAATTGCAACAACAAAAAACTATCACAGGCACGTCGCAAAAATGTTACGAGTAGAACTGTGCAGTTAACAAATAAAGCAGTAAACATAGTACAGATTGTAGTGTCCGAGTCCAGCATTTCAAAACTGTTTCCTTGAAACAATATTGCTCCCTCTATGGCGCTTAAGGATATCGAGCAATTGTTTCCCAAGATGAAACGGACCTTCTCTGCGATGATGCGCAACAATCGCAGAGTACTGACGAACTCAGGAGAGTATTTTTAAGAACATAGTGCTATGTGGAGAAAGAAAATGAAGAAAAACTTAATTGTGATTTCACTATTTTCTATCTGCCTATATATAGGCGTGAGGAGATGCACCTATTCGATAATAGGTGCATGTTCAAACAGATGCTGTTGTTGGAAAGGTTATGGTGTGATCGTTTGAGTTTGAACAGATAGAAATAAAAACTGTTTGGTCTGAACAGCTACTGCAAAGTGCTAAGAGTCTCTAATACGCCTCAAACACCCATTCACCCATGCCGCGGACGCGGGCGCGGGCTCGGGCACAAGCGTGGACGCAGACGCAGGCGTGGGCACGCGCATGCGGGTTGGTGCGTTGCACCACCCGTCATGGCTTGTCTCTCTGTTTTTCTATAGGAATTATCATAGTGTCCACATCTTAGTATATAAACAAAAATAGTTTATTTTTTTCTAAGATGTGAGACTATTCAACTTCCAAGGCAATTAATGCCTTCACATTCCCCAATACTACTCATTCATTTCTAACAAAATATGTATTTAATGCAATATTCCATAGCCTTAGGACCACCATCTAAGAATTTTTGACTCATAAAATATTATTTTAGTTTTTGTAAGATCATTCCAAAGAAGCCTTACCTCTAAGTTGTTGTATTATGGAAGAGAGATGTTTTTGTATTGGAGGTAGTTTGATATTTTAGCATTTCTTTGTATTCCAGTATGTATCCTTTGATTTTAATGTAGTCTTTTATGTAAAATGGTTTAAGCAACATCCAAGGAGGTGTGTTGGAAGCTCTTTTGTCAATTTAAGCTAATAGAGAATTGAATATGTTGTAGCAAATGTGGATTTGATTTTAAAATACTCTTCAAGCTCCGTTACTATCCGGTATCTGCTCCATAGTCCAAAAAAAATTAGTGTCAAAATAGTGCTTTAGGATTTTACCTAAGTTGGTAGAGTTAGCAATTATGGTAGCCATATAAGTAGAGTGGACTGCTTAGTTCCATATGACATGATCTACCACCTCATGACCTCAGACTCTCATGGGTTTCAAAATTTTAGAGTAGTTTACTGGGATTAGCTTTTTAGAGAAGGTGGCACATGTCCATAAGAAGTGGCTACATGCTCATTCTATCACTAGAAGAAGTGTCTTGGAAAGAATAAATATCCGAGAGCAGTAAACTTGCATTGCATATGCTATGGATTTGATTATAGTTATCTAACTTGCTTGAGATAGGAACTTCTTATGCCAACTACTGAGTCTAGAAGTGATTATTTCATATGATGCATGCAACAATGCTTCCTATTTCTCTTTGAGGTAAGGAAGATTCCTAGGTAACTCATGCTTCTTTCCATTAGGGGGAGGCGATAGTTTGGTGTAGACCATTTTTTATTCTCCAGGCATGCCTACAATGTGGATTAAGGATTAGTTTGTACTCATTTGAAGTCCAGTTGCTTGGCTGAAGTGGAGAAAGATTAACTTTAGAGATTCTAGGGATTTAGAGTAAGACTTCGTGAAGATTAGAAGGTCATTGATAAAATGCACGTTTGTTATAAAGAGGCATTTGCATCTAGAGTGGTAGTCGATCATTCCTCTATAATATTTATCTCTAATTTGTATGGTCAACACTTCCATGATGACTAAAAAGAGGTATGAGTTTATGAGGTCTCTTTGTCTTAAGACTTATATGCCTTAGTAGTAACCACTCAGTTTCCCATTGATTTTTAATATTGAGGTGTTGAAATATATGTTTCAATCTGCTTTATGAATGTAGGGAGAAGCCCATTCTTTTCAAAGCATAAGTAACACAGTCCTATTTTGTAGTGTCAAAAGCATGGTATAAGGTTTTGGCTGGAACCCCAAGATTTTGGCTATCTTGGTTTGATTTCGGCCGAATATGGGATGTGATTAGGTTAAAATATCGTCCAGATAACGGGTAGAAAAAAATAAAAATAAAATAAAAATCAATAAAAACTTGGATGTGTTTTAGTGAGTGGGAAAGAAAGGTAAAAGACGACAAAAAAAATTGAATTGAATCCAACAAAAAAACAAAAAAAACAAAAGACTAGGCCGGATAATATATAATTCAATGTACTTTTGATGAATCAAAACATGAATATACAGTAAATGAAACAAAATTGTTTATAAAATCACTAATTTAAAAGCATAAATTATCAATAAAGTCAAGCATCATAAATTCGACTATTAAACGAATTCGAGCATCAGGATTCAACAGGAGCAAAGCAATTAGAGCATTAGGAAGAGAAATTCAAGCATCGTTCATCATCGATTTCTTGAGCAGAGGCATGGTTATTTTCTTTTCATTTATTAATGAGCAACATGTTTGGAACTAGGGTTAGGAAAATGAATAATAAAAAATAGTGGGTGGGCTTTGGATTTATATGGATCGATATGAGTTGGGAAGATTTAAAATATATGGATACTTTTATTAATTTACATTATGCTTTAAAATAAAACAAGGGCGATGTTACCCCGTCTTTTGGTCAAGGTCGGGATATCAACAAATTGGCTAAAAAGGATGGATATCAAGATTGGAGATCGATTGGAAACAAGGCTATGATCGATACCGTCAAAATTGGACCAAACTCCAATCAAGGTGGGATCAATAGGGAATGATAAACAAGCCTCAGTGAGGCTACACTTCGAATTTTAGGCCAATCAGAGTTCATATGCTCGAGTTATGGATGGATTAATATTCATACAATCAATTGGAAACAAGGCTATGATCGATACCGTCAAAATTGGACCAAGCTCGGTGAGGCTACACTTCGAATTTCAGGTCAATCAGAGTTCATATGCTTGAGTTATGGATGGATCAATATTCGTGAAAACTGGCCTGTATCGATGCTTTCATATCCATCACTATGGATACCAGATGGTGGATACGAGATGATGGATACCAGATGATGGATGCGAGTTGATGGATATGAAATCATCAACCTACACTTGCAAACTCGAACTTGGATCGATCATATCTCACAATCTACGCGTTGGAACTTCATGAAATTTGGATAGCAAGGACTTTGCACTATCATCTTTCACCATGATCAATCTCAGCTCGATCGGAGCAGTTTATGATCGATGCAAACTCACTATGGATCAATCAAGGATCGATTCCAAATGACTCCAGATCGACCATGTGGGCCCATCTAGGCTTGAGAAAGAGTATTCCAAGATTCAAGGTAGATATTTCCATCTCCACACCTATAAATAGCACCTCCATTGTAACAAAAAGGGGGTCTTTTCTCTTGGCTCCTCTTTATCTTCTTCTCCTTCGCAAAAAAACTCTGCCACTTTTTGTTATTGATATTCAAAGGATTGTAACTGTAGTCACAGTATAAAGGAAATAAAAGGATCAATTCAAAGTGGACGTAGGCCGGAGATAGCCGAACCACTATAAATCTGGTGTCTTTTCTTACTTTCTTTCATTTAAATTTTACTATTTCTTCATTTTTACCCTCTACATCATCTGGATCTGTGATCAGCGATTGGATATTGACGATTTGTGTGTAAACACTGGTGCTTTCATTACATTTGTGGTTTGTGACAATTTTTGGTGCAAACACTTTGGTGCTTTCACTGAGAAGACTAGCACCCGCTATATCGGATTTGGAGTTCATATTTGGAAAGCTAAAGGATCAGATCTAGGAGGAACCATGGTTAGGCAATCAGCTAGAAGGACGTTACCAGAAAGGAGCCATCAAGAGGGAAGTCAAGAGGCTTCCTCTGGAGCTGGAGCAGATCAGGCATCCATCTACATCATAAGGGATGAGATGCGGACAATGATGGATTCTATGCCGGAGAGATTATTGAAGAGCCAACAAGAGATGATGTAGAATCTCTTTAGGCAAATGGGAACAGCTGGGACACAGAACCTAGGAAATGGAGCAACCGCAGCTGCCGGCTAGAACAAGGAGTCAGAGCGGTAGAAATCTCTGGAGGTTAGATCCAGAACCAGAATGGAGAACATGAAGGGAATCAGCAAAGGCCTGGGGGCAGACCCTCGGGATCGGATATTGGAAGGCCCATGAATGAAGCTCAGCGGGCTGGGGCCAACGCAAACGTGAATGAGCAACATGAAGAGTACTCCCAAAATACCCTCCAGGACATGGGGGCAGGATAGAAACGCATATAGGAGGTCACCCCCAGATGGAGACGAGCGGATGGCTGGATTAATAAGAAGGATTATGGGAAGAGGGCTACCGAGTGGAGGCTTGGAGGAAGTTAGTCGGAGTCCATTCACTCCGAATATCAGAAACGCAAGGAACCCTCCAGAATTCAAACTACCAACGCTGGAGGCCTATGATGGGAAATCAGACCCAACTATGCACGTAACCAGATACATCAGACAAATGGAAGTGCTGGGGGCATTCGAAGAAATTATGGCAAGATGCTTCTCATTGTATTTGACAGATTTAGCTGCACTCTAGTTTAGGCAGCTGGAGAGTGGATCGATCAGGACATGGGGCGAACTAGTGGAATGCTTCATGAGATAATTCAGGGTCCACGTTACACGACCCAAGAACGTAATGACATTGGCATCGACGAAGCAGAGGACAGGAGAGTCCGTAAGGAATTTTCTAATGTGGTTCAATGCAGCCATGGCTTCGGTGTATCGCCCGGATCCATCAATGATTTTGATGGCGGCGGTAGCAGGAATTGCAGAAGGAACCGAGTTCGAGGACTCATTGGCACGGGATCCACCATAGGATCTCGGGGAGTTCTATCATGAGGCGAAAAGGTTTATACGATTAGAGGATGCATGCACCGAAAGGTAGGAGGTAAAAAGGAACGTCTAGAGAAGGACGTGAGATGGATAAAGGAAAGTGAAAGCAGGATGATGGATATGATGGTTCTAACAAATGGAGGAGAGACCGAGAGCCCAAATTCACCACATACACAGACTTGATGGAGAATCTGGAACGAATTTACTTGGAAACATGGAGGCAACTCCCCTATCGAAAACCACCCAGAAGGAATCCCATGGAGCGGGAGCGCAGAAGCAGGAGGTACTGCCTATTCCATGAGCTAGAAGGGCATACCACAGATGAATGTCGCCACTTGAAGGACATGGTGGAAGAACACATCAGGAGGGAAAGATTGCCACAGTATGTGAGGAACCGAACAACAACGGTAGAACATGAGCAGCTACCGCCTGCACCAAACAGGAATGACCCTGGATCGGGGTCACGGCTCGTCATCAGCAGATTGTGATGGCAAGGGTCGAGTTCAGGATTTGAACTTCGATCATCAAATAATCTTTCTGGTTTCGTTTCTAAAATAAAACAACTATGCCACTTACACATGTAAGGGAACCAAAGCGATTCCCATGCATGCTTTGAGATGGTAGTAGACCGCTCTACCCGGAGAGGCAGCACTTAGTTTTTTCTATTTTTTCATTGAACATTTGGAATTTGGATTTATTGAATGGATTTGGATTTTGTGAAACAAATCCCTAACCAGAGAGTTACGGGATGGATACTGGAAGTCAGTTGGCAATTGATTGCTTTATGCCCCTGACCGGAAAGGCAGGGACCAGAGTGCAGGAAGTGAGTCGCTTCGTCGGAGAGCGATAGGATCGACTCACTTGGAGTTGTTCCCCATTCACCGGAGAGTGATTAGATCGGGGTTCGGTAAAAGCCCAAAGTGGCTGTGATCAGTCTAGGACTTAGGCCATGGTATCGCTTAATGTTCAGGGATACTGAACTAGAGTGCAGGGAGTGACGCCGCTTTGCCGAAGAGCGACAGGATCGGCTCGCTTGACGTTGTTTCCCCTTCACCGAAGAGTGATAGGATGGGATCCAGCAAGAGCCCGGAGAGGCTATAATTGGTCTAGGAAGACCAGGACATCGCTATATGTCCCTACCGGGGCCGGAGTGCAAGGGATAGGTTACTTTGCCAGAGTGTGATAGGATCTGCCTATTCAATCGTTAAGTTTGGATCGAGCTTAGCAAGGGTCTAGAGTGGCCATCAATGATCCGGAGAGATCATAGGATTCGGTTACTGGCTTCCAAGATGTGAAATGGATATTGATTTGGCTTTGAACAGCTAGGGATTTGGTTAAGGACCCAGAGTGGTCCCGGGTTTGGATATCAACTCGGAACAGTCGCGGATTTGGCTATCGGACTTGGATGGAATTGCTTGGTAATGGATTGAATTATGGATTGGATGATATGGCTATGGATGGAATATGGACTTTGGATGTCAGATTTAAAGCTATTCAAAACACTCCTTCCTACCATAAGTCATGTTTTGGGGCATAAATGTTACCCTGCCTTTTGGTCAAAGCCGGGATATCAACAAATTGGCTAAAATGGATGGATATCGGGATTGGAGGTCGATTGGAAACAAGGCTATGATCGATACCGTCAAAATTGGACCAAGCTCCAATCAAGGTGGGATCGATCAAGAATGAAAAACAAGCCACGGTGAGGCTACACTTCGAATTTCAGGTCAAACAGAGTTCATATGATCGAGTTATGGATGGATCAATATTCATATGGTCGATTGGAAACAAGGCTATGATCGATACCCTCAAAATTGGACCAAGATCCAATTAAGGTGGGATCGATCGGGAATGATAAACAAGGCTCAGTGAGGCTACACTTCAAATTTCAGGTCAATCGAAGTTCATATTCTCGAGAGTTATGGATGGATCAATATTCATGAAAAACTGGCCTGTATCGATGCTTTCGTAACCATTACTATAGATACCAGATGATGGATATGAGAGGATGGATACGAGATGATGGATACGAGATGATGGATACGAAATGATGGATACCATATGATGGATACGAGATGATGGATACCAGATGATGGATACGAGATGATGGATACCAGATGATGGATACCAGATGATGGACACGAGATGATGGATACGAGAGGATGGATACCAGATGATAGATACCAGATGATGGATGCGAGTTGATGGATACGAAATCATCAGCCTACACTTCCAAACTCGAACTTGGATCGATCATATCTCACAATCTACGCGCTGGAACTTCATGAAATTTGGAGAGCAAGAACTTTGCACTATCATCTTTCACCATGATCGATCCCAAATGACTCCAAATCGATCATGTGGGCCCATCTGGGCTTAAGAAAGAGTATTCCAAGATTCAAGGTAGATATTTCCAGCTCCACACCTATAAATAGCACCTCCATTGCAACAAAAAGGGGGTCTTTTCTCTTGGCTCCTCTTTATCTTCTTCTCTTTTGAAAAAAACTCTGCCATTTTGGTTATTGATATTCAAAGGATTGTAACTGTAATCATAGTTTAAAGGAAATAAAAGGATCAATTCAAAGTGGACGTAGGTCGGAGATAGCTGAACCACTATAAATCTGGTGTCTTTTCTTACTTTCTTTCATTTAAATTTTACTATTTATTCATTTTTACCCTCTACATCATCTGGATCTATGATCTGCAACTAGATATTGAGAACTTGTGTGTAAACACCGGTGCTTTCATTACATTCGGGGTTTGTGACCATTTTTGGTGCAAACAGGCGAGCTATTTAGTATATTAATTTACATTGTTTTTAAATGGACCGATTTAATTTATGTTTAAATAAATTGATTTTAATTTATCTTTAAAAAAAATTAGTATATCGTTACATATAATCTTGTCATGAATACTTTTATAATGTTATTAATAATTTCAAATATATTATGGCAAATCAAATTGAGATCGGTTGGAATTATTGTAGTGCAATCGATGGCAATCTTCAAAAAACAAAATATAGACAAGCACCATTGTCCCAGTGGTTAAATGATTTGGCTTTGGTGCGAGAGGTCACAAGTTCGAAACTTGCGTAGTGTGATTTGAACGTTGATTGACATGTGATATGTTGTCACGGTGATTTGTTGTATATAAAGTACCATTTCAAAAAAATACAAAATATAAGTTTTGCAATATAATAATTAATAGCTCTGGTATGTCACATTTGATAGAAAAATTGGTAGGGGTGTGCGACAATGTATAGGAAAGTCTGATTATCCCAAAAAGTTATACGATTTGTAATCACATATCGTTCAAAAAAAATTAGACAAAATAAAGGAAAACTAGGTAAGCAATGCTTACAAGAGAAGTTATTAACCAGACTGCAATAAGAGTTAGACAATAAAGACAAGAAAAAATGAAGATGATGAAGAAGTTCGACGTGTGATGTAGAAGAGCAGAAAAACATTTAGAGATGAAGAGATGCACGATCTCACAGACAATTAGGTATGTTAGTCCTTGAGATGATGGTTTTGATGACAACAACCTTAGAATAAGATTATAAAATATAAATACTAACATTATAGTTTAGATATATATGTATATGCAGGATTTAACCATGCAGGTACAAAGAATGAAGACGTTACAGTTTAGAGATTCAAGATATCAAGATTGTAGACTCATGAGTATCAAGATTATCAAGAGTTCAAGATTTCAAGATAAGTATTGAGTCTAGAATTATGTTAAAACTTCATAATAGCACTGAAATCTTCACTCCGTTTTTCTTTTGGGATGGAATCCATTTCTACCTTTTTAGTGGCTTACAAACCCACGACAAGTAGCTTACAAACCTACGACAAGTGGCTTACAAACCCACGAACATCCTGGTTTTGTACAAGTTCTCGAGTCCTGATATGATTAGATATTCTACAGGAAGAAGCTTGCAAAACTACTTCAGAATGATTTTCAAAACTGCTTTTCAAAATGTTTTAGCCTTAAAAATTATCTTTTCAAATGATTTTCAAAAAGATGTTTTAGCCTTAAAATATTCTTTGTTTTTAATAAACTCTTGTTTTAAACTATCTTTTAATTATAATATATTTATACTTAGATTTAAATATAAAATTATAGTAAAATTTTATATATATTATTCTCTATATTTATCTATGTATTTTATCTATAGTTAAGTATATTTATAAAGTTTAAATAGTTTTTAATATAAGATAAAGGTTATTTTCAAAGAAAATCAAATCTTCAAAAAATGCTTTGGGATGTCGACATGCCCTAGTACCCCATGTCGACATAGTGACAGTTAGATTCAAAAATTTGAATTTCAAAAGAAGTGTCTATTCGCCATAACCTTTCACGAATGGACATGGCTGTTGTTCTTCTATAAATAGGGGTTAGTTTCAATGAATTTACATATAGATTTTCTAGTTTTTCACTTCTCTTCTTCTTCCACATTTCTTTATACATATTCTTACCATTACTCTGTCGAAATCAACATTGAATCTAACTAGATAATCTCTGGTTTGATTCTCTGTCACTATCTCATCAAGATCCTCAGTGTTATTCAGAGTTATAGGCTTTCTTTGTAATCAATAGAGTAAAAGGTGTGATTGTAGCCTTGGAAATCAATCAAGTGAGAAAAGGTGTGATTGTAGCCTTGAGAAATCAATTTGGTGAACTTGTTGCCCGAAAATCAAGTATCTCTACCCAGAGGATTGTGATTCTGGAGGGTGTACCTCATGGCCTTGAAATCGAGGGTTGTAATTGTTGAATTGCTTTTGAAAGGAAATCCGTACTTAGTTGTGCGGGACTGGATGTAGGGTAACTCCGAACCAGTATAAAATCCGGTGTGTTCTTTCCTTTACTGCATTTACTTTATTTCTGCATCTGTTTTTGATTCTGTGATTATATCTGTGTCTAAATATTGCATACATTTGTGTACAAATCAACAATAACTCAAAAGGATTTAGTAATTTCTTATAAACACTATTCACCCCCCCTCTAGTGTTTATTCTAGCCTTAAGATCCATATTCCGCATGCCTCACATTTGGTATCAGAGCAAGGTTTTCAAAAGTTTCATAATCTGAATTTTGAAAAGTTTTCTAAATGGCTACCAACACTGGTACTGTTTCTAACACTAGTTCATTTGTAGAAGGTCAGTCTACTGTCAGACCACCACTTTTTAATGGTAGTAACTATGCATATTGGGCATGTAGGATGAAAATATATTTACAATATGTAGGATTAGACACTTGGAATATCACACAGAATGAATATTCTGAACCCACAACTGACTTTGCACAGTGGGCCACTGAGCAAAAGGCTGTTGCACAAAATAATTCTAAAGCAATGAATATTCTGTTTTGTTCACTTGATAGGAATGAATTTAATAGAGTGTCAGTTTGTAAGTCTGCATATGAAATCTGGAAAACTTTGCAAGTTACTCATGAAGGAACAAGCAAAGTTAAACAGACCAAAATTTCCATGCTCACAAATCAGTTTCAGTTATTTAAAATGAATACTAATGAGTCTATTTCAGATATGTATAGTCGATTTCAGGATATTGTGCATTCTTTAATATCCTTAGGAAAGGAATTTTCGGAAGAAGATGAAGTCAGAAATTTTTTAAATTCTCTCACTCCAGAATGGGATCAAAACACTACACCAAAACATGAAATTCCCAACAAAAATATTTCTGAATTACTAACAATCAAATGCCGTTATAAAATAATAACACTTAAATCCCGTTATAAAACTTTCAAAGCCATTGTAAAAAGAGCTGTAAATAGTTTATCACTGCTTTACACCGTTATAAAATTTGGTAAAAATGAAAATAAATTGAAAACAAAAGGGTAAAAGATGGAAAATAACATCTGGACTCACAACGCTGAAGCTCATTACGCTTCCCACTTTCTTTGGCCGCCAAATCTCCAAATTATTTTCACTTTCTGCCAAACAAAAGGGGAATACTTGTTAACATTCAAAGATGCTCTAGTTCGATTTTTTAGGTTTTCAGTTTAGTCGAATAAATTGCAGGTTTGATTGCAAGTTGAGTCAAAGCTCAACCGAATACGATTTAGCTTTCCATTCGTCGATTTTCCTAGCCCACTCGTCGATTGCAAGTTGAGTGGAAGATAAATTGCAGGTATCAAGAATCTGTTCTTTAGTTAGGAAATTTCCACAGCTTATGATTTGTTCGATGAAACACGGCTCCGTTTAGTTTCTGTTTCGGTAGATACTTGTGAATCCACAATTGAAATAAATTATTTTCTGGTGAGAAGCTTGATAGTTATCTTGCTATTTACAATGAAAAATGTGTTTTGGGTTTAAATTCATGTACGAAAAATGTGTTTTCTGTTTCGGTAGATAACAATTACGGCACCGATGATGATTACGATGTCGAGGTTTCGGAAAAAACTGAGAACGTAGTTAACCCCGAGTCATTTGGAGTTGATATAAGTCGGATACTCCTACTGAAAGTACACATTGAAAAACATTATTTTAATTATGCTTATTTTTTCCCTAATGCGTTCCTTATATTGCATGTTCTGCTGTTTCTTTCTGCATTATGGCTTGGTCCTCGTGTGGCAGAAGCACCTTCTGCTTTGCATTGCTTGCTTATAAGAAAATGCCTCCCATCAATAAAGCTAAAGTTAGAAGAATGAATTCTTTCTTTTACTTATGATAACTTATTAACTATATTTGTTTCCATTTTGTCTCAAAATCTAAGGAACTTTTCAGACTTTGAAGAACTAGTTTTGCATAAAAGCTTCCTTTCTTTGAAGGGTAGGATGCAATTTCTCTAGATGAGTAATCTCACTGCTTTTCGTTAGAAATTTGTATTTTTCTGAATTAAGGCTAATAAACCGAGTGGGAAAAATAATTAGGATTCCATTTCATGAATAAATTAATCAGGGGTGTAGATTTTTCTGTAGATTTTTGCACGGTATTTGGGGCATGATTATATGGTAGTTTAACAAGTATAGATTGGTTTCTCAAATACAGGTTGCTAATTTTTTGCACTACATATTGGCAATCTCCATTAAGCTTGAAATTCGAGATTCACTACAAAAAAGCGGTTGAACAACCACGATGATAGATACATGAACCATGTACCATCGAAAATCACAGCAAATGGCATTATTTGCCAAATCCTCTTTTTTCCATATAAACTAAACAATTCTTCCTAAATATATAAATATTTTTAAAGGACGTGGTGAAAATGCCCAACTGCACAACAATCATTTTCTTCTTCCTTTTGTTTTTTACTCTAATTTTATTTTATATTTCTAATATCATACAGATAGTTTACTATACCTGTTCACAAGGAATACATGTATAAAAGTTATCAATAAGCTAGCAAAGGAATACATTTATGCAAGACAGAAATAGATTTAGTGAAAATGTCAATTATTACACAATCATAAAACAAGAGCTAAATTTATTATTTAAAATCATTGAGGTTTCTGATAATTCAAATCTCAAGATAGCATCAGCAACTATTAGCTTGACATAGATTTGTGCATACTGCGTCGAATGCTTCAATACTTTTAACTTTACAACAACTTGGTTGAAACTATAAAACTGAAATATCTTATGTTCTATTTTCCCTAATGTTAACTTTACAGAGGGGACTTCATTGAAATAAATCGCCTTCGATTAGCTGTTATAGTTTGCGATTTAACTTTACAGAGGGGACTATCCATAACATCTGAACTACTAGTAGCTTTGAATTCAAAAACATTTTCATTGCTACTTGTTTTTCTTATCAATCCCTGCTTATTTTTACTTATTACATTGCAATTTGTAGCTTCCAATTCACCCTGATTAGCTGTTATAGTTTGCATTTCTACTTAGAGTTCAGGCCATTATCTGCTAACTTACATTCCTGTCGATCTGGAATTGGAGTTTGTTTGGAATCTTCACTGATCTGTTGTTTATCCTCATCCATATTTTGAGGGAAAGTAGTTCTTAGTTTTGAATATGTTCTTGCACAGTCGAGTTGTCATTCTAAACTTCACATTCATATCACTTTCCATTTGATTGTATTTACTATGTTGTAATGGTTTGGACTATGGACTATTCGTTGTGTATAACTGTGGATTGTGAACATTTTGCTTGTCTGAACTTTTATTGTTTAATCATGATGGTTGCTGCCTTCCATTTGTGATACATTGTCCTTTACATTAGACTGGTTGCAACTGAAACTCTTGACCAAATGGAAAAATGTAAAACTACCACAATTGTTAAAGTAGTTCATTTAATTCTTATTGAAACATCGTATGCTTTGTAAACACTAAGTCGATTTACCGCAACAATGATACCTACTATGTTGCCCTGCATTATTAGCTGTAATATATTGAATATATTATGCTTTCTTCCCATCCATGCATTTTCCCTTTAGATTACATAAACATGTGGCATTATCTATTTCGTATTTGTTTCAAAGTTATGTATACATAATTTATCCTATAGCATCCCATACTTCAACAACTGCAATAATGTGCAGTAACAAGCAAACACTAAGGGACTGAATGCAAAGTACTCTAACTCATACATTGGGAAGGAAACCTTATCTTAGACTATATGAAGAATTGGTATGTAAAACCATTTTTTAGGTTAATATTTCAGTGACAAAAATATACTTTATGAAATTATTCAAATGCAGGCAGCTGAGAATCTAGGACATAAGATCACACGTACAGTAGCATGGAAAGTGGCTCATACAAGTAGAAAAACGGGAAAGGTGATTCCATGTGCTGCCGAAAAATTTGTTAAGTACTTCAACATCTATTCAAGACTGTATCGGTAACTGTAAGTATTGTCCATTGGGTTTGAGAATTGGAATTGAGAATATGCACTTAAATTTGTAAGTACTTCAACATCTATTCAAGACTGTAGAAAAATAAATTTTTATTTATTACTTCTAAAAACAACATAGTATATATCCAATAACCACTGGTAATAGTCATATGACAGTTTTGTTGTAAAAAATTTAATCAAAATAGTAACTTCAAGTGAGTGAGCGAGAGTGTCCCTGTCCTTGTTCTTGTTTTCTCAGTATATCTTTATAAAAACTTTCATTGAAAATAGCTCATGGATAAAATGGTCCCAGATTTCGGAGTAATATTATATTTTAGGTACATAAATTAAATTAGCCTATGGAAATTCGTAGCATGGTTTTGGGAGGAAATGTTTTGAATTCGCCAATTTCGGACGCCATCCAAATGATAAGATTTGATACCACCACCTACCAAACACAGAACTAACCAGCTCATGTTATACAAGGAATCAACAAACAAGATCTTATTAATTAAGAAACAAAATATACCACAGGAGCACCTTATGGGATACAGAGAATAGGAAGGAATAAAACTATAAACCTAATATATATTTATATATATATATATGCCATAGATAAATAATATAATTGTAGCAGGAGATGTAAACAATAGATATACTCCTGAGTTCAACCCCACCAAATCCAACGATTAACGTTTATTGCGCTTTCATTTTTTTTTTGTTTTATTCTGAATGTGTATGCATACATGCATGCATGGAGGACTAAGCATGAAGATGTTCTGACACGAAATTGGAGCGCTAGTAAATAAATAAATTGCGGAGATAATGATATTTGGTATAATAATTTGTGTGTTATCCGGCGTCCCAGATTTCAGAGTCTTATTTTCAAGGCTTCTAAGGTCATTCATGACAATCGAGCTTCCTTGATTAGATCCATTTATTGTATCGGCATAGCTAAATTTTTGTATTTGTATTGGTGAAAGAAAAGGAGAAAAATAATAATGCTTTGCTGTTGTAATCGATTATGTTAATTTCTTTGGCTTTGAGCTGAATGTGAATTATACAATGAACATGTAACGACCCAATATTTTGGACCATTCGCATCCATTATAAGTGTATAGGTAGACACTCATGCCGGAGTTGAATTGCTCAAAATACCGCGTTGTTAATTTAAATTTGGCAAAACTGAACATATACAGTAAATAAATATAATCACAGATCACAGACAAAGAGTAATAAGTGCAGCGGAAATAAAAGAGATAGTAGTTCATGAAGCTACTATATGAATATATAAAATACATCAGAGTTAAACCAGATACAACGGAAGAGTAATATGATACATCAGATACAAATCAGAATACATCACTGGAATCATCGAATACTGGAAGCAGAATAGATGGCTGGATCTTCAAGCAAAGCTCCAACTTCAAAGGTGAGTCTCGAATACTGGATCACTCAGTCTGACCCGAGCGTAAAGCAAAAACACAAGACACTCGAGTCAGGATTAACATTCTTATATTAATAAATCCAACTCAAGTGAAATAGCAATTGAAATACAAGTAACTCAAAGGATGTTTGGAATAACCATCCTTTAAGGATCCGTTAAACTATCTACTAGGTAGTAATGTACGCTAAGTAGATAATGTCTATCAGTAATATGTAAAGATATCAAAATAGCGTTAAGTCATGGCCCATTCCACCCTTAACACATTTTTATTCCCAAAAGCATATACAAGACCGTAGTTTCCCCAAAACCGGAAGTCACCAGAGGGCAATCCATATACTAAAGGTACAAATCAAAATCGTAGTAGTCGCGCATAAATGGAATACAAGTATGACAAGGCACATGAGGTAATACCCAAGGTAGTGATACTACCGTTCGCCTGATCCGGACTGGTGAGAACGCAACGCCGCAGCGCCCGCAACACCGTGAAACAACACTCCCAAAATCAAGGGTGCACCAATCGACAACAAGTATAAGTAGTTCGAAGAAGTGTGTCCACTTGAGGTAGCTAATCCTCCATTGGCCCGGCACAGCTCCTGTTTTAGTCATTTCCAATTTGACACAAGTGTCAAGGCTATCCATTATCGTTCTCTTTCTTCAGTCAACACGTACATCATCCAACCACTTCATTCTGGATCATCACTCCGCGTATAGTTATTAAAGTGGTTTTCGGTTTAGATAGAGAGTATATCCATAACCGATTCCGGTCTCTTTAATAACTTTCGTAATCATTACACCGATTGGTCGTTTAATATATTTCAAAACCAAATCAAATTCAATTTCAAGTAGAATTCGTAAACCAGCATTTCATTTGCCTTTCTAAATCAATTTCCACAATTTACGTTTCAAAACTTCCAAATTATCATTTCAAAATCTTATAATTCAATATCAATCTTTATTTATAAAAAATCAAAATTGATTCAAGTTCGGATACAAGTTTCATTTCGAAATCATTTTTATTAATTTAATTCAACATTCAGATCAATTTAAAACTCATTTATCAATTTCATTCAACCTTCGTTAAGTTAATTGATCATTCAAACAAATTTCTATTTACTTTGCAATTCATTAAATCAATTACTTAAGTTCTACTTTATTATATCCAAACTTACAATTTTTGAATTAAATTAAATTCGTTAAATCAATTCTTTCAAATTACAAGTCTTACATTAATTTCAATAAATCACATTTTATTTCTTGTTAAAGAAATTCAATCTCACTTATTTACTTACATAAATAATTTTCCAAAACTTAATTAATAAAGAAAACTCAATTTCAATTATTTACGAAGTACAATTCACTTATTCAAAAGTTCAATTTCTCTTATCAAAGAATCCAATTCAATTTAATCATTAAATAATTCAATCTTATTTAATTATTAAATAATTCAAAACTTAATTATTAAATAATTTCAAAGTCTAATAATTTCAAACTTAATTATAATTTCAAACTTTATTATTAAATCATTTCAAAGTTTAATAATTTCAAACTTAATTATAATTTCAAGCTTTATTATTAAATCATTTCAAAGTTTAATAATTTCAAACTTAATTCAATCATTTCTCAAATTAAACATCGTTCTTTCATCAATTTCATTTTTAATATTTTGTTTCAGATTTATTAAATATTAACATTTTCCTTTCATTAAAATTCAAATTTCAACTTCATTTCAAAACCATATTATTTATTCAATTAAAACCTTCGTTTTATTTTTAAATCAAATTATTGACCAATCGGGTTTTATTTAATTTCCTATCCTAGGTCAAAGTTCAATTTTTGGTATTTATCATTTCAACCCGATTCCAATTCAATTCAAAATCAAAACATACAAAGGGAACTTGCAGTGTGATAACTGGGATGTTGTCAAAGTAAATAAACAAGCAATAACAACAATCAATATCAATCCAATAATCAATTCAAATAATCCCGAAATAACCGTATTAATTCGCATTGTTATTTGTACGAATTAATATAATTATTTCTAGAATCTACACTATCATTTCATGTAGATTAAAGATTATTACATTACGGTTTCACTTGTCATTCAATTTCAATTTCATACATCATCAATTTAACAACATACATTCAGTGGTTAAAAATGTAATTAAACAAATCCTACATGTCAATAAATTCAACAGTTAAAGGGGTCATATTATTCAAATGTCAGTTAATCAAATTTAACATTTAACTATCCTATATCAAGTTCAGTTTCATACTGTTTATCAAATTAACCTTAACAATTTAACGTCCAATATAAACATCAACAATCAATCAATTATCAGTTAAACTGTATTATCATCGCATAAATAATTAACAGATAATGGTGTCAGATGTCACAGGTGAACTGATACAGATAATAGCATATATAACAGTGTAATTAACTAACAGCAGTATATTTCAATTGTCGTTTCAATTGAAATCAAATTTAATAAATAAAAGAACGTTAATCGTGAGTGAGTGCTCACCTTTCGAGGCTAGAGAATACAGACTATGACACAGAATTTGAGTTACAAACCCCGGCACGAATTTCTAAAGTAAAGCGAGGTTGGCACGAATTTGACGAACAAAGCTGAAAATTAGCAATTGATAAAACGAATCAGAACCAGTTTTGATATAAACGGAAAAATATATACATTATCATTATATTATATAAGTATATATTAAATCAATACTCAATTTAAAAATATATTGCTTTAAAGGCCAACATATATATGCAGACCCAATAGTGTAACAAAACAAAAATGGATGAACAGAAAAAAAAATGTTATCGTTTAAATAAAGGAACGCAACTGGAAATATATAAAATTTGTATAATTTTTAGATAAGATTTACATACTATATACATATATACCATTTGCTAAGTCAAATCAATGTACTAATATGAATCTCGTATACGTTCACACGTGCTATTCTATATAGGCTCATACAAATAAAATATGACTTATACTTTAAAATAATTCAAGTATACATATATGGATTACTTCATATATATTAACACCTTCTATGTAAATTTTGCAAAAGCAACGAAAACAGCATGTAAATACTATTCTTATAAGAGAGCGACAGCACATGGTTTCAATAGCAAAAGTATGTTTTATTAATATATTATCTGGTACACAACTTATACAGATCTTATAATTTAAATAGAACAGAGCCTATACCACCTATGCGTAACATAACTGGGTACACTTACCCATATATAAAGCAAAACAGAGCATGTCCTAACTTAGTAAACAAAAGCAGCCTTTATAAACTATATATATAAATGCATAAACTTCTCTGGACGTACAATTCAAAACCAATTTAGACATATATTTTTATAGCCCAGGTAAACTAACATTATAAGATTTATAAACTAACATTATAAAATCTTATTTAACCAACGTATTATAAGATTTATATAAACTAACATTATAAAATCTGCACATGTTATATATATATATATATACCTATATTGTAACATATCATTTATAAAACGATACATATATATCGTATGGTTTTAACAAACTTTAAATGTCATACAAATCTTATATACAAATATATACATCTCTATATATAGGAAGGAACCGTACTATATACTACATATACAAATATCTATATAAAATCAAATCACGTATATCACTAAACAAAATATATTTCTTACCAATAACGAAAGAAGGAGGATCGGTGAGGGCTTGGCCAAGTTTGGCGAGAGGAAAAACAGGTCGGAGATATGCCACAGTGGCGGTGAGGGCAGAGGAATGGGTCGCCTGGGCTGTTGTAGGGGAGGAGCAAAATTGGAGACGCGGTAGTGGACAAGAAGGAAGGAAGGGTTGTGGAAGGCGGAACATGGCTACGGTCAGGAGGAAGGCCGAAGTGGTGATGCAGGCGAGGTGTTGCGCGTGAGCAACTGGGAAGCGGAGGTGGTTCTCGGTCAGGGGAGGCTGCACACGCGCACGGAGGTGGAAGGAAGTCGGAGATTCGCTCGGGGTGTTGTCAGGTGGCGGGCCGATGGACGAAGAGGCTGCGAAGGTTGAAGGGGTGATGGACATGGTAGTTCACGCGGAGGTGAGCAAGGAGAACATTTCCAGAAAGAAACAATGAAACGTGTTTAACATATCATATAAATTTTGTTTTTCTTTTGTATGAAGAAGGTCACACAGCAAATGAAAGAATTGAATGCTCACGAAAATAGATGGTCACCAAAATAAATTTTTGAAAAGCAAATGTCAGATAAGAAATGAAAAGCCAATAATAAATTCTGGGAATAGAGAAAGGCATACACGAAAAGCTGTTAGTTTTGAACAGGTAGGTAGATGGAAACCAAAGATTATAAAACCGCTACCGATACGAAATCGTTTTATCGATTTCGTTGAACCCCCGAACTTCGAAACACACAAACGAATGTACTGTGGTGATCAACACGACGAGATGGTCAAAACGGTATACAGATATCAGTGGTTTGATTGAATTATAAAAATTTGAATTTTCTAATAGCGGAAAAATGCAAGAAAAACGCTGAAAAATAAGATCGACGGAGCCAAAGATGTCCGAATTTGCAAAAAAGACAAACTGACATCTTGCTCAGAAGATGGTTTAGAATTTTTCTATGTAAAAATATTTAGGTTTCGGAAACATTTTATTTCATCGCTTTTTAACTGATTAAATTGAAGTGAATTTACGCGCGAAATAAACTTTCGTATTTTCGGACGAAAATTTACCAGTTGCTATGTTTAACTAAACGTATTCCAAATAAAAAATTTTATTTCAAAGTTTTATCGTTTAAAATTTCACAAAATTTTAACTAATTACGTTATTAAAACAGTTGAAATTTACGGGTCGTTACACTCTCCCCCACTCAAAACTTTTCGTCCCCGAAAAGGAACGAGGTAGGAGAATAGAAACAACCAGAAAGAAAAACAGATTTGAAATATAAAATAACAATTAATTTAAACCATATAAATTTAAATTTAAATTAGTTGATATTCAATAATTTGTTTAATCCATTTGATTTCACTAAAATCAATCTCAACTATTTCTAAATTCATTATCTTTTTATCCCATTTTCTTCAATTTACAAATTTCTAAACCATAAATTTGGATAATCTTTTATTATAAACATATTTATTTTTTACAATTTAAATTCTTCTTTATTCCAAATTATTGTTAAATTTTATTCTACTTAATATCTACTCACCTATTTTTAACCCATATAAATTAATTTAAAATATAAAAGTTCCGATTTAAATAAATTTACATCTATTAATTTCTTTTAAATTCAAGGTATTTTCATATGTTGATCAAATTTCAATTTATTAATTCTTTCAAAACAAATTTATTGATTCTTTCAAAACAAATTTATTTCATTATTAACTGAGTTTACTAATTATCCTATCTAACTCTATTGACATCTTTATAATCAAAATTTAGTGTATAACATTTATTATAAACACTCAAATTTTATTTATAAAATTATTTTATATTGTATATTATCCAATTACATTTAACTTATGAATAATTTAGGTAAGTTATATTGAAATGCAATTTAGTACTCTACAAATAAAATTTCAAATTCAATTATCTCAAGTTTAAATATTTATTCCAAATTTGGTTTTATTTATAATTAAAATCATCCTTTAACAAAATTTAAGAATTAGATTTCCAATTTACTTTAAACAATTTAGAGATATAGATATATATATATATATTAATATCAAATCAAATTAAATTTTAAAATAAGATACCTATATATATGTGAATCAAAATATACTGACGAAATTCAAATCAAGATATTTTTTTTCGAAACAAACCGTAGCAAAGCTACAGAATGGTTTCTCCACTTCGAAACTCGAAAATGAATGTCGATGATGCGGCCGCCATCACCGAAATTATTTTCCAGCGACAAAGAGAAGAGCACTGATTTCGACATTTAAAATTTTTTGAAAACGATTTCTATTTGAAAATATTTTCAATAATATATACTTTAAAATTTTAAAACCAAAGTTCGAAATCACCGGAAACTAAATTCACAAGTTTCTGAATTAAATTCATTTCAAATTCCAAATCAATTTATAAACCGTATTTATAAATTTATTTAGAACAATAAATGATAATCAAATATTATTATTTCTGACAACAAATTCATTAACAATTTAATTTCAGAAAACTTATATTTATATATAATATAATCATACAAAACTTTTATTTTATTTTTCAAATTTGAAAACGATATTGTGTCGGTTTGCTCTGCTCAAGTGTTTTGGAAATCCTATCGATAGCGTTGATCAGACGAATCGATCGGAAACCCAAATCAACATCAACAACTCAAACAACACAATATATAAAACATTTTAATATAAATTTACAAATACACTTCCTCGCTCAACGATACAAGAATAGATTTCGAAGCAAAGATAGAGATTCAAATTTGATGGACTCAAATCAAAGAGAATTTTGATTCGAAAATAAGTTTGAAACCGAAGATAAGATGGATGAGTTCATTTAATTCACGGGCAACCTTAACCGGGTCTCCGTAACTTCAAGAATAAGATCGATGCTGAATTCCGAGGTAAATCAACACTCGATCTCAAGAGATGGAATTCAGGTATAGCAGGTAATAGATAGCATCGTAAACCGAGGATACAGAAATCTCCGGTAAATCAATGCCTATTGTAAAGAAGTTTCACCCCTTTACAAATCATTCGAAGATTGGCGAGACCGCTGATCTATTATAGATATCATTCAAAATGGAGTTATGGGGTGCTCCAGAATTGAAAGAAGACGAATAGTGAGGGACACGAATGAATTTCGGAACCGAGGGGAACGTTCCAAAATTCAAAGGAATCGAGTCAAAGGAAGAGATTGAAACTCGAATGAGAGTGATTCTGTAAATACATTTACCATATATGTTAAGTTTTGCCTAGAGCTACCAAAGCTCTGATACCAACTGTAACGACCCAATATTTTGGACCATTCGCATCCATTATAAGTGTATAGGTAGACACTCATGCCGGAGTTGAATTGCTCAAAATACCGCGTTGTTAATTTAAATTTGGCAAAACTGAACATATACAGTAAATAAATATAATCACAGATCACAGACACAGAGTAATAAGTGCAGCGGAAATAAAAGAGATAGTAGTTCATGAAGCTACTATATGAATATATAAAATACATCAGAGTTAAACCAGATACAACGGAAGAGTAATATGATACATCAGATACAAATCAGAATACATCACTGGAATCATCGAATACTGGAAGCAGAATAGATGGCTGGATCTTCAAGCAAAGCTCCAACTTCAAAGGTGAGTCTCGAATACTGGATCACTCAGTCTGACCCGAGCGTAAAGCAAAAACACAAGATACTCGAGTCAGGATTAACATTCTTATATTAATAAATCCAACTCAAGTGAAATAGCAATTGAAATACAAGTAACTCAAAGGATGTTTGGAATAACCATCCTTTAAGGATCCGTTAAACTATCTACTAGGTAGTAATGTACGCTAAGTAGATAATGTCTGTCAGTAATATGTAAAGATATCAAAATAGCGTTAAGTCATGGCCCATTCCACCCTTAACATATTTTTATTCCCAAAAGCATATACAAGACCGTAGTTTCCCCAAAACCGGAAGTCACCAGAGGGCAATCCATATACTAAAGGTACAAATCAAAATCGTAGTGGTCGCGCATAAATGGAATACAAGTATGACAAGGCACATGAGGCAATACCCAAGGTAGTGATACTACCGTTCGCCTGATCCGGACTGGTGAGAACGCAACGCCGCAGCGCCCGCAACACCGTGAAACAACACTCCCAAAATCAAGGGTGCACCAATCGACAACAAGTATAAGTAGTTCGAAGAAGTGTGTCCACTTGAGGTAGCTAATCCTCCATTGGCCCGGCACAGCTCCTGTTTTAGTCATTTCCAATTTGACACAATTGTCAAGGCTATCCATTATCGTTCTCTTTCTTCAGTCAACACGTACATCATCCAACCACTTCATTCTGGATCATCACTCCGCGTATAGTTATTAAAGTGGCTTTCGGTTTAGATAGAGAGTATATCCATAACCGATTCCGGTCTCTTTAATAACTTTCGTAATCATTACACCGATTGGTCGTTTAATATATTTCAAAACCAAATCAAATTCAATTTCAAGTAGAATTCGTAAACCAGCATTTCATTTGCCTTTCTAAATCAATTTCCACAATTTACGTTTCAAAACTTCCAAATTATCATTTCAAATTCTTATAATTCAATTTCAATCTTTATTTAAAACAAATCAAAATTGATTCAAGTTCGGATACAAGTTTCATTTTGAAATCATTTTTATTAATTTAATTCAACATTCAGATCAATTTAAAACTCATTTATCAATTTCATTCAACCTTCGTTAAGTTAATTGATCATTCAAACAAATTTCTATTTACTTTGCAATTCATTAAATCAATTACTTAAGTTCGACTTTATTATATCCAAACTTACAATTTTTGAATTAAATTAAATTCGTCAAATCAATTCTTTCAAATTACAAGTCTTACATTAATTTCAATAAATCACATTTTATTTCTTGTTAAAGAAATTCAATCTCACTTATTTACTTACATAAATAATTTTCCAAAACTTAATTAATAAAGAAAACTCAATTTCAATTATTTACGAAGTACAATTCACTTATTCAAAAGTTCAATTTCTCTTATCAAAGAATCCAATTCAATTTAATCATTAAATAATTCAATCTTATTTAATTATTAAATAATTCAAAACTTAATTATTAAATAATTTCAAAGTCTAATAATTTCAAACTTAATTATAATTTCAAACTTTATTATTAAATCATTTCAAAGTTTAATAATTTCAAACTTAATTATAATTTCAAGCTTTATTATTAAATCATTTCAAAGTTTAATAATTTCAAACTTAATTCAATCATTTCTCAAATTAAACATCGTTCTTTCATCAATTTCATTTTTAATATTTTGTTTCAGATTTATTAAATATTAACATTTTCCTTTCATTAAAATTCAAATTTCAACTTCATTTCAAAACCATATTATTTATTCAATTAAAACCTTCATTTTATTTTTAAATCAAATTATTGACCAATCGGGTTTTATTTAATTTCCTATCCTAGGTCAAAGTTCAATTTTTGGTATTTATCATTTCAACCCGATTCCAATTCAATTCAAAATCAAAACATACAAAGGGAACTTGCAGTGTGATAACTAGGATGGTGTCAAAGTAAATAAACAAGCAATAACAACAATCAATATCAATCCAATAATCAATTCAAATAATCCCGAAATAACCGTATTAATTCGCATTGTTATTTGTACGAATTAATATAATTATTTCTAGAATCTACACTATCATTTCATGTAGATTAAAGATTATTACATTACGGTTTCACTTGTCATTCAATTTCAATTTCATACATCATCAATTTAACAACATACATTCAGTGGTTAAAAATGTAATTAAACAAATCCTACATGTCAATAAATTCAACAGTTAAAGGGGTCATATTATTCAAATGTCAGTTAATCAAATTTAACATTTAACTATCCTATATCAAGTTCAGTTTCATACTGTTTATCAAATTAACCTTAACAATTTAACGTCCAATATAAACATCAACAATCAATCAATTATCAGTTAAACTGTATTATCATCGCATAAATAATTAACAGATAATGGTGTCAGATGTCACAGGTGAACTGATACAGATAATAGCATATATAACAGTGTAATTAACTAACAGCAGTATATTTCAATTGTCGTTTCAATTGAAATCAAATTTAATAAATAAAAGAATGTTAATCGTGAGTGAGTGCTCACCTTTCGAGGCTAGAGAATACAGACTATGACATAGAATTTGAGTTACAAACCCCGGCACGAATTTCTAAAGTAAAGCGAGGTTGGCACGAATTTGACGAACAAAGCTGAAAATTAGCAATTGATAAAACGAATCAGAACCAGTTTTGATATAAACGGAAAAATATATACATTATCATTATATTATATAAGTATATATTAAATCAATACTCAATTTAAAAATATATTGCTTTAAAGGGCAACATATATATGCAGACCCAATAGTGTAACAAAACAAAAATGGATGAACAGAAGAAAAAAAATGTTATCGTTTAAATAAAGGAACGCAACTGGAAATATATAAAATTTGTATAATTTTTAGATAAGATTTACATACTATATACATATATACCATTTGCTAAGTCAAATCAATGTACTAATATGAATCTCGTATACGTTCACACGTGCTATTCTATATAGGCTCATACAAATAAAATATGACTTATACTTTAAAATAATTCAAGTATACATATATGGATTACTTCATATATATTAACACCTTCTATGTAAATTTTGCAAAAGCAACGAAAACAGCATGTAAATACTATTCTTATAAGAGAGCGACAGCACATGGTTTCAATAGCAAAAGTATGTTTTATTAATATATTATCTGGTACACAACTTATACAGATCTTATAATTTAAATAGAACAGAGCCTATACCACCTATGCGTAACATAACTGGGTACACTTACCCATATATAAAGCAAAACAGAGCATGTCCTAACTTAGTAAACAAAAGCAGCCTTTATAAACTATATATATAAATGCATAAACTTCTTTGGACGTACAATTCAAAACCAATTTAGACATATATTTTTATAGCCCAGGTAAACTAACATTATAAGATTTATAAACTAACATTATAAAATCTTATTTAACCAACGTATTATAAGATTTATATAAACTAACATTATAAAATCTGCACCTGTTATATATATATATACCTATATTGTAACATATCATTTATAAAACGATACATATATATCGTATGGTTTTAACAAACTTTAAATGTCATACAAATCTTATATACAAATATATACATCTCTATATATAGGAAGGAACCGTACTATATACTACATATACAAATATCTATATAAAATCAAATCACGTATATCACTAAACAAAATATATTTCTTACCAATAACGAAAGAAGGAGGATCGGTGAGGGCTTGGCCAAGTTTGGCGAGAGGAAAAACAGGTCGGAGATATGCCACAGTGGCGGTGAGGGCAGAGGAATGGGTCGCCTGGGCTGTTGTAGGGGAGGAGCAAAATTGGAGACGCGGTAGTGGACAAGAAGGAAGGAAGGGTTGTGGAAGGCGGAACATGGCTACGGTCAGGAGGAAAGCCGAAGTGGTGATGCAGGCGAGGTGCTGCGCGTGAGCAACTGGGAAGCGGAGGTGGTTCTCGGTCAGGGGAGGCTGCACACGCGCACGGAGGTGGAAGGAAGTCGGAGATTCGCTCGGGGTGTTGTCAGGTGGCAGGCCGATAGACGAAGAGGCTGCGAAGGTTGAAGGGGTGATGGACATGGTAGTTCACGCGGAGGTGAGCAAGGAGAACATTTCCAGAAAGAAACAATGAAACGTGTTTAACTTATCATATAAATTTTGTTTTTCTTTTGTATGAAGAAGGTCACACAGCAAATGAAAGAATTGAATGCTCACGAAAATAGATGGTCACCAAAATAAATTTTTGAAAAGAAAATGTCAGATAAGAAATGAAAAGCCAATAATAAATTCTGGGAATAGAGAAAGGCATACACGAAAAGCTGTTAGTTTTGAACAGGTAGGTAGATGGAAACCAAAGATTATAAAACCGCTACCGATACGAAATCGTTTTATCGATTTCGTTGAACCCCCGAACTTCGAAACACACAAACGAATGTACTATGGTGATCAACACAACGAGACGGTCAAAACGGTATACAGATATCAGTGGTTTGATTGAATTATAAAAATTTGAATTTTCTAATAGCGGAAAAATGCAAGAAAAACGCTGAAAAATAAGATCGACGGAGCCAAAGATGTCCGAATTTGGAAAAAAGACAAACTGACATCTTGCTCAGAAGATGGTTTAGAATTTTTCTATGTAAAAATATTTAGGTTTCGGAAACATTTTATTTCATCGCTTTTTAACTGATTAAATTGAAGTGAATTTACGCGCGAAATAAACTTTCGTATTTTCGGACGAAAATTTACCAGTTGCTATGTTTAACTAAACGTAATCCAAATAAAAAAAATTATTTCAAAGTTTTATCGTTTAAAATTTCACAAAATTTTAACTAATTACGTTATTAAAACAGTTGAAATTTACGGGTCGTTACACTCTCCCCCACTCAAAACTTTTCGTCCCCGAAAAGGAACGAGGTAGGAGAATAGAAACAACCAGAAAGAAAAACAGATTTGAAATATAAAATAACAATTAATTTAAACCATATAAATTTAAATTTAAATTAGTTGATATTCAATAATTTGTTTAATCCATTTGATTTCACTAAAATCAATCTCAACTATTTCTAAATTCATTATCTTTTTATCCCATTTTCTTCAATTTACAAATTTCTAAACCATAAATTTGGATAATCTTTTATTATAAACATATTTATTTTTTACAATTTAAATTCTTCTTTATTCCAAATTATTGTTAAATTTTATTCTACTTAATATCTACTCACCTATTTTTAACCCATATAAATTAATTTAAAATATAAAAGTTCCGATTTAAATAAATTTACATCTATTAATTTCTTTTAAATTCAAGGTATTTTCATATGTTGATCAAATTTCAATTTATTAATTCTTTCAAAACAAATTTATTGATTCTTTCAAAACAAATTTATTTCATTATTAACTGAGTTTACTAATTAACCTATCTAACTCTATTGACATATTTATAATCAAAATTTAGTGTATAACATTTATTATAAACACTCAAATTTTATTTATAAAATTATTTTATATTGTATATTATCCAATTACATTTAACTTATGAATAATTTAGGTAAGTTATATTGAAATGCAATTTAGTACTCTACAAATAAAATTTCAAATTCAATTATCTCAAGTTTAAATATTTATTCCAAATTTGGTTTTATTTATAATTAAAATCATCCTTTAACAAAATTTAAGAATTAGATTTCCAATTTACTTTAAACAATTTAGAGATATATATATATATATATATATTACTATCAAATCAAATTAAATTTTAAAATAAGATACCTATATATATGTGAATCAAAATATACTGACGAAATTCAAATCAAGATATATTTTTTTCAAAACAAACCGTAGCAAAGCCTTGTTTCATTGTATAACAGTCTGTGAACTTGCATTTGAGTAATAAAGCTGCTATGTTGTGAAGGTAGGAAGTTTGCATATCATCCATTGGGAAAGACCTTTTTGTTGTAGTACAAGACTTTGTTTTGTGTGGGTCAAATTAGCTATAAGAGAGTAACCTTTACTGCATATGAAGTTTGAATGATAAGGCTTTAGACAAAAGATAGGCTGATTAACTGGGACAGTATTAATAATTTTACAGTATTCATAATTTGACAGGAATTTTTTTTTACAATATTCACATGTTCATCATTTTCTATCAACCAATATGCAAGATATTGATAGTATATTCTTTTGTTTATGCTTTTACTTTATTTAATATGCAAAATATTTTCAAGTTCAACTTTTGTTTATAATTTATTTGGGTATTATGCAGGCATTAGTTGAAGCAGCGGAGGAAAGACAAAAGGAAAACTCTAGTGTCAATGGTAGCAATGGAAGTAGAAGTTTTGCAGATTTTGAGAATGATCCCATTGCTGAAGTGTTTGGAAAGGAGAAAAGAAAAAACTATTGTCGTGCAATTATGAAGCACCTATTTATGAAGCACCACAAAATGGTAATTAAAAGCTATTTGATATAATTGATGGAGGTTTTGTTATTTGGCCTGAGTGTCGTGTTCGTTGTTTGTAGGATCTAGAATTTATTTTGAAGTAATGTTAGAACTTGTAATATTTTGATTTCATACTCTTTAGTTATGTATGATGAACTTGTGAAATTTCGAATCTTCCTTTAATTTGTTGTCAAATACTTGTGCAAATTAAGTTGTATGTTTGGATGTGTAATTGCTTATTGTTATCGAAATTCTATAATTTTTGATATGTATGTACCTACTGTACTATAATAGACAATTATGTAGTGTAAATGCTAGCAAAAATGCAGCTCTACATGGTTTGGTAGCTGTAACGAACATATTCGTTACTAAAGACGAAATTTATAACGAGCATAGTCATTACTATTGATGAAATTTGTAACGAACAAGTGCGTTACTAATGATGAAATTTGTAACGGACAAGGTCGTGATAATTTAGAATGAAAACCCCTTCTTCCACCATGAAAGGGGAAACTAAGTAACGGAAAATACCCGTTACAAACCGATGCAATTAATAACAACCTATTTCGTTACAAAAATTTAGATTTCTAACGAAAAAGTCCGTTGGTAAGTGATATATCTAATAACGGGTAGAGGCCGTTATAAATATTTGTAACGACATACCTCACGCATGTACCGCTTACGACTATATCTGTTATAAATTTCATTTGTAACGACTATATTCGTTACAAATACACGTTTTTGGTGTTGTGAAAGACACTTGCAATTGAAGAGGCAAATGACATCAGTACCTTAAAGATAGAAGAATTGATTGGAAATCTAATGTCGTTTGAAGTCAAAATGATCGGGAGAAGAGAAAGCAAAGCATCTGAAAAGAAATCAATGGCATTCAATGCATTAACCGACATATCAGACTCAAACAGTGATAATGATGAAGAGATAGCATTTATGACCAGGAATTTTCGTAAATTCCTGAAATATAGAAAGATGAATAATCTCAAGAGAAACAACTATAAGAATTCTGGAAATCAGAATGCAGTGCCAAACAATGTCAAATGTTTCAACTGTGATGAACCAGGCCATATGTAAAGAGATTGTCCGTATCCAGATAGGCAGAATACTCCTATAAACAATGATTCAGTAAAGAAATGGAAGCGTGCATTTACTGCTACTCTAGATGACTCAGACTCGTCCTCAAGCGATGATGATCAGAAGACAGATAATTCAAATTTGTGTTTCACGGCAGTTCACGACTTCGACGAATTCAAGGAAACGGACTCAGAAAAAGGTACACATTTACAATACAATCGATTGAAATTACATGCTTAGAATTAGATGATTGATTGCTTGATTGCTTAATTGATTGATTTTGAATTGGTGTGTTGATTGAATTTTAAATTTATTTTTTATTATTATTATAATTTTATTATTATTTTATTTTTATTATTTTTTAATAATATAATAATATTTTCGGGAATATACTATAATTCTAATAATATTCCAGATATATATATATAGACATTAAAATAATAAGTATATATATATTAGAATACTTAGGAAAAATAAATCATAGAAATTCACATGCATATGTCGACATGGTCCCTACCCTGATGTCCACATAGGTACCAGAATTTGAAATTCAAAATTTGAATTCAAATGGTTGAATTTCTCTCCACCTTTTCACTTCATTCAATACTCTGAAAAGGCATCTTTTGGACCAGAAAACATGTCTTTCAAAAATCTATTTATTCACTATCTTTTATCA
Source organism: Allium fistulosum (assembly GCA_030737815.1). Lineage (NCBI taxonomy): Eukaryota > Viridiplantae > Streptophyta > Magnoliopsida > Asparagales > Amaryllidaceae > Allium > Allium fistulosum. The sequence goes on from CM060903.1 coordinate 180,598,422, forward strand.
CAACTTTTCACTTTTATTTTCAAATTCAAACTCTCTCTTCAAAACTTCAAGCTCTCTACTCTCTACTTTAATGGCTTCTTCAAGCAACCCCTCCACCATGAGACTTTCCAGAAACTTGAAAGAGCAACTCCTCAATAATCCGGAGGCCATAAAAGCATACATCAATTATGCTAATTATGGAAAAGTCCATCCCGGAAAATTTGCTATTTTTCAAGATTTTGCTTCTTATGAAATTGATACTCTTTTTGCAAACAATCAAATTCTTAGTCTTGTTGATTCTTCTCAAAATGATTTTGTTTGTTACCCAAATCTTGTTAAAATTTTCTATGCAAATCTCAATCGAGAATTTTATGAAGGAAATGATAATGAAATTTGGAGTAGTTTCAAAGGCACTAAAATTGTTTTGAATTGTGATCTTTTGGGTACCATTCTCAATTGCAAAAGCACGGGAATGGATCTTTCTAGTTTTCAAATCGATGAACATGATCGTGAGACATTTCATCATATTTTTGAAGGAGATGAAAACTTTGAATTTAAAAACCAAAACTTTCATCCAAAAGCAAGAATTGTTAACCTTCTTTTACAACATACTTTGACCCCAAGATCGGGGAATTTTAACAATCCTACCTCAAAAGTTTGCAAAGCTCTTTTTGCTATTTTCGGAAATTATGATATCAATTGGGCGCAAGTTATTTTGGATGAACTTCGTCCTAAAAGTTTTGAAATGGGAGAAAACACTTTATATCATGGAATTTACCTTACTCGGATTTTCAACTAATTTGGAGTAAATTTCAAAGGAGAAGAATTTATTTCAAGAAAAGTTTTTAATATCTCAAACATTTCTCTCATGAAAATCCCATATGTTTTTCAACCTTATGAGAGTCTTGCTGAAAAAGAAGAGCATTTGGATCATGAAGAAATGGAAGAGGAAGAGGAAGAAGAAGAAGAAGGGGATGAAATGGAAATAGAAGAAGAAGAAGGTAAGACATCCCTAGAAAGTATTGATTATCCCTCCAATCCTACCAACAAAACCTTTCTCAAAAACCAAAAGATTATTGTTGAGAATCAACGGGTTCTTAAAAGATCCGTTAGTAGGAAGTTGGACAAAATATCATCCAAGATGAACAAGTTTTTCTCCAAAGTCAGCAAGAAACTTGGATTATCTTCATCTTCATCATCCTCTAACTAGTTCTATATTTTCATATCATGTCGAATTAGTTTAAGTTTGTTTTAATTTGAGTGTTTATGTAGTTGTTTATGATTAATCATTGTATCACTCTTCTATGCAATGAAATTGAATTTCTTTTCTGTTATCTAGCTTATCTTATCTCTTGAATAAATGTTAGTATATTATATAAATATATATACACAATTATTCACAAAATCAAAATTACCATCAAATTTCACTGCCTCATGTCGACATCCCCCCTTTACCATGTCGACATGTACTGGTCAGAAATGACACTTCATTTTGAATTTGAAATTTGAATAACTACCATATGTCTATTCATTTCAAATGAATTTCTACACCTATATATACCCATTTCTTCCAGAATTCATTACTGAATATTATTTCTTATCTATTCTATCTCTCATTCTTCTCACAATTTCAAAAATGGCTAATCCAATTCATAACTTATCCGAGAATCTTGAAGAAACTCTTAATTCATTCAAGAATATTCTCTCGTTCATTCTTTGTAACCAGCGGCACATAGAATTGAGTCAAATGAGGATGATCAAGGAGGAAGAAAGGCATTTCGAGGCAATTCGATGGATGATTTCTTCCCTGCACAAGGATGATAACGAAGCACATCCTCTCGTCTCTCTCACAAATGACAATGAAAATTGGGATGCCATCAAAGCAGACCCTATTTTCGGAGAAGAAGGATGGGTGGAAGTTCCTCGTAACGTTTAATTTGATTGCTTTATTTAATTTGATTACTTTGTTTGAATTGATTGCTTTTATTGAAATTGTTTGTTTTGATTGATTTGATTGACACTTGGTGTGAATTGATGAATGTATAAATATACATTGATATATTTATAATCGTTGATTGAATATCATGTCTATAAGTATAGTTATTTCTTAATATACTCTATTATATAGTTTATTAATGTAGGTACTTGAGTACAAGAATGAGGGGGAGTTATATAGTTTAGAGTTTGTTTGTTTTTTGTTGATGATAAAGGGGGAGAAATATAAAATAGGGTAGTTAGGCATATATTAAAGGGGAGTTATTAGATTTAGGGGGAGTTATTAGGATAGAAGCAATATTTTATAAACAAAGGTTGTCATCATCAAAAAGGGGGAGATTGTTAGTCCTTGAGATGATGGTTTTGATGACAACAACCTTAGAATAAGATTATAAAATATAAATACTAACATTATAGTTTAGATATATATGTATATGCAGGATTTAACCATGCAGGTACAAAGAATGAAGACTGTACAGTATAGAGATTCAAGATATCAAGATTGAAGACTCATGAGTATCAAGATTATCAAGAGTTCAAGATTTCAAGATAAGTATTGAGTCTAGAATTATGTTAAAACTTCATAATAGCACTGAAATCTTTACTCCATTTTTCTTTTGGGATGGAACCCATTTCTACCTTTTTAATGGCTTACAAACCCACGACAAGTAACTTACAAACCTACGACAAGTGGCTTACAAACCCACAAACATCCTAGTGGTCCAATCAAACAAAGTGCAATGTACATAGAAGATCTATAAGAGTATATGGTGAATTCAACACTCAAGCTACTGGATGAATCGACTCATATATGCAAAAATGAGGAGGTAGAATTCAACCTTCTATTAAATCTACAATGAAAGGTATTAAAGATGCCATAAAGCATATAGATCGAGCAATTTCTAAATTCTTTTTTTTAAGTTGTCTTCTAACTTTAGGGTACTGTTAATCTTAAGTAGCAAGGCTATACTTTGGTTATGGTTAAAAACTTGGCATAACAACTTTGTTATGACAAAAGTTGGGTATACACTAAAGTACTTGAATACATTGCCCAAGAGAGAATTTGTCTTCTTCCTTATATAAGATTAGTATCACTATAATTGGTATACAATTTAAAGTCCAAATCTCTAGCCGGAGTGAATTGGTTAATCAATAAATGTTACCAGATTGAACCAAGGACTTCAAAAGTTGTTTATGCAATAAATACTAATATTAATAAACTTTTGACATTCGACCAAACTCAAGACATAGTAATGATGAAAAGAGTATGTTTACAAACCATCCTTACTAGGTTAGCTTATTTTGGATTCGAAATATGATTTTGCCAAATGGTTTATAAGTGTTAACTGACCATATATTATGCTCTAGCAAAGTCTGTATAGGCTTTAGTATTTAAATTGTTTAAATACAGATAGTGGATCAAGTTCTTGCCAAAGAGTCAATACAACTGCGTTGTTCATTTTTTCAAGTTTGACCGATGGGATATTTCATTTATAAATGTTATGAATTAATATAAATTAATACAAATTTTATATTAATATTATGTGAGTGTGTTAATTATTTTATTGAATCTTAAAACTAATGTATAAAAGTTATATAATGATTTAATCCATTAAGAAGCTAAAAATTAATTAATTAAATTATGATTCAAATAGGAGTTAAAGCACCATTTGACCTTGCTTAGTCAACACCAAGGCCGACCAACAGAGCATATTCGAGGGCTTTATCAAGCCTTTAGATCTAAAGGAAAAGAGGGAGAGAAAGGTGATGGTTCATTACTATAAATAGCCTAGCCTCCGCACTAATTTGTACACACTTTTCTGGGCACTCTCCCTATTCCTAACCCTCACAATGGGTGAAGTTAACTTTTCAACTTTGCATATTAAAGAGGAGGATACAATGCAGCTCCAAGAGGAAATTCTAAACATACAACACATTGGCTCTTGACGGGATCATTTTGGTGAAAAGTAAAATTTCTAATACTTATATACATATATGTGTGTGTGTGGGTGTGTGCGTGTGCATGAATGTGTATGTATGTGTGTGTGCATGCACATGTGTATGTGTATGTGTTTGTGTGTGTCATCATTTCCTATTAAATATGCATCAATTATGCTGGGCAATATTTCAAGGAAAAAATTCAAAAATTATTTGTAATTTTAAAACCTTTTTAAACATAAATAGATGTTCAAATATACATACACACAAACACAGATTGCTATAATTAATTTTTTTGGGTAAGGCATTAAAATATATTTTTAAACATTATATTTATATTATATAAATATTTTAAAGATAAAATTATTTTATATTAAGTTTTCGACTTCAAAATAAATAAATAATTAATTATTTATGATCATTATTCTTTATATATATATATATATATCTTTATTGTTTTCATATATATATAATTAAATATCCACATAAATATTTAAGTAATAAAAAAATTTGTGTTAGATTGACAACTTAACACACACATATATATATATATTATATTTACTTAATTTTATTGCTGAGTCAAACTATTTCAAATTAAGCTTTTATAATTTTTGAATACACACACACATATACCGAATAAGTTGAAATATTAACATTTTATAAATAGCCAAAAAAATTATATTATATATATAAACATATATACATACTATATGAATACATATGTTTTTATGTGTGTGCGTGTATATATATTGTAGAAAATATTTATTTATAATATATATATATATTTAAATTATATATTTATGTGTGTTATGTTTTATATATGTATGTTTTTAAAGTAAATTGTATTTGTAAAATTTTATTGGACAAAATATAATTCCTTTTGTACAAATACAAATATAGTAATATATGTTTTATTTTTATAATTTTAAATTGACATTTTTCATCACACTTGATATTTTATTGACCGTATGATACAAAGGTAAATATTACCTACGATCCTTTAGGATGGTTTATATTAATATATTGTTGTGACATTCATTTTGTGAATATGAATATCATAAATTATTAATTTGTAAAACAAAAATGAATTAATAAATTAATTTTAAGTTAAACTATTTATGAATTTATTATGATTGTTAACAATAAATAAATATTTTAATCAAATTAAATAAATTAAAATTTTAACAAAACTCCCTTTATTAATTAAATACAAAATACGGAAGAATTGCACCTCTTGCTGCTGACATCTTCGTCGAGGCCCCAGCATACTCCGACTAAATAGATATGTTCTTCACTGACTTCTTGCTTTATGGATGAATCCCTCGCCCTAAGTTGCTACCTGGAATGAGTTCTTGTTCTTGCTCGTTTCCCTACCGAATATGGTTTATATAAATAAAATATTATTCAAACAAACGCAGAATAAAAATCTTGTGCGATTTAATAATAGGTAAAAGAAGGAATTCTCCCTTTTACCCTCATTATCAGTGCACCTGATCCAACAATGGTATCAAAGCAAGTAGATGATATGGTGTTGTCATAGTGTGATCTGTGATGAAGCATTCACTCCTAACCCTACTTGCCCTAGGTTAAGGATTTGATAGGCTGTGTGTGAGTCAAGAGACTACATATAAAACTTACATCCGATGGATCTTGCCCAAAGGAGTTTTGGCTCAACCATGCTCAAAGAGTTGATACAACAATGGTGTCAAAGATTTCATTGTGTTTATGTGAGTAAATTAACCACCCTGTAAGGAACTATTTCTATAAAAGTCAATACTATATGGGTGTCTAAGAAAATGTGCATAAATCAAGAAGAAGGTTACTCTACTTAAGGACCACTATATGTAAAAAAACTCCCAATCTCCTGGTCTTTACCTGGCCCATCAAAATGATCTATTTGTAGGGTATGCCCTTATAGAAGACTCAAATCTGTTTTAAGTGTTAGGTTAATTCAAATAGCATATTTAAATATTACAAAATTAATTTAAATTTGTTTTAATTAAATAAATATAAATTTGATATTTATAAATTAACCAAATTATTTAATTAATAAAAATGTACATATATATATATAACATAATAAATTATAAGTTATAATAGTTAAAAGTGTATACGTGTGTGTGTTATGTGTATAAATAAAAAGGAGGTTAAATAAATAAAACCCATGACACTTAAGGGAGTATGTGTTTCTACCAAAATTGGCCACAACACCGTTCGGATGTATTTGAAGAGATAAAATGAAGAAAGTAAATGTAAAATGAGGCAGAACTAACAAATACACCAATCAATAGTAAGAACAAATGCAGAAACACACAAATTTAGAGTGGTTCGGCATATTTCCTACGTGCACTATGAAATGATTTATATTTATTGAATTTGACTTGTTGGTAACAGGAGATTACAACAGTACAACTGAAGTATAATAATGATTCCGGCATAATATCAGCGTAGAAAAGCCAAAAGGTCCCCTTTTCTGGAAGCATATGGTTGCTATTTATAGGCGCAGTCTGAAAATATCTGGCTTAGATCTCGGAATACCTCTTCTCTCACGTGGGCGGGCCCACCTGATCGATCAGAGGTCATTTGGGATCGATCCATGTACATTTTGTATCGATTAAGATGATGTATTTTTGGGCTGAGATCGATCATAGACAATCTTGAGGTGGTGAGTAAGGTCCTGTGAAAATTTGGTGGCGTTTGGACTTGTAGATTTTGAGTTATGATCGATCCAAGTTTGGATTTGCAAAAGGCTGCCGAGTTCGTATCGATGGATTCGTATCCATGACTATTTGTATCAATGCTATACGTATCGATAAAGGTGACATGGTGCTATATTCCAGGATCGATCCACTTTTCGTGTCGAGTGACTGTTTCCTTCATTTGAACGTGCTTTGTTCATATCGATAGGAAATGATGACTACTGATGGATACGAACGAAGCTGACTCGGATGGATACGAAAGAGGTTAGCCTGTGATGGATACGAACACTATGGATCCGAATGAAGTTGACTTCCTTGATTTTGATCGATCCATATTTTGAGCATACGAACTACGATCGACTTGAAATTTGGAACGGTAGCTTTCATAGCTTTACTTGTCATACCACATCGATTGTAGCTCAAACTGGGTTCGGACCAAATTTGCCGGTATCCATAGTAAACCTGTGTATAACCGATCTTGCGACGGACTTTCTTTGGTTTCCAGTCAAGTCCTTGGTGTCACGGCCTTGCCAAAAGGCGGGATAACATTTGCCCCCCAAAGTACGTCTTGTGAGAACATGATGTGCTTTGAAAAGCTGCAATCTTCATTCCGAAAAGTCTTATCCGATTCGCTGAACAGTTGTCGTTTTTCGTCAAAAGATGTAACCTTCGATTGATTTCCCGATATATAAATGCTGAGTTGTTGAATGCCAATGATTATGCAGTGCATTGTTGTAACTGAGTGTCCGAGTGTTAGCAATTTGTTGTTCACTGTTGTAATTGTCACCAGGTGAGCATTCAACTCCTGTGAATTTTGGAAATTGAATATTAGCTCGTCATACATGCATGTATGGTAACCTGACTCACTTTAACGTTTGCGCGTTCACGAGTCGTTGTCAAGTTTTTTTTTGAATCGAGTTTCGTATCGATCCTCTCCTGGATCGATGTGAAATTCGAGTTGTAACAACGCTTGATGGTCGTTTTAGAGTACCCCCTCATATCGATCCTCTCCTGGATCGACTTTGAGAAGCTGAAAAATCTCCTTCTTATCGATGGTAATCGATAGAAATCAGTTGGCTCTTTAAAACGTTTCATATCAATAAATACGAATTATGGTGGTCTTCAAAGTGGTGGACATGAAGTTGTCACTTCATATCGATGGAGTCGAACAATCCACATATGACTTGGTAGTGGCGTTCGTATCGATGAAAGCCGATGGATATGAACAGCTGTTGCTTTAGATCGATGATGGATGGATACGAAGAAGGCTTCTTCACATCGATCGGAGGGGAGACCATTCCTACCGGTTAACATGACTGGGAAGCGAATTGTCTTTTCTCTTGGTTTTTTATCCATATAAATACGCTCGGTACTTAGCCAAATTTTTATCTGTTTTCACTTCTACAAACCACTTTTGTATCGATCAAAAGCTCAAGAAAATAAAACCGTCTTTGCCTTGGAATCAAAAAAACTCTAATCCCCTGAATTAATTGCTCGAAATAGGTAATTAATTGACTAATACCAATTTAAAATTATGAGACTTGAATTCTTGCGCCATTCCACTCCCATTCGCGGTCAATTCTAGCGGTGTCGAAGCCGAGGTTAGGCCGGAGCAGGGTTGAGGAAGGGGGAAATGATATTCATGTTGTTTGGAGAAGAAGGATATATGGATACGAAGGGATCGCTCGTATCGGTTGAGGAGGAGTAATTCGTATCGATCGGAAAATAATCGAAGTTCGTATCGATTGAAAATAGTGGAGATTCTTATCGAAGGAGGGAGCGGCTTCGTATCGATTGGAGATTGTGGGGGTTCGTATCGATCCAGAGTGATCGATACAAAAAATTAACTTTGTGATCGATACAAAGTATCAGTTCTGCCGATCGATACGAAGACGCGGTCCGTGATTGATACGAGATGAAGGGTTTTGGATCGATACGAACTGCCCTTAAGGTGATCGATACGAATTCTTTTCCTCTGCGATCGATACGAATGGGGGTTCTGGTGATTGGTCCAAGTCTGAACCTCGATGAATACGAAACTTCATGCATACTTGAAAATTTGACTCCGATGAGCTTCAGCCTTGCATATCTGAACTTAACTGTTTCACTGCATATCTGACTGCCCTTCGAAGCTCGTCGATGGAACTGTAACTTGAAAATTTTGACGAACTTTAACTTGGATCGTTTTTTGAAATCTGGATGGCACGGTTGGGACGGTCAGCGATGATGGTCACTCCGGTTGAATCTTGAAGTCTTGTCATTTGAATATCTCACAAATTCTATAGAATTTCTTAAGTATTATGTTGCACTGCACTGCACAACACATTCACGCACTTCACACTGGGGGGAACACAGGTTTATTGCCGTCTAACAATGATTTTTACCGAGTTCAATAGCAATGGAACCCGGAAGTTCTCAGTCGCAGGATGATCTGAGTCCTCCTCTTCCCGTAGTTGAAATGTTGGCTATTACAGTTGAAGAAATTAACCATGCTCTGGATGAATTGTCGGGAGCAGTCTTTATTATGAACCCGTGGGATTCTATCCATTCTAATATCTCCGAAGATATGTTAGACCAGATTTGCCTAAGGCATGGGTTGCCGCTAAATGACGTCTTATTACCGGGGCCGGAAGATAGAGCTTACAACCCCCCAGAGGGATACAGGGCTTGCAATAGATTTATGTGTGTAGCCGGGACACTTCCTCCTTTCAACCAGTTCACCCGGGAAGTTTTACTTTTCTTGAGGATCGCTCCGTCTCAGCTACACCTGAACGGATATGCTCTGCTCAATAGTTTATTTGTCATATTCATGAAGCACCTCTTCCATCCTCCGACGGTAGAAGAGATCAGATACTTGTTCAATATAAAGAGTCGCGGAGATAATCCTTCCTTCACTTTTTTAGAGGCAGTTAGGAATTGTCGGATCGTGGTCGGGGCTTGGAGCAAGCTAAGTTATTTCAAGACCAAATGGTCTACGTTCGCTGTCCATCGGGGTTCGCCAGATGGTGGCTAGTAAGACGTAAGCGCCCTAGCCTCCTTACTGATTAATTAGGTAATAGCAGTTGATGTCGAGTCTAACATTTTCTTTCTTTTGCAGCTTCAATTCCGCGACCTGAAGGTGCTCAGTTTAAGGAGATAGTAAGAGTTCTTCAAGAGGTGTCCTCCATGTACAGAGAGATTGATGAAGTCCTTACGGACGAGAATCTGGTTGTCGTCGGGCTAATTGATAGAGACCAAAGCATTGGACTCGTAGGAGTTCTTAGGACGGCCCCGGTGAGGCAAGCTCGAAGGAGAGCGCCCGAAATAGTTATTACCGAACAAGGCGGTGATGAGAATGTGTCTGCTGGAGGTGAGCCCGCAGCCGGGCCTTCGCAAAGTCCTCAATCTTTAAAGCGGAAGAGAAGAGGCAAGTCTACAGCTCGAAAATCTATAAGGCGCAAAACCGTCGTAGTCTCTTTGCCTGCTACTAGTCAAGAGATTCCTCCTTCACAGATGGAGAGCTCCTTTGCAGGACTGGTGGCCATCCCCATTCCAGATGACTTGCCTTTGCACCAAGATACCGGATTAGAAGGGCTCCAAAGCACCTTAGACATAGGAGAGCCAACTCCTCCGAGTATGGCTATTACAACCGGTTGGTTGGGGGGTTTGCACATGCATACACACACTCCACGGCACCACATGATTTCTAATCACAAGCTATTCATCTCTAAAGATTACCAACTCTATTTCTCTTTTCATTTTACAGATACAATGAAAAGGCGGGGATCTATGCTTGGCAGCCTCCGTTCTGCACATCATTCATCTAGCTTACATTCTGAGTCTCGTAGACGTAAGGCCGATAGAGGCCGCGATCACGGCTACTCCAGTCAAGAAAGGGAGTGCTACGAGAGGGAAAGGGATAGCGAAAGGGAGAAGGAGAGACAGTATAGTCGTTGTTCCTGGTCGCGCTCCACACCACCTTGAGGTCCAACACAATCTTCTGGCTCTGGCAAACAACCCCTTGAATTTTCACGTCAAGTACCACCTTCCCAAGCATCAAGGCCTGACCAATAGCGTCTGAGATTGAAACCCCCGTCGCCACTAAACAAGCCATCATAGAATCCACCGGGGAAGGAGTGATTAGAAACGCTAAGTTGAAAAAGGATTTTGAGAATACCTATTTTGACGGCTTCATATTTCCCCCGCACTTAAAGCGAATTCCCAATGAGGTAGAACAGACGATGCATGACTACATATACAATGTTTATGGCCAATATTGGGAATGGATGAAGACCGTAGATAGAGTATCAATGGTGGCCTTTGAGCATGCGAAGACATTCGAGAAACTAGGAACCGATCTCACTCAGAAGGACCGCATAATTCAAGTGCTTAACAATGAAAACGAGTCTTCGAGAAATTCAGAAACGGAGGCTAATAAAAGAGCCGACGAGGCAACCCGAAAGATGGAGGAGATGAGGCGGAAACATTTAGCCTTGGTCAAGAAAATGAGGCACCGGACCACCATAGTCATAACTGAAAGAGATGCGGCGCTAAAGGAGCTTGAGGAGCTTAAAGCTAAATTTGCTGAAGTCGTTAAAGAAAAAGACGATGCAAATAAAGCTGCTCAGGAAGCATGCGAGCAACCTGTGGCGCTCAGGGATGAGAGGGATGCGGCAACGCTAAAGGTTCAGGAAGCCGAGGTCAGGGTTAAGGGTGAAGTGAGAGCGGCGGAGGCCAGGTTGGAGGGTGACATTGAGGATCTCCTCATTACATATAATGTCAATGTTCTAAAGCATCGAAATCTGAGCTGGCTCGAAGATTACCCATCGCATCTATATAATGCTTGGTGTCGCTTGGTTGAAGATGAAAAAGCAGAGCATCACACCAAATCCATTGATGAGTTCGAATTGGAGAACCGGGTGTTGACTGAGGATGAGAGAAGAGTTCTCCATGATGCCACTATCATACTTGAAAAAGAGAGACTTGTCACTCAGCATCCGGAGGCTAGAGAGGGTTTGGCGTTGAGCATCATGATACAAGCTCTGAGATTCCTATGCCAACCCAACCCGAATCTACTCCTGCAGTTGATCCTTTATTTGTGCCTGCTTACAATCCTGATCAACCACAATTGTCTCCAGCTCACGAGCACGTTCCTGAAGCTGCTCCGGCTCCACCCGCGAGCCAATCTGAGGAAGGTATTATGAACACTTCTTGAATTCATTCCAAATTTGGAGTATTATCAGAAGAAGTCACTAATATATTTTCTTATCTTCATCCAATGATAGGAGCTGCACCGTCCATGCCCCCTGCAACCCAAATGCAGCATCATGAGCAGGAGGCCCTTATAATGGAGGCAACCACAACAACGGCCGCCGCACCAACTGAGGGAGTGCAGGGGAGCGCTTTTATTTTTGATGAACAGATGATGGAAGAGCTCCTTGGTCATCAAAGTGACCCAATTACCGACCTGCCATTCTTTATCGGCGAAGGCGCATTCACAGCCAGCTCTTCAGGCCCAACTAGTAGCATCCCCGTGGACGCTGACACAATTCATAAGGAAGAGATAATAGCAGAGATTAATGCCGAGATGGAAGCAGCCGCACAGGCCAGTGGTATTGGAGGTGGTATGGTGGGTCCTGGCCCAGCTCCTCTACAAATGATTTTTCCCGGTGGTATAGTTGTCGATACTGGCGTGCCTCTCTCGTCTTTCCACGTCGAGGTTGTTCCTATTCCTCCGACTCCGTATTCAAAAAGTATTCCAATTCACGTGAGTTCGGAGGAAGAGTCTACCATAATTCCTCCGGCTGGAGACCAACCACCAAAAGGAAAAGGCTCAAAGAGGCATCCTGTAAGCCGTGTATAGATAGATAGGAATTTCTTTTTGCTTCCTGTAGGCCTTGTATAGATGCGGGTTCGGCCCCTGCTGCTAGGAGTTCTTGGAATAATTTTTGTACTTATCCTTCCCTTTCAATGAATAGTTGAATAAAATTCCATTTTGTTTTCAGCATAATTTTGTGTTTATTTGCTTAAGTGTTTGAGCACTCGAATTTCCATTCAATGTACCTATGAGGCTTTAGTCTCTGAATCGGACCTGAGTTCGGTTGTTAAGTCTCGACGTTATGGCTTCGGGTCACAACCGAACGTTAAGTCGAGTCCCGATGTTGCACTGTCTCGATCAGTAGCTGGTACTTGAGCTTTACCCCCAGTCCCAGGGATAAATTGAAGTGGTCGGTCGGCAGTCGCTTTCTGCCTTTGATAAATCGAGCTTAACTTAGTTCAAACGAAGTTGAAACGAGACAAGTTCGAGTGGTTGGATCACACTCGCTCATCTATTGGTAATCGCATCCACACTCTGGGGATTGCACTTGTATGTCGGCGGTTGGTTACGCCCGTTTAATGTTTAAAGATATGTCCGCGCTCCAAGGACTTAAGTTGTTTTACGGGTGGTCAGTCACACCCGTTTGATATTTAGAATTTCGTCCGCACTCTGGGGACTTAGATTGATTTGTGGGTGATCAATCACACCCAATTTGTGTTTATACTCCGGTCCGCACTCTGGGGACTTAGAGTCATCTCACGGAAGGTCGGTTCACACTCGGTTTGCGTTTATACTCCAGCCCGCGCTCTGGGGACTTAGAGTTATTTTATAGGTGGTCGATTACACCCATTTTGATGTTTATACTCCAGTTCGCACCTCGGGAATCTGGAGTTGGTCAATAGACGGTCGATCGTATCTATTTTGAGTTTTAGGATTTCGTTTGCACTCTAGGAACAATAGATTCATCAGGATCGTGGACGGTCGGGTCACATCCACCTTGAGTTAACAAGTGAGGTCATTAGACGGCTGGATCCATCCTCCTCAGATTGGGATTAAACATGGGCGAATTCGTTAGGTGGACAGGTCCACCCTCTTCGAGCCTATATTCATAAGTTTATACTCCAGCTCGCACTCTGGGAGCCGGAGTTAGTTAGAGGATTGTCGTGTATCAATCCTTCTTGGCTTCAGTGTGATGGCTTGCCCCCGAGCTCGAGTTTAAGTTAGCAAGTGACCGGTCGTACCACAATCACTCCCTATTTGAATAAGTCCCATCATAGGATGGAACTTAGCTCTCTGTGCATTGTGATGGTCGTATGATGCATTTTAAGAATCATTGCTCTGGCTCGAAGAGATTGTATTTCATTGCTGAAATAAAAAAATATGGCAAAGTCAGTTGCTTTATTACAAGTTCAAATTTTGAAATGCATAAACAAATTGCAGATGAAAAGCAGACTGAATGAATAAATAAAGCATGTTATGTGTAGTAGCAACGAAGACTCTCGTTGTTCTAGGCTCTCGGCAAAGTGAGACCATCAATGGTCAATAATTTAAACGTGTCATTTTTGAGCCTTCGTTCAATAACATACGGTCCTTCCCACGTAGGTTTCATATGCGAAGGGACCGGGTAAATCCTCTTGAGCACGAGATCACGAAGTTCAAAGGTTTGGGGTCGGACCTTAGCATTATACAATCGGGCGACTCGACTTCGGTACGCGGCTGCTCTCAAATCAGCCTCTTCACGCTTCTCATCTAGTAAGTCCAGAGATTCGGCAAGCAATATAGATTTTGTCTTCGGATCATAATATGTCACACGATGAGAAGGCACTTCCAACTTGACTGGAATAACGGCTTCTGAACCGTAGGAGAGCGAAAATGGGGTGTGGTCGGTCGCGGACTTGTGGGTTGTTCGATAAGCCCATAGGGCCATAGGAAGTTCATCGATCTATTTTCCCCCGGCTTTTTCCAATCGTTTCTTTAGAATGGACTTTATAACTTTATTAACAGCTTCAACCTATCCATTTCCTTGAGGGTGTGCAACTGCAGAGAACTTCTTTTGGATATGGAATCGTTGACAGAAATTCATGAACTCGACACTATCGAATTGGGCTCCGTTGTCAATGATGATGGTATATGGGAGACCAAATCGACAGATAATGTTGCGTACCACAAAGTTGATCACTTTCTTCATTGTGATAGTAGCAAGGGGTTCAGCTTCCGCCCATTTGGTAAAGTAATCAACTGCAACGTGGCATACTTCGCACCACCTTTAGCTAGAGGTAGAGACCCAATAATGTCGATGCCCCATATTACGAACGGCCATGGACTAACCATCTGAGTTATTTCAGTAGGCGGGGCTCTTGGAATCCGAGCATGTTTCTAACATCTGTCACATTTCCTGGCATAATCTGATGCGTCGCAATTCACAGTCGGCTAATAATAACTGTATCGGAGTACTTTCTTAGCAAGAGCTTGCCCCCAGTGTGATCGCCACATTCTCCTTCATGCACATCATGTAATACTCGTTTGATTTCATTGTGGGCGATACACCGGAGTAAAGGAACAAAGTATCCTCTTCTATACATGACTCCATTCTGAATAGTGAACCGCGAAGCCTTTCGAAGAACCTGTCTTTTCTCACTTCTTCGCTCTGGCAGGGTCCCATGCTTGAGATAGTTCCTGAACGGACTTATCCATGATTCCTTATCGGGTATGGCTTCAAGTACCCAATCGGTCTCCATTTGATCTATACTCGAGGAAGGTAGTGTCTCTACGGGAACGAATCCCATTTGCTGTGCGTCACCGATGCTGGCTAACTTTGCCAAGGAATCAGCCTTCTGATTGTGTTCTCGGGGTATGCAATAGATGGCATAATAATCGAACTGATTCAATATTTCCTGAACCCGAGCAAGATAGGCAGCCAGTCTCCGGTCTTTGGCTTGGTATTCCCCCCGAACTTGGCATACGACCAATTGTGAATCGCAGTAAATCTCCACAGCAATAATTCTTAAATCTCTGGCAAGCATTAGTCCAGCGAGCAGGGCTTCGTATTCGGCCTCGTTGTTGGTCGCATGGAAATTGTACTTCAAAGCATAGCATATAAATCGGCCCTCAGGAGTTTCGAGTACGACCCCAGCGCCTGAGCAGCGGTCATTTGATGCACCATCGGTATGTAGCTTCCAGACATATTTGGGAGATTCACTGGTTTTGGGCAAGTCCTCCGAGATAGTGAATTCGGCGATGAAGTTGGCTAGGACTTGTCCTTGAATAGTTTGCCTCGGTGTGTAAGTGATGTCGAACAAACTCAGCTCGATATTCCACTTGAGTAACCTACCAGACGTCTCAGGTCGCGTAAGGACCTGTCGTAATGGCTGGTCGGTGTAGATAGTGATAGGATGAGCCTGAAAATACGGGCAAAGCTTCCTCGAGGCAATGACAAGACAATAAGCTAACATCTCCAACTTCGAATAATTTCTCTCCGCTCCGGTCAGTCATTTTCTGACATAATAGACTGGCTGTTGTATCCGATCCTCCTCCCGAATCAAAGCAGCACTGATTGCATTTTCTAACACCGCCAAGTAGATATACAGTCTCTTATGATCAATAGGCTTTGACAGATTAGGTGGTGTGGATAAGTGTTGAACTAGTGCTCGGAATGCGCCCTCACAATTTGTAGTCCATTCAAAGTTCTGTTTCCCTTTTCTGATTAGATCGAAGAAGGGAATGCATTTGTCGGTGGATTTTGAAATGAACCTACTCAGCGCTGCTACCTTCCCGTTGAGGCTCTAAACTTGCTTTATGGTTCTTGGAGTCTAAAGATTCCTAATTTCCTAGATCTTCTCGGGGTTGGCTTCGATTCCCCGAGCATTGACATGAATCCAAGGAACTTTCCGGACACGACCCAAAAGTGACATTTCAACAGGTTAAGCTTGATTCTATACTCTCGAAGGATGTTAAACATCGTTTCTAGGTCTTTGATATGACTGGTAGAGAATAGTGTCTTTACAAGCATGTCGTCCACATATACCTCCATAGTCTTTCCAATCTGGTTAGCAAACATTCGATTAACTAGTCGTTGGTAAGTTGCTCCAGCATTTTTGAGTCCAAACGGCATGACTTTGTAGTAGTAAAGTCCTAGATTGGTGATGAAGCTGGTGTGCTCCTGATCGGGCAGGTGCATGGGAATCTGATTGTAACCGGAATATGCATCCATGAAAGACAGGAGCTTATGTCCGGCCATTGAGTCTACAAGCTGATCAATCGGGGGAAGTGGAAAATTGTCTTTAGGGAAAGCTTTATTCAAGTCTGAGTAGTCAACACAAGTTCTCCATTCCTCGTTAGGTTTCCTAACAAGTACAGGGTTAGACACCCATTCTGGATATAGCGCATCTCGGATAAACCCATTCGACTTGAGTTTATCTACCTCTTCCTTTAGGGCGACAGATCTCTCTGGATCCATACCATGCCTTTTTTGCTTGACCGGGACATGCCGCGGGTCAATATTCAAAGTGTGGCTCACGATGTCCGGCGAGATCCCATACATGTCAGAGTGCGTCCATGCAAACACGTCGAGGTTTGCCCGGAGAAATTCAACCAATTCCTCTTTCATCTGTTGGCTTAGCTGAGATCCAATCTTTATCATTCTAGAATCATCATTATTATCAATCAGAACATCAATCATCAGCTCTACCGGAGAAGCATGACTGTCTTTAACTTCGTCCTCGCTTTTAGTATCTCTCAAGTCAAGATCTCTCGGGAATTGGTTGTGGTGCCCGAGCCTAGGCCCAGGCGTTAGCTATCAATTATTTGCAAAGCGAACGCAGAGAGATTCCTCTGCGCCCTTTCCCTTCTCTTTTCGCTGTGCCTCCCATAGCTCAGCAACATAACAGGACCATCCAGCAGCCTGGTCTCCCTGAATAACTCCAACTCCATTGTCGGTAGGGAATTTCAAAGTCAGACACCAAGGGGCGATAGCAGCCCTGAACTCAACTAGGGTCGGTCGGCCCAAGAAAGCGTTGTACGGTGAGTCAATATCCAATACAGTAAACTGTAATATCCAGACTCTTAGGCGCTCTCCAACTCCCAACTCCACTGGTAGCTCCACCATCCCAGTGGGTATAGTCGCACTTCTATTGAAGCCATGAATACGAGACAGACAAGGCTTCAAATCTTTCACTTCCATCTTCATTTGATCATAGGCTCGCTTAAAGAGTATGTTCACTGAACTTCCACTGTCCACTAAGATCCTCTTCATCCAAGCAGGACCTATCTGAGCTGAAATGACTAGTGGATCAATGGTGGGGGCTTCGACTTTGTCGGCATCCCTATCTCGGAATACAATGTCGTCTATCATCGTTTTCTGTTGTTTGGCCGGAGCCCCGTCTCCCAAGTTACTGCAACATTCGAAGCTCGCATGCCTAATAGAGCTGGCATACGACTCCATTTCCCTCCAGCTCTGATCCACTGGATGAGGACCACCACTAACAGTGTTAATCACTAACCTCTCGCCGGTACGTGCGGGTTCCTCCGGTCTAATCTAATTTGGTATTTGATTTTAATTTGATGGGCCCACGCCTACAGCCTGCGGCGCCCAAACGAACTGCTCCAACTTTCTTTCTCGGATCAATTTCTCGATAATATCCTGTAGATGAGAACACTCGTTCGTGTTGTGGCCATATCTATCGTGAAATCTACAAAACTTCCCAGTTTGAATCTGCTTCTCTGATGATTGCTTCGGAGCAGGTTTCTTATATTGGATAGTATTACAAGTTTGCAAATACACATTTTCTAGGGATGTATTTAAGGGAGTATATGTACCAAACATGGGAGCTCTACGTCGCGGTCCGCGATTCTGATCCCACTTCTTACCCTGATTTCCATCGCCTTTCTGCTTATTCTGTATATTCAACTGCACCTTTTCGGAACTCTCCCCGGTTTGTTTCACAACGACATTGCTTTGGTTTCCTTCCACACTAGGTCATGCGTCATCCTTTTTCCTAGACTGTTTTGCATCCTCTCTTCTCAAGAACTGAGCTGCCTTGGAATAGAAATGGTCCAATGACACAAGGGGTTTTCTAGCTAACCAGTTGCCAAATTCGGAATCGGGATCGATTCCCTTAGTCAGTGCCATCAGAATGGAATTATCATTAGGGTTACTAATCTCAGCGCATGCAGCATGGAACCTCTCCAGGTAACACCTGAGTGTCTCTCCAGAAGCTTGAGTGACACTGGACAAGGTATTAACGTCTTTGGGCCTTGTGACATGAATGTGAAACTGCTCGACAAACTTCATATCCAACTGGTCGAAACATGCAATAGATCGGGATGGTAGGCGAGTAAACCATATAGTCGTGATGCGCCCTAGGCAAATTGGGAAACTTCGACATTTGACTGCATCATCAGCCCATGCAGCGTTCATCAACCATTCATACTTTAAAATGTGCTGGTTAGGGTCAGAGCTCCCTTCATAAACAGGTAGAGTTGGCATTCTGAATCGCCAAGGCGGTTCAGCATAGAGGATGTCATCGGTGAAAGGGGTATGACTCCGGGAGATTCCTCAGTCGTCATTGGTGAGGCCTTGGCTTTCACGGATCATCTGGCGGATCATTGTCGGAATGTCTGGCATTTGGACATTCTGGGCATGCTAGGCCAAGGTGTGGTCGGGTTCCACAATGCGAGGATGGGCCAGGCATGGTCGACGGTCCATACCTTACCTCCTTGGCTCTAGGTCTTCAAGAACATACGGCTCTGGAGTATGATCACATTGGCGATGGTTCGGATCCGTTTGGTTCTGAGTGTCAGCTCTCAACTCGATGGCAGCGGCAGCAACGCGGTTGTCAGTAGTGTGATAAGGAACTGTTCCTCCTCGGGAGGAGGGTCTGGTATGGTGGCTGGTTGACGGACCAACTCTCGCTTGCCCAAGATTCAAAGTGCACTGATGTCCGGTAGCCTGTGTATAGCTTCCATCCAGCCGTGGGTGTGTGGATCTGTGATTGTAATCAATAGAAGCTGAACTTTCAGTAGATGAGTAGGAAGCCTGATCCCTTCTGGATCTCCTTCGTCTTTCGTGGTTCAGCCGATTGGTTAACTCCACGTTGGCACGGAGCTGCTGGGTATGATGCTGGCGGCTTTGAGTCATCTCTTGCATCAGTAGCTGAAACTCCTCCCTGGTGATAGGGCCTTGTGGATCCGAAGATTCAACAGCGTTCTGGTCTGCAGATGGAAGTTGTGCGGGGTTCTTCCTATCCCATCCTTCTGGATCTGCAGCGGTTGAGGTAGTCCTAGTAGCGACCATGGTGAATAGCAAAGTTCTCTTCTAGACTTGGCGAAAATCTGAATAGGATGGAAGAACTTCTAGGCTCGAGATCTGGATCTTCTCCTTAGATTCTTGCAATCTAATATTGGCAGTAGATCCAATGAGGAGGAGAAAAGCTGGGTTTTCTCGGTGAAAGCACCAAAGTGTTTGTACCAAAATTGGGCACAACACTCTTCGGATGTGTTTGAAGGGATAAAATGAAGAAAGTAAATGTAAAATGAGGTAGATCTAACAAACACACCAATCAACAGGTAAGAAAAAATGCAGAAACACACAAATTTAGAGTGGTTCGGCGTATTGCCTACATCCACTATGAAATGACTGATATTTATTGAATTTGACTTGCTGATTACAGGAGATTACAACAATACAACTGAAGTATAATAATGATTCCGGCAGGGTATCAGCGTAGAAAAGCCAAAAGGTCCCTTTTTCTGGAAGCATATGGTTGCTATTTATAGGCACAGTCTGAAAATATCTGGCTTAGATCTCGGAATACCTCTTCTCCCACGTGGGCGGGCCCACCAGATCGATCCGAGATCATTTGGGATCGATCCTGGATCGATCCATGTACATTTCGTATTGATCAAGATGATGTCTTTTTGGGTTGAGTTCGGTCATAGACAATTTTGAGGTGGTGAGTAAGGTCCTGTGAAAATTTGGTGGCATTTGGACTTGTATTTTTTGAGTTATGATCGATCCAAGTTTGGGTTTGCAAAAGGCTGCCAAATTCGTATCAATGGATTCGTATCCATGACTGTTCGTATCGATGCTATACGTATCGATAAAGGTGATGTTGCGCTATATTCCAGAATCGATCCACTTTTCGTGCCGAGTGACTGTTTCCTTCATTTGAACGTGCTTTGTTCGTATCCACCCAATGTAACTCCATTCGTATCGTTCCCTTGAAGTTGTTTCGTATCGGTAGCCTCCGTTCCAATTCATACCGATGATCAAAAGACTCCCATGTATCGATGCTTATGGGATCCTTTCGTATCGACCATTGGTGTTGATTTCGTATCGATGTAACGTGACACATTTCGTATCGATCATGGGTGGTATGTTTCGTAACGATCGCTTGCATAAATAGGAGGATTGATACGAAGTGCGTAAAAACTGGATCGATATGAAATGACGACTACTGATGGATACGAACGAAGCTGACTCTAATGGATACGAAAGGGGTTAGCCTGTGATGGATACGAGCACTATGGATCCGAATGAAATTGACTTCCTTGATTTTAATCGATCCATACCTTGAGCATACGAACTCCGATCGACTTGAAATTTGGAACGCTGGCTTTCATAGCTTTACTTGTCGTACCACATCGATTGTAGCTCGATCCGGGCTCGGATCAAATTTGCCGGTATCCATACTAAACCTGTGTATAACCGATCTTGGGACGGACTTTCTTTGGTTTCCAGTCAAGTCCTTGGTGTCACGGCCTTGCCAAAAGGTAGGATAACAGTATGCATTAGGTATATATAAAAGATACATAGTATCATGAGCTATACTTGTTATACTCATCTCTCTTAAATAGTCGATAATACCCTGCAAAATTACTTTTAAATTATGAATTTAAAATAATAATTCTCTCCATGATTTATAATACAAATAGAGTACCTTACATACATATGGTTGTTGATCGCCTTTAAGCCATAGAATATCCAAGGTGTTGTTTATATTATTTCTAGATAAGTAAGAATGTTATGTAACTTTGTTTAGCACCCTCGAGGGTTACATAACTCCCCTTAGGGTATCATCAAATTATGAGTTTAGAGTATCTAATGTACTTCATGATTTATTGAGCACCCTCAAGGTCATGAAGTCGATTAGGAGCATAATTAAAACTACACTAGGAATTATATATGAGATATAATTAGTAAAGCATTATTTATCGTTTATGGGAACTATGATTTATTCAGCACCCTCGAGGTCGTAGTAACATGATAAATTGATCCTAACACCCATTGAATGAATTTATGAAATTCTCATATCTCTTTTAGGGATTTTAGAGATCAAGAATTTGGTGGGAGCCTTATTGAATAAATATAATAAACCAATCTAATAAGTAAAAGAACATATGAAATGTTATCTAATTTACTCATGATCAAATGGAAACTATGAAGCCATTTTTGAAAAGAACACTTTACATTGTGCAAAATATAAAGAATGACTAAGAAATGTTAAGGTAGAACTCACTTATAAAAAGATCCAGCACGTTGCGCCAATGTGCTTTTAAATAAATCCAATAGAAATCTCATGCCCAAACTGACTAAGTCCTACAAATATTGGTCAAAGGACTATGAACTTGCTTGTTGCTATGTGCTGACTATTATTACTCTAAAGGTAGCATGAAAACATGAATATTCGCAAAATATTCAAACACCTACAAAAAATTTATGGTGAGCAATCTCGTACCATAAGTTATGAGATTTTATGGAAATTGTTTCATGTAAAAATGAGTAAGGGATCATCAGTCCAAGGTCATGTGCTTAAGATGATTGAATACATTGAACGGTTGGTCGAGCTTGGTACTACAATTGATACTGAGCTACAGATCGACTTGATTCTTGGGTTGTTAGCTCCACAGTTTCACCCATTCATATCAAATTTCAACATGAACTCGTTGAAGTGTATCATCGTGAACCTCCTTAACATATTTAGGATGGCCAAGATTATATTCATGAGGGAAACAAGTGATGTAGTCATTGTAAAGGGTAGCTCATTGTCGAATAGTTTGAAGAAGGGAAAATGGAAGTCTAAGGGTGGCGAGGGGAAGTCAAGGCGCAAGAAAAAGGTGAATGTCACTTTTTCTTAAAGAATGGACATTGGAAGAGGAACTACCTGAACTACTTAAAGATGCTAAAAGGGAAGGAATCAGATTCTGATCCTAAAGGTATTCTCCATACATAAAATTATTTATCTATATGTGATTCTAGTTAGGTGTTAGACACTAGATCTGGTATCCATATCTATAATTCATTATAGGGACATATGACCAAGAGACTCGTCGTTGGAGGAAGCATGGAACTTCAAGTTGCCAACGGAACTAGTGTAGCTGCAGTCGTAGTGGGAGAATTGTTTGATGGAAAATTTTCTATTGGTTAGAAAATCGCCGAAAAATGTGATAATAAAAATAACCGCAAGCGCACGACGTACAATTTTAATGCGTGGCAAGTATGAGGCGATCCGTAGGGAATTGAATTGATTTCAAATTCTACTCAATCAAATTAACCAAAATTTGCAAGTTTGTTTAAACTAAGAAAATTAGCAAAAGTTAAACTAGAACAAAAGTGATTAAAAATATGAGATTAGAAGACAATTTAGAGGCAAATCCACTCTCATATTTTTACATAAATCAACACAAAAATAATCTATGATCTCTCTATTTTGATCTAAGTAGAATTAGTGACATATCTATCATAAGTATGGTCTATTTATGTTATTAATTAACATAACTTAAACCATCAAACTTTAATACAACAACTAAAACCACTTATCAATTGTAATGAAAATGAACATGAAGTCAAAGCAAAAGCTATTTTAAGTGTGATCTATTTACTATTTTGTTTAGTAACATAGATCATTAAATTTTGATTCTACTTTAATTTCATGATCAAAATCAATTTGTAAGATGATGATGTAAATTGTGTTTATATTTGAGTAAGAATGGTCTATTTGTGATTACAACATAGGCTATCAAATTCACTAATAGACTTACATCAACATCCAACTTTTCATGAAGCACATAAAGAGATCATAAATTAGAGAATATGTTGAATTTACATAATTTTAGAGAGCTTCATTACCCCTAAATTGAAGGGGTTTAGCTTCTCATTTGTGTTATCACTTCAACACATGTAAATTTCAACATAGAAAATAAAAGGAAAGTGAAAGCTAATTAAAATAAAAAGGGACTAACTGCTTGCATAAAAATAAAACTAAGCTACTAACATAAAAGGAAAGAGAGCATGTAAATAAAAATGAGCACGAAATAAAGTAAAAGCAAAGAAGAAAAAGAGGAAGAAGCGGCTTAAGAAGCCATTTTATTTCTCTTTTAATTTGTGGCTACAACTCATATAATGTGATAATAAGATAAAAACTCCATTACATGAACATAAGAGGGTTATTTATACATGCCTAAAAACCCTAATCCATATTTTAAGGAGCTACCCAAATTGCCCTTTAGGAAATGTAACCTCAAAGTAATCATTAGCATAAGCTTAATCCTCCATTAAATGTGCATGTGCCTTTAATCCCCACTAACATATGCATTAGCTCTTAATTGTAGTTCATGGTTAGTGGTAGGTGGGGTCCTCTAGGATTACATGAATTCATTTATTTCCATCTTCATTTGCCTTCTAACTCCCGTGCATGCATATTTTCAGGAAGGCTTCTTCCATTTTCCATCCAAATTCCTACAAATAAAACTAAAATGTGCAAATAAATATTCTCAAAATTGATACATGCACAAAATTACCATTTTGCCCCTAAATGAAGATGAATGAATGATGATTTGATGTCATTTCGATTATGGTAAAAACATATAAATATACCCAATTATGACATTTATTTAAATAAAAGTAGATTAAATATGGAAGTAAAAATATGCACTTTTATGTGCACATCAAATACTCCCACACTTATCTTTTTATTCGTCCTCGAATAAATTAAAACTAAGATAAATCCATTTTCGTAGGAAACACGTTTGCATTGAGCGTATGCAGTAAGCCATTAAACCTCTAGGTGTTCCTAATAGGACGACTGTTGTCTCGTGAGGGTTTTCAGCGGATACTACCCACAAAATCCAAATGCAACATGAAAAATTCCTAAATGCAAGATTTATTTACAAAGATATGAATGCAAGTTTTTGAAAATATTTACAAATGAAGAATTTACTTTTAAATTGACACGAATAAGTTAAATATAAGTTCTGGTCATTATCAAGAAATTTAAGTCCTTTTACTCATCAAAACTTCCAACAAAAATTAAGTTATGATCACAATTAGACTCTAATTTGGCTAGTTGTTTTGGTTGATAACATAGCTCAACAATGAAATGGATCCTTCGTTGATTATCAAAGTTTTTCAAAGTAGTATTTTTATTTCTTTTGAATAACAAGTCAAATCAAATAAATGAAAATAGTGCTTGGATTTTGTTATCCCACCTTTTGGTCAAGGCTGGAATGTCAACAAGCTGGCAAGAAACGATGGATGTCAGAATCGGGGATCGATTAGAAACAAGACTGCAATGGATGTCGTCAAAATTTGACCAGGCTCCGATCGGGACAGAATCAATTGGAGATGATGATCAATGCTA
The DNA here is from genome assembly GCA_030737815.1 of Allium fistulosum. NCBI lineage: Eukaryota > Viridiplantae > Streptophyta > Magnoliopsida > Asparagales > Amaryllidaceae > Allium > Allium fistulosum. The sequence goes on from CM060903.1 coordinate 180,623,465, forward strand.
GGAGAGGCCACATTCCAAATCTCAGGTTAATTGGAGTTCGTAGGGACAAGATATGATCGATTCAAATTAGAGAAAGTATGCCGTTCGTATCCATCAAAGAGTCGAGAAGATGTTCTATTCGAACCCATCAGATTCGTATCCATTGTTCGAATCCATCAGGTTCTACATATTTCAAATCGATCGGGTTTGAACCGATCAAATAGACATCGCCTCACTCTATTCGAATCCATCGGATTCGTATCCATCAGGAAATCATATCATTGGCTTGTTCGAGTCGAGTGGTTTCGTATCCACCAGAAAGGCGCCACCTTCGTGCAATTCGTATCCATCTCGTTCGTATCATGCCGACGCATCGATATTGTTTGCATCCTTCTGAACCACGCATTTCGTATACAGCCATTTCATATCGATCGATCGATGGTCGAATCGATGCGAAACATAATTGCTCGATGCAAATAAGATAACGAACGATACAAATGCTATCGATGCAGAGTCAACGCGAACAAGATGCAATATGACTTAAACTTCGATCTTGGAGCGAACGAAGCGCAAGCAACCCAGTCAACACGCCACAGAGATCGGATCGCTCCAGGAAATTAGTGCCATATCACTGCGCGCGCGTGCTTCTGACCAATGCGACAGGAATGGATACGAAGTCATGGTTTCGAACTCGGCAACATACGAAAATAGCAATCTCGTATCGATCATATCTCACGAACCATTGATCCAAATGCAACGAAATTTTTACAGTACCTTCCATGCAAGGTAAAGAGCAATCCTGCCAAGTTTCAGCTCGATTGGGTCATTTTTTGATAGATACGAAATTGCTTCGTATCGATCGTAGATCGAGTCGAAACTTGGTGGGGTCGGTCGCGTGGGCCCCCTCACGTGCCAGAAGAAGTCTCCCGAAGTTTGGGCGCGACCTCAGCTTCCTACGCCTATAAATAGCCCCCTGAAGCCTGCAGAAAAGGGGATCTTTTGGCGAACCAACGTCCAGACTCTGCCGGATTCAATTCTACTTCTTTTCATTGCTGTTATACTCGAATTCATTCATTGTATCTGCTGTAATCATCTGTAATCAGCGAAGAACATCAATAAAAGATAAAAATCATTGAAGTGGACGTAGGCCGGAGATAGCCGAACCACTATAAATCTCGTGTTCTTGTGATTTATATCTGGATTGCTGTTTACTGCTAGCTTAGATCTGAGATTTGTGTCTGAATATTGCTGATTGGTATTCATACACTGGTGCTTTCACAATACTTGGGGTTTGTGACCATTTTTGGCGCAAACACTTTGGTGCTTTCACTGAGAAAGACTAGCGCCCACTACACAAGATTTGAAGTTCAGATTTGAAAGCTTGAAGATTTGAAAGACAATGACTCGACAAACAAGACAAAGAGCTGAGAGAAGTCAACAAGGAGGAAGTCAAGAGGCATCCTCCGGAGCTGGAGAAGGACAAGCTTCGATTTACATTACCAGAGACGAAATGGAAGCTATGGCAAATTCATTGCATGAGAGGTTGCTGAAGAGTCAACAGGATATGATGCAGACTTTCTTCGAGCAGATGAGAGCTGCAGGAACACAAAACCTTGGACCAACTACAGCGACTACTAATGTGGAACAAGGAGCTAGGGTTGCAGAACCCAACAGAGAATAGAATATAGAGCCAGAGGGCAATCAACAAGGGCTTGGGGGCAGGCCCGCAGGATCCAATACAGGAGGACCTTTGGAAGGAGTTCAACAGGCTAGGGCAAACGTTGCTGCTAGTGAGCCACATGAAGAATATGTGCCGGAGTTCCCTCGAGAGCACGGGGGGGAAACCTCTGACAAACAATGCGGGATTAATGGAAATCATTAGGAAGACTATGCGTGGAGGTTTGACCAATAGAGACTTGGAAGGTGCGAACATGAGTCCGTTCGCTCGGGAAATCAGGATAGCTCAGAATCCACCTAAGTTCAAGTTACCTAGCGTGGAATCATATAATGGCAAGGCTGACCCAACTGATCACTTGATGAGATACACTAGACACATGGAAGTTCTGGGGGCATCGGAGGAAGTGATGGCCAGATGTTTCTCGTTGTATTTGACAGATCTAGCCGCAATGTGGTTTAGGCAGCTGGAAGAAGGATCTATCAGGACTTGGAGGGAATTGGTGGATAGGTTTTTGGGACAGTTTTGGGTTCATATCAAAATACCTAAGAACGTGATGACGTTAACATCGGTAAAGCAAAGGACGAATGAATCACTTAGGGCTTTTCTAAATCGGTTCAATGCGCCGGTAGCTTCGGTGGATCGGTCGGATCCATCAATGGTTTTGATGGCGGCGGTGTCAGGAGTCAGAGAGGATTCAGATTTTAAGGTATCTTTAATACGAGACCCACCACTGGATCTCGGGGAATTCTTTCACAAAGCTGAAAGATTCCTTCGACAAGAAGACGCATGTATGGACTTAAAGTTAAAGGAGGTGAATGTGACTGAGGGTGGAGGACCATCCAACGGAAACTCGGATAAAGATAAAGAAAAAAGGAAGCTGGACGACGATTTAGGAAAAGCCAGGAAGCGATGGAAGGATCCAAAGTTTTTCACATACACAGGATTAAACGAGACACTAGAGCGGATATACATGGAAACCCGGAATCGCCTTCCTTACCGAAGGCCGGCTAGGAGAGAACCATCCGAGCGGGAGGGCATCAGGAAGGCATTGTCTCTTCCACGATTTGGATGGGCATGATACTAATAGCTGCAGGCACTTAAAGGATATAGTTGAGGAGAATGTGAGGAATGGACAATTGAGGCAGTATGTTGGGACTCAGAATGCAGCAGTGGAGCAAGAGCAACCACCGCCTATCTCAAGCCATGAGGATGTGAGGCCCAGGAATAATGGTCGATTGGTCATCAATTGACCAGGGTAATATGAAATAAGTAACAAACCATTGGCGAGCAACCAAGTCATTTACACATGTATGGGGACGGAGATAGCCCCTAGGCATGCTCTGAATGATGATAAACCGCGAAGCCATGGTTTGCGAAATCTGTCTTTTGTTTTTGGATTGGACACTCGTTTTTCTGGTTTGGTTTTGGAGTTTGGTTTGAACTCCTGGTTTTGTTTGCTTTCTGGTTTGGATTTTCTTTTGGATGTTGATTTAGATTTCTGATTTTTTGGTTTGATTTGGATTTTGGATTGGATTTTGATTGGATTTTTATCTGGTTTTTGATAAAAGGTCGTCAGGGATGAGTCACTTTGCCCGAACGTGGTAAACTGACTCATTCAGGTCGTCGAGTATGGACTATGCTCGACAAGGGTCCAGAGAGACCAGGATTCGGCCTAGGACTTAGGCCATGTATTATCAATTATCATTTTCAGGTCGTTGAGTATGGACTATGCTCAACAAGGGTCCGGAGCGACCAGGATTTGGCTTAGGACTTAAGCCATGGCATTATATAACGTCCAGGGACATTGGACCAAGGTCGTCAAGTGTGGATTGCGCTTGGCAAGAACCCGGAGAGGTTAGCCCAATGTCCAGGGACACTGGACCACGGTCGTCAGGTGTGGATTGCGCTTGGCAAGAGCCCAGGGAGGTTATGGATTTGGATATCGACCCGGAGAGGTCCTGGATTCGGTTATTGGCTATTGACTAAGGATGGATTAAAACTCGGTTATCGAGTTTGGATGGGCATGGAATTGGCTACGGACTTTGGATATCGGATTCAGAGTTATTCAAAACACGCCCTATTATCATAAGGCATGTTTTGGGGGGCAAATGTTATCCCACCTTTTGGTCAAGGCTGGAATGTCAACAAGTTGGCAAGAAACGACGGATGTCAGAATCGGGGATCAATTAGAAACAAGACTGCAATGGATGTCGTCAAAATTTGACCAGGCTCCGATCGGGACGGAATCAATTGGAGATGATGATCAATGCTAGGAGAGGCCACATTCCAAATCTCAGGTTAATTGGAGTTCGTAGGGACAAGATATGATCGATTCAAATTAGAGAAAGTATGCCGTTCGTATCCATCAAAGAGTCGAGAAGATGTTCTATTCGAACCCATCAGATTCGTATCCATTGTTCGAATCCATCAGGTTCTACATATTTCGAATCGATCAGGTTCGAACCGATCAAATAGACATCGCCTCACTCTGTTCGAATCCATCGGATTCGTATCCATCAGGAAATCATAGCATTGGCTTGTTCGAGTCGAGTGGTTTCGTATCCACCAGAAAGGCGCCGCCTTCGTGCAATTCGTATCCATCTCGTTCGTATCATGCCGACGCATCGATATTGTTTGCATCCTTCTGAACCACGCATTTCGTATACAGCCATTTCGTATTGATCGATCGATGGTCGAATCGATGCGAAACATAATTGCTTGATGCAAATAAGATAACGAACGATGCAAATGCTATCGATGCAGAGTCAACGCGAATAAGATGCAATATGACTTAAACTTCGATCTTGGAGCGAACGAAGCGCAAGCAACCCAGTCAACACGCCACAGAGATCGGATCGCTCAAGGAAATTAGCGCCACATCACTGCACGCGCGTGCTTCTGACCAATGCGACAGGAATGGATAGGAAGTCATGGTTTCGAACTCGGCAACATACGAAAATGGCAATCTCGTATCGATCATATCTCACGAACCATTGATCCAAATGCAATGAAATTTTTACAATAGCTTCCATGCAAGGTAAAGAGCAATCTGCCAAGTTTCAGCTCGATTGGGTCATTTCTTAATGGATACAAAATTGCTTCGTATCGATCGCAGATCGAGTCGAAACTTGGTGGGGTCGGTCGCGTGGGCCCCCTCACGTGTCAGAAGAAGTCTTCCGAAGTTTGGGCGCGATCTCAGCTTCCTATGCCTATAAATAGCCCCCTGAAGCCTGCAGAAAAGGGGATCTTTTGGCGAACCAACGTCCAGACTCTGCCAGATTCAATTCTACTTCTTTCCATTGCTGTTATACTCGAATTCATTCATTGTATCTGCTGTAATCATCTGTAATCAGCGAAGAACATCAATAAAAGATAAAAATCATTGAAGCGGACGTAGGCTGGAGATAGCCGAACCACTATAAATCTCGTGTTCTTGTGATTTATTTCTGGATTGCTGTTTACTGCTAGCTTAGATCTGAGATTTGTGTCTGAATATTGCTGATTGGTATTCATACACTAGTGCTTTCACAATACTTGGGGTTTGTGACCATTTTTGGCGCAAACAGATTTCAATTGCTTGCTCTCTCCATTTTTGAAAAGTTTTTACAGTATTATTATTTACTCACCTAACTCGGATAAACTGAGGCCAAATATACCGATCATGCACTTCCTTTCAGACTTACGTGAGAAGGGTACAGAGCATGGCGAGTGTACACACTTGCATGTGAACACATGACTCTAGGTGTTTCTTATTTTCACAAAAAACCTCTTTTTTATGTTTTATATATATATTAAAAGAGAGAGTTTTGCAACATCATCTTAGCACCACTTAACTTAGAAGATCAAAAACGTTATCACCTTTACTTTAAATCAACCACTCTTTTAAACAAAGTTTTACAATTAGGATATACTTCATAATTAACACCCATGAACCTTCCTATATATTAGTCAAACCATCTTAATCAAACTTTATTTTTAATTTTGTTAAGACAAATAAATTTTCAAAATTTTTAATTTAATAACCAAAACATATACTTATCCCATGGTGTTTCTCTAAAAGTAAATTAATATGCTAAAAAGAAAATTTGTTTTGGGATTTTTTATTTAAGTTTTGGGTTTTGGAAAGAAAATGAAAAAAGTAAACCATGAAAAGTCAAAAATGAAGATGAGACTCCCCCCACGGTTAATTTTGATTGTGTCCCCACAGTCAATGCATGATATAATGAGTGTAACGGGGAAATATATGTACATGTTTACAAAAGAGGGTTAACATTTCTTAATAGACGTAGTATGGCTCATGAAGAATCATGAGTTCCTCCTCTCGATCACTTGGCAATTCCAAGTATGATTTCAAGCGATGACCATTGACTTTGAAAATTGTTCCACCCCTGGGGTTTTTGTATTTCTATGGCACCGTGTGGAAGAACAGTTTGTACTGCAAATGGTCCGGTCCATCTTCATTTTAATTTCCCAGGGAATAAGTGAAGTCAAGAGTCATACAAGAGAACTTTTTGGTTTGGCAAAAATGTTTTTCTTAGGATAGACTTGTCATGAAAAACTTTTGCTCTTTCTTTGTAAATTTTCTCGTTTTCGTACGCATTGTTTCTAAGTTCTTCTAATTCGTTGATTTGCAATTTTCTATTTTCGCCAGCTTTTTCAAGATCAAAGTTTAGAATCTTCACTGCCCACGATGCTTTATGTTCGAGTTCAACAGGTAAATGGCACACTTTCCCGTAAACTAAACGAAATGGGGACATCCTAAGGTTAGTTTTAAAAGTGGTACGGTAAGTCCAAAGCACGTCAGTCAATTTCTAAGACGTATCTTTTTGATTTTTATTAATAGTTTTCTCCAAAATTTGTTTGATTTGACGATTTGAAACTTCAACTTGGCCACAAGTTTGAGGATGATAAGGAGTGGATAACTTGTGGGTTATCGAGTATTTCTTCATTAGAGTTTCAAATGATTGGTTACATAAATGGGTTCCATTATCACTTATTATTATGTGAGGTGTGCCGAACCTCGAAAAGATGTTTTCTTTTATAAATTTCACAAAAAATTTGTGGTCATTTGTTTTACACGGAACGGCTTCGACCCATTTGGAAACATAATCAACAGCAAGAAGAATGTACCAATTTCCGAAAGAATTGGGAAACGGTTCCATAAAGTCAATACCCCAAACATCAAAAATTTCGATCGTAAGAATGGGGTTCAAAGGAATCATATTTCGTCAAGCGATTCTTCCTATCATTTGGTAGCGATCGCAAGTTTTACAAAATTTGAATGAGTCTATGAAAAGAGTGGGCCAGTAGAAGCCACATTGAAGTACTTTTTCAGCAGTTTTCTTAGGACCAAAGTGACCTCCACAAGCTCGGTCGTGACAAAACGAAAGAACACTTTTGGTTTCGAAATCGGAATGCAACGTCAAATGATTTGGTCGAAACAGTATTTAAAAAAGTGTGGATCATCCCAATAAAAGTACTTGACTTGGGAAAGAAATTTATATTTATCTTGTTTCGACCAAAATGAAGGAGTTTCCTTAGTGACTAAATTGTCCACTATGTCTGCATACCATGGATCGATAGAAACAGAAATGAGTTGTTCATCGGGAAAGTTCTCGTTGATCGGTAAAAAAGATGGTGTGTTTGGAAGACGAGACAAATGATCGGTAATGATGTTATCGGATCCTTTTTTGTCTTTATTCGTAAGATCAAATTCTTGGAGTAAAAGGATCCAACGGATCAAATGAGACTTAGCATCCTTTTTAGCGAAAAGGTACCTAAGAGCGGAGTGGTAAGTATAAACCATAATGTGTGAGCTAATCAAATAAGGTCGGAATTTTTCGAGCGCAAAACTTCTACTAGAAGCTCTTTTTCAGTGGTCGTGTAATTGAGTTGAGCATCGTTTAGAGTCATAATAGCGTAGTAGATAACAAGAAATTTTTTGTAGATGCGTTGTCCTAAGACAGTACCAACAGCAAAGTTAGAAGCATCACACATTATCTCAAAGGGAAGATCCCAATTGGGTGAACAAATGATGGGAGTAGAAACGAGTTTGTTTTTGAGACGTCCGAAGGCAGAAACACAGTCAGAATTAAAGTTGAATGGAATGCCTTTTCCAATAAGAGTCGTAAAAGGTCGAGCAATTTTATAGAAGTCTTTCACAAAACGTCAATAAAAACCAATGTGTCCAAGAAATGAACAAATGTCCTTGACCAATTTGGGAATGGGTAGATTCGCAATTACATCAACTTTCGCTTTATCTACCTCAATACCTTTTTTTGAAATGACATGTCCAAGGACAATGCCATGTTTGACCATAAAATGGCATTTTTCCCAATTTAACGTTAAGTGTTTGTCCTTGCATCGTTTAAGAACCAACTCAAGATGGTGTAAGCACTCGGAAAAGGAGTTTCCAAAGATAGAAAAATCGTCCATAAACACTTCAAGAAAACACTCGATCATGTCAGAAAAGATGCAGACCATGCGTCTTTGAAACATAGCAGAAGCATTGCAAAGGCCAAAAGGCATACATCGATACGCAAAAGTGCTAAAGGGACACATGAAAGTTGTTTTCTCTTGATCTTCGGGAGCGATTGGAATTTGGTTATAGCCGAAATAAGCATCAAGAAGCAATAAAATTCATGGCCGGCAAATTGTTCAAGGATTTGGTCGATGAAAGGAAGAGGGAAGTGGTCCTTATGTGTTGTAGCATTTAGTTTTCGATAATCAATGCAAACACGCCAACCCGTTTGAGTACGAGTTGGAATGAGTTTGTTTGAGTCATTCTTGATAACGATAAGTCCAGACTATTTAGGCACAACATGAATTGGGCTAACCCATGAACTATCAGAGATTGAGTAAATGATTCTGTTATCGAGAAGTTTAAGAATTTCATCACGAACCGCATCCTTCATTTTTGGGTTAAGCCTTCATTGCGCGTCACGAACAGGCTTGGCATCGTCGACTAAATGGATGCGATGTTGAACAAGAGCGGGACTAATTCCCTTTATATCATTGATCGAGCATCCAATTGCTTCTTTGTTTTTCGACAGAATTGAAAGTAAGGAAGTTTCTTGATCAAGAGAGAGAGAGGTGAAGAGATTATGATGGGAAATGTTTCGTTGTCACCTATGTATGTGTACTTAAGGTGATCGTGAAGAGGTTTGAGGTCCAACCTCAGGGGTTGCTCAATCAATGAATTTGGTTGAAGTTATGATTCAATGGTAAGGGGTTCAAAAGGAAGCGCATTTTCAATTTCATTAGGCTCAACTTGAAATAGTTGTTCGTATTTGATCCCACGTTTGTTGTTTTGGTCAACTATTTTGGTATCGAAATTTTCTTGAATGAAGCTAACTTCCAGCGTTGGGCCATGTGGTTCATTAGATTGATTTTCAAGATCGAAAATGTTAAGATCCAAAGTCATGTTTCCAAAAGAAATTTTCATCGAACCGTTTCGACAATTGATTAAAGCATTTGAAGTAGTGAAGAAAGGTCAGCCTAAAATTCATGGAATTTGACTCATCAGATTATTCATATTCTGAGTCTCCAAAACGATGAAATCGACGGGGAATATGTATTGACCGATTTTGATGAGTATGTCCTTGATTTCTCCCACGGGTTTCTTTATTGAACTATCGGCAAATTGAATATCTACTTTCGTTGGTTTTAGTTCACACAAGCCAAGTTGCTAGTAAACGGAATAAGGGATCAAATTGACACTTGCACCAAAATCGAGTAAGCATTTTTTAATCGTTTTGTCTCCTATCGTGCACGAGATCGTTGGGCATCCAGGATCTTTGTATTTGACGGGAATTTATTGGGACTAGACTTCACTAAGTCCAGCAGCAAATAAAACTTTCTTCGGTATATGAATGTGTTGTTTTTGGGTACATAAGTCCTTGAGAAACTTAGCGTAAGTTGGGACTTGTTGAACGATATCAAGAAGCGGGATGTTAACTTTCACTTGTTTAAAAATTTCCAACATCTTTTCCATTTGGTCAGAATGTTTCATGGGTCGAAGACGATGTGGAAATGGAACACGATACTCAGTAGGTGGGTCTACTTGAGTAGAAGAAGAATTTGGATTGGAGTTTGATTCGATGTTTGGCTCAACGTTTTGTTCAAAATCGCTTTTTGTTTTTGAAGTGTCAAGAGGAGTTTCCAGTAAATCGTTTGGGTTAATGACATGACTATCGATTTGTTTACCGGAATGTAAAGTCGTGATAGCATTCATTTAGGTTACGTTGCTATCTTGAACAACATGGGCTTGATTCGAATTCATGTTTTGATTTCTGAAATTCGGAACTGGCTGACTTGGGAATGTGCCTCGTTCACGTTTGCTCATAGACGTGGCTAATTGACTCATTTGCATTTCAAGTTTAGCAATGGATTGACTCGTATTCTGCATGTACGAGGTTAATAAATTTTGCAAATTACTGTTTGATTGAAGGATTTGAGTCGTTGCCTCAGCCAAAATTTCAAGACTTTTCTTAAGTGAACTTAATCGTTTATCGTCTTGGGGAGCAAAAGATTGTTGCGGTTGACTTTGAGATGGACCCGCAAAATTTTGTTGAAAATGATTGGGTTGAAAGGGAGGATTCGAAGCATTGTTCGGAAATGCTTGAAAATTGGGACGAACCAAATTCGTGTTGGGATTATTTTGGTTCCAAGCAAAGTTCGGATGATTTCTCCAACCAGGATTGGACATTGGAGAAAACGGGTCGTTCTTAACCTTATTGAAAGCGTTGGGTTATTCAATTGAATTAGGGCACTGATCGGCTATATGATTCGGATCGTTACATTTATAACACATGGGTTGCGAAGCTTGGTTCATTTGGTTAGATGAGAAAACGTTGTCGAATTTATTAATCATTGCATCGATTTTAGCTTCCAAAGCCAAAGATGATCCTATTGAGTATGCGTTCGATCGTGATTAAATGGATTTTTCGTTAGAACGTACCTATTGGGATGATTTTTTGACTAGATTTTCAAGAAATTGCCAAGCATTGCCGTGATGTTGGGTGAGAAAATTTCCTTGGCATATAGATTCAAGCATGGTTCATGAGCTGTTTTCAAGTCCATCGTATAAGATTTGGCATAGGGTCCATTTTTCGAAATGATGGTGTGGACATTTTATCAAAAGATCTTTAAATCTTTCAAACTAATTTCCAAATGGTTCACCCCTGATTTGATGAAAATTCATAATTCGTTTCAGATTTTAGTTTTTTTTCCAAGGGGTAGAACTTTTTTAAGAAAACTTTAGCGAATTCTTCCCAAGTTTTAATCGAGTTTGATGGTAAGCTATACAACCATTTTTCAGCGTGATCAGTAAGAGAAAATGGAATTAATCAGAGTTTGATTTTTTCATCACTAAGTTGTTGGAGTTTAATGGTTGTGCAAACTTGTTCGAATTTCGTTAAGAAAATGTATGAGTCATCGTGTTCAAAATTGTAAAATTTTGGAAGGGTGGTAATATGATTAGAATGAATTTCGAAGTGATTACCCATAGGGGTGGGTAATGTGATGCAAGAAGGGATAGAAACATGATCAGGAAAGATTATATCCATGAGAGTTCGAGGGGCGTTCTCGTTCACCATTGTTAGAGTATTGTTTGTTCGAGTTAAACGATTCATAGAAGGGTCACGAGTCCAAGTATTTGTTATTGTGTCATGAGTCTAAGTACTCATGCACAACAAAAAGTCGAGAAGAGAAAGAAGTGAGAATTGAATTTAAGAAAAAGAAAAAATTTAGAGAATGAAATCAAGTGAAAAATTGTTTTCTTTTACTATTTTTTTAGGAAAAGTATTAAGCAAAAGAAATTTATTTTTCTAAAGAGAGATTTGATTTTTGTTTTGTTTTTTGGATTTTCAAGAAAAAAAATTCTTTTTTATATGTTTTTTTTGTTTTTAAAAAGATTATATTTTTTGTTTTCTTAAAAAAAACTAACTCGTTTAAAATGATTTTTTTTTTTGGATTTTGGATTAAACAAGAACTAAGTTAAGTAAAATGTACAAAAAAAATTTAGTTTTGGATTTTTTGTTTTTAAAAAAAATATGCATGAATATGCATGAACTAATGCAACTAAATGAATATAAGGACTTAATTACACATTTTCTATCCTTATAGCTCCTAACCCAAAATTGTATAATCACACTTTGTCTTAATCCAACAAAATATTTCATAGCCAGGTAATGGACAGGAGTTATCGGTGCACCACGAATCACCGTAACAATGCAGCCGAAGGTTTAAGTACCTTCAGAGAAACAATCACTATAATATTTGTAAATCACCATGATATTTATAAATGATTATTTCTCTGACGTAGCCTAGACACCAAGAAAATAAATTGTTCAAAGAAGATAACTTGTCAAGATACAATTAAGTCATAGGTGAGCTCGTGACTCCCTTAAGTCTGATATCTAACCGTTATTATTAGTCAGATTCTACGGTGAAATGCAATTTGTGGGCCAAAGAAATGGTGATGAAATCCCCCACCTTATGTGGATATGGGTGTTGTCCTTAGAAAAGAAAATAAGATGGTATGAATGCAAAACAGAAATTAAACGTGAATTAACAATACAACTATGGATGAAATTTGATTTGATTTTTTTTTGAATTTTTTTTTTAAAATGCAAGCAACCAACAATGAAATGAAATAAAAACAAGTGATAAGAGCACGATACCAGAGCGTGTAGAATTATTAGCAAATTTATTTTTAAGCGGCAAATTTTTTTATATAAGCAAGTAAAGTAGCGCAGTTATTTAGCAAGCAGTTCTTTCCTTTATCTGCTTTGGCAACCTGAAAAGAAGTTTAAAACAAATTTTTTTCTACAAGGACTAAGCAAAAGCAATTTTTTTTTGAAACTCTTTGATTTTATCAAACCCAAAAAACAAATCACTTTACTTAACCCAAAAAATATTAAAATACCTGAAACTATTATCAAACCCAAAACAATGATTATCAAACCCAAAACAATGATTATCAAACCCAAAAACAAATCACTTTACTCAACCCAAAAATTATCAAACTCGAAACTTATATCCACTTCCTCGTGAATTTCCAAATCTTGAAACCAACAACGACGATTATCAAACAATGATTATCAAATCGCAAATTCCAAATTAAAACTGAAATCAAAAAATGAAGTTGCGAAATAGGTTCATGAATTGGATGCAGTTTTGGGTTTCATGATTTGCGGTTTGTAGAGGATGGAGGCGATTGCTTGGGTTGCTAGTTTTGTTCAAGGTGATTGCAGGGTTTGGGTTGAATGGGATGTGGTTGCTTGTTGATGGCTGTAGGCTCAGTGATGAGAGGCGTATGTCCATGGGGAATTGGTGAAGGAGAAGAGAGGTATTGGCGGTGGTTGAATGCATAGGGAAGGGAATGGACAGAGGATCTTTTGTGTGACAGAGGGATGTTGAAGTGTAAGCAGTTTGTGTTTGTATGTTGAAGTGCTTGTGGCTGTGAGATGTTTGGAGATATGGCAGGCAGAAGTGTATTCAAGTGAGGTAGAGTTGATGTGTGGAGTGTTAGAAGTAAAGGCAGCAGTTGCAGTTTTGTTGTGAATTTTCGAAATGGCAGACGAAAGTGTGTACATGCAAGTGGGTGGTTTGATGGTGGAAGTGCAGCATTTTTGAGATGGTTGTATGAATGGAAAGTCAGTGATGAAGGATGGTCAGCAAGCAAAGTTTGTTGACAGGCAGCAAAGCAGTGAGGCAGTAAGCAGGGTTGAGTGTATGCAGTTGTAACAGTGAGGTAGTGAGGTAGTGAGGATGACAGTGAGGGTGATGGAGGAATTTGTGATGATGACTGGTGGCAGTTTGTAGAGGGGATGTAGTTTGGATAGTTTGAAGTAGTCAGTTGCAAGGCAGGTTGGAGGAGAAATTTGCAGAGAATGGTAAGGCAGTGAGGTGAAGGATATTGGAGAGATTGTTAACAAAAGTGCAGTGAAGTTTTGTTTAATGGTGGAGGTTCAGGTAATGATTGTTTGGTATTTGATAGTGAGTTGATGGCAGAGGGAAGTGTTAGAAGATAGGGTGGTGATGTATATGGCAGTAGAAGTTTGGTGGATGGGCAGATGAAGCAGGGGTGATGAAGTATTGGTTTGCAGGTAATGGGTGGTTGAGAGGAGAATATTTGTGCTGGTGAGTTTGAGGAAATATTGAAGGTGTGAAGTTTTGGTTGTAGGGGAATGCAAGTGGGAGTTTGGTTTTAATAGTATGACAGATGAGAGTTGAAGTTTGCATGCAATGTGTTGTGCACAGAGATGATGCAAGTAAATGATATGGTGGCAGAACTGGGGCAAGTTGGTGAATTATAGGCAGAGATATCAGAAAATGCAAATATACACAGAGAAATAGTTCTTTGTAGACAGAGAAACTATAATACAATACAAGATAACAAATGCAATGAAAAGTGAACAAAAATGAAAACAAATGTAATGCAAACTATAATGTAAAACAGGAAACAGTGAACAGTAAGAACCAAGAACAGTGAGCACAATTACAAAATGCAATACAAGAAAACAAATTCAATGAAAAGAAAACAAGTGTTTAATTTTTTTTTTAAGAATGCAAATGCAAATGCAACTAAAAGAAGCAACAAGCACACAAACAAAATGAAAACAAAAATTACACTCAAACACACAACAATAATTTTTTTTAAATGCAACCCAACACACAAAATGAAAACACAATAAAATCAAATAAAAAATAATTCGAAGAGTAAAACTAAAATCAAATCTATTCCCCGGCAACCGCGCCAAAAACTTGTTTGACAACAAATTTTCTATCAGTTAGAAAACCGCCGAAAAAATGTGATAATAAAAATTACTGCAAGCGTACGACGTACAATTTTAGTACGTGGCGAGTACGGGTCGATCCGTAGGGAATTGAATTGATTTCAAATTCTACTCAATCAAATTAACTCAAATTCGCAAGTTTGTTTAAACTAAGAAAATTAGCTAAAGTTAAACTAGAACAAAAGTGATTAAAAATGTGAGATTAAAAGACAATTTAGAGGCAAATCCATTCTCATATTTTTACATAAATCAACACAAAGATAATCTATGATCTCTCTATTTTGATCTAAGTAGAATTAGTGATGTATTTATCATAAGTATGGTATATTTATGTTATTAATTAACATAACTTAAACCATCAAACTTTAATACAACAACCAAAACCACTTATCAATTATAATGAAATGAACATGAAGTCAAAGCAAAAGCTATTTTAAGTATGAGCTATTTACTATTTTGCTTAGTAACATAGATCATCAAATTTTGATTCTACTTTAATTCCATGGTCAAAATCAATTCGTAAGATGATGATGTAAATTGTGTTTATATTTGAGTAAGAATAGCCTATTTGTGATTACCACATAGACTATCAAATTCACTAATAAACTTACATCAGCATCCAACTTTTCATGAAGCATAAAAAGAGATCATAAATTAGAGAATATGTTGAATTTACATAATTTTAGAGAGCTTCATTACCCTTAAATTGAAGTGGTTTAGCTTCTCATTTGTGTTATTATTTCAACACATGTAAATTTCAACATAGAAAATAAAAGGAAAGTGAAGCTAATTAAAATAAAAAAGGACTAACTACTTGCATAAAAATAAAACTAAGCTACTAACATAAAAGGAAAGAGAGCATGTAAATAAAAATGAGCATGAAAATAAAATAAAAGCAAAGAAGAAAATGAGGAAGAAGAGGCTTAGGAAGCCATTTTATTTCTCTTTTAATTTGTGGCTACAACTCATATAATATGATAAGAAGATTAAAACTCCATTACATGAATATAAGAGGGTTATTTATACATGCATAAAAACCCTAACCCATATTTTAGGGAGCTACCCAAATTGCCCTTTAGGAAATGTAACCTCCAAGTAATCATTAACATGAGCTTAATCCTCCATTAAATGTGCATATGCCTTCAATCCCCACTAACATATGCATTAGCTCTTAATTGTAGTTCATGGTTAGTGGTAGGTGGGGTCCTCCATGATTACAAGAATTCATTTATTTCCATCTTCATTTGCCTTCTAACTCTTGTGCATGCATATTTTCATGAAGGCTTCTTCCATTTTCCATCCAAATTCCTACAAATAAAAGTAAAATGTGCAAATAAATATTCTCAAAATGAATACATGCACAAAATTACCATTTTTCTCCTAAATGAAGATGAATGAATGATGATTTGATGTCATTTGGATTTTGGTAAAAACATGTAAAAATACTCAATTATGATATTTATTTGAATAAAAGTAGATTAAATGTGGAAGTAAAAATATGCACTTTTACGTGCACATCAAGAATACTATGTGAAACTAGTAAATGGATTTGATTAATTTTGGAACGATTTTTATTATGTGCCAAAATTTATTAATGGAATAATATTCGTCTACTGTTTGACAGAGGATGGATATAGTTTTAAATAATGGTATTTATGTTATTAATTTAAATCATGTATTGTCCATTGAAAATAATAATATGTCTAAAGTAAACGATAGCTATTTTTGGCATTGTAAATGTCACATCCCGTAAATTTAATGAAAATTAATTTTTAAAAAATTAATTAATAACTAATGAAGCCGAAAATGGAATTGTCACAAATGTCGGAATTCGTCTAAGAAACTCATGTCGTTGCGTTCATGACGATTTTATGATCAATTTTCATATATAAAGTTTTCGATCGGAGTTTAAACGAAAAAGTTATCAGTGTTTGAATATTTTAGATCGGAAATAATTATGTATGTAATTAAGAAAATAAAATAATAGCTAACATTAACTAACGTTAGTTCGAGTTAATTGATGGTTAACATTTACTTAACCTGTAAGAATAATTAACTATAGGGTAAATCAGTTAAAAATATATAGAATAATGTATAAAAGAAATTTAATCAACGCATAACAAAAATTCACAACCGATCGACCCCCAAATTAGACCGGTTGACTGGTGGTAGGATAACGGTCGACCTCTATGTGACTGTCGACTGTAGATTGAACCTAAGCCGAATGGCCCGGATTTAGTATAATATAATCTAACGGCCAGCGTTCATTCGAACCCCTATAAATACTGGCCTAACCCCTCACTTTTCTTCTCATTTTTTCTGAAGCAATGGCGAGGCCATACCATTTTCTCTTCTCTAAAAATTCTTAAATCTAAATAAATTTATAGTTTATATATGTATATTAAGTGATAAATGGCAGAGGATAATAGATAAGAAGAATAGGGTCAAATCGAATCGTCGAAGCAAGGTAAATAATAAATCCAAATCTAAATCTAAATTATATCCAAATTTCTTCTCAGATCCAGATTTCTAATAGATATATGTATGCTTGCGGTATACGTATTGCGATAGGGAGAAAAAAGTGTATTAAATTGGAATAAGAAGAATTAAATCTGGAGATTTGGAAAGCTAAAAGGTGAGTGAAAAATCATATACTTTTATATAATATTTGATTTATATCGTTGTAAATCTATTTCTATACACATAAATGTAATTTTTGGAGCTATAGGCCTAATTGTATACATGTAATGAATTTATAAACCCTACCTACACACATGGATAGATATTTTAGATTCAATATTTCATATGTTATAACCTTGAAAGAATGGGTAAAAGGTAGTCCCTAAATTACTAAATTATATAGTAATTCGAGGTTCATTGTTTTAATGATGTATGCGAGTAAATGTGAATTAGAAGTTATCACAAAAATTTATCGAGATTTAGTTAGTATTAATTCATTAGAATGTAGGTGTTGCAATGTAAATTTATATAGATTATCAAGTTCAAAGCCATAAAATAAAAGTGTGTCATTTGAAATAACAAGGTATATGCCTAAAAGAAAGAGATGTATAAAATATGGACATTTACTATATTTTGTACCGTCTATTTCAATAACTGCAAAAAAGGTAATTCCTTGTAATTCCAAAAGCAACACAAATTCCCTTTTTAGTTAAGTTATAGAAATTTATAGTGTTAAACTTTCCTTTTGGGGGAGACGTAATTCCAACGCGTTAAAATGCAAAAATCCCTATGTTGAACTAAAGGTTTTAATACAGATAAAAATAACAGTAAATCTGTAAACTAGTATATCCAGTAAGACGAGTTAGAAATTAAATAATAAGCGATAAATTGTACGTAAGAAATGGAACGAATAGGTAAGAAAGTTTAGTAACCAAGGGAGGGTAGTAAGAGTTAAGAAGAACGGTAATATGGGTTTAATAACGAAAGAGGGAAGTAAACAGTAAAAGATATTTAAATCTTTTAACAGTAAAAGACGTTAATTTGACATTAATGAATCAAGGAGTCAGTTAATAAAAATAACTGGCTATGAATAGTTGAACATTGGAGACGTGACAATTAAATAAGTATGAATATCTATATTAATACATATATATGTAGCCTTAAGTATACGTTTATGACAGGTGTGAATTATTAAGTTAGCCAGTAGCTTAGATTGAATAAGAATGACATTGACATAGTCATTAGATAGGTTGGAATGCTATGTCAGTAGTGTTACACAATAGAAGTCTACCCACCAAAAGGGGCTACTCGAAGTTGTTTATGCATTATACTGATGTGGGAAATATCCAACTGTAGGACCTATGTAATTATACATTCGCATATAGGTAAAGGGAATACTAAGTAGGATAGTTCACATCGGTCGAAATGTCAAAAGACAAGTAGAGTATGCTTCAACCTTTTAGAGGGTATTAAGTAATAAGTGGGTATTTCCTAGATTGCATTAGGCAATCTAAATGGAAAGGTGAGCAAGGCTCAATGCTATAACAGTGAGATTAGTACCATATACAGGAGTAGGAGCTGTTTTATAGGTCAAGAACGTTATCGATCCTGAGCGGTCGGTGGAAAGACGAGGGTTACGCCTAAATGGGTACACCTCCTACTAGTGTAGATCTTGTTTAGGTCATGCACAACCACATTTGTTTGTTAAGAGGCAAGGCAAGATAACCCTTAATGGAGGTCTTTCCATAACAAATATAATATAGTTAAACTATTAGGACGCCATTATTAGGCACTACGGGAATTCCTTGGTATGCACGATGACAAGGACGTGGTACTGCATTGAGGATGGATCCTGATGAGGTACTAGCACTTTGCCACAAATTGAATCAGACAACAGTGATCATAGAACATAAGGTAGATTCTCTATTATCTCACTTTTTCACACAACACATGGAAAATCAACTGTTTTGTGACACAACAGCGATCAAACAACATTTTCTTTCAGATAACATTTATTTATTGTTTGATTGAAGTTATCAAAAAAAAATTGCCTCCTTATCAAAATTTTGGTTTCCCTCTCAATATTTCCTAAATTATTTCATGGCTGTGTTCCTTCACTTATTTCCCTCCCTCTTTCTTTCGTTTCTAAAAGGAAAAAAATGGCATTCCTTCAGCTTATTCATGGTCGCCTTATTTCCTTCGATTATTTTCCCTCTTATCAAAATATCTGACAACCCCGATACTCTCTCTCTCAAAACCTAATCTCACGGAACCTAATTGAAGCCTCTTGTAATTAGGGTTCGTTCAATTTTGGAAGGTTCTTTCAATTTGTCGAGTATTCTTCAAAAAATTTGTCGAGTATTCATCAATTAAAAATGCTGAACTAAAGCCGCTTGTAATTAGGGTTCGTTCAATTTGTCGAGTATTCTTCCATTGATACATGGTATGATTTCTGCCCTCTTTCGATTTTGTATTGATCTCGACTTGGTTTGCCTATGATGATTGGGATACAGGAATCAATTTCCTATATATTCATATGTACTTTTGCCTGTGATTTTGTACTGATCTCGACTTGATTTGCCTATGATGATTTGAGTATATTTGGTTATCTGAAACTTGACTTGTTCATTGTTAAATGTAAAGAGTTAACTGAAGTTGATAATTTTTGTAGTGGTTTCTTTTGAATTTTCATTGGTTTTATGATTTTAGTATTGTTGTACCTTTTATTATTTCCCTGTTTAATTCAAATTAAACGTTTGCCTTATCTTTGTTTACTTCATCAGTTTTAGTTATAATATATTTTCTTATTTGTATGATAAGCTTAGAATCACTACATTATATATTGCATTTGTCTGATTGTTTTATTATATTTGCTTCGTTTGATTGTACCATTTGCTTTCCTAGAGGATGCTTTGTACTCATTATATAACATGATAGACAATCGGATCTTTGGCCACTTCATTGTTTCGCCGGTTACCTCTTGTTTGTATTGTTGAACATGTATACATGTATATACATGTATATATCCTTGCCTTGTTGAAGTTATGTATACACAAATAGATGTATACATTCTTGCCTTGTTTTGTTGGCCACTTCATTGGTGCAACTGTGCACATGTATACATGTATATACATATATGTATATATGTGCAGATGACTGAAGTTATGTTTGGTGCACTTGAGCATTGCACTTATTGAACCCATACACACATCCTTGCCTTGTTGAACTACCTGGACTTATTATTATATGTTTGCGCCAAAAATGGTCACAAACCCCAAGTATCGTGAAAGCACCAGTGTATGAACACAGATCAACAATAAATGATCACAAATCACAGATCTAAGTAATGTAGAGGATAAAAAGTGAAGAATAATAAACTTAAAATGGAAAGAAATAGGCAGAGACATAGGATTTATAGTGGTTCGGCTATCTTCGGCCTACGTCCACTCCAAAAGTTAATCTTTTATTGACTTTCCTTGCTGGTTACAATTGATTACAGTAGATAACTATGATAGAATCCGAGTACAACAGTAGTAATGGAGAGCAAAGTTGAATCGGGCAGAGTCTGGACATTGAGAAGCCAAAAGCCCCTTTTTCTGTTGGCTCTGGGGGTCTATTTATAGGTGCAGGAGGCTGATATTTCGCTCAGATCTCGGGAGACTCCTTATGGCATGTGAGTGGGCCCACGCGACCAAGCCCGTAAAGTTTCGACCCGATCCGTGATCGATACGAACGGATTTCGTATCGATCCAGATTTTGCCCAATGGAGTCGAAACTTGGTGTGTACATTCTTTAGCACGTGCGTAAGCTCCTGTGAAAATTTCATAGCATTTGGACTTGGGGATCTCGAGTTATGATCGATACGAAATAGGGACCTTCGGTAGTTTGTCTGGTTCGAATCGATCTATTCGACTCGATCACTTTCGAGTCGATGCCCTTTACGTGCGCGCTAGTGACGTGGCCTTATCCTCAGGGTGCGATCCATTTTCCATGCCGCGTTGAATGTTTCTTCCTTCAAATAACGCATATTTCTAGTTCGCGTCTGTTACTTCGAGTCCATGGCTTTCGTATCACTTAAGGCTCTGCTTATCCATATCCATCTTCTCCTGCAGTTCGCATCCACGTGCTACCAATCATTTGTTTAACGTTTCTGGTCTTCTTCGTATCCCTCGGCCGCTCCTCTATTCGTATCCATCGACCAACCTTCGTTTGTATCGATTCGAAGTATCCAGTGTCGATCGATACGAACAGTGTCGATTCGAAGTATCCAGTGTCGATCGATACGAACGGTATCGATTCGAAGTAGCCCATGCTGATCGACTCGAACGATATCGATTCGAAGTATACTGCTACGCTAAATCCTAACCGATACGAAATCATCGAGTCGAACAAACCACCGCACGCCCATCTTTTCAATCTAAGTCCACAGCTATCGAGTCGAAACCCATCTGGCCTTCCTACCTGATCGATACGAACGCGCTGTTCGTATCCATGCCGATCGATATGAAAGTCTTGTTCGTATCGATCAATAAGCTTGAACAAATGAACTCCGTTTGTCCTGAAATTTGAAATGTAGTCTCTCCTAGCCTTGATCATCATTACCAATCGATCCCGCCTTGATCGGAGCTTGGCCAAATTTTGACGACATCGATCGAAGCCTTGTTTCCAACCGACTTTCAATCCTGATATCCATCTTTTATAGCCAATTTGTTGATATTCCAGCCTTGACCAAAAGGTGGGATAACATTTTCCCCCCAAAACATGCCTTGTGATAAGAAGGTGTGTTTTGAATAGTCCAGAATCTGATATCTAAAGTCCATAGCCATATCATCCAAGTGCATCGTTCTTGACTGCTCTGATTCGATGTCTGATTCCAAATCCAACAACCAAAGCCTTAGCCAATTCCATATCCATCTGAACCCGACAGCCGAGTTCTGATCCATCCTCATCCAATAACCAATAACCGAATCCAGGACCTCTCCGGGTCGATATCCAAATCCGTAACCTCTCCGGGTTCTTGCCAAGCGCAATCCACACCTGACGACCGTGGTCCAGTGTCCCTGGACGTTGAGTAATACCAAGGCTTAAGTCCTAAGCCGAATCCTGGTCGCTCCGGACCCTTGCCGAGCATAGTCCATACTCGACGACCTGAAATAGTAACCGATAATATAGGGCCTAAGTCCTAGGCCAAATCCTGGTCGCTTCGGACCCTTGCCGAGCATAGTCCATACTCGATGACCTGAATAAGCCAATTCGCCACGTTTGGACGAAGAGACTTACCCCTTGCCAGGCATAATCCATACCCGACGACCATTTTCCAAAAACCAGATGAAAATCCAATCAAAATCCAATCCAAATCAAATCGGAAAACCAAAAATCCATATTAGAAATCAAAATCAATATCCGAAACAGAAAGCAATCATCCAAACAAAAGTCCAAATCAGAAAACAAACAAAACCAGGAGTTCAAACCAAACTCCAAAACCGAACCAGAAAAAGCAAATGTCCAAACCAAAAGAGAAAGCAGATTTCATAAACCATAGCGTCGCGGTTTATCATCATTCAGAGCATGCCTAGGGGTCATCTCTGTCCCCGTACATGAGTAAATGACTTGGCCGTTTGCCAGTAGTTTGCTACTTATTTCATATCATCCCGGTCAATTGATAACCAATCGACCATCATTCCTGGGTCTCGCACCATCATGGTTTGAGGTAGACGGTGGTTGCTCCAACTCCACCGCCGCATTCCGAACCCTGACATATTGTCGTAATTGCCCATTCCTTACATGCTCCTCAATAATGTCCTTTAGGTGCCTGCAACTGTTGGTATCATGTCCGTCTAAATCGTGAAAGAGACAGTATCTTCCTGATGCCCTTTCACATTCTGAGGGCTCTCTCCTAGCTGGCCTTCGGTAAGGAAGGCGATTCCAAGTCTCCATGAATATCCGCTCCAATGTCTCATTTAATCCTGTGTAAGTGGAAAACTTTGGTTCCCTCCACCGCTTCCTAGCTTTTCTTGATTCGTCATCCAGCTTCCTTTTCGCTTTATCTTTATCCGAGCCTTCACTGGATGGCCCACCATTCTCAGCTGCGTTCACCTCCTTTAACCTCATATCTGAACATGCATCTTCTTGTCGAAGGAATCTCTCGGCTTCGTGAAAGAATTCCCCGAGATCCATTGGTGGGTCCCGTACTAGAGATACTTTGAAATCTGAATCCTCTCTGATTCCTAATACTGCTGCCATTAAAACTATCGATGGATCCGGTCGATCCACCGTAGCAACTGCTGCATTGAACCGAGTTAAGAAAGCTCTGAGCGATTCATCCGTCCTTTGCTTTACTGACGTTAGCGTCATCACGTTCTTCGGCCTTTTGATATGAACCCGAAATTGCTTCAGAAATCTGTCCACCAATTCTGTCCAAGTCCTGATAGATCCTTCCTCCAGCTGTCTGAACCACATCGCAGCTATATCCGTTAAGTATAGAGGGAAACATCTAGCCATTACTTCCTCCGATGCCCCCAGCACCTCCATATGCCTTGTATATCTCATCAAGTGATTAGTCGGATCAGCCTTGCCATTGTACATCTCTAGCGTGCGTAGCTTGAATTCTGGTGGGTTCCGAGCCATTCTGATTTCACGAGTAAACGGACTCATGTTTACGCCTTCCAGGTCTCTGTTTGTCAATCCTCCGTGCATAGTTTGCCTGATAATCTCAGCCAATCCAGCGTTGTCTGCCGATGGTTGCCCCCCGAGTCCCCGAGGGAATTCTAGTACGTACTCCCCATCTCGTGCTTCTACATTCCTGCCAGCATCTTGTTGTGTGGCGTTAACTGGAATTCCTCCATGAATCGGTCCATCGTTGTCAGGTGGCATGCCCCCATGTCTGGATCCATCCAGCTTTGTGGTCGTGCGCTGGTCTGGGGTTGTGCCTCGTTGAGCTGCTCCATTCGATTGCATGTTTGGTCCTTCCGCTCCGGCTCCATGGATCTGAACTCCTGAAGTTCCAACTGCTCCTGCTTGCCCAAACTGTCTGAGGAGGTTTTGCATCATCTCCTCTTGCCTTTTCAGAAATTCTTCATGCATAGCTCCCATCATCGTCTCCATCTCGTTTCTGGTAATGAAAGAAGAAGTCTAATTAGCCTCTGATGATGCCTCTTGGCTTCCTTTATGCTGACTCCTCTCGGCTCTTTGTCTCCTACTTGATTGCCTCGTCATAGCTCTTTAGATCTGAACCTTTAAACCTTCAAATCCGAATTCCAAATCTGGTATAGCGGGTGCTAGTCGTTCTCAGTGAAAGCACCAAAGTGTTTGCGCCAAAAATGGTCGCAAACCCCAAGTATCGTGAAAGCACCAGTGTATGAACACAGATCAGCAATAAATGATCACAAATCACAGATCTAAGTAATGTAGTGGATAAAAAGTGAAGAATAATAAACTTAAAACGGAAAGAAATAGGCAGAGACACAGGATTTATAGTGGTTCGGCTATCTCCGGCCTACGTCCACTCCAAAAGTTAATATTTTATTGACTTTCCTTGTTGGTTACAATTGATTACAACAGATAACTATGATAGAATCCGAGTACAACAGTAGTAATGGAGAGCAAAGTTGAATCAGGCAGAGTCTGGACATTGAGAAGCCAAAAGCCCCCTTTTTTGTTGGTTTTGGGGGTCTATTTATAGGTGCAGGAGGATGATATTTCGCTCAGATCTCGGGAGACTCCTTCTGGCATGTGAGTGGGCCCACGCGACTAAGACCGTGAAGTTTCGACCCGATCCGTGATCGATACGAACGGATTTCGTATCGATCCAGATTTCGCCCAATGGAGTCGAAACTTGGTGTGTACATTCTTTAGCACATGCGTAAGCTCCTGTGAAAATTTCATAGCATTTGGACTTGGGGATCTCGAGTTATGATCGATACGAAATGGGGACCTTCGGTAGTTTGTCTGGTTCGAATCGATCTATTCAACTCGATCACTTTAGAGTCGATGCCCTTTACGTGCACGCTGGTGACATGGCCTTATCCTCAGGGTGCGATCCATTTTCCACGCCGCGTTGAATGTTTCTTCCTTCAAATAATGCATATTTCTAGTTCGCGTCTGTTACTTCGAGTCCATGGCTTTCGTATCGCTTAAGGCTCCGCTTATCCATATCCATCTTCTCCTGCAGTTCGCATCCACGTGCTACCAATCATTTGTTTAACGTTTCTGGTCTTCTTCGTATCCCTCGGCCGCTCCTCTATTCGTATCCATCGACCAACCTTCATTCGTATCGATTCGAAGTATCCAGTGTCGATCGATACGAACAGTATCGATTCGAAGTATCCAGTGTCGATCGATATGAACAGTATCGATTCGAAGTAGCCCATGCTGATCGACTCGAACGGTATCGATTCGAAGTATACTGCTACGCTAAATCCTAACCGATACGAAATCATCGAGTCGAACAAACCACTGCACTCCCATCTATTCAATCTAAGTCCACAGCTATCGAGTCGAAACCCATCTGGCCTTCCTACCTGATCGATACGAACGCGCTGTTCGTATCCATGCCGATCGATACGAAAGTCTTGTTCGTATCAATCAATAAGCTTGAGCAAATGAACTACGTTTGTCCTGAAATTTGAAATGTAGTCTCTCCTAGCCTTGATCATCATTCCCAATCGATCCCGCCTTGATCGGAGCTCGGCCAAATTTTGACGACTTCGATCGAAGCCTTGTTTCCAACCGATTTCCAATCCTGATATCCATCTTTTCTAGCCAATTTGTTTATATTCCAGCCTTGACCAAAAGGTGGGATAACATTATGTGATACTCTTCCACATATATACATACATATGTAATTCATTTGACAGCTCATGTGTACACTTGAGTTCCACTTGCATTACCATGTCTGAATTCATGTGTACACTTGAGTTCATGTTCGAGTTAGTGTACACTTGAGTTCATGTGTACACTTGTCCCTGCCTTATACTTGTTGTATTCTCGATGGTTTTAACTTGTTTTAATTTGTGGCACTGCCTTGTTTTGTTGTTTGTTTAATTTGTTTATGCTCCTTAATGAACTGGTTTGAGCTGAACCAATTGTTGAATTGCTTTGAGCTGAACCATTTTGAATTACTTGAGCTTGAACCATTTTGAGTTGAACTTGTTTTGAGTTGCATTTTCACTAGCACTTGAACCAATTTTTTTATTTGTGGCACCGCCTTGTTTTAATGTGTGAATGTTCGATTTTCCAGGAGCTTTGATGCTTATGTTGGCTGTTGGTTCATCCATGTATATACATGCATACATATGTATGTATATCTGTGTGAATGTTCTTTTGATTCCAGTATATACATTGCATACATATCTTTGCAATGTTCTTTTGACGAACCAGTGCACTAGTTGTTCATTACTCTTTGGCTTTGTACATATATATAGTTGTTTCTAGGTGTGTGTTTCTGGTTATGTGTACACCAAACTGATGCAGTTTGATTTCTGACCAATAAGTAGACTCAAGCAAACCAAACTGTGTTTATGGTTATATTTATAAATGTTTTCATATATATATATATATATATGTATGTATGTATGTATGTATCTGCATATCACTACATATGTATGTATATATGTCTGAACTTCCATGTATATACATACATACATACATACATATGTATGTATATATGTGTGAATGTTCTTATATCTGCATATATATGTGTAAACTGCCTTTTGTGCATGAGTCCGATTTGGTTCATATTAAGTAATTTTAGACTTCCATGTATATACATAAATACATAAGTATTTATATATGTGTGAATGTTGCCGCTGCTTCATATCAAGTAATTTGTGGTACTTGCTGTTTATGGCATTGCCTTGTTTTAATTTATTGGCACTGCCTTGTTCAATTTGTGGAATTTGTTGTTTTAATTTATGGCACTTGCTATTTTAATTTGTGGCACGTGCTTTTGCACTATGATTTTTGTTACACTTTAAATTTGTTGTTTTAATGTGTGAACTTCCATGCTTGAACCATTTTGGAGTTTAGTTGAACTTGTTTTCAGTTCTGAACCATTTTGAATTGCATTTGAATCAATGTGTGTGCTTGGTTTTGCTGTCTGGTTCGAGGCAGTGTTGAGATACTTTTAATTCTGCCATGAATCTAGTTTGCTAGTGCTCGATTTGTGCATCTCCATGTGCACTGAACTTGTTTGTGCACTTTAGCTTTGCTTGCTTGCTTTGGTTGCTTGCTGGTTTGTCATGAATTTGTTTGCTGCTTGCTTTGACTTTGTGCATCTCCATGTTGAGTTGCCTGATCTTGTTTAAGTGCACTATCTTGAATTCTTGCCTAGTTTTTGTCTGGATTATACATGTGAATTTCCTATTTATCCATGCACTTTCTTCTCCTTATTTTTGTCTGGTTTATACATGTGCACTTCAGCCTTGTTCATGCCGCCATGAGTTTCTCCTATATGCACTATGCTTAAACTATTTTGAGATTTCTTGCCTTGTATGCACTATGTACTCTTAAGTTGTTGAATTACTGAAACTTGTTTTAAGATATGTGCACCTAAGTTGAGCTCGAGGAGGCTTGGGGTTGACCTTGTGCATATTTTCACTATGTTGAGCCTTCGGGCTTGACCTTTGCAACAATTTGTGAGATTTAATCGATGCATGGCTTTGTGATATTCATAGTGATACATTGTACATATCATAAGTTGTCTGTGAACATATATATTTGTCCCTGTCTAAAACATGAAAAGAAAACAAACCCATATACTAAGGCAATATTAATATTCAAATTCAATGTTATTTTTGCAATTTATGTTTGTTTCTTTTTCCATTTTACTGTGTTGTTTATTTGACAGGTATAGGAGATGGCTGGACATAAGCTGGAGCAAGCAAATCAAGATCAACATCAAAATTAAACTCGAGTGACTGTGATTGAGTGCTAGTAAAAAACGGTTATATATGAGAGTGTAGAGAAAAGTTGTATATATGAGAGTGATAGTGAAAATTGTATTATATTTGAAAATGTAAGTATAGTGAAAGTTGTAATGTATTTGAATTTTATTTGAAATAAAATATTTGTTTCAATAAAATTACGATTCATTATTTCATTCTGCAAATATAACATAAGTGTAATTGGTATGCATATTAGTCAATATATATGTTGTCTAATAGGAAATTCTAGAAATTATACTATAACATCAGACAACATATGGTTTTTTTTGTGTTAGTCCATATCAGATGATGGGGCATATCAGTTGTCTGATGTGCAATGAGACGGCACAGGATTTAACGACAGATAGATATGCAATCAGACAACGTAGCATATCTGTCATCTGATGCATTTTTCCCCATAGTGTGGGTTACGGATACTAGCGGGGAAAGTATCTTTGTCCAAAGAGGGACCGTGGTACACACACACACACACACATATATATATATATATATATATATAAACACATATACACACACAAACGTATGTAGTTATTGTCTACTTAGGTAAATGGGATGCATCATACGTGTGCATGGAGTCAAGATGACTAAGTAAAATAATTGACATAACATGTAATGGAAGGCAGTCGACATAAACTAGTATTATGTACAAAGTGTACAATTTACCATTCACCAGAACGTTGTTCTGACCCCTTCCTTATTACAACCCATAAGATAGATTTAGAGGGACATGCATTAGTAGAAGGAGGAAACGGTGGAAGGAAAGATTTCCTTATGCATGCTCGACACTGACAAGGGCACTAGACATCAGAAGTGTCAACTTTGGTCAGTACTATATGTTTATTATACTTTACTATTCTGCTATGAGTTTATATCAATAGTGCTCTGATATACATTTTTTTATTTGCAGGATACCAAAAACCAACGATCTGTATTTTGATGGACTTGGGTTTTCGATTTAGTGAAAATTTGAGCCTACTGGGGTGCAGGTTATTACATTTAGTATTAGAGCTTAGGTTAGTCAGTCTTAAGAATTAGGATACAATGAGTGAATGTATATGTAATTTTTAATATAATTATACATATTATATGCCAAACTTTACAAATTCCAACAATAGAAGTAGTTGTAACCATATTCTAAAAAGATGGATAATGTAACTATGAGTTGGAACAATTGATAAAGTTGAAGATATAAACTTATCATGATTATCCCATGGGAAATAGGTCATATTGGAAGGTGTTGACTTAATAAGAGCATGAATTCGACACATAGAAAGGTCCCTGAAGCTGGATGGTATACGGCACCCTAGTTAGGCCCTGATAGCCCAATGGTTGTAGATCCCCGTAGGATTGCTGATTGATGATGTACATTTGATCCAGGTAAGGGAAGAAAGGATCTATATGTTGTAGATATCCAAAAGTAAGAATTGAACAAGTACCCGAAGGAAGGTGTGTAGTGGTCACTCCAAGATGATAGTCGGATTTTAATATCTAGGAAAGGATAAGTCAATAAGTAAATGGAAAAGAAGAAAAGTCCGATGGAAGGGAATAGTAAAACCACTCTTAGTCCGACCCTACATAAAAGAATTTAATATAAAAAGATTTAAGAAAATATATAAATAAAATATTTGAAATGGTTTTCAAGGGACTTATTTAAAGGTTTGAAAAAGAAATGGTATTTGAAATGAATTTCAAAGAATTTACTTGAAAGTAGAGAAATCCTATTTTGAAAAGTAAGTAAATATTAAATTTTCGAAAAAAATGTAAATAAAATATCTATGTTATATTTAAATAATAAAATTTGGAAGAAACTAAAATTAGTTTAGGGAATTTCAGAAAATAGGGTTTTGATAAAAAGTTAATTCTTTTGAAATGAAATAATGGAGTGTATATAGTTCATTGATTTTTCTAAGATGAAAATTTTTAAGTTGTTAAATTCTTTTAGGGGTGGATAATAGGAAGTGGTGTAAGTTTAAAATAGGGTAAATAGAACAGGAAAAGAACATTAAAACCTGAAAAAATAAAGCGGTAGGTGGATGCACCGCTATGGGTAAATGGAATTTGGGTAGATAGAAATTTCTCGAAGCAGCCAGTGAAGAAGACGGAGGCGGAACGAAACGATGTTAGTTAAAATTAATAGTTAAAATTAGTAATTATGATTTGACCCGGCCGGAAAAGGGTCCAGGTTAAAACTGGCTCAAATAGGCAAGAGCAGTCGACCCTTTAGGGAAGACTGATCGACCGGTAGCGGTCAGCCGCCCGAAGATATAGTGGTCATCCTGTTGCGGGTTCTGGGGCGTGACCCGAACCTCGAACGCAAGATATACTCGCATCCAGATTCGAGTCGCCTTTATTTTCACGATACACTCCCCCTTCTTAAGCGTAACAACGCCCCTTCCTCCTCTCGCTTCCTCAAACTCAGTCATCGACCACCACGAGCATGCCGGCGGCAACATCGATCCTTCCAGCACCCCTAAGTAGCGACGCAGCACTTTTATAGCCTCAAAAATCAATCGATTTCAAAGCCCCAGATCCAAACCCACGACAAATCTAAATCATGGATCCTCTACATAGCAGCCTCTCTACTCAACACCTAGATCTGACCCCACAATAGATAGCATGGCTTCAGAACGACGAGGCAAGGATTCAAGTATACGAAGAACCGGTAGGTTTTTCATCTCTTCAAGGGCATCCAGTGAAGTTTGGAGACTTCGTCGTCTATGATTTGGAAGGTTTATTCGTTGCTACAGGATTACCATCGATCCTTAGCTTTGACACATTTGAGCAGGAGTGTTACCCGAGATGCATGCATCTGTTTGATGCTAATCTGGAGTATTTATTCAACGAAGAAGAGAGCAGCTTCACATCCGAAGTCAAAGGAGTGGAGATTCAGATGACCGATGAGAAGTTCGGTGGGATTTTGCACATGTGCATAAAAGGAAAGTACTTGGAGGATATCAAGAACTCCAAGCCAACTATTCTTCAGTAGATCTTTCACCAAGGGATAGGCATCTAGCGGACGAAGAACTTGCGGGACCAAATCGTCAGGTCACCTGCATTGTTTAGCACAACATCGTCCCCAAGAAGAGGAGCTACAACCAGATTTACCCCCTCGTTCGGAAGGCTACCTACACCATCATAAGTGGTATTTGGGTGAATTTGTCCAAAGCCATCATGAGCCGTTATGTGAGCCCAGAGGTAGGAACGTAAAAGAACTATCTTCCATACTATCATCTTTTCACTTTTGTCTTTCACTGGTTTGGAGTGCTAGCCAGTAGCTTAGATTAAACAAGAATGACATAGTCATCAAGATGGATTGGAATGCAAGGTCAGTAGTGTTACACAACAGAAGTCTGCCTATCGCAAGGGACTACCATTAGTTGTGTATACATTATACGGATGTGGGACATAGCCAACTGTAGGACCCATGAAATTATACGTTCCTGTATAGGTGAATGGAATACAAAGTAGGATAGTTCGCCTCGGTTGAAGTGTCAAAGAACAAGTAGAGTCTGATTCAACCTTTTAGGGGGTATTAAGTAAAAAGTGGGTATTTTCTAGATCGCATTAGGTAATCTAAATGGGACAGTGAGAAAGGCTCGGCGCCATGACAGTGAGATTAGTACCATGTACCTGAGTAGGAGCCGTTTCTAAGGTCGAAAACATCATCGGTCCTAAGCGGTCAGTTGAAAGACGAGGGTTACGCCTAAACGGGCTATACCTCCTACTAGTATAGATCACATTTTGGTCATGCACCGCTATAGTTGTTTGTTAGGAGGCAGAACTATATAACCCTTAATGGAGGTCTTTCAAAAATGAATAGAATATGGCTAAACTATTGTGACACCATTATTAGGCACTATGGGAATTCCTTGGTATGCACGACGACGAGGACATGATATTGCGTTAACAATGGATCCTGACGAGGTGTTAGGTCACAGATACTGGTGAGTAAAGTATTTTGGTCCAAATGTGGACTATGGTACTTACACACACACACATGTGTATGTAGTTATTGTCTACCTAGGATAGATGGGACGCATCATACGCGTATGTGTAGTCAAGGCGACTAAGTAAAACAATGGACACCATATCACCTGAATGTTGTTCTGACCCCCTCCTCATTACAACCCACAGTGATACATTATATCTTTAGAGGCACGGGTACTGGTGCAAAGCGGGAATAGTGAAATGATGGATTTCTTTATGCATCCTCAACACTGACAAGGGTACTAGACATCAGAAGTCAACTATAGTTAGTAACTATATGTTTTTTATACTTTACTATACCACTATAATTTTAAATCGATAGTGCTCTGATATGCATTTGTTTATTTGTAGCATAGCAAAAACCAACGATCTGTACTTTGGTGGACTTGGGTTTTCGATTTACCGAAAATTCGGGCCTACTGGGGTATGGGTTATTATAGTAGATTATGCCATATTAGGAAGAAATGACTTAACTATTTAAGAAACCAAAGGTTTCTACCATTGTTGATTCTAAATCATTTGATACTTGTGAATCTTAAAAGTAAAATTTCCAAGAACCAAACTGATGGAAGCATTGAAGGAGATAATGAACTCTTAAGACTAGTACATACTGATGTATGTGGTTCTATGTCTACAACTACAAAAGGTGTTACCTCATTCATCGTTATATTCACTGATGGTTTTTCTGGATATGGATATGTGTATCATATGAAACAAAAATTAGAGGTCTATGAAAAATTCATTGAATATAAAAATAAAGTAGAAAACTAGAGTAATAAGAAAATAAAAATATTTTGATTTAATCAAGGTAAGTACATTGGATATGAACTTCAAGAGAACCTAAAAGAGAATGAGATTCTCTCTCAAGTGACTCCTCCATATACTCCACAACACAATGGTGTATTTGAGAGGAGAAATCGAACCTTGTTAGACATGGTTCAATCGTTGATGAGTGACACATAGTTACCTCTTTTGTTTTGGGGTTATGTGCTAAAAACTATCGCATATATGTTGAATAATGTATCGTCTAAGTTTGTGCTTAAGACTCCATATGAGTTATGGACTGGAAACAAATCCTACCTTAATTATCTTAAGGTTTGGGGTTGTTCAGCCTACATTAAGAATCTAAACCCTAGTGAGCCTAAGGCAAGACCAGTCTTATGTAAGTTTATAGGGTGTCCAAGAAGTTCTCATGGATACATATTCTATCATAGTGCAGAACAAAAAAAAATTGTTTCTAGACATGACACCTTTTAGAAAAGGAATTTTCTTATGAAAAACTATTGGAAGTAAGATAGACTTTGATGAAATCCAAAAACTTCCATAGAAACTAAACGCATATATAGTAATTCAACACCCAATGGAAATATGCAACCTATTATAAGGTTTAGTAGGGAATCTCGTGCAGTATAGAAATACTATGGGTTTTTCTTTGATGACGGAAATACGGATTGTGTCATTCATGATGATGATTCCTCTTGTACCAAAAGGACTTAGAGAGTAAAGATTCTTCCTTGTGGCATGAGGTGTTGAAATCCAAATGGATTAAATGTACAAGAACAAAGTATGGACTTTGTGCTGAAGGAGTAAAACCCATCGACTGCAAATGGATCTTTAAGAAAAAGATCGATGTAGATGGAAAGGTCAATACCTATAAAGCAAGGTTGCTCGAGAAAGATCTTCATCAAATTCAAGGTGTTGTTACGATGAAACGTTTTGACCAGTCATCCATTTAAATATTACTTGTAGTTGCCACATACTATGACTATGAAATTTGGCAAATAGGCAATAAAATGGGTTTTCTAAATAATGATTTATAAGAGATTGATTATATGTCGCAGCCAGAGGGTTTCGAAGTCAATGGGAGAAGTAATCAGGCATGTAGACTCTTATGTGAGGCATCCTATATACTAAGTCTAAAGATCTATAGAGATGGATCTAAAAGAATATTAGGATTGTCCTAATTCATATACAATCATACTAAGACGATTCAGTATGGAAAATTCTAAATGCGAAAATGTTCCAATGCGACAGAGAATTTTCCTTTCTAAGAAGGACTCCCCCATCCATGGACAAGGAAAGTCAATGCATGAGTCAGATACCTTATGCTTCGGTAATAGGATCAATCATGTACGCCATGTTATGTACTAGGCTTGATGTCATTTTTGCACTAGGTGCAGTAAGTAGATATTGATCTAATCCTGGAGAAAACCATTGGATGATAATTAAGGTTTTCCTTGAGAATTTGAGAAACATTAAGGATTTGATATTGATTTACCAAAACAACGAACTACTTATGAAGTGTTGTTTGGACTCACGTTTTCAAAGCTATACCAATGATAGTAAGTCGGTCTAAGGGTTTATCTTTACACTTAATGGAGGGACTGTTAGTTAGAAAAGTTCCAAATAAGATTATGGTTAATTCTACTATAGAGGCTGACTACATCACCTTAAACGTTGCTGCAAAAGAAATAGTGTGGATGTACACATTTATTGAGGAACTAGGAGTGATCCCAAGCATTGAAGGTCTGATGCATATGTACTATGACAATAATGCAGTAATGCAAATTGCTAACTGAAAAGAAGTCAAGGACATCCTTCAAAAATTCCACATGGCTAGGCAGTTTACCAATAATGGGGGGATTGTAATTGAGAGAGTAGATAATATAGATGACATTGTAGATCCATTCACTAAAGTGCTTTCTTAGCATATTTTAAGAAGACGATCGAAGGCATGGGGATAGGGCTCCATAATTGACCCCAAATTCAAGTGAGAGATTTATAGGGTTAAGGGTCTATTCTAGGGGCAATTATGTAATTTTGTTATATAAACTAAACTCTATAAATAATCTTATTCGTAATAAAGTATGCTTTTGGTTCTTTTTTCTATTATATGCATTGTTATATTATGATATAAATAATGAATTAATTTCACGAAACAAATATGGAAAATTCTTAGGAGTAATGTTAATCGATTGCATTTACAAATGTAACCTTGAATATCGAGTCAACATAAACAAAATTTTAACTCCTTAAATATTCCTAGTCGAGAGGTATCGAGAAAAGATATTGATACATCTATTGACAATGTTGTATGGAACGCTCTCCATATGATGGATGATAATTTATTCAGGATCGTTAAGACATAAAAAGGTACATACTTGTGGTTGTTTGAAACAATCACCAAACAACTCGATGATGGTCTTTTATAGGTTACTATAACTATGTCAAAATAAAAGATCTCATGGTAACAATGTACAAGTAGTCTTTTGACTTGGGAGTACCGTCGATCTTAAGTAGTTAGGCAATACTTTGATTACATTTAAATACTTAGCATGACAACTTTGTTATGACCATAGTTAGGTATATGTTGAACTACTTGAAGTGAGATGCTACCCTAGAGAGGATATGACTCATTTATTATATAAAAGTAGTATCACCTTAATTGGCATCTGACTTAAAAGTCAAAATCTATGGCCAAAGTGAATCAGTTAATCAAATAATGTTATCGGATTGAACCAATGACTTTAAAAGTTGTTTATGCAATCAATACAAATATTAATAGAATTTTTGACCTTAGACCAAACATTAGATATCTAAGTGATATAATAATGATGAAAAGAATACGTGTTCAAACTGTCATTACTAGGTGAGCTTATTATAGATCAGAAATACGAGTTCACCTAAGTGGTCTATAAGCGTTAAGCTTGATCATATATTGTGCTTCAGCAAAGTCCATAATGGCTTCAATATTTAAATTGTTTAAATATTAACCGTGGATAGAGTTCACAATAGAGAGCCAATACAACTGCTTTGTTAATTTTACTTGAGTTCACCCAGTGAGATAATTAATTTATAAATGTTATAGATTAAAACAACTATTGTATTGATATTATATGGCTATTTTAATGACTTATTTCAAGCTTAAAATAAGACAGAATGATGTATAAAAGATACGACAATTTCAATATTTAAGGAACTAAAATATAATTAATTAAACAGTGATTCAAATAGGACTCAAAAGTGTGTTTAGCCTTGCTTGCTCAACACCAAGGTCGACCATAATTAGGGATGTTTTATGAGTTTACCAAGTCTTCAAATCTAGAGGAAATGAGAGAGTGAAACATGTTGGTTCATGGCTATAAATTTCCTAGCATCCATACCAATTTGTGTACACTTTTCCGAGCACTCTCTGCCATAGCAGCATATATCTTGCCCCCCTACGATCGGTGAAGCCAACTTTTCAACTTTGCAAAATAAAGAGGAGGACATAGTGTAGCTTTAAGACTAAATTCTGAACAAACAATGTATTGGCTCTCGACGGGATCATTTCACTAAAAGGTAAAAAAAATTAATATTTAAATACTCTCTCTGTCTCTCTCACAGACACACACACACATATATATATTTATATGTATATATATATATGTATGTCATCATGTTTATTAAATATGCATCAACTATACTTGGCCATATTTCAAAAAGAAAATTACAAAAAAATTAATAATTTAAAAACCTTTTTAAACATAAATAGATTTCCAAATATACATACATGTATATTAATAACATACACACACACATATATATATTATAATTAAATTTTGTGTTTGAAAAGGCTTTAAAATATATATATTAAAAAAAATTGTACTAAGTTTTTAATTTTAAAATAAAAAATTTATGATCTTTACTATTTCGAGAAAATGTATTTATTATACATATATATCTATAGATAAATGTATATAATTAAATATTGTCATGGGTATTTAACTAATAGAAAAATTGGGTCAGATCAACAAATTAATACGCACACATATTTTTTCTTTATCGATAAGTCAACTATTAAAAAATTAAGTTTTTGAAAATTTCAAATATATATATATACGGTCGAATTAAATTTAATAAAAAAATTAGTCACGACTAAGCAAGTTTAAATAAAAAAATATTATACATAATAAGTCAAAACATTTAAAATCTGAATTTTGAAAATTTTATAAATAGCCAAAAATAAATTTGTTATATATACATACACACTTTATTCAATACTTATATATCTTACAAAAAATATTTATTTATAATATATGTACACATATGTCTTTTACACACATATAAACATTTATATGTTTTAAATGCAAGTTTAATTTACAAACTTTATCGTTCGAAAAACAATAATCTTTTGTAAATACAAATGTTATGATAATATATGATTTAGTTTATAACTTTAAGTTGACAGTTTTGATCACACTTGACATCCTATTGCTCGAAGGATACAATGGTTAGTTTTTTCGTGAAACTCTAAGATAGTTTATATTATTATATTGTTGTGGTGTTCATATTGTGAATATGAATACAATAGATTATTAATTTATAAAATTAAAATAAATTAATTTTAAATTAAGTTATTAATAAATTTATTTTAAACTTTAACGATAAATAGATATTTTAATTAAATTAAATAAATTAAAATATTAACAAAATTTCTTTTCTTAATAAAACAGTAAATATGATTTAGTATAAACAAAATGTCATTTACAGAAGCACAAAATAAAATCTTGTGCAATTTAATAAAATGTAAAAAAATTCAATTCACTCATTTACCCCATTGCCAATGCACCTCCTCTAACAAAATATACCCAAATCGACAACAATTTAACTTGTTCTTTGATTGATCAATCTTCGGATCCCATTTTGTTATGATAAATAAGCTTCCTCCAATTATAATAAGATCCACTTTTAGAATTTTGTTTCTCATTTCTTTGTCTTTAAACTCAATGATGAAGACTGTGCCATTCGATTTGACTTTATACATTCTAAATTTCCACATGCTAGCTTGAGATGATATAGCATTGTGGAATAGGAGAGCTTTTTATCAAGGTAGGACCCCATTATATGTTCTCCTTGGATTTTCTTCCCTCATCCATGACTTCATCAGGCGGAAACAAAGCATTATTATTGGAGTGCTCTAATTTGAATTTTTTGGTTTATATTTGCTTGCATTTCTAGGTAGTTCTGTAAATGGTGTTGACCAAGATGGGGTTTCCAAAATGGTAGCATTAGGGTTTTGAGTAGTTTTAGAATTGCTGATAGTTATGTGGGTGAGAATGAAATTGATAAAGGGAAAAATGTCATGCAGAATAGGGGAAGTCTTTGTCAGACATAGCAGTTTGCCCTATGTAGAGAATTTCAAATCTGGTTTTGTGACAACTGCCCTACACCTATGATGCTCATATAAAAGAATAGTGCACTGTTGAAGCACCCGATCGATGTAGGACAGTTTTCAAGGGAAAGAAAAAGAAATCAAAAAGGGAAATAGAAAAGAGGAGAAGAGAAGGAAATAAAACATCACACAATCACATAACCTATCATATATCTCACAGCGCATAAGATAAAATATAATAGTCATCACAAATATAAAACAGGTGAAACAGTGATAACTATATAAACTACATAATCATAGTACACAAGCTCATATAGTTATACAAAACAGTAATCTAGTTTATATAACTAAATGAACTCAACTGACAAACTATCTCTAAAAATAGTAAGTCAACACCGTTAAGGCTCCACAGTGTCACATAGTGGAATAAACAATAATAACTCAAAATATAAATATGAGAAAACGTCACCATTTGCTAGTCCATTTTCACAGCTCTAAGTGCTATTGTCACCTGCTATCTAGTCTATCATTTAAGAGCACCCGAGATAATAAGAAGAAAAGTAAAAAACCTCGAACCGAACAACAATCTGGTGTGAGCGATAAATAATCTCAAAACACTATAAAAGTTGGTAGCAGATAAATAATCTCAAAACACTATAAAATCGGTATAGTATATGGAATAGAGGGTATAGAGAATCATACCTGACCTGTCCCTG
Organism: Allium fistulosum; assembly: GCA_030737815.1. Classification (NCBI taxonomy): domain Eukaryota; kingdom Viridiplantae; phylum Streptophyta; class Magnoliopsida; order Asparagales; family Amaryllidaceae; genus Allium; species Allium fistulosum. Next base: position 180,662,182 of record CM060903.1, read on the forward strand.
CATCCAAAGAGTCGGCACATAACATAGGATTATGCTACTCTATATCATAGTCGTCATGGGTGTACTATACATCAAAGTACTAAGGGTGTCTAGATATCGGTATCGATAATATCTACATTGTGTGACGTCCCTAAAGTGATAAGCAACCAAAGCAAGCATGGAATCCATCATCCCCCCTCACATTCACTCACTCAGTGCTTTGGATGTATGATACTCATATAACCACCTCCATAGAGCCAACGACTACTCATGTCTCGGTTTCTTGGTACTTGAATCCATGGCACTCAGTAGGCTAGGAACTAGACTACGCACTCCATAGCAGCCCAGGTTACTTCGATCGAAACATCATGTGATCCGGGGAACACTCCATATCCCAAGTGAGCATCCCTACATACTCTTGCTTTACGAGTACACATTGAAACCTACGAATATCAACGATCACTTTGCACATATCATCCATAGCAGAGCTCGTCTCGGAACTGTTCATACAACTCTCGTCTGAAGTCATCGTGGTTGGGAACTTCTTTATACCACCATCATAACTCATAGAGTGTCATCATGCGTTCCGTGACCTCTCTCTAATAGACCCCTCAGTACGACTCATAGTCAACTACTCTACGTCTCGAAGTACAGCTATCCATCATCGAAGCCGTCAATTCCCATCATGTAATCATCATCATCGAATCATGAAGTCATCACTTCGAAGCGTCACATCTTCGCTTCGTCGCCAAAATCACTCGTTGAAGAGCAATAACACCAAAATCGAACGTCTAACGAACGAACGAACGAACCATCACATCGTGCTCCTCGAAGCATCTCCATAATCCATGTCAAAATAGGCCAAATTTGCCATCATCGATAGTGTTAGATATCGACCACTCCAGAGTAGTCGATAACGACCACTTTGGTCGTGTACTTAACCAAAAATGGTTAAATACAAACCAAATGAAAACGTCTGGCATCTTCCTTGAAGTCCGAAATGCATACCCAAGTCTGTCGTCCTTCATCTTCAGATTAGTTGGCACGCACCAATACTCCTCCACATATTTATCCCATCCATTCAAGTTTATCATTGTATGTGCGCTCAATCGATATGCATGAAACATTATCACATCATTTTGAGTTCCCATCGTTTCTTCGATATACACTAAACTCTATCTAATGGGATTTTTCTATATCGCTTTCAAACGGCGTTTTCAACCAACTAACAAACAAGCAGATGTGTAACCAACAAGCATAGAAATGTCCATAATAGCCTACATATATCTATAATAACACAATATGATTAATCCAAAGCAACAATTATGGGTTAAATATAAGTAATAGCCTAAAACTATCAATATCGGCAAAATAGTGCGTCAATGGGGAAAATGTGATATTTAATTTAAAGCCATATTAAAACACTTTTAATTCTTTTTATAAAATAAGATATATGTTAAGTATTTGAGAATCACATTTTAAATTTAGAAAACATTTCAAAACATCGTTTTAATACTATACTAACAATCATAGTATGGTGAGAGACAATATCACCCACCTCATCCAAATTTGTCCAAACCATCACCAAGTCCTATAGCTCTTCATCACTAGCACAAAGCAAGAAACGACATCCAAAACTGACCTCGTATGCAAAAGATATGGGGTATATAAGTTTTCAGATTATTTTGAATAGTTAATTCACTAATTAATTTGTTAATTACCTTCATAATCTAATCCACTTTCATAATTCCTGCTACCCCAAACTCACATGTACATACACATGTACAGGCATAAGAAAACCCACTTCATCAAGCACCTTCTCTCCTCCATATCTCGAGCTACAGACCACAAAACGGCGTACGGATTTCGGCTACGCGCTCCACACGAACGAGCTCCTCCCCGGAACTGACGATGTTGAATCTAATTGCCTCTTTGAAGGCATAACCTAAAACCGTTCTCATCCCCCTTATACGGACGCAATTCTATTCCCTTCATTGAAGTCGACAAGTTTTCAGGGGAAGGTGTCTCTCATGAAGAGAAAAACAATGGCGCCCTCCGTTTTGCATATCGTTGCTCCAACCAATGGGAAAGTGAAACCCTAGTCTCGGCATTTCTAATAGACATTACCAAAATCATCACCATATGAAATTCCATAATGGTCAAAGTGAAGATCTCCTCGATACAAAGTTTAATGAAACTAGTCTCATGATTTTTAGTGGAGCAGATTAATGGATATTATTTTTTGATTGAATTTGCAATAAGGTGGCCATGATTTCTGGAAGAGGGAATGGAACAGCAGCTGACCAATAGGAGAATGGATTAGGGTATTTAAATAATAATATTATATATTCTTTTATTTGAATTCTCAAATAAAATAATCGTGCATTTCGAGCTCACACGATCAAATGGTGTTTCCGATCATAACGAAACTCGTCTACATACATCATTTCATTTTTCTAATCCTGATAGTATAAATTTCATCGCCATCCGGACAACGCTCTAGAATGATAATTTCGCACTTTTCGAGACCGTTCCGGCCATCGGATGGTCCAACCTTCAAATATAGCAATCCTTATACTCATTTTAATTCACAATGTCAATATAAACTCAACGAAATTGGTCTCGAGTCCTGATTCGATTGTTTGTGAAAAATAATATTTTTGAGAACGTTAATTAATTAATGATTCAATATCTAAATAAATTATTTAAATATCCAATCGATAAAAATAAGGATCATTACATACTCTCCTCCTCAAAAGGATTTCGTCCTCGAAGTCCCAAGGACGAAGAAACACAACCTAACACCCTCACATAAGCAACGATATAAGAAAAATCGTCACTTATCAATCTACGACAACGATCATTGAAAGCGATCACAGCAAAGGGACAGACTCGGAATTAGCTGGAGCTATCATCCTCGTCCCTAAGTATAATCATTATCAAATCCAAAATTAGTGTGGCTAAATCAAACGTCTAAATTACACACTTATTTCCAAAGAAACGGACAATGGAAAACAAAAGCACCAACTCACTAATCGAAAGGAAAGTCAACCAAATATCGTAAATTGCCGACTCTCTCAACTATTGGCAACGTCTAAGATTATATACATTGACTTTTCTCTAAATTTTGGCTTATGTCACGGAAAATTTTGGCAGGACCTCCTTTGCACGGCTAGGTCTGGAAAAAATCCCGATACAACATAGATAATATACATTTCATATCTAAGGCATCTCATGACTGAAGAATCTCGTTTCCGAGGACAACCAAACATATGTAGCCAAATCTACACTGCAAGTGTTACATACCTCTTTTATAGCAAGAGCAAATTTATTTAGATGCAAATATAAGCGGGTAAGCATCCAAATAGCCAACACTTGCTTCCATGTACATGATCAAGTACTCAATAAAGAGGATTAAGCACAGTAGTAACATCATGATGTAAATAAGCATACTAGATCATATATATGGTAATCGTCTCAAATAAATGTGCTATATCAACTATAACTATCTTGTAAGCCAAACAATCATATAAGCAAAAGTAATTGTATCAAATGCCAACAATCAAACATCCATAGGCGCATATAAGATCAAACATCAAAAATAACATATGTGCCTATCCTAGCATACATGATACTAAAACATCTAGTATAAAACATCAAATATGATATCCAATATGAAAGCTGACGATAAAATAGAAATCTCATCAAGTGAAGAGCTCTGGACAAGCGGTCCTCATGCTCTCCTCGGTCTCTCATGTGAAATCACCTTCACTTTCGCTTAAATGAACCTTTACTACTCCAATTCCTTCTTCCTAACCTATTCATATCACGTCTATCGGTACGAATAGGCCTACAAGGTCTTGAAGTTACTGGTTCAGTCTCGATATCATCTAGTCAATTTGGCGCCAAATTGACCAACACCTTTTGTAAGTTCTCCCAAAACCCAGTAGTGAACAACGGTTTCTGGCCACTTACAATGCACTTGGCACACTGTGGAATCACACTATCCATTTCATGTATAACTCAACCAATTTGGATGCCATTCTGTTGGACTTAACAAATAAAAATTTAGCATTTCCATCACTCTGTCGACTATGACTCAAATGCTACCATATTCTCTTCTAGTCCTTGGCATTCCATCGATGAAATCCATCTCATCCTTACAGAGCCAAGTGCCTCGGTCGAGTCCGCACAACATCACCTCTACAGACACTACTCGTTCCTCTAATTTTAGCAATAATCTCTGCTAGTCTAGCTTCACGCCTCTGACTAGTACCGATCCGCTAAATTCAAGTAGGTTTGATAGTCAAACTAGCCATCATCTTTGGCACTAGCTCCCATTGAGTTCTGAAGTCATAACCAGTGATAAACTCGAGCAATGCCCACTCTAGGAATATTGCTCATAAACTGGTACGTTTTCAACTCAAAACATCAAGGACCACATTTCCCTTGCGAACATCTAGGAAATGTCATAGTGTAAGAGGCCAAGAATTCTAACCATTGTTGCTGCTAGCGAAGGTTAAGATCCTTCTTGGAGAAGAGATACTTCAATGATGTGGGATCAGTGAACAACTTGAACTCCTCTCCTAATAAATAATGCCTCCATATCCCAAAGTCAACTCTATTCCACCAACTCTGAATCAAGAGTCATATACTTCCTCTCGTGCGGTTTCGGCTGTCGACTAACGTGTGAAACAAACTTACCTTTCGGCATCAATACCGCACCTAGTTAAGTACCACAGGCATGTGTGTACTATTTTCTCCTCATTCCCACTCGGGATGAGTATCAGTGCACTCTTCAACCTCTTCGGTCAGACTCACTAATGCGTGTCAACATCTCGTGTCTCAAATAAGAAGTTTGATTCTTCTCGTCAAGTAGGTTAACCACGCTACTACTTTGAGAAGTCCTTAGTAGAATGTATATAACATCTCACCAATCCAAGGAAGCTTCTCATCATCAGTCGGTGTTTTCTCAACACCTCTAACACAATCATCAATCGTGTCTTGTGCACCTCTTTCATCCATGAGTAGAAGAAAGTATCATCAACGAGCACAAGCCCGATCTACTCAAGTGATCTCTCGAAATACAGTTCAAGAAATCAACAAAGCATTCCGATGCATTAGTTAGACCAAACGGCATAACCAACCAATCAAAAATCAAAGTAGCATATGAAACACTATGATCGGCACACTCTCTCTAGTTACTCTCAGTGGATGAAACCCCCTCATAAGATTCAACTGAGAGAACACCTTCGTGCTATAGAGTTGATCAAACAAGCCATCAATAACGGGAAGTGGATACTTGTCCGTCAATTCACTCATCTCATGGCAATCAATATACAACCTCAAAGAGCCATCCGCCCTAATGGCAGACATTATAGGTGCATCCTCCTTGAATATGCTCCTACAAATGAACACTCACATCAATAGGTCATCTGCTTGCACCTTTAGTCTCCTATGCTTTTTGGGCATCATATGACTTAAAGGCATAACTACTGGTCAAGCATATTTAACTAAATCGATATGGAACTCAATCCCTATGTGGTGGTAATCTGGTCACCTCATTGAATGTACCCGAACACTCTCTAGCTATAGGCATAGATGATAACTCACCTTGTGGGATATTGAGCGAATATAGAAAGCTAACCATCACCTCATCATCAGATGGGCAGCCAAACACTACCTTCCGCTCATCGTCAGTCCCTATAGTCAACAACGGCCTCTCGCAATCCACCACTATTCCGTACCCCTCCAGCCAGTCAATTCCTAGACTATAATACTAAACCTAATTAAACCCAAAAAAAATCAATAGCAAACAGACAAACATCCATGGCTCAATAAGACAAAGTTTCGACAAACCATGTATAGACTAAGTGTAGACAACCTTGTGGTAATACTTTCCCATTTTAGAGACCGAAACTAAATGCTACGGATGTTACAGTCATTCATATTATTAATTTCCGGTGACAAAATATAGGATGTTACACATGTATATCAAACTAGGCCTCCAACACGGTTCATCATAATTTAAAGGTCGATTAACTATTTTGAGTCTCAATTCCAATCTATCTACAAATCACTAGATATGAAGGAATATGAAACCTCGAAGCAAATAAAACATGTATGGAATCGCCATAAATGAAAAGCATACCCTAGATGGCGATGCCCTATCCCTTCTCTTTCATCGAAGTAGCACTCGACGAAATTGGAATGGCATTCAATGCATATGCTTCCATTATCTGCCCCTACTTAACTGGTTTGGGACAATCGTTCTACACTAGGTGCAGGCTGTCACATCGTAAAGCCTTCCTGATTAACTTATCAAAGCTCTCGTCAATATGACCAGTCAATCGCTTCCTAAGATGATCGCTCAATCCAATGATAAATCCTTCATTCTTTTTGAGTGGAGTATCAATGAAAGATAAACCGTACTTCGATGGCATATCGAATTCGATCACATACTCCGCCATAGACACATCGCCTTACTTCAAGTCGACGAACTTCCTAAACAAGACTTTTGAAAAGTCAAGATAAATTTCTCTCTGAGGCGAACTACGAATTGATCCCAAGTTAAATGATCCTCGGGAATCGAAGCTATAGGGGAACTTCACCAGTTCATTGTTCATCCTTGGAGTCATCTAGAGGATAAATTCTACCTCACTATATCATCTAACTCCAAGTTGTCGAAGATCCTTTCACAAATATTATCCCATCTTGCACCTCAATAGCCAACTTCGTTACAAGGAACGGTCTGCCACTTAGACTCATGCGGTCTTTATACAGCTCAGCGAAGTCGAATCTAGGTGTTTGCACTTGAGCACCATAATCATTTAGAGAAACTTAGGCATTCCAGATAATGATTTGCACCATCTCTACGAACATATTTTGTAAATCGAGTCTGGTGGTCCTCGATCATGCCTACTCTCTACTCCAGAGATGGAGTTAATAATAGCATTTCTTGTATGCCAGATATTCCTAATCTATAATAAGAATAGTCGGTCTCTCCAAAAGAAAAACTGCATCAGTAGTACTCGTGTGTGCAATTCAACTTATGTACTATATATACTACTATATAATTTTGAACCAAAATATACAATAAATACACACTCTTTTGTATATAAGTATACTCTCAATCCAGTCTAAGGCGACAACTCCTACCCTATCTCTACTGGACCACGTATCAACTCAGGTTAATCACGTAACCTAAGCTCTAATACCAAATGTGATGACTGGCCTACACCTTCGATGCTCATATAACAGAATAGTGCACAGTTGGAGCATCCGGTCGATGTAGGATGTTTGTCAAGGGAAAGAAAAAGAGATAAGAATAAAAAAGAGGAGAAGAGAAGAAAAGGAAATAAAACATCACATAATCACATAACATGTTGTATATCTCACAGCGTATCAGATAAAATCACAGATATAAAACAGGCAAGATAATAATAACTATATAAACCACATAATCATAGTACACAGGCTCATAAAGTTATACAAAAATAGTAGCAGGGTCTATATAACTAAATAAACTCAACTAAAACACTATCTCTAATAATAGTAAGTCAACACTATCAAGGCTCCATGGTGTCGCACAGTGGAATAAACAATAATAACTCAAAATATAAATATGAGGAAGCGTCACCATATGCTAGTCCATTACACCGCTCCAAGTAATATTGACACCTGCTATCTAGTCTACTCATTTAAGAGCATTTGAGATAATAAGAAGCAAAGAATAAAACCTCAAGCCAGACAACTGTCTGGTGTGAGCGATAAACAATCTTAAAACACTATAAAAGCCGGTATAGTATATGGAATTGAGGGTATGGAGAATCATACTTGACCTGTCCCTGCATCCAAAAAGTTATCACACAACATAGGATATATGCTATTTTATATCATAGTCATCATGGGTGTACTATACATCAAAGTATGAAGGGTGTCTAGATATCGGTATCGATAATATCTACATCGTGTGACATCCCCAAAGTGATAAGCAACCAAACCAAGCATGACATCCATCATCCATCTTAACATTCACTCACTCGACACGATGGATATACGATACTTGTATGACCACCTCCATAGAGCCAAGGACTACTCAACATCCCGGTTTCTCGATACTAGAATCCATACCACTTAGTAGGCCAGAAACTAGATTGCGCACTCCATAGCAGCCTAAGGTACTCGGATCGAAACATCATGTGATCCGGGGCACACTCTATACCCTAAGTGAGCGTCCTCACATACCCATGCTTTACAAGTGCACACCAAAACCTACGAATATCAATGATCACTTTGCACACGTCATCCATAGCAGAGCTCATCTCGGAAATGTCTATACAACTCCCGTTTGAAGTCGTCGCGGTTGGCAACTGCTCTAGACAACCATCATAATTCATAAATTGTCATCATGTATCCTGTAACCTCTCTCTGATAGTCCTCTTAATGCAACTCATAGTCAACTATTATGCATCTCAAAGTATAGGTATCCATCGTCGAAGCTGTCACTTCCCATCCTGTAATCGTCATCATCAAATCATGAAGTCATCACGTCAAAGCGCCACATCTTCGCTTCGTCGCCAAAACCACTCGTTGAAGAGCAGTAACACCAAAATCGAACGTTGAACGAACGAACGAACCATCACATCGTGCTCCTCGAAGCGTCTCCATCGTCCATGTCAAAATAGGACAAATCGACCATCATCGATAGTGGTAGATATCGACCACTCTAGAGTAGTCGATAACGACCACTTTGGTCATGTACTTAACCAAAAATGGTTAAATACAAACCAAATGAAATCATCTGGCATCTTCCATAAAGTCCGAAGCATATGCCCAGGTTCGTCGTCCTTCATCTTCGGATCAGTCGGCATGCACCAATACTCTTTTATATATTTAGCCCATCCATTCTTGTTTATCATCGTTTGTCCTAATTGATATGCACGAAACTCTATCGCATCGTTTGAGTCCCATTGTGTGTGCATTCAATCGATATACACTAAACTCTATCTAATGGAACTTACCTATATCACCTTCGAACGACATTCTGAACCAACTAAAAAATAAGTGGACGTGCCACCAAGAAGCATATAAATTTCTATAAAGCCTACTATATCTATAATAATATAATACAATTCATCCAAAGCAGCCAATGTGGGGAAAATATCAGTAATAGCCTAAATTGATCAATATCGGTAAAATAGTGCATCAATGGGAAAAATGTGATATTTAATTTAAAACAATTTTAGAATGCTTTTAATTCATTTTATAAAATAAGATATAGGTTATGTATTTGATAAATCATATTTTAAATTTAGAAAACATTTCAAAACATCGTTTTAATACTGTACTAACAATCGTAGTATGGTGATAGACAATATCACCCACCTCATCCAAATTTGTCCAAACCAATGCCAAATCCTAAAGCTCTCCGTCATGAGTTCAATGTAGGAAATGACATCCAAAACGAACCTCGTATGCAAAAGAAATAGGATATATAAGTTTTTGAATTATTTTAAATAGTTAATTCACTAATTAATTTGTTAATTACCTTCATAATCTAATCCCCTTTCATAATTCCTTCTTCCCCAAACTCACCTGTACACGCACATGTATAGGAAAAAGAAAACTCACTTCATCAAGCACCTTCTCTACTCCATATCCCGAGCTACAGACCGTGAAACGACGAACGGAATTCGCCTACGCACTCCACTATAAACGAGCTCCGCCCCGGACTCGAAGATGTTGAACCTGACTACCTTTTTGAAGGCATGACCTAGAATCATGCTCCTCCCCCTTATATGGATGTGATTCGATTCCGTTTACAGGAGTCGACAAGATTTCAGGGGAAGGTGTCTCTCGTGAAGAGAAAAACAATTGCACCCTTTATGTCACATATTGTTGCTCCAATCAATGGGAAAGTGAAACCCTAGTCTCGACGTTTCTAACATCCATTACCTAAATCATCACCATATGAAATTCCATAAAAATCAAAGAGAAGATCTCCTTGGTACGAGTTCAATAAAACTGGACTCGTGATTTTTAGTGGAGCGGATTAATGGATATTATTTTTTGATTGAATTTGCAAGGAGGTGTTATTTAGCAGAAGATGAATCTTAAGGTTAATTTAACACTAGAGGGGGGTGAATAGTGTTTTTCTAATTTTTGTAAATATTATTGAATTCTTTTAAGATTAGAGTTTAAATAATGAAATTAACAATCACGGATTCAAACAAAGATAAATATAAATACAGTAAAAGTAAAAAAGGAAATAACACACCAGGATTTTATACTGGTTCGGAGTTACCCTACATCCAGTTCTGTACAATTTCTTGTACAGATTTCTTTTCAAATAGCAAAGTCAATACAATCTCGATTTAAAGGCAAAGAGACACACCCTCTAGACTTTTCGAGCTCTGGGTAGACTCACTTGATTTACACGGGCCATAAGCACACCCAATTGATTTACACAGGCTACAATCACACCCACCAATATACGAGTATGATTTGATAAAGTTTTACAGACACAGATTATTGATCTTGAATACAAATGATCATATAACCTCTTGAATAACACTTTGATCTTGTTTTAGAGAGAGAGAGATGAAAAATATCAGAGAGTAGTCAATATAGAATCAAATCAGTGGAGTTGAATTTGATTCTGATTGAATTTGAGTAGAATTTCTTTTAGAAAACAAGAGAGTGAACGAGGAGAGAAAATATGAGAAAGTAGTTAAAGAAAATTCGTTGGTTTAACCCTATTTATAGAGAAACAACAGTCATGTCCATTCGAGAAGAGATATGACGAAAAGACACTTTAATTCAAATTTGAATTTTGAAATCTACGGTCCATATGTTGACAAATAGGGTGAGGGTATATCGACATATCCCTTTACATTTTGAAATTTTACTTTTAAAAAATGTTTTGAAAATGTTATACATTGTAAAATATTTTTATACTTTGTAAACTTATTTAATCATAGTTTATACATATTTTAATCATATCAAAACTTAATAAAATTTTGTAAAATAATTTTGAAATATTTTTAAATACATAAAGTATTAATATGAATTTCTTTTGAAATAAAATAATATATATGAGTGTCAGTAAATATATTTAAAATCAAAGTTATAAATATTATGTAATGACCTAAAATTTTAGACATTTAAATTTGGAATATATAATTGATTTTAAATATTGAAAAGTTAATTTTATAAGTTAAATAACTTATATTTCAAATATAGCGATTTATTTGATAATTAAGTTGTTAAATTAATATTTAGAATTGTTTAAATAATTGAATCTTGAATTTAATATGAACAAAAATGATTTCGAAAGTTGATTTCAAATCTATTTGAATAAGAAGGAAGATAGTGAACATTTAAATTTGAATAAAAAGTGATTAAACTGATTTTGGAAATAACTTGTTTTAATTAACGTGTAAAATTAGCCTTCTGGGGCACTGTCTTGAATTTCGACGAAACTAATTTCATTGGATCTGTAATAGTGAATTATTATATGTCGTCGAATTTCGTGGCGATTAGACGTATTGTTTGGTCGTGCGAGTTTGAAAAGCATAGAAATTAATTAAAGGAGTTTAATTTAATATAACTCGATTTAAAAAACTAACTTCTGTATATGATGGAATTGGCTTCTGATATATAGTCCATTGTATTCGGAATAGGGGTGTAACATATAGAACGCCAGGCGGCATGCTTCGTTTGGAGTCCTAAATTTTAAAGTGTGAATAGTGCTTTGGAAATTTGCTATAAAATGACATCCATTTCTTTCATTTGCAAACCCTAAATTTTCAGCCACCATCCTCCTTTCCCAAACCTGAACCCCATCCAATGTCCCTAATTTGATCTGACCACCTGAGGCCGTATTGTCCTTCGAGTTCAACTAATAAATCGTCAGCAAGTTTGAGATGAGCTTAATCAATGGTTGGGTCGAGCTGATTGGCGACGAGGAGGTGGCCAGAAGGCTACATTTGCATTTGGTTTTATGGTTCGTGCAGGTGCGCACGTGACGGTGGCAGGTGGAGCAGCGCATTGGCAACGGCGGCGCGATGGCGAGGCGCAAGCAAGTCGGGGGCGGCGACACTTGGTGGTTGCGCAATCGACGATTAAAGAAAAAAAAGAACACAGCTGGAAATGAACATGTGAGGGAGAAGAGGAAAGGTGCTTTAAAAGTTTAAATGTTAATTAATTTAAGTTAATTTTAATTTAATTATCTCGTACGATCGTTAATTCATAACTTGTTCATACGAGGTTGGTTTTGAGAGTGATAAGTTGCATTGCGATTGTATCATCTAGTACTATGCTATGGAGTTGAATTGGATGGATTCGAAGCTAATAATAATTTTGGGTTAAATTGAATGCCTGTTTAATTTTAATTCAAACCAGAGCGCTTTGGCCATTTTTTAAATTTCAGTGAATACACTCACCTTTTTGGCCTGCTTATATTTTTATATAAGTGGGAATAATTTTATTTATATTGTTTGTTGCTTGTTTGGATGATTTACTATATTTATTAGTTGGTTAGTATTCCAACAAGATTCCTCACCACTGTTGATTTTACTTTGATATATATGATGTATTGGATGTCATATTATTGTTTGTGACATGATTTGACTTATTTAATGCTTTAGTAGCACTAGGCCTTATTTTTGGTATTTTGAAATACTAAAATGATGATTTTGATTTAAAAAGGATTTCGAAATTTTTTGAAGTATAAATTTGTTTTAATTGTTTTGAATTATTAAAAGAAGGAATTTATTTGAAATGAAATAAAAGCTTGATTTTTGGAAAATTAAATTAACTATTTTGTGAAATATGTTAGATAGAGATTTTTGAAGTATAAATAAAGATTTTAACACTTAAGAAATAAGTTCAACCTTTTATAATAAAAGAATACAGTTTAAAGAAGGTGAAATAGTTTTGAAATAATATTTCTGAGATTGATTGTATAAAGGATTTGAAAAGGTGATATTTTATAAATAATGAATGTATTTATAAACGATGTTTTATAAATATATAAAAATGATTTGATATTGAGATATGATAAATAGATTTATAAAAGGATTTTCTAAATAAATTAGATTATTAGAGAAGAGGATTTATAAATGGATTTTTATAAATAGAAGTTTTATAAAATAGAAATGAGATTTATAAACATTGTTTTATAAATGTGAAATAGGTATGTTTTGATAAGTAAAATATGGATTTTTATAAAGGGAACATATCCACATTTTAAAGTAAATAATCCTTTAAAGGAACATTTTGGAAGCGATATTTTAAAATGGAGTTTAAATGGTTTTAAAAGCAATTTAAAATGTGATAAGTATCGAAAACATAGATTTCAACATTTATTGTTGTAATAGATGTTTTCGGGAAAAGTAAGGAAGGCATAGACTATAATACTGTTGTTATAGTAAATGATTTTCGAAAGGAAATGTTTATATAGTATATGAGATTCACACACACACACACACACACACATATATATATATATATATATATAATTAAGTGAATCCCTATATTAGTGTTTTGGGTTGTCGTAATGATGTTTTACGCAACATTCGTTTTGACCCAAATAAAGTGCATTTTAAAGAATACTTCCCTTAAGATTTGTATATATACTTATATTCGTTTTAAGTATATAGAGATATTTTCCAAGTATTGAAAATGAGACGATTTGTGAATATACTTATATCGTTAGTATAAGTATATGGAAATGTTTTCCATTATCGAATAATTTGAAATGGTTTTGTGAATATATCTTTCTTTGAAAGATAATTTGAAGTAAATATTGGGAAATTGATTGAGTTAATAAAAGATTATTTAAACAGGCCTAGTGACTGCTTATGTGCTAGATTTTATTGTTGCTTTGATAGTTAAATAACCGATATCAAATTTGGCCTATTTATCGTTATTGATCTGGAGAGATCGGGATCGGATTATCCGAAATCCACTTCGGACCAACGTATATGCATTCGAATGTGCAGGTGTTGGAAGACATTGATATTTGAGATTTTCGTAATGAAGGACTGTTTGTTGATCATTTGGGGATAAACTCCCAATATACATATAGTAGCAGTGGTCTCTTCAATATGAAATATCCAATGCAAGGACTAATCGATACTGATCCTAGAGGTGATTTCCAAAACAGGATGTGGTAGGAGAAGTGCCTTCGGTTTGTCATGTTCCTAGACAACTTGTATGGACAAATGTCTGACATTGCATTTTAAAATCACATTGATTGATCTCTATATACGTATCATCTGCTTGGCGGCGGAGAAGACAACTTCTTTTAGCTTAACACCCTTTCCTGAGATCTACAAGCTCAGGAGTTATACGTTTGTAGAAATCAGTCGCGTGATTATGGAATGGAAATTTGGCATTCAAAGAAGAAAGATGATGTGCTATGTGAAAGGTAATCGTTACCTCAAGCCTCACACCTGGATATGGCCAAAACAAAGTAGATGTGGCAAGGCTATGTAGTTCGCAACCATTAGGGTATGATCATCCCCTTCTAGACATATTTATTCCCACTATGACATTCGAGTTTAAAACTAATTTGATGTATGGTAGAGCGCGCTAGGATAGGTCGGTAATGATCCGGGTGATGACTTATTCGGTACTATCTAGTTAGAGGTGGGCCAGTCTTGTATTGGTAGAGACCATCAGTTGGGCCTCGGTACATTCCTCTAGAGATGTATTATCGGAAGGTAGTCCCTTCACTGGGTCATTTGCTGGAAATCCATTCTCCACTATGTGCCTGCCATTTTGTTTGTATAGCCTAATATGCTGGAATTTAATAATGGTAACAATTTCGGCTATGATTAATATTATTTATATACTAGACATTAGTATAATATAACAAAATTTGCTATAAAATGTTTTGGTTATTGTACGGTAAAAAACCCTTCGGTGTTTATGTGCGGCATGGTCTTACGACATACCTTTGTTTTGAAAGGTTTTTATAACATTAAAAATTCAGTTGAGATGTGTTTTCTCATGTTGGTTTACCAGACTAATCCGGGCGTTCTTCCTTTCAATGCTTCGGTCAGACCGAACATATTTACAGATTTAGATTTGGATACTTTGGAGCTTCAGTAGACGAGCTAGAGGTCTTCAGGACGTATTCCCGTATTTGTTTATTTTCCACTACATTATTATTTAAATTATCAGCATTTGTAAGGACGGGTTGTTATACTGTCCAGGCTAATGATTGTGATTTTGTTGTTGTACTTAATGAATGTATATATATTACAGTTTCTGTTTTGTAAAGTTCATTGATATTATATTATATGTTGTTCCGCTGCGTTTGTGAGATTCTGTGATTAATTTAGTTTCTTTTTTTCTTCTTCTTCTCTTCTCTTCTTCTTTCTTCTTTCTTTCTCACGACTATCCATCTTTCCGTTCAATTTGGGTTGGACATATATGGTTTATTGTTAGCTCGAATTCGTTCGATTTGCAGGTCATTACATTGTGGTATCAGAGCTTAGGATTGTACGAACACCTAGGCTTTGGTTGGGTACTCATTGTAGATTGGGTTAGTAATACCCTAGAATGATTTTGATTGTATATATATATATATATATATATATGAGCGCGTATTTTCTAGTGATTATAATAATGTTTTATATTGTGTTAATTTATCTATTGAGTGGCTTATGAATTCTAGTCGATAGGGTTTCTAAATGCTTAAACAAGGCAAACCGACACAACATTGTTTTAAAAGTGGGTAAATGTAATAATTTTACCTAAATTATATTTTATATATATAAACTAATCATTTTTCAGAAATTATTATAGTTATATATGGTGTGTTTGGTTGTTAGTGAATGGTAATATTTTATTATTTTCATTTGTTGTTTGTGTTCTAATAAAAGTTGTTGTTACTATAAATATAAACAAAGATAAACAAATAAAAAGAAATGGTTTTATATTACCTAAGTGAGATTATATATACGGAAAATTTATGAATGTGATTTGTAAATAAAAAGGATTTAAAAGATAAAAAGCACCAAACTCACTTTAGTCGCTGGAAAATAATTCGAGTGATGACTGCAGCATCATCAGTATTCATCTTTGAGTTTCTAAATGATGAATTGCTACCACAGTAATTTACTATTGAAGTTTTGTTTTAATAAAACAAGTTTTGATTGTAAAATTCCAAGTATGATTTGATAAATATATGAAAATAAGTTTTTGAACTTATAATTTGAAAATGGTATAGATAAGAAAAGTAAATTTGAAATGAATTAGATATGTTAATGAAATGAATGTACACTTAAGTCGTAAAGCGATTATATAACCATGAATTGTAAATATAGTACTTGAATAATTTTAAGTCAAGTTCATGAAATTTTTAAGTAAAATAAGTTTGTATAACTTATAGATTTGAGGAATATTAAGCTAAAACAAAAAAAAATTAATTTGTTTAATGTGAATGATAAGAAAAGAAAATTTGAATTTGAATTTTGAAATGAAATTTAACTTAGGATTAAGTAAAGTGGGATGGAATGAGTTAAATGAAATAAAATTGACTTCTGAAATGAAAATTAACTTAAGTTATAAAATGAAATTCAATTTAAGTTGTAAAATGAATTGAATATGGTTTAGAGTGTTGTTTGATAGAATTGAATATGAACTTAAGTACTGAAGTGATAATGAAAATAAGAAGTGCCATATAAAATGTTTATAATAAACTTAAGTAATGATTTATAAACGATAGTAGTATTAAAAAAATGTTTATAAACTTAAGTAAATAATTTTATGGAATGGTTGTTAAGTGTTATTAGTATTAAAGAAGATATACTAAGTAAATTGAGTATGGAATGAAATGTTTTTAAACATGAATTGAATTTAAAGTGAATATTAATAAGTGAATGTTAATGAATTGAATGTAAATGAAATTAATATGAATAATTGAATGTAAATAAATGAATCGGGAAAAAGGAGTGGGATATAACAAGAAACCAATTGAAATAAATACGCAAGTTGTACGTATATTATTTTATTCGCATAACTGTTTGATCAAGATTCGAATATACTATTTTGACGTGATTTACACTGATCCGAGTTAGGATTTTTCACTCGATTCATGACGGTAAACACTGGATATGGATTTTTGATTGATTATGAAATTCTTTATCATAGTATATGGCTATGCAAGGAAAATGGCGGTTTCTAATCAAGGAACCGAATCTGAGTCTGCACTAGAGTGGTCGTGTGAACAATACTAGTTCGGAAGTGAAATTGTGTGATCTAGCAAGCGATCAGATATGGTTTTGCATACAGATGATATATGCACATCGTACGGGCTCTAATATATTAAATGTTGACAATGGAAATTGCAAATTGATATGGTTATGAATTAATTGGATGAATATTAATTGTTTGACGGTTTCTCTTGTTACCTTTGCTACATTTGCATATAGTTATTGTACTAGTACATGTTATATATTGATACTACTTTATATATACATGCTCTCATAGGTTATTGAGTGATTAGTAGGGCAGATGGCGTATGCTTCCCATTTGGAGCTCGCTTTTGCATTCTATTGGTTGTATACGCTTGCTAATATAATAAAAGGTACACATCTCGGATTACATATCGTACTTTTATATTTTTTCCCTACGAGATGCCTCATCCTTGAAGATGAGATTTATATTTATGATCATATATATTGCAATTTTTTTCCGATCGAACCGTGCAAAGGAGACGCTGGCGAAATTTTTCGTAAATTGAAGGCATTAGAAAAAAATTTAAAAATTTTGGGAAAAATTTTTATAACTAAAAAAATTTGGATTTTGGTTATATAACTTAGAATGATATTAGTTGTTTTTGGAAATTTAATTATGAATTTAAAGATTGAGAAAATGTGATAATAAAATTTCCACCAATTGTTTTTGAAAAGTTAATGGGTTTGGAGCATTTTTCTTACTTGGTAATTTCGGGGACGAAATTCTTTTAAGGGTGTAATGAACTCGAACTTCTGTCATTTAAATTTGGAATATTTAATTGATTTTAAATATTAAAAAGTTAATTTTATAAGTTAAATAACTTATATTTCAAATATAGCGATTTATTTAAATTGTTAAATTTAATATTTGAAATTGTTTAAACAATTGAATCTTGAATTTAATGTGAACAAAAATGATTTCGAAATTTGATTTCAAATCTATTTAAATAAGAAGGAAGATAGTAAACTTTTAAGTTTGAATAAAAAATGATTAAACTGATTTTGAAAATATCTCGTTTTAATTAACGTGTAAAAATAGCCTTTCGGGGCACTGTCTCGGATTTCGATGAAACCCGTTTCATTGGATCTATAATAGTGAATTATTATATGTCGTCGAATTTCATGGCAATTGGACGTATTGTTAGGTCGTACGAGTTCGAAATGCGTAGAAATTAATTAAAGGAATTTAATGTAATATAACTCGATTTGAAAGGCAAACTTCTGTATATGATGGAATTAGATTCCGATATATATTCCCTTATGTTCGAAATAGGAGTGTAACATATAGAACACCAGGGACACGCTTTGCTTGGAATCTGAAACTTTAAAGTGTTAATAGTGCTTTGGAAATTTTCTATAAAAGGACATCCATTTCTTTCAGTTGCAAACCCTAAATTTTCAACCACCATCCACCTTCCCCAAACCCGAACCCCATCCAACGTCCCTAATTTGATCTAACCACCTAAGGCTGTATTGGCCTCCGAGCTCAACTAACAAAACTTCAGTGAGGTCAAGATAAGCTTAATCAATGGTTGGATCGAGATGATTGGCGACGAGGTGGCGGATAGGGGGCTGCATTCGCGTTCAGTTTTATGGGTTCACGCAGGCACGCGCACATGGCAGTGGTAGGTGGAGCGGTGCGTGGTAGTGGCGGCGCGATGGCGAGACGCGAGCAAGGCGGTGGCGGCACTTGGTGGTTGCACGATCAACGATTAAAGAAAAATAAAAAATAAAAGAACGCGGCTGGAAATGAGCACGTGATTGAGAAGAGGAAAGGTGATTTAAAAGTTTAAACGTTAATTAATTTAAGTTAATTTTAATTTAATTATCTTGTACGATCGTTAATTCATAACTTGCTCATACGAGGTCGGTTTTGAGCACGGCAAGTTGTGTTGCGATCGTATCAGTGGTACTATGCTATGAAGTTGGATTGGATGGATTCAGAGCTAGTAGGAATTTTGGGTTAATTGAACGCCCAATTTTAATTCAAACCAGAGCGCATTGGCGATTTCTGGAATTTCAGTGAGTATACTCACCACTTTGGCCTGCTTATATTTTTATATAAGTGGGAATAATTTTATTTATGATGTTTGTAGCTTGTTTGAATAATTTACTATATCTATTAGTTGGTTTGGATATATTTCCGTCTATTGGAGCGGATGAGACCCTATTACGTTCCTGTGTAAGAGCGAATGGCCCTTTGTATAGGATGCCGCCTCGAAGCGGTTGATTTATATTTTTATGATTATATTCTAGATGTGATGCAAGGGGACAGGTTAGAGGAATCCAACAGGATTCCTCACCGCTGTTGATTTTACTTTTCATATATATGCTGATATATGATGTGTTGGATGCCATATTATTGTTTATGACATGATTTGACTTATTTAGTGCTTTAATAGCACTGGGCCTTATTTTTGGTATTCTGAAATACTAAAATGTTGATTTTGATTTAAAAAGGATTTCGAAGAAATTTTGAAGTATAAATATATTTTAATAGTTTTTGAATTATTAAAGGAAAGAATTTATTTGAAATAAAATAAAAGCTTGATTTTTGGAATATTAAATTAACTATTTTGTGAAATGTGTTAAATAGAGATTTTTGAAGTATAAATAAAGATTTTAAAACTTAAGAAATAAGTTTAACCATTTATAATAAAAGAATACAGTTTAAAGAAGGTGAAATATTTTTGAAACGATATTTCTGAGATTGATTATATAAAGGATCTGAAAAGGTGATATTTTATAAATAGTGACTGTGTTTATAAATGATGTTTTATAAATATATAAAAATGGATTTGAAATTGCGAAATGATAAATAGATTTATAAGTGTATTTTCTAAATAAATTAGATTATTAGAGAAAAGGATTTATAAATGGATTTTTATAAATAGAAGTTTTATAAAATAGAAATGAGATTTATAAACATTGTTTTATAAATGTGAAATTAGTATATTTTGATAAGTAAAATATGGATTTTTATAAAGGAACATATTCACATTTTAAAGCGAATAATCCTTTAAAGGAACGTTTTGGAAGCGATATTTTAAAATGGAGTTTAAATAGTTTTTAAAAGCAATTTAAAATGTGATAAGTATCGAAAACATAGATTTCAACATTTATTGTTGTAATAAACGTTTTCGGCAAAAGTAAGAAACGCATGGACTATAACACTGTTATTATAGTAAATGATTTCCGAAAGGAAATGTTTTATATAGTATATGAGATTCAAATATATATATATATATATACACACACACATACATATACATACATACACACACACACACACACATATATATATATATATATAATTAACCGAATCCCTATACTAGTGTTTTGGGTTGTCGTAACGATGTTTTACGCAACATTCATTTTGACCCAAATAAAGTGCATTTTGAAGAATACTTTCCTTAAGATTGGTATATATACTTATTTTCGTTTTAAGTATATAGAGATATTTTACAAGTATTGAAAACAAGATGATTTGTGAATATACTTATATCGTTAGTATAAGTATATGGAAATGTTTTCCATTATCGAATAAATTGAAATGGTTTTGTGAATTTATCTTTTGTTAAAAGATAATTTGAAGTAAATATTGGGAAATTGATTGGGTTAATAAAAGATTATTTAAATAGGCCTAGTGACTGCTTATGTGCTAGATTTTATTGTTTCTTTGATATTTAAAAAACCGACTATCAAATTTGGCCTCTTTATCGTTGTTGATCCGGAGAGACCGGGATCGATTATCTAAAAACCACTTCGCACTAACATATATGCATTCGAATGTGCAGGTGTTGGAAGACATTGATATTTGGGATTTTCATAATGAAGGACTGCTTATTGATCATTTGGGGATAAACCACGATATACATATAGTAGTAGTGGTCTCTTCATTATGAAATATCCAATGCAAGGACTAATCGCTACTGATCCTAAGGGTGATTCCCAAAATAGGATGTGGTAGGAGAAGTGCCTTTGGTTTGTCCTGTTCCTGGACAACTTGTACATAAGAATGTCTGACATTGCATTTTAAAATCACATTGATTGATCTCAAATCATCTGATTGGTGACAGAGAAGGCAACTTCTCTTAGCTTAATGCCCTTTCTTGAGACGTATGAGCTTGAGAGTTATACATTTGTAGAAATTAGTTGCGTGATTATGGAATAGCAATGTGGCCTTCAAAGAAGAAAGATGATGTGCTATGTGAAAGGTAATCGTTACCTCAAGCCTCACACTTGGAAATGGCCAAAACAGGGTAAACGGGGAAAGGCTATATGGTTCGCAACCATTAGGATATGATCATCCCCTTCAAGATATATTTATTTCCGCTATGACGTTCGAGTTTTAAATTAATGTGGTGTATGCTAGAGGGCGCTCGAATGGGTCGGTAACGACTAGGGTGATGACATATTCGGTACTATCTAGTTAGAGGTAGGCCGATCTTATGTTGGTAGAGGACCATTAGTTGGGCTTCGGTACATTCCTTTAGAGATGTACTGTTGGATGGTAGTCCCTTCAGCTGGTCATTTGTTGGAAATCCATTCTCCACAATGTGCCTGTCATTTTGTTTGTAGAGCCTAATATGCTGGAATTTGATAATGGTAATAATTTCGGCTATGATTAGCATTATTTTTATACTAAACACTAGTATAATATAACAAAATTTGGTATGAAATGTTTTAGTTACCATAAGGTAAAAAACCTGTCTGTGTTTATGTGCGGCGTGGTCTTACGAGATACCTTTGTTTTGAAAAGTTTTTATAACTTTAAAAATTCAGCTGATATGTGTTTTCTCATGCTGGTTTACCAAACTGATCCGAGCGTTCTTCCCTTTCAATGCTCGGGTCAAACCGATTTTTTACAGATTTAGATTTGGATGCTTTGGAGCTTCAGCAGACGAGCTTTAGGTCTTCAAGACGTATTCCCGTATTTGTTTATTTTCCGCTGCATTGTTGTTTAAATTATCAGCATTTGTAAGAATAGGTTGTTATAACTGTCCAAGCTGATGATTGTGATTTTGTTGTTGTACTCTGATGGGTGTATATATATTACAGTTTCTGTTTTGTAAAGTTCATTGATATTATATTATATGTTGTTCCGCTACGTTTGTGAGATTCTATGATTGATTTAGTTTCCTTTTCTCCTCTTCTTCCCTTCTCTTCTCTTCTTCTTTCTTCTTTCTTCTTTCTTTCTAATGACTATCCATCTTTTCGTTCAATTTGGGTTGGATATGTGTGGTTTATTATCAGCTCGAATTCGTTCGGTTTGCGGGTCATTACATATTATAATATACTTATAAATATTTAGAAATCATAAAATCAAAACTATAACAAAGTATAATAGATTAAAAGTATATTTGAATTACAAACTAATTAAAAACTAAAATTTTCAACATATAATAATCTTGTAAAATCAAAGGTTAAAAGTAATTTGAAGGTTATTTTGAGAGATCATTTTGAAAACAAGAATTCTTTTCAAATCATTTTTGAAATTTAGAATATTTAAAAACCATTTGAAAAGAAGAATAGAGAAAGATCAAAGAAGTGCTATCAGGGTTTTAATAATAATGTATGACTCTATAACTTATCTAGATATCTTGAGTTCTTCAGTACTCATGAGTCTTCAATCTCTAACTCTTGAATCTCTATATCAGCCTCTTGAATCTTTATTTGATATTGTACGGTGTTCTTAATTAATACTTATCTAATATCCTGCACTATATACTATATATAACTTAATAAAAACATTAGTATCTATATTTTACATAATGTCATATGGTTGTTGTCATCAAAATCAATGCCTAAGGTACTAACAATCTCTCCCTTTTTGATGATGACAACCATGTATATAAAATATGTTACAACTCCTCCTGAGTTACAGAACTCCTCCTTAATATGTGTCTAGATTTTATATATTTCTCCCCCTTTGTCATCAACAAAATTCTAACTAAAAACGCCCCTTAACTAAGGCAATACAAGATATACATATAATACTAGGATATAATAACAATTTGAAAAGGCAATAATAGAAAGATAAGAGTGATAACATAAATAACTTGTATTGAACACATTAATCAATACATTTGATAAGTTAGATAAAACAAGTAAATCAAACCAATCAATCATATAATTCAACAAATCAAATCCAGTTAATACACACAAAGTCAATCCAATCCACACAAATCAATATTGCAATATATTAATATACATACTTATTTAAATCCAAACCAATCAACTTTTAAGACTTCCCTTAGAACTTATACCCATCCATTGGACCCGAAAATTGGATCCGCTTTGATAACATTACAATCTTCATCATCTTTGTTGAGGGTGGTTTCAGGATTGTCTGTTGGTTCATTTGTGATAAAAGAAGGAAATTATCCACCAAATAGCGTCAAAGTGCTTCTCTTGCTCTTCAATCATTTGCATTTGAATTAGTTCTAAGTTTCTCTGATTTCTAAGAATGAAGGTAAGAATATTCTTAAATGATTCAAATGTGTGTTCAAGATTTTCGCATAGTATTTGATGTGGAGAAGCCATTATTGAAGAGACAATTTTATATATGAAAGAGAGAGAAGAAAGAGATTGAAAATGATGATTTTTTGGAGTGAATAGGTATATATAGGGGTAAGGAGTCGTTTGAAATGAATAGGTGTTTGGTAGTTTTTTTTTAAATTATTATTTTGAAAACTGATCATTATATATCGACATACATGCTTGGCATATGTCGACATATGCACTATAATTTTCAAAACTACTTTATTTTACTAATCTATTGTATTTGGCCTATACTATTATACATGTATGACTTTCCAAATATGATTAACAATGTATAATAGTAGGAAATAGAATTTCAATCATAATAAAGATAAGTACATGAAATACATTAGAAATAGAAGAAAGATACATAAGATTAACACAAACTCAAGTAGAACATCCAAATACAAAGATAGATAATTTAAACAAACAACTAGAAAGATGTGGATGGAGATGAAGAAGAACCACCAAGTTTGTTGATGACCTTTCCAAAGAATTTATCCATTTTGGTGGAAAGTGAAGTAAACTTCTTTGAAAATGATTTCTTAAGCTTTCTTTGATTGTGAATGATCTTCTCTTGATTTTTGAGAAGATCTTTGTTGGATGGATTAGATGGCATATTAATACTTTCCAAGGAAGTATCATCCTCCTCTTCTTGTTCTTCCCCCTTGACTTCCATTTCATCTTCTTCCTCCTCCTCTTCCCTTATATCTTGCTCTTCTTCTCAAGCCAATCTTTGTTTCTTTCCGCACGCATTTCCTAAGGTTCGAAAAAGGGTGAAATAAGCATAAGTAGGATGTTGGTCTTGTCAAATATTTTTTGAGGAATAGTTTACTCTCCTTTAAGATCAACACCGAAGTAAGTAAAAACTCTAGTGAGATACACACCATGAAATAGTATGTTTTCATGCTTAGAAAGATTTTAGGAAAAAATTCATCCAAAATGACTTGAGACCAATTTATGTCGTATTGACCATAAATGCCGAAAAGGGCTTTGAAAACTTTTTGAGTCGGATCATTATTATTACCCGTTCTAGGGGTGATCCTTTGTTGCAACAGAAGGTTTAAAATTCTTGTTTTGGGATGCAAGTTTTTGTTTTTGGATTCAAAGTCATCATCACTTTCAAAAATGTCGTGAATCATTTCACAGTTCTGAAAATCAATTTGTAAAGTTAAAGGTCCATTCCACTAGATTTGCATCCAAGAATGTGACCCTAAATCTCATAATTTAAAACAATTTGTATCCCCTTGACACCAGTCCAAACTTCTCCTTCGTTTCCATCATAAAAATTTTCTTTCAAATTTGCATAAAACATTTTTACTAGATTTGGATAACAAACGAAATCATTTTGAGAAGCATCGATTAAATAAAGAATTTCATTTTACAAACAAATATTGAAAAGATCATAAGTAGGAAAATATTCAAAAATAGCAAATCTTCTGGGCGAGACTTTTCCGAAAGTCGTATAATCTATATAAGCTTTCATGGCTTTTTTGTCGTTGAAAAGAAAGCCTTTTTTTCTTAGAAAGCCTCATGATTGATAGAGTATTGCTTAATGATGCCATTGAAGAAAAGTTTGAAGAGATAAGAGAGTTAATGATTTTTGAATTTGAAAATAAAAGTGAAATGAATGGATAGAGATAAAGTAAATAAATAAAGAATCAAAGGACATGTTCTCTGGTCAAGAGATATCTTTTTAGAACATAGAGTTGGTGAAAAGGTGGAGGGAAATTTAAATTTTAAATTGAAATTCAAAATCTGCCTGCATATGTCTAGATATACCTGTGGGGTATGTCGACATGTAGGTCGAAAAATTCAATAAACAATTCCTATTTATCTATACTTATAATTATCTTATAATAATTATTTAATATATACCTTAAATGATTAAAAAATATTTTATATTATTTTTATTTAATATATATATATATAATATTTAAAATATACACACATAATATTCATCCAATATTATTATTAATCTATAGGTTATTTCTAGCAATCAACATAAACAAAAATTCAATTTTTTATTTAAATGCGTACCTATTTTTGTTTTGCTTCTCCAGATTTCTCATTAATTATCGCTGTGAAGCATATATTAGCATTCTCTATGTCTGGTTTGTTATCACTTGAGGAAGTGTCAGAATTGTCTAATGTTGCGGCATAAGCCCTTTTTCGTTTTCTGGAGAATCAGTATTTGGTGTGTTTTTCGGTTTCTCAAGATGTGCTGATGTGGACAGTCTCTTTTTATATGGCCAGGTTCATCGTAGTTAAAACATCTAACACTATTTTCACTTCAATTTCCACTTCCTGAATTTTTATTATCGTATTTCCTGAGATTATTCATCTTTCTATACTTTTGAAATTTTCTGAAATTTCTTATCATGAAGACGATTTCCTCATCATCATCATTGTCTGAATCCAGACTATCTGTTGTGGCGTTGAAAGTGATGAATTTCTTCTCTATTGCCTTGCTTTCTTTCCTGCCATGCATTTATGCTTCAAATGACATTAAATTGCCAATTAACTCTTCAATTTTTAGAGTGCTAATGTCATTAGCCTCGTCGATTGCAAGAGTCTTTTGGTCCCATTCAAGAGTAAGTGAATTGAGGATTTTTCTAACTTGATCCTCATTAGAAATACTTTTACAAGTGCAATTAGTGAATGAACTATATCTTGAAATCTACCATACATATCAGAATTCGACTCATTTGGACTCATTTTAAATAGTTGAAACTGATTAGGTAACGTAGAAATTTTGGTATGTTTGACTTTACTAGTGCCCTCATGTGTAATTTCCAATGTTCTCCATATTTCAAATGCAGACTTACAGATAAACACCCTATTAAATTCATTTCTATCCAAACAAAACATTCATGGGCTTTAGAGTTACTTTGTGTAACTGCCTTTTGGTCAGAAGTTCAAGTTGAAAAATTAGTCTCGGGCTCAGTGTACTCATTTTGTATGATGTTCCAAATATCTAGGCAATTGACTGTAAATAAATTTCATCTTGTATGACCAATATGTGTAAGTACTGCCATTAAAATGTAGGGGTCTAGCAGTAGATTGTTTTTCCGCAAAGGAATTACCAACAAGTGGATTAAAGTGCCACTAATAGTATTACTAATAGCGTTGTTAATGATTAAAACTTTTCAAAAATCAAAATTGTGAATACTTTGAAACCAATGATCTGATACTAAATGTTATTTAGCGAAAGACAGATCTTAAAGCTAATTTAACACTAGAGGAGGTGAATAGTGTTTTTCTAATTTTTAAATTCTTTTAAGATTATAGTTTAAATAATGCAACTAACAATCACAGATTCAAACACAGATAAATATAAATACAGTAAAAGCAAAAAGCAAAAAACACACCAGGAATTCATACTGGTTTGGAGTTAGCTTACATCTAGTCCTATATAATTCCTTGTGTGGATTTATTTTCAAATAGCAAAGTCAATACAATCTCGATTCAAGGAAACAAGACACACCCTCCAGACTTTTCGAGCTCTGGGTAGAATTACTTGATTTACATGGGCCATAAGCACACACACTTGAATTTTCGGGTCAGCAAGCACACCCAATTGATTTACACGGGCTACAATCACACCCACCAATATACGAATATGGTTTGATAAAAATTTACAGACATGGATCATTGATCTTGAATACAAATGATCATATAACCTCTTGAATATCATTTTGACCTTGTTTTAGTGAGAGAGATGAGAAAGATCATAGAGTAGTCAATAGAGAATCAAATCAGTGGAGTTGAATTTGATTCTGATTGAATTTGATCAGAATTTCTTTTAAAAAAAAGAGAGTGAAAGAGGAGAGAAAATATGAGAAAGTAGTTAAAGAAAATTCATTGGTTTAACCCTTATTTATAGAGAAACAACATTCATGTCCATTTGTAAAGAGATATGACGGCAAGCCACTTTAATTCAAATTTGAACTTTGAAATCTACGGTCCATATGTCGACATATAGGGTGAGGGTATGTTAACATATCCCTTTACATTTTGAAATTTTACTTTTTAAAAAATGTTTTGAAAATGTTATACATTGTAAAATATTTTTATACTTCATAAACTTATTTAAACAAGTTTATACATATTTTAATCATATCAAAACTTAATAAAACTTTATAAAATTATTTCGAAATATTTTTGAATATATAAAAGATTTAATATGAATTTCTTTTGAACTAAAATAATATATATGAAGTAAAAATCAAAATTATAAATATTATAATATACATATAAATATTTAGAAGTCATAAAATCAAAACTATAACAAAGTATAATAGATTAAAAGTATAATTAAAATATAAACTAATAAACTTAATTTTTCAACATATAATAATCTTGTAAAATCAAAAGTTAAAAATAATTTAAAGGTTATTTTGAGAGATCATTTTGAAAACAAGAATACTTTTGAAATCATTTTTGAAATTTAGAATATTTAAAAATCATTTGAAAAGAAGAATAAAGAAAAATCAAAGAATGCTATCAGGGTTTTAACAATAATCTACGACTTTATAACTTATCTGGATATCTTGAGTTCTTCAATACTCATGAATCTTCAATCTCTAACTCTTGAATCTCGTTTTCTTAATTAATACATGT
The DNA here is from genome assembly GCA_030737815.1 of Allium fistulosum. Classification (NCBI taxonomy): domain Eukaryota; kingdom Viridiplantae; phylum Streptophyta; class Magnoliopsida; order Asparagales; family Amaryllidaceae; genus Allium; species Allium fistulosum. Next base: position 180,690,579 of record CM060903.1, read on the forward strand.
CTAATATCATGCAATACATAGTTTATATCACTTGAAAAAAACATTAGTATCTATATTTTATATAATGTCATATGGCTGTTGTCATCAAAATCAATGCCTAAGGTACTAACAAGAGGCGGCCATGATTTCTTGAAGAGGGAATGGAACAGTAGCTAACCAATAGGAGAAGGGTTTAGGGTATTTAAATAATAATATTATATACTCTTTTGTTTGAATTCTCAAATAAAATGGTCATGCGTTTCGAGCTCGCACATTCAAACGGTGTGTCTGATCGTAAGGAAACTCGTCTACGTACATCACCTCGTTTTTCTAGTCCCGATGGTATAAATTTCGTCGTTATCCAAGACAGCACTTCGGGATGATAATTTCGTGCTTTTCAAAACCATTTCGACCATCGGACCATCCAATCTCCAAATACAGCGATCCTTATACTCATTTTAATTCACAGCATCAATATGAACTAACCAGAAGTGCTTTCGGGTCCTGATTCGATCGTATGCGAAAAATCATGTTTTTGGGACCATCAATTAATTAACGATTCAATATTTAAATAAACTATCTGTAACATCCTCCACTTAGAGGCCCGAAACTAATCGCTACGGATGTTGCAGTCATCCATAGTTATTAATTCTCAGTGACCAAATGTGGTAATGTTAGATAAATTGATATAACAGAAACACATGGATAAGAAAATATTTTAAAACCACTAAACAAATTTCTCATTCCATTTCAATCATAATTCAAATTCATTACATAATCTCAAATTTAAGAACCACATTCAGAGAAAATATAATCATTACAAATTACGCCAAGAGCGACATATGAAGATGCCCCTTGGATGATCAAAGTCTAAACATGGACAATTAAACAACTTTGTCTTTACATCAAAACACATCGGAATCAAATAGAAAAGAACTCCTATTAGCTAACTTTCCTTCTGCACGTCTTCGGAAGCTTATTCGTTTAAAGGAGAACCTGAAAACCTCAACTCTCAATCTACTCAAAATCAATTGAGTACCCGAGAGTTTAAGGGGAAAACATAAACTTCGAGTCAGACATAAAGCCTGGTATAAATAATAACCTACCATATCAAACCATTTAGATATCTACTAAGACCACGCCGCTTAGCGGAACGGGTTTTTTCCTCACTAGTATCTTACCCAAAAATTTATAATAACCATATACTATGCTCCTGCATCCATAATGGTTAAAAACATAGCAATTTAAAATATCATGATGATATGCAAACAAGCAAAATGTCATGGATTTCCCATCCCCATTCGTTTGACTATCTGTCCCAATTATAGTTTCTAGGGTCACTATTAAACTATTAGTTTTCATGGGCTGACTAATAACCTGTTCAAAGCTTATAGACTATCTGTCCGGTTTCATAGTTTCATGGGATCAATAAGAACCTATTGGCCCCTGCCAATAACTTCAGTATTTCTTGGGTTCTCTCTGAACCTATTGGTATCTCCAATAACTTTTCTTATATCATAGTTTTCATGGGTGGACTATTAACCTATTGACTTCTGTCAATAACTTTATCCGGATATAGTTTTCATGGGATCACTACGAACCTATTGGCCCCTGCCAATAACTCTCTCCAAACATAGTTTTTAGGGGTTTACCATGAACCTATCTAAACTGACAACTTCTTGATTAGGCTATGAGCATCCTATATTCTGGCCTACTTGACCTCCTGGATGCAACTCTACTCATACAGGAGTTAACTCAATTTATATTCACTACTGGGTCAATCTAGTTGGTTATTCTGCTCTTCCTCCCCAAAATACAGTTATGGGTCCATTATATAGTGAATATATTCATAGAAGAAGCATATACCATAACATAACAATACCAACATTTATGGTTTAATATCCTTGAAATCATTTCCACATGAAATTTGGTTAATCCCTTTAACCCATTATTTTTATCAAGGTAGGCTTCTTCAAAAACTACCCTTTCGAAAGCTCCATTTTAAAACATAAAACACAGCAACTCATTCGAAAGCTACCCATTCAAAACAAGAAGGCGGCAACCCCTTCGAAAGCTATATTCAACCCCTTTCAAAAGCAACTCTTTGAAATCAAAGGAAGCAGCATCTCCTTTTGAAAGCAAACAAAGTCCTTCAAAAGCTATTTAAAATGGCCTCGACCCCCTTCGAAAGCATGGCTTCGACTCTAACCTTCCTCCTTTCTCCAATCCATTATGTACCAAAGCATTGATACCATGTGTATTGATTTCAACTTGGTTGGGGGCGGAGGTATGGGGTCGAAAGGTTGCTACTCGAAGTGGAAAAACAATAAATCTGTACAAAACTGTTTCCTCACATTCCTCAACAAATGCTTTAACTTAAGGAATGCTTCCTCACATTCGTCAGACCAAATAAACTTCACATCCTTCCTGTTAATATAGTCAAAGGTGCTGCTATCCGCGAGAAATCCTTAATGAATCTCCGGTAATAGCCAGCAACTCCAAGAAAACTTATAATCTCGGTCACTGTCTCTGGTCTCTTTCAGTTATTAACAACCTCGATCTTATTTGGATCGACTGACAAACCCTTCTCTGAAACCACGTGACTAAGAAACTTAACCTCTTTCTTCCAAAAATGACACTTGGAAAACTTCGCTTTGAGCTGATGCTGCCTTAGCGTCTCAAGCACTACTCTAAGATGACCTTTATGCTCTTTTTCATCTTTAGAGCACACTAAAATGTCGTCTATAAATACCAATACGAACGTATCCAAGTACTCTCGGAAAACTAGGTTCATCAAATCCATGAAGAAGGCTGGTGCATTTGTTAACCCGAATGGCATTACTAACCATTCGTACGAACCATACCTAGTCCGAAACGCTGTCAATGGGATACTGTCTTCTGCCACTCTTAACTGATGGAAACCCGTCGCCAAATCCAATTGGGAAAATATTCTGGCTCCATACAACTGATCAAATAGATCATCGATTCTTGCCAAGGGATACTTATTCTTGATCGTCTTCTCATTCAACTTACGATAGTCGATGCATAACCTCAACAACCCATCCGGTTTCTTCACGAACACCGCGGCCGCACCCCAAGGCAAACTGCTAGGTCTAATAAAATTTCTCCCTTTTAGATCCACTAGTTGCACCTTCAATTCCTTCGTCTCGATCGGTGTCATTCTACTAGGTGGTCTACTTACAGGTTCTGCTCCTCGCACAAGATCTATCTGAAACTCAACAGCTCGTTTCGGTGGTAATCCTATAACCGGCTCAAAAACATCTGCAAATTCTCTTGCTACTCGAACCTGAATTAACTCTTCTTCTACTTCCATAGCACTCAACAGAGTACATGCACTCCGTCAGAATACTCCATTGAGAATATAATTCGGTTATGACTATTAGGGTGTCTTAGCGATATTTTTCTATCTTGACAAAATATCCTAGCCTCATATCTACCCAAAATGATTCCGAAATCTACGAAATCGAAAGAATATTGATTGCATGCAAACTTATGACCTAGCAAATCAAGTTCTAGCTGGTCACATTTCATTCCCAAATTCGCATACCTTCCTATCGAATTTGCAACCCTTAAGGAAGTAACAGGGTATGTAGGTTCTAAACATAACCTATTAACCAAACACTGAGATATAAATGAATGCAATGCACTGGTATCAAATAGTACCCTAACTGGTGTACTTTGAATCAAAAGCGTATCTTCCATTATAGTCTTTCCTTTCTCAGCAGCAGTTGGCTTGGTAGACAATGATCCAACAGCAAAGATTTTTCCCCTGTCCGCCCTGATTGGCTTTGGACACTCATTCTTGTAATGCCCAACCTGATCGCAGTTAAAGCACTTCACACCCTTCTTGTCTACGGCCTTCTTCCCCTTGCCCGTTCGGCATTCATGAGCATAATGACCCTTCTTATTGCACTTAAAGCAAACCAGATTAGCCTTTGCCTTCTTGGTAGCTTCTCCCTTTTGGGTTCCCTTCCTCTTGAAGAACTTCTTCATCTTTCCAAGAGAACTCTGGGTTTCAACCTGTTTCTCCTTCCCATAAGTAACGAGCATCTCCTCATGTCAGATTGCCATTTCCACAACAACATTACAAGGATCGCGAAGATATGGCAAAGTCGCACTAGCAATCTCGGGTCTCAATCTCCGAATAAACTTCTCATTCCTCTTGATGATGGTGTCAATGGTAGCATGTCCATATCTAGATAACTCATCAAACTTCGTGGCATACTCAATCATCGACATCTCGCCTTGCATCAAGTCCATGAACTTCCTCAAAAATGCTGACTTGGCAACTTCAGACAAAAACCTCTCCTCGAATCTCTTCCAAAATTCCACCCAAGTCAACTCTTCCTCGGGAACTCCGGTAGTGACACTATTCCACCAATGAAGCGTTGCTCCCTGCAACTACCTAAAGGCTAGTCTCCTCTACTGCTCATCATTCAACCCCAAATCAACGAAGATTCTTTCACAATGCAAAAGCCAATTCTCAACTTCTATAGCATCCTCTGTTCCCAAAAACGACTTCCCACCAAGACTAGTATAATCCCTGCTCAGCTTGGCATAGTTGTTGCCAATTGGGGCCACGGGATTAGCTCCTTCAACATTCTCAGCATTACCCCTAGCAACTCATGCGGCAGCTCCTGCTTGCACCAAATTGACGAAGAACTGATTCATCATCCCCATATCTACTGGCGGGTTTCCAGCACCTACGTTGGCATCTGCATTTTGACTAGCATTTGCCTGCCGACCCCGGTTTCCCCTGTTGGGTCGAGCATTTCCATTTGTTGTGGTGCTTCCTCCACCGATATTTCCTCTTCCGTTTCCTGCTTCCATATCTTCCTTTCTCGCAACTCTGCATACGAGCCTTAGTAAGATACAGAGAACGATCTAAGAGAGAGGGGAATGCGTACTAGTATATACATCAAATACAAGTACTTTACTATAGCATTAACCCAAACCCCGATTTTATTTTCCGATTCATTGGATTATATTCGAAAAATCATTTTAAGTTTGAAATTTCTTTAGTTTTCATAAACCTATGCTCCGATACCAACTTTTAACATACCCCACTGGGAGGCTCAAAACTTACGGCTATGGATGATGTAGTCATCCATAGTTATTAATTCTCGGTGACCAATTGCGGGAATTTTAGATACATTGATATAACAGAAACACATGGATATGGAAAAAATTAAAACCATTAAACAAATTTCTCATTCCATTTCAATCATATTTCAAATTCATTACATAATCCCAAATTCGACAACCACGTTCAAAGAAAATATAATTATTACAAGTTATGCTAAAAGTGACATAAGAAGATGCCCCTTTGGATGATCAAAGTCTAAACATAGGCAATTGAACAACTTTGTCTTTACATCAAAACACAGCAGAATCAAATTGAAAAGAACTCCTATTAGCTAGCTTGCCTCTTGCACATCTCTGCAAGCATATTCATCTAAAGGAGAACCTAAAAACCTCAACTCTCAACCTACTCAAAATCAATTGAGCACCCGAGAGTTTAAGAGGAAAACATAAACTTCGAGTCAAACATGAAGTCTGGTATGAATAATAACCTACCATCTTGAACCATTTAGATATCTAGTGAGACCACGCTGCTTAGCGGAACGGGTTTTCCCCTCATTAGTATCTTACCTAAAAATTTATAATGATCATATATTGTGCTCCTACATCTGCAATTGTTAAAAACATAGCAATTTAAAATATCATGATGATATGCAAACAAGAAAAATATCCTGGATTTCTTATCCCCATTCATTTGACTATCTGTCCCAATTATAGTTTCTAGGATCACTATTAACCTATTAGTTTTCATGGGCTGACTAAGAACCTGTTCAAAGCTTATGGACTATCTGTCCGGTTTCATAGTTTTCATGGGATCAATGAGAACCTATTGGCCCCTGCCAATAACTTCTGTATATCTAGGGTTCTCCCTGAACCTATTGGTATCTCCAATAAATTTTCTTATATCATACTTTTCATGGGTTGACTATGAACCTATTGACTTCTGTCAATAACTTTATCTGGATATAGTTTTCATGGGATCACTACGAACCTATTGGCCCCTGCCAATAACTCTTTCCAGACATAGTTTCATGGGTTTATCATGAACCTATCTAAACTGACAACTTCTTGATCAGTATTTGGGTATCCTATATTCTGGTCTACCTGACCTCTTGGATGTTATTCTACTCATATAGGAGTTAACCCAATTTATATTCACTACTGGGTCAACCTAGCTGGTTATTCTGCTCTTCCTCCCCAAAATACAGTTATGGGTCCATTATATAGTGAATATATTCATAGAAGAAGCATATACCATAACATAACAATACAAACATTTATGGTTTAATATCCTTGAAATCATTTCAACATGAAATTTGGTTAATCCCTTTAACCCATTATTTTTATCAAGTCAAGCTTCTTCAAAAACTCCAAAGTTAAAAACCATTTCAAAGCTCTTTTATATTTCCATGGGTTCTCCTTTAAAAATGAGATTGGGTTCTTTGTTTTGAAAACTAAGGCTTTCTAAACCTTAGACCTTTATTTTTGAAACCATTAGAACATCTCTTTTGAAAGCATTCAAATCTTCTTTTCAAAACACTAAACATATGACTTTCGAAACGCTTTAAAATATCTCTTTCGAAAGCATCAAAACCTTCCTTTCGAAACCATTAAAATATTTCTTTCGAAAGTATTAAAGCATATCTTTCCAATTTGTAGAAGCATAGCTTCAAAACCATTTGAAAGTACCTCTTTCAAAACCATTGAGTTTATCCTTAAAAATAACTTTTGGGTCAAAGTGCGTATAAACGAAAGTAACCCTTCTGAAACCATTAACCTTCAAGTATAAGAGTTTGGGGAAAACAGATGGATTTGGAACCATCCTTTCGAAAGCTTTAATCTTTTAAGTAAAACAATTGGAAGGATAGCTTCGAAACACCTTTCGAAGTCATTGCCTTCGAAACTTTTAGTTTAAATGGCTACTGGAACCCTTTCGAAAGCATTGGGAAGCGACTTGTTATATTTATAAAACAAAGGCTTACCTTTTCAACTCGTTGATAACTTCAATCTATTTGAAAGGCATGAAGACGACATCATGGTTTTGACTAGGTTCACACTACCCTTTCGAAAGCTCCATTTTAAAATATAAAATGCGGATACTCATTCGAAAGCTACCCTTTCAAAACAAGAAGGCGGCAACCCCTTCGAAAGCTATATTCAACCCCTTTCGAAAGCATCTCTTTGAAATCAAGGCAAGCGACATATCTTTTTGAGAGCAAACAAAGTCATTCGAAAGCTATTTAAAATGGCCTCGACCCCCTTCGAAAGCATGGTTTCGACTCTATACCTTCCACCTTTCTCTAATCCATTACATAAAAAAGCATTGATACCATGTGTATTGGTTTCAACTTGGTTAGGGGCAGAGGTATGGGGTCGAAAGGCTGCTACTAGAAGTGGCGAAACAATAAATCTGTACAGAACTGTTTTGTTGCCTTTTTAAGTAAATGTTTTTCAACTACCTTGCCTATTTGTAAAAATATAATTGGTTGTCATAATCTTTACCAAAATCCTTTCTAAAAGACTACTGAATTCATCCAGAATTAATTAAAATAATTAGCAAAAAAGCCCTTCCCTTTAGCAAAACAATTAAGACATTCAAGTCCTCCAACTAAGTTAATTTAATTTCCATAGTAAATTACTTAGGAAAAATCCTCAAAAATCATCATAATTCACTTTTAATATGTTATCTGACATATAAAAATTTCAGACCCAAAATCCTTTATATAATAGCCAAAATAAATTTAAACCCAATTATTTATTTCTTTCCTTTAAAAATTCATAATAAATTATCCATATCTTGGATAATTATGAAAATTTAAGCCTATCTCCAAAATAATGTTTTACATAACATTTTAAATCCTCATGGCATTCGAAACCCAATATATATACCATTTTAACCTTAAAATCGAATCAAACATTCTTGTTTAAAACAAACATGGCTTATAATCATGCATGTCATCATTGAATTCATCAAAACATATTTAAATATAAAATCCAAAATCAAATGTTCATGAAAAAAAAATGATATGGTTTTGATTATTATTCACCTTGCTTTGGATAAGGAACTTGAGATTCGATCATGCTTAATTCTCCTTGCTTGATTCCTTAGCTTTTTAATTTATTTTTCTCCTCTTTTCCCCTAGGTTATGGTCGGCTTGAGCTCTTTGGTTTATGTTTTAGAATTATGAACTTGTGAAATGAAAATGAGAATAAGGGTTTTGAGATTAAGGGTTATGGTGGATGGCTATTTCCCATAATACCCTTGCCTTATTCTCTTATTGGTTAACTTATAAAACCATTTCCATAAACTCATTCTTTTAAATTTTTATTTAGTTAAGCACGGTCTCTATTTAATTTCCAAATCACAATCCCCTTATCACTCTAATCTTTACATTATTCTATTTAATTTATATAATTAAATCTCCTGAATAATGTTATTTAAAATTAGGGGTATTACACTATTTAAATATCCAATCGATAAAAATACGGGTCACTGCATGTGTTTTTAGTTTTAGATGTGTAGAGGCTATGAGAGAGGCTACAACTATTATCTAATGATGGGAGTGATGAAATAATGGTATATGAATGCTTATGGATACAATATGGAGTTGAATGCTTAGTGAAACAATGGAAGAGAGTAATGATTAGAACTTAGGGTTTCATAAATGGATTCTGAGTATTTTTTTTATCTCATTGAGTTGTCATGATGATTGAGAGACCATGGGTATTTATAGTGCAGTTAGAGATGTTTTCAAAGATTACACGCTAGGAAGACGAAGAGAAACGAACCTGTAAATGATGGTTGCGAGGCAAGGGAAGCGACGCTTAAAACTTGACAAACAGCTAGGTTTACTAGCATAATTGTTCGCAACCAATCTACCGCTTACGGGTAACTAGTCAAACAGTGAACCCATATGAAACCCAAAATTTTTGATTTACGAAGATCGGAATAAATTTATAAAAATTCATAAAAGAACTAGATGTCATTTCAGATCACGTGGTAAAGTTTGGAATGATTTAGAGATTAGCTGTGAGGTTTTAACAAATTATTTCTAAACTTACTCAATAAGTACTCAATACTCAACATATCCGTTTAAAGCCCTATAGTGCATCTCTGAGCGGTTCTTTGAAGTGCGGTTGATTTGTTAATACCATCTCTATTACTCGAATGTTCTTACTCCACTTTGTATGCTTGGATGCTCTGATGTGACCTTGATTCTTTTGTATTTTGCCTTTTGTAGATATATGGCTTTATCTTTCATTCCTAGCTTGAATCTCCACTTGAATGATACTTCATACGCTAATAAACTTGTAACAACTCAATAAACTTATTAGCAGCATTATCGTAGAGTTATTATCAAAACCTAAAATATTAGTTTTAATACATTCAAACGGGCGCATCCACGGTCTATTTGGATGGAATGCTGCAATAAATTGACTTGTTATCCATAACAAGAAGCATGATATGAGCAATACGTTTTTTGTTGAGTCTAATCTAATTCTAGTATTTTTTTTACCAAAGTGTATAACTATTAATTATAACTAGTTACTAATTATAATTAGTAAGCAATACACATTTTCATTGTGTCTTTTGAAGCATAAATGATTATTACATTATGAGAATACTTAATAAGCACGAAGCTTTATTTGTAAACAAACATAATTAAAACTAATTAATATTCAAAATTCAAATTATGTAACTAAAAGAAATCCAACCTTAAAATTGCAAACATTTGGAATCATTTAAAAGGTTACTTCTAGAAAAAAAAAAGTCTAGGAGTCTCTAAATGTGAAAATATTAGAATAATAAAGAATTTTGATTGATTTTCATGATATAATAAAGTGTTATGTCGAAATTCTATCGAACTGTAGGTCTGTCAACAAATACTTTCGAATGATGATAATGTTATGTTTGCATTTGCGTCTGAAATTATCTTCGGATATTGGATATCCCCATCTGCATATATGGATGGATATTGTATATTTATCAAGTCCGCCGACGATTGATAAATTAAAAAACATAACTGTGAAATTTTAGTTTGACTTAACCTTTTCTTCATTCTCGTTTATTTTAAAAGTACAAAAAAAATGATATTAAATAGCTTTGAGCTGTTAATATACGTCAAACGCATATAATTTAAACTATTAACTTAATAAATCAATATATATATATATATATATATATATATATTTCATTGTGCTAAAATATACATAACATAAACTATAATTTTATTAAATAAACCGGATGAATAATTTTCATCTGGAGATGTCTTCATATTCGCATCCATTTTTGTTTTTACGGATATTGGATAATTATTCAATTCTCGCATACGAATGCAGATGGATTTTGAATTTTTCATGTATTCATTGACAGACTTGCCCAATAAATAGTTGTGTGGCAGCAGCTTGATTAGCCTTCAATTAAAATAATTGTGTGGCAGCAGCTTGATTAGCCTTCGATTAAAATAATTGTGTGGATACAGTAAATAATAATATATATAACGTAGCTTAAAATAATTGTGTGGATACAGTAAATAATAATATATATAACGTAGGGTTGGCAATTAGAACTAAGAACCGCAAAATCGAACCGAACTCGATGGGTCTCTGGTCCGGTTTGGGTGATAAAAATACAATAATGACCTGATCAAACCCGACCAGAACTGACCCGATATGAAATACCTGACCAAAAAATATTGAAATCTATGCATTTTTAGTGTTATTACTCAACCAGACGCAAACCGACTCGATCTGATTCGAACCGAAGCTCAGATCAGGTCCAGTCTAGGTTTTTAAAATGTATAGTTTGGATCCGACAAAACCCGACCCATCTAGAACTGAGACTCGTCGGGTCGGGTCCAAATCCATCGGGTCGGATCTAATTGACATCCTTATTCTAACCTATAAAATTTACTGTAGGAATCATGAGAAAAGTCTAAAAGAAAAAAGAAAAAACTTGAAATGAACTTTTTTTCCCCACAGAAAGAGGAAAATAAAAGAAGTCTGTAGAAAGAAGGTTCTGTTATATTCAAGATGAACGCATTTGGTACGGACCTACCATATTTAATCCAGTTAGAAAAGTCAAACCCGGACATCCATTTCTCGTGAAAATCCATAAAATAATACCCATTATTCTCTTCCCCAAATTATCATAAATCAATCAAATTGAACTTTTGCAATAATATATAAACTTCTCTCGTCAGAAAACAATTCGCAATCTCTAGATCCTTCCGCAATGGCGAAACTATACGTGGAGACGATGCCACCGGCAGATATGAACAAGAACACAGAGTGGTTCATGTATCCAGGCGTATGGACCACCTATATTCTCATTCTTTTCCTTTCATGGCTCATCGTGCTATCTGTATTTAGATGCACCCCCGGCATGGCTTGGACTGTTGTCAATCTGACTCATTTCGCTGTACGTCTCTGCAAACTTTAATATTTTTGGGTCTGCGCTTTGAATTTGGTTAGATCTAATTGGAGATAATTTAGGGTTTGCTAATGATTTGATTTTTGATGGGAGAATTTTATTGCATTAGATTGCTATGTCAGTGTTTGGGTTTGGTTACTTCGGTTTATATTACAAACGAGGGTTGCTGATTTGAGATGTATGAGTGTGAAGTTATGTGCATAATTTGAACGTGAAGGGTATTCTAAATTAAGAAATGAATTATAGTTAGTAATGGGGCCAAGTTTTTAAGGAATCTAAAATTAAGAAGGATTGGTATTCGATGTATATTTTTGATGAAATAGGATTAATCAGGATATGACTGATAAGACATAATACTACCCCAAAAAAAATTATGGGGTCAGCTGACCTCTCTAAAATGTTGGCTAAGGGCTGTTTCCATTAAAAGTTGATATTCTTGGTACACAATGAGTGCCTAAGTCTAAACCTCAAAGCATTTGTCAGTTACTACATTATACTATGTGTACTTCTTATAGTCCTGCTAGATGCTTGGTTTTGTGATGAGAGAACTTTACGATTGAATATTGCACGATGTGTAATTGGGTTGTGGTTTTGATATCCCTTCTGCAAACATGGTTGATATGTAAATGCGTAATTTTCTTTTCTTCTTCTTCTTTTCTCTTTTATTTTTCTTGTGGAAATTCGGTTATGCTTTATTGATTACTAAATAAAAAGTACAGCTACTTACAACTCCACATGTGTTCTGTATGAGATTGAATATTGAACGATGTACGATGTATGGGAGATAGTTCAAACTTGCAGTTTTCTGGTGTGGTAAGCCCCTCAAAGAGGAGTCAAACAACCAATCCCATAAGTTAATGTGTTCTATACGACACCATAGAGTCCCTTATGCTTGTGAGTTGTGTTGACTAATGTAAGGGTATGCTAAACAACTAATTGATGGTAAAGAGGTGTCAAACAACCAATGTAAGGATATGTACTAGATCTACATAATAGAAGCATTTCTTTGCTCGAAGCTCGTTCGGGGTTGCGTAAAGGAAGGGAAAAAATCACATGGTTGTTTGACTCCTCTTTGAGGGGAATTAGTGGGAAAAACTTAAGGGCCGGGGATAATCGCAACAATGTGTAAGTATCTGAATTTCTTCCTAGTAGTTACTAAGTAGGATTTGTATCAATTTAGTCACGAGCAAGGAAGTGTTTTCCTGAGAACAAATAATCACCACACATAACAAGGTAAACAATACAAATAATCACCACACATAACAAGGTAAACAATATTTAGCAATACGGAGAATGTATCTAAGATTAAGTTGATGAATGCACGGTTGTTATGATATATTTTTAACGAAGCTATGTGTAATTCCTTGATCATGATATCTTATTTCAATTCCGTGTCTTAGATAACCTACCATTTCTTTCATTGGAAGAAAGGAACTCCATTTGCTGAAGATCAGGGCATATATCGTGCACTAACCTGGTGGGAACAAATGGACAGTGGCAAGCAGCTTACACGTAATAGAAAGTTTCTGACAATTGTTCCTATTGTCCTGTAAGTAAACGACTTCCAATTTCTTTTAAGTTTGAATACACATATTTTAGTGCATAGGATGTCACTCTTGTGCTTGTTATGCGTGTATTGTTTCAAGTAATCCGTCATTCTGAATTTACTTCCCTTCCAAGTAATCTGGATAGATTAAACATTAATCGTCATTGCATTAGTATATGTTTACACCAAAAATGGGCACAACACTTTTCGGGAGTTGTTTGAAGAGATAAAATGAAGATTATAAATGTAAAACAGAGATTATCTAACAAAAACTCCAACAAATATGAATGCAAAGTGAACAGACAAGCAGTTTAGAGTGGTTCGGCGTATAGCCTACGTCCACTATGAAGTTTTGATGATTTTATTGATTCTCTTTCAATGATTACAAGCGTTTACAGCGATGAACAGCGGATTACAGTTTGGAATTCGAAATTGACAGCAAAAGTATGATGCAAATCTCAATCCGGCAGAGTCTGGGCGCTTCAGAGAAAAAAGATCCTTTTTCCGTTGATTCTGGGGCTCTATTTATAGGCGTAGGAGGCTTGGATTTCGCTCAAACTCCGGAAGACTTGGCCAGACACGTGAGGGGGCCCATTCGACCACTTCCAGAGAGTTTCAAGCCAATTTGTGATCGATACGAAATCATTTCGTATCGATCAGGATTACTTCCAATTGAGCTCAAAATTGGTGGAGACATTCCTTGTTATGTGTGCAGCCTTCAGTTAAAATTTCATGGTGTTTGGATCAGTGGATTGAGAGATATCGTCGATACGAGATGGATTTTAACGCTGGCTGTTCTGCTCGTCTCCATTGCTTCGACTCCCTCCTTTCGTCTCGATGACTGCACGCGCTCTCAAGGTGATGTGGTGCGCGCGCCTCGCTTCGATCCGCTCTTCACTCCGAGTTGACCGCGTCGACTCCATATATCTCGGCGCATTCGCATCGAGGGATGACGTGGTGTGCGCTCTTCGCCTCGATCCGGTATTTGCTCCGTGTTGACTGCTTCGACTCCATGTATCTTGCCCCGTTTCCTTCGAGAGGTGACACGTTATCCAAGCTGGTTGACCTGATGGTTTCGAGTAGGACTTCATCCTGGGATACGAGGCAAATACTATCTGATGGATACGAAGTAGGCACTGGCTGATGGATACGAAGTAAGCAATGTCTGATGGATACGACGTATGCATCTTCTGATGGATACGAAACTGACACTGGCTGAAGGATACGAAGTCCTTCAATTGCTGGTATGTGTGAAGTCCATCGATACGAGTTCGATGGATACGAAGAAAATCGAGTCGAACCTGGGTACCTCGATGGATCCGGAGCTGATCGATACGAAGCATGATGGATTCGAACTGGGGCTTCGGTGATGGATACGAAATCGCCCAGTGTGATGGATACGAAATCTGGGCTCTTTCCCTCCAATTCGACTCGATCATAATCTTGAGTGTATGAGTCCGGATCGACTTGACATTTGAGGTGCTGATCTCTATGGCCTTTCTTGTCGTGTCCTATCAATTGTAGCTCACTCTGGGCTCGGACAAAATTCAGTGATATCCATGGCGTGTTATCCTTGTTCTCCAGCCGGCTTCTTGATGTCCTGGCCTTGCCAAAAGGCGGGATAACATTTGCCCCCCAAAGTACGTCTTGTGAAAACATGACGTGCTTTGAAAAGCTGTAGGCCTTCTTCGAATAGCTTTGGAAATCGTACCCCTTAGCCATTCTCTCGTATCGGTCCGCTTACGAGTCGATGCTCAAAGTCAAAAAGCCTTCTTTCGTATCGATGTGGGTTGACTTGATGGATACGAAAACAATCATTCGTATCGATGGTCACAAATGGTGGCGAATCCCGGTTCGAATTGATGATATCTGGTGGATACGAAATGGATGTTCGCATCGATAGATACGGATGGATACGAAATTGACGCTCGTATCAACAGATCTGCTCTGTTTCGAATCGATGGCTCAAAACCCGGATGCTTCGAAACGATGGTGTCTGGTGAACATTTCGTCTCGATGAATGCACGGCTTGATGGATGCGAGAAAAGCGCGTGCGCCTACCCATCGTTTTCACGTAGCCTCCCTGTGCGCTTCGAACTGATAAAGGTTATGGGGTTCGATACGAATGCTCGCATCGATGCGCTGCTTGACTGGTTGCGACCGGTCAGATTGACTGGGAGTCGAATCGACTCGGTTCCGTCCTAGGCCTTGTATAAATATCTGGGACTTTGCCATTTCTCACTTTTTTACCTTTTACTTTTACTGTCGTCTTCTGCCTTCTCGTATCGATCCACAGACAAGCAGGAGAGAAGAATTATTTCAATCTTCGAATCGATCAAACATCATCTTATAATTTCCCCAAACTCCAATTCGATTCAGGTAAACGAGCAATCACAGCTACACTTGAGCGACGAAGTTCAGATCTCAGATCCATCGTGCCTTTGCCGATTATCGATTATAGTGGTGCCAAGGCCAGATCTGGACCAGAACTTGGTCGAGGATGGCCATGGCCATGCTCGCTTCAATCGGAGAAGAAGGAGTTCTGGAGTGATTGCTTCACCACTAGTTCGTGTCGATCTGGGATAGGAGGATTCGACTCGATCCAGATTTTCATGATTTCGCATCGACTGATGGGTTAAAGGGGATGCAGAGGTTCGCATCGATCTAAGGTGGTAGGGGCTTGTGTTGAACTGAGATGATCGATGTAAGCGCTTGGCCAGCGTGATCGATGCGAAAATCTATCTCTCTTGATCGATACGAAGGCCAAGAGATCTCATCGGTCCCATATCGATAACTACAGATCGATGCGAAGTTATTGCATTTGGTTGTCTCACAGCCGTTACCCTTGGTCGATGCGAAGTAAACTTACCTGATCGATACGAAATCTCCTCCTCCGGTCGATACGAACTGACATCGATACGAAAGGTATCGAGTCGACTTGATCGATACGAAAGTATCGATTCGAACTGGATCGATACAAAAGACATCATGCCTCCGAATGAATTTGAACTTGAACTACGATCGATTCCATGCTGAAATTTGACGAACTTAGCGAACTTTTGTATGTTCTTACATTTGATTCCGACGAGCTTCTGCCTTGCATAATTGGACTTGACTACAGGATTGCATATTTGACTGACTTTCGAAGCTCGTCGATGGAACTGCCTTTTAACAGAAAAGTACAACGAACTCTTCAATCTTGAATCGATCGTTATCATCTGGATGGCGCAGTCATGACGGTCAGCGATGACGGTCATGTTTGTTTGACTTCCAGAATCTCGTCGCTTGCACATTTTCTTTAATTCTGCAGAATTTGCTCAAGTCACGCACAGCATTCGCACTACACAACACATTCATGCACGTTACACTGGGGAACGCACGGGCTTTTTGTCATCTAATGATGGTTTCTCGTGAGTTAGCTGGCGATGGAACCGTCAAGTTCGCAGCAGCAAGAAATTCAGAACCCTGTCCTTCCTAGAATTGAGATTCCGGTCATCGAGGCCGAAGTTATTGGCCCATCTCCGGACGAGTTGCCCAACGCGTCCTTCATTAACAGTCCACCTGATTCCGTCCCATCCAATATCTCCGAAGACATGCTGGGGAGGATATGCTTAAGGCATGGTTTATCTTTGGATGAGGTATTGTTGCCTGGACCGGATGATAGGCCACATAATCCCCCGGAGGGGTATACTGCTTTTAATCGGCACGCGTGCGCAGCCGGCACACTTCCTCCATTCAACGACTATATAAGAGAAGTGTTGGCTTATCTGGACATCGCTCCGTCTCAATTGCATCCAAACGGATATGCCTCACTCAACAGCTTGTTCGTTGTATTCATGGAGCACCTCCATCGTCCTCCCCGTATGATCGATATAAGATACTTGTTTAACTTCAAGAGTCGGACTGACAGCCCATCTTATACGTTCTTGGAGTCTGTAAGGAACTGCCAAGTCGTCGTGGGGTCGTGGACTAGGCTAAGCTATTTTAAGTCGGAGTGGTTCTATGTCCGATGTCCCCCGGGATTTGCCAGAAGATGGCTATTCAGACGTGAGTATCGTCTCTTTTCCCAAATAATTGACAGGGCAATTTTCGGAGTGAAATTAAACTTACGTCTTCTCCTCTTTTTCTTTCAGCTATCATCCAGCGGCCTGAGGGTGGCTATTATAAAGAGATAGTTCGGGTCCTCCAAGAGATTCCTAGCGAAGAAAGGAATATTGAACTATTATTGACAGATCGGAATCTCAGAGTCCTTGGGCTGATTGGTCGGAGGCAGAGCATAAGACTTGACGGCGCATTAAAGACCGTCCCCAGGAAAAAGGTCAAGCAGATGAAGCCCAGGGTCGTGATAATCGAGGAACCCGACTCCGAGAAAACCCACACTGACGAAGAACCATTGGCCGGACCTGCTAATGCAACTCCAGAGTCCGATGCTAAGAGGAAAGGCAAAGCTGTGGCTTCGAAACAGCCTAAGTCTGGGAGGCGGAAGTCTGTGGTTTTGCACCGCCCTTCGTCAGGAGTTAAGATTACGGAGGCGTCCTCCCCGCAAGCTGAAGATCAATTTGAAGGGCGTACTGACCCTCCAGTCCCTGACATCGAGCCGGAGCAACTCGATGTTGGGTCGGGTGGACCGCGACATATCGCCGATGTCAGCGAGTCTGAGTTTGCCGATGCGACTGACACTTCTGGTTGGTCCGGGGGGTTACACATTCACACACTCCTCACGGCACAACACATTTTTCTAACCACAATCAACACATCGCAAACGGTTACTGATTCTTTGTTGTTTTCTTTTCAGGTACGATGTCCGGGAAAGGTTCCGTGCTTGGTAGTTTGCGTAAGCGCCGTTATCACGAGCCACGCAGGAGAGAGGGCGAGAGGGATTATGACGCTGGACACTCTGGTCAGGAGAAGTCTGACAGAGATAGGGGACATGTTTACCGATCCCGATCTCGTTCTCCTCCCCCCAGGACCTCTGCACCTCCTGTGGTCGCCGTTACTCGTCCCTCCGAAACTTCACGGTCTAGGCCGCCTTCCCAAGCTTTGAGGTCCGACCCTCCGCGCAGGACCGAAATAGCCACCTCTTCGGCTACTGTGTCGGTCCCGACCGAGGCGTCTAGCGAGGGAGCACTCAAATTGGCACAGATGAGGAAGGAATTTCCTGACATCTGTTTTGATGGATATGTCTTTCCCCCGCACCTGAAGAGAATCCCGCCAACCGCGGAAACCACTATCCACGATTATGTCGCGGACATCTTTTTCCAGTATAGGGAGTGGGGACGGGCCGCGAGGAAGGCATCTAAAGTGGCGTTTGAGCGGGGCGTCACCATCGAGAAACTTGAGAAGGAGCTGGGTCGCAACGACCAAATCATAAAAGCGCTTAACTCTGAGGCCGAGTCTTCTCGTAAGTCTGAAATGGAGGCCTTAAAGAAAGTTGACGAGGTGACCGCTGCCATGGCCAGGATGAAGCAAGAACATTACACCGCTATTGAGGACATGGGTCACAGGAACACTTCCATTACGGCCGAGAGGGATGCCGCTCTCAAGGAGCTTAATGAGCTGAAGTCAAAATTTTCAGAGATGGCCAAGGAAAAAGACGCAGCTAATGTCTCTGCGCAGGAAGCCTGTGACCAGGCAGTGACACTTCAAAAGGAGAAAGAGGCGGCCGTACAACAAGCCCGTGAGGCTGAGGCTGGAGTTGAGGAGAAAGTACGGCAGGCGGAGGCCAGGATTGAGGCCGAGGTGGAGGAGCTACTCGTCACTTACAACGCCAATGTGCTAAGGCACCGAGACCTGACATGGCTTGACGATTACCCCACACATCTCTATAACGCCTGGAACCTACTGGTGGATGAGGAGAGATCTGGGCACCCTGACGAAGCCCCTGATGAGTTCGAGCTGGAGAACCGCATCCTTAATGATGACGAAAAGAAAGTTCTCCATGACTCCATGATTTCCCATGACAAGGTGAGGCTTGGTGCTCAGGTCCCGGAGGTCGGAGAGAGCTCTGGTGTGGAACACCATGTTACAAGTTCTGAGATTGTCGTGTCATCTCAGTCTGAGCCAACTTCAATGATCTACTCCCAGCCTATCCCAGCGTACGACCCAGATCAACCGCACTTATCTCCTATTAAGGAACATCCTTCTGAAGCGGTTCAGACGACCTCGAGCCAAACCGAGGAAGGTACTTTGAACTAACTTCCAGTATATTTGGATTGAAGATCCCGTGTTGAAATGTTGCTAATGACATGTCTTTTTCTTTGATCAGTGACAGGAGTTGCACCAGCCGCGCCTCTTACCACCCAAGTACTAAGTCGAGCGCCAGGAGCCATCGTTTCTGAGGCGACCTCCGTCGCAGCAATGGCACCAGTTGGAGTGACGGAGGGGAGCTCACTCTCTTTCGACGAGCAAATGATAAACGAGCTCCTTGGCCGTCAAAGTGATCCTTTTGCGGATTTGCCATTTGGCTTGGGTGGATTCACGGCTACATCTGATACCCTGTCCCAAACTACTATGGCTCCTAGCGAGGCCAGGACACGGCGGGAAGCGGCGTTGTTAGCTGAGATCAATGCCGAGATGGCGGCTGCGGCGCACGGAGGCGGTGATGCAGATGACGGAGCACCAGCACAGTGCCCCATTCCTCTTATGACTATGTCTCCTGAGGGCACACTTACTGATACTGGTGTACCAGCCCCTCCTCCGGCTGCGGAGTCTGTTCCTCCCACTCCTCCTGCGGGAAGCATCCCTATAGAGTCCAGCTCAGACGAGGACGTTGACATCATGCCTTCACCCGGGGGGAGCCTGCCTAGGGAGAAAGGCTCCAAGCGGAAGGGTACTGGCGGCTCCAGTAGTTCCTCGAAGAAGAAGAAGAAGCTGAGGAAGCAGAAGGAGTAGACATCCTTTCCATAGACAGTTAGGGACTTTTGTTATTTTTTCTGTCTCTTCCCTTTTGTAGGCCGTGTTTAGATGCGGGTTCGGCCCCTGCTAGTAGGAACATTTTAGGAAAGATCTCATGTATGAAGCGTTGTTTTTGAGTTTAGTTGGAATAAAATTTTGTCTTTTAGCTTCAGCTTGCGTTCCTTTCTATGCTTGAATATTGCAGTGTCCGGACTTTGGTCCAGTGTATTTGCATTTTTTGATTGCTTCAAGAATAGCTCATTTTTACTTGTTAAGTATGGAACTTTCGGACTCGAGTTGTGATAGGGAATCGCATCGGAGCTGAACATCGTATAGTTTCGGGCAATGACTAACATTTGCTTCTGCCCCCAGCTTCGGGGTCAAGGTGTGATGATCAGCTTGCGATGGTACTGAGCGAGGACCGAGTGGTCGAACTACGCCCGTTCTCTTATGAACCGTTCCATCCATAC
This sequence comes from Allium fistulosum, assembly GCA_030737815.1. Taxonomy (NCBI): domain Eukaryota; kingdom Viridiplantae; phylum Streptophyta; class Magnoliopsida; order Asparagales; family Amaryllidaceae; genus Allium; species Allium fistulosum. The sequence continues at coordinate 180,711,004 of CM060903.1, forward strand.
TCCGGGGATACGCGTCATCTCGTAAGTGGTTGTTCGCACTCTGGGAACATGGAGTTGACTGTTTATATTCCGCTTCGCACTCTGGGAATGCGGAGCTGAATGTCTATACTCCATTCCGCACTCTGGGAATATGGAGTTAAGTGTGTATACTCCGCTTCGCACTCTGGGAATACGGAGTCGAATGTTTATACTCCATTTCGCACTCCGGGGATATGGAGTTAAGTGTTTATACTCCGTTTCGCACTCTGGGAATACGGAGTCGGATGTTCATACTCCATTTCGCACTCTGGGAACATGGAGTTAAATGTTTATACTCCGTTTCGCACTCTGGGAATATGGAGTTAAATGTTTATACTCCGTTTCGCACTCTGGGAATACGGAGTTAGATGTTTATACTCCGTTTCGCACTCTGGGAATACGGAGTTGGATGTTTATACTCCATTTCGCACTCTGGGAATATGGAGTTAGATGTTTATACTCCGTTTCGTACTCTGGGAATACGGAGTTAGATGTTTATACTCCATTTCGCACTCTGGGAATATGGAGTTAGATGTTTATACTCCATTTCGCACTCTGGGAATATGGAGTTAGATGTTTATACTCCATTTCGCACTCTGGGAATATGGAGTCAGATGTTTATACTCCATTTCGCACTCTGGGAATATGGAGTTAGATGTTTATACTCCATTTCGCACTCTGGGAATATGGAGTCAGATGTTTATACTCCATTTCGCACTCTGGGAATATGGAGTTAGATGTTTATACTCCATTTCGCACTCTGGGAATATGGAGTCAGATGTTTATACTCCATTTCGCACTCTGGGAATATGGAGTTAGATGTTTATACTCCATTTCGCACTCTGGGAATATGGAGCTGGTTGTAGGATTGTCGTGTGTCAATCCTATTAATATCGGTGTCATGGCTTGCCCCCGAGCTCGGGTTTCGCCTAGCGAGTGGCCGGTCGTATCACAGCCACTCTCCATTTGAATAAGTCCCATTGTGTGATGGGATTTAGCTCTTCGTGCATCGTGATGTTGCATATCGTACATAATGAATCACAGCTCTGGCTCGAAGAAATGGCATTTTATTGCTGAAATAAGAAAATGCGGCAAAGTCAGTTGCCTTATTACAAAATTCAAATTTCGAAATGCAGAAACAAATTGCTAAATAGAATGAAATAAATAAAGCCTGTCATATGTAGTAGCGGCGTAGACTTTCGCTGTTCCAAGCCCTCGGTAAATCGAGACCGTCAACAGTCGACAGCTTGAATGTACCATCTCCGAGCTTTCGTGTAATTACATACGGCCCTCCCCAGTTTGGTTTCATGTGTGAAGGAACTGGGTAAATTCTCTTGAGCACGAGGTCGCCGAGTTCAAAGGTTCGAGGTCGAACTCTGGTGTTGTACAATCGGGCGACCCGACTTCGATGTGCGGCTGCTCTCAAATCAGCCTCCTCCCGTTTTTCATCCAATAGATCCAAAGACTCGGCTAGGAGTATAGCGTTTGTTTTTGGATCATAATAAGCCACGCGATGAGAGAGCACTTCTGTCTCGACCGGAATAACGGCCTCTGAGCCATAAGATAGGGAAAACGGAGTGTGTCCGGTCGCGGTTTTGTGGGTCGTTCGATAGGCCCATAATGCCATAGGAAGTTCATCGACCCACTTGCCCCCAGCCTTCTCTAATCGTTTCTTCAGGATCGATTTTATAACTTTGTTGACAGCTTCAACTTGTCCATTCGCTTGGGGGTGTGCGACAGCCGAGAACTTTTTGCGGATATGAAACCGTTGACAGAAATTCTTGAATTCTGCGCTCTCGAATTGGGTTCCATTATCAGTGATGATAGTATGCGGGAGTCCAAATCGACAGATGATGTTGCGAACCACGAAATTTATCACCTTCTTTGTCGTAATGGTTGCTAGGGCTTCGGCCTCGGCCCATTTTGTGAAGTAATCAACTGCGACAATGGCGTATTTCGCACCGCCTTTTGCTAAAGGCAAAGCGCCGATGATGTCAATGCCCCACATTGCGAATGGCCAGGGACTGACCATTTGGGTTATCTCAGTTGGCGGAGCTCTCGGAATTCGGGCATGTATCTGGCATTTATCGCACTTCCGGGCATAGTTTGCCGCATCTCGGTTCACCGTCGGCCAGTAGTACCCATATCGGAGTATCTTTTTAGCGAGAGCTTGCCCGCCGGTATGATCACCGCACTCTCCTTCGTGCACGTCATGTAGCACTCGCTTGACTTCCTCGTGGGCGATACATCTGAGGAGAGGAACGGAATAACCTCTCCTGTACATGACTCCGTTTTGGATGATGAACCGCGAGGCTTTTCGCTGAATCTGTCTCTTCTCATTTCTAGGTTCAGGTAGCACCCCATTCTCAATGTAATTCCGATACGGAGTCATCCAAGACTCTCTATTGGGAGCGATTTCAAATACAGAGTCCATTTCTATCCGATCGATGCTTGGAGTGGCCAAAGTTTCAACGGGGACAAGTCCCATTTGTTGCGCTTCGCCTGTGCTGGCTAACTTCGCCAGTGAATCGGCTTTCTGATTGCGTTCCCGAGGCACATAATAGATGGCATAATAATCAAACTGGTTTAGGATTTCCTGAACTCGCGTCAAGTAAGCGGCCAGTCTTCGGTCTCTTGCCTGGTATTCTCCTCGCACCTGGCATACCACTAACTGCGAATCGCAATAAATTTCTACAGCGACAATTCTCAAATCTCTGGCAAGCCTTAGGCCGGTCAGGAGGGCTTCATATTCGGCTTCATTATTAGTTGCACGAAAGTCGAATTTAAGAGCATAACATATGGATCGGCCCTCGGGAGTCTCAAGTACAACCCCCGCGCCCGAACACCGGTCATTTGACGCACCATCAGTATACAGCTTCCAGATGTATTCGGGAGATTCACTGGTTTCGGGTAAGTCTTCCGGGACGGTGAATTCGGCTATGAAATCAGCCAGGACTTGTCCTTGAATGGCCCTCCGCGGAGCGTATGCGATATCAAATTGGCTTAGCTCAATGTTCCACTTGAGTAACCTACCGGACGTCTCAGGCCGCGTAAGGACCTGTCGTAACGGCTGGTCGGTGTACACAGTAAGCGGATGAGCCTGGAAGTAGGGACGGAGCTTCCTTGAGGCAATGACCAGACAATAAGCCAGTTTCTCCAGCCTTGGATAATTTCTTTCAGCTCCTGTTAGTCGCTTACTAACATAGTAGACCGGGTTTTGCACTTTGTCTTCTTCCCGGACTAGGGCAGCACTGATCGCATGTTCTGATACTGCCAGATAGAGATATAATTGCTCGTGGTCAACCGGTTTTGACAAGATCGGAGGCGTGGAGAGATGTTGAACTAATGATCGGAACGCGCCTTCACACTCCGTGGTCCATTCAAAGTTTCGTTTGCCCTTCCGAATCAGGTCGAAGAAAGGAATGCATTTGTCGGTGGACTTTGAAATAAACCTGCTCAATGCTGCGACCTTCCCGTTTAGACTCTGGACTTGCTTTATAGTTCTAGGGGTTTGCAAATTTCTAATAGCCCAGATCTTCTCAGGATTCGCCTCTATTCCTCGAGCGTTGACAATGAACCCAAGGAATTTTCCGGATGCAACGCCAAAGTGACATTTGAGTGGGTTGAGCTTCATCCCGTACTCCCGGAGGATGCTGAACATTGAATTCAAATCTCTGACGTGATCTGTGGAGAATCGGGACTTTACCAGCATGTCATCCACGTAAACCTCCATAGTTTTCCCAATCTGATCAGCGAACATTCGGTTGACTAAGCGTTGGTATGTTGCTCCAGCGTTCTTTAGACCAAATGGCATGACTTTGTAACAATAGAGTCCCAGGTCGGTCACGAAGCTGGTATGTTCCTGATCAGGCAGATGCATGGGTATCTGATTGTAGCCGGAATAAGCGTCCGTAAAGGATAGTAGTTCATGCCCGGCCGTCGAATCTACGAGCTGATCGATTCGTGGAAGTGGGAAGCTATCTTTTGGACAAGCCTTGTTTAGGTCAGAGTAATCAACACAAGTTCTCCACTTCCCGTTAGGTTTCCGAACTAGTACAGGGTTGGACACCCATTCTGGATACAAGGCATCTCGAATGAACCCATTCGATTGCAGTTTATCAACTTCCTCTTTAAGGGCGGCAGATCTCTCTGGATCCATACCGCGCCTTTTCTGTTTCACCGGGACATGTCGTGGATCTATATTCAGGGAGTGACTTGCGATGCCCGGCGAGATCCCGCACATGTCAGAGTGTGTCCAGGCGAAGACGTCGAGATTCGCCCGAAGAAATTCGACCAACTCCTGCTGTGTCTGCTTGTTTAGTTGGGACCCAACTTTTAGCATTTTTGAATCATCATCCTCACTGATTGGGACGTCCACAGTCAGTTCGGCTGGAGAGGCTTGGCTCTCCGTTGATTCGTCTCTATCCTCGTTGTCCCTGGGGTCCAGGTCTTTCAGGAACTGGTCGTGGTGCCCGGGCCGAGGCCCAGGCACCAATTGTCAATTGTCGATAGAACGGACGCAGAGAGATTCCTCTACGCCCTTACCCTTCTCTTTACGTTGCGCCCCGCGCAGCTCAGCAACATAACAGGCCCTTCCCGAGGCCTGATCTCCTTGAACAACTCCAATCCCATGATCAGTGGGAAATTTCAGAGTCAGACACCATGGGGCGATCGCCGCCCTGAACTCGGCCAAAGCTGGTCGTCCCAGAAACGCATTGTATGGCGAATCTATCTCTAACACAACAAATTGTAACATGCGGACCCTCCGGCGCTCTCCAACGCCTAATTCGACTGGGAGTTCAGTTATTCCGATGGGTATCGTGGCACTTCCATTGAAACCATGGATTCTGGATAAACAGGGTTTCAAATCCTTTGTCTCCATCTTCATCAGATCGTAAGCCCGTTTGAGCAAGATGTTTACAGAGCTCCCACTGTCAACCAGGATCCTCTTCATCCAAGCAGGACCTACCTGGGCGGATATGACTAGTGGGTCGATAGTAGGGGCTTCAACTTTATCAGCGTCTCGGCTCCTGAACACGATATCATCGGACATTATCTTTTGTTGCTTTGCCGGGGTCCCATCCTCGCAATTACTATAACATTCGAAGTCCGCATGCATGATAGAACTGGCATACGACTCCATTTCCCCCCAGCTTCTGTCTGCCGGATGGGGACCACCACTTATTGTGTTGATAACTAATCTCCCGCCCGCACGAGCGGGTTCATCCTCTCTTTCCTGATTCTGTGAACGATTTCGATTTGAGGGGCCCGCTCCGCCAGGCTGCGGCGCCCGTACAAACTGATCTAGCTTCCTCTCTCTAATCAGCTTCTCGATGAGGTCCTGTAAGTGTCGACACTCATTGGTATTATGTCCATAGCTCTCATGGAACCTACAGAATTTTCCTGTCTGAATCTGTCTCTCCGATGAGGGCTTCGGAGCAGGCTTCTTATACTGTACGGTGTTGCAAGTCTGCAAGTATACGTTTTCCAATGACGTGTTCAGCGGTGTATAACTGTCAAACATCTGAGCTCTACGTCGTGGACCTCGGTTCTCATCTCTCTTCTTGTTCTGGCCATTGTTTCCTCTCTGCTGGGTTTGCTTGTTTTGTATGTTGAGCTGAACTTTCCCGGAACTCTCGCCGGACTGTTTAACTGCCACATTGCTCTGTATTCCTTCAATGCTGGGCCTCGCATCGTCCTGCTTCCTAGACTGTTTTGCATCCTCCTGCCGCAGGAATTGAGCGGCCTTGGAGTAAAAACGGTCCAACGACGCGGGCGGTTTTCCAGCTAGCCAGTTTCCGAATTCAGAATCAGGATCAATCCCCTTGGTCAGAGCCATTAAGATTGAATTATCGTTGGGATTGGTGATCTCGACGCATGCTGTGTGGAACCTCTCCAAGTAACGCCTGAGTGTTTCTCCAGGAGCTTGAGTGACGCTGGACAAGGTGTTGACGTCCTTCGGCCTAGCAACATGCATCCGGAATTGCTCCACAAACCTCTTGGCCAATTGATCGAACGAAGAAATTGATCTAGGTGGTAGGCGGGTAAACCACATTGTCGCGACTCCTCCCAGAGAGATGGGGAAACTCCGACATTTCACTGCGTCGTCGGCCCTTGCAGCGCTCATCGACCATTCATACTTCAGAATATGCTGGTTGGGGTCACTATTCCCTTCATACATCGGGAGAGTCGGCATTCTGAATCGCCTAGGGGGTTCGGCATGTAACACTTCGTCTGTGAAAGGGGTATGACTACGGGAAATTCCCCAGTCATCATTAGTGAGCCCCTGACTCTCGCGGATCATTTGACGTATCATGGTTGATATATCCGAAACAGGCGGATTCGGAGCGTGACGAGCTAAGGCGTGGTCGGGTTCCACGGCGCGAGTAGGGATCGGGCGTTGTCGACGACCCGTATCTCGCCTCCTTGGCTCAACGTCTTCTGGGACATAAGGTTCAGGAGTATGTCCTCGCTGTTGATTGATCGGCTCAGATTGATTTCGGGTATCAGCCCTTGTCTCTGCTGCGGCAGTTGTGGCGCGGTTATCGGTGGTGTACTGTGGGGCAGTACCTCCTCGTGTTGAGGGACCGGTTTGGAAACTAGTCGACGGTCCTACCCTTAGCTGCCCAACAGTTAAGGTAGGCTGATATTCAGCAGCTTGAGCGCGATTCCCCTCTAGTCGAGGACGGGTAGTCTGGCGGTGGTAATCAGATGAAGCTGAGCTTTCGGTAGACGCTCTGGATACATCATCTCTCCTGGACCTTCTGTGCCCCCGACGGTTTAGCTGGTTGGTCAGCTCGATATTGGCGCGTAACTGTTCTGCCAACTGCTGACGGCTTTGGGTCAGCTCCTGGAGCAATACCTGAAACTCCTGTCGGGTGACTAGCCCCGTTGAGTCTGACTGAGTGGCATTGTCTTGATTGGAAGAAGGCGGCTGTGTTGGATTTTGCCTGTCTCTGCCTTCTTGCTCTGTGGCGGTGGCGCCAGTTCTTGTGCTGACCATTGTCGGTGGTGGAGTCCTTTCCTAGATTCTGAGCAAATCTGAATAGAATGGAAGGATTCCGGGCTGGATATCTGGATCTTCCTCTTGGATTTGTGCAATCCGGTATCGACGGCAGATCCAACGAGCAGGAGAAAAAGCTGGTTTTCTCAGTGAAAGCACCAAAGTGTTTACACCAAAAATGGGCACAACACTTTTCGGGAGTTGTTTGAAGAGATAAAATGAAGATTATAAATGTAAAACAGAGATTATCTAACAAAAACTCCAACAAATATGAATGCAAAGTGAACAGACAAGCAGTTTAGAGTGGTTCGGCGTATAGCCTACGTCCACTATGAAGTTTTGATGATTTTATTGATTCTCTTTCAATGATTACAAGCGTTTACAGCGATGAACAGCGGATTACAGTTTGGAATTCGAAATTGACAGCAAAAGTATGATGCAAATCTCAATCCGGCAGAGTCTGGGCGCTTCAGAGAAAAAAGATCCTTTTTCCGTTGATTCTGGGGCTCTATTTATAGGCGTAGGAGGCTTGGATTTCGCTCAAACTCCGGAAGACTTGGCCAGACACGTGAGGGGGCCCATTCGACCACTTCCAGAGAGTTTCAAGCCAATTTGTGATCGATACGAAATCATTTCGTATCGATCAGGATTACTTCCAATTGAGCTCAAAATTGGTGGAGACATTCCTTGTTATGTGTGCAGCCTTCAGTTAAAATTTCATGGTGTTTGGATCAGTGGATTGAGAGATATCGTCGATACGAGATGGATTTTAACGCTGGCTGTTCTGCTCGTCTCCATTGCTTCGACTCCCTCCTTTCGTCTCGATGACTGCACGCGCTCTCAAGGTGATGTGGTGCGCGCGCCTCGCTTCGATCCGCTCTTCACTCCGAGTTGACCGCGTCGACTCCATATATCTCGGCGCATTCGCATCGAGGGATGACGTGGTGTGCGCTCTTCGCCTCGATCCGGTATTTGCTCCGTGTTGACTGCTTCGACTCCATGTATCTTGCCCCGTTTCCTTCGAGAGGTGACACGTTATCCAAGCTGGTTGACCTGATGGTTTCGAGTAGGACTTCATCCTGGGATACGAGGCAAATACTATCTGATGGATACGAAGTAGGCACTGGCTGATGGATACGAAGTAAGCAATGTCTGATGGATACGACGTATGCATCTTCTGATGGATACGAAACTGACACTGGCTGAAGGATACGAAGTCCTTCAATTGCTGGTATGTGTGAAGTCCATCGATACGAGTTCGATGGATACGAAGAAAATCGAGTCGAACCTGGGTACCTCGATGGATCCGGAGCTGATCGATACGAAGCATGATGGATTCGAACTGGGGCTTCGGTGATGGATACGAAATCGCCCAGTGTGATGGATACGAAATCTGGGCTCTTTCCCTCCAATTCGACTCGATCATAATCTTGAGTGTATGAGTCCGGATCGACTTGACATTTGAGGTGCTGATCTCTATGGCCTTTCTTGTCGTGTCCTATCAATTGTAGCTCACTCTGGGCTCGGACAAAATTCAGTGATATCCATGGCGTGTTATCCTTGTTCTCCAGCCGGCTTCTTGATGTCCTGGCCTTGCCAAAAGGCGGGATAACAGTATATGAAGAATTTATTTGTTAATTTCCACCCACGTTGACTGAAGTCTCCGCATACTGCTATTGCCTTTATGTTTTGTTTCATTAACCTTGCTATTTTAGTAGTATTTAATATTTTGTTGCTTAAACAGTAAATTGACGGTTGTTTAATGCATGTTTGTTTCACCTCTGGCTTGTTCCATTCTCATCTGTACATCCTTCTTTGGCTCTATATAATATAGCATATTTTGCTGTATTCTTTTCCTGGAGAGGTCAGCATTAAGTTTATTCTGTACAACCTCTCACAAGTTTCTATTTTAATGACAGGTATTTGATAGCTTCACACACCACCGACTACCAAAACCCGATGCTTTTCCTTAACACGCTTGCAGTATTCATCCTCGTGATCGCCAAACTCCCTAACATGCACAAAGTTCGCATCCTTGGAATAAATGCTGACCATTAAGAAATCATATTTGCATGAAAGCATGAATCCTCCATCCATATATTTGGTTTATATCTCTTGCTCCCTCTCTCTATATATATAATGTTCTACAACAGCAGCATAAATGGGATGTGATTAATAGATAAACGCTTGGTAATCCTTGTACAGACACTGTTTGAAGTAACTAAAGTTCTTATCTTCCTTATGAGTGGACAAAATGTATGTTACTCCGTTTTGTTGTGTATTTGTTACTGTTGATCTGTAGTTTCTGTAATTGGAAAAATAATTGTAAGCGAGTGATTATGTTTAGCTACTATGTGATATGGGTATTTTGGTGTTGAAACTTGAAAATATCATGAAATACTACACGTTATAATGATACTGTGAATGTCATATTGATACAGTATGAGCTTGTAAGTGCATGCTGTTGACAATGGTACACTGCAATTTATGTAACTGCACATTTCAGATATTCAATTCACGATAGCAGTGTGCGTACGCTTCATTTCCTGTCTTGGAACATGCCTGTCTTGGAACATGATAATATATGAACATGAAGCAGACAATTTCGTGTAAAGAAAGTAAACAGCATTTAATAGAAGACCTAAACAATATGGTCCTATAACAAAATTAATAATAAATACAGAAACAGATGGTTGAAGGTAATAAAGGGGAAGATTCAACATTCAATATGTTCACATTACTGTTCAGAAGTGGAATATACATTGGTATGGAAAGATTATACAACAGATAACTACCCCATCCATTTTTAATTTAGCACACCAATAGACATCTTGTTTGAATAGCAGTACTCTTGAACAAGTCAGCAAATTCATTTTTGGTAATTCCGCTGTAAGCGAACCATTTCCTTCAGCTCTTTCATTTAATCTTCACTGTCATAAGTCATAGACTCCTATCCTTTCTTTACAAAATCAGCTAAAAACAGGTGAACTCTAGTAGGCATGGATTTGAGGAATATGAGGAGAAAATAACTACATGAAGATAGCATTAACAAAAGCCTCTGCATCAAATGGTTGCAAATCATCAATTCCTTCACCAACACCTACAAATTTTACTGGGATGCCTAATTCTTCTACTACACTAACCTGTAATTAAATAATATGTGGCTCAAAATGATAAATAGATGATTAGAATTACAGTGCAATTACAGATAACCAGTATAGAGTAAAACGCCAACACATACCACACAACCTCCTCGGGCAGAGCCATCCAGTTTTGTTAATATCAGCCCAGTGATTCCAACAACCTTTTTGGAATAAAATTACATGAACGCAAATTTTAGGCTCGGACAAGTAATTTTCATGTTTAATATTTCATGCAGCTAATCAGTTAAGCACAACCGAGCAGATTCATCAATATTCCGTTATGTTATGAGCTTCTAACTACAGGCTAGTATCAGGCCACACCGAACAAAGATACCAAGCCTATATATCTGAATTCATAATTTTCCCATTACGATTTTCTGAAATTTCCACAGATAGAACTGGGAGGTACACACATCTACTTATCTTACCTAAATTTCTCTAAGTAATAACAATCTATTTCCCACAGCTTACAACAAGGTAGCAAGTACATAGCGATTATATATTTAAATGAAAATTTGGATCCCTCATTCAAGTTTGATATACGAAAAACTCTTCTCAAAAACATGTTTTATATTACATCCCCATTTCTATATTCGATATGAAAAAAAATTCATTTTTTTAGAACATTAAATTTAAACTTAATCGCACGTTTCTACGGCCTTTTTTTTATGAAGAAGAAGTTCAAATAGTTCAATAAACTGCAAATATCCGTATTTCAGTAAACAGAAAATATTTGCACTTTTTGAAAGTTCAAATATATGCAAATTCAGCTGAAACTAAAAATAGAGATGTTTTTTAAAACTAGTTTTTGAGGAGGTGCAGACTTATATTCTGCAACTTAAGAGGGTGTTTTACAAAAGTTCTCTATATTTTAAGCATGCCACCAAGAAATACACAACATGCCATTTTTAAACCAGTTAAATGAGTTCAGTTCAAGCAATAAATGACTTAATTGGAAGTCAGTGGTCCAAGGCACGAGGTTGAAATTAGAAATTGGATACTGGATTAGGAAGTCTATTATCAACACTGTTAACTAGATTCTGGTAATACATCATTTTCTTATATCTCTATAGAAAAGTGGAATACCAGATGAGGGCACATGCTCAGTCAACTATATAGAAAGTCTATTATTGTCATATTTTATCTTAAACCACCTGTTATATTGAATTATTGCCTGCCATTATAAGCTAGAGGGATTTTATTTGCATTTCAGATCAAATGGATAATGACTGTTCAAACTGATGATTTAAATCGTCAAACAAAGTGAACAACTCATACAACTAATGCAAGTTTGATAATAAGGATTTTCTTTCCATATCAGATGAAAGGATGATGATTGTTCAATGTGATGACCTGAATTGCCAAAGAAATAGCAGTTAGTATCATTTTAAGATTGTTTGATGACTACTGCAACCTCGTTTGATGACTAATAGCAACAAGTTTGTCAAACTAATAGCAGTGAACAGATCATACAACTACTGCAAGTTTGATGACAATAAGTAATACATTAAGCTGTTAACTTGTGAAAAGTTTTCCTTCGATAAGGCTATATAGATAGTTTGCATTCCATATCAGCCTAAGGAATTAATTTTTGAGCGGAACTGTATTAAAAAACAATAATTTTCATGCTCTGAGACAGTCAAGGGATGAAAAAAAAAGACTGAAGCTTCTAAATAGCATCATTTTTGTCATGTGCATTTGATGCTGCCATTCCTGAATTTATCATAGACTAACATTATTCAATGTAATAGTTGATTTAACAGTAATGTAAGTAAGAAATTTACGTCATTAAACTCTCTTGCTTGTGGCAGCATATTCAGTCCAGTTGTGCCATCCAGTACAAGCAAAATCTCCTGTGAAAATTAAGTAGGCTAAGCAATAGATTCATGTATAAAACTAGTACATGTAGTACAGTGTATATTTTATTCTTTTTAATATGAGACGATCCTATAAGTATATTTCTTAACGAAAGGGAATGCAAGACACATTATAACTTTAAGCAGTTGGACATGTATGATATAGAATAATATAGTTACCACTGTTTAACAGTGTATGTAATTATATTCTGTTGTTATGCGCAAAGTGGAGTGCTTGACAAGTAATTCTTTTAGAGTGAAAGAAAACCAACAAACTATCACCAAAGGCAGAGCAATATGTCAGTGTTCTACACTTGGACAACAAAAGAAAAAGAAAAAACCTCAGAAGGAGCTTTCAAAAGCACACACTTTGCTATGTCAATTGTAGTTATTCAAAAATTGAGATAGTACCTACGGACTATTAGTGTATGATAACTCAGTGCTCCTCTCTAATGTATACTTGTAAGAGATGCTTCATACACATCCCTCCTCGATTTATAAAACATGCAAATGGAAAACATTACAGCATGTTACACATTGCCTATCTATGCAATCAGCTGTTTGGTTCAGAATAGGATATGAAAATATTTGGCCGACCAACACACAAGCTTCAAGTAATTAATAGATCATAAAGGAGGGGGGGGGGACTCAACATCATACATTAGGAGCACCACGAACGACTTTTGAAACTGCTTTCTTGCAAGAAATCAACTCTTCCATCAAACTGTAATTTGTGTGCAGTCCTGAACCAATAATGGTTGTGTTAGACATACAAGATCGTTTCATAATTGAAAATCAATTAATAAATGGAATCAAGTGTACACACTCCCAGATGTATCACATAAAACTACATCAAATCCTTCCTCCTTCCCCTTTTTTACAGCCTGAGATAGAACTGCACAGAAAAAAGTATCAGATTTTATGTATCTGCACATTATTTTTGAAGATATCCATTTTAAAGTTTGTATGCGTGCGAACCTGCAGGAGCTTTAGTTTTCTCTCCTTGAGCCATGACTATCTCTGAACCAGTTCTTTCAGCCCATACTTCTAGTTGATCGCTGGCTGCTGCCCTAAACGTATCTCCAGCTGCCATCAATATCTGTGACAAACTAAACATGGGAAATGTAAAATATCAACAATGATCATCATTTTTAAGTGGTTGAACATCATCGCTCATTCTTGCATCACAATAAGTATATCCTGAAGTCATAGCAGTAAAGTGATGAATCAATAAAATTTGGCTAATTGCTATAGTTTAATCTTCAATAAATTTCCTTTTAAATATTGAAGGGTCATATAAATCTTATTGAAGTGAGTTGTAACAGAAATACAAGAGAATTAGCATCTGTAAATTATCAGACATGTCGCACTTATCTCTGTTAAGAGCTAAATTCTAACTTTGTATTTACAATCTTTCCAATATCCTTACTAGCACATTGACTAGCACATTGACCCATACAATGTGCTTATATTATGATATGTGGGTTTTTATGGAAGTTGAAAGCTGAATTTTTTTTATTTCTTACTGACACAAGTATTGCAAGAAGTGTGAATAGGGGTGACAAGGGATGATAATTAGGGGTTTTGGTTATTGGCAACAAGGTGAGCCTCAAAGATAAGAAGACAAAGGTTAAGAAGAGATGGGTAAAGTAGTAAATGAAAGGAACCTTAGAATCGATGTTCACAACATGGTTTAGTGGTTGAAATCGGGTGATTTAAGTTATCAGTAAGAGATTCAATCATATATGCATATCTGTTAAAATTAATAAAAGCTATTTAAAGATTGCTGAATTAACCGAAGTGCAAAATTTGGAATTCAGAATTTGTTTTTGATCCGTTTATCTTAAACTATTATGTATGATGACCTTAATAAAACCAAAGAGTTCATCTCTGAAGTTTCAAAATAAAAGAAATATATTACAGAGCTCAAGTTAAGTAATGCAATAAGATTGCAAAGCATAATCACGTATGCTGCCATATATTGTCTGCTTATTCAAATCAAAGTTTATAGTAGTGTCGTGCATCAAAACTAACACGCACGTTAGAAATACAGGTTCCAACCTCAGAAGCCAAAAGATTGATAAGCGTAAAAGGGGAGAAACTTAATGACATGGCTCCATGCTAAGCAAGTGTCTATGAGAAGGTTACAATGGGAACCAGATTTTCACCATTTTAAAATTTAAGACACCATATCGAAAAATTGAACCCAGAAAGTAACAATACACTGGTAAGCTTATGTTCATCCTCCCCTAGTTGATAGGGCCGCAATGGATAAACAACCTTAAGCATTTTGTTAATCAAGTCATAGAAGCAATAGTACTAAAATAAGCATATCATCTAACATAGCAAAATTTCAAATTGATCATGGACAATTGAATAGCGATATATGGTTAGTAGTTGTTGAAATCTGGTTCGCATGTCCCTACGTGGGGGCAATATATGAGTTTTGCCAACACTTTCTAACAAAAGGAATTCCTTGTTGTTACGTGCAACCAAATATATATCACTCTACCTCCATTATTTTTTACGATGTGAGACTATTCTTATTTTTTCAATGTGCGTCCATTATCCACACACAATTTGAGACGCCCCAACAGTTGTACCAATTATTTATATGCGAGTCCCTAGGCATTGTTGTATATTTGTGGTGGTTCGTGGTTGTTTGTGTGAGATACCAATATGTGAGGTGCATATAATGAGGCAGTAGTTTATACATGTGTGATGAAAGTCTCACCTTTGCCCCTTCGTTCTTTAGTCTTTGAGCAAGTTTTCCTACACAACCGAAGGTGTATCTATTAAACAAGTTTATTCACATTTATCTCCAAGCATAGGGAACTATATATTAACAAACAAATCAACAAGAATGAAGATACTAGTCATACATGCAACGATATGCAAGGAACATAGGGATGAATCTACCAGACTGAGTGAATCAAATATCTAATTGAAAATATAGCTAAAACAATTAACTTTAAAAAGAATTAGCATAAAAGCAATCTCGAATTAATATGCATTAACAAGAATGCATGAAGTAGAGAGTAGTGCATAAAAGTAAGTGTAGATCAATCAAACAAAGGAAAAATCTAACACTGATTAATCTGAAACCAACCCCCCAAAACAAAAACAAAAACAAAAACCAAAAAAGAAGAAGGAAAAGCATTCAAACTCACAAATGTGAACGCCAAGAAATAAACTATACATATAGCTGATTATTAAATGTTTTACTGTTAGTCTGTTATATGATAGCAGGTATACGCCAGTGTAAACTATGCATATACTAACTAGCGAAATATTTTCTTTCTTTTTCTTATATGACATAAAACGCAGGGACCCAAGATATAGACATAGGACGACTTCATAAATCATAACCCAGTATCAAATCTGTCAGTTTACACCCTTTCATGAAATAATAAAAACATATGTGAAGTTTCATACTTCAGCGATTGAATTAAATTGGTGTAAACTCAAATAAATTATGTAAGAAATAAAAATAAAACGAAATGAAATGAAAAACTCATACCTAAAGATGTTGTTTTGCCACCACCATTGACGCCAACTACCATAATAACTGCTGGTTTTCTAGTTAAATTATCATATAGTTAGTCCAAAAGCAATAAAAAAGAATGGATGGCATACAAACTTACACTATTTACTACAAAATTACTTATAACCCAATTGAAGCTCGGTCTTTTTTCCTTTGCTTGACAGCAAGTTCAAAACACTCTTCTTTAACGCCTCCTTAATGTCGGCACCAGATTTGAGCTTCCCTTCCATTATATCTTCTCTTAACCCATCGACAATCTTCATTGATATTCTTGGCCCAAAATCAGAAACTAATAATGCCTACGTAAAAAAGAAAGAAAGGAGCAAAGAGTTAGCTATGCACACAAGTTAATATCACCCAGCAATTCATATTATCATATTCAATGATTCATGTTTTTATTGGCTGTTTGGTTGGAAAAAAGAATCATGAGCCAAAATTGTTAGTTCCAGATTGTTATTGTCAACAAGTTTATCACATTCATTCCAAAATTACAAATGTTTGATGTAAGGTTTAAAAACCACTTTATATGTTGTTAGTACTGTTACACATACATATATGTTAGTTGGTCAACCCAAGCTTTCAAACATGGATTTTCACACACAACATACTGTATCTGGTGAGATTTTGGACGAGGTAAGGGTATATCGGATGTACATCTCGGATTTTGTTATAATTGTCACTTATAAAGGAATTTTTACAAAAATAATTTGAAGGAACGACAGTTGTTTCACCCGAAAAGAAGTATTGTTGTTGTTGTTGTTGAAAGAACGTATTTGGTTGATTAATTTGGTAGTAATCGACGAATTTCTTCTCATTTATTATTGATGAAAGAGAAAAGACATAGAAGACTTAACTGGATTAAAAAAATGATTATCGCTGTTGTTATTATTATTATTATTATTTGAAACTTGGTTAATGATTTTATCCGAATAAAATGTTCAGGCCCAAAGCCCATAGGTACAAATTCGGCCAAATACACAAAAGAAAAATCAGTTAACAAATATACATACAAAGGAAGTTTGAACTCGAACAATTCCATTTTCTTCAACTCTAACTATAGAAAGTTTCATGGTGGCTCCCAAAAGTCTCGTTGATTTCCTGAGCAGTCTTCCTTCCACTTCATCATCTTCAGTAGTTGTCTTTCTGGTTCCGTTAGGCTGGTAAGCTTCCCTTTGTTAATACGATTAACTATTAAGCTCGTATCCCAGTTAATTTGGGAATCGACTAATTGAGTTTCCTTTCTTTTGTTATTGAAAGCCATGTGGTTCCTTTCTCGCCGGAGATGCCATATGGTAGCTGTGAAACTAATTTTGAGTATTTCTTGCATCAAGTACGAACCATTGCTCCGGTTGTTCAGGTAAAAGATCTCATCTTTCAGCGATTTAACTTCATTTGTTCCAAAATGTTTCATCCCCCATACAGTTTTGCTATAAGAACATTCGAAAAACGGTTGTGCATGCTTTCATTTTCTTCATTGCATAGATTGCATGTTGTTTTCTCAATTATCCCTCATTTGTGCAGACGACCTTTAGTAGGAAGCCTGCCTAGAATAGCTTTATACGTTGTGTGGACCATCTTAGGATTAACTGATTTGCTCCAAACTAATTTATACCAGTCTACAATCTGATGTCTGTTCCTCGTCTCTTCCCATACCTTCTTGAATATAAACCGACCTTTATTTGAGTTTTTCATACACCAAGCATCATCTGTTCTATCACTGTATATCGGCATAGTTTGTATCTCTTCTTTGAAATTCCTTGTAATAAGCTGCTTATCACATTGCCACCTACCTTTTTCTATAATGTTTGGTACAGTATAACTAGGATTACCATAGTCTGAGAACCCTTCCCATCCTACTCTATCAATTAGATTTTTATTATTTAACCAGGGATCTTTCCAAAGGTCGGTTTTATGACCATTAGCTATTTTCCTTTCAATGAGAAGCTTTAGGTCTTCTCTGAATTTCAAGATATTTTTCCAAATGACTGATGCATTATTGTTTGTGTAATCTGTCCAAAAATTGTCTTTGATATACCTTGCTTTCATCCATTTAGGCCATAAATTTTCAGAAGTTAATATATTACATGCCATCTTGATGCCATAAACCTTTTTTAGTTCAAAAAGATCTTTTAATCCAACTCCTCCTTCTTTCTTAGACTTGCATAGGTTTTTATAACTAATTTTATGTAATTTTCCTCTCCATATAAAATCTGCACAAACTGAGTTAATCTCACCAAGTGAACAATTTGGTATTCGAAAGGTTTGAAGCCAAAACCTAACTTTAGATGTGATAACTGTGTGAACTAGCTCAATTCTACCTGCAAATGATAAAAACTTGGACCACCAGCCTTGTAATTTTTCTCTAATACTATCTATGAGTTTACCACATTCTCTATATGTAATAGAGTTTGTTGACAGTGGTATCCCCAAATACTTGACTGGCAGCTCCCCTTCAGAGACTCCTATTCTACATAGAAGATTTTGTCTGTCTTTGCAATGCTTATTGAAGTAACACTTTGTTTTCCCCTCATTGAGTTTCAGACCACCATATAGATTAAGTAGGTTGAAAATGTTTTTAAGAGTATCAATTGCATGCATGGAAGCCTTCATGACAATAATAAGATCATCGACATAAATTAGATGTGTTACTTTTGGTTCAATTTTGTGCACTGGAATTATTCTATTTTGATAGCTTGCAATCTCCATTTGGAGGGAAAACCATTCCAATGCAACTGCAAAAGGATAGGGAGAGAGAGGATCCCCTGTCTTATTCCCCTATTACTTGTTATGTATCCCTTAGGGACACCATTAATAAGAATAGAATATGTTGGGGTGGATATACAATACTCTATCAACTTCAACAACTTATCTGGGAGCCCCATAGATTTGAGCATATGAACAACAAATTTCCTGTTCACTTTGTCATAAGCCTTATGTAAATCTACTTTTAGACACATTTTATCAGCCCCTGGTTTGTTGAAATCTCTAATAAGCTCATGAGCTAAGAGAGAGTTTTCAGATATGAATCTGCCTCCTAATGAATGCACTTTGAGTCTGAGAAATTAAATCTAGTAGCACTTTATTTAGTCTCATGCAAATTATTTTACTAAGGATCTTATAAGAGACATTACAACATGCAATTGGTCTGTATTCCTCCACCCTATCTGGTTTTTTAACTTTTAGGATTAGTGAAATGAATGTATGATTTATTTCTTGTAAAAACTCACCATTTTCCAAAGCTTCCTGATATGCCTGCAACATGAGATTTTTCAGGTATACCCAGTGCACTTTGAAAGCAGCTGCCCCCATGCCATCTGGACTGGGACTGGAGTCAATGTGAATGGACTGTATAGCTCTCCACAGTTCTCATTCAGTAATTCGAGCTGTGAGCATGGAACGGCCTTCTTGAGAGATCTTCCTTCTACATTGAACAACAGGTAATTCTTGTGTTTCATCTCCATTTTATAGTCTCATAAGTATGATAAAGCATTGTCTTCTATCTCCTTTAGGTTTCTCACAACATTTCCTTCCTCGTTCAAGCAGTTCAGTAGATTATTATGATGAGTTCTTTGAGACATTTTACTATTAAAATTTTTTGTACATTCATCCCCCTGGGTTAATCAGTTTTCTTTTGCTTTTTGTTTGATCTTCATTGCTTGTTTACTAAGCTCTTCTTTCAATTTCCCCTGTAATTGATAATATATAGAGTTAAGACTTTCATTCATTGGATCCTTATCAAGCTTGTTTGATCTGAATTGCATAAGGCTCTGTCTATTCTGGATGTTATTTTTTTTGCCTCACCACTTTTCCATGTAAATTGCAGTCCAGTATGGAATGTTTCAAGTAATCCACTTGCTGCAACACAATCATTAAACTCCGCAACTTGGAACAACTTCAGGGTAGCTCCTCCTCTCTTTTCCCTTGTTTTCAAGACTGCAGTAAAATCCCCCATCACCAACCATGGCATTTTGATTAGTTTAGAATGATTAGTTATTTGTTGCCACAGCTCAGTTCTTTCTGAAGCCATATTTTTTGCATAAACGAATGTGATGTATAGCTCCAATCCTCCTATGTTTTCAAATAATAAAGTTATTTGTTGTTCTTTCTTGTCTATTAAGGAGCCATTTCAAACATTACTATCTCATAAGATATTATATATATATATAATAATTGGTAGGAGAATTTTGTTTGGATCATATAAAAAGTAATAAATAAAAGAGTAACAGGAAAAAAGAAAAAACATATAATTTTGAATGAGACTTCAAATTGGGATGCATGTGCATATTTCGATTGAGATTTGTATACCTCGAAGGAGACGAATGTCAAATAAGATAAAAAGAAGATTGGTATTTCTTCTCATCCAAGTGTGAAAATGAGATTTCGGACGAAAAGAACAAGATTTCAACTCTAGGTTACCATTGATGTTTCAAAATTTTATAGTTTCACTAACAATTATACACAAATACATGATGTATTAATAAAGTATGTATTATACACACAAGTTAATATCACACAGGAACCTCGTATTCTCACATTCTACATGAAACAAAAAGTTTATTAGAACATGGTACTTGGTGCAATAAAAGAAACATAACCCAAAATATTAGTTTTAGATTGTTTTGTCAACAAGGTTGATCACATTCGGTCCAAAACCACAAGTATTAAATGCAATGTTAAAAAATGAATTGTACAAAGAAATTTGGCTCAAGGATGAACTGGAAAAAAATAACCCTAAGGACACATTAGCCTCAACTCAAGGCCAAAATTTGACCCCAAAATCCAAACTTTAGACTGAGGTCCACATTCATTTTCGGGTTCATACATTAGGGTTTTCAATGACGGCGATTAGTGAAGGCTACAACGAGGCTTGATGGAGTCTACAACGGTGTTGAAGGAGGTGGTTGGTGGTGGAGGAGAGGATTAACTTGTGATGGAAGAGAAGCCAATTGAAATTGATGATTAAGATAAAGAGAATGATGATGACTATAACAATATTGATGAAAATGGACGATGAAGTCGATGAGGAGGAGCAGTGATGTAGATGGTCAAAATGCATTTGGATCTGAGGAAGAAAAAGTTTCGCTCGTAACGCTACTATCAAATAATATTCTATGAACCAGAAAACTGAATAAAGGAGCTCATGTTTTAATGCTACATTTTAGTAGCCTTTCTTTTTTTTCTTTCTACCCAGCTATGTTTTTTTCCTATGAACTCATACTAAACATCAAAATTGGTTTGTGCACTTTTGTACATTTGTGTAAATTTGGCACATATGTGAATATATTTTTTCTAGTTAATTAATTGTGTTTTAGACTGCTACATGCTTCGGATTTATTGTATTTTTATGCGTTTTTATTTACTTTTTAGATATGTATGTTTTCCTATCCTAAGATGACATTAACCAAGTATAACTATTTTATGTTTCTTTACGCTTTTTGATTTATGTTATTGCAGTTATATTGCTTAAGTGAATACAACATTTCAGTTTCAAATTCTATATGCATATTTCATTCTTTATTATGTCACATTTCATTTTCTTCAATCAGTATAGCATATAATTGACAACTAAAATACAATCACATAGTTTTTATTTACCATTAATTTTTTCTAGGAAAAGTCTATTGGAAACACAAATTGATAATACGATTTTTGATGCAATAAATCTCAACCATAAGATCTCTCTGATTTCACCCTCTTATGTAAACATAATGAGAATTCAATGATCAAAACACATTGTGTCAAAATTTATGTTTTTTTCCTCAATAACCGCTTCCTTTTTTAAATAGCATTTCATTTTACTATTTCACATTGCTCAAATTGCGTAACAATATTTCTCTAGCATATAGCATTTATCCTTTTATATAATGCTACTGTCTGATATCATTTCTTATATATTGCTATGGCTGGAAATTCGTGAGAGTTGAACATTAACGATTAGTATTGGCAAGGAGGTTGTGTGTTGAGGTGCATCAAGGAGGAGGGAGGTGGATGTGGTTAAATGTGGTGGAGATTTGGAGATGCAACCAAGAGGAGTTGAGGAGCATGGGTGGTGGGAAAATGAAAAGGTGATGAGGTGGTGGGAAGACAACGAGGAGGAGGTGGCGCAATTATAAAGGGATTAAGTGGAGGTGGAGATGGTTTGGGTTGGATTATGTTATATTTGTTTTTTTTTTATTCATTTATTTTTTTTTTTTTTTGGGGTGGGGGGTTTGATGAATTTAGGAAGAAGACTGATTTGTCCCTGACACTAATTTATGAAAAATTATTTTTACTTTGTCATTTAAACAAATTCCTTTTTATATATTGTCCCACATACATATGTGCAAGGAGACGTGTTTGTGCATTACTAACCCATGGCTATAGTACAGGATGAATTCTTAAAACACATTGTATACAAGATTCGTGCATATAAAAAACCCTTACATAATGATATAAAATCGTTAAATTTTAATTTTTTACATAGCTTTAATAGGTAAAAGTTCAAAAGTGTAAAGGAAAATATTGTGAAAATTACGTTAAAATTAGAATTTGAACTTATGATATAATCTATGAAAATGTGAAAATTATAAAGAAAAACATTGTGAAAACCACGTTGAGAGTAGAATTTGAACTTGTGATATAATTTAAGCATCAATTTTCTAATTTGGAATTAGATACTATTTTTGTTTTGAGCGGGATTCGAACTCATGATCTATTATTTGTATATAATGGCATTTTTGGAACGTTACGGTCAGATCAAATTTTTATTTGGCATTATTTGCTAATAATATTGCAGCTCTATACCGATTATTAGCAAAGATCATCGAGTGGTCAAGAAATAAATCGTAGCACATTCATCCTTTATTTATTACACTTGTGGAGTATGACAAGTCAACCAATCATTGTTGTAGTGAGTCCACTCAATGTATATCCTTAATTTACTAATCATCAGCCTAATCGCTCGGGCTAAAAAAAATTGCATGAAACCATAAGTAATGCCTAAGGTAATTAGCAATTGTGCATCATCATTAAACATTTTCTCCTTCATCTTTTACTGATACTCAGTGCTGTTGAACTTTTTTTTTTAATATAAAGAACTAGAAGTCGGCTTCCTCAACCAGTTGCACAATTCATGGGACGCTATTGATTGGTTATAAGTATATTTATTATATCAAAAAATTGTTAGAAAGAAGCCCCCTTACAGTTCTAATAAGCAGTTCTCTATGCGTCCATCTGTTATTGTCCTCCGTGTTTCCATCTAATTCTACCAACTAATTTTAATTGGCCGTCTATTCAGCTGCTTATTATAAACATGAGCAAACCTTTCTGGCTCCATCCCAGCGCATGTGTTACTTTTTTTAATGGTCATTGTTTGCAAGGGGTTAGGATCCCAAGCCTCCTTACTGCTGTCTTGGAGTTTTCACGTTTCGCTAACTCTTATATAGAAAATATACGATGTATCAAGTAACCCAATTAAACACAATTTAGGGTTCTTAGTGAAAACTGAAAAGCGTACCTCTTCAAGCTCATCAAGAACTTTCTCAGAATCAGACAAGTTCCAGTAAAGTAAAAGCTCATCAACAACCGCTAAATTCTCACGAGTTTTTGAGAAACCAGAGAAAATCTTCTCCACGTCGCTCTTGGCCTTCTCCTTAATCAACCGGCCCAATTTCGTGAAGAAACCGGTCGGCCCAGCAGCGGCGGAACACCTGAACCGGGCAAAATAGCTGATGTGGCGGAGGGGCGTTGCAGGGAATGAGGAGTTCGGTTTGAGATGCCATGGAGACGATGCAATTGACATTTTTTTTTAATTTTTTTTTTTTTAGGTTTGGTTTGGTTTAGGAATATTGGAGGAACGTGTAGTTTGGATAGGATGACGATAGTAGCGTTTTATCAATAGAGTGCACGTGGGCTTTTTTTTCAAAAAAACTTCTCAGTGACAATAATTTTTTTTGGGGTTTTGGGTTTATCCATGGCTGAAGGATATAACGAGAACATGGTATGTTTTATAATTTAACGTCATTACATCATGCTATTATTTGTTGCGTGTATATTTCAAGATCGCCCTTATTTTGATGGTTGTGTATATTTTCAACTTTTTAAATAGAAGCTGCATTTTGTTTCTCAATTGTTGATCTCTATGAATGAAGATGAAGAAGATGAAATTAAATTGATAATGTTCAACTTAATGTAAATGAGGTACAAAAAGCAGTTTTAAGTTTAATTTGTAATATGGGCTATTTTAATATGTTTCTGTATATCGTATGATTTCTCATTGTAACCAAGATAGTAGAAGTGTAGAAAATGTACAAGGTGAAGTAAAACAAGAAGAAGACGTGCAACAAATATTCATTGACGTGAAAGATGTTGGAACTGGGTTAGCCCGCAGTAGAATTTATGGATGAATTTCAAAAAAATTCTCTTATTGGATCTATATTGGGCCAATGAAGTTTAATTCATTTAGAATCTTTCTAAATATTATTTAAATAAATTTTATTTTTATTTAAATTTATAAATTGTATAGTTTTATTTATTTTATATATTGATATATATATATATATATATATATATATATATATATATAATGTGTGTGTATGACACTGTGCATGTGTAACATATCAACCCGTGCAAAGTATAACATGTCCATATATAGATGTTGAGATTTACATCGCAACGGACACCTTAGCTCATCCATTATGCAATTATATGTTGTCATATGTATGATATACTATTATTTTATATAAATATTATATACATATACATATACATATACATATACATATACATATACATATATATATATATATACAAGTATATAAAGTGTTACGGCATGCGCTTCGCTCGTGAATTGTTTTTCTTATAAATTGTATATGTTTAATCAGTCAAAAAATGATTTTTTTTTCAAGTGGTATTAAGATTTGTAAATTTGTAAAGAAGTATTTTGAATTTGTAAAGGAAGTTTAATTTTAGATTCTATTTTTAGAAGCGTTTTGAATTTGTAAAGCATGTTTAATTGTTAGATCCTACACGTTTGAATTTGTAAAAGAAGTTTAATATTAGATCATATTTTTAAGTGATTAAGATTTGATAATATATAGATGGACGTTTTTGGTAGTTCACGCTAATACAAAAAAAGTGTGACACCAAAGCTATTACAATTATTATTAAGTGATTAAGATTTGATAATATATAGATGAGCGTTTTTGGTAATTCACGTTGATACCAAAAAAGTGTGACACCAAAGCTATTACAACTATTAATAAAGATATGTTAAGTTAGTTTAAATATGTATAACATATTCAAAATATATAAATAATTATTTGTGTATATCATCTTATAAATAAAATATTAATATTATGTATATACATATTATTATAATATATTGATTTAAATATATAAGTTATTTTAAATATTAAAATATATAATTATATTTTATAAGCCGTGAATAATAAGTGCATACATATATATCATAATAATAAAATATATTTTTTAATATATACACACGCACTAACATATTTATAATATATATATATATATATATATATATTAATAAAATTATTCAAGATAAAAAATTATTTATTTATTTATTTCCAGGTCATGCACACAACTCAAAAAAGTATTATTACGATATATTTTTTGGCACATGCAACGCATGTACGTATAAAACCCACTTATAAGTTATTAAATTTAGAATTTCTTTGTTGTTTTGATAAAAATAAATTGAAAAATATAAAGAAAAAATTGTAATTTTCTATCGAAATAGGGTTTCGCACGTGTAAACTTATTTACATTCCAAAATTTTAGTTTAAAAATAAATGTTAGTTTCTGTTCTTTGTGAAATTCGAACTCCTGATCTCTTACACCAAAAGATTACGCTTCAATTCCAATAATTAATAAAGATTTTTTAATGTAAAATTCAGTTTTAATTAAATATTCATTCAAAATTAATGAAATATTAATAAAAGTTAATTTTGAAACTTTTATTTTAAATTTTAACTTCCCGAAAATCCTAATTGATATTTTATGGTTCGAAAAGTTTTTTTACCTTTTTTTCAGCTTAAATTTATTTTATAATAATTTATTTATTTTTGGTCGTTTTAAATAATTAATTTTTAAAAATAGGAAAATAATTTTGTATTTTTAATTTTTCGATCGAGAACTTATCTGGTGCTGACATAATTTTGTAAAATTTTAAAAGTAATTTTCATAACATTTTTGAAATAATATAATTTATTAATGTAGTAAATTGATTTAAATAATAATAAAATATAAAATAAAAAAAATTTCTACCAAAAATTAGTATTTCTATAATAAATTATAAATAAAATTATATGACTTATTTTAATCATGATACGATCTTGTAACTAATTATAAACTGTATATATGTAATTAAATAATATATATTAATTTAATAAAATATAAAAATTATATTATTTTTCATATGGCTGCATTGACCTGAAATATATGATAAAATAAAACCTTATTGTATTAAGTATGAATATATACATGCATATAACCAAACTAATTTATGACAACATTGCTTGCATATCATAATCATCACCTAACTAACAATATAATATACATATACATATATGATATAACATTGTACTAATATTTATTAACTATAAAATTTATACCTTGATCCCAAGCCTTGAAGTGCATCTTCAAAAGATAAACTTTCCCCTTGAAACTCTTTCCGATTCAGCGGAGTGATAGTCCTTGAACAGTTGACCTTCAGCTATTGGATAGTAATTAGATCTAACTTGATTTGAGCTTGTAATGATGGAAGGCTTAAGGAAGATTTTTGGCCAGCAAGCTATGGTGGAGGAGGCAACAAATTTTTTTAGTCAAATTAGTTTAGATATGCTTATATAGTGGATAGAAAGGAGGAAAAAGTGGATCTCATAGCATACTAATTCTCCTTCAATCCGAGTCATCCAAAATCAAGCGTATCTAACTCAAAATGAGCCGCCCTACTTATTGTTTGCAGTCGAAACTAATAAGCCTTATGGTGGGCCTTAAACCCATTTAAGCATATATAAAAATAATACACAATTAAATCCAATTTAATCGCTTAACGATATCACATATCGATATATTTATAACTATTATAAATGTAGTTTGTAATACTTTTCAAATCATTATTAAATTTTATTATCAATATTTCATAAATATTAATTAATTTATAACAATTATAAACTAATTAAATTTTTCGGTCAAAGGAAATTCATCGTTTTAGTTGTGTAATTTGTTAGGTGTTAATTTGGTCAACGATTAATATCGAACTATTCGATTATTAACATACACACGTCATTTAGCAAGTGGTGTGACATTTTGGTTAAATTTATCGCTTACTTGATTTCGGTAAAATCTAAGTTCACTTTGTTAAGCGTTACCCGATTTTGACTTTTATTTACACCAATTCTCTTCGTTAAGACTATGTCACTTTGGACTTCTGGAATTTGATAATGGCCATAGTTCCAATATTGTCCATATGCAACTCTATAGTCCAAATACAAAGTTCTTGGTTCAATAATAAAAATTATTATTAACTGAACTACTCTGGCCAAGATTTGATTTGACCGTGATACTAATCTCATATAACCGATGAGACAAATCCTCTCTTGAATAGTGCTTCACTTCCAATATTTCATCTCAACCCAACTATAGTCACTCGATGGACATCATGCCCAGATTTGACTATATCAAAGCAGAGCTGTCATATTGAAGATCCATAGTATTCTCAAGTTGAGAGAACTGTATAAACCGGTCACATCGATATTTTATGTTTGACTTTATTTACCAACAGAAAACTATTGAGTGGGTCGTTACATAATTATCCAATAACTATCAGTACGTAACCCCTAGGTGCCTCCAGCAGTAATGGGTAGTGCACTACCCAACATTTGGAGACCTTACGTAATCTAGTCTCAACGGATACATCGAGATCTAGTCTTGATGCATCTTGGCTAGGAACATTCAAAATGATGTGTTTTATAATGCTATGATACAATACTCATGATTACAACTATTTGAAATTACTATCACAAACACACCATTTATGGATTTTTGTTAAATATATTTTAATTAAGCATTTAATTATTTATAACACATTATAACAAATATATAACGGAAAGAAAAAAAACACCTTTATTATGAATGAGAATTGATTACAGAGTTAATTAATTTACAATAAATTATAGAATTTCCCCTAGGGCATACCACTAACTCTATCAATCTCCTATATGCACTTGGGACTAATTATGGAATCTCAATCACGCCCATTCAATCGGTTTCTCAAGAGCCGACCGATTTAGACCCTTAGTGAATGGATCTGCCATGTTGTCCTTAGTATCTACCCTTTGATCACGACTTCTTTCTTCTCAACGAATTCACTAATCAGGTGGAACTCTCGAAGAATGTTCCACGACTTCTTGTGTACTCTTGGCTTCTTTGCGATCTGTATCACCGCATTTTTGTCATAGAACAATGCTATAGGATTCTCAGTATCGAGAATCACTCCGAGCTCACTTAAAAACTTGCGCATCCAAATTGCCTCTTTTGTTGCTTCATTGATTGGCCTCCATCGTGGAATTGGCAACTGTTTCTTGCTTGGAACTTTCCAACTAATGGGTTCATCGATAATCATAAAGGCATAGCCGGATACCGACTTACTATCATCTATATAACTTTGAAAGCACGAATCTGTATGCCCTTTCATAAGGATACCTCCATTCTTGTATATGAGGACTAAGTCCTTAGTATTTCTCAAATACTTAAGTACACATTTTACAGTCATCCAATGTTTATCTCTAGGATTAGACTGGTATCGGCTTACGCATCCTAATGCGTATTCCATATCCGGTCTAATACATAGCATAACATACATTATGGATTCTATGACTAAAGCATAAGGGATCCTCTTCACACGCTCTTTCTTCTTATCAGTATGGGGAGTGTTCTTCTTAGAGAGGATAATTCCAAATTGCATTGGAACGTTTTCACGCTTGGAATTCTCCATACCGAACCTTTTCAGTATGGTGTCTATGTATAGGGATTGGGACAATCCCAACAGCCTCTTAGATCTATCTCTATCGATCTTTATACCAAGTATATATGCTGCTTCTCTCAAATCCTTCGTGGAGAAGTTAGTGGAAAGCCAAACTTTCACTAACTGCAACAACGAAGTGTCATTGTCAATCAATAATAGATCATTGACGTAAAGTACTAAGAATACGATAATGATACTTTGTTCCTTTCTGTATATGCATGCTTCATCCATATTCTGATAAAAACCAAACTATTAGATTACTTTATCAAAACACTTGTTCCAACTCCTTGAAGCTTGTTTAAGTCCATAAATGAACTTTAACAACTTGCAAGCCTTGCCTTCACTTCCACTGACCAAAAAACCCTCGGGCTGCAACATATAAATGGTTTCTTTAAATTACCATTTAGAAAAGCCGTCTTTACATCCATTTTTCAATTTCATAGTCATAGAATGAAGCAATGGCTAGCATAATTCGAATGGACTTAAGCACGGCTACGGGCGAAAAGGTCTCGTCATAATCAACACCATGAATTTGACGAAATCCTTTCGCAAATAGCCTTGCCTTATAAGTCTCCACTTCCTCATCTGCATTTAGTTTTTTCTTAAAAATCCATTTGTAGCAGATGGGTTTTATCCCTTCGGGTACATCCGACAAAGTCCAAACTTTGTTTTCGTACGGAATCCATCTTAGATTTCATTGCTCCAAGCCAGAGTGCATGGTCTTTACTCTGTAATGTTTGTTGGAAAGATAGAGGAGTATCGTCATCTAAGAGACATCCTCCTTCTCATCATTCATGCGAAAACTGTAGTATCTCTCTGGTGCATGAGATTCCCTGATAGACTTCCAATAGGTTGTGTGTTTTTGTATACATGTGAACTTGGTTATCCCACTGGTTCGGCCTCTGTGTTCATTTCTTGGATCTCATCCAAGTCTATAACCTTGCTGTTAATTTATTTTGATATAAATTCCTTTTCTAAAAATACAGCGTGTCGACAGACAATGAGCTTTTGTTCCTCGGTATCATAGAATACACATCCCATTGAGTTTACGGGATATCCTATAAATTTATACAGTACTGATCTTACATAGTTTATTTGAACCAACGTTCTTAATGTATGCCAGACAACCCCATACCTTTAAATATTTGAGTTGAGGTTTCTTACCATATCACAACTCATATGGTGTTTTAGGCATAGATTTACTGGATAACAAGTTCAACATATGCGTTGCGGTTTCTAGCACATATCCCCAATAGGATAGAGGTAACTCAATCTTACTCCTCATGGAACGAACCATATCTAATAGAGTTCATTTCCTTCGCTCTAACATACTGTAATGTTGTGGAGTATAAGATGGAATAATCTAAGAGATAATCCCATTATCTTTTTAAGTATTGTTGAAAATCCTGTCCAACATACTCACCTCCTCGATCTGATCAAAGAATTTTAATTTTACGGCTCGTTGGATTTTCTACTATATTTTTATACTCAACAAATTTCTCATAGACATCGGATTTGTTTTTCATAAGAAACACATGTCCTAGTCTCGAGAAATCATCAGTGAAGGTAACAAAGTAAGAACTATTATCTTTGGTAATTACAGGCATCATGCCACATACAGCACTATGTACTAACCTATGCAGTTAAAGCGCTTAGCAGTTCTATAGTAGTGGAGGTGTGGTTATAGCAGGGATAAAGCAGGTATCTAGCGAAGGTGCAAAAAGCTTCATTATATATAAAACAAAATATTTAAAGTTAACTTATTCTCATTCTCACATCATTTGTGTAGGAAAAAATATTGTTTAATCTTATATAACAAAACATAAAAATATTATGATATACGCAGTCCATATTTAGTGACTATAATTGATTTATAACTTATATTGAACACTTATGCCTTAAAATTAGGTCTTTATCCTAACTTTGTTGATTGTGTTTAAAAGATAACTAGTCAAATAAGTCTTTTTATATCAATTTTGCTAAAGCAGGGGCTAAAAAGCCTTGATTTAGCAGGTGCAATGGAAAATAGCGGAGCTTAAAGTGGATCTAATATTTAATAGTGCTAAATTGAAAAAGCGTAGCATTCAAAGAGCTCCATGAGCTATAGCAGGGATTTTGCGGGGCTTTAACTACACAGGTACTAACCTTAAGAGTTCATCAACTCTTTCATTGTTCCCATTGAAGAGGTGCTTGGTCATTTTGCCTTTGACACATGACTCATACGTATCAAATGATTCAGAATCAATTGACGGTAGAAAACCTTCAATTTTTAATTTGTGTAGTCATTTCTCACTAATATGACCTAGCCTACAATGCCAAAGATAACTATCATTTATATTGTTAGAAGTATTATTCACGGAACACACATAATTAGTATTAGTCGTTTAAATGGCATTTTCAAGAATGCCATTTTCAAGAATGCCATTGTAGCCTTTATTTCCATCCAATCTAATGTTCATAATATTTTTGCATAATGAAATATATATCCAGTCTCAAACAATCTAGAAACAGAAATAATTCCATAAATAAAGTCTTTTACAAAATAACAATTATTTAATGCTAATATTAATCCACCGGGCAAAACTAAATGATAGTCTTCTACCGTCGTTGCATCTGCCATAGATCCATTAACAACTTGGAGCCTCGTCTCTCCTTTTGCCGCACGATGCCAGTTCCTAAGCCACTGTAACGAATTACATATATGAGTACTAGATACAGTATCTAGAACCCAAGACATTTTATTGATTACAAAACAATTTTGAATCATAAATGTACTTGATGGAGCCGCAAAATCATTCTGCTTCTTTTCCCTAATAATCTTCAAGTAGTTAGGACAATTCCTTTTCCGATGACCTTTCTAATGGCAGTGGTGACATTCACCCTTGTTATCAATATTTTTACTTTTCTTGTTCTTTTTACCTTCTCTTTTCTGCTTCTTTGAATTCTTTGAAGATGATGCACTACCCTTAACAGTAAGTACGGCTCCTTAATCCTTAGATTGTGACTTGGGCAACCTCAACGTATTAAGGAGCTCCACGAGATTCACGTTCAACTGATTCATGTTATAATTCAGTATGAACGGTTCATACTAAGGAGTAAGTGAACCAAGGTTCAAATCTACTTGCAATTCGTTTCTTATTTGTACGTCTAATTGTGAAAGCCTATCGATGTAGCCCTTCATCATTAGCATGTAACTGTCCACTTTCTGTCCATTGGTCATCTTGATATTGAACAGCTTCCTCGTAAGCTCATACCTTGTTAAACGTGACTTTTCACCAATAAGAGCCTTGAGACTATCAAATATCTCATGAACAGTCATATTTTTATGTTTCCTCTTCAATGGCTTGTCTAACATAGCACAAAAACTTGGGTGATCTCTAGGTCTGATACCCATTTTTCATAAGCAGGTCGTAGTTTGGGGTCCGCATCATCAACGGGTTGTTCTTTAGGTTTGCATGTAATAGTAGTCCATAAGCGCTCGTATATCAATGCTATTTTAGTTGCTCTTAGCCAGTTGGTATAGTTAGGTCCAATAAGTTTGTCGGTTCAGAAAACAGATTTGGAGTTGTCATTTTCTACAAGTTTAAGTGGTAGATCATTAGGACAAATCATAGTAGATGTTCTTATTATATTAGTAAAGTTCAACTTTATATTTCATTTTACTAATACACTCCCACTAGTCTTTTATTTTTCACCAAACCCTAAGTTGAAACATAGAAGTCTTTCGACTTCACTAGTAGGTGTTAAGACTAGTCCGCTTTAGTATTCTGACCTTGAGTTTGTTCAACAAATCATAACTTCATGGACGATGGATAACTCCTTATCGGTTGTATCGTATACACATCTTAACCCTTAGTACCTTTTCCTAATTTCACATCGACCTTGATTTTGCTCAACAAATCAAAACAAAATTATTCGCTCGTACCTACCTTATCGCGACGACCTAAGTATAGTATATGTACCTTGAGTTTGCTCAATAAATGCATATAGCTATCTTACCTTGTCTATTCAATATATTAATAATACTACACATAACATCCCCACCTTAAGTTTTCTCAACAACTAAGGAGTATGCAAGTAATTTATATATATATATATACACACACACACACACACATGGTAGAGGACAACATTATATTGAAGATTCATAATCTTCAACATATATAATATTGAGTAATATTGACTTATGGAATAATATAATTCTTATGGATTACTCTCGTGATTAAAGTACCGGACATATCGGAAATCACGGTATACATACATTTACATATGTATTTATTCCTTAAGTCTATTTGGGTTTCTTTAATGTTCCACCTTTTTTTTGGTAAAGTCGGCGGGGTTAATTGGCCCCTACCAATTATTTATATCGAAAAGTAACACTTACAATATAAATAGAGAAAGCATACAAGGAGGGAAGGGAGGTAAGGAGAAAAAACAAGCAGAAAGGAGGAAAAAAACATAGGCAATAGCCACATTATGACCACTTGACTTTAGTAGCCTGATCAAATGGGTAAGTAAATAGAGATATCATATGGTGTAATTTCCTGCAAATGTCATAATAGATCTGCATTCTGTTCTTTCTTATTTGGTTGAAGATTCTGCTGTTCCTCTCCTCCCAAATCACAGTGACCATGACTTTTAGCATGATTAACAGTTCATATGTCGACTGCTGCTTCCACCTTGTCGCTTTATATATTCTCATCCATTTAATCATGTTGTTTCTCCTAGCACATCCATAGCCACCTCTGTGTTTTATTTTGGACCATATAAAGTGAGAAAATGAGCATTTGAAAAATAAGTGATGGATATCTTCAACCGTAGAGGTGCAAAAGCCGCAGAAGGTAGAAACATTAAGTCCTCTATAGGAAAGATTTCTTAAAGTGTGCAGGGCATTTCTAAAAACCTTCCAAAGCATAAAGTTATATCTTTCATCAGCATATCTATTCCATATTCGTTTATACCATGGAAAACAACCTTGGTTCATCTCTCCAGCAAGCGCTTTATATACTGTTTTGGTAGAGTGGTCATTGAGGTCCTTCGACCATTTATAGTCTTCTGTGTGGATGTAGCTATAAGGTTGATCATTGTATTTATCCCACAGGGCATTAACTGTAGTATTACTTGTGTGATGTAAGTAGATTCTACTATTGACTATATAGCTCGTAGCTTTGGCATTTAAGGAGATACCGGTCTGAGTCATATTGTCATAAGAGAGCAGCTTCCGTAGGACCAAGCCATGATTGATGCAAGGAGTAGTCCAGAATTTGGATGTACTGCCAGAGGCAAGGAGGAGTTTTGTATGAGGCAGTAGTATATCTCGTATTTTTAACATGGTTTTCCAGACCCAACTATGAGTTTGTTTACTTTCTGTCAGCCAAATCTCATCTCCTTTCAAATTGTATCGGATTGTCCATTGAAACCACAAAGAATCAGTTTTGGTTATGAGGTTATGGAAGTATTTAGAAAAGGCAGCCACATTCCAATTTTTCATATTCTTTATCCCCAATTCCCCATGTCATTTAGGTATTTCCAGTTTCTTATATGCAATGGGAGATAATTTTATAGTGTGTATTGAACCAGACCATAGAAATTTTATTATAGCAGATCTAATCATGGCTATTAATTTGGAAGGCAGCAGAAATGTTCTGCTCCAATAAACTATCATGAAGAGAATGCCAGCATTAATTATAATGAGCCTCCCAGGTTAAGCTATGTACCTATTTCCCCATTTGTTCATGACTGCTGTGATTTTTTCATACAGAGGAACACATTGGGCGGCTGTTATTCTTTTAGTTGCCAGGGGAATCCCAAGATATGCCATATCAGAGTCAAGTGGTAGCATTTTTGTAATGTTTAAGCAAACAGATTTTTGATTATCAGTCAGTCCACCTAAAAGAATGTGAGATGCAGCATCTGTCTGATATGGGGTGGTTTGAGTTACACCATGCATATGATGTATCATAGACTTAGCTTGTCTGATCTTCAAAGATGCATGAAAGTGTTTAGAGTTCCTATCTCCATAAGTAGACCAGTTTTGCTTATTCTTTTGCTTTACCATATTTGCCTCTATTATATAGGCTTTCTCAAGTTGAGCAGTCGGGTCACTTTCTTTTTGAATTAAGGCAGGGTTGGAGTTTGAGTTTAAGATCATCTGTTGTACTTGTTCAAGTTGTGCTGCTATATTATTGGAGAGTTTGTTTCCTTGTCCATATATTCTTCTGGCCCATAATTTTATTGCTTCTTTTATGTTCTTCAGTTTTTTCTGCAATGAGTGCATTGGGTTCCCAAAGGTGTGTATTTTCCAAGCTTCAGTAACTACCTGAATCAAGTTGACATTATTAGTCCATTCATCATAAAGTTTAAAGTTTACCTATTTGAGAATGGCAGCAGATTCAAAGTTGAGAATTAAAGATAGGAAAGGCATAGGGATGTGTATGTTTATTGAAGGCCATAGAAGTAGAGATGAGAAGTTCATAAAGCCATGATCAATTTTTGATAGAGTTCGGGGGTTGGTGATGCTTTTATTGGTCCACGTATAATCTGACCCAAAGTATGAAATTTAAATCAGGGAAGCATTTTGAATGGTATTATTTAAAGGAGATAGCTCAGTCAGGGTTAGTGGCCTACCACCACTACGATGAATAGAAAGGAATGAGCAGTTGAAGTCACCAATTAGAATCCAAGGATGAGTTGACTGTCTGAAATGAGGGATGCTGTCATGCATTCTTTTTCTGATTTGAGAGGAGTTTTAGGCATATATGAAGGTGAAATACATGAAGTATTAGAAGGGAGGTGAAGGGCATGAGTATGAATGAATTGGCTATCAATTAAGATAGGGGACAACCTAAAGATTGATGGATCATAAAGAACTAGCAATTTGCCATATGGAGCTTGAGAAAGATTGGATATGTGAGTCCAGTTTTTGTTTATGTATGTGGAAACTCTCTGAGATAGAGTGGTGTCTAGCTTGGTTTTAGAAATTGAGATTAATGAGATATTTTGGTTTCGGATAAGATATTTGATTTGGTTAAGCTTAGTATGATGGTGCGCTCCTCTTATATTCCAAGCTGCTATGTTGTTCATCATTGAGAAACTTTGTTGGGTTTTTTTATTCAAACTTCTCATTCTTCTGGCATTGGAAGATGGGGTAATCTTTGGAATTTGATACATGGGAGTATCTGAATCATTTTCTGATTCTATTAGAGAAAGAGAGATTGGGGATTGCAGAGAATTAATTTTGTTGTTGTTTGCAGTCTTTTTCTTTTTGCTATCCTTGGTTGAAGCATTCAAAAGGATAGGTTTCTTTTTGTTGGAATGGTGATTCTTTTTGGAGGGTTTGGTGATAGAGGAGGAAGTAGACAGAGTGGTTTGAGAAAGGAGGGGAACATCATCACTGGTAGTGGAAGGGTTCATATTGTTTGTCAGAGGATGGTTTGGATTATAAGAGCTATCAGTAGGAGAGAATATACAATATCCTCCAATGGAAAGCAGTTCAGTTTGATTGTGGCTAATAGGGTAAGATATGTGTGATATCTCATGCACATGTGCACGATCAGGTGATATGCACAGATGATGTTTAGAAGCAGGAGTTGGTAGCAAGGGAGGTAATATGGAATTGGAAGTAATTGAACGGAGATTGGAAGGATGTGAGTAAACTACAAGTGCAGTTTCAGGGGGGTTTGTATTAGTGGCGAATCGAGAAGGATCAAGTCTGGGTTGAGCATCAACATGGGACTTTTCATGGCAGTAGCGGTAACCATTTGGTTATGCACATCATATACATGTACATGCATGATACTAGGCACTGTTTGCTTATTGTATTTGTGTTGTTGTGTCAATTCCTTTCCATACACTTTTGCACTGTCATTTTTATCTCCGTCCTTTTCATTTATTGCAGTTGTGTTCTTCCTATTTATTTCTTGAATCATTTTACCATCAGCTTTAGATTTATTTCTTATTACAACTGCTGCTTCTTCCATTTCTATTTCATTGCACTCTCGTTCTTCATTCTCATTTATTTCCCCTTCTTCTGGTAATACCAGTGCTGAATATTTGTTGCTAACTTTAATAGCATTCTCATTTCTATCTTCTTTTTCTTGTCTTCTATCTTCTCCACTGATATTTGTTAATTTTTCCTTCCCACTATTTGACTGTTCTGTGTTAATTTTCTCATTGCTCATCCTTTTATTGTGTACATCAACTGATGGTTGTTTATTTTCATCAACTAATTTTCTATTCCTTTTCACTATCTTTTTCCATACCATTTTTTTTCTCAGTACAGGTTCTGGTTTGTTTTTGTTATTCTCAACATCTAACTCTGTCAGTATTGGCATCTTATCTTCATTACCATTTGCTTTAAGTATCATTTCCTCTGGAAATAACTAACAGTTCACATTTTTGTGACCAAATACTTTACAGAGAGTGCATATATCTGGTTTCCATAGGTATGATACTTGTATTATCT
Source organism: Allium fistulosum (assembly GCA_030737815.1). NCBI lineage: Eukaryota > Viridiplantae > Streptophyta > Magnoliopsida > Asparagales > Amaryllidaceae > Allium > Allium fistulosum. Next base: position 180,748,062 of record CM060903.1, read on the forward strand.
GCCTTATACCATCTGCAATCAATACTGGAAATGAATCAACTAGCTCATGGTTGGAGGATATTTCAATAAGACATTTTGCATATTGTATTCTATCTACTGATTCAGTTGCCTCATCTAGACATACCAACTTTCCCAATCTATTAGCTAACCAGCTAATTCCCAGAGGAGACCATAATTATATAGGAATATTCGATAGTTGAACCCAGATTGGAATAGATCTAATTGTTCCACATACATTACTTATGGTAGGATCCCACTGTTTCAGAATGAATAGCTTATTTTTCATGACAATGGGATCGCTTCTTATGATTTTTTCTCTGTCAGATCCATCAGAGAGGAGGAAGAGAAAAATAGAGCCATCAGACTTGACTTGAACATTACCTTTCAAGCACCATATGCGTTTTAGGTTTTCAATTACATATGTGAATGACAAGGGTTTATCAAGAAAAAAACCCACCACATAATCTTGCTAGATATCGACACCTGCATCTATGACCTGCGAAGGGGGGACCATAGCATCACCATTGAAAGTAATGTCCATCTGAACAGGCGAGTATTTACCCGCGTTTCGAGGAAGGTTCTTAAAGTGGGAAGACCAAGCATGTTCATCGGTCATAGAGTAGGGTGGAAATTGATCTGAAGAGAGATATGAAGCAGGTGGGATGAAGAGATTAGAAGGTGGGAGAGAAGAAGATGGTAAAGCAGGAGCAGTAAGATTAGATATGTCAGGTGGGATTGGCTCGATGGGTATAGGGTCGGGAGGTCGAGAGGGTGGCGGAGGAGAAAGGTTAGGTATGGGGGGGTGTCGGATGTGGTACGAGAAAGAGACATGGATGGATTGGACAAGGGGGGAAGTTGATATGCTGCCATTAAAAATTGAAAAGGAAGGGAAAAAATGATATGTTCAGTAATGTTCCACCTTTAGTTTATACATTAATTAATTAAATGATATTAATTTCAAAATTCAATTCTTAAACATGCATGTATACTTATGTTATTTTAAACAATTTAAAACAACATAACATATACTTAATATATAATACATGCATATATTTATTTATTAACTCATTTAATTAATTTATTTTATTAATCTTATTAAAAAATTTAAAAAAATTGAAATTAATTTGAATTATTTTCAAACATTTTGAAAAATTTATTATATTATAACTTATATAGTATATATATTACTTATTTTAAATTTAACTTTTAAATTTAAAAATCTTATATTTTTAAATTTTCAAACATTTTGAAAAATTAGCCCAAGGCCTAATTCAAATTCGGCCTCTTCTATTAGGGATAACCTTTTGGCTCACATATCTATTTAATGCAGGCTGGTAACCAGGTAGGGCAGAGTACTTGATTATCCAAACCCAATCCTAAACACTACCTTTCTAGATACCCTACTATTTGGGCTGTGAGCTTAATGGTTAACCTAACATGGTTAATTTAAACCGCATAGGCTATTGAGCTTCGATACCATTGTTGGTACTAGGCCAGCCTACAGCGGAAGTTATGAGTGAATTTCAAAAAAATTCCCTTATTGGATCTATATTGGATCTATGAAGTCCAATTTATTTAGAACATTTCTAAATATTATTCAAATAAAGTCTTTTATTTAAATTTATAAATTGTATAGTTTTATTTAATTCATATATTGATATATATATATATCTATGTGTGTGTGTGTGTATGTACGTGTGTATGTGTGTATCATATACACATATGTGTGTGTGCATGTGTAACATACCAACCCGTGCAAGGTATAACATGTCCGTGTATAGATGTTGGGATTTACATTGCAACAGACATGTTAGCTCATCGAATATGCAAGTATATATTGTCCAATTAAATATACATATGTATATAAACTATTATTTTATATAAATATTTTAAATATATATATCTTAGGTTAGTTTAAATAATTTTAGATATATATATGTATGTATAATATATTTAAAATATATAAATAAATATTTGTATATATACCATTTTATAAATAAAATATTAATATTATGTATATACATAATATTAGAATATATTGATTTAAATATGTAAATTATTTTTAATATTAAAATATATAATTATATTTTATAAGCCGTGAATAATATGTGTATAAATATATATAATAATAAATAATTTTTTAATACACATAAACACAAACATATTTGAATATGTAGATATATATATATATATATATTAATATAATTATTTAAGATATTTTTTTATTTCCAGGTCATGCGCATTGCTCAAAAAGTTTATTATTTTTTTATTTAAAAATTCATTTTTAATTAAATGTTCATTCAAAATTAATAAAATATTAAAAAAATTAGTTTCAAACCTTTTATTTCAAAGTTTAAAATTCCAGAAAATCCTAACTTATATTTTATGGTTTAATTTTTTTTTCCATTTTTTTCGACTTTAATTTATTTTATAATAATTTATTTATTTTCGACCGTTTAAAACAATTACCTTTTAAAAATAGGAAAAGTAATTTTTAATTTTTTGGCCAAGAGCTTATCTGGTGCTAATATAATTTTATAAAATTTAAAAATAATTTTCATAACATTCTCAAACTTATATATTTTATTAATGAAGTAAATTAATTTAAATAATGATAAAATATTAAAAAATATTTTCTTCTAAAAATTAATATTACCATAATACATTATAAATAAAAATTATACGACTAATTTTAACCATTATACGACTTTGTAACTAATTATAAATTATATATATGTAATTAAATAATATATATTAATTTAAAAAAATATAAAAATTATATTATTTTCCAAATGGCCGCACTCACCTAATGTATATGATAAAAAAATCTTTTTTTATTACATATAAATATATACATACATATAACCAAACTAATTTGTGACAACACTGCTTGCATATCAGAATCGTCACCCAACTTACAATATTATGTACATATACTATATGACAAAACATTGTACTAATAATTATTAACTATAAAATTCATATCTTAATCCCAAAGCCATGAAGTACACCTCGAAATGATAAACTCTCCACTTGAAACTCTTTATGATTCAGCAAATTGTTAGTCCTTGAACCATTGACCTTCAGCTATCGGATAGTGATCAGATCTGACTTGATTTGAGCTTGTAGTGATGAAGGGCTCAAGGAAGATTTTCAACTAGCAAGCTATGGTGGAGGAAGCAACAAATTTTTTTAATCAAATTAGTTTAGATATGCTTATATAGTGGATAAAAAGGAAAAAAGTGGATCTCATGTCATACTAATTCTCCTTCAATATGGGCCATCCAAAATCAAGCCCATCTAACTCAAAATGAGCGACTCCTAGCTATTGTTCGTAGTCGAAACTAAAACACCCCACACCCCTTAGTATACCCAAAAAGGGGCACACTAAAGAATATGACGCGTTATCGATATAGCTAAAAACTTTAGAGAGACTAAGATTCATAAGACAAATAAATAAAAACAGCGAAAACATTAAAATAGTAACTCATTAAATTGAAACTTCATAAATAAGTCATAAAACCAAATATGTCTCAAAATATCAAATACACATGTCTTATGAAAAGTACCATCTCAGTCACAACATCAGAGTACATAAAATCATAAAATCATCCCTTTCATCAAGTACCAGTACATCCCAAAAATCAAATGAAAAGAAAGCTGAAAAAGAAGAAGAAGAATACATGCAGAATCTCCAAGAATATCTCTCCAAGAAAGCTGAAATCTACTGTCCCTACCTCTGTTGGCCTAAGGGGGGAAACATGGGAAAAATAGAGGAGTGAGTCAGACTAAAAGTCTGGTGAGTGAAAGTAACTACTAGTATTTTTAAGCAAGATAAAGATAATAGACTTAGCAACAATTCTAGTATAAAAGGAAATAAAGGAAAAGATAAAGCTGGAACAAAATATTGTTTGGCTGCTTGCTTTGATTATTTCGATTGTTTGCACTTGTCTTAGATAACTGCTTTGATTAGGCTGAAATCCTAATCCTACTTTAATTAGGCTGAAGTCCTAATTCTACCCTTTGATTGGCCTTCTATCTCTGTTGTGCCACTATGAGTTAGTCCCATCCTGTGGGTCCCACAGCAAAAATACACCTATTTAGCGCTTTGGAACTCAATAGCGACTTATATCCCTGCACCGAGGCCGCACGCTCTGCCACCGTCGACTCGCACAATCTGTTGCTCCATCTTTTGACCTCTTATTTACCAATACTTCAGCATAAGAATGTCCCAGCCTCACCTAATCTATTGTGAGACCATCAGTTCCTGACTGATAAGGAAATGTTGCCGGATACGGGTCCTAACAAACAAAATCTAGTTGCGCCCCTTGCCCAAATCCCCTGATTTGAGCTTCTATCTATTGAACATTTATTTACCATTACTTCAGCATAAGTGTGTCCCAGCCCCACCTAATCTATTGTGAGACCATCAGTTCCCAACTGAAGGGGAATACTGCCGGTACGGGTCCTACTTCTATCTTTGCTTATTAGCTTAGTGTAAGTGTTTAAAATAAGCAGTTTCTGTTAATTCTGCTCTGTTTGCTTTTTAACTTATTCTAAGTCTAAAAATAAGTCTTTTCTGTTATCTCTGCTATGCTTGCTTTCTAAAATAAGCCTTTTCTGTTATCTCTAATTATAACCTGTGTGTTAAAATTCTGCTTATTAACTTAACCCAAGGTCTAAGTTTAAAAATAAGCTTCTTCTGCTATTTCTGTTATTTTCTCTTTTTTAGTTATAATTACATGTTATAACTATGCTTGCAAATGTCTTAATTTTGCCTATTTTAGTCCATCTTCTTTTTATTACAGTCCTTCTCATTTTACATCTAATTTCTGTAAATTTAGTGTTCTTATATTTTAGTCCATATTAGCGAATTATTCTCTTTTATTTATTCTATTCGCGTAAAAAGGAGTAAAAAGAAACTGACATTTACAGACTAAATTTCAGCTAAAAAGGAATAGATGTAAATAGCAATAAATGACTGTAAATAATTGGGAAAACTGTAAATAATAGTAAATGATTGCAATTAACTGAAATAAAATAGCTAAGAGAAAATAAACTGGAAAGCAAGTCTAAAATTTACTTAAAATAAACTGTAAATAAACTTGCATAAAGGTTATCCAAAATTGTAGAAAAACTACAACTATTGGAAACCCTATTATTTTAAATTACATAAAAATCTAAATAATTACTTAAACACTCACATGTGGTCCTTAGCTCTTTTCCTTGGCCTTCCCGGATCCACTCTAGGGTATAAAATATTTTAATTAAAAAGATCTTCTCCTTGGAAAAATATTTCTTTTAGGGTCCATCCTCAGGCAATGAACCCAGATGGAGAAAATCTGAATGAGAAAAATAACTAGGCCTAGGGTCTTATTTATAGTGTCACTTGTGGATCTCAGACCATTGGATTTGAGGATTAAATCCGGTGCATCCACTTCATAGGCTTGATGGGAACCGTCGGATGGAAGCACGGACGCACGAGATGGAATAAAAACAACAAAACATGTCATGATTTGATCTGAACGAATTAATGTCCCAAAACACTAAGGCGGGTCGAACTTACTGTCGACCGCCATATGCTAGGGTCGACCTATAGGTCGACACAGCCCTGGGGAAGGTCGACCCTAGGGTCGATCTGACCTCTTTATTATTATTATTTTTTCTTCTTCGTTTCTTGTTTAATTTGTAACTTCTTCGTTTTAGCTCCGATTTTGACAATCTATATATGGAAATTGACCAGAGAATTACCACGGACACAATGGTGCAACTCCCTTGGCTCCATTCCAATAATTTTACAAAGTTATTTTATTATTTAATTAATTCGTTAATTAATTATTATAGCTTAAATTTCGAGTTGTTACATTCTCCCCTCCTTAAAGGATTTCGTCCCCGAAATTTCTAAGAACAGAAGAATGAAATAAATATTTTCATCCAAATTCTACAACCAAATACTCAACCATCATCCATTACATCCATTGTCCTTTAGCTTTTCTAATGCGATTTATGATATATATGCAAAAGTGTAGTGTCAATGTCCCTAACTAATGCAAAAGAGTAGGCGGTCTACTGATTCAGTCGACCTCCTTTTATGCAATCATGTATGTGTCATGTATCCAAATGAATGCAAATTTCCTAATGATAACTGATAGTTCTATATGCGTGCTACGATCATCATTCAAATGCAACAATCACATGAAATCATCCATTTATAGCAACCATGGAAACAAATAAAAATGCAAATGCGCATACATCCATATGCATATGCTCTAATGACCTAGTTAAGCCGATCCCTAAGAGATAATAGTGCCTAGTGTATATATATGCGTCCATTAGCATCCACTAGCAAACACTTGCAACCACTAGCGTCCAACAAACATAACATGTTATAGTAACAGGTTTACATTCAGTCCTACCATCCATAGGTTAAGTCCTAAGGTCTACCCTTCCAAAGGATAATAAAGGAAAGAACCTACTCAAAATTAAAGATGGAAATAGGAAATTCAAAATTTACTATCAGAGAGATGTGGATAAGAGGTACGTATTCTCTCCTAATCAAATCAATCTTCTCCGAAGTCTCTTTAACCATGTCGGGACCAAGTAGCAATCTCTCTGTAGACTCTAACCAACACGAAGGCGACTTGCACGGCCTTCCAAAAAGAGCTTCGAAAGGTGTCATTCCAATGCTAGCTTGAAAACTATTATTATACGCGGATTCCACTAAAGGAAGATGCTCCTTCTAAGTTCCTCCAAAATCAAGAATACACATCCTCAACCATGTGCATCTTACTATCTTACCAATACCACCTTATTATTCTTCTATAGTCTACACATATGAAGCAACAATCCTAGATTCTCACTAGTGTCTTATACACTTTACGGAAACTTCTATTATTACTTCTAAAAGTAATCATTGCTATCTCCTACACAGTCTTACACTTTTTCCGTCACACCTAGGAAATGATTCCTATCTACTCCACATTTAAAAGTTTGATTTGGTATTTATCATCTCATTTCCAAAACTAAAGCTTCTAAATTTTTAAAACATCAAATCCCAAAATATTTGCCCTTAAAAGTGTTATTTTCAAGTTTCTATTAAATTCAAAGGTACTCGGTTACTTAACATTTTATCTTTCTACACTTGCATCCTTACAGCTTTTTGAATTTACATTACTCACCAAACCTAGAGGGGAAAACTTACAAATTCTAAGTTCAAAACTTATTCCTCGTTTTCTTTTAAAGACCTTTACAGCTTTCCATAAAAATTTGGATTTTTTTTTGAAAGGCAAGCGGGGTTGACTGGTCCCCTACCAGATTATTATTAAAAAAGAGAAAGAAAGGCGACTATGAACAAGCTCACAATTGCAGACGGAAAGACAGACACACACAACAAGGAATATAACACCGAGGAAAAAAGAAAAGAAAGACAAGCAAAGAGAAAAAAAAAATTCATAGAGGGGAGAACAGCGCTATAACCAAACAGACGAGACGAGGGATGTGAAATCAAATTCACACTCCTTAATTCCCATCTTAATGTTGGCGAGTAGGGCATTCAAAAGTTGGTCACTGTTCCTTAACTTGTTTTCAAAGCACCTCAAATTTCTTTCTTCCCAAACGAAGTTGAGATATCTCTTGATCAGAAAAAAGTACACAAAGCTTTCTTTTTTCTTCCACCTAGTAGCCTTCCCTATGAGAGCCCACTCAACACTGGATATGCCATGGATATGATTAACACTCATCGCAGTCATGAGCTTACTCCACAAACCCAAAAGATTACTGCATTCAAAGAAAAGGTGGCTCACAGTCTCAGGATGGATCTTGCAGAAGAAGCAAAGAGGATCAACGGGCATCCCATAGTTAAACAATCTGTCTTTGGTAAGAAGTGCACTGTTAATGACCTTCCATAACATTAGGTTATCTCTGTGAGTTGATTTTCTGGTCCATAGAACTTTGTGCCATTTTATGTCAGTAGATGCAGGACGGACCACGAGCATTTTATAAACAGAAGAGATAGAGTGGGATTTTCCTTTCCAAAGTATCACATCAGTCAGAGTGGGAATGAAGGTTATAGATTGATACTTATTCCAAACAGCTCTAATGTCTTGGTTACTGGTGTATGGTAGTGATAACTTGCCATCAATAATGAAATCAGTTGCTTTAGCTACACTATTAATACCAGATTGCATGATCTGCTGAGGAGTGAAGATTTTGCATAAGATCAGACCATCATCCATCCAGGGAGTATTCCAGAAGTTAGCAGCACTGGAAGCGGAAAGGTTGACTTTGATAAATGGTAGAAGAGATGTTCTTGACATCATAAGGCTTCTCCAAGTCCAACTAGAGTTTTGTGGCACTGTCATTGTCCAAAAATTCTTTCTACCCAAGTTATGGGTTTTAGTCCATTGAACCCACAAGTTGTCCGCATTGTTTAGCAAGGCATTCAAGAGAGTACTGATGGCAGCTCTATTCCAAGTTTGTAAATTAAGAATGCCAAGACCACCTTTATTCTTAGGTAGCTCCATAATGCCAAAAGAGCAGGGAATTAATTTCCTAGAGTGGATGGATCCAGTCCAGAAGAACCTTAACATTGCTTTTCGTACCATTTTAATGAGTTTGATGGGGAGAATGAAAGCCCTAGACCAGTACACTATCATAGAGGAAATGACAGATCTGATAAGCACAAGCCTACCAGCTTGAGAAAGAAATCTATTGGCCCAACAATTCATGGTGCTACATATTCTGTCATACAGAGGCAAGCAGTTCGCAGTGGTTATTCTGGAAGAGCAAAGTGGAAGGCCCAAATAGCACATGCTGTTATTAATAGCTTGGAGGCCAGAAGATGACAATAATTGGATTTCATGTTCAGAAGAGATTCCAGAGGTGATCATGTGAGATTTGCTTAAGTTGAGTTCTAGACCAGTCATAAGGTAGAAGTTGTGTAATATAATTTTAATGTTTTCTAGGGAAGTCTGATCAGGTTTAGTGAATAACAATATGTCATCAGCAAAGAATAAAGAGGTAACTTGTGGGGATCTGTATTTAGAGTGATACAGTATATTCTTCTGTTCATAGCTATTTGTCAGCAGAACGTTTAAAACTTCCATCACAAGTATGAAAATGTATGATGATATGGGGTCTCCTTGCCTGATCCCTTGCTTGCTGTTGAAGAATCCAGTATTGCAACCATTATGAGAGATGGAGAAAGAAGGGGTTGATAAGCAATTGTATATCCAAGCTACATAGACTTTAGGAAATCTCATGAGAGCCATAATTCTGACAATTGAACTCCAGTGAATGCTATCAAAGGCCTTCTTTAAGTCTAGTTTCAGCATTGCATTCTTTGAAGCTTGGGCACGACCATACCCTTTAATCAATTCATGAGTTAGAAGAATATTATCAATTATATTCCTCTTAGGCAGGAAGGCAGATTGATTCTTGGAGATAAGCCTATTGAGAACAACAACAAGTCTTGAGGCTAAGATTTTTGAGATGCATTTGTATGTGACGTTGCAACAGGAAATAGGTCTGAAGGATTCAACAGAAGATGGATGCTGAGATTTAGGGATTAGCACCAGATTGGTGGCATTAACTTCCAATAACAGTTTGGACTTGTTGAAAAAATTATGAACTGCCTTTAGGAAGTCCTCCTTGATAGTATCCCAATTGTGAGTAAAGAATTCAAGATTGAATCCATCTGGACCACCACTGGAATTTTTGTTCATCGAAAACAGAGTGTCTTTTATCTCTTTGTCAGTAACTTTAGCAACAAGATTGATTGCTTCCTCTGTTTGGACTAGAGGAACCTGCACAATGTCAAGTTTATCAAGATCAGGTTTGAAATTGTCTTTATTACCAAGCAAATACTTGAAGTAGTTGAGCAAGGCTTGGTCGACACCAGCAGGGTCTGAATGAAGCACTCCATGTTCATCATATATGTGGGAGATGTTTTCCTTTGCTTGTTTGATTTTGATGGTGGCATGGAAGTATGCAGTGTTGTTGTCCCCATCTTGAACCCACTTATGTCTCAGTTGCTGTCTCCTCATCTTTCCTTCAACTTTCAGTGCTTCATGGAGCTGGCCATGAATGCTTCTCTCATTTGTAGCAGCATCAGCATTATCAGGGTAACTCACCATATATTTTTTTAGCTTCAATGAGCTTCTGCCTCAACAAAGTTGACTTTAGGGTACCATTTCCAAAGTTCTTCCTTGCCCATACCCTTAGAGCTTCCTTAGTAGCTTTTAATTTCCTGCAAAGAATAAACATGGGATTGCCATAATATTTTTTAGACCATACTTTACTAATTATACTAGTATACCCAGGTTCATGGACCCAGGTACTATAGAATTTGAAGCCTTTTTGTTTTTTTGATAACATCTGTCCCGTGGAGAAAATGATAGGGGACTGATCAGATAGCACTGGGTGAGGAATAAAGGAAAACATGGTTGGCCAGGTGGTTAAGGCACAAAGATTGGCAAATGAATGGTCGATATTTGTGAAAGTCCTGGTGCCAGACCGACTACAATTGTTCCATGAATATTCTGCTCCAAAGGTCGGAATTGGGAGAAGACAAACATCATCAATTGCTTTATTGAGAGGGAAAATGTCTTTTTGCAACAGAGGAGATCCACCAAGCTTATCATGCAATTTGTAACAACAGTTGAAGTCCCCGAGAACAATCCAGGGGTGGGAGTTTTGTCTAAAGGTAGGAAGAAGATTGAGGAGGGTTTGCCGAGAGTTGACAGAGTTGTGAGCATAAACTATGGAAATGAAGAAAGTAGATGAAGAGTTGTTAAGTTTGGCTTGAAGGTGCATGACTTGATCAGTGCAGAGGATAAGGGAGAGAGAGATGACTAGAGGATTATGAATGATCATGATGCGACCATAAGAAGCATGATCCAGATTATGGTGCAGGATCCAAGATGGATTGATATATCTAGCGGCTTTAACAGTTAGAGTCTCATTAAGTTTGGTTTCTAGAATAGCAACAAAGGAGAGTTCATGATGTTTAATTAGATATTTGACTTGATCGAGTTTGTTGGAGGAGTGGGCTCCCCTAATATTCCAACTAGCAAGGTTGTGCGTCATTAAGTATACTACAGAGATTGATGAGTGACATTTTTCATGCTCCTGGTTGCAGGAGATCGCCTGAGATCTGATGATTTATCAATCATATGATGTTTGTTTTGTTTCAGTCTTGTATCACTGAGTTTCTCTGTTCCTTTATGTGGTTGTGATTTTGGAGAGGTGGGCAGAGATTTCCACCCAGGTAGATCACCAGAGAAAGAGTAGGCATTTTCTGGTGGCAGTGGCATCAACAATGCAATGATTTCTTTTTCAAGAGAATTTCTGAACTGAGATTCATCATTGTTAGAGATGGGGATAAAACTACAGTTTAAAGCATTTAGAATGAGAGAGTTTGTGCAGTTTAGGGTTTGGCTTGGTGAAGTGATGGCAATATCTGATATACTGTTAACCTTTTGCTTTGTTTCATGTTTATTCATGGAATCTGCTGAGGTCATAATTCTTTCAAGAAAATGTGTTTCTGGCTGCATAATATTTGTTACATGCACAAGTTCAGTTTCAGCAAGCACTTCAACAATGCTGTTTTCCACTATTTCTCCTTCTTCCAAAAGTGAAGTATTGACGCAGTAATCTTTCCCTGTTCCATTGTCCGCATTTCGATTGCTTGCATCAGACAACTTATCTTCCATTAAAACTTTGAATCTATTGTTATTTCTTTTACCTTCCTCATTATTTCTTTTTGTCATGTTCTTCAAGTCATTGTTATTCAGAATGGTAGCATTCTCACCTCCTCGTTCATTTGCAGCGTAAAGTTCTGTATCATAAGATTCATTTCTTTTTTCATTTTCTATATTTGAGTTAGTTCCCTTCTTTTCAACTCTTCTCCAAACTTGTTTTTGTTTGATGACTTTAGAAACCATTTCTTTTTCATAATCACGTCCCTCCCTTTTATTTTTATTATCATCACCCTTAACTACTGTCTCCTCTATATTTTCGTTTGTCATTACCAAGCATTGTTGAGTTCCATGGCCAAATACTTTGCAGTTGGTGCATATTTCTGGTCTCCATAAATAATTAACTTTCACGAATTGATCTGAACCATCCATGAGTCGCACAGGAAACTCATCAATCAAATCCTCATCCGGTGTAACTTCAACCATACATTTTGCGTATCCTATTCTCTCCAACTTTTCAGTTTGCGCATCCATACACATGAATTTACCAATTCGAGAAGCAAGCCAATTAATTCCCATATGAGACCAGGCATAAAGGGGAATATTGGATAACCTGATCCAAACTGGAATAGAACGAATCGTACTACAACTATTACCTACAGTGGAATCCCATTGCTTTACAATGAAAATTTTGTTCCTCATTATTATCGGGTCTGAAGCAATAATATTCCTTCTGTCTTCATCACAAGACAGATTGAATAGGAACAAATATCCATCGGATTTAACTTTGATTGAGCCTTTTAATTTCCAAGCTTTTTTGAGATGAGAAATGACAGTAAGGTAAGAAAGAGGCTTATCAAGAAAAAAGCCAACCAGATAATCACCCCATACTTCGTTACCTGCTGCAATCACATTATCTGGTGGAACCAGAACCTTGCCGTCAAAGGTTAGAGGAACAGGTACAGGAGAGTGTAGACCCGCATTGCGTGGTTTGGATTTGAAAAGGGAGTTCCAACGCACAGGGATGACAGGAAGGGGAGAACTAAGTAGTTGAGATGGGTTAGGAATGGGAAGGGCAGCAGGATCAAGGTGAGGAAGAGGGTGGAAAATCGTTGAGGGATAAGATGGTGATGGAAGCGGGGGTTTACAAACTGAACTTTCAAAAATAGTTTGGTGAAAAAGTAAATAAGTTTTTGGGAGCGAAAAACTTAGTAACAATTAAACTTCATGTTTATGTGAAATTACAAGGAACTTATTTTATTTTTCGAAATAGGCTATACAAAATATGGTGCTTCCCATACCTTGTACATCTCTTTCACGTATTCCTTATAACTTGCACAAAACATCTTTATTTGTGATTTGGTTTCATAGAAAGTTATACCATTATTCATTTCGTTCCAATAGATTAAAGTATGTTCAATCTATATTCTCTTGCGATGGACATTTTCTATGAAATTTATTGATTTCCTAATATTTAACTTACACTTTTCTTTTCAAAAAAACTCATTTTCAAAACTGTTTTAATATTTTCATAACTAGAAAACATTTCCTTATACTTATTTAAATAATAAGTGTACTTACAAACCACTCTTTTTCTATACTTAGAAATTATCTTCAAAACACATTTTTATTTGGCTCAAAACAGATGTTGCGTAAAACACCATTACTACAGCCCAAAAATTCTAGTATATGGATTCAAAAATAAATACTAATAAATCTCACATACTATGTAAAAACATTTCCTTTGGGAGTCACCTACTATAATAATAGTGTTATAGTCTATGCTCCCTTTATTTTCCACGAAAACATTTATTACAACAATAAATGTTGTAACCTATGTTTCCGATACTTAATACACTCTAGGTTTTCATATTTAAAATTTTTATTTACTTATAAAGAAACTAGTGAGCTATACATGCTCTATAATTCTACAAAAAGAATTTCACTTTTAACAACATTTACATCATATAAAAACCAGTTTAAATTTCGTACAACTTTTTTTTTCTTCAAAAATCCAATATTTTCTTCCTAAAAAATATTAACAACTATATTTTTCAACTTTTCAATTCTAACAATTTCATTTTATTGGGCTAGGCATAAAGTGGATTTTCTTCTTTCTACCCTAGGAGTACCCTTCCTAAACCTTGGAAATCTCATTTCCTTACTAAAGTCTTTTATTCCTATTCCTCTTTTATGCTTATATTTATTCCAAGGCACTATCGTTAAATCCACTTATCTGAAACAATTATAATTTTTTTTCAATTGAATCTATTGTAGATCTCCAACCTTTGTCTACAACTCTTTGGATTTCCACAATCCGAACCTAAATGTACAAAACCGTATCTCAAACTCTTCTCATGTGTTGACCTTCTTTATGCCCTAAGAAACACACTTCCTTACGCCAAAAGTGACACTTCAAGAATTTTGCCTTCAACTGATGATTGCGAAGTGTACGAAGAACCTCCTCTAGATAAATAACATGCTCCTCCATACTCTTGGAAAACACCAAAATGTATTCCACGAATACTACTACAAACTTATTTAGGACACTTCCAAAAACACGGCTCATCAAATCTACAAAATAGGCTGGGGCGTTGGTTAGCCCAAACGGCATAACCAACCACTCAAAGAATCCGTCTGATAAAGCCTTTCTTCAATAGCTCACAATCTGCTTTCTTAACTCCTTCCTTTCATGTGTCTCATGGGCAATGCCATTGGCTTAGCATTGTCATTCATATAGATCCTAAAGTCGATCTCTCTCTTACGGGGTAGTCCCCTAACCTTCTCAAAGACGTCTGGGAAATCTCTGACGACTGGACCAGAATCTAGCTCTCCCAGTGATGAACCAAGGGAATAAAGGAAGCTCAACATGACTGACCCCTGTGGGTCTCAAGAAACCTTGAGAGTCCGTTTGCTAAAAGTCTCTAGTCTAACGACTCTCCTCTCGCAGTCCAATATCGCTCCATAAGTGGATAGCCAATCCATCCCCAAAATCATCCCATACCCCGAAAATCTCAATACATAGGCGTCACGGTCAAACTCTACGCCTAGTATAAAATTTTTTAAACCCCTACAAACCATGGATAAATGTGCTGATCCTCCTATGGAGTTTGAAACAACTATGGGGTCTACTACTAAAGAGATATCTAAGTGCAAACAATCAACCAAGGAACTAGAAATGAAAGAATGCGATGTTCCAGAATCAAAAAGAGTCCGAATAGGGAAAATCCGAAATAGAGAACAAACTTTCTACAGAGACTTTCCTACCTCTATCTGATCCGCTGTTAGAAGGTGCTGCATCCAAGGCCTAAATCTGCGCTGTAGGTGCGCTCGCTCCCTGCCCCGTCTTCTGAGGGCAAAATCTACTAAGATGACCGGGTTGTCCACAATTATAACACTTTCCCTTCATCATTTTATTCTTACAATCCCTTGCATAATGACCAACCAATCCACAGCTATTGCATTTCCCGCTTTTCTTGATCCGCTTCTGAGGTCCTCCCTCTTTCCTCTTGTCCTTATCCTTCTTGTTCTTCCACCACGGCTTCTTAGAGCTTTCGAACTTAGGAACCTCTTTAAGCTCTCCCTTCAGCTGCTAAGATGCATGATGAACTTTCTTTCGGTCCTCTAATCTTAACATTCTAAACATTCGCTCTGTATCCTTCAACCTAGCTCATGCCTCCTCGAAATCCTTTGTGCCAGAAAACGTCTCGCCTCCTAGACTAGCGAAGTCCTTGCATAGCTTAGAAAAATTGCCTGCTGTAGGTGGATTAATGGGATCTCCACCTACTGGTACCGTATTGGGCACTTGCCCTTGCACTTCTAGTACCGTAGCTCTACGGAACCAGTCAACCATACTATGCAAAGAAGAGAGAATTTAAGTTCGAAAGAAGATTGACCTAGACTTTGAGGGGATTTTTATAAAAACTCTTTTATACTTTAAAACCGCTTCTATAATAAGAGTTTCTTTCTGATAAAATAGTTTGAAAATATGTTACTTTTGAAAAATACTTTACTTTTTAAAACAAATTTTTAGGAATCCTGTAACCTTAGGCTCTGATACCAAGTGAAACACCTCATACCCCTTAGTATACCCAAAAAGAGGCACACTAAAGAATATGGTGCATTATAGGTATAGCTAAAAACTTTACAAAGACTAAGATTCACAAGACAAATAAATAAAAACAGCAGAAACATTAAAATAGTAACTCATTAAATTGAAACTTCATAAATAAGTCATAAACCAAATATGTCTCAAAATACCAAATACACATGTCTTATGAAAAGTATCATCTTAGTCACAACATCAGAGTACATAAAATCATAAAATCATCCCTCTCATCAAGTACCAGTACATCCCAAAAATCAAATGAAAAGAAAGCGAAGAAGAATACATGTAGAATCTCCAAGAATATCTCTCCAAGAAAGCTGAAATCTACCGTCCCTGTCTCTGCTGGCCTAAGTGGGGAAAAGTGGGGAAAATAGAGGAGTGGGTCAGACTAAAGTTCTGGTGAGTGAAAGTAACTACTAGTATTTTTAAGCAAGATAAAGATAATAGACTTAGCAACAGTTCTAGTATAAAAGGAAATAAAGGAAAAGATAAAGCTGGAATAAAATACTGTTTAGCTGCTTGCTTTGATTATTTCGATTGTTTGCACTTGTCTTAGATAACTGCTTTGATTAGCCTGAAATCCTAATCCTACTTTAATTAGGCTGAAGTCCTAATTCTACCCTTTGATCAGCCTTCTATCTCTGTTGTGCCACTGTGAGCCAGTCCCATCCTGTGGGTCCCACAGCAAAACGACACATGTTTAGCGCTTTGGAACTCAATAGCGACTTATATCCCTACATCGAGGCCGCATGCTCGGCCACCGTCGGTTTGCACTATTTGTTGCTCCATCTTTTGACCTCTTATTTACCATTACTTCAGCATAAGCGTGTCCCAGCTTCACCTAATCTATTGTGAGACCATCAGTTCCTGACTGATAAAGAAATGCTACTGGATACGGGTCCTAACAAACAAAATCTAGTTGCGCCCCTTGCCCAAATCCCCTGATTTGAGCTTCTATCTATTGACCACGTATTTACCATTACTTCAGCATAAGCGTGTCCCAGCCCCACCTAATCTATTGTGAGACCATCAGTTCCTGACTGAAGGGGAATGCTGCCGGTACGGGTTCTACTTCTATCTTTGCTTATTAACTTAGTGTAAGTCTTTAAAATAAGCCTTTTCTGTTAATTCTGCTCTGTTTACTTATTAAAATAAGCCTTTTCTGTTATCTCTGCTATGCTTGCTTTCTAAAATAAGCCTTTTCTGTTATCTCTAATTATAACATGTGTGTTAAAATTCTGCTTATTAACTTAACCCAAGGTCTAAGTTTAAAAATAAGCTTCTTCTGCTATTTCTTCTATTTTTTCTTTTTTTAGTTATAATTACATGTTATAACTATGCTTGCAAATGTCTTAAATTTGCCTATTTTAGTCCATCTTCTTTTTATCATAGTCCTTCTTATTTTACATCTAATTTCTGTAAATTTAGTGTTCTTATATTTTAGTCCATATTAGCGAATTATTCTCTTTTATTTATTCTATTCGCGTAAAAAGGAATAAAAAGAAACTGACATTTACAGACTAATTTCAGCTAAAAAGGAATAGATGTAAATAACAATAAATGACTGTAAATAATTGGGAAAAATATAAATAACAGTAAATGATTGCAATTAACTGAAATAAAATAGCTAAGAGAAAATAAACTGGAAAGCAAGTCTAAAATTTACTTAAAACAAACTGTAAATAAACTTGCATAAAGGTTATCCCAAAATTGTAGAAAAACTACAACTATTGGAAACCCTATTATTTTAAATTACTTAAAAATCTAAAATAATTACTTAAACACCCACATATGGTCCTTAGCTCTTTTCCTTGGCCTTCCCGGATCCACTTCTAGGGTATAAAATATTTTAATTAAAAAGATCTTCTTCTTGGAAAAATATTCCTTTTAGGGTCCAGCCTCAAGCAATGAACCCAGATGGAAAAAATCTGAATGAGAAAAATAGCTAGGTCTAGGGTCTTATTTATAGTGTCACTTGTGGATCTCAAACCGTTGGATTTGAGGATTAAATCCGGTGCAACCATGTCATAGGCTTGATGGGAACCGTCGGATGGAAGCACGAACGCACGAGATGGAATAAAAACAACAAAACATGTCACGATTTGATCTGGACGAATTAACGTCCTAAAACACAAAGGCGGGTCGAACTACTGTCGACCGCCATATGCTAGGGTCGATCTATAGGTCGACCCAGCCCTGGGGAAGGTTGACCCTAGGGTCGACCTGACCTATTTATTATTATTATTATTATTTCTTCGTTTCTTGTTTAATTTGTAACTTCTTCGTTTTAGCTCCGATTTCAACAATCTATATATGGAAATTGACCAGAAAATTACCACAGACACAATGGTGCAACTCCCATGGCTCAATTCCGATAATTTCACAAAGTTATTTTATTATTTAATTAATTCGTTAATTAATTATTATAGCTTAAATTTCGGGTTGTTACAAAAACTAATAAGCCTCATGATGGGCCTTAAACCCATATAAAAATATTACATAATTAAATCCAATTTAATCGCTTGTCAACATCGCATATCGATTGATATATTTATAACTATTATAAATATATTTTGTAATATTTCTTTATCAAATCATAACCAAATTTTATAGTTAATATGTCATAAATATTAGTTTGATTAATCAATTTATAATAATTATAAACTAATTAAATTGTTTGTTCAAAGGAGAATTCATCGTTTCGGTTGTGTGACTCGTTAAGTGTAAATTTGGTCAGCGACTAATATCAACTATTTGAATATTAACATTCGCAAGTCACTTAGCAGGTGGTGTGACATTTTGGTCAAATTTATCGCTTACTCGATTTCGGTAAAATCCAATTTCACCTTGTTAAGAGCTACCAGATTGTGACTTTTATTTAGATCAATTCTCTTTGTCAAAATTATATCACTTTAAACTTATGGAATTTGGTGATGGTCAAAATTCCAATATCGTCCATATTCAACTCTATAGTCCAAACACAAAATCCTTGGTTCAATAATAACAATTATTATTAATCGAACTACTCTGGTCAGAGATTTTGACTTTGGATTGACTTGAGTTAACCATGATACTAACCCCATTCAACCGAGGAGACAAATCCTCTCTTGAATAGTGCTTCACTTCCAGTACTTCTACTCGACCAAACTACAATCACTCAATGGATGTCGTGCCATAATTTGACTATAATCAAAGTGGAGCTTTCATATTGAAGATCCATAGTATTCTCAAGTCAAGAGAACTGTGTAAATTAGCCACATTGATAATTTTTGTTTGACCTTTGTTGCATTAACTAACAGAAAACTATCGAGCGAGTCATTCCATAGTTATTCAATAACTAAATATGTAACCCCTAGGTGACCTCAGCAGTCGTGAGTAATATACTACCTAATATTTGGAGAGCGTTACGACTCTAGTCTCAATGGATACACTAATATCCATTCTCGATGCATCTTGAGTAGGAACATTTAAAATGATGTGTTTTAACTATGATACAATACTCATGATTATAACTATTTGTAATTACTATCACAAACACACCATTTATGGATTTTCTGTTAAATATATTTTAACTAAGCATTTAATTATATATAATACATTATAACAAATATATAACAAATAGAAAAAACACCTTTATTTCGAACGAGAATTGATTACAGAGTTAATTAATTTATAACAAAGTATAGAATTTCCCCTAGGGAATACCCCTAACTCTATTAAAAGATAATATTATTACGAATGAGATTTGTTATTTATTTATTATTATTCATGATTTATGTGCAGATAATTGTTAATTAGTATTGGATTACTTTTTTTTGGTATTCACTTCCCATGACGCACTTGTACATTGATGTCAATCGAAGGCAAAGACTATTAATATTTTTCTTGTCATTAGTAATATGAAAATCGGTGGACCTAGAAAACCTAAAATTCATTTTACTTGTGAGAGAGTCAGGAAATATCGAAAAAAATAAGCCAATGGAAAATGAAATGCTAAAAAATGAAAGAAACATTCACGTAGTACCACAAAAAAATACGAATGTCCATTTCTCATTAAAAGCTCCTACCAAGATTTTGATAAATGATGTATTGAAGCAGTTAATGGTACTCATTACCATGAATTGCCAAACACGTTAGTGGATTATACTTATGCCGAAAGGTTGACAAAAGAGGAGAGAAAAAATGATGAATACGGGTGTTGGTGGGGTTAGAGCCAAAGATATTCTTGTTAATATAAAGAAAGACTTTCCCTGAAAATGTTTCAACGTTGAAGACAATACATAGCGCGAAAGCAAAAATAATTACGTCAGAGATGGAAGGTCGATCAACAGGTCAACAATTTACGAATTTTTTAATGGAAAACCATTATGTATGTTGGGTTACGAAAAATGAAATGGATATAATTGCTAATTAGATGTGGGCTCGTCCCGGATCGACTACATTATGCAAATGTTTTCCTTCGGTTTTACTACTCGGTAATACATACAAAACAAATCGATATAAAACGCCTTTGTTGGAAAATTATTGGTATGACTTCGACGAATAGAACTTTGTTATAGCTTATTGTTTTTCATCTAAAGAGTGGGAAGATAGTTATCGATGAGCTCTAGGAAACTCGAAATCATTATACTTTCAAACAAATTCCCCGACGTTGTGATTGCGGACAACGAGAGTTCATTGATTAATGCATTGTGTTGTTTTTCCAAATATAACTCAATTTCTTTGTATTTATCATATTAAAAATAGTGTTAAACCGTATTGTAAACCAAAATTTCAAACAAACGAATTGTATGAAATTTTTGCCTCGGACTAATGCATGTTGTTCGGTCTTCATTTGAACAACAATTTAATGAGTTTTTTAGGATATTTCTAGATGACTGGAAAGAATATCCTAATCAACTTAATTATATTCTTGAAAATTGGTTGCCTCTTAAGGAAAAGTTTGCTTTTCCATGGACGAATAAAGTGAAGCATCGTAATAATACAATATCGAATAGAGCCGAAGCTTCTCATGCGCAGCTTAAAAATATTTGGGAACATTACAAGTGAAATTTGTAGAAATTTGAAAAAAAATGGACAATTTATTGCTTGCAACATACGGAGATAAAAACAACATTTGAGAAAAGTTTAGGGACAATAAAACATAACCATTAAATTCCTTTATTCACATACCTTCTTTATCGGTTTTTACTGTAATGGATTGAAATTTGAAAGAGGTAGAGAATATGCTAAATTTTGGATGTGATCATTTGAATAGAACCATATATGGTCTACATTGCTCTTATGAATTGTATATTCAACATACCAATGAACTTCCTATACCAATTGACATGATTGATGAGTGTTGGCGTAAGTTGTTACCTACATTGACAAATCAAAAGAGTAAAGTTTGATAATGGAACGGAGGAAGGAAAAAACTAATTTTGTTGAAGATGAAAGAAATTGGTCGACCAACCACAATGAATTTGGTTGAATCAAAATATGTCAAACCCAAAGGCCGGCCAAAAGGTAAAAAATCAAAGCAAAAGATAAAAAAAAATTAAATAGCACAAAGTGTGATTAATCTGCTTTATAGTATGCTCGATCTATGGAAGAATAGCAATCACAGTCTAGTGTAGT
Source organism: Allium fistulosum (assembly GCA_030737815.1). Classification (NCBI taxonomy): domain Eukaryota; kingdom Viridiplantae; phylum Streptophyta; class Magnoliopsida; order Asparagales; family Amaryllidaceae; genus Allium; species Allium fistulosum. The sequence goes on from CM060903.1 coordinate 180,769,485, forward strand.
GTTGAAGAAGTTAACTCTAAAGAGGAGAGAAACAAGCTCAATTTATATGCCAGAAATACCAGAATTCATGCATCTATGTGTTTTGGAAGCTGAAGATGCTACGAAGGATGGAAATTGTGGATTTAGATGTACTGCTAAATATTTTGCAGAACTTGAAGATAACTTTGTTGAAGTTCGAAAGAAAATATTGTATGACTTATAAACAAATTGGAATGTATACCGTAGGCGTAGATGCTTAGATGAGGACGTGTTACGTGAAATGAAAGATTGATTGAATCATCTTGAACCCAATTATGACTGGATGGAAATGCCAGCAATAGGTTATATGATTGCAAATGCTTTTAGTTCAGTTGTGGTAAATATTTCAAAACGTCAATGTCTCATACTCACTCCTCATCAACAAGGTTCTCCTGTTCATCCCCCAAAAACAATAGCCATAGTTTACATAAATAACTGTCATTTTGTAATTTTGCATGTACGTGATAGCAGTCCAGTACCACCTATAACTTCTCTATGGTCTCGCTTCGCAAAAAGATCCACTAACATGAAGTTTTATTGACTGTCCTACCAAATGATATAGTTACAGTAGATTATCCAACCGATATTCTTTAAATTGAATTTATTGTATTCAACGGACATTTTGTAATGATCATATAGTGTAATGAACTAGATATCCAATATTTTGTAATAATCATATCATTTCTTCTAACTATTTGTTGTATTACTTAAACTATGCTGTGGTAACTTAGCGATATTTCATACTTTGTTTAAATATAAAAAGTGTCCTACAAAAAAAACTGAAAGACCCATCGTATAATGTCGGATGAAAGTATGGGGTCATATAATATAAACAATACACAAATTTTGTATTGTCGAATAAGCAAGACAGAAGGTTTGTTTTTTTACTTTAAAATTGTTCAACAATATACTACCGATGTCAGTATGAAAACAAACTTTCTTTGGTAGCCATAAACTCTGTACTACCGTTTCCAACTAGAGAGGAATATGATTTTTTTTTTCCTAGAATTTTGTTCGGTTTAATACCAGCAGACGATAGTAGAAAACCGTATGTTCTTCATTTTAGACATAGTTTCTATTGCCATCTGAACTAAGTAAATAAGCAGAAGAATACCACTTATGGTACTAGATGGTATTAGGGCACCGTACAATTCAAAGAAGTCAAGAACTCTATACAACCATCTGAAAAAAGACATAAAAATGATTTTTTGCCAAGTCTTTTGTTTGGTTGAATACCATCGGATGGTTATATGGTGCAGTGCAATACAAAGAGGACACTAACTCTATACCGCCATCTGCAACAAATCAGAAAGATGTTTTTTAGAATCTAGTTGTGTTTGGTTTTGTACCACCGTCCGGTTGTTAAATGCTATTTCTCTTCATTGATGACACGGTCTGTATGCCGTATGAACTGTAAATCGATTTTTTTAACAAAACACACTACACATACCATCTATCGACTATTGACATGCATCACCATTCAGCATATCATCTATCAACCATTAACATGCATCACCATACCAAACATCGTTATCAACCATTAACATGCACCACCGTAGTTCATCACAACAACACATACACCAAAATACATCAAATATAACATATCATCTATCAACCATCAGCATGCATCACTATGGTTCATAACATCAACACATACACCAAAATATCCCAAAATAAAACATATCATCTATCAACCATCAACATACATCGCCATAGTTCATAATATCAACATATACACCAAAATACAATAACATCCATCCAACAAGTTTATAAAAGAGCTTTGTTGGAATGACATCACAACCATACAACATACATTACACCACTACTAGAATTACAGTGTATTCCAACGCCGAGATTTCAACGGCCTCCAACGGCTTTTCTAACGGTTTCCAACGGCTCGTTGGAATTTGACGAAACCGTCTGAAGCCGTTGGAAACCGTTGAAAAATCGCCGTTTGCGGCCGTTGGAAAATTTTCTGCATATTTTCCAGAGAACGGACCTGTAGCTCATTCTCTTCTTCCACACTCAATATTTCCCCCAATTCCACCATTCCACCACCTCCAACCTCCAACTGCCGGCCCAAACACCATCCCAACCACCACCAACGCCATCTAGAAGCTGCTCCGGCCGATCTCCACCCTTCTAGCTCTCCAAATCGGTAATTTTGCTAAACCTAATATTTAGGTTTTTTTGGATTTTGGGTTTAATTCGAATGTTGATTGATTCCTACTTGTTAGTGTATGCATATTACATCATGTTATTCCCTAATTGCAACTATCATACCATAATGAACAAGTTATTATAATTGATTGAAAATTTTGTAAGATATTGCATTGGTTTATGTTTATTTGGTTATAAGTATATTAAACGTATGTGTGTGATAGAGTTTATTGCATTTGGAAGTCGTTAGAACGGATATTGCATTTGTGCGAACACGAGCTTTGTATTTGTGCGAACACGCGAATTGATTTAGTTTATAAATGAATTTTGTGTACAAATTTTGTGTATAAATGAATTTAGTATATTATGTAATAAAATGGTTAAATGTAAACCAATATTAATTAAACGAGTTATATATTCAAATTTAATATAAACAAATATTTAAATCCTTAGATATTATTCGGCCCCGTCTGACAAGTGTTGTATATGATCGTTTTAGGGATATTCGTTTTCCCACAAAACGGACAACTCTATTCATCTGATACATCATTTGTCGGATTTGTCCCAGTATTGGACAAGTTACAAACACTATAAAGTAATTATATTCCGTCAATCATATCACTTTAAACGGTTCACAAAATTTCGACGACATTTCCTTTACGTTCCTTGTGTACACGCATTTGTGTACGATACAAGGAACATGGGGGAAATGCTGCCGAAATTTTGTGAATCGTTTAAAATGATATGATTTACGGAATATAATTACTATTGTGTTTGTAATGGGAAGTAGGATGACCGACCATCAAAGAAAGACACATAAGTGGCAATGAAACAATAGTTGCTTATTTAAAATAAAGTTTGTGAAATTAGCAGTTTGTGGCCGTTGGAAGCCGTTGGAAAATTTCCTGCAAAATATAAAATGAATGATTTATAACATTTTTACTCTATCATAGGTTTTCTAGTAGGGAAACATGGTTAATTACTTTAATGATCGGAGCTGGATGTATCAAAGAAGCGAAATTAGTGGCGCAATAAGCAAACATTTTCTAAAAGGGGTACAAGTGTTCATCGAATTTGCTATAAGTAATATTGCAAACGATGAAGAAATTCGTTGTCCGTGTAGTAGATGCAAATTGTTGAACTATTTAAAACCGAATATGGCTAAGGTTCATTTGCGCCAATTCGGTTTCGTACCCAATTATTTGCTGTGGATCGTCATGGAGAAATTGTAGCCCCTAATAATCAAGAACAGTCGGTGGAGGTCATCAACGAAGAAGGTAGTACGAATCTCATAGAACATATGGTCGAAGATGCAGCACGATCAATGTTCCCTACCGTTGTAATTGATAACGACGATGTTAACATCGAAGAGGAACCAAATGTTGGAGCTAAAAAAATATATGATTTATTGGATCATGCTAAAAAACCCCTTTGGAATGGATGTTTAAGCGGCTCTCAATTATCAGTAACTGCAGAATACATTGCAATGAAATCAAAATACAACCTTACAGAAGCTGGATTTACGGCTGTTGTTCAAGCTGCTAAACGTCATATGCCATCCGATAATTTAATGTGCGAAAATTATTATGAAGTGAAAAAACTTATGTCATCTTTCGGTTTGCCATATCAAAAAATAGATACATGTTTAAAGGGTTGCATGTTGTATTGGAAAGAAGACATCAATCTTAGAAATTGTAAAATATGTAATCAGGAAAGATACAAATCGAGGAAAAAGAAGGGAAAAGAAGTTCCGTACAAGCGTATGCATTATTTGCCCCTCACCCCTAGACTTCAACGATTATATGCATCATTTGTAACAGCACATCATATGAGATGGCACAGTGTGAGAACACCTCAAGAAGGTACGTTGACACACCCATCCGATGGAGAAGCATGGAAACATTTTGATAAAAAATATCCCGATTTCGCAGCGGAGAGCCGAAATGTTAGACTAGGTTTATGTACAGACGACTTCTCACCGTTTTCTCACTTTGGTTCTAAATATTCATCTTGGCCTATAATAATCACACCTTACAATCTACCTCGGTGGATGTGTATGAAAGCTCCATATATGTTTCTCACGATTGTCGTCCCTGGTCCTGATGATCCGACACAGGGCATTGATGTTTACTTACAACCGTTAATCGAAGAGTTGAAAATATTATGGTATGAAGGAGTTGAAACATACGACATATCAAAAAAGAAAATTTTTCGGATGTTCGCTTCTTTGTTATGGACTATTAGCGATTTTCCTGCATATGCAATGCTTTCGGGTTGGAGTACGGCCGGTCGTTTTGCTTGTCCTATTGCATGGAAGAAACACGAGCATTTTCTTTGCCAAATGGAAAGAAAATTTCATGGTTTGATTGTCATCGATGTTTTCTTCATATTAATCACCCTTTTAGAAGGGACAAAAAAAACTTCATAGCTAATAGACATGAGACTCTACGACCACCAGCGGTTTGGTCAAGCGAGGATATATATGAACTTGTAAAGATTATCCAAAGATACACGAGACCGGACAACAAGAAGAAATTCAAGGTAAATCGACGTTTCATAATTGGTGCAAACAAAGTATATTCTGGGAATTGCCTTATTGGAAAAATCTATTAATCCGTCATAACATTGACGTGATGCATAACGAAAAAAATGTATTTGATAATGTGTTTTATACAGTTTTGAATGTGAAGGGCAAGACTAAGGACGATCTGAAATCTAGACGTGATATAAAGCAAATATGCAATCGTCCTGAGCTTCATATGACTCCCGACAATAAAATACCCAAAGCATGCTATGAACTAGACAACAACCAAGTTGAAGTACTGTTACAATGGGTGGAAGGATTACGATTTCCCGATGGAATTTCCTCTAATCTTCGTAGATGTGTCGACTATAAAAATGGAAGACTGAGTGGAATGAAAATCCATTGTTGTCATGTAATGATGGAAAATTTGTTACCCGTCGCTTTCAAAGAATTGTTACCGGTAAAAGTTTGGACGGTAATAACAGAACTTAGTTTATTTTACAAGGAGCTTTGTTCAACTACGTTAAAAGTTGACCGTCTACTTAAACTTGAAGAAGAAATTCCTATACTGCTCTGCAAACTGGAGAAACTATTTCCTCCGGGTTTCTTTAATGTAATGGAGCATTTACCTGTTCATCTTCCATATGAAGCACGTCTTCGAGGTCCTGTGCAATATGGATGGATGTATCCATTCGAAAGGTATGTTACTATATTGAGTATGTAAATGTTGATTTAAGTATAAATATAGTAGTTAATACTTAACCCAAATATTTTTTATTAGGTACTTAAATCATTTAAAGAAAAAAATGAGACAAAAAGCTCGAGTTGAAGGTTCTATTTGCAAATCATATATCGAAGAAGAAGCTTCTTTCTTTTTCTCTCATTATTTTAAAGACCATGTGAACTTATCATTTGTAAGTGTTCTGCGTAATGACGATCAGGCCGTTGAACAAGATTCTTCTTCTGGATCAGTATTATCTATTTTTAAACAACATGACCGACATGCTGGAAAATGTGAGGAAGTATGGCTAGATGATAAAGAATACCATGTAGCACACACATATATTCTTCTTAATTTTCCTGAAGTTGCACCATTTGTTAGGTAATTAGCACATTCCAAGTTTTGTTAAATTTAATACTACACGTGTGAATAAATAATAATGTAATATATCATGTTTGTGTTTGTAGTATTTATGAATCACAAAATCCAGGTGGCGATTTAAGCAAAAGATTTCAGTACTTGGTTTTTGAAATACGTTTCTGATCCCACAAATAATGTGCTCGATAAAGGACTGAAACATTTGGCGTTTGGACCGAAAAGAAAAGTTAATACGTATCCAATATTTTTTGTTAATGGATATAAATTCAACACCAAAGAATACGGTGCTGAAAAATTAACAAACAGTACTGGTGTATTTGTTAAAGGCAGTGATGACCCTAATAATCATATAAATGATTTTTATGGCGTGTTAACTCAGATATTGCAGTTGACATATTTTACAAGACCCGTGGAGGATGTTATTTGTTTAGATGCAACTGGTTCACCAATGTTCCAGGTTCTGGTATTAACGTGCATCCAAAATATAATCTTATAGAAATTAAACATACCTCGCGTTATCAAAAGTACGACCCATTTATACTAGCCAAACAAGCCCTACAAGCTTATTATGCCCCTTATCCATCTTTAAAAAGGGATAAAGCAGATTGATCTACGGTTTTTAAAACCAAAGCAAGATTTACGTTCGATGGACAAAATATTCCAGACGAACAAGCCTATCAAGCAGATCTGGAGGAAAATGTTGAAATAGCAATTACAGACGATCAAACTGATTTTGGACCTTTAAATGATGAGACAAATGTATTAGTCGAAGCATTTGAGAGTGTAGAGGAAAACGACATAGAGCACGAAACCGAGTCTGAATCAGAAAACGATGAGGACAACTGAGTAATATCCGGTAATTTTTAAAAGTATTCACATTACATTGATCTCTGATTAATAATGCATTTATCCAATTTATACAATTTTAATGAAAATAAGTGTATACTCACACACTCAACACATACACAACATGACATATTTGTAGCATATTGTATTACATTTTTTAATGGTTCATCATATCATGATTATTATGAATTGTATATGTATGTATATATGGCAGGTATATATATTATGTTCGGTTCTGGTTCTGGGTCTCGGCGACGTAGCTCTTCACGTCATATTGGAGAGGGTAGTGGTGAGCCACCAGCTCGGCCACTTGTTTACTTGCAGCCTAAGGCTGATGAGACGTAAGTATCATAATTAGCAAGCATAGCATTTTAATTTTTTAATTGTACATGATATATCTATAATTGTCTAAAGTTCAATTTTATATTTAACGCAGTGGATTTGAGTTGGAGCCATCCAAAGTGGTTCTGAACATTTCAAAGCAGGCGTACATGGCTAGGATGACCGATTGCTGGCCCAAGTGGGGCAAGATCCCCGACGACGTGAGAGAGACGATTTGGCAAGATTTTCTGGTAAGTTTATACCGCTTTACAAGATGATTAATTAAATACAAATAAATAATTAGTAATATTTTCTCATTGTACAGGGCGCCATAGATTTGCAAGAGCCTGACGTCAATTTAGTTCAGCGACACTAGAACTCCAGGATCGCGAAGAACTATAGGGAGACTATGTCGGAGACTAAAAAAGTAGGAAAGAAGCCCAAGTGGATGAACACGACTGTATGGGAGAAGTGGGTTGAGTGGTGGAACTCTGAGGAGTTCAAGATAAATCTACAATAAATCTCAGCAATTTTTTACCGTTTAATAAATAATTAATCATTGTAAATTTGCAGGAGGAGTCAGCTAGGAACTCGGCAAACAGGAGCAGGAATCCTGTATCACACCGTGGAGGCTCCAAATCTTTCCAGCATCACCGCGAAGATTTGGTAAATTTATCTATTATCACATTTGTATATTGATCAGTTCAGTAATTAGTTATGTACAGTTAAATTATCCAAATTATCAATTGCAGGAACGAGCTCGTGGAGGCTCTGTTGGCTTAGTGGACGTGTTTGCTCACACCCACGCGTCTAGGCAAGTAGATGAGGCTGGCAATATCATATATCAGTGGGGTGATCAAGATAGGGCGACCGAGGCATATGTATGCATTTTTAAATTTCTAATACTTACACCGATAAGTTTATTAATTTCTAGCTATGCAAAATAATTACATGCTACTATTTTTCAACTGAAATTGTTTTTTTTCATTATAGTCGAGGTTGCAGGAGCCACAGGCTTATGCGCTTCAGCAGATTGGTCGTGATGCGCTGACACAGGAGGAGCAGGATAACATTTTTATCGCTTTATGGATCCGGCGCAACGGAGTAGACGTTTTGGCTTCGGGAACCTAACGGTAATTAATCCTTTTACATATTTACAAAAAATCAGTGTTTAGATATATAATGTTATAATATTTTATATGCTGAGACAACCCTTTTGCTATTATTTCTATTTGCAGGCTCGACAGGCTCGACAAGCTCAAAAAGACCAAGACAAAGAAGAAATCAAAGAGCTTAGAGCTATGGTTGAGCAGCTACGGGAGGAGAATCGTCTACGAGCCATCCAGGTGGAGCAGCTGGATCAAAAGCTTGCGCAGTATTTGCAGAATCATGGTACCCTTCCTTCGTCGTCTGGTGCTTCGGGAGGCGACGAGGATCCTTGAGGAGGTATGTTTTTTGAGTATTTGTGTTTGAACAATGTATATATTGACTTGGAGATGTTTTGATGTTGATGGTGATGTTGTATATATTGGTACGGAGTGGGTGAGAAATATTTTGATGGCATGTACATGGTTTATTGACATTTGTTGATGGTATGTACGTTGATGGTATATTTTGTGATGTTTGATCGGTTTGGTTTGTTTATATTAGTGTTTTATTGATTTATGTGTGTTGTTTGTATTGATATTGATATATATGGGAATTGATTGGAAATGGAATGGAAATTGAATGGATTGGAAATGGTGTGGGTGGAAGGTAAATAGGCCTGCTGTTCTACAGCAAAATAAACCCAGTATTTCCAACGGCTTCCAACGGCTTATTGGCCATTTTACTGTAATGGTTTCTAACGGATTCTAACGGCTCCAAGCCGTTAGCAGCCGTTGGAAATTCTGTTGGATCCGTTGGAAAGCATTGGAAGGCGTGGGATTTATTCCAACGGCTTCCAACGGCCGCCAACGGCTAGGAGCCGTTGGAATAGCCGTATTATCTTGTAGTGCACAAACAAAACTGCTTTTGATCCAACATACACCAAAATATAGTGCATAACAAAATACAATATCACATACATCTATCAATCACATTCACTCATTGGTCTGTTAAGTCTGGGTCATGCTTATCCTTGGTTCTTGGTTTGGATTTCTGAGAAAAACTCCGCTCTTTCAATGCCAACGACAAAATGCTTTTATCTTTCACATCCATTACACACAACATTTCTACATTTTGCTCTTTCCCAGTAATGTTTTATCAAGTACGCCTATAGCCAGTCTCGCTGCCTTCTTCTACAAATTATAAATGAAAAAAAATTCAAAATCTATGTAAAATTAACATCCATAACAAAGGTATATAACTATACTTACCTGCTCTTCAGCTTAAACATTTGAATTTACTCTACGCTTCATCTTTGAACTCCGGACACATAAGTGAGAAATTCAATGAAACCAATTCATATGGTCATCGGTGCAATCCCATGCTTCTGTAACAGCAGATGAACGTGAATCGGCATAAAGCACATGATCTTGCCAATTTTGCACATAATGGTGGCCATTATCATATCAAATTCTATACCGGTTCACGTTTGATCCTGTCATCCAAGATATAGAAGTCATTGGAGCTTTTGGTATATATTGCATCCAACCAGATTAATGGAGAACTCCATTTGGATAATATGGTTTGGGTATATCGAAACATAGCATTGTACTACTGTAGAAAACAAATTCTTCAATATGATTGTATTCTCGAGTGTCCTTATACGGATTCCAACAAACCTGTGAGCATATACCACTTAACCACGAATTTTTGTACTTAAAAAATATATAGAATAAAATCGTTAAATAAACTTACATCATTCACTTTTAAGTCATCCCGTTGCACTGTTATGTGAATCATAGATTGTGCAAGATCACCATCAAATTTAACGACCTTCCATTTTTCCAACAATTGTTCATTGTGTCTAAAAGATTCATTAACCACCAAATGTTTGTGACATTGGAAAATGATCATATATCCAAGCCTGAAAAATAAATAATATTTTAATTAGTATTTAATTTAAAAGACATATAAGGGAAAAATAGTAAGTAAACTGCATTACCATAAATATAGATAAACAACCACTTATTTGCTTCACACTTGATCGAGAAGCAAACCCCAACCGATGATATAAATAAGCTAGTAGAGCCGTTCCCCAAGATTGATCATTTAAGGTACGCAAATCCAATAAGCAATTAAGATAGTAGATTGATGTTCTCGTCTTTGACTTCTCAGAAAAAACCGTACAACCCAACATGTACAATAGATATGCACATGCAACTCTACCATAATCTTCATCACTAGCTCCCTCCGTCGATGCTTTACCTTTACAATTCTCCATTATCCGATGCATATGTATCCCATATATACCATCAGCCTCTCCTCTAACTTTGTCACCTTCAATTCCTAAACAATATACTACAAGCTGAATAGCATCAGCATACACGATATCTCGACCATCATTTTTCTTGTAAATACATGTACATGCTATCGGTACTCCAAGAATATTCGTAGCATCATCTAACGTCATGGCTATCTCTCCAAATGACATATGAAAGGTGTTTGTTTCAGGTTTTCATTGCTCCACAAAAGCTAATATCGTAGCTATATCCATCCATATATACAAGTGTTCAATAATATGGTACAAGCTAGAATTTTTAATTCTTTCAACAATCTGTTCTGGCTCATCTTCCAAATCCTACACCGTCATTTTTTGCTAATGAGAAACACATTTAAGTGGTCCGCGCTCATCTTTTTGGCTATTCATTTTCCATATATTTTTGCAATGTGATTATCAAAACTTTTAAAATTCAATGGTGTGGCAAATGTTTAATAGGGTAGCAATAATGGGACTAGGGTTACTCTTCTTATTATTCCTTCACCACCTATTTTCCCCTCATCTCCTCACTTTCATTTCTTTATCTTGGTTTGGCCATGAATTTGTGAGGCCTGGGTTATGCTGGTCGATTTCAGGTGTTTAGGTGTTTTATGGTTCTAGATTTCCCTTTCTTTGTTTTACCGTTTCGTCTTATCGTCACCCCGGCGATTAACTTGCAACAGAGATGTCTGGCTTAGTCGTTATTGGTGCTTCTATTTGGTATGTGGGTGGTTCTGGATGTCATTTTTCACCTTTCACATGCAGTCTTTCCTTTTTGTATTTGTGCTTCTTTTCCTTTGATATACTAGATGGAAATTATTTCTCCTTCTTTGGAGTTTCATGTAGAACTTGTGAATCCTTTGGAAATGGATTTCTGGTCATTCTGCTTTGTTATTGGGCTCTTCGCATGCTGCAAGTTGTCTATGGTCCTTTGCTTTTGTGCACTTTTTTGGTGTGGCAACTATACACTTGGAAATTATGGTTGCATCCTTGATTCTTTCAGGTTACGAGGAATGTTGTACTCATTTGGAAATTGTATGCTTTGGCCTTGGTGGTAGTAATGTATTGTTTTGCCATGGTGCCGTCATATGGAATTTGCAGGCTTGTCCCTCCCATGTTATTTGGTTGTTCAAATGTCAAAGTTTTCTGAATGTGTTGGTGAATGCCACCATGTTGGCTATGTAATTATGAGTGAAGTCACTTGTTATTGTGAATGTAAGGTGCTATTGTGAGTCGTTGAGTGATTTTAGTAGTATGGGCATGTTGCCTATTTCCAATGCTATAACTAGTTTATTCAGTATATTAGTTGCTGAGGCGTCTTAGCCTCAATCCCGTTTTTCACTTGTAAAGTGGTATGTCTACTATAAAACCAGCTTGCATGTGAAAAATAATAATACTTTGTTTTGTCTACAAAAATAACTTTTCAATATCTCATTTGATTATGAACCACCATTTCCTAAATTGACTTGCTTGGTTGCCTTATGTAAACCAACATCATCATCATGAGACAATGGCTCTAATTATTTTTCACTCAATTATTCCACATATGTATTGCCTTTATCGCCACAGTCGTTCGATATTTGGAACTCTTCATCACTTTCAGATTCATTAAGAGAATCATCATGATTAATAACCTTTTCCACTATCTTTGCCACATCTTTTTTTGCCGCTTTAGCCTTTTGCAACTCATGCCTATTAGATATGATCATTGGTCTCTTTTCACGTTCGTTTGTATGAAATTATTCAATCAAATAAATATGTTTATCAACATAAAATCAAGCTAACATCCTCTACCCAAATAAGGTCCAATTCATATGGTAGTATAGAGCCGACCTTTCAACACCTTTAACTAAATTTTCATTGCCTTATTGAACAAAACATAACAATTTAGAATAGTTCGGCAGTATAAAATATGTATGAAAAATACTATCAAATATTCATACCGTTGGATAGCAATAGATAAAAAAAATAGGTGCATTTCATGCGGCAATACAAAATCGACCGTTCAACATATTCAACTAAATTTGCACTGCCGTATGAAAATAAAACATGATAATTCAAAATCGTTCGATGGTATGAAATATGTATGAAAAATATTATCAAATATTTCATACTGCTAAATCGAATATATTAAAATAATTTAGGGTTTTTGATTAATTTTGAAATAGATAACTCGATGATTTTTAAATGATGATTTTCAAATTAGTTTCATAATATAACCATATTCGAACTATAGCGTTCGGCAGAAAATGAACAAACAAATAAATCAACATTAATTTCAAAATCAAACCTGGCTGCAATGAAGTTGGAGTTGAAGGCATTGGGTGCATTGACAAGCTTCATCTTTTTCTTTAAGATGGTGAGCTTTCTTCGAAGAGGCATGGAGCATACGGAGTAAATAAATTGAAAATTTATTGCGGTTAAAAAGAATAGAAAAACTAGGTAAAATGTTTTTCGACGGTGAGAATGAAGAGGGTAAATGTTTGGGTAGCATAAAAATACAGATGTGGTAAAATGAAGTGTGTAAGAATAAGGTAATGGATAAAATAGAGGTTGGGTAAAATGAAGTCCTTAATGCGGTGCATTAAGCACCACTCTTATCATTATGCATTTTCAAGTGGTTTTAATTTAATTTAATTTACACCATACTATACCTCTTTCACGCCCTACTTTTAAAAAGAAAATTATATTTTTATACCCAGTTTGCCCCCTTTAGGTTTAATGGTCGTCGATAAACCAGCGTGCCCAAGAAATGAACAAATGTCCTTGACAGATTTGGGAATGGGTAGATTCGCAATTACGTCAACTTTAGCTTTATCTACCTCGATGCCTTTGTTTGAAATGACATGCCCAAGGACAATTCCATGTTTGACCATGGAATGACATTTTTCCTGATTTAACGTCAAATGTTTGTCCGTGCAACAATTTAGAACCAACTCAAGATGGTGTAAGTACTCGAAAAAAGAGTTTCCAAAGACAGAAAAATTGTCCATAAATACTTCAAGAAAGCGCTCGATCGTGTTGGAAAAGATGTTGACCATGCATCTTTGGAAAGTAGAAGGAGCGTTGCAAAAGCCAAAAGGCATACGTCGATACATAAAGGTGCTAAATGGACACGTGAAAGTCGTTTTCTCTTGACCTTCATGAGCAATTGGAATTTGGTTATAACCAAAATAACCATCAAGAAAGCAATAGAATTCATGGCCAGCTGATCGTTCAAGCATTTGATCAACGAAAGGAAGAGGGAAGTGATCTTTACGTGTTGCGGCATTTAATTTTCGATAATCAATGCAAACACGCTAACCCATTTGAGTACGAGTTGGAATGAGTTCGTTAGCATCGTTCTTGATAACGGTAAGTCCAGACTTTTTAGGCACGACATGAATTAAGCTAACCCACAAACTATCAGAGATGGGATATATGATTCCATTATCGAGGAGTTTAAGAATTTCGTCTCGAACCGCATCCTTCATTTTTGGGTTAAGCCTTCATCGCACGTCACGAACAGGCTTGGCATCGTCAACTAAATGGATACGATGTTGAACAAGAGCGGGACTAATTCCCCTTATATCGGTGATCGTCCATCCAATTGCTTATTTATTTTCGATGGAATTGAAAAAAGGGAAGCTTTTTGATCAAGAGAGAGAGTTGAAGATATTATGACAGGAAATTCATTGTCACCTAAGTATGCGTACTTAAGGTGATCTGGATGGGGTTTGAGTTCCAACCTCAGGGTTACTCGATCAAAGAATTTGGTTGAAGTTCCGACTCAAGATTGAGGGATTCAAATGGAAGAACATTTTCAATTTCATTAGGCTCATATTGAAACAATTTTTCATATTCGATCTCGCATTCGTTATTAAGATCAACTATTTCGTTGTCAAATTTTCCTGAATGGAGCTAACTTCCAACGTTTGGTCAAGTGGTTCGTTCGATTTTCGAGATTGAATATGTTAAGATCCAAAGTCATGTTTTCAAAAGAAAATTTCATCGCACCAATTTGACAATTGATTAGAGCATTTGAAGTAGCCAAGAAAGGTCGGCCTAAAATCAATGGAATTTGACCCATTGGATTGGTCACGGGTTGTGTCTCTAAAAACAATGAAATTGACAGGGAATATATATTGACCAATTTTGATGAGTACATTCTCGATTTCTCCCATGAGTTTCTTTATTGAACGATCGGCAAATTGAAGAGTTAATTTCATTGGTTTTAGTTCACCCAAGCCAAGTTGATGGTTAACTGAATAAGGAATCAAATTGACACTTGCACCCAAGTCTAGTAAGCACTTGTTAATCATTTTGTTTCCTATTGTGCACGAGATCATCGAACATCTAGGATCTTTGTATTTAACGGGGATTGATTGGGACAAGACTTCGCTAACTCCGGCAGCTAAGAAAACTTACTTGGGTACATGAGTATGTCGCTTTTGAGTACACAAGTCTTTCAAGAATTTAGCGTAAGTTGGGACTTGTTGAACGATATCAAGAAGAGGAATGTTAACCTTGACTTGTTTAAAAATTTCCAACATCTTTTCCATTTGATTAGAGTGTTTCTTGGGTCGAAGGCGATGCAGAAATGGAACACGATACTCAGTAGGTCGGTCTACTTGAGTAGAAGAAGAATTTGGATTTGATTCAATGTTTGGCTCAATGTTTTGTTCAAATTCGCTTGTTGTTTTTGAAGTGTCAAGAGGAATTTCTAGTAAATCGTTTGGATTAACAACTTGATTATCAATTTGTTTACCGGAACGCAAGGTCGTGATAACATTCATTTGGTTTACGTTTCTATCTTGAACAACATGGGCTTGATTCGAATTCGTATTTTGATTTCTGGGATTCGAAACTGACTGACCTGGGAATGTTCCTCGTTCACGTTCACTTACAGACGTGGCTAATTAACTCATTTGCATTTCAAGTTTAGCAATCGATTGACTCGTATTCTGCATGTACGAGATTAACAAATTTTGAATTGTTGTTTGATTGGAGGCTTTGAGTGGTTGCTTTAGCTAAAGTTTCAAGGCTTTTTTCAAGTGAAGTCAATCGTTTATCGTCTTAGGGAGCAAAAGATTGTTGTGGTTGATTTTGAGAAGGAGGCACAAAATTTTATTGAAAGTGATTAGGTTGAAAGGGAGGATTCGAAGCATTGTTCGAAAATGTCTGAAAATTGGGATGAACCAAATTCGTATTCGAATTATTTTGGTTCCAAGCAAAGTTAGGATGATTTTTCCAACCAGGATTGTACGTTGGAGAAAACGGGTCATTCTTAACCTTATTGAAAGCACTGAGTTGTTCTACCGAATTAGGGCACCGATCGGCTATGTGATTCGGATCATTACATTTATAACACATTGGTTGGGAAGCTTGGTTCATTTGGTTGGATGAGAAAACATTGTCAAATTTATTGATCATTGCATCGATTTTAGCTTCCAAAGCCAAAGATGATCCTATCGAGTGTGCGCTCGATCGTGAATAAATGGATTTTTCGTTAGAACGTTCCCATTGGGACGACTTTTTAGCCAAGTTTTCAAGAAATTGCCAAGTATCATCGTGATGTTGAGCAAGAAAATTGCCTTGGCACATCTATTCAAGCATGGTTCGTGTGCTATTTTTAAGTCCATCGTATAATATTTGGCAAAGAGTCCATTTTTCGAAATTATGGTGTGGACATTTTATCAAAAGCTCTTTAAATCTTTCAAAATATTTTCCGAATGGTTGCCCCTGAACTAATGAAAATTCACAGTTTCATTTCGGATTTTAGTTGTTTTTTCCAAGGGGTAGAACTTTTTTAAGAAAAATTTAACAAGTTCTTCCCAAGTTTTAATCGAGTTTGATGGTAAGCTATACAACCCATTTTCCGCATTATCGGTAAGGGCGAATGGAATTAACCGAAGTTTGATTCCATCATCACAAAATTGTTTTAATGGTCGCACATACTTGTTCGAATTTTGTTAGGAAGATATATGGATCATCGTGTTCAAAATTGCCAAATTTTGGGAGCGTGGCAATATGATTGGAATGAATTTTGAAATGGTTACCCGTTGGGGCGGGTAGTGTGATACAAGAAGAAATAGAAACTCTATCAGGAAAGATTCTATCCATGAGAGTTCAGAGAGGATTTTCATTCGTTATTGTTGGAGGATCATTTGTTCAAGTTAAACGATTCGTTGTTGTGTCACGAGTCAGGTACTCATGCACAAGTGAAAAGGTCAAAGAGAGAAAGAAGTGAGAATCAAGTTTAAGAGAATGAAACAAGGTTTAGAAAATAAAATCAAGCGAATTTTTTTTATTTTTTTAAGGAAAATATTTACCAAAAGGAATTTATTTTTCGAAAGGGAGATTTGATTTTTGTTTTTTTTTATTTTGGATTTTCAGAATTGTTTTATATGTTTTTGCTTTTTTTTAGTTTTTGGTTTTGTTTTTCTGAAAATATAATTTTTTTGGATTTTTGTTTTTCTTAAAAAAACTAACTTAAGTAGAATGCTTGTTTTTGGATTTTTGATTTTGTTTGATTTTTTTTAAAGGAAAAGATTTTAAAAGATTTTTTTTTGGATTTAAAAAAAAACTAAGTTAAGTAAAATGTAAAAAAAAATTACTTTTGGATTTTTTATATATATATGATGAACTAATGCAACTAAATGAATGCAAGGACTTAATTGCAAATTTTCTGTCCTTGGTAGCTCCTAATCCAAAATTGTATAATCATACTTTGTCTTAATCCAACAAAATAGTTCTTAGCTAGGAAACAGACATGACTTATCGGTGCACCACGAATCACCGTAGCAATGCAGCCGAAGGTTTAAGTACCTTCAGAGAAACAATCACTATAATATTTACGAATCACCATTATATTTATATATGATTATTGCTCTGCCGTAGCCTAGACACCAAGAAGTTATATTGTCGAAAGAAGACAACTTGTCAAGATACAATTAAGCCCTATGTGAGCTCGCGACACCCTTAAGTCCAAAGTTTAACCGTTATTATTAGTCAAATTCTATGACGAATGCAATTTGTGGACCAAAGAAGGGGTGATGAAATCTCCCAACTTATGTGGATTTGGGTGGCGCTTTAAAAAAGAAAATAAGATGATATGAATGCAAAATAGAAATCAAACGTGTAAAAACAATGCAACTACGAATGAAATTTGTTTTTGTTTTTGGATTTTTAAAATGTAACAACCGACAATGCAATGAAAATAAAAACAAGTGATAAGAGCACGATACCGGAGCATGTAGAATTATTAGCAATTTATTTTAAAGCGGCAATTTTCTTATAGTAAGCAAGTAGAGCAGCACAATTATTTAGCAAGCAGGCAAGCAATTTTTACCAAGCAGATCCGTCTGTTCTGGTTTCTGCAACCTGAAAGAGTGTTGAAAACGAATATATATATATATATATATATATTTAGGGATAGAATGAAAACAAATTCAAAACTTTTGTTGCAAATTCCGAAAAAAAAATTCAAAACCAAATGAAGTAGGTTTTTTTCCTGTTTAATAAAGAGGAACTCGCAAAATTCACTCAACACTTCAGCCCATTAACAAGCCCAAATACCATTCCATTTTACCATACCCTCTTGTTTGACTCTCACTGTTAACAAAAACAAATCAAAAGAAACGAAAAACGCCAACAATTTCTTCTCGGTGAATAAAAAAACGAAATAATAAAGTTGCGATGTTTTTTTTAAAATAATAATAATTTTGATTGAATTGGATGTCGCGACTAGAGGTGGTTGTTTGGTTGGTGGGTTTGGGATTGGGATTGTGATGGAGGTATAGGGTCGTAGTGATTTGGAATTTAGTCGAAGGCAAGATGATTCGGGTTTGCTGAGATGAGGTCGTAGGTTGTATTTGGGTGGTTTTTGGTGGTCGAATTGCAGTTGGTTTGGCTACGTGGTGGTTGGGTGGGGTCGCGGGTGGAGGAATAAAAGGTGGGTTTGAGTGTATTAGAGGTGTTTGATTTGGGGAGATGGTAGCTTGCAGCAGTTTGAGGTGAATTTGGATGAAGTGCTTAGATGTTGCTATGGTTTGTGCCTGGTGGTTTTGCAGTTTGGTGATGGTTGGTTGTAACTGAAGTGTGAAGGAGTGAACTTATCGGCTAAAGTTGTAGGCAGGTAGCAGTTGCAAGTGTGATGATGATGGTTGAATGATGTGCTACTGTAAGGTGGAGGTTGTAGTGCTTGTTCGTAGAGGTGAAGTGGATTGTGGGTGGTCTTTGGTGATGTGTGGTATTGTGTAGTTTGCTGAGGTAGGCAGTTGATGGTATGTGAAATGGAAAAACTATAAGCAGTAGTGTTGTAAACGAATGTAAGTAGGGATACAGAGGAAGTTGTAAGTGATTGCTGAAGATTATTGGGAAGAAAGAGAAGGTGGTTTGACTGGTTCGATGGTTGTTGGAGTATGGTACTAGTTGAAGTATTGCTGAGGTTGAAGATGGTTGGTTTGAAATGGCAGGGAGGAGTTGTAGTTTGAGGCAAGGGTGGTTTCGGGTGGTGATGTGCAATAGAGGCAGCAGTTTGCTTGTTGAAATGGTAGTGGAGGCAACAGTTTGTTTTTGGCTATGTAGAATGTTTGTTTTTGGATATATGTTGGCTATGTAGGGATTGTGGATGTGGGTGGTTGGTGTTGCTGGTTGTTGACAGTGGATGAGAATACAATTGAAAGTTGAATGAATGGAGATGGAAGTTGTGGGTGAAGTGTTTTGGTTGAAGGCAGTTTGAAGTGTTGAAAGTTGAATGAATTGAAGAGTAGAAGTTGGTGTATTAGAAGTGATGGTAGGCTACAGAGGAGGAAGATTGAATTACAGAGAAATGTAAAATGCAATGTAAATGAAATAATACAAATTGAAATGCCTACACAACATGTAACGGTGAATATGAATAGATGCAATGTAGAAAATGAAATGTAATGTAGAACTGAATGGTTCAAGTATAGAATGCTAAAACAGAAATTCACAAAATGCAATGTAGAACTAAAAATAGAAATGGACAAAGAATGAACGGTAACAAAATGTCACAAATGTGCCCAAGAAAACATATGTAAACAAATGCAAAGCAACAAAGGAAATGTGATTGTTTTTTTTGTTTTTTTATAAATGCAAATCAACACCCAAAATTAACACACAATAAAATCAAACAAAAATAATTCGAAAGTAAAATTAAAATCAAATTTCAGTTCCTCGGAAATGGCGCCAAAAACTTGTTAGACAATGACGGAAATTTCTATCGACTAGAAAACCATTGTTAAAATATTATCGTTATAAAACCACAAGCACACATCGTACAATTGTAGTATGTATGAGAGTATGGGTCGATCTGCAGGGAAGGAATTAAATTTCAATATTACTTAATCAAATTAGCCCAAAGTTTTTAAATTTTGTTTTAGACTAGAAAATTGTATAAAATGAGCTAGAGCAAAAGTGAATAAAACTACGATAATAAGGAGCAATTTAGAGGCAAATCCACTTCCATTCATTCATATAAATCAACACAAAATTCACTTGTAATCTCTTATTAAAATATTAAGTAGAAATGATAAATGTGTTTGTTATAAGTACGATTTATTTGTGCTATTAATTAGCACAGCTTAAATCATCAAACTCTAACACCCCATTCAAACCCACTTATCAACACTCATTAAAATGACATGAAAATTAAAAATAAAATCTATTTTAAGTATGATCTATTTACTTTTAGTTAGTAACATAGATCATCAAATTTTGATTCTAGTTTGACTTTCATTATCAAAATCACTTAGGCAAATGATAAAATAGTTTATGTTTTAAATGAAGTTAAGCATAGCCTATTTGAGATGTCAACATAGGCTATCAAAATTCAATAAAAAACGAAACATAAACCACCATCATTCATATTTTCCATTAAGCACATACGAGAGATCATAAATGAAATCATTATGTTAATTTAATATGTTTTATGAGAGCTTCATTACCCCTAAATTGAAGGGATTTAGCTACTCATATTTGAAAACATGTTAACATAAAATGATTTCAACGTCAAAATAAAAGGAAAATGAGAGCTGATTACAAGAAAAGAGGGCTAACTACTTGTATGAAATAAAACTAAACTAATTAAATAATAAAATGTATGCTACTAACATGAAATAAAAGGATCACAAAGTAAATAAGAGAGCATAGAATAAAAGAGCAATAAAAGTAAGCATGAAATAAAAAATTGCACGAAAGTAAAAACAAGGCTAAGAAGGCATTAAAGAAATTTTTATTTAACTTTGATTTGTGGCTACAATCTTGCATGAAAAGAAGCAATGATTACATGAAACATAAGGGTTATTTATACATGCTTAAAACCCTAATCCATATTTTAGAAGACTACCTAAAATGCCCTTGAGAAAGTGTAACCTCCAAGTAATCATTAGAAAAATAATTAATCTCCACTAACATGCCTTTAAGCCTCCATTAACATGTGCATGTGCTTTTAATTATGGACCATAAGGTAGTGGGTATGTGGGCTCCTTCATGTTGCATGAATTGTTTTATTTTTCTTTCTTTATTAGCCTTCAACACGTGTGCATGCATTCATCCATGAAACCTCTTCATATTTGCACTTTATTCCCCACAAATAAAAATAAAAATGCGCAAATAAATTTTCTCAAATTAAATCATACACAAAATTACCATTTTACCCCCAAAATGAAGATGAATAAATGATGATTTTGAAAACAATTTAAATTTTGGTTTAAACATGTAAAATACCCTAATATGCTTATTTATTTAATTAAAAGAAGATTAAATATGGAAGTAAAAATATACATTTTTATGTGCACATCAAGATTGTTAAAGTGAAGAAGAAATATGGTTCTACTGCTCCATTAGGTGTATTTATGATTCAAAATTGTTTTGCAATCAATAAATTATTTTAGGTTTTAGATACTAGATCTGGAACTCACATCTATAATTCGTTACAAGGGCTTAAAAACTGGCGTCACGTGGCAAAGAGAGAAATGAGGCTTCAAATTGTTGATGGATCTATTGTAGATGCAATGGTAGTAGAGATTTCATTTGAGTTTGTCGAGTGGATTTGTTTTCATATTAAATAATTGTGATTATGTAAAAGACTTTATCAGAGGAATTATTTTTGTGTCTAGATTGTCTGAGACTGTTTATATTTTTCACTATGCTGATAATGTTATGAACATTATATTAGATGGTAATAAAGTCTGTGATGGTATTTTAGACAATGGCATTTATGTGATCAATACAAATTATGTTTGTTATGTGAGTAGTTCTTCGAATAACAATATAAACATAAATTATCTTTGGCATTCTGGGGTAGGTCGTATAAGTGAAAAACCACTAAACAAATTGAAAACTAAAGATTTTATACCATCACTTGATTATGAATCATTTGATATGTGTGAGTTGTGTCTCAAAGGTAAGATGACCAAGCATTCCTTTAGTACGAGCAATGATAGAGCTGAACCCTTGGGTCATGTACATAGTGAAGTTTGTGGCCCAATGCCTGTAATTACTGAAGATAATAATTCTTAATTTGTAACTTTTACTAAATATTTCTCAAGATTGGGATATGTGTATTTTATGAAGAATAAATCTAACGTCTGTGAGAAATTTATTGAATATAAAAATAAGGTTGAAAATTAGACGAACCAAAAGTTTAAAAATACTTCGATCTGATCAAGGAGGTGAGCGTGTTGGACAAGAATTCCAATAGTACTTAAATGGTAATGGGATTATCTCTCATGTTACTCCACCATATACTCTACAACACAACGATGTTTAGAGCGAAGGAACAGAACCTTATTAGATATGGTTTATTCCATGATGAGAAAGGTTGAGTTACCACTGTTCTAATGGGGATATGCTCTAGAAACTACAATGCATATGTTGAATTTGTTACCTACTAAATATGTGCCTAAGTTATCATATGAAATATGGCATAGGAAGAAACCTCCCTTCAATTATTTGAAGGTGTGGGGTTGTTTAGCCTATGGTAAGAACGTCGGTCCCAATAAACCTAAGGCAATATCAACTTTATGTAAGTTTATAGGATATTCCAAGAATTATAAGGGACATATTCTACAACACAGAGGAATAAGTTTTTTTTTACACATGTTGTCTTTTTAGAAAAGGAATTTCTACCGAAAGAAATTTAATAGCGAAGCTGTAGACTTAGATGAGATCCGAGAAATTAACATGGAGGCTGAACCAGTGAGAGAACCAAGTTCATACATATATGAAAACATGCAACTTATTAGAAGGTCTAGTAGGGAATCTCGTGCACCAGAGGTATTGTGGTTTTCTCATAGATGGTGAGAAGAAAGACCGTGCCTTTGATGTCGACACTCCTTTATCATTCCAACAACCACTGTAGAATAAAGACTTTGCATTTTAGCTTGGAGCAATGAAATTCGAGATAGATTCCATGTATGAAAATAAAGTGTAGACTTTGCTTGACATACTCGAAGGGATAAAACCTATTGGTTGCAAATGGATTTTTAAGAAAAAACTAAATTTAGATTGATAAAGTAGAGACTTATAAGGCTAGGCTAGTTGTGAAAGGATTTCATCAAATTCATAGTGTTGATTATGATAAGGCCTTTTCGTCTATCGTTGTGCTTAAGTCCATTCAGATAATACTAGCTATTATTGCATTCTATAACTATGAAATATGGCAAATGGACATAAAAATGACATTTCTAAATGGTGATTTAGAAGAGATCATCTATATGTCATAGCACGAGGGTTTCGAAGTTAGTTAGAGTGAGGGAAAAGCTTGTAGGTTGTTAAAGTCCATTTATGGACTTAAACAAGCTTCAAGGAGTTGGAATAAGTGTATTGACAAAGTGATCAAATAGTTTGGTTTTTATCAGAACACAAAAGAAGCGTGCATATGCCGAAAGAAACGAGGAAATGTTATCGTATTCTTAGTGTTATACATTGATGATCTTCTATTGATTAACAGTGATATTTCCTTATTCCAATCAGTGAAAGCTTGCCTTTGCAAGAACTTCTCTACGAAGCAATTGGGAGAAGCAGCCTATATACTAAATATAAAGATCTATAGAGATAAGTGCAAGAGACTATTGGGATTGTCCCAATCCCTATACGTAGATACCATGCTGAAAAGGTTTAGTAAGGAGAATTCCAAGGTTGGAAATATTCTAACATAATATGGAATCATCCTTTCTAAGAAGAATGCTCCTCAGACTGATAAGGAGAAAGAGTGTGTGAAGAGGATACCGTATGCTTTGATGATCGATTCCATAATGTGTGTTATGCTATGTACTAGACCAGATGTGGCATACACATAGGATGCATAAGCCGATACCAGTCTATTCCTGCGAAAACGCATTGGATGGATGTAAAGAAATACAAAAGACTTATTCCTGATATATGGGAATAGAGACCTCCTTAAGAAGGGGTATACCGACTCTAGTTTTCAGAGTGATATCGAAGATAGTAAGTCAGTGTCTGGTTACGTCTTTACTATTAATAGTAGAGTAGTTAATTGGAAAGTTCCAACTAAGAAACGAAAGTTGATTCCTCAATGAAAGTGAGCACATTGCCCTCAATGAAGCAACTAAAGAAGTGGTCTGTATGCATGAGTTTTTAAGTGAGCTCGGAGTGACTCCCGACATGGAGAATCCAATGCAATTATTTTGTGACAATAATGCAGTGATGCAGACCGTAAAGGAGCCTAAAGCACACAAGAAGTCACAACATATTCCTCGAAAGTTCCACCTAATTAGAGAACTAGTTGAGAAGAAAGAGATCGTGATACAAAGGGTAGATACCAAGGACAACATAGCAGATCCATTCATAAAGGGACTAGCTCAATTGGTTCTCATCAAGTTGATCGAAGGGATGTGATTGAGATTCCATAATTGGCCCCAAGTGCAAAGGGTACGCTCTTGAGGTAATTCTGTAGTTTATTGTAAATTATTAACTCTGTAATAAAATCTTATGCGAAATAAAAGATGTGTTCCTTCTGTTATATACTTATTGTACTGTGCTATAATTAATTAATTATTCAATTTAAGTATATTTAATAGAAAATCCATAAATGACGTGTTTGTGATAGTAGTTATAATTATTGTAATCATGAGTATTTTATCACAATGTATATAACAAACACATAGTTTGAAATATTCCTAGTCAAAATGTATCAAGACTGTATATCAATGCATCCGTTAAGACTATAGTATGTAATGATCTCAAAAAGTTGGGTAGTCTATCACTCATGATTGTTGGAGGCACCAAGGGGTCACTTACTGATATTTACCGGATAATTATGGAATGACTCGCTCAACAATTTTTTTATTGTTAACATAACTAAGGTCAAACAATATATATCGATGTAACAATATTACACAATTTTCTTGACTTGATAATACTATTAATCTTCAATGTGGAAATTCCGCTTTGATTATGGTTAAATTGTGGCATAGTGTCCATCAATCGACAATATTTGGATCGAGTAGAAGCATTGGAAGTTAAACACTATTCGATAGAGTATTCGTCTCCTCAGTTATATGAGGTTAGTATCACAGTCAACCGAAGTCAACTCAAAGTCAAAATCTCTAGCCATAGTAGTTCAGTTAATAATAATTTTCATTATAGATACAATGACTTTATGTTTGGACTATAAAGTATAATATGGACAATATTGGAATTTTGACCGTTATCAAATTCCATAAGTCCTAATGTGATATAGTTTTAACAAAGAGAAATTGTGTAAATAATTGCCACTACTAGATAACGCCTAAATATGCAAAGTTGGATTTTACCGAAGCTATGTAAGTAATAAATTTGGCCATAATTCACATCACTAGCTAAGGTGATGTGTGAACATTAATATTCAAATTGTTCGACATTAATCTCTAACCAAATTTACACCTAAGAGTCACACAACCGAAATATTAAATACTTCGACTACCACCCAATTTAATCAATTGTAATTATTATAAATTAATTGAATTAATTAATATTTGAAATATTAATTATAAAATTTTATTTGATTTTGTTGATCAATATTAAATAATGGGTGTATAAAAGTTGTATACACACGTATCGATATACGATATCGATGTGCATTTAAATTAGATTTAATTGCACATTTATTTGATTGGGCTTGAAGCCGTTAGGAGACACGGATAGGGGCGATTATGGCCGCCTAATATAGTGTGTATTAAGGGTTTAATAGTGATTCAAAAGGTGGGGATATAAGAGAAGAATGTGGATCTGGACTCCTCTTTTGCTCCTTTGAATCTTTACCGTTTAAACACCTCAAACCCCACTTTAGGAGCTCTTGACTTTTGCCTCCTCCTGCATTACAACAGGCATGCCCTTCTATAGCCCTCCTTCTTAATTTTCAAGCTTTTAAAAACACAAATTAAATTAAATAGTGCATTAGTGGTTGTTGTTTTCAATCTAGTAACTCCCTCTGAAGGTTTGAATACAGATTCAAGGAGTAAACGCATTCAACATTCCTAGGTGTTACTTTTAGGCCATAGTAAAGGCAATGATTCAATTTACATACATACATACTTACATATACATACATACATACATACATACATACATACATACATATATGTATGTATCTATAGATATGTATATATATGTATGTATGTATATCTATACGTATGAACGTATATATGTATATCATGTCATTCTACTACTTTCATTTATATATATTGTAACAAATTTCTTCATTAACCCCAAAAAGTGTGAGGAAATTGAGACTTGGTTGAATAGAGACTTTAGTAACTTTAGGCTAGTTCGCTAGGAAAGAACATGCTCTATGTTGAATCCATATTAGTCTCGAAGTCATGAGTGTTTTGGGAATTCAAAGAAAGTTATAATTGAAATCACAAGTGCTTGAGAATTCAAATACAAGTCACGATTCAAGAAATCTTTTGTCAACTTGTTGAACGTATGTACTTTCAATAGCGAAGTCAAGGTCGTGTCAAAACCATAAGAATCACATGTCATAATTCATGTCTCTTTATTCATATGCAATGCAATTGTAAAAGTACAAGCCCTTATTTGTAATAAGAGTTGCAAGATTGCAATTGGCATTAATCCCTAAATTGATTTAGGGTTACAAACTTTAAAAATGTAAGAATAAGTAAAGAATGAATAACCCCTTCCTCCATGCCTTTAAGTTTGTATTTATAAAGGTAGAAAGGTACGGCATGAATGCCACATGTCAATGCGGCATGCCTGATCTTCGACATCGAGGTCTATCTCGATGACAATCGGGATATTGCTTTGATTTGATGATTCATTGCATCCTTTGGTGTATCGAAGAATTACAGCATCATCATCCTGGTTGCATGAGGCTTGATATCTTTTGACATTATCCCCATAAATGAAGGCATTTGGCATCCTTTATCGTAATGGTGACATGCGATATGGTCTTGTATATTGTTGGCATGCGGCATCCTTCCTTTGTTTTTATATTGATGGAATGCGACATGGAATTAACGCGGCATTGATTAAGTGTGGTATTTGTTAAATAGCGGCACTGAAGAGATGCGACATTGAATAGAGGCGGTATTGATAAGTGACGGCATCAGCTTCATGCGACATCATTTACTGGTGATATGCGATATGGATGAATCACGACATCAAAGATATATGACATCTGATATTGATGACTTACGACAAGCTTCGATCTTTTAGCACTTGGCAATTTCTATTGATGACATGCAACATCGATGGGATGCGACATCAATATTATGTGATGCCTTCACCACATTGATGGCTTACGATATGCTGTCTTCGATTATCACGGCCTTGGTGAAGTATAGTGCTTTATTGATGATAGACAACATCAGTAGTATGCGACATCATTGTAGGCCTTCGCCATTGGCTTTAATGACTTGCTTTTCTTTAATTTAACACTTCCTTTGTCTACAAGATCCTTAAACTCCGACATTCTTATTATCATCTCGCCTTCATGCCTTCAGAATCAATAATGGTAGTAACATTTCCCCCCGGTATGAAGGAAGTATAGACTTTTCAAGTCAATGTCTTGATAATGGCACTTACCGCTCATTGCTCCTCCCCTTCAGATCTGACCACTCATTTAAATGTAATCCAATGGTGACTGTTTGTCTTCTTCCACCTTATAAACAATAGAGCTTCTTCTTCATTTCCTTTTTACCTACGATTCAAAACTTAAGCAAAAAGAAAATTTTAAAATTCTCAAAATCATTCAAAACTTTCAACCTCAGGCATCCAAGCTAACATCATGGTACGATCTTCATTATTAATTAAATCGATAACTTGAATTAAGAAATTTTATACCGGAATCATTATTATGGTTTTATTTCGGGATTCTTGGATTCGAATCGACATTTGGGTTTAGATACTAATTTTCATATTACTAATTGAAATAATGAACTATAATGCTTACAAATGGCTTTAATTTTTAGTTATTATGTTAGTGGAGGATTTATTAGATTAGTTGGAGTCAGGCAACATTAACTTCTAGTTTGTTTATGAAGCGGATAACTTTATTAAACCCAAAAACCGATATTAACTTATTTGATTTCGAAATTGTTGCCTTACGGCACCAAATTGATGTTCGACATTAAATAGTTTTTCCCTTTTTCATTATATTTAGGTAACCAATTTAAAACTTAGAAAATTTCATAATACAAGATCCTTCTAATGTTAGTAACTAAAAAAAGATGCGGCATTCATTCCTAAATGCGACATCAATTTAATGGGTGATCGTATGAAGCCGATAATCTTACATTATGTGTCCTTATTCTTTTCTGACAATTATTTACAATGTTGTGGTTTAAATTTTATGCGACATCATTAATTTGTAGCGTAGTCGTATGGCAAATTCATGAACTCTTATATACTTGATATTTTCTTATGAAAATACTTTTAGACCATTTCTGCATCATTCATTGATTTCGTTTATTTATCATTTCGACATTGGATCATTATTATGATATCTGATTAATGATTTTAACATTCAATCGGACTTCTTTTGTATAACTATAAATTGACTTTCCTACCATGGATCTAACAATTGTTTACATACATACATATACATATATACATATACATACATACATACATACATATATATATATATATATATATATATATATTCATTGACTAAAAACTTAAGCACTTCATAAATTCGGCATGGATCGTTTAATGGTCAAAATTTTGTTGTAAGTATAATAGTTTACTTGTACATCAACACTTCTCTATAAGTGCTTGGGTAATTTTCGATTACTTGCCATCCTTTTATTTTAGCATATAATTGTCTATTTTATATTCTAAGCATTCTAAATTTCATAAAATATTTAATACTTCTCTAGTTTGGTATAATATAACCTGGCAGGCAAATGGAAGGCAAGGAAGCAAGAAAGAAAGCTAGTAAGAGCTCTAAACCTTCTCCCTTCATCAAGAAAGGGGATTATCATCTCAATTAACCATATATTACAACTCAAGAAGAATTATCCTTAAGCAATTCGAGATTGTAAACATAGAAGCCATTCCCACCGGTCCTTCTAGTAGAATTGATAACCCTCCAGAATGGTTCTTTGCCTTTACACCAATCCATATCTGACAGTCAAGGTACCTGCCTTTTCTCGATTTTCTTTTGCGCTTCTTGAAGCACCTAAATATTGCTCTGATTCAGTTAACCCCCAACTCGTACACCTATTTAAGCTGCTTGGAAATTCTTGCTTGGGAAACCAAACTTCCCTCTTTAAGTGCTGAAGTTCTCCATATCTTAGTTAGCACTGTGAGATTAAGTGAGCAGTTGGATAACCCGCTGTATCGTATTCGACCATTCCCGAAGAGCTTAATGACCAATACTATTAACAAGACAAAGAAATGGGAGAACCAATTCTTCTATGTTAGATGTTATTTCCCTCAGATAAGGGGAAGTTTCTCTGTCTTCTGTAAGTTTCCATTTTCTATCATTTATTTTATATTTGTCATTCTCTTATAATGAATGTTTTCCTTCAGGTCCTGCTTCTAAACAACTAAGCTCTTCGGTTGACGATATTATCTAGTCTTTGACTTAATCTTCCAAGAGCATGGGCAATGGGATTACCCTTTTAAAAGAAGTGATCTCCGTAAATACTCCCGAATTTTGGATAATCACGTAATACTTGGAGAACCTCCAATGATGAAGGGGAATGCCCAAGGGAAACAATCGTTAGTTATCAGTTTTTGGAATATTTTCTCTGCTCCTTCTCTAGTTCAACTCGAATCTTCTGGTAAGTTTACATTATTACTTGTATGGAATCTCTTATGTTATTATCTCACAAGCTTCTTCCTTTAATTTATGATCTTCTACACTCTATTGCTTCTAAGAAAAAGCAGATCAAGGATGATGCTCCTACCTTAATAAGATCGAGGAAATCTGCCCTTATTAAAGATTCTGTTGCTAAGGCGGGTTAAGCTCTCAAAAGAAAAGTGAGCACTGGTGCTCTTGTTGATATTTCGCCTTCTCTCCAGAGTAAGAGATCTAAGCTTGTGGGTGATTATACTCCTGTTGTTGTAGATGAGGAGGGATATATGAATATTGATTTAAGCCCTGATATTACAAATCCGGATTCTCTTGGTCAAAAAGTTCAAGAATTAACTGAGGTGGCTCACTCTCAGGATCCCCTCCTCAACATTTCTCTTTTTACTTCTCTAACAGCCCTTAGTCGCTTATATGCTAATCTTGGCCTATCCCTTTTTTCGAACGATCCTCTTCCATTAGAGGCTTAGGCTCAGACTCCTGTGGCGAGTTTTGATAATCTTCTTCAATTTGCTGTCCAATCTCCTTCGTTGGCTTCTCCTAGGCCACTACATCTTTTGACTTATTCTAAGGATTATTTTTTCATTATCATTAAATTGCTTCTATTAGTATGCATTTCCTTTTGCCTGGTTAGTCTAGGCTTTTAGCTCTATATTTTTGTTCTGACTTAGGCTTGTTATTTATTCCAAGCGGCCAAGCATATATTATTTCTTCAATAGGCTTCTCGTAGGCCCTATAATGAAATGGACGAACTTAAGGGACAGATTTCTTCGCTTAACAGCAATATAATTGATATCACTACAACAAGGGATGAGGTTGTTTCTGAAAAGACAAATTTTCTTCCTCCCTTGACGAGGAAAAGAAAGCTAAACAGTTATAGGAGGAAGAAGTGAAAGCACTTGTCTGCAACCAAATTGGTCACAAACAACCAAGAGTAGAATTATGTAGAGAAGTAAGTGAAGAAGGTAAAATTAAAACTGAAGAATAGAATAAACTAACAGAAAATAAAAATCAATAATCAGAAACACAGAGATTTATAGTGGTTCGGCGTTGTATGCCTACGTCCACTTTGAAGATTATCTTTATTGATCAATTAATAATCTGATTACAGCAGCCAGGAATAGAAAAAACTTGATTACAATAAAGACTAAAGCAACCAACAATGTCCAGATCCTCAGAATGACCCACTAGGCCAATATTTATAGGCGAGGACGACTACCAATCTCTCTGAAACTTCGGCTACATGACCTTCTAACCCACATGGGCCCACTAGAGGGGTCGCTAGGTCCAAATCACCATAAAGAGGGATCCGTACCAATCCCTTTATTGTTTATTTTTAGGCAGCGATCCCTATGGTAGCTTCTGCATGCTTTAATATGTTAGCCCTTCAAATCTTATGCCATTTGGACCAAAGGAGCTCAAGCTATTGCATGATCTTCGATTTAGTATTGCTTGTGCACCGCCTTCTATCGACTCCTTTTATAGGTTGTATACTGATCCCTCCATATTTATTTGACTATGCCGATCCCTTGTTTATTCAACCATGCCGATCCATGTTCGCTCAATTATGCTGATCCCTTGTTTATTTGACCATGCAGATCCATGTCGATCCCTTGTTTATTTGACCATGCTGATCCATATTCACTCAATTATGTCGATCCCTTTTTTACCTGACCATGCCGACCCTTTATCATTAAATCATGATGATCCCTCCTTTGCTAACTGGAGTATGCCGATCCCTACCAAATAGCCAAACCACACCAATCCCTACCAAATAGCCAAACCACACCGATCCCTTTATTTTGACTAAGCTATATTCCATATCTTAAACTTTTTCATTATTTATCTACCAACACCGTTCAATTCTGGTTTCATATATCCATTTGTACTTTACTTCCAGGTCCCACAATCATCATTCGGGAATCATCGGTCTTGATCGCAATCGGTTCTGACTCGTGCAGCTAGTTCAATATAGCTCGGGCTGGAATGCCGGATAACACTTGCCCCCCAAAGTACGTCTTGTGACTAACATGACGTGCTTTGATTCGAAATAAATCTGGATTGTCAGAAAGAGATCCATTTAGCTTCCTAAATGATTGCTATTACGTTGTCGAATCATTTTCCCAAGGCACTGAATTTTTCACTAATGGTCATGACGCTTAGTTGATTTCCGATAATATAAATCCAGTGCCATATTTGCCAATATATATAAGTCCAGTTCTATGAGACTTATTAGCTTTCATTTCTGGTCCAACCCTGAACTTGAAGGTTTCAGGTTTGATTTCAATTTCTGTTGATTTCAAAAAATTGAACTTTTAAGTCATTCACGTGCATATTCATATACACGTTTTTGTTGTCGGCTCCCGGACGCGTTCGAACACTTACGGGTAGTTGCTAATTTCTATAATATTTTGTATGTTCATGTTCATAGCCAACTTTTACAACAATTTTTGTTTTTTATTTTCCTTTTTTTTTTAAAAAAATATATAGAGGTCGGCAAGCATTATGCCGATCCCTCTTTCTAGCCATGCTAATAGGGATCAGTAAGCTTCTATGCCGATCCCTTTCTCCTCAATTTGTGCTCAGTAATTTGGTCCGAAGCCTTTTTCATATATATATATATCAGCTTACTATCGTTCCATTTCCACTTTTCATATTTACTTGCTTCTGTGCCGAGCTCTCGTCATGAAACCGAAATCCCTGACTTTTGGCCTTAAGTCCATCATCAATTCCAACTTACCCACAGACTCGCCTTTCCCTCCTTTTCAACTTGATCATCTCCAAACATCTCAAATCGCACGTCCAAATTTTCATTTAGATAAGAATTTGAAACACATATTTTAACTATGTGATTAGATCTTGGGTTTCAAAGTGGTTAGTGACTACGAAGGTGTTCGAGTCATGATGACGAGCGATCTTGGAGGGATTAATGATCAATAGGAAAATGGTTCGGTAGATTAAGTTAGGAGATGAGAACGGAGAGGAAGAGGAAAGTTGAGGGTTCGACGAGGCGTTTTGATGGAAGGAAGGTTAGGGGCAGGAGAAGGAAGAGGTCGGTATACCAGAAAATTACAAAAGAAAGGGATCGACCACGTAAGGATCAATGGTGTTGGGTTAGAAAGGAAAAGACCGGTTCTAAGGGAACTGGGTGAGCGATCAGTAAGGCGTGTTTTGTTTGGAGAGATCGGTTGTTTGGCTTTGGAAATGATTGGCTTATCGACAGGGATTGGTTTGATTTTATTAAAGTGAGGGATTGGTAAAAGTTTTTAGGGACCGGTAGGCTTTCTAGTGCAAGAGAGGGATCGGTGTAGAGGATAGGGATCGATATGGCTGCCTTTGGGATAGGGGTCGGCATACACCATTTGGATCGAAATTTAATTAAAGATTGACTTATTTTAACTTGCAAACCAATTTGATCTGACTTGTTTGAGAAATCTCCATTAGTTTACCTCAACGACCTTGGACATACGATGACGATGAACAATATAACATGCATATCCACTGTCGAACTTGAGATTGAATAATCAAATTCTTGGAACTTTCAATATAGATTAAAAACTTGCATATGGAGCTAAACGAAAAACTGCACCTCCAATATGCGGATAGTCGATCCCAAAACTTTCGTAACCGATCAAGCTTCTTGCCAATTGAGGCGGTCAATGATGACGGCCTCTCTGGTCGAACTCCCAAGTCTCGTCGTTATATTTTGTTTTTCTGATTTTAAACTGTTTATATCTATTATATACTGCACTACACTAGTTCACACTTAGCATGGGGAGAACATGTTATCTCTTCTGACCTCGATTATCTATTGAGCATAGCTAATATGGATTCCAAACGCTCAAAGCGTTCAGCTGATATGTCTTCTGATACGGGAATGCAACACATCGATTCAAAAGAAAAATAAACTCTGCAACTATATCCGGCAGACTTTCTCCCAACCATCAAGCGGGGCAAATAGAAGTTTTTGGCCCACGAGTCGACCTTTTCTTAGATATTCCGGTCCTCCTGGCGGAGGATATAAGTCCTTCTCCTGATGCTGTAGAGAGCGCTATTCTTTTAAATAACTCAGTAGACTCATAGGCCTCCCAAATTGGTGAGGCTACTCTCCGCCGGCTATGTTCTATTCATGGAATTCCATTTGTGGACGTCTTGGTTCCTTCAAGAAACGACATGCCTCACTTTTCCCCGGTATGGTACACGACATGCAATAAATTTATGTGTTGGGCCAGATGCGTACCGCGTTTAACTCGTTTATCCGAGAGATGCTAAGATACCTTGAGATAGCTCCCACTCAACTCTATCCAAATAGTTACGCTTTTATACATGGAAACTTTTTGTTATTTATGAGTGTTCTATTCGTCCACCAACTCTCGAAGATATAGGATTCATTTACAACTTCAAACGGCGGTCGGGAAGCCCTTCTTATGTTTTCCTTGAACCCTCGTCAAATTGCTAAGTCTTGACAGGCGCTTGGAATAAACTTCCTTTGTTCAAGCATGAGTGGTTTTATATATGATGTCCACCCGGCTTTGCTAGGCGATGGTTAGAAGGACATAAGTATTACTTTTATTTCTTCCTCAAATTTGCGATTCTAAGTCGTAACCTTTTCTCTAAATCTGCTAACATCCGGGGTTCTTTCAGGTATTTTCCCATGCTCTGAAGGCACCAACTTTTCAAGAGCAGTCGCTGCCATTCGCGCTACCCCTGCTGAAGATAAGGACATCAAAGTTCTTGTAACTAATGAGTTACTATCCTTGTTTGGGCTGTTGGAGGATGGCCGTAGTATCAGGTTCCCCGGAAGTGCAGCATTGCCGAGGAATGTTGCAGAGCAAAGAAGGGGTATCATCAATCCCATTGTGCCCCTTGCCGAGGGGACTCGGGACGACACAGAAGAGGGTGAAATTAGGGTTTCTCTGGCCGATTAGCTGGGCGACGTTGATGCAGGCCTGGGGAAGGCACATATGGTCAAACCATCGCAAGGCACATAATCCCGAACACCCACTAAAAGAAAGAAGAGGCTAGCCTATAAGCTTCATAGAAGAAAAACCATCGCGGATCCAGAGTTCGTTATTACTCTTATCGAAGATGAATCGTCTTCTCAACACTTGGAAAGTTCACTGAAAGGATTGTCAAATCTTTTAATTCTCGATGATATCATGACCTACAACTTTCCGAATATCAGCATTGAAGGACTCAAATCTCCTACCAGGAGTGGTGAAGGCATTCGTCCTTCTAATAAAGGAGATAAAACGCCGATGAGCAAGGCTACAGCCACCGGTCTGTTGGGAGGAAACATTAGGACACTCACAACCATGTGCACTTCACTACACACTTTTTTTTAATATTTCATTCAACAATTACTCATACGCTCTCATTTGGTCTTTGTAGGTGCTATGTCTCAGGCCAGAGCCTTTGGTCGCTTAAGAAGTTCTTCATCATATCATCAATCTAGCTGGGATTCGGAGTCTGGCCGGCGCAAGGAGAGAGATGAGGGACGGCATAAAAGCTTTCACCCAAGGGAATCTTCTTCTTCTAAATGCAAGTTCCAGTCCCAAAAATCACGTCAAGGAGAATAGTCTAACTTTCCTGCTCACAGTGGAGACCGGCCGCCTTACCATGGCCCTCATATTTCCGCATCTCACGAGCAACATTCTGGCTCCTCGAGCTCTAAACAATCTTGCGAACATCGATCAAGCAAACATTCAATTGCTACTTCTGACCCGCCTTTGCCGGCTACTACTCCCGATGTTTCTATAGCAGAGAAGTTGGTCGAGCTTAAGGCCACTTTTCCAAAAATTTGCTCTGAAGGGATTAAATTCCTTCCTTCCATTCATATAATTTCGGGGCACGCCAAGGAGAGTTCTCTTGTGTGTGTCATGATGTGTTCGTGCAGCACGAATCGTTCCTACACTTAGCAGAAAAAGTCTTCGAAGTATCCATTGAGCGACAATATGAAATAGACCGCCTCAAGTAAGAAGCTATACATGATAAGGACATAATCAAACATCAGGATGCTGAATTGTTAGAATTGAAAACACAACTTCCTGAAGCGGAGAAAAACGCTAAGGAAACGGCAAAGGCGGTGAGCCGTTTGAAAATTTCTTATAAAAAGGAACTCGACGCAGCCCTTAATCGCAGCGGGGCACTTGCTATAGAAAAAGACTCCTTGCAAAAGGAAAAAAATGCTCTGGCTCGCCACGTCGAGGAACTCGAAGAACTTTTCAAAAAGGAAAGGGAGGAGAAAATCGAAGCCCAAGAAGAATCACAAAAGCACTGCGAAGAGGTTGTTGAGACCAGGAACCTAAAAATCAAGCTTGACGAGTAGTTCGCAAAAATTAAAGCTCTTAAAGAGAAAGCTCGATAAGAAGGCTGCAAAGAAATGATTGAACAAGTTGAATCCCAAGTCGAAGCCGCTAAAGAGTCCGGTAGGAACAAAATTAAGGACTTGTTCGATCCATTGATCATCGAGTATAATGCCAAAGTTCTTATCCACCGTGACTTAAGTTTTCTTGGCAAGGGTTACCTAGAATCACTTGTTGAAGCTTGGGAGCATGTTGTTGAGATGAAGAAGAGAGAAATTGATGGAGCTGAGCTCAAAGAAGAAGAATTTGTGTCGGAAATTCTTCGTGGAAATGAACCCTTGGATTTGGTTGCCGCAAAACTCTGATACTTCAACGTTTCTACACCTATCGAGAAAGGGGAACATATTTCTGGATCTTCGGGGGCTGATCCAAAGGGTCCTTCATCTTCCTTAGCAGTTGGAGCATCAGTCTCCCTCGACATGAAATAGGACCTGGGCTATGACCTAGACAAGCCTGGCTAACAATCCAAGGTATTGTCGCCTATTTTAGAAGGAGTTACCCCAGCAACCACGGAGAGCCAACTGGATGCGGGTATCGCACTTTACTCCTTAGTTTATGAAAAGTTTTGTTCTTCATGCGCAATGGTTTTGAGCTAATCTCCTTGTATAAATAAATTTTGCAGGTCTTTCGAGCCTCGGTCAAACTCCCAAAAGTGATGTTGCTGTAGAGCAACATAAGAAACCGGCTTAGGGTCCGGCAGCTATTGATGTACCGGGAACCGATGTTCAAGTTATCGGGGCTCTTAATGACGATAAGGTCGAAGAGCCGCTTCCAGCAAATGAATATGACGATGTAATGATCACCGGCGCCTCCGAACACACTGACAAGATGAGCTTAAAAGAGCGGATTGAAAAGGAGGAGTTGCTAAAAAGAAAAGCTAAAACTGAGCCCGTCGAGGTGGACATTGACGATCCTCATCTTGTGCCACTGCAAGTTATTCCACCTGGCGGGTCGATTTCCGGTGAACTTCTCTTACCTTTGTAAGCTCTCCTGCTAAAGGCGGTAAAGGATCCAAAAAAAGAAGCACAAGTTCACTACTCCTGAAAAATCCAAGAAAGAGAGAAAGTCAAAGAAATAGCCATCACTTCGGCTCAGTGTGTATATAGTTTACACAATACTTTCTTTTATCAACTATGCTTATGTGGGCAAGAGTCCTAATTTTTTGGAATAACTTGCACTACGATCTTGAAACCTATAATGTGAACAAAAGTTTTTTGTTTTCTGCTAAGCTTTCATGTGAATTGCCATTTAAGTAGTTGATTATTACATTCCATTCAACGTACTTGTAATTTGTTGTTCATAAATTCTGGTAATAATCCACCAACTCTATCCCAAGGCCTCCAAGTGGTCGTGGCCTCGAGTCGTATCAAACACTAGGCTTGGGCTTTAGTGTTACGCTATCGGATTTAGTGGTTTTCAAGTAACTATACTCCTGCCCCCGGTTTTGATTTGGCGGGGTTAGGTGTTGGACGGTCGAATTCCATCCTTAGCGAGTTTATACTCCTCCCAACGGTTTCAGCCTGAGTTTGTGGAGTAGAGAACGGTCGAACTCCACTCATCTATTCATTCATGTTCATATCCACACTCTGGGGATAAGATTTAGTTGATGGGTGGTCGGATCACACCCAATTTATGTTTATACTCTAGTCTGTACTCTGGGGACTCGGAGTTGTTTCGCGGGTGGATGATTAACACCCGATTTACAATTATACTCTAGCCTTCACTTTGGGGACTTAGAGTTATTTTGCGGGTGCTCGGTTCACACCCGACTTATGTTTATACTCCAGTCCGCACTCTCGGGACTTAAAGTTATCTCATGGGTGGTCAGTTTACACCCGATTTATGTTTATACTCCAGTCCGCACTCTGGGGACTTAGAGTTTTTTTGGAGAGCAATCGGATTGCACTCTCTTTGATTATTTAATTTCCCCCTAGGATTTGGGATTTGATTTAGCAAGTGATCGGTCGTGTCTCGGTCACTCTGATTTTATCTTAGTTCCACAGTTGGGCAGGAGTTATTCGATCATTAGATTGTCGGCCACATTCATTCCTTATTGTGTGTCCTATCCTTTGGATTGTGAATGAGAGTTGTTAAATGAATAAGTAAGTTGAGCTCATCTTTTCTAATCCCATTAGGAGTTAGCATGATTGATTGATTCCAAACTCTGGGAACCTGTTTATACATATCGACATCAATCAGTTTCGCTATGTAATTAGCATACAATGCAATAGCAAACATAAATATTAATGAAGCCTGAAACTTCGTTCATTAAACGGAAAGGAATAACATATACAGTCTTATTACACATTCATAAAATCAATTGCTAAAGAAAATTCTAAAAGTAAATACAACTAAAATGTAATCGAAGATCTTCGCTATTCCACGCCCTTGGAAATGTGATGTCATCGACAATCGCTAGCTTGAAAGTTCCTTCTCCAAGCCCATGTTCAATGACACATGGCCCTTCCCAGATTGGATTCATGTATGACGGGGTAGGAAAAACCTGTTTCAGGACGAGATCACCAATTTCGAAGGTCCTAGTTTGAACTTTAGTGTTGTAATACCAAGCGACCTAATGTCAATGTGTAGCTGCCCTCAGATCGGCTTTTTCGTGCTTCTCATCTATAAAGTCAGGAGATTCCAAAAGGAGATCTTTATTTATTTTGGGATCAGAGTAAGTCACTTGATGAGAAGGAACTTCGAGCTCAACAGGAATTACGGCTTCAGAACAATAAGCGAGGGCGAACAGAGAATGGCCAATCGCTGACTTGTGAATGGTCCTGTAAGCCACAGTGCTGTAAGGAGTTCATCCACCCACCTGCCTCTAGCCTTCTCCAAACACTTCTTCAGAATGGAATTTATGATCTTATTTACGGCTTTGACCTGCCCATTTACCTGAGGGTGAGCGACCGCTGCAGGTCCTTTTTCAATACGATACCTTCGACAAAAGCCTTTGAATTCAACATTATCAAATTGAGTCCCATTATCTGCTACAATAGTTCGTGGAAGACCGAATCAACATATGATGTTTCAAACAATAAAGTTGATTACTTTTTCGGTTGTGATCGTGGCTAAAGGTTCTGCTTCGACCAATTTGGTGAAGTAGTCAACTGCAATGGTAGCATACTTGGCACCACCTTTAGAGATCGGCAAGGAGCCAATAATATCTATACCCCACATGGCGAATGGCCATGGACTGACCATTTGCGTGATTTTCGTTGACGAAGCCCTTGGAATTTTTGTATATATTTGGCATTTATCACATCGTCTTACATAATCACTAGCATCTCTATTTATGGTTGGCCAACCCATAACGGAGTATTTTCTTTGCCAGAGTTTGCCCCCAGTGTGATTGCCGCATTCTCCTTCATGAACTTCTTTTAGAACACATTTTATCTCATCGTGAGTGACACACTGGAGTAAAGGGACCATAAAACCATTTCTGTACATAATTCCTTCTTGTATAATATATCGTGAAGCTTTGCGAAGGACTTGTCGCTTTTTATTTCTTTTATCTGTTAGGACTCCATGCAGTAAGTATTCTTTGATCGGGGTCATCCACGATTCCTTTTCAGTCTCCACTTCCAATGTTTGGTCAATTTCCATCATGTTTATACTTGGGGTATTTAATACTTCGACCGGGACCAAGCCCGTCTGCTATTTATCACCGGTACTAGCAAACTTTGCCAATGAATCAGCCTCTTTGTTTCGATCTCATGGAATATGCTAAATGTCATCGTACTCAAACTCTATTAACAACTCCTGAACTCGGGTGAAGTATGGGGCAAGTCGTTGTCCCTTAGCCTGATAATCTCCCCTAACTTGATACACCACCAACTGCGAATCCCAAAAGATTTCGAGAGATTTTATTCCAAGTTCTCTAGCGAGTTTAAGTCCAGCAATCAGAGCTTCGTACTCAACTTCTTTGTTTGTTGCTGGAAAATCAACCTTTAATGCATAACAGATTGACCGATTTTCAGGAGTTAACAGCACAATCCTAGCTCTGGATTAATGATCATTAATTGCTCCATCAGTATACAATATCCACCGTACGGAAGGGATTTTGCTTGCTTCTGGAGAATCATCCTACATAGTAAACTCTGCTATAAAGTTCGCTAATGCCTGACCCTGGATGGTCCTCCAAAGTAGATAAGTAATGTCGAATGGACTAAATTCAATATTCCATTTAACTAACCTTTCAGATGTCTTAGGTCGCCGTAGGACCCGTCGTAACGGCTGATCGGTGTAAACATTGATCGGATGTGCCTGAAAGTACGGACAGAGCTTCCGTGATGCAATTAGTAAGTAGTATGCCAATTTATCTATTTTCAGGTAGTTCCTTTCAGCTCTCGTTAATCATTTGCTGACGTAATACATCGGCCTCTGATCCGATTCTCCTCATGAAGCAATGCGGCACTTATAGGATGTGTCGATACAACCAAATAATTGTACAACTCCTAATGATCCACCGACTTTAACTATATAGGGGGCTCTCCAAATGATTCACCAAAGCTTGAAACGCGTCTTTACAATCTTGCGTCCGTTCAAAGTTTCCTTTTCCCTTCCTAATCAAATCGAAGAAAAGAATGCATTTGTCGGTAGCTCTGGAGATAAATCGACTTAAGGCAGCAACTTTCCCATTCAGACTCTACATGTGTTTAATAGTTCTCATTGCTTGGATATCACGGATAGCCTGAACCATCTTGGGATTAGCTTCTATTCCACGAGCATTGACAATAAAGCCCAAAATTTTTCCTGATGCAACACCAAATGAGCACTTCAAACATTTGATTTTCATCTTGTAATATCGGAGGATGTCAAACCTTTCTGCCAAGTCTCTAATATGGTCGCTTGATCGTCGTGACTTCACGAGCATATCATCCACATACACTTCTATTGTTTTTCCAATCTGGTCTTTAAACATCCTGTTATCTAAGTGCTAATAGGTTGCTCCGGCATTCTTCAACCCAAACGGCATCACTACATAAAGTACAATCCTACATCCATGATAAAACTGGTGTGCTCCTGATTGGGGACATGCATCGGGATTTGGTTATATCCCGAGTATGCATCCATGAAAGATAACAATTCGTGTCCTGCGGTTGAATCAACCAGCTGGTTAATCCTTGGAAGGGGAAAACTGTCTTTTGGGCACGCTTTGTTCAAATCTGAGTAATCTATGAACGTTCTCCATTTCCCATTCGCCTTCTTCACAAGTATAGGATTAGATACCCATTTAGGGTAAAGGGCATTGCAGATAAACCCGTTGACTTTTAGTTTATCCGCCTCCTCTTTGAGAGTGACAGATCTCTCCGGATCCATACTTCGTCTTTTTTGCTTCACCGGATCATGCCTCGGGTCAATATTCAATGCATGGCTCGCAATAGCAGGCGAGATTCCACACATGTTAGAGTGAGTCTAGGCGAATACATCTAGATTCTTTCGGAGAAAACAGCGAGTTCTCTCATCATCGAAGGGCTGAGCTATGATCCAATCTTTAGGACTCGTGATGGATTATCGTGGCTGACCGTAATATCAATGACCTACTCAGCCGGTGCAGCCTTGGTCTCTTTAGGCTCCTCTTCATCATCCCTTGGATCAATATCTCTATAGAACCGACTGTGGTGCCCAAGCCAAGGCTCATGCGCCGATTGCCAATCTTCGGTAGCTTGGATGCGGACAGTCTTGTCCACACCCTTACCTTTTTCTTTATGCCGAGCCTCCCTCAACTCCGCTACATAACAGGCATGTACAATCGCCTAATCACCATGAACAACTCCTACACCATTGTCTGTCAGAAACTTCAGAGTCAAACACCATGAGGCAAGAGCTGCTCGGAATTCAACCAGGGTCGGTCGGCCTAAAAAGACATTGTACAGAGAGTCAACATCCAAAACAATAAACAATAAGATTCGCACTCTCTTTCATTCACTGTAACACCCCTAATATTTAATAGCATTATTCAGGAGATTTAATTAGAATAAATTAAATAGAATAATGTAGAGTGTTAAGGGATTGAGATTGGTAAATGAATATAGTAGTCATGCTTATTTAAAAAAATGAACTTATAAATGGTTTAGTGTCAACTAATTAAACATAAGGGCATTAGGTCCATTTGCCGCCCACATTCTCCACCCTTATACTGTTATCCCCTTAGCCATACACATTCATTTTATCTTGAGCAAAAATTACAAACGTAAGAAAGCAAATAGGAGCCGGCCATTAAGGAGAAGAAGAAAAGAGAAATCAGATCTAAAGCTTGGGATCAAGCTAGAAGAAATCAATCTCAATCAATCTCTAATTTCCTTATCCAATCTAAGGTGAATAATAATCACTACATTTCTATTTTTGGTTTTATAATCAATGTTTCAGATTTAATGGTAAATTCATTTTTATGATATATTGGATGATGATATGCTTGATTTATAATTTGTTTAGATTAAACAAGATTGTTTCAAGAGAGATATGCACGATTTTAGGGTAAAACCGAGATTAAATAATTCTTAAATGCCATGGAAAAATTATATGTTATGAGAAACATGATTTTGGAGTTGGGTTTCAATTTTTATAACTTTCCAAGATGTGGAGAACTAGTTATGAATTTTTAAAGGAAAATATGGTTATTTGGGTTTATAAATTTATTTTGAAAATTATATTAAGGATGTGGGTCTGAAATTTTGATATGTTAGATAACAAGATTAAAATGAATTTTTGGAATTTTTGGGATTTTTACTAAGTGATTTAGTATGGAAATTAAATTATTTTGAAAGGAGGACCTAAATGTTTTATTGCTTTATTACTTAGAAGGGCTTATGTGTTAATTGTTAATGGGTTTTTGATATGAGAAAATGCGGTAAATATTAGCTAAATTATTAGAAAGTTTATGATAGCCAATCAAGTGTTTACAAGTGGGTAAGTTTGTGACAAAAAGTTTACTTTATTTAGTAAAAACGGCCATTAACTCAGAAAAGTGGGTCCCCCCTCCTTTGGAAGGAGCTTTCGACCCAGAGCTTCCTCCTTCGACCTAGTTGAAATCCTCTACCATGAAACCAATACACATGGTATCACTTAGTTGGTACGCGGTGGATTGGAGAAAGGCGGAAGGTAAGGTATCGAAAGGTAGCTTCCGAAGGTGTTGATACCTTTGTTTTGTTTTAAAAGAAAAGCGTTTGCACATTTACTAAAGGGTTTTAAAGCAGTCGAAACCAAAGGGTTGCGAAAGGGTATTTCAAAATAAGCTTTCGAAGAAGAACTTCCGCCTTAGTTTTAAAGTAAGTAGCTTCCGAAGAAGTTACCAAGTTTTCAAAGTGATGCTTTCGGAAGGGGTAGATTCAACCAAGTCGAAACCCTTCTGTGATTTAATGCCTTCCGATGGTATTGAAGACATCAATACTGTCGAAAGGTACTGTTGTTTTAATAATATAAGCCGCTTCCTACTGCTTTCGAAAGGGGTTAGGGGTTTCGATGGCAATGGTTTCGAAGCCAACCTTTAATTGTTTTACCCAGATGTTTTAATGTTTTCGAAAGGATGGTTTCGACACCATCAAGCTTCACCAATACTTTTTGAAATAAAGAAAGGTTTCCAAAGAGATGCTTTTTCTTATGTTCACTTTGATCCAAAAATGTTATTTTAAATATAAACCCAATGGCTTCGAAAGGTATTGGTTTCGAAGGGTGGCCTTAAATGGTTTCGAAAGGGGTATTTTTGAATGATTTCTAAGCTATGCTTCCATACTTATATGATAATACTTTAACAAGGTCGAAAGGTT
Organism: Allium fistulosum; assembly: GCA_030737815.1. NCBI lineage: Eukaryota > Viridiplantae > Streptophyta > Magnoliopsida > Asparagales > Amaryllidaceae > Allium > Allium fistulosum. Next base: position 180,813,275 of record CM060903.1, read on the forward strand.
TCGAAAGATATGTTTTAAAGTCTTCGAAAGGCAGGAGCCTAATGTTTTAAAGATAGAATTTAACGCTTTCGAAGGAGGTTATCCAATGAAATCGGAAGCAAGGTTTCTAAGGTGTCGAAAGGCTTTTTAAACCCAAACTCATTTTTAACGGAAAAACCCATGGCTAAATAAAGGAGTTCTGAAATGACTTCAAGTGTGTAAATTTGAAGAAGTATTGCCTTGATAAAAATATAGGTTGAAGGGATTAACTATGTTTTATATGAAAAGTTTTTCAAGGACCTTAAACCCACAAGAGTGGTATTGTTAATTTGTATGTTTACTTCTTTAAATATGAATATATTCACATGATAAAGGACCCATAACTGTATTTTGGGGATAAAGGGTTAGAAGAACCAGTAGGTTAACCCAGTAGTGAATATAAATTGATTAAACTCCTGAATGAGTAGAATTGCATCCAGGGAGTCAAGGAGACCAAAATATAGGTGCCTAAACCTTGAAGTTGTCCGGGAGATAGGTTCATAGTAAACCCATGAAAACTATGATTAGGAAGTTATTGGGAGTAACCAACAGGTTCATAGTAAACCCATGAAAACTATGTATTAAGAATGGTTGGCAGGGGCCAATTGGTTTGTAGTGAACCCATGAAAACTATATCCGAATTAAGAATTGACATTAGTCAAAAGGTTCCTAGTCAACCAATGAAAACTAGAATAAGAAAGAAGTTATTGGAGGCATCTGTAGGTTCCTAGTTGACCCATGAAAACTAGGATAAGAAGGGAGTTATTGAAATAATCCATAGGTTACCCATGAAAAATAAGATAAAGGATGAGTTATTGGAATGACCAATAGGTTTAGGGGTACCCATGAATTAATTAAGTTAATTGGCAGGGGCCTATAGGTTCTTAGTGATCCTTTGGAAACTATGAAATAGGACAGGGTGTCCATAAATTATAAAAAGGTTATTAGTAAACCCATGAAAACTAATAGGTAAATAGTGATCCTAGAAACTATAAATACGACAGAGGGTCAATTAAACTGGGGATGGGAAATCCAAAATGTTTATTTATACATATCATCATAAAGGTTTTAAATGCTATGTTTTAATCACTGTGAATGCAGGAAGACAATATATATGGTTTTGAAAAGGTTTTAGGATACTAGTGAGGGGAAAAACTGTTCCCATAAGTGGCGTGGTCTCACTAGATATCCAAATGGTTTGAGATGTTAGATTATTATTCATACCAGGCTTTATGTCTGACTCGAAGTTTTTGTTTTCTCCTTAAACTCTCGGGTACTCAATTGATTTTGAGTAGTTTGAGATTTAGGGTTTTCAGGTTCACTTCTTAGACGAATAAAGCTTCCAGACGCGTGCAAGAGGCAGTTAGTTATTTAGAGTTATTTTTTTCTGCTGTGTATTTTGGATGTAAAGGCAGACTTATTATCCTTATTATATACTCTGATCAACCAAAAGGGCATCTTCATATGTCCCTTTTGGCGTATGTGTAATAATTATTTCTTTCTAAACGTGGTTAACGTTTTTAGGATTATGTAATGAACATGAAATGTTTTCCATATTCTTGTGATCTGTGTATCAATATATCTAAAACCGCCATATTTGGTTGTCGAGGATTAATAACTATGGATGACTGCAGCATCCGTAGCCATTAGTTTTGGGCCTCTAAGTAAAGGGATGTTACAAGTTGGTATCAGAGCATAGGTTTCTGAAACTTTAAAAGAAAAGTAAAACCTAAAAGATTTTTGAAACATAATCTGATAAGTTAGATATATGATCGGGGTTTGGGTTAACGCTATAGTACTGTACTTGTATTTGATATATATGTATATATCTAAGTACGTGTTCCCCTCTCTCTTAGACCGTTCTTCTGTATCTTACTAAGGCTCTTAAGCAGATTTACGAGAAAGAGGATATGGAAGCAAGAAATGGTAGAGGAAATCTGGGTGGAGGAAGCACCGCAACCAACAGAAATGTTCGACCTAATACCAGGATGAACCAAGGTCGACAGGCTAATGCAAATCCAAATGCTGAAGCCAATGTAGGTGCTGGAAATCCGTCAGTAGATAGAGGGATGGTGTATTAGTTGTTGGCAAATCGTTTGCAAGCCGGAGTAGCTGGTAATGTTGAAGGAACTAATCCTATAGCTCCAGTTGGATATAATTATGCTAAGCTGAGCAGGGACAACACCAGTCTGGGTGTAAACCCATTTATGGGAATGGAGGATGCTGTTGAGGTTGAGAATTGGCTATTGAGCTGTGAGAGAATCTTTACTGATCTAGGCTTGGATGATGGGGAAAAGAGAAGGCTAGCCTCTAGGCAGCTGCAAGGGGTAGCGCTTCATTGGTGGAATAGTGCGACTGCCGGAGTTCCGGAGGAAGAGCTGACATGGGCTGATTTCAGGAGGAGATTTGAGCAGAGGTTCTTATCTGAGGTTGCCAAGTCGGCATTGATGAGAAAGTTTATGGACCTTGTTCAGGGTGATATGTCAGTAATCGAGTATGCTGCTAAGTTTGATGAGCTATCTCGATATGGATATGCTACTCTAGACATTGACATTAGAAGGAATGAAAGATTCATTCGAGGACCGAGACCGGAGCTTGCTAGAATTACCATGACTCATATCAGAGACCCTTGTAATGTGGTAGTGGAGATAGCTATTTGCCATGAAGAGATGCTTGTTGTTTCTGCTAGGGAGAAGCCAGTTGAATCCCAGGGTCCATAGGGAAAGAAAATAAAATTCTTTAAGAAGAAGGGTGCCCAGAAAATGGATGCTGCCAAGAAGGCAAAGGATGATATTGTGTTCTTCAAGTGTGATAAGAAGGGTCATTATGCTCACGGGTGTCGGACAGGCAAAGGGAAGAAGCCTGTAGAGAAGAAGAATGTGAAATGCTTCAACTACGACCAAGTTGGGCATTACAAGAACCAGTGTCCAGAGCCAGTCAGGGCGGACAAAGGGAAGGTTTTTGCTATTGGACCACCATCTTCTTCTAGGCCTACTACAGCAGAGAAAAGGAAAACCATGATGGAAGGTACGCTTTTGATTCAGAGTATACCAGTTAGGGTACTATTTGATACCAGTGCATCACACTCATTTATATCATAGTATTTGGTTGATAGGTTATGCATAGAATCCACTTACCTTGTTACTTCCCTAAGGGTTGCGAATCCAATAGGAGGGTATGCAACTCTAGGGATGAGATGTGACTAGTTAGAACTTGGTTTGTTAGGTCATAAGTTTGCATGCAGTCCGATGTTTTTGGTTCCGTAGATTTCGGGATCATTTTGGGTATGGGTTGGTTGGGTAAGTATGAGGCTAGGATATATTGCCAGGATAGGAAAATATCATTGAGACACCCAGATAGTCATAACCGAATCATCTTCTCAGTGGAAAATTCCAGTAGGAGTGTTTGGGCTTTATTAAGTGCCATGGAGGTTGGAAAGGAGTTAAGTCTGGTTCGGGTGGCAAGAGAATTTGCATATGTCTTTGAGCCGGTTACGGGATTACCACCGAAACGAGCTATTGAGTTTCGGATAGATCTTGTACCGGGAGCTGAACCTGTGAGTAGATCACCTAGTAGGATGACACCGACAAAGATGAAGGAATTGAAGGTGCAGCTAGTGGATCTTGAGGGAAGGAATTTTATTAGACCAAGCAGTTCGCCTTGGGAAGCGGCCACGGTGTTCGTGAAGAAACCAAATGGGTCGTAGTTGATGTGCATCAACTATCGTAAGCTAAACGAAAGGACGATCTAGAATAGATACCCTCTGCCGAAGATATATGATCTATTTGATTAGTTAAGTGGAGCCAATGTGTTTTCCCAATTGGATTTGGCGACAGGGTTCCATCAGCTGAGAGTGGCGGAGAACAACATTCCTTTGACAACATTTCGAACTAGGTATGGTTTGTATGAGTGGTTAGTGATGCCTTTTGGATTGACAAATGCACCTGCTTCCTTCGTGGATTTGATGAACCGAGTTTTTCGAGAGCACTTGGATAGGTTCGTGTTGGTATTCATTGATGACATTTTAGTGTACTCAAAAGATGAAAGAGAACATGAGAATCATCTTAGAGTGGTATTGGAAACGCTGAGGCAGAATCAGCTAAAGGCGTAGTTTTCAAGTGTCATTTTTGGAAGAAAGAGGTTAAGTTTCTTGGTCATAAGGTTTCAGAGAAAGGGCTGTCAGTCGATCTAGATAAGATCGAAGCTGTGAACAATTGGAAGAGACCAGAGACGGTGACCGAGATCAGAAGTTTTCTTGGACTTGCTGGCTATTACCAGAGATTCATTAAGGATTTCTCACGGATAGCAGCACCTCTGACTAAGTTGACTCGGAAAGATGTGAAGTTTTTTTGGTCCGACAAATGTGAGGAAGGGTTCCTTAAGTTAAAGCATCTGTTGACCAATGCACCAGTGTTAGTAGTTCCAGATGGAAACCAAGGGTTGGTAGTATACACTGATGCATGTGGAACTGGATTGGGAGCAGTATTGATGCAGAAGGGTAAAGTTATTGCCTACACATCCAGACAGCTTAGACCGCACGTAGTAAGATATCCTATTCATGATTTGGAGCTAGCTACGGTGATTTTTGCCTTGAAGATTTGGAGACATTATCTCTTAAGGGAGAGATTTGAGTTATATACCGATCATAAGTCTTTAAGATATTTATTCTCTCAGAAGGAGTTGAATATGAGGCAGCAAAGGTGGCTAGAGTTTTTGGCTGCTTATGATTTCGGTATAGAGTATACTCCTAGGAAAGGAAATAAGGTAGCAGATGCTCTTAGTAGAAAACATCGTAATGTGGTGTTAGCTACGTTGACAGAATGGAAGGATCTAGAAGCTTTAGCTAGTTGTGGTGTGCAATTAAGATCTACTGCTAGTTCTAGTTAGGGTACTGTCATGTTGTTTTGTTTAGAAGTGCGACCCGTGTTGATCGAGAGGATAGCTTCTAAGAAGAGAGAAGATCCAGTTTTAGCCGAGAGGATAAGAAGACTTGAGGTAGGATCAGAGATCGATGTTCTAAAGGATTTTAATCTTGACCAAAGAGGATGGTTATGTGTTCCAAATGTAGAGAACTTAAGGAGAGAAGTTATGGAAGAATGTCATCAATCCAAGTTTACGATTCATCCTGGCGAGACCAAGATTATCAGGATATGAAGAGGAGCTTCTATTGGGAAGGCATGAAGAGGGATGTCGGCTTGTGGGTTAGGCAGTGCATGAACTGTCAACAAGTGAAGGCCGAACATCAGAAGCTGAGTGGGTTGCTTCAGCCTTTAGAGATTCCAATCTGGAAATGGGATTCGATATCCATGGATTTTATAGACGGATTGCCAAGGTCGAATAGGGGAAATGAAAGCATATGGATTATAGTGGACAAGCTAACCAAGAGTGCCCATTTCATTCCAGTCAAGTCAACCAGGACGGCATCTATTTTGGCGAAGTTTTTCATGAAGAACATAGTTAGACTTCATGGGATTCCTAATAGCATAGTCAGTGACAGAGATGCATTATTCACTAGCAAATTTTGGAAGAGTCTACAAGAGATATTGGGTACTGAGCTCAAGATGAATACAGCTTATCACCCACAGACGGATGGGCAGACAGAGAGAGTCAACAAGTACTCGAGGATTTATTGAGAGCTTGTGTGTTGGACTTTGGTGGATCTTGGGAGGATCGCCTATATTTGATTGAGTTTTCCTATAATAATAGTTATCAGACTAGCATAAGAATGACGCCTTTTGAAGCTTTGTATGGAAGGCCATGCAAATCGCCGGCATATTGGTTGGAGACTGGAGACAGATTAGTCTTGGGTCCAGATTTGGTTAGAGTGGCGTCAGAAAAGATTGCGTTAATCCGAGGTCGGATGAAGGAAGCTCAATCCAGGCAGAAGAGTTATGCAGATAAGAAGCACAAATACCTAGAGTTCTCAGTAGGAGACAGGGTTTTCAATAAGGTATCACCGATGAAGGGTGTGGTACGATTTGGAAAATCAAGAAAGTTGGCCCCGAGATATGTTGGTCCATTCTACATTTTAGAAAGAATTGGAAAGCTCGCATACAGAGTAGAGTTGCCGAGAAGTTTGGCAGGTGTCCATAATGTATTCCATGTGTCTTATAATCGCAAGTATGTGCATGATCCAGAGGATACTATTCCTTAGACAGAGTTGGAGGACTTGGTAGTAGAGCATGATTTGACTGTTGTTAGGCAACTAGTTCAGGTTGTAGCGAGAGATGAGAAAAGATTGAGGACCAAGACAGTTAGGTTGGTGAAAGTTCAGTGGAGCGACAACGAGAAAGACTGTACTTGGGAGACAGAGGACATGATTTGAGATGCTTATCCTGATCTGCTTTGATGGTATGCCTATATTATATTTATGCAGATTAGTTGCTAGCCAGGTAGGCTAGTATGGATGTTATGAGTTGTTACGGATGATTGCTATATTTGATATTTAGTCCTTATTGAATTTCGAGGAAAAAATTCTTTAAGGAGGGGAGCCTGTAACAACCCTAATTTTTAATAACATTATTCAGGAGATTTAATTAGAATAAATTAAATAGAATACTGTAGAGTGATAAGGGGATTGAGATTGGTAAATGAATATAGTAGCCGTGTTTATTCAAAAAGAATGAACTTATAAATGGTTTAGTGTTAACTAATTAAACATAAGGGCATTAGGGTCATTTGCCGCCCACATTCTCCACCCTTATACTATTATTCCCTTAGCCATATACGTTCATTTTATCTTAAGCAAAAATTAAAAATGTAAGAAAGCAAATAGGAGCCAGCCATTAAGGAGAAAGAAGAAAAGAGAAATCAACTCTAAAGCTTAGGATCAAGCTAGAAGAAATCAATCTCAATCAATCTCTAATTTCCTTGTCCAATCTAAGGTGAATAATAATCACTATATCTCTATTTTTAGTTTTATAATCATATGTTTTGGATTTAAGGGTAAATTCGTTTTTATGATATATTGGATGATGATATGCTTGATTTATAATTTGTTTAGATTAAACAAGATTGTTTCAAGAGAGATATGCACGGTTTTAGGGTAAAACCGAGATTAATTTTTTTTAATTGCCATGGAAAAATTATATGTTATGAGAAACATGATTTTGGAGTTGGGTTTCAATTTTTATAATTTTCCAAGCCGTGGAGAATTAGTTATGAATTTTCAAAGGAAAATATGGTTATTCGGGTTTATAAATTTATTTCGGAAATTATATTAAGGATGTGGGTCTGAAATTTTGATATGTGAGACAACAGGATTAAAGTGAACTTCTGGAATTATTGGGGATTTTTACTAAGTGATTTAATATGGAAATTAAATTATTTTGAAAGGAGGACTTAAATGATTTAATTGCTTTATTACATGGAAGGGCTTATGTGTTAATTGTTAATGGGTTTCAGATCTGAGAAAATGCGGCAAATATTAGCCAAATTATTTGAAAGTTTATGGTAGCCAATCAAGGGTTTACAAGTGGGCAAGTTTGTTACAAAAAGTTTACTTAATTTAATGAAATCAGCTTTTAGCTCAGAAAAGTGGGTTCCGCCTCCTTTGGAAGGAGCTTTCGACCCAGAGCTTCCACCTCTGACCTAGTGGAAACCCTCTACCATGAAACAATTACACATGGTATCACTTAGTTGGTATGCAGTGGATTGGAGAAAGGCGGAACGTAAGGTGTCGAAAGGTAGCTTCTGAAGGTGTCGATACCTTTGTTTTGTTTTTAAAAGAAAAGCGCTTGCACGTTTACTAAAGGATTTCGAAGCAATCGAAACCAAACGACTGCGAAAGGGTATTTCAAAAGAAGCTTTCGAAGAAGAACTGCCGCCTTAGTTTTAAAGTAAGTAACTTCCAAAGAAGTTACCAAGTTTTCAAAGTGATGCTTTCGAAAGGAATAGTTTCGACTAAGTCGAAACTCTTCTTTGATTTAATGCCTTCCGATGGTATTGAAGACATCAATACTGTCGAAAGGTAATATTGTTTTAAAAATATAAGCCGCTTCCTACTGCTTTCGAAAGGGGTTAGGGGTTTTGAAGGCAATGGTTTCGAAAGGAGTTTCGAAGCCAACCTTCAATTATTTTACCCAGATGTTTTAATGTTTTTGAAAGGATGGTTTTGACACCATCAAGCTTCCCTAATACTTTTTGAAATAAAGAATGGTTTCGAAAGAGATGCTTTCGCTTATGTTCACTTTGATCCAAAAATGTTATTTTAAATATAAACCCAATGGCTTTGAAAGGTATTTGTTTCGAAGGGTCACCTTAAATGGTTTCGAAAGGGGTATTTTTGAATGATTTCGAAGCTATGCTTCTATACTTATATGATAATGCTTTAACAAGGTCAAAAGGTTTCGAAAGAGATGTTTTGAAGTCTTCGAAAGGCAGGAGCCTAATGTTTTAAAGATAGAATTGAATGCTTTCGAAGGAGGTTATCCAATGAAATCGAAAGCAAGGTTACGAAGGCGTCGAAAGGGGTTTTAAACCCAAACTCATTTTTAATGGAAAAACCCATGGCTAAATAAATGGGTTCTGAAATGACTTTAAGTATGTAAATTTGAAGAAGTATTGCCTTGATAAAAAGATAGGTTGAAGGGATTAACTATGTTTTATATGAAAAGTTTTTCAAGGACCTTAAACCCACAGGAGTGGTATTGTTTAGTTATATGTTTACTTCTTCAAATATGAATATATTCACATGATAAAGGACCCATAATTGTATTTTAGGGATAAAGGGGTAGAAGAACCAGTAGGTTAACCCGGTAGTGGATATAAATTGATTAAACTCCTGAATGATTAGAATTGCATCCAGGGAATCAGGGAGACCAAAATATAGGATTCCTAAACCTTGAAGTTGTCCAAGAGATAGGTTCATAGTAAACCCATGAAAACTATGATTAGGAAGTTATTGGGAGTAACCAACAGGTTCATAGTAAACCCATGAAAACTATGTATTAAGGATGGTTGGCAGGGGCCAATTGGTTTGTAGTGAACCCATGAAAACTATTTTCGGGGTAAGAAATGACATCAGTCAAAAGGTTCCTAGTCAACCAATGAAAACTAGGATATGAAAGAAGTTATTGGAGGCATCAATAGGTTCCTAGTTAACCCATGAAAACTAGGATAAGAAGGGAGTTAGTGGAATAATCAATAGGTTCCTAGTCAACCCATGAAAACTAGGATAAAGGATGAGTTATTGGAATGACCAATAGGTTTAGGGGGACCCATGAATTAATTAAGTTAATTGGCAGGGGCCTATAAGTTCTTAGTGATCCCATGGAAACTATGAAATAGGACTAGGTGTCCATAAATTATAAAAAGGTTATTAGTAAACCCATGAAAACTAAAAGGTAAATAGTGACCCTAGAAACTATAAAGATGACAGGGGGTCAATTAAACTGGGGATGGGAAATCCAAAATGTTTATTTATACATATCATCATAAAGGTTTTAAATACTATGTTTTAACCATTGTGGATGCAGGAGCAACGATGTATGGTTTTGAATAGGTTTTAGGGTACTAGTGAGGGGAAAACCTGTTCCGCTAAGCGGCGTGGTCTCAATAGATATCCAAATGGATTGAGATGTTAGATTAGTATCCATACCAGGCTTTAAGTCTGACTCGAATTTTTTGTTTTCCCCTTAAACTCTCGAGTACTCAATTGATTTTGAGTATTTTGAGATTTAGGGTTTTCAGGTTCACTTCTTTGATGAATAAAGCTTCCAGAGACGTGCATGAGGCAGTTAGTTATTTAGATTTATCTTTTTCTGCCGTGTATTTTTGATGTAAAGGAAGACTTATTAGCCTCATTATATACTTTGATCAATCAAGGAGGCATCTTTAGATGTCGCTCTTGGCGTATGTGTAGTAATTATATTTTTCTGAATGTGGTTATCGTTTTTGGGATTATGTAATGAACATGAAATGTTTTGAATGGAATGTGGAAATGTGTTTATAATTTGTTAATTTTTTTTTCATATTCTTGTGATTTGTGTATCAATATATCTAACACCTCCATATTCGGTCGCCGAGAATTAATAAATATGGATGACTGCAGCATCCTTAGCCATTAGTTTTGGGCCTCCAAGTAGGGGGATGTTACATTCACCTTCTCCTAATTCAATATGTAATTCCACATAACCAATAGCTTCGGTCGCAACGCCATTAAAACCATGTATACGAGCTTTAGACGGTTTCAAATCTTTGCCTTCCATTCTCATCTGTTCATATGCCTTTTTGAAGATTATATTCACCGAACTTCCACAATCAATCGGAATCCTTCTCACCAATGCAGGACCAATCATAGCTGAAATGACCATTGGGTCGATTGTCGGAGCCTCCACCTTATCTGCATCTCTGTTCCTAAACACAATATCATCCTCCATAGTGCGTTGCTGCTTCGCCAGAGCTCCGTCTTCCGTATTTGAATTGCATTCAAAATCCACATGCCTAATTGCGCTAGCATAACGCTCCATCTCTTGCCAACTCCTATCTGCCATGCGCAGTCCTTCGACTATCATATTTATCACCAATTTTCCACCAGTCCGCACAGGCTCCTCAACCCTACGCCGTGCTTGTCCTCGATTGGGGTGAGAATCCCCTGTCTGCCATCTTTCGGGGCTTTCACAAACTGTTGTGACTTCTTTTCTCGAATCAGTTTTTCTATAACATCCTGGAGATGCCTGCATTCATTTGTATCGTGCCCATAACACTCGTGAAACCGAAAATATTTTCCGGTCTGCTTCTGCTTCTCTGTTGATTCTTTTGGAGGTGGCTTTCTGTACTGCATGGTATTGCAAGTACACAAATAGATATTCTCCAGCGACGTTTTCAGTGGCATGTAATTATCATGCATTGGAATCCTAGGCTTTAACCTTCCAGAATCCCTCTTTCGTTCTCGGTTTCTATCTCCGCCTCTCTTTTGCTGATTCGGCTTATTCTGAACATTCACTTGGACTTTCCCAGAACTGTCATCAAACTGTTTTATTGCAATGTTACTCTGTACTGCTTCTCCACTCGGTCCCGCAACATTTTTTTTCTAGAGGACCTGGCATCCTCCTTTCTCAGAAACTGAGCTGTCTATGAATAGAAGTGCTCCAACGTGGTAGGCGGTTTTCTAGCCAACCAATCACCAAACTCAGACTCCGGGTCAATCCTTCTCGTCATGGCCATAAGTATCGCATGGTTATTTGGATTGCTAACCTCTGTAATAGCTGTATGAAATCTTACCAAATAATCTTTCAATGACTCTCCTGGAGCCTAAATCACGCTAGAAAGGAACATCATGTCTTTAGGACGAGTTGCGTGCATCCGGAATTGCTCCACAAACTTGGTTGCCAACTCATCGAATTTGGAAATTGATCGCGAGGGTGGTCTCGGGAACCACATCGTTGCTATTCCAGAAAGAGTTATGGGAAAGCATCTACACTAAGTTGCATCATCAACTCACGCGGAATCCATTAACCATTCATATCTCATGATGTGCTACATGGGTCGGCTTTTCCCTCATAGGCAGGCATCGACGGCATGTTGAACTTTCTTGGGTACCGTGCATGTAATACACTATCAGTGATCGGGGTATGACTTCTTGAGATTCCCCAGTCATCATTGGTTATGCCTTGGATCTATCTCGTTAACTGTCTAACCATTGCCAATAAGTCCGGTGTTTGGATGGGTGGTGTCAAGTGGTGGTCGCGCTCCACCTCACGTGAATGGTCTGGTCAATGTCTATAGGCCGTTTCACGCCTTCTTGGTTCACCATCTTCCCGACACGCATCTTTTACATTCATTCCGTCATCATTCTGGGGAGGTAACTGGGTAGCATTCAATCGAACTCCGTCATCCAAACCTGCAGAAATTGTTCCAACATAAATCCTCAAGTGAGTGTGGGAATTCCCTCCTCTGGAGGAGGGATCGGTACCGATCCCTAGGGAGGGATCGACACCGATCAATCCTGGCAGACCGTGATGGTCTGCGAGGCGACGTTCTACTGTTTCTACATGATTTTCTTCGATCCTGCGACGCCCATGCCTGTGATATTCATCCAATGAGCTAGAACTTTCCGACACCGAATAAGGAGTGGGTTCCCTCCTAGCTTTCCCACGCTGCTGCTGAGTGCTTTTGTTCATCAAGTTGATATTAGTCTGAAATTGTTGATTTAGTTGCCAACGACTTTCCATCAACTCTCTTATTAGATTATGAAATTCAGTTTTGGTAGTAGAATCAGCAAGATTCTAAACTTAAACCGGATCAACATTCACATTTGGTGGTTGATTGCTTGGGTCTCCTTGCTGAATGCTAGTAGTCTCATTTCCATCCACGTTTTGAGAAGTAGACCTAGTATGTCTCACCATTATAAATCTCCTTGCTTTAGATTCCTCCAAATCTAAGTAGTATAAGCAACTTTATGAAGAAAACTACGGATCTCCTACGGGGATTTATCCAATCGTGTAGCAACAAAGGGGATCCTATCAAGTTGAGAATCAGGTTCTCAGTGAAAGCACCAAAAATGTTTGCAACCAAATTGGTCACAAACACCCAAGAGTAGATTTATGTAGAGAAGTAAGTGAAGAAAGTAAAATCCAAACTAAGGAATAGAATAAACTAACAGCAAATAAAAAGCAATAATCAGAAACAGGGAGATTTATAGTGGTTCGGCGTTGTATGCCTACGTCCACTTTGAAGATTATCTTAATTGATCAATTAGTAATCTGATTACAGCAGCCAGGATTAGAAAAAACTTGATTACAATAAAGACTAAAGTAACCGGCAGCAACCAGATCCTCAGAATGACCTATTAGGCTGGTATATATAGGTGAGGACGACCACCAATCTCTTTGAAATTTCGGCTACATGACCTTCTAACCCACATGGGCCCACCAGAGGGGTTGCTTGGCCCAAATCCCCATGAAGAGGGATTGGTACTGATCCCTTTATTGTTTGATTTTTGGGCAGCGATCCCTATGGTAACTTCTGCATGCTTTAATATGTTAGCTCATTAAATCTTATGCCATTTGGATGAAAGGAGCTCAATCTATTGAATGATCTTTGATTTAGTATTGCTTGTGCACCGCCTTCAGCCGACCCCTCTTATAGGTTGTATACCGATCCCTTCATCTTCATTCGACTATGCCGATCCCTTGTTTATTCAACCATGCTGATCCATGTTCGATCAATTATGTCGATCCCTTGTTTATTTGACCATGTCGATCCATGTTCGCTCAATTATGTTGATTCCTTATTTATTTGACCATGCCGATCCATGTTCGCTCAATTATGTCGATCCCTTATTTATCTGACCATGACGACCCCTTATCATTAAATCACGCCGATCCTTCCTTTGCTAACTGAAGTATGTCGATCCCTACCAAATAGCCAAACCACACCGATCCCTTTATTTTGACTAAGCTATATTCCATACCTTAAACATTTTTCATTGTTATCTACCAACTCCGTTCAATTTTGGTTTCATATATCCATCTGGACTTGACTTCCGGGTCCCACAATCATCATTTTGGAATCATCGGCCTTGATGGCAATCTTATCTGACTCGTGCAGCCATTTCAATATAGCTCGACTAGAATGCCGGATAACAGCACTAAAGGCGGATCTTGATAAGGCCACTAAAGAAAAGGCCAAGCAAGCTAACAAGAATAAATCCATAAAGGATAGGTTGAAAAGGAATAGCGATAACCTAACTATTCGAACAACGTTATCAGGGACACCAAGAATAAAGTTGCCTTTTTTCTTGATAACACTCTTACTAAGATTACGAAGAAGTGCTACTAAAAAGCTTTTTTGTTCATGGCATATGGCCATAACATTCAAAAGCGTCCAAATTTAGACTTTCCTTCCTCCTAGATTGGAATAAAAGATTCAAAAGATATTTTAGCCGCATGACGGGAAAAGCTCAGATCCACTTTAAGTAGAATTTCCTACTAAGGAAAAGGTCGACGCTAGAAAGTTGCTATCCTTTGATGACCTCCAACTTGATGAGGAAACATAATCTGATGAAGAAGGGGATGATGATAACCATGAAGGTAATGATGGCCATGATGATGATGGTAACAAAGTGTGATGACAATGACAAGGGTCCTTCGGGACCAATAATGAAGGAAATGGATCGGGTGATCCTAACTTAGACTTATCTGCACATGATACTGGCTTTGTTGGATTTCTTGATCCTTATAGTGATATAAGGATGGATAGCCTTCAAAAGACAATGCTTCCCCAGTCATCGGCTCAGAGGAAAGCTCAATTTCCAACTTTCCAAGTTCATATTTCTCAAGTATGGAATTTGCTATTTAAAAGTTTAAAGTTTCCAAGTGTTCTTTAGTTAATAAACTTATTTTCTTAGTTAAGGAGAAAGACTAAGTAATATTACGAGACTTTATACAAAAAGATTCAAAGGGAGGTGTGTCGATCACACAGAGAAGTTGATAGATAAGTTGATGAACTTGACAAACTTTTTGACAAATACAAGAGCCTCCCTGCTAGTGCTACGCGGTTTAAGTTCTTTAAGGAAAAGCAAGCCGTCCCCCGTTTGAAAAGAGCTCGTCTTTATAGGAACAGAATTATAAGAGAGAATGCAGAGTGAATGACTCTATTCTAGATGCTTATTGATGATAGGGAAGCCCTAGTAGAGTTCCTCTATAAAATTTATTTTAAGGATATCCTCATCGACTTTTCTTTCTTGGGGGAAAAAGTGGGGGCTTGATTAGACGTCTCCATAAAAGATACTTAGCTGATCATAAAAGCGGCCCCCATCCTTAGGCTTGTTGGAATCTTCCTAGGGTTGCTAATATTCCCCTTTCTCCTAATACTCTTCCTCCCTAAAAGATTAATTATAGTAAGGAGAGATTTATTTTTGAATATTATAAGGGATCAATATTGTACAAACCCAAATGATTGTATGACTGTAATGTGTAATTCAAGTAGCTTATAATCTTTGTTCTTAGTTATTTTTCATTTGTTACACAGATGAAAGAATCCTTATGTAATCCTGTTCCTATGGAATTCTTGAGTCAATTTATCAAGTTAAAGAGGGATGTTAAAGAAAAGTCCTTAACTCTCAGAACATCTCAATTAGCAAAACATTGCTTTCTTAGAGATCTAAAGGAAGTTTATACACGATTCCCTCACTTTCATTTTGATTTCCTGGGTGATGAGAAAGGATAAACTACTTAGTTAAATTTGAACGTATCATGCTAAATTGCTGCGTGGTCACACCAGTCCTCCAACCAGGAAATGGGACTATCATCAATTCCCTCCTGTTAATACACCGGAAGGGATTGGAACTTCTTTTGATTCTACCCTTACCTTATCTTTTGGGTCATTTAAAAAGGCACAAATTGCTGTTTCAAAACTTTAAGAGTTAATTGTATGCATCATTGATGTAATTTTGAATTTGCTTAAGTTGTAAACCTTTGTCGTTCTGTGTATTGATATCTTTTCTTGATAGGAAAAACAGTTGACACTCGCGTCTAGTGGCTTAGATATCCTTTCTCGACATGATTCTATTAAAGAGAGGCTTAAGGCAGAATGTAAGAAGTAACTCCCTTCTCAAGGCACTTTGGCTTTAGGATTCTCGGTGTTATCTGGCATTCTCACCCGGCTATATTCGAACTGATTGGACAAGTTAGATTCAACCGTCACCAAGGCTAGTAAGTCCAGAGTGAGGATTGTAGGGTCTAAATATCAAGTACAGATGATAATATGAAGCCATGATCGAACAAAATTGAGAGATATGCATTGCAGAATGTTCAAAGTATGGAATATAGTTCAACATAGAGGAGGGATCGGCTATAACCATACTCCAACATAGGGATCGACATGTTTCAGGAAGCAAGTGCAATTTAATAGAAAATAATCAATCTCTTAAGGTCCATAAGTCCAATGCATATGAACTTTTTTTGAGCAAGACGTGGGGACCCTAGGGAGCCTACCCTAGGGATCTCACCTCAAAAGGCTAAAATAAGAGGGATTAGCCCTCTTCCCTAAATAGGGATCGGTTGAAATCAGAAGACAACTCACAATGAAGCAAAGGTCGAGCAATAACTCAAGTTCTACTAATCCAATTGGCATGAAACTTTGAGGCTAATCACATTACAACATGGGAAAACTACCGTAGGGATTGCATCCCCAAATTCCCCTAATATAAGGATCGGCACCGATCCCTATTCCTTGGGATTTGGGCCATGCGATCCCTCTGATGGGTCTATATAATGTTGGAGATCCTTCTACCGAATTTTCAGGGAGATATTTTCTATCTCCGCTTATAAATACAGGCTTGGTTGTTAATTTTTGGGACTTTTACGCTGCTAGTTGCTTTGTACTCTATTGTAACTAAGGATTTTCATCCAATCCCTATTGTACTCAGTTTACAAAGTGATAAATAAAGCTATCTCTTCAAAGTGGACATAGGGAATCAACGTCGAACCACTATATATCACTGTGTCTCTGTTATTTGCTTATTTGTTATTGTTTTATTGCTATAGTCACTCTGAATACATTTAATATTCTTCATTTATTTCTCTATATAAACTCTATTGGGTGTTTGTGAAAATTTTTGGTGCAAAAATTTTGGTGCTTTCACTGAGAGCCCGATTCCCAACCCTATTTGGATCCCTTTGTTGCTGCTAGATTGCATAAATGCCTCAAAGATATCTGGAATTATCTTCAAAAAATTTGTTCATTCTATTTAGATTTGTAAAAGTCTAAGGATAACCATCAATAATGGTTAGGAATACCAGATCTACATCTCAAAACGTAGAAGGAAACGAGAACCTAGCATCCAGCAAGGAGCCTCGAGCAATCTACCAGTAGATGTGAATGGGACCTTCCAGTTTATGTCCAGAACCCGACTAATTCCATCACAAGAGCTGAATTTCAGAATCTGATGAGAGAGATAGTGGATAGCGCCGACAGCTGAATCAGTAGATTCAAGCCAATATTGATCTAATGAACCAACTCGGTCAGCAATAGCGTGGGAAAGCTAGGAGGGACCTAACCCCTTATTCTACATCGGAGAGTTCTAGTTCATTAGATTATTATCATAGACGCAGGCATCGGCGAACTGATGGATATCACGCAGAAGTTTTAGGACATTAATAGGCAAGCCTACCTAGTCTGCCGAGACCGATCAGTGGCAATCCCTCCATAGGGATCGGTACTAATCCCTCCTTCAGAGGAGGGAGCCTATCTTTCCATGCTGGAGCCCAAGCTGGAGTTTCTGTGATTGATTTGGATGCTAGAATTCAGGTGGATGCATACCAATTGCCTTCCCGTAATGATGATGAAGTGAATGTATGTGATATACATCGAGAGGATGTTGAGCCAAGAAGGTGTGGAACGGCCTGTAGACATCGACTGGACAATTCACATGAGGTGGAGCACGACCACTGCTTGGCTCAACTATCCAAACGTCGTACTTGTCGACTATGGTTAGACAACTAGTGGGGGAGAGCCAAGGCTTGACAAATGATGGTTAGAGGATCTCGAGAAGCCATACCCCGTTCATTGATAATATCTTACGTACAGAGTACCCAAGGAGGTTCAGTATGTCATCAATGCCTGCCTATGAGGGAAAAACCGACCCCAGGTAGCACATCATGAGATATGAATGGTTGGCGGATTCAACACGAGCTGATGATGCAAAAAGTGTAGATATTTTCCTATCACCCTCTTTGGAATAGCAACGATGTGGCTTACGAGATTACCCCACGGTCAATCTCTATATTTGACGATTTAGCAATGAAGTTTGTTGAGCGGTTCCGTATGCATGCAACTCGCCCCAAAGATGTAAATTCCCTATCTAGCATGATCCAGGCTTCGGAAGAATCATTGAAAGACTGTTTACAAAGATTTCATACGATTGTCATAGAAGTCACTAATCCAAACGACCATTCAATATTGATGACGGTAACCAAAGGATTGATCTAGAATCAGACTTTAGCGATTGGTTAGCTGGCAAACCACCCACAACATTGGAACGTTTCTATGCAAAAGCAACTCAGTATTTGAGGAAAGAGGAAGCTAGATGCTCTAGGAAGAAGAATGTTCTGTGGCCAAATGGAGAGGGAGTGCACAGTAACATTGCAATGAAGCAGCCTGGTGATAGTTCTGGAAAAATCAAGTGAATGTCCAAAATAAACCGAATCAACAAAAGAAAGGCGATGGCCGGAACTGTGAACGAAAAAGGGATTTTGGAAGAGGAAAGCCTAGGATTCTGATGTATGATACCTACACACCACTAAATACGCCTCCAGAGAACATCTATCTGTCTACCTGCAATACCATGCAGTACACGAAGCCACTTCTGAAAGAATCGACGAGAAAACAGAAGTAGACTGGAAAATATTGCCGGTTCCACGAATGATATGGTCATAACACGAATGAGTGTAGGCATCTCCAGGATATTACCGAGAAAATAATTCGATAAAGAAAGTTATAGTAGTTTGTTAAAGCCCCATAGGATGACGGGCAAGGGACATCCAATCCCAACCGAGGATAAGCTCCGCATAAGGCCGAGGAGCCTGTGGGGACCGGTGAAAGATTAGTGATCAATACAATAGTCGGAGGACGACATCCAGCTAATAAGAGTTGGCATGAGATGGAGCGTAATGCTAGCGCGATTAAGCATATGAATTTTGAATGTTGTTCGAATATAGAAGATGGAGCTCCGACAAAACAACAGCGTACAATGGCAGATGACATTATGTTTAGAAACAGAGATGTAGATAAGGTGGAGGCACCGACAATCGATCCAATGGTCATTTCGGCCATGATCGGACACGCCTTAGTAAGAAGGATTTTGGTTGATTGTGGAAATTTCGTTAATATAATTTTCAATAAGGCTTACGATTAGATGAGGATAGAAGCCAAAAACTTAAAACGTCTAAAGCCTGCATTCGTAGCTTTAACCGTGCTGCAACCGAAGCTGTCAGATATGTCGAATTACTAGTGGAGTAGGGAGAAGGCGACCGCGGGAGAGTACAAAATTTTACCATTTGTTGTCTTGGATGTTGACTCTACATACAATGCCTTTCTAGGCCGACCAGCTATAGCTGAATTCCGGGAAGCTCTTGCCCCCATAGTATTTGACTTTGAAGTTCTCGATCGATAACGGTGTTAGAGTTGTGCATGATGATCAGGCGATCGGATGTGCCTGTTATGTAGCTGAATTGAGAGATGCTCAATGGAAGGAGAAAGCTAAGGGTGTGGATAGTCTCTCTGATCCAAATTGCCGAAGATTGACAACCAACGCTTGGGCTTTGGCTTGGGCGCCACAGTCGGTTCATAAAGACATAAATCCAAGGGATGATGGGGAAGAGCCCAAAAAGATCAAAGCTGCACCGGTTGAGCTGACAATTGACATAACGGCCAGCCACGACGAGCCATCATAGGTCCTAAAGATTCGATCACAGCTCAACCCCCCGATGATGAAAGAACTTATTGGTTTTCTTTGAGTGAACCTTGATGTGTTCACTTGGACTCATTCTGACATATGTGGGGTCTCGCCTGCCATCGTGAGCCATGCATTAAATATCAACCCGAGGCATGTCCCGGTGAAACAGAAAAGGCATGGCATGGATCCGGAGAGATCTGCTGCCTTTAAAGAGGAGGTGGATAGGCTCAAAAGCAATGGGTTTATTCGCATTGTCCTCTACCCTAAATGGGTATCTAATCCTGTACTTAGGAGAAAGGAAAATGGGAAGTGGCAAATGTGCATTGACTATTGGGACTTAAACAAGGCATGTCCAAAAGACAATTTTCCTATTTCGAGGATTGACTAGCTGGTAGACTCAATCACAAGACACAAATTGCTATCTTTCATGGATGCGTACTATGGATATAACCAAATCCCGATGCACATTCCCGATAAAGACCACACTAGCTTCATTACCGATGTTGGATTGTATTACTATGTGGTAATGCCAATTGGATTGACGAGTGCTGGGGCAACCTATCAACGCTTAGTCAATAGAATGTTTTAAGATTATATTGGAGTATTGGAAAGACGATGGAGGTATATGTGGATGATATGCTTGTGAAGTCACGATGATCAAGCGACCACATTAGAGACTTAGTAGAAATGTTCGATATCCTCCGACATTACAAAATGAAAATCAATTCTTTGAAATTTTCTTTTGGCGTGGCTTTGGGAAATTTTTTGGGTTTCATCGTCAATGCTCACAGAATCGAAGCTAATCCCGAGAAGATTCAAGCAATTCGCAACATCCAAGTGCCGAAGACCATCAAACAAGTACAGAGCCTAAATAGAAGTTTGTCGTCCTAAGTCGATTTATTTCTAGAGCCACCGATAAATGCATTCCTTTCTTCGACTTGATTAGAAGAGGGAAAAGGAACTTTGAATGGACGCAGGATTGTGAAGACGCATTCCGAGCTTTGGTGAACCATTTAGAGAGGCCTCCCATCTTGTCAAAGCCGGTGGATCATGAAGATTGGTATACCTACTTGGTTATGCTGGTACATGCTATAAGTGCCGCACTACTTTGTGAAGAGAATCGAATCCAGAGACCGGTCTATTATGTTAGCAAACGATTAACAGGAGCTGAAAGGAACTATCCGAAGATAGAGAAATTGGTGTGTTGCTTGTTGATTGCTTCATGGAAGCTCCGCCCTTATTTTCAGGCTCATATTATAAATGTTTACTCTGATCAGCCATTACGATAGGTCCTACAACAACCTGAGATGTATGGAAGGTTACTCAAGTGGAATATCGAACTGAGCTAATTTGACGTCACTTATCTTCCTTGGAAAGCCATTTAGGGACAGGCACTGGCGGACTTTATAGCAAAATTCACTGCACATGATGATCTCCCAGAGAGCGATGGAGCCCCTACCATTTGGTGGAAAATGTATGGATGGAGCATAAAATGATCATTGTTTTGGAGCCGGAATCGTATTAGTAACTTCGGAAGATCGATCAATTTGCTACACTTTGAAGCTTGACTTCCCTACAACAGACAACGAAGCTGGGTATGAAGCTTTGATCGCTAGACTCAAACTTTCCAGAGAAGTGGGAATAAGATCTCTTGAAATCTTTTGCGACTCACAGTTGATAGTATACCAAGTCAAGGGAGATTACCAAGCTAAAGGAAAATGACTCGCTCCGTATCTTATCCAAGTCCAAGAGCTATTAATTGGCTTTGAGTATTATGACATCACATACATTCCCCGAGATCAAAACAAAGAGATCGACTCATTGGCAAAGTTTGCTAGCACTGGGGATGCATAGCAGATGGGCTTGGTTCCAGTTGAAGTACAAGATGCTCCAAGCATAAATCAGATGGAAATCAACTAGGTACTAGAGGCGGAGCCTGAAAATGAGTTGTGGATGACTTCGATCAAAGATAATTTGCTATAGGGAGTCCTTCCCGAACGGAGGAATGAAAGATGACAAGTCCTTCGCAAAGCTTCACGGTATATCATTCAGGAAGGAGTCATGTGTAGAAAGGGTTTTTCTGTTCCTTTGCTCTGGTGTATCATTTATAATGAAATAAAACGAGTCCTAAAGGAAGTTCATGAAGGCGAATGTTGCGATTGCACTGGGGGGCAAATCCTAGCAAAGAAAATACTCCGTTGTGGGTATTATTGGCCGACTATAAACTGAGATGCTGCCGATTACACTAGGCGATGTGACAAGTGGCAGATGTATGCCAAAGTTCCAAGAGCTCCACCAATGGAAATCATACAAATGGTCAGTCCCTGTCTGTTTGCCATATGGGGCATAGATATTATCGGTTCCTTACCGATCTCTAAAGGTGGTGCGAAGCGCGCCATCATCATAGTTGATTACTTTATCAATCGGGCCAAAGCGGAACCATTAGCCATGATCATAACAAAGAAAGTAATCAACTTCATTGTCTGGAACATCATTTATCGTTTTGGTCTTCCACGAACCATTGTGACCGACAATGGAACTCAATTCGGCAGCGGTGAATTCAAAGACTTATGCCGTCGACATCATACTAAGAAGAGATTTTGCGGCAGTTGCTCACCCTCAAGCAAATGGACAAGTTGAAGCTGTGAACAAAATCATAAAGTCCATTCTAAAGAAGCATTCGGAAAAGGCTAGAGGCGAGTGGGTGGATGAACTCCCAACAACATTATGGGCTTATAAAACTACCCACAGGTCCACGAAGCTGTCATTCCTGTTGAACTCGAAGTTCCTTCTCATCGAGTAACCTACTCCAATCCCACAATGAATAGAGGTATCCTTTACGAATCTCTAGGCTTTGTAAATGAGAAGCGCGGAGAAGGTGATTTGAGGGCAACTGAACATCGACATCGAGTCATTCGATACTACAACACTAAAGTCCGACCTAGAACCTTTGAAATCGGCGATCTCGTCTTGAAATAGGTCTTTCCTGCCCCGTCGCACATGAATTCTACTTGGGAAGGACCATACGTCATTGAAAAGAGGCTTGAAGAGGGAACTTTCAAGCTAGACACTGTTGATGGCGTCACACCCCAAGAGCATGGAATAGCAAGCAGTCACGATGCTATTTCACTTAGTTTTTCCTTTTTCATTAGGCTGTATTCAATTTCCAAATTTGCTTTAGCATTTGATATTCCAGATATGTAATAAGAAAAATTGTGTCATTTATTTTCCATTTGGCAAATAAAATTTTAAATTTCCTTCATATCTTTGATTGCTGTAGCATTACATATTAGTTACGATACCCGACTAACTAATATTGATATGTCCGAGCAGATTCCTAGAGTTTGGAGCTAGTCGATTAGATTGAACTAAACTAAATGAGAATGGTTCGACCGTTCTTTCGAGGATTCTCGCTCATAACCTGATGGACGGAATATCTAACGAGGAATGGTTGAGACTTGACCATCCGATAACCAAATTAAACCCACCGAGCGATGTGACAGACATGAATCAAAAGCAATCGTGACGCGACTGATCGCTCGCTAAGTTAAACCTAGACTTATGGGTAAATCAATAAATTAAGAAAAGTACGACCCGACTATTTTCCGAAATAACTCTAAGTCCCCAAAGTGTGGACTAGAGTATAAACACAAGTTGGGTGTTCTTCGACCACCAACCAACTAACTCTCATCCCTAGAGTGTGGATATGAGTATAAACAAATTAATGAGTGCGGTTCGACCACTCACTATTCCGTAAACTTTGGCATGAAACAGACAGGAGGAGTATAACTCTCTAAGGATGAAGTTCGACCATCCACTGTCTAACTCCGCTAACCCGAGACTGGGGGCGAGAGTGTAATCACTTAAACCACTGAATCCGACATCATAACACTAGGCTCGAGGCTAGTGTCTGATCCAATTTAAGGCCACAACCACGTGGAGGCCTCAAGTGAAACTTAATGGACGTTTGTCCAAATTAACGAGCAACGAATTACAGGTACATTAAATGGAAAAGTAACATCTCGACTACATAGACAAAATTCATATAAGAGTTAGATAGAAAACAAAGAACTTAAATAATAAACTTCAAAATTGTGATAGAAGTTTATTTAAAAGCGGGGGTCGTACCAGCACATTCACGGCCATCAGAAAGAGAAAAATGGCTATACAAGTTATATACAAACTAAGCTGAAGCAACGACTATTTCCATTACCTTTTTTCTCTTTTGGATTTTTTGGGAGTGGCGCCACCCGAGCTTCCACCTATTCTTCTTTTTAATCCTTCATCGCCATTGGCAAGAGAGCTCTCAAAGGTTAGAGGGAGCTCTTCGGGAGCCGACCCACTAGGTGGAATGACTTAAAGTGGGATGAGATTTGGATCATCGATGTCCACGTCAGCATGTTCAGCCTTAGCTTTTCTCTTCAACAACTCCTTTCTTAGTGCACTCTTTTAAGATGAGCTCATTGGTACATTTGGTGGCACCAATGATCACAACGTCATCTGATTCATCTGGCAATGGTGGGTCATCAGCTTTTTCATCATCAAGCGCTTCGATAATTTGAGCGTTGGGCGTTGGAATGTCGTTGGCCGTCGGAATTTCAGTAGATGTCGAGTGTTTTGTTGCTCTAGGGTGGCATCGATTCCTGGAGTCTGGCTGGGACTTGGAAGACCCGCAAATTCATGAAAACAAGAAGATAAGCCCATGACCATTGGGCATGAGGAACAAAATCTCTCGAATAATGGAGAAAAAAGTGGGATATCTGTGTCCGGCTGACTTTCAATTGTCGTTGGAGTGCTCCCTTCTAGAATAGGAGTCAGCACCTTTGATTGGTAGCCGGGTCTGTTCGGATCGTAGCTCAGCTCCTATCTCGGGCCAAGAGAAACTGATGCTTCGAATGTTTGAAATGGAGGAGGACCTTTGGGATGGACTACAATGACTCAGCAATGTTTTTTCCTTTGCTGGAGGGTGCTAGAATATCAAAGTATCGGAGTCTCACAACAGCAAGGTCTAAAGGTTTATCCCCACGAAGAATCCCCCATACTATCTTCTCTTCGTCTAAATCAGCTTCACCGAGGGCTTTCTTCTTCATTTCAACAATGTATTCCCATGCCTCCGCAAGTGATTCAAGATAGCCCTCTCCAAGTAAACTCAGATTGCGATGAATTAAAACTTTAGCATTATATTCATCGATCAAAGGATCGAACATGTCCTTAATTTCATTTCGATCGGTTTCTTTGGAATCTTCTAACCGGGCCTCAATCTGCTCTCTAATCCCATTGCAGCCTGCTTCCCTTACCTCTTCTTTGAGGACTTTAATTTGAGCAAGTTGCTCGTCAAGCTTAATTTTCAGTCCCCGGGTTTCGATGGCCTCTTCGCAATATCTTTGCAGCTCCTCCTGAGCTTCGAGCTTCTCTTCCTTCTCTTTTTAAGGAGTTCTTCGAGTTCCTCAACGCGGCTGGCTAGAATATTTTTCTCCTTTTGCAGTGTACTTTTCCAAAACAAGCACACCACTACGATTGAGGGCAACATCCAATTCCTTTTTGTGAGCCGCTTCTAGACAACTAACTGCCTAAGATGTTTCTTTGGCACTTTTTCTGCCACGGTTAGCTTCACCGTCAACTTTGAGATTTCATTGTCTTGATGTTTAATTATGCCTTTGTCCTGGATCTCCTCAAGCTTGAGACGATCGATTTCATGTTGTCTCTCGATAGATACATTGGAGATTTTTTGGCCAGATGCTGGAATGCTTTGTGTTGGACAAAAATGTCATTGACGCATGCAAGGGTACTCGCTTTAGTGCTTACGGAATTGTATAAATGGAAGGAAGGAACTTAAGCCTATCGAAGCGATTTTTTAGGAAATTGACCTTAAGTTCGGCCAATTTTTCTACCGTGGAAACCTCAGGAGCTACAGTAGGCAAAGCAGGATCAGAAGCAACAAGTGGGCATTTTCTTGACCTACGATCGTGGGACTATCTGGAACCAGATGAACCAAAATACTGCTCAGGCGGCACAACAGTTTGAGGAGCATGGAAAGAAGTCTGATCGCCGCTGTGTATAGGAAGATTAGGCCGAGCTTCCTGATGGGAAGATTGAGATTGGGACTTATGTTTGGAAGATGAAGACTACCTCGAACGATGACTTCTTTTCCGGTCGTCATCTGTCTCTCTCTCTACGCCTACCGAATTCTGGATCACAACTGGATCCGTACTGTGTTGACGAGCTCCTCAAGCGATCAAAGGAGTAGGATTGAGACATTGCACCTACAAACCAAACAATAATGTATAAGTGACCACCGAACTAAAGGTAGATGAAAACCGTACAGTGAAGTGCACGTGATTGTGAGTGTCCTCCCGACAGACCAGTTGCTGCAGCCTTGCTCATAGAAGTTTTCTCAACTTTGCTTGTGGGAGGAATGCCATCACCACACTTGGTGGGAGAATTGAGCCCCCGGTACTGATGTTGGGGAAGTCTTAAGTCATGATATCATGAGGGATATGGAGATTCAAGAACCCTTATATCGAACTTTCTAAATGCTGGGAAGAAGACTCTTCATCAACTGAGGTGATGATGAACTCGGGCTCTTTCACAGTTTTTCTCCTGCGGAGTTTATAAGCGAGCTCTTGTCCTCTTCTTATGGGCATGTGAGATTGTGCGCCTTGTGATGGTTCGACCATAGGCGCATTGCCCGGAGCTGCATCAGCGCCACCAGGCTTGTCGGCTTTAACACCTCTAATTTCATCCTCTTTGGCATCGTCCTGAATCCCCTCGACTAGGGGCACGACATGGCTATTAGCACCAGATTCTTGCTCCGCCACATTTCTTGATGGTGCAACGCTTCTTGGAAGCCTAATGCTACGAACTTCTTCTAGCAGCCCAAACAGAGAAAGCTATTCATCGGTTACCAAGGAACCGATGTCCCCGTCTTTAACTGGGGTGGCACGAATTGTAGAAACCACCCTTGAGAAGCTATCATCTAGACGTGGATGGACACCTGTGAATTTTCAAAGTATAAGTTAGTTCGTGATACGACTTGAACTAAAGAATTTAAGAATAAAGTGAAGACAACACTTACGTCCTTCCAACCATCGTCTTGCAAAACTAGGCGGACAACAAACAAAAACCATCTGTGTTTGAAGATGCTGAGCTTGTTCCAAGTGCCAGTTTGAACTTGAAAATTGGGCAAAGGCTCGAGGAAAGTGTAAGAAAGGCTTCATGTCCATCGTTTGAAATTATAAATGAACCTGATGTCCTTAGGAGATGGCAGGCGGAACATAACATCCATAAACAGTAAGAAGGTGCCATGAAGGAAATCATAGCTGTTCGGATGCCGTTGAGTGGGAGATATTCCTAGATAATTTAGCATTTCTCGAATGAAAGAATTGAGAGGCGGCACGCATCCGGCCCAGCACATGAATTTATTGCATGTCGTGTATCCCTATGGGGGCATATGAGCCATATCATTCATTAAAGGGACCAGAACATCTCCAAACGGAATCCCATGTTTAGAGCATAGTCTGCGAAGAGTAGCCTCACCAATTTTGAAGGCTCGGGAATCCGTCGGGTTATCTAGAAATGTGGCACCTTCTACAGCATCAGGGGTAGGACTTATATCTTCCGCCGGAAGGATGGGAACACAAAAAAAGGACGGTCAATGGGCCAGAGGTTTCTGGTTGCTCAAATTGACGATTAGGGGAGAGTTTGCCGGGAACAGTTGGAGAACTTGACTCGGCTCTGGGATTGCTAAGTTGAGAAGGTTGTCCAAAAGGCATTGCAGCTAAACGCTCTGAACATCTGGAGCCCATATCAACCAAACTCAGTAGATAATCGAGATTAGAAAATTTTACCTGTCCCCTCGTGCTAAGTGCAAACTAGTGTGGTGTAGTGTTGCGTAGTGCAGAGATAAAAAGTTCAAAATTACCAGCAAAAGTAAATGACAAGACTTTGGATTCCGACCAGAGTGACTGTCATCGCTGACCGTCTCAACTGGCATTTAGATTGATCGGTTGTGTAAGCTTTGAGATTGACCGTCGGCATATCGAAGTGTGAATTCCGTGATTAAAGTCCTTATGGTAAGTTTTAGTTTATATTCTAAGTCCCAGGAGTTTGATCTTTGGATTTCGAGTTCGATATTGGATTTGCAAGTCCTACTGTTCGTTATCGTCATATGTTCAAGTTCATTGGGATGGGATTGGTTCTAATTGTTTATGCGAATGAATATGGATTGGTTTTCAAGTTCAATTCAAAGCTCAGAATTGGCTAAGTGCCCATAGCCGATCCCTTTATGAAAAATAATTAATCCCTATTTCAAGGCCTACAGTTGATCCTTATTACAAAGCAAAATAACCAATCCCTCTATCTAAACTATTTATGCTGATCCCTTTCCCTGATAACAACCGATCCCTCCATCCACACACAAAACCACTGATCCCTTCACTTAGCTGCATTTACACTCCTCTTATAGTAAACAGCCGATCCCTCTACTTAGCAATGCAACCAACTTCTATGCCTAACCAAACATAACCGGCCCCTCTTCTTCAACATTTTCACACTTACCTCCAACATTCACTTTGAACCCTCTCCAATCACCTATGTTCCAATCAAACCCTCGCCTGATACAACATCTCGTCTCCCCCGAACAACTTCGACCATTACCTCTCCGTCTTACTGCCAAGTCACAACTCCATTGCATCGAACTCTAACCCATCCACCAATGCGACAGAACCCATCATCTCATCACAAGTTAAAGGTTAAAAGCAAGAAAACCTACTATGTATATATATATATATATATATTAGTAGTGATGATGAATGGCTTGGAGATGATCGAGAATGAAGAGAAGAGGGATCAGATTCATTGAAGTATGTTGGATTGCAATGGATTTTGTTTCGGAAATGAGGAAAGAAGATAAGGGGAAGGGTTCGGCTCTAATGGTAAAATAGGAAGGGTTCAGTATAGAAAATCATAAAAGAAAGTGGAAGTGAAATGAAATGAAGTGAGGGCTGGAAAGGAAAGTGTTGGCTTATATATGAAGGTTAAAGGGTCGGTTTGCCTTTTCATTCTCCGTGAAGTTAAAAGAGTTGAGTACCCAACATAAGGAGGGACCTTGACTTAGGGATCCATCTGATCCCTGTCAACGCAATATAAAAAAAAGGAGGGGGGATCGGCTAAAAGAATGTCAATCCCTTTATGCAAAAAGGAAGAGAGAAATAGAAATAGGGGATCGGCTTAGATAATACTGATCCCTATACACACATACATATATAAAAGGAAGGGATCGGCCCTATGTATACATACCAAAGAAAAATAAGAAAGGGATTGGCTAAGGACCCTATGTGCATGCAAGCATATACATAAAAATTATAAAAATAAATATAAAATGCGATGGAATTGCATATAATTCAACGAAAACTAGCGACGACCGGTGAGAGTGCAAATGCGTTCGGGAGCCAACGACAAGAACGTGTACCTGAATGTGCACATGTATATTCTAAAAGTTCAATTTTTGACAGAAATTGAATTCAAACCTAACGCTTTCAAGATCGAAACTGGATCAGATGGCCAAAGCTTACTAGTCTCGTAGAACCGGACATAGATATCAACTGATGGAATATAATCCTAAACTTGTACTATTGGAAATCGACCAAGCGTCATGATGATCAAAGAAAGATACGATACTTTGGGAAAATTATTCGATGGAGTATAGCGACTATTCAGAAAACTGGATGGATTTCTTATTGATAACTCTAACTTGCTTCGTTTCAAAGTACGTCATATTTAGTACAAGATGTACTTTAGGGGGCAAGAGTTATCCGGTATTCTGACCCGGCTATAATCGAACTAATTGGACAAGTTAGATTCAACCGTCATCAAGTCCAATAAGTCCAAAGCGAGGATTGTGGGGTCTAAATATCAAGTACAGATGATAATATGAAGCCGTGATCGAATGAAATTGAGAGATATGCAATGCAGAATGTTTCAAGTATGGAATATAGTTCAACATAGAGGAGGGATCAGCTATAACCATTCTCCAACAAAGGGATCGGCATGTTACAAGAAGCAAGTGCAATTCAATAAAAACAATCAATATCTCAAGATTCATAAGTCCAATGCATATGAAATTTTATGAGCAAAGCGTGGGGACCCTAGGGAGCATACCCTAGGGATCACACCACAAAAGAATCAAATAAGAGGGATCGTCCCTCTTCACTCAATAGGGATCGGATGAAATCAGAAGACAACTCACATTGAAGTAAAGATCGAGCAATAACTCAAGTTCTACTAGTCCAATTGGCATGAAACTTTGAGGCTAAGCACGAGAAAGCTACTATAGGGATTGCACTCCCAAATTCCTTCAAAATAGGGATCAAAACTGATCCCTATTCCTTGGGATTTGACCCATGCGATCCCTCTGATGGGTCCGTATGGTTTTGGAGATCATTCTGCCGAATTTTCAAGGAGATTCTTTGCCATCTTCGTCTATAAATACAGGCTTGGTTGTTCATTTTTGAGACTTTTACACTGCTAGTTGCTTTGTACTCTATTGTAACTAAGGATTTTCATCTGATCCCTATTGTACTCAGTTTACAAAGTGATTAATAAAGTTATCTCTTCAAAGTGGATGTAGGCAATCAATGCTGAACCATAGTAAATCACCGTGTCTCTGTTATTTGCTTATTTATAATGCTTTATTGCTACATTTACTCTATTTACATTAAATATTCATCATTTATTTCTCTACACAAATTCTATTGGGTGTATGTGACCATTTTTGACGTAAACACCCGGATAATCCGTATGCACAAGAATGGCATGACAAATACTACAAATTAAGATCTACATTTATCAGCTTTAAAGAGATGACTTCTGATTTGGAGAAGCAAATTAAAGTTAGGGATGGGAGAATCCAAGAGAAAAAGGGAAGATAGACACAATTTGCCAATCTGGACCTTCTTCCCAAAGTTTCGAAGCTGACGCGGAAATTGCTCGATTACACCAAACGACGCTGGATCTCAAGGTAGAGTTATTGAAAAGTCAAGCGTATAGCCAATCTTTAGAACTTATCGCGAGTGGAGGCAAATCCAACCTCCTACTCCTACCCCTTGATTGGTTAAGAAAGGTTTTCTACTTTGTTAAATCCTCCTTCGAGTTTGGATGGTGGCGAAATCGCCAAATGGTGCCAAAGAGTTAGAATTGAATGCATTCAATTTTTGAACAAACAGTGAAGTGATAAGGTTTGTACTCATCTTAATACTTACAAGGATAAAGTTGGGAGACTTGACCGTGAAAAAACACACTTTCGAGGAGGAGGTTGAGAAATTAAAGGTTAAGATTCAGCTTCTCAAAGGTGCCAACAATGTGCTTAGTCGTGCACTGAAAATTCAAATCGATTCAATCGACGATGCAAATACTTTTCACAAGAAAGAGAAGGAGCTTGAACAAATTTTAAATGGAGCAATACATCATATAACCAATTTGTCTTCGGTTGCTGAAGATTTTAGGAAACTGGCCTAAGATTTTAGCTCTTAATAGAGAATCATTTGTAAACTTTTTAATTGGACTTGTTATCCAATCTTTTGTTCCCATCATTCCTATACATAATGTATTAAATGGTAAATAAACTCATAACGGAATGGTTTATATTTTGAATTATATTCCTTATCTTTGTCTGAGACTTGCAATTAGCTTCTCAGTTTCAGTCGGATGCTTTGTAGTTGTTGTTTTGAGCATAATATGTCATTCTGCATTTTAAGCCTTTAACATATAGGCCAATAATCTGCTTGTTAAGTAAACCAGAAGTCATGCTGATTGAGCATTCAGAATCTATGAAGACAATAAATTGGATCTTGTTGTAAGAGTCTGCTTCTTCATTAATAGGTATCCAATAGTTTTCTTAATAATGAAGATTCCTCTTCTTTTAATAAGAAATTCGAATAATAGACCAAAAAAATCATTTGAAAATAAAGTCACTTGAATTGAAGCCCGGAAAATTATTTGGCGATAATTATAATCTGAATTAAAGACCAAAAAATTATCCGGTAATGATAACCTGAATAGTAGACCAAAAATCCATTCCGGCAATAATAATATACATAGAAGACCAAAAAAACATATGGTAATTATTTGAATGGAAGATTAGGAAATCCCTCTGGCAATAATAATCTGAATAGAAGATCAGAAATCCATTCTGAAAATAATAATCTGAATATAAGACTAGAAAATTCATCTGCTAATAATATTTTCTTTTCCGTTAACGGAGAATTCCCGCTTTCTTTGAATCATGATAGCTCGTATTTGATAGATCTTCCTATAGAAGATTGCTTGATTTCAACTTTGGAGCACAAACGGCTCATTTTTTATTTGTCCTTCCTCCAAAAGGTTGCTTTTGCTTTAGAGCACGAATGGCTCATTTTCAATTGATCTTCATTTAGAAGACCGCCTCAATCCTCCTTTAGAAAACCAACACGAACCTATCCAAGTACTCTTGGGAAATTCGGTTCATCAAATCCACAAAGAAAGCTGGTGCATTCGTTAACCCGATTGACATTACTAACCACTCATACAAACCATACCTAGTCCGAAATGCTGTTAACGGAACACTATCCTCTGCTCTCTTAACTGATGGAAACCTGTCACCAAATCCAATTGGGAAACTACTCCGGCTCACACAACTGATCAAATAGATCATCAATTCTCAACAAAGGATACCAATTCTTAATCGTCTTCTCGTTCAACTTACGATAGTCGATACACATATTTAACGACCCATCCGGTTTCTTCATGAACACCGTGGCTGCTCCCCAAGGCAAACTGCCTTGTCTAATAAAATTCCTCCCTTCTAGATCCACTGGCTGCACCTTCAATTCCTTCATCTCGGTTGGTGTCATCCTGCTAGGTGGTCTACTAACAGGTTCAGCTCCTGGCATAAGATCTATCCGAAACTCTACAGCTCGTTTCGGTGGTAGTACTGTAACCGGCTCAAAAACGTCTGCAAATTCTCTTGCTACTCAAACCTGACTTAACTCTTCTTCTACTTCTATGGCTCTCAACAGAGCCTAAGCACTTCTGTCAGAATTCTCCATTGAGAATATGATTCGGCTATGACTATCAGGGTGCCTCAACGATATTCCCCTATCCTGGCAAAATATCCTAGCCTCATATTTACCTAACCAATCCATACCAAAAATAATTCCAAAATCTATGAAATAAAAAACATACAGGCTGCATGCAAACTTATGACCTAACAAATCAAGTTCTAACTGGTCACATCTCATCCCTAGAGTTGCATACCCTCCTATCGGATTCGCAACCCATAAGGAAGTAACAAGGTATGTGGGTTCTAAACATAACCTATCAGCCAAACACTGAGATATAAATGAATGATTTGCACCGGTATCAAATAGTATCCTAACTGGTATATTCTGAATCAAAAGCTACCTTCCATCACAGTCTTTCCTTTCTCAGCAGTAGTTGGCCTAGCAGATGATGGTCCAACAGCAAAAACCTTTCCCATGTCCGTCCTGACTGGTTCGGGACACTGATTCTTGTAATGTCCTACCTGGTCGCAGTTAAAGCACTTCATGCTCTTCATTTCTGCATCCTTCTTCCCCTTGCATGTTCGGCATTCATGAGCATAATGACCCTTCTTATCACACTTGAAACAGGACAGATTAGCCTTTGCCTTTTTGGTAGCTTCTCCCTATTGGGTTCCCTTCTTCTTAAAGAACTTCCAATTCTTGCCCCGGGAACCCTGGGTTTCAACTAGCTTTTCCTTCCCACAAATAGCAAGCATTTCCTCATGGCGGATTACCATCTCCACAAAAACATTACAAGGATCACGGAGATGTGTCAAGGTTGCCCTAGCAATCTCGGGTCTCAATCCCCGAATAAATTTCTCATTCCTCTTGATGACGGTGTCAATGGTAGCATACCCATATCGGGACAACTTATCAAACTTAGTGGCATACTCAATTACTGACATTTCTCCCTACACCAAATCCATAAACTTTCTCAACAGTGTTGACTTAGCAACTTCAGAAAAAAACCTCTGCTCGAATCTCCTTCGAAATTCTGTCCAAGTCAACCCTTCCTCAAGAACTCCTGCAGTAACACTATTCCACCAATGGAGTGCTGCCCCTTGCAACCGCCTAGAGGCTTGTCTCCACTTCTGCTCATCATTCAAACCCAAGTCAGCAAATATTCTCTCATAATGCAACAGCCAATTCTCAACTTTTATGGCATCCTCCGTTCCCACAAATGGCTTACCACCAAGACTGGTTTAATCTCTGCTCAATTTAGCATAATTATTCCCAACCGGAGCCATGGGATTAGCTCCTTCAAAATTCCCAACAAATCCAGCAGCTGCTCCCGCTTGCATTAGATTGACGAAGAACTGATACATCATCCCCATATCTACCGGTGGATTTCCAACACCCACATTGGCATCTACATTTGGATTAGCATTAGACAATCGTCTCGGGTTCCTTCTGGTGGGTCGAGCATTTCTGTTTGTTGTGGTGCTTCCTCCACCGAGAATTCCTCTTCCGTTTCTTGCTTCCATATCTTCTCTCGGAAATCTGCATATGAGCCTTAGTAAGATACAGAAGAATGGTCTAAGAGAGAGGGGAATATGTACTTATATATATACATATATCAAATACAAAAACATTACTATAGCGTTAACCCAAACCCCGATCTTATTTTCTGATTCATTGCATTTTGTTCTGAAAAATCTTTTAGGTTTAAAATTCTTTTAAGTTTTCATAAACCTATGCTCTGATACCAACTTGTAACATCCCCCACTTGGAGGACCAAAACTAACGGCTACAGATGCTGCAGTCATCCATTGTTATTAATCCTCGGCGACCAAATACGGTAATGTTAGATACATTGATATAACAGAAACACATGGATATGGAAAAAAATTAAATCATTAAACAACTTTCACATTCCATTTCAAATCATTTCATATTCATTACATAATCCCAGATTCGAGAACCACGTCCAGAGAAAATATAAATATGACAACATATGCCAAGAGCGACATATGAAGATGCACCCTTGGATGATCAGAGTCTAAACATAGGCAATTAAACCACTTTGCCTTTACAACAAAACACGGCGGAATCAAAATAGAAAAGAACTCTTACTAGCTAGCTTGCTTCCTGCACGTCTTCGGAAGCTTATTCGTCTAAAGGAGAACCTGAAAACCTCAACTCTCAAACTACCCAAAATTAATTATGCACCCGAGAGTTTAAGGGGAAAACATAAACTTCGAGTTAGATATAAAGCCTGGTATGAATAATAACCTACCATCTCAAACCATTTAGATATCTAGTGAGACAACACCACTATTAACCTATTAGTTTTGACTATCTATCTCAGTTATAGTTTCTAGGGTCACTATTAACCTATTAGTATTCATGGGCTAACTAATAACCTGTTTAAAGCTTTTGGACTATCTGTCCAGCCTCATATTTTTCATGGGATCACTAAGAACCTATTGGCCCCTGCTAATCACTAAGAACCTATTGAATTATGTCAATAACTTAATCCGGATATAGTTTTCATGGGTTCACTACAAACCTGTTGGCCCCTACCAATAATTCTCTTTAAACATAGTTTTCATGGGTACACTATGAACCTGTCCAAACTAACAACTTCTTAATTGGTTTTGGGCATCGTATATTCTGGTCTACCTAACCTTCTGGATGCACCTCTATTCATTCAAGAGTTACTTAACTTATATTCACTACTGGGTCAACCTACCTGGTTATTCTGCCCTTACTCCCCAAAATACAGTTATGGGTCCATTACTTAGTGAATATATTTATAGAAGAAGCATATATATAAAAATAATGCCAACATTTAGGATATAATATCCTTGAAATCATTTTTCATTTGAAACATGGTTAATCCCTTTAACCTATTATTTTATCAAGAAAAGCTTCTTCAAAACTCCAAATTTAAAAGCCATTTAAATGCTCTTATATAGTGCCATGGGTTTTACCTTTAAAAAATTGAGATTGGGTTCTTTGTTTTGAAAACTAAGGCTTACGAAACCTTAGACCTTTACTTTCGAAACCATTGAAAAATCTCTTTCGAAAGCATTCAAATATTTTTTCAAAACACTAAACATATGCCTTTTGAAACACTTTAAAACATATCTTTCGAAACCATCAAAACATACCTTTTGAAATATTAAAGCATCACTTACTTATTTATAAAAGCATAGCTTCGAAACCAATTGAAAGTACCCCTTTCGAAATCATTGGGTTTAATCTTAAACATATCTTTTGGTTCAAAGTGAATATAAATGAAAGTACCCCTTTCGAAACCATTAACCTTTAAGTAAAAGTGATTGGGGAAAACTGATGGCTTCGAAACCATCGTTTCGAAAGCATTAATCATATAAGTAAAATATTTGGAAGGATAGCTTCGAAACACCTTTTGAAGCCATTACCTTCGAAACCTTTATGTGGCTACTGGAGCCCATTTGAAAGCTTTGGGAAGTGGCTTATTACATTTATAAAACAAAAGCTAACTTTCGAATTCGTTAATGACTTTAATCCCTTCGTAAGGCATAGAGACGGCTGTAGGGTTTCGACTGGGTTCAAACTACCCTTTTGAAAGCATTGATTTAAAACAAGGCAACTCATTCGAAAGCTATCCTTTCGAAACAAAAAGGCGGCAACTTCTTCGAAAGCTATATCAAACTCTTTCTAAAGCATTCTTTTGAAAACAAGGCAAGTTGCATTTCTTTGGATAGTAAAACAAAAGACCTTCGAAAGTTATTTAAAGTGGTCTCGACCCCTTTGAAAGCACCATTTCGACTCCATACCTTCCGCCTTTCTCCAATCTACTACGTATCAAAGCATTAATACCAGTTGTATTGGTTTCAACTTAGATGGGGGTGAAGGTACATGGTCAAAAGGTTACTACTGGAAATGGTGAAACCATGCTTCTAAATAAAAACTATTTTATTGCCTTTTTAGGAAAATGCTTTTCAACTAACTTGCCTATTTGTAAAACTTTAATTGGTTGTGATAAACTTTGCAAAAATCTTTTCCTAAAATACTGCCGAATTCATTTCAGATTTAATTAAAAACAATTAGCAAAGAAGCCCTTCCCTTAATCAAAACAATTAAAACAAATAATTCCTCCAAATAAATTAAATTAATTTCCATAGTAAATTTCTTTGGAAAAATCCCAAAAATCATAGAAATTCATTTTTAATATGTTATCTAACATATAAATTTTGGACCCGAATTCCTTTGTATAATTACCGAAATTAATTTCTAAACCCAATTATTCATATTCTCCTTTGAAAATTAATAATAAATTATCCATAGCTTGGATAATTATGAAAATTTTAAAACCATCTCCAAAATAATATTATACATAACATATTAAATCCTCATGGCATTTGAAATCCAGTAAATACGATTTTTACCTAAAACTGAACCAAATATTTATCAAACAATCTTGTTTGAATCAAACATATCATAAAATCCATGCATATCATCATTAAAAATCATCACAAGGTTTTAAACATAAACCCGAAATCAAATGATCTTTAAAAACAAAAATAGAGATGGTTTTGATTATTATTCACCTTAATTAGGATATGGAACTTGAGATTTGATCTTTGAATAATTCCCCTTGCTTGATTGCTTAGCTTTAATTGATTTCCCCCTTTTTTTCCCTATGTTATGGCTGGCTTGAACTCTCTTTGATTTATGTTTTTGAGTTTTGAAAAATGAACGTGCAAAGAAATGGAAACGAGATTTTAAGGGTAATGGGATTATGGTGGGCTATTACCCATAATGCCCTTGTTTTATTCTCTTATTAATTGTCTAATAAACCATTTCCATAAACTCATTCTTTATGTTTATTTAAGCACGACCTCTAATTAAATTTTCAAATCTCAATCCACTTATCATACTAATATTTACATTATTCTATTTAACTTATCTAATTAAATCTCCTGAATAATGTTATTAAAAATTAAGGGTGTTACACAATAGCTAGGCAATCAACAAGGAGACCATTAGCAGATAGGAGCCATCATGGAGGGAGTTAGTGTTAGTCCATGAGTTGATTGTTTTGATGATAACAACCTTAGAATAAGATTATAAAATATAAATACTAACATTATAGTTTAGATATATATGTATATGCAGGATTTAACCATGCAGGTACAAAGAATGAAGACTGTACAGTATAGAGATTCAAGATATCGAGATTGAAGACTCATGAGTATCAAGAATATCAAGATTATCAAGAGTTCAAGATTTTAAGATAAGTATTGAGTCTAGAATTATGTTAAAACTCCATAATAGCACTGGAATCTTCACTCCATTTTTCTTTTGGGATGGAACCCATTTCTACCTTTTTAGTGGCTTACAAACCCACGACGAGTAGCTTACAAACCTACGACAAGTGGCTTACAAACCCACGAACATCCTGGTTTTGTACAAGTTCTTGAGTCCTGATGTGATGAGATATTCTGCAGGAAGAAGCTTGCAAAACTACTTCAAAATGATTTTCAAAACTACTTCAAAATGTTTTAGCCTTAAAAATTATCTTTTCAAATGATTTTCAAAAAGATGTTTTAGCCTTAAATATTCTTTGTTTTTAATAAACTCTTGTTTTAAACTTCGTTTGTTTTAAACTATCTATTAATTGTAATATATTTAAATATAAAATTATAGTAAAATTATATATATATTATTCTCTATATTTATCTATGTATTTTATCTATAGTCAAGTATATTTATAAAGTTTAAATAGTTTTTAATATAAGATAAAGGTTATTTTCAAAGAAAATCAAATCTTCAAAAAATGCTTTGGGATGTCGACATGCCCTAGTACCCCATGTCGACATAGTGACAGTTAGATTCAAAATTTTGAATTTCAAAAGAAGTGTCTATTCGCCATAACCTTTCACGAATGGACATGGCTGTTGTTCTTCTATAAATAGGGGTTAGTTTCAACGAATTATATATCAGATTTTCTGGTTTTTCACTTCTCTTCTTCTTCCACATTTTCTTATTCAAAATCCTATCATCACTCTGTCGAAATCAACATTGAATCTAACTAGATCATCTCTGGTTTGATTCTCTATCACTATCTCAACAAGATCCCAGTGCTATTCAGAGTTATAGGCTTCTTTGTAATCTATCTAGCGAGAAAAGGTGTGATTGTAGCCTTGGAAATCAATCAAGCGAGAAAAGGTGTGATTGTAGCCTTGGAAATCAATTAGGTGAACTTTTTGCCCCGGAAATCAAGTATCTCTACCCAGAGGATTGTGATTCTGGAGGGTGTACCTCGTAGCCTTGAAACCGAGGGTTGTAATTGTTGAATTGCTTTTGAAAAGAAATTCGTACTTAGTTGTGCGAGACTGGATGTAGGGTAACTCCGAACCAGTATAAAATCCGGTGTGTTCTTTCCTTTACTGCATTTACTTTATTTCTGCATCTGTGTTTGATTCTGTGATTATATCTGTGTCTGAATATTACATACATTTGTGTACAAATCAACAATAACTCAAAAAGATTTAGTAATTTCTTATAAACACTATTCACCCCCCCTCTAGTGTTCATTCTAGCCTTAAGATCCATATTCCGCATTTCTCACATTTGGTATCAGAGCAAGGTTTTCAAAAGTTTCATAATCTGATTTTTGAAAACGTTTTTTTTTAAAATGGCTTTTTTAAGAAATTTGTTAATGCATGTTTAGAAATATTCATATCATCATTGTCCCTTGAGTCTGTATATAATCAATATTCAAATACAAGTTGTCTACTAAGATTGTTTGATGTGCAGGAATCATGCTTTATGGGAGTTGAGGAATCAATCCAGAACAAACAAACTGTGCAAATAAAAAAGAATAAATGGATACTCGATAGTGGATGTTCTAGACACATGACTGGGAATCTAGACATGCTGAATGATATAATATACAAAGATGGAGGACTGATTAACTTTGGAGACAATTCAAAAGGTTATGTGATCGGCATCAGCAAAGTCGGTAACTCTGAAACTCCTATTATTACTAATGTTTTGCTAGTTAAGAATCTGAAACACAATCTGCTAAGTATAAGTCAACTATGCGATAAAGGATATAAAATTAAATTTGAAAAAGATAAGTGTCACATTGAAGATAATAATTCAACCATAATATTTGAGGGAATTAGGAAAAAGAATATTTATATTCTTAGTATGAAAATTTCAAATGATAACTTGTGTCTTTTGGCAAATGCAAGTGACCCTTGGATTTGGCATAAGAGATTTGGGCATTTGAATTTCAAACTCTTATCTAGACTGTCAAAACATGATCTAGTAAGAGGCCTCCCAAAAATGAATTTTAAAGTAGATA
Source organism: Allium fistulosum (assembly GCA_030737815.1). Lineage (NCBI taxonomy): Eukaryota > Viridiplantae > Streptophyta > Magnoliopsida > Asparagales > Amaryllidaceae > Allium > Allium fistulosum. The sequence goes on from CM060903.1 coordinate 180,853,071, forward strand.
GTCTATATGATGCATGTCAACTAGGAAAACTTAGAAAAAGCTCTTTTAAATTAAAAGATATGATTTCTACTACGAAACCTCTTGAATTACTTCATATTGATCTATTTGGTCCATCTCAAATTCTATCAATAAATAATAGTAAATATGTTTTTGTAATTGTAGATGATTATTCTAGATTTACATGGACAATATTTTTAAAACATAAAAGTGATACTTTTGAATATTTTAAGAATTTTTCAAAAAGGGTTCAAAATCAACTTTCTAAAAAAATTATAACCATCCGTAGTGATCACAGTGGTGAATATGAAAATGAAAAGTTTGAAGAATTCTGCAATAAAAAGAGAATAATTCACAATTTTTCATTTCCAAGAACTCCACAACAAAACGGAGTAGTAGAACGTAAAATAGGACGATTCAAGAGTGTGCGAGAACTATGCTTTCTGATAGTAATTTACCAAAGTACTTTTGGGCAGAAGCAGTTGCTACCGCCTGTTATATTTTAAATAGAATTTTAATTAGACCTTTAACTGATAAGATATCTTATGAACTTATTTAGTCAAAGAAACCTAAGGTATCTTATTTTAGAATTTTTGGAAGTAAATGTTTTATTTTAAATACAAAAGATAACTTAGATAAATTTGATCCTAAATTCGACAAAGGTATCTTTATCGGATACTCTAATAGAAGTAAAGCATACAGAGTATTTACACTACAAGGAGAACAGTGATTTCCGACGGCTGAAAAACCGTCGGCGGCCGTCGGAAACCGTCGGCGGCCGTCGGAATATACGGCTTCCGACAGAGGGCGCCATAATTATTGTCGACGGCTTCCGATGGATTCCGACACGTGTCGGGACCCGTTGGAAACCGTTGGAAAAAATGTCCTACATGCCGTCGGAAGCCATCGAAAATTACGTACCTGTAAGCCGTCGGAAACCGTCGGAAATCTACTGTTTTTTTTATTACTGCTGCAAATGTAGCATTCCATACACATTTCTCTTCCAAAAACTATTACACCAATACTGCACAATCCAATATACAATATACCAACCAAATATTAAAACCCAAACTACACAAAATTAATCAAACCCACAAATATATCAAATTACATCAAAATAAAATACATAATATACAAAACCATTCCAACAACCCCAACAATAAGTGTTATACCATGTCATACATACACAAAATCAATCTCCACATCATTATACAACCACACAACCAAGTGTATCAAAAATAATCATACAAAACTAAAAAAACATACCTGAAAAAACAAGAAAGCAATGAATCAATCTCCTCCAGATCCAGAGCCAGCCGAGGAAGGGAAGCGGCCACCAAACTGCTGCATGTACTCTAACAACTATGTGGTCTTCATGGCCTGTTGGCGGTTCTGCTCCTCCAGTTGGGACACTCTAGTCCGCAATTCTTCTATATCTGCTAGATCGCTCTGGCCTCTATTCCGCCAACCCCGTCTCTGACTGCCGGCCTGCAATAAATATTAAATTTAGCTGTGTGATCTCTGTAAGTGTATGTGCATATCTCTGTAAATGAATAAAATTCAAGTTTATTGTTTTGAAAAGGTCCAAATAGTATATTTGAAGTATTCAAGATAAAATTATATATTCCAACATAGAACTTTGACTTAAATATCAAATTAGCAGTAAAATAAATTATTTACCACTTGATTGCCAAATTCGTATCGTCTGCCATGCTCTGCTGGATCCATAACGGACTCAAAAATAGCATCCTCCTCATCAGTCGTCAGCTGTTCTCGACCCGTATCAGCAAGGAGTTTCTGGCGCTGCTCCATAAATTTTTCCTGCATTAACAAATTAATAACATCATATCTTATTTCATTATAGTTTAACAAGTAGAACAATTACTAATACTGCATAAAATGAAATATGCTTACATGGCTCTTGCTGGATTTATCGTCCTGCCATGTATACGAAACAGTTCCGTCCGGAGCATGCGTACGAGTGAACACGTCCATATAGCCCACGGGACCATGCGCCTCAGCTTCCTGAAGTTGATTTTTACATACAATTATTATACATTTAAAATTATATAGCATAAACTATTTACAATTATCATTCAGTAAATTTACCATCTCCTGCCGATACTGCTGAAATGACTTCGACCCTCCGCGATGAGTGACGGGATTTTTATTTCTGTTTGCAGAGTTTCTATCCAACTCTGCCTGTACATTCAAAATTTGATACATTATTTTTCGATCACGTCAAATTAATAATTCAAAAAAATTTAGTATACTTGCGTTCACCTCGTCTGTTTCCCAGTATCCCAACCATGCTTGCCATACGCTCTCCCCCATCCACTGTGGTTTCTTACCGGATTTCTTAATTTCGGATATCGTGTCCCTATAGTTCTTGCGCATCTTCTTCATCCAGTATCCTCGTGCCAGCAGCATATCGTCTGCCTGGATGTCTATCTTAGCCTGTGTTTCACGATAAAAAGTAAAAAAAAAAGATTACACTGTAAACGATAAACAGTAGAAAAACGACAAAAACGAATTAAAAATGAAAAATAGAAAAATATACATACTAGGACATCCTGCCATATGCACTCTATGATGTGAGGAGGGATGTTATCCCACTTCGACCAGCAAGCACTCATCCTACTCCGGTAAGAAGCTCTAGAAACATCAAACACAACCTTCGAGGGCAGTAGGTCGAACCCCCTGTTTTTAAATATGATACAGATAAGTACGTACGTATATAAAAAAAAGATGTTGAATAAAATTTAGTTCTTACCCCTCTGCTCTAGGTACTAAAGAAACTACAGGACGCTGTGATGCTTGCGATGGACCACTGCCATCGCCTCCTGAAGATCGGGAAGAGCTCCTACCTCTAGAAGACATTACAATAAACCTGTGACGTATATACACATCATTTCAAAAGAGAATAATAACATGATAATGAAATATATTTCATACGTAAATGACATCAACGGTATAAATTGCTAAATTAATGATTGAAATGGAAATAGAAATGGAAGTGTGTTATACCTGATTCATAATGGGTCTCATGTTACGACGATAAGCAGATTACATTGCATTTTTAATAAAAATTGCTAAATAAATGACAAATGGAAATGACATAAAACATGTAAACAATGGTAAACGTACAGATTTAGTTTCATAGTCACATCAATTTCATAATACATCAAGAATTCAACTTAGTTACATCAATTGCAAAAAAATCAGATTCAGATTTATATCAGTCATCATCGTCTTCTAATTCAGATTCGGTCTCGTTTTCTACGATATTTTCCTCTACACTGTCAAACGCTTCTACCAAAACATTTGATTCATCGATCAAAGGACCAAAATCTGTATGATCATCTGTAATTATTATTTCGTTATTTTGCTCAAGATCTGCCTGATAAACTTGTTCGTCCGGAATATTCTTCCCATCGAATGTGAATCTGCTCTTTGTTTTAAAAACTGCAGACCAATCTGCTTTATCTCTTTTTAGAGACGAATAAGGAGCGTAATAAACTTGCAATGCTTGTTTGGCTAGTACAAAAGGATCATACTCTTGACAGTGTGATGTATGCTTTATTTCGATAAGATTATAATCCTTGTGCACATTAATTCCAGAACCTGGAACATTTCTAAACCAATTGCATCTAAATAGAAACACCTCCTCCGCGGGTCGTGAGAAATATGTCAGTTGCAAAATTTGTGTTAGAACGCCATAAAAATCATTTAAGTGATTTTCTGGATCGTCACTACCTTTAACAAATACACCAGTATTATTTGTTAATTTTTCTGCACCGTATTCTTTGGTGTTAAATTTATATCCATTGACGAAATATATTGGATATGTCTTGACCACTCTTTTTGGTCCCATCACAAGATGTTTCAACCCTTCGTCAACAACACAATTTCTCGGCTCATAAACGTAATTTGAAAACCAACCGGAAAATTCTTTACTGAGATCTCCGTTCGGATGTTCACGTTCATAAACACTGTTTATATAAACAAATTATTACATTAGGTTATACACGCGCATGCATTATAGAAAAGAATAAAACACAAATTATTATTTCAGATTACCTAACAAACGGTGCAACCTCGGCACAATTTAGAAGAATATAAGTGTGTGCTACATGAAGATCTCTATCGTCTAGCCATATTTCTACACATTTTCCAAAAGACCGACCATGTTGTCTAAAAATAGATAACATTACTTGAGAGGACTCCTGTTCATCGCCTTCGTCATTACGAGGAACACTTTCAAATGAAATATTCACGTGGTCACTGAAATAGTGAGAGAAAATGAACGAAGCTTCTTCTTCGATGTAAGATTTACATATCGAACCTTCAACTCGTGCTTTTTGCCTCACTTTTTTCTTCAGATGATTCAAATATCTATGAAAAATTAATTTATATTAACTTCATCTTTCAAATGCAATTAAATTACGTGATAACATATTACATACCTCTCAAATGGATACATCCATCCATATTGGACAGGACCTCGAAGTCGTGCTTCAGATGGGAGATGAACAGGTAAATGTTCCATTACATTAAAAAAACCTGGCGGAAATATTTTCTCTAATTTTCAAAGCAATATAGGAATATCCACTTCAAGTTTACGTAAACGTTGCACTTTTAAAGTAGTCGAACAAAGCTCTTTGTAAAACATACTAAGCTTCGTTACTACCTTCCAAACTTTTAATGGCAGTAGTTCTTTGAACATAACGGGAAATAAATTTTCCATCATTACGTGACAGTCGTGACTTTTCGTTCCGCTCAATCTACCATTTTTAAAGTCAACACGTCTACGAAGATTTGATGATATCCCATCAGGAAATCTGAACCCTTTCACCCATTTTAACACAGCTTTAACTTGATTATTATCTAATTCGTAACATGCTTTGGGTTTTTTACTGTCATTTGGTTTCATATGAAGCTCAGGACGTTTGCATAATTCTTCTATATCACGTCTTGATTTCAAATCATCCTTCGTCTTCCCTTTCACATTCAAAATTGTGGTAAAAACATTATCAAATACATTTTTCTCATTGTGCATCACATCTATATTATGACGAAGCAGAAGATGTTTCCAATACGACAACTCCCAAAAAATAGTTTGTTTGCACCAGTTATGAACAACTGATTTGCCTTCAATTTCTGTTTGCTCTCCAGTTTCATATATCTTTGGATAGTCCCTAACAAGTTCATATATGTCTTCGCTTGACCATATCATCGGTGGTTGTCTGGTTTCTACTCTATTAGCTAAAAAGTTTTTCTTGTCTCCTCTGAAGGGATGATTTACATGGAGAAAATATCGATGACAGTCAAACCATGAAATTTTCTTACCATGAGGTAAAAAAACGCTCGTGTTTCATCCATGCAATATGGACATGCTAGACGACCGGCGGTACTCCATCCTGAAAGCATTGCATAGGCAGGAAAATCACTTATAGTCCACAATAAAGAAGCAAACATACGAAATTTTTTCTTCTTGGACACATCATATGTTTCTACTCCTTCGTTCCACGGAATTTTTAACTCCTTAATCAACGGTTGTAAATATACATCGATTTCTTGTGTCGGATCGTTGGGGCCAGGAACGACAACAGTAAGAAACATATATTACGTTTTCATACACATCCATGGAGGTAAATTATACGGTGTGACGATAATGGGCCAGGATGAATATTTAGAACCAAATTGAGAAAATGGAGAAAAACCGTCCGTAAATAATCCTAATCTAACATTTCGACTCTCCTCTGCAAAATTTGGATACGTTTTATCGAAATGCTTCTATGCTTCTCCATCGGCCGGATGTGTCAACGTACCCTCTTCCTTCGTTCTCACACTATGCCATCTCATATTAGATGCAGTTACAGAAGATGCATATAATCTTTAAAGTCTTGGAGTTATGGGTAAGTAATGCATACGCTTGTACGGAACTTCCTTCCCCTTCTTTTTTCTTGGTTTGTATCTCTCCTGGTTACAAATTTTACAATTTCTAAGGTTTGCGTCTTCTTTCCAAAACAACATGCAGCCTTTTAAACATGTATTTATTTTCTGATAAGGTAAACCAAAAGCCGACATAAGTTTTTTAACTTCATAGTGATTTTCACACATTAGATTATCGGGCGGCATATGTCTTTTTGCAGCTTGTACAACAGCCGTAAACCCAGCTTCAGTGATGTTGTATTTTGACTTCATCACAATGTATTCTGCGATTACTGACAGCTGAGTGCCGCTTTTACAACCATCCCAAATAGATTTCTTAGCAGCATCTAGTAAATCATAATTTTTTTTGCTTCAATATTTGGTTCTTCAACAATTCCATCATCGTCGTCAACTTCAACCATAGGAAACATTGATCGTGCTGCATCTTCGACCATATTTTCTATAAGGGTCGTCCTAACTATTTCGTTAACGACACTTTCAGACTCTACAGAAGTATTTGCTACAACTTCTCCATGCCGATCCCAAACATAATACTCGGGTACGAAACCGTTTTGGCACAAATGAACTTTCACAATATCTGGTAACAAATACTTCAAATGTTTACACCTACTACACGGACAACGAATTTCTAGATCGTTTCCGTTATTACTTAAAGCGAATTCAACAAACATGTTTATACCATTATAAAAATCTTCTTTTATTGCGCCCCTCAGTCCTTTTCTTTGGTACATCCATCTCCTTCGATCAACAAAATAATCAATCATTTTTCCTATTTGAGAAAATAAGAAGTTCAAAATTTAATATTTATTTTCAAGAATACAAATTCGAAAAAGATTATTTTCATGGTCGTATAATATTTGAATTTAAAGAACAACTTCACAAATTTAAAAATATTTTCAAATAGGGCACATTTTGTTTTTTATCGTATCGATATAAAAAATTGTATAAATTTTTTTCTTCTATGGTTAGGCATCCTACTTCCCATTACAAACACAGTAAGCATTTACATTTCGTATATTACTTCGTCTCAAACGATTCAACAAAATTTCGGCAGCATTTCCCTTTTGTTCCCTGCATTGTACACAAATGCGTGTACGCAGGAAATAAAAAAGAAAAGTTAGGCCGAAATTTTATGAACCGTTTGAGACGAAGTAGTATACGAAATGTAAATGCTTACTGTGTTCATAACTTGTCCAATACAGGGACAAATCCAACAAACATTGTACCAGATGAATATAAATGGTCGTTTTTTGAAAAAAAACGACTATTTATATAACGATCATGTACAACACTCGTCAGATGGAGCCAAAAACTGTCTAAAGGACATTAGTTAATTAACTGTGCGCATTTTACGAAAAAATACAGTTTTACTAACTGTTCACATTTACAAAAATATATTTTAATTTAACACATTTATTCGACGTATTACATCAACTTAAGGCTCGTTCGACGCATTTTTTTTGTTGCATAAGTCAATACGTGCACAATATAATATTCCTAGCTCGTGCATTCATTTTATCTTATTCCAACTAACACAATACAATGATAGCAGCGCTACACACATATACAATCGTAGAATCAAGGCATACACAACGATTTACATATACACGAACAACCACAAATTATACATGTTTTTCACAATTTCACGATAAAAGATGAAATAGGAATACTATGGAATGCTAGAAACTATTATAACACTATTGGAAACAATTTCAATCACCAATTAGCCCTAATTTAACAACTTATGCAAATCTATATTTAGGTTAAAAATTAGATTTTTGGCAAAAATAAGAGATTATACCTGACCTAGAGAGCAATAGACGTTGATTATGCAGCCGGGGAGGATCCGAAAGCTCGAAATTGATGATTGGAAGCTTGGGGAAGAGATTTGGGGATTTAGGGTGAGTTATTTTCATAAGAAAAGTGAGGAGGAAGAAGGCTCGGCTAAGCCTGTATTTCGCAAATTTCTGACGGCTTCCGACGGCCCGTCGGAAGTCGTCGGAAATCGGCCGTCGGAAGCCGTCGCCGCTCTCCGTTGGTATTTAGCATTTTTCTAGTAGTGTTAATTTAAGAACTAATACCATCGAAGAAACAATGCATGTTTCATTTGATGAAAATTTCAAATTTTTTGAAGAAATAAATGATGAAGAAGATTTAATCACTCAAAACCAAGAGTCAACTGAAACTAATAATGAATTAAATCATCCTAATAAAAGGATTAAACTTTTAAAAGATCATCCTATAGAAAATATACTTGGAGATATGCAATCTGTTGTTAAAACTAGAAACCAACTAAGTCAAATGAGTAATGTAGCTTTTATATCAACTATTGAACCCAAAAATCCAGAAAAAGCATCAACTGATGATTCATGGATTTGGCTATGCAAGAAGAATTAAATCAATTCACTAGAAATGATGTTTGGGAACTTGTTCCTAGACCTGAAAATAAAACAATAATTGGAACTAAATGGGTTTATAAAAATAAAATGAATGAACAAGGAGAGGTTGTTAGAAATAAAGCTCGATTAGTCCCTCAAGGTTATTGTCAAGAAGAAGGAATAGATTTTGATGAAACCTTTGCCCTCGTAGCAAGATTAGAAGCTATTAGGATTCTACTTGCTTTCGCAAATCATAATAATTTCAAATTATTTCAAATGGATGTTAAAAGTACATTTTAAAATGGTTTTGTAAAAGAAGAAGTATTTGTTAAACAACCACCACTTTTTGAAAATGATAAATTTCCAAATCATGTTTACAAACTTAAGAAAGCTCTATATGGTCTAAAGCAAGCTCCTAGAGCCTGGTATGATAGACTAAGATCTTACTTATTACAATCAAATTTTGAAATAGGTAAAGTAGATAATACTCTTTTATTAAAAGAAGTAAAAATGATATTCAACTAGTACAAGTCTACGTAGATGATATCATTTTTGGATCAACTAATTTTGAAATGAATAAAGAATTTCTGAAATAATGACAAAAGAGTTTGAGATGAGTCATATGGGTGAATTAAACTTCTTTTTAGGATTACAAATAAAACAATTAGATAATGGTATCTTTATTAGTCAGGAAAAATATGCTAAAAACCTAGTTAGTAAATTTGGTTTGACTACTGCGAGTGGAAAACCCACTCCCATGGCAACTAATGAGTACCTTAGTAAAGAAGATCTCTCGAAAGATGTAGATCAAAAATTATATAGAGGAATGATTGGATCACTACTCTATATCACTGCGAGTAGACCTGATATCATGCATAGTGTCTGTCTCTGTGCAAGGTATCAATCCCAACCTAAAGAACTCACTTAAAAGCTGTAAAACGTATTATAAGATATGTTAAACACACCTTTAATTATGGCTTATTTTATCCAAAAAATGATTCGTTTGACTTAATATCTTACTGTGATGTTGATTATGCTGGTTGTAAATCAGACCGAAAAAGTACAAGTGGAACTTGTCACTTTTTAGGGCATTCTCTGATTTCCTGGTTTAGTAAAAATCAAAACACAGTTTCTCTATCAACAACTGAAGCAGAGTATATTTATGCTGCTTTGGCTTGTTCTCAAGTAATATATATGCAACAAACTTTAAAAGATTTTGGTTTAAATATCTCAAAATCAGCAATTTATTATGATAATACTAGTGCAATAAATTTATCCAAAAATACTACTCAACATGCTCGAACTAAACATATTGATATCAGACACCATTTTCTCAGAGATAATATAAGTAGAGAGGTAATTACTCTCGACTATATCAATTCTGAAAATCAAATTGCTGATATCTTAACAAAACCCTTAAATGAATCTACATTTACTAAATTAAGCAGAGAATTAGGTATTTGTTCATTAACTGAAATATAAAATATAAATAACAAAGTATAATTAAAAATTAAATCAAATAGTAAAAATATTGAGAACCATGTCGACATCCCCCTATACCCATGTCGACATATAACGTTTTTTTTTATTTTAAAATTTTTCCCACCAAAATTCAAATAATTGGTTATATATTCTTCTTATTTTCGATATTTTCTTCATTCTCTCTGTTCTCTTTCTGTTCTATCTTCTGAAATCAATTTATCAATGGCCTCCTCTTCCAAATCAAACATAAAATCAACCTTTTCGTTTCCTTCTCCTACCTCTGGTCCGTTCCAACATACTACGCTCGCCCGAGTGACAAAAATGGAGGATTCTCTGAAGGATGCAATTCAGTTAATGACTGAAATTCAAATGGTGCAACTCCGAATGGCAAAAGAATTGGAAAGGCAAGGGAAAATCCTTAGAAATTTGCAAAAATTTCTAATGGACAATCATGCTAATCCAATCTTGATTGACGTGGACTCTTTAGGAGATCATGAACAAGAGGAAAGTGAAGAAGAAGAAGAAGAAGAACCAATGGAAGAAGAGCATGCGGAAGACAACGACAAAGTCATTTGTGTTGGCGAAGTATGTTTTGACAAGGACGGAAACTTGGTTGAACAACGTGGAAATTTCTATTTCCATTATCCAAATTGTTCGATCCATAGATCTCCAATTGTCAAATATACTCAGTAGTTTCTTCTTTTTCGTTTTTTATTGTTATGTGTATATTTGTCACGTTTTACGAGAATGTAAATATAAACATATATATATATATATAAATAAATATTGTGTGTTCTTATATATGATTCCTATATATATTATATATAAGTATTATATAGGTACTTGGTTAGGAATGTTAGTAGTTTAGGACTAAGTTTAGGTTTACAAGTAAGTATTGATTATGTATGATAACACTATCATTATAATCATATAGAATATTAGACTAAGAGTTATATAGTTTGGAGTTAGTTTTTTTTGTTGATGACAAAGGGGGAGAAATATAAAATAGGAGAGTTAGGCAGTTAGGCCTAGATTAAGGGGGAGTTATCATTTTTAGGGGGAGTTATTTGGATAGAAGTAATATTTTATAAACAAAGGTTGTCATCATCAAAAAGGGGGAGATTGTTAGTCCATGAGTTGATGGTTTTGATGACAACAACCTTAGAATAAGATTATAAAATATAAATACTAACATTATAGTTTAGATATATATGTATATGCAGGATTTAACCATGCAGATACAAAGAATGAAGACTGTACAGTATAGAGATTCAAGATATCGAGATTGAAGACTCATGAGTATCAAGAATATCAAGAATATCAAGATTATCAAGAGTTCAAGATAAGTATTGAGTCTAGAATTATGTTAAAACTTCATAATAGCACTGAAATCTTCACTCCATTTTTCTTTTGGGATGGAACCCATTTCTACCTTTCTTAGTGGCTTACAAACCCACGACAAGTAGCTTACAAACCTACGACAAGTCGCTTACAAACCCATGAACATCCTGGTTTTGTACAAGTTCTCGAGTCCTGATGTGATGAGATATTTTGCAGGAAGAAGCTTGCAAAACTACTTCAAAATGATTTTCAAAACTACTTCAGAATGATTTTCAAAACTGCTTTTCAAAATGTTTTAGCCTTAAAAATTATCTTTTCAAATGATTATCAAAAAGATGTTTTAGCCTTAAATATTCTTTGTTTTTGTTTTTAATAAACTCTTGTTTTAAATTTCGTTTGTTTTAAACTATCTTTTAATTATAATATATTTAAATATAAAATTATAGTAAAATTTTATATATATTATTTTCTATATTTATCTATGTATTTTATCTATAGTCAAGTATATTTATAAAGTTTAAATAGTTTTTAATATAAGATAAAGGTTATTTTCAAAGAAAATCAAATCTTCAAAAAATGCTTTGGGATGTCGACATGCCCTAGTACCCCATGTCGACATAGTGACAGTTAGATTCAAAAATTTGAATTTCAAAAAAAGTGTCTATTCGCCATAACCTTTCACGAATGGACATGGCTGTTGTTCTTCTATAAATAGGGGTTAGTTTCAACGAATTATATATTAGATTTTATGGTTTTTCACTTCTCTTCTTCTTCCACATTTTCTTATTCAAAATCCTATCATCACTCTGCCGAAATCAACATTGAATCTAACCAGATCATCTCTGGTTTGATTCTCTATCACTATCTCAACAAGATCCCAGTGCTATTCAGAGTTATAGGCTTCTTTGTAATCTATCTAGCGAGAAAAGGTGTGATTGTAGCCTTAGAAGTCAATTGGGTGAACTTGTTGCCCCGGAAATCAAGTATCTCTACCCAGAGGATTGTGATTCTGGAGGGTGTACCTCGTAGCCTTGAAATCGAGGGTTGTAATTGTTGAATTGCTTTTGAAAGGAAATCCGTACTTAGTTGTGCGGGACTGGATGTAGGGTAACTCCGAACCAGTATAAAATCCGGTGTGTTCTTTCCTTTACTGCATTTACTTTATTTCTGCATCTGTGTTTGATTCTGTGATTATATCTGTGTCTGAATATTACATACATTTGTGTACAAATCAACAATAACTCAAAAAGATTTAGTAATTTCTTATAAACACTATTCACCCCCCCTCTAGTGTTCATTCTAGCCTTAAGATCCATATTCCGCATTTCTCACAGTTAGGAGGCTTCTTTTGGCGATGGAGCAAATCAGACATATATATACATCACTAGAGACATGATGGAAACGATGATGGAAGCTATGTAGAAAAGCATGCTAAAGAGATAAGAGGAGATGATCTAGAATCTCCTCGGGCAGATGGAACAAGACGGAGCACAAAACCAAGGAATGGAGTAGCAGGAAACACTGGAAATATGAATCATGGAGTTGGGGTAGCAGGAGCTGAGGAAAACCAGAATCAGGACCAAAGAAACAAAGCTAACAAACAACAAGATGGGGTAGTACAACCAGGGGCGGTCCCTAGCTGATACATAACGATCGGTACCGATCGTTCCAGAATGATCGGCGGCGATCGATCTAGACTCGGGGGCCTGCCCTCGGGTTTGCTTGATCGATCCCAGGTGGGGTGTTGAACAATGCCGAGTAGTTTGGTGTCAATCGGAACTTAGATGTGTGTCTGGAAGAGGATAATTTGAGATTCCCTTACAGACTTGGGAGGTAGGATGGAAATGATGATCAGAGACCACTTATGGATGCCAGAACAGTTGGAAATTGGAATCCCTGACTTGGAGCGGAAACTAGCAGACTTGGATATGGATTGGAGCAACCGGGGGCAAACCCCGACCAAGGAGAATGGATCGGCATTACTCCCCATGGAACTGGAGGCACATATTTGGATGGCTTTGTAAGCAAAATGGATAGCGGTGAAGGAATAGGAGCATCCATCATCCGCCATAAATTGGAGCGAGCCCGACTTAAGGGCATAGGACATCATCTCTTGACGGGATGGCATGAAGTAAAAGAAACTCCACATTAAAACGGCTAAGTCACTTACACAGGTATGGGATTGAGGTCGGTCCCTAGGCATGTTGTAAGATGGCGATAAACCACCATAACAAATGATTCCAAAACTCACTTGAATGTGAAAAACAAGTATTTCGTCTCGAACGATCGTATTTTGCTTTGAACGGCACTCAATCTCGAATGACTACATTTCGCCTTGAACGGCACTCGATCTCAAACGATCACATTTCGCATCGAATGACCCTCGAACTCGAACGATCACATTTCGCCTTGAATGGCACTCGATCTAGAACGTTCACATTTCACTTTGAATGACACTCGATCTCGAACGATCCCATTTCACCCCAAAAGGCACTTGATCTCGAACGATTGAATTTTTCCTTGAACAGGCACTCGATCTCGAACGATGCCATTAGGCCTCAAATAGGCACTCGATCTCGAACGATCACATTTCGCCTCGAATAGGCACTCAATCTCGAACGATTGCATTTCACCTCAAATGGGCATTTGGTCTCAAAAGATCACACTTCACCTCGAACAGATACTTGATCCTATTCGATCATCATCAGCCTGGGACAACTCCGAATATGATTAACGTCCCCGAACGGTCGTAATTAACAATCAAGCAAGATCACAGATTTGTTCACAAGTCATCAACCGGTTTCGAACATTGGACTTAAGGCAATTCAAAACACGCCTTACTGCAAGGCATGCTTTTGGAGGAAAATGTTATACCGCCCTTTGACTAGGCATTATATCATAAAAGTTGGCTAAATGGCTTCTGTGATCATCAAGGCAGGAAGCCCGGAGAGACGGTTGTCAGGCTCGAAAATCGATGATATTTGGAACTATGGACAATAGTTGGACGAATTTGGACCAGGTCCCAATCAAGGTGCAATCAATATGAAGTGACAAGGAAGGCCCTATGAGGCTACATTTCAAATTTTAAGTCAATCGGAGTTCGTATGCTCCAGTTATAGGCAAATGAAGAATTTATATGGATTAATCAGGAATGATCTATAAAACAGCGTAAATCGACGAAGATCGATCAATATCTCAAAATCTACAAAGCTAATACACTTAATATTTTCAAAGCATCAATATATTGAAGAGTGGAGCCTATAATAATGATCATAAGACAAAAATCCTAAATCATGGAAAAAGAGGTCGATCGTTATTGGAACGATCGTAGAAATCATCCAGAATGATCCATAGTTTCACGGAAAATGCGATATCTCACAAACGGTCCATCAGAATTGTACGTAATTTGTAGACCAAGTAGCTTACATCATGGAGCACCCCCACAATCAATCGTTGCTCAAAAATCCTAAATCTTGGAAAGAGGCCAATCGTTATTAGAACGATCGTACAAATCAGCATAACTATCCATATTTTTACGAAAAACGCGATATCTCACAAAAAATATGTTGTAATTGCATGAAATTTGGAGAGCAAGTAGCTTACATCATAGAGCAATCCTATTATCAAGCGTAGCTCAAAAATCCTAAATCTTGGAAAAGAGGTCGATTGTTATTGGAACGATCATACAAATCAGCATAATGATCCATAGTTCAACGAAAAACATGATATTTTATGAACGGTATGTCAGAATTGCACGAAATTTGGGGAGCAAGTAGCTTACATCATAGAGCACCCCTATGATCGATTGTAGCTCAAAACTCCCAAATCTTGGAAAAGATCCTGATTGTTATTGGAACGATCGTACAAATCAGCATAACGATCCATAATTTTACGGAAAATGCGATATATCACAAACGGTACGTCGGAATTGCACGAAATTTGTACAGAAAGTAGCTAACATCATGGGGAATCCCCATAGTCAATCGCAGTTCAAAAGGATGGAGCATGGATTGATCTCCTATGATTCAATTTCTAGTCAAAACAGCGAAGATCGATCGATATCTCACAAACGGTAAGTCGGAATGGCGTGAAACTTTGGGAGCAAGGACTAGAGGCATGGGGCACCCCTATAAAAACGATCGCAGCTGCATTAGAGTTAATATGAAATGATCGACCTAAATTATTTTTTGGTGTCCGATCGATCCAAAATTTTGTGGGTCGGGTTGTATGGGTCTGCAGGTTCTTCTACCGTAATTTCAGCCCATCCATGCGCGCACCTATAAATACAGTGGACTTGGCTCATTGCAATGGACTTTTTTGGCTGGCTCTCCTTCATCGCTTCTTTTCTCTTCCTCCATTAATTTTCTAAGGAAAAAATAACTGTACATGTAATCTTACGGTATAAGTAAAAGATTATTCGAGTGGACGGAGGCCGGAGTTTACCAAACCACTATAAAACTCGTGTGTTCCTCTACTTTTTCTGCTATTTATTCTGTGATCTACGTACTTATCTTTCTATTTGGATATTGTTTTTTGAAATTGGTTCTTTCACATACAACTTGGTGTTTGTGACCATTTTTGGCGCAAACAGGTTATATAACCTAATTCATTTCGTTCTCATCTTCTCTTGTTTCCTGTCGATCCAACACTTGAGCTCGCCGTTAAAACCTTGCCGTCGAATTGAACTTTCCTTATCTCTAATCACCAGCGTCCACTATCTCCATCCTTGACAATGCCAGAGTTGCCACCTAGACCTTGCTAAAAAAACTACACTACTGCCTTACCTTGATTAGACCTAGTTCACTGATCCAACCCTTAACCTTCATTTCGCCAACAAACCTGATCCCAGGCTAAAATTCGAATCACATATGTAGGTGATGCCTTGGAAACATGCACGAATAGAGTTAGGCTTGGATATTAATGGTCCCCATGTTGGTGACAAAGTTGGAGCGAGGAGATGATGTTTAGGACTCGAACCAAAATCCACTAAGGGTTCGGATCGGCGCCGATCCGACCCTTCGTGAGATTTTCGTTTTGAAAACCCTCTTGGGTTTAAACCCATTATTTGCCAATCATAATCTCTTGAGTTTCAATGTATATCCAATGCATAACTATTGACGTGAAGTCCGACGGGACAGTCAAGAATGACGGTCTCTTCGGGCGATATCCAAAGATCAAAATGAACTGTTGTATAATATTGAAAATCTGCATTGCACGACACTGCACTAGGTTCCACTTTAGCATGGGGGTACAACTTATAACTAATCAGATGTTGATTATTTGTAGAGTAATTATAGAAATGGATCATAGACGTTCTGAGCGTCTTGCTACTCAAGCCATAGGTCCATCTACTTCTAAATATGCCGAATCTGATACCGAGTCGAGCTCGACTATGGTTCCACTCGCACAACAAATTTCAGCATAGCCCCATACTTCCATTTTAAAATCCACCAACAGATCAACCTCATCCAGAGGTTCCTTAAATGCCTGCAGAAAGCCTTGAAGTAGAACTAGAAGCTGCTCCCGACTCTCTCGAGGATGCTGTCATTCTAGACGATCCCATCGATTATATGACTTCAAATATAGAAGAAGGATCACCCCGTAGAATCTGTGTTAAACACAAAATTCCATTTGTGGATGTATTAGTCCCATCTCATAAATAGAGAGATCATGATCCCTTAGAGGGTTATACTACCGATAATAGATATATGTGTCTAGCGGGATGTGTTCCATCGTTCAACCAATTCACTTGTCGAATCCTGAACTTCATGAGGTTAGCTCCGACGCAACTACATCCGAATAGCTATGCCTTCCTCTACCGCACGCATATTGTCTTTGATCAACATTTGCACCGAGTGCCCAGTGATGAGAAAATTCGGTATACATATAGCTTTAAGAGCCGGAAAGGAAGCCCTTCTCTGATCTATTTGGAGCCAACAAAGAGATGTAGAGTTGTTTTTAGTACATGGAATAAGTTGAGCTTTCTCAAGCGTGAAGGGTTCTATGTCTACTGTCCACTTGGATTTGCATGAAGATGGCTATTTGGATGTAAGTCATACTTCATCTGTTTATTATGGATTCGCCTTGTGAATTTGCAAGCTTAGCTCATATTCTTTTTGTTATTCAAATGTTCCGACGAGACCTAGCGGCGCGGTTCTTGCAGATGCCGTCAGAGTCCTTATAGAACTTACGAAGGGGGATAGAGATATTGGAATTCTTCTCTTCGATGAAAATCTCCTAGCTTATAATTTGCTAGAAGCGGACCGAGCACTAGTCTAGTCCAAGTGGCTTTTGACGATGATAGTGATAAGAATGATGATAATAAATCGACTTTAGGTGATGATGTAAATCCTAATGTGCCCCCAGTCCCAAGTCCAGGGGCCAAAGTTGAAAGAGAGCAAGAACACGTTGAAGAAGGAAAAATTATAGGTGAAGGCGATGAAGCTGGCCACGAGGATGTTAATGTAGATCACGAGCCTTCGGTTGAGCAGTCTAAGGACAACCAACAGTTCGTTCTGAAGAAGAGGCATCATAAGAGCAGCCTTGAGACTTCTCATCACAAGGTTGGCAAGAAACGATTGAAACTCCGGTCATCACCGCGGAGCAATAACTTGTGGTCGATGCTTGAATGGTCGAACTAAAGGAACAGTTCCCATAAATATGCTTTGATGGTCTTATGTTTGTGCCCAATCTAAAGAGAATCTGCCTGAGGTCAAAGATGTGACCGTTGCTTACGCAACCGATGCTTATAATCAATACAATGAATGGTCGCGGGAAGTTGAGAAAGTCTCCAAGATTTCAAAGGAAAGGAAACTCGAGATTGATAATCTAAAACTCATGGACACGCATGATAAAAGCTTCATCACTCATCTCGATGCCGAGGATGAAAAATTGAGAAAATCGCAAGCCAAAGTCAAGAAAAAGGCCGATGAGGCTATCAAGGCGATCGAGAATAAGAGAACCAAGCATCGTGATGAGATAGAAACTGTGCACCATCGAAATCATGATTTAGTGCTGGAAAGAGATGCCTCAAATAAGAAGGTGATTGAGTTGTTAGCTAAACTCGAGAGAGAAACAAAAGAAAAGAATGAAGCTCTCCGGTAAGCTCAGGATTACTGTGAAGAGCAGTTTGCTGCTCACCGTGAAAGAGACTAAGCAGTCGCTCATGCTTAAGACGTGGATGCACTCATCAAAAAGGAAGTTGAAACTGCTAAAAAGCGAATGATGGAGAAGTTTGAACCAATGCTCAACAAGTACAATGCCAACGTACTCAAGTTCTACAACTTAGAGTGGTTCAACCGTGATTACCTCGGAGTTCTTGCCCTTGCTTAAGAACAAGTCGTCGAGGAAGAAAAGGAATTCCTGAAAGGTGGTGAAGTGGATCTGGCACAGCTTGAGAAGGATACCTCAATAGGAGATAAGCGCAAGGTGCTAAAAGACGGCCAACTTATTCTTCATCCGGAGCTAGCTGATACTTTGCAGAAAGACTTAGGCGAAGGTTCTATATCATCATCCCAAGATGCTACTACTGGAGACACCTCCATACCCGAAATAGCTTATGATTTATCTTCGGTCCCGAGATATAATCAAGATCAACCTCAAATTTTAAAGTCCATTATCCTTTCTCCCATCTTGGAAAGGAACTCTCGTAGCACTCTAGCCCGCACTAAATCCAAAACTGAAGTAGGTATCTCATTGACCTGACCTATTATATAGATAGTCCTTATGTCGTCGGTTGACATCGCTAATCACACTTTTTATATCTCTCAAGTTTCAGGTCATCCCCTGGTCATCCTGCTTCCTGACAAAGGTCTCTAGTCGGGACAACAAGCATCTACAAAAGAACCAGTGACTACTTTAACGACGGTGCCGAGTATCCGGCTGGTGAGACTCCTGGGCCTAGCGAGGGAATGATAGATGCTTTGTAGGATGAAGTGACTGGTGAGTTTCAAGGTCCCCAAACCGAAGATGATGTTGTTATCACTATGTCCTCTGATCCCTTATGGGGTCCCACATAGAGTACGCTCTAGCAGGAACTTGTCCTAGCCAAAGAGGTTAAGCTAGAGAAGATAGAGACCTTTCCTCCTCTTCTTTCCATAGCCCTAACCGGTCAAACTATCTCTGTTCATGTCACTCTTCCTCCACCCAGGTTCACCGAAGGCATGTCTGCTAGATTATCGCAAAGCACTCCGTCTAAGGGTTCAGGAAGAGGCAGGAGGAAACCTGATCAAGTTACACCACCTTCTACGGAGGAGAAGAAAGCAGAAGCATGCATAAAAAGTGATTGTTAGTATGTCCTATTTTGGTTGTATAGTTAGGCACTTTCTAGGTCTCCATTTTTGTTTTCGGCTTGGACGTAAATAAAACTTGTATTTTTCTTTCCAAGATCTATTTCGAATGTTAATAACAAAGACTTTCGTTTTGTTCGATCTTCATTAGAATTTATCTACGTACTTAAGAAATGCGCTTTCCATTATATGTACTCGAAATCCATCTCTTTTCATGATTACAGTTGGACTAAGTTATAAACCCGTTTCATCATCTGCTGACTTTTTGTCATTCTAGTGATCGTAAAACAATCGTTGAAGTGCCAGCTCTAGGCATCGATTGGGGTAAACCATTTAGCATAACCATTCATCTATCCTTTTCCAGGATAGCGACATCCGATTTTGCCAAGCTCCCAGTGTGGGTTTGAGCTAACTACTTAAGATTGTAGTTTGCACATCCTCATCTAGGATGTTTTACTTTTAAACACACCTAACTCTGGGCATTGATCAAAGTTTGTAGGTAAGATCCCATAATACACTGGGCATGTATCTTTCATCTTGCCTACTCCGAGCAAGGTATTCATGATTGGACGGTCATGTCACATCCATTCTGGACTATGCTCCTTCCCTCATATCAATGGCAAGAGTTAGCCGATGGACGGTCACTTCACGTCCTATTTGGTTTATACTCCTACCCCACAACATGGACAAGAGGTTGTTGGCAGATTGTCAAATCACGTCATATTTGGTTTATACTCCTGCCCCCACATCAAAGACAAGAGTTAGTCAAGGGACGGTCAAATCATGTCCTATTTGGTTTATACTCCTTCCCTTACATCAAGGTAAAGAGTTAGTTGGCATCCATCTCTGGGCGCCAAGAATGGTTGAACTCCAAGGGTCCGATCATGGACCGTACAAGTTTAGTTGCCACCCAACTCTAAGTACTTGCATACTTGCATTATACACATGCTGATTTATTCGAGTCGGTCATATTTCACAACTCTTAAGCTATGTTAAGACAGAGATACAAATCCGGAAAGCCATTTCATTTATTGAAGACATGAAATGAAAGGTTCTATCTTATTACATGGCTTTATTCAGTTATGTGTGAATTTATTTCTATGTGAAATAGCATCGTAAATGCTCGCTATTCCATGCCCTCAGGAGTGAGATCCCGTCAACCATAGCTAGCCTGAAAGTGCCATCTCCAAGCTTTTGCTTTATTGCATACAAATCTTCCTATGTCTGGCCCAAGTTCTCAGGGCCTGGGAAGATTCATTTAAGAAACAGGTCTCCAATCTCAAAGGTCCAATTCCTGACCTTAGCATTGTAATATCGGGAGACTCGGTTTCAATGCACAGCTGCTCTTAAGTCAACTTTGTGTCGTTTCTCATCGATAATGTCAAGAGATTTCAAAGGAGTTATTTATTCATCCATGGATTGTAGTGAATCACTCAATGAGAAGGTACTTCTAGTTCAACCAGAATCATAGCCTATGATCCATAGGCTAAGGCGAACGGAGAATAGCCAGTCACTGACTTGTGAGTCGTTCGATAAGCCTAAAGTGCTAATGGAAGCTCATCAACTCACTTGCCCTTAGCCATTTCCAATCGCTTCTTTAGAATGAACTTTATAATCTTGTTTATAGCTTTAACTTGTCCATTTTTCCGGGGTTGTGCCACCACAGCAAATCTCTTCTCTATGGGATATCGGTGGTAGAAATCCTTAAACTCGGTGCTATCGAATTGGGTCTCATTATCGATAATGATTGCCCGTGGAACTCCAAAATGACAGATGATATTTCAGACCATGAAGTTGATTACTTTCTTTATGGTAATTGTGACTAATGGCTCCGCCTCAGCCCATTTAGGGAAGTAATCAACTATGACGATGGCGTGCTTCAAACCACTTTTAAATATCAGTAATACACCAATAATATCAATTCCCTAGCACAAATGGTCAGGGACTGACCATTTAAGTAATTTCCATCGGTGGTGCTCTCGGAATTTTACCAAACCTCTGGCACTTATCATAATTTCTGGGGTAATCAACTATGTCTCAATTGAGAATTAGCCAGAAGTACCCATAGCAGAGACTCTTCTTCGCCAAGATTTGTCCCCTAGTGTGGTTGTCACAGCCCCTTTCAAGAACTTCTCTCAGGACTTGTTTGGCCTCATCGTTGGTGACACATCATAGTAGGGGGACCAAGAATGCTTTCCTCTATAGTGCTCCTTGCCGAAAGATATATCTCAAAACTTAGCGAAGGAGCTTCCATCATTCGCTCTTCCTGTCCGGAGGGATTTCCCTCTGGAAATAATTCTTTATGGGAGTCATCCATTACTCCTTCTCCTGCTCGACCTCCAAGATCTAATCAACGTCCATATGGTCGATGCTCAAAGTCGACAATACTTCCATCGAAACCAAGCCCATGAGATGCGCATCTGCAGAATTGGCCAGCTTGACCAGTGAGTCGGCCTTCGCATTTTCCTCTCTGGGAATATGCGTTATTGTGTAATATTCGATGTCATTGAGTAGCTCAAGTGTCTGGTTTAAAAGAGGAGCTAGCCTCACTCCTTTCTCCTGAAACCCCTCTCTAACCTGATACACCAACGGTTGGGAATCGCAAAAGATGTGCAAAGTTTTTACCCCCGGTTCCTTGGCAATTTTGAGTTCCACAATCAATGCTTCATACTCCGCTTCATTGTTTTTGTAGTAAAGTTGTGTCTTAAGGTATAATAGATTGAACGTTCTTTGGGAGTGACAAGTGTAACTCCAGCATCCGAACAACATTCGTTTGATACACCAACCATGTACATCTTCAACATAGCATTTTGCTCACCACTGCTCTCCGAAGTATCATCTCACACAGTGAATTCAGCTATGAAATCCACCAAATCTTGACCCTGGATAGCTCTTCGAGGGTGATAGGTTATATTGTATTCGCTCAATTCAATGTTCTATTTCAATAGCCTTCCAGAAGTCTCAGGTTGTTGTAAGACTTGTCATAAGGCTGGTCGGTGAGAACCTTGATCGGATAAGCCTGAAAGTAGGGGCAGAGCTTCCTTGAAGAGATCAACAGGTAGAATGCAAGCTTTTCCAGATTTGGGTAATTTCTTTCTGCTCTTGCTAATCGCTTATCGATGTAATAGATCGGTCGTTAGATGGGAGATTCCTCATGCACGAGTGCGTTGCTCAATGGTTGCACCGACACTTCCTGATATATAAACAAGTCCTCGTCATCCACTAGCTTCGAGAGAATGGGGGTCTCTCCAAGTGATTTATCAAATCCTAGAATGCATCTTTAGATTCCTGATTCCAAGCGAAATTCCTTTTTTCCTTCTTGATTACATCAAAGAAAGGGATGTACTTGTCAATGGCTCTAGAGATGAATCGACTCAGGACCGTGACTTTCCCATTTAGGCTCTGAACGTCCTTGATCATTTCAAGAGCTTTGATGTTCCCCAATGCCTCGATCTTTTTCGGGTTAGCTTCAATCCCATGGGAGTACATAATGAAGCCCAAGAATTTCCTTGATGCAATGCCGAATGAGCATTTCAAAGGATTGAGCTCCATTCCGTATTTTCGGCGAACATTGAACATCTCAACCAAATCATCCACGTGGTTCCCTGATCACCGTTATTTTACAAGCATATCGTCTACATAGACCTTGATCGAGCATTTAATCTGGTCTTTGGACATCCTATTTACCAACCTTTGGTAAAATACTCTGGCATTCTTTAGTCCAAAAGGCATGACCATATAGCAGTACAATCCTAGATCGGTTATGAAGCTAGTGTGTTCCTTGTCTGGTACGTGCATCGATATTTGATTGTATCTAGAATATGCATCCATGAATAATAGTACTTCGTGTCTAGCGATCGAATCGACCAGCTGATCAATCCTTGGGAGCAGGAAGCTGTCCTTCGGGGATGCTTTATTTAGATCAGAATAGTCAGCGAATGTCCTCACTTCCTGTTAATTTTCTTTACCAAGACAGGAATGGATACCCACTCCAGGTATAAGGCATCATGGATGAACCCATTTTCTTTCAGCTTATCCACTTCTTCTTTGAGTGCAGCGGATCTCTCCAAACCCAGGCTGCGGCGCATCTGTTTCACAAGAATGCATTTGGGATTTATATTCATGGCATGACTTACTATCTTCAGTGAGATCCCGCATATATCGGAGTGCGTCCAGGCAAACACATTTAGGTTCGCCCAGAGAAAACCAACCATTCTCACGCCAAGCTATGAACCGACCTTCAGGAGAATCATCCTGGTTAATTGGAATGTTGATCGTCAACTTGGTAGGAGCTGCTCTTCCACCTTCCGGCTCTATCAGCGGATCCATATCCTTATGGAACCGACTATGCTGCCCGAGCCAGGGCTCAGGCATTGGTTGCTATGCATCCAAAGCCATAATGCAGAGGCCTCCCTCTAACTTTTGCCATTCTCTCTTTGCCTTGCCTCTTTAATCTCGATGACATAACATTCGCAACCCTGTCCCTGATCTCCCTGTACTATTCCCACACCATTTGCTGTAGGAAACTTCATTATCAAGCACCAAGGAGCTATCACTGCTCTAAATTCAGCCAGTGCTAGTCAACCCAAAAATGAATTGTAAGTAGAGAAATATCCAACACCAAAAAAGGCACAACCCTCACTATCTTATGGTCGCCCTCTTCAAGTACCACCGATAGTTCCACATATCCAACTAGCTCTATGGCCATCCCGTTAAATCCCTTTATCCGAGATTTACATGGTTTCAAATCCTTGCCTTCCAGAAACATCTAGTCGTAGGCTTTTCTAAATAGAATGTCGACTGAACTCCCATAGTCAACCAGCACCTTTCGTACAATAGCAGGGTTCAATCATGGCCATTATTACCAACGTCTCAATTGTTGGACTTCCACCCTATCAACATCTATGTTCCTAAAAACAATATCATCTGTCATGGTTTTGAATTTTTTGCTGGAGCTTATACCTATAAAGCAAAGCATCTATCATTCCCTGCATGTTTTAAGGCACCAACGTACCGATCCATCTAGTTCCAACTATTGTCAACCGAAGTGGTCCACCGATTATTGGTTTTATCACCAACCATTTTTGAGGCTGCTTTGGCTCTTCACCAGTAGGCCCATCTTGTCCCCGTTGGGAAGACGGCCTAAGGAGGTTAGAATTTCATTGCCCGCTATCCTGCGAGGCTTTCACAAACTATAGCAACTTTTTTTTCGGATCAACTCCTTGATCATATCTTGCAATTGTCCACACTCATTGGTGTTATGAGCATGTATCTCATGAAACCTACAGAACTTCCTAGATCTCTTCTCCTTCTTAGTCAACTCCCTCGAAGTCGGCTTCCTATACTGCTGGGTAACTTGAGTTTCCAAATAGATATTCTCAATTGAGTTATTTATTTCAGTATAATTATCATACTTAGGAATTCTAGGACGATTCCTATTATTAGGCTTTTTCTTTTTGGCCCCATCATTATTCTATTTCCGACCTTCACTCTTGTGGCCAACGTTCACATCCACATTCCCAGAACTTCCTCTAGACTGTTTTACAGCAATGTTGTTATGTATCACTTCGGCTGAACTCCTAGCCTCACCTATTCGAGGACCACTGTGTGCCTCACCTAAACGCAAGAACTGATTAGCCTTCCTATAGAAAATACCATCATCGATGGGGGCTTCATTTGCAACCATCTCTCAAATTCAGTCTCGAGATGAACCCCTTGATCAATGCCATCAATACTATGTCATCATTCAGATTTGTTATTTCTGCCATAGCTGTATGGAACCCATTCAAGAAATCCTTTAACAACTTGTTTGCTCCTTGGAAGATATTTGATAATGACATCACATCTTTCAAACACGAAGTGTGTAAATGGAATTGCTCCAGAAATTTTTGCGACAACTCTACGAAAGACGATATAGATCTCGGTGGGAGTCGAGTGAACCACATCATCGCTACCCCTTCCAGAAATATAGGAAAATAATGACATCTCATGGCACTGTTAGCATTACAAACCTCCGTGGATACTTCACATACAGAATGTTCTCAGTAAACGGATTCCGACTAGGAGAAGTACCCCATTCATCATTGCTTCTGAATCGGTTTTCACTTACAAGTTTCCTGACTATATCTTCCAAGTACTCCGGGTCTATATGCTCGACTGAACGGTGATAATCAATGTCTGCATGTGTTCGGCCCAACGAACACTCTCGAGTAGGCTCTCGATTCCTAGGCTCTCCAGATTTCAGGAGATCCATTCTTCCAGCAGTCCTCGCTATTTGATTACTGTATGTTGCATCATTAGTAGTAGCTTGATATTCCACATTTTGATAATCATTAGCATGTCTAGAGGTCACATCCATGCCACCGTCTAGAGGGAGAGGTTCAGTTCCAACATAATTTTAATTGGTATCGATCCGTCCTCTATATCTATACTGATCCACAAACTAGAGCCTCGAGTTTGTCTTGCTCCTTGATACGAAGTTCCAGTCGTATTTTGCATCTTCTTCTACTTCTTATCCCTCTGTCATTTCTCGGATGATGATAAACTTTCAGATTCTTAACTTGAATGGTCTATATCCATTCTACTCCTCCTACGGCTGTCCTGAGTTAGTGCATTCAACAGCCTCAAGCTCTGTTCTATCTGTTGGTTCATCTCATTGCGAGTCTCCTGAAATCTATCCTCCATCTGCTTCATCGTACGATCTATCCCCATTTTGGTCACGACTTTAGTTGGATTCTAGATCTCAGCTTGTTCTAGTTAGGCAACTCCATCCACACAATGAGTTTCTTAGTTCTCAGCATCATTAATAGCTCTAGAAGTCGTAGCATGTTCTCTCCTTGATGGGGCTATGGTGAATAACTTCTCTTAGATTGTTGAAAATCTGAATAGTAGAATAGTAAGGTTGGAAGATTGGATCTATCTCTAGGATCTAAGAAATCCAATAGTAGATGATGGATCCAAGTAGCCTGAGTTCAATTCTCAGTGAAAGCACCAAAATGTTTGAACCAAAAATGACACAAACGCCCAAAGGATTGTGTAGAGAATAAAAAATGAAGAAAATAAATGAAAATGAGCAAGAAAAGAACACATAGCGTTTATAATGGTTCGTCTAAACTTGGCTTACGTCTACTTAGCGATTTTATTGCTTAAATCACTAGATTACAAGCAGCTATTCTTACAGATCGATATAAATCCAAGGATGACCATAAAAAATTAGAGTAAAGAAAGCAAGAGCCAAAAAAGATCCTTAAAAATGAGTCATGCCCCTTTATTTATAGACGTAGAAAGCTTAAAATCTCACCCACATGATCTCCACCTCGTTTTCCACACCATAGACTAGTTTTCCAAGAAAAGTGGTGGAAGATAACTGCCAATCAATCATTCTTCGAGTATTGGAAAGAAAAACTTTGGGCCTTGGGTAGCAAGGCTCCATGACTAATATAGAAGGATGCGACACGGGTTGAGAAGAGGAAAACTTAGCTAAATGGCTAAGTTAAATAAGTTGTTACTAAACCATCGAGGGTCGATACCTATTTATTTGAGTTGATAAATATGAGGGGCGTGACATTGGAAGCTGAGTTATAGAGGAGGTAGGAGCATGTTTCGGCATTAGGCAAAGTGACTTCAGGCTTCTACTCAAGGATTTAGGCTAAAAATCCTTGACTGAACGGTTGCCGAAGTGTGACCTACTTTGGGCTAATGACATGGCGACCAATGGTGGAGGTTCATGAGGACTAGGAGAGTGGTGGAATGAGCCAAACGTGATTCCCTTAAGTGTAAGTGGAGTTTGGAGCGTTGGACAACAGTGGAACACCTTGGAGGTTGATACATGGGAGTTTAAGAGTTTCTTTGGGTTTTATGAGGATTAACTTCGGGTCTTGAGATAGTGACTCCAAGCCATGTATGGGTGATGTCCTAAGTAGTAGGAGGGGATTTTCGAATTTGGATGTATAGACGATGTGGATCGATTTAGTGGAATACTTTATGAGGTAGGTAACCATAGCATAGAGGAAGACAACATGCTGGCAAGTATCGAGTGATTACTTAAGAAGTAGAAGAAAAGGAGGTTCTACTATCGATATGTATGCCAGTTCTTGGTGCTCATATGGGGCAAGATTGTCTAAGTCTACTCTATAGTGGTCTGAGTGCACCCATGAGTTGGATTCATATGTTGACATCCATGTGGTCATATCCCCAGCCATTTGAGTAGGCATGAGCTTGAGTACCGAGTACTTGCGATTCCAAGTGGTCGTTGTCTATTTATGCGAGTCATATGGGTCATATAGGAACATGCAAGAGTGTGATGGTTGCTTTGACTGATTTGATTGCATCGATTGTTATGATTGATGTGTTGGCATGGATTGATGTGCGATTGAGATGGATGTCTTATGATATTGTTGTGATAGGCCACTCGCCCCTGTTATGTAATTTGTGCAATTGTACACCCTATGATGATAGTTTAGCATATATTAGAGTTTATGTGCTAACTTGTTGGTGCAGGGATGGGGTAGGTATGACCTTTGTTCCTTATACTATATCATCCTTTATAGTGTTTCTAGAGTATCTATCACTCACACTAGAATGTTGCCTAACTCGAGATTATTCTTTGCTTCTTATCATCTCGGGTACTCTTAAATGAGTAGACTAGATAAAGGTCTGGTATTAGTGTATGAAGTTGTTCAGAGGATGAGCAGGAGGCGGGCGTTACTATATATACTAATATTCGAGTTTATTGCTTATTTCGCTATGCAGAACTATGGAACTATTACCAATGCAATGTATTTATCTAGAGATAGTTTATATAAGTTTATTATTGATGTATAGACTATATTTTGTGTTGTATAAATGTGATCAGCCTACTTTACTAAGATATGGTGGTTTATTTCAATTATATATTATCTCGTATGTTCTATATCTGTGTTGATTACTATACTTTATCCTTATGCTGTGAGATATACGATATTTTCCATGATTGTTTGAGTTATTTTACAACCTTGGTTATCATATTATATCGACCGGGTCCGTCCATAGGGCACTATATATTATATTAGGAACCGGAAGTATAAGGTGGTAGTCACAGATCATATTTCAAACAAGGATACTTGCATTGAATTTATCTCAACCAATTTTCTATTAGTCGATATGATTGCAAAACCTCTTTCAATTTTCACGCTTACGTCTACATTTTGGAATTATGGATATGGACCTGTTTTCGCCAAAAATGGATCAACACCCAAGATTGAGCTGTAAGGAACCTGTAGGACCTAGATCTAGCATATAACAGTAGAAATAAAAGAAAAATAATAGGGAGACATAAGATTTTTACAGTGGTTCGATAATCTCTGGCCTACGTCCACTTTATAATTTTATTGACTATGGATCTAAGAGATTTTGTATGAGATTATAGGGAATTTGAGTCACAAGTACAAGAATTTGACAAGTTCTAAGGCCTAGAACTGCCAAGAGTAGCGGCCTTGGTGACTATTGTGAAGGAGTAAGATGATGAAAAGCAACGGAGTTCCAAATTCAGAGTGAATAAGAAAGAGTAGGGAGAAGATCATGTTTTGCTTGCACATAGATTTGTATTTATAGGGAAACATGTGTGTTAATTAGAAGCCTGCTTGCAGTAGAGTCTACGAGTAAGCCCAATGTCACACAAGAGATCGCAGGGTCCACCGAGTTAAAATAATAACTCAGTACCGAGTCATTTGACTCGGTGCCGAGTTATTTCCTTAAGTGGAAATTGGTTCAACTCCTTTGCACTGCTCTTTTATCAATAAGTTGATGTGTTCCATGCTCTTTTCATTGACTATTGGTAGATTCTAATGACCGTCCCACCATCACTTGAGTCATTCAGCTTTCTTAGCTTTCTTCACTTCAACTCTTGGAATTAGTCATCCAAACTTTGGGAAAACTACTTGATCACGAGTTGTTGGAGAGGTATAGGAGATGTATGGAGTTTGTGAGGTGAAATGTTGCGATTAGATAAGTCGGTACCGACCTATATAACTCGGTGCCGAGTTATCTACTTAGCACCATAGCCTTTGCAACTTATTGAATTACTTCATACCATCATTTTAGATAGTTCTAATAATGTTGAAGCGAATCATGAAGGTGAAACCATGTCGGTGAGAATCATAAGCTTCAGGTTAGGGTTAACCTAACTTAGAGTTTGACCTGAGAGTTTTGTGAGTCCGACTTGAGTTCTGCTCAGTAACGGTTGCTTGGAGTCCGACTTGAGAGTTTTGTGAGTCCGACCCGAGTAAAATCATAACTCGGTACCAAGTTGTGTTGCTTGGAGTCCAACCTGAGAATTTTGCGAGTCGGACCCGAGTTCTGCTCTATAACGATTACTTGGAGTCTGACCTGAGAGTTTTGTGAGTCCGACCCAAAAAAATCCATAACTTGGTACAGAGTTATGATTTATAACTCGATACCGAGCTGACTCGGGTTTACCTTGAGTTTGACTTGGGTCCGACTACAAGTCATATCATTTTGCCTTGCTATTTCTCAACTTAGGGTTTCCTTCAATTTTCTTAGGTTCAGCTCAAGTACGACCGACACCAAGCGTGAAGTTGAAAAACTCAAGTCAACGTTTTCAACATATTTTTTAATATTTGCTTTATTGCCTATTTATGATGTTTCCAAAGTCCTTAAATTATTTTTTCATCATTTTGCCATTCTAACTTCCGGTTGAAATCGACTTAGACAAAAACATGGTTAACACTTGCCCCTTGGAGTATGCTGTCGTTGAAAACAAAGTGTGCTCTGGATCAAGACAAGTTCTCATTTGCTATCCTTTGATTCTAGATGGTCATTCATAAACTGCTTCGAAGCATTGCTTTTGTCCGGTAGGCATCCCTTCAACTGTTTTGAATAGTTAGGATTCCATTCTTTGTGTTAAGGACAAGATCTTTGCTTTGGAGCTCGTTCGATGCGTTAGACGAGCATGCCCTCTCTTCGCTGTGTATTGTTTTCATTTTTTCTTTTCTGTTTCCCTCGAGAGCTTTTGGCCCCTACCATCGACTGAGATTCATCTAAGGTTGGAGGAATGGTGATTGTTGTTGTAATGGTGATGATGGTGTGGTGCGGCTGATTGCTTCCTAGTTGGAGATAGTTGAAGTTTGAGTTATGCTTAACCTGCGGTGAATCCCAAGCTTGTCCTAGTTCATGTTCACGCCACTTTGGACACACGTCCGACTCTGTGTCTTCAGCTAACTCCTACAATACACAATTGTTCTTGTATTTCCGCTTAAACCCCAATAAGATGGTTCGCTCTAGGAACGGTCGTGCTGGATGATTCCATTGCTATGCTTTTCCCATTGCTACACTCCTTGTGTTCCTAAAAAAGAAAAGCTTTCCACGTCGCTTCGAACAGGGGCTCCATTATCGATTATTCATCGATAATCGGTAAGTTCTTATATATATTATAACTGTATGACAAGCTTATTTTTCTAGCACGAGCGAGCTATCTACACAATGGTCCATGCATCGCACATGGGGCACAAGACTCATACTGCAAAGATTGACACTTCTCACATTCCCCTGTCAATACTTGGAATCTGTAACATCCCCCATTTTGAGGCCCAAAACTATTCGCTACAGATGCTGCAGTCATCTATAGTATTAATTTTCAATGACAAAATGCAGATATGTTAATTGTATCAATAACATCAAAGCACAAGAATATGAAATATTTCAAACAAACTTTCTCTTTTCATTTAAAGATGATATTTCATGTTCATTACATAATCCCAAACCTTGCCCATGTTCAGTTAAAATATAATTATTACAAAATACTCCAAGAGCGATATATAAAGATGCCCACTTGGTTTATCAGAGTTTACTACTAGGTAGTTTTAACATCTTCGATTACAAACATTCCACAAAATAAAATTTCAACATAGCGGATATATATATATATATATATATATATATAAGTTCCTACATAGCTAGATTTGCTTCCTGCACGTCTCCGAAAGCTTTATTCGCCAAAACCTATTTAACCTAAAAAACCCTTACTCCCAACCTACTCAAATCAAATTTTGAGCACCCGAGAGTTTAAGGGGAAAACATAAACTTTGAATCAGACAGAAAGCCTAGTGTGAATAATAATATGCCATCTCGATTTATGGATATTTAGTGAGAACATGCCGTTGAGCGGAATGGGTTTTCCTTACTAGTATCCCTTTTTAAATATATCTTTTGCAAAATAAACTTTTGCAACCACAATGGTTAAAATAGAAAGTATAAGCATGCATGCAACATCAGTAATCATGACCAATTTGTCTAAATAAATGGACTATCTGTCCTAACATCATAGTTTTCTCAGGGTGACTACAAACCTATGGTTGACACGGGCCTACCAAATATATCAAATTTCCTAACATACTGTTAGAAGACAACTGGACAATCTGTCTGAAACTTACTATTTCCTAGGGTTACACTGATCCTAACGGTTTTGCGGGATCACCAATAACCTATGTCAACTTTGTATATTCCTTTCTATGCGTAAATCTACTTTTAGCCTTACCCATGAAAAAACCCTACGCATTGGAATTTTGGACTAATATCAACTAGGGGCCAACAGCTGAAGTATAGAGCACTACCCTACACCAGCCTCATCTGGTTTTCTAATCTTTGAGTTAATTCATCCTATCACAATTTATCTAAAGGTGATAAGAACACTAACTCTTTAGTAAAAT
The DNA here is from genome assembly GCA_030737815.1 of Allium fistulosum. Taxonomy (NCBI): domain Eukaryota; kingdom Viridiplantae; phylum Streptophyta; class Magnoliopsida; order Asparagales; family Amaryllidaceae; genus Allium; species Allium fistulosum. The sequence continues at coordinate 180,885,216 of CM060903.1, forward strand.
TCTGGGCTAAATACCCTTTTTATTTCCTTGAAAACATATATCTTTATAATGTTTTAACTCTTGAAATCGTACCTTTAAAACAAGGAAAATTATAGCTCTTTACTTTATTCAAAATTTTTGTGCCATGATATATGCTTTTATAAAATAACATTGATGAATCTCGAAATCAATTGGAGGTCTTCGCTCCTCGAAACATATGCCATAAGGCTAAAACAATAAACCTTGTATATTGATAAAGCTCGACGTTAGTATTGCCTTTAGGGACATAGACCTTCTGCAATATAAAAATAAATAAAAGTCTTTCATTTATAAAACATAAGGCTACATAGTCGAAGTTAACCACGTCGTATAGCATGGTATCGAATCTCATTAGTTTGCATAGTGTAAAGCTTCAAAAGATAAGTGTCGAAATTGATGGGTATCGGCATTAATGCCTTAAAGAAAATAGGTAGCGTCACTATGGCCATTACAAACATGGCCTCATTAACGTCGAAGTCAAAACATGTCGCAAGATTAAAGTCGAAGTTGATAAAGTGCGGCACTATTTTGCCGAAGTTAAAAGAAGCGGCATCATTGCCTTATGGGTTGGTATCAAGATTAGTAAAACATAGCGCCATCATAATCGACGACGTTATAGAAAACATGCAGTGTCAAAGTGTTCAAGAAAACAAGGCGGCAATGCTCACGTCAAAGGTAACGATGTTGACCCTAATGTTACACTTCCTACTTTAACCAGGTTGATCCATTCCATACCAAACGAAGTTGATATCCTATGGATCACACCTGATTGTCATCAAAGCTCATAGAGGATGTATGATGAAGTGCGACATCATGAGTCTCGGCGGGGGAAAGCTGTAATCTTTTTAAATTTTGTTTTCTTACTAATAAAAGTAATTTTTTTCACCAACTCTTTTTATTTTTCAAAATCCTATTGGATAGCAATTTTCTTTAACAAAATCTTTTCCAGAAAACTGCTATAGAGCAGATTTTTCATTTCCAAAATAATTTGCAAACCATACATTTTATATTAATACTTTAAAATAATAATTAAGCATTTTTAGCCCAATTATTTCATATTACATCATAAACACTATGGAAAAATCCTCAAAAATCATTAAATAAGATTTAATATTTTCTTTAACAAATAAAAATTTCGGGGCCAAAAACTTTAATTATTTATTTTTAATAATTAAAACTCGAAATAATCCATTTTCTCAATTTAGAAAATTCATAATAAATTCATACTTGCTTGGAAAATCATGAAATTAAAAACCCACTTCTAAAATAATGTTTCGAACATCGTATCAAAATTTCAAGTCAATTGGGTAACATATGATAGGTTTTCTCACTTAAACCTATTATAACAAAAAAAAATTAATTTAAGAATTGAGGGAATTGATATATGTACTAAAATAATAACGGCCGCTGCTACTATTAGGCGATTCTTCAGCCATCCCTATTCCTTTCCATCTCTTTCCTCTTCTTTCTCTTCCTAACTTCCCCCGTCCCCTCCATGGCCAAGAATCGCAAGGATAAACCAAGGCTCGCTTCCTCTCAAACCAGATCCAGCCGATCTTACTCGGAGCCTCTTTCTTCTGCATCGGAATTAATTTCGTCGACATATGGCATTCGCAACTTGGTGCCGAATTCATCTAACCCTTCTGAGATAAACCATATTTTGAATCTTGCTCACAATCTCGATTCATCTTCGAATTATGCCTTTCCACTGTCAGGTATTGCCATAGTTTCTCCATCCTCTCCTATTACTGATTTGGTTGCTGCTGATGGTAATTGGAGTGAGGAAAGCGTAGTTTGTTCTCGAATCGAGGGTGTAGGGCTCTATGCCGATGTCATGACCTCTATTGTGAGTTGTATATCGGCCATAGATGAACACTGTGTTGTTTCAGTTCCTATTGTCTCTGCAGTTATGCCAACAAGTGTTGTTGATCCTTCTGATTCAGTAGATATGCCAAATATTGAATCTGGTGTAGTTCCATTTCCAAATGTTTCGATTGTCTGTAGTGGTATAAATTTCGAGTAATTTGTTGCTTGTGGAGGCCCTGTAAAGGTCAAAGATTCATTCACTGCTGTGAATTATAACCCTCCTGAGATGTTTGGTATTGATGCTGTCCATCGGAATTATTCTGTCCCTTCCAATGCTGGTGATATTCCAATGCAATCTGTTGCTGGCGTCCCTCCTGATCCCACAGTTGTTTCCTGTGAATTACCAAATGTTGAAATGCCTACATCTAATACTGTTAACTCTTTTCCAAATGTTAGTGTCGATGTAGATACTGTTGTTAGGCCTGCCTGGTCATCATTGTTTAAAAAACTGCCTCGTAACGCTGGTGCATTCGCCCCTCATAAATTTTGCACTCAAGTAATTGATGGGATTAGTGTTCTCCCACCAGAAGTTGTCCATGAAGCTGAAAATCAGTGGTCTGATCGTCTTGTAGGTTTCTTTCTTGATTCTGCTGCTACATACTCCATTGTTCGTGAGCATTGTAGGCACGCATGGAAAATGAGAGGTACTCTACATGTTCAAGTTATTTACTCCTTTTTCTATTTCAAATTTGGGAATAATGAAGACAAGCTTATTGCTCTTGAGACGAGCCCTCTAATTATTGAAGGTAAACCATTTATTGTGACTCCTTGGAGTGTTAGTATTGACAAAGCTCGAGAGCAGGTTCTCTCTATTCCGGTTTGGGCCACGTTCTCTAATATCCCGTCTGTCCTTCAACCCCTCCTTGGTCTGAATTGGTTTGCGAGCCTTATTGGTGAGTTCAAATGTTTTGACGCTAATACTGTCGCTCGCAAGAATTTACTTTATGCCAGAGCATTGATTGAAATAACCCCTCTGAATCCGCTTCCGTAGTCTCTTAAAGTTAGAATTAAAGATGGTCATGAGATGGAGATAAGAGTCTATTACAACTGGAAACCCGAAATATGCACTATTTATCAGTCTTTTGGACATTCTGAGGATGAGTGCTCTACGTCTGCTTCTCTTCCTCCTGCTCCCAAAGTCCCCCTCCTCAGGTCAGAATTGAAATGGGTCCCCAAGGTTAGTTTACATGTATATGTTATTGAGATTCCTGTTTCTCCTATTGTGGACTTAGTTTCTGAAGCAGTAGATAGTGATTCTGTTGATGAGATCATTTACTGGGAACCGGATGAGGGTGCTTGGGTTCACACGGCCACAGAGATGAGGTATGACCCGCGATTTCACAGTTATCACATGTATCTTGGTGGCTATGATGAGTCTAGGAGGCTTATTTATCATGTTGAAGGTGATGGTCTATCTCTTACGTCCTCTGGTATTGATGGTGCTTGCAATTGGTGGCAACTCTTAGATCCTACTTGGGACAGGATTTATCTCTACTCTGCACTCTCGAGATCTTTTGATCCATTATTGGCTATGTCCTTTTCTGCTGTACAACATGTCATAGGCCCTAGTAGTGATGCTGGTATCAGTATCGACAGGGGGGATTCTCGTCCTTCCGTGTAGTCTAGACTCTCCGTCTAGCTCCAGTTCTTTATTATTTTTATTTTTTATTAAGTGGTCTGTCCACTATAAAAACAGTCACAGTTGCTCTGTGCATGTGCAGAGCACCTGTTATTCTCTTTATACATAGTGGCACGCCCGACTATAAAGCCGGCTAGCTTTGCTATAAAAAAATTCATAATAAATTCCAATATTCATCAATAAGCATATATTCATTCAAACTATCATAACACATCATAATAAAAGTAAAAGTTTTGGGTTTTATTATTAAAACCAAAAATAATAATTAAAACTTGAGATGCATAAGTAATATTCACCTTGATATGATTGGGGAAATATGAGATTTGAATTTAGAGTTGATTTCTACTAAGCTCTCCTTTAGATCCTTAGCTTTATCTTCCTTTTGGATCTCTTGTAATGGCCGGCCTTAGTTTTAGTTTAGGTTTGTTTAAATGAAAGTGAGGGAGGAATGAACGTGAGAGAGTATGTATTGAGGAATTATGCCCCTCTCCTATTTTGCTCTCCACATACATCCTCCTCCTTATTTAAGTTTTAAACCATTCTTTTTAACTTATTCATTAAGACACGACCCACGTTAAATATCAAATCTCAATCTCCTTACCATTTTACATTAGTTTATTTTATTTATCTAATTAAATATCCTAAATGATGTTAATCAAAATTAGGGGTTTTACAGAATCTGATTGGTCAACATATGTTGACATCCTTTAGACTTTAGACGTTGGTCACACAGGTTTTAATTTCAGAATAGAACATACATGATTATGTTGAACATCGGGTTTCCCTTTTTTTAGAATGACTCGCCAATCACCTCACTTCAAGTCCGACGATGGTACGTCTGCTCCTCCCGAAGTTGGATCCTTCACGTCTTAGACCTCGCCTTTTATTCCTGTTATGCTGGGTGATTGATTATAGCTGAATTAAAAGGCACTGTTATTCCTATAGAGCCTTTGCTAAATCTGCCTCCTATTGTAAATAAGTACATAACCTTAAGAGTTTTGGACAAAGAGTAAAGAGCAAGTAGGGATCTCCTAAAGCTTGATGGCTTGTCGGTCTTGGACAATAGTTGGGATGTTCATCTCCTCTTTGTATGACCTTTTCCATGAACTAAATCCTATTCACAAAACTTAATTTTCAAAATGCCTAACTCTTTGCACTAGTAGCAGCTGAATTTTTAGGGAAAATTATCCAATTGCCCCCAGTCTAAGTATGTTTTCCCTATCCTGATTCTAGATCGGGAAAACCCAACGATATCAGGTTTAGATTTCTTTATGGTTACCCTTGCTTATTCTCGACCAAGTGTGTCCTGCTTACTCATTAGCATTGTCGTGGGAGTTCAATCGTGCACTTGTTTTGATCTTCGGAAACTAGCATTTGAATTATTCTATTCTGAGCATCCTTCTTGATGTTACCTACCTTTGGGCAACGATCTATTCCTGCATGCTTGGATTGAATTATCTGATCGACTCCTATGTGGTTATTTCTTCCTGACGGTGCCTATCTTTGGGTGACGGTAAGTTCCCAATGATTTGGGTTGAGTTTCCATTGGTCGATTTCATTGCAAATAGTCCAAGTTCTGCATAGCTCCCTATCACGAGGGAACCTTATTTATTATATTTACTCCTCATTCATATGTTTCCATTGCGAACTAAGTCCAGTTTATGGAGTTTTTTACCGCGAATCTGGGCATTAGTGTGAGTTAAACATGTAGGGAAAATTATCTGATTGCCCTGGTTCGATTGTGCTTCCCTACTTATGGTCTTGGATCAGGAATGCTGATGATACTTGTCTTCAACTTTCCATGACTATCCTCGACCAAGCATGTCCAGCTTGATCGCTAGTGCTGTCGCTGAAGTCTGGTCAGGCACCGGCTTCAATCTTCGAACACTAGCGCATGAATCATTCGATTTCGATTATCCTTCCTTGAAGTTGCATGTTTCCAAGGAACAATAGAATTTCTGATGACTGTGGACGACACTCCCGTCGTGTACTAGTTTCTAGCATGCCAATGGTTTAACTCCAAGCCTTTTGGTACCAAGAGGTTCCTCTTGGTATGAGACCTTGTTGTTCACTACTTCTCGAGATTCCTTTGAGCAAATAGTCTGTTATGGAAATCGTTCATGATTCCACCCTCTTTGCTATCTCAAGAATCCAATCTGCATGTCATTCCCTGAATTCGGGAACCAACAATTTAATTTATTAATTTCGAGTATTCCTTTCTTGATGCTACCTATCTCTGGGCAACAATTGAGTTCCTGAAGTTCAGGGTCAAAAATCAGTCGTGCATCAATTTCTATCTCCAAAAATTAGCACGCTAGTGATTCTATTATGAAGATTCACCCTTGTTGTTGCCTATCTTCGGGAAATAGCTGAAATCTGTAGGTTAGAGTCGAATGATTCAATTGGCTCGAAAGCGAGTCTTCTTCTTGACGTTGCAAGTGTCCGAACAACATCAAATTCCTGAAGATTTTACGATTACGCCGTCCTGATGTTACTTATCTTCGGGTGATGGCAAGCCTCTGAATGTTATAAGATGGTACCTTCCTGATGTTGCCAATCTTTGAGCAACGTCAGATACCAAAAAGTTGGGCTGAAGATTCGATTGAGCTTCGATTCTGCCTTTGGAAACCAGTGTATCGATGGTTCCATTCTAGGGTTTCTCCTTAGCACCACCATTCTTCGCACGATGGCATATTCCTAGAAGTTGGGGCCAAATTAGCTGGTTGGTCCTTAAGTAGGTTATCAATCTCTCTAGCCATCACCGGACTTCGGATGACAGCAAATTCCAAAATACCAAAGCTGAGTTATCCAATCGGTTCCTAGTTTGGTTTTAAGAACCTTCTCGTTGTCGCCAATCTTTAGGTAGCAATGGATTTTAAAAGGTAGATTTTGTTATCAAGTCTCCTCGTCACCATCTATCTTCGGGCAGTGATGTATTCTTGAGGGCTAAGCGCCTCATCCCCTTATTATCGCATGTCTTCAGGAGATGGTGTGTTCCCACTAGTTTTTGGATAGCAAAGACTTTCTACAAGTTAGCTTCTCTCTCCGACGTTGCTGGGGCAATGCCGGTTCTCAAAAGGTTGGGAATCGATGTGACCTTTGATCCGTCGGTTTGGACCTTCCCGATGTTGCCAGAGCAACACTGGTTCTCAGAACGTAGGGGTCGATTTAACCGTCGATCCGGCGGTTTTGATCTTCCCGACATTGCCAGTCTTAGGGCCACGCCAGTTTCAGAAGGTGAGGGGTCGATATAACTGATGATCCTGCTGTTTTAGACCTTCCTGACATTGTCAATCTTAGGAAAACACCGGTTCTTAGAAGGTTGGGGATCAATACGACCCATCGATTCGATGGTTAAGACGTTCTCAACGTTGCCAATCTTTGGACAACACCGGTTCTTAGAAGGCTAGGGATCGATACGATTTGTCGATCCGGCGGTTTAAACCTTCCCGATAATGCCAATCTTGAGACAATGTCAGTTCTTAGAAAGTAGGGGTTGATGTGACCATAGACCCGGCAATTTTGATCTTCCCGACATTGCTAGTCTTGGGGCCACGTCGATTTTCAACAGATTAAGGATCGATATAACCAGTGATCTGGTAGTTTAGACCTTCCCGACATTGCCAGTTTTGGGACTATACCAGTTCTTAGAAGGTTGGGGATCGATATGACCCGTCGATTCAGCGGTTAAACCTTCCCGACATTGCCAGTATTAGGACAATGCCAGTATTTTAAAGGTAGGGGCTAATGTGGCTATCTACCTGGCGGTTTTGATCTTCCCAACGTTTCCAGTCTTGGGCCACATCGGTTTTAAGAAGATTAGGAATCAATATGACCCGTCGATCCAGCGGTTTAGACTTTCCAGACGTTGCCAGTCTTGGGACAACATTGGTTCTTAAAAGGTTAGGGATCGATATGAGCCGTCGATCCGGTGGTTTAAACATTCCCGATGTTTCCATTTTTGGGACAACGCAATTTCTCAGAAGATTAGAGAACGATATAACCCATTGATCTAGCGGTTAGTGAGTCTACACTCCCAATCCGTCATTTGAGGGCATATGAGCATTTTCTCGAGTATGCTGCTGGTTGTGCGGCATAGGAGTTTTGCTTACAAGAACATGGTTCCATTGATTCAAGAAGCATATTTTATTAATAAGTAAAAGAAATGGAAAGTTCTACCTATTTACAATGCCCTCGGTGTCCTTGGGAGGCTTATTTGTGAAAGAAAATTAGATAAGGATGAATGAAACAGTATTCTTTTAGGTTGCCGCTTCATTCTTGGGTGATTGGCTAGCTTGAAGTCTATTTGATAGCCAGCCTTTCATCAACTCGCCTGAGCCCCTCTCTGCTGATTCCAGGTAGTTTTCCTTAAACATGTAGACCCTGAGGTCTCGTGGTTTCTCCGCCATTCTATGGTTCCCTAACATACTGCCGATGCTTGTTGTTCCTTATCAGCTCCTCAGTCAGATTCCTCAAGTGTCGGCATCCACTAGTGATATGCCCATGCATTTCTTGGAAGCGACAGTACTTCCCGGAATGTTTCTCCTACCCCGTCGCTTCCCTCCTAGGTGGTTTATTATATTGCTTAGTTCCTGTGTAGCATTATATATATTCTTCAGTGTATCACTCAAGGGCATGTAATTTTCCAATCCGAAGTTCTCCGGACGTTTTGCATTCGCGTTATGCCTATTACCAGAGTTTTGACTTCTTTTCTTCTAGTCGCTAGAATTTCCAATGTTTACTGCGATGTTGCTCTAGGTTACTTCGTTTATTCATCACCAACCTCTCTTTCGGCCAGTCATGCTTCTTCCAACCGCATGAATTGATTCGCCTTCCTGTGAAATTCTTCCATGATAATGGGTTGTTTCATCTTTAACCATCCACCGAAATCTTTATGAATGCCTTGGAACAAGGCCATAAATACAAGATCCTCCTTCGGATTGCTAACTTCCATAGTGATGTTGAATTAGTTTAGGAAAGCTTTCAGAGACTCCTTGGGTCCTTGAGACAAGGTAGATAGGGACATCACGCCCTTTGGTCGAGCAGTGTGGAGCCTAAACTGCTACATAAACTTCTTTGCTGGTTCATCAAACATCGATATGGATTTAGGTGCAAGTCTGTAAACTGCATCGAAGAGACTCCTTCCAATAAGACAGGGAAACACTTACAACGAACAACATCCATAGCTCTAGCTCCATTTATTTGCCACTCATAATTGAGTAAATGATGTCCAGGATGAGTAGTTTCGTTACATTGTTGGTATGGTGAACTTTCGGGGATATTCTTCTCTCAAAACATTTTTAGTAAATTGAGGTGGGCTTGGTGCGAAACGCTAATCTTCATCTTTCCTTCCCCTGCTCTCCTCCACTAACCGTTTGACCATGTCTACGACGTACTCCTCGATGTCACGGTAATATGTAGGTCGATTGTCAAGGGCTGCACCGAGTGTTTGACTCCGCAAACTATCTCGGCATGCCGACTGATGTGTAAATTCTCCCTTCTTTGGGAGAACCACTCCTGCAAAGTTCCATTGCCGCCCGATTGGTCACGCCATGGCAGTTTAGACTCCAGCTCCAATGTTTTGTCCATCATCCAGCTGCATGTCATCATCAGAACAAACAATGCATGTCCCTCCTTAGCATCATCAAGTGGAATATTTGGGTCGGTACCAAGTTGTCTTGTCTCTGGACCGAGTTGTTTCTTATGGGGGAGGGCTCCTGCTTCCTCCCACAACAACTCCTGCAACTCTGACAGTTACTTCCTTCTTCTTTTCCTTCCCATCTCTCCTGTTTAGGCCAGAAACTGCAGAGTTTTCTTGTTCTATTAGGAGAAGTTTCTCTCCTGACTCTTTTTATCGTTGGTGGCTGCAAGGTTAGCAATGCATCCATCTTATCCATGAGAGATTTTTGGCTATCCACCATCTTCTAGTTAAGTTCATGAATCTTCTTATTAAGCTCTCCTCTAGTAATAACTTCCTATTTAGTAGAGGGTTCAAGTATTGCATTTCCATTATTAACTTTCGTTTGGTGAGTGTTTCCTTCATCACCATTAGCCACTACTACTGCAGATCTTTCGGAAGTAGATCTTCCTTTTCTAGTCGTCATTGATCTTCAACAGTAGGTTCTCTATGATGACCCGAAATTTTGGGCAATATCAATTTAATAATCTTTATTAATAATTAAATTGGATTGATAATTATCCTTTATAATTTTAATTTAAAATGGTAACTTTAATCTTTCAAAGCTAATAAAAAGAAAATATATATTCTATTTATAATGTATATATATTGGTATATATATTGTGAATAGGAAATCTTTTGTTTAAAGTAAAATAGGTATCAAATTGTAATATATATGTATGTATATATTATGATTTGAAGTTTGTTTTAAAATTTAATATAATAATTCTCAAAACTAATGTTAAAAATATTTTCTATTTAAAGTGTATATATATATATATATTTGTATATATTGAAAATGGGAAAGTTTTGGTTTGAGTTTAATAAAAGTGCTTTCAAATTTTAATATATATATAGATTATAATTTGGAAGTATAATTTAATATAATACTTTTCAAAAGGGTATTTGAAATTTTAACTTTATATTTCTTAACAACAAAGATAAATTCTTATTTATTTAAATATACATATTTTTATTAAGTTTAAGATAAGATTTAACTAAAGGTTTATTCTTTTGTTTTAATATACTTTCTTTAGAATAACTTTAATTATTGATTTTTATATATATAAATATACCTTAACATATTAATATTTAACATAAGAAGTTAATATAAAAATGTTTAGGGACATGTGTTAACATATAAGAAACTAGTTTAGACAATTGTCACTTAAGTATCCTATAAACTAACAAGTGGCAAGATTTTTATTTTCTCTAAGGATTTAATTAAATAAATAAGATGTTGTAAAAGAAGAAAATCCGATTTACATTTTCAGTTCTAAAATTTTTCCTTTCTTCTTCATTTTTCAAAACAAAATCTGAATACAAACCTGAGAAGGAAAATTAAGATCCAATAACAACTCATCTTCAACACATCAACATGAAAATTCGATTCAGCAATTGTAGAATCAAATTCAACAAGTAATGTAACAGCAAGCATGCAAAGATTTCAGATTCAATAGCAAAACAATTCAAATTTACAGTGTTCCAGATCAAAGCCTGGGAAAACCTGGTCTCTGTTTCATAATAAAATGGTGAGTAAACTACCCTTTAACATCTTAAATCTGTTTGTATCTTGATCTGCACGTGATGATCATTGATGAATGGATGTAAATTATGATTGCATGTGTGTATATATGAAGGTTTATATGTGCATGTCTGTACCCATGTATAAACTACTCTGTTCAAAGTTTACAGGTTTCAAACCCTGTTAAAAAATCTAAGATCTCTTCCCCTGATCCTTTTCAGGCTTAAAGATATAAACAAATTATGTTTATAAAATCAAGATATAAGTTCTAAAAATATTTTTAGGTTAAACCAGAAGATAAATTTGACTGGAAAAGAAAATATACAGTGAAACTTGAAAACATGTCAAATTTGAATTTCATAATTCTTTGTTTCACCTACCTTATCTTTTTCGATTTGGAAAACTATGATTTTTAAAAATAAAATGAGGATTTTTAAGATGGTATTTTGGGTGGAAATGAATGATGAACGGAAATTGTAATTTGGTCAATTCCTGGTGATCGCGGAGGTCAGGGCCCTCGGGGTTGTGGCCAGAGAAGGGTTGTAGGCTGGGGATTCATGGAAAAATGCTCGAGGATTTTTTTAGTTGATCGTGGTGGTTGGTCGGCGTCGTTTTAGGGTTATGTGACCTGTTTTTATCGATGGTGAAGTCAAGGAAATGGCGTCGTCTAGGTCGAATCAGACTACACCGAGGTGCGTGAAATCGACGCATGGATGTTTGGCGATGCTTTGACCAGAATTTCGTGGCCTCTAGTGGCCTGTGGCGGCGGAGCAAATCAACTTGGTTGATCGAAGTTCGTTACAGTTGGTGATGGATAGCAAAATCTCGTGTTCGTCAACGGTTTGGATTTCTGGGTGATCTGTGAGCTCGAGGCGATCGTTGATGAGTTGTGGATGATGGCAAAGTCGACTGGAGATCATCGAAGCAACGGTGTACGTGCACATGATTCTAGTTCGTGTCAGTAGTCTGGGTTGAGGAAGAAAGGTGGTTGTCTCGAAGTAAACCTCGAGAAATTTGTGTGTTGGCTCGAGTTTTAGTCAGGGTATTTTCGAGTACATATCGGGTTTTAAAAACTTAAACAAAAATCAAAGTTTTAAAAAGAAATGACTCGGGGGTTTTGAGATTTTACTCGAAGGAGATCTTGGGGAAACTGGTGTTTGGCTCGGGATGATGCTCGAGGATGTAGTATGGGGGCGGGGTTAGTTTAAATTATTAACTAAGTTTTTAAGTTTTTAAATAAGGCAAGTTTAGATTAATTTCTTAATTAGTTCTTTTATATTTTATCTAAGTTTGAAATTAACAAAAGGTTTTAAAATAAATTATTAGTGAAGTTTAAAATGTTTTAAATCTATGTATAACCTTTATTTTTTTTAAAGTTTATTTTAAATAAACTTAATAATGTAATTAAGAAAGGATGTTTTTAAAAGATAATTAACTTAAAGGTCTAAGTTAATTGGTTAATAATAATTAATTAAAAGGTTTATGAATAAAGGTTAAAATAATGATTAAAGAAATTAATTAAGATAAATGGTATGTCTTTAATTAATAAAGGTTAATTAATTAATGTAATTAATTAAAGGTTTATTTTATTTAATGAAAGTAATTAAGGGTAATTAATTACTTAATTAAAAGTAATTAATTAATGATTTAAGTTGATTAATCAAGTGATTAATGGATAATTACTCAATGTAATTAATTTGTGATTTATTAATATAAGTGATTTGGGATAATCATTTATTAAAATTTATTTAAGGATAATTAATTAAATGGTAATTAATTGAAGGTTAATTAATCAATGTAATTAATTAAAGATAATTATTAAAGGATTAATTTGTTGAGGGCTAATTAATTTAATTAATTATTAGAGGATAATGGATTAATAAATTAAAGGTTAATTAATTATGGGATGATTAATTAGGGTTAATTAATAAATGTAATTAATTAAAAGAATAATTAATTAAGGAAAGTGATTAGAGGATCATTAATTAATGTAATTAATTAGGGAGATTAATTAAAGGTTAATTAATGTGAATGGTTAAGGTAATTAATCTATGTGGTAATTAAAGGTTAACTACTTAATGCAATTAAAGAAAAATTAATCAAGGAGGATTAATTAAAATATTAAAGAAGGATTAATTAATTGGGTTGTACTTAATTAATGATAAGTAAGCAGGATTAAGGTAATCCAAGAAATTTAAGTTGGTGATTTATTTAATTGGAGATTAATTAAATTAATTAGGAATTACATGTCTAATAAATCTTGATTATGGATGTTGAATGATATTGGATTGCTGGGATTGTTGATATCTCTGATGGGTGATTGAGATGTGCTGTGATAAGAATAACTTGAATTATGATAATGTGGTTTACCTATCTGAGTTGAATTGTTGTGTGGTATGATGTCATGAATATAAATTGTATTGTTTAAACTTAACAACTGGAATAGAGATGACATTGAAATCGAAAAGGCCGGGGTCGGGTATCAGCAAATACCCGAAACCTCTTCGATTCTTTTTAAATTTGAGTTTAGAACCCAACAGGCTGGAATTGGAATAAATTAAGTAACTTGGCCTTTAATTGAGCAATAGTTATTGGATATTGTTTGTAATAAGTGATGGACTATGAGAACTCGTAGGAAGGTACGAGTTACCCTGGTTTTCAAATGAGTTTTATAACTTAGTATTTCAATATATATGGGTTTACTCACGCTAGTTTCCAGCCTGACTCGAGTGTTACTTTAATGTAATGCTCGGGTCAGACCGAGTATTACAGATTTCCAAGTAAGGACGTTCTAGAGCTCAGGAGGCGAGCTGGATGGCAGGAACATATGGAGTGTATTCCGCTGTGATATATTGTAGTTGTTTGGGACATGTTAATTGTATCTGTCCAGTGATTTGTGTATATGTTGTAACTCTGATGTATTAAATGTAATTTGACAAATACAGCTTCCTTTGTATAACTGTTATTATTTGATATTATATTTTTCCGCTGCGAATGTGAGAATCTGTGTTTTTTTGGTGCTTCTGTTTCTTCTTCTTCTTCTACCTCTTTTCTTCTTTTCCCTAACTGTCTGGAATTTTCGGGATCGAAAATTCCGGGTCGTTACAATTGGTATCAGAGCAGAAGGTTAAGCGAGAACCTTGGCTCTGGTGGGTTTACTCATTAAGGATAAGGTCAATAGTACCCTAAAATGAGTTGAGAGTATTATATATGAGAGCGTACTTGTTATTTTCTTATATAAAGATTTTAAAATGATATTAAAAATAAATGACTTTTATATAAGTTTATCTTTTGATATATATAAAGAAATAATTTTTCTAATTATTAAATATATTAAAGAAATTGGTTGTTGAATCATTGGAATTAAATAAAATCACTACAAGAAAAAACGTCATTTACAGCAGATATTCTCAGCGTTTGTGCCTTGAATGCGGTGGACAATAATACTGGAGGGAAACTTTTATGTCCGAACGCTGAGAAAACGTAAATAATATAACTTTGCCGCCTCATTTTTTCACTTCTCCAAATTACTTTTCTTAGCCTTTCATCTCGTTAACACCTTCACCACCAAAAACCAAATTAAATCTCTCTTCCAATCACCAAAATTTGCCTTCATCACCCCCGCTCTGTCGTTCAGACATCTCCCTTCACCATTCTTTCGTTTTCGAATCTGAATCATCACCGCTAGTTGCTCCCTCTGCAGGTACCTGTTTCCAGCGATTTGTCGATTTTATTTAGGTTTAAAATGGGTTCTTCGATTAGTTTAATCAACGTCTATTTCGATTTTGTTTTTTCAGTATGTGTTTCTTTATTCATACATCAATTTCGATTTTGTTATTTAGGTTTAAAATGTACTTTTATATGTGATCTAGTTACTGTGATTAGCCGTGCTTGGTCAAGTATTATACTGGAAAATATGAGTAATATAATCATGCTCTTGATTATTTCCCTTCTAAGCTTTGTTTACACTTTCCACCTGCTTGATTATTTCCCTTCTATATTTAGTTTTACGTTGGCAAATCCTTATTTCATGCTCTTGAATTAAATCATAATATCTTACCAGTACAACACATTGTAAACTTTGGTTCTAATCTAGTTACTAGGGTATATGGGTTCATGTCATATATCTGATTTTTTTGTTTTAATTTGTTGTGGTTTTGCTAAGTATACACAAATCTTTAACATTGTTTTATCTTCAGGCCTAGTGACATCGCATTTTCCTGATCCATACCCACATATTTTACCAAAAGTCTAGGTAAAAAATAGCAGAAGTTGCTTATTTTTCCACCTGGAGAGATGAATATGTAATAAATTTCTATAAACTTTTTTTTTCTCAAACGAAGGATACACTGAAATCACCACCAGTAGAAAACAAAACAACGAAGAGAACGTCAATGATATATATTTTTATTACTACTTTTTTTATCTTTGTTATGGAGGTTTTCAGTATGTAGATTTTGGAGATAAAACACCTGGCAATCTACTCCAATGTCACACTTCGATATGCAGACTTTCGATATTCATAAAGAATGAATAACTATAATTTAAATTGGGATTTCATAGTGATAAGTTATAAAAGTAAAACTTATTAGGTGAAATTATTAGAGTAATATAGAATATATTTATGATATTTGAATAGATAATATATTAGCATTGAATTATGATAAATACAAATGCACGACATTGCTGAATAAATAAATGGGTATTTATTTGTTATAATTGGCGTCCCCCCTCATAACTCATATGACATTGATGAATAAATAAATGACATGAATTTGTTTTTAATACCGAATTTCCTTCGAGTCCCTTATAAACCATATGCTAGTGCATTTACAAAATTCTTATATCACCCTTGTTTACTAATTGTTTCACTCATAAGATATCAAATAAAATGCCTAATGTGGCTATTAATCAAGCATGTCTATTTGAGCTTTTGAGATACATTCAACTGTTTTTTCTTTTTCTTGTATTGATTAATTACAAAGCTAATGGATGCGTGAACTAAACACTATAGTTTTATATAAATAGGAATCATAAAAGATGGAAGTTCATATATTAGTCAACGATGTAATATCAGTTAACACCGCTTCACATAAATATCTAATTGTATTACGGTCTAGGCTGGGAGAAATTATATCAATTAAATGTAAGATGCATCGATTCATTTTTTATACAAATTGCATATAATTCTTCAAAGTAGTGCACAAGGGACAAAATAATATGATAAATATGACCATGTATAAATCAGACATAGTTTGAAGAGGCATTAGGGCATTTAGAAAATATCCACGAGTAAATTGAAGTTTAATTCCATGATACAAAAGTAGCATTGTTCATTGAATAAATAAACAAACTGTATAAGGCACTGTTTTACTAGGCATGTTTGTTTTATGGCAACATAGTCTTTAAAACAAGTCATTATAACTTATTGGGCCTGGAAACAGTTTCCCTTTTGTTATCATACACCAGTAATTCTTTTCATGGAATCCCGACTTAATATAATTCTAAATACAATGTTTAGGTTTAAGAGAAAATTTGCAAATTTGCCAAGGACCGACTCCATCTCAAATTGTTGCATTCTTCATGATTCTTTTGGTATCCCTCAGGTTAAGAGCATCACCAAAAGCAAGATTCTGTGTATTCTCAAGGCTCAAGGTATTTTGTAGTTTAATATGATATATTGGTTTATATACAGTTTTGTTATCTATTCTCTTTGACATGATTATGTTGAAAAAAATGCATTTGCGCAAATAATAAATGAGACACATTTGATTTTTTCGTTCCTTTAATTTTTACAATTTATCACATCTCATGTCTAACTTACAAAAGATATTATCTATGAAGATGTGTATTTAGCGTATTGGTTACTGCTAGATTCAAAAACCAAAGTGTATCGAGCTACATTCAGTTATTTACGCAAGTGCAGAATACATGCCTTTTTTCTCCTTTTCTTTTTTAGATTTTTACTCATATCCTATGAATGTGTGTTTCCAGTGCCTAATATTCCAAATAATTATTTGGTATAAATGATGATGCATGATGTTCATATACAAAACTTGCATTATAATATGCATATCATTCTTGATAATGGATTCTTAAAACATTTTCATGGTTCTGATTGGGAGTATTTGTTATGGTAACTTAACACGGTTACTTTGTAAACTGTTATATTGAAGTAACTATTTCGTTAACAGTGTTAGTATCATCTCTCTGCATGGAAGCTTTTTGTTGTTCAGTTCATACTTCTGCCTTACACTTTATGCAAGGTATTTTATTGATAAATTTCATTTTAAGTATTTGACCGTATAGCTAAATTCATTGCTAATTAATTTTCAGGTGCAGCCTTATGTCCTACATCAATATTTAATGCAATGTTTGTTTCGGGTTAATATTTTTTAGATTGGAGACTAAATCTTCTTCAAATGTCACGGTAAACCTTTATATAAACTTAATTACATGTATGGTTGAATTAAAAAAATCAAACATAGAAAATCTTTCTAGTTAAACATGTGCCTGCGAGATAACACACTGTTATAAAACTTTAAGCACAATAAACAAAAATGGAAAGATATATTTAACATACATTTTTATTGGATTTTTTTTCATATTTTTTATTTGAATCGTATTGCATCAAATTGTTCATTTCTTAAGGATAGACAAAAGCTTGCAGCTCTATCTTCTAAAAATAGAGGATTGCTAAGTGGAAATAGAAATCAATTCAATATACTCTGATGGACCCATGTATTGCAAAGTGAAAACAGAAATTAATTCAGTACACTAATGGACCCAGTACATTATATTACCATGTCCATCAGGTTAAAATGGATATAGCAACTGGAATAGATATAGCACAGACAGGCTCTAGGCTACAGCTCTGGCTAAAGTCATAAGTTCAAATACTAGTTATATAATTTATTGTCTGGCCCAAACATTGTTATAGCTTATGCTCTTTTGCATCTCAAAGTTTTTTAACCAATGTTTTACTAGTCGTCAATGCCTTGATTTTTTTTCAAAGTTTGTCATTTTTTGTATGATGCACATGTATATGCAAGTTATAACAAAATTGAATGCATGCCCCATAAGTTCACATGCTAAGATATATACATACATTATTTTTTCCACGCTTCATCTAAAAAACTCTATAAAATCATGTTTGAGTTATTGCATGATGGTTTCCGAATCAAACCAAAGAAATGGTTGGTTGTATGTGGGCGTGGGCAAAACAACATGGTATCAAACTATATCTTTGTAATGGTTATTTTCATGATGGCATAGTTTTCACATATTTTTTTGTATCTATTTAATAAAATCATGTTTCATTTATTGCACGATTGTATCAAAGTGAACAAATGCCTATTTTACAGTCTACGCGAATTATCAGCAGCAAGGAGTTAAATATTGCACTGCTAAGGAAAATTAATACCTTAAACTAGTCTCCATCTTGTTTTACAGTGCAGAGCAGTTACCTGGACTGTCCAAAGTTAAAAACTAGAGTTGAGCTTATGCAGCGTTCCCAGAGTTGGCATCAGCAATGAACCTTAAAGTTAATAATACGATGTTTTTTTCTAACTGAATTTGTAATATCAGAAATTTACTTGGTGAGGACCTCGGCCAACCCAACACTAATGAGCTCAATCAAATCGAGAATCAAATAAATCCCTTTAGGCATGGGAGAGACTGCTGGAGCTTGTAAGATGATGGATTTTGTACAGCAACAACCAAAACAACAGACGCAACAACAAAGTATCAAGGTGCAATGTAATACACCTAATTCACATGGTGAGTTTTTCCCTTTCTTCTGTGGTTGTTATAGTTTAGTATCGATTTAACATGATACTGTATTAATGCCATTTATCTTCAACAACCAAATGAACCTTTTGGAAAAAAACTGCAGTTGTGTTCAATTTTCGATCTGAGATAGTTTAATTTTGAAATTCTTAGTTGTAATGAATAAGCGTGCATTTAATAATGAATGAGAAGCTTTGAGACAAAATTAGTGGTGAATTAGAGAGCATGAACTCATGTTTCGGGAAGGAAAATATGATTTACCCTTTTTCCCTAATCAGTGTTTAACTCACATTTTTCAAAAGTGAATAAATTAGAGCTTAAATATAAACTAACTGTCACTTAATAAGTTGATTTGTTTTGAAATTGCTTGGACATGTACAAAAAGATTTACGACTTATCAAATTGCTTAGTTTTGTTAAAAGTCAAATTTATTATCTATCAGATCATGACATAAATAGAATGTTACAGTTTTAAACCTATCTATCAAATTGCTTAGTTGTAAATATATAACACTTATATGAGTGTCTGTCTTGTAGTGTATCCAGCAACCTGATGAAGTAAATATTATCATGCCCTATCTAACCTATTTATTATTGTGATCATCAATTCTTCTTTATAAATTGATTTCTGAACAGTTAAAAACAAATGAAGTAAAATAAATGTAAAATCAAGGTTTGATGAACCCTTTTTTTAGAACTGAGAGGAATTGACTTTTTTTATGCTTCCTCCTCATCCTAAAAATCACTGTGCAGTTGCTACTATAAGTATCAATGGTGTTATCAATGTGACGCGGACGCTAATTTGTTTTTATATGTGTACATTAGCCTACATCAGTGTAGAAGTGGTAAATGAGTGAGATAATGACGAAATAAAATTTATTTAACTACCGTCGTTCACTCACCATTGTACATCCAGTTTTATAGTCTTTTTTTGGCTACTATAACTGAAACATAAATATCTTTTGATAGTCTATTTTACAGAAACAAGAAGAAGAAAGACAGAAAGAGAAGTTGATGGTTCCACCTAGTAGCTCTGTTGGTAGTCTCTTCGGTTGACATAGTCTTTTTGATGGGAGATGATCTGTCGGTAGGTGGTCTTAGAAATAGTGAAAGAGGTTGCAGAAATTTTTATGGAAGGGATGGAGGAGGCAATTTTTATGGTATAATTCATTATTTAAAATTGTATTTCCTTTTGACATTGCCTGACAAAGAGACTCAAAATTTTCAGGATTCCCTTTTTACAGACCAATAAAGAAACTCAAAATTTTCAAATGGCTTAAATATTAAACAATGTAAAGTTTTTATGATTTACATGGCTTGCATGAAGCAAGATTATTTTTAGCATGAAAAAAATTAAGAAAAAAGTAAAAAAGGCTAGAAGAAAACAAGTTATTACAAGTTTAGTTCTCCATTCGAATTTTGTTATAAGAATATGCATGTTTTTTACTTGTCATCATTTTACATTTAGTGCATTCTGAAAATGCTAAAAACAAAATTTTAGCTGTATTCGAGCAAATTCAAAGTGCGTAGACGTAAAGTAGAAAAAGTGCTTATTTTCGTATTAAGTTTTGAACGGGGTGTATGTTTACGGGTTCTGCGTTTGAAATAGGTTATTTTGGAAGAGCCCGGACAATTTTGAAGAGAGAATCGGAAAAAGTGGGAAGGGGATTTTGGCGCATCAATGGGCATCACAGGTTTTGCACTACCATCTCATCTGCAACTATTTTTTTTTTCCTTCCAATATTATATGTAATTTAACTTAAATTGTAGCATCAACGGTGAATGTCTACAACCAATTAAATAGTAAAAGAATCAATCGCCTGTTATGTTTGAAAACCCAAGTAGGAGTTCACCTACAGATCGAATGGCTAGGAGCAACCAATGCATGTTATTTAGTAATATTAGATCAACAAAAATGCATCAATTGATCATTAAGTCTTTGGTCTAACCGTCTACATCTTTGGTGTCATCTTTGACATATAGACGTTTTTATTACAATAGCGTATCAAAACTAATATGCTGATTACAGTCCCTATCAAAAAAAATAGTATACATCCATGATATATGAAAAAGAGTTTGCAATGATGATATCTTATGGGAGACTGCGGTAGCTCATAACATTTAGAAAGGGAAAACTAAGCAGTAAATGTAATTTACTAGTGAAAAAGAAGCTGTCATTTCAGCTGTTGAAACTTGAAAGTGGAGCTTTTTAACTAAATAAATTGATGATTGATCAGTTTTCCTACCGAAATCACAGCAATACACAATTGTTTTTAAATGTTCAACTGCTTCCACCTACTACTGAGAATGGTTTAATGAAGTTGTCTGGCACGATTGGTGAACTGCAGTTGTAAGTTTACAGTGGAAGTTGTCACAGTGATAGCAGCAGCTTTGTGAGTATGGACAGTGGTCGTAGGGGGAGGTGAATGGAGCCGTGATATGGGGATGAAATTGCAGCAGTGTTTGGAGGCGCAGAGGGTGGAAAATGAAGAGTGTGTTGACATGAGAGGTTGGATGGTGGACAGATGAAGTGTGGCGGTGAAGGGAATGTTGTAAGAAAAGGGGAGTGTTATAGTTTTGGGAGATATGTATGCCCGGCGATTGATGTGCACATGTGGTTTGTGAATGTGTGGAGAAGTCTGGAATTTGTGGCGCTGGTAGTTGATGAAATGAAGTGTGGTGATGAATGTGTAGTCTGAAGAGATGTTGCAGTGATGAAGTGAAGCTTGTTGGCGGATTTGTATGATAGTGGAAGATTTGTGGTGCACGCAATGAGGTGCAGCAATCGTTATATTAAAGGCAGGTTATGGTGATGGAGGTTGATTGATCAGATGGGCAAGGGATGAAGTGCAATGCAATGAGGTATGGTGACAAGCTCGTTGGGTCAGTGCAGGCAGGCAAGTTGGTGGCAGTGATGAGTGACGGTAAGATGAAGGGGCAGAGGATGTTAGAAGTGGCAGGGTGGTTTGTATTGATTATAGTGGTGGGTTGTGGAGGAGTTTCAGTGTAACAGTTGATGGGGCAGTGGAGGTGGAGGTAGACAGTTTTGTTTGGGGAGTTGTTGTGGACTGTGGAAGGTGACCGAGTGGAAGAAGTTGCCAGATATGGATTTGTATATTAAATGAGGATGTATGTGATATGAAGTGTGAGTGGTGAATGTATCTGTGGTATGGAGAGGCTTATGCAGTGGATGAAGTAATTGTAGATGATAGAAGTGATATGAAGGATTGCACAGTCAAGTGAAGGTTGAATAGTTGTAAGGCAAATGAGCAGTGATGAACTTTGGGGAAGTTTGTGATTGTGAGTGATGAAGTATTGAAGCTAGTGACAATATTTGGGTGGTATATGTTGACAGATGTGCAGTTACAATATATGGGTGGTTTGGCTGCTGATGCCAGTGAGAGTTGATGTAATGTTAACAGGAAGTGATGAATTATGTGATGCTTGTAAATGTGGTGATATGTGCACTGGTATGTAAATGAGTGATATGTTAACTGAAATTTTCCATAATGGATGCTTGTGATGGGTTGGCAGGAAGTTTTGCAGAGCAGTGGTATATGTGCACTAGTGCATGGAAGTTATGTAGGTAGTTTGGTGGTTATTTGCGTGCTGTTATGTTGCTGATGAATGTAGAACGGTAGTTAGTTAAAAGCAGGGAAGTTTGTATGTTATATGTGTTGTGATGAAGGTTGTTGAAGTGAGGAAGTGATGAATTCAAATGCAATGCAATGGGGTGTTGGGGGCTGGTGAGTAAAGAAGTGTTAGAGGAAGATTTGTGTGTAGTAAATGCTTTAGTGGAATATTATTGTTATTTTTGTTTATGGATATTATTGAAACTTGGTTTATGGATGTCTTTTGTTTATTAATATTGTCTTAACTAGTTTATGTAACTAATTAATAGTTATTAAAACCTGTTATATATACTAGTTGCTTGAATATACTCAAAATATAGTTCTGGAATATTCAAAAATAGAGTGGAATATTAAAGCTGTCATATAAATATAAGACAGCGTCTGATTAATGCTGTCAATGAAGAAACAACAGCGTTCAATTCGTGCTGTAATTATCTTAAAATAGTCAATAACAGCGTTTAGTACATGCTGTCGAAATAGTTGATGATTCAATAACAGCGTTTATAAAAAGCTATTGTAAACAGTTAAAGTAGAATTAAAACATCTTCGACAACTAAATTATTAACGCTGTAGAAACATAATACAGCATGTTTTAAAACGCTGTAAAAACGTTATTGACAGCTTGTAATAAACGCTGTCAAAGTGATGTTTCAACAGCGTTTATCGAAAAGCTGTTGTAAGTTCTGTATATACGACAACATGTCGTTATACAGCGTTTGAACTAACGCTGTTGTATCGTATTACAGCGTTTATCAAACGCTGTTAAAAGCCTTTTGTGGTGTAGTGAATAATGAGAATTAAGTGGTAATAGTAATGCAACCAAATTGAAATTGAATGAAGATAAGTTTGAAATGGACCAAACTGAAATTAAAATCTTGAATATGTAGAAGTGTTTTCAGAATAAAGATAATAATAAATTGGTTTCCAGATATGATAATCTTAGTTATTATCATAAATGGTTGTTGTGTTTAATAATGAAATATTGTAAATGATTAAGCAAAATGAAATGTTTTAGGGAAGTAAACTTTTAGGTGAGTATGACTTATAAATTGGAATTGAAGATAATTTAAAATTGTGAAGTTTTAAATCTAAGTCCAGAAAACTTTAAATTGTTTTAAAGGAATTTGTTTTGAAATCAAAAACCAAGAATGGTTTAAAATTTAAAGTATGACTTGAAGTGCAAATGAAATAAATATGTATATATGTGGGATATACATAAGGTCAAGGTTGATTGGATTCTGAAGATTTAATCATTTAAAAAGTTTTGAACTCTAATTTGAACTTTGAAATAAGTTAAGTAAAGATACTTTAAAATGGAGTTTTGAAATTTGGACTCAGAATTAAAAGGTTTAAAAATTTTAAGGTGTTTATTTAAAAGTAAAGGTTGATTTGATTTAAAGGATTAAATCAACATTTAAAATTTTAACTCGAATTTATGAAATTCGAGATAGTTTTAAGTTGAGATTTGAATAAAATTTGTTCAAATTGAATTTGATTTGAATTAATTGAAATTGTGATTGAAGATGGATAAGCATAGAATTCAAATGGAAATTTTGAATTGAATTAATTTGAAGTGAATATTTCTGTGATTAGAACTTATTTTATAGAAAAGTGATATGGTTAATAACTTTATAAAAGAGTAACCAAATTTGAATATTTGATTTGGAATAAACAAAGTTATATATCTTTGTTATATATGATAAACTTCCCTTGTTGAATCTATAGCCAGAAGAAAAGGGTTTTTGAAAGTATTTGAAGTATAAAAAGGGAATTTATACAAGTATGAAGTGATCCAAAGATTTTCAAAGTTATATATATCTATATATATAAAGGATTTTATGAGAATGATTTTGGAAAAGGTTTTGGAACCTATGGGTTTTGGAAAGGCTTTTGATTTTTGAGAAAAATCAGTTTTGGGAATTTGGAAAGCCAAGTTTGGAACTATCGATTTGGGATATCAATTTTGTGTAAAGGAGATTTTGATATAAATCATAAAGGGTATGATTTGAAGATACTATAACTATATAGTATAAAGTGTTTTGATAATAGCTTTGGGGAAAAAGGCGCTTCCTTGAAATGAACTTCTCAGGGGTGCCACAGGGTGGTACTGCCTTGAACCCTAAGGGGGTTCTAAAGTTGATCATGTGAGGAGTCCGGACAAACTAGTTCCTAAGGATTATTTGGGTAGCGAAAGTCGAGGGCGCTGATGCCTACAGAGGCATTTGGGTTATGCTGTGACGACGGTATAACTCGATGTTGCTGCGATCTACTATGGACCATAGCGGAAATCGTGTGGAGGTGAGTGTCAACGGTCTACGTTTGATTTTTCCGAGATGGCAACGTAACATCGGTAGACTGCGATCTATGGTCGAGTGGAGTGGAGAAGTTTCATTTATTGGCAGCGAAATTCGAGGGCGCTGATGCCTACAGTTACATGGGTTTTTGCTGTGATAGCAACGAAAAGCCCAATTGTAGCTGCGATCTGTAGCGGGGTTCCATGGTGTAATCGAGGGGCGCGGAGGCCTACAGTTATCTATGGATTTTGCCGGGATGGCAACGTAACCATCAGGTTAATTGCGACCATGGATGGGGGTGATGATTTCCAGAGCATTCTCACCAAAAACATTTTCTCTATTTTCAAAACTGTTTTCTATATTTTCAATAAAATTATTTTCCAAGTATTTTCACTGGATGTTGAAAACGGGTTTACCAAGTACTGATAGATTTTTAGTCCTACGCCTGATCAACGTATGACCGAATTTCTGTGAGAACGAGGATGGACTTGTTGAAACATCAAGTTATAAAAAGTATTTTTATAAAAACTAATTTAGTAATATTATATAGATTTTAAAACTGTTTAAAAAAAATTAATTAATAAAAAGAGTTTATAGTTAAAAATGATCAAAGAATAATTTTTCTAATAATAAGCATTTTAATAATTCTGGCTTCGTACCCTTTTGAGGACGAAAAGATTTTTAAGGGGGGAGGAATGTGATGACCCGAAATTTTGGGCAATATCAATTTAATAATCTTTATTAATAATTAAATTGGATTGATAATTTTCCTTTATAATTTTAATTTAAATGGTAACTTTAATCTTTCAAAGCTAATAAAAGGAAAATATATATTTTATTTATAATGTATATATATTGGTATATATATTGTGAATAGGAAATCTTTTGTTTAAAAAAAAATAGGTATCAAATTGTAATATATATGTATGTATATATAATGATTTGAAGTTTGTTTTAAAATTTAATATAATAATTCTCAAAACTAATGTTAAAAATATTTTCTATTTAAAGTGTGTGTGTGTGTGTGTGTGTGTATTTGTATATATTGAAAATGGGGAAGTTTTGGTTTGAGTTTAATAAAAGTGCTTTCAAATTTTAATATATATAGATTATAATTTGGAAGTATAATTTAATATAATACTTTTCAAAAGGGTATTTGAAATTTTAACTTTATATTTCTTAACAACAAAGATAAATTCTTATTTATTTAAATATACATATTTTTATTAAGTTTAAGATAAGATTTAACTAAAGGTTTATTCTTTTGTTTTAATATACTTTCTTTAGAATAACTTTAATTATTGATTTATATATATAAATATACCTTAACATATTAATATTTAACATAAGAAGTTAATATAAAAATGTTTAGGGACATGTGTTAACATATAAGAAACTAGTTTAGACAATTGTCACTTAAGTATCCTATAAACTAACAAGTGGCAAGATTTTTATTTTCTCTAAGGATTTAATTAAATAAATAAGATGTTGTAAAAGAAGAAAATCCGATTTACATTTTCAGTTCTAAAATTTTTCCTTTCTTCTTCATTTTTCAAAACAAAATCTGAATACAAACCTGAGAAGGAAAATTAAGATCCAATAACAACTCATCTTCAACACATCAACATGAGAATTCGATTCAGCAATTGTAGAATCAAATTCAACAAGTAATGTAACAGCAAGCATGCAAAGATTTCAGATTCAACAGCAAAATAATTCAAATTTACAGTGTTCCAGATCAAAGCCTGGGAAAACCTGGTCTCTGTTTCATAATAAATGGTGAGTAAACTACCCTTTAACATCTTAAATCTGTCTGTATCTTGATCTGCATGTGATGATCATTGATGAATGGATGTAAATTATGATTGCATGTGTGTATATATGAAGGTTTATATGTGCATGTCTGTACCCATGTATAAACTACTCTGTTCAAAGTTTACAGGTTTCAAACCCGGTTAAAAAATCTAAGATCTCTTCCCCTGATCCTTTTCAGGCTTAAAGATATTAACAAATTATGTTTATAAAATCAAGATATAAGTTCTAAAAATATTTTTAGGTTAAACCAGAAGATAAATTTGACTGGAAAAGAAAATATACAGTGAAACTTGAAAACATATCAAATTTGAATTTCATAATTCTTTGTTTCACCTACCTTATCTGTTTCGATTTGGAAAACTATGGTTTTTAAAAATAAAATGAGGATTTTTAAGATGGTATTTTGGGAGGAAATGAATGATGAACGGAAATTGTAATTTGGTCAATTGCTGGTGATCGCGGAGGTCAGGGCCCTCGGGGTTGTGGCCAGAGAAGGGTTGTAGGCTGGGGATTCATGGAAAAATGCTCGAGGATTTTTTAGTTGATCGTGGTGGTTGGTTGGTGTCATTTTAGGGTTATGTGACCTGTTTTTATCGATGGTGAAGTCAAGGAAA
This sequence comes from Allium fistulosum, assembly GCA_030737815.1. Taxonomy (NCBI): domain Eukaryota; kingdom Viridiplantae; phylum Streptophyta; class Magnoliopsida; order Asparagales; family Amaryllidaceae; genus Allium; species Allium fistulosum. The sequence continues at coordinate 180,912,083 of CM060903.1, forward strand.
TGGCGTCGTCTAGGTCGAATCGGACTACACCGAGGTGCGTGAAATCGACGCGTGGATGTTCAGCGATGCTCTGACCAGAATTTTGTGGCCTCTAGTGGCCTGTAGCGGCGGAGCGAATCAACTTGGTTGATCGAAGTTTGTTACAGTTGGTGATGGATAGAAAAATCTCGTGTTCGTCAACGGTTTGGATTTCTGGGTGGTCGGTGAGCTCGAGGCGATCGTTGATGAGTTGTGGATGATGGCAAAGTCGACTGGAGATCATCGGAGCAACGATGTACGTGCACATGATTCTGGTTCGTGTCAGTAGTCTGGGTTGAGGAAGAAAGGTGGTTGTCTCGAAGTAAACCTCGGGAAATTTGTGTGTTGGCTCGAGTTTTAGTCAGGGTATTTTCGAGTACATATCGGGTTTTAAAAACTTAAACAAAAATCAAAGTTTTAAAAAGAAATGACTCGGGGGTTTTGAGATTTTACTCGAAGGAGGTCTCGGGGAAACTGGTGTTTGGCTCGGGATGATGCTCGGGGATGTAGTATGGGGGCTCGGGTTAGTTTAAATTATTAACTAAGTTTTTAAGTGTTTAAATAAGGCAAGTTTATATTAATTTCTTAATTAGTTCTTTTATATTTTATCTAAGTTTGAAATTAACAAAAGGTTTTAAAATAAATTATAACTGAAGTTTAAAATGTTTTAAATTTATGTATAACCTTTATTTTTTTAAAAGTTTATTTTAAATAAACTTAATAATGTAATTAAGAAATTAATTAAGAAAGGTTGTTTTTAAAAGATAATTAACTTAAAGGTCTAAGTTAATTGGTTAATAATAATTAATTACAAGGTTTATTAATAAAGGTTAAAATAATGATTGAAGAAATTAATTAAGGTAAATGGTTTGTCTTTAATTAATAAAGGTTAATTAATTAATGTAATTAATTAAAGGTTTATTTTATTTAATGAAAGTAATTAAGGGTAATTAATTACTTAAAGATAATTACTTAATTAAAAGTAATTAATTAATGATTTAAGTTGATTAATCAAGTGATTAATGGATAATTACTCAATGTAATTAATTTGTGATTTATTAATATAAGTGATTTGGGATAATCATTTATTAAATTTTATTTAAGGATAATTAATTAAATGGTAATTAATTGAGGGTTAATTAATTAATGTAATTAATTAAAGATAATTATTAAAGGATTAATTTGTTGAGGGCTAATTAATTTAATTAATTATTAGAGGATAATGGATTAATAAATTAATGGTTAATTAATTATGGGATGATTAATTAGGGTTAGTTAATAAATATAATTAATTAAAAGAATAATTAATTAAGGAAAGTGATTAGAGGATCATTAATTAATGTAATTAGTTAGGGAGATTAATTAAAGGTTAATTAATGTGAATGGTTAAGGTAATTAATCTATGTGGTAATTAAAGGTTATCTACTTAATGCAATTAAAGAAAAATTAATCAAGGAGGATTAATTAAAATATTAAAGAAGGATTAATTAATTGGGTTGTAATTAATTAATGATAAGTAAGCAGGATTAAGGTAATCCAAGAAATTTAAGTTGGTGATTAATTTAATTGGAGATTAATTAAATTAATTAGGAATTACATGTCTACTAAATCTTGATTATGGATGTTGAATGATATTGGATTGCTGGGATTGTTGATATCTCTGATTGGCGATTGAGATGTGCTGTGATAAGAATAACTTGAATTATGATAATGTGGTTTACCTATCTGAGTTGAATTGTTGTGTGGTATGATGTCCTGAATATAAATTGTATTGTTTAAACTTAACAACTTGGAATAGAGATGACATTGAAATCGAAAAGGCCGGGGTCGGGTATCAGCAAATACCCGAAACTACTTCGATTCTTTTTAAATTTGAGTTTAGAACCCAACAGGCTGGAATTGGAATAAATTAAGTAACTTGGCCTTTAATTGAGCAATAGTTATTGGATATTGTTTGTAATAAGTGACGGACTGTGAGAACTCGTAGGAAGGTACGAGTTACCCTGGTTTTCAAATGAGTTTTATAACTTAGTATTTTAAGATATATGGGTTTACTCACGTTGGTTTCCAGCCTGACTCGAGTGTTACTTTAATGTAATGCTCGGTTCAGACCGAGTATTACAGATTTCCAGGTAAGGACGTTCTGGAGCTCAGGAGGCGGTCTGGATGGCAGGAACGTATGGAGTGTATTCCGCTGTGATATATTGTAGTTGTTTGGGACATGTTAATTGTACCTGTCCAGTGATTTGTGTATATGTTGTGACTCTGATGTATTAAAGTGTAATTTGACAAATAAAGCTTCCTTTGTATAACTGTTATTATTTGATATTATATTTTTCCGCTGCGAATGTGAGAATATGTGTTTGTTTGGTGCTTCTGTTTCTTCTTCTTCTTCTTCTACCTCTTTTCTTCTTTTCCCTAACTATCTGGAATTTTCGGGATCGAAAATTCCGGGTCGTTACATTCTCAAACTTCTTGGAGCTATATTTTTTTTTGGATCTAACCACTGGATCTCTCCAAATCCACAATAGCTAGCTAGATCTAAGCCTCGATTCAGTTTTCTCAGTGTAAGCACTAAAATATTGGCATCAAATATGGATCAACACCCAAGAATGAGTTGTAGGGAACCCGTAGGACCTAGATCTTGCAGATAATAGTAGAAATAACCGAAAATTAATAGGGAGACATAAGATTTTATAGTGGTTCGGAAATATTTGGCCTATGTCCACTTTATAGTTTTATTAACTATGGATTTGAGAGAGTTTGTATGAGATTACAGAGAATTAGAGTCACAAGTACAAGAAGTTGACAAGTTCTAAGGCGTAGAACTAGCTAGGGTAGCTGCCTTGATGTAACACCCCTACTTTTGGTTAATATTAATTAGGATATTTAATTAGTTAAATAAAATAAAATAATGTCGGGTAATAAGGAAACTGAGTTTTGATAAGTATAAGAGGTCGGGCCTAAAGTAATAAGTTAATACAAGAGGTTATAACTTAAATAAGGAAGATTACGAGGAGGGGAAAATAGGAAAAATGCACCTTTCCTTAACATAAACCTTCCCATTCTCATTCCTCCCTCACTTTATTTGCAAAAACAAAAATTTAAAAACTAAGACCAGCTATTACCAAGAGCAAAGAGGAAGAAGAAAAGCTATGAAGCAAGATTAAAGCTTAGGGGAATCAACTCTAGATTCAATTCCCGAGTTTCTTTACCATTCAAGATGAATAATAGTTATGCATCTCAAGTTTTAACTATTATCTTTGGTTTTAAGTATAAATTTGGAACTTTTGCTTATATTATGTCATGTTTTAATTGTTTGGATGATTATAGGCTTATTGATGAATTGTTGGATTTATTATGGAATTATTTAATAGATTTTAAGTGTGAAAACATAGTTTTTGATACCCAGTTGACTTGAAAATTTGATATTATGTTAGAAATGTTATTTTAGAAGTGGGTTTTTAATTTTATTATTTTCCAAGCAAGTATGAATTTATTATGAATTTTCTAAGTGGAGAAAATGGTTTATTTTGGGTTTTAATTATTAAAAAATAATTAAATAAATTTTGGCTTTGAAACTTTTATATATTAAAGAATATATATTAAACTCAATTTATTATGATTTTTGGGGATTTTTCCCAAGTGTTTATAATTTAATATTAATTATTTGAGCTAGAAAAGCTTAATTATTATATTAAAATATTAATATAAAGTGTATGGTTTGCAAATTATTTTGAAAATGAAAAATCTACTATATAGTAGTTTTTTGAAAAGGGTTTTGATAAAGAAAATTATTATCCAATAAGTTTTTGACGAACAATAGAAGTTGGTGAAAAGAAATTACTTTTATTAGTAAGAAAAGTTTTAATAGTAATTACAGCTTTGCCACATCGAGGTTGACGATGACGCGCTTCATTATGCCACCTCTATGGTCTTCGACGCCAATCAAGTGCGATGCATAGAATATCAACTACGGTTGATATGGAATGGATCGGCTTGCTTGAAGTAGGAAGCACAACATCAAAGTCAACATCATGAACTTCGATGAGAGCGATGCCGTATGTTTTCAAATATAGGTGTTGATCTTTGACGCCGCATTTTATATAAAATGGCCCTATGCTTCTTATTTCTATAAAGTTGCCGATAGCATATGGGGCACGGTGCCACGAGTTTACTATAGTAAATCTCTTGAACTATGACGCCGACCCTATACTTTCGAAGTGACCTATAACGGCGATAATGATGATGTGTTTCTCTTAAAGGCAGTAATGACAATATTTTTACTATGTTTATTCCTGTGGACATTGATGTCGAGAGTCATCAGTTCGCCACTTATCTTTTAAGGCTTTATACTTTGCAAATCAGGTTTTATACTCTACGATGTCTCCACTCTATGAAGTGCGATGTATATGCTATCGGCCTTGTGGCCGTATACTTTGTTAATTCAAACCCTTTAACATAATTTTCGATAATGAAGGGCGTGATGACCCATGACGGCGTTGACCATGCCGCACTTTATCAATAAAGGAGTTTTATTGTTTTGGCTTAGTAACTTATAGTTTTGAGAAGCAGTGACCTCTAAGTGATTTCGAACTTCATCAATACAGTTTTATAAAAGCATATGTCATGGCATAAATATTTTGGATAAAGTAAAGGGTTATATTTTCCTTGTTTTAAAGTATGATTTCAAGGGATATATATATATATGAATGGTGTCCTCCTCTAACACTATCACAGCAACCTCCTTTAATACATTATCAACCTCCTCCAATGCTACATCTGAGACATCCAGGGCTTCACCTAAAGGAATGGAAGATAGAGATAGGTGGCAGGAAGTTGGGCGGAAAAGCAAAAACAAAGTGACGGAACGGGGATAGGAAAACCATAAAGCGTGGGCTAAACCTAGATCTGGAGCCAACCTATTCAAACTGAATAAGGATCAAGGATCTAAACCTTGCGCTGAAATATTAGGCAAGAATATAGAAATTAAAGATATTATTGAGTTTCACAACCCAAAGTCAGACTAGATAGGGAATTTGCAAAAATTGATGATCTGGACTATCAAAAATAAAACAAAATGTTGACTAATTCCCTGTTTATTTATATGGAAGGTAAACGCCCTTACTATGTTTACTTTAATGCATATGTAAAAGGGAATGGAAACCTAAGGGCAAATGGGAGGTTTTTTCAAGGGATAATGGGTTCTACCTCGTCAAATTTGAACTACAAGAAGACTTAGAGAAAGTGTTGAATAGAGGCCTATGGTTTATGCACAACAAACTCATATTCATTAAGAGATGGGATGCCAATTTCCAATATGAATGTGATATGCTGGAATCCTATCCAATTTAGGTGTGACTGAACAACCTACACTTGGCATTATGGAATGCTAGAGGAATTAGTAAGCTAGTTAGCCTAATTGGTAAACCGATTGATATTGATGAAAATACATGGCAAGTTAAGAGACTAAAATACGCCCATGTCCTAGTTGAGGTTAAAGAAAACACTAACTTCAAGAAAAGTATCAAAGCTAAAGACACTCATGGTAGAACCTATGTACAAGAGGTGGAATATGAATTTATTCCACCAATATGCAAGGAATGCAACTGTTTTGGGCATAGCTCACCGCAATGCCCGATTCCACATAAAGTTATCTCTCAGCAATGGAAACAAAAGGCATCAACATCATTAGAAACCATAGCAGCAAACTATAAGTCCCCTGAGCCTATATACTATCAGGAAATAAAAAAAACATGATAGCTCAGAGGAGCGCACAGATAGAGAAGTGTTTACAAGCCGAAAATAAATACCCTACTAATAATACTAATGAACAGTCTACTACGACAGACTGCCCAAGGGACCCCAATACCCAAAAGAACAAACAGATGTTGGAGGAGGCACATTTGAAGAACCCAGCCCATATTCTTCAGGAATCACATCAGGGAACCGAGAAAATTGGCCTTGGTGCCGTACAACTGGGATCTGAGAATGCTGGCCTTGGTGATGATCAGGCCCCAACATCGGAGATGACTGGACTTGGTGATACATTGGATCCAGAAACTGATAATGATAACCATGCAAACATGGAAGAGATAAGCGAAATGAATATTAACTTGGACAATAGTGCTGAAGAAATAGAAGATGTAGTACATATTAAAACATCCTTCACTAAGGAGAACCCAAAGTATAAGGAACGGTTAAAAAAAAGAAGCAGCAAGAAGCTACCAGGTCATCAACTGCTCCTGTTACTAGGAGCAAATCAACTGTTGTTTAATGTTATTACTATGTTGGAATGTAAGAGGTCTCAATGGTGACACTAGAAAATTGGACCTCTTTAATATAAGAAATAATTTAAACCATACGCTTGTTGCTTTCCTTGAAAATAAAATAAGTAATCAGTCGATTGACATTTCAAACACAACTTTGGCAATGATTGTCAATTTCTGAATAATAATTCATGTTAGTCTAAAGGGCAGGATCATAATTGCTTATTATAAAGCAATTTGGTCTATTAAGGTCCTGAACATGGATGACCAATAACTAACTGTAGAAGTGTCAAATGTTCGTGGTTTGTTCATGGTTATATCTTTTGTGTATGCTCACAATTGCGCATCAATCAGAAATAAATTATGGAGTAAACTGCTTAGCTTATCAAAACTTATAGACAAACAGTGGATGGTCCTTGGAGATTTCAATGCAGTATTGAAAACAGATGAGAAAAAAGGAGGACTTACATTGAAGTTGTCGCAGATAGAGGAGTTCAATAGATGTGTAACTACTATAGGACTCATCGAAGCCAACCACGAGGGACTAAAATTTACGTGGAGAAGTGGTGAGGCTAAAAGAATCACATGCCAATTAGATAGAGTACTAGTTAACGATGAATTAATAAATAATATTCCTCAACTGCATGTCACAATTCTACCAAGCAATACTAGTGAACACTCCCTTATACATATCCAATTCAACTAGCAAAACCAACAGGTGAAAGGCAAACCAAATAGATACACTAACTATTGGTGCCTACTTCAAAACTATGAAGAATTGGTAGATATAAAAAATACAAGGCCTGTTGAAGGAAAGGAATGGTATACTCTAGTCATGATGCTAAAAGAGATCAAAAATAGACTAAAACCGTGGAACAAATTGCTACTGAAACAATCAGGTGTAGTGGATAGTCTACAAAAAGAATGTGAAATCCTCTTTAATAAGTTAGATGAAGACCCAATGGACGACATCATTAATGCCCAATACTATACTGCCCGGAAAAGGTTAAAACAAGAAATGTAACAATAAGCTATGGAGATCAAACAGAAGGCAAAAGAAAAGTAGCTAACTCAAGGTGACGAATGCACAAAATTCTTCTACACTAAGATGTCATACAACCAGAACTGCAACAATCAACTCAACGCAATTGCTAGCAATAGGGAACTTGTCAAAGACATTGAACAATTCGAATAGGAAGCCATCTCTTACTTTTCTAATCTTTACAATGGACAGATTAATGTTGCTTTACCTCATGTTAATTGTAGGGGCCTGATTAATGAAGAAGGAATAGCCAAGTTGGAAGCCGTTGTTGCTGAACAAGAAATTAAAACTGATATCTTCTCCACTTACATTGATTCAACCCCTGGTCTAGATAGGTGGAACTTGAAATTCTTCCAGCATCATTGGAAAGACCTGAAACACATGATATTAGTGGCAGTTTAGAAATCTTTCAACACTAGGAAAATACTTCATGAACTTAATCACACATTCATTACCCTAATTCCTAAGATCAACAAGCCGACCAAAGCAGAAGACTACAGACCTATTACCTGTTGCAACATGCTATATAAAATTCTCAGCAAAGTGATATGCAATAGAATAACTCAAATTCTCCCTAAATTTATTTCAGAAACTCAATCTGCATTTGTCAGGGGTAGACATAGTTTTGAAAACTCTCTCTTCACTCATGAACTGGTCGGAAACTTTAATAAAAAGGGAGCTAACAGAGTATGCATTAAGGTTGATCTTCACAAAACGTATGATAAAATTAACAGAAAGTTCATAATCTACATGTTGTAGTATATGGGATTCCCCGCTACCTTTATTAAGCTTATAGAAGATTGTATATCTATTCCTACATTTTCTATTATAATTAAAGGCACTCTTAGAGGGTTTATTAGTAGCAACAGGGGTTTACGACAAGGGGACCCCCTATCCCCTTACCTCTTCGCAATTGCTATTGACTATTATTCACTTCGGATGGAATTGGCTTGCCATAATGGTCTCTTCCAACCTCTGTATAACTGCTAACCAATGGTCCATCACCTATTATATGCTGATGATCTTATTGTGGTCCTCAATACAAACTCTACAGTAGCTCGGTATATTAAAGATATTTTTGGAAATCTTGAAAGATATGTTGGCCTTCAGCTTAATTCTCAGAAGTCAAAATGCTATTTTAACAAATATTGCAAAGACAAGATAACAACATTAGATATCTTGGGCATAAGAGAGGATTGTTTACCGGTGAAATATCTTAGAGTCCCTCTCTCATCGAATGTTATCACTGATAGGGAATGTGGGGAACTGGTTGGTAAAATAAGAGACAAGTTGAATGGATGGAGCTCTAAATTACCCTTATTTGCAGGTAGGGTAGAGTTAGTACACATAGTTATCACTACTAAAGTAAGATTTTGGGTCCAAACTTTTCAAATCCCTGATTGCTCAATCGAAAAGATAAATTCAACATGTGCAAACTTTATTTGGAGAGGGGGTTTACATAAGGTTAGCTATGATGTGTTGTGTAGATCAAAGAATGAAGGTGGTATAGGCTTGATTAACCTTAAGGAACTCAAAAAGGTCTACAATCTCAAATTGGGTTGGAAAATTATCAATTCAGAAAGTTTATGGCCCAAATGGATGAGAGCTAAATATACTGATGACAATTTTTATGTGATGAGTATTGGTAACAATGCCTTTGGAGTATGGAAAAAACATTTTGAAGGGGAGAGAGGAGCTCAAAAAACATTTAACCAGACAAATTGCAAATGGTAAGCAAACTAACTTATGGAAAGATCCCTGGCTCAAAGGAAAATCTCTTATTTTGAAGTAGGTTGGGACGCACTTTCTAGCATGGGAGGATATGACAGTATAGTTGATTCAATTATAACTAATGGAAGATGGACTCCGGAAAGAAAAGAATTACAAGTTCTCTCTTCGGATTTACAATACATACCGATATATCAAAATGCTAAGAAGGACATATGAACCAAGAACCCGACCAAAGACGGTGACTTTACGGCCAGAACAGCTTGGGAGGCGAGTAGAATAAAACATGCAATTAAGAATTGGGCTTCTTTCTTATGGACTAGAGCGAATAATCCTAAGATTCCTTTTACTGCCTATAAAGCAGTTAACCAAAGGCTTCCAACCACGGATCGTCTAGCCAAATGGGGTCTGAATGTCATACTTTAATGTAAATTATGTAACAATGAATCACACCAACATCTACTCTTTGACTGTAATTATTCTAAACATGTCCTAATGTACTTCGAAGCAAAAAATAATGACATGCAAGCATATGGGAACTTGGAGGAAGAACTGTTATACCTGTGCGGGGATAATAGGCGCTCGAGACTAATTCAACATGTAAAGCAGATAACAATCACAACTGTCGTCCACCACTTATGGAAGGAAAGAAACTGAAGAGTATTCCAGCATAAAGAAAGAAGCTCAGATCATATTTGCAAATTAATATAATTAGATGTAAATATAATCTATAATAGAATTAAAGTGAATAATCGTACCAGCTATGAGGTGGAGGAACAACGAATGAAGGAAGCATGGGGTCTGTTCGATTATCGACTGCTATGACTTGGATGCTCAAAGAAGAAAATTGTAGATTTGGAAAGTTGTGTGAAACTAACGGAAGTGGTAAAGCTAAGTGAAAAAGTGGGAGAATAATGTATTCTATGTCAGAGTCATTTACTCTTTTCGTGGCAGCATTGTAATCATTTTTCTATACTTCTGTTGTCGCTGCGTATGTATGTTGTATTGAGCTTTGGGCTTTTTAGCATATCAAAAATAAAATTGACCAAATTTCAAAAAAAAAGTATGATTTCAAGGGTTAAATCATTTATAAAGAATTATGTTTTCAAGGAAATAAAAAGGGTATTTAGCCTAGAATTTTACTAAGGAGATTATTGTTCGTATCGCCTCTAGATAAATTATGATAGAATGAATTGACTCGGAGATTAGAAAACCAAATGGGATTCGTGAAGGATAGCGCCCTATACTTCAGCTGTTAGGCCCTAGTTGATACATGTCCAAAATTCCAATGTGTAGGGTTTTATCTTGGATAAGATTAGTAGGTTTAGGCATAGAAAGGAATACAAAAAGATGAGTAGGTTATGGGTGAGCCCGTAAAACCATTAGGATCAAAGTGACCCTAGGAATAGTAAGTTTTAGACAAACGGTCCAGTTGTCTTCTAACAGTATGTTTGAGAATTTGATATATCTAGTAGGTCCGAATTAGCCATAGGTTTGTAGTTACCCTGAGAAAACTAAGATGTTAGGACATGTAGTCAAGTGATTTAGACAGATTGGTCGTGTTTATCCACGTAGCATGCATGCATACTATTGTTACTTTTGTCTATTATAACCATTGTGGCTGCAAGAGTTGTTTTGCGAAAGATATATTTAGAAAGGGATACTAGTGAAGGGAAAACCCATTCTGCTTAGGGCGTGGTCTCACTAGATATCTATAAACCGAGATGGCATATTATTATTCACACCAGGCTTTTTGTCTGACTCGAAGTTTATGCTTTCGCCGTAAACTCTCAAGTGATCAAAATTTGATTTGAGTAGATTGTCAGTAAGGGTTTACAAGTTATTTAGGTTGGACAAAAAAGCTTCTGGAGACCTGCAAGAGGCAGATTTAGCTATATAGGAACTTATCAATATATATTATTCGTTGTGTTAAGATTTTGTTGGAATGTATGTAAAGAGGAATATTATAACTGTCTAGTAGTAAATTCTGATCAACCAAAGAGTCATCTTCACATACCACTCTTGGAATATTTTGTGATAATTATATTTTATTTGAACCCGAACAACGTTTGGGATTATGTAATGAATATGAAATATTATCATTGAAATGAAATGAGAATGTTTGTATTGAAATTGTGTTTAAGAAAATTTCATATTCTTATGCTTTGATGTTAATGATACAATTAACATATCCGCATTTTGTCAGTGAAAATTAATACTATAGACGACTGCAGCATCTATAGTGGTTAGTTCGGGCCTCAAAATGGGAGATGCTACAACTTGGTATCAAAGCATATGTTTATGTGAAACTAAAAGAATTTTGAACTTAAAAGAGTTTTGAAAACATAATCCAAATGAACTAAAGAATAAGATTGGGATATGGGATAATGCTATAGTAACGTACTTGTATTTGCTATATATAAGTGTACGCCTTATCTCCATTCTCCCTCTCTCTTAGACTGTTCTTCTGTATCTTACTAAGGTTCGAATGTAGATTTAAGGAAGTAAGATATGGAGGTAGGAAATAGAAGAGTAAATCTCGGTGTAGGAAGCACCACTACCAATGGAAATGTTAGGCCCAACACGTTGTTGCATCGGCTCTATGGTTAGCGACCCATTTGTGATGCACGTGTTGGTGAGTTTTCATGCTCCCGTTTGTGATAGGCCTTCCCCATTTGTGATTTTTGGATTTCTAGTTGATGATTTCTAGAATTTGTGTTTCACCAATTTTGATGATAGGCATTGATAAGCTTTATCAATATTTGTGTTTTGGTGAATAATTTAAAGAATATGACATTCTTTTGGTGTTTGAGAATATTTGAGATATTGTATGATTTTTGTTGTTATTTGATGTATACTTGTCATGGTATGGCATTATTATTATCATACGTTTTTGTGATATCTCTTATCATGTCTCATTTTATCTGATATTTATAGCTAGACTGATCCGTTTATTATTTTCTTCTTAAATAATACTCGGGTCAGACCGAGGTATTTCAGGTGCTCCTACTTGACTTCTTATCAGGGTCTGTCACCTGACTTTTGGCTAACTACTTTAGCATAGTAGTTTTTGTTAGTATACATTTGAGTTAGAGACTCCTTAATGTATACTTATTCTTTTGTCTAGCACTTGTATATATTCTTTTGTGATGTAGTGGATCTAGTTTGACCACTATTTTGATGTACACTTTTATGTGTTATATTCATATCTGTTTCCGCCTTTGTGATATGAATATCTGTGACTAATTTGTGTTATGTTTATTTCTATATTTGTTTCCGAAGTCCACATAGCTACTGTGTGGTAGCATTTAAGTTTGTATTTGATATGTCGAATTTCCTCTTGAAATGAAATGTAAGTTATATTATCTGACATATCGGTACTCGCACAAAGCAATTACATAGATGGTTCCTAATGTGGGTGTTGGAACACCACCGGGTCGACAAACAGCTGCTAATGTGGGTGTTGGAACACCACCGGTGGATATGGGAGCTATGTATCAGTTCTTTGTCAACATGATGCAAGCAGGAGCTACTTTTGGATTAGTTGGAGGAAATGCTGGAGGAGTGAATCATGAAGTACTAGTTGTTAACAACTATGCTATTTTGAGTAGAGACTATGCAAGACTTGGAGGGAAGCCCTTTATTCGAACGGAGGATTCAATTGAAGTAGAGAATTGGTTGCTTCATTATGAAAGGATTTTCACTGATCTTGGTTTGAACGATGAGCAAAAGAGGAGATTGGCATCCAGGCAACTGCAAGGAGCTACATTGTATGGGTGGAACAGTGTGACTGTTGGTGTGCCAGATGAGAACATGACTTGGGCAGAATTCAGGAGGAGATTCGAGGAGAGGTTTATGTTTGAAATTTCCAAGTCAGCGTTGTCAAGGAAGTTTGCTGAGTTAGTACAAGGAGACATGACTATGTTGGAGTACGCAATAAGATTTAAGAGGCTATCCAAGTATGGGTATGCTATAATGGATACTGTGATTAAGAGAAACAAGAAGTTCATCCGTGGATTGAGACCAGATCTTAATAGAGCAACTTTTCCACACTTAAGGGACCATGTGACATGGTAGTGGAGATGGCCCTGAGGAATGAAGATCTACTTGCTTTGTTTAGTAATAAAAAGCCAATAGAGAATCAGAGTGGACATAATCAGAAGAGGAAGTTCTTTCAGAAAAAGGAGCTCAGAAGGGCAGGAGCTACTAAGAAAGGAAAAGAAAATGTTGTGTGTTATAAGTGTGACAAGAAAGGGAATTTTGCGAACGAGTGTCGTTTCGAGGATGGAAAGATAGTCATTGGAAGGAAGAACATCAAGTGCTTTAATTGTGACCAGATCAGAAATTACAAGAATTGATGCAAGGCACCATCTAAGTTGAGAAAGGGAATGTGTTTGCTTTGGAACCAGTTACCTCGAGACCCACAACAGAGGAGAAAGGAAAGAATATAATAGGAGGTACGCTTTTGATTCATGGCTTACCTATTAGATACTGTTTGATATTGGTGAATCACACTCATTTATATATCGTTGTTTGGTAGACTAGCTTAACCTAGAACCCTTATACCTAGTTACTTCTATAAGGGTTGCGAATCTGATAGGAGGGTATGCAACTCTTGGGATAAGATGTGACCAATTAGAGTTTGAGTTATTAGGTCATATATTTTCCTGCAGTTTCCATGTATTTGATTTCGTAGGTTTTGGGATTATCTTGGCTATGGACTGGTTAAGTAAATACAATGCTAGGATATTTTGCCAAGATAGGAAAAATATAACTAAGACATCCAAATATTAGCGACCGAATTATATACTTAGTAGAGGACTTGAATTTTGATGTTTGTGCTTTATTGGGTGCAATGGAGGAGGAAGACGAGTTGAACCGAGTTTTAGTCGTTAGAGAGTTTGCTGATGTCTTTGAGCCAGCAATAGGACTACCGCCGAAACGAGCTATTGAGTTTCGAATAGATCTTGCACCTAGAGCTGAACCCGTAAGTAGACTGCCTAGTAGATTGACACATACCAAGATGAAGGAGTTAAAGGTGCAGCTGGTGGACTTAGAAAGAAATTTTTTTATTACACCAAGTAGTTCGCCTTGGGGAGTGGCCGCGGTATTCGTAAAGAAACCGGATGGATCGTTAAGGTTGTGTATCAATTATCGTAAGTTAAATGAAAAGACGATACAAAACCGATATCCACTATGGAGAATCGTTTATTTGTTTGATCAGTTAAATGTAGCCAAAGTGTTTCCCAGTTGTATTTGGCAACATGGTTCCATCAATTAAGGGTGGCGGAAGACAGTATTCATTTGACGGCGTTTCGAACAAGATATGGTTCGTACAAGTGGTTAATGATGCCATAATATGACTACTTTCTTCATAGATTTAATGAACCGAATCTTCCATGATCATTTAGATAGATTTGTGTTAGTATTCGTTGATGACATTTTGGTATATTCTAAGGATGAAAGAGATCATGAGATTCATCTTAGAATAGTGCTCGAGACGCTAAGGCAGCATCAATTAGAAGCAAAGTTTTTGAAGTGTCATTTTTGGAAAAAGGAAGTGAAGTTCCTTGGTTGTGTAGTCTCAGGAGAAGGGTTGTCAGTAGATCCAACTAAGATAGAAGCAGTTAATACTTGGAAGAGACCCGAAACAGTGACTGAGATAAAGAGTTTTCTTGGATTAGTTGGCTATTGCCGGAGATTCATCAAGGATTCCTCTCGTATAGCAGCACCGATGACTAAATTAATAAAGAAGGATGTAAAGTATGTTTAGACCGATAAATGTGAGGAGGCATTCCAGATGCTGAAAAATTTATTGACCAATGCGCCCGTGTTGGTTGTCCCGGATGGATATCAATATTTGGTTGTGTATACCGATGCATGCGTAATAGGATTAAGAGCTGCACTATGCAAAGAGTTAAAGTGATTTCCTACACTTCTCGTTAGCTCAAACCGCATGAAGACAAATATCTGACTCATGACTTGGAGTTGGCTGCTGTAATTTTTGCTCTGAAAGTGTGGAAACATTATCTTTTGGGAGAATGATTCGAGTTGTATACGGATCACAAGTCTTTAAGATATTTTTTCTCTTAGAAAGAGTTATATATAAGACAGCAGAGGTGGTTAGAGTTTATAGCTGCTTATGATTTTGGAATTAACTATATGCTAGGAAAAGGAATAAGGTAGCAGATGCGCTTAGTAGAAAGCATTATAATGTAGTATTAGAAATGATATCTAAATGGAAAGATATAGAGGCATCGACCACATGTAATATTCAGTTAAGATCAATGGCTAGTTCTAGTCAAAGTATGGCAATGTTAATTTTCTTAGAAGTTCGACCAGTATTGATTGAAAGATTGCTTCTGAGCAAAGAGATGATCCATTTCTAGCTGAATGAATTAGAAGATTGGAAAGTGGAACCAAGATTGACGATTTGAAAGACCATTATCTTGATCAAAAAAGATGGTTGAGAAAGAAGGGACGATTGTGAGTTCCGAATATTTGAGACCTAAGGAAAGAAGCCTTTAGGGAGTGTCATCGATCAAAGTTTACTATTCATCCTGGAGGAACTAAGATGTATCAGGATATAAAGAGAAATTTCTTTTGGGAAGTATGAAAAGGGATGTAGACTTATGGGTAAACCAATGATTAAATTGCCATCAAGTGAAAGCCGAACATCAGAAGCCAAGTGGACTACTTTATCCTTTGGATATACCAGTATGGAAATGGGATTCCATAACTATGGATTCCATAGACAGGTTGCCGAGGTCGAATAGAGGGAAGATGAAAGTATCCAGGTTATAGTGGATAGGCTAACTAAGAGTGCATGCTTTATACCCGTTAAATCGACAAGGATGACACCTGTTTTAGCTAAGCTATTTATGAAGAATATAGTAAGACTGCATGAGATTCCTAGTAGCATAATCAGTGACAAAGATTCTTTATTTACTAGCAAATTCTGGAAGAGCCTACGAGAGGTTTTATGTACCAAGCTCAAGATGAGTACCACTTAACATCCACAGACTGATGGGTGAACGGAAAGAGTTAACAAAGTCTTAAAAGATTTTTTAAGAGCTTGTGCGCTAGATTTTGGAGGATCGTGGGAAGACCATCTACACCTAGTCGAATTTTCCTGTAACAATAGTTATTAGACTAGCACAGGGATGGCACCTTTTGAAGCTTTATATGGAAGACCATGTAAATCATTTGTATGTTGGTTAGAGACCGACAATAAATTAGTTCTTGGTCCAGATATGGTAAGAGAAGCTGCATAAAAGATTAAGTTGATTCGAGCTAGAATGAAGGAAGCTTGGTCTAGACAGAAAGTTATGTAGACAAGAGACGGAAGGGCTTAGAATTCTCAGTTGGAGACCATGTTTTCATCAAAATATCGCCAATGAAGGGTGTAGTAAGACTTGGGAAGTCAGGGAAATTGACACCTAGGTTTGTTGGACCATTTCCTATTATAGAAAGGATCAGGAAACTCGCTTATAGGATAGAGTTACCGAGCAGTTTGGCAGGAGTCCACATTGTTTTCCATATTTCTCATCTTAGGAAGTGTGTTCAAGATCTAGAAGCTACTATCACTCCGACTACATTAGAAGACTTAGTGGTGGAACCGAACATGACAATTACTAAACAACCAATCCGACTTGTGGCTAGGGATGAGAAAAATAGGAACAAGATAGTCAGATTAGTGAAAGTCCAGTGGAGTGACGACGAGAGAGACTATACCTAGAAAATAGAGAGCAGGATTAGAGATACTTATCCTAATTTGTTGTGATGGTATGTCTTATGCCTTGTTATATGTTTTTATGTACCTTATCATAATTTTGAGGATGAAATTCTTTAAGGAGTGGAGTCTGTGACACCCCTACTTTTGATTAATATTAATTAGTATTTAATTAGTTAAATAAAATAAAATAATGTTTGGTGATAAGGAAATTGAGATATGATAAGAATAAGACGTCGGGCCTAAAGTAATAAGTTAATACAAGATGTTCTAACTCAAATAAGAAGGAGGATTATGAGGATGGCAAAATAGGAAAAGAGCACCTTTCCTTAACATAAAGCTTCCCATTCTCATTCCTCCATCACTTCATTCACAAAAACGAAAATTTTAAAAACTAAGACTGGCCATCACTAAGAGCAAAGAGGATGCAGAAAAGCTAGGAAGCAAGATTAAAGCTTAGGGGAACCAAATCTAGATTCAAATCTCAAGTTTCTTTCACCATTCAAGGTGAATAATTGTGATGCATCTCAAGTTTTAACTACTATCTTTAGTTTTAAGTATAAATTCTAATCTTTTGCTTGTATTATACCCTATTTTAATTGTTTGGATGATTATATGCTTATTGATGAATTATATGATTTATTATGAAATTATCTAATAGGTTTAAGTGTGAAAACCTAGTTTTTGATACCCAATTGCCTTGAAATTTTGATATGATGTTAGCAACATTATTTTAGAAGTGTATTTTTAATTTCATAATTTTCCAAGCAAGTATGAATTTATTATGAATTTTCTAAGTGCAGAAAAAGGTTTATTTCGGGTTTTAATTATTAAAAATAATTAAACAAAGTTTTTGGCCTCAAAATTTTGATATGTTAAAAAATATATGAAACTCAATTTACTGTGATTTTTGGGGATTTTTTCCAGGTATTTATGATTTAATATGAATTATTTGGTCTAGAAAAGCTTAATTATTATATTAAAATATTAATAAAAAGTGTATGGTTTGGAAATTATTTTGAAAATGAAAATTATGCTCTATAGTAGTTTTTTGAAAAGGGTTTAATAAAGAAAATTATTATCCAATAAGATTTTGACAAACAATAGAAGTTGGTAAAAAGAAATTACTTTTATTAGTAAGAAAACAGTTTTAATGGTAATTACAGCTTTGTCACGCCGAGGTTGATGATGTCGCACTTCATCATGTTGTCTTCAAGGTTTTCGACATCAACCAAGTGCGATGCATAGGATATCAACTACGGTTGATATGGAATGGATTGGCTTGCTTGAAGTAGGAAGCACAACATCAAAGTTGACATCATAAACTACGACGAGGGCGAAACCGTATGTTTTCAAATATAGGTGTTGAGCTTTGACGTCGTGTTTTATATAAAATGGCCTGATGTCGTTTATTTCTATAAAGTCACGGACACCATAAGGGCCATGGTGCCGCTAGTTTACTATAGTAAATCTCTTGAACTATGATGCCAAAATTATACTTTCGAAGTGACCTGTAATCGATATAATGACGCCATGTTTCTCTTTAAGGCAGTGAGCCACTATTTTCACTATGTTTACTCCTTTGGACATTGACGTCGGGAGTCATTAGTGTTGTTACTTATCTTTTAAGGCTTTATACTATGCAAACCAAGTTTTATACTCTACGACGTCGGCACTCTGTGAAGTGCAATGTATATGTTATTGGCCAAGTGGCCATGTGTATATAATGACCATGCCGCACTTTATCAATAAAAGAGTTTTATTGTTTTGGCTTAGTAACTTATAGTTTTGAGGAACGGTAACCTCAAAGTGATTTCGAACTTCATCAATATATTTTTATAAAAGCGTATACCATGGCATAAATATTTTGGATAAAGTAAAGGGCTATATTTTCCTTTTGTTAAAGTATGATTTCAAGGGTCAAATCATTTATAAAGAATTATGTTTTAAGGAAATAAAAAGGGTATTTAGCCTAGAATTTTCCTAAGGAGATTATTATTCTTATCACCTTTAGATAAACTGTGATAGGATAAATTGACTCGGAGATTAGAAAACCAGATGGGACTGATGTAGGGTAGTGTCTTGTACTTCAGATGTTAGCCTCTAGTTGATACAAGTCCAAAATTCCAATGCGTAGGGCTTTGTCACGGGTAAGACTAAAAGTAGGTTTATGCATAGAAAGGAATACACAAAGATGAGATAGGTTATTGGCGAGCCCACAAAACCATGAGGACCAGAGTGACTCTAGGAATAGTAAGTTTTGGACAAGACATCCAGTTGTCTTCTAACAGTATGTTAGAGAATTTGATGTATATGGTAGGCCCGAGTGAGCCATAGATTTGTAGTTACCCTGAAAAACTATGATGTTGGGACCGATAGTCCAGTGATTTAGACAGATTGGTCATGTTTACCCATGTAGCATGCATGCATACTACTGTTACTTTTGTCTATTTTAACCATTGTGGTTGTAGGAATTGTTTTGAAAAAGATATATTTAGAAAGGGATACTACTGAAGGAAAAACCCATTCCACTTAGCGGTGTGGTCTCACTAGATATCCATAAACCGAGATGGCATATTATTATTCACACCAGGCTTTTTGTCTGACTCGAAGCTTATGTTTTCCCCTTAAAGTCTCAGGTGCACAAAATTTGATTTTAATAGGTCGGGTGTAAGGGTTTATGTGTTATTTAGGTTGGACGAATAAAGCTTCCGGAGACATGCAGGAGGTAGATTTAGCTAGTTAGGAACTTATCCGTATGTATTATCCGTTGTGTTAAGATTTTGTGGGAATGTATGGGAAGATAGATATTATAGCGGTCTAGAAGTAAACTCTGATCAACCAATGGGGCATTTTCATATGTTGCTCTTGGAGTATTTTGTAATAATTATATTTTATCTCAACTTGGGTAACATTTGGGATTCTGTAATGCATATGAAATATTATCATTGAAATGAAATGAGAATGTTTGTTTTGAAATTGTGTTTAAGAAAATTTCATATTCTTGTGCTTTAATGTTATTGATACAATTAACATATCCACATTTTGTCATCGAAAATTAATACTGTAGAAGACTACAACATCTGTAGCAATTAGTTTCGGGCCTCAAAATGAGGGATGTTACACTTGGTGACTAATATGAAGGAGTAAGATGATGAATATCAATGGAGTTCCAAGTCCATAGTGAAGAAGAAAGAGCAGGGAGAAGCTCATGTTTTGGCTGCATATAGTTTGTATTTATAGGGAAACATGTGTGTTGGGTTAGAAGCTCTCTTGCAGTAGAGTCCAGGAGTTAGCCCAATGCCACTCAAGAGATCGCAGGGTCTACCGAGTGAAAATAATAACTCGGTACTGAGTCATTTGACTCGATGCAGAGTTATTTCCTTAAGTGGAAATTGGTTCAACTCCTTTGCACTACTCTTCTATCTTCAAGTTGATGTGTTCCTTACTCATTTCATTGACTATTGTTTGTTTGTAGTAATCGTTCAACCTTCATTTGAGTCATCCTACTTTCTTAGATTTCTTCTCTTCAACTCTAGAAATTGGTCATCCAACTCTAGGAAAACCACTTGATCATGAGTTATTAGAGAGGTATAGGAGATGTATGAATTTTGGGGGGTGAAATGTCATGAATAGATAGGTCGGTACCGACCTATATAACTCAGTGCTGAGTTATTTCCTTAGCTCCATTTCCTTTCCAACTGGTTGAGTTACTTCATACCATCATCCTACATAGTTATAATCATGTTGGAGTGAATCGTGAAGGTGAAAACCATGTCGATGAAAATCAAGAGCTTCGGGTCGGGGTTATCCTTACTTGGGGTCTGACCAGAGAGTTTTGTGAGTCTAACCCCAGTTTTGCTCAGTAACAGTTGCTTGGAGTCCGACCTGAGAGTTTTGTGAGCCCGACCTGAGTAAAATCAAAATTCGGTACCGAGTTATGCTGCTTGGAGCTCGACCTGAGAGTTTTATGAGTCGGACCCAAAATTCTACCCTGTAATGATTGCTTGGAGTTCGACCTAAGAGTTTTGTGAGTCCGACCCAAGAAAAGTCATAACTCGGTACCGAGCTGTGACATATAACTCGGTACCGAGCTGACTCGGGTTTGTCTCAAGTTTGACTTGGGCCCGACTCCAAGTCATATCGTTATGCCTTGCTATTTCTCAACTCAGGTTTTCCTTCATTTTTCCTCGGTTCAGCTCAGATACGACTCGGGCCCAACCCTAAGCGCGAAGTTGAAAAACTCAAGTCAACTTTTTCCACTCATTTTTTGATATCTCCTTTTTCTTTCCTTTTTATGATGTTTCCAAAGTCCTTAAATCATTTTGTCTTCATTTTGACGTTATAACTTTCGGTTGAAATCAGCATGGTCAAAAACCCAGTTAATAAGACTAGTGTTTGTTAATATAATTTTTTTAGGAACTATTTTCTTTGTTTATGTAGATCAGATAAATTTTCTCTAAAAAAATCCTTTTATTTTTATTTTGTTTTATCTTTTTCTTATAAAAAGGAGGTTTTTTTCTAGATTTTTTTGTTTGTTATCTTTCTTAAAGAAATTATTTTTTTCACAAATATGTCAAAACCGATTGTTAACCAGCGTTTAAACCAAGCAACCTTCGAGTGAATCTGGATGTTAGAACAAAGACGAAATGGTAAGAACTTCGGGCAAGCTCAAAATGGCATTGAAAGGGAACATTAAAAGTTTGAAGTCCTAAAGTGGCCAAGGAAAGGATTCAGTACCGAGTGGTTGGGAAAAGTGGCCGGTACCGAGTGGTTTTCCCTATGTAGTTTTGGGCAATTTTGCTGTGATCAAGTGATATGACTATAAATTGGTCATCTCGAGGTCCATACCTAAAGGAGTAGGTGAACAACTCCAATGCTGCATAGGAAAGGACTGGTACTTGATGAAGCCAAACCTCTTTTTAACGAAAGGTTTTCGTAAGCAAGAAAGTGTCCAAAACTTGAAGACTTGAAGATGCGAAATAACATAGAGGAAGCGCCAATGATTTGCACAAGGCAAATCATCTCGGTACCGACATGATTCATGTTGATATCGGCATGATTTGTGCTACAGGAAAACATCGTCTTCCTCCTTGTTCTCGTAGATCTAGATCCTTCGTGGTCCCTAGCGTTCTGGCAATTCTGGTGGGTAATTCTCCTATAAATAGCATGCCTAAAGCAATGATTAGAGGATTTTTTGCCATTATATTCTTCATCCCCTATCCTTTACACACCATTGTTATTTTAGAGCTTAATTTTGCTATCCTAGATCAAAAATCAAACTACAAAGCTCGTGAACTCATGACAATCAATTTATAATAAGATTAAAGTTGACGTAGGCCATAGAATTTGCCAAACCACTATAAAAATTCCTGTGTTTTACTATTTTCTTGCTGATTTGTTAGACCTATCTCCTTTTTCTTTGAATTAGGGGCATTGTGCCAATTTTTGGTTCAACATTTTTGGTGCGTTCATTAGGAACAAAGCTTCCCAGTAGTATGTCTAGCTTAGTAATATGGATTAGGGTGTCCAGATTTTAGATCCAGAACCTTGTTGTTGCAGATCTGAAGTAATGGTCCCTTGGAGATCTAGAAGATCTGGAGCTTTAGCTAGTGAAGAAGATGAATCTCCTAACCATAATGCAGATACTAACCAATTGACAGGTGCTTTGTCAGGACCATCTTCCCCTCAAGAGACAGCGACAACAATGGAGTTTGATGGGATGACGGCTGAATTTGTCTAGAGGATGCTGGACAACCAGAAAATGCTTCTCGATAAGATGGATGCTAATATTTCCTTATTGACCCAGCAATCCCAAAGGCCTAGGAAAAGCCAGGGAGATGTGTCACCTTTTAGTTTCAAAGAAGAGAATTCATCCACGTTGGATCAAAACAAAAGGGACGAGAAGCCAAAGATGAAGCAAAGAATACTAGAGCATCTAGGAAGACCACTAGAGAAATAGGCTAGATTTTGCGGGAGTGATCGGTACCGACATGAATTTGGTAGGTACCGAGATGAATGAGGGTAGATGAGGTGTCTAGCTACCTGATGCCATCAACTTATCAAACGGTGAGGATGATTTGCAGAACATTAAGAACGATGTTGGAGTACAAAACGCAGGTGCTCAAATGATCACTTTAGAACCAGATAGTCGTCATAGAAGAACCGAAGAAGTAGCTCTCCTATAAACAAGTGAGCCTAGATGTCATCGAGCGAATCAAGACTATTTTCGGAGTCAAACACTCAATGCTTTCTTTATAGTTGTTTTTTGGATCACCAAGCCAATGAGGAACACATTACTGATATGATAAAACGGTTGATGGAAGAAAATTGATGGACGAAGGATAAAGAGTAGGGTTTCATGCCCAACAGAACTCCATTCATAGAGAATAATTTACAGGAGAAATATCCCAAGAAGTCTGTAATGCCTACGATGTCATCATATAATGGAATGATGGATCCTAGGCAAAATCTATTGATATATAAGTGTCACATGGATGGTGCCAGAGCAATGGACGCAGTAAGATGTACGTGTTTTCCCATCTTTTTGGATGGAGTGTCTTCGATGTGATTCACCGGACTCAAGCCCAGATCCATATCAATGTTGGATGAACTAGCAAAGAAGTTTATGGAGCAGTTCAGGCTCCATGCTGCCTAACCAAAGGATGTAATGTCCTTAACAAATATCAGTCAAGGTCCTGGAGAGACTCTGAAGGATTTTAAGTAGATTCTATACTATCATAGTGGAAGTGAATAACCCAAATAAGGATATTATAGTAATGGCGTCTATCCCAAGGATACATCCGAATATAGACTTTGGTAAGTGGTTAAACATGAAGCAAACATCTACCATGGAAGAGTTCTATAGGAAGTCCAACCAATATCTGGGCTTAAAAGGGGCAGATATGGTCACCGGAGAGGTTGGTAGTGGACCATCGAAAGAAGTTATGCAAATTAATGTGCCTATTAAATAAACTGATGAGCACTAGTAATGTTGCAATAAATGTGGGAAATAATAACAGCCAGAAGAAAAGAAATTTGGGTGCAGGTGGTAGAAGAAATGATACATGAAGTGTCTAAGACATTTGATACCAGAGGTGTACACTACTTTAAATGAGACTACAGAGAATATATACCTTGCTGCGTAAGGAACAGAAAGGTATAAGAAGCCGCCTCGGAAGGAGGCAACAGAAGCCGAACGACAGTCTGGGAAGTATTGTTGCTTCCATGAAACTTATGGACACAATTCCAATGAGCGTCGTCACTTGAGAGATGTGACTGAAGAATTAATACGAAAGAACAAGTTGCAGTAATATGTGAGAGATCCACAGGATGGCAAAAAGGATGCTAGAACTTGAGGTAGAATGCCTAGAGGGATCAACTTGGGCCCAGCGGAAAGGGTCTCAGGCAATCCGATGGTAGGATTGTGATAAATATGATAATTTGAGGACCTCATTCATAGGAAATAGCAGGAATGAGATAGAACGGTATGCAACTTCAATGAAGCATGTACTGTAGGTGAGTTGTTTTGGCATCAAAGACAGTGCTAAGGCAAAATAGTTGAGTAGAGTGAAGGATAATATTGTGTTTCATGATAGAGAGTCTAATGGTTCGAACTAATGACGCTTGATCTTATGGATTTACGGCAGTTGGTGGGCCAACTATTGTATGCTGAGTGTTGATTGATAATGGAAACTTGGTTAACATTTTGTTCGAAGACCTTTGATCAGACGAAAATTAGTTTGAAGGATATTAAGCAAAGTAAATCTAAAGTTTAGATATTTTTTGAAGGTGCGAAGGAGCCTATTGGAACTATTGAACTATCCGTGGAGCTAGGTGAATGAGACTGCAAGAATGTGCGAATGTAAACATTTGTTATTGTTGATGAATTTTCAGCTTACACCCCACCTTTTTGGGCCGATCGGCCCTTCCCAATTTCAAAATAGCACTGTCTCCTTAGTGCTTGATGATGAAGTTTCCAATGAAGAATGGAGTGGGTGTTAGTCAAGGAGACCAAAGTGAAGGTCATGAATGTTACGTTGCTGAGCTCAAAGAGGCAAAGCGAGGAGAGAAGGGAAAGGGTATGGAGAAAGCTCTCTGCATCAATACTACAGATGCTTAGCAATCAATGCCCAAGCCTAGGATTGGGAGCCATAGCAAAATTTTCAAGTCTATGGATCCCTGGAAGGAGCCAGAGGATGCACGAGCAATGCTGGTAGAGCTGACGATCAACATCATGATCAATATGGATGATCCTACTCGGGTCCTTAAGATCGGATCTCAACTTAACGCCAGACTGAGAAAGGAGTTGGTTTGTATTCTCTGGGAAAATTTGGACGTGTTTGCCTGGACACATTCATATATGTGTGGAATATCACCTAAGATAACATGCCATGCATTGACTGTGAACCCGAAGTGCCATCATGTGAAGCAAAAGAGATGCATTATGGGTTTGGAGCGATCCAGTACGTTGAAAAAAGAAGTGGATAAGCTAAAGGCGAATGACTTTATCCATGATGGCTTATACCCTGAATGGGTATTGAATCCCGTGTTGGTTAAGAAGGAAAACGGAAAATTGAGGAAATGTGTCGCCTATTCAGACTTGAAAAAAGCATGCCCAAAAGACAACTTCTCACTGCCAAAGATAGACCAGCTTGTGGACTCAACGACTGAATAAAAAATGTTATCCTTTATGGATATGTATTCCAGCTATAATCAAATCATAATGCAAGTTCCAGATCAGGAGCATTCGTCACCCATTTAGGCCTATACTACTACAAGTTATGTCGTTCGGTTTAAAGAGTGTTGGAGTTACCTACAGTAACTAGTAAATAAAATGTTTGGAAATCAAATCGGATAGATAATGGAAGTATATGTGTACGATATGCTTGGTTCGATATGCTGCGAAGGTACAGAATGAAGCTGAATCCATATTCCTTTGGAGTTGTATCAGGGAAATTCCTATATTTTATTATGAATTCAAGGGACATTAAAGCTAATTCAAAGTAGATTAATGCCTTAAAACATATAACTGCCCCCAAGACAAGGCGGGAAATGCAGTTTGAACAAGAAGGTCGCTGTGCTGAGGCGATTCATCTCAAAACGACCGATAAGTGTATACCATTCTTTGATGCCCTCAAAAAGGAAAAGAGTAAGTTTTTCTAGACAAAGGAGTGTCAGGATGCTTTCCAAGAATTGTTGAAGCACATGGAGAGACCACCAATGTGATTGAAGCCTTTATGGGGCAAAGACTTGTTCATATATTTAGCAATGTCTACTCAGGTACTAACGGCGGCCTTAGTATGCGAGGATACGATGATCCAAAGGCCCATATACTACATCAATAAGCGGTTATGAAAAGTAATATCTGAAGTTGGAAAAGCTGGTATACTGCTTAGTGATTGCTTTATGGAAACTATGACCATATTTTCAAGCTCTTCCGATAAAGGTGCTGACAAATTAGCCATTAAATCAAGTACTACATTGACTTGAGACCTTGAGAAGATTATTAAAGTAGATTATCGTGATGAGCTAATATGACATAAATTACCGTCCTAGAAGGATGATAAAAGTACTGGCATTTGCTGATTTCATCCTTGAGTTTACCATCCGGGATAGGGAAGAGGAAGATGGTATGGTCCAATCTATTCAATGGAAGTTATATATAGATGGAGCTTCCAATGAATTTCATTCCGAGGTAGGATTAGTTCTCGTAACTTCGGAAGGACGAATGGTATGCTACGCACTAAAGATACAGTTTGCAACAACGAACAATGAAGATGAGTATGAAACAATTATAGTTGGACTAAAGATAGCAAAGGAACTAGGAGTCGGGATAATGCATGTGTACGGTGACTCTCAGTTGGTGGTCTACCAAGTAAAAAAGGAATTTCAAGTTAAGGGAGCGAGGCTTTGCCCTTACCTAACGAAGATGTTGGAATCATTGAATGACATCGCGCACTACATAACAACGCACACTCCCAGAGATAAAAACATAAAGGTAGATTATTTACCCAAGCTTGCCAGCTTTGTGGATGCGCAGCTGACAAGATTGGTTCCAATCAAAGTTTTATCGGCTTTGAGCATCGATCAGGTGGATGTCAATTGGATCTTGGAGACTGGAGGAGAAGAGGATTCGTGGATGACCCCAATCAAAGACTATTTGTTAAAATGAATACTACCGAATGGATGGAATGAATGACAAAATCTCCTTCGTAAACCACCATGATTTATAATGCAAGAAGGAGTGTAATACATGGGAAGCTTCTCTACTCCCCTATTGCGGTGTCATCAAGGATAAGGCAAAGAAAATCTTTATGGAAGTACATGTAGGAAGCTATGACGACCACACCGAGAGGCAGACGCTAGCAAAGAATTTTTTTACTATGGATAATTCTGGCCAACAATTAACCAAGATGCTAGTGATTACACCAGACGATGCTACAGATGCCAGAGGTTTGCGAAGATTCTGAAATCCCCATCTATTAATCTTATGTAAATGGTTAGCCCGTAGCCATTTATGATTTGGGGAATTGATTTAGTCGGTATACTTCTAATGTCGAAAGGCGGAGCAAAGTATGCTATTATAGCTATGGACTATTTCACAAAGTGGGCTGAATTGGAACTGCTAGCCATGATCACAAACAAAAGGTGGTCAACTTGATGGTGAAGAACATCATTTGCAGATTTGGAGTTCCATAGAAAATTATAACTGACAATGGAACCCAATTCGGGAGTACCGTGTTCATGGACTTCTATAATGGTACAAAACGAGAAGAGTTTCTCGACAGTAGCACACCTACAAGTGAATGGATAGGTAGAGGCAGTGAATAAAATCATCAAACTTATCTTAAAGAAACAATTAACAAAAGCCAAGGGTAACTGAGTTAATGAACTACCCCTATCACCAAAGGCTTAGCGAATGACCCATAAGTTCACGACCGGACACACTCCATTCGCTCTGGCCTATGGAGTAGAGGCCATGATTCCAATAGAACTAGAAATTCCTTCCCACCAAAGAAAACATTATGATACCAAGATGAAAAGGAAATCTTGCTTGAATCCCTTGATTAGGTTGATAAAAAACAGGATGAGGTAGAACTGAGGGTGGCTGCTTACCAGAAAAGAGTAGCACGACATTTCAAAGCCAAGGTCAAAAACCGTACCATTGAGGTAGAGGACCTCATTTTGAAATGAGTCCTTCCTGGTACGGGGGCACTTAATTCGAATTGGGAATGTCCCTATGCGATTGAACAAAAGCTTGGAGATGGAAGTTTCAAGCTGACAACTATTGACGGGATCCCAATTTCATGGAGACGGAATAGGAACACTTACGACGCTATTTCACTTAGATTTATGTAACATCCCCCACTTGGAGGCCCAAAACTAACGGCTAAGGATGCTGCCATCATCCATAGTTATTAATCCTCGGCGACCAAATATGGTAATCTAGATACATTGATATAACAGAAACACATAGATATGGAAAATTTTCAAAATCGTTAAAAAACTTTCACATTCCATTTCAAATCATTTCAAATGCAATACATAATCCCACAGTCGTGAACCACGCTCAGAGAAATTATAATTATTACAACATACGCCATGAGCAACATATGAAGATGCCCCCTTGGATGATTAGAGTATATATATCTAGGCAATTAAACAACTTTTCCTTTACAACAAAACACAACGGAACCAAAATAGAAAAGAACTCCTACTAGCTAGCTTGCCTCCTGCACATCTCTGAAAGGTTATTCATTGAAATGACCCTCCTATTTCTACCTTAATTTCATAAAGATTTTTTTTTTATAGGTATAAATATATGTACATGAATATACACGTTTAATTTATATGTATTTGAATGTCCACATATATTCATTTGCACTTTTAAGTTTGATTTAAATTTCCTTTGAATTATCAGAGTCATTTTCTTTCAAACAATTCAAACCAGGATTCAAAACTCATTACCAATATAAATATATCAGTGTATCCCTAATAATATACACATACATATGAAGATGTACGTGTTCCTCTTGTTTAGATTCAGAGTATATATATTTTTTTTGTTTAAACAAGAGCATTCTGTTTAATTTGGATTCTAGCAATTCTGACTATAGGTAATTACTGTATACTTTTGAATATTTGTAACAAGTCAGTAAATCCTATGCATATTTAATTTATATGAACTTGCTCATTCTAATTGATAGTTTTTAATGTCAATTTACAATGACAGTTAAATCTCAAGATTCTTGAGATTTTTATTTCAGATCATGGATCAAAGGTATTGATATTTGGCTAAGGCCAGAAATGATATATTCACTTATCATTTTCCACTTATGTATTTTCTAAAAACTTTCTTATTTAAGATTCAATCTATGTGACTTGTTTGCCTTAATCTTAGCTCACATGACACATAGTGAGATGTGTAATTGCATATGATTTGCTATGTCAAGAATTTGAACTTAAAAATATTCATAAGAATAATTTCCAGGTTTGCTTGTGCAAGCCTGTCTAGATTGTATATCTGTTATGGCTTTGAAAATTAGTTATGGTACAACATTTGCTAAATGACCTAAAGCTTTTTGAATGACATTTTACTGTCAAAACACCACCAAACATAATCAACCAAAACTTCACTTATTTGAAGTTGGTTAACTCTTGTGTCTAGTGTCATGCCAGGTATCTGATCATGGCAATTGAAATGCCAATCATTTGCACCATACCTGTAGCCTTCCTATACAATTACTTTTCTCAAAACAATTTAGGAAGTAGACTTGAACCATTTGTAGACATATTTCAGAGGAAAAACAATTAGATACTTAAAGGTATACTTCAAGGTAAATTCTGAATTTACTCCAAAACTCAGTGTTTTTAAAATGACTTAAGATTGTCTAATACATAATATAATTGCAAAGCAATTGCTCACATAATTGTATATTTCTTTACCAGATTTTCATAGCTAATACTTGAGCATATTTTTCTTGTTTATGTTCCAGACGCTACTTCAAAAACAAATCAAACCTTAACACACAACAATTTCGACAGAACAACTAATTTAATCTGACACTTTACAGAACATAAGAGCAACTTGATCACTAACCATAGAATATTCATTACATGACTGGAAATCTTAGAAACATAATTTTTCCTGAATACATGCAGATATAATCAATTTAAGTTCTTATTGAAACTAGCTAGCATGTTCATTCACTCCTCCATAATAGCCATAACTTCATTTTCTACTTAGTGCCTGCGTTCCCTGAAAGAGCATGAGTGGCTGCCTCATTTTAAAATGAGACACCCCATATGCCATGAGCAAACAAGGGTCAGATCTAAGATCTGGTATGAGTAACATCAATACATTCATGATATTAAGCAACAGAGAATATAAGAGTACCAACTAGTTATTTAAGCAAATTTCTGCAATCAATTACTTTAACATAGTATAAATAAGTTGATTCAGGTATGATATATTCATTTATCATTCTTACACTTGCATACATAATCATGCAAACATAATTATCTATTTGCAACATTTGCATTCACTGGAACCATCTTGGTTCCATACCAACCAACCTAAGAAATATCCATATTCCTATCTCTTCATTTACAGGTTGTATAATTCAATTTAAATTCCTGCCTCATCTGCTATTAAGGAATCACAGGGACACATTGCAATGAACTAATTCACATCATTGCACAAAGATCTCAGGGCTTAAACAAACCATGTGCCAACTTGCATACTTCAAATATGACAAGCATTCCAGCAGCCTTCTTGGCCTTCCTTTCCCTAGTTTATTTACTAGTGTATTGACTTAAATCCTATCATCAAATATGCTAAGTGAACATGTCACTGCAAGCATGGAAACATCCATAATCTTTCCTAGCATAATTCTCCTCAGAAATAAGCAGACAGTTATTTCCTAAATGGGGTCAATATGTCTTGATCTCAGTAAGATATAAGAATATTTTCAACTGTAAAAGAGGCATGGCATGTTCTTATTATATTGATCTGCAAGCCTTTATGATTGATTCAGATTCATGATCTGGTTCAATCATAATTTTAGCTTGTGAGCTTCTTTTTTTTTTTGATTTGATTAAGGGCTCAGCACTTAGAAAATTTCTATTGCACCCTTAACATCTTTCTTTTCAAGCCTCAGCACTTATACCAAGTATAATGCAGCTCCCAACATTTTTTTTGTAAAGTTTCCATGCCATAGATCTATAACAGTTGAGAGTATTCTCTATAAAATTTTAAGATTCTGAACTTTAACATTTTTGAGTAAAAATAAAACAGTATGATACACATCCAAAGACAAATGTCTCAACAAATCAAAGATCACCAAAATCATCCATATTAAATCATATCAGATTTAAAATAAGACATCCAAAAAGCATTGATGAAATCATATACATCAAAACCAGCAATATATAAATGGCAATATAAAAAGTGGCTGCCTCATCTCAGGTCTTAATGCCATGAACTCAGTGAGGTTACTCACCTAAATATTTCTTCTTATTAATCCAGAAAATCCTTGTATGAGTGTTTTCTCCTTCCTTCCAATATTTTTTTTCTTCCTTTCTTATTTTTGTGCAGCTCGGGGTAAAGATAATTTTACTGGCTAAAACTGCCTATTTATATGCATCTTTCCATTAGGGTTTTGTTAGAACAAAATACCATTTCTGACCTAACCATCTTCATGCATTTTTCATTCATTTTCCCCCTTAATACCCCGGCCATAATAATTAGTTGAAGGCAGTATTTTCTTCCCTTTACTTTTCAGAAAATGGCCACTCACCTAGTCATGTTAAAAGTGTGACTACCATATTTCATATTTTAATTATTTCTGAGAATTCCCTTTGCTATTTTTGCCTATACAAGCATATTGACTTGTATTACATTTCATGTCATTTTAATGTTTCCTTTTTATTGTTTTGCTTTAACACTTTCTGCTCACAGAAAATATATAGGTGCATAAGTGTACATATTTTTTTTACAGAGATGATATATAGATATATCATTCATTACAAATATTTTTTTTTCCAGAAATTTTTTAATCTTTTCCTTGTGCCATGTGCATGTGCCCACATATCCTTGCACACTATTTATTCCCAAAAATTTCACCACATTTAAATCTAAATATTTCAAAAATTAAATCATTTTATAAAAATGATTTTTCACAAAATTTTGGGGTATTACATTCACCCCTCCTTTTAGGAATTGTGTCCTCACAATTTTTCTAACATTTATAACAAGCATCATTTTTTTTTCTGAAAACTTATCAAACATATGCATAAGCAAACAAATTCAACCATATCAACCATGCATAACAAATTTTTCCAGAAAAAAAAATTACCTTTTAATTTGCAAAAAGCTTAGGATAATCCATCCTAATCTTATCCTCTAACTCCCATGTGCAGTCATTAGGATCACTACTCCACTGGATCTTAACTAGTTTCAAGGTTTTGCTCCTTAATTTCTTTTCTTCCTTGGCTATAATCCCCACTGGCTCTTTTTCATAAACCAAGTCAGGATTTATTTGAATTTTGGTAGGCTTTTCCAAAATGTCTTCTTTATCATGTACCCATCTTCTAAGTTGGGACACATGAAAAACATTATGCATTGCTTTCATTTCCTCTGGTAATTCTAATTTGTAAGCCAATGAACCAATTCTTTCCAGAATTTTATAGGGTCCAACATACCTTGGTGTGAGCTTACCTTGCTTGCCAAATCTCAAGACTTTCTTCATAGGTGAAATCTTGATGAAAACAAAGTCTCCCACTTCATATTCCACTTGCTTTCTCTTCCTATCTGCAAATTTCTTTTGCCTATCTTGAGCTGCTACTATTCTTTTTCTTATTAACCCAATTTTCTCTGTAGTTTCTTTAACATATTCAGGTCCTAGAACAGCCCTTTCTCCAGTCTCTACCCAGCATATAGGTGATAAACATGGCTTGCCATATAAGGCTTCAAATGGTGCCATCCCTATGGTGCTTTGGTAACTGTTATTGTATGTGAATTCAGCTAGATGGAGGTGGTCTTCCCAGTTGCCTCCAAAGTCCAGTGTACATGCTCTCAACAAATCCTCTAAGACTTTGTTCACCACCTCAGTTTGACCATCTGATTGTGGATGGTAGGCAGTGCTTAAGCACAATTCACTCCCCATGGCCTCTTGAAAACTTTTCCAAAACCTTGAGGTGAAGATGGTATCCCTATCACTCACAATGGTTTTGGGTATGCCATGCAACCTTACTACCTCTTTCATGAATATTTGAGCCAATTTTGGAGCATTTCTTTCTGTTTTAACTGGGATAAAATGTGCTACCTTAGTTAGCCTATCCACTATTACCCATATACTTGTGTTTCCCTTCTTAGATCTAGGCAGACCATCTATGAAATCCATAGATATATCCTCCCACTTCCACTGTGGTATACTAAGGGGTTGCAATAGTCCTGATGGCCTTTGTGTCTCTGCCTTGACTTGTTGGCAAGTCATGCACCTTGCAACATGTCTGGCCACATCTGACTTCATCCCCTTCCACCAAAGATTTCTTTTCAAATTTTGATACATCTTGGTGCTACCTGGGTGTATGGAGTACTTACTCCTATGGTACTCATTTAATATTTCCTCCTCCAATTCTATATTTTCTGGAACACATATCCTATTTTTATTCCTTAAATAACCATTTTTATCAACTTGATAATTTATTACTTCCTCCCCTTTTGATATGAGCATTTTCTTTTCCACCATGTTTAGGTCTTGTTCCTGCATTTTCCCAATCTTAAGAAGTAAATCTGATTGCAGAGATATCATACTTAATTTCCCTTTACCTTCATCTTCTTCAATGGGCATCATTTGTACCCCACTGTTTTCCTCAATTTCCAAATCAGTAAGTATAGACAAATCCTTAAATTCTTCCATCATCAACATGGCTACTTTGGCATGTTGTCTACTCAAGGCATCTGCAACTTTATTTGCCTTGCCTGGTGTATACAGTATATCTAGATCATAGGCAGCTAGGAACTCTACCCATCTATGTTGCCTCATGTTCAAATCTTTTTGTGAGAATAAATATTTCAGTGCCTTATGATCAGTGTACAAAATGAATTTGGCACCTAACAAATAATGTCTCCAAAGTTTCAAAGCATACACAACTGCTGCTAGTTCAAGATCATGGGTTGCATATCTTGTTTCATGTGGATTTAATTGCCTAGATGCATAGGCTACCACCTGGTCTTGCTGCATCAACACAGCCCCTAACCCAGAGCCACTTGCATCAGTGTACACAACTAAATTTTCATTTCCTTCTGGCACTCTCAATACTGGTGCATTAATCAGGGCTTCTTTTATTTTGATAAAAGCTTGCTCACATTTTTCTGTCCATACAAAGGCTTGGTTCTTTCTAGTTAAATTGGTGAGTGGTGATGATATTTTTGAGAAATCTTTTATAAATCTCCTATAATATCCTGCCATCCCCATAAATGATCTAATCTCACTGATGGTACTAGGCCTTTTCCATGCTTGGATTGCCACTACCTTATTAGGGTTTACTGATATTCCTTTGGCAGAGATAACATGCCCCAGAAAATGCACTTCTTCTTTCCAAAATGCACATTTTGAAAATTTTGCCTTTAAATCATTTTCCCTTAGTCTTGACAAAACTAAATGCAAATGATTTTTATGCTCTTCCACTGTCTTAGAATAAATCAAAATGTCATCAATAAAAATCAGTACAAACTTGTCTAAATAATCTCTAAATATTCTATTCATTAAATCAACAAAATATGAAGGAGCATTTGTCAAACCAAATGGCATAACCATAAATTCATATAAGCCATATCTGGTGTAAAATGCAGTATACTTAACACTTGAGTCTTCAACCTTCATTTGATGGAATCCTGATGCTAAGTCTAGCCTAGAAAATATTTTAGCTTCACTGAGTTGGTCAAAGAGATCATCTATTCTAGGCAATGGGTATTTATTCTTGATGGTTACTTTATTTAGTTCTCTGTAATCTATGCACATTCTCAAGGTACCATCATGTTTTCTTACAAACACTACTGGAGAACCCCCAGCAGGAATTGCTTGGCCTTATAAATCCCTTGCCTTCTAATTCTTCCAACTGAATTTTCAATTCTTTCAGTTCACTTGGCCCCATTCTATAAGGTTTCTTGATTATTGGACTTGCTCCTGGAATGAGATTAATTTGGAACTCAACTGGTCTGTGGTGTGGAACACCCTTAACTTCCCCAAACACATCCAAGTATTCATTAACTATGGGAATTTCTTCAATGGTTAGTTCACTGAGATCTTTTTCTAAGTCAACTAAATGA
The DNA here is from genome assembly GCA_030737815.1 of Allium fistulosum. Taxonomy (NCBI): domain Eukaryota; kingdom Viridiplantae; phylum Streptophyta; class Magnoliopsida; order Asparagales; family Amaryllidaceae; genus Allium; species Allium fistulosum. The sequence goes on from CM060903.1 coordinate 180,947,209, forward strand.
TACAATTTCCCTTCCTTAGCTACTTCACATAGAACTGTGATCCTCTGGCCTCTAGAATTTTGCAATGATATGGTGGATGAGTCTAAATTAATTATGGCTTTAAATTGCCTTAACCAATCTACCCCCAATATAACTCCTATATTTGGGTAATTTAAAACATATAAATTGGAAATAAAAATATTTCCTCCTATGTTTAACTCCACATCCACACAATTCATGTTCAAAACACTAGAACTCCCTAGGGGACTTTGTACAAGCAATGGGGTTTCAACCAATATGCAGTTTAATTTTAACACTTTAACTAATTCATAGGAAATCAAAGAGTGTGTTGCTCCAGTATCATATACTACTGGTATGGGTATGGCACAAATGAGTAATGTACCTTCCACTTGGCCATGATTTTCAGCATCAATTTTCACTGCAGATTTGCCTTTACCTTCCAAAGTTGCCAATTTCCCTTGCTGTTTATTCTCAGGACAGTTCCTCTTCATATGCCCCTCTTTCCCACATAGGTAGCATTTGAAGGCTCCTCCTTTTAACTCTGGGCACCTTGGTTTGATGTGTCCTTCTTTTCCACAATGATGGCAAACCAATTTCTTCTTAGTATCATTGGCTTTTGTATCTTTACTCTTCCTATTGTCTGCCTCCTCCTTCTTTTTATCATAAGGGTGATATCTTCCCTTATCCTTCTTGTTGTTGCTCTTAAAATTCCTATATTTCTCTCTTTCTTTGTCATGTTGTTCCAGTTTCAAGGCCAGATCAATTACTTGATCAAATGTTCTATCTGCATATGGTAGCATAGCTCTGCTAAGTCCTGGGTTCAGTCCTTTTATATACCTATCATTTTTGGATGCTTCATCTGCCACTAGCATTGCTCCATAATTAGATAGCCCCTCAAACTTTTGAGTGTATTCAGTGACATTCAAAGTTCCCTGCCTAAGTTTGATAAATTCTTCAAGCAAAATGGTCTTGGCTGATGCTGGTACAAATCTTGCCTCCAACATCTCCTTGAACTGATTCCAAGTTATTTCATTTTCATTTCTTCCAGCTATGATCACCTCCCACCAGCTTAAAGCTACCCCTTTCAGTTGTCTTGAAGCTACTTGCCTCTTCCTTTGGTCATCTATCTGCATGTCATTGAAAATTCTATCAAGTGTTCTCAACCATGCTTGAATTTCCATCACACTCTCAGTTCCTTCAAAACTCCTGCCTCCCAAATTGGAATAAGTCTTCAGTAGTTTTGAAAGCTCTTCATGTGGGTTCTCAGGCCTATGCCCAATTCCATCTCTTAAAACCCTCACAAATTCTTGCATATCAAGCATTTGAGGTGCACTGGGTCCTGCATTGTGATGAGATCCTCTTCCTACCATGGTCTGCTAACTAAATTCTGGGCAAATGGTATTAGTATATTATGAGTACTTCTGTAATTTCTATTTTCTTATCTAAATTATTTCATCCAAAACAAACAGACATAATACATTTCTATAATACTTAACAATCAATGCAACCTGGCTCTGATACCAACTGAAATGACCCTCCTATTTCTACCTTAATTTCATAAAGATTTTTTTATATAGGTATAAATATATGTACATGAATATACACGTTTAATTTATATGTATTTGAATGTCCACATATATTCATTTGCACTTTTAAGTTTGATTTAAATTTCCTTTGAATTATCAGAGTCATTTTCTTTCAAACAATTCAAACCAGGATTCAAAACTCATTACCAATATAAATATATCAGTGTATCCCTAATAATATACACATACATATGAAGATATACGTGTTCCTCTTGTTTAGATTCAGAGTATATATATATTTTTTGTTTAAACAAGAGCATTCTGTTTAATTTGGATTCTAGAAATTCTGACTATAGGTAATTACTGTATACTTTTGAATATTTGTAACAAGTCAGTAAATCCTATGCATATTTAATTTATATGAACTTGCTCATTCTAATTGATAGTTTTTAATGTCAATTTACAATGACAGTTAAATCTCAAGATTCTTGAGATTTTTATTTCAGATCATGGATCAAAGGTATTGATATTTGGCTAAGGCCAGAAATGATATATTCACTTATCATTTTCCACTTATGTATTTTCTAAAAACTTTCTTATTTAAGATTCAATCTATGTGACTTGTTTGCCTTAATCTTAGCTCACATGACACATAGTGAGATGTGTAATTGCATATGATTTGCTATGTCAAGAATTTGAACTTAAAAATATTCATAAGAATAATTTCCAGGTTTGCTTGTGCAAGCCTGTCCAGATTGTATATCTGTTATGGCTTTGAAAATTGGTTATGGTACAACATTTGCTAAATGACCTAAAGCTTTTTGAATGACATTTTACTGTCAAAACACCACCAAACATAATCAACCAAAACTTCACTTATTTGAAGTTGGTTAACTCTTGTGTCTAGTGTCATGCCAGGTATCTGATCATGGCAATTGAAATGCCAATCATTTGCACCATACCTGTAGCCTTCCTATACAATTACTTTTCTCAAAACAATTTAGGAAGTAGACTTGAACCATTTGTAGACATATTTCAGAGGAAAAACAATTAGATACTTAAAGGTATACTTCAAGGTAAATTCTGAATTTACTCCAAAACTCAGTGTTTTTAAAATGACTTAAGATTGTCTAATACATAATATAATTGCAAAGCAATTGCTCACATAATTGTATATTTCTTTACCAGATTTTCATAGCTAATACTTGAGCATATTTTTCATGTTTATGTTCCAGACACTACTTCAAAAACAAATCAAACCTTAACACACAACAATTTCGACAGAACAACTAATATAATCTGACACTTTACAGAACATAAGAGCAACTTGATCACTAACCATAGAATATTCATTACATGACTGGAAATCTTAGAAACATAATTTTTCCTGAATACATGCAGATATAATCAATTTAAGTTCTTATTGAAACTAGCTAGCATGTTCATTCACTCCTCCATAATAGCCATAACTTCATTATCTACTTAGTGCCTGCGTTCCCTGAAAGAGCATGAGTGGCTGCCTCATTTTAAAATGAGACACCCCATATGCCATGAGCAAACAAGGGTCAGATCTAAGATCTGGTATGAGTAACATCAATACATTCATGATATTAAGCAACAGAGAATATAAGAGTACCAACTAGTTATTTAAGCAAATTTCTGCAATCAATTACTTTAACATAGTATAAATAAGTTGATTCAGGTATGATATATTCATTTATCATTCTTACACTTGCATACATAATCATGCAAACATAATTATCTATTTGCAACATTTGCATTCACTGGAACCATCTTGGTTCCATACCAACCAACCTAAGAAATATCCATATTCCTATCTCTTCATTTACAGGTTGTATAATTCAATTTAAATTCCTGCCTCATCTGCTATTAAGGAATCACAGGGACACATTGCAATGAACTAATTCACATCATTGCACAAAGATCTCAGGGCTTAAACAAACCATGTGCCAACTTGCATACTTCAAATATGACAAGCATTCCAGCAGCCTTCTTGGCCTTCCTTTCCCTAGTTTATTTACTAGTGTATTGACTTAAATCCTATCATCAAATATGCTAAGTGAACATGTCACTGCAAGCATGGAAACATCCATAATCTTTCCTAGCATAATTCTCCTCAGAAATAAGCAGACAGTTATTTCCTAAATGGGGTCAATATGTCTTGATCTCAGTAAGATATAAGAATATTTTCAACTGTAAAAGAGGCATGGCATGTTCTTATTATATTGATCTGCAAGCCTTTATGATTGATTCAGATTCATGATCTGGTTCAATCATAATTTTAGCTTGTGAGCTTCTTTTTTTTTTGATTTGATTAAGGGCTCAGCACTTAGAAAATTTCTATTGCACCCTTAACATCTTTCTTTTCAAGCCTCAGCACTTATACCAAGTATAATGCAGCTCCCAACATTTTTTTTGTAAAGTTTCCATGCCATAGATCTATAACAGTTGAGAGTATTCTCTATAAAATTTTAAGATTCTGGACTTTAACATTTTTGAGTAAAAATAAAACAGTATGATACACATCCAAAGACAAATGTCTCAACAAATCAAAGATCACCAAAATCTTCCATATTAAATCATATCAGATTTAAAATAAGACATCCAAAAAGCATTGTTGAAATCATATACATCAAAACCAGCAATATATAAATGGCAATATAAAAAGTGGCTGCCTCATCTCAGGTCTTAATGCCATGAACTCAGTGAGGTTACTCACCTAAATATTTCTTCTTATTAATCCAGAAAATCCTTGTATGAGTGTTTTCTCCTTCCTTCCAATATTTTTTTTCTTCCTTTCTTATTTTTGTGCAGCTCGGGGTAAAGATAATTTTACTGGCTAAAACTGCCTATTTATATGCATCTTTCCATTAGGGTTTTGTTAGAACAAAATTCCATTTCTGACCTAACCATCTTCATGCATTTTTCATTCATTTTCCCCCTTAATACCCCGGCCATAATAATTAGTTGAAGGCAGTATTTTCTTCCCTTTACTTTTCAGAAAATGGCCACTCACCTAGTCATGTTAAAAGTGTGACTACCATATTTCATATTTTAATTATTTCTGAGAATCCCCTTTGCTATTTTTGCCTATACAAGCATATTGACTTGTATTACATTTCATGTCATTTTAATGTTTCCTTTTTATTGTTTTTCTTTAACACTTTCTGCTCACAGAAAATATATAGGTGCATAAGTGTACATATTTTTTTTTACAGAGATGATATATAGATATATCATTCATTACAAATATTTTTTTTTTCCAGAAATTTTTTGAATCTTTTCCTTGTGCCATGTGCATGTGCCCACATATCCTTGCACACTATTTATTCCCAAAAATTTCACCACATTTAAATCTAAATATTTCAAAAATTAAATCATTTTATAAAAATGATTTTTCACAAAATTTTGGGGTATTACATTCATCTAAGGGGAACCTGAAAACCTCAACTTTCAAACTACTCAAAATCAATTAAGCACCCGAGAGTTTAAAGGGAAAACATAAACTTCGAGTCAGACATAAAGCCTGGTATGAATAATAATCTACCATCTCAAACCATTTAGATATCTAGTGAGACCATGCCGCTTAGCGGAACGAGTTTTCCCCGCACTAGTATCTTAACCAAAACTTTATAATAACCATATATTGTGCTCCTGCTTCCACAATGGTTAAAACATAGCAATTTAGAATATTAAGATTATATGCAAACAAGTAAATTATTCTGGATTTCCCATCCCCGTTAATTTTACTATCTGTCACAGTTATAGTTTCTAGGGTCACTATTAACCTATTAGTTTTCATAGGCTGACTAATAACCTGTTTAAAGCTTATGGACTATCTGTCCATTTTCATAATTTTCATGGGATCATTAAGAACCTATTGGCCCCTGCCAATAACTTCATTATTTATGAGTTCTCCCTAAATCTGTTGGTATCTCTAGTAACTTCCCTCGTGTCATAGTTTTCATGGGTTAACTAGGAACCTATTGACTTCTGTCAATAACTTTATCTGGATATAGTTTTCATGGTTTCACTACAAACCTATTGGCCTCTTCCAATAACTCTTTCCAAACATAGTTTTCATGGGTTTACCACGAACATGCCCATCTGACAACTTCTTTAATCAGTATTTAGGCATTCTATGTTCTGGTCTACCTGACCTCCTGGATGCAATTCTACTCATAAAGGAGTTAACTCAATTTATATTCACTACTGGGTCAACCTAGCTGGTTATTCTGCCCTTTCCTCCCCTAAATATAGTTATGTGTCCATTATACTGTGAATATATATCAGAAGAAGCAAACATAATAACACCAATATTTTATGGTTTAATATCCTTGAAATCAATTTCATATAAAACATGGTTAATCCCTTTATCCTATTATTTTATCAAGGAAAGCTTCTTCAAAATCTCCAAACTTAAAAGCCATTTCAAAACTCCTTTATTTTTGTCATGGTTTTCCTTTAAAAATGAGATTGGGTTCTTTGTTTTGAAAACAAAGGCTTTCGAAACCTTAGACCTTTACTTTTAAAACCATTGGAAAACCTCCTTCGAAAGAATTCAAATCTTCTTTTAAAAACACTCAAAACATATGACTTTCGAAACCATTCGAAAGCATCAAAACCTTCCTTTCGAAACCATCAAAGCAATCCTTTTGTAAGTATTAAAGTATACATAGAAGCATAGCTTCAAAACCATTTGAAAGTACCCCTTTCAAAACCATTAGGTTTATCCTTAAAATACCTTTTGTGTCAAAGTGAATATAACGAAAGCACCCCTTTCAAAACCATTTACCTTCATATAAAGAGTTTGGGGAAAACCGATAGCTTCGGAACCATCCATTCGAAAGCTTAAATCATTTAAGTAAAACATTTGGAAGGATAGCTTCGAAACCCTTTTTGAAGCCATTGCCTTCGAAACCTTTAGTATAAGTGGCTACTGGAGCCCTTTCAAAAGCATTGGGAAGCGGCTTATTACTTTTATAAAACCAAGGCTACCTTTCGAACTCGTTGATGACTTCAATCCATTCTAAAGGCATAAGGGCGGTAGTTGGTTTCGACTGGGTTCAAACTACCCTTTCGAAAGCATTGATTTAAAAACAAGGCAACTCATTTGAAAGCTACTCTTTAAACAAAAAGGCGGCGGCTTCTTCAAAAGCTATAACAAACCCTTTCGAAAGCATTATTTTGAAATAAGGCAAGTGGCATCTTCAAAATCTATTTAAATTGGTTTCGACCTGTGCAGTTAAAGTGCTCGGTGGATTCAATGCGGTAGAGGTGCAAAAATTCATAGCGGGGATGTAGCGAAGATATAGCGGGATATATCGGATTACTCTAAAGTAGCATATAAATTCCCTACTTGTTGTTTGTACAAATATATAGATAGTAATTATGTGAAAAATTAACATTCAATTGAATTATAATTAATACAAAAATAATTTTAAATAAAAATATGTGCAAATGTATTGTAAATGAACATAAAACTGTTATATAACTTAATTTAATTTAGTAGAATATTAGAGTATTATCATTTCTAAACATATATAAAAAATTCAATGAAATTAATTAATTTCATAATTTTTATAGCGTATAAATATCATTTTTCAATTCAATTTTTTATAGAAGATATAGCGGAAATAACGGGATATAGCGGAAATAGCGGGGATTAAAGCGGAAAGGCTATATGTTGGGGATATATGAAAAAACCGTAGTGGTAGGAATCCGCTATAAGATATATCGGAGTTATAGCGGGGATATAGCGGGGCATTAACTACACAGGTTTCGACCCCTTCGAAAGCATGGTTTCCACTCCCTACCTGTCGCCGTCCTCCAATCCACTACGTACCAATGCATTGATACCTTGTGTATTGGTTTCGACTTGGTTGAGGCGGAAGTATAGGGTCGAAAGGTAACTTCTGAAAGTGGTGAAACCATACTTCTGTACAGAAACCGTTTTATTGCCTTTTTAAGTAATTACTTTTTAACTAACCTGTCTATTTGTGAAAATTTAATTGGTTGTCATAAACTTTTCAAATTCTTTTCTAGAAACTGCCGCATTCATTTCAGATCTAATTAAAGGTAATTAGCAAAGAAGCCCTTCACTTAAGAAAAACAATTAAAACATTTAAGTCCTTTAAATAAGTTAATTTAATTTCCATAATAAATTACTTAGGAAAAATCCCTAAAAATCGTAGAAATTCACTTTTTATATGTTATCTAACATATATAAATTTTAGACCCAAAATCCTTTATATAATAGCCGAATAAAATTTTAAACCCAATCATTCATTTCTTCCTTCAAAAATTCATAATAAATTATCCATAGCTTTGATAATTATGAAAAATTAAACCCATCTCCAAAATAATGTTTTACATAATATATTAAATCCTCATAGAATTTGAAACCCAATATAAACGATTTTAGCCATAAACAGAATAAACATTTATTACACAACCTTGTTTGAATCAAACATATCATAAAATCCATGCACATCATCATCAAAAATCATCATAATGGATTTAAACTTAAACCCAAAATCATACGCTCTTTAAAAACGTAAATAGAGATGGTTTTGATTATTATTCACCTTGATTAGGATAAGGAACCTGAGATTTGATCTTCGATTAATTTCCCCCTTACTTGATTACTTAGCTCTTGATTGATTTCCCCCCTTTTCTCCTAGGTTATGGCCGGCTTGAACTCTCTTTGATTTACGTTTTTGAGTTTTGAAAAATGAACGTGCAAAGAAATGGAAACGAGATTTTAAGGTAATGGGATTATGGGTGCGGTTATTACCCATAATGCCCTTGTTTTATTCTCTTATTAATTATCTAATAAACCATTTCCATAAACTCATTCTTTATGTTTATTTAAGCACGGCCTCTAATTAAATTTTCAAATCTCAATCTCCTTATCACTCTAATATTTACATTATTCTATTTAATGTATCTAATTAAATCTCCTGAATAATGTTATTAAAAATTAAGGGTGTTACAGGCTCCCATCCTTAAAGAATTTCGTCCTCGAAATTCAGTAAGGACTAAAATTTAAACATAGCAATCATTTGTAATAGCTCCTAACTTACATACTAGCCTATCTGACTTGCAACAATCTATATAAGGCAAATATAGAATATACCCTCATAGTAGATCTGGATAAGTATCTCTAATCCTGTCTTCTATCTCCCAAGTACAGTCCTTCTCGTTGTCACTCCATTGAACTTTCACCAACTTGACTGTCTTGTTCCTTAACCTTTTCTCATCTCTCGCTACAACCCGAACTGGTTGCCTAACAAAAGTCAAATTCGGTTCTACTATCAAATCTTCCAACCTTGTCGGAGGAATAGTAGTCTCTGGATCATGCACATACTTGCGAAGATGAGACACATGAAACACATTATGGACACCTATTATACTGCTCGGCAACTCTACTCTATATGCGAGCTTCCCGATCCTCTCTATAACTAGGAACGGACCAACATATCTTGGTGCCAGTTTCCCTGACTTTCTGAATCGCACCACACACTTCATTGGTGATACCTTAATGAATACCCTAACTCCAATTGAGAATTCTAGGTCTTTACGCCTCTTATCTGCGTAACTCTTCTGTTTGGACTGAGCTTCCTTCATCCTTTCTTGGATCAACTCAATTTTCTATTTCGCCTCTCTAACCGGATCTGGACCTAAGACTAATCTGTCTCTAGTCTCCAACCAACATGCTGGTGATTTGCATGGCCTTACATACAAAGCTTCAAAAGGTATCAGTCCTATACTAGTCTGATAACTATTATTATAGGAAAACTCCACTAAGTATAGGTGATCTTCCCAAGATCGACCAAAGTCTAGCACACAAGCTCTTAATAAATCCTCAAGTACCTTATTGACACTCTCTGTCTTCCCATCCGTCTGAAGGTGATATGTAGTACTCATCTTAAGCTTGGTACCTAACACATCCTGTAGATTCTTCTAGAATTTGCTAGTAAACAAAGCAACTTTGTCACTGACTATACTACTAGGAATCCATGCAGTCTAACTTTGTTCTTCATGAACAACTTAGCTAAAATAGATGCCCTCCTAGTAGACTTAACTGGAATGAAATGGGCACTCATGGTCAACCTGCCCACTATGACCCATATACTTTCATTTCCTCTATTCGACCTTGGAAATCCATCTATAAAATCCATGGATATTGAATCCCATTTCCAAACTGGTATCTCCAAAGGTTGAAGCAACCCACTTGGCTTCTGATGTTCGACCTTCACTTGTTGATAGTTTGCACACTGCCTAACCCACAAGCCAACAACTCTCTTCATACCTTCCCAATAGAAGCTCCTCTTCATATCTTGATACATCTTGGTTCCTCCAAGATGAATCATGAACTTGGACCGATGACATTCTTCAACAACTTCTTTCCTTAAGTCCTCAACATTTGGAACACATAACTGTCCCTTCTTTCTCAACCATCCCCTTTGGTCAAGAAAAAAAATCCTTTAGATCATCGATCTCAATTCCAATCTCAAGCAATCTTCTCAGCTAATAATGGGTCCTCTATCTGCTTAGAAGCAATCCTTTCAATCAACACTGGTCGAACTTCCAAACAGGACAACATGGCGGTGGTCTGACTAGAACTAGCAGTCGATCTTAACTGCACACTACAAGTAGACAAAGCTTCTAAATCTTTCCACTCTGCCAACATAACTAACACTACATTCTGATGCCTTCTGTTAAGAGCATCCACTACTTTATTTCCTTTCCCAGGTGTATACTCTATACAAAAATAATAAGCAGCTGAAAACTCCAGCCACCTTCGTTGCCTCATATTCAACTCCTTCTGAGAGAATAAGTACCTTAAAAACTCATGATCTACGTATAGCTCAAATCTCTCCCTTAAGAGATAATATCTTCATATCTTTAATGCGAAGATCACCGCAGCCAACTCCAAATCATGAATAGGATATCTTACTTCATGCGGTCAAAGCTGTCGTGAAGCGTAGGCAATGACTTTACCCTTCTGCATCAACATAGCTCCTAATCCAGTCCCACATGCAACAGTATATACCACCAACCCTTGGTTTCCGTCTGAAACTACTAACATAGGTGCGTTGGTCAACAAATGCTTTAACTTAAGAAATGCTTCCTCACATTTGTCGGACCAGACAAAATTCATATTCTTCCTAGTTAATTTAGTCAAAGGTGCTACTAATCCATAATGAATCTCCGGTAATAGCCAACAAGTCCAAGAAAACTCCTTATCTCAGTCACCGTCTCTGGTCTTCTCCAATTATTAACAGCTTCGATCTTATCTAGATCGACTGACAAGCCTTTCTCTGAAACCACGTGACCAAGAAACTTAACCTCTTTCTTCCAAAAATGGCACTTGGAAAACTTCAGTTTCAGCTGATGCTGCCTTAACGTCTCAAGCACTACTCTAAGGTGATCTTCATGCAGTCTTTCATCTTTAGAGTATACTAAAATGTCATATATAAATACCAACACGAACCTATCCAAGTACTCTCGGAAAACTCGATTCATCAGATCCACGAAGAAAGCTGGTGCGTTCGTTAACCCGAATGGCATTACCAACCACTCATACGACCATACCTAGTCCGAAACGCTATTAACAGTATGCTGTCCTCTGCCACTCTTAACTGATGGAAACCTGTCGCCAAATCCAACTAGGAAAATACTCTAGCTCCATACAATTGATCAAATAGATCATCAATTCTCGGCAAAGGATACTTATTCTTAATCGTCTTCTCGTTCAACTTACAATAGTCGATACACATCCTCAATGACCCATCCGGTTTCTTCATGAACACCGCGACCACTCCCCAAGGCGAACTGCTTGGTCTAATAAAATTCCTCCCTTCTAGATCTACTAGCTGCACCTTTAATTACTTCAACTCGGTTGGTGTCATCCTGCTAGGTGGTCTACTTACAGGTTCAGCTCCTGGCACAAGATCTATCCGAGACTCAATGGCTCGTTTCGGTGGTAGTCCTATAACCGGCTCAAAAACATCTGCAAACTGTCTTGCTACCCAAACCAAACTTAAATCTTCTTCCAATTCTATAGCACTTAACAAAGCACAAACACTCCGGTCAGAATTTTCCACTGAGAATATAATTCAGTTATGACTATCAAGGTGTCATAGTGATACCTCCTTATCCTGGTAAAATATCCTAGCCTCATACTTACCCAGCCAATCAATACCCAAAATAATTCCAAAATCTACGAAATAAAAAACATACAAACTGTATGCAAACTTATGACCAAACAAATCTAGTTCTAACTAGTCACATCTCATCCCTAGAGATGCATGCCTCCTATCGGAATCACAACCCTCAAGGAAGTAACAAGGTATGTGGGTTCTAAACATAACCTATCTACCAAACACTGAGATATAAATGAATGTGATGCACCAATATCAAATAGTATCCTAACTGGTATAATCTAAATCAAAAGCGTATGTTCCATCATAGTCTTTCCTTTCTCAGCAACAGTTGGCCTAGCAGAAATGGCCCAACAACAAAAACCTTTCCCCTGTCCGCCCTGACTGGTTTTGGACACTGATTCTTATAATGCCCAACCTGGTCACAGTTGAAGCACTTCACGCCCTTTTTTTCTACAGCCTTCTTCCCATTTCATGTCCGGCACTCATGAGCATAATGACCTTTCTTATCACACTTGAAACAAACTACATCAGACTTTTCCTTCTTGGCCGCCTCTCCTTTCTGGGTTCCCTTCTTCTTAAAGAACTTCATCTTCTTTCCCTGAGAACCCTGGGTTTCAGCCAGCTTCTCTTTCCCATAAATAGCCAACAGTTACTCATGTTGGATTGCCATTTCCACAACAATATTACAAGGATTATGAAGATGTGGCAGGGTCGCCCTAGCAATCTCGGGTCTCAATCCCAGAATAAACTTCTCATTCCTCTTGATGACAGTGCCAATGGTAGCATACCCATATCTGGACAACTCATCAAATTTAGTAGCATACTCAATTACCCACATCTCTCCCTGCACCAAATCCATAAAAATTATCAACAACACCGACTTAGCAACCTCAGATAAAAACCTCTGCTCGATTCTCCTTCGAAACTCTGCCCAAGTTAACTCTTCCTCTGGAACTCCGGCAGTAAAACCATTCCACCGATGAAGCGCTGCTCCCTGCAACTGCCTAGAAGCTAGTCTCCTCTTTGCTCATCATTCAAACCCAAGTTAGCAAAGATTCTCTCGCAATGCAACAGCCAATTCTCAACTTCTATGGCATCCTCCGTTCCCACAAACGGCTTTCCACCAAGACTGGTGTAATATCTGCTCAACTTAGCATAATTATTCCCAATCGAAGCCACGAGATTAGCTCCACCAGCATTACCAACCGCTCCTGCAGCTGCTCCAGCCTGCATTAGACTGACGAAGAACTGATACATCATCCCCATATCTACCGGCGATTTCCAGCACCTACATTGGCATCTGCATTTTGATTAGCATTAGCATGTCGACCCGGGTTTCTCCTGGTATTAGGTTAAGCATTTCCATTTGTTGTGGTGCTTCCTCCACCGAGATTTCCTCTTCCATTTCCTACATCCATATCATCCTTTCTCATAAATCTACATATAAGCCTTAGGAAGATACAGAAGAACGGTCTAAGAGAGAGGGGAATACATACTTGTATATATATGCATTTATCAAATACAAGTACCTTACTATATCGTTAACCCAAACCCCGATCTTATTTTCTGCTTCATTGGATTATGTTTTGAAAAATATTTTAGACTTAAATCTCTTTTAATTTTTCATAAACCTATGCTCTGATACCAACTTGTAACATCCACCACTTGGAGGCCCAAAACTAACGGCTACGGATGCTACAGTCATCCATAGCTATTAATGCTCAGCGATCAAATATGGTAATGTTAGATACATTGATATAACAGAAACACATGGATATGAAAAATTTTCAAAATCATTAAACAACTTTCACATTCCATTTCAAATCATTTCAAATTCATTACATAATCCCACAGTCGTGAACCATGTTCAGAAAAATTATAATTATTACAACATACGCCAAGAGTGACATATGAAGATGCCCCCTTGGATGATCAAAGTATATATATCTAGGCAATTAAACAACTTTTCTTTTACAACAAAACATGGCAGCATCAAACTAGAAAAGAACTCATACTAGCTAGCTTGCCTCCTGCATATCTCTGGAAGCTTATCCGTCTAAGGGGAACCTGAAAACCTCAACTCTCAAACTACTCAAAATCAATTGAGCGCCCGAGAGTTTAAAGGGAAAAGATAAACTTCGAGTCAGACATAAAGCCTGGTATGACTAATAATCTACCATCTCAAACCATTTAGATATCTAGTGAGACCACACCTCTTAGCAGAACGGGTTTGCCCCTCACTAGTATCTTAACCAAAACTTTATAATAACCATATACCGTGCTCCTGCATCCATAATGGTTAAAACATAGCAATTTATAATATTATGATGATATGCAAACAAGTAAATTATTCTGGATTTCCCATCCCCATTCATTTGACTATCTGTCTCAGTTATAATTTCTAAGGTCACTATTAACCTATTAGTTTTCATGGGCTGGCTAATAACCTGTTTAAAGCTTATGGACTATCTATCCATTTTCATAGTTTTCATCGGATCACTAAGAACTTATTGGCCCCTGCCAATAACTTCATTATTCATGGGTTCTCCCTGAACCTATTGGTATTCATGGGTTAACTAGGAACCTATTGACTTCTGTCAATAACTTTATCCAGATATAGTTTTCATGGGTTTACTACAAACCTATTGGCCCCTGCCAATAAATCTTTTGAAACATAGTTTTCATGGGTTTACTATGACCTTGTCTATCTGACAACTTCTTTAATCAGTATTTAGGCATCCTATGTTCTAGTCCACCTGACCTCCTGGATGCAATTCTACTCATACAGGAGTTAACTCAATTTATATTCACTACTAGGTCAACCTAGCTGGTTATTCTGCCATTTCCTCCCTAAAATACAGTTATGGGTCCATTATACTGTGAATATATATCAGAAGAAGCAAACATAACAACACCAATATTTTGTGGTTTAATACCCTTAAAATCAATTTCATATAAAACATGGTTAATCCCTTTATCATATTATTTTATCAAGGAAAGCTTCTTCAAAAACTCCAAACTTAAAAGCCATTTCAAAACTCCTTTATTTTTGCCATGGTTTTCCTTTAAAAATGAGATTGGGTTCTTTGTTTTGAAAACTAAGGCTTTCGAAACCTTAGACCTTTACTTTCGAAACCATTGGAAAACCTCCTTCGAAAGCATTCAAATCTTCTTTTCAAAACACTTAAAACATATGAATTTCGAAACCTTCCGAAAGCATCAAAACCTTCCGAAAGCATCAAAACCTTCCGAAAGCATCAAAACCGTCCGAAAGCATCAAAACCTTCCTTTCGAAACCATCAAAGCAATCCTTTCGAAAGTATTAAAGTATACATAGAAGCATAGCTTCGAAACCATTTGAAAGTACCCATTTCGAAACCATTGGCTTTATCCTTAAAATATCTTTTGGGTCAAAGTGAATATAAATGAAAGTACCTCTTTCGAAACCATTTACCTTTATATAAAAGAGTTTGGGGAAAAATGATGGCTACGGAACCATCCATTCGAAAGCTTAAATTATTTAAGTAAAACATTTGGAAGGATAGCTTTGAAACCCTTTTCGAAGGCATTTCCTTTGAAACCTTTAGTATAAGTGGCTACTATAGCCCTTTGAAAGCATTGGGAAGCGACTTTTACTTTTATAAAACAAAGGCCACATTTCGAACTCGTTGATGACTTGAATCCATTCGAAAGACGTAAGGGCGGCAACATGGTTTCAACTGGGTTCAAACTACCCTTTCGAAAGCATTGATTTAAAAACAAGGCAACTTATTCGAAAGCTACTCTTTAAACAAAAAGGCGGCAGCTTCTTCGAAAGCTATAGCAAACCCTTTCGAATGCATTCTTTTGAAACAAGGCAAGTGGCATCTTCGAAAGCTATTTAAATTGGTTTTGACCCCTTCAAAAGCATGGCTTCGACTCCTTACCTACCGCCATTCTCCAATCCACTACGTACTAATGCATTGATACCTTGTGTATTAGTTTCGACTTGGTTGAGGCAGAAGTATAGGGTCGAAAGGTAACTGTTTGCTCAAAAATTGGGCAAACATTTGTTAATCTGATTTTTAGTTTTGCCTTGTTGGATTGTGTTTATCTTGCAACTATTTAAACATTTCAAGTTATAATGAAATGATCCTTAGCAGATACCGAAGTAATTAGCAAATTCGAGATTCAGAAAAGCAGATAAGGAAAGAACAAGTAACATAAGATTTTTATAGTGGTTCAGCCAGAATGTGCCTACATCCACATTCCATCTTATTATCCCTTCTTAGATTTGGTTACAAGTGCAAGATTGCTTTGAATGATTAGAGAAATTAGAATAACTAGGGTGATAGATCTCAGTAGAGTTTCTCCCTTTCTTCCCGAACATCCGTCCCCATTGTTGTTGAGAAGCTTCGGTATTTATATAGTGAGATTGTGAGGTGTGGAGAAGAGGTTATAGCTGCCTAGGTCTGGTTTGGTATTAGTGTTTGGGACTGGTGGCTCGGCAAGCTTGGATTGGCAATCTTCATCTTCCTTTGGCTCGACAATCTTCACCTTCCTTTGGTTTGGCAATCTTCATCTTCCTTTGGATCGGCAATCTTCACCTTCCTTTGGTTCGACAATCTTCATCTTCGGAGGATCCTCTCTGCCGGTCCAAACATCTTGTTCGGTGTGCCTGTTGTACCGAACCAAATGTTTGGTTCGGTAAATGGTGGGTCATGCTGGACCAAATATTTGGTCCGGCATACCAGAGAATGCCAGACCAAACATTTGGTCTGGTACTTCTGAGGATGCCGGTCCAGATACTTGGTCCGGTATACTATAGGGTAACATACCAAATATCTGGTCCGGCATGCCGGTCCAAATGATTTGTTCGGCATTTTTGCCGAGCCAAACGTTTGGTCTGGGTAGCTCTGACTCTTGCTCCATTTACTTGCCTTGGGCTTCTTCTTCCTTTGCTTGCCAGAAAACCGGCCCAACACTTGCCCCCCAAATCATGTTGGGCATTTGCTCGGCATGCTTTGTTTTGGTCCAGTAAGTAGCTCTTATCACCGAATGCCACATCCTATAACTATTTGTCTTCCCATCTTCTTCCTTAAATACCGCCTTCCTTCTCCATTCTTCTTCCTATTTTCTCGATCGAAATTTCCTAACCTATCTTATTCAGTTGTAAACAGCTTCTAGGTTCTTCTATCGCCGCCGACCTTCAGTGCTTACGTGTTTTTTGCAATCCTGAGGTAAGTGCTTTCTCTATTCGGTACTAGATTTCGAAATTCTAGGGTTTCGATGCTAGGTGACTTGATTTAAATCGTTGAGAAACTGGAGTAGTTAGGTCTTCGTTCTCCTAAGGGTGTTCGAGGTGTTGGGAGATTCACATTGGTTATGTGAGCACATGTAATTATTCGCTCACAAAGTATTCGATCCATTGCCTGAATGGTTTGTCATTGGCAAAGGCCATAGGGGTAGCACGTTTGTTTGTCTAATTGTTAGGTGGAGGCTAAGGTTTGCCTTGATGATGTCATGGGAAGGTACACTCTGGACCGGCAATCGGTGTGTGGCCTTATCTGGTTCGGCATTGGATCTTGACAATGTCGGACCAAGTTCGTCGAGCGTTTTGTCCATGGGTTTGCCCAGCAGAATTTGGTGAGGCTGGGGATGTGGAATTCTAGTTAGGTTTGATGATAGGAGATTCCAAACATGTTTTTAACCTCTATTCATAATTTGGACCTTTTTGCTGATGTTCGCCTCCCTTTTTTTTATAGGAACATGTCTTCTGGTCGTGAAACCCGTTCTAAGTTTGCAGCTTCACAGCCTGCGAGAGAAGGTTCTTCTTCTACGGATGCTCCAGCTAACCTCCCTAAGTAACCCAGCTCTGCTTACTCACTAGTGGAAGGTTATGCTCCTAACCAGATTTTAGCTATGCCTTCTGAATGCTATCCCGGTGTACTAACTACTGAGAAGTTAAACTCCATAGCTATCGTGTTCGGGATAAATCGTAGAGATATGCTATTTCCTGGCCCGGATGACAGAGCTGCCTTCCCTCTAGGCGGGTATATGGCGTACAGCAAATATCATTGCATGTGCAGAGCGATCCCGTCGCTTAATGCTTGGATTACAGGCTTCGTCGTTTATTTGAAGTTATAATGAAATGATCCTTAGCAGATACCGAAGTAATTAGCAAATTCGAGAATCAGAAAAGCAGATAAGGAAAGAACAAGTAACACAGGATTTTTATAGCGGTTCAGTTAGAATGTGCCTACATCCACTTTCCATCTTATTATCCCTTCTTAGATTTGGTTACAAGTACAAGATTGCTTGGAATGATTAGAGAAATTAGAATGACTAGGGTGATAGATCTCAACAGAGTGTCTCCCTTTCTTCCCGAACATCCATCCCCGTTGTTGTTGGGAAGCTCTGGTATTTATATAGTGAGATTGTGAGGTGTAGAGGAGAGGTTATAGCTGCTTGGGTCTGGTTCGGTATTAGTGTTTGGGACTGGTGGCTCGGTAAGCTTAGATCGGCAATCTTCATCTTCCTTTGGTTCGGCAATCTTCATCTTCATTTGGCTCGGCAATCTTCATCTTCCTTTGGTTCGGAAATCTTCACCTTCCTTTGGTTCGGCAATCTTCATCTTCCTTTGGCTCGGCAATCTTCACCTTCCTTTGGTTCGGCAATCTTCACCTTTGGAGGATCCTCTTTTCCGGTCCAAACATCTAGTTCGGCGTGCCTGTTGTACCGAACCAAATGTTTGGTTCGGTAAATGGTGGGTTGTGCCGGACCAAATATTTGGTTTGGCATACCAGAGAATGCCGGACCAAACATTTGGTCTGGTACTTCTGAGGATGCTGGTCTAGATACTTGGTCCGGTATACTATAGGGTACCGGACCAAATATCTGGTCCGGCATGCCGGTCCAAATGATTTTTTCGGCATTTTTATCGAGCCAAACGTTTGGTTTGGGTACCTCTGGCTATTGCTCCATTTGCTTACCTTAGGCTTCTTCTTCGTTTGCTTGCCAGAAAACCGGCCCAACAGTAACGTTTAAAAGTGATGAAACCATACTTCTGTATAGTGTTTTATTGCCTTTTCAAGTAATTACTTTTAACTAACTTGCCCATTTGTGAAAATTTAATTGGTTGCTATAAACTTCTCAAATTCTTTTCTAAAAACTACCGCATTCATTTTGAATCTAATTAAAGGTAATTAGCAAAGAAGCCCTTCCCTTAAGCAAAATAATTAAAACATTTAAGTCCTTCAAATAAATAAATTTAATTTCCATAGTAAATTTCTTAGTAAAATCCCCAAAAATCATAGAAATTCACTTTTAATATGTTATCTAACATATATAAATTTCAAATCCAAATCCTTCATTAATAGCTGAATAAAATTTAAACCCGATTATTTATTTCTTCCTTCAAAAATTCATAATAAATTATCCATAGCTTAAATAATTACGAAAAATTAAACCCATCTCCAAAATAATGTTTTACATAACATATTAAATTGTCATGGCATTTGAAACCCAATATAAACGATTTAAGCCTTAAAACCTAATAAACATTTATCACACAATCTTGTTTGAATAAAACATATCATAAAATCCATGCATATCATCATCAAAAATCATCATAATGGATTTAAACTTAAACCAGAAATCATATGCTCTTTAAAAATGAAAATAAAGATGATTTTGATTATTATTCACATTGATTAGGATAAGGAACTTGAG
Organism: Allium fistulosum; assembly: GCA_030737815.1. Classification (NCBI taxonomy): domain Eukaryota; kingdom Viridiplantae; phylum Streptophyta; class Magnoliopsida; order Asparagales; family Amaryllidaceae; genus Allium; species Allium fistulosum. The sequence continues at coordinate 180,966,638 of CM060903.1, forward strand.
ATTTGATCTTTGATTAATTTCCCCCTTGCTTGATTGCTTAGCTCTTGATTGATTTTTCCCCTTTTTTTCCTAGCTTATGGCCGGCTTGAACTCTCTTTGATTTACGTTTTCGAGTTTTGAATAATGAATGTGCAAGAAATGGAAACGAGATTTTAAGGTAATGGAATTATGGGTGCGGCTATTACCCATAATGCCCTTGTTTTATTCTCTTATTAATTATCTAATAAACCATTTCCGTAAACTCATTCTTTAGGTTTATTTAAGCATGGACACTAATTAAATTTTCAAATCTAAATCCCCTTATCACTCTAATATTTACATTATTCTATTTAATTTATCTAATTATATATCTTGAATAATGTTTTTAAAAATTAGGGGTGTTACAATTTATTTATTTTATTTTCTACAAATAAGCCACCTTAGTGAACTGGGGGTAATGCTATAAGGCAAGATTTTCCATTTCTTTTGTTCATAAATAAAGCTAGCTTCTAGAACCAACGAAACTGTGTTCTTCCAAGCTAAGTCTTATGTTGCGTGATTAGTAGCGCAATCAAGTACGCGGAGACAGGTGAGATCGAGAGTGGGTGCGTAGAGATAGGTACCTGAAACACTGATTCCTGTAGGTAGGAATCAGTGTATAATTGAAGCTTTCACGGCTACATTTGCGTCCAGACAGGACATGCCCAACCAAGGATAAATGACAATGGTCGAGGAGCTATTTCAATCAATGCCTATAGATAGGCAATGTCAAATATCGATGCTTAGAGTTAAGTATGTAAACTATCAATCCACAAAGATAAAGATCGATGAGTGCTTGGACTGTCTATCACTTGAGGCCCAATGAGACATGCCTAAGCAATGATAAGTGACGAAGATCAATGAACGGATTTGACCAATTCTCGGAGATAGGCAAAATCAAAATATGGCATCCAGAGAAAGACATTCAGAGTGTTGTTTTACAAAGACAGGAAACAACAAGAAGATTAACACTTCTTTGACTATAACTTTGTTTACAGTCGGATGGAACTCGGACGAGAATAAACAAGGTTGGAGATGGCAAATGAATAACAAGTTCCGTTTAGCCCAAATAGAAAAACTTTGGCAATGAAAAATGGTACTATGGAATGGAGTAGAACTGAAGAATCACATAAATTTACTTATATGCATAGAGCTACAATAAGTAATAGAATTGCACAGACATAGGAATGTATAATATAAATAGTCGAGCATCACAGATAATTATATTATAGTGAATATTAGGCTCAGGTCCCTAATAAGTTTCAAAATGCACAAAAACCCCAGTAAAAAAAGTATGTAAATTAGGTCCCTAGAATTAAGTTACTAAGTAATTGCATATAGTTATGCAATTATTCACTAAATACTTGTAGACATTTATGCAATTATATCCAAAAGTTGCATAAATTTATGCAATTTTTTCGGTGAATAATTGCGGAAATTTCCGCAATTTTTTGATATAATTGCATAAATGTCTGCAATTATTCGGTAACTTAATTCTAGGGACCTAATTTACATACTTTTTTTTACTGGGGTTTTTGTATATTTTGAAACTTATTAGGGACCTGTGCCAAACTGTCCCTATATTATATGTGCAGCCAGTAGTAATTAAACAAATAAAATAAAATTGCTGATATGTAAATTTGACAAAGATTGTACAGAAACTAGTGTTTTATTTACATTCACTTTTCATATACAAGAATTGCGGAAGCCGCTCCCACATAGTGCCGTCTTACATGAAAATAAAACTAAAATACATCAAAAAACATTGAAGCTATGTTTATAAAAACTTAAACTGGAAGCCTATTTCTTCTTTCTCTACTTGCCGCTTCTCTTGCAATCATCCTTTACATGGCGTTTCTTCGAATCCTTCTCATCCCTATCCTTTACTTTTTTTGAAGTACTCCTCTTAGAAGGTGTAGTTTCTTCTTCAATCGTCATATTTAGAAAGTCTTCGGGCTTGTCAATGGTAGGATAGAAGACAGCGAGAAATCATAGTGCCATAGTGTTTTGTAGGCTTAATTTTCAAGGGAGAAGTTGGGAATTAAGCTTGATTTATCATAACCGGTGGTAGGTTTTTGGGTTACCGACTCAATTTTAATTTTTGTTTTCTCATAGTCAACCTTCAGCCTCTCCATTATCATGATGTGGTCATCTGGCTCTTTAATACTGGTAATTATAACATCTTCTTCCAAAGATTGGTTGACATTTTCCAACCCTTCCAATACCCATATTTTCTATGAATTGGGATCGTGGCCAAAGCTAGAAGGAGGAGTTAGGATAATTATCTTTGCAGTGATGGAGGTTAACGTGGTTGAGACAACATTGGGACCTAGGCTCTGAGTTGTTGGTGGTGGAGGAGGAAGCGACAAATGACCTGTAAGTTCACAAACAGTGGGCAAGAACTGCAGCTTCTTGAATACCCCTGAAACAAAGGAAATACCTTTGCCAGGTGAAGCTCCTTTGATTGGATACTTACCGATATCGCCCTCTTCAATGGATAACTAAATAGATTGGGTAACAAAAGGAGGGATATAAGGCTCAATGATGGTTATAGCGGTGGAAGCAGAAGTCATAGTATGGGCAGCCTTAGAGCTGGCCCCACAGAAGTCGAACTCTTCATTGAAGGTTCTTTAGAATGAGGAGTTGATGATTCTACTTGAACCAGTGCAATAGGATCAACAAGAGCCTCAACATGTACTTTTCCTATAGTCGCATAATGTTTAGCAAGGATTGCTTTACCTTTCTCCAAGTCTATGATGTCACCAGCATCTAGAAACTTGGTTTTCAACCGATCTTCTATTAAGCCTTCGCTAGACATAGTTGAATGGCGCATGATATCTTCCTAAGCATCTGCCAAGGTGATAGGATAACTGTTTCTCAACCACTTTAGATTCTTGTCTTCGATGACATTGGCGAAAGTTGTTAAAGGATGGTGTTCATTACTTCCATATCCTTCGCTTCATGGTCTTTGAGTTTGTTGATTTCAGTTAAAGCCCAAGCGAGGTCAACCCGAGCCTTAATCTTTGCCACTTTTTCGGCATCCAAACTAGCCTTAAGTCGGCCAACTTCATCTTAAAGTGACTTGAGGTCCGTATCCTAGGCCTGAAGTGCCAAGTCCTTGGTCTGAAGCACCATAACGTTATTTTGAAGTTCCTTTTCCACGGCATCGACTAGAGCGATAAGCTTATCGTTTTCACGATTAGCATTCCTTAGCTAGTCGTTTACTACATTAAGGGCCTAAGTATGAGCTAGAGCCATTTCTGCAATTAATTCACTGGCGTGCTTAAGTGATTTTTGGGTCTTATCTCTTTCTTTAGTAATCCTGGCCAGATTAGCTTTGTACTCTTCCACGATTCTATCGTATCATTTCCTCTCTAACTCGAATGGTTGAATGTCTGTCAGATTAATTCTGTTGAGAGAGGACAGAAGCCAATTTCTTCCATTCGTAGAGTTGGTCAACGAGCTCGGTAACTCCTTGAATCTTGCGATTGGCCTCCTCGAGAGGAATGTCCTTAAAGTTATAATCAAACATCACCCCTATTAGGCAAAAATTAGGTAAAGTTGTTTGCATTCTAGTGCCAATGGTAGATGGCCCTAGAAGATGTGAGGTGGAGGTGGAGCATAACAAGTAGAAGCCTTCTTAGATTTTTGCGGTGTCGAGACGGTGGTGACCGCAGGTCAAGTCATTGGAAGCTACTGTGAATGAAGTTGGAGTTGAGAACATAGTTGGGAAGAGCCAAAAGTAGGCCTATGACAATCATGTGAATCACGAGGCTTCTTCCCTTGGCCATAGTATTCTCTCTTCTTAGCCTGACAATTATTTCTATCTTTATCCTCGAGGTATTCTGTCTCCTTCCTTCGTAATCTTTCTTCCTCGGTTTCTCGATGCAAAGTAGAGCGGTAAGGATAAGATTCCGAGATGGTTCCCCAATGCTCGTTGATGCCTGAGCAAAGATAATGGAAGTGCTCTCTTTCCATTACAACTAAAATTAAGAAAAAAGGATGTATCGGTATCAAACAATGAAGTAAGAGCGAAGAAGGATATGAGTGTTCGCGAGCCTAGAAGTGTGTGGAGTGTTGATACTCCCCGACATGCTCTACAGACTATGCTTAAAGGGTTGCAAAGACGGGGTTTCAACACCCTTGGCTAGGAAATCTCTTGATAAGAAGTTGAAACCCAAAGGGTATTCTTTGAGAATATCGTCGATCGGGATATCCAAATTCCCTAGTGAGCAGAAAATGTTTTATGAAGATCTTGTATGGGGGTGGCCTCTGCAGTTGGCATAGAACTCGAACAAAAGTTTGCTATAAGGATACGATTACTAATCTCTTTAGGCGAGACAAAGTACGAACTTCTATGCCTTTAAGGGATCTCCCCATATGACTTATCTCAATTTTGATCAAACTTTTCGTCGTCACAATCTTCATTTTCCTCTTCATCTTCTCCTTCTTCTTCTTTTCCTTCCTCTTCTACTTCTTTTTCTTCATCTTCTTCCATATTTTCTAGTCCACTTCTCTCTTTCTCACTCTCCTCATGTTCTTCATTGACGATGTTCTCTTCCATCGCTCTATCTTGGCATATCAACATTCGCTTTGCCCATATGGCCTTCATCGCCCCCTTTGATTAACGTCACTTGAGTCACCAGTAAGGGCAGAGGTTGAAGCGAAAGTCCCAGCCCTAGTCCTTTTCAGTGCAGGCTTAAGAGGACCGGCGAATTTATCGAGATGTAGAAGACTGCACTGTTGGAGCCTCTCGTTCATGAGGAGATATGTGGTAGTGCGATGTTGGACATTAACCCCTTTTAAAGTCCCCAAGGTCTTGGAGTGTAGGTCGTAGGCATCTCGGTCAGGAAGACCTATAAAGGGAATGAAAATGAAGCTAGATACTTATATGAATAGAGTTCAAGTACTGGAAAAATATAAGGCTAGAAGCCTTACGTCCAAACAATTAGAGTTGGTTAAAGTCGAAGGGACAACAGACAAAGAAATATTCGGTCTTGAAGTATAAACACTTGTGGCAAAGTGACATAATGACCTTGTAGTGGCATCATGCTTTGATGATTAATAAAGAAGGCAAATCGGCTCTCCTTTTGAAGTTCAAAGGTGCATTAACTCCCGCAAATGTTGGTGCTCATTAAAGTTGTGTCATGAATAAGACATAAATGGCATTAAGGAGGGAATATCCATTAGGGTACACTTGAGTTGGAGCCAGCCCAACTTCTTGTAGAATGAATATGGGAAATTCATTAAAAGGTCAGCTCCACCCAAGCACATGTACTTATTGTAAGCGGTATATCTCCTAAGGAGGATTGTGAGCTCGTCGATTGATTATTTGAAGAAGTACGTCATGTTTATTATTTCCATAATGGAAGCAGATCATCCAGAGTTTCTCTGCAGTTAATTAAGGCAGTGTTTGATTTGGAGGGTCGTCTAGTACTCTTAGACCAAGTTCTTCATTCAATGGAGGAGGCTGGTTTCTGAGAGGTACCACTGGAACAAGCTGTCCTCGGAGTTCAACTATAATCAAACGCCTTTCTTTGAACGGAGTAGACATAACGGCCTGGGCAAAATGCAAGCCAGACTCAGGAGGCGTTGAAGGTTCAGTGAAGGCCTTGAAACGAGGCAAGTGGCGAGTCATTTTGGATTGTAAAGCTTAACGGTGAACACGATCAGGTATGTTTTATTTTAAAATTTTACTTTAGTAAATGCCCGTGTGGCTGGCATATAGAATCTAACGAATGTTGATGAGTGATAACCAATAAGATTCTGAATGTCGATCATCGTAATGTGAAGTGTCGATCTATGCAGTGTACATCCTGTGCCCATAACATGGTGTACAGAAAACTCTATGTAGATAGCCCACTCGTGTTGACAAATGAACTCCATCGCATGATAGAATAGTATGTCGGGTCTTACCCGTTTCGTAGAGTGAACAATAACAGCACCACCGAGCACACTTTGCAAGAACATAGGATTAAGCAGTGACTTAAAATGCTATATGGTACAAGTATTCAAATGCTGGAGTGTGTTTGACATGACCATTCTCCAAAATCGTCCCATTGAGGCTTACTGTTTGATTTGTGCTCGACCATAACTCTATAAAGAGTCTTATAATGCTTTGCATATGCGGGAACTTCTACTTAGGCATAATTAGGCTTGGCCATAGAAAGCTCGAGGAATAGCCAAGCAGTACTCGATGCCAACGCTAAATGAGAAGCAAGGCGACATTAACCCAATGATGTCTTGGTGTCAACTTCGAGTTCGACTCGAGATCTTCTTATGGCATCATGGGTTTTGAGTGAGATGAAGCATGAGAAGTGGTCGACCATGAATTGAAAATTGACCCCCCCTTGGATCAGAGTGAATAACAACATGGGTGAGGAAATACTGGCGACAACGTCGCCACTCCCCAACCGTGGCAGTACCATCCTAAGTAAATCTACCTTAATCGAGATCTAAAAATTGGGAAGGCCAAGAAGTCGGGGATGAATGCATTGGGAATGGTGGTGGAGATTGTTTGAACGCGACGATGACTCTTAAGGTAAGGCGGTGGCGGCAACCTGGTATAGTCAGAGTAGATAGCGTCGGCTATTGAAGTCTGAAATCGCCAAAGAAAAACTATTCATGCCTGGAAAGATTAAGTGGTTTTAAAAATTCTTAAGTCCCTAATATACATAATGCTTTATTGAAGTGAAAACTCATATTGGTACTGACATGAACATTTCGGTTCCATCATGATTAGAAAAGAAAGGAAAAGGAAAAGAAGGAATTCTCACCCGGCCGAGGTATGGAACGATCTTCAGAGTGATGTAGATCTAGACCTTAAGGCAGAAAGAGGTTCATCAACTATATAAATTAATTGAATGGATGTTCTTGGAATAGAGACGACTCTTCGAAATGATTCTTGGATGGTTAATGAACTCATGTAGACAACTCTATATCGGTTGTCTTGATCCAATGCATACTTCATTTTGAACATAAGAATACTTTGGAGGGAAAGTTTTATCCAACGTTTAACCAAGAAGCCTTCAAGTGAATCTGGACGTCAAGGTGAAGACAAAATGGTTCAAGAACTCGGGTGGCAAGCTTAAAATGGCCTTGGAAAGTAACTCCATAAGTTTAAAGTCCTAAAGTAACTAAGGAACGGACTCGGTACCGAGTGGTTTACCCAATGCTGTTATAGACAACTTTGCTAGAATTAAGTGATAGGACTATAAAGTGGTCATCTAGGGGCCAACATCTAAAGGAGTAGGTGAATAATTCCAAAGCTGTGCAGAAAAGGACAAGTATTGGACGAAGCTAGACCTCTCACTACCAAAATGTTTTCATAAGCAAGAAAGTGTTCAAAACTTGAAGATGTGAACTAAAGTAGGAGAAGAGGCGATGATTTACATAAGGCAAATCATCTTGGTACCGATATGATTCATGTCGGTATCAATATGATTTGTGCTATGGGAAGACTTCATCTTCCTTCTCGTTCTTGTGAATCTGGATCCTTACCCGATCTTCAGCGATCTAGCGACTCTAGTGGGCAATTCTCCTATAAATAGAAAACCTAGAGCAACGATTAGAGGACTTTTGGCTTTTTTTCTTTATCTCCTATCCTCTACACACCATTGTAATTTTAGAGGTTTACATTTGCTGTCCTAGACCAAAAGTCAAACTGCAAAGCTCTTGTACTCATGATAATCAATCTATATTAAGATTAAAGTTGGCATAACCCATAGAATTTGTCGAACCACTATAAAAATCCCTGTGTCATTTACTGTTTTCTTGCTAATTTGCTAGATCTATCTTGTTTTTCTTCAAATAGGGGTGTTGTGCCAATTTTTGGTTCAACACTGATATTACAAAAACAAACAACAATTAAATACTTTAAAGAATAGACTTTTGGGAATCATGGTCACATGTGATTGAAACTATTGGGATTGTCAAAAGTATTTATGTAGATTATATAGTGAATTAAGAGTATGGTATTATGTTCATTGACTAAAAAATATTAGTGCTTTTTAACCAATTGAGCAAACTATATAGTAATCTACCTTTGGTTAGTACATACCCCATATCATCTCTAAATCAATATTTGACATATATTCTATCGACTCATTTTATTTTCTTTCTATTACAATTACTTCTCATATATATATGTATGTATGCATGTATGTATGCATGTATGCATTGATGTATGTGTGTGTGTGTGTGTTGGCTTGATTGACATTAACCAAAATTTTATTAATTGGAAGCTTTTAGACAACAAAATCATAAAATTAAATAAATAATATAACTAACTCCTTAAACCTCTTTGACATGCTTGAAAATGTAGTTATGTTGGCTCGTTGGGTGACATCCATTCTCATCTAAGAGACCTCACCATAATGCATAAGTGGACTGTTCTTGATCTTATTTAAAATAAGATAGGGATAAGTTATTCTAATATTAAAATAATATAATCTTCCTAAAACCATCCAGTCACATTAATTCTCATCTAAGTGACCTTATGGAAAAGCATGGACAAATATGTATCGATCTTATCTATAATGAGTTAGGGATGCACTTCTTAACTATGAAATATAATTTCTGCCTTATCATTTGGACAACATGATATAGAGAAATATGTATCACTTATTTATATCACCCACACACTCATGGGATAAGCTTTTGATCAAGAACTGTTGGTATACTTTATTTTTATTTTTTAATGTATATTTAAAGTTTCAATTTATGATCATAGTTTATAATACCTTGTTAAAATTTTCTTTATACTGTCATTTTCATTACTTTTTATGAGCACAAAAGGAGAAGGGAGGTTATAATTCGATGTAGTGGATTCTTTGATATTGTTCACGACATCTGTTTGTATAAAAACAAAATTTAAAATTTAAATAAAATATAAAAATTCATCTTTTATTTGGAAATTTTCATTTTTTTGTCTAGGTAAAGCATTTGTGTAGGGGGAGCGTGTACATTATATATATGTTTGAGCATACACATATCACATACCAAACTGAATAATGCTTTGAGATTATAAATCGTTCAACAAGTAGAGGAAGAGAAAGCATAGGCAGAGGAGAAGATACCATCCATGGCCTAGTGTTCAAGAATACAACGAGGAAAGTTGTACCCAAAAGATATAGTGGTTTTGTTAGAGTCAGTCGGGGAGTAGTTAGTGAAATGGTTAATGTTGATGTTGTGATAACGAACAAATGTTATAGATGCGGGTAAACTGGGTCATTTCTCAAATCAATGTTTGAAACCAAAAGGGGACTGGATGTTTTAACAATGGAGAGATCAAACATTTTCCTAAGGACGGTACAAATCAAAGGATGGTTGTTTACATAAAAAATGGGCAAACACCTCTAAGTCATAGTAGTAGAGCTGCGAATACTGTTTTCAGTATTGAGCTATTGTTTGATGAATTTTAGTTGCGGATGATTGAGATAGAAAATCAAGAATGTGCAATAAAGAATAAGTAAAGGACTTAAATGTAAAACGGCATAGATTTTATAGTGGTTCGGCCTGAATGTGCCTACGTCCACTGTTTCTCTTTTATTATATCTTTCATTTCTGATTACAAGTACAAGCTTAGAATATGAGTACACATGCTATTGGAACTAAGAGTTTTCCCTCTCAAAGTTGTCTGCCATTGTTGATGAGAGCTTCACTCTTTTCCAACCTCCTTTTTTATAATGCCATGTGCCTGGTATTTATAGAGTGAGGTTATGATAGGAGTGGTAGCTGAGTACATAGCCTCTGAGATTTGGTTCAACCTTCTTTCCTCTGGGATTTGGTCTGGGATTTGGTTCAACCTTCCTTCATGTGAGATTTGGTTCAACCTTCCTTTCTCTGGGATTTGGTTCAACCTTCCTTTATATGGGATTTAGTTCAACCTTCCATTCTCTGGGATTTGGTTCAACCTTCCTTCCGTTGGAAATGGTTAGATGTTTAGTAGTTTGATTCCCTATTGGACCATTACTCATGCTTCATGAAAATAAGTGCTTGCCAGGACTTGAACCCGGGTGGGTTGGTTAAAAGGCACAAGTCATTATCATTGTGTTACACAAGTTATTATGCCATAACCCCTTCAATCCAGGTCAGAATTGAATGAGACTTGAACTGGTAGCTGTGTATCGCTAAGTAGAGTATTCTAATGCCTCTAAATGTTCCATGTGAGAGAGAAAATTAGTAGTTCTCAAAAGTGGGACCCATATAATTTAGACAATGGGCTAATGTTAAGATGTTCATATCTTTCAAACTGTTATTCGGATTGATATGCGGTTTCAACCTAGGTTCATATCTTGATCTCGAGAATACTTCTGAACTAGTTTAGGTCCATTCCAAGACAATGAAAATTTTAACCCTGACTCTTCATATTCACCATGTAGTGGGCGGAAATGCCCACAACATTTGCCCCCCAAAGCATACTTTTGTGAATGCACAGTGTGCTTTATCTGATCAGGGGTTTCCTTGCTTGTCTTGCAGCCGTCATCTTGATGTCTGACTATCCGTATATTATTTTTATTTCCCTAAAGAGTTTTCCTTTGCTAGTTCAATGTGAGGCTCGGCTCTGCTTAAGGATGGTGTGGTGACTGTCTCTAGCCGTCTTTGATTAGTCTTCACATGGTAGGATTCTGTTTTCCCAGGCTTGGTCTTCTTGCTTCCTACTTTGAGGTTCTACAGTGTGTGAACCGGCCTATGTATACATTATGGTATTGTTCTCGGATCTATTGACGTGGCATTCTATTTATGTTCATTGTATGGGTAAAGCTAGTGATGGCGACCTATCCATCCCATGCAATTGCCGAATTTGCATATTTCTCAGTGAACTTTTCTCTACTTCCGCGCATGCACGTATAGGATTAATTATTGATGGATTTGGTAGAGTAAGAATCTCCATTGAAGGGTACTCGTATGTAGGATATGTAATGTGGTGCCTTTGAGTGAAGTCTGACAATTCCTTCCCTAGCCTATGCTTTGTATCTTCTGTATGGACATTTGTACAAAGACATGTACATTTTGAAGGAGCTTTAATTGGGGTCATTATATCTAATTAGGCTTAACTAATTGCAATAGGTTTGTGTTGCATCTAGTCTGGTAAGGTGATGATGTTGGGAGAAATTCCTTGTTCTTTTATTAGCTTTTCCAGGACTTGCCCCTAGGCACATTTGTACAAGATTAGCTTAGCCAATTTCCTTGGTAGTTTGTTTGCTGATATCTCGTGCATCTGTTTGGAGTCTACTACTAGCAAGCGATAATAGGGTAGATGTCGGGTCTGAGTGAGTGGTCCTGGCTCTTTTGAGCGGAGCTCAAGGAAATTTGTCGGCATTGTGAATTAGGAGTCCTGTTGCCGGTCCGGTTTATGCCGATTATCGTAGTCAGATGCCTCCGGCATGAGGTGTTTATTGGTGACATCGGCTTGCTATCTCTACATTGGTCAACTAGAATCAACCTTTCAACTCAAATGTCTCGTTGGCTTTGGCGATAGAGGATCGTCCTATTCTGTTGACTTTACCCACAAGTTTAGGGTCCTTTCGGGCCTAGTGTGGTCAAGGACTTTCATCCTTGCCTTAGAATTAGTTACAGACTATTAATACATTTTTATTTGGAATTTTACCATGGATATGTGTTAGAGTCATCCCGCGTGTCCTCGGGATTGATTTATTAGGTAAAGGTATCAAGCTATTTGTGTTAAAATAGACTTTGACATGAATTAATTACATTCAGAAGGTTAGAGATCGAATCACCTCTGTTTAGAGAGGTCCTTATCATTCGAAGTGATTCCCTATTACTTAGGTTTAGAGAGTAATTTAGGGGACGTGGAAGTCCACAAATACTCATCACATCCTCCAGAGCACCCTCTAGCGACGTTGTCAAAAGTCGACCAGGAGCGCTTATTATTTGTCTAGGTTTGCCCCGAGTATAGTGCACTTGGTTGCTTCTCACAACATGCTGCCTTGTATCATGAATAGGTTTTAAACTTGCGAACTTGAGGTCATGATTCCAATGTGCTATTACCAAGCTGAGTGGTAGTGTATGTGTATAATCAAGGGGTGAGGTGGTGCTATTCCCCCAAGTATTTTTTATCGAATTTAGCTTATCTTACAAAAGTTAGTCATACCTTTGCACTGAGTTTTTCTCAGGTTCCATAAGTGTGCTCAGCTTTGGGAGAATCCTTACAGTTTCTTGAGCGAAGTTGGCTGGAAGGGATATTCCAATTCTTGTGGCAATGTTGGATTGATGTTCCGCTATCTCTGATGGAGTTGAGTCGATGCTCCGTTTCCTCTGGTGGAGTGGAAGCGGAGGAATATCCTGTTGTGGTTGGCAGAGTGGAATTCATATTCCTACTATCTATATGTAATGCCACAAGACTAAAAAAATTGTTAGAAGCTTCTAGTTTAAGTACAATGTAACGACCCATAAATTTTAGTGGTTTATTAATTTAATTAATTGAATTTTTGTGAAATTTTAAATATTAAAATTTTGAAATATAAACTTGGTATTTGGGATACGTCTAATTAAACATAGAAAATGGTAAATTTTCATCAGATAATATGGAAGTTTATTTTCTTGTGTAATTTTATTCCAATTCAAATCAGTTAATATTTGATGATAATAAATTGTTTTCCAAACTTGAATATTTTTCTATAGAAAATTTGTAAATCATCTTCTGAGCAAGATGTCATATTTCATTTCTCAAAATTTGGACTGTTATTGCTCCGTCGATCTTATTTTCGATGAAATAGCAGCATTTTTGGTACGATATCGACTTTTGTTTGGATGATCGTACCACCGATATCTGTATACCGTTTTGACCGTGTCGTCGTGCCGATCTCTGCAGTATATTCACTTCTGTGTTTTGAAATCTGGTACACAGCGGAATCCACGAAAACGGTGATCGTACCGGTACCGAATTCTAACTTTTGATTCCAATGTCTCTTTCGTATTCCACCGTTTTAAATTAAACATCCTTTAGCTTTTGCAATTCCCAAACTTTTAGCTGGCCTTTCATTTTATTTCATTTTATTGTTTTATTTTGTTTTTGCTCGTTCGTCTACACCTGTTCGAACAGAAAATAAAAGAAGAAAGAATTTATATAAACTGTTCGTTCTTCCTCCTCACCTCATCTTCACTTCACCTCCTCGTGCAGCAAGGCCGAAGCCACGCACGCGCCTCCTTACGTCAACGTCTGCTCTTATCCAACAAACCCACCCAGCAATTTTTCCCATCGCATGTTTTTCCCCTGTCCCATCATTTTGCTCAGCATAACTCCCATGCTTTTGCCGAGTGGCCTTACCGTGCCTCTTTCTATCACCTGACATCGGCAGCCGAGCACCCGACCCCTTCTTCCTAGCATTCCACTTCTTGTCGTGCATTTCTCCTTCAGCTAGCTCGGGTTTTATATATATATTGAGGCAGATTCTTTATATATATTCTAATATATATTTCTGTTAGTTTCAAATGTTATTAAGTTGTGATCAGTTTTTATATATGAGTATATATACAGTTATTTTATTTTGGTTGGAAAACTGTTGGATTTATGTGTATATAACCTGTTAACAAATGTATATATATCTAACTAAGTTATATATTTAACAGTTTTATAAATATATTTTAGTAGAAGTTATATTTTTGTATAGCTATAGTTACATTTGTGTAAGCTATTTTATAATGTGAAATATATTTGACGGTTATATATTTGTATATGTTATGGGTTATAGGTGGGTATAAGCTCTAGTTTATATATTTGTTTATATATATCTTTATTCAAGCTGCTCGTTTCTCTTCTGTTTTATACCTTACAGGGTAAAGATGTGTATACATATATATGAGGTCTTGCTTACAATATTTAGTTTAAAAACACTTTATATATGCAAGTTTTAAGGGTTGTTATTTTATATAGTATCTGTTGTATAAGTTATTGTATATACATATGTTATATTATAATTTATATGGGTTTTGTTTAAGTTCTAATATGTGTCAGTATGCCTATATGAGCTATAAAAGTAACAGTATATATATATATAAATACATTTATGTCTGTATAACTATTTACAGAGACATATATTTGTCTGTTGGGTTTGATGTTTAACGTGTACATATAAATAAACATTGTTTTAAAATGTTGTTTGTACTGTTTTATTTTATATATAAGTAAGTATTGATTTGCTGGTGTATATATATAAAAATATATATGGTGGTTTTGGCTGAATAGTTATTTGTGTTTTAAAGTTGTGATAAACGTATATGGTATATATTTATATATAGTTTATATAAAGTTTGTTTATAGGTATATATTCTGTTGGGTTTGTGAACACATTTATATACATTAAGTCTGTAATATATATTGCACTACCCATGCCTGTCGATTTCTAGTTTATATATGTGTACTTTAATAATAGTAGTAATTAAGTAAGTTTATATTAATATTATTAGGGACATTGGTTTATGATTTCAAATATAAAGATTTTGTTGTATATTGGTTTTAGGGAAAATAATAATATAATAATGTATATATTTTCAATTAATATCAAAGCTAATATTGATCTGTTCTCATCGATTTCTGTTATCAGCTCTATTCGTCAAATTCGTGCCAATTTAGTTTTGCTTTGGAATTCGTGCTTGGATCCGTAACTCATTCCATTGTTTATCCCTTTAGCCTCGAAAGGTGAGCAATCACTCACGATTAATGTTCTTATATTTATTAAATTTTATTTCAATTGAAACGACAATTAAAATATGCTGCTGCTAGTTATTTACATTTTATATATATGTTATTATCTGTATCTGTTCACTTGTGACATCTGACACCATTATCTGTTATTTATATTGATGATATATGCCTGTTATATTATTATCATATATGTTATCACACTACAAGTTCCCTGTTAGTATAAAATTCACTATGGGTTGAAATGATACATACCCGAACGATCTGTAGAATAGGAGAAAATCGTTATGGGTTGAAATGATAAACCCAAGCGATTTCATTTGAATTGAATTTGGGATTGCGGGTTGAAAAGATATATACCCGTATATATTTAAATTGCGGATTGAAATGATAAATATCTGTATCACTTGACCATAGGATAGAAAATTATATACAGACACCGTTGGTCTATATATAAATATTTTAAAAATGATTTCTATGGTTTTGAAAAGAAATATATGGTTTTAATAAATATTGATTTTAAATATTTATTAAAGTTGATTCAATAAAGTTGATATATAATATGTTTAAGCATTTATTTAATATCTATATTTTCAAATATAGAGTTTATAATGATTCAGGTTGAAAAGATAAATTTGAAATTGATTTGAAATTATATTTATTTAAGAATTTTACTTAAATAGGTTTGATTTGAAATTTATTAAATTTGAAATTTTAAAGATATGTTTTATAACTTGAATTTGATTAAAAGTGACTTAAATGAATATTTCAAACTTATATAAATTTAAATGGGATATTTTGTTTATTTAAATTTGTAAATTGAAGTTGTATTTAGACGTTATTGAAATGATTAAGTAAATATTTCAAAACTAAATAATAGTAAAGTGAATTTGATATATATATATAAAATTATCGAATTTAGTTTTGGAATGTTGAATATTTAAAGCTTTGAAATATATTGAAATCGAAATGGTTTATTTATGGTTCAAATATGTATTTGAAATCGATAATTTGAAATGGTTTATTGAGAAACTGAATCGAATTGAAATTGATGATTTGAGATTTGATTAAATGTGAATTTTGGAATTCGAGTTGATTTGAATTGATTTATGAAATTTTTGGAAAACTATTTTACTATATAAAGTATTTTAAAATATATTTAAAACTATTTTATATTATTTATAAACTATTTTTAATATAAATTATTTTTATTATAAACTATTTTAATATAAACTATTTTTAATATAAACTATTTTAATATAAACTATTTTAAATATACTAATTATTTTAATATAAATTGTTTTAACTTATAACTATTTTATATAAATTATTTTATAAACTATTTTATTTTATATACTATTATTAATATCTAAACTGTTTGAAGGGAAGTGTTATGATTTTCAAAGTACTATGATTTCAAAATGTTGTGATTTCCGAAGTGTTTTGATTTTAAAAGGCTTATGATTTCGAAAGCGTTATAACTTTGGAAAGTGATATGATTTTTGGAAATGGATATTTTTGATATGAAAATGATATCGTATTGATTTGGTTTTTGAATTGAAATGATATTTTGGTTTAGAAGTATAAACTATTTTGAAATGACCGTGGTGTTATAATAACGTTTGGTTGTTAAAGAGACCGGGATCGAATATGGGCATACTCTCTATCGATACCGAAAACCACTTTAACAACTGTGTACGCGGTGGAAATTCCAGAATGAAGTAGGATGGTGGCGACGATCCTATATAAGGTATATACGTGGACCCGACTCCCGTGAGTTGGCATAAGGTGGCTAAAACAGGAGCAATCGATAGGCTAATGAGGTAGCACCTCTGATCGAACACACTCCATCGTATACCATTTTATTACTTTGTGATTGATTTGGTGCGCACCCTTGATTCGGGAGTGTGGCTCAAGGTGGGCGATTGCTGCGGCTCTACGTTACCACCGGCCCGGAAGTGTAATTGGTATATCTACCCTGGCATTGCCTAGTTGTGCCGTGTCACCTACCATAGCGTGCTTACTACGAGTTTGATTTGTGTCATACCTATGGAGTATCCTCTAGTAGCTCCAGTTTACGGGGTATTACGGTACTGTATAGACTATTGGCACACCTAAAAATGTGTTAAGGTGGAAAATGTAAAGCCTTAACGCTATTTTTAAATAGTATACTTTACTGTAGACATTATTATAATAGCGTATATTACTACATAGTAGATAGTTTAACGGATCCTTAGAGGATGGTTATCCCAAACATCCTTTAAGTTACTTGTATTTCACTTGATATTTCACTTGAGTTGGATTTATTGATATAAGAATGTTAATCCTGACTCGAGTGTTTTGTGTTTTGTTTTACACTCGGGTCAGACTGAGTGATATAGCATTTGAGACTCACCTTTGGAGTTGGAGCTTCGCTTGGAGATCCAGCTATATCTATTCTGCTATCAGTCATTCAGTTGATTCCAGTGATGTATTCAGATCTTGTATTTGACTATTGTATTGAGATATCTATGTATTCGAGACCTCTGTTGTATCTTACTTAACTCTAATATATATATAGTAGCTTCATGAACTACTATTCTTTTGTTTCCGCTGCATTATTTTTATATTACTCTGTGTTTGTGATTCTGTGATTATTTATTTACTGTATATGCTGAGTTTTTGCCAAATTTAAATTAACAATCTGATATTTTGAGCAATTCAAATCCGACATGTATGGTTGCGAATGGTTCAAATTTCAGGATGTTACATACAACGAACTATATTCTCCGTTAAGAGAGTCCTTCTAAACTAAAGATTCGTGGCACGTAAGTTACTTGCCCTGATTGTGGATTTTGGTGTCATATGGTTTGTCAGCCCAACTTATATTCCAAGGGAGTGTAACTTTTGTGACTTCCGTACTTAAGATTTAGAGCCAGGATACGCACACAATAACTACCCAGGCCATTATGGCATGTATCATGAGTATTATTCAATTTACTGTAGCCCGGTTAGCGTGGGTGCCGATCGTCAACTATGAACTATCCCTGGCTGCAGTAATGCCTTAATCATGGGATTTATTATCGGTTCGCAGTTGCCGACGAGCCGAACGCTAATGATAAACTGCCTAGGCTATAATCGTGCCTAATCCGTGGCTTATAGTCGGTTTATCATTGCTGGCTAGGGGGTCGATCGTCAGCAATGAACTACCCAGGCTATTTTCATGCCCTTAGTCATGGTTATCTTGCTTTCACTACTGCCGATGAAAGCTTTAGATTGATCGCAGTAGGAAAAATATCAGACAAACAATCGAGCAAAACATCAATTTTTATAGTGGTTTGGCCAGAATATGCCTACGTCCACTGTCTTTCTTTTATTTTTTCAGGTGATGCATGCTTTTTACAAGCCGAGAGAAGTAATGGCGGAGATGCTGGAGATTCCTTCCTTTCCCAAACACCTTTTTCGTCAACTGTCGACGGAATGTAAGCTCTGTTGCCGAGATCCTTATGAACAACAAATGGTCCTTCCTAAACTGGATCTAGTGCGCCTGGATGGGGAAAGACTTGCTTGAGAACAATATCTCCCTCTAGTAACTCTTGGGGCTTCACCTTAGATTTGTATTGTTTTGCCACTTTCCGTCTATGTGCGGCGGTCTTGAGAGTGGTGTGATTCCTTCTCTCCTCAACATGTCTGGCCCCGTATGCTGAAAGCAAATAGAGTATGTCCTGTTGCTATTTTGTAGGAGGCTTGGTAAGCCCGAAGAGCCGTGGGTAGTTCGTCAACCTACGCTCCTTTGGATTCATCCAGTTTTTTCTTAATTAACGTTTTCAAGACTTTGTTGACAGCTTCAACCTGCTCGTTGGCTTGGGGCATCTCCTGTTATGAGTCAATCCATGCTAGGCTTCGAATGCATTTATTCTTTGAGTTACTCAAGCTAGATTTGCGCCTGGATGCCCGACTGGTATGTCATTGCCAGGGAAAGGGGTGGTCGTCAGCAGTGAACTGCCCAGGCTAGTACTCTTAGTCATGGCTATCTTATTTTCACTGTTGTCAACACATGCTTGTGATCTGGGTTGCTAATTACAAAAGAAGTAGTGGTTATAACAACATATGTGTTAAGTGAATATAACTGCATATGTGTTAAGTGAATATAACTGCATATGTGTTAAGTGAATGCATTAGTCTCTTGTCTCGATCAAAAGGTAAAGAGCAGTTTAGACCAAACATGCCACTTCGAAAGAAACGCAAAGTACCAGGTTCTATAGTATGCATGGTTTAGATATTCTCTTGGATAGGAATTCTCGCTTGGTATTTTTGTAAGACTCTATGGAACCTAGGAGCCGATGGCATTGTCCTGAAATGACAACAACCGAGTTAGATAAAAACAAAAGAAAAGTTTGTTATGGTACCTCCTTTGCAGGACCATCTGTTGTCATGCGTATGACATACTTATGCAAGCATATTGTGTGATCGGAGAGTTCCTCATAAGGATTTTCTGCAAGTACTCTATTTGATAATAGGGGTTTTTCTAGGCCAAGATTGCCAAGATTCTTGTTTGGCATTTTAGTGTTGCCTCCTAGCAGTCATTGGTCTAATCATTTTGTCAAGTTGACTCCAGCTAGTTTGGTGGACTTATAGTGGATGTCCCCAGTGTGCATAATGCTATCCTTAGTTCTTCATTAATTTGAATTGTGTTTTTTGATTATTGGATCATAATGGAGTGATGAAGCTAGTATCTTAATTGGTGACTGCAATGTCCTAGTGGTTTATTATATATATTGTTGATTCGGGTTGAATTGCGATATGAGGAGTAGTGGTGGTTCTGGATATCTCTCGCCTTTTTGCTGTAGGCCAAATATGTTGGAATTGCTGGAGCTCGGTCTTTCATAGCCTTTCTGTATAAACTATTATGTTATCCAAGTTCTCGGCAGATGTCGTTTCCATCGCGTCCTCTTCCTTACACTTTGAGGTAACACCATACTCAAATGGATGGCTTCTCTCTGATCATTGATCATTCGAGCTCCGGAGGCAGAGAGTTGTATCTCTTCCATTTTGCTATAGAATT
This sequence comes from Allium fistulosum, assembly GCA_030737815.1. Taxonomy (NCBI): domain Eukaryota; kingdom Viridiplantae; phylum Streptophyta; class Magnoliopsida; order Asparagales; family Amaryllidaceae; genus Allium; species Allium fistulosum. The sequence goes on from CM060903.1 coordinate 180,986,365, forward strand.
TGTATTGCAAGGTATGCTAGCTTCCCTGGGTGACCACCTATCTGAACTCCTAACAGTGATGTTTTCTCATCTTTATGTGCCTTGCTGACCCATTGGAGAGGTCATGCATAGTCGTAGGAGCTAGCTTGATTTTTTGTCTTTACTTCGTGTAGCGTGTAAGCACCCTCGGGTCGATTAGCACATGCAATGGATTTACGAATCCTTCCTTCACCTTTTTCCAAGGATGGAGATCCAAGAGTAGATTGTAGAGCCCTGCAATGGCTTAAGATTGATTAGAATGAAAGAAAAGTAATTATATAGTACCTTCTTTGTGCCCCCTGCTTATCAACAAGTGTGGAGATCTTGGCAAGTGTCTAGGGGGTCGGGTTAGCCTCTTATAAAGGTTTGTGGTGGGCACTCAAAAGTTTTTGTTTTCCTGGAGGGTGGACTAGTAACTCTTGGTCTTATCTCCTTCTCTGTTCATATTTATTAAACATATCCCTAGGTAAGGAGAGCTATATTATTTAGGTCCTGTCTAGTACACGTTGGATTGGTGATGCCTTTGGGCATGATAAGAGTGACGAAGTGTCGAGCTTGTCATATCTAGAATTTGAGTATCAATCACCGTGACTTCGGTCTTCAAGTTGTGATATTTCGATCCATGAGTGGGATACCGATTGCAGTATTTTGATTTGATGCTGGATGGATGAGGGATGTGCTTGGGGTTCATATGGTTAGGTGGAATGCCCCTTGTGTTCCCCAGACTGGGGCTTCCCTTGTATTACAATTTTAAGGTTAAATACTTTCATCTGTCTTAAGCGTTTCAAGAGTTTATCCACCAAAGCTTATATTAAGCAGTGAAATGTTTACTAATTTAAACCATGACTATTTCAAAGTTATGTCCGGTAATTTTTAGCACGGGGAGGTTGTTAGACTAATCTTCCGTCTTTCCACATCTGGATTGGGTGTACTAACAGCAGTTGTATTCTTTATAGCAGAGTTCCTTCACTTAGGAGGCATGTCGGAAAGTTGTTCTCCTGCGCTTTCCTGAAGAGCTTGTAATTTTCAAGGGACAATAATTTAAGTTTCGAAAAGGAAGGAGAGGTTTGGTAGTTTTGAAGGATCGATGGCCCAACTCTTAAAAGAAAGAGAGAATCTCTAAAAAGAAAAATAGAGTTCCTCAAAACAAAGATCTCGGATCTTGAAAGAGGGTAAGGTTTCTTTGGGTGATCAATGATCTGATCAGTAATAGGAAAGTGAGTTTGAATAACTTCAGACTTGAAAAGTGAACACAAGTTTCTTTTGGCCAAGAAAGAATGTTTTTAAATTTGAAGGGGGGAAAAGAGATACGATTTCTTATTTCCAAGACATAGTGATTGTGGATCTGGACAACAGAAAAGAATTTTCTCAAAGTGACTTTTCTTAGATAAGAGAAGGGAAATGGAGCTCCTTATTTCAAGGAATATTGGTTGTAGGTCGGAAAAGGGAAGTGGATTTTCTTATGTTAGAGAAATAAGGATCTGGATCTAAAGAGGAACCAGAGTTTCTTATGTCAGGGAATAATACTTTTGAATGAAAAGAGAATAAGATATACAATGATTTTGAAAAATGAACAAAAGTTTCTTTTGGTAAAAAAAACTTTTTGAAATGGAAAAAAGGAGATGTGATGATTTCAGATCTAAGAAATGTGAATGTTTACTTTTTTGGTTAAGAAACTGTGTTTGCACATCTAAAATAAGTGAAAAAAAAGATAGAATGATTTCAGATCTATGAAATAAATTAATGTTTCTTTTTTATTAAGAAACCGTGTTTGTAGATCTGAAATAAGAGAAAGAAGATAGAATTATTTCAAATCATAAGAAAAAAATAAATGTTTCTTTTTTCTTAAGAAATAGCGTTTATAGATATGAAACAAGAGGGAAAAAATAGAATGATTTCAGATCTTAAGAAATAAATAAATGTTTCTTTTTTCTTTAGAAACTGTGTTTATAGATCTGAAATAAGAGAAAAAAGTTGGAATGATTTCAGATCTTAAGAAATAAATAAATGTTTCTTTTTTCTTAGTAAACAGTGTTTGTAGATCTAAAATAAGAGAAAAAAGATAATAATTTCAGATCCATGAAATAAATAAATGTTTTTTTTGTTAAGAAACAGTGTTTGTAGATCTAAAATAAGAGAAAAAATTTGGAATGATTTCAGATTTTAAGAAATAAATAAATGTTTCTTTTTTCTTAAGAAACGGTGTTTGTAGATCTAAAATAATAGAAAAAAGAAAATGATTTCGGATCTATGAAATAAATAAATATTTATTTTTTGAATGAAATTGTTGGCGTAGATTTAAATGCTAGAAAAAATGATACAACATTGGGTTGTTTAGTCCCACATTGTGAAATAATTTCGACCCCTTGCTCTAAGGCATGTATATAAGGTAGGCTATGTAATATGAATTGTGTGCTTCCTTTCATTGTGATTAATTGGTGTAGTTGGATTTATCAGCTTGGAAGGATAAACTCCAATAATCTAATTTTTCTTTTTGTTGGTTGTACCATTTCTATTATCGATCTTGATGTTTCTGTCCATCAGTGTTGTTGGATTTATCGGCTTGGAAGGATAAATTTCAACAATCTGATGTTAGAGTTTTTCTACGCATCAGTGTCGCTAGATTTATCAACTTGGAAGGATAGATCCTAGTAATCTGATGTCAGAGTATCGGGGTTGGTGTATGGAAAGGTGTTGAAAAGTATGAAATATTTCACCATTTCTATTTCTAATCTTGATGTTTCTATCCATTGGTGTCGTTGGATTTCTCAGCTTGGAAGGATAAATTTCAACAATCTGATGTTAGAATTTTTCTACGCATCAGTGTCGCTAGATTTATCAATTTGGAAGGATAGATTCTAGCAATCTGATGTCAGAGCATTATGGTTGGTGTATAAAATGGTGTTGGAAAGTATGAAAGGAGAAGGACAGTTTCTTTCTTTATAAAAACGCTAATTTAGATCAATAAAGAGAGATTGTTTCCTTTTCTCATAGAAACAATTATTTCATATCTTGAACAACAAAACGATAGTTTTTTTTTAAAACACTGAATTTGATCTAGAAAAGAAAAGGAGATTGTTTCTTTTTCTCATAAAAACAATTATTTCAGATCTTGACTAGAAAAATATAGTTTTTTCCTTTTTAGAACAATGATTGTAGATTTGAAAATTTGAAAGATTGATACTATATTCTTTTTTTTAAAATAAAAGATGATTTAGAGCTGAAGAAGGAAAATAATGTTTTTTTTATGAAACAGTGACGGTAAATCTGAAAAGAGAAACATATTTCAAATCTACAAAGATTGGGAAGAGAGTTTCGCATGACAGAAAATGATAATCTCTAGTATGAAGATTAGAAACAATAGCATTTCTAATTTAAACGAAACAGTAGTTTAAGGCTAAAAAATGAACTTCAAACTCCAAAAGAGAGTGGTTTAAAGTTTCAAAGTAAAAAAGAAATAAGAAAGAGAGAATTTTTCTTTTAAAAAAGGAAGTTCATTTCTCAGTGAAAGCACCAAAAATATTTACACAAAAAATAGGCAAACACCTCTAAGTCATAGTAGTAGAGCTGCGAATACTATTTTCAGTATAGAGCTATTGTTTGATGAATTTTAGTTGCAGATGATTGAGATAGAAAATCAAGAATGTGCAATAAAGAATAAGTAAAGGGCTTAAATATAAAAGGACACAGATTTTACAGTGGTTCAGCCTGAATGTGCCTACGTCCACTGTTCCTCTTTTATAATCTCTTTTATTTCTGATTACAAGTACAAGCTTTGAATATGAGTAAACATGTTATTGGAACTAAGAGTTTTCCCTCTCAAAGTTGTCGCCCATTGTTGATGAGAGCTTCACTCTTTTCCAACCTCCTTTTTTATAATGCCATGTGCCTGGTATTTACAGAGTGAGGTTATGATAGGAGTGCTAGCTGAGTACATAGCCTCTAAGATTTGGTTCAACCTTCTTTCCTCTGGGATTTGGTCTGGGATTTGGTTCAACCTTCCTTCATGTGAGATTTGGTTCAACCTTCCTTCCCCTGCGATTTGGTTCAACCTTCCTTTCTCTGGGATTTGGTTCAACCTTCCTTTATATGGGATTTAGTTCAACCTTCCATTCTCCGAGATTTGGTTCAACCTTCCTTCCATTGGAAATGGTTAGATGTTTAGTAGTTTGATTCCCTGTTGGACCATTACTCATGCTTCATGAAAATAAGTGCTTGCCAGGAATTGAACCTGGGTGGGTTAGCTAAAAGGCACAAGCCTTTACTATTGTGCTACACATGTTATTATGCTATAATCCCTTCAATCCAGGTCAGAATTGAATGAGACTTAAACTGGTAGCTGTGTATTGTTAAGTAGAGTATTCCAATGCCCCTGAATGTTCCATGTGAGAGAGAAAATTAGTAGTTCTCCAAAGTGGGACCCATATAACTTAGACAACGGGCTAATGTTAAGATGTTCATATCTTTCAAACTGTTACTCGGATTGAGATGCAGTTTCGACCTAGCTTCATATCTTGATCTCGAGAATACTTCTGAACCAGTTTAGGTCCATTCCAAGACAATGAAAATTTTACCCCTGACTCTTCATATTCACCATGTAGTGGGCGGAAATGCCCACAACAATGGTCGATGGTGTTTATGCTATTGACTAGTGCTAGAAGAGTCAAAATTTAACCAAACTAATTGGAATGTACTATTCTTATTCATAGTTTACCCATATGAGCATTTTTTTGATAGTGCAAAATCACATTCTTTTATTCTTCATAATTTACTGAGTAATTTTTAGCATAAGTCCAAATTTTGAGTGCACCGATATGTGTTATTACTCAATCGGTAGTAATATTACTTTACCATTGATGTGCGAGAGGGTTGCAGTTGACATAGGAGGAAAATTTTACTTGAGTGATTTAGTAGTTTTGGACTTTAATGGTTTTAAATTATTTTCAATATGGATCGAGTGTCTTGCTATGAAGTTGTGATTACAAAAATTGAAAGAGTGGTTTCGATCGAGGCTAGAGTGAAATGTCGGTGTTGAATTACTATATAAGAATAGAAGTTCTATAAAGAGAGTTTTATGTATGTTTTTGAGTCGCTCAACTTGGTGTTGAGTGAAATTTCAAACAGTTGCGAATTTTTTGATGTATTTCGAACGGTTAATAGTTGCCTCTGAGAAGAATGAGTCCAAGATAAGATTGGTGAAGGATGCTAACCTGTATAGGCGAGCATCAAATAGAATAAAATCGAGAGGGTTGGTGGAGTTAACAGATGGGCTATTAAAGAATGGTTTCATTAAGTCTAATGCATCTCCCTGGGAGCTTCTACCGTGTCTTGTCAAAGGCATTATGTATCAAATAAGGTTATGCATTGATACCTTGAGTTATACGTGATGAGCTTGAGACAATAGTATCCACTACTATGGATAGATGACATGTTCAATTAGTTAAGTGGAGCTTGTATTTTTCAATTGAAACGACTTTTGGTTGTTATCAACTACAAGTTGAATAAGAGAGCATGCTATCGATGGATTTTAGGATGCGTTAAGGCTCTTTCGAGTATTTAGTCTTTTGGGTTGACTAACCAACATATTTTATCAATTTGATAAATAGAGTGTTCCAAGATAGTTGGATAAGATCGTACTTGTCTTCATCGATAATATTTTGGTCTACTCGAAATCTAAGTGGGATCATGAAGTGCACCCGAGGATTGTTCTAGAATTGCTTTATAACCATCGATTGCAAGCAAAGTTCAATAGTGTCAGTTTTGGCAGAAAGAAGTTAAATTTCCTTGGCATATAGTTTTTGTAGAAGGTATTAATATTGATATATTAAAGGTCACTACTATTGAAGATTAGTGATAACCAAGAAGGGTTGAGAAGATCTGTAGTTTCCTAGGGTTGGCTAGTTATTATAGAATAATCATTGAAGGCTTTTCGAAGATTTCTACATTGTTGACGAATAAGAAAAACAAGAATGTTTACTTGTACGGTCAATCGAGCATGAGTGAGATTTTTAGTTTACTAAGGAAGGGTTGAAAAATTCTCTAGTGCTCATTATTCTTAAAATTGAAAAGTATTTTATAGTTTATACAGATGTGAGTAGTTCAAGTTGGTAGTTGGATTTATGCAAAATGGATAGGTTGTAGCATTTGTTTCTCGACAATTGCTTGCACATAAAGTTTGATATGGTACACATTATTTGGAGTTGGCTATTATAATTTATGTTCAAAAGTATGGAGATATTACTTAACAGGAGATGGATCTGGTCATTCATCGACCATTTGTCCTTATAGTATTTGTCGTCATAGAAATATACGAATATGTGACAACAGAGGTGCTTGTAGTTTAAGGCTCGACTAGGATTATGATTACTTATACATCGAGGAAGAGAAATATTGTGAATGAATTTTTAGAAAGTATGTAAGGAAGGTTGCTTGCATGATCATGGGAGAGTTAGAGGTATGCCCTAGGGGTAACTATGTAATTTATTGCATATATCTAACTATATAATCGAGCTTTTTTTTGTAATAAAGGTGATTGTTTTCTTTTATATAATTTGTATATTATGATATAGTTAATTAAGTAACTTATTTAAAGTGTATAAAAAATAAAATCCTTAATGAAATATTATGTGATTGTAATTGCAAATAGCTGCAATCGTGATTAATTAATCACAATATAAAATAACATTTTCTTTTAAATATTCTTATTCAAGATGTTTCAAAAAGGATATAGATAAATCCATTGAGACCAGAGTACATAACACTCTCCAAATGTTGGGTTAGTCAAGGCTGATGGGGAGATCAAGAGGTTACATACTTACAGTTATTGGATAAACATAGAATAAATCAATCAAGAGTTTCTCGTTAGTTGATAACAACTAGTCAAATAGGAAATCCCAGTGTGATGATATTATATAGTTCTCTCAACTTGAGAGTACCATGGAACTTCAATATGGATACTCCATTTTGATTATAATTATACGTGGCATGGAGACCATCAAGTTGATAGAGTTAGGGGTATGTCTTAAGGGTAATTATGTAATTTTTCACATAAATCTAGCTTGATAGCCAATCTTGTCTATAATAAATTGTGTTTTTTCCTTCTATTAATACTTATCATATTATGATATGTTAAATAATTATTTACTTTAAGTATATTTGATGAGACCAATGGGTTACGTACTTATAGGTTTTGGATAACTATAGAATAAATCAATCGAGAGTTTGCCTTTGGTTGATAACAACGGGGTCAAATAAGAAATCTCAATGTGATGATGTTATATAGTTCTCTCGACTTGAGAATACCATGGAACTTCAATATGAATACTTCATTTTGACTATAGTCAAATCATGGTATGACGACCATCGAGGTGATAGAGCTAGGGGTATGCCTTAAGGCAATTATGTAATTTGTCACATATATCTAACTTGATAACCAATCTTGTTCATAATAAAAAGTGTTTTTCTTCATATTATATACTTATCATATTGTAACGACCCAGAATTTCGAACACTTCGTATTAAATATCTAAAATATTTGAATCTTTGATTATTAAAATAATTTATTAAGATTTTTAACCCACTTTTAAATCATAATTAATGATGGTAAAATTGTACTAGAAAAATGTTTACAAAAATAAATACTTCGAAAAAATATCGTTAATGTGATCGAAAATCGTTTTATCGATAAATAGCTTTTTTCTTAACGGAAGTTGTTCAAAAAATATATTCATGTCTAATTAATTATTATAGAGATAATTAGCAACTAAAAATATTTTCATGTATATGGGTAACTAAAGGTTATGATTTCATACACGATGTAATGGAAGATATTTAGGAAATGAGCTTAAAAGGAAAGTCTTAACTCTTAAGAAATGATAAAGGAGAAGTGATGTGAGGTGATCCTTACATGTCATGAAAGGGAGGTGAGAACAAGCATATACCACACCATTTGAAGCCTATATAAGGAGAGGCATACCATGGATAATAAGTCACTAATTCACAAAAGGTTGGAATGAAGTATGAGAATAAAAATGATTGAAGAGTTTAAGCACCAATCCACTAATTCATCTCTAACTTTTTCAAGTCTTAACCAAATCATCTCCAATCTCTTCTAAACTTTGGCTATGGGCCTAAAACATCATTAGAAGCATGATTAGCAAGTAAAAAGTGGGAGAAGGTGAGAGGAAGAGGGGGATCTTAGAGGGGGCCATGAGCATAGGGGGAGGAGAGAAGGTGTTGCTTTGGTTTGAAAGTGTTAAAGTTACATCTTTAGGCATGTGGTGACGGAAAGAGGTGGTTCTTTAATTCTTGTAGCTTTGTGATTGGGTTTGGCATGGATCTAAGTGAGTTATCCCATTATCTTATAAGTATATATTGTGTGTGTGTATATATGTTGTGTGCAAAGTATAATAGTTAAAGTGACATTAACTAAGAAAAGTTATAAACTTTGGACCTCTCTGGCTTTTGAAAGAAAATGACAGTCTTATATTGTATAACATCACTTCTATTACCCTCTTAAACATGTGGTGTGATATTGACTTAATGTTTAAATGGTTGTTTAGATTGTATGTGGAATTGAAGTAAATTTGAAAGTATTTGAAGCAAGCATAGTCGTTATAAGTGCACTTCTGAATCCTTTTTTTTCGGGAATTTTTAGGAATAAATGGAAAGATATTCTTAAGGGTTTCTTTTCATGATTTTTAAGTACTCTAACTGTATTACTTACTATAAAAATTTCATGTCTTAAATCATTTTTAAAAATGGTTAAAACTAGTCAGAAAGACCATGCTTTTCAATGTTGTTTTTAACAAGGATTATTAACAACATTTATAAATGTTGTAATAAGTTGCTTATGATTTAAATGTTTGAAAATGATATTTAATTTGGTGTTTTTCTCTAATTTTTTTATAGATGTTTCCAAACATAGTTTGAAATATCTTAAAGTTGGTTTAAAGTTTAAATATATTTTTAATAATTATAATGTATTGCCAAAGTAAAGAGGTTTTATAATATAAAACATGTTTTTGATCAAATTATAAATTAGTTATTTTAAAGTAATGTTTTACATAGATATTTAAAACTTATTTACAAGTTCTTTTAAAGTATATATAGATTTTAAGAAAGGTAATTGATTAGGCTTAACACTAAAAGCCGACGAGGTAGACTTCTCTATTTCTAAGAGTTAAGATTGATATCGAGTAGGGATGGAGCAATAGAGCTCTAACCTATCTGGCTTCCCACTTGAACGAGGAATAGTTAAGTTGAAATGTCAAAAATATGTTAATCTTTTTGTTTACTTACTTGTTTAAAAGGTAATTAACTTTGCCTAATGTTATAAGCCGACAAAGTGGGCCTATATATTTATGAGAATTAAGATTAATCTTGAGTAGGGGTGGAGCAATAGAGCTCTAACCTACCAGGCTTCCTTCTTGAACGAGGAATAGTGAAGTCGAAAATGGGATAATCATGTTGTTTATTACTTGTTTATGTAAATCATTAATACTATACTTAACACTAAAATTCGAAGAGTAAACCTGTCTACTTGTGAGATTCAAAAATAAAGTGTCTAGGTAAGGCTTTGTTGCAACCGGTGCTCTAACTTACATGGTTTTACTCTTGAATGAGGAATAGTTAAGTTGAAATGTCGAAAACAAGTTTAGTATACGAACATTAATTAGTATAAGCAACTGTTTTAACTAAATAATCGATTAGCCAACTATCAAACTTAAACTTTTACTAACTTAGATCTTTATAAAGAATGTTTTAAAGATGTTATCCCACCTTTTGTGAATAACGACCTAAGACCTAAGACCTAACGACCTAAGACCTAAGACCTAACGACCTAACGACCTAAGACCTAAGACCTAACGACCTAAGACCTAAGACCTAACGACCTAACGACCTAAGACCTAATGACCTAACGACCTAAGACCTAAGACCTAAGACCTAACGACCTAAGACCTAAGACCTAACAACCTAAGACCTAAGACCTAAGACCTAACGACCTAAGACCTAACGACCTAACGACCTAAGACCTAAGACCTAACGACCTAACGACCTATGACTTACCTCCAGATTTTCCCTATAAATAGCCACCTGCTCCACATTGAAAAGGAATCTTTTTTCCCGGACTTTTTCCAGACTTCGAAGCGCCGAAACTCTACTGCATTCACGACCTTTACAACACCTCTACTACCAAAAACACTTCAATCTACCTAAAGAGAAGATCAGCTACATTCAAGATGGACTCCAGAATCTCTTTTGCATTGTAGTGCTAATTACTTGTATCGATTGTTGAACAATCGGAGGAATTCTTGTAAAACTTGTAATCGAACTTGTGATAACGAAGATAAAGTGGACGTAGGCTTGACTTTGAGCCAAACCACTATAAAAATTGCTGTCTCTTTACTTTTACTGCAATTATCTGCTTGTTTTAGTTCCCTTACTAATGGGTGGTGCTTTCACTTTATTACTACTTACACCGGGGTGTTAGCGTTCATTTTTTAGCGTTAACATTTTTGGTGCTTTCACTGAGAATTGAACTCAGGGATTCTACTGCTTGGAAGTTGAGTTTGAAGGTTTAAGAGTTTAGATCTAAAAAACTATGACAAGGCAATCAAATAGACGACAAAGACAGGAAAGAAGCCAACACGAGAGGAGTCAAGAGGCTTCCTCAGGAGCGAACCAAACCTCAGTCTTCATCACCAGGAATAAGATAGAGATAATGATGAGAAGACAAGAAGAAATAATCCAGAATTTGTTTCAACAGATCTGGAAACTTGGAGCGCAAAATCATAAACCAGATAGAGCAGAACCATCAGAGGCAGCCCCTGAGCCAGGTGGCATCCCCCAGGGGTGTGTTGATTCAACCTTAGGCAGGACACCAACTGACACTAGGCCACTGAGAGCTAACAGAGGAACGAAAGCCCAGCCAGAAGAACAGATTCTGGAATTCCCTCGTGAGCTCGGGGGGCAGGTCGAAGGCAATGAACGAGAACTACAGCTCAGAGATAATGACAGGTTAGCAGAGATAGTCAAGCGGGCTATGAGAGGCGGATTGGTAAACAAAGACTTGGAGGATGTGAATAGGAGTCCATTTACCACAGCGATCAGGCGAGCTAGGAACCCACCGGATTTTAAGTTACCATCATTGGATATGTATAATGGGAGGACAGACCCTACGGTTCATCTGACAAAGTATATGAGGCATATGGAAGTGCTGGGGGCATCAGAGGAGGTCATGGCCCGGTGCTTTCCATTATACCTGGCAGATATTGCAGCATTATGGTTTAGGCAACTGGAGACTGAGTCTATTGGAACATGGAATGACTTGACTAAAAGGTTTATGAGACAATTCAGGGTCCACATTTCGAGGCCCAAGAATGTGATGAGTTTAGCGGCACTGAAGCAAAGAACTGGAGAGTCTTTGAGAAGCTTTTTGACGCGGTTTAACGCAGCCGCAACATCGGTGCATCGACCAGATCCATCCATAGTTTTAATGGAAGCTGTATCGGGCATAGCCAATGGCACAGAGTTCAAAAATTCACTGAAAAGAGATCCCCCTATGGATCTAGGGGAGTTTTACCATGAAGCCGAAGGATTCTTACGATTAGAAGATGCAGATGTTGAAAGAGAAGAAGGAGAAGGAATAGAAGTTTATGCACTTAAAGGCGGGAAACCTCTTGAAAAGGATTTTGGCAAAGATAAAGGAAAGCGGAAAGCGGAAGATAATGATGATAGGTCAAAGCGAGCGCGAAGGGAGCCGCGTTTCACCACTTATTCGGAATTGAACGAAAGTTTGGAGCGAATTTACCAAGATACTAGAGAGCAAGTTTCTTATCGCAAGCCAATAAGGAGAGATCCGACCAGCAATGAAAGAAAGTCAGACAAATACTTCTTATTCCACGAGTTGAATGGTCATAGAACAAATGATTGCAGGAACTTGAAGGATGAAGTTGAAGGGTATATCCGTAATGGTCTGCTATCGCAATATGTGAAAAGGGGAGCAACGACGGTGGAACGGGAACGGCCACCACCTGCACCTGTTGGGGACGGCTCAGGATCGAGACGTCAACTTGTCATCAATTGATTGGTGTAATGACGAATAAGTAGCAAACTCCACACCAACGCGATTAAGTCTTTTTACACATGTACAGGACCGCGAACTATCCTCAGGCATGCTCTGATACGACTACTAATCGCATCAGTGTAGGTATTTGCACTTTGACGTCCCTGTTTTGCTTTTGTTTTCCATTTCTTATGCTTAGACTGGATTCTGTCTGACATTTCTGCTAAAGACTTATTTTTAATGAAAAAATGCTACTTGTGATTTCATAACGGCTAAGCCACTTACACATGTATGGGATCGCGAACGGTCCCTAGGCATGCTCTGAGATGGCAATAAACCGTTGCAACAAACAATCCGGGAATTCACCCGAACGTGAAACCTGGTATTGATGATACTAAGTCCCCCCCCCCGAGCATACATAAACTCGCCTCGAACGGGACTCGACCGCGAACGGTCACAATTCGCCTCGAACGGCACCCGACCGCGAACGGTCACAATTCGCCTCGAACGGCACCCGATCGCGAACGGTCACAATTCGCCTCGAACGGCACCCGACTGCGAACGGTCACCATTCGCCGTGAACGGCATCCGACCGCGAACGGTCACAGATTGCCTTGAATGACATATGATCCCGAACGGTCGTCATTCGTGGTCAGATAAAACTATCAATTTTTCTTTGCAGGTCATCAACAGGACATGAACATCCGGCTTATAGCATTACAAAACACACCTTCCTCTCGCAAGGTATGTTTTGGGGGGCAAGTGTTATCCCACCTTTTGTGAATAACGACCTAAGACCTAACGACCTAAGACCTAAGACCTAACGACCAAAGACCTAAGACCTAACGACCTAAGACCTAAGACCTAAGACCTAACGACCTAACGACCTAAGACCTAAGACCTAACGACCTAACGACCTAAGACCTAACGACCTAAGACCTAAGACCTAAGACCTAACGACCTAAGACCTAACGACCTAACGACCTAAGACCTAACGACCTAACGACCTAAGACCTAAGACCTAATGACCTAACGACCTAACGACCTAACGACCTAAGACCTAAGACCTAAGACCTAACGACCTAACGACCTAAGACCTAAGACCTAACACCTAAGACCTAAGACCTAACGACCTAAGACCTAACGACCTAAGACCTAACGACCTAAGACCTAACGACCTAACGACCTAAGACCTAACGACCTAAGACCTAAGACCTAAGACCTAACGACCTAATGACCTAAGACCTAACGACCTACGACTTACCTCCAGATTTTCCCTATAAATAGCCACCTGCTCCACATTAAAAAGGGACCATTTTTCCCGGACTTTTTCCTGACTTCGAAACGCCGAAACTCTGCTGCATTCACGACCTCTACAACACCTCTACTACCAAAAACACTTCAAACTACCTAAAGAGAAGATCAGCTACATTCAAGATGGACTCCAGAATCTCTTTTGCATTATAGTGCTAATTACTTGTATCGATTGTTGAACAATCGGAGGAATTCTTGTAAAACTTGTAATCGAACTTGTGATAAAGAAGATAAAGTGGACGTAGGCTTGACTTTGAGCCGAACCACTATAAAAATTGGTGTCTCTTTACTTTTACTGCAATTATCTGCTTGTTTTAGTTCCCGTACTAACGGGTGGTGCTTTCACTTTATTACTACTTACACCGGGGTGTTAGCGTTCATTTTTTAGCGTTAACAAAAGATAATACAAATACGTAATGGTTTTGGGTGTGTTGTGACCATGTGTTAATTACATTTGTGTTTGACCTTTTTTTATTATACTTATGGATGTAAATAGATCTTTAAAAAGAATGTTTTAAACATAATACAAGTATGTAATGGTTTTGGGTTTGTAGTGACAATGTTTATGTAACATTAGTCTTAAACCTTTCGAATAGATTTGTAAAAGCACTTAGATCTTTAAAATGGATATTTTAAAGGAAATTATATGTATGGAATCTTTTGGAAAAAGATAGAAAAAGTATAGGCTTAAAGTAAGAAATCTTGTTAATGACTTGTGACTATACTTATACCATTTGAGATAAGTATATGAATACTTTTTAAAGTATTGAAAAGAGTACAAATGAATAGTAAATTTAATAAATGAAGTTTTATTTAATAAAAGAAGTTTTGATAATAAAAGAGGTTTCATTAATAAAAGATTAATTAAACAATAAGGAGATTAGAAGTTGCTTATGTGAGTCGATCGTGCTTTGTGTGACTTGATCGTGCATTATATGTTTACTCATTTATGGAAAACGTTTAGTCGTATACTTAGCAATAAAAGCCGATGAAGTAGGCTTGTCTGTCTGTAGCAATTAAGACTGATGTTCGTGTAGGGATATGAGCAATAGAGCTCTAACGTACCGGCTTCACTCATGATCGAGGTGTAGTGTAAGATGAAAATATTGGAAACGTGATAAGTATATGAGAATTGGTTTCCATATGCGATCGCTCTCATTATCTTTGAATGACCAAATTCGTTGATTCAGTCTTGTAGAGACCGAGATAGGTAAGTGTTTACTTATCGAAAACCACTTTAAGGTTGAGATACATGTTCTATCTCTTGGAAGTGGATCTGTTCGAGATGCTGTAATCCATGTGTGGTTTCAGGGTCTGTTCGAGATGTGGGAATCTAATTGGGAATTCGTGTTCTGTTTGAGTGACAAAGACTCGTGTGAAAGATGCCGAACATATCCATGTCATCGAAATGACATAAAACAGAGTAGGGGCATAGCTTGGGGTTCGGCTGACCCACGATAGGATATTATCACTCCAAATCAAGAGTATGCTTATCGATGATACATGTGGGAGGTGATGGTATTTGGGATCACGTATTTAGATGTGGACTGGCTATGTTTTCCCTAATGGTATATTACATCTAGAGATATACAGCGCTTGGAGGTAGTTTCCGACTCTTGTGTAGGAGATTGGATTCAATGTCGACCGAAGAGATCTCCACGGAAAAACCCAACTATGCGGACGTTCCTTATCGGTTTTGATTGTACCCACTAATATGCTATTGAATGTAACCAATGTATCCATTCCAGCTATGTAATAATATTTATATTCTACTCCATAGACATTATCTATTTTATCACCTTGTGTACTTATTAGATGGTGGTTTTTTTGAGGGGATAATAGTTATGGCATTCCATGCGGTCTCAAAAGTACCGTTATATGCTGTACACATACTTCTTGAGTTTCTCATACCAGAATTATGTCTGACGCTTGGTTTTTGTTTTCCCTAAATTCCTCACGTACACTTTTGAGTAATTTTAGAAAGGCGGGTTTTCGTTAATGTTCTTTGATGGCTTGTGAAGACGAGCTGGATGTTTCACTTATCGTAGTATTCTTATTTCTGCTGCATTACTATTTGATGTATCAGCATTTTGAGAACAAGCAGTTATAACTGTTCACGCCAATGATAGTACTTAGGTTTTGTAACTCCGAAATTTCTATATTGGAGTAACCCTTTGTACTATTCCTTTGATATATATATTACCGTTCCACTAGTGAGATCTGATATTACGTCCTCTTCTTTCTTGTTCTATTTCCTTTTCTTTTTATTTTACCCTAACAATTCATCTTTCTAGCACTTGGATGCTCGGTACATGAATACCGTAGATGTATTAGTGTAGACATCCGAGGGTTGAAAAGGCATGTCCTTATATATGGTATCAGAGATGAAGGTTAAGCGAGAACCTTGGCTTTGGTGGGTATGACTCATTAAGAGATAAGTTACCAGAATGCCCTAGCGTGATTCAAGTGTATTTTACATATGAGAGCGTATTTGTAATTGATATAAACATATATCTTAATGGCAATTATAACTATGAAAATTAATGATCTTATCTATGGTAACTTATATAAATGAATTGTCAAAGTATGGTTAATGTAGGGGTTAATGATGTTTATCTATTATCCCTCATTAATTAGTTCAATCATGGTCGGTTAGTTTATGGGCATTGGCTTTCATTTGTGGATTGTTGATTTATGCTTGACTGTTTATGAGCATTTTTACCCTCTACTATATAGGTTGGGTAGATAGTATCTTTAGATGCATTGAAACGAACACCTTGTGAATTTAGTTTCACAGTTTGACTATAAGGCGTTTGGTGATAATGTTGGGTTAAAAGTCAACTTTAGTAAGAGATGTTTATTTTACTCTAAAAGAGAGATAAGTTATTTTGTAAATAAACAACTATGAAAAGATTTTATATAAGAAAGTGATTTTATATAAGTATGGTTTATAAAACATGATTTACAAACAAAGAGGATTTACTTATATTTTAAGAATTTAAATCCCTGTGTCTTTGAAATTTTTTTCAAGATTTTGGAGAGAATAATAGCAGTATTATTTGAAAGTAAGTGTTGGAAAATTGGTTTATGAAACCAGGATCATGGTACTTAGTAATATTACGAAGTATTTGATACAGTTTTGAAATGATTTCGGTTAAATTGGAATACATAAATTGGATGCACTGAACTCACTCCTGTCGCTAGAAAATAATTTTAGTGATGACTTCACCATCATCGACGTTCATTTTCGGATTTCCAAGTGGAGATGCTATAGAGTTATTTTAGTAAAACGGATTCTGATTTTATTTCGAAAGTATGATTTGTTATACAAAAGATATATGTATGTATTATTATTTCAAAAAATGAGTTGAAATAAATCATGGTGTTTAGTTCTGAAGTTTTTCTTTGAAAAGAAGTTTGATGTGAACTTTTTATAAAGAAAAGTTTTATATGTATACTATGTAGGGTGCCCGAGTGGTAGTGGCATAGCCCGGAATAAATGTTGGAACGTTTCATGTTTTCCCTTTTTGGGTAAAGTGTGTTTAATAAATTATTAAAATTTGTTAAGATATTTTATGCACACATGTAGCCTATGCATTAGGATTACATGGTATATATATCATGTATGATATGTTTTTTGGTAGATTTCATTTGTTAAAATGAAATGGAATATTTTTTTTCGACGATTTTGGACAGTTGGAAACTTCCGAATCGTTATAGAACTTGAAGCTAAGTGATTTTTTGAAAATATAAAAGTTAAGTTTATATAACACTTGAATTAAAGAAGTTAGTAAGTTATAAAAACAAGTTTAAATCTTGTTAAATAAAATAAATTTGATGTTTTGTATATAATATTAGGATGTGATGGTGCATTATACGAGTATGAACATAAGTTATATAATGTTGATAAACTTTAAGTCATGTTTTATGGAATGTTTCATTAATAATTTTAGTATTATGACATACTATTAGTGTAAATAAAAGTGATAAAAGATATTGGTATAGTTAAGAAACCAATAGGATAAAATATGTAAGTTGTATGAAGATCGTTTTATTCGCATGACTGTTCTTGATCCAGTATTCGAGTATATGATTTCGAGGTGATGTACACCAGTCCAAACAAGGATTTTTCACTCGATTCTTGATGGTCAACACTTGATACACATTCTTGATATAATCTTGAAGTTTTCTACCATAGTATATGGCTATGTAAGGAGAATGGAGATTTCTAATCAAAAAACCTGATCGGAATCCGCACTAGAGAATCAAGTGATCTATACTAGTCCGAAAGTGAAATTTATGTAATCGAGCAAGTGATCGGATTTGATATTGCGTTCAGATGGTCCATGTACATCGTATGTGCTTTATTATATTTGCATACTATGTTTTGATTGGCTTATGAAGAGTTTAGGTGATAACTCTTCGATTTGTTATGAGATATTTTGAATCATCGACAAAGTAATTACTTGAGGCTGTTAAGCGTAAGATACGCTTAATAGATTGTTTATCATCCTTGTACGATGAGAGGATTTTGAACTTGAGCAAGCCGTGAGTTTTGTTTACTTGTGATTGAATACTTACTTATAGCTATGTGATTGTTCCTTTGGTTGTTCGTGTTGGAATTTCGAGGATGAAATATTCTAAGTGGGGGAGAATGTAACGACCCGGAATTTCGGATACTTCGTATTTAAATATCTAAATTATTTAAATATTTGAATCTTGGATTAAATATTATTAAAATGATTTAATAAGCTTTTTAACCCCCTTTTAAATCATAAGTATGGATGGTAAACTTTTTTTGGAAAAATGTTTAGAAAAATAATACTTAGAAAAAATATTGATAACGTGACCGAAAATCATTTTATCGATAAACAGTTTTTCTCTACACGAAAGTTCTTCAAACTTTTTATGCATGTCTAATTAATCATTATGGATATTATTAGAAACTAAAAATATTTTCATGTATATGGTTAACTACAGGTGATGATGTCATACATGATGTAATGGAAGATATTTAGGCAATGGGCTTAAAAGGAACGTCTTAACTCTTAAGAAATGATAATGGAGAAGTGATGGGAGATGATCCTTACATGTCATGAAAGGGAGGTGAAAACAAGCATATACCATACCATTTGAAGACTATATAAGGAGAGGCATACAATAGGTAGTAAATCATTAATTCATAAAAGCTTGGAATGAAGTATGAGAATAAAAATGGTTGAAGTGCTTAAGCACCAATCACTAATTCTTCTCTAACCTTTGCGCGTTTTAACCAAATCATCTTCATTATCTTCTAAACTTTAGCTATAGGCCTAAAACATTATTGGAAGCATTATTAGAAAGTAAAAGGTGGGATAAGGTGGAAAGAAGAAGGGGATCTTGGAGAGGGCCGTGAGCATAGGAGCAGAAGAGAAGGTGTTGCTTTGGGTAGAAAGTGTTAAAGGTTGGATCTTTAGGCTTGCGGTGATGTAAGGAGGTAGTTCTTTGATTCTTGTAGCTTTATGCTTGGTTTTGGCATGGATCTAAGGGAGTTTTCTCACTATCTTATACGTATATATTGTGTGTGTGCATGTTGTGTGCAAAGTATAATAATTAAAGTGGCATTAACTAAGTAAAGTTATAAACTTTGCACCCCTCTTGCTTTTAAAAGCAATTGACAACTTTATACTACATAACGTCACTTCTATTGCCCTTTTAAACATGTGGCGTGGTCTTTATGTGATGTTTAAATGGTTTTTTTAACTTGTTTGTTGAATTGAAGTATGTTTGAAGCGAAAATTGTCGTTATCAGTGCACTTCTAAATCCCTTGTTTTTGGGGATTTTTATAAATAAACGGGAAGATATTTTTAAGGGTTTCTTTCCATGACTTTTAAGTAACCTAACAGTAGTACTTACCAGAAACATTTCATGTCTTAAATCATTAGTTAATATGGTTAAAACTAGTCGGAAAGATCGTGTTTTTCTATGTTGTTTTTAACAAGAACTTTTAACAGCAGTTATAAATGCTGTAGTAAGTCGCTTATGGTTTTAAGTGTTTGAAAATGATATTTAAATTTGGTATTTTTCTCTAATCTTTTTATAGATGTTAACAAACATGGTTTGAAGTATCATAAAGTTGGTTTGAAGTTTAAATATATTTTTAATAATTATATATGTATTTTCAAAGTAAAGAGGTTTTATAATATAAAACATGTTTTTGATCAAATTATAAATTAGTTATTTTCTAATAATATTTTACATAAATATTTAAAACCTATTTACAAGTATTTTTAAAGTACATTTAAGTTTTAAAAAAGGTAATTGATTAGGCTTAACACTAAAAGCCGATGAGGTAGACTTCTCCATTTCCGAGAGTTAAGATTGATGTCGAGTAGGAATAAAGCAATAGTGCTCTAACCTACGGCTTCCCTCTTAAACGAGAAATAGTTAAGTTGGAATGTCAGAAACATGTTATTCTTGTTGTTTACTTACTTGTTTAAAAGGTAATTTACTTTGATTAACGCTAAAAGCCGACGAAGTAGGCTTATATATTTGTGAGAGTTAAGATTAATGTCGAGTAGGGACGGAATAATCAAGCTCTAACTTACCGAGATTATCTCTTGAATGAGGAATAGTTAAGTTGGGCATGTCGATTAACTGGTTAATCATGTTGTTTGTTACTTGTTAATGGAAATCATCAATACTATACATAACATTAAAAGCCGATGAGTAAACTTGTCTATTTATGAGATTCAAGAATGAAGTGTAGGCTAGGTGTTGATGCAACCAGTGCTCTAACTTACTTGGCTTCACTCTTGAACGAGGAATAGTTAAGTTGAAATGTCGGAAATGAGTTAAATATAAGAACATTGATTTTTATAAGCAATTGTTTTAACTAGATAATCGATTAGTTGACTATCGAACTTAACCTTTTATTAACTTAGTTCTTTAAAAAGAGTGTTTTAAAGATAATATTAGTAAGGAATGGTTTTGGCTTTTTTGTGACAATCTGTTAATTACATTTTTCTTTAACCCTTTTTTATTATACTTACGAGTGTATATGCACGTCCATTTGGACCTGCATCTAGTTACTTGAAATTTCTTTGAATAATAAGACCGGTACTTTTATTCAAGCAGGGCACTCATCATTTGATGTCTTGGAGGTTCGAAACCATAATCTCAACTTATAGCGCTATACCGCATCCACTTGAGCTAGTGGTCGACGGTTACTTGAATATCTGAACTTTATATATTTCATTATACATGTACTATCTTTTTCAATGAACACATTGTTTTCTTCCTTTAATTACAACCTATTGATGTTTACCATATCTTATACAGAGGACCTCCAAAAGGGACGGTGGATCGATCAACTCTAATGGGGGATTAAATTGTGCCTATCCACTTCAACTCATGGCACCTATATATTTATGAATTAGTTTCTTGCTTCTATACTTATTCAATATATGTAAAAACCGATGTGTGACCTCTTCATGCTTATTATAGCATGTTTATACTCTTCATACTTATTTACTCAATATGTATCCAGAAAACCGACTGATATTATATCAATTAATGAGGTGATCGTCTTGATTTCATGTCATGGTTTTGCATAACTTATCAAGCATCATAAATACATGCCTAAATGACATCACCAAGAAGATTAGTTAGACATTCAATAAAATATGAGATTGTTAAGCAGGAAAAGAAATAAAGAGAGAGAGATAAATACTTGTATACATAGCTTTCAAGACACACTGTACAGAAGTATGGATACATGAATACGCATGAAACAGTTATGTTCATCACATAAACCTACAGTTAAGATCTTCACTTAAGTTAACAAAATCAATTAATTGTCTGATATCAAACTACAAGTTTATGAATAATCATTGATCAACCGGTGCTGCATAAATTTTAAGAGCTTTATTTTGTTGCTACTTTAATATTCTGGTTACTATTTACTTTTAGCTAACCATATTGACATAATCAGCTTCGCAATCAGGGTGGAAGTAAAATAAAAATGGGACATGTCTATTTGTCGAATGGATCAAAATAGCAGTCAGATTAAAATGATTTAGCAGGAAACCGTGAGTTGTCCTCTGTAATAAAGTAATATGACAAAATAGAATCGCAAGTGAGAGAGCTTTTAAAGGAAGTGTCAAAATCGTAACTTTGTTACAGTAAATGAAAAAAGGTCTAAACAATCCTTGATCACTTCGAAAAGTAATTCATTGGTAACTTAATCACATTGAAGTGCTGTCCAACTTGGTTCTGTATAAAATACCATTGTCGACACTTCTATACATGTTGTTTTCATAGTATTTATCTAGAATGCATTAACATCAAATAGCATAGGTGATTATCATACAATCAAGATCAACAAATCAATAGCGAAACTATAATTTCCATAAGTTCATGAGTTTTACTAAGTAATGATATGTACCTGCTTCTCAGCCTCTTTAGCAAGAGAAAATTTATAAAATTTGATATCTGTCTTTTGCAAAAACAAAATTTCTCATGTTCTTTATAAAAACCATCATCAAGTGTTCTAAACCAATTGATCAACATAACTAAAAAACATGTGGATAAAAATGATTACAAAAAGTATAACTATTTCACATTTATCTTGGATCCGCCTCTAGCATAGCAAGTTTTGTCAAAACAATTGATCAACATAAATGAAAAAAGCCATGCTTTTAACTGGCTTCAGGAATTTATTTTTTCATTTCAGCGATGGACTAAGGATCATTATCTAATAATCCTTTCAAGAACTTATCAACGTTGATAATGGACAGATCGAGCTCCTCAAAGGACAATGGGCAGATCAAGCTCCTCAAACGAATAAGGGGTTTATAAAAACTGCCATCAAAATTTAAAGACAACTGCAAACATGCAGTAGTGATAATTTGCAATATTTAAGTCAAATAACATGAAAAACATATAAAATACATGCCATTAGTATTGCTCCTTAATTCATATACACATAGGCCTGTGTTCAAGCCATAACATTTACATTGCAATAGGCTTCTACTTGTATTGATTATCATTTTTCACCAATTAAGGTGATGGAAAATGTTAGAACTACTAAATATCAAATAACTGAACACCGAGAAATCTAAACAAAGGAGTCAATGCTATAAAAAAAAGGAAGCAAAAAAAATACAACATTATCAAATGTGCTACATTATGAAACTGAAATACTAAAAATTAGCACCATTGCCTTGCATACTTGGATACAAAAATGTAGCTAAAACAATAAAACTTGGTTTTAAATTGTATTTATTTTGTTTGAAGGCCAAGATAGTTAAAAATAATTTGCTTGGATTCATGAAGTAAATCCACTAAGGAAAAACAGTAAATTTTATAATGCAAAACAGAACTATATAAAAACTAACCATGATCATATTTTTCCTTGCACATAGAATTATATTTTTCAGTTGCTCATGGAGTCATATTTTTTCTAGTTTACACTACATCATGTGATCATGCAACAACGATCTTCACTCCAGCCTACTGATATTGCATTTAGCCAGCCCAGAAACCCATTGAATTTCATAAACTCTTCACCATACTACCCTTCAAACCCAGCCCAACGTTACATAGCCCAAACTCGTAACAACAGTCCTCACTTCCTTGCAACAAATTGAGCTTATCTGCAGGTAATCTTCCAAAAGTCTAATGCTTACTAACCCCGTGGCCCAAAGCATGTCCAGAATGTTGAAGCACTCTTCATGCTCCGGCAGGAGATTCATCATTACGAAAGATTTACTCCCCTACATTGGCCTTTTCCCAATCTCTTCTGCCCAAGACGACAGCCCTAAAAGTCGACGTCGGTCCTCCTTTGACAGTAGTAGCATCTCTGTCTCCAATGCATTTGAAGTGCCTCAAGATGAGCTATAGTTTGGAACAATGGATCCCCGGTTTCATCGGTCAAATGCAAGCTTTAGGGTCAATCCGTTAAGCCTAGTCGATTACTGAGATAATGGAGACGATCTATTGGATGATGAACCTCCCGATGAGAATCAATTAATATAGTTCACCCATCATACAAAATAACTTGGTTATACATTTGAACAGTATAAGAACAACTCAATTCTTATGTTCACCTGCATCAAAAGTCACGGATTTAGTGATGAGACTCGTCACCAAATAGTGCTAGTATTATGAATCAAAGTAACATGATAGTTTGAACTTTTAATATGCGATATACACATGCTAATATGATTTTTGCATATCAAATAAAAAAGGCAAACATGTTTCAAATGAGTTTTATGTGTATGAAACATAAAATGTGGTAAGTATGAATATTTGAAGTATTAAAGCAGTAGTAGATATGTAAGTAAACCAATTTTGGGAATCTCCAAAATTAATATTTAAAATATGGCATAAAAATTGCCAAAATATTTAATAAGCATTTGGATGAAAATTTAACTTGAATGTAGGATGACATGCTAAGTTTTATGCACTTAAGAAAACATTATTTGATAATCATTAGACCCTTTTATAGTTTACAGATTTTAAAATGAATCTATACTGAAACATAATGTACATCATGGCTAAGGTGTGAATATGATCCAAAACACTAACAAATTTATGAATTTCATTAAAACAACATTACTTAGCATTTTCACAAACATATACTTCAACATCATACATAACACAAAAGCATACATTACAGGTCCAAGTACATATGTCATTGCACCAACAATATCGTATTTCCTTTACCGAGGCAACAACTACAACAATTATGATCTGTGTATAAAAAGAAATTTAGTCATAAAAATCAATACGACCGTAGCCTATCAAAATAAAAATTAAATAGAGCGGCGAAGCGAATAATTTCAAAAAAATTAAGAGTAATAAGTTCACAAACCTTATAAAAGAACAAAACAACTATACCGTTAATTTAGTTTGGGAAAAGTATGTGTAAAATGAATGGGAAACTAACCTTCGAAAGCAATATTTTTCATTTGCAAAATGTCCTAAAAATCTTAGAAGTAAAAATAGAAGATGATAGCTTGAAACAATATTTTGTAGAATTCATTTCTACCAAAATATACCTAATTTGTTTCCTATTTCGCTACTATTTTATTTGATAAAATCCATAAAGTCTAATTATGGTATTGATTCCTATAAACTTATGGTAATAAA
Organism: Allium fistulosum; assembly: GCA_030737815.1. Lineage (NCBI taxonomy): Eukaryota > Viridiplantae > Streptophyta > Magnoliopsida > Asparagales > Amaryllidaceae > Allium > Allium fistulosum. The sequence goes on from CM060903.1 coordinate 181,010,898, forward strand.
TAAATTATTATGGTAGCTTTTGTACCTTTTCAAGAAAACACAAATTGTTTGCTTACACCATAGGTAGTAAAGCTCTGCTCGTGCTATATATCAGGTTATTTGTAAACTAACTACTTATTGAACCTAAACATATCAAATATTCATATTCATGCATGCCCATGAGGACTTGCAACCACATACTTGGATATTTGGACTTAACATATAACATTTATACTATTGTTTATAATGAGCGTTGCTTTTTTCCTTTTGTTATGATTTATTCGATGATTGCAATATTCTCCAAACTTGTCTCTACATAGCATGTTTTGGATTCACTAAAGTATACTCCCTTTATCGAACAAAATAATATGGAATGAACAGTTCCAATTTCCACCATGATGAATTCTCAATGATTCTGCAAATTTCTTCACTATGGTATGTCTAATAATTGGTACTTTTAAGGAAAGAACAAAAAAACTTTACTTTTACTATATATTCTTTGTTCAATTTTTTTATTTGTCTAAATTTATCATCTAATTCTATGCTCAGTTCAAGTAATTCTTCATAGCTAAGTTCTGGACATACCTCGTCTTTTTGTGCCATAAAACACACATTAGCTTGTTCTCCTTCGCTATCGATATCACTTTCTGAAGATGAAGAATCAAAATCATCCCATGTTACTTTGAAAGCTTTCTTCTTTTTGAGTGTTTCAAATTTGCTCTTCTTTTTATCATTGTTAAGTTTTGGGCAATCCTTCTTCATGTGTCCGTATTGATCACATTCATAACACTTAATTTGAGATAGATTCGTTGAGTTAGTTTTTCCTTCTTTTTGAAACTTGGTCATCTTTCTAAACTTCTTGAATCTATTGTAGTTTTTGGCAATGAATACTATCTCATTTTCATCTAAATCTAAGTCATCATTCTTTATTGATGGAAATGCTATGTTCTTTGTCTTCGAATTTAATTCTTTACGTGCCTGCAAATTAGCTTCATAGGACATCAAATTTCCTACCAACTCTTCAACTTTGAGAGTAGAGAGATCATTAGATTCTTCAATAGCTAATACCTTTCTTTCCCAATCAGGTGTTAAAGAGTTGAGTATTCGAGAAACTAAATCAAAATCAGTAAACTTAACTCCTAATGCCATAAGATCATGTTGAATAGTTTGAAATCTAGAATACATGTCTACTATAGTTTCATTTTGTTTCATTTTAAATGATGAAAATTGATTTTGCAAGATTGAAATTTTAGTTTGTTTGACCTTTGTTGTACCTTCATGTGTAATTTGTAAGGTACGCCAAATATCAAATGCAGTGGTACATAATATTACACGTGAAAATTCATTTTTGTCAAGTGAGCAAAACAAAACATTCATAGCTTTAGCATTATTCGATGCTAAGGTCTTTTGTGCATCGGTCCATGTGTTCATAGTAGTAGTTGGAGCTTCATATTTATCTTGAGTGGCTGACCAAATTTCTAAACCATTAGCTTCCATAAAAATTCTCATACGTGTAGACCAATATGAATAATTAGAGCCATTAAACAGTGGGGGTCGTGCTGTGGATTGTCCTTCTTGAAAAATACTTGCCATATTAGAATGCTTTAAAAAACATGTTACTGTTTTTCTAAACGAACCTTGCTCTGATACCAATTGAAAGTCTATATGAGTGGATCATCTAGATTATATGCAAGTATAGACAGTTAACTATATAATATAACACTATAAACGATAGTAGCAAAGTAAATAAAACTAATCACACCGGTATTTTATACTGGTTCGGACCTCCCGTCCTACGTCCAGTCCCGAAGCTCCTCTTCGAAATTTCCTTTCAACTAACCCTCGCTTAACCCGGAGGAACAGGTTTACAATAGCAGAGTTTCTTTGTCAAGAATGTGTTCTGTAACACGGATGTTGACTATTGAGTACAAAGGTACTTCCAATATATATCGATCTTGAGAATATCTGAATGAGGAGTTCTATATATATGGAAGGATTGATTACAGGTATTTGATTGCTTATAGATTAGGAATAAATCAGAGTACAAGAGATAAGAGTGAAAGTAAGTCAGGTTGTTATCTTCTCTTGAATTCCTGATGCTATTTATAGTGATGAAGAGTTTTCTTGTATAGTTGCATCTGCTGTAATCTCCGTAAAGTCGCTTCTGATGGTGATGAAGAGTTGCGACAAAGAGAAGTGAATGTGTCTTTTCGAATGTGGCAGTTGAGCTTTGAAAATGCACAGTCGAGTCTCGAATCAGACGTCTGGAAAGTAACCTCAGACGTCTGGTCTTCATATCTGTTATAAGCTTGGATACTTTTCAGACGTCTGACGTTGGTAACCAGACGTCTGATTGCTTCTGAATTATGAACCAGAGGAATTATTCAGACGTCTGACGTTGGTAACCAGACGTCTGATTGCTTCTGAACTATGAACCAGAGGAATCATTCAGACGTCTGGCTTGTGCTCTCAGACGTCTGAAAGTGTGCATGTTGCTGTATCTTGTGCATGTCCTATTTCTCTTCTATCTCTTCTGATTTGATGTCTTTTGATTCTTGTCTTGAGTGTTGCTTTAGTCTCTTTGGTGACGTTACTCTATCGACTATCTGTAAATATAGATATATATGTATATTCGATTTCCATTGTATAGTTGTTATCATCGAAACCATAGAATTGATTTCCTAACAGTTAAGTCTTTTGATTAGTCCAAGGTATCCTAACACAATTCGATCTTCCTGATCTCCTGGATACAATTCTACTCACTACGGGTCTAATTTTGACCATGCCTACTATAGAACAACCTTAACTGGTCATCAGCTCTCAATCCTCAAGGTCATAATGTTGGGTGATAGCATTTAAACATAAATTAGTATGTCAACAATTCATCATATGCAAAATAAATAATCAAAGTACAAAAAGAACATATAACACATCAACAACGATCCAAATATATGTTCATTTATGATGATCAATTTATACACAAAATTACCTATTAAAGTAATAGATACTTCTCCAAAAAATCTTTAAAAATGGGCTAAAAGCTTCTTCCTTTCCTTTGAAAACTTATCAAAATACTTCAAAAAAATAGCTATCTTTCCCTTCAAAACATGTGTTATCACACCTTGAACAACTTCATACTATCACATGGTGAAAACATAAGTTGTCTCATATTGACACTATATGTAGCTATTGCTTATTGACATTTATAGATGTCGCTTATCCACAAATAAAGCATACTTAACTATTACAAGTTAATAAAATATAGTTTTCAAAGATTGATAAAACATAGCTTTCGAGGGTTGACAAAGTATAGTCATCACATGTTGATAAAAATATAGCTATTGAGCATTGACAAAAATATAACCATCATTGTTTGACAAAATATAATAGCTATCGAGAGTTGATAAAATAGTAGCTATTGAAGATCGATAAAAATAGCTATCGCATTTTGATAAAATAAGAGTTGTCTCATGTTTGATAACCATCATAAGTTGAAAATCTGGTGTTTATTACAAATAGATAAGATAAGATGGCTATTGCAGGTTGAAAACACATGCTATCGCATATTGGCAAGTCAAATAGTTGTCAAAAGTTGATAAAAGGATGGCTATCGAGGGTTGATAGTGGCCTTCACGAAAATAACTACAAAAATGAATTGTTTCCTTTAAAGGTATCAACTTTTTTTTACCAAACCAAAATATCTGTAAAAATCTCATTGGTTAAACAAAAAAATTTCAAATTGCAGCAAATCAAAGAGGAAAACTCTTTTTTTTCAAGATATAATTTTCATTAAAATATTCCATTCATCCCATTTTGTAATAAAACTACTTTAATAATATATAGAAATTTCAAAGCCAATAATTATTTCTCATATTTTGAATAATTAATTTCTGAAATCATCCATTTTCTCACTTTGAAAATCCATAATAATTCTGAAAATTCTGAAATTAAAAATTCATTTTTGAAACAATATTTCAAACATTTTATCCAAATTTTAGAACATTTGGAGATAAAAAAACTTAGTTTTTCACATTCAAAACCCTTCAGGAAAAGTCCTTAAAACGCATAAATGATAACCATACTTCAAAAAACTAATTATCTATCTCATATGCATGATAAATAGAAAGCAAAATTTGCATCTACATTAGAACCTAAATTAAACACATCAAAACATTGAGATGGTAATATTATTCACCTTTGATCTTGTTGAAAGTAGGGATTTTTTAAGCATCTAGTTCCTTAACTTTTCTTCTTCATACTTTAAAACAGTGACCATCCTTATTTCTAAACTTTAATTTAAGGATGAGAATGAATGAACAAGGGAGAGGGATGAGAATGATAAAATATTCCCACTTCCTCCTTCACCCTTCCTCATATGATTAGTATAATTTCTTTCTTTAAAATACTCTCTTTACTATATTATTTAAGACTGGATTAATTAATTAATCAATATGGCAAATCTCACATTTCTCTACTTTCCATTTAATTATCCCGAAATTAAATATTAAAAATATTGTGAATTAAAATTAAGGGTGTTATATAGATTGTTGTAGTGAATTGCTTTTGAAGCTTTTGCAAGTTCTACTCTCTTTATATTCTATGTAGAGGTAATAGTATGACAATAGCTTCTTCTTTTGTCATCTCCAAAAAATTTGGCAATGGTATCTTTCTTAAAATTATCCAAACTTTGTGTTTCGTCGTCATCACCAAGGCTAGCTTCTGATCTTTTCCATGCTCCTGCTACTTCTATCAAAGCCTGCATTGCTTATCAAAGTTTTAACAATATGCTATGGAATTAGCTTCAATATTGAATTGTTAACATGCAATGTATAAAATGTTTAAAGCTTGTATCGATTGGTTGTTGTTTTCTTGCTTTTAAATTTGAATGTAAACTACTATGAAGCTTCTCCATTCTATCTGTTGTGATATTGTAAACCCTTTATTGCATTGCCATGTCTTTGAAGCTCATATGAAAAGAGAAGTTGAATGTTGTGCATTTCTTTTCATACTTGACTACTTTATGATTCAAAATTGCTGTGATGTATGCATTATTAGGGAAAAATGTTGTGTTGACATGAATAAAAATTAAGCATTCAATTTTTTGATAAAAATATGTATCATTTGGAACGTCATGGGGAGATGCTTGTAATTTGTTGTATTTGACTATGGACAACATCTATTTTGTAATTTTAAGTTTAAAATGACTTTAATTATTTATTTCTCTTATGTCATTGTAAGGGAATATATTGTTACTATATTGGTATAGGCAAATGAACATGGGAGTAATGCATATTGTTGAGTAACTATATATAAGTATACTCTATTAGAAGACAATGTCTTTAAGTATCGTAAATTTGTTATTGATTACTATAGTAAATTAAAATTGTGTAATCTTATTTTACATATTTATTCTTTTATAGAAAGAAAATATTGAGTTGTAAAATGGAAATGATGGAACAACAACACCACAAAATGTTCAACTTAAATGGAATAACCTAATTTGATAAATGGCTTATTGTTTTATCAAAATATAAAAACACTAAATAAAAATGCAAAATTTTGTTTTAAGAATGAAATAAGCCAAAAAAATTTAGGAAAACATAACTAATTAGATAATTGTGGTGTCCTCCTCCTATAGTTATCTTATATAAGCAAGAGTTTACCATCTTAAAGAAAAAGAGAGAATCATTAAACATACGTCTCTAATTCTTTGGGCTAATTCTATATAAAACATGCTTCTAGTTTCTTACTTCCTATTAGTCATTCTAGTTATCTTAATGCCAGATATACAAGGGCGGATCTAGGAATTCACATAAGGGTGGTCTAACTTTTAAAGATAATTCATATTTTTCATAGTTTTTTGTTGTTATACATCACAATTAATACTACAAAACACTAACAAAAATAAAACGATACTTAATAATAAACACCAGTTTTGAATTTTACTTCCAATACATATACCATTTGATCCCAAGTGTGCATCCAGCTAATAGTAAGCAGTTTATTAGAGCATAGATCAACATCACTGAATTACAATTATATTATCAATTATGCTTATTTAAATTAGCTTGAAAATTAATTCAATTTCTAATTTAAATAAAAAAAACTAGGCAAATATATTTATACCAATATATGTTGCACCTCATAAAAGTCTTCCTAATTTTTAGACTAAGCTTATTTTATTTTAAATAAATGGATTTGAATTACTCTTTATGTAACATATGCATTTAAGTATTGTTTACGGGAAACATTACTGAATGTCATACCTGAACAGTCCTATTTACTGTAGAACATTTCAGAATTGAAATTTTATTACAATAAAACTATTGAAATGATTAAACCCAATTATTATAGGATATCCCTAAGAAGATTGATTTCTCAAATTTTCCTAACCCTAATTTCAAATCCAAATATAATTTATCATGTATCTAAGAATCGCTTCATATTTAATCCAAAGATTGTTCAATCATCCCTAATTAAACTGCAAAAATGATCATTTATCAAAGTAATTAAACATACAATATCGATAACTATTTAAAAAGAAATCAAATAAGCAAAATATATTGAGCAGTTGACTTTGGAGTGTAGATTAAGCAATCAAATTTTATAATAAAATTAATCTAAATTTTTTTACCTTTTTTCGGCCTATAAGAGAGGATGAAGATTAAATGAAGTTCAAATAGGTAAAATACATGGGACGGCAAGACTGGACACTAGACTACTATTGTACCTAGTGCGAGCCGATGCTATGCACATGGGGATCAGCACATAATTTATTTAATAGTATATTTATAGATGTTAGTTTTATGAAGATGAAAGTGTATATTTTAGAATTAAATTAGTTTAGATTAGTATATTTCTTTAACGCTAATGGTAAACATTTATAAATAAATCTGCTTGAGTAATTTTGAATCACACATAATTTAGCAATCTTTTTTAGAGAATAATGGAGTTATATAAAAAACATTAACATTAAATGTCAACTATTCCTTACATGGTAGATTACTGTAACAACCCGCATATTTATCGATTTTATATTTAAATATTTTATTTAAATATTTCATCGTTAGTCGGATTATAGTCCGAAAAGCTACTTTTTGCAAACAGTCGAATTAGGACTTGAGACCACCCCCATTGAGTTCAAAATGACGTTTGCGACCTTTTTGAGTATAAACTTCGATATGTTTGGAGTTAGTAGAATTTTGCTATTTTTTCACTTTGGGTTTGGGTTTGTGTTTCAGCCCATCAACCTTCTAATATCCAAACTGAACCCCTCTCCCTTCATTCACTTTCTTTTCCTAATACTTTCAGCTCTAAAGAGAATAATGGGGGAAAAGATTGGAAATTAGAATTCCCAAGCCCTAGTTTCCATTTGCAAATCAAGTTCTAGCTCCAAATTCAAAGAGAAGCTATTGGTAAGCATCCTCTTCTTCTTCTCCAACTGTAACGACCCGCCTTTTTGGACAGTTTAAATCGACAAATCAAACACACATGCCGATTCCAAACCATTCAAAAGGGCGGATGGTTAATGGGGTAAATAAGAAAAGAAGAGAAAGGGACAATAAACAATCACAGAATCTCGCAGCGGAAAGATAAAATATAATAATCAAATAAACAGTTCATGAAGCTATTTAATATACTTTTGATTATCATTTATACAACATTTATCAGAGTTATACATATACAACAGAACAAATAAAATAATGCAGCAGACAACATGATGCAGGGATGATAATAGTAATAGTATACCAAATCTTCGTCTTCGTCCTCCAGAATAGATCTTCAATAAGCTGAAAAACTCAGGACTGACCCGAGCGTAATGAAAAGACAAAACACTCGAGTCAGGACTAAAACATCCTTATGTAAGTTAATCAATCGTAAATAAATATGAATGCAACAGCGTCAAAGATGTTTACGGGGTTTGACATCTCCTATCCAGTGTCAACGTGAGTGCAATAACTCAAGAGATGTTACAGGATTTTCCATCTCTTAAGGATCCGTTAAACTATCTACTATGTAGTAGTGTATGCTAAGTAGATAATGTCTAATCAGTAAAGTACGATATCAAAATAGCGTTAAGTCATGGCCCATTCCACCCTTAACAGATTTTTATTCCCAAGAGCATATACAAGACCGTAGTTTCCCCAAAACCGGAAGTCACTAGAGGGCAATCCATATACTAAAGGTACAAACCAAAATCGTAGTGGTCGCGAATAGGATAATCAGTATGACAAGGTACATGAGGCGATACCAACTAGGATACTAGTAGTTGCGTGATCCGGACTGATGTTGAGCATAGCAGCTACTACCTCAACACCGCGAAACAACACTCCCAAATCAAGGGGTGCACCCAAATCGAAACACAAATGTAATAGACATGGTATCGAAGGAGTGTGTCCGCTAGAGGTGGCGAACCTCAATGGCCCGGCGCGGCTCCTGTTTTAGTCATGTAAGGGGTCATCCAATATCGTTCTCTTTCTTCAGTCAACGCGTTCATCAAACCATCCACTTCGGTCTGGATCAACACTCCGCGTATACTAGTTATTAAAGTGGTTTTCGGTATCGACAGAGAGTATGTCCATATCTGATCCCGGTCTCTTTAATAACTACGTATTATTACACCGGTGGCTCTTTTACATTTCAAAATCAATTCATAATTGATATCAAAATATCATATTCGCTTCAAAAATCAAATCCATTTCAAATATCATCATATCTATTCAAAATGTAAAATTCCGATTCAAAAATTCATTTTTCGCCTCAATATCTCATTTCGATTTCAAAATCATTTCGAATTTCAATTTAGGTTGCAACTTCATTTAACCCAATTCGTATTTAAATTCAAAATTTAAATATAAACATTTATCCTTATTGATCAGCTTGGAATTTTAGAAAATAGTTTTAAGTAGTATAAAAGTAGTTTTAAATAATTAAAATAGTTGACATACTTAAAATCTTTAAATGGGTTTAAAATAATTTAAATTGGGTTAAGTAGATTTAAAATAGATAAAAATAGTTTAAGTATTTAAAGATGGTTCATATAACAGAGAAATTTGGAAACAAAACTAAAGCATCTTCAAAACCAAACCATTTCAATTATAACTTCCCAATTCAAATCAATTTCAATTTCCATTCTACCGATTCAATTTCGATTTCAATTCAAATGAATGCCAACTTTGACTTCAAATTAATTCAATTCTACATTCACCTTTAATTAATTCAATTTCAATTTATATCGATTTTTAGCTTGATTTTCAGAATATCGATTTATAACACTTAACAAATTTTCTTTCAATATTCAAATTTAAATCCAAATTTCAAATGTGATCCAAATTCCAAACTCAATTTCAAAATATCATTTTTACATCACTTTTACTTAGTAATATTCAAAGCTCGAAATAATGTTCAATCTTTAAAACAAATCAATTTTCGAAATTCAATCATGTCCCGATTTTAAATTCCAAAGTCTCAACCTTAACTATTTAACAATTTCTTTTAACCAAAATTATTTCAACATTCCAAACTCAAATTTGCGATAAAATTTGATTTCTATAAATTGATTTTATTTATAAATTTTAAATCAAACATTTAAATAAATTTCAAATCAATGATTTTTAAAAATTATTAATTGAACCAATCCGGTGTCCGTATATAATTTTCTATCCTACGGCCAAGTGATTATTTATTTCAATTAAATGTCAGGGATGAATATATATCACTTAAACCAAATCACAGTGTCATATGTATGTATAACAGGATATATATAAGCAAATAAACATCCAAACATTTAAATATCAACCAATAGCATCCATCGAAATACATCATCCAATAGACAATACAATTCACGTCAATTTCATAGTTATCAATATCAGGTAATTTAATCGTAATTAAATTTTTAATTTCAACTTGACTGTCAAATTAAATTTTCAACAGTGAATTCAAATGACAATCTATATGACAATTAAATTTTTATCAAACAACGACAAATAAAATTCATATCACTTCATAATATCAAATTTAACTACCATAAAGATATTTAGTACGTTGTGAATGTTATAAAACACTCACCTTGAGTTTCGATTTTAAATCAAATCGAACAACGTTCGATTTGACCTAAAATTTTAATGAGCTCCAAACACTCCCGAATCACCACTACAGTGTAGCTCTCGTCGCTGCAATTCCGGCAGCACCAGTTTCGTCTGATTCTGATCTTGTATGCCTGAGATATGAGTGTTTGAAGATTGTATAAATATTTTAAACAAAATTCTCTTCCACCCTTTTTTTATTAACCTCTAATAAATCAGAACCGTTGATCTAGATCTGCAAATCCAAGCCGTTACCTTCTTCTTCTCACGCATACAAGTCCAGGCAAACACGGAAACCATCTCGCGTGCAAAACTTGATGTCGCTCCTCAACTCCTACGCCTAGAACTCGATCGGGGTATGCCAATTGACCGCCCACACCACGCCTCACCCACGGCCGAGCTCTGGTGAAGCTCGATGCCTTCCCTAGCTTGAAAAACGTGAATGAAACTGCCACATTCTCGAGCAAACTGCGACCAAACGACATCATGAAAATTGATCGCCACCGTTGGATGGATAGAGCTTGCCAAGCTCTTCGATTTTGCAGTTGGAAATTTTTTATAAAGATGCATGGATTTTGAGTAAACGAAGGAAGAACATTCGAACACTCTCGGCCATTAGTCAAACAAACGGCGGCCACGAAAATAATCAGCTAGGGTTTCTGTTCAAATGTAGATATACACGTATAAACCAATTATTTTAATATTATTTCAAAATTTAACTACTTTTCAAACGAACTCCAAAATAGATGTGCCGACAGGCGTTCATAAGGTTTTACCCGCATTCCGAACACAATGGGATGTGTTTCGGAGGCTAATTTGATCGTATGTGGAAGATAGCTTTTTGAATCGAATTAAAATATTAAATTTTCGATATTTATTTCAACGCGTTTCTAACCCGTACGACCAAACGATAACTCCAAACGTTACGAAATTTGAAATCCGATAATAATACACTATTACGGATCCAATGGAACTGGTTTCATAAAAATCCGAGACTATGCCTCAGAAGGCTATTTTTACTCGTCGATTAAATCGACGACTTTCCAAAATTTACAGAATTTCTTAAAATTCAAATTTTAAAACCTTATTAACTCTATTATAATCCAAATATAACTTATATTTACTTTGGAAACCAATTTGAATCATATTAAATCAAATTTCAGTTATTCGCTCTATTTTCATATATTAAATTTCAATAACAAATTAATCATATTAAATTCAAAATTTAACTTTTGAAACAAATACAAATTATAGAACAACCATTTCCATTAAACAGTTATTCAATTCCCGTTATTCAATTTTTTTCAGTTAATTTCCGATATTAATTTTAACAATTTAATTGTTCAATATTCAACAAATTTCAATAATAGATTTTAATTTAATTTTAGTTATCACTCGATTACTTTATTCTCATTCAGTGCATCCATCATTATTATTTAACTTTAGTAATTGATCATGAACTCAGCCAATATATAAAATTTCATTTCAGTTGCAATTGGTTTTCCAATTCAATTTTGACTGACAAATAAACAAGTAACTTATAATAATTATCACCATTAACTTTTAATAACAGTTATAAATAAATTATTACAAACAAGTGTCACCATTACCTATACAATACAAATTCATTCCATTATCGTTGACTACATATTATTTCAATTGATTTGGGATTTCATTCAATTCATAAAAAAAAAATTAACTTAGATGAAATTTGCTGCAATTCATTCTAGTTATTATTACCATACATAAATTTCAAAATTTTTTTATTCTTCCAACATTAAACCATGAAACCTTATTAAATTAAAAATTTTAATTATCGAAATTTTACGGGTCGTTACACCAACTCTTTCTCCTTTCAATCTCATAAATTCCTAAACCTAACTTTAGGAAATAATTCTCTTTTAAGCTTAGATTCAAGCTTGTTGAGTTGGAATTGAAGAGTGATTGTTCTTGCCATTGCTCTATAGCTTCTTCTCCATTGATTTTGTGAAAAGGTGAGATTTTTATCTCACATCTATGCCTATAAATATCATTGTTGTTAGGTATGAATTCCTATCTTCTATTTCGTGTTCACTTGTCATGATTTGAATTGGTTTTGTGAATTCTTCAATTTTGGTGTTTTGGTCCAATTTTATGAAAATCCTTCTATGGACATTTGGACATTGATATTCGGAGTGTATCGAGGAGCCTTTAAGGCCGGGTTGTCGTTGGGCGTAAATCCTTAGTCGTCGTTGCTCATCCGATCGCTTCCGAATCATTTTGGCCACTTTGGCCTAGGCAAAATGTTGCCCAGACCAGGTGACCAGACGTCTGGTGACCAAGTCCAGACGTCTGGTTTGGATCTGGAGAGAAAAATGTATGCACGCATTTTATTAAAAAAAATGCCAGAGACTAATTTCAGACGTCTGGAATTCAAGATCAGACATCTGGATGAGTCTCAGACGTCTGGGTGTTCTCTGGAGAATTTCCAGAGAACAAAACCAGACGTCTGGATTCAAAACCAGACGTCTGGCAATGGCTCAGACGTCTGATTTGCTATTCCAGACGTTTGGGTGGTTTTCTGAGCTATTTCCAAAAAACAAATCCAGACGTCTGGATTCCAAATCAGACGTCTGGAAGCGTGCATTTCTGCCTGTTTAGACTTTTCTAGATTGAATTTCCATTGTTTATCGATTTTGTTGATCCGACTTATTGTTATCAATTATTATCGACTTTGATGACTTCTCTTTCGGGGTTTATGTGAATATCCATTTTGATGGATTTATTATCGATTTCTTTGGATTTGATTCACGTCTTCGTATGTGAATTTTGATGATTGATTGTTTCTACAATCATTTTGTAATTTGTCACTTTAAAAATATAAAGGTTTTCTATACTAGTAGTAAATATCAAAACTCTTTCACCAAAACGATTTCAACACTATTTTATTACAAAGCTCATTTCTTAAACCGTTTTCCAATCTACTAGTATATACAAACCTTTACCTCATTCGTATGAGAAATCTAATTAAACGGCTTAGTAAAACAAGTGGTATGAAACGCTTGCGTTTACTTTGTCGGTTAATTTTTGGACTTGTTCGATTGAACCTTTTGTGACAATTTTCTAGTGGAGATCTACAATTTGTTCGTAAATATTTAAGTTAAGCAAGTGGTTATGGGACATGAAGCTAAACTCATATATTTACTAGCTTAGTGTAATTGACACTTCTTGATGATCGATGATGATCATTTTATGGTTTAGGCTAGCAATGTGCGATGTCTCTTTGTCCACGTGGAGGACTGTTCCTCGTTTTATTGAGCTTCGTCTCACTTCTCGCATGGGTTGTACCTATTTAGGTACGTCGATGTTTATTTCTCGCATGGGTCGTACCTATTTAGGTACATCGATGTTTATTTCTCGCATGGGTCGTACCTATTTAGGTACGTCGATGTTTATTTCTCGCATGGGTCGTACCTATTTAGGTGCGTCGATGTTTATTTACTTCGTGGAGCAATCGGCTTAACAAGTCGGGGCATGGGGCGTATCTATTTAGGTGCATCGATGTTCGTCTATGCATGGGTCGTATCTTTCTAGGTGCGTCGATGTTCGACTTTGCATGGGGTGTATCTTTCTAGGTGCATCGATGTTAGACATTACATGGGGCGTATCTTTCTAGGTGCGTCGATGTTTATTTATGCATGGGGCATATCTTTCTAGGTGCGTCGATGCTAGAGCATGGGTCGTATCTTTCTAGGTGCGTCGATGTTCGACTTTGCACGGGGTACATCTTTCTAGGTGTATCGATGCTAGACTTTACATGGGGCGTATCTTTCTAGGTGCTTCGATGTTTAGTTTATGGGATTGGCCATCCTCTTTCTTGTGATTTCTGGATTTCTTGATGATGATTTCTAGAATTTGTGTGTCGTAAACTTTTGTGATTTCTAGATATTGATTTCTGGAATTTATGTTTCACCAGCATTTACAATTGGCATTGATATGTATGTCATTATTTGTGGCTTGGTGAATTAAATTAAGAATATGACGTTCTTTTCTGTGTTTTGAGATTCTTGAGATATTGTATGACTTTTGTGGGTTTTCTAATGTATACTTGACATAGTATGACATCTTTTTGTTATCATACGTTTTATTATCATATCTCATATTCTATCTCAGTTTATCTGATAATTATAGCTAGACTGATCCGTTTATTATTTTCTTCTTAAATAATACTCGGGTCAGACTGAGATTTTTCAGGTGCTTCCTCATGACTTCCTATCTGGAACCATCATCTGACTTTTGGCTAACTACTCTAGTTTAGTAGTTTTTGTTGTATACATTTGAGATTAGACTCCTTGATGTATACATATTCTATTGTCTTGCACTTGTATTTATTCTTTTGTGTTATTGTGGATCTTATTTGACCACTACTCTGATGTACACTTTCATGTATTATATTCATATCTATTTCCGCCTTTGTGATATGGATTGTCTGTGACTGATTTGTGTTATGCTTATTTCTATATTTGTTTCCGAAGATTATATATATATAGCCACTGTGTAGTTGTTTTGAGTTTGTATCGGTATGTCGGATTTCCTCTTGAGATGAAACGAAAAGTTATATTTTATCTGACATATCGGTGCTCGCACAAAGCAATTACACGGATGGTCGCTCCTCAACAGCCTTATTCTCCGTGCTAGTTGATAGCATTACTCCGTAGTGTCCTTGGCTAGCGTGGGCATAAAGGTGGGGCGTCACAGCTTGGTATTAGAGCCAAACTTCGGAACAATGTGGAATAATCTAGCAAGGATCATTGTCCTAAGTCTTTCTTAGGAATCGTGTCATAGGATTTGATTCGAGTCTTCGTACCGTTCTATCCTATTTTCTTTTATGATTCCTTGTTTTATCAATCATGATTGTTTGATATCCATTCTGAGAATAACTTTTTCTTCTTCTTTCTTTCTTAAAGAAGAGAAATGGTTAGATCTGGTCGTACCAACGTCGGTCAATCCAGCGCTACTCCTCAGGAGGGAGTATTTATGTCTGCCCAGCAGCTTCTAGATCTTGTTAAGAATGCCCAAGCTATCAGACCCATTCTAGAGCCTACTCATCCTAGATCCGATTTTGCGCGCTTGTGTAGAGATTACACCGATTTGGGTGGAAGGCCATTCCGGGGATCCGAGAGTGTCATTGAAATCCAAGCTTGGCTTAGATCATGCGACCGCATCTTTTCTCGCATGAATCTTGTTGATCTCCACCGAGTCCAAGTGGCTTCTAGCATGCTCCAAGAAAGAGCATTGGATTGGTATGAGCTTCTTATTTCTGAAATCGTTGAAGCGGATCTCACTTGGGAGCAATTCCGGGAAATATTCGAATTGAAATTTGTGCCAGAGGCTGAAAAAGTAACTTTGGCCCGGCTTTTTATCGACCTTGTTCAAGGTGAATCTTCTGTGACGGACTACGTTGCATCTTTCGAATCTCTTTCTAAATACGGGGTTGAATACATTAATACCCCATTGAAGAAAAATCAGAGATTTGTTTATGGCTTGAACAAGAATCTCAAGAAGCCATTACTTCTGAAATTGGAAGTTTCTTTCGATCAGCTTATTGATATCGCTCTTCGTCTTGAAGAGGCCGATAATGAAAGTAATGTTGAAGTTGTGGGTGCCAAATAGAATTTCAACAATAACATGAAGAGGCCTATTAAGTTTAAAGGCCCTAATCCCGACAAGAAAGGGAAACAAGAAACTTCTGTAGCAAAGACTCCTACCACTAGTCGTGGACGATGCTACAATTGTGATTCTATGGACCACTATGCAAAGGAGTGTCCGCAACCCCTCTATTGTCGCTATTGCAAAAGTTTGAGTCATCATATATCTGCGTGTCTCATACTTCTAGCAAGAAGGAGGGAAAGCTAAAGGCTGTGCAAGTCTCTACTAGCACTTCTCTTGGTCAAGGTATCTATTCTATCCTTGATAACATTTATTTTGTGATTATCTTATTCGAGTTCTTTTTTATATGGGTTTCGTCTCATTATTTTTATATCAAAGGAACTTGTGATTCTTTTTCTTTAAACATTTCTGGGCTTGATGACTTCTTTGAGGATTGCGAATCCGGATTGGTGGATCCGCAACACTCAATTTGTTTTTTTATTGATGTCGAAATTAATTTATGTGATTTTTCTTTCCGAGCCGATTTTTACTTATGCTTCGGAATTGACTTTTGTAAGGATTGGCTTAATTATTATGAAGTCATATTCTTTGTCCCGTGTGGACTATTCACCTTCGACATTTTCAATCTGTTAAGCAGATTTCTGTTTTTCTTTGGTGATTTTGATTCCAATTTGATGGCATCATTTTATTCTTTAAGCTCACATGATGAGGAAAGCATTATTTCTCTCATTCATGTAGTTTGAGAATTTTCCGGTATTTTTGAGTTTGTCTTAGGATTATCATCTAAGCAATCTTTTGAGTGGTGTTAAGGTCTTTTTAGCTCGACCTTGCCACCGATTTTCATTTGCTACGAGTTGCGGGAGTTAGCATTCCATTTACCGCATTCCGCACTCGTTATGAAACTTATGAATGACTTATTGTGTCATTCAGTTTGTCCAGCTTATTTCATCCATTTTGTGAATCGAGTATTCTACAATCTCGATGACTCCATTCTTGTATTTATTGATTTTGGATGAAAATAGCAATTTAAAATTTTGCAAATCTTTTTCATAAGATATTTTATAAGTATAATTGGATTTTGTTCTCGAAACTAGAAAAGAATATTAGTAAAGTTTTTAAGCGACATTTTTATCATAAAGAAGATGATTTTGTGATTGTATTGCCCATTGAGTACTTTAAGAATTCTGGTCGATGCGCTTGATCAACGTTATCGATAGGAATCTCCTAAACTCTTTGATGAGACAGTCAGACACAATATATTGACTTGTAAAAATGTAAATTTTTCTAGAAAGATTATTACATAACGATAGATGTAATTTTGAAAGTTTTAGCTTTTCGGGAAAGAAGATTATTTAAAAGAAATTCTTTCTTTTCGATACTCTTATTCTTGTGATTCCCGAAGGGAACCAAGACTTTATCTTTTGTACCAATGCTAATCGTATTGGTTTGGATGCCGTTCTCTTGCAAAAGAGAACGTGCTATCACTTGTGCTTCTAAATCATTAAAGCCAATCGAGACTAGGTATGCCACTCATGATCTAGTGCTCGCGGCTATTGCTTTCACTTTTAGAGTTTGGCATCATTATTTTGGGGAAGAAATTTGTTCTCCACTCCGATCATAAATCTTTGAAATGTTTATTTTCTCAAAAGGAACATAATTTGTGTCAACAGTGTTGGCTCGAGTTCCTTACATCTTATGATCTTGATCTTCTTTGTACCCCGGAAAAGGGTAATCGTGTTGCCGATGCCCTTAGCCGAAAGAAACAAGTAGTTGTTTCTATGATGATGTCCGGATGGAATGATCTCGAGACTTTATCCACTTGGGAGATTTGAGATCGTGAATCCAATTTATGTTCGTCTCTTGTTTTGTGAAGCCTAGAGGCTCATCCTTCTTTTGGAATATACCTTTTTAGCTAAACTCTATGTCAAGTTAAATTTCATGGAGTTCTTACTTTTATTATTAGCAATCGTGATCCATTATTTTACTAGTGGATTTTGGTAAGGTCTTCAAAAGCTTTAGGAACAAAGCTTAAAATTTTAGCATCGCTTATCATCTTTGTCCGATGGACAAACCGAGCGTGTGAATCAACTCTTGAAGATCTCTTTCGTTCATGTGTTCTAGATTTTTGTGGAAGTTGGGAAGATCATATTTCTCTTGTTGAGTTTTCTTCCTATAATAGCTTCCAATCTTGTATTGGTATAGTACCTTTCGAGCCACTCTACGGAAGGCCATACCGATTCTCTTTGTGTTGGCTTGAAGCCGGTGAGAAGCTGGTTTCAGGTCCAGATCTTATTGGTGTTCATTCATGTTTCACCTATGATGGGTGTTGTGCGCTTCAGTTGATCGGGAAAGTTAGCACCACGATATTTTGGTCCATTTCCCATCACCGAACGTATTTGTTCCGTGGCTTATCGCCTTTTTATTACCGGCTCAATCTTTGGCTATTTATGATGTTTTCCACGTCTCTCTACTACGGAAATACCTTAGGGATTCCGATTTTTATTCTTGAGCCCGGTGTAATTGTAGAAATTGAAGTTTCACCAAATTTGACTTTTGAGCAACATTCTATTCGCATCATTTCTTTGGGGGTTGAGTGCCTTCGAAATAAAGATGTTCTTTTTGTGAAAGTCCGATGGTTCTTAATCCTAAGGATTTCTCTTGGGAATCCAGAGAATTCATCGAGCGAACACATTCGGACTTACTCTTTCGTGCTCTTTATGGTGAACTTCTTATTTCAAATTTTCTTTTATATTGATATGCTTCTATGGTTGTTACTATTTATTTTCTTCTTAAGTATTGCGAGGACGCAATTTCTTTAAGGAGGGGAGTCTTTAACAACCCGCATATTTATCGATTTTATATTTAAATATTTTATTTAAATATTTCATCGTTAGTCGGATTATAGTCCGATAAGCTACTTTTTGCAAACAGTCGAATTAGGACTCGAGACCACCCCCATTGAGTTCAAAATGACGTTTGCGACCTTTTTGAGTATAAACTTCGATATGTTTGGAGTTAGTAGAATTTTGCTATTTTTTCACTTTGGGTTTGGGTTTGTGTTTCAGCCCATCAACCTTCTAATATCCAAACTGAACCCCTCTCCCTTCATTCACTTTCTTTTCCTAATACTTTCAGCTCTAAAGAGAATAATGGGGGAAAAGATTGGAAATTAGAATTCCCAAGCCCTAGTTTCCATTTGCAAATCAAGTTCTAGCTCCAAATTCAAAGAGAAGCTATTGGTAAGCATCCTCTTCTTCTTCTCCAACTCTTTCTCCTTTCAATCTCAGAAATTCCTAAACCTAACTTTAGGAAATAATTCTCTTTTAAGCTTAGATTCAAGCTTGTTGAGTTGGAATTGAAGAGTGATTGTACTTGCCATTGCTCTATAGCTTCTTCTCCATTGATTTTGTGAAAAGGTGAGATTTTTATCTCACATCTATGCCTATAAATATCATTGTTGTTAGGTATGAATTCCTATCATCTATTTCGTGTTCACTTGTTGTGATTTGAATTGGTTTTGTGAATTCTTCAATTTTGGTGTTTTGGTCCAATTTTATGAAAATCCTTCTATGGACATTTGGACATTGATATTCGGAGTGTATCGAGGAGCCTTTAAGGCCGGGTTGTCATTGGGCGTAAATCCTTAGTCGCCATTGCTCATCCGATCGCTTCCGAATCGTTTTGGCCACTTTGGCCTAGGAAAAATGTTGCCCAGACCAGGTGACCAAACGTCTGGTGACCAAGTCCAGACGTCTGGTTTGGACCTGGAGAGAAAAATGTATGCACGCATTTTATTAAAAAAAATGCCAGAGACTAATTTCAGACGTCTGGAATTCAAGATCAGACGTCTGGATGAGTCTCAGACGTCTGACTTGAGGTTTCAGACGTCTGGGTGTTCTCTGGAGAATTTCCAAAGAACGAAACCAGACGTCTGGATTCAAAACCAGACATCTGACAATGGCTCAGACGTCTGATTTGCTATTCCAGACGTCTGGGTGGTTTTCTGAGCTATTTCCAGAAAACAAATCCAGACGTCTGGATTCCAAATCAGACGTCTGGAAGTGTGCATTTCTGCCTGTTTAGGCTTTTCTAGATTGAATTTCCATTGTTTATCGATTTTGTTGATCCGACTTATTGTTATCAATTATTATCGACTTTGATGACTTCTCTTTCGGGGTTTATGTGAATATCCATTTTGATGGATTTATTATCGATTTCTTTGGATTTGATTCACGTCTTCGTATGTGAATTTTGATGATTGATTGTTTCTACAATCATTTTGTAATTTGTCACTTTAAAAATATAAAGGTTTTCTATACTAGTAGTAAATATCAAAACTCTTTCACCAAAACGATTTCAACACTATTTTATTACAAAGCTCATTTCTTAAACCGTTTTCCAATCTACTAGTATATACAAACCTTTACCTCATTCGTATGAGAAATCTAATTAAACGGCTTAGTAAAACAAGTGGTATGAAACGCTTGCGTTTACTTTGTTGGTTAATTTTTGGACTTGTTCGATTGAACCTTTTGTGACAATTTTCTAGTGGAGATCTACAATTTGTTCGTAAATATTTAAGTTAAGCAAGTGGTTATGGGACATGAAGCTAAACTCATATATTTACTAGCTTAGTGTAATTGACACTTCTTGATGATCGATGATGATCATTTTATGGTTTAGACTAGCAATGTGCGATGTCTCTTTGTCCACGTGGAGGACTGTTCCTCGTTTTATTGAGCTTCGTCTCACTTCTCGCATGGGTCGTACCTATTTAGGTACATCGATGTTTATTTCTCGCATGGGTCGTACCTATTTAGGTACATCGATGTTTATTTCTCGCATGGGTCGTACCTATTTAGGTGCGTCGATGTTTATTTACTTCGTGGAGCAATCGGCTCAACAAGTCGGGGCATGGGGCGTATCTATTTAGGTGCGTCGATGTTCGTCTATGCATGGGTCGTATCTTTCTAGGAGCATCGATGTTCGACTTTGCATGGGGTGTATCTTTCTAGGTGCATCGATGTTAGACATTACATGGGGCGTATCTTTCTAGGTGCGTCGATGTTTATTTATGCATGGGGCATATCTTTCTAGGTGCGTCGATGCTAGAGCATGGGTCGTATCTTTCTAGGTGCGTCGATGTTCGACTTTGCATGGGGTACATCTTTCTAGGTGTATCGATGCTAGACTTTACATGGGGCGTATCTTTCTAGGTGCGTCGATGTTTAGTTTATGGGATTGGCCATCCTCTTTCTTGTGATTTTTGGATTTCTTGTTGATGATTTCTAGAATTTGTGTGTCGTAAACTTTTGTGATTTCTAGATATTGATTTCTGGAATTTATGTTTCACCAGTATTTACAATTGGCATTGATATGTATGTCATTATTTGTGGCTTGGTGAATTAAATTAAGAATATGACGTTCTTTTCTGTGATTTGAGATTCTTGAGATATTGTATGACTTTTGTGGGTTTTCTAATGTATACTTGACATAGTATGACATCTTTTTGTTATCATACGTTTTATTATCTTATCTCATATTCTATCTCTGTTTATCTGATAATTATAGCTAGACTGATCCGTTTATTATTTTCTTCTTAAATAATACTCGGGTCAAACTGAGATTTTTCATGTGCTTCCTCATGACTTCCTATCTGGAATCATCATCTGACTTTTGGCTAACTAATCTAGTTTAGTAGTTTTTGTTGTATACATTTGAGATTAGACTCCTTGATGTATACATATTCTATTGTCTTGCACTTGTATCTATTCTTTTGTGTTATTGTGGATCTTATTTGACCACTACTCTGATGTACACTTTCATGTGTTATATTCATATCTATTTCCGTCTTTGTGATATGAATTGTCTGTGACTGATTTGTGTTATGCTTATTTCTATATTTGTTTCCGAAGATTATATATATATAACCACTGTGTAGTTGTTTTGAGTTTGTATCGGTATGTCGGATTTCCTCTTGAGATGAAACGAAAAGTTATATTTTATCTGACATATCGGTGCTCGCACAAAGCAATTACACGGATGGTCGCTCCTCAACAGCCTTATTCTCCATGCTAGTTGACGGCATTACTCCGTAGTGTCCTTGGCTAGCGCGGGCATAGAGGTGGGGCGTCACAATTACATTGTTGAGCATGCCCATTAATTTAAGTAGTGCATATTTCAACATGGATTCGTCTAGTATAGAATACAAATTCAAATGTGTACACATCCAATATGATAATAGTGTTTATACATGGACTAAGGAAATCATGTTAAGTGCGAAATAGTATTTCAAAATTTGAATAAATAAACAATATTCTAATATTTGCTTTAGTACACTTACTAATACCAACGAATACTAATTGAATTAAAAAATATTTAATGGCTTCATAGGTCATAGTCTTAATTGATATAGCATATTATAACGTGAGAAATATAAACAAATAATAAACATTGTGTACTATATTATTTTTGATCATTAAGGTATACATGATAGTTTCATAAACTACTGAGTGAGTGCACCAAAGATCCACTTTCGGCAATTAACGCATTGATTTAATGCTATCATTGGTAATCAATCCTTGCTTTAATGTCATGACCAGATAAGCTACCACTCAAGGACATCGTAATTTATTTTTGGAATAACCAAATAATACTACAGTTTAATATAAACAATCATACCACCATATAATGATTGAAAAAAAAATTAGCATAATTTAAAACAAAGTAATTATCATCATAGGAAATAGTTGTAGATACGTACAAAAATACTTTAGATGAAATCACATTGAAAATAACTATAAGACCGAATAGCAACATAAAATATAATCAACAAAGAAAGATATTAAAATATCATGTAATTATTATATGTCATTATAAACGTGTGTTATATTATTATTCGTACATCCAACATCGACAAAATATAATATAAGGGGCTTTGCGCGTAAGGTCCATATTTTTGATGTTGTTACAAAAAAAGTCTCTGCGGCAATTAGTATGCAAACTAGGTCCCTGTTTTTTCTAAATCAAAAAGCGCAAACTAGCTTGCGCTTTCTTGATAGAAAACGAAAGTTACTTGCGGTTTTCAAAAAAAATAAAAATTTTGAAAATTTCTAAATCAGAAAGCGCAAACTAGCTTGTGCTTTCTTGATACAAAGCACACGTTGATTTACACTTTTCAAAAGTTTCAAAATTTTAAAAAATTTAAAAATGAAAAAATCAAAATCAGAAAAGCGCAAGTTACCTTGTATTTTCAAAAATAGGGACCAAATTTACATATTCATTTTTGCAAAGACTTTTCTTATAACAACATTAAAAGTAGAGACATGTAGCTCTTTTCTTTTTTTTGTTTTCATATATCTTCTTTTCATTATAGTTAGAAGATGATTTGTCACCAATTGAATTTTCATTAACTACTTTATTCCATAATTATAGGAAAAAATATTGAAAATGTCGAGAATGATCCACCCAATGGACATTGCGGATATCGTTTTTATGCACGGATATTGAGTATTGAAGAGGACGATGCATGGAAAATCGTTATGATAACCATAAATGGATGAATCAAATACACATAAAGAATTACATATTAACTTCTTAGGCAGTGAGAAGAGTTGCATCTGCAGTAGCAAATTTTGGATGATCTACAAGCGAATATATATATATATATATGGTTTTTAGGGATAAGGAAAAAGTTGAAGAAAAATTTAGTTTTAGGGACAAGAAGTTTGCATTTTAGACTGAAGGACACTATTTAATGTAAATCAAAGAATGATAGTTGCAACTATCATTTTCTGTTTACACTAAAAAGTGTCCTTCAGACTAAAAAGAAAACTTATTGTCCCTAAGACTAATTTTTTTTGCAACTTCTTCCCTGGGTCTTTTTTCCTGATATATATATATATATATATATATATATATATATATGCACCAAAATTGGTCACTAACACCCAATTGCCGTTGAAAGCACCTGTGATAACCCTGATTTTTGTGAGTAATTTCATGATTTAATTTAGTTTATATTTGTTTGAAATTGCACTGAAAAGGTAGAGATAGGAAACTGATTTGCAGATACATAGTTTAAAAACATGTACATGTGCACAGGATAGTGCACAAACATGCACACATTTTTCTGTGTGATAAAACAGGATAGTGCACAAACATGCACAAACATGCACACATGACTTATATATCTTCATATATATAAGTTCAAGATGAAATGAGTAAACCAATATTTTTATATTGACAAAAAGGTCCTGGATAGAAGAAAATTAGAATTAAATATTTTCTTGATTAAATGGCCACTGTTTTTTAAAAAAATTAAGTGGGTCATTTCATTTGGTATCAGAGCTATGTTGTTGAATAACATAGCAAAATTTTGTATGAACTTGTTTGCATTGGATGTATGGAAGTGTTGACTGCTTTGGATGCTTTGTTTATTAATATCTACACTATTAATATCTATTATGACAGAATAAGTGATAGATTAAAATGAATTAATCTATAGAGCATTAGGCAAAACAGAATAACCTAAGTGTTATATCCATAGAGCTATGGTAGGACCCAGACATCAAAATGTAGGAACAAGTGAACCACCTATGGTGAATGTGCAAGAATTCATGAGAGCCATAAGGGATGGAGTAGGCAACAGGCAGGAAAATCCACATGAGGAGTTGTCCAAACTACTCAAGACTTTTACCAATCTTGGAGGCAAAACTTTTGATGGCACAGAAGGAGTTATGGGAGTCCAAAATTGGCTTAGAATTTTGGAAAGGATCTTTGCAGACATGCAAGTTGAAGACCAAAGGAAGAGGCAAATTGCATCCAGGCAATTGAGAGGAGTAGCTTTGGATTGGTGGGAGGTTATCATAGCTGGAAGACCTGAAGGAGAAGTGACATGGGATCAATTTAAAGCAATGCTCGAAGGTAGATTTGTCCCTGCATCAGCAAAGGAGTCTTTGCTAGAGGAATTTATTAAATTAAGGCAAGGGACTATGAGTGTCACTGAGTACACTCAGAAGTTTGAATCATTGGCAAAGTATGGTGCATTACTCATCACCACTGAGGAGGCTAAGAATGGCAGATATATTCAAGGGCTGAACCCTAGCCTTAGTAGAGCCATGCTACCATACAAGGACAAGACTTTTGATCAAGTTTTGGATTTGACTCTGAGCATTGAACAACATGATAAAGCTAGAGAGAATTTCAGGACATTCAAGAATAATCAAAACAAGAAGGGAAAGGGTAAATTTCACCCTTATGATAAGAAGAAAACAGACATAGCTTCCACCAAGAAACCAGAAGAAGCCAAGGCTACTGAAATTAAGAAGAAAATCACTTGCTATAACTGTGGCCAAGAGGGGCATATGAAGAATAGATGCACAAATGTTAGGCCTGCATCCTTCAATTGTCACCATTGTGGGAAGGAGGGTCACATAAAGAGGAATTGTCCATATTTTAAGCAAGGAAAATTAGGGGCTTTGGAAGGGAAAGGCAAGGCAACTGAGGGATCAAGTGTTGAAAAGCATGGTCAAGTTGAAGGTACTTTTCTTATTCACTCAATACCTTTTGCAGTAGTGTATGATACTGGGGCTACACACTCACTGATCTCCCATGATATTGGACAACAATTAAAATTGAATTGTATGATTGTTGATAAGCCACTATTAATTAGAAGCCCTATAGGTAGTTCATGTGTTCTGGGTATGATATGTATGCAACTAAGATTAAATATAGGAGGACATGTGTTTGAGTCAGACCTATATGTGTTGCAATATCCGGGCATAGGGATTATTTTAGGAGTTGATTGGTTGAGTAGATATAAGGCTATCATAAATATGGAGACATCCACCATATCATTAAAAGTTTCTGATGGACAAAGAATAGTTGTTTTTTGTGAGGCAAACAAGAATAGAAGTATAGCCAACCTTTCTACATTGTCAAATGAAAAACCCATGCCTGCATTAGAAGAAATCCCCATAGTAAATCAATATGTTGATGTGTTTGGTGAAGTTAGGGGAATTCCAAACCACAGGCCAGTTGAGTTCTCAATTAAAATTATTCCAGGAGCTAGCCCAGTAGTTAAAAGACCAACCAGAATGGGGCCTAAGGAGTTGATGGAGCTGAAAAAGCAATTGGTTGAGCTAGAAGAAAAAGTTTTTATTAGACCAAGTAGCTCATCATGGGGAGCACCAGTAGTCTTTGTTAAGAAACAATATGGATCCCTTAGGTTATGTATTGACTATAGGGAATTAAATAAAGTCACAGTTAAAAATAAATATCCCTTACCAAGAATTGATGATCTCTTTGATCAATTGAGTGGTGCAAAAATATTTTCTAGGCTTGATTTAGATTCAGGCTTTCATCAGATGAAAGTGGAAGAGGAAAGCATTAAGTATACAGCCTTTAACACAAGATATGGACTTTATGAATTTTTAGTAATGCCATTTGGTTTGACAAATGCTCCTTCCTATTTTGTTGATTTTATGAATAGGATTTTTAGAGAATAGTTGGATAAGTTTGTATTGATATTTATTGATGATATACTAATTTATTCTAAGTCAATCAGAGAGCATGAAAATCATTTACATATGGTATTTGAGAAATTGAGACAGGAAGACTTGAAGGCAAAGTTTTCAAAATGCAGTTTTTGGCAAAATGAAGTGAATTTTCTAGGCCATATTATATCAAAAGAAGGAATATCTATGGATTCCAATAAAGTCATTGCAGTGCAAGCTTGGAAAAGGCTTACTAATGTCACTGAGGTCAGATCATTCATGGGAATGGCTGGTTACTATAGGAGATTTATAAAAGATTTTGCAAAAATCTCAATTCCATTAACCAGATTGACTAGGAAAAATCAAGTGTTCACTTGGACAGAAGAGTGTGAGAAAGCTTTTGGGAAATTAAAGGAAGCACTAGTACAAGCTCCAATTCTTAAAGTGCCTGAAGGAAATGAAAACTTGGTGGTGTATACTGATGCAAGTGGACAAGGGCTTGGGGCAGTGTTGATGCAACAACATCAAGTGATAGCTTATGCTTCTAGGCAGTTGAAACCAAGTGAGGTAAGGTATGCTACTCATGATCTTGAATTGGCTGCCATAGTGTATGCTCTTAAGTTATGGAGACACTACTTGTTAGGAGAAAAATTTGAAGTGTATACAGACCATAAATCACTTAAATATGTGTTTTCACAAAAAGAATTAAATATGAGGCAGCAAAGATGGATTGAACTCTTAGCCTCATATGATTTTGAAATATTGTACACACCTGGTAAGGCTAATAAAGTAGCAGATGCCCTAAGTAGACAACATGCTAAAGTGGCTAGATTAATGATAGAAGAGTTTAACACTTTATCATTATTAATTTATTCAGAGATAGAAAGTGATAACATAGAAAATATGAGCTTATGCAGTGGGAATGTAGAAATGGGAAAATTAAGTTTTATTACTCTGGGATCAGAATTGAAGAATAAAGTTGTAATGCTACAAGACCAAGATCCATTTTTATTTGAAAAGAAGACTCAAATATTAAATGGTGAGGCAGTGGAAGGTTTTCAGTTGAATGATCAAGGCCATTTGAAGAAAGGAAAAAGAATATGTGTTCCAGCAATTGATGAGTTGAAGCAAGAAATCTTGGATGCTTACCACAAAAGCAAATATACTATACACCCAGGAAGCACAAGAATGTATCACAACCTCAAGAGAGATTATTGGTGGAGTGGTATGAAGAGTGCAGTGGCAACCTATGTATCCAAATGTATGGTTTGCCAACAGGTGAAGGCTGAGTATCAAAAACCCTCAGGAATGCTTCAACCTTTGCAAATACCACAGTGGAAATGGGAAGACATATCAATGGATTTCATTGATGGTTTGCCTAGAACTAGGAGGGGAAATGATAGTATTTGGGTAGTGGTTGATAGGTTAACCAAGTCAGCCCACTTTATACCAGTGAAATCAGAAAGAAATGCAAGTACACTAGCCCAGTTGTTTATAAAGGAAGTAGTCAGACTGCATGGCATACCAAAGACTATAGTAAGTGATAGAAATACCATCTTCACTTCAAAGTTTTGGCAGAGTTTTCACAAGACAATGGGGACTGATTTATGCTTAAGCACAGCATATCATCCTCAATCTGATGGCCAAACAGAAATTGTGAACAAATTGCTTGAAGACATGTTAAGAGCTTGTGTACTGGATTGGGGAGGAAGTTGGGAGGATCATATCTTTTTAGTTGAATTTGCATACAACAATAGCCATCATAGTAGCATAGGCATGGCACCCTTTGAAGCTCTTTATGGGAGACCATGTTCATCACCCTCAAGTTGGCTTGAATCTGGGGAAAAAGTGGTCTTAGGACCAGAAAATGTGAAGGAAACTTCTGAAAAGATAGCTTTGATCAGAAAAAGAATTGCTTTTGCCCAAGATAGGCAAAAGAAATATGCAGATCAAAGAAGAAAGGCAGTACAATATGATGTTGGATATTATGTATTTATCAAAATATCACCCATGAAAAAGGTTCTAAGGTTTGGGAAACAAGGAAAGTTGATTCCTAGATATATAGGGCCATATAAAATTTTAGAAAGAATAGGAACTGTAGCCTATAAGCTGGAGTTGCCAGAAGAAATGAGAGCAATGCATGATGTTTTTCATGTGTCTCAACTAAGAAGATGGGTTCATGATAAGGAGGCAATCCTAAAATCCTCTAAGGATGTGCAGATTGACCCTAGAATGATCTATGAAAAGGAGCCAGTGGGCATAGTTTCTAAAGAAACCAAGAAATTGAGAAACAAAGAAATTAAATTAGTGAAAGTGCAATGGAGTCTTGACCCAAATGATTGCACATGGGAAGTGGAGGATAAAATTAGAAATGATTATCCACAACTGTTTGATTGAAGGAAAGGTAAATTTATATATATACTGATGAATGTTTTGATTGAATTGCATTGTGATTTTTGTTTTGATCTGCCTAGAGTTTAATCAAATGATTGATTTGAGAATGATTTGAGATCAGAAATTGATTTTCTGAAGTAATGATACTTAAGTTAAGTATGAAAGAATTGTGGGACACAATTCCTAAAAGGAGGGGTATATGTGATAACCCTGATTTTTGTGAGTAATTTCATGATTTAATTTAGTTTGTATTTGTTTGAAATTGCACTGAAAAGGTAGAGATAGGAAACTGATTTGCAGATACATAGTTTAAAAACATGTACATGTGCACAGGATAGTGCACAAACATGCACACATTTTTCTGTGTGATAAAATAGGCAACAGTTAATATATATATGATAGGATAAATAAATTACAAATATATATATATGTAGGCAGAAATGATCAGGTCTTTAAAAAAGTTTAGCATAAAGAAAACAAATGTGTATAAAGGCAGAAATAGTAAGAAAGAAAAATAAAAAGGCTTAGGCAAAAAAAAAGCATACATGTGTTATACATGTACACAGTCAAACACTGCAGGTAGAAAACAAAGCTTGCATGGAAATGGTATGAACCCTTGAATAAATACTTTATCCATTTCCAGCAATTCTTTTTGCTTAGGAAAATTAAAGTCATACATATAACATGACCCGAGGGAAAAATTAAATGAATAAGGTTTATTTTCTGAAAAATTAGCAAGGACCACATACCCTCTTATTTTCTTGAATCAAATAAGAGGCAAACTATGTTTTGTATGGGGTAGAACTGACATTGGGTAATTCCATAAACCCTAGTAACAGCCAGGATTTGTATAAAGAGGCTTAGTGTAGTGAGATCATACCCATTTGCTCTTCATAACCTAAAGAAAAAAATATAAGCCAGAGCACCGGCCAATAGAGTTAGAGGAAGGCAGAGGATCAAAAGAAAAGCAAGGCTTAGGAAAAAAGGGAATTAAGGGTGAGTAACCTCACTGAAAACTTTGGCATTAAGTCCTGAATATTGAGGCAGCCTATTTGAATTAATAATTCACTGTTGCAAGTTATGTTCATTTTATGATTTGATTTGTTAATGATCTGTTCAAGTGTAAAACCCTTCATAGTGATTTACCCAAAAATAAGAGTCATGGATTTCATGTTTTAAATGTTTATCTGTGATAGGGATTAACATTGAGATGGAGTGATTTCTTTTATGGGTTTTCTTCATAAAGTTATTTATAAAATCCCAGGATTCATGTGGTAGATATATGGTCCGTAAATGGAAAGAAATATGGGGCTGCAACATTGTGTTGTTGCTTATGTCTCATGTTAATTAAAACAAAAGAAAATGTAGAAGTGCAATGTTATACATGTGCTGAGCTTCTATGTTTTATGAACTACTCAAATCAAAATATACTTATGGTTTAGCCAGATCTTCAAGATTAAGAAGAATCTGATTGAACCAGAGGTAAGAGAGGATAACTAATAAACTACTTATGGCCATATGTTTATAACTTGATCCATTGAAACCCATAGGCAAAATAATGTGCTAAGAAATCACATCTGTTTTTCATGATTAAATGTTTGCTTCTGAGAATATAACTTACCAAACTCTGGATGAATACATGTTGGTTGAATTGTTTATTTTTCTCTGATTGAAAAGTGAGATGCAGAAGGGATTAGCATAGTTATGAAAAAGGAAATAACACTTAGTAATTTAACTAAGGACTTGGGATCTTAGGGCTACAAAATATAGCTTGGCAAGGGGAACATTGCAAGCTCATACATGGTATGTTTATACCCAGGGGCCTGAGTGTGCTGGGTTAACAGAGAGATGTCCCAGGCAGTGTGTGTTTAAAAAAAAGAGAAAGTAGCTAAAGACCCTATTATATTTGATAGTGAACTTTAGAAATAGGTTCAGGAGAGGCTTGGGCAAAATCCCTGATGGCCAGTAAAATTGTAAAAGGGGCATGATGACTGAATTGATGATTGCATTGGTTGGTTTATGATGTTTTATTGGTGAATCTTATGATTGTTTTCTATGAACTAAATCATTGTGATCATATATAATCTGTTTAGCACTGATATGAATGCACCTGCCTCACAAAAACATGCACAAAGAAGATACCGAGTTTCTTTATTCATACAAAGTACTGGAATATAAATAGAATTGGATAAGATCATGTTTTCAGTTAGATTATTCATACCAGACAATTAGTCTGACCCTTTTGTGTTTATGCACCATTGGGTGTCTCATATTTGTATGAGGCAGTTCATGGTGATTATGCAGGTAAATAGGAATTTTGTTGATCAGGCTTTGGATGAGTTAACTGCTTAAGGAATTGGATTCTATTTTTAAAGACTTTGCTGAAGTTAAATAAAATATTCATGTTGAACTATGTTAAGATATTTTGTTTAAAGTTGCTTAGAAAAACCAATGTATTATTATTTACTGTTTTGTAAGTGTTGAACTTATATGTATCCGCTGGAACTTATGTATTTTGTTTTGCAAAATGCTTTGCTAAGAAAATGAATTTTAAGCTTCAAGAATAGTTAGGCTATAATGGTAGAAAAATCTAAGAATAAAGGATTTATGGATTGAATGTATATCCAAAGAACTGACATAAGAAAATCCATGTTTAAGTAAAGAAAAATCTGGCAAAAAGGTTTTGAGTGCCTTAGAGAAGAAAACCAAAATAAAATGTGTTTTGTTGAGAAATAGTGCAAACTGAATAGGGCTAACATAGCCATTTTCTTGAGCCTGGGTTAAGCCAGCACCCAAGAGTTTTAAATTAAGTTTTCAGATCTGTTTCATAACCCAATTATAGGGTAGACTCAGACAATTTTGTTAACAAGAAAAAAAATAAGGCACCTGAATTTCCCACTGACACACACATGCACAGAAACATGCACACACACATGCACAAGCAAAAGCACAGTTTGTACAGTAATAAAATTATGGAAATTTATGTAAAGTGATAAGCCTTGAGACATAAAATCAATAGTTATGCATTAACCCAAGTGTACTTTGAAAATCTAGTTTTTTTGAAACACCATTGCTATGTAGAGAGTATTTCCTTTAAGTAATACTCAAACAGATTTCTACTTTAAAATTTTTGTACTCTGATTTAAGTAGAAAATGACTTATATATCTTCATATATATAAGTTCAAGATGAAATGAGTAAACCAATATTTTTATATTGACAAAAAGGTCCTGGATAGAAGAAAATTGGAATTAAATATTTTCTTGATTAAATGGCCACTGTTTTAAAAAAAATTAAGTGGGTCATTTCAGCACCAATTTACAGTCACATATCATAGATAGAATATATAAAGATGATATAAATATGAAGAACAATCAAATTTAAAAAGAAAGCAGCAATAAGACAGGATTTATAGTGGTTCGGCTGACTCTGGCTTACGTCCACTCTAGAAATTTCCTTTTTATTGATCAGAGAATTGATTACATTTACAATCCTGAGTTTTTAAAACAATGATGGTAGAGTGGCTGTTTTGAAGAAGATGAAGAAAACAGAATGAGAGTCCCTTTTCTAAAGCCCCGCCTACTGTATTCCTCGTCCTTCTCTAGACGTTCCGTTGCTTTGCACGACATTTATCTCATGCCTTTCGGTGCGTGAATCCTCTAACCGAATGAATCTTTCCGCCTCATGATAGATCTCCCCAAGATCCTGTGGTGGATCCCTTGCCAATGAATCCTTGAAATCAGCGCCTTCCGCAATCCCTGCTACCACCGCCATCAAAATCATTGATGGATCCAGACGATCTACCGAAGCTACAGCTGCATTGAATTGCATTAGAAAACCCCTCACGAACTCTCATGTCCTCTGCTTCATTGATGCCAACGTCATTACATTCTTGGGTCACGTCACTTGGACCCTGAACTGTCTCACGAAGCATTCCACTAGCTTGCCCCATGTCCTGACCGATCCATTCTCTAGCTGCCTAAACCAGAGCACAGCCAAATCCATCAAGTATAAAGGGAAACATCTTTCCATCATTCCTCGGATGCCCCCAGCACTTCCATATGTCTGATGTATCTGGTTACATGCATAGTTGGTTCTGATTTTCCATCATAGGCCTTTAGTGTTAGTAGTTTGAATTCTGGAGGGTTCTTTACGTTTCTGATATTCGAAGTGAACGGACTCCGACTGACTTCCTCCAAGCCTCTGCTCGGTAGTCCTCCTCTCATAATCCTTCTTAATAATACATCCATCTGCTTGTCTCCATCTAGGGGTGATCCTCTGTTTGCATCTCCACCCTACCCCCCATGTCCGGGAGGGTATTCCGGGTAGTACTCCTCATGTTGCACATTCATGTTCACGGTGTCCCTAGCTTGCTGAGCTCCATTTACCGGTTGTCCAATATCCGATCCCAGGGGCCTGCCCCAGGCCTTTGCTGATTACCTTCACGCTCTCCACTCTAGTTCTGAATCTGACCTCTAGATATCTCTGCAGCTCCGACTCCTTGTCCTATATTGCCAGCAGCTGCGGTTGGTCC
This sequence comes from Allium fistulosum, assembly GCA_030737815.1. NCBI lineage: Eukaryota > Viridiplantae > Streptophyta > Magnoliopsida > Asparagales > Amaryllidaceae > Allium > Allium fistulosum. Next base: position 181,044,034 of record CM060903.1, read on the forward strand.
ATTCCCTAGGTTCTATGTCCCAGCTGTTCCCATCCACCTGAAGAGCTCCTGCATCATCTCTTCACGCCTTTTCATCATCTGTTCCTGCATAGAATCCACCATGGTCTGCATCTCATCCCTTGTGATGTAGATGGATGCCTGATCTGACCCTACTCCGAAGGATGCCTCTTGACTTCCTTCTTGATGGCTCTTTTCTGTCACCTGCCTCCTTGCTAATTGCCTAACCATAGCTTCCAAAATCCGAGTTCCTAAGTCTTTAAATCCAAAATTCAAGCTTTAGAATCCCTGAGTGCTAGCTTTCTCAGTGAAAGCACCAAAATTGGTCACTAACACCCAATTGTCATTTAAAGCACCAATTCACAGTCACAAATCATAGGTAGAATATATGAAGAGGATATAAATATGAAGAACAATCAAAATTATGAAAGGAAGCAGTAATAAGATAGGATTTATAATGGTTCAGTTGACTTTGGCCTATGTCCACTCCAGAAATTTCCTTTTTATTGATCAGAGAATTGATTACAGTTATAATCCGGAGTTTTTAAAACAATGATGGTAGAGTAGCCTTTTTGAAGAAGATGAAGGGAAACATAATGAGAGTCCCTTTTCTGAATCCCCACTTGTTGTATTTATAGGCAAAATCCTAAATACTGGGCTTCTTGAGTGATAAGGGCCTACCAGAACCGTAGTCGAGTCCATCTTGTCGACCATTGGTTTCTTGGAGTGTGTAACATGCCGACCCCAAGAAACTCGAATAGTGACCCAAAGCTACTTGGATTCTGACCCGGAGTAAATTCGTCCCTGACTCGAAGCAACAACACGCCGACTCCCAACCTTCAATATGCCGACCCAAAGCTTACATGCAGCCGACCCAGGGAAAACATATTGTCGACCTGAAGCGAGATGATAATGCCGAACTCTTGAGCAAATGCCGATCCCACATCATAGTGCTGACCTGCTTCCTATAGCTGAGTCGAAGAACATCCATAGCCGACCCGAAGTTGCCGATCCCTTGAAGTGTTATTATGCCGACCTCTCCCTTGCCGACCCCAAGAGATACATGCCGACCCGAAGCCTGAAGGATGCTGACCCGAAGTTGGAGTATTTCCGACCCGAAGTACTCATGACTTGCCGACCTGATAAGATGCCGACCTGAGAGCTTGATGCCGACCCGAGGAGAAGCCCATCCGACCCGCAGAATACACCAACCCCTCTAAATTACGCCGATCCCATGTGACCCGAAGTATCAATTCAAACGACCTGAAGAAAACTGCTTGAAAACCCGAAGTAAACCCACAAGTGACTTGAAGCAAACTCCAAGCAATCCAAAACGACTCGACTTTTGTCGAAACTCGTATTTCAAGTATCCCACACCTTTCGTCCATCGACTGTGCTGAATTCCGACTTCATAATCATGTTTATCATTTGTGATTGATCATCTATCCGTCATATTAACCAATACCATCATATTCCAGCCTCGGTAATCGAGCAGTCGTTGGAGTTAAATCCGCCTGTCTATGGCCTTACCAAAAGGCGGTTTAACATTTGCCCCCCCCCCCAAAACATGCCTTGCTATTGGAAGGTGTGTTTTGAATAGCTCTCAATCCGATATCTAAAGTCCATATTCCATCTATTATCAAGTAATTCCATCCAAGTCCGATAGCCAAATCCGTGCCGGTTCCAACTTGTTGTCTAATTTCATATCCATTCCAAAACCATTAACCGAATCCACAATCTTTCCGGATCATCTTATTCAAGTCCGGGACATCTCCGGGTCCTGTAATCCAAATCTGAAACCTCGCTGGGTCCATATCCAAATTCGGGACCACTCCGGGTCCTTAGCCAAATCCGTAGTTGTTCGAAGCCACTATCCAAATCCATTTCACACCTTGAAAGTCATTAATCAAATCCTACAATCTCTCTGGATCGTTGATGGCCTCTTTGGACCCTTGCTAAGCTTGATCCAAACTTAACGATTGAATAGGCAGATCCTATCGCACTCCGGCAAAGAAACCTATCCCTTGCGCTTCGGTTCCATATCCATGTACATTAAGTGATGCCCTGGTCCTTCTAGACTGATATCATCCACTCCGGGCACTTACTGGATCCCATCCTGTCACTCTCTGGTGAAGGGGAAACAACGTCGAGCGAGCCGACCCTGCCGCTCTCCGGCGAAGCGGCGTCACTCCCTGCACTCTGGTTCGGTATCCTTGAACATTAAGCGATGCCATGGTCTAAGTCCTAGACCAATTACAGCCACTCCAAGCTCCTGCATAATCCCATCCTGTCACTCTCCGGTGAAGGGGAAACAATGTCGAGCGAGTCGATCTTGTCGCTCTTCGGTGAAGCGGCGTCACTCCCTGCACTCCGGTTCAGTATCCCTGAACATTAAAGCGATTAATTTCCAACCGACTTCTAGTATCCATCCTGTAACGCTCCGGTTAGGGGTTTGTTTCTTAAAATCCAAATTCATTTATTAAATTCAAGTTACAAATGTCCAATAAGAAAACCAGAAAAAACAAAGTGTTGCCTCTCCCGGCAGCGCAGCCTATTACCATCTCAAAGCATGCCTAAGGATCGCTCCGGTTCCCTTACATGTGTAAGTGGCATAGCAGATTTATTTTCTATAATAGAATCAGAAAAATTATTTGGAGACCAAAGTTCAAATCCTAAACTCGGCCCTTGCCATCACGATCAGCTGATGACGAGTCATGACCACAATCCGAGGTTGTTTGGCCAGGTGATAGTTGTTTGTGTTCTACCGCTCTCGTCCTATTCCTCATGTACTATTGCAATCTGCCACTTCTAACATGTTCCTCCACCATGTTCTTCATGTGGTGGCATTTATCCGTGGCATGCCCTTCCAGCTCATGGAATAGGCAGTACTTCCCGCTCCCGCACTCCCGTTCTGTGGAATCCCTCCTGAGTGGTCTTCGATAGGTGAGCTGCCCCCGTGTTTCCCAGTAAATCCGCTCCAGATTCTCTATCAAGTCTGCATATGTTGCGAACTTGGGTTCCCGGCCTCTCCTCCCTTTGTCAGAACCGTCATATCCATCATTCTACTTTAGTTTTCCTTTATCCATTCCTCGTCCTTGTCTAGACATTCCTTCGCTTTGCACGTCATTTATCTCATTCCTTTTGGTGCGTGAATCCTCTAACTGAATGAATCTTTTCGCCTCATGATAGAACTCCCCAAGATCATGTGGTGGATCCCTTGCCAATGAATCCTTGAACTTAGTGCCTTCCACAATCCCTGCTACCACCGCCATCAAAATCATTGATGGATCCAAGCGATCTACCAAAGCTACAGCTGCATTGAATCGCATTAGAAAACCCATCACGGACTCTTATTTCCTCTGCTTTATTGATGACAATGTCATTACATTCTTGGATTGCGTCACGTGGACCCTGAACTGTCTCATGAAGCGTTCCACTAGCTTTCCCTATATCCTGACCGATCCATTCTCTACCTGCCTAAACCAGAGCGCAGCCAAATCCGTTAAGTATAAAGGGAAACATCTTGCCATCATCTCCTCAGATGCCCCCAGCACTTCCATATGTCTGATGTATCTGGTTACATGCATAGTTGGGTCTGATTTTCCATCATAGGCCTCCAGTGTTAGTAGTTTGAATTCTGGAGGGTTCCTTGCATTTCTGATATTCGGAGAGAATGGACTCCGACTGACTTCCTCCAAGCCTCTACTCGGTAGTCCTGCTCTCATAATCCTTCTTAATAATCCATCCATCCGCTCGTCTCCATCCGAGGGTGATCCTCTGTTTGCATCTCCACCCTGCCCTCCATGTCCTGGAGGGTATTCCGGGTAGTACTCCTCATTTTGCTCATTCACGTTCACGTTGGCCCCAGCTTACTGAGCTCCATTTACTGGTCTTCCAATATCCGATCTCGGGGGCCTGCCCCCAGGCCTTTGCTGATTACCTTGACCTCTCCACTCTGGTTCTAAATCTGACCTCTAGATATCTCTGCAGCTCTGACTCCTTGTCCTATATTTCCATCAGCTGCGGTTGGTCCATTCCCAAGAATCTGTGTCCCAGCGTTCCCATCTACCTGAAGAGCTCCTGCATCATCTCTCTTCCTGCCTTTTTAGCATCAGTTCCCGCGTAGAATCCACCATAGTCTACATCTTATCCCTTGTGATGTAGATGGATGCCTGATCTGACCTTGCTCTGGAGGATGCCTCTTCACTTCCCTCTTGATGGCTCTTTTCTATCACCTGCCTCCTTGCTAATTGCCTAACCATAGCTTCCAAAATCCGAGTTCCTAAGTCTTTAAATCCAAAATCCAAGCTTTGGAATCCCTGAGTGCTAGCTTTCTCAATGAAAGCACCAAAATGTTAGCACTAAAATTGGTCACTAACACCCAATTGCCGTTGAAAGCATCAATTCACAGTCATAGATCACAGATAGAATATATTTGGAGGATATAAATATGAAGAACAATCAAAGTTTAAAAAGAAAGAGGTAATAAGACAAGATTTATAGTGGTTCGGCTAACTCTGGCCTATGTCCACTCCAGAATTTACCTTTTTATTGATCAAAGAATTGATTACAATTACAATCCGGAGTTTTAAAAGATTGATGGTAGAGTAGCCTTTTTGAAGAAGATGAAGGGAAACAGAATGAGAGTCCCTTTTCTGAAGCCCCACCTGCTATATTTATAGGCAAAATCCTAGATACCGAGCTTCTTGAGTGATAAGGGCCCACCAAAACCGTAGTCGAGTCCATTTTGTCGACCACTGGTTTCCTGGAGTGCGTAACATGCCGACCCCAAGAAACCCGAGTAGTGACCCAAAGCAACTTGGATTCTGCCCCAAAGTAAATTCATCCCTGACTCGAAGCAACAACACGCCGACTCCCAACCTTCAATACGCCGACCCGAAGCTTACATGCAGCCGACTCGGGGAAAACATATTGCCGACCCGAAGAAAGAAGATAATGCCGAATTCTTGAGCAAATGCCGATCCCATGTCATAGTGCCAACCCGCTTCCCATAGCCGACTCGAAGAACATCCATAGCCAACTCGAAGCTGCCGATCACTTGAAGTGTTATTATGCCGACCTCTCCCTTGCCGACCCCAAGAGATACATGCCGGCCCAAAGCCTGAAGGATGCCGAACCGAAGTTGGAGAGTTGCCGACCCGAAGTACTCATGACTTGTCGAACTGATAAGATGTCGACCCGAAAGCTTGATGCTGGCCTGAGGTAAAGCCCATGCCGACCCGAAGAATACACCAACCCCTCTAAATTACGCTGATCCCATGCGACCCGAAGTATCAATTCAAACAACCTGAAGAAAACTGCTTGAAAACCCGAAGTAAACCCACAAGTGACTCGAAGCAAACTCCAAGCAATCCAAAGCGACTCGACTTTTGTCGAAACTCGTATTTCAAGTATCCTGCGCCTTTCGTCCATCAACTATGTCGAATCCCGGCTTCATAATCATGTTTATCATTTGTGATTGATCGTCTATCCATCCTATGATCCAATACCATCATATTCCAGCCTCGGTAACCGAGCAATCGTTTGAGTTAAATCTGCTTGGCTATGGCTTTGCCAAAAGGCGGGTTAACATTTGCCCCCCAAATCATGCCTTGCTATTGGAAGGCGTGTTTTGAACAGCTCTTAATCCGATATCTAACGTCCATATTCCATCTATTATCAAGTAATTCCATCCAAGTCCAATAGCCAAATCCACGACTGTTCCAACTCGTTATCTAATTCCATATCCATTCCAAATCCATTAACCAAATCCACGATCTCTCCGGATCATCTTATTTAAATCTGGGACCTCTCCGGCTCCTGTAATCGAAATCCGGGACCTCGCCGGGTCTATATCCAAATTCGGGACCACTCTGGGTCGTTAGCCAAATCCGTGGCTATTTGAAGCCACTATCCAAATCCATTTCACGCCTTGGAAGTCAGTAATCGAATCCTACGATCTCTCCAAATCATTGACGGCCTCTTTGGACCCTTGCTAAGCTCGATCCAAACTTAATGATTGAATAGGCAGATCCTGTCATGCTCCGGCGAAGCAACCTATCCCTTGTGCTCCGGTTCAGTATCCCTGAACTTTAAGCAATGCCCTGGTCCTCCTAGACCGATATCATCCTCTCCGGGCTCTTACCGGATCCCATCCCATCACTCTCCGGTAAAGGGGAAACAGCGTTGAGCGAGCCAATCCTACCGCTCTCCGATGAAGCGGCGCCACTCCCTGCACTCCGGTTCAGTATCCCTGAACAATAAGCGATGCCATGGTCTAAGTCCTAGACCGATTATAGTCACTCCGGGCTCTTGCAGGATCCCATTCTATCACTTTCCGGTGAAGGGGAAACAACATCGAGCGAGCTGATCTTGTCGCTCTCCGGCGAAGCGACATCACTCCCTGTACTCCGGTTCAGTATCCCTGAACATTAAAGCGATTAATTTCCAACAGACTTCCAGTATCCATCTCGTAATTCTAAGGTTAGGGGTTTGTTTCTTAAAATCCAAATTAATTTAATAAATTCAAGTTCCAAATGTCCAATAAGAAAAACAGAAGAAACTAATTGCTGCCTCTCTGGGCAGAGCAGCCTATTACCATCTCAGAGCATGCCTAGGGATCGCTCTGGTTCCTTTACATGTGTAAGTGGCATAGCGGCTTTATTTTATAAAACAGAATCAGAAAAATTATTTGGTGACCGAAGTTCAAATCCTAAACTCGGCCCTTGCGTTCACGATCAGCTGATGACGAGTGTGACCCCAATCCACGGTCGTTCTTGTTTGGCCCAGGCGGTAGTTGCTCGTGTTCTACCGCTCTCGTCCTGTTCCTCACGTACTGTGGCAATATGCCACTTCTAACATGTTCCTCCACCACGTCCTTCATATGGAGGCATTCATCCATGGCATGCCCTTCCAGCTCATGGAATAAGCAGTACTTCCCACTCCCGCGCTCCCATTCTGTGGGATCCCTCCTGAGTGGTTTCCGATATGGGAGCTGCCCCCGTGTTTCCAAGTAAATCCACTCCAGATTCGCTATCAAGTCCGCATATGTTGCGAACTTGGGTTCCCGGCCTCTCCTCCGTTTGTCAGAACCGTCATGTCCATCGTTCTACTTTCGTTTTCCTTTATCCATTCCTCGTCCTTCTCTAGACGTTCCTTTATTTTGCATGGCGTTTCTCTCCTTTCGGCGCGTGAATCTGCTAACCGAATGAATCTTTCAGCCTCATGATAGAACTCCCCAATGGTGGATCCCTTTCCAATGAATCCTTGAACTCAGTGCCTTCCGCAATCCCTGCTACCACCGCCATCAAAATCATTGATGGATCCGAGCGATCTACCGAAGCTACAGCTACATTGAATCGCATTAGAAAACCCCTCAAGGACTCTCATGTCCTTTGCTTCATTGATGCCAACGTCATTACATTCTTGGGTTATGTCACGTGAACCCTGAACTGTCTCATGAACCATTCCACTAGCTTGCCCCATGTCCTAACCGATCCATTCTCTAGCTGCCTAAAATAGAGCGCAACCAAATCCATCAAGTATAAAGGGAAACATCTTGCCATCATCTCCTCAGAAGCCCCCAGCACTTCCATATGTCTGATGTATCTAGTTACATGCATAGTTGGGTTTGATTTTCCATCATAGGCCTCCAGTGTTAGTAGTTTGAATTTTGGAGGGTTCCTTGCATTTCTAATATTCGGAGTGGACGGACTCCGACTGACTTCCTCCATGTCTCTACTCGGTAGTCCTCCTCTCATAATCCTTCTTAATAATCTAGCCATCCGCTCACATCCGGGGGTGATCCTTTGTTTGCATCTCCACCCTACCCCCCATGTCCTAGAGGGTATTCCGAGTAGTACTCCTCATGTTGTTCAGTCAAGTTCACGTTGTCCCCGGATAGATGAGCTCCATTTATTGGTCTTCCAATATCTGATCTTGGTGGCCTGCCTCCAGGCCTTTGCCGATGACCTTCACGCTTTCCACTCTAGTTCTGAATCTGACCTCCAGATATCTCTGCAACTCTGACTCCTTGTCCTATATTGCCAACAGTTGCGGTTGGTCCATTCCCTAGGTTCTGTGTCCCAGCTGTTCCCATCTACCTGAAGAGCTCCTTCATCATCTCTTCATGCCTTTTCATCATCTGTTCCTACATAGAATCCACCATAGTCTGCATCTCATCCCTTGTAATGTAGATGGATGCCTGATCTGACCTTACTCCGGAGGATGCCTCTTGACTTCCTTCTTGATGGCTCTTTTCTGTCACCTGCCTCCTGACTAATTTCCTAACCATAGCTTCCAAAATCCAAGTTCCTAAGTCTTTAAATTCAAAATCCAAGCTTTAGAATCCCTAAGTGCTAGCTTTCTCAGTGAATGCACCAAAATATTAGCACCAAACTTGGTCATTAACACCCAATTGTCGTTGAAAGCACCAATTCACAGTCACAGATCATAGGTAGAATATATGAAGAGGATATAAATATGAAGCACAATCAAAATTAAAAAAAGAAGCAGTAATAAGACATGATTTATAGTGGTTCGGCTGACTCTGGCCTACGTCCACTCCAGAAGTTTCCTTTTTATTGATAAGACAATTGATTACAATTACAATCCGAAGTTTTTAAAACAATGATGGTAGAGTAGCCTTTTTGAAGAAGATGAAGGGAAACAGAATGAGAGTCCTTTTTCTGAAGCCCCGCATGTTGTATTTTAGGCAAAATCCTAGATTGTAGGCTTCTTGAGTGATAAGGGCCCATCAGAACCATAGTCGAGTCCATCTTGTCGACCACTGGTTTCCTGGAGCGTGTAACTTGCCGACCTCGAGAAACCCGAGTAGTGACCCAAAGCAACTTGGATTCTTACCTGGAGTAAATTCGTCCCTGACTCGAAGCAACAACACGCCGACTCCCAACCTTAAATATGCCGACCCAAAGCTTACACGTAGCCGACCCGGGGAAAACATATTGTCGACCCGAAGCGAGATGATAATGCTGAACTCTTGAGCAAATGCCGATCCCATGTCATAGTGCCGACCTGCTTCCCATAGCTGACTCGAAGAGCATCCATAGCCGACCCGGAGCTGTCGATCCCTTGAGTGTTATTATGTCGACCTCTCCCTTGCCGACCCCAAGAGATACATGCCGACCCGAAGCCTGAAGGATGTCGACCCAAAGTTGGAGTGTTGTCGACCCAAAGTACTCATGACTTGCCGACCTGATAAGATGTCGACCTGAGAGCTTGATGCCGACACGAGCAAAAGTCCATGCCGACTCGAAGAATAAACCAACCCCTCTAAATTACGCCGATCCCATGCGACAAGAAGTATCTAGTCAAACGACCCGAAGAAAACTGCTTGAAAACCCGAAGTAAACCCATAAGTGACTCGAAGCAAACTCCAAGGAATCCAAAGCGACAAAACTTTTGTTGAAACTCGTATTTCAAGTATCCTGCGCCTTTCGTCCATCGACTATGCCGAATCCCGGCTTCATAATCATGTTTATCATTTGTGATTGATTGTCTATCCATCATATGAACCAATACCATCATACTCCAGCCTCGGTAATCGAGCAGTCGTTTGAGTTAAATCCACCTGTTTACGGCCTTGCCAAAAGGCGAGTTAACATTTTCCCCCTAAAACATGCCTTGCTATTGGAAGGCGTGTTTTGAATAGCTCTCAATCCAATATCTAAAGTCCATATTCCTTCTATTATCAAGTAATTCCATCCAAGTTCGATAGCCTAATCCGCGACTGTTCCAACTCGTTATCTGATTCCATATCCAATCCAAATCCATTAACCGAATCCACGATCTCTCTGGATCATCTTATTCAAGTCTGAGACCTCTCCGGGTCCTGTAATCCAAATCCGAGACCTCGCCAGATCCATATCCAAATTCGGGACCACTCCGGGTCCTTAACCAAATCCGTAGCAGTTCAAATCCACTATCCAAATCCATTTCACACCTTGGAAGTCAGTAATCGAATCATACGATCTCTCCAGATCGTTGACAGCCTCTTTGGACCCTTGCTAAGCTCGATCCAAACTTAACGATTGAATAGGCAAATCCTGTCGCGCTCCGGCGAAGCAACCTATCCTTTGCGCTCCGGTTCAGTATCCCTGAACATTAAGCGATGCCCTCGTCCTCCTAGATCGATATCATCCTCTTCGGGCTCTTACTGGATCCCATCCTGTCACTCTCCGTTGAAGGGGAAACATCATCGAGCGAGCCGATCCTGCCGCTCTTCGGCGAAGCGGCGTCACTCCCTACACTCCGGTTAAGTATCCCTGAACATTAAGCGATGTCATCGTCTAAATCCTAGACCGATTACAGCCACTCCGGGCTCTTGCAGAATCCCATCCCGTCACTCTTCGGTGAAGGGGAAACAACATCGAGCAAGCCGATCATGTCGCTCTCCAGCGAAGCGGCTCACTCCCTGCACTCTGATTCAGTATCCCTAAACATTAAAGCGATTAATTTCCAACTGACTTCCACTATCCATCCCGTAACTCTCCGGATAGGGGTTTGTTTCTTAAAATCCAAATTCATTTATGAAATTCAAGTTCCAAATGTCCACTAAGAAAAACAGAAAAAACTAAGTGATGCCTCTTCGGGAAGAGCAGCCTATTACTATCTCAGAGCATGCTCGGGGATCGCTCTGGTTCCCTTACATGTGTAAGTGGCATAGCGGCTTTATTTTCTAAAACAGAATCAAAAAAATATTTGGTGACAGAAGTTCAAATCCTAAACTCAGCCCTTGCCATCATGATCAGTTGATGACGAGTCGTGACCCTAATCCGGGGTCGTTCTTGTTTGGCGCAGGCAGTAGTTGCTTGTGTTCTACCGCTCTCGTCCTGTTCCTCACGTACTATGGCAATCTGCCACTTCTAACATGTTCCTCCACCACGTCCTTCATGTGGCGGCATTCATCCGTGGCATGCCCTTCCAGCTCATGGAATAGGCGGTGCTTCTTGCTCCCACGTTCCCGTTCTGTGAGATCCCTCCTGAGTGGTCTTCAATAAGGGAGTTGCCCTCGTGTTTCCAAGTAAATCCACTCCAGATTCTCTGTCAAGTCCGCATATGTTGCGAACTTGGGTTCCCGGCCTCTCCTTCGTTTGTCAGAACCGTCATATCCATCGTTCTACTTTCATTTTCCTTTATCCATTCCTCGTCCTTCTCTAGCCGTTCCTTCGTTTTGTATGGCGTTTATCTCATGCCTTTCGGCGCGTGAATCCTCTAACTGAATGAATCTTTCCACCTCATGATAGAACTTCCTAAGATCCTATGGTGGATCCCTTGCCAATGAATCCTTGAACTCAGTGCCTTCTGCAATCCCTGCTACCACCGCCATTAGAATCATTGATGGATCCGGGCGATCTGCCGAAGCTACAGCTACATTGAATCGCATTAGAAAACCCCTCACGGACTCTCATATCCTTTGCTTCATTGATGCCAACATCATTACATTCTTGGGTAGCGTCACATGGACCCTGAACTGTCTCATGAAGCGTTCCACTAGCTTGCCCCATGTCCTGACCGATCCATTCTCTAGCTGCCTAAACTAGAGCACAGCCAAATCTGTCAAGTATAAAGGGAAACATCTTAACATCACCTCCTCAGATGCCCCCAGCACTTCCATATGTCTGATGTATCTGGTTACAAGCATAGTTGGGTCTGATTTTCCATCATAGGCCTCCAGCGTTAGTAGTTTGAATTCTGGAGGGTTCCTTGTGTTTCTGATATTCGGAGTGAACGGACTCCGACTGACTTCCTCCAAGTCTTTGTTCGGTAGTCCTACTCTCATAATCCTTCTTAATAATCCAGCCATCCGCTCGTCTCTGTCCGGGGCTGATCCTCTGTTTGCATCTCCACCCCGCCCCCATGTCTTGGAGGGTATTCCGGGTAGTACTCCTCATGTTGCTCATTCACGTTCATGTTGGCCCCAGCTTGCTGAGCTCCATTTATCGGTCTTCCAATATCCGATACCGGGGGCTTGTCCCCAGTCCTTTGCTGATTACCTTCACGCTCTCTACTCTGGTTCTGAATCTGACCTCCAGATATCTCTGCAGTTTTGACTCCTTGTCATATATTGCCAACAGCTGCGGTTGGTCCATTCCCTAGGTTCTGTGTCCCAGCCGTTCCCATCTACCTGAAGAGCTCCTGCATCATCTATTCCTTCCTTTACAGCATCTGTTCCCACATAGAATCCACCATAGTCTACATCTCATCCCTTGTGATATAGATGGATGCCTGATCTGACCCTGCTCTGGAGGATGCCTCTTGACTTCCTTCTTAATGGCTTTTTTCTGTCACCTGCCTCCTTGCTAATTGCCTAACCATAGCTTCCAAAATCCGAGTTCCTAAGTCTTTAAATTCAAAATCCAAGCTTTAGAATCCCTGAGTGCTTGCTTTCTTAATGAAAGCACCAAAATGTTAGCACCAAAATTGGTCACAAACACCCAATTGCCGTTGAAAGCACCAATTCACAGTCACGGATCAAAGATAGAATATATGAAGATGATATAAATATAAAGAACAATCAAAATTTAAAAAGAAAGCAGTAATAAGACAAAATTTATAACAGTTCGGCTAACTCTAGCCTACGTCCACTCCAGAAATTTCTTTTTTATTGATCAGAGAATTGATTACAGTTACAATCCAGAGTTTTTAAAACAATGATGGTAGAGTAGCCTTTTTGAAGAAGATGAAGGGAAATAGAATGAGAGTCCCTTTTCTGAAGCCTCGCCTACTGTATTTATAGGCAAAATCCTAGATACCGGGCTTCTTGAGTGATAAGGGCCCACCAAAACCATAGTCGAGTCCATCTTGTCGACCACTGGTTTCCTGGAGTGTGTAACATGCCAACCCCAAGAAACCCGAGTAGTGACCCAAAGCAACTTGGATTCTGACCTGAAGTAAATTCCTCCCTGACTCGAAGCAACAACACGCTGACTCCCAACCTTCAATACGCTGACCCGAAGCTTACACGTAGCCGACCCGAGGAAAACATATTGCCGACCCAAAGCGAGATGATAATGCCAACCTCTTGACCAAATGTCGATCCCACGTCATAGTGCCGACCTAATTCCCATAGCTGACTCGAAGAACATCCATAGCCGACCCGAAGCTGCTGATCCCTTAAAGTGTTATTAAGCCGACCTCTCCCTTGCCGATCCCAAGAGATACATGCCGACCCAAAGCCTGAAGGATGCCGACCCGAAGTTGGAGTGTTGCCGACCCGAAGTACTCATGACTTGCCGACCTGATAAGATGTCGACCTGAGGAAAAGCCCATACCGACCATAAGAATACACCGACCCCTCGAATTACGCTGATACTATGCGACTCGAAGTATCCATTCAAACGACACGAAGAAAACTGCTTGAAAACTCGAAGTAAACCCACAAGTGACTCGAAGCAAACTCCAAGCAATCCAAAGCGACTCGACTTTTTTCAAAACTCGTATTTCAAGTATCCCACGCCTTTCGTCCATCGACTATGCCGAATCCCGGCTTCATAATCATGTTTATCATTTGTGATTGATCGTCTATCCATTATATGAACCAATACCATCATATTCCAGCCTCGGTAACCGAGCAGTCGTTTGAGTTAAATCTGCCTGTCTACGATCTTGCTAAAAGGCGGTTTAACATATATATATATATATATATAGTTTGTTTCAAAACATAGGATGCATAATTATTTGCAATGATAATGAATTGCATCTCAAGTATCATTACGACCTATGTTTGGTTTGGAGAAACTATTTTATCCTGATGCCTAAAGTGAGTTCACAAGTGGAATAAATTCATGGCTTCAACACTTTTTTCAACCTTGAGAAGACTCATTTATTTTTAGGTTTCTTAACTAAATATTCTATTCATAGTTTGAATTACGTATGGCGTGATTTTGATTGAATTATTATTTTTATCTTATCGTAAGAAGTTATATTTTGTACACAGGCAATTGACATCACTTTTCTTGCTTACTAAATGAAATTGATAATACCTTGATTCTTTTGGGGCTTGATTGTAACACTCCATGTTTTTTAATAAATAATTAATCAAAGAATTAACTGTGGAATTAAAGATTTAAATGATTAATTATGAGATTAAATGTGAAAGCATGTAGTATTTAAATATGTGGGTGATATTACATCATTACTTATACAATATCTTTCCTAAAAAGTAATTTAAATGGAAGGATAGTAATTTTGATAATAATATAAAGAGCGAGGTGTCAAGATTTACAAAGCTATCAGAATTGTTAGATTCTTCTCACGTTCACGAAGTATCATTTGTTGATTACAAAGATGGGTAACAAAGCTTTCTATAAGTTCATATTGCATTTTGGCGAAGTCCGGTCAAGGCACCAGTTTTTCTATTTATGTTTAGCCTTTTTCTCTGAAGTATATGATACGTGTAAATATCTACTACTACTAAAATTATATCGGGTTCTAAGATCGTATTATATACAGTATTGATTGTTTAGTCAATCGATTATTTTTCTCTCCATTAATGCTAATCTTTTCTCAACAAAGCATGTTCAAGTTCTCCTTGAAATGCATATTCCAATTGTTGTATGTTTGACTTTTATTTTTATTTTTATTTTTGGGATCTCATATAGGCATATATGTAACAGTTATGAAAAGTATGCACATTATACGTTCTATACATGCATGCGTATATTCTATATGTATATGGTGAATAGAAAAAGTTTAATTTCTAACTATTAACTTTTAGAGGAGTAGAAGGATTCTGATACAGATGCATAAATAGTGTGATGTTAATCTGATTACGTATATGATCTAATTACAACTACAACTGTACATTACTAACCATTAATAATTAATTATTGTAAGTTTCTTCGAAATATGATCATTTATGGCTTAAACTTTAAGTAATCATGTAATGCAAAGACCATGAACCAATAAAAGGCCAAATGCCTGAAAAAAATTCCATAATTTTGATGGTGTATATTTCTGGATTTCTAGTGAAGTGGCACAGTGATGGTAAAATCAAATCTACGGAGATCTCTTCAATATATATCAATGATGTTTTCCTTAAGACATTATTTATCCCCACCACTCGTTTAAACAAAAAAATAGGTGCTGCGAGTTAAGGCAATCGTCTCTCAAGATATAATGGAGTCCGGATGATTGTTCTTTTTGATCGATTGCGATAGCAATGTCGAAATCAATTCAAACTATTTTCTAAATTGACTATAGTGATAAAAGTATCGAATTTGTGATTTGCAGTACCACAAACTCGAAAATAACTTAGAAATATGAGAGGAGAGAAGGAGAATTTCGAAACACAGAAAAACTGAATTTGCAACGTTTCCGAGGTAATTCTGGTTTCAGAGAAGAAATATTAAAAACTTAAATGCTTTTCAAGCGTTGCTATTTATAGTTTCTAAGAGGTATCTTTTCGTTTTGAGAAGGCGCATTCATTCGTTTGCAACAGTCACTTCTCCCGTCCACATTCATTCGTTTCAAACGTTCTGTTGTTTTTGCAATAGTCACATTTCCCGCTGTTATTAACAATCATCACTGTTTTAAATCTCGGCCATCTCGGCCGGTATCTCGGTCGAGATCTCGGTTGAAGGCTTGGGCGAAACGAAACATGAAATATCGGTTGATATCTCCTTTCGATTATATCGGCCGAAATTTACATATATCGGCCGATATTTGGAGCGAAACGATATTCCGAGATATCCCCAATATATTGTTTTTTTCAAAAAAAAAGGCCCATCTCGGTCTATCATTAAAAAAATGAATAAAGCCCTTTTCTTTCTGATTCAACTTCTCAAAAGATCACGTTCCTCGTCAAAATATCGAACTCCCTCTTCTCCATAGAAAAAAACGAACTCCCTCTTTTGAAAAAAATCAAATTCCCTCTTCCAACATCCGACAGCTCGCGGTTGCTTCCAATTTTCTACTACTCGATCTCGCTTTTGACAGTCTGCAGCTTCGTCTTCGACCAATTTCTCTACTCTCTACATGTATGTAAATTAGGGTTGTTTCTATTTTAATGAAATTCAATTTTTCAGAAATTGAATATACAGTATAATTTAGAGTAGATTTGTAAGTAGACTTAGTTTGTTATTCTTACTGCATAACCTTCTGCAAGTAGATTTGCATTGCCTGAAACCATTCGATTCATGATATCTCTTATATGCATTTGCTTTTATTTGCATCTGTTCCTGATACTGTTATTATGTTATTCTTACTGCAGATATGTAATTGTATAGAACCCGCTTTTTTCAGTTAATTTGTCGTCTTTTATCTACTTATATGTAATTGCTAAAGATGATGATGTTTTGTAACTTTTGTTGAACAATTTCATATAGTTGAAGTATAATTGCATTATTTTTTCAGTTAGAATAGTGGAGATTAGTTGCAGTAATTTAGTAAATGTTAAATAAACCGATACCATGCATTTTTTGCTATAAATTATGTGATGTGTTATATTCCGATATGGTCCCGAGATGAACTTTAGGTCCGAGATGTAAATCCGATATTGATGCCCAAGATGCACTCGTCTCGTCCGAGATCTCCCCTGATACGATACCGAGTCACTAAAATCGCCGAGACGGAACATGCCCGATATCCGAGATTTAAAACCTTGACAATCATATCTCCCATTATTTCCATTTATTTAAATTTGAATTCTGGGGTTGTTAATAGGTTAAAATCTGGTCTGTTTTTAACTAGAACAGATCCGTCCAAAAATATAATTTGGATCCAAACCCAGCCCAGTCAGTTGGTCAGATGGACGGCGGCGATGCACATGTGTAGTGGTTGTGCATGACCTCCCTCCTCACAAAAGAGCTAGCATTGGTGCCAAAGGGCCCAACTTACCCTTGAGAAAGCTATATTTAACCAAAAATAGTCCCTAATATTCGAAAACGTGAGACTATTATAACAGCCGGGATTTTCAACCTTCGAAAATCGACACTAATACGTCCACTGTATTGCTGCCGAACAATCGATTACCGGAAAACCTGATTGTTAGGGAAAAAAGAAGAAAGAAGAAGAGGAAAGAAACTAAAAATAATAAAGAATCTCATAATCGTAGCGAAAAAATATATAATATTATATCAACAATCTTTACAAAAGAGAAACTGTTATATACATACATCCATAAGAGTACAATGGCAAATCACAATCATCAGCCTAGACAGTTATAACAATCTGTCCTCACAATTGCTGATGATTTCAACAACAAAACAGCGGAAAATGAACAAAAACGTTATAAAGACCTCCATCTCGTTAATTGAGCTCTAATGCATCCAAAGAAATCTATAAATATGCTCAATCTGACTCGAGCATTACAATAGAATAACACCCGATTTAGTCTGGAAAACCAGCATGAGAATATAAAAAACCGTAACAATCAAAAGTATCTCGTAAGACTAATCCGTATATGAACACGGACGAGTTTTTTCCTTACGATAACCAAAACAATTTCTATGGAATTCCTTGATATTATTATAGCGTCTAAGATACAGATAATTATTAATCTTAGCCAAAATTGTTACATTAATTAAATTCCACCACAATAGGCATACAACTAAAACCATAAAGGCTCATATTGGAGAATGAGTTCCATATAATGACTGGGCTACTAGGGTACCACCCGTCATGGTGCATCTCTAGATAAAATAACACCAAGTCGAACCTATTGACCCCTACCAACATAGAACCGGGCTTCCCCTTACTGGATAGTATAGAATATGATCACCCCTCCATTAATGGGTCATAAAGCATACAAATGAGAGATAATATCGACTCTAGATAGGAATGGTCATACCCTACTTGGGAGCGATTCACTTAGCCCTGCTGCATCTTCCCTGTTTTAGTCATTCTCGGTTGATGAGGCTTGAGGCTATGTTTTACCTTTTATATATAGCACTTCCCCTTTGTAATGCTAACACTGCCCTCTAAGCAAAAGCCAGTATTAATCCATACAAGTTCATTTTGGGACCGAACGAAACGCTTGAGAGCTCCATCTTTAATTCTATCATCTTCAAGATGTCTTCACTTCGAACCGCTTTAGTTGGATCAAAGTGGTTTTCGGGTAATATCTGACCCTGATTTCTTTGAAATGACACTTGGTAGTTTCTGGTAAACTCAACCCATGTTCTTTAGGAAGTAAATAGTGTAAGATAAGAGCAGAGATTACATTCTAACCGTTAGTGGACGGATTCCCTTATCATTGTCCTAGGAGAACGAAACGAGATTTATATGCACAGTATAGCATCATCGGAGATGACTGTGCCATATAACTCATGTGTTTCTCCTAAATATTTCCGAAGTTACGTTTTGGGTCCAAATTCGATAGTCTGTTATTTAACTATCAACAAACACACACATTCAAATCAGGGATTTAATTTCATAGGGAAAACCAACATTGGCTAAGCACATAAGCAACCACTAGCCTCTTTAATTTACCTTTCATTAATTAAATCACTTACAATACTTGCATAAAAGTACCTTCACAAAGATATATTCACATATCCTTGTATTTTTAATACTTAGAAAATATCCATATACTTATCTTAACGCTATAAGTATATCCACAAAATTGAGAAATATTTCCTTTGTATGCAATTATAACATCATTTATAAATCCCTTATAAATCTCAAAAACCATTTATAAAACTATTTTATAAATCTCTGAAACCATTTATAAAACTCTTTATATAAGCCCCTTATAAAACCCAACCTCCATTTCCAATCATAAACTCTTTTATAAATTCTAAAACATTTATAAACTCTTAATAAATCCATACAACTACTTATAAAAGTCTTCTTATAAATCTATATTCCATTTCCAAAATTCTTTTATAAATATTTGAAATCATTTATAACTCTTTTTATCTTGAAAATAATCTCCCTTTAAGTCTCCTAATAATTTTATAAAACTCCCCCTTTTAAAAACACAAAAATCCTTTTATAAACTCTATTTATAAATCTCGGACATTTATAAATAAATAATAATCATTTACTTCAAACACTAGTATATAATAATATTTAATAATAGTAAACCTTATAAATAAATAATTGATAATTTTTAACCTTTAAAACTTCTTTAAATAATAACTAATAATTTTAAAGACATTATTAATAAAACACTAATAATTAATTTTCAACCTTATTATCTTTACTACTAATAAAGAGAATTCAATGACTGGCATTTCAACGGTGTCCTTTTGAAATTCCAAAAATACCCTTATTCATCAATGGATACCCACTATCGGTTTGCAACATCCACCACCATCCCCTCTCAACTACCCATCAACGGAATTTTACTACCAATTTACGACCGACACTACCAATAAAACAACTTGAAATAAAAGCATTGTGATTACCAAAACTTTTTCACTCACAACACACGTCTGCTCTAGCTACTAGATGCATGTACGTGCGGTTTATACTAGTAAATAATAATAATTAATTCCTAAAACAATATTAATAAATCATTATTATTAATTTCAAACCATATTAATTATTTAAATAATTAATCTTTAAAATATTAACATATTGATAACAACTTTAAAACAATATTAATATAAATAAACAACTTTTAAGAAAAACATGAATATCTTCCTCGATAAAAATCCATACTTACATTTCAACATAATCATTTCCATATTTATTAAACTATGTTTATAAATCTCTTTCTATTTTATAAAACTTCCTTTTTGTAAAATCTCTTTATTTATGAACTCCATTTATAACTCTATTCCTTTCTATTTATAAATGTCCTTTAACATGTCCAAATCTATCCTCATTTTCAACTTCCAAAATAGAATCAACTATTTTTCTAAGACAACATTCCACATATTATCATAAATCCACAATTATGATTTATTTTCCCATCTAACCAATGACAACGGTTTTCTTTCATTTATAAACACCGTTTATAAATCTATCATTCTATTAATAAAATGTGATTTTGCAAATCTTCACTATATTTATAAATTTCCACATTTTATATACTATCACATTTATATATTCCCACCTTTATACATTATACTTAATATGTATCTGCACACATACATCACATTATATCGATGGTTAATAAATATTTATACCAATTTATCTCTACCTTCTTTTTAAACCATATTCTTTTTTTATAAAAGACGGACCTATATTTAAATTTTAAAAATATTTATACACAGTTCAAAAATTTCTATTTAAAATATTTTTAAAAACTATTAATTTATAATCTCTAAAAGCCATACTTTTATATACTTTAATTAAATTCCTTCTTTAAATAATTCAAGGAAAATTATTAAAACATATATAATTTCCAAAATCTCTTTGAAATCCCTTTTTAAATCAAATCATTAGTTTATAATATTTAAAATACAAGAAATAAGACCCAATGCTACTAAAGCACTAACAAGCAAAATCAAATACATGTCATCAAATATAGCATCCAACATATCATATATCAAATTATATGAAAATAAAATCAACAGTGTCAGGAATCATGTTGGATTTCTCCAACCTGTTCCCCTGCATCACATACAGTATAGAATCAAACAATATAAATCAACAGCCTAAATGTGGGATCATATACAAACGGTCATCCGCTCTTACACGAGAACGTAGGGTCTCATCCGCTCCAGGGGGAATATATCCAAATCAACAATATAAAATGGTAAATTATCCAAACAGTCAGTAACAATCAACAATAAAATATCCACACATCCGATAAATAATTTTATTGATTATATAATATTTTGGTTAACCAAAATGGTAAGTTTAACTCACTTTGATTCTAGTAGTCACCAAAGCGCTCAGGTTCGACTTAAAATTGAACGGACGTTTAATTTTAACCCCAAATCCCCATGTGCTCTAAATCCATCCAATTCAACTACATAACATTGGATTCGCTGATAAGAACGCAATGCAACTTGTTGCGTTCAATTTGGATCTCGCATGGAAAATTTATGAATTAATGAATGATTGAAATAATTAAATTATAATTAACCTTTAATTAACAAATGTTTAAACTTAATACCCTTTTCCCTCCCTCTCCCTCTCGTTCGTTCCCAGGAACGAACTTGACCGTGATTCCCTCCTTGCAGCACCATCTCACACTGCTAAAGGCCGCCACGACTTCACCCAAGCATGCGCCAACCCCCTTCCCTTCGTCGAAAGTTCAAACCCCGACTGCCTCGTCAATCGCCGAAAAACCCTCCCAAACCCTAGCATGAAAGCGGTAAGATCTTGGCCGCTACGCTCTACTAACAACAATCTCCATCGTCCATTTACTTCATCTGATCGAGGTGCACATTTTACTAGTTGGTGACGAAGCCTAAATTGACCTTGAGTGGCGCCGTGGAAGGAGGGCGATTGGATGGAGGGGGGATTTTGAAAATTTTGGCGAACTAAATTCTTGCATGAATGCGACTTTTAAAGGCAGTGGGTCTGGGCACGACGTGCTTGGGTATGGGCTAATCATGGTTATAAAGTACATATATGTTATGTAAATTAGAAAATGTTTAGCTTTAAACATCCGAAATTCTCGAACTTTGAAAGAGCATGCAGCCTAGCGTTTTATATGTAGTACCCTTATTCCGAACACCCTGGAACCATTTTCGAGGCCTAAATTGATCATATATAGAAGTTAGCTTTTCAAACCCAATTATGTTAATTTAAATTCCTTTAACTAATTTTTACGCGTTTCGAGCTCGCACGACCAAATGGTACTCCCAATCGCCATGAAATTCGACGGCATACTATAATCCACTATTACGGATCTAATGAAACTAGTTTCGTTCAATTTTGGGACAGTGCCCTAGAAGGCTATTTTCACTTGTTAGTTAAAACGAATTATTATAAAAACCAAATTAATCAATTTAAATTTAAATTAAAAGTTTACTATCTTCATACTTATTTAAATTGGAATTTAAATCAATTTTCCGAAATTATTTTTATTCTCATCAAATACAAATTTTAATTCTATGAATAATTCCAGTTATTCAAATAACCCTTATATTTGGAATTCAGGTTATTTAACTTATAACTTAACTTTCCAATATTTATAATCAATTAAACATTTCAAATTTAAATGACAAATGTTTTTGGATCGTTGCATTTTCCCCGCTTAAAAGAATTTCGTCTCCGAAATTTCCAAGGTAAGAAAAATGCCCAAACCCATTAACCTTTCAAAACCAATTAGTTGAAACAGATTCCAAAAATTCTAAGTCTTTTAAATTCACCCACATATTCCAACTAATTTCCATCCAGTCATTCATTCCAAATTATAATAAAAAAAAATCATATTTTTAGTTAACCCAAAATTTACTTCTCAAAATTCTCAAAAAATTTCCAACTCTTAAATTTACAGAAAATTTTGCCAACGTCTCCTTTGTACTGCTCGATCGGCAAAATTTACAATATATTTATATATATGTATAATCACAAATATATATCTCATCTTCAAAGAAGAGGCATTCCGAAGGGAAAAATATAAAAATACGATATGTAATCCGAGATGTGTACCTTATTTTAGTACTAGCAAGCATACAACCAATATAATGCGTAAGCGAGCTCCAGAATGCATAGCATACACCATCTGCACCTACTAAGAACTCAATAAACAATGAGAACAAGTATAAGGAAAGTAATATCAATATATAACATATACTAATACAACAACTATGTGCAATTTTAGCAAATGTAACAAGAAAAACCATTAAACAAATAATATCCATCCAATTTATTTACCGTCATACCAATTTGCATTCTCAAATGTCAACATTATATTTATACACTTTCATTTCTTATTAACATTCAATTGATTCGTTTTAAATTTATTTACTTTAAATTAATTTACACTAAATTTATTCTCATTCAATTTATTTACATTCACTTTGTTTTCATTCACTTTACCTACATTCACTTTAAATTCAATTCATGTTTAACACATTTCATTGCATACTAAATTCGTTTATGGATCATTTCATACAACCATTACTTAAAGTTTGTTGTAAACATTTTATACTACACCATTAATATTTATTATCACTTCAAAACTTAAGTTCATATTCAATTCTATCAAACACTTCAAACATATTCAGTTCAGCTTATAACTCAAGTTGAATTTCATTCCACAACTTTCGTTCACATCCATTTCACTAATTCATTACAAACCAAATTCAGTTTCGTTTAACTCGTTTCATTACTCCACTTCATTTACCTTTTCTTGAGTCAATGTGCTTTTCAAAATCCATTTTATTCAACTTAAGTTAAGTTAAATTCCATTTCAAATTTCAATTTCAAACTTTCCTTTACATTTATTTTCAACAAATTTTAAAATTTTGTCTTAACTTACTACTTCTCGAAATTCTATAAGTTATAAAACTTATTTCCTCATATTTATCTAATTATACTTTGGATTTTAAAATCAAAACATGTTTTACCAAAACACAACTTCAATGGAAAATCACTAAGGTAGCAATTTATCACTTAGAAACTCAAAAATGAATACTTATGATGTTGCAGCCATCACTGGAATTTTTTTCCAACGACTGAAGTGAGTTCGGTTCTTTCTATTTCTTTTTAAATCCTTTTAAAAATATTCCTAGTTAAAATATTTTCAAAGTAATACTATTATTATTATTCTTCAAAACCTTTGAAAACAATTTTCAAATCAATGGAATTTTTAACTCTCAAACTTCTTGTTTTAAATCCATTTTTATTTGCAAATCATATTTTTAAATATACTTATATAATTTCATTTCCTTTCCATTTATAAATCACATTTATAAATCATATTTATACAATCTCACTTCTTATGCAATATCATTTCATAAATGTTGATTATTTTAATTATACTAAATATCCTAAAATTCATATTTTTAAATTCACTTTCTTATACAAATCTTTTTACCTATGTTTATCTTTATTTAGATTATAATAATAACAACTTTTATTAGAATAAGAAGCTTTTGTTCAACATTTCTCTTCCCTGTTCGGCAACAGAAATAATTTTATTCCTAGTATTGATGATATCCCTTTCGATATCCTGCCCAGAATAACAGAGGAAGATTATGCCTCTCTATGCAAAGACGTTACCTCTGAGGAAATAGAAAAAGCTATGTTCTCGCTTAATAGTAACTCCTGCGGTGGCCCGGATGGGTTGAATGCTCATTTCTACAAATCTTGTTGGTCGTTTGTATCCACTGATGTCTGCAATGCTATAATGCTTTTCTTTATAAAGGCCAAAATCTTCAGGTCGTTTAACTACACCAATATAGCCCTTATCCCCAAATTCAAAAATGCTCACCATGTGTATGACTTTCGACCTATTTCCTGCTGTAATACCATATATAAATGCATCTCTAAGGTAATTGCTACGAGACTTAAGTTTGTACTTCCTAGTATTATTTCAAATAATCAAGCCGCTTTCTTGCCAGGAAGGAATATATTAGACCATATCCTTCTCTCACACGAACTCCTTAAGGGGTATAACCGTAAGAATGCCCCCCCGAAAGCAATGATGAAGCTAGATATCATGAAATCATTCGACATGTTACAATGGGATAGCATTGTTCGAATCATGGGATACATGAATTTCACGCCACATTTTATTACTTGGATTTATGAATGTATCTCTACTCCAAATTATTCGGTCATCGTCAACGGAATGCCTACTGGTTTTTTTGGTAGTAGGCAAGGGATAAGGCAAGGAGATCCACTATCCGCTTACGTCTTTATTCTGGTGATGGAACTTCTAACTAGGCTGATAAACAAGCTCATAAATCATGGAAGTTTCAAACTTCATCAAGCATGCTATGACCCTCAAATCTCAGCATTAATGTTTGTTGATGATTTAGTGGTGTTTTGTACTCCTGACATTGATACTGTCAAGAATATTATGATCACACTTGATCAGTTTTATGATATGACTGGATTAAAGATTAACATCCAAAAGTCAGATATTATAATGGCAGGTGTTAGTATGGAAAAAGCTGCTGATATTTCTCTTGCTACTGGTCTGACTCCTAATACTAACTCTGTATCCTACTTGGGGCTGCCTCTCTCATCATCTAAGATCACAACAAGCCAATGTCTTCCTCTTTTTTAGAAGATAACGGTAAGATTAAATAGCTGGACTACTAAGCAGCTCAGTCAAGCCGGGAGAGCAACATTAATAAAGTCGGTAATCTTTGCGATGCAAGTGTACTGGGTTAGGGCTTTTGTTCTACCCTTTAAACTTATTAAGATGATTAGAAGTGCCTTCATGAAATTCCTCTGGACGGGCAATACTATGGGACGATATATTCCGCCAATAAAATTTATCAAAGTGGAGAGACCTATGAACAAGGGTGGTCTTGGTATATTTAACTTGATTCAATGGAATAGGGCGGCCTTTGCGAAGCATGTTGACACCTTCTTTAATTGTTCTGAAAGACTTTGGGCAGAATGGTCGAAAAGAAATGTGATTAAAGGTAGAAACTTATGGAATATGCTTAAGCCTCAAAACTTAAGCTGGACATGGAAAAATATTTTCAAGTTGAAGGAAAATTTCCTCCCGCTCATTCAAATGAGCACCAACCCAGTGTACAGTACTTGTTTCTGGGAAGATCCTTGGCTTCAAAGTGGGATGATTCTAAGAAGACATCTCACGCACAATGAAATTCAGCAATCAGGCATACACTCGGCGGCCAAAGTGAAAGATGTAGTTTATAATAATCAATGTTTTCGGTACAATTCATCTAATCAGAGAATTCAACACATATGGAATATGATTAGAAGCTTTTCTCCGCTAAATTCTACTACTGATCAGCTTGTTTAGGGTGTTAAAAAGGTTAAATTTAAGATAGGGGAAGCTTATGAATTCTTGATGAAGAACAGTTCTCAGCCAACATGTAAATGGTGGAAGCGTACATGGTCTAAGGATAGTAGTATGAAAGAAAACTTTATGATGTGGAAAGTGCTAAACCGTGCTATCTTAACTAAAGCTAAGCTGGTGTCCATTGGCATGAATGTTAGCATTTATTGTTCATACTGCTGTGAGCAATCAGAGACTGTGGAGCATTTGTTCTTTGAATGTCCTGTTATAAAGCTTGTGTGGACTGATGTGATGTTGAAGCTTCGTCGTCATGATGTTTTGAATGTCAACCAGGTTGAGTGGAATCATATATATGCGAATACTGGCTGCAAGTAGAAAGGTAAGAGAGTATTTGGAGCTGTGTTGAAGAGTTTCATCACAGCAGTCTGGAGAGAGCGTAACACTAGAGTGTTTGACGCCGTCAATGCAAAATCTGATGCTCTGTTCAAGCTGTGGATAATGAATGAGATTAAACATATGCTTGGAATGCTCAATTTCTCCTATGACCCTGGAATATGTCCGTCCTTTCATTTGTTATAGTTGTTGCTTAGTTTTTTTCTTTGTTTTTGTTCTCCTCTGTGCTTGTGGCACCTTGTATTCCTCTGTTTTCTTTGAGCTTTGCTCCCTGTTGTATGTGTTTCTGTGGTGCTGCAATAAATGGTCGGGGTCCATCCAACCCCGTCGGCCTTGCCAAAAAAAAAAGAATAATAACCACAAATTATAATAATCAAATATTATCATTTACTAACATCCAAACACACCATATATAACTATAATAATTTCTAAAAAAATTATCTTTTATATATATAATATAATTTTGGTAAAATTATATCATTTACCAACTCTCAAAAGAATACTATGTCGGTTTGCCTTGTTAAAGCGTTTAGAAACCATTATCGATATCGTGGCGACCCACGTACCGACTAGAATTCATAAATCACTCAACAGATAAATTAACACGATATAAAAGATCTTTATAATCACTAACAAATATGCTCTCATATATATACACTCAAACTCATAATAAGGCATTCCATTACCTTATATCTTAATGAGTTGCTCCACCGGCCAAGGTTCTCGCTCAACGTTGCACTATGGTACTAAGTGTAACAGCCGTAGAATTTTCAACCATCTGGCAGTGATGACCGATAGGCTTTTCAATAATCCCAGCACCATCATAGCATACGTTGGTACCTCCAATCTGCTTTTATGGCCAACCTCGCGATTGTAAACACCTGATGTGCACGTAAATGTGCATATTTTTACTTCCATATTTAATCTAATTTAATAAAATAAATGAGCATTTAGGGTATTTTACATGTTTAAACCAAAATTTCAATTATTTTCAAATCATCATCTATACATCCTCATATGGGGGAAAATGGTCATTTTTATGTGTGAATTATTTTAAGAATATTTATTTGCACATTTTATTTTTATTTGTAGGAAAATTGGATGGAAATTACAAGAGGCTTCATGTATACATGCATGTACAAGAGAAAGAAACAAATGGAGATGGAAATAATTCAATCATGCAACATGGAGGACCCACCTACCCACTTACCATGATCCCCTGTTAAGTGCTAATGCATATGATTAAAGCTACATGCACATCTAAATGGAGGATTATGCGCATGCTAAGGATTACTTGGAGGTTACATTTCCTAAGAGGGTATTTTAGATAGTCCCCAAAATAATAATTAGGGTTTCAAAACATGTATAAATACCCCTTTATGTTTCATGTAATGGAGCTCTTAGCCTCCTCTTTAGTTAGTTTAGTTTCAGGCTCAAACAAAAACTCTCTTTTTTGTTTAATGGCTTCTTAGTCTCTTTCATTTTATTTTCTCTTTATGCAATTTAATTTCTTGCTCTTTTAATTCTTGTTCTTTACTTTATACAATTATGTAGTTTTATTTCTTGCAAGTGGAGTAGATTTATTTCATGCAAAAAATTAGTTAGCTCCCTTTTTCCTCTTTTTTAATATGTTGCAATCTACATTTGTTGAAATGATAACAAATATGATAAGCTAAACCCCTTCAATTTAGGGGTGATGAAGCACTCTTAATCATGTAGATCATGTAGATTCAACATAATTTTCTCATTTATGTTATCTTCTCGTGGTTAATGGAAAGTTGCATGTTGATGTAAGTTTATTAGTGAATTTGACAGTCTATGATGTTAATCACATATAGGCTATTCTAATTCAAATAGACACGATTTACATCATCATCTAGCTAATTGATTTTGGTAATGGAAGTGGATTTAGAATCAAAATTTGATGGTTTATGTTACTAATTCAACAGTAAATAAGCCATGCCTAAAATAGATTTTTCATTATCATTTTCATGAGAGTTGATAAGTGGGTTTGGAGGGTATGTTAAAGTTTGATAGTTTATGTTGAGCTAATTAATAACACAAATAGGCCATACTTAGGATAAATACATCAACTAAATTCACAAATGGCCAAAAAAAAAGATCATAATTTCATGTTGTGTTGAATTATGTGATCATGAGAGTGGATTTATCTCTAAATTGTCTTTTAATCTCATAGTTTTCATTAACTTTTGCAGTAGTTAGTTTTTGCAATTTTTTGTAGTTAACAACACTCCTAAATTCTTGGTTTAATTTGATTGAGTAGAAATTTAAAATCACTTTCAATTCCCTACGGATCGACCTGTACTAGTCACGTACTAAAATTACATGCCGTGCGCTAGCGTTTATTTTTAATTAAAATTTTATCGGCTATTTTCTAATTCGATGTAAAATTAGTCGTTAAACAAGTTTTTGGCGCGGTTGACGGGGAATAGTCTTGATTTTAGTCCTTGCTCTTCGGATTTTTTTGGTTTCATTTTTGTATGTTTTCATTTTTTGTGTTAAGTCGCATTTAGAAAAAAAGATTTTTGTTATGTGTTTGTCGTTTGATTTGTCTTTCATTTGATTTGTATGCTTGTTTTTTGTTTGTTTTGCATTTTTGTTTTTTTAAATTGCATACTTCTACATAACTTCCATTTTAGTTTGCATTATAGTCTTTGGTTCATTGGCATTTTGGTTTGCACACTTTCATTTTGCATTTGATATAAAAAAACAACAATCTTCTTTATAAAAAAAAGAACATTGCATTTCATTTCATCTTCAATTTTGTTTACATTTCATTTCATTTACATTTGCATTTCTATACATTTTCAATTTGTATTAAAAAAATTACACTATGCATGCTCTATGCAAAGAAAACCCTGACAACAACCATACATCTCTCTGCCTAGACCTGATCATACAGTTGCATCCCCATCCCCTTGCCTTACCTTTTACACCATCATCTGACCATACAACATCTCCCTCTCCTCTTACCAAAACTCACTAATTAAACTGCCTGCTATTGCCTACTGTTGCCAACACACTCCCTACAACCACTGTACATCCCTTCTCTGGTTCACTATCACACCCACCCTTCATACAACCATACAATTGCCCTTCCATATTGTCATTCAAAATTGCCATTCAAAACCGTTTTCACATATCACTGTGCTACTTCATAATAGTGCACATGTCAAACGACTACATACTAGCTGTCTTCACCATACCATTACTGCCACTTACTACTGATCACCATCCAAACCACTTGTGCACTTCAATCACATTATCACAGTCAACATCAATTCACACAACTTACCAATGGCCACCACCTGAAACTACAAATACTTCCAACTACTGTTGTCAACTACTTCCACCCACTATTGTCGATCAACCCTTTGTTGTCAACTATTAACTACTGTTGTCAATCCACCATCTATCGTCAACTACTTCCAGCACACCAGACAACACTTCCATTAACCACAACTACAACCGCCATTAAACATTACCAAACTACAACTACAACTGCCATTAACCACTACCAAACTACAAATGTGCACATCAAACAACCAGACAGCACACCAAACTACCAGACAGCACACCAAACTTCACTGTGCACTGAAATCCCCAACATACCAAGCAACCTGAAACACTACCTTCCCCTTCCCTCTGTCATACAAACAGCCCACATCACTACTCCACCAAAACCATAAACCACAATACAACCACCGTCCCACTGCACTTTCAATCATCTCCAAACCATCCATTTGCCTGCTACAACACCATACTTCTCCATCTGTCATTTCTCTTCAATTACAAACTTGACATGACTACATACTTATTTCAACTTCTCCCTACAATTCATCACATTCCTCTGACCATCTGCTACAACCTGCAAGTCCCCTATCCTTCATTACTTCAACAATACTCACCATCATCATCTCTTCTGCTAACCTCATTCTTCATAATTCATCACCCCGCTAATACCCTCTACAAGCATCACCATCAACCATCTACCATATACATTACACATAGTTCAGACATCACCTTTCTGACCATCTTCATACATCAAACATCATCCCTGTTACACCGCCAACTATCTTCACCATAAACCCACGTACAACTTCCTCCAACAACAACACCATCCATTTCATGAATATTGCCACAACCTCCTCTGCTATAAACTGCACACAACCCCTTCCATACTCCTCCACTGCCTTCATATCAACACTTCAAACTTTGTCCAACCACCTACAATCAACCTATCCTACCACCGCAAAACTACACTTCACTTCAAACACCTTCTCCTCCACCATACTTCTATGAACCTCGCTCGAACACCAATCGATGTCAACCAAACATCCGCAGCAACCATTTAAACACCCAGAATAACACCTCCATCAAAACCAAAATTTGCGATGACCTAAAAACTAATCGACAAAATTCGAACAAGTCTGTGGAATTTGGGGAATTGGTTTTCGACATGTGGGTTTGACATTGATGGTTTTGCAATTGTTATGGGACTATCTGATTTAGGAATGACAATTTTTGTTAATATAAAGGGAGAATGAAGTTCTCTAATCCCATAAAGCAAATTAGATTAGGAGTTGGGTTTGGTTTTCTAACTGGGCCGAGGTGGACCTCTTTTTCTTTATTAACTTGTTTTGTTTATTTTTCATTTTTCATTTGTTTTCACTTGTTTTATTTGTTTTAGTTTTACTTGTTTTAGTTTTAATTTTCATTTTTTTTAGTTTTCATTTGTTTTACTTCCATATATTTTGTTTTTCACTTGTTTTATTTTCTTCTTTGATAAACATATAAAAAATTAAAAAAGTATATATATCTTGTTTTTAATTTTAGGTTGCAGAAGCAGAAATTCAAAGAAAAAACCTCTTATAAAAAATAAATTGCTTTGCTTGTTTATAAAAAAATTTGCCGCTTTAAAATAAATTGCTAATAATTCTACATGCTCTGGTATTGTGCCATTATCCCTTGTTTTTATTTGCTTTGCATTGTTGGTTGCTTGCATTTGCATTTATATATATATATAAAATAAAAATAAAATCATTTGTAGTTGCATCGCTAAATCACGTTTAATTTCTATTTCGCATTCATTTGATCTTATTTTTCTTTAGGCAATTCCCAAATCCACATAAGGTGAGGGATTTCATCACTTTTTCCTTGGCCCACAAATTGCATTTCATCTTAGAATTTGTTAATAATAACGGTTAAACTTCAGACTTAAGGGTGCCATAAGCTCACCTAGGGCTTAATTGTATATTGATAGTTGTCTTCTTTGAACAATTTATTTTTTTGGTGTCTAGGCTACGGTAAAACACCAATCAGTTATAAAAATTATGGTGATTTCGTAAATATTATACTAATTATCTTTTTGAACCTACTTAAACCTTTGGTTGCATTGCTACGGTGATTCATGATGCACTGATAACTCCTGCCCGTTACCTGACTAAGAACTAT
This sequence comes from Allium fistulosum, assembly GCA_030737815.1. Taxonomy (NCBI): domain Eukaryota; kingdom Viridiplantae; phylum Streptophyta; class Magnoliopsida; order Asparagales; family Amaryllidaceae; genus Allium; species Allium fistulosum. The sequence goes on from CM060903.1 coordinate 181,075,712, forward strand.
CTTGTTGAATTAAGATAAAGTGTGATTATACAATTTTGGGTTAGGAGCTACTTAGGACAGAAAATTTGTAATTAAGTCCTTGCATTCATTTAGTTGCATTAGTTCATGCATATTTAAGAAAAAGAAAAAAAATTCAAAATCCAAAACTAAAAAAATTGTAAATTTTCCTTATCTTAGTTTTTTTCCTCTTTTCCTTTGAAATTTTTCAATCAAAATTAAAAATCTAAAAAAAATTACTTGAGTTAGTTTTTTTAATATATATATATATATATATATATATATATATAATCTTCTAAAAAACAAAAAAAATCCAAAAAACAACACAAAAATCTTCCCCTTTTTGAAAGATAAATTCTCCTTTTGGTAAACACTTTTCCTTTATAAAAAACATTTTGAGAATGTCCGAATTTTCTTACTCGCCAGAATTTTAAAATAGTTGTGAAAATCAATATGATTCATATAATTTCACACAAAACTCTTACGGATATTTTAATAATAACTATTGTGTAAGCAATTCCAATTTTGAACCATAAATTTTTCAAAATGATAAGCAACCTAAACTCTTGAAAATAGTATTGAAACGGTTTCAGCTTTACTTGAACTCTCTGCATAAAATGATCAAAGGGTAAATGATTTGTGTAATTCATATTTGTGCAATAACTCAAGTCAAGGATTTCAAAACAATCAAAATTTGAATTCACTTCAAAATTCAAATGATTTCGAGTATAACTCATGCCAATACAACTTCGAACTCCAAAATGAATTTGAAAGTCAAAATGGAAACGTGAACCACTTTTTAAATGATTTTGGCAATGGAAGTTGTTTCAATGATGGTGAAAATTTTTACTCTCAACAATTTCAAATTGAAAATCCTTAAATTAATAATTATAAATTTGATTTTGTTGAGCAAATGGATGAAATTCACAAAGACCACACGGATTTGTTGTTTGAAACATACATGAAACAACGTGAGAAACAAAGTCAAATCCCAATGTGTGACAAGTCAAACAATAATCCACCTTTTACCAAAATTGACGATTTTCAAATAACAAATTTTGAAATTAAAAACGACAATGTTTATGAAGTTGTTGAAAGTGCGGTAATTGAGTTGGATTTCAATTCTTTTGAGAGTGTGGAACCAAATTTAAAATTCAGCCTTCCTTTTTCCGATTTTGAAAATTTTAATACAACAAATTTGGATTTTAATATTGATACATGCAATGTAGTTGTGAATAATTCAACAAAGGAAGACGAATTTAATAAACACAAATTTTTTTGACTTTTCGAAGATGAGTTGCTAAATTCTGAAGGGGAAGATTTAAATCACCATTTTGATTTTTAAATCAATAATTTTTAAGAATTTGTTGATGATAAACTTAACTTTCAAATTGGTAAAAATAAACTTGAACTTCAACCAATTATTCTATCGACCACAGAAATCTTCAAAAATAAAACAACTCATACGATTTTTAATAAAATGACATTCGTTTTTCCAAATCAACATTCAACTTTGAAATCTTTTATAGTTTGGTTTTTTCTACTTAAGCTAAGTCTCTCATACTTGACGAGACAAATGAATTGGTCTTTGAAAGACCGTTCCATTTACTTTTTAACAGTATATTTTCTGATGTCATGTAAATAATAATCGTTTCATTTTCATGTAAATATAGGTCAGATTTTTATTTTTACTTTATTTTATCCTTTCACTTGGGTTGATTGTGGGGACACAGTCAAAATCAAGTGTGGGGGGAGTCTCATCTTCATTTTTGATTTTTCATGGTTTATTTTTTTTGCATATTTTTCGAAAACTCAAAATTAAAAAAACAAAAAAATTCCAAAAGAATTTCTTTTAGCATATGAATTTTCTTTTGAAAAATAGGATAAATATATGATTTTGGTTTTTAAATTGGAATTTTTGGAAATTTATTTGTCTCAACAAAAATAAAAATAAAGTTTGATTACAAGTAACGATGGTTTAACTAGTAGACAGGAAGATTCACGGATGATAATTATGAAGTATATCCTAATTGAAAATCTTTGTTTAAAAAGTGGTGGATTTAAAATAAAGGATATAACATTTTTGATCTTTTAAGTTAAATGGTGTTAAAATGATATTGTAAAACTCTTTCTTAAAAAAACAGTATAAAAGAAGAAAGAGAAAGAAAAAAACAAAAAGAAAAAAAATGTATATATATAAAACATAAAAAAATGGTTTTATAAAAATAAGAAACACCTAGGGTCATGTGATCACAAGCAAGTGTGTACACTCGCCATACTCTGTATCATTCTCATGTAAGCCGGAAAGACAGTGCACGATTGGTATATCTGGCCTTAGTTTATCTGAGTTAGGTATATGTATATAAAAATTCTTTTATTAATAATGCCTGCAGTCGGCAGGTGTAGTCACTTGTGTGTACACTCGTCATGCTCTGTATTCCCCTCACGGAAGCCTGCAAGGCAGTGCATGGATGGTATATCTGGTCTCTGTTCATCTGAGTTAGGCATATGTAAATATTGTTAATATCAACAAAATTTTCAAATAAAAGAGAGTAACCAATTGAAATCCAAGCACTATTTTTACTTATTTGATTTAACTTATTATTCAAAAGAAATGAAAATATCACTCTGCAAAACTTTGATAATCAACTAAGGATCTACTTCATAGTTGCACTATGTTACCAACCGAAACAAATAGCCAAACTAGAGTCTAATTGTGATGGTAACTTAATTTTTGTTGGAAATTTTGATAAGTAAATGGACTTAAATTTCTTGATAATAACCAGAATGTATATTTAACTTATTTGTGTTAATTTAAAAGTAAATTCTTCATTTGTAAATGTTTTCAAAAACTTGCATTCATCTCTTTGTAAATAAATCTTGCATTTAGGAATGTTTCATGTTGCATTTGGATTTTGTGGATATTATCCACTGAAAACCCTCACGAGATAACACTCGTCCTACTAGGGACACCTAGAGGTTTAACAGCCTTTTGTTATGCTCAATGCAATCGTGCGTCCTACGGAAACGGATTTATCTTAGTTTTAATTTATTTGAGGACGAATAAAAAGATAAGTGTTGGGGTATTTGATGTGCACGTAAATATGCATATATTTACTTCCATATTTAATCTAATTTAATTAAATAAATGAGCATTTAGGGTATTTTACATGTTTAAACCAAAAATTCAATTATTTTCAAATCATCATTTATTCATCTTCATATAGGGACAAAATGGTTATTTTTATGTGTAAATTAATTTGAGAATATTTATTTGCACATATTATTTTTATTTGTAGGAAAATTGGATGGGAATTACAAGAGGCTTCATGTATTCATGCATGTACAAGAGAAATAAACAAATGAAGATAGAAATAATTCAACTCATGCAACATGAAGGACCTCGCCAACCCACTTATCATAATCCCCTATTATGAGCTAATGCATATGATTAAAGCTACATGCACATTTAAATGGAGGATTATGCTCATGCTAATGATTACTTGGTGGTTACATTTCCTAAGAGGGTATTTTGGGTAGTTCCCAAAAATATGATTAGGGTTTCAAAACATGTATAAATACCCCTTATGTTTCATGTAATGGAGCTCTTAGCCTCCTCTTTGGTTAGTTTAATTTTTTAGGCTCAAAAATATACAAAAACTCTCTTTTCTTTTTAATGACTTCTTGGCATTCTTTCATGTAATTTTCTCTTTATGCAATTTAATTTCATTCTCTTTTAATTATTGTTCTTTACTTTATGCAATTAGTATAGTTTTAATTTTTGCAAGTAGAGTAGATTTATTTAATGCAAAATTAGTTAGCTCTATTTTTCCTCTTATTTTTGTTTTAAGTTACAATCTACATTTGTTGAATTGATAACAAATATGAGAAGCTAACCCTCTTCAATTTAGGGGTAATGAAGATCTCTTAATCATGTAGATTCAACATAATTTGCTCATTTATGTTCTCATTTTGTGCTTAATGTAAAGTTTCATATTGATGTAAGTTTATTAATGAATTTGATAGTTTATGATGTTAATCGCATATAGGCTATTCTTGCTCAAATAAACACAATTTACATCATCATCTAACTAATTGATTTTGGTAATGAAAGTGGATTTAAAATCAAAATTTGGTGGTCTATGTTACTAATTCAATAGTAAATAAACCATGCTTAAAATAGATTTTATTTTTAATTTCATTGTCATTTTCATGAGAGTTGATAAGTGGGTATGGAGGGTGTGTTAAAGTTTGATGGTTTATGTTGGGCTAATTAAGAGCACAAATAAGCCATACTTAGGATAAACACATCAACTAAATTCACAAATGACTAAAAAAGAGAGATCTTAATTTTATATTGTGTTGAATTATGTGATCATGAGAGTGAATTTATCTGCAAATTGTCTTTTAATCTCATAGTTTTCATTCTAGTTAGTTTTTGCAATTTTTTGTAGTTAACAACACTCTCAAATTCTTGGTTTAATTTGATTGAGTAGAAATTTTAAAATCACTTTCAATTCCCTGTGGATTGATCCGTACTTGCCACGAACTAAGATTGTATGCCGTGCGCTTGCGATTATTTTTAATTGAAATTTTATCGGCTATTTTCTAATTTGATGTCACCAAACAAGGCATCAAGGCCAACCCATCAAGGCCTTATGCTACCTCTCCAGGACATGTAGGGTTAAGAGTCTCTTGCTTGTCACCAAACAGAAAGTGAGAACCCCCTATCATGTTAATCCAAGCAATGGAAACAGATCTGATCCCGATCTCTTTGAAACAACACTCGATAGTTTTCGGTAAACTCAACCCCGGTTTTTTAGGAAATAAAAAATCAAAGATAAGAGCGGAGATCACCTCCCAACCGTAAGTGGATGGATTCCTTATCATTGTCCTAGGAGAACGAAATGAGATTTATACGCACAGTACAGTATCATCGGAGATGACTATGCCATATAACTCATGTGTTTCTCCTAAATATTTCCAAAGTTACGTTTTGGGTCCAAATCCAATAGTCGGTTATTTAACTACTAACAAACACTCATTCAAATAAGGCATTTAATTCCATAGGGAAAATCAACATTGTTAAGCACATAATCAACCACTAGCCTCCTTAGTTTATCTTTCATTAATTAAATAACTTATAATACTTGCATAAAAGTACCTTTACAAAGATATATTCACAAATCCCTATATTTTCAATACATAAAAAATATCCATATAATTATCTTAACAATATAAGTATATGCAAAAAACTAAGAAAGATTTCCTTTCTATGCAATCCTAAAATCTTTTATAAATCCCTTGTTAAATCTCAAAAACCATTTATAAAACTATTTTATAAATCTCTGAAACCGTTTATAAAACTCTTTATATAAGCCCCTTATAAAACCCAAACTCCATTTACAATTATAAACTCTTTTATAAATTCCAAAACATTTATAAACTCTTTATAAATCCTTACAACTACTTATAAAACTCTTTTTATAAATCTATAACCCGTTTCCAAAATTCTTTTATAAATATCTGGAATCGTTTATAATTCCTTTTGTCTTGAAAATAATCTCCCTTTAAGTCTCCTAATAATTCTATAAAACTTCCCTTTTTTAAAAAACCCAAATCTTTTTATAAACTCTATTTTCAAATCTCAGACATTTATAAATAAATAATAACCATTTACCTCAAACACTATTATATAAAATAGTTAATAGTAGTAAATCTTATAAATAAATAAATAATAATTTTTAACCTTTAAAGCTTCTTAAAATAACAATAATTTTAAAGACATTATTAATAAAACAATTTTCAACCTTATTATAAATAATAATAATTAATTCCTAAACCAATATTAACAAATTATTATTATTAATTTAAAACCCTATTAATTATTTAAATAATTAGTCTTCAAAATATTAACATATTGATAACAACTTTAAAACAATATTAATATAAATAAACAACTTTTAAAAAAACTTAATTACACTTCTTCGATAAATATCCATACTTGCATTTCAGCATAATCATTTCCATATTTATAAAACTGTATTTATAAATCTCTTTCTGTTTTATAAAACTTCCCTTTTGTAAATTCCCTTTATTTATTAACTCCATTTATTACTCCATTCCTTTCTATTTATAAATGTCATTTAACATCTCCAAATCTACCCTCACTTTCAACTTCCAAAATAGAATCAACTATTTTTCTAAAACAACATTCCACATATTATCATAATCCACAATTGTGATTTATTTTTCAATCTATCCAATGACAATGGTTTCCTTTCATTTATAAACACCGTTTATAAATCTATCATTCTATTAATAAAATACGATTTTGCAAATCTTCACTTTATTTATAAATTTCCACATTTATATACTATCACATTTATAAACTCCCACCTTTATACATTATCCTTAATATATGTGTGTATATATATATATATCTAGACATCACTTTATATCAACGGTTAATAAATATTTATACCAATTTATTTCTATCTTCTTTTTAAACCATATTCTTTTTCTATAAAAGACCGGCCTATTTTTAAGATTTTAAAAACTTTATGCACAGTTCAAAAATCTCTATTTAAAATATTTTAAAAACTATTAATTTATAATCTCTAAAAGTCATATATTTTATTTACTTTAATTAAATTCATTCTTTAAATAATTCAAGGAAAATTATTAAAACGTATATAATTTCCAAAATCACTCTGAAATCCCTTTTTAAATCAAATCATTAGTTTATAAAATTTTAAAATACCAAAATAAGGCCCAATGCTACTAAAGCACTAATAAGCAAAAGCATATCCATGTCATCAAATATAGCATCTAACATATCGTATATCAAATTATATGAAAATAAAATCAACAGTGCGATAAATCACGTTGGATCCCTCCAAAATGTTCCTCTACATCACATACAATAAAAAATCAAATAATATAAATCAATCGCTTCGAGGTGAGATCGTATACAAAGGGTCATCCGCTCTTACATGGAAACGTAACAGGGTCTCAACCGCTCCACGGTTAGGAGTATAACCAAACCAATAATATAAAATAGTAAATAATCCAAACAGTCAATAATAATCAACAATAAAATATCCACACACCCAATAAATAATTTTTATTTACTGTATGATATTCTAGTTAACAAAAAAGGTGGGTTTAACTCACTTTGATTCCAGTAGTCGCCAAAGAGCTTCGGTTCGAATTAAAATTGAACAGACATTTTTAACCCAAATCCCCACTTGCTCCAAATCCATCCAATCCAACTTTGTATCATAGAATTCACTAATGCGAACACAATGCAACTTTTTGCGTTCAATTTGGACCTCGTATGCAAAAGTAATGAATTAATGAAGGATTGAAATAATTAAATTATAATTAACCTTTAATTAATAAATATTTAAACTTAATACCCTTTTACCTCCTTCTCCCTATCGTTCGTTCCTAGAAATGAACTTGACCACGATTCCCTCCTTCCATGCCACCTCGCACTGCCAAAGACCGCCGCGACTTCGCCCAAGCATGCACCGACCTCCCTTCGCCGAATGTCCGAACCCCCACAGCCCCATCAATCGTCGAAAAACCCTAGCATGAACGCGGAAAGGTCTAGGCCACTATGCTCCACCAACGTTGATCTCCATCATTCATTTGCTTCATCTGATCGAGGCGCACATTTTACTAGTTGGTGACGAAACCTAAATCGACCTTGAGTGGCACTATGGCAGTAGGGCCATTGGATAGAGGAGCGGGATTTTGAAAATTTTAGCAAACTAAATTCTTACCTAGACGTGATTTTTAAAGGCAGTGGGTATGGGCATGACGTGCTTAGGTATGGGCTAAGCATAGTTATAAAGTACATATATATTATTTAAGCTAGAAAATGTTTAGCTTTTAAACGTCCAAAATTCTCGAACTCTGAACGAGGCATGCCGCTTGACGTTCTATATGTCGTACCCCTATTCCGAACACCCTGAAACCAGTTTCAAGGCCTAAATTGACATATACATAAGGTAGCTTTTCAAACCTAGTTATATTAATTTAAATTCCTTTATTTACTTTCTATGTGTTTCAAGCTCGCATGACCAAACGATATGTCTAATCGCCATGAAATTCGACGACATACTACAATCCACTATTACAAATCTATTGAAACTAATTTCGTCTAATTCTGAGACAGTTCCCCTGAAGGCTATTTTCACTTGTTAATTAAAACGAATTATTATAAAAACCGAATTAGTCACTTTTAAATCTAAATTAAAGGTTTACTATCTTTATACTTATTTAAATAGGATTTAAATCAACTTTCCAAAATCATTTTTATGCATATCAAATTCAAAATTTAATTCTATAAATAATTCCAATTATTCAAATAACCCTTATATTTGAAATTCAGGTTATTTAACTTATAACTTAACTTTCCAATGTTTAAAATCAATCAAACATTTCAAATTTAATTGGCTAAAAAGTTTGGGTCGTTACAACTATTCTAATCCCTCATTCTTTTTCTTCTCTTTCTCTTCTTCCCATTTAAAAATGGATAACTCACACAAACAATTTTATAAAAATTTACAATAACAATCCTCCACCAAAATTTAATAAAATTTCTCTTGTCGTATGTTTTAGGAAAACTTATGCATAAGTATAGATGTCTCATGGACTTGAATCAGTACATGTGATAATCTACCAGAGCACGCTGGGATGGTATGGTTGACTAAGCTTTGAAACAACGATCTTGAACAACATACCGGATGTGTTTCACACACTAATTTTCTCCTCTTCATATAGTTCATAGGCCGACACGTGTATTAGCCTTGTGTCTATATCTTGGTTTCATGAAATGCCTTTAGAGACTTAAGCCATAGTCTCACAGAAGGTGGCACCACCTTTATGCATTCATATAGGTCGGTTTATTTCAAGTGCCTTATAACTATACACATAAAGAGTGTTATGTTATAAACCTATTAAGTATTAAGTTGTACAACCTCAACTATATCATTATAGGTACCAAGCATTCTTCTTGGAATGAATATAATATTAGTTGTTCATACTAATATTATAGTGCTTCAAATCACATCATATAATGTACGTTTTCTCATTAAACTCAAGATAATGAATTTCATTATGTTCAGTTGAGTTTCCATTATAGGTGATTTCTATGATGGTTTTAAACCTATTCCTTTTTATGTTTTCAATACCAAATCTGTTGTAAGTCCTTTTGTAAATGGATCAGCCTAATTTTGGCTACACCTCATGAAATATATGGTAATTACCCCATCAGTGAGCATTTGTCTTATTGCACTGTGCCTTAGGCCAATATGCCTCGATTTGCCATCATATATATGGCTATATGCACTTAATAGTGTTGCTTAACTATCACAATGCACAAATATCAGAGGCATTGGTTTTGGCCATACAAAAATTTCTAATAGCAGATTTCTTAACCATTCTGCTTCTTTATCGCAAGAAGCCAGTGCTATAAATTCAATAACCATGGTAGAATCTGCATATACGTTTGTTTCATTGAGGTCCAAGATATTGCTCCCCCACCAGGAGTGAATATCTAATCACTGGTTGATTGTGTTATCCTCTTTTCCGATGTTCCAATTGGCATCTATGTATCCTTCATTACACAAGGATACCTACTATACAATATACCATAGTTCATGGTTCCTTTTAAATATTTTAAAATTCTTTGTACAGCTGGCCAGTGAATATGACTAGGGTTACTGGTATATCTACTCATTTTGCCAACAGCGTAGGCAATATCAGGTCTTGTGCATTGCATACATTAGATTACCGATAACTTTAATGTATTCTAGTTGATTTATTAATCTACCAATATAAGATATAGTTGCATATTTGGGTCAAATATGGTGCATACAGGTTTGAAATCAAATTGATTAAACCTTTTTAGAATCTTCTCTATGTAACGAGACTGGGCAATGACCAACCCTTCTGCTATTTTTATGATTCTTATTTCTAGAATCACTTCGGCTCCTCCGGTATCCTTCATGTTAAAACATGAAGATATAAGTCTTTTTGTTTCTTTAATACTCAAGACACCGGTCTCAAATATCAACATACCGTCAACAAAAGGCATATAATTACACCTTTGCCAGCACAAAATTTGCTATAGACACATTTATTTGATTCGAAAATCCTAAAACCATTTGATATTACGGTTTTATAAAAATTCTCATGATAATATTTTAGTGCTTGTTTAAGACCGTAAAGTGATTTAATACGTTTACATACTTTACGTTCTTGTCTAGGCTTCACAAAACCTTCTGGTTGAAACATATATATCGCTTCATCAAGTTCTCTATTTAATAAAGCGGTCTTGACATCCATTTAATGGATTTCAAATTTATAAATAAATGTGAATGAAATTAATGTCCTAATTATTGAAATTCTAGCTACTGGTGCACAGGTATTAAAATAATCTATTCCTTCCTTTTAGGTATATCCCTTAGCAATAATCAATCCAGCCTTAATTTTTTTTATAGTACTGTTGTTAGTCCCCAAGGAGTTGATTTTGATGACAACAACCTTAGAATAGATTATAAAATATAAATACTAACATTACAAGTTTATATATATATATATGTATATGCAGGATCTAACCATGCAAGTATCATGAATGAAGACTGTACAGTATAGAGATTCAAGATATAGAGGTAGAAGACTCATGAGTATCAAGATTATCAAGAGTTCAAGATTTCAAGGTTAAGTTTGTTTTATTAGGAATATTTGTTAAAACTCATAGAAAGGCACTGACATCTTAATATCCAATTTATTCGTGGAATGGAATCCACTTCGAGCCCGTTAAAGGGATGGAACCCTAAGTAGGATGGAACCTACGAAAATCTAGTGGGACATTGTTTTGTATCCACTAATTTTAATTCAAATGATTTTATAAAATTATCTTTTTTTCAAAATGATTTCAAAACTTTCCTTTTAAAAGATTCAAAACTCTCTGTCCTGATTTTAAATAATTTTAGCCTCAAAAACATCTTTATTGTCAAAGTCAGATTACTCCTGATTTTAAACTATCTTTTCAAATAATATATTTAACTTTTAAATATTTATACTTAGATTTAAATATAAAATTATAGTTAAATTATGTATATATTGTTCTTTATATTTACTTATGTATTTTAACTATAGTTAAGTATATTTATAAAGTTTAAAATAATTTTAATATAAAATAGAGGTTATTTTCAAAGAAAATCAAAACACCAAAAATCCCTTTGGGATGTCGACATACCCATATACCCCATGTCGACATAGTGTCAGTTGGCTTCAAAATTCAAATTTCAAAAGAAGTGTCTATTCGCCATAACTCTTCACGAATGGACATGACTGTTGTTCTTCTATAAATAGGGGTCAGTTTCAACGAATTTTCAATCATATTTTTCTGGTTTTCACTCCTCTTCTTCTTCCACATTTCTTAATACAAAATCATACCATTACTCTGCCGAAATCAACATCGAATCATACTCGATTATTTCTAGTGTGATTCTCCATCACTCTCTCTACAAGATCCAAGTGCTAATCTGAGTTATAGACTTCTTTGAAATCAATCGAGTGAGAAAAGGTGTAATTGTAGCCTTGAAAATCAATTGAGCGAGAAAAGGTGTGATTGTAGCCTTGGAAATCAATTGGGTGAACTTGTTGCCCCGGAAATCAAGTATCTCTACCCAGAGGATTGTTATTCTGGAGGGTGTACCTCGTAGCCTTGAAACCGAGGGTTGTAATTGTTGAATTGCTTTTGAAAGGAAATCCGTACTTAGTTGTACGGGACTGAATGTAGGGTAACTCTGAACCAGTATAAAATCCGGTGTGTTCTTTCCTTTACTGCTTTTACTTTATATTTGCATCTGTGTTTGATTTTGTGTTCATATCTGTGTCTGATTAGTGTATACATTGTTAACAAATTAAGATAAACTCAAAAAGATTAACAGATTTCTTAAAACACTATTCACCCCCCTCTAGTGTTAATTCTAGCCTTAAGATCCTTAATCCGCATTTCTCACATTTGGTATCAGAGCTTTGTTTTCAAAAGTTTCATAATCTGAATTTTGAAATGTTTTAAAATGGCTATTTTTGAAAAATCTGTTAAAACTAGTTTAGAATTGTTTAAATCATCATTGTTCCATGAGTCTTCATATAAATGTTATTCAAATCCTAGTTGTCTACCCAAATTTTATAATGTGCAGGGAAGATGCTTTATGGGTATCAAGGAATCAATCCACAATGGACAATCTGTGCAGATCAAAAGGGATAAGTGGATACTTGATAGTGGATGCTCTAGACACATGACTGGTAATCCGGATATGCTGAATAATATTATATACAAAGACGGAGGACTGGTTAACTTTGGAGACAACTCGAAAGCATACGTGATTGGCATCGGCAATGTCGGTAACTCTGAAACTCCTATTATTACTAATGTTTTGCTAGTTAAGAATCTGAAACACAATCTGCTAAGTATAAGTCAACTTTGTGATAAAGGATATAAAATTAAATTTGAAAAAGATAAATGTCATATTGAAGATAATAACTCAACCATAATATTTGAGGGAACTAGGAAAAAGAATATTTATATTCTTAGTATGAAAGTTTCAAATGATAACCTATGTCTTCTGGCAAATACAAGTGACCCTTGGATTTGGCATAAGAGATTTGGACATTTGAATTTCAAACTCTTATCTAGACTGTCAAAACATGATCTAGTAAGAGGCCTCCCTAAAATGAATTTTAAAGTAGATAGTTTATGTGATGCATGTCAATTAGGAAAGCTTAGAAAAAGTTCTTTTAAATTAAAAGATATGATTTCAACTTCAAAACCCCTTGAGTTACTTCATCTTGATTTATTTGGTCCATCTCAAATTCAGTCAATAAATCATAGTAAATATGTTTTTGTAATTGTAGATGATTATTCTAGATTTACATGGACAATATTTTTGAAACATAAAAGTGATACTTTTGAATGTTTTAAGAACTTTACAAAAAGGATTCAAAATCAATTATCTTTAAAAATTATAACTATTCGTAGTGATCACGGTGGTGAATTTGAAAATGAAAAATTTGAGGAATTCTGCAATAAGAAGGGAATAACTCACAATTTCTCATTTCCAAGAACTCCACAACAAAACGAAGTAGTTGAACGTAAAAATAGAACGATACAAGAGTGTGTGAGAACTATGCTTTCAGATAGTAATCTACCAAAACACTTTTGGGCAGAAGCTGTTGCTACCGCCTGTTATATTTTGAATTGAATTTTGATTAGACCTTTAACTGATAAGACATCTTATGAACTTCTTCATGGAAAGAAACCTAAGGTATCATATTTCATAATTTTTGGAAGTAAATGATTTATTTTAAATACAAAAGATAATTTGGATAAATTTGATCCTAAATCCGACAAAGGAATCTTTATCGGATATTCTAATAAAAGTAAAGCTTATAGAGTTTTTAATTTAAGATCTAACACCATCGAAGAAACAATGCATGTTTCGTTTGATGAAAATTTAAAAGATTTTGAAATTATAAATGATGAAGAAGATTTAGTTACTCAAAATCAGGAATCAACCGAAACTAATAATGAAATTAATCATCCTAATAAAAGGATTAAACTTTTAAAAGATCATCATATTGAAAATATAATAGGAGATATGCAATCTATTGTTACAACTAGAAATCAACTAAGTAAAATGAGTAATGTAGCATTTATATCAACTATTGAACCCAAAAATCCTAAAGAAGCATCAACTGATGATTCATGGATTTTAGCTATGCAAGAAGAATTAAATCAATTCACTAGAAATGAAGTTTGGGAACTTGTTCCTAGACCTGAAGATAAAACTATAATTGGAACTAAATGGGTTTATAAAAATAAAATGAATGAACAAGGTGAGGTCGTTAGAAATAAAGTATGATTAGTCGCCCAAGGTTATTGTCAAGAAGAAGGTATAGATTGTGACGAAACCTTTGCTCCTGTAGCAAGATTAGAAGCCATTAGGATTCTACTTGCTTTCGCAAATCATAATAATTTCAAATTATTTCAAATGGATGTTAAAAGTGCATTTTTAAATGGTTTTGTAAAAGAAGAAGTATATGTTGAACAACCACCACTTTTTTTGAAGAAGAAAATTTACCAAACCATGTGTACAAACTTAAGAAAGCTTTATATGGTCTAAAACAAGCCCCTAGAGCCTGGTATGATAGACTAAGATCTTATTTATTACAATCAAATTTTGAAATTGGTAAAATAGATAATACTCTTTTTATTAAAAGAAATAAAAATGATATTCAACTAGTACAAGTTTACGTAGATGATATCATTTTTGGATCAAGTAATTTTGAAATGAATAAAGAATTTTCTGAAATAATGACAAAAGAGTTTGAGATGAGTCATATAGGTGAATTAAACTTCTTTTTAGGATTACAAATAAAACAATTAGATAATGGTATTTTTATTAGTCAAGAAAAATATGCTAAAGAACTAGTTAATAAATTTGGTTTGACTATTGCGAGTGGAAAACCTACTCCCATGGCAACCAATGAATATCTAAGTAAATAAGATCTCTCGAAAGATGTAGATCAAAAGTTGTATAGAGGAATGATCGGATCATTGCTCTATATCACTGCTAGTAGACCTGATATCATGCATAGTGTATGTCTTTGTGCAAGATATCAATCTCATCCTAAAGAAACTCACTTAAAAGCTGTAAAACGTATCATAAGATATATTAAACACACCTCTGATTATGGCTTATTTTATCCTAAAAATGATTCATTTGATTTAATATCATACTGTGATGCTGACTATGCTGGATGTAAATCAGACCGAAAAAGTACAAGTGGAACTTGTCACTTTTTGGGACATTCTCTGGTTTCCTGGTTTAGTAAAAAGAAAAATACAGTTTCTCTATCAGCAACTGAAGCAGAGTATATTTCTGCTGCTTTGGCTTGTTCTCAAGTAATATATTTGCAACAAACTTTAAGATATTTTGGATTAAATATCTCAAAATCGCCAATTTATTGTGATAATACTAGTGCAATAAATTTATCTAAAAATCCTACACATCATGCTCGAACTAAACATATTGAGATCAGACACCATTTTCTCAGAGATAATATAAGTAGAGAAGTAATTGCTCTCGACTATATCAATTCTGAAAATCAAATTGCTGATATCTTAACAAAACCATTAAATGAATCTACATTTACTAAATTAAGAAGAGAATTAGGTATTTGTTCCATAACTGAAATATAAAATATAAATAACAAGTATAATTAATAATTAATATTAAAAAATCATATAGTTAAAATATGAGGACTATGTCGACATCCCCTAGGAAGACATGTCGACATATAACGTTTTTTTTGTTTTTTTTAAATTTCCCACCAAAATTTCAAAATTTCAGTTATATATTCTTCTCTATTTCGAATTCTTATTCATTCTCTCTGGTTTCTCTTCATTTTCTATTCTGAAATATATATAATAATGGCATCTTCCTCTAAATCAAACTTAAAACCATCTTTCTTATTCCCCTCTCCTACTTCTGGTCCATTCCAATGCTCTACTCTCGCACGTGTAACTAAATTGGAGGAGTATATGAAGGATACTCTTCAGATGTTGACTAAAATTCAAGTGACTCAACTTCGTATGGCAAAAGAGCAAGAGAGGCAAGGCAAGATTCTTAGGAATTTACAAAAATTCCTAATGGATAACCATGCTAACCCTATCTTGATCGATGAAGACTCTTCACTCAATCAAGAACATGAGGTCAGCGACGAAGAAGAAGAAGAACCAATGGAAGAAGCACACGAGGAGGATCATGACCAAGTAGTATGCGTTGGAGAAGTGTGTTTCGACAAAAATGGGAATCTTGTTGAACAACGTGGAAATTTTTGTTTCCACTATCCAAATTGTTCAATTCATAAATCTCCTATGTTCAGAAACACACATTAGTTTCTTCTCTTTCTTTCCGTTGTTATTTGTGTTTTTATGTTTTTCAATCGCAAATGTAAATACAACCATATTCATAATAAATAAACTCGTGTTCTTATATGTGTTAGTATTATTGTGAATTCTTAGTTAGGATAGTTGATAGTTTAGGATTATATTTTAGTTAAGTACTGATTATGTATGATAACACTATCATTATAATCACAAAGTAATGTAGTCTTAGTTTCAGGGGGAGTTATATAGAGTTATATAGAGGTATATGGTTTTTGTTGATGACAAAGGGGGAGAAATATAAAATAGGGTAGTTAGGCATAGATTAAGGGGGAGTTGTTAGTTTTAGGAGGAGTTATTAGGATAGAAGGAATATTTTATAAACAAAGGTTGTCATCATCAAAAAGGAGGAGATTGTTAGTCCCTGAGGAGTTGGTTTTGATGACAACAACCTTAGAATAGATTATAAAATATAAATACTAACATTACAAGTTTTTATATATATATATGTATATGCAGGATCTAACCATGCAGGTATCATGAATAAAGACTGTACAGTATAGAGATTCAAGATATAGAGGTAGAAGACTCATGAGTATCAAGATTATCAAGATTATCAAGAGTTCAAGATTTCAAGGTTAAGTTTGTTTTATTAGGAATATTTGTTAAAACTCATAGAAAGGCACTGACATCTTAATATCCAATTTATTCGTGGAATGGAATCCACTTCGAGCCCGTTAAAGGGATGGAACCCTAAGTAGGATGGAACCTACGAAAATCTAGTGGGACATTGTTTTGTATCCACTAATTTTAATTCAAATGATTTTATAAAATTATCTTGTTTTCAAAATGATTTCAAAACTTTCCTTTTAAAAGATTCAAAACTCTCTGTCCTGATTTTAAATAATTTTAGCCTCAAAAACATCTTTATTTTCAGAGTCAAATTACTCCTGATTTTAAATAATTTTAGCCTCAAAAACATCTTTATTTTCAGAGTCAGATTACTCCTGATTTTAAACTATCTTTTCAAATAATATATTTAACTTTTAAATATTTATACTTAGATTTAAATATAAAATTATAGTTAAATTATGTATATATTGTTCTTTATATTTACTTATGTATTTTAACTATAGTTAAGTATATTTATAAAGTTTAAAATAATTTTAATATAAAATAGAGGTTATTTTCAAAGAAAATCAAAACACCAAAAATCCCTTTGGGATGTCGACATACCCATATACCCCATGTCGACATAGTGTCAGTTGGCTTCAAAATTCAAATTTCAAAAGAAGTGTCTATTCGCCATAACTCTTCACGAATGGACATGACTGTTGTTCTTCTATAAATAGGGGTCAGTTTCAACGAATTTTCAATCATATTTTTCTGGTTTTCACTCCTCTTCTTCTTCCACATTTCTTAATACAAAATCATACCATTACTCTGCCGAAATCAACATCGAATCATACTCGATTATTTCTAGTGTGATTCTCCATCACTATCTCTACAAGATCCAAGTGCTAATCTGAGTTATAGACTTCTTTGTAATCAATCGAGCGAGAAAAGGTGTAATTGTAGCCTTGAAAATCAATTGAGCGAGAAAAGGTGTGATTGTAGCCTTGGAAATCAATTGGGTGAACTTGTTGCCCCGGAAATCAAGTATCTCTACCCAGAGGATTGTTATTCTGGAGGGTGTACCTCGTAGCCTTGAAACCGAGGGTTGTAATTGTTGAATTGCTTTTGAAAGGAAATCCGTACTTAGTTGTACGGGACTGGATGTAGGGTAACTCTGAACCAGTATAAAATCCGGTGTGTTCTTTCCTTTACTGCTTTTACTTTATATTTGCATCTGTGTTTGATTCTGTGTTCATATCTGTGTCTGATTAGTGTATACATTGTTAACAAATTAAGATAAACTCAAAAAGATTAACAGATTTCTTAAAACACTATTCACCCCCCCTTTAGTGTTAATTCTAGCCTTAAGATCCTTAATCCGCATTTCTCACAACTGTAACAACCCACCTTTCTGAACCTCAGAAGTTGACATTAATACATCCACGATATTCCATGCCGAACAGCTAAGTGCCGGAAAGATAGATTGTTATAGAAAAGAAAGGAGATAAAAGGTTAGAAGAATCTAAACAATCATAGAACCTCACAATGCAACAAAATAACATATATTAATCAACAAAATTCTTTACAAAGTCATTCCCAACATGATACATCAGAGTCATATTAATGCAATTGTACCCTTGGACAGTTATAACAGCATGTTCCTACCTAACTGATATAAGATACATATAATACAATGGAAACAGGATAATAACTAGTTATCGATGAAGCCTCTTGCTCCAAGCTCCTCCAAAATGCATTCATGGGAAAACCTGAACTACTTGGCCGCCCATAAAAATTTGAGCACCCAAGAGTTTTAGGGAAAGAAATTAAAACTCTACGCCGGACATGGGTCTGGTATGAGTAAACTCAAACAACCGCATTATTATGTTTAGAACCTATTTAAAATCATAGGTATCTCGTAAGATCATGCCGCACATAAACACGGATGGGTTTTTACCTAACATTAAAACACTTTTTATAGAAAATACAGTTATATTATAATAATGTCTAGAGTAAATACTCAATCATAGCTGAAATTTTTACGTTAATTAAATTCCAACATACTAGGTTCTACAATCAAAACCGTAAAGGCATGTATTGGAGATTGAATTTCATACTATAAGAAGGTAAGGAACTACCTTCTAAAGGTACATCTCTTGATAAAATGCACCGGGGTTTGACAAGAACATCTTGTACCCCTACGACATTGGACTAGCCTACCACTTGACTAGTAGTACCAAATAGATAACCCCACTTTGGCCCCAAAGCATACATGAGTATATAGTAACCGATCTAGATTTGAAATGACCATACCCTGATGAGAGAGACCCACATGGCCTTACTACATGCCTGATTTTTGTCATTTCCCAGTTGATGAGGCTTGAGACTACGATTAACTTTTTATATAGCAAACCATCTTGGAATGCTAACACTGCCCTCTATGCAGAAATGCGATGCCAACAATCATCCATAAAAGTTCTTTCCGGGTCTGAACAAATCTGAAGGCACTACCTCCACCACACCCATTTTGGAATCACCCTTAGGATTAGTAGCAAGTAGCCCTTGCGCTTCAAAATCCCCATCTTCAATTTCATACTCTTCAAGATGTCATCACTTCGAAACGCTTGAGTTGGATCGAAGTAGTTTTTGGATAGCATATCCAATCGCGGTCTCTTCGAAACAACTTTCGGTAAACTCAACCACGGTTCTTTAGGAAATAAACAGACAAAGATAAGAGCGGAGATCGTCTCCTAATCGTTGTGGACAGATTTCCTTATCATTTACTCTAGAAGAACGAAATGAGATTTATATGCATAGTACAACATCATTGGGGATGACTGTACCATATAACTCGCGTGTTTCTTCTAGATATTTCCAAAGTTACGTTTTTGGTCTAGATTTTATAATCTGTTATTTAGCTATCAAATAAAAAATCATTTAACATGGATTTAATCCTATATGGAATCCACTAAGCCTTATTTAATTAATCTTTAATTAATTAAAATCAATTATAAACATTCGATCAAAAGATCTTTACAAAACACTATTTCCAAACCTCTTACATCCATTTTGTACTTGGAAAAACATTTATATACTTATCTCAACTGTATAAGTGTATTTATAAAACATTACAAAAGTTTCCTTCTTTTCAAATTTCATATTAAATGGCTAAACAAATTCCATTTAAAACATTACTTCCTATAAAAATCAAACCATTTATCCTTTATAAAAAGTTTCCTTTTTAATAGCTCACTTCATATTTTAAATAACTTATAAATTTTCCAAATAAATTTATAACTCACTTTTAAAATTCTCCAAGTTAAATTATAAAAACTCTTTACAAATCTCTAAAATCATTTGAAATTATTTCCCTATTTCAAAAACTTTTTTTTATAAATCTTCTTAAAGAAAAATCCTTTATAAAATATCATTTACAAAACATCCTTTGAAAATCACTTTAAATAAGCCCTATTATTTAGTAATACCCTCTTTTTTATAAACAAAATATTATTTATAAATACCTTTATAAAATAATTATATAACTTGAAAATCATTTATAAACTTTAAACCCCAAAATTAATTAAAGAATTGAAGTTAATTTGAAATCATATATACTTTATTAATTCAAAATGAGGCTTAATAAACCCAATGGTAGTAATTTAAGTTACCATTTAATTTCAATTTCACTTTCAAGTCATTCAACAATTTATTTACATAAGTCAACATATATGTAAATACACTTCATATCCAAATTAAGAAATAACATGTCGATGCAAACTAACTGGCATATACATGTCCAAATAACACAATAACATGATGGTGATTTGTTATGCTAAATAGATGTCCAAACAATCAAACAATTAACTTATAGCAGAATAGGAACTTATTCTGCTATCAAATGTCCACGCAATCAAACAATTAATTTATAGTAGAATAAGGATTTACTATACTATTAGATGTCCATACAAACAAACAATTTACTTTTACCATAACAGGATTTTATTCTACTAATAGATGTCCACACAAACAAAAATAATCACATCTTAAATCATTCACAGTCATTTGTCTACTTAATAATACCAACATTTGAATTCCTTGAGTTCGAAACTATCTTTGAAAAAGAAGTACCTTTAAAACAAATTCGTTTCTTTGAAAATACAGAATCTAAAACTTAAAGCTCCCCTTTAAAACAATTATTTACAAGTTAAACCCTTATTTAAATCATAATCAACCTTAATTAATTCTTAACTCAATTTAATTATAAATTTAGAAATAATTAAACTTTTATAACTAATTAAAAAATAATGAACTATAATATAAATAATTTAAACCCTAATTTATCCTTTATTAATTATTAAATAATAATTTAAGCCTTCAATAATAATTAAATATTAATTAATCTCATTTAATTAGTTAAATAATATCTAATTAGATTTAAATAATAAATTAAATCTTAAATAAATAATTTACTTTAAATTATAGCCTTAATTAATTAGAAATAATTAAATAATTAATTTTGTTAATAATTAACCTTATACTTAATTATTAATTGATTAAAAATAAATCATATACTTAAATTATATTTAGTTAAAAATTAATCTTATTTAATTAATAATTAATTAATATTAATCTAATCTTAAAAGATAATTGATTAATAACTTATCTTTACTCAATTATAATTAATAAACCCTGTTTAATCTTAATTAATTATTTAAAATTAACTAATAAAAATTTAATCAATAAAAACTTAATTAACTTTATAAAACATCATTATTAAATTTATAAAAAAAATTCAAAACACTTTAAGTTAATAAAACCAAATTTTTGCAGAGATCGGATTTTTAAGCAAAACTGCATCCATATCGACTATCGCTATGGATACTCGTAATCTCAATTTGTTTTTATCTTTTCTTTTGAAACTTCACCTTAAAGTTTACTAAAAAATTTAAGCATAAGAAAAACAAAGTTTGAAAACATAATCTTTTGATTTTCAAACTATTTATTAAAGTTTCCATAAGAAATTCCATATCATTTTTACAAACAAGATGCTACCTAGCATACACCATATAAACATGTTTATATTGTATGTTTATAACACACCATTTTTACGCTACCACATAAAAAAGATCACAACTTTAAAACCAAACACATCACTTAAATCCATCGATTCAAGTCCAATGCCTAAACACAAACTATCACATACATATATATCCAAACCATATCATAATCCAAACATTAACATCAAATATAAATGCAACCATATAAGCAAAGGAAACATCTTTTCAAAAATTAGAAATTTACTCACCCAAAATCTTTCAAAACTTGAAATGCTTCAGGACTTGTAAAATTTGGAAAACCACACAAAAATCACTCAAAATGGGTCAGTTTCTTCTAGATTTTTTATCATCTTACTTTCACATTTTGGACAAGTGAAAAAAAGAAAAGTTTTAACAAATTCATTTCTTTACAATTTCAAAAATGATTTACTCAATTTTGACTTTTAAGGGAGATATGATCAAAAGAATGAGTGCTATTTTCGGGCTTGAAAATATGGATTCGAAAATAAGTCAGAAAGAAATATATTTTCATCTAAAAATATTCGAAATTTGAAAACGTTGTTCGAACAAAAATTCTAGCCACTGAAATTCTATATGGTTTAGAAAAAATAATCTTTATTTGGAGTAGTATGGAGGAAGCTATGGCCGAATGAAGTGGGAGGAAAATAAAGAAGTTTTTAAAATGAAAAGGAGGAGAGATTAAACAAGTTTGAAATCATTTTAAAAGTTTAAATTTGGATTTAAAAAAATATATAAAATTATGAATGGAAGTCAGTAAAAGATTTCATGAAGCTTTTAGGAAGATGAGAGAATAGGAAATGAAAATAAAATGAGAAAGAAAAGGTGAAAATTTAGTTTAATATGAAATAGAAATAGTAAATTACCATTTTACCCTCATGTACCCTACCTCTCTCATCCTCTTGCATGTCACCACCCCTTCCCTCCATGTATGAATCCACCCACACTAGCCTCCTCCCGCTTTTATGTCCAATAAAACATTTTAAAACATGTTTTGTACCTATTTAGTACTTGTGTTTCTAATGATTTGACATTCTTTTTTTAAACTTAATATACTAAGGTACAAATACATACATACACATACACTAATACATAGACATATATAAAAACACTAACTTATCTACAAGTGTGAATGCTTATGCTAAAGAGTTCATGAGGTTTCGATAACTTTAACCGACGAAAAGTTGAAAATTCGGAACATGAATTCCGGTCACATTTTCAATGTTTCTTCCAACTAATTATTTTTGTAAATAAATTTGAAAAACTATTTCATCACAATTATTTAATATTAAAAAGAATTTTATTTTGATTATAAACCTATTATTTGAATATTTAAAATTAAGTAAATATTCACAAATCAAAGCAGTGAAATTCCAGGTGGTTACATTCTTCCCTCCTTAAAAGAATTTTGTCCCCGAAATTACACCTCAACCTATCCCAAAAAACATTTGACCCTATACATTAGTTCATATGATGTACACATATCATTCTTATGCAAAATCAGATTCGATCTCTATTCAAATACATAACTTCATTTTTGAACTAGTATCGCTCATCTGATTTTCTAGTGTGGACACCGATAAGTCTCCTTGATTTGGAACCTCTGTTCTCTTTACATAGTCATATACTATGATAGAAACTTTGGTTCCACACCAAAAATCCCAATCAAGTGCTCGCCATCAAAAATCAAGTAATAAATCCGTATTTGGAATGGTGTGAAGCCTTGTACTCGAATCTTAGAATATAACTATATGAAACGAGAAATGATCAACATTCAACTTACGCACTTATTTAATTGGTTCTCTCTAATACCAATTCTATTTCCACTAAATTATTTATGAAAATATTTCATAAAACTAAACTTAATTTCAACTTGGATACTGCTCCACTACATCCTAAGAATACATACCCCTATTTGATATAACTACTCCATTTTTCATTTAATTTTACTAAGAAAACCCAAAATCCAAATACCTGGTCATATTTCATAAACATTTTTGAACCGAAACAATATATTTTAATCATAGAATATATATACATAGCCCAAGTAACTCCAAAATGATACTAAGGAACCGAGTACTACCAAACAGTATCATACACTCCTTTACCAAGAAGGGTAATACTCAAGAGAAGTGTTTACCATCCGAACACATCTCTTCCCCACTTTTAAGCTATTTTCGAGCCACTCAAACTACTTAACTTAAAAATATTTCTTTTATTTCAAAATCCCATTTTTGAAACAATGCTTTACATATTTCCAACCAAACATTTATCACCAACTTGCTTTAGGATCGTTCGGGTTTGAACTTGTTTTGACTGTACAATGATACAACAACAACAACTAAGCCATTATTCCCAAACAAGTTGGGGTCGGCTAGAGATGGAACCCAAAAGTAAAAAAAAATCAATTTAAAAGTTATAATAATAACAATAGCAATAACAATAATAAGATAAAGTCAAATAAGTAAATTAATAATAATAACTAAGTAAAGTAAAATAAAATAAAAATATATATGTATATATATAAGAGGAATGATAATAATAATACTAATAGCGATAATGATACTAATAGTAATTTTGGTCAAATACCAAACCTACGTCTTAGGCTCATGTTTCCTAGTCCTATAATCTAAAACTTATAAAACTCAACGCTCATGGTTCTGGTACGTGAATCGCTAACTTCCACTCGCTCCGATCCGTCACCAGTTCTTTGGATATACTCCAATCCTTCAAATCCCTTATTACTACTTCCTCCCTTGTCAACCTTGGTCGACCTCTACCTCTCTTTGAGCATTCAACACGGCCTATAATTCCAACACGCACAGGTGCCTCGGGCGGCCTTCGTTGAAGATGTCCAAAGCATCTTAAGCGATGTTGAATTAGCTTCTCCTCAATTGACTGTACAATGATAAAGAGAATAATTTACTAAGTATCCCACGGCGTTCGCCTAGGCAAACATCCGATCGTCACTTAGAAGATTATTCCGATCATCAACAAACAATCAAGGCCTCGTTTCCCATAACCAATCAAAAGAAAATACTTCTTAATTAAAATTTTCATTTCCAAAATTTCCTTAACCTAATCTTTTTTTAAAATAATACTATTATTATCTTTCAAATCCTTAAAAATCATTTTTCAAAAGCACCGGGAATTTAGTCCTCAAAATTTTAACTTAAATTCTTTTTAATTAAAAGACACATTCCTATCAATCCATTTTATAGATCAACTTTTATAAAACATTATCCAAATATATATTTCAAATATTCTAGCTTTTAATAAACGTCTTTTATTAAATCAAATTTTAATTCAATATTAACATCGAACGCCTTATAGTCAAATTGTGAAACTTAATTAACAAGGTGTTGTTTCAATGTTTTCCTTATTTCTATTTACCCACCCTAAATCTTAAAAAGGAAAGCTACCTATACACACTAACAATAGTCAATAATTAACTGGACAAGGATGACTAACAAACCTTAAAATATTATTATCTCCTAGCAAACAATACCTCAAAAATACTATACTATACTATTTTTGGAAATCATCCTTTATATATAAAATATATTATGGATAAATTATTTCATTTACCTAATTCCAAAACAATACTGTGTTCGTCGGTCTTGTTTAAGTTCCCTATCGACAATGCTGATGTAACAGCTCGGAAATTAAGCTATAATAATTGATTAACGAATTAATTAAATAATAAAATAACTTTGTGAAATTATCAGAATTGAGCCATGGGAGTTGCACTATTGTATCTGTGCTAATTTTCCGGTCAATTTCCATATATAGAACGTCAGAATCCGAGTTAATATGAGAGAGTTACAAATTAAACAAGAAAACGAAAAGAAAAAAAAATGAATTGGGCTAGATCGACCGAGAGGTCGACCCAACCGTGTCCTAGGTCGACTGGCCGGTCGACCCGCCTCCCCTTGTAAACGAACGAACGAACTTTCATTCGTTCAAACGTTATACGCGTCGTTTGCATTCTTTTAACCAATTTGGTCCTTCCATTATTGCATTCGATGGCTCCTATTCATCCTATGACGTGGTTGCATCCTGTTCAATCCCCAAATCCAATGGTCCAAGATCCACTTCTACACCTATAATAGAACCCTAGACCTAACACCTTTTCTCATTCTAAGATGTTCTCCAATTGGGTTCACCTTTTAAGGAAGGACCCTAAACGGAATAATTTTCCAAGGAGGAAATCGTTTTAAATAAAAATATTTAACAACCCCAAGTGGATCCAGGAAGACCTAAAGGGAAGAGCTGAGGACCAGAGGTGAGTGATTGTAATTATTTTAGATTTCTTTAAATAATTTAAAAAGATAGGGTTTCCAATAGTTGTAGTTTTACTACGATTTTTGGAATAACCTTTTCAGTAGTTTATTTACAGTTTTTAGAATTATTTTCAGTCTATTTCTTTTAGCTATTCTTTTCAGTTAATTTTAGTTTATTTTAACTATAGCTTTTCCATTTATATACAGTTTATTTATAGTATTTTAATTTATTTACTATTATTTATGCGTTATTTACATCTTTTTCCTACGCTTTGGATTTTCTTCTATTTTCAGTTTTCTTTTATTTCTCCTTCTTCTTCGCGTATGGATTAGAATAGATTAAATGCAAATATGGATTAAAATGATAAGAATACAGAAATAACGGAAGATAAGATGTAAATTGTAAAGACTGTAATAAAAATCTAATTAAGACTGAAATTGAGCCTAATTACGATATTGATGTTAGAATTGGACTATTAAAGATAATCGGCCTAGTTATAACTTAGAATTATAACTAAAAAGAGTATAAGATGAAAGGGGCTTATTTTTACACTTAGACCTTGGGTTAAGTAATAAGAATGATTATAACGTAGGTTATAAAAAGAAATATAACAAAGCGAGGCTTATTTTAAGACTTAGGATAAATTAATAATCACAGATAGTAAGAACAAAAGTAAAGGCTTATTTAAATAATTTATCTAAGTTAATAAACAAAGAATTAAAGTAGGACATGTACCAAATAACATTCCCCTATTTCTATAGACATAGCGTTTCACATAATCCTAAAGTGAGACGAGGGGCACGCTTATGTCAATAATGGTAGTAAATGGTCAATAAGTAGAAGTCCAAATCATGGGGATTTAGGCAAGGGGAGCAACTAGATATTGTTTGGATGATGGGCCAGTACCAACAGCATTTCCCCTATTAATTCTATGGACACGGTGTTCCACAAAACCCTCAAGTGAAACGATGTGTCTCACATAACCCTGAGGTGAGACGAGGTGTCTTACATAATCCTGAAGTGAAACGAGATGCATGCTTATGCTGGAGCTTGAGGTAATAAGAAGACCCAATAGGTGGAACAACAGGTAACATCAGCATGGTGGCGGTTACGCGTGCGACTTCCATTCAGGTGCTCAGTAATTGTTATGAGTTCTAAGTGTTTAGTGTGTGTCTTTCATATGCACCAATGTCTACTGCGTAGGGAGCTTTAGCGTCCGGTCCACAGTAGATTCTATGGAGTATCAGGCCGATCAAAGGGTAGTATTAGGAATTCAGCCTAATCTAAGCAGCTATCAAAAACAAGTGCAAAACAATCAAAGTTAATCAATTATGTTGATCTAGTTAATTCATATATTTTTCCAGCTTATTCCTTCTCTCTATTTCCTTTGTTTCTTTTTATATACTAGAACTGTTGTAAAGTCTATTACTTTTACTTTGCTTAAATATTCTAGTAATTACTATCATTCACCAAACTTTTAGTCTGACCCACTCCTCCATTTTCCCTTTTTCCCCCATAGGCAATCAGAGGCAAGGACGGTAGACTGCAGGCATTTGGAGATTTCTTCGGAGGAGATTCTATCATGTATTTCTTTTCTTCAGTTTCAGTTTTTAATTCTTTTTGTTGAGTTGGCATTTTGTGAGGGATGTATTGTACTCTAATATTATTGATATTATGGATTTTATTTCACAAGACACGTAAGGTTATTTTGACATTTGATGTATTTGGTATTTGGCGACTTATTTGATTTATAAAGTAATTCTGAGTTTTGTTCTAAATAAATTATTATTATAATTATTTCCGTTGTTTATATATTTTTGTCTTGTGAATCTTAGTCTCTGCTAGTTTTAGTTATACCTACAATGCAACATGCCTTTTAGTGTGCTCTTTTGGGTATACTAAAGGTTGTGGGGTGTTACATTTGATATCAAAGCCTAAGGTTACAGGATTCCTAAAAATTTGTTTTAAAAATAAAGTATTTTCCAAAATAACTTGTTTTAAAAAGTATTTTAAAAAAAGAAACTCTTAGAAATAGTTTTCAAGTATAAAAGAGTTTTTATAAAAATCCCCTCAAAGTCCAGTTCAACCTTTTTTCGATTCTTTCAAGCCTCGGTTTCCTTTTCTTTGCATAATATGGCTGACTGGTTCCGTAGAGCTACGGTACCAGAGGTGCAAGGGCAAGTTCCCAATACAACACTTGTAGGTGGAAATCCCTTTAATCCACCTACACCAACCGATTTTTCTAAGCTATGCAAGGACTTTGCTAGCATAGGGGGTGGAACGTTTTCTGGCATAGAGGATTTCGAGGAGACACGAGCTATGTTGGAGGTTATGGAGCAAAGGTTTAGGATGTTAGATTTAGAGGACCTCAGAAGTGGATCAAGTAAAGCAGGAAATGCAATAACTATGGATGGGTTGGTCATTACGCAAGGGACTATAAGAATAAAACGATGAAGGGAAGGTGTTTCAACTATGGACAGCCCGGTCATCTTAGTAGAGCTTGTCCTTGAGAACGGGCCAGAGAGCAAGCACACCTATGACGCATGTACAAGCTTTGGATGCAGCACTTTCTAGCAGTGATTCGGATAGAGTTAGGAAAATCTCTTTAGAAGAAATGATCTCTCTTTCTGATTTTCTCATTCGGACTTTTCGATTTTGGAGCATCACACCCTTTCATTACAAGTTCTTTGGTAGATTGTTTGCACTTAGACTTCTCTTTAGTAGTAGGCCTCATTGTTGTTTCAAACCCCATATGAGGATCGGCACACTTGTCTATGGTTTGTAAGGGTTTGAAATTTTTTATCCTAGGCGAGTAATTTGATTGTGACGCCTATTTATTGGGATTCTCAGGGTATGGGATGATTTTTGGGATGGATTGGCTATCCACATATGGAGCTATATTAGACTGCGAGAGGAGAGTCGTTAGACTAGAGACATGCAGTGGTAGGACTCTCAAGGTTTCTTGCGACCCGCAAGGGTCAGTTATGTTGAGCTTTCTTTATTCCCTCGATTCATCATCTGCGGAGTTAGATTCAGTTCCTGTCGTCAGAGATTTTCCAGACGTCTTTAAGGAGGTTAGGGGACTACCCCCTAAGAGAGGGATTGACTTCAGGATTTATTTGATTGATAATGCTAAGCTGGTAGAATTACCTGTGAGGCACATGGCACCTAGGGAGAGGAAGGAATTGAGCAAGCAAGTTCGTGAGCTTTTGGAGAAAGGTTTCATGAGGAGGAGCATATCGGAATGAGGAGTGCCAGTCGTCTTCGCTACTAAGGAGGATGGTTCCCTTTGACTTTGCGTAGACTATAGAGAATTAAATAGGCTCACGAAGAAGAACCGTTATCCACTTCCTAGGATAGATGATCTTTTCGACCAGTTAATTGGCTCTTCGGTATTCTCCCAGCTTGATTTAGCCACAGGATTCCATCAGCTTAGGGTCGTCGATGACAACATAGATAAGACCGCATTTAGGACACCATATGGATTGTTCGAGTGGTTGGTTATGCCTTTTGGGCTAACCAATGGCCGAGCCTACTTTGTTGATTTGATGAGTCGCGTCTTTAGAAAGGTCCTAAATAAGTTTGTGGTGGTATTCGTGGATGACATCTTGGTGTTTTCCAAGAGTATGGAGAGGAGCATGTTGTTCATTTAGAGGAGGTTCTTCGCACACTTCGTAGTCTCATTTGAGAGCTAAATTTTCGAAGTGTCACTTTTGGAGAGAGGAGGTACGTTTCTTGGGGCACGTGGTCTCGAAGGAAGGTTTGGCTGTTGACCCCGCTAAGGTGATTGCAGTGCAAGATTGGAAGGCCCCCAAGAACGTCATCGAAGTTAGGAGCTTCCTAGAATTGGCGGGCAACTATAGGAAGTTCATTAGAGACTTTGCTAAGATTTCGGCACCACTCACGTGCCTTACTAAGAAGAATAAAGCATTCGTGTGGGACGTAGATTGTAAGGATTCCTTCACGAAGCTTAAGAGAGCCCTTACTAGTGCACCAGTGTTAGTTTTACCCGATGGAGCTAAGCCTTTTACTGTATACATTGATGCATGTGGGACGGGTTTAGGAGCGGTATTGATGCAAGAAGGAAGGGTAGTATGTTATGGTAGTAGGCAGTTGAGGACGCATGAGAAGAACTACCCTACCTATGATTTGGAGTTAGCTGCTATAGTTTTTGCACTCAAGTCTTGGAGGCACTATTTGCTTGGAGAGAGGTTTGAGCTTTTCACCGACCACAAGTCATTGAAGTACCTATTCTCGTAGAAGGACTTGAACTTGAGGCAACAGTAGTGGATGGAGTTTTTGGCGTTGTATGATTTTGAGATAGCTTATATCCCTGGCATGGGTAATGTGGTTGTTGATGCATTGAGTAGGAAGAAAGCAACCCTTAGTCCTTTGTTCATAGAGTGGAAGAGCTTGAAGTTTATTTCTACTTTTGATTTTAAGCCCTCTATGGACATTACCCTTGGATTGTTAGCTATGCTTGAAGTGAAGCCTACCCTTATGGATCAGATTGGCTCGAGGTAGCAAGAGGATTTGGAGCTCATGGACAATATGGATAGGATTAGCTGAGGAGAGGTCTCTAGACATCTCCAACGTTATTCCATAGATGACAGAGGGTGGCCTAGGAGAGATGGAAGGCTTTGTGTTCCCCGCACTAGTGACTTGTTGAGAGCAGTTTTATAGGAAGCACACCATTCCCGTATGACTATTCATCCGGGTGGTGACAAAATGTATAGGGACATGAAGAGGATGTTTTACTGGAATGGCATGAAGAAGGATGTGGCAGAGTTCGTAGCTAAGTGTCTTGTATGCCAAAGGGTTAAGGAGGAGCAGCAGAAACCCGGTGGATTACTTCAGCCTTTAGATGTGCCAGAGTGGAAGTGGAACAACATTTCGATGGATTTCATAGATGGTTTACCCCGTTCTAGAAAGAGGAATACTAGCATTTGGGTAATCGTAGACCATTTGACCAAAAGTACCCACTTCATTCCTGTTAAGAGCAAGAGGACGGCATCTTATTTGGCATCCCTATATGTTCGAGAGATAGTCCGACTACATGGAGTTCCCTCTAGCATAATGAGCGATAGAGACCCTATTTTTACTAGCGAGTTTTGGGGAAGCTTGCAAGAGGCTTTAGGGATGAGACTTAGGTTGATTACGGCCTATCACCCCCAGACAAATGGCCAAACGGAGGGAGTCAATAAGGTGCTTGGGAATTTTCTGCGGATGTGCGTTTTGGATTTTGGAGGAACTTGAGAGGAGCATCTTCCATTGGTGGAGTTTGCATATAGTAACAGTTACCAAGCAAGCATAGGAATGGCACCATTCGAGGCTTTATATGGGAGACCTTGTAAGTCACCTTCATGTTGGGTGGAGTCTACAGAGAAGTTGCTGCTTGGGCCTGACATGGTGAGGGAGACATCGGAGAAAGTGTATTTGATTCGGCGAAGGATGAAGATAACTCAAGACAGGCAGAAATCTTAAGCGGACAAGCGGAGGAGAGACATTAAGTTTGAGGTTGGAGACTTAGTTTTTATCAAAGTATCCCCACTTAGGAAGGTGGTAAGGTTCGGATCGAATGGAAAGTTAGCCTCCAGATTTGTTGGATCATTTCCTATCATGGAGAGAGTTGGGAAGATGGCTTACCAAGTGAAGCTACCAGAAAGGCTCGTAGGAGTGCACGACGTTTTTCATGTTTCGCACTTGCAAAAGTGCTTACATGACTCAGTGGAGGTCGTAGAGCCTAGTCATTTGGAAGAGGTGGAGGTAGAAAGGGAAGCATTAGTTCGGCGTATCCCCACGAAGATTGTTGGAAGAGACACCAAGCGACTGAGGAATAAGGAGGTTCCGCTAGTGAAGGTGCAATGGGGAGATGATGTTGCACACGCTACTTAGGAAGCCAAAGAGAAAATTCATACTTCCTATCCTCATCTTTTCGATAGTAAGTTTCAGAATTTCCTATTTTTCATCTTTAGTTTTGAATAGGTTCTTTCTTTTATTATCCTTTGGGAGGGTAGAACTTAGGATTCAACCTATGAATGATAGAGTTTGATGTAAGCATGTTATTAGAACATGTTATGTATGATGTATGCTAGTGGTTGCAAGTGTTTGCTAGTGGATTCTATGGACACATATACTTACACTAGGCACTATTATCTCTTAGGGATCGGCCTAACTAGGACACTAGAGCAAATGCATATGGATGTGTGCACAGTTTTATCCTATTTTCCATGGTTGCTATAAATGGATGATTATCATATGATTGTTGCATTTGGATGATGATTGTAGCATGCATGTAGAACTATCAGTTATCATTAGGGAATTTTTGCATTCATTTGGATACATGGCACGGACATGATTGCATAAAGGAGGTCAACTGAATCAGTGGACCGCCTAATCTTTTGCATTGGTTAGGGACATCAACACTACACTAATTGCATAAGTATCATAAATCGCATTAGAAAAACTTAAGGACAATGGATGAATGGGTGATGATTGAGTAGTTGGTTGTAGAACTTGGATGAAATTTTTTAGTTCATTCTTCTATCCATAGAGATTTCGGGGACGAAATCCCTTAAGGAGGGGAGAATGTAACAACCTAGAAGTTAAGCTATAATAATTGATTAACGAATTAATTAAATAATAAAATAACTTTGTGAAATTATCAGAATTGAGCCATGGGAGTTACACCATTGTGTCCGTGGTAATTTTCTGGTCAATTTCCATATATAGAATGTCAGAATCCAAGTTAATATGAGAGAGTTACAAATTAAACAAGAAAACGAAGAAAAAATAATAATTAATTGGGCTAGGTCGACCGGCCGGTCGACCTAGAGGAAGGGGCGGTCGACCTCCCGGTCGACCCGCCTCCCTTGTGAACGAACGAATGAACTTTCGTTCGTTTGAACGTTATACACGTCATTTGCATTCTTTTAACTAATCCGGTCCTTCCATTCTTGCATCCGGTGGCTTCTATTCAGCCTATGACGTGGTTGCATGCATCATGTTCAATCCCCAAATCCAATGGTCCGAGATCCACTTCTACACCTATAAATAGAACCCTAGACCTAACACTTTTTCCCATTCTAAGATTTTCTCCAATTGGGTTCACCTTTTCAGGAAAGACCCTAAACAGAATAATTTTCCAAGGAGGAAATCGTTTTAAATAAAAATATTTAACAACCCCAAGTGGATCCGAGAAGACCTAAAGGGAAGAGCTAAGGACCAAAGGTGGGTGATTGTAATTATTTTAGATTTCTTTAAGTAATTTAAAATAATAGGGTTTCCAATAGTTGTAGTTTTACTACGATTTTTGGAATAACTTTTTTAGTAGTTTATTTACAGTTTTTAGAATTATTTTCAGTCTATTTGTTTTAGCTATTCTTTTCAGTTAATTTTAGTTTATTTTAATTATAGCTTTTCCATTTATTTACATTTTATTTACAGTATTTTAATTTATTTACTGTTATTTATGCGTTATTTACATCTTTTTCCTATGCATTGGATTTTCTTCTATTTTCAGTTTTCTTTTATTTCTCCTTCTTCTTTACGTATGGATTAGAATAGATTAAAGCGAATATGGATTAAAATTATAAGAATACTGAAATAATGGAAGGTAAGATAAAAATTGTAAATACTGTAATAAAAATGCAATTAAGACTGAAATTGAGCCTAATTATGATATTGATGTTAGAATTGGACTAATTAAAGATAATTGGCCTAGTTATAACTTAGAATTATAACTAAAAAGATTATAAGATAAAAGGGGCTTAATTTTACACTTAGACCTTGGGTTAAGTAATAAGCATGATTATAACGTAGGTTATAATAAGAAATAGAACAGAGTGAGGCTTAAGTTAAGACTTAGGATAAATTAATAAGCACAGATAGTAAGAACGAAAGTAAAGGCTTATTTAAATAATTTATCTAAGTTAATAAGAAAAGAATTAAAGTAGCACCTGTACCAAATAATATTCCCCTATTTATATGGACACGGTGTTTCACATAATCCTGAAGTGAGACAAGGGGCATGCTTATGTTAATAACGGTAGTAAATGGTCAATAAGTAGAAGTCCAAATCATGGGGATTTGGGTAAGGGGTGCAACTAGATATTGTTTGGATGACGGGCCAGTACCAACAGCATTTCCCCGATTAATTCTATGGACACGGTGTTTCACATAACCCTGAAGTGAAACGAGGTGTCTCACATAACCCTGAAGTGAGACGAGGTGTCTCACATAATCCTGAATTGAGACGAGGGGCACGCTTATGCTGGGGCTTGAGGTAATAAGAAGACCCAATAGGTGGAACAACATGTAACATGAGCATGGTGGCATTACGCGTGCGACTTCCATACGGGTGCTCAGTAATCGTTATGAGTTCTAAGTGCTTAGTGTGTGCCTTCAATAGGCACCAATGTCTACTGCGTAGGGACCTTTAGCATCCGGTCCACAGTAGATTCTATGGAGTAGCAGGCCAATCAAAGAGTAGTATTATGAATTCAGCCTAATCTAAGCAGCTATCAAAAACAAGTGCAAAACAATCAAAGTTAATCAATTGTGTTGATCTAGTTAATTGTATTTATTTCCAGCTTATTCCTTCTCTCTATTTCCTTTGTTTTCTTTTATTTACCAAAACTGTTGTAAAGTCTATTGCTTTTACTTTCCTTAAAGATTCTAGTAATTACTATCATTCACTAGACTTTCAATCTGACCCACTCCTCTATTTTCCCTTTTTCCCTTTTTCCCTCATAGGCAATTAGGGGCAAGGACGGTAGACTGTAGGCATTTGGAGATTTCTTCGGAGGAGATTCTATCATGTATTTCTTTTCTTCAGTTTCAGTTTTTAGTTCTTTTTGTTGAGATGGAATTTTGTAAGGGATGTATTGTACTCTGATATTATTGATACTATGGATTTTATTTCGCAAGACACGTAAGGTTATTTTGACATTTAATGTATTTGGTATTTGGCGACTTATTTGATTTATAAAGTAATTCTGAGGTTTTATTAAATTATTATTATTATTATTGTTTCCGCTGTTTATATATTTTTGTCTTGTGAATCTTAGTCTCTGTTAGTTTTAGTTATATCTACGACGCAACATGCCTTTTAGTGTGCTCTTTTGGTATACTAAGGTGTGTGGGGTGTTACAGTTGATCAGACGCGTCAACCAAAATTCATAAGCCACTTAAAAGATCAAACAACACAGTGTAAACATTTTATATCACTAACAAATATGCACTCTTGTTTATATACACTCAAACTCATCACAAGGCATTCCATTACCTTATCTCTTAATGAGGTGCCCCACCAAAGCCAAGGTTCTCGCTTAATCTTGCACTCTGATACCACGCTGTAACAATTTGCTTTTCTGAACCCCGGAAGTCGACACTAATACATCCACGGTATTCACATGCAGATCATTTAAGTGCTCGAATAACAGGTCATTAGTAGTTAAAGAAAGAAAGATATAATAGATAAGAAGAAACTAAACAATCTCACAATGCAATGAAATAACATATATTAATCAATGTAGTTCTTTAAAAACCATTCCCAAAAAGATTCATCAGAGTCATACTAATACAATCCAAGCCTTAGATAGTTATAAGAGCCAGTCCCTACCTAACTGAAACAAGATACATATAATACAGTGGAAACAAGATAATAACTAGTTATGCTCCAAGCTCCTACAAAATGCATCAGTGGAAAAAACCTGAACTACTTGGTTGCCTATAAAAATTTGAGCACCCATTTAGGTAAAGAAAAAAGAACTCCAGGTCAGACATGGGTTTGGTATGGGTAAACTTAAACAACTTAATTATTGTGTTTACAACCCTTTTAAAATCAAAGGTACCTCGTAAGACCATGTCGCACATAAACACGGACTAGTTTTTACCTTACGATAACCAAAACATTTATTTTATAGAAAATCCAGTGATATTATAATAATGTCTAGAGTACAAATACTTATTAGTCATAGCCGAAATTGTTACATTAATTAAATTCCAGCATACTAGGTTCTACAATAAAAACCGTAAAGGCATGTATTGGAGATTGGATTCCATATTATGACAAGGTAAGGAACTACCTTTCGATGGTACATCCCTAGATAAAATGCATCAGGGTCTAACAAGAACATCTTATACCCCTGCCATACAGAACTAGCCTACCACTTGACTAGTAGTACTGAATATGATTACCCCACTTTGGGCCCCGAAGCATACATGAGTAGATAGTAATCGATCCAGATTTGGAATGACCATACCCTAATGGGAGAGACCCACATGGCCCTACTACATGCCCGATTTTTGTCATTTCCCGGTTGATGAGGCTTGAGACTACGGATATATTTTTATATAGAAAACCATCTTGGAATGCTAACACCGCCCTTCAAGCAGAAACGTAATGCCAGGATTCATCCATACAAGTTCATTCTAGGTCTGAACGAATCCAAAGGCACTACCTCTACTGCACCCATTTTGGAATCACCCTCGGGATTAGTAGCAAGTAGCCCTTGCACTTCAAAAGCTCCATCTTAGATTCCATACTCTTCAAGATGTCTTCACTTCGAAACGCTTGAGTTGGATCGAAGTGGCTTTCGAATAACATATCCGATCCCAGTCTCTTCGAAACAACTTTCGATAATTTTCGGTAAACTCAACCACGGTTCTTTAGGAAATAAACATACAAAGATAAGAGCGGAGATCACCTCCTAACCGTTAGTGGACGGATTTCCATATCATTTACCCTAAAAGAACGAAACGAGATTTATACGCGCAGTATAGCATCATTGTGGATGACTGTGCCCTATAACTCACGTGTTTATCCTAGATATTTCCAAAGTTATGTTTTAGTCTAGATTTTATAGTCGATTATTTAACTATCAAATAAACAATCATTCAACATGGATTTAATCCCATATGGAATCCACTAGGCCTTATTTAATTAATCTTTAATTAATTAAAATCGATTTATAAACAATCGATCAAAAGATCTTTATGAAACACTATTCCCAAACCTCGTACCTCCCTTTTATACTTGGAAAAATATTTATATACTTATCTCAACGGTATAAGTATATTTACCAAGCTTTACAAAAGTTTCCTTCTTTTCAAATTAAATATTAAATGGCCAAACAAATTCCATTTAAAACATTACTTCCTATAATAATCAAACCACTTATCCTTTATAAAAAGTTTCCTTTTTAAAAGCTCACTTCATATTTCAAATAACTTATAAAATTTTCAAATAAATTTATATCCAACTTTTAAAATTCTCTAAGTTAAATTATAAAACCTCTTTACAAATCTCTAAAATCATTTATAAATAATTTCCCTATTTCAAAAACTTATTTTTACAATTCTTCTTAAAGAACAATCTTTCACAAAATATCATTGCTAATCAGTTTTTTAACCCAGCAAAATTCAGAAGGTGTTAGAACATTCAAACTAAGATAGAATGACTCACAACTCGACCGGAAGACCTAAATGTACATGACAAAGAAACCCAGGGAGTTTGAACAAAAAATATGCCAATTTTTTGGATCAACACCAATTTATTCAATTGGATTGTTACCGATCCAAAATATTGACTTGTGGATTCTCCAATCCACATTCCGAGCATCCGTGTTGAAGAAGTCAAGACTTACCTAATTCGAATTATGGTTCGATCTAATTTACAGCCGAACCATCGTGTAACGACCCACATATTTTCAAGTTTTGAATATTTAAATATTTTATTTAAATATAGAATCGTCAATCGGATTAAGGTCCGAAAAGCTACTTTTTGCAAACAGTCGAATTGGGACTCGAGACCATTGAGTCCAAAATAGCGTTTGCGACTCTTTTAAGTATAAATATCGATATATTTGGAGTAAGTCGAATTTTGCTATTTTCTATTGGGCTTTGGGTTTGGGTTTCACCCCAACTAACTCTATAACCTAGTTCAGCCCTCCCCTCTCCTCTTTAATTCATTTCTATTTTCTCAAACACTTAAGCAAAACTGAAAATGGGGAGAGGAATGGGAAATTAAAACTCCAAGCCCTAGTTTTCATTTGCAAATCCAAGTTTAGCTCCAAATTCAAAGAGAAGCTTTGGTAAGTATCTCCTTCTTCTTCTCCAACTCATTCTCTCTTTAATTTCAGAAATTTCCTAAACCTAATTTGGAAATGTTCTTCTTTTGAGCTTAGATTCAAGCTTTTTGGGTTGAAGTGGTAGAGTGGTTGATCTTCCTTTGCTTTCAAGCTTCTCCTTCATCATTTTTGAGTTTAAAGGTGAGATTTTTATCTCACATCTTTGTTGATAACTATCTTTGATTGTTAGGTATTGATTCCTAACATCTTTACATGTTCATTTGATTTTGGTTTGGATTGATTTGGTGAACATTTCAATTTTTGGTGTTTGAAGTCTAAAACTCTAAAAAATCTTAGCTTTGATGTTTGATCATGCTTTTGGTGGTGAATCGGAAAGCCTATAGGGCTGGGTTGTCGATTGGCAAAAGCCCCTTAAGTCCATTGCTCGTTCGACCGCGAATTGGAAGAGTTTGCGCTTCATTTGAATAAGCTGAAAAACAGCTTCAGTGCCAGTAAGTCGACTGACTCTCTGCAGTCAGTCGACTGGCTGTAGAAATCAGGCCAATCTGGGTTTGTCTGCAGAGAACAGAAGTCTGTTTTCTGCAGTCAGTCGACTGACCCTCTGCAGTCAGTCGACTGACTGCAGGAAATGAAACATTCTGGTTTCTGGTTCAATCGACTGACCCTCTGCAGTCAGTCGACTGACCTGCTTCATTTGCCTATTTTGCCTAATTAGCTTGACGATCCAACTTTTATCGATTCGTGACTATCCGATTTATTGTTATCATTTGTTATTGCCTTTGATGACTTCTTTTTCGGGATTTTTGAGAATGTCCATTTTAATGGAATTGGTATCGATTTCTTTGGATTTAATTCACATCTTCAAATGTGGATTTTTGTGATTGATTGTTTCTACAATCATTTTATGATTTGTCACTTCTAAATATAAAGGTTTCTATACTAGTAGCAAATATTAAAACTCTTTTACAAAGATGATTTCAACTCTATTTTTAATACAAAGCTCGTTTATAAAACCGTTTTCTAATCTATTAGTATATACAAACCTTTACCTCATTCGTATGAGAAAATATAATTAAACGGCTTA
This sequence comes from Allium fistulosum, assembly GCA_030737815.1. NCBI lineage: Eukaryota > Viridiplantae > Streptophyta > Magnoliopsida > Asparagales > Amaryllidaceae > Allium > Allium fistulosum. Next base: position 181,114,835 of record CM060903.1, read on the forward strand.
GCAAAACAAGTGGTATGAAACGCTTGCGGTTACTTCGTCGGTTAATTTTTGGACTTGTTCGATTGAAACTCTTGTGACAATTTTCGAGTGGGAATCTACAATTTGTTCGTAAATATTTAAGTTAAGCTAGTGGTTATGGGACATGAAGCTAAACTCATATATTTACTAGCATAGTGTAATCGAACATTTTTGTTGATTAATGATGATCATTTTGTGATTTAGACTAGTGATGTGCGATGTCTATTGTCTGCGAGGGAGACTAAACCCCGTTTCTGTGGAACTTCGGTTCAATTTGGCGGGGTAGCGACCCGTGGTCTTCGGACCATTTGTGGAGCTTCGGCTCAAAATTTATGGTTAGCGACCATGGAATAGCGTTCCATTTGTGATACACGTGTTGGTGAGTTTTCATGCTCTCGTTTGTGATAGGCCTCCCCCCTTTGTGATTTCTGGATTTCTAATTGATGATTTCTAGAATTTGTGTTTCACCTCTTTATGTGATTGGCAACGATATGTTTGTCAATATTTGTAGTTTGGTGAATAAAATAAAGAATATGATATTCTTTTTGGTGCTTTGAGATTTTTGAGATATTGTATGATTTTGATGTTGTTTAAATCATATTTGTTCTAGTATGACATTATTGTTATCATACGTTCTTATTATATCTCTGCTTATATCTTATTCCTTTACCTGATATTTATAGCTAGACTGATCCGTTTATTATTTTCTTATTAAATAATACTCGGGTCAGACCGAGATGTTGCAGGTGCTTCTACTTGACTTCTTATCTGGGATCATCTTCTGACTTTTGTCTAACTACATTACAATTGTAGTTTTTGTTGTTATACATTCGAGATATAGACTCCATGATGTATACTTATTCTTTTGTCTAGCACTTGTATCTATTCTTTTGTGATATTGTGGATCTTATTTGACCACTACTCTGATGTACACCTTTTTGTGTTATATATTCATATCTGTTTTCGCCTTTGAGATATGAACGTCTATGACTGATTTGTGTTATGTTTATTTCTATATTTGTTTCCGAAGGCCTCATAGCCACTGTGTGGTAGCTTCGAGTTTGTATCGGTGTGTTGGATTTCCTCTTAAAATGAAATGTAAATTATTTTATCTGACATATCGGTACTCGCCCAAAGCAATTACACAGATGGTCGCTCCTCAACAGCCTTATTCTTCGCGCTAGTCGACAGCATTACCCAGTAGTGTTCTTGGCTAGCGTGAGTATAAAGGTGGGGCGTCACACATCGTCAAAACAAGTCAACAAGCTATGGAATCACATGGGAAACCTCGCATGCAAGAAAGGAAGTGAACGAAGTAGGATTTGTGCAAAAATTGCACATCATTTTGGATCGATACTGATCCGATCTAACTGGATCGATACTGATCTGATCTAATTGGATCGGTACCGATCCAAAAGGTTAGTTCAAAATTACCCCAAATTTTACATGACTCCTCCTATGGATAACTACAGGCTTCTAGTACTTTGGTTTCGATCGACGTGCTATCTAAATCCTATAAATACAATCCTATCTTTAACCGGAAGAGGCTGGCTGCTCTGGTCACTGGGGAAACTCTGCTACTAAGATTCTTCAACCCTCTTCCTCCTCATAATAGCTGCCATGGGACAATTGAGATCCTTCCTTTTGTCTCCACCAATGGTGGTCTGATCTTTCTTCGTTCGACTATTAAAATTGAAAACAACTTGTACTTGTGATCAACAGTCAATCCATCAATAAAATCCATAAAGTGGACGTAAGCTTCGTTTATAGCTGAACCACTATAAAAATCTTATATTTCTATGCTTTATTCTATCTTTTCTACAATTTGGACAATGTTTTGCTCTACTTTATTCGTCCTAATAAATAGAGCTAGTGCTTTCACAATCATGTCAGGGTGTTGATCCATTTTTTGGGTGAACATTTTGGTGCTTTCATTGAGAAAACTGAATCCAGGCTTAGATCTAGCTATCCACTTTGGATCAGATAGGTTCAAAAGTTAGATCCTCAATCTCTGCTCCGAAGATCTACTGCTAAGAATCAGTGGGATCAAGAAGAAGAAGAACTTCTTTCGAAAGATCCGTAGGAGCTGTAATTGCTGGAGAAGAGATCAATCCTTAACAAATTGAAATCAATGGCGCCAACATAAGAGACCAGGTGCCGGGATCCTCTATTCACCATGAATTTGTCACTAGAGATGAATTAAATAAAATGGTTGATGAAATTAATCAGAAGATGGAAAAAGCCATAGAGCTCTTATGGACAAATTGAATGTCCTATTGACCTTACAGTCTCATGCAACTCTAAGAACTATGACAGAGCCTGCGGCTGCCATGGAACAAGAAAATTCTTCCGTCTCTGGCCTAAATAGGAGAAATGGAAAACGGAGTTAGAAAAGAGTGGTAGGCCAAATCGTAGGAATTAATATGGAAGGAAACGCAAGTACTCCACCGACTGCGAGGCAACCAGCTACAAACTTGAATCTAGGGGTGAAAATCACATGAGAAGATATAACAATGGATCTTTCTAACTTAGAAGATGTTGAGCGACTTGACGACGACAAGTTAGAAGGAAATACCAATACGTTCAATAATGCCATGGAGATCCAAACTGCTCCTACCCGACTAACTACATGCCAATGGAACTCTAAGGTAGTGGCTCTCCCAAAGACAGAAGAGCTAGGCTTTAGTCCACTTATCAAGATCGTTTGCAAAATCAAACACTTAGTGTAGTCACTGACAGCCAACCCGTAGATTATCGGACATCCGAGGCATATTTTGCGGACAAGGTCAAGTGACTAATGGATGAAAGTAAGGATAAAAGGGATGATGAATGGGTCCGCTCCAAGTCGGACTCCCTTCACTGATGCCATTTTGAATGAGTGGTACCCTAAAAAGTTTACTATGCCAACTATTCCGTCTTACGATGGAACGAGAGACCCAAAACCCCACATGTATAAGTATAGTTGGTACATGGATGGAGCAAATGCTTCGAATGCCATTCGATGTAGATGTTTCTCGATTTCCTGGAGGGAATTGCTTCCATGTGGTTCACTAGGTTTCCGCAAAGATCCATCTCCACCTTCAATCAACTAGCAAGATGATTCCTTAATCAATTTAGGCTTCGCACGACACAACCAAAAGATGTGATGTCCTTATCCGGCCTGTTCTAGGGATGGAATGAATATCTGAAGTCCTTCATGAATCGGTTCAACACCGCGGTGACTGAAATAATCCAAACAAGGATATCGTCTTCATGGCCATAGTTCGTGCTATCCACCCCGAAACTGAATTCGGAAAATGGATCAAAACGAAACAACCTACCACTAGGAGGGACTTCAACCGAAAGGCGAGCCAGTATTTAAGATTAGATGAGGCACAGGAATTTGAAAGGAAATCTGCTAACTTACAACCAATCAAAATTGGGCAGAGTGGTATGGCGACAAACCAAGACATAAACACCTCCAGGACCACTGAAGGAAATGCATGAAAAGATGGAAATCGGAAAAGGAAGAAACAAAATTCCAACAAGCAAAATGGAAGTAACAAGTGACTTAAAGTTTTGAGGCCCGAAGAACACCCCGCTCATAGATACTCTTGAAAACATCTATCTAACGACACAGGGGACAGAAGAGTACAAGAAGCCACCTAAAAAGGAAGCAACTGAACAGGAAAAGCATTCCAAAAAGTATTACCGCTTCCATGAAACACATAGTCACAACATGAATGAGTGTCGCCATCTAAAGAACTTGATTGAGGAGCTGATTCGGGAAAACAAGCTTCAGCGGTATGTGATGAAACCACATAATCCTGACCAACCCGCAGCGCCCCAAGCTCCTAGAGATCGAGGGAATCAAATTGGAACCAGCAAAGAGGGACCCAGAGGACTGACCAAAGACTCATCATTGGAACAATATCTAGAGGACCCCTTCCTGAGCAGAAGAGTTGGGGAGAAATGTAGCGGTATGCAAGCTCATTAAAGCACGCTCCGAAAGATTCGTGCTTTGCGATCAAAGATGGAACCCCTGCCATGCAGCAGAGAACCCCGAATGGTGACAGGGTATTCTAAAATCGAGATACTAAAGAGGTAGAAGCTCCAACTCTCTACCCTATGGTCATGACAGTAGGAATCAGACCTGCTATGGTCCGACGGGTATTGATAGACAGTGGCAGTTCTGTGAATATCGTTTTCAAACTCACATTTGATCAGATAAAGATCAGTATGAAAGATGTATCCACTTTTCAAATAAAGATCTGGTGATTCATCGGTGAACCCAAACAACCCGTTGGAACAATTAATTTACCCGCAGAACTCGGGAAAAGCAATACCGAAGGGTCACCCTCATCCAAACCTTTATGATCATAGATGAAATTTCCGCCTACAACGCCTTCATAAGGCAGCCCACCTTAGCAGATTTCAGAATTGCTTTAGCTCAATGGTGTCTAACTATGAAATTTCCGACAGAGAAAGGAGTCACGGTGATCAAAGTAGACCAAACTACCGCTAGAGAATGCTATATCGTGGAACTATGTGAGTCTAAAAGAAGGGAAAATATGAAGAATGTGGGGAGAACTCTCCACATTCGTGAGCCTACCGAACAGCCACGACAGAGCCCCCTAGCTTGGGACCATAGTCGATTCAACATGGCTTTGGACCATAGAAAGAAGAGTTCAGGGGAGGATTAGGCAGCACCGACAGAATTAGCGGTGTTTGTCCCTATCGATATGGATGACCCGACGCGGGTCCTGAAAATTGGATCATATCTTGGAAACAAGACGCGATTGGAACTTATCAAATTTCCTCGCACCAACCTGGACGTATTCGCTAGGATGCATTCCAATATGAGGGATGTCGTCGGAGATTGCATGCCACTCGGGATACAACCAGATCATGATGCGTGAAACTGATCAAGAAAACACCAGTTTCATTATCGATCTGGGTTTATACTGGTATAAAGTGATGCCATTCGGCTAAAAGAATGCTGGGGCAACCTATCAACGACTAGTGAACGCTATATTCAAGCATTAGATCGGGAAAACTATGAAAGTCTATGTGAATGACATGTTGGTTAAATCGCATATACTCGCAAATCACTTGGATAATCTTGCCGAAATGTTTGAAATACTGCGCAAACATGGAATGAAACTCAATCCACTTAAATGTCACTTCGGAGTAGTCTCTGAATGTTCTTGGGATTCATTGTAAGTGCTAGGAGCATCGAAGCAAATCCAAAAAAAATTACTGCTCTACAAGAATTCGAGGCCCCAAAGAATAAGGAGTTAAAAAGCTTGAATGGAAAAGATGCAGCACTAAGTCGGTTCATCTCAAAAGCCACTGACAAATGTATACCGTTCTTTGATGCACTAAGAAGGAAAAGAAGAACTTTGAATGGAATCATGCTTGTCAAACAGCATTCGAAGAGTTATTGCGACATATGGAAATCCCGCCAATCCTATCCAAGCTGGTGGACGGAGAAGACTTGTTCATTTACTTAGCAATCTCACCTCATGCATTAAGTGTTGTGCTTGTATGTAAAGAGGCTAGGATCCAGCGAGCCATATACTACATTAGTAAACAGTTCACTAGAGCCGAGAAGAACTATCCGAAATTGGAAAAGCTAGAATATTGCCTCTTGATTGCATCCAGAAAGTTACGACCATATTTCCAGGCACACCCGATCAGAGTACTAATAGATCAACCCTTGAAGCAAGTTCTATACCGCCCCGAGACCTTCGGATGACTTATCAAATGGAACATCAAATTGAGTCAATATGAAATCACTTATGTAACGATCCCGGATTTTTTACTAAGTTTAAATTGATAATTAATTTAATTTTTGAATAAAAATTGTGAAGTTAATTGGTAAATTGATTTGAGTTTCTCCAAATTCAAATAAAATATGTGTTAAATCATTTGAATTTAAATCTTGTATATATATGTGAATATATATGTGTATGTGCATATATGAGTAGATTTGAATATATATATATTGGATTTGAATTTTTATTTTAAGTAAATGGTTATAAAATCATCTATGAAAATATATAAAGTAAACAAATTAGCTAAATTTAAACAACATGTTAAAAATAGGATTCATTTATATTACAAAAATAATAAGTATAAAAAGTAAAATAAAATACATATATAGACATACAAGACAATAAGTATTAAAGTTAGAAATAAATATTTGAGTTAAAAATAGGAATACAAATATATAAGATAAATTATAAAAAAAATATATAAAGTAAACACATTAGATAAAATTTACCAACATACTAAATTCATTTAGTTTATAAAGTAATAAGACAAAGCAAAGGAAGAAAGAAGGAATACACTCAAATATGGAACAAGTAATATACATTTAAATATGAAAAAAATAAATATATATGTACATACGAAATTGAAAAAGGGATAAGGATGCAAAGTGGTAAGGACACAAGCATTTAATGCGCTCATATCAGCCACCAAGAGATAGAAAAATTCTCTGTCCTATATTGTACAAAACCTATTATCACCTGTAAACTCAAATTTATACATATATCCTATAAACTTCTTTTTAAATGTATCAATCTATTCATCAGTTCATCCATCAAAGCTGAGAGTAATCTAAAGTAATATCATCTCATAACTTAAACAAAAATTTAACTTAAACAATACAATCAAAACAAACCAGGGATCAAAGAAAAGGGTTTCAGCTTGCAAAATTTCACAAGCCTGGTTCAAAAGAAGAACTCTGTTCTTTCTTTTGGAAAACAATGTGAGTAAACAACCTTTTCCAAAGCTAATTTTGTTTGATATCTTGATGCTTGTGATGATCACTGAAATTATGATGTTAAGTATGTTATATGAATGTAAATCATGATTGCATGTCTATATATATGTAGTGTATATACCTGTATATAGAAACCATCTCTCTATTCATAGTTTACAGGTTTCAAAACCTGTTCATAAATCCATAACTCCTCATGCAATAGGATTTAGACTATGATCTTTAAATGAAACTTGTTAATATCAAAAAGATCTTGTTTTTAAAAATAAATTCAAATGAATATATTGTGTAATTCTTTCAAAAACAAGGAAGAACAGTGAAAACAAAATCAAGTTAGAAAATCGATTGTCTAGAATTCGTGTTTTGATTTTATAATATGATTCGTCTTTGAAAATAATGAATTTTGATAATAGTATCAAGATTTTTAAGTTCGAATTTGTTAAGAGATTGCGAGTTGAACGGAAAAGACATTTTCATCAATTGCCGATGATCGACGTGTTTGGGTTCATCGTGGTTGATGTCGAAGGTTGATTGGGAGATGTAGATCACCGAAAAAATAGTAGTTATATTTATTAATGGAGAAGGTGGTGTGGCGGCGATGATCTAGCGTGTTAGCCCAGATTTTAGTTAGCGTCGAATTTTGAATCGCTGACGCCTCGTCATCGCATCGGAGTCGATCGCTCCAGTGGCGCTCGAAGCTGGAAAGCCTTACGCAGCCATGGCCAAAATTGTGTGGCCTCTGGTGGCCTGTGGAGTCGGAGCGAGGCGATTTAGTGGATCGAAGTTGTGTTCCAGCGAAAGTCGAGTAGCTCGACTGAAGATTCTTCAGTGTTTTGGATATCTGGGTGTTCTTGGAGTTAGTGGAGATCATCGCAGATATGTCGATGATGGTAGCTTTGATCGGTGATGGCTGGGATCGTTGTGCACGGGCACAAGTATCGATCGTATCTGGGTGATGATGTTGTTTAGGGAAGAAGAGGTTTGCTCGGGTGTGTGCTCGAAGTCGATCTCGGGGAAGATGTCGATTTACTCGAAGTAGAACGTGAGTAACATCATTTTTTTTCTAAAAACTTAGGTATATGAATCTGGTTGCATGCAAGTTTTTGAAAAAAAGTATGTTTTGTATATATGAATTTGCTGTGTATCTATGAATGTATGGATGTATGCATGCCTGTGGTATCAGTGCTCTTACTGTTCTTAGTTTCAAAACTAAGATTTTAAAACAAAAATCATTATCTCTTGAACAAATCACTGTTATGATTTAAGTGATAAACAAAAGTTGGTTGTTTCATCTTAGCTTATAGTTTAAAATTTTAATTAAGTTAAAAAGAAATTTGAAATGGCTCTGGAAATCAAAAGAACAGAGCAAACTTAATATAAGTGGAAATTCAAACATGTTAATTTGGCAATCCAAGATTATAGACTAAATCCTTATCTAAAAACATGATTTTTAAAACTAAAATCCTAATTTTTAGTGATGGGATGAATGAGCAGTTCTGGGTTGAGCTGAAAATGTTGGGTGTTTCTGATGATCTCGAGGATCTGGGAGGTTGTAATTTTATGTGGTGATGCAAGAATGATTGGGGAGTTAGGGAAAATTGTCAGCAAGGTGAATCGACCACCGTGGTGGCGACGGTGGATGTTTTCAATTTGTAACCCTAGTTTTAACTAGGCTTGGTATTTTGATCATCTCGACATCCCTGGTTGATCGAGTTCAACCAAACTCGAGGGGATGGAAGCATAGACGTTGGCGATCGTGTGGCCGGAGTTTCGGGTTGTCTGGTGGTCGAGGTTGCGGGGACGAGGCGTTTCCAGGTTGAGGTGGTTGTTCTAGTTTTGGGCTTTAATGCTCGATTTTGATTTTGAGTTGTTATTGGGGATCAGATGGTTGTAATCTGCTTTAGGGTTGATCGTCGACATGAGTGAGTCGTCATGGATGATCGGAGGAGGGTGGTTGGTCGGTGCACATGCACATTGGATAGTTGGTGTCAGTGGGTTAAGTTTGGGAACGAGGGGTTTTAACTCGAAGATGGTTTCGGGGAAGCAGGTCACAGGCTCGAGGGAGGTCTCGAGTATTTTTAGGTTGTACCGGGTATAAAATAACTTAAACAAAAATTTTAAGTTTTGAAAAGTGCGTCGGGTTGATTTGGGGAAAAACTCGAAGTAAATAGGCAATTGACTCGGAGTGACACTCGGGGTTGACTCGAGTATTAGCATTTCCAGTTTTTAAAACTTTAACAATTTAAGCCAATTAAATTTCTAAATCTATTCTTTTAAAATGAAGATTGTTTGTTAAATTGGAATGTGTAGATAAAGGTTTTGAAAGTAAAATATTTCAAATTAATTAAATTTAAGATGTTTTAAACTTATATTTTTAAAAGAGTTTATTTTAATTAAGTAATTAAGGAATTAATCAAATGTGTTTTAATTTGTTAACTTAAAAGTTAGGTTAATTTATATTGTTAATGATAATTAATTAATTAATGATTTATAATTATTAAATAATTAAAGAATGATTTATTAAAGGTCAATTAATTATTAAATAAAGGTTAATTAATTAATAATTAAGGATTAATTAATTAAGGTAATTAATTAAGAAGTAATTAATTAATGAAGGTGATTAAGATTTAGTTAATTAATAATTAAGGATAATTAATCATTGATTAAAGATAATTACTGGATGTAATTAATTGAATGATGATTAGAAATTTGAGTATAATTATTTGTTAGTAATTAAAGGATTAATTAATAATTGTGATTAATTAAGATTAATTAATTATTATAGGTTAATTTATTAAAATAATTTGTAATTAACCTGGGTTAGTGATTAATCTGGTTTTAATTAATTAGATGATTCGTTAACCTTACTTATGGATGACTGTATTCTATTGAATGCTGTGAATTGTTCAATATCCCTACTATGTGATGATGTGTGATATGAATTGTTTAATTCAAGCTGTGATGAATGTAATTTATTTTATCTGTGATTTATCTGTGGATCTGTGAAAGAACGATAAGTGTTATAGTTTATACCGCTTATCAACTATATTTCTGTGTTTAAATCTGTAATGATTGATGATGCTATTGCACTATTGTGTTAAAACCCTGGACCACACCATACACACACAAATATGGATTGCACGTGGAAGTTGGTTAAGTCACGGATCTTTGAAATAGTTTTAAAATTGAATTTTTGAATCCAAATGGTTTTGAAAATAGATCGGATTTAAAGTGGAAGGCTTCTGAAAAGGGATTTCAAAGATTCAAGTTATTTTTGAATAACTTGATTTAGTTTTGAAATTTGATTTAAATTTGCATTCAAAATTTGAAATTGAATTCTATGTTGAGAAATTATGATGTAAAAAGGGCATACAAGTTTATATGGGTTTTAAACCATTTTTTTAAAGTATTGTTTGGGAATTTGAATTAACTCAAAGATTTTAACTTGTATAAATGAGATCGGATTTTTCTGAAATAAAACTGTTTGTTTTTAAATGATAAAAGCTTTCATATAAGAAATGAAATTCCAATTTAAATTAAAGGAATTTCAAGTTTGAATTGGAAATAGTTTTCCAAGTTACGAATAAATCTTTGGAAACGTGTTTTGAAAGCAATAAGTTAAATCTTTGATTTAAAGATTTAATGAGTTAATCCAATTGAAATGGAAATCGTTTTGAAAATCTATGAATAGATCTTTGTGAAACTGGGTGAACTTTGTGAGATGAATCTTTTTGTGTAAAAGATTAAAATGGTAATTTGTTTAAACCATTTGAAAGAGAAGTTTTGGGTAATAAGTTGTGACTTAACTGAAATCCCAATATCCATATGTTTTAAAATATTGCGCTCACCATTCGGTTTAGCCGGGAGAGGACTTTGTGTCATATAACCCATTCCGAATAGTGATACGACGTAAATGGATAGCATTTGAAGACCGGTGTTGAAGACAAGGTATTTGTGAGAACGGTATGATAACCTATCGATTGTCTCTGCACTTAGTAGCTACGGTATAGAGATTCCCTAAGTGATGGGAAGTCCGATCGGGATTGTGAATACCCAGATTGCAAGGGCTTCTTTGGAAGTGCCTTCGGTTCTGTTCGAACCCGGAACAGACTTGTATGGTTGTATGTCTGACATTACACTTTGAGATATAAAGCTGATTTCTTTCAAATACATTTCTGTTTGGTGGCGGAGATTTATTCTCTTAGCTTAACACCCTTCTCTGAAACGTACGAGCTCAGAGGTTATGTAGTTGAAGGTTATCAGTGATATACTCCCAATTTGGTAGTGTGACATGCTAAGTGTTGCTGTGTGTTGCTGATCATTTGTTGATCAAAGCATGGCTTTCGTGTAAAGCGTAACTTTGTGGACGAGACCTCATCGAGCCTCACAAACCGGAAATGGTCGAAACAGGAAAGATGCGGCAAGGTTATGAGGGTTGCACCCTTTAGGGTATGTCATTTCCTTCTGGAAAAAGGTGGTATCATGGTATGGAGCCCATATGCTTTACTTGTGTGGTTGCATCAATCTCATTTACTGTGTGGTTGTTGCTTTGTGATCGAGGGCCCTCGGATAAAGGTCGCAAACGACCGGGGGGTGGCATACTCGTGTAGTAGTTACCTAGTAAGAGGTAACCCGGCCTTGTGTTGGCAGAGAGCTAGTTAGTTCTTGGGACGTCCCTCCAGAGGCGTACCCATGTGGCAGTAGGAAGTTCCTTAGCCTGATCATTCGTTGGAAATCCAAAGAAACAATATGAGCCCTTTACGATTGCAATTTGTATAACCTGTCACCTCAGGTGGCAGCTATAGTAGGCATAGTATAATGGTACCTATGCTGGCTAAGATTAATATTATAATTTTGAAATGTTTCCCACTATGCACTATTAATAATATCAAAAGGATTTTTGCGTAGTAAGCATGTTTGACTATCATAAGAAGAAATCTCCTCCAAGTCTGCGATTGCATTGTGTGTGTGGTGGGAGGTCTTATGGTAGTTTCATTTTTCAAAAGCATGTCGAATTTCTATTATAAAATGTTTTTATACAAACAACTGTTTTTGTTTACTCATACCAGTCCCATGACTGACTCGGAGTTTATTATTCCCTTCCTAAACTCTGAGTGCCCACAATTTCCCACATGGGCAGTCTAGAGTTGGGGTTTTCTGATAGTCAGGTTTAGTAGATTATCGGGAGCTAGTTCAGTTTTTGGAGTTTACGACCGCCCTTTCTTATCTTTGTGAAACGTGATGGTGGTTCGAGCTTGATGTTGGAGTTGTTGGACTCATTCTCTTTTAAAGTTCATTTGGAGTTATCACTTCTGTTGTTTCCGCTGTAACATTATTATTTGTCTCTAATATTCTTGTATCATATAGAAATCATTGTTGTATATCATATTCTGGATATTGTATCATTTTTAATGTATATGATATCATTCATTTCTTTCTTCCGCTGTGTTGTTATACTTAACGTGTTATAAGCTCCGGCGAGCCAGATTCGGCGTTTGAATCTGCGGCATTCGAGTACAAGCGAAGTACGGGTGCCGATTTTCGAAGGCCGAGTCAGGATCGTTACATCTTACCATCCTCGAAAGGCGATAAATGGGAAGGCATTGGCAGATTTCATTACTGAATTTAAAATATTAGATAATAAAGAAGAAATTACTTCGAATGTGGAAACACGTTGGAAGCAGTTCATTGATGATGCATCTAACAACTTCTGCTCGGAAGTAGGGGTAGTGTTTGAGATTCATGAAGGACGATCTATTTGTTATGCTTTACACTTGGAATTCCCTGCAACAAATAACAAAGTAGAATATGAAACATTGTAGTTGGGCTAAATATTGTGAAGGAACTTAAGATAAAATCCATACACATCTATAGCGACTCTTAAGTAGTTGTTTGTCAGTGAAAGGCAAATACCAGGCTCGAGGGGAGAACCTTGCCACATACCTATCTAAAGTGCAGGAACTGCTAAACGACATCAAGCATTACACAATAACTCATATCCTCTAGGAACAGGACACGAAGGCAGATTATCAAGCCAAACAGGCCAGTTCCGGAGACGCTCAGTCATTGGGGCTAGTCCCGATTGAAACCCTAACCACCCCAAGCATAAGTGAAATGGATATCGACTGGATTTTTGAGACAACCAGAGAACCAAAAACAAGAACGGCGCCAATCAAGGACTACCTACTCATAAAAACTCTCCCCATAGATAGGAATCAGTGGGAAAAGGTTCTCTGAAAGGCACCACGATTCGCAATACAGGATGGGATACTCTACCAAAAGGGATTCTCTATCTCCTTACTTAGAAGTGTGACAACGACGAGGCTCGAAGGATTCTAAGAGAAGTCCATGAAGGCGACTACAGAGACCATATTGGGGGTAAACCCCTATAAAGAAAGTTCTCCGGTATGGATATTTTTGACCAACAGTAAACCACATTGCAGTAGATTACGCCAGATCGTGTGACCCTGCCAAAGATTCAGCAAGATCAAAAGAACTCCTTCGACAGAACTAAAACAAATGGTCAGCTAATGACATTCACAATATGGGGAATCGATCTTATTGATGTAACCAATGGCTAAAGGGGGAGCCAAATATGCTATCATTGTTGTCGACTATTTCACCAAATAAGCCGAAGCGGAACCGCTGGCCAATATTACCACAAAGAAAGTTATTAACTTTGTTACTAAAAACATTATTTGCAAATTTGGTGTGCCATAGAAAATCATCATGGATAACGGGACTCAATCCGAAAGCGCTAAGTTCAAAGACTTTTGGAAACGCTTTCGAATCGAGAAAAGCTTTTCCACTATCGCACACCCACAAGAAAACGGGCAAGTGGAAGTAGTAAACAAGATTATCAAGTCCACTATCAAAAAGCAGCTAACTAAAGCGAAAGGAAATTGGGTCGATGAACTACCACTCGCACTATGGGCTTACAGGATAATGCACAAATCTGCAACTAGGTGCTCTCCGTTCGCCATGGCATATGGTTCAGAAGCGATGATCCCAGTTGAGCTGGAAGTCTCTTCTCATCGAAAGCAAAACTTCGATCAAAGGCAGAACGAGCAGCTCCTACTAGAGTTGCTTGATATGGTCAATAAGAAGAGGGAAGAAGCCGAATCAAGGACTGCCGCACAACAAAAAAGATCACATGGTACTTCAACCCCAAAGTTCATAACTGCACCTTCGAAGTGGGACACCTTGTCCTCAAGAGAGTTTACCCTGTATCAGGAGCATTTAGACCAAACTGGGAAGGACCCTATGTTATCAGTTAGAAGCTAGGAGATGGCACGTTCAAACTAACAACCGTTGATGGAGCCCAAATTCCCTGAGCATGGAACAGTGAATCGCTGCATCATTACTTTATTAAGACTATCTTATGTATTACTTATTTCTTGCAAATTAACCATCCCGGAGTACCGGAGGCACTGTAAATAGGCATAACTTTCCCAACTTTTAAATCACTTTACTTTCTGAACCAATAAAACCGTGTTCATAAAATAACCTACTGAGTCGATGTGGTCAAATCGACTCAAAACCATCCAATCGCTGCTTGAGATAGTGGAATCAAGCTCAAGTATGCCCTACCTACTTGCCGAGTCGACAGAAGCAAATCGACTCAAACCATTGGATCGGTGGAACCCGATCCTTTCCTTCTAAGAACCGGTGTTGCTCCGGTGAGACCGGGAAGGCCCAAATCAAAACCGCGCATTTCGTAAGCCATGCACCGCTTCTTGGATTATGGAATCACATCCAAGCAACCACAACCAACTAAGCCGCGCATCGCTTCATGTTTCGTGAAACTATGAACATGCAAGCTTACTCACTGTGCGCATTTCGTAAGACGCACACTACTACTTGGATCAGCAAAATTGCATCGAAGGACAATGAATTCATACATTGCAAAAATCGCATGTTGGCCCAGGGGCCAAGAAAATAGCACTCCAAGTAGTGATATGCGTGTGCGATAGCCTAAATTCCAGCATCACGATGAAGTAACTTAAACAAATAATTAAGAAATCGGTGTTGCCCCAGCATCCCCGATCACTTAAGTAGACAAATCACTAGTGTGTGCAAAATAATTTCCATGAGGCCGCTAAAAAAGATTCACAAATATCTCAGACCAGAAATTCCGAAAAGTAGGAGTTGCAATACAGACTTGACTAGGGGCATCCGAAAGGCTACAGAAAGCACCCAGTCTCATGTCAAATGTTTGAAGTAACAGCCCCATGAACTAGGGGGCGTACATATACCAATACTCAACCAAAAAAACCAAAAAACCAAATATTTCATAGTTCTATTACTCCAAACAAAGAATTTTGGCGGTGATTACAGGACTAAATAAAATAGCGATAAATAAAATTGGCATAAGTGCATGAAACATACATAAGTAGACAAATAAGGTTACAATCAAAAATCAACATTTTGTTACTTATAACATTTTCAATGCACAACGACAAATAGTGGGAGCATGCATGCACAATATCAACCAAAAAATAGAAAAACACAAAATATCACTGTGACAACAACAAGAAAAATGTTAAGTGCAGACTCTGCATTTGTACAAAAGGTGATCAAAAAACAACAAAAGGAGGTAAATAGAAATCAAGACATCTCCTCACCACTTCCCCGGTTGACTTTCTCGCCTCTAATTTGAAATTTCTCAGGCTTATCCTTTCCAGGGGAAATCTCACTCTCTGAAGCATGGCCGCTGGTGGACTCTCCTTTCCCTTTATGCTTACGGGATCGGTGAGAGCTATTCGATGACCTCTTATGTGCTTCAACCTTCTCCTTTTTCACCTCAATCATTTGTTACTCGATCTTTGGCTGCTCGGACTCTGCTATATCTTGTTGGCTGCTTTGGTCTGCTTGCTCTTGTGTATCACTAGCTCCAAGCTCTCATCTCGAGAAACAAAGGGGTCGTCCAAACCATGCAGCACCGCAATTTGCTCAGAATGCGAACCGAGCTGCGAGCCAGAAGTGGAGACGATGGTTGATGCAGTTAAAATAGCGGCGGACTAGGAATTGTGATGAGAAGGCAATTCAACGGGAAGAGAAGGTTGATCTACAATATCAGAATAAAGGGCGGTTATCTCGACAATTTCATCAAGCGTGAATTGAAAATCTTCAAGCACAAGAGAGATAAGAAAGTTACCTACTGTGGGGGTTTGTTCATGTGCAACGACTTTGAAGCTTTCGCCGTTGCCTTCTTTTGATGGCTGCAAAACTATAGCAAAAGTGGCAACGATCCTCTCCCCGATATGAAGATGCGAAGACAGCTCGCTCGGGCCTGAAGGAAAATGTTCGGTAGCAGCCTCAGTGGTGGCCGTGACATCAATGGTTTCAAGCTCCCTCTACAGCTTTAAGATTTTTTAGCCTTCCACTAGAGCTAGGTGGGATTCTTCATTCAAGTAGGCCTGAACCAACTTCTTTTCGGTGTAACCGCCACCCATATCTCGAAAATAGGCCAGAAATTCTTCCAAAACTACAACGAGCTTGCGGGGGAAAAATTGGACATGGACCCAAGTAACTGAGGCTACCCTGATGAAGCATAAAATTAACATAGAAGCTTAAAATGGTAGCATCCAAGCCTTCCATTTTCTTTGCGAAAGTATCTTGGAGCTCTAAAAAGCTGGCCTCCGTGCTAGCCTTCTCTACTGCCAATTGATTTTTCTCAGCATCCAAAGTCAAATTTGCGCACATAGAGAGGCATTTTCTTGGGATTGTTTGGTAGTAACTTTCTTATCGACGTCGACCATCATCTCTCCTTTAGTTTTTCTTTCAGAGTCGCCTCATCGATGTGGCACTTCTTTATTTCGTCTCTAAATAAGAATGTGGCTCGGTCGGTAGACTCGTCTCCTTGAATAAAGAAGCCTTCTTACTTTCTCTCTTCAGGGCATCATTCCTCTCCTTCTTGAATCTCTCAGTCTCTGAGTCATGATCCGCAAGCTACTTCTCGTATTCATCTTTTTCAGACTCGAATGAGAGAATCTCTTGGTAAATGTTTCGACTAATGGTAGAAAGCTGCATGCATAATTTCTCCCACCTTTTGGCTTGCTCCAAGCCACTATAGATCGCATAGAGATGGGGTAAGTAAGATTCTACGCAAACCGACCTCAAGTTGGGTTTATCGGAACCAACCCCCCTTAAGAACAAATTGGGAAATGCAGCCCGTAGAAGCGGCAGACCGGTAGGGAGAATGTAAGGGGCTCGCCTTGAAATTGGGAGAGAAGCGGCCAAAGCAGCGTGAGTGGAGGAGGTCATGACTCTGAAAATGGGAATGGCGATCCCAGTAGAAGTAGGAAATTGTACGGTGGGTACATGTACTTGATCTTTCTTCGTCTTCTTTGATGGGTCTTCCCATTCAATCGGGCTTTTCCTTTTAATCGTGGCCACTTCCTCTACCATGGTCTTGATGCCTCCCTATCTTTTCCCTTCATTCTCTCTTCGTCGGTTTCACGAGAGGTGTAGTATCTGGATGAATGCCTTTACGAACACTGAGACTTAAGTACTCAGTCAAGTTCGCTGAAAAAGCCACGAGACATTATCCCTGCAGCAAATAACAAAACGGCTTTGGAAACATGGAACTTGATGTATTAAAATATCCTAAGAGAATAACAATGAAATGTGTGATCCTAGTAAAGCGTGTGCTACATTTTAACGACACTGGCATAATACACAAACCAGATCGATCACCAACTAACGTCAGGACATTCATTATTGTAGGAATGATTTAGGTAGGCTAGGAAGGCAACCCTTCCAAAGTGAAGTCACCCATCAGGTCACCCATATCTATAAAATATCGCTCACATCTCCCAAGTCAAAATCATGTGCCCTCTAGCAAAGTGCTGGGAACGGGTTCATTCTTAGGAGGAGCTTCTTTAAAATATTCTTTCGAAGTAGGTGAGGGAGTATGTTCAGGACTCAACTCTGGGGCTTTATCACCTAAATCGACATCACCTTCGTCGGCGTCTGTATCCTAATCTATTTCTTCTTCGATTAAGGGAGCCCCTCATCCTTTCTCCTTTCCTTCAGTCATTGAAGCATTGCCCATTCGATGAACAAACTCTTCTTCTTTCTCCTCTGGGATCAAAGGAACCTTGGGCCCTAATGTAATACCCCAAAATTTTGTGAAAAATCATTTTTGTAAAATGATTTAATTTTGAAATATTTAGATTTAAATATGGTGAAATTTCTGGAATAAATAGTGTGCAAGTATATGTGTGCACGTGCACACTGAAATGGCACAAGAAAGAACTCCAGATTTCTTGGATTTAAAACAAGAATTAAAGAGCAATACAAACATGATTTTGCAACATGGTTATTTGATTTCTGAGATTTTATGGGTCATCTTAGAAAATAAGAAAAGTAAGTTTTACTTTAGATCAGTAAACAAATTTATTTAAAACCCAGAAAAGAAAATAATATATATATATTTGTAAACTTGTATACATATAGGTGCATATGTTTCTGAATTTAAAAGAGGAATTAAAATAAGCCTAGATAAGATATGTATACAAATATACATTTTTAAATACTGAAAAGTACATATATATATATTAGCAAGTGAAACCATAACATTAAAATGACATGAAATGTGATACAAGTCAATATGCTTGTGTAGGCAAAAATAGCAAAGGGGATTTTCAGAAATAATTAAAATAAATAGAATAGTCACACTTTTGACATGACTAAGTGAGTGGCCATTTTCTGAAAAAGTAAAAGAAAGAAAATGCAGCCTTTAAATTGGTTAATATGGCCGGGGTAATATGAATGAAAAATGCATGATGCTAAGCTAGGACAGAAATGGAATTCTGTTTCAATAAAACCCTAGAGGAAAAATGCTTATAAATAGGCAGTTTAGCCAGTAGAATTATTTTACCCCGAGCTGCATAAAAATAAGAAAAGAAGAAGAAAATATTGAAAGGAAGGAGAAAACACTCAAACAAGAATTTTCTGGATTAATAAGAAGAAACATTTAGGTGAGTAATCTCACTGAGTTCATGGCATTAAGACCTGAGTTGAGGCAGCCACTTTTTATATTGCCATTTATGTATTTCTGGTTTTGATGTATATGATTTCATCAATGCTTTTTGGATGTTTTATTTTAAATCTGATATGATTTAATATGGATGATTTTGATGATCTTTGATTGGTTGAGACATTTGTCTTTGGATGAGTATCATACTGTTTTATTTATACTCATAAATGTTAAAGTTTAGGATCTTAAAAATTATATAGAGAATACTCTCAACTGTTATAGATCTATGGCATGGAAACCTTATAAAAATGATTGGAGCTGCATTATACTTGGTATAAGTGCTGAGGCTTGAAAAGAAAAATGTTAAGGGTGCAATAGAAATTTTCTAAGTGCTGAGCCCTTAATCAAAAAAAAAACCCACAAGCTAAAATTATGATTGAACCAGATCTTGAATCTGAATCAATCATAAAGGCTTGCAGATCAGTATAACATGCCATGCCTCTTTTACAGTTGAAAATGTTCTTATATTTACTAAGATCAAGACATATTGACCCCATTTAGGAAATGACTGTCTGATTATTTCTGAGGGGAAATTATACTAGAAGAAATTATGGATGTTTCCATGTTTGCAGTGACATGTTCACTTAGCATATTTGATGTTAGGATTTAAGACAATACACTAGTAAATAAACTAGGGAAGGGAAGGCCAAGATGACTGCTGGAATGCTTGTCATATTTGAAGTATGCAAGTTGGCACATGGTTTGTTTAAGCCCTGAGATCTTTGTGCAATGATGTGAATTAGTTCATTGCAATGTGTCCCAGTGATTCCTTAATAGCAGATGAGGCAGGGATTTAAATTGAATATTACAACCTGTAAATGAAGAAATAGGAATGTGGATATTTCTTAGGTTGAATGGTATGGAACCAAGATGATTCCAGTAAATGAAATTGATGCCAATAGATAATCATGTTTGCATGATTATGTATGCAAGTGAAGGAATGATAAGTGAATATATCATACCTGAATCAACTTAATTATACTATGTTAAAATATTTGATTGCAGAAATTTGCTTAAATAACAAGTTAGTACCCTTATATTCTCTATTGCTTAATATCATGAATGAATTGATGTTATTCATACCAGATCATAGATCTGACCCTTGTTTGCTCATGGCATCTGGGGTGTCTCATTTTAAAATGAGGCAGCCACTTATGTTCTTTCAGGTAACCCAGGCACTAAGTAAAAATGAAGTTATGGCTTTTATGGAGGAGTGAATGAACATGCTAGCTAGTCTCAATAAGAGTTTAAATTGATTATATCTGCATGTATTCAGGAAAAATATTATGTTTCTAAGACTTCCAGTCATGTAATGAATTCTATTATGGTTAGATGAACTAGTTGTATCATGTTAAATATATTGTTATGCACTAAGGCTTAAAATCTCAAAGGAAAAATCTGACTGGGAAACAATGAAATGATTTTAATTATTGATATGAATGTTTGGAAGAGAAATATGCACATGTAGTTGAGCTACTGTTTTGTATAATTTATATTATGTATTAGTTAACCTTGAGACATAACAGAGCACTGAGTTTTAGAACTAAAATCTGGATTTAGCAAGAAGTAAACTTAAAGGATTTTATTTTCTTTTTACTGAAATGCTTTGTAAATAAATCTGAATTCATTTCTGAATTGAATTAGGAAAAGTAAAATGTTTTTCTAAAAGCTTCAGATAGAATGAAATGAAAGGTATCTCCCTTGTTTTTGAACTAGTGTATAGCATATACAAGACTCATGAGTTAACCAGCCTCAACTAAATGAAGTATTGGTTGATCATGATAGACTGTATCTTGAAAATATAGATGCATTTCAAAGTATAGTACATTTAGCAATTGTTTCACTCAGTTTTCTGGAAACTGGGCAAAGGTAATGACATGTACATAAATACCTGTGTACATGTTGATAAATTGGGCAAAAATATAAATTTAAATTCTTAAAACAGTTGTAGGAATGGGTTTTAAAAATAGTTATGTAAAAAGAATTGTTTTGTATGTTAGGTTATAGGCAAAATCAAATATATATGCACAATTATAGGTAGGTATCAGATTTCTAACCATACAGGAGAAAAATAAAAAGAAAAACCAAAAATTGTGTTTGAACCGACCAGCATAGCACTCGAACTCGTGACCTTTCATGTATAAGTTAGGCGCGTTTCCATTACGCCTAGATGTTGCTTGTGTTCACTTAGGATCCACTTACTTTTATACTGAATTTGATATTATCCAGACTTTAACATAATCATCTATATTAAAAGCTTGTTTACCACTGATTATTACTTGATCATTTCTTAATCCTAATGACAGACTAAAGTACATGTTTCTAGTGGATATTATGGCCAAAAATCTGAATACAATAATTTATCTGAATTGCTAAAAATCTAAATCAAACAGAATGTTCTTGTACAAAAAAATGAAGTATACACTCTGAACTTAGATAAGAAGATCACATACATCTTCATATGTATGTGTATGTTATTAGATATACACTGATATATTTATATTGGTAAGTTATTTTGATCCTGGATATATTTTGTTTATTGGAAAAAGAAAATGACCTTGGAAAAGATATTTGCAATGAATGATATATCTATATATCATCTCTTAGCAAAAAAAAAAAAAAAATCCTT
Source organism: Allium fistulosum (assembly GCA_030737815.1). Lineage (NCBI taxonomy): Eukaryota > Viridiplantae > Streptophyta > Magnoliopsida > Asparagales > Amaryllidaceae > Allium > Allium fistulosum. The sequence goes on from CM060903.1 coordinate 181,136,291, forward strand.
ATGAAATTAGGGTGGAAATAGGAGGGTCATTTCACCTAACTTGAACATGGGCCTCTTTAGAAGTTTTCTGTAACCCCCCAGAAGAGTCACTTTCTTCCTCCTCGTTATCATCGTCGTCACCTTCATCAGAATCATAGGAACAGGAAAATGAGCAAATCCGGGTTTTGGAGCAAGAAGGGGCACTAACAAATCCAACAGACCTCCTGGGATGTAAGAGCCCATATTGGTGAAGATTTTCGTCTGTAAGCAGAAACCTGATTGTGCGCTTTCGAGCATCGACTGCTTTCGGGACGTTGAAAACAGGGCCGAGCATCGGATCTTTGTTAGTTTTTGGGAGAACTACCAAAGAATAGACAATCGTTTAGAAGACTTTTTAGTAGCTAAAGGAAATACCATGTGTAATGAAAAAAACTTACCCCCCTGGTCCACAGATGGGTGAACCCCTCTGGACACTTGGCAAAAAAGAACTGATTTTTAAATGAAGGAACCTTGCTAGGTAGATCAAGTATAAGCTTTTGGTTGCGTTGTGCCTCAATAAAAACAAGTGAATGGTTTGCCTCCCTCTTTTTAAATAATAGGATATACTGCAGCTCGGCAAAGCTAGGGGTGCGGTTAAGTGTTTGCATGAACAGAATATACAAGCAAGTTAGCATGGCGTAACCATTCAGGAGGATTTAGAATGGAGCCAACCCCTTGCTAAAGGGTCGCCATAAGAAAGTGATTAAACATGGGAACCACACCATACATATACATGTAGCGATGGCAAGCTACGTATCTGGAAGGTGGCCTATGAGCGAATTCCCCTCTTGACGGCAGAAGCACGTCGTCCTCCAGGATGCCATGCATATTGCAAGCAAATGCTTCGCAACACCCTATGTGTAAGGATTGAAAAGGCTTCCTCTGGAGGATCAAGCAAAACCCTGAAGTTGGGGAGAGTGCGATCGACGACGGGGCTAACTGGGATCAGACGGCCATACTGCCCCGAACATATGAAGTAGCAGGTCCAACTGGGATCGACGAAGACTCCACTTCAGAAATAGGTGAGCTTCCTTCAAATGACTTGCACCGGGAGGGTTTGCGCGTCATTCTATATAAGAAAGGTTGTGCTCAAAATGATCGGGTGCACCAAAACCTTAAACTATAAACACTAACATGGATGATACTTGGAATTCGAAAGGTAATTGACGTGTAACAATCACCAATCGGATTCCAAATATTAACCATGAGTGTGTGTGATGTGTAATCTATGTGAGAACGGGCTCGGTATCCTAAATGTTGTGAACAGACCATTCCGTGTAGATGACTCACCTACACCGGTAAACGCGATCCTTATCAGCTATTATTGTCTTTTCTTCTACAATCATCCGTTATCGATCAACGATCGATGACAAATCCATTGTTCGAAGCGACATGAAAAGCTCTTCCTATTTTAGGTACATCGCTGTGCAATGACAAGACCAAACCAATGCGAGCAACTATAGACCGATAAATCCGAACCGAGAAGAAAATTATCAACATAAGTCGATTTTAGTTTCCTAGAAAGTGATAACAACCTAAGCTGCATGCAAGATGCTATCCTAAGTTATTATCACCTCCTGGAAAAAGAAAGATCAATCCGCAATCCGCAAGATGTCATGTTGGAATTGATTGTGAAAGTTGGTACAAGTTAATTTTGAGTCGGTGGATGAAGATAGCAAAACATGTTGAACATCGGGGAAAAACCCTACCTTCGTTCCGTGAAGAACTTCGAACTCGATTTACTATCTTCTTCAATAAAAACATAATCAGCTCGAATCTTCCACTGCATCCATCATCAACATAACCTCACCATCGATCGATGACGTAATATCACATCAAAATTCACTTCACCGACTTTCTAAATTGAGAAAAGCGATGAGGTCATCAATTCAGGATGGCTCGAACTAGGGCACTTTCGAGTAGCAGCGCCTCAAGGCAGGCAAAATCACGGCAACAGGTAGGGCTAGGAGTGAGGATCGACGGTGGTGGAACTCCAACGATGGCAGAAGGTAGATCGATGGCAGTTTCCTTTGGATCGGCTCGACTCGAAAATGTAAAATGAGAGAATGGAAATCCCATCATACTTAAAAAAAGAGAAAGGTAGAAAATCACTACAACAAACTGGACCTTTAACATTGTTCAAAAATCGCTATAAAAGGTTTTAACAGCGTTTTTAGCGATGTTGTATAACGACATGCCATTATGGGTACGGAACATACCATAGCAATAGTGAAAACGCTATAAGAAGTATGTTTCTAATAGCTTTTTGGTGATGTCATTAGTATTCTTTTATAGCGTTTATGCTAATGAGCTGTAACACTTTACTGATCTTAAAGTATGTTTCTATATATTTAGTTAATTTCTACAAAACTTAGTTAACTTTATTTTCACCAAACACAATGTCTTTCCTCATAACTAGGACCATTACCGATCTTAAAGTAAGTTGAATTTGCTTATGTACTTTTAATTCCTATTCATCAACGTGAACATTTATTTGGGTATGTACCGTGTTAAGCTTTATTTCAAGAATTTCTCCCTTTTTTCCTTCTTATTTTTTTATTCACTCTACCTCTTCTACAACTAATAAATTTGAACGCTTAATTCTATTTCGTTATTTCAAACTACGTTTGTTGACAGTTTATTATGTATCGAAATTTAATGGTATTGGTTGTATCGCACAGCTGCACATAACATTCAATAATTAACTCCACTTACCGCCAATGACCTATATGCATAACAATTCTAACAATATTTGTAGCAGAAAGAATTCACAAGCTTTTTGAACAACAACCTATTACTCAAATCGTTGCTTATTTACATAATTTCGTATATCTAACAATAAGGTTAAATTATTGTAATGTGCAATACAAAAGAAGTAAAAAAAACTCGATTATGCATGTGTTGTGCTCTCTCATGTACAATTAATCACTTGGACAGCTGCACTCAAAACTTCCCCATGTGTTTCTACATCTACAACCTGAGTATTGACAAGCAGTCCTTCATCAATGTGGAAAAAAAATCTAAAACACTGTAGGGTGTCTAACAAATATTTGACATAAATATTAACGCTAAGATAGGGAATTGTAACTTTGAATATTTTAGAGAAAGGGAAATAAAGAAAGAAAATGAAGTGATAGTAATAATTGTAAGGGTATTAGAACGGTTCTTTTCATAGTTCATTCAAATAAAGAGGTATGTGTCTACCAATATGACAGAACCAGGGAAACTAGAATTCTGATATTAAATATAGCACTATTTTAGCTTAAACAAGAGAATAAAAACATGCTGGAAAAGAAATGATAAACAAGCACCTTCACATGAGTTTGCACCATCACCCTTGATGCCTGGAAGACATTTGCACCCATTGGAGTTATCCTATCGAAAGAAAAAAAGACAATTGTAAGATACTTGAAAGATAGTAAGTTGCAGTCAATTATTTTCATACTTGCATTGTTTGAGAAAACTTTAACCAAACCACAAGCCTCATTTGTGTGTGTGTGTGTGTCACGAAGTACAACACAAAGAAGGTTTGCCATGATTCAGAGGCTATTTGGCATTTAACATATTCCTCTAGATTTGAGGAGTAGAGAAGAAGAAGTAAACAAATAAATAATCGAAATATGGACAATAGAGGATTGGATACATTTACAAGTCATGGATAAAAAGCAATAAAGCTAAAAAAGGAACATTTAATGATCTCTGAAGAAGAAAATATTACCAAATGGTTCTATTTGAAATGGGTGTTTCAAATGTTATGTCTATTCTAAGTAAACTAAATTACAACTTATTTGCAAGTTTAAATGTAATATTAGAAAACAATATGCAATTAAAATGAGAAACCGAATGATATCAATATATATTTTTGTCTTTTATAATTTAGTAGGCATCTTAGGTGAGCTATTTACACAGCTCTTATTTTAATATACTAGTCACATTCAGATGTGATTGGAAAATCAAGGTATTGAATTACCATTTATAGAAACACAACCGCTAAAGGCAGACTGTAAATCCTCAACAATGCAACTTATTTGGCCATTTAAGTGCTAATTTTGACATATTTAGTAAATGTACGATTATTTATTGATGTTTACCTGATCATGTATCTGTGCATATATCTTTCATTGTAGGAAACAAATTTTGACATGTATTTGTACAGTGGATTTTATCTGAAAATAGAATAATAAATAAGGCTTTATATGAAAATCAAATAATGAATAAGGGCGGCAAAGTTTAAATATCATCAAAGTTATAGTAGTATGTAATTCCAAACAACAAAAATACTATCAACATCCTAGTAAATTTTATTATTTCATGGATGTGCTTGTTCTCTAGGGATTCAGATGTATGATCATTTGAACCATGCACTTTTCATTTATTTTAAAAAATGTATCGATTAGAGTTAGCAATTAACACGGCCATCATATATCAATATAAGCTTTTAACCTCTAAATTATTCACTTTACAAAATTCAAACTATAAACATTTCACACAATAAGTACATGAAAATTTACATATATATGGAGCTTGTATCTTCATTGTTTTTCTCAATTCCAAACACATAAGCTTACTATAAATAATAGCTCAGTTGCATTAGAAAAAATACACACAGTGCCATAACAAGTCTATTTTCTTGTAGTGGATAATCATCAATAGAAAACAGGTCTTAGTTTTCGTATGGTCTCATGATTTCTATTCATAAGCATTCATTCACTAGATTGCGAAGGTATGCAACAGAGATGTAATGTTAACAACAATAATGTATATATTTATAGCTTCATTTAAAATATATCACAACATGCCTCAAGAGATAATAGACACAGACGAGCTACAAACAATCACATTGGATTATAGAAGAGAATGTAAACGCAATGACATGCTAAATTCCCTTAATAGTTTGGAACCTGAAGAAGTCAAAGAAAGCACAAATGGATCTGCTCTAAAGAAGAAGAAGAAGTAATCCTCTCAATGCCAATTTTTGCATTTTTTAGTATTTGCTGACGGTGGCCTTGAAATTAACCGAGGTTGTACTCAATGGAGAAAACTTTCTAAATTTGTCCATGTGTCAATTTTCCTATTTTAAAAGTTAGCAGATCTTCTGCATCTTCATCTTCCATTGTCAATGCTTTTTTGTTTCATTCTTTTATGTTGTTTTCTTAAAATATGTAATAAAACTGTTTTTTAAATTTCTTTTCTTATTCTCATATGAGTATGTATATGAGGTTTGTAGATCTTCCAACTGGATGCAAGTAGAAACTGTTGGTTGGCACTTGGCATTACATGTTAATTTAATTTAGTTATATTGTGTAATCGTTTGATCAAGCATTTTTTATTGTATATAAATAAATGTCATGTCTTGATAGTGTATTCATTGCAGATAAATTATTAGCAAATTTTCTGTTGTAAAAAGGGATGTATAAAGACATGTTAATGTATTTATTACTTGTTTTGTAATATATGGCTAAGAAAGTAACTTTACTGGACGGAAAGAATACAAGAGAGAAGGTGACAATGCTATAAAGTTTCCTTTAATTTTACATTTTCCAATTATCTGACCACAAGCACCATGCTTTTCCATGTATACAAGCTTTAAGCCGGTCCCTACATGGGAGATATTTCCCTACTGTGTATCCAAAGGTCGGCTGCATTTCATTTGCTAATATGCTTTATTGTTCAAATTGTTTTCAACTTCTCGGTTGCCTTTCTTTTTCTATTTTTCACTCCTTTAGCGCTTATTTTCCCAAGTGGTGCTTTATTTCTTTTTTTTATTTTCTTTTACTTTACCTTAGCTCTTGCTTTTTTGGTCGTTTTTTATTCTTATTGCATTTTTTCTTTATGTTTCAAAATTATTTTCTTATTTTGGAACATTAATCAAACCAAAAGTTAATGAGATCTGCTTACTATAAGTGTTAAAATAAATTAGCGTAAAGCCCAAAAACAAGAATACTATCTCATGCGACTTTCATTATATATTTGTTGTTTTACGTATTCAAATATTCACAAATGTTACCTACCCAATCAATGTTGTGCTTCTACCCATCACCTGACGAATCTGCCTCCGACCAACATCACCACCACAAGGAGACCCCAAATCTTTTTTGCTTTCAGTGTTCTAATGGATCTTCCTGAAAGAAAAATGAACATAAGATATACTTTTTCTCCTTTTCTTATATGCACAGAAAGGAAACTATCATATTTTACACAGCTATGGCATAATTCAATATACATAGATTTCATATATATAAAATATTCCAAGCTTATTCATTAAAAAAGGGAACTACATTGAATCGTTGGTTCGTAAATCCATATATGATCCAGACAATATGTTTCTGCAATGATACTTAATTTTTTTGCAGTGAAACTACTGAAGCAATCCACCATTTATTGGATTATAATATTAATCTGATTCTTAAACCAATCTAAAATGGCTAGGTGACTTTAGAGTTAACCATACTCATGCCTCGCATTAGCATAACCTTTATGACTACATGTCTAGAAAGCCGCGAAGAAAATAATCAGAATTTAGCAAAAAGTTTGTCACTGACCCCTTAAAAATCAATATGGGGATAAAAGGTAATTAACTGAATTTAAAGGAAGTTTGATATAACCATCAGGCTATTTGAAATCTTAGGATACCATTCAACATTCATTTTATTAGGCTTACCATATTTTCCCAACATTGGCAATGAATTTTGTGGACGGGTTCGATTTGGTTTGGTTATGATAAATTTTGGTATTGAGATATAAGGAGATAAATCTAATAAAATGAACGTCACGGGAGAAAAATTACTATCAGTATGTCCAACATCCGATGTTCAATTATTGTTTACTAAAGGAATTATACATCACCAATAAATTTTCACACTAATTAGCTAAGGCAATTGGGAGGGGAAAATGTAAAAAACACAAGATAATAAAGATAAAGAACATAGTTGAACATTGTTATTGCTTTACTTCCTTCACTTCCATAAACTAAACTATAAATTCTATTTATCATGAACAGCTCCTAAAACTAAAAGAATATTTAAGAATTATAATAAATAAACTAACCACCAGTATTTGATTGATGCAATGTACAAATTTCATTTTTTTAGTATTGACATAGCGTACAAATATCCACATTTCTATGCTTTATATTATAACTCATAATAGAATCAGGTGATAAAGTCACACAAAACATAGTTGCTATGATTTCTGATGCTACTACTAAGGACTTATATTATATTTTCTAGTTTGGGTTACTATACAATTAATTTATCCATTACACCATTTGCAAAGTGTAAGTATGAGAAAAATAACCAGATTTTGTGCACTGCAATATAATTTAAGACATATAAATGTTAATAACTCCAACAGAGTTCATGTTCTATTTATATATTCTTAAAAAAACTCAAAATTGAAAATAAAATAAAACAACACTAGAATTTTAAAAATAACTTAAAAATAGAAAAATGCCTCTTCTAATAAAATTGTAATCACCTCAACTAAAAGATCAAGTTTGTTAAGAAGGACATCAAACTAGTTCTCAACAAAGTATAGAAATACATAAAATAACCTCATTCAGTAATCAAATCAGCAACAGCCAAAGAGGTATTGGCAAATCACAATCGCACTAGGCAGGAGCTGGAGTCGACTACCCCGTAGGTGCGAAGTCTGGAGGATCACTGCATGAGTTAGCATGGCATCGCCGCCTATCACGTCGTGCGATTTGAATGAAGCGATCAGGCAAGTCATGATTTGCAATTAGTGTTTTTTTCATTGATGTTGTCCTTGAGGGTTTCCCTGGTGGCGAACAGGGCCTTGCTCAATAACCAGCCCTAGCAACGTGCAAATGGAAGCCGAATTGGAAGTGGAGATGAAGGTGGAGGCGGATGTTGGTACGTGAACAGAGATGATAAGAACTAAAGTTAGGGTTATTGAAGAGGGGATGAAAAAATTGAGGAAGAGTAAATTGTGAGAAAGGCGGGCAACAAAAATGAGAAGCGTATTTGTCAACTGATTAAAAATAACAATCTTAACGTTTGCTGGAAGAAAAGGAGAAGAAAAAAAATATCAATAGCATGTACATAATAAACGCTATACCATTTTGCTATTTATGACTAATTTTCTTGTGGAGAATTTTCCTAAGAACTTGGATCGGTGCCGATCCGATCCAACTGGATCGGTACCGATCCAATTTATTTCCCCCAAATGACCTCAAACTTTGCTTATTTGTCTGGAAGTTATTAAGCCAAGATCACTCCGTAATTATGACTAATGTAGATTTTCACTAAGGATTGGATAATTAGCCGGAATGTCATAGGCAACTACTCAAGGAAGCTAGATACGACCAATAAAGCTCCATGAAACGGAAACTGAAAGATAAATAATTTTAAAGCACACCCTGTTTCCAACGAAAGCATTCTCTGGAGGGCAAATGTTAATCGGATTTTTAGCTCAGTAGAATTCAGGAGAAGTTAGAACATTCAAACTGAGCCAGAACGACTCGAAACTTGACCGGAAGACCTAAAAGTACATGACAAAGAAACCCTGGGAGTTTAAACCAAAAATACGCCAAGTATTTGGATTGACACTGATCTGATCCATTTGGATTGGTACCGATCCAAAATATTGACTTGTAGATTCTTCAATCTATATGCATTATGTTCCTACGTCTCTCCTAAACTTATCTACCAAGTTTGATAACATTCCGAGCATTCAAATTGAAGAAATCAAGACTTATCCGATTTAGATTACAGTTCGATCTAATTTATAGGCGAACGATGAACCATCGTCAAAACAAGTCAATAAGCTATGAAATCACATAAGGAACCTCACATGTAAGAAAGGAAGACAACGAAGTAGGAGTTGTGCAAAAATTGCACAACATTTTGGATCGGCACCGATCCAAAAAGATAGTTCAAATCACCCCAAATTTTGCGTGCCTCCTCCTATGGATAATTACAGGTTTCTAGTACTCTGGTTCCGATCAAAATGCTATCTGAATCCTATAAATATCATCCTATCTTCAAAAGAAGGGGGTTGGCTGCTTTGATCATTAAGGAAACTCTGCTACTAAGATTCTTCAACCTGCTTCCTCCTCACAATGGCTGCAATGGGACAATTAAGATCCTTCCTTTTGTCTCCATCAATGGTGGTCTAATCTTTCGTTCAATTATTAGAATTGTAAACAGCTTGTACTTGTGATCTACAGCTAATCCATCAATGAAATCTATAAAGTGGACGTAGGCTTTCTTAACAACCAAACCACTGTAAAATATCTTGTGTTTTTCTACTTTATTCTGTCTTTTCTGCAATTTGGAGTTTGTTTTGCTCTACTTATTCATCCTAATAAACAAGGTTGGTGCTTTCACAATCATATCAGGGTGTTGATCCATTTTTTGGGTTAACAATCATTTACAAAACATCATTTGAAAATCGTATTAAATAAAACCATTATTTAGTAATACCCTTTTTTATAAACCAATTACTATTTATAAATACCTTTATAAAATAATTATATAACTTGAAAATCATTTATAAACTTTAAACCTAAAATTGATTAAAGAATTGAAGTTATTTTAAAATCATTCTTTATAAATTCAAAACGAGGCTTACTAAACCCAATGGTAGTAATTTAAGTTACCATTTAGTTTCAGTTTTACTTTCAAGTCATTCAATAATTTATTCACATAAGTCAACATATATGTAAATACACTTCATATCCAAATTCGAAAATAACATGTCAATGCAAACTAACTGGCATATACATGTTCAAATAACACATTAACATGATGGTGATTTGTCCTGCTAAATAGATGTCCAAACAATTAATTATATCGGAATGAGGATTTATTCTACTATCAATCCACATAATCAAACAATCAATTTATAGTAGAACGAGGATTTACTCTACTATTAGATGTCCATACAAACAAGCAATTTACATTTATTAGAATGGGGTTTTACTAAGCTAATAGATGTCCACACAAACAATCACATCATAACTCATTCACAATCATTTGTCCACTTAATAGTGCCAACATTTGAATTCCTTGAGTTCAAAACCATCATTGGAAAAAAAGTACCTTTAAAACAAATTTGATTCTTTGAAAATACAGAGTTTAAAACTTAAAATTCCTCTTTAAAATAATTATTTACAAGTTAAACCTTATTTAAATCATAATCAATCTTAATTAATTCTTAACTTAATTTAATTATAAATTTAGAAATAATTAAACCTTTAATAATTAATTAATGGATTATTAACTTTAATATTAAACCCTAATCTATCCTTTATTAATTAATAAATAATAATTTAAACCTTCATTGATAATTAAATATTAACTAATCTCATTTAATTAATTAAATAATCTTTAATTAAACTTAAATAATAAATTAAACATTAAATAAATAATTTAATTTAATTTAAAGCTTTAATTAATTAGAAATAATTAAAAAATTGATTCTTTTAATAATTAATTAAAAATAAATCACATGCTTAAATTATATTTAATTAAAAGTCAATCTTACTTAATTAATAATTAACTAAAATTAATCTTATCTTTAAAAGATAATTAATTAATAACTAATCTTTCCTTAATAATAATTAATAACCCCTTTTTAATCATTATAAATTATTTAAACTTAATTAATAAAAATTTAATCATTAAAAACTTAATTAACTATAAAAACAACATTAGTAGGTTTATAAGATAATTTCAAAACATTTTAAGCTCATAAAACCAAATTTTTGCAAAAATCGGATTTTTAAGCGAAAGTGCACCCATAGCAACTATAACTATGGATACCCGTAATCTCAACTTGTTTTTATCTTTTCTTTTGAAACTTCGCCTTAATGTTTACTAATTTTTTTATAAATAGAAGAAAACCAAATTTTAAAGACTTAAGCTTTTGATTTTCAAACTATTTACTATAATTTCCATAAGAAATTCCATATCGCTTTTACAAACAAGATGTTATCTAGCATACACCACATAAATACATTTATAACACACCGTTTTTACAACTACCACATAAACAATATCACACAACTTTAAACCAAACACATCACTTAAATCCATCGATTAAAGTCTAATGCTTAAACACAAACTATCACATACATATACGTCCAAACCATATCATAATCCAAAAATTAACATCATGTATAAATGCCATCACATAAGCAAAGAAAACATCTTTTCAAAAATTAGAAGTTTACTCAACCAAAAACTTTGAAAACTTGAAATGCGTTAGAACTTGTAAAGTTTGGAAAACCACACAAAAATCACTCGAAATGGGTCATTTTCTCCTCGATTTTTGGCCATCAAGTAGAGAAAAGAGAAGTTTTAGGAAATTCCGTTCTCTACAATTTTGATAAAAAAAACCACTCAATTTTGATTTGTTTTGGGGAGATATGGTCAAAAGAAGAAGTGCTATTTTCGGGCTTGGAAATATTGGTCCGAAAATGAGTCAGAAAGAAATGTATTTTTCACCCAAAAATATTTGAAATTTCAAAAAGTTCTATAAAAGTAAATCTTGATTTCGAGTAGTATGGAGGAAGTTATGGCCGAATGAACTGGAAGGAAAATGTAGAAGTTTTTAAAATGAAAAGGAGGAGATTAAACAAGTTTGAAATCATTTTAAAAGTTCAAACTTAGATTTTTAAAAACTTAAAATTATGAATGAAAGCCATTAAAAGGTTTCATGAAGCTTTTAGAAAGATGAGAGAATAGGAAATGAAAATAAAATAAGAAAGAAAAGGTGAAAAATTAGTTTTATATGAAATAGAAGTAGCAAATTATCATTTTATCCCCATGTACCATACCCTCTCATCCTCTTGCCATGTCACCACCCATTCCCTCCATGTACAAATCCACTTGCACTAGCCTCCTCCCTCTTTCATGTCCAATAAAACATCTTAAAACATGTTTTGTACCTATTTTGTACTTATGTTTCTAATGATGCGACATTCTTTTTTTAACTTAATATACTAAGGTATAAATCCATACACACACACATACATTAATACACACATATATACATATACTAATTTCTCTACAAGTGTGAATACTTATGCTAAAGAGTTCATAACGTTTTCGATAACTTTTAGCCTATGAAAAGTCGAAAATTCGAAAAATGAATTTCGGTCACATTTTCAATATTTCTTCGAACTAATTATTTTTATAAAGAAATTTGTAAAACTATTTTACCAGCATTATTCATTATTAAAAAGTGTTTTATTTTAATTATAAACCTATTATTTGAATATGTAAAATTAATTAAATATTCACAAATCAAAGCAATGGAATTCTAGGTCGTTACATGCACCATCTGCTCTTAATTTCTTTTTAAATATCCACTTACACCCGATTGGTTTAGAACTAGGAGGTAAGTCTACTATCTTTGATATTTGATATCCCATAATAGAATCCATTTTAACATTTATCGCTTCTTGCCGAAAAGCTGAATCATAAGACTTAATAGCCTCAGTTTATATTAAAGGATCAGAATCTGTGGTTGTAGAAAGCATGACATGATGTATAATACCATCTCTTGATTCTTTAGCCAAATAAGTGATAAAATCTGGTCCACGTGACTCTTCGGTCCTAATTCTTTTACTTCCTCTTAGATTTTCACTAGTTTCATCATTATTTTTGAGTGTTCTCAAATTCGCGAATTATTTCAGTGGCCTCAACCATTTTATGAATATGTGTATTAACCTCCACCGTTTCTCCAATAGATGGATTTGGTGAAATAGACGTGAATCTATTTTCATAGAACACTACATCTCTAGAGTCTATTAATGTGTTCACCTCAATCGAATTATTAGGTTCTATTACTAGAAACCTATAACCATTGTTGTGTTAAGTGTATTCTAAGAAAATATAATGCCATTTTGTCCTAATTTCTAAATTTTTTGGTTCAAGTAATCGAACAACGGCAGTACAGCCCCAAACTCGATAATAATAAAGATTTGGTCTGCGTTTCTTCCAAAATTTATAAGGTGTAACTTTGTTCTTCTTATGAGGTATTTTGTTTAAGATGTAACAAGCGCCAAGTAATGCCTCATCCCCGAAACTAGTATTAAGACTAGAATTACATAATATAGCATTAACCATTTCAGTAAGAGTCCTATTTTTACGTTCTGCTACTCTATTTTATTGTGGAGCGCAGATGTCGCGTGTATAATTCCTACAGATTCACAAAATGTAGGGAAATGATATTCAGCTCCTCTATCAGATCCGAGGGTCTTAATTTTAACATCACATTAATTTTCTACTTTAGTCTTATAGGTCATAAATGAATTTAATACTTCATCCTTAGTATGCATTAAATAAACATAACAGTATTTTGAATAGTCATCTAAAAATGTGAAAATATTTCTTTCCTCCTATGGTAGGAGTACTGTGCATGTCACAAACATCATTATGGATTAATTGTAATAGATTAGTGGTACTAACAGATTTCAATAGAAATGATTTTCTAGTTATTTTGGTTAAAGAGTATATCCTACACTAATCACCCAATTTTTTATCATATTTAGGGATCATGTTTAATGACATCATATTATCCATACTTCTAAAGTTAACATGTCCTTGTCTACTATGCCATAAAGAAAAAGAGTCAACAAGATAAGCAGAAGCAACCATTTTATTAATATTCAATTTGAACATTCCGGAACATATGTACCATTTTCCAACAAACATTTCGCCTTTGGTCAATACATATTTATCCAATTTAAAGACTTGTTTAAAGCCAAATTTATTTAATAGACTACCAGAAAAAAAGTTCTTTCCAACCTCGAGTACATAATATACATCATTTAATGCCAGAATTTTCCCAGACCTGAACTTTAAGCCTACTGTCCCATTCTCCTTGACCACTGCTTTTGCTAAGTTTCCCATATAGAGATAATTTTCATCCTCGGATGGTTCAAGTTTCTTGAATAGACTCTTGTTGTTGTAGATATATTCGATCCACTAAGAATCCTCTCTTTCAATCATGTTGATTTCAGATATTATGGCTACCAATTTTTATTTTGTTGATTGAGGTTTCATTTTAAGGAAATGACAATCTCTTTTAAAGTGATCAGGTTTTCCACAATTGTAACATTCATTCACTTTCTCGGCCTTCTTATTATCGAAGTTTTTCTTATTCTAAAATTTCCTCTTTTGATTAAAAGAGTTCTTAAAGGTTTTATTTTCCTCTTTTTCCTCCACCATCTGGATCTTAGATGAAAACACTATTTGTTCAGTGATTTCTTTCTGCCTAAATTATTCTTCCACTTGCAAATACCGTGCAAGATTATCCAAATTCATATCCTCCTTCTTGTGTTTAAGGATTTTCCTTTGATCTTTCAAAGAGAGGGGAAGTTTGTATATTATGGATAAGACTTTTATCTCCTCATCCATATTCATATTATGCTGGTTGAATTGGTTTAGAATATGCATAATATCATTGAATTGCTCTACTTCTAGCCTAGTATCAGTCACTTTATAATTAAAAAATGTATTAGTCAAAAATTTCTTACTTCTATCCTCCATTAGATACTTAGCGCCATTGAATCACAGACTTCTTTGGTAGTTGATTTACTATAGTACATACCGAACAGAGTATTAGTCATTGCATTTCATATCTGCCCCTTACATATGTAATCATCTTGTTCCCATTTTAGTCTTGACCATGCTTGTGCAACAGTCTCGTTTTCTATTTCCTCTGGCTTTGGCATCATAAGAACATAAACCACTTTTAGTCCGGCCAATAGAAAATGCATCTTCTTCTGCCAACGCATGAAATTAACGCCATCAAATGTTTCCAATTTGGTGAAATCAGAAGTGAATTCCCTTAAACTGCCCCCCACCACTCGTTTAAACAAACAAATGGGTGCATTCATTCATTTCAAACGTTCTATTGTTTTTGCGACAATAATGTTTCCTGCCATTATTAACAGTTACATCTACCGCCATTTCCATCTATTTGAATTTGAATTCTATGGATTCTGTCAAAAAATATAATTTGGAACAAAACCCAGCCCGGTTGGAGGTAGGGTGCGCACGTGTGTTATGGTTATGCATTACCTGCCTCCTCACAAAATAGTAAGCATTGAATGCCAAAGGGCTATACCTTCCCTTAAGATGCCTATATTTAAACAAATATAGTTCCCAATTTCCTAAGATGTGGGATTATTCTAATCTCTCATTCTTCCTCTTTTCTTTCTTTTCTTTCCATTTTAAAACAAATAACTCATACAAACAATTTTATAAAAATTTACACTAACTTAACTCTAGTGAGAACATCGATGCATATTCTTATATAAAGGGACTAATGAAGCAACAACTTTATTATAGAATCACTCTAGCATGCATTCTCAACTTGTGTGATCAATATGTCATATATCCATAGGGATCATAGGAGCAAAAACTACTCAAAATCATTTTGACTTTGGCACCAATAATTGCTGCATAAATAGATGTTTAGGCTAAATTATCTTTATTAAAAAATCCAACATCAAGTGCAACCAAATTATGATGTATACCTCTTGTTCTACTATCACCATTACAAATGAATGAAAGTGCATTTATTTGATGAACCTTGACAAATCTACTTTATTTTATTTTAGTAGTTAATCCATCTTTGAATTAAGTGGAGAAAACCATGGATTAACCCAATAAAGTAAAATTGTGGATTAATATGTAGAGTAATTTGATTAAAATAAGAATATTGTTATTGGCACGATATGAGGGGGCCAAATTTTATGAGCACTGCCCATAAAATTAAATTGCTACGAGAGGTACACATCCTATTAATCAAACATATATTTTTATCTTTTTTACCCTTAGTTGAAACATCAAAATCCTAGGCACTTTCATTTACTCTCTCCTTCTTCTTCTTTTTTTGGAAAAGAAAATAATAGAAAGAACAAAAAATTCAGCTTGATCTTCACAATCAAATCCAAACTTTGCTAAGAAGGTGACATAAATCTAATTTCTTAATCCAATTTATTGCACGTTCTTTTTACTATAAAAAGTAGGGTTTAATTTTAGTGTGTTGAATGCTTTCTTGAGTAAGAAAACAATCTTGTCTCTTTCTCATTAGCAATTTCCACCTGAAGGTAAATTTGAATTCTCCATAATTTGATTAATGATTTTGAAAGGTTAATAATAATTAAAGGAAAATTAGGATAAAAAAAAGAAAGGACAATTAGGTCAATTTGATTGTAGTTTTATGAGGGGGCTAGTTTGATTAGTACCCCTCGTAGTAAAAAAAATTAATAAAAGATGGCCCCCTCATATCCAAAAGTGGAGTGTCAATGTAACAACCCATAAATTTTAAACGGTTTGAATAACGTATTTAATTGAATTCGCAAGAAATTTTAAATAATATTTTAAATAAAAATTTTATATTTGGATTACGTCCAATTAAACATAGCAGATTTTAAAACTTCAATTTATTTTATGAAAGTTTATTTTTTTTTGTGAAATTCTATTTAATTTATGCTGACTTGCTAATGATATGTAATCTAAATTTTTATAAAAGGATCTGCAACATCGTAGTTGTAAATTATGAATGTTATTGTTTATAATCATACATGTAACTCTAATGATACGATTTTAATAACAAATTCTGTGTTCAAGATATGGATTTCATAATAGTATTTTCTTAATATCCTTAGCTTTCAACAATAATCAATTAGCGACCTTAATCTTAATAGGATTTGAAAATCATCAACCTTCGGATAAGTCAAATGATATTCTAAATGTTAATAATAATCTTGAAAAAAAAACTTTATCAGAAGAACATTTTAAGTACACATAAATTTTTATGGGATTATGTTAATATGTATTCAGTAGGCATATGCTAACAATCGCTCAAACAAGAGATAATCACTAATACACTGTTAATTGTCAAAAACTCAAACTATATATATTTATCATGCAAAAAATGCATGCTCCTATATGCGTTTCTTTTTTTTTTCTTTTTTTTTACATTGGTGTCTGACATGATTGACGCTAGTTAACGTTAAATGACATTAGATGCCAACAATATTATTATGCATTTTCATTATCTTAACTCTTTTATCAATTAACCTCTCCACTTTTATTTCCAATCTGATTTATAACCTGCCTATTTACTTTTCTTACCGTATTTATTATTTGCTAGAATCTAGCCATTTCATAATTCCTTTTTTCAACATTTGATGTGTCTTCTCTAAATCTAAGCGGAAAAATCTGGCTTACCCCTTTTATTCATTTACATTTTTATTATTTCAAATTTCATCATGACTGACATGCAACCTTACTTTAATCACTGCGTCAATCAAGCATCCATCTATTAATTTTCATTTATTCTATATTTATTGCCAACATTATAAATTTGAATGATCACTTGCTTCCCTTGTCTTCTTGATTTCACATCTCTGTGCCTATCCTTTTGAGTTTCTTACTTTTATATTCTATTATTAGCCTAAACGTGCATTTTGACTGTTGCCATCCCCGTATTTATTTCTTTCCTTTTTGAAATTAAAACGTATACGTTTTACATTTTATTTATTTCTAAACCATTCATTGCCTTTCCTTTAAATCAATCCATTCTCTTCTTATTTGCTTTAACTTCTCTGCTGAATCAACGCATGAACGTTGATTTTCATTTATTATTACCTTTTATATTATATTTTTCTCTGTAACTTTCCACTACCTCTCTCTTCATATATTTCATTGTTGCCTGCTCCTTCTTCATTTTTGAGATCCACTCCCCACCATTGCTTACTTTTCCTCCTCCCAAATTTTTCCATGGCCTACGCCAGATAGAAAAAAAAATTTCGCGGCGTATATACCCATCGCCTGAAGCTATCTCCGCCCCTCTTCCCTTTCCACCGCCTACAACCCTCAACCTCCACTCACGTTTCTCCTACAAGTGCATGCTTACTTTCTTTCCTAAATAAGAAGGTATATTTATTGTTTAAATTTTTTTCTTATAAACGTTCAAAAGGATTTGAGAAAAATTTGCATTCTTTTGTACATATCTTGTTATATGTGAAAGTAAATAAGTTATGATGCTATTAAAGTTTACTTATACAAGATTTATATATATATATAAGAGTGTTATATAAATGAATTTTATACTATGCGTTAACTAAATACATTGTTATTTATATGATCCAGTTTTTGAATATATGTTTGAAACGTTTTGATTTTTATATATACAAATATTTTATTTTATACATATATTTTGTTATATATAAAGGTTTAATAATAAAAAAGAGAAAAAAAAAGGAGTAAGTTAACAATGTATTATAAAGAATATTGTTTATCTGCACATATATGTGCATAAGTTTATTTAATTTCCTGCTGGATATTTTGAAAAGGAAAGTAATAAACTATAATAATTATATATATATATATATTTCATTTTTAAAATGCGTGTTTTGATTTAACGTTCATTTTGAAAGAAAGTAATAAATTAATCATATAATCTTCGTTTCAATTTTATCAAGCTAATTTGATCCGTTCTCATCAATTTCTATCTATCAGCTTTTCCGTCGAAATCGTACCATCTAACTTTGCTTTGGAAGTCATGCTTGCATTTCATAACTCAACTTCATTGTCTATCTCTCTAACCTCGAAAGGTGAGCAATCACTCACGATTAACGTTCTTTTATTTATTAAATTTGATTTCAATTGAAACGACAATTGAAATATGATGCTGTAGTTATTTAAATTATTATATATGTATTATCTGTAACTGTTCACTTGTGGGATATGACACCATATCCTGTTGTTTATATTCTATTATTATTGATGATATATGTCTGTTGTTGTATTTTATATTATTTGTTATCACTCTGCAAGTTCCTTGTTAGTATAGAATTCACTATGGGTTGAAATGATACATACCCGAACGGACTTTAGAATAGGAGAAAATCGTTATGGGTTGAAATGATAAACCCAAGCGATTTTCATTTGAATTGAAATTGGGATTACGGGTTGAAATGATATCTACCCGTATATATTTAAATTACGGATTGAAATGATAAATATCCATATCACTTAACCACATGATAGATATATATACAAACACCGTTGGTCCACATATATAAATATTTTGAAAATAATTTCTATGGTTTTGGAAAGAAATATATGGTTTTAATAAATGTTGGTTCTTAATTTATCTTTAAATGGTAATGATATATATGGATTTAATAATAATATTTTATTTAATTAAGATTGTTTTAATACATATAATATGGTTAAGTATTTAAAATTTATGTTTCAAAATAGATTTCAGTAATAATTTGAATAAGTTAAGGTTGGGAAGATAATTTGAACTTAGTTGAAATTGTATTCATTAAAGAATTTTATTTAATTAAACTGATTTGTAACTTATTGAAATTGAGATTTAAGATATGATTTATAACTTGGGTCTGATTTATGTAATTTAATAAATATTTCTTGTTTAAATAAATTTAAGGAAATATTTAGTAAAAATGTAATTTAAGGCTAGTTAAATGATATTGAATTTATTAGGTGAATATTCCTTGATTAAATAATAAATGAAGTTCGTTCAAGAGCTATATGAAACTGTTAAATTTAACTTTGAAATGGTTGAATATTAAAGCTTTGAAATATATTGGAATTTAAATGGTTTATTTTATGATTCAAATATGTATTTGAAATCAATATAAATTGGAATTTGTTATTTAGAAACTGAATTGAATTAAAATGGGAAATTTAGATTGAATTAAATTGGAATTTGAAATTTGAGTTGATTTGAATCGATTTGTGAGACTTGAGGAAATTATTAAATACCTTACTTTATAAATTATTTAGGAAAATAGATATTTTGAAATAAAATGATTTTTGGGTTTGAAGTATAAAAAAAATTGAAATGACCACGGTGTTATAGTGTATATTTCTACATTGTAGATAGTTCCATGGATCCTTAAAGGATGGTTATCCCAAAAATCCTTTAAGTTACTTGTATTTCAGTTGATATTTCACTTGAGTTATATTTATTGATATAAGAATGTTAATCCTGACTCGAGTGTTTTGTATTTTGCTTTACGCTCGGGTCAGACCGAGTGATACAGCATTTGAGACTCACCCTTGGAGTTTGGAGCTTCCTTTGGAGATCCAACTATCGCCCCAGCTTTCAGCTCTTCTAGTTGATTTGTTCAGAGAAGTCATCTATTCGTACTGAAGACTTCATTGTATTTGAGATATTCTGTTGTATTTTATTTTAACTCTGATGTTTATATAGTAGCTTCATGAACTACTATTTTATCTGTTCCGCTGCGTATTATTGTATTACTCTGTGTCTGTGATTCTGTGATTGATTTATTTACTGCATATGCTGAGTTTTGCCAAATTTAAATTAACAATCTGATATTTTGAATTATTCAAGTCAGACATGTGTGGATTTATTGTCGATTTGAATGGTCCAAAATAGTGGGTCGTTACAGTTGGTATCAGAGCTTTGGCTCTAGGCAAAACCTAGCATATATAGTAAATTTATTTACAGAATCACTTTCGTTCGAGTTTGAATTTCTTCCTTTTGACTCGATTTCCTTTGAACTTTGGAACGTTCCTTGCGGTTCCAAAATTCATTCTTGTCTCTCCCTATTTGTATTCTTTTGATTCTGGAGTATCCCATAACTCCACTTCGAATGATCTCTATAAGAATAGGCGATCCCGCCAATCTTTGAATAAATTTGTAAAGGGGTGGAACTCCTTTACAATTGGCATTGATTCACCGGAGATTTATATATCCCTCGGTTTAGCTGCTATCTCTTGTTATGCCGAATTCTATCTCTGGCAATCGAATGTCGATTTGCCTCAAAATTCTGCACCGGTCTTATTATGAAGTCAAGGTTGACCCTAGGTTCATCCGCGATTTATAAAAATATATCTATCTTGTATTTTGTAAGTTAATTATCTCATCTTCGTTCAAGCCTATATTCGAATCAGAATTTTATTTGATTAGAGATCTTTTAAATTGAATCTCTATCTTTGTTTTGAAATCCGTCCGTGAATCATCCTTTGAATATCGGGTTTGTTTGTATTTTTGAAATTGTTTTCTAAACCGAAATTATTATTTGATAAGTATGATTATATTCTATATATAAAAGTGAAATGTTTCGATAAAGATTATATACCCTTTTTAAAATGAGAATTTGAGGTTTCGAAATGATTTGTAATTTTGAAAAATTATATAAGAAATTTGATTTATCTAAAAATGATTTATAACTGAAGGATTTTAAATTTGGAATTCGAGAATTGAACCCCGGCGTTTTGAAATTGGTTTTAAGATTTTGAAATATATAATAATAATATGATTTAAAAGTATTTTTCCGAATAAGTAATGTTTCAAATGATTTTATTGAGTTTCGAACGATGTCGAAGAAATTTCAAAAGAAGTTTGAGAAAATAGAAGTCCAGAACTCACTGATGTCGCTAGAAAATAATTTCGGTGATGAGTGCACGCATCATCGACATTGATTTTCGAGTTTCAGAGTGGGGGAGAGGCCACTTGAGTAGCTTCGCTACGCGAGTGATTTTGTGAAACCATTTTGATTTCAAATTCCGAAGTAAGATTTGATATTCGAAAGATATATGTATATATATATTTGAAATGATTTGAAGTAAGCCGGTGTTCAGTCCTTGAGTTTCGGATTTGAAACCTATCTTTTGATATTGATTTACTGATTTGTTGTTGATTTCCAACTCTTGAATTTGAAAATGATTTCTTCACCTATTTTGAAGGTTCGAGCACTTCCAAATCAAGGTTAACATTTCAAAGCTAAGAAATTTTGAAAAGTATAAAGTATATAAGTTTGGTATGTATGTTAAAGTATGTAGTAATATGATTTAAATAAGTTGAAACTGTTTTGTTAAGTAAATGAATAAGGCTATTTAGATTTTTTTCTAATATGAAATTCAGATTTGAAATGTTTTGAAAAGAATTTGGTCTTCAAAATATTTTGAATAAAATTTAGCTTAAATGTTTTAACTTAGTAACATCCTTATGAAACTATATATTTAACAAGTTGGAATAACTACATAAGTCGTACATATGCTGTTTTATTCGCATAAATAATTTGATCCAAGTTTGAGTACACAAGTTCGAGGTGAATTACACCATTTCGTGTTAGGATTTTTCATTTGATTCTCGATGGCGAATATTCGATAGCTTGATTCTAGAATTCTCTATCATAGTATATGGCTATGCAAGGAGACTGATGACCTCTAGTCGAGAAACCATATCGAAGTCCGCATTAGGGAAGTCGAATGGACAATACTAGTTCGAAAGCGAACTTGTGTGATCGAGCGAGCGATCAAATGTGATTTTGCGAAATGATGACGTATGTACATCTTATATTCTAATATCAGTGATATATTTTGACGCTGAAATTGAAAGCTGTCGGGTTAGAATATCTTTGCTTACTAAAAGAAAACTTTAAATTTAAATTACAAAGATATATAACCCATAAAAGCAAAGATATTCAATCCCATATGGCTCTTCATACAGCGAAATTTATTTTGTAAAATTTGATCCTTATATAAGATGGACCTTATGTAAGCATAAGATGATTTTGAAAACATTTGATTTTGGAAATGAATGGGTTGACTTAAATTATATTGATTTGGAAATTTGGATTTATTTTCTAAATATATTATTTTAGAAACTTTGAAACTAAAGATAATTAAATTGAGAAGAAATAATTTGGTGAAATTGTATATGATTTTGAAATTGAACTGATATTGAAACAAATTGAAATTTGAGAACCTTGTGTTACTAAATACTTGATTTGGGAGTTGTCGAACTTATATAAAATTGATTTGTATGAGTATGAAATTGATTCGAAAACTATGGATTTGAAAAGGGTACTCAAATTTGGAAGTGAAATCTTATATAATTGAAGTCTATATAAGTATGATTTGATATACTATTGATTTTGGAAAGTATTTGATTTGAGAATTTAATCTTATATATAATGGATTTTATATAAGTACGGTATTTGAAAGTGATTTGAAAAGGTACTATATGATACATATTTTCGAAGTAAAGATATGGAAAGTGCCTTCTGCTTGATATCCGATTTGTGGCCACATCTTGGATTCATTCTATCGATATTATTCTCTCTGATTTTTGGTTTTCCGGATATGATACTCGAGTGTCCTTCGAATTCCATGGCGTTACCCATGGTCTTACGAACTCGACTGCATAGCGTAATTTGTAAGGCAGTGATTGCTTAAAAGGTACGGATGTTTCCTAGGGGATCTAGGCGTAACCATTGTGTATCTGCGATCTATGGTCGTGTTAGTGGCGTAATCCGCAAGGTAGAGATTGCTTAAGGGGTATGGATGTTTCCTGGGGGATCCAGGCGTAACCATTTTTATGTATCCTGCGGTCCACCGTTTTGTTATCATGGCGAAATTCGCAAGGCAGTGAATGCTTAAAAGGTACGGATGTTTCCTGGGGGACCCAGGCGTAACCATTGTGTATCTGCGATCCATGATTTGTTTGTTTTTGTTTGGATTGTACTTTCCATATCTATTTTTAAAAGTTTTTTCAGTATTTTCACTGGGTGTTGAAACAAGTCTACTAAGTAGCTGGAGAATTCTAGTTTTGCGCCTGATCAACGCACTACCAGAGTCTACAGGAACAAGGATAAACTTGTTGAGACATCGAGTTATAAAAGTATTTTCGAAAGGAAATTTGTTTCGACGATAAAGGTATTTTATTATAAAAGTATTTCCAACAAAGAAATTTTGTATTAATATTTGAAATTGAAATTCTTATGGTTCTAAATTAATTATTCATGCCCGATACTATTCTTTTGATTCTACCTTATCTGCCTTGCTTTATTTATTCACCTATATTCTCTTTTCCGAATCTGTCTTCTTTCCTTCTTTCCTTCTTTTGAATATATCCTTTAAAATATTGTTTATTTATATACTACATGGTATAATAGAAAATTTTAGTGTTTCAGAAGTTGTTAATTAATTTTAACATATTTAAAGAGAATGATTATTAATTCATTATAATGTTGGAAGTATCTTGAGATAAATAAAAAAGTTTTTTTTTTATTTATAAATTTTGGGTTTAAAATTTCAATAGCTTCTTTGTAAATATAAATAATAATGTAAATAATTGTTTTCAAATAGTTTTCATATATTTACAAAGTTGTTATTTAAGCATATTAATGGTAATTGTAAGGAAGCAAGAAATTTTGCAAATGGGTCTTGAAAAAGTTTTAAAGTATATAAGACAATTGAATTGCAAATGAAGTTTTCAAATTTAAGTAAAATTTGTACAGTTTTAAATTAATTGTTTATCTTGTACTTCAATCTTCTTTTTTTTCTTTATGTTTGTTGCTATTCTCCTACCTTCTTCCTTTTCGGGGACGAAAAGTTTTGAGTGGGGGAGAGTGTAACAACCCATAAATTTTAAACGGTTTGAATAACGTATTTAATTGAATTCGCAAGAAATTTTAAATAATATTTTAAATAAAAATTTTATATTTGGATTACGTCCAATTAAACATAGCAGATTTTAAAACTTCAATTTATTTTATGAAAGTTTATTTTTTTTTTGTGAAATTCTATTTAATTTATGCTGACTTGCTAATGATATGTAATCTAAATTTTTATAAAAGGATCTGCAACATCGTAGTTGTAAATTATGAATGTTATTGTTTATAATCATACATGTAACTCTAATGATACGATTTTAATAACAAATTCTGTGTTCAAGATATGGATTTCATAATAGTATTTTCTTAATATCCTTAGCTTTCAACAATAATCAATTAGCGACCTTAATCTTAATAGGATTTGAAAATCATCAACCTTCGGATAAGTCAAATGATATTCTAAATGTTAATAATAATCTTGAAAAAAAAAAACTTTATCAGAAGAACATTTTAAGTACACATAAATTTTTATGGGATTATGTTAATATGTATTCAGTAGGCATATGCTAACAATCGCTCAAATAAGAGATAATCACTAATACACTGTTAATTGTCAAAAACTCAAACTATATATATTTATCATGCAAAAAATGCATGCTCCTATATGCGTTTCTTTTTTTTTCTTTTTTTTTACATTGGTGTCTGACATGATTGACGCTAGTTAACGTTAAATGACATTAGATGCCAACAATATTATTATGCATTTTCATTATCTTAACTCTTTTATCAATTAACCTCTCCACTTTTATTTCCAATCTGATTTATAACCTGCCTATTTACTTTTCTTACCGTATTTATTATTTGCTAGAATCTAGCCATTTCATAATTCCTTTTTTCAACATTTGATGTGTCTTCTCTAAATCTAAGCGGAAAAATCTGGCTTACCCCTTTTATTCATTTACATTTTTATTATTTCAAATTTCATCATGACTGACATGCAACCTTACTTTAATCACTGCGTCAATCAAGCATCCATCTATTAATTTTCATTTATTCTATATTTATTGCCAACGTTATAAATTTGAATGATCACTTGCTTCCCTTGTCTCCTTGATTTCACATCTCTGTGCCTATCCTTTTGAGTTTCTTACTTTTATATTCTATTATTAGCCTAAACGTGCATTTTGACTGTTGCCATCCCCGTATTTATTTCTTTCCTTTTTGAAATTAAAACGTATACGTTTTACATTTTATTTATTTCTAAACCATTCATTGCCTTTCCTTTAAATCAATCCATTCTCTTCTTATTTGCTTTAACTTCTCTGCTGAATCAACGCATGAACGTTGATTTTCATTTATTATTACCTTTTATATTATATTTTTCTCTGTAACTTTCCACTACCTCTCTCTTCATATATTTCATTGTTGCCTGCTCCTTCTTCATTTTTGAGATCCACTCCCCACCATTGCTTACTTTTCCTCCTCCCAAATTTTTCCATGGCCTACGCCAGATAGAAAAAAAAAAGAAAAAAAAA
The DNA here is from genome assembly GCA_030737815.1 of Allium fistulosum. Taxonomy (NCBI): domain Eukaryota; kingdom Viridiplantae; phylum Streptophyta; class Magnoliopsida; order Asparagales; family Amaryllidaceae; genus Allium; species Allium fistulosum. The sequence continues at coordinate 181,162,235 of CM060903.1, forward strand.
ATTTTCGCGGCGTATATACCCATCGCCTGAAGCTATCTCCGCCGCTCTTCCCTTTCCACCGCCTACAACCCTCAACCTCCACTCACGTTTCTCCTACAAGTGCATGCTTACTTTCTTTCCTAAATAAGAAGGTATATTTATTGTTTAAATTTTTTTCTTATAAACGTTCAAAAGGATTTGAGAAAAATTTGCATTCTTTTGTACAGATCTTGTTATATGTGAAAGTAAATAAGTTATGATGCTATTAAAGTTTACTTATACAAGATTTATATATATAAGAGTGTTATATAAATGAATTTTATACTATGCGTTAACTAAATACATTGTTATTTATATGATCCAGTTTTTGAATATATGTTTGAAACGTTTTGATTTTTATATATACAAATATTTTATTTTATACATATATTTTGTTATATATAAAGGTTTAATAAAAAAAAAGAGAAAAAAAAAGGAGTAAGTTAACAATGTATTATAAAGAATATTGTTTATCTGCACATATATGTGCATAAGTTTGTTTAATTTCCTGCTGGATATTTTGAAAAGGAAAGTAATAAACTATAATAATTATATATATATATATTTCATTTTTAAAATGCGTGTTTTGATTTAACGTTCATTTTGAAAGAAAGTAATAAATTAATCATATAATCTTCGTTTCAATTTTATCAAGCTAATTTGATCCGTTCTCATCAATTTCTATCTATCAGCTTTTCCGTCGAAATCGTACCATCTAACTTTGCTTTGGAAGTCGTGCTTGCATTTCATAACTCAACTTCATTGTCTATCTCTCTAACCTCGAAAGGTGAGCAATCACTCACGATTAACGTTGTTTTATTTATTAAATTTGATTTCAATTGAAACGACAATTGAAATATGATGCTGTAGTTATTTAAATTATTATATATGTATTATCTGTAACTGTTCACTTGTGGGATATGACACCATATCCTGTTCTTTATATTCTATTATTATTGATGATATATGTCTGTTGTTGTATTTTATATTATCTGTTATCACTCTGCAAGTTCCCTGTTAGTATAGAATTCACTATGGGTTGAAATGATACATACCCGAACGGACTTTAGAATAGGAGAAAATCGTTATGGGTTGAAATGATAAACCCAAGCGATTTTCATTTGAATTGAAATTGGGATTACGGGTTGAAATGATATCTACCCGTATATATTTAAATTACGGATTGAAATGATAAATATCCGTATCACTTAACCACATGATAGATATATATACAAACACCGTTGGTCCACATATATAAATATTTTGAAAATAATTTCTATGGTTTTGGAAAGAAATATATGGTTTTAATAAATGTTGGTTCTTAATTTATCTTTAAATGGTAATGATATATATGGATTTAATAATAATATTTTATTTAATTAAGATTGTTTTAATACATATAATATGGTTAAGTATTTAAAATTTATGTTTCAAAATAGATTTCAGTAATAATTTGAATAAGTTAAGGTTGGGAAGATAATTTGAACTTAGTTGAAATTGTATTCATTAAAGAATTTTATTTAATTAAACTGATTTGTAACTTATTGAAATTGAGATTTAAGATATGATTTATAACTTGGGTCTGATTTATGTAATTTAATAAATATTTCTTGTTTAAATAAATTTAAGGAAATATTTAGTAAAAATGTAATTTAAGGCTAGTTAAATGATATTGAATTTATTAGGTGAATATTCCTTGATTAAATAATAAATGAAGTTCGTTCAAGAGCTATATGAAACTGTTAAATTTAACTTTGAAATGGTTGAATATTAAAGCTTTGAAATATATTGGAATTTAAATGGTTTATTTTATGATTCAAATATGTATTTGAAATCAATATAAATTGGAATTTGTTATTTAGAAACTGAATTGAATTAAAATGGGAAATTTAGATTGAATTAAATTGGAATTTGAAATTTGAGTTGATTTGAATCGATTTGTGAGACTTGAGGAAATTATTAAATACCTTACTTTATAAATTATTTAGGAAAATAGATATTTTGAAATAAAATGATTTTTGGGTTTGAAGTATAAAAAAAAAATTGAAATGACCACGGTGTTATAGTGTATATTTCTACATTGTAGATAGTTCCATGGATCCTTAAAGGATGGTTATCCCAAAAATCCTTTAAGTTACTTGTATTTCAGTTGATATTTCACTTGAGTTATATTTATTGATATAAGAATGTTAATCCTGACTCGAGTGTTTTGTATTTTGCTTTACGCTCGGGTCAGACCGAGTGATACAGCATTTGAGACTCACCCTTGGAGTTTGGAGCTTCCTTTGGAGATCCAACTATCGCCCCAGCTTTCAGCTCTTCTAGTTGATTTGTTCAGAGAAGTCATCTATTCGTACTGAAGACTTCATTGTATTTGAGATATTATGTTGTATTTTATTTTAACTCTGATGTTTATATAGTAGCTTCATGAACTACTATTTTATCTGTTCCGCTGCGTATTATTGTATTACTCTGTGTCTGTGATTCTGTGATTGATTTATTTACTGCATATGCTGAGTTTTGCCAAATTTAAATTAACAATCTGATATTTTGAATTATTCAAGTCAGACATGTGTGGATTTATTGTCGATTTGAATGGTCCAAAATAGTGGGTCGTTACAGTCAATAACCATATCCTAAAATAAAATTACTATTTTCAATCGAATATAAGCTCATATTTTATGATATTTAAGCTTACATCAGCTTTTCTCATCATTAAATCAAATTTTATAAAATGAAAGTTTACATCGATTTACAGCTTATGTCTAAAGAACGAGTAGACAAGTCATAACATTTTTGACTTTTGTTTTCCCATTATAATTTTATAATTCTTGATTCACTTCTTTCATCCAAAACATATTTGATTAGTGTCATTTCTTTGCTTCAATACGTCTTTGTTGAAAAACCATTTTCTATAGACATTCAATATTTGTGAGATTGAAGTGAAGAAATTTGCTTGTCTGCTCGTAATACTTTAAAGAATGTGAAGCACAAAGATTTATAGACGATATTTTACATTTCTTTATTGCATATTAGGCACAGTTTTGTGTTTAATAGTTTCATGAAGTGGAAGAAACTGAAAACTCAAAGTAAAATCAGATGGGATAATGTACAAATACCATCATTAGGAGAGATGATTAGTCGGATGATTGGATTAAGGTATCCTAAAATTCTTTTCTTAAAGAAGGAACAACAATTTTATGGAGTTACTGTTTACCCCCACCTAAATATTTACTAACACCACTTAAACCAAAAATTAATTCATAAAATTTACTTCAAAATCCCACCTTAAACTTAAAAAGAGGATATATAAATAAATACAATCGATGCATAGTTGAGCAACGTACGAATAAATTGAAATTTACTCTTCAAACTTGGCTATCAACCACTAATGATAGAAAAAACATAATGAGTAACGTAAGTAAAAATATTTTATCAATTTCAAACTAGGTATTGATGAGTAAAAATATTTAATTATATTTAGAATATGCTTGTAAATCAATATTTTTGTTACCCTATTAATTTTGTTAGCAAAAGATAATGATAACTTATTATATTTGACTATATCATATTATTTTCTATTACACATGGTTTCGTCATTTTTTTATTTTGTTATTGAAACAACAGCAAAAGTGATAATAATTGGATATTTTTGACTAAATTACTAATGAAGGTTGGTACTATGTTCGGCTGAGCTCCAAATGTTTATTATATTAGTCTTAATTAGGATTACACAATTTACAAAACAATGGAAAATCAATATACAATCAATGTCGATAACAGATATTAAAGAAGTGCTAGACGAAAAAAATCGCCTATGAAGAAACCAAATGAAGAAATTTTGATTTTGTTTTTTGAAGAGAGAGAGAAGTCAAGTTATACTTTTGAGAAAATAATAAAAAATCTTGAAAAGGTGGTGTGAGTGGATGAGTGAAGTATTTTATTGGGTGAGAGGATAAATGAGTGAGAGAAAGTGTTTAGGTGGGTGTAAATAATATCTTCTAGTTTTATTAATGCATAATAAAGTGAAAATGGCGTACATGATAACACATATCTTTAAACAACAAAACACCTAAGCCATAAGACTAGCCCACTAAACAAATACTTTTAACCCAACTCGGTATAATAATGAAAATTGATAACCTAAGTCAGTTAATCTCTTTTCTTTCCTTTTTTAATTCATTGTTACCAAAATTAAGGTTAGTTCATGTTATCCAACTTTTTGACTAACCAGCTTTCAAAATGGATCTGAATGTCAGGTGGAGACGAAGTGATCAAGGACTTAGAGGCACGCTTAGAAAGATAGTGGAAGGGACTTCAAGAGTATGAAGTGCACGTGAGGATAAACAATTAGGCCGATACTGACCTCTTTTCAGTTCGGTACAGAACTCCTTTTCAGCTCCTAGTGAGCTTTGGAGTTATTGTACATGGATAGCTAACTAAAATGGTCGTCTTGAGGCACGTTTCTAAAGGAAAATGTGAACAGCTCCAAGGAAGATCTAAAGAAAAAAGATAAGTATCGTGAATGTCAGAACCTCCCAGCAACGACCTAATTCGTAATGAAAAAATGCTCGGAATTTGATGGATCGAAGATAGAAGACCAAAGGAAGAAAGATGACATAACTAGCCATCATAAAATAAGGTAGGTGTCGATCACTTCTAATCAGTATTAAGATGATTTATTGGCTAGGTTACCTCGTCCCCTCTTCTATTTTCTCAAATCTGATGTTAGAACTAGTATTCGCAGATCTACGACTTCATTGGGGCAATTTCTCTATAAATATGAGACATAGAGTATTTGGAAATGGACTTTTGGCACTTCAACTTCTTCAGTCTCTTTCTTTACACAACACTAGTCACAAAGGAAGCTACTTTGTGCTATTTTAAGTCGTTAGATTAGTAAAATCCTTGTACTTGTGACCAAAATCTATAAGCAATAAGATTAAAGTGGACGTAGGCCTCAGATTTGTAGAACCACTATAAAAATTCTGATGTTTCTTACTTTATCTTGCTACATCTCTCTATTTTATTTTGTTTTCAGACATATTTTCCATTTTTAGGTTCAACATCTTTGGTGCTTTTATTGAGAATGGTGTTTCTCAGGCGTAGATTTAGCTAGCTATTGTGGACTGGAGAGTCCATAGGTTAGATCCAAAAGATTTTCTATTTAAAGGCTAAAGGAATTTCATATTGGAATTGATTGCACCATCTAGGAAGTTTGGTAGATCTGGAGCAATAGCTGGTGTAGATAAAGGGGCTTCTCACCATACTAAAATTAGTAACCATAAGACAGTACGTTGGCAGGACCATCTGCCTCTTAGGAGATGGTCACAAGAGTGAAATTTGGTAAGATGATGGCGGAGCTAAATTTGAAGATGACGAATGGTCAAAAGACTATACTTGGAAAATTGGATGTTAATATAACTATGCTGACCTAGCGGTCGCAAAGGATCAAGAGGAGCAGGATGGTGTATCTCCTGCTAGATCTAAAGAGGAGAAATCATATGCTTTTGGTCAGAATAGATGAGATGGAAAGCAAAAAACAGAAGGAACATGCTATTGGAGCAACAATGAGAAGTGCTAGAGGGATTGATTCCAGCGATTGAAAGAGCTCCTAGTAAGGGAATTCAGATTGGTACATACCAAAATTAGGTCGATACCAACCTGAATTTAAGGCCCTTTTGAGGGTAGGGAGCTAAGGACGTCAACTTATTTTATTCCAAGGACAATTTGCAGCATGTTAGTGATGATAATGGACAGGATGTTGGAGTTCAAATATCCACTATGGAGTTAACCAAACATCAAAGAAGAATGAAAGGAATGATTCTCCCAAAGACTACAGAACCTAGACGTTAACAAACAAACCAAGAACGTTTCGCAGTCAAACACTCGGCGCAACTCTTAATAGTCGTCCTTTGGAGTACCAAACTAGTGAAGAACATATTACGGATATGATCAAGCAGTTGTTGAAAGATAATAAGTGGACAAAGAATGAGGACTGGGGTTCTACGCTTAGTAAAACTCCATTCATGGAGAATATCTTAAGGGAAGAGTATCCCTAGAAGTTTATGATGCCTATTATGTCATCGTATACCGAGATTACTGACCCTAGGCAATATTTGTTTAAATACGAGTGGCACATGGATGGTGCCAGAGCTATGGATGTAGTTAGATGTAGATGTTTTTCTAGTTTTCTAGATGGAGTTAGGTCAATGTGGTTTACTCGGCTTGCACCGAAATCCATATCAATTTTTGACGAATTAGCAAAGAAGTTTTTGGAGTAGCTCAGGCTCTACATCACTTGGCCTAAGGATTTAATGTCCTTGTTAAGGATTTCTCAAGGACCTCAGGAGTCATTGAAGGGGTTCATGAATAGGTTCAATATTATAATTACTGAAGTTAACAATCCGATCAAGTGTATGGTGTTGATGGCATTGGTCAATGGCCTACAGTCGAACACAGACTTTAGGAAATGGCTAAGGATGAAGCAGTTGATGACTATGGAAGAGTTGCGCGGGAAAGCTAATCAATTCCTGCATTTAGAAGAAGCAAGTCAGGTTGCTGTGAAAACTGGTGATGGACAGTCAAACGAAAATATTTAAAGTAATATGACGATTAAACAGACCTGTGAGAGTTTCAGTAAATGAATGTTGGTAATTTTGGTAATCAATGGAAGAGGAACCAAGGTACTAGGGTCATCCGGAATAATGCCAAAAGACGACCAAGGAATATGAGGCCATATGAATACACGCCTCTAAACAATACACCCAAAAAACTTTGCCACACAAGGCACAAAAAGGTATAAAAAACCGCTAAGGAGGGAGGTGACTGAGGAAGAAAGGTGCTCTGGCAAGTATTGTCGCTTCCATGAAACTCATGGGTATGAATGAGTGCATGCTCCTTAGAAATTTCATTCAAAAGTTGTTAATAAAAAAGAAATTGCAAATACATGTAAGAGAGCCATAGGCTGGCAAACAAAATGCTAGATCCCAAGGGCCAAATGCCCATGGGAACCAACTCGGACCCAGTGGAGAGGAGTCCAGGTAGTCAGATGGAAGGATATGGATAAATACATAATTTGGGCACCTCATCTAGTGGAGAAATGCTGGAAGGAAATGAAATGGTGCGCGAGTTCGTTAAGGCACGTACCATGGGAAAGCTGCTTCACTATTGAGGATGAAGCTCCAGTTAAGCAGCAAAGATTGATACTAGATGATATTGTATTTTGAAATAAGGATTCTAATAGGGTAGAAGCACCAACCTTCAACCTTATAGTGATTACGGCCATTGTTGGCCCTACTATGATACACCGAGTCTTAGTGGATAGTGGAAGCTTAAATATTTTATTCAAAAGAATGTTCGACCGGATAAAGATAAGTATGAAGGATGTTAAGCCTTGTAAATCCAAGAGTTAAGGATTTATCGGTGAGGCAAAGCAACCTATTGGGATAATTTATTTATCCGTTAAACTAGGTGATTGAGACAGCAAGATTATGCGGGTTCAAAAGCTTGTAATTGTGGATGAGTACTCAGCGTATATTACCTTTTTGGACCGACCGACCCTTGTTGATTTTAGAATGGGACTAGCTTCTTGGGGCTTGATGATGAAGTTCACCATGGAGAACGAGGTTGGATTAATTAGAGGAGACCAAAGTGTCGGTCGAGAATGCTATGTTGCCGAGCTAAGAGATGCAAAGCGATAGGAGAAAGGAAGTGTGTATAGAAAGCTCTCTGTAATAAAAATGCAGATGCATAAAACTCAAAGCCCTAGCTTGAGAACCATAGCAGGTTCTGTACATCTATAGATCCCTAGAAGAAGTCAGAGGAAGTGCAGGCAGCGCTAGTTGAGTCAATGTTTAACATTGCAATTGATATGGATGATCCAACTCGGGATCTTAAGACTGTATCTTAACTCATCATAGAATTGAGGCACGAATGGTTAGTTTTCTCCAAGCAAACATAGATGTTCTTGCTTGGACACATTTGAATATGTATGGGATATCATTGGTTATGGCATGTCATGCACTGAATGTGGACTCGAAATATCCACAAATAAAGTAGAAGAGACACAGTCTAAGTCTGGAGTGATCCGCTATATTAAAGGAAGAAGTAGATAAGCTAAAGGAAAACGGCTTTATCCATTATGCTTTGTGCCCTGAATGGGTATCAAACCACATGTTGGTTAAGAAAGCAAACTGAAAGTGGCGGACATGTGTTGACTATTTAGAATTGAATAAAGCATGCTCGAAGGATAGCTTTCCTTTGCCTAGGATTGACCAGCTAATAGACCGGGCTGCAGAACATGAGCTACTCTCTTTTATGGATGCTTATTCCAGCTATAATCAAATATTGATGCATGTTCTTGATCAGGAGCATACAAGCATTATAATGTATTTAAGATTATATTGTTACCAAGTGATGTCGTTCGATCTAAAGAATGTAGGAGCTAATGAAGTCACAATGATGGATATATCCATGTTCAGGAATCAAACAGAACGAATGATGGAAGTATATGTGGATGATGTGCTAGTGAAGTCACGACTATCAAGGAACCACATGGATGAACTTTTGGAGATGTTTGAAGTGCCGATGAAGTATGGAATGAAGTTAAATCCATTAAAATGTTCTTTTGAAGTTACATCGAGGAAGTTTTTGGGAATTATTGTGATTGCTAGGGGTATTGAAGCTAATCAAGGGAAAATTAATCCGTAAGGAATGTGATTGCCCAAACCATGAAGAAGGAGTCACAAACCTTAAGCAGGAAAGTTGGAAACGTTGATTCGATTTATCTCAAAGGCAACTTATAAGTGTATATTGTTCTCTAATGGCCTCAAAAAGGGAAAGAAGAATTTTGAATGGATGAAGGAATGTCTGGATGATTTCGAGGAATTACTTAAGCTTATGGAAACACCATTAGTTCTATCCAAACCATCGAAAGGGGATAATTTCTTCGTCTATTTTGGCAGTGTCTACTTATGCCCCAAGCGTAGCATTAGTACATAAGGAGGCAAGGATTCAAAGGCCAGTTTACCATATCAACAAGTAGTTTACTGGAGTTAAAAAGAACTATCTGAAGTTGGAGAAACTTGCTTATTTCTTGTTCATTGCGTCGAGGAAGCTGCTACCATATTTTGAGGCTCATCCGATTAAGGTATTTACGGATCAACCTTTGAAGCAGGTGGTGTACCTGCCTGAGACTTCGGGAAGGTTACTCAAGTGGAAAGTTGAGCTAAGTTAGTATGACGTCACTTACAATCCGAGGAGGGTGATAAATGGACAGCCATTGATAGATATCATCACTGAGTTTACCGCACAAGATGGTGAAGAGGAAGATGATATAATCATACTTTCTCAATGGAAACTGTTTGTAAATGGAGCTGTTAATGAGCGCAATTTTGGGGTAGGAGTGGTATTTGTGACTCCAGAAGGGTGATCGATTTTCTATGTATTGAAGTTGGAGTTCCCCGCGACGAACAATGAGGTTGAGTATGAAGCATTGATGGCGAAACTAAGAATAGCCAAAAGAACTAGAGGTAAGAACACTGAATATATTCAGTAACTCTTAATTAGTGGTTTTCCAAGTGAAGAACGAATACCAGGCTAAAGGCGCAAGACTTGCCCCTTACCCGACCAAGGCATTGGAACTGAATGATATAGAGCATTACATAATTACACACATTCTCGGAGAGAGAATGCGAAGGTTGATTCACTGGCCAAGTTGTCTAGTTCTGGAGATGCGTTGTAATAGCCTAAAGTTGAAAATGTATTAAAATAAAGATTAATTTAATTAAAAAGAGGTTTTCATATTATAAATATGGAAAATAAAATATATAGGAAATTATAAAGAGGAAATATTTATAAAATAGTAAAATCATATAAGTGAACAAGTTTTGATTTTAAGATTAAAACAATTTAAATATAAATAGAATGGTCAAATAGTCCTTGTAAAGCTAAATAATAAGAATAATTAAGATAAAGAAATTTATTATAAAAGATAATGAATTTTTTGTTTCATTTACAAAGAAAAAGAAGAATTATTATTTAAAATGGTTTTATACAATAAAAAAGGAAATAATTAATTAAATGAAGAAAATAATAATAATTAAATATCTTTGATCATTAATCTACACCCAACTGTGAGAAAGGGTTGGAGTTTTGATTGAGATTTGGAGTTATTTGGTTACTTTCAATGAAGAAGAAGAAGAGAAGCAGGAAGGATCAATAATAAAGAATTCTAGAATCTATAAGCTTTAGGTGAGTTTCTAAACTCATGAACTATGCTTAATATGTTGTCTATATGTTTGGAATTGGTTATATGTGTTATTGTGACGACTGTACTATGATTAAGTTTGTTGCATGCTTGAAATAGTCGAAGGAGAGGAGGAAGTAGCCTGAATTTTCCCAGGCTTTTTGCATCATTGGTCTTCGCCACAGGTCGACTAGTGGGGTCAACCGATCGACAGTAAATTTAAATAATAATAAATAAGTAAATAAAATAAAAATAAAATAAAACTGAACAAGAATAAATAAACTAAAATAGAAACAAAATAAATAATTAAAATAGTGAATAAAGTAAGGAATTTATATTTTATAACTTTTATTTCATAATAGAATTTAATAATGTAAGTGAATTAAAATAAGTATTAATGATTGTAAATAGTGAATGAATATTACTTTGAAGTTTAGGAATTTATTAAGATATATTATGGATGTTTGGATGTTAATTATAAAGAGGAATTATTTTTATATGATAATTATATTATAATTAATAAAGATTAATGTAATAGTTGATTTAATGAATAGTAAAGATATCTTTTGCAGAGCAAGTAGGGTTAACTCGACCAGTACCAGTTTATTACTCCAAGAAAATAGAAAAAACTCATGTGATCAACATGATGATCCTATAAAAGAAATAATGGAAACAAGAAATCAAAGTACAAGAAACAATATAGACCACCTAAGGAGGGAAGAAACAACAAAGAAACAAAAAAAACACCTAACCCTAATAAGCAAAGAGCAAATCAAGAGACAGACAAACATCAAGCTTAAGACCAAGAACCCCAACATATCAGTTCCAAGTGACCATGAATCTGAACTCCAAATCAAAGTTAGTATTACAAAGCTCGAACTTGATATCTTCGATCTACAATGCATAAAGGCTAGCTTTAGGGGTAATAGAAGCATTGAAGACCCTTTGGTTTCTTTCATTCCATATGCAAACAAGAAAAAATTTCAAAACAATAAGCAATGAAACAGTAGTCGAATTCTTCCATCTTGTAGCCTCGAACAATTTATACCATTCCAGTTTGCTATCCCTATGAGGGGACTGTAGCCCTCCTTTGAAAAGAATATTCCTCCATAGTTCAAGGACGAAGTTGCAGTTAAAATAAAGTTGCGTAGAATCTTCCAAAACACTGTTACAGAAAAAACAGTTATTACAAACAGCAATGCTTCTAGTAGCCAAGTTAGAAAAATTATGTAGAGCATTTTTCATCACTTTCCACAGGAAAAAATTATCTTTGCAGGCTGTGGGGGTTCCAAGTTCTTTTATACCAGCTAAATCTAGACATAGAATTATTGAAACCCAGGAGCTTGTAGACTGCAAAAATGGAATGTTCTTGAGCCTTAGAAGACAAACATACTTATCATGTTAAGCTAAAGGAATCTTCATGCCTTGAAACAGATTCCAAATCTCTCTAATATTTTGATTACTGGAATGTGGGAGGAAAACAACTTCTTCATGAATGTATGCCATTGCTTTAGATTCCAAAGGGATTCCTGTCTGGATTCTCTGAGCATAAGACAAAACATTAAACAAGATCAAACCCTTCCTCGTCCAAGGATCATGCCAGAATTTGATGTTTCCATTTAAAGAGATGGTAACTTGAAGATGAGGTAGAAAGTGATCTCGAAGTTTCACATGGATTTCCAGACCTAGCCACAGTCCTGTTTAGAATCCATAGTATATAAGTTTTTATTTCCAATATGATTCTTGCAAGACTAGGCTACCTATAAGTTGTTTTTTAAATTTATGATGTTGTCAAAATTCTTACTAAAGGCAGCCCTATTCCATGTTTTCAGATTCTTTATAACTAGTCCTCTATAAGCCATAAGGATTTCTGGTTTTTGAAAGTTAATAGGAAAAAAAATTTAAATTGCATATCTCCGGACCAAAGAAATGATTCATAGCCTGCCTGGTTTTAAAAAGAAGTTTATGCGGGAGAATAAAGGTCCTAGACCGGTAAATAGTCATGGAAAAAGAGATGGACTTGATCAAAGTGAGCCTACCTGCCTAGTCCGGAATTTTTTGACATTGAGGAGGTGATTTATTCAAACAAGGGGAGGCAGGAAGTGAAGCTAATCCTTTTTGTAGCCAGAGGAATGTGTAAATATGACACACTGGATCCCATAGGCTGGAGAGAGGAGATCAACCTAAGATGATCAGATTCAGTTTAGGATAAGCCAGCCATTAAAATTTGGGATTTATCAGAGTTTACTTCAAGCCCAGAAAAACTGTGAAAAAAGTTTAGGGGGGAATTGATGCTGGATATAGTTAGAGTGGTAGGCTTGAAAAAAAAAAAGATCATCAACAAACATAAGTGATAAGGTCTGGGGGTCTTTGCATTTAGGTGGAGGCTGAAGGAGCCGGAAGCAATATCTTGTTTGAGAAATTGTGTTAATATTTCCATGATCAGTATGAAAATGATAGGGACAAGGGATCTCCATGCCTAATCCCATTTGCCCCTTTAAAGAAGCTAGCACATTTTCTATTAATCGCCAAAGAATAATACTGAGATGAGATGCAAGAGTACACCAGATCGGCAAAAGGCTTAGGAAACCCTACTCTAGTCATGACAGCCACAACGGCATCCCACCTAAAAGTGTCAAATGCCATTTTTAGGTCAATTTTCATCATAGCTCTAGGGAAGATAGAGGATTTGTTATATCCTTTGGGAGCTCATGGGTAATAAGGACATTGTCCAGGATACTTCTGCTATGAAGAAAGGTTGTTTGATTAGGAGATATAATGGAGAGGAGCACACTTTTATGTCTAGAGGCAAGCACTTTAGAAATGCATTTATAGATGAAGTTGCAGCAAGCAATAGGCATATAACCAGAGACAGAAGATGGATTTTTTAACTTAGGGATTAGCACGTAGTTAATGCCCCTAAGAATTTTTCCATGATCAAGGAAATTGTGGATAGCCTCGAATAAGTCTTTTTGAATAATACCCCAGCAAGCAACATAGAAGCAGGCATTAAATCCATTAGGGCCCCTTGCAGGTTCTTTATTCATTCTAAAAATACAATTTTTGATTTCATGATCACAAAAAGTAGTGCTAAAAAAAAGTTAGGTCAGTAGTACTTATCTGGTTGAAAGGAAGAGAGTTAAGGTCAAGCAGATGACCAATTTGAGTATTTGGTTTAACTAAAAGGTTAAAGTAATAATTAGTGAAAGCATCTTGAATATCCTTTTGGTTCCTACTAGGATTACCATGGGAGTCATTAAGTTGAAGGATGTTTGCCTTAGCTTGCTTATTATTGAGAGATGTGTTGTAAGATTTTTTTTTTCTGTCCCCATCAATGTGCCAAGAATATCTAAGTTTATGCATCTTCATCTGACATTTAGCAGAAAGAGCTTTGTTTAAAAGTTCAGTTAATTCATTCTCCTTATCAAAAAGAAGAGAGTTGGAAGGTCGACTGAGCATTTGGACGTGGATGCTACTCAGGGCATCAGACAAGCTAGAAGATAGAGCATCCCCATTACCAAAATGATCTTTAGCCCACACCCTAAGAGCCTCTTTAGTTGTATTGAGTTTTTGCTGAAAAGTAAACATAGGATTACCATAGAAATTAGTAGACCAAGCATCGATAACAGTGTTAAGGAAAGTTTCTTCTTTAATCCAATAGTTAATAATTTTAAAAATTGGTTTCCTAATCATGGTAGCTTCATTAAAGCAAGCGAGAATACAGCAGTGGTTAGAGAGCATGGGGGGAGGATGTAGTTCGGGACATTAGGCCAGGAGGATAGGGCATTGAAGTTACGGAAGGCATGGTCAATTTTACTCATGGTTTTAACCCCACTCCGGCATTTATTATTCTAGGTATAGTGGAGGCCAAAGAACTACATTTCAAGAGTAAAGGAGTTGTTCAAGGAAGAATTAAGAGGGGCGATGTCTCTGAAAGAAAAAGGGGGGCCACTAAACATATCATCAGTTCTCAGCATACAGTTAAAATTACCCTGAACAAACCAAGGGTCAGAGTCTTGACTAAGATAAGGCAAATAATCAAGCATTTGTTGCCTGATAGCTAGATTTTTGTGGCCATAAATGAAGGACAAATACAAGGAGGTGTAATAGGAGAGGTAGACAACATAGAAGTGCATGAATTGAGAGTGAAAAAGAATTGGAGATAGAGTGTAATAAGCAGGGTTAGAGATCACCATAATTCTTCCAAATTGGAATTATTCATGGTTGTTAAAGAGGTTCCAAGGTGGTTTAATGTGAAGAGCAGCTTTAAAAATAAGGATTTGGTCAAGTTTAGTTTATGTAATTGCAAGAATTTTGATATTGTTAGATTGAATGAGAGATTTAGCTTGGGTTAGTATCATTGTTTTGAAAACCGGACCGGACCGAGGGTTCAACCTTAAAAACCGTCAACCGTATTGGGATCCGGCCCGGAGTTGAATTGAGCCGTGTGGTTGATAGAACCTGCTTCTGTTAGGCCAATTCAGTAATTGTCCTCCAGAAATTCTTGAAGGCTGTGACTTCATGTTACTAGAGAGCAACAGCACATCATTTATAATAGAAAATATCTTTGCTATTCCTACAACAGACGATGTGGGGCTTTAATGGTTTGAAAATCTTCATTTTCGGTGTACTGAAGCAGGTACAGACAACTAGAAAATGAGAAAACTAACAAGTGATGCAGCACTATTATATAATTGTTTATTTTATTGGATCATTAAAAACTAAAACATTTGAACATTGCACTATAATTCGAAGTTTTCTTGCATAATAGGACGTGAAAAGTGAGTTATACAGGTTCTACTGAGTGCAACATTTAATTATGAACAATGTTTATAACAAGAATGCGGTAAAATTAATCTATAAATTATATATTTTTATCATATTTTCAGGAAAAAAAATATTCTGTCAATATATTAGTTAAAGATAGGTTAAATTATGCTCTAAAATATATCAATCTTACACTTATCTTAGAAAAATTAAAATTAAAAATTAGCACAGTTCTGACGGTCTGACCGGTCGGACCATCAAAACCTCCGACCTTGGACTAACGCGATTTGATCAACGGCCTGGTCTTCAAAACTATGGTTAGTATGTTTAGATTGTGGGCCCCCTAATGTTCCAAGAGCATATGTTGCTAAGCATTAGAGAAAATAGTAGGGTTTTGGGATGCAAGTCCGATACTCCTTCTAGTAGATTTTGCTGACTTGTTTGTGTCATGGATCGATTCCTCTAGAGTGAAGAGATGACCCTCATTTAAGTCCTTGACATGTGAAGGAACTGCACCTTTCCTTTTCTTGTTTGAATTTAGAATATCAAAAGGAGGGGTTGGAAGGATGGGGTTTTGAGGTGAAGGAGATTTGGCAAAGTCAGATGATGCTGAGAGGGAATGGTTATATGAAAGAAGGATTGAAGCATGAGTTTCTTTGCATGGAGGAGTAGCTTAATCACTACTTAGTGAGGATAACTTTTGAATTTGATTCCATTATGGAAAAGTTGGAAGGATCAATGGTTTCAGGAAGATGCCAAAGTTTATTTGCTTGAAAAAGACTTTGGATTTTTGATTGGTTGTTGGTTTTCAAGAAAGATGGAGGGGGATGATAGAAATATGGTTAATGACAACAGGGATAGAAGAGTTAAATTATGAGATAGTTTGTGAGAGACAAGGAACATAAGACTTGGATAATGCAAAAGAGGGAGCATTTGCGTGATACATGCATTGGGCATTTAATGAGTCCATATTTTCATGCACATGAATATGTGAAGTGGAGAGAGGGTTTGCATCAACCATGCGCAGTGTATTCTAATGTGTATCAAAAGATGCGCAAGCACTAGGAATGTGCACAAAATGGATATGAGCGGATATCAAGAGGTTTTCGGCTGCATTTAACACTGCATCTGGTTCAGCCACCGGGCTTAGCATGATCAAAGCATCAGCCTGAGGAGAAGCAAATTCAGGATTGGCATCATAGTAGCATGGTCGGGCAAAATTTGGTTGCTTGTTTCATCCACATGGCTTATATTTGTATCAATATCCATTAAGCTTATCAGTACATCAAATTGGTTGTTGCATAACACATCAATCTTCCCTTCTTCAATATCATTTCCTTGAAATTCAAATTGCTATCACTGTCATTTTCTTTAAGGTCTTCTTCCGATTACACACTATCGTTTTTCTGCATTTAAACAGTCACTGGGATAGAATTATTAACAGAAGCATATTTCCCTTGCACCACTAGTTTCGATTTTCAACTTTAATCCAAACTTTCTTATTTACTTTCCCCATCCAATTGTCATCTATAATCTTTTTACCAGGGATTTGTTTTCTAGAGATTCCATTATTAACATTCATTATTTTAATGGTAACTGCTTTCTCATCAAATAAGCGGGAATCCAAACAGTGGCCAAAAACTTTGCATTTTGAGTAAACGTCTAGTTTCCATTGATAACAAGTGAATTAATTGGTCAGAACCATCAGGAGGTTTGACATGAAAGCTATTAACGAAGATCTTGAGAAGGAGAGACTTAAATTAATAATTAGCATAGGAAATTCTTTCTAGTTTTTTAATGTTTTCATCCATACACTTCATTTTACCAATTCTACTGGCAAGCCAGTTTATACCCAATGAAGACCATATAAATTTATGGATGTTAGAAAAGTGTACCCATAAAGGAATTGACTTGATGGATCCATAAATGCTGCTATCATTTGGATTCCATGGTTTCACAATAAACTTCTTCTTCATAACGACGGGATCCCCTTCACATGTCATTTTCTTATCCTCCTCATTAGAAAGAAGAAAAATGAAAACAGAGCCATCAGATTTCACATTAATACTCCTTTTAGGTTCCAAATTCTTTAGAGGTTATTGACCACTGTCGCGTAAGAGAGTAGCTTGTCTAAAAAGAAGCCTATAACATAATCACTCCATATTAGCTTGCCTGCTTCCACAACCTCAACAGAGGGAATCAGAGCCTCACCAGAGAAGGAGAGTGACATATCTATATGGCAGTAGTGTTAGAAATCTGCTATTAGAAACTACAATCGTTTCATTTACTTTTAATGTTATCCAGTTTCTAATCTTAATATGACCCTATTAATTAGGTCATAAATAGAACGTTTCATTTACCTTTAACGTTATACAGTTTCTAATCTTAATATGACCCTATTAATTAGGTCATAAATAGAACGTTTCATTTACCTTTAACGTTATGCAGTTTCTAATCTTAATGTGACCCGATTAATTAAGTCATAAATAGATCGTTCTATAATTAGAACATTAGGTCTGTGATTAATCTTAAGCGTTGAATTGGTATATGATGGACGTACCAGATTTAGAGTTAAATGTTATATATAAAGGATTGGGTCCTCTCTCTCCCAGCCAACAGATGTATTCTTCTCTATCAAGAAACACATAAAGAAATAGGGTTAGAGAGAGAAACCGAATTCTGAGAAGAAGAGTAATTATTAGAAGTCGGAAGAAGAAGATGACAGTCATTACATCTTCCGCTGTTAATCAAGGTACGTCATCTTAAACAATAAATCATATTAAGTTTTGTTTGTGAAATATTCGGTATTGGTGATCTTTAGGCTATTACTTGAATTGTTCATCATTAATCATGAAAGATCGAACATAAAGAATTTCTGAAATTTGGTATCAGAGCCACCAATAATAACTGAATATTTCCTATGATTGCAATTGATATGTTCTATGCTTTACTCATGATGTTTAATCAAGTATGTGTTATAAGTCATTTATGCACATGAGATTTATGATTTTGTTAATCACCAAAGTGGTCAAAATCAGAATAATCATTTAGTGCATAAGTGACATAATGATTATTGATAGAAATTGCCAGTTATAATAATACCAATTAAAAACTGGCGTCACTAATGATAGAACCTGAGAACTTACCCAAAGGAAAGTCTTGTTCTCTAACTAGTTGACATGATGAGGTTTAATAGGTATCTTGATTAAATAAATATTGATCATCCAAAGATGTCAGTTCTATTTAATTGAATATATTTATTACTTACTTATGTTTTGGTATTTAATTATGTTAAGTATAAGATAGTATCTACCCAAAGGAGTGCTATATTATACTATTATGTACATATATGAATCGCGTTAGCTATGAGTTTATAGTTATTTCAATTTTTTTATTTAATTTGCAGTAGTTCCCATGAATACACATGCTTCATCTGTTACATTGTTCACTGGTGTTAATTTTTCTGAATGGAGAGAACAAGTCAATTTCCATTTAGGTGTTCAGGATCTTGACTTGGCACTCCTTGAGGATAAACATGTTGCTCTTACAATAGCTAGTACTGAGACAGAAAAATCACACCATAAAGCATGGGAACGCAGTAACATATTGAGCCTTATATTTATTAAGATGACTGTTGCTAACAACATCAAGTCAACAATTCCGCAAACAGAAAGTGCTAAGGAATATATGCAGTTTGTGGAAGAGCATTTTCATTCAGCTGATAAGTCACTCGCTGGTACTCTTATGGCAGAACTCATGACCATGAAGTTTGATGGGTCGCGAACTATGCAAGAGCACATTATAGAGATGACTAATCTTGCAGCAAGGTTAAACTCCCTTGGACTTACAGTAGAGGATTCTTTTCTTGTCCAGTTTATCATGAACTCGCTACCTTCTGAATATGGACCTTTTCAAATTAACTATAACACTATAAAGGATAAGTGGAATGTTAATGAATTAGCCAGTAGACTTGTTCAGGAAGAAGGACGTTTGAAAAATCAAGTGAATCACTCAGTAAGTTTTGTGAGTAATAAAGCTGGTAAAGAAAAGAATGGAAAATCAAGTCATTTCAAGAAGAAAAAGGTACCTGTTAAGAATGGGCAGGATAAGGAAAAGAAGGAACTAAAGGATGTTCGATGTCATTTCTGTAAAAGGAAAGGACATTATCAAAATGACTGTCCGAAAAGGATAGCTTGGTTCGAAAAGAAAGGTAATCATATATCTTTCGTATGTTTTGAATCAAATTTAGTTGAAGTTCCTATTAATACATGGTGGCTTGATACTGGTGCTACAACTCATGTCTCCAATAATATGTAGGGATTTCTTATGATCCGAACCATAAATCCAAATGAAGATCGTTTTCTCTTTATGGGAAATAGAATGAAATCTACAATAGAAGGTATTGGGACTTATCGTCAAATTCTAGAAAGTGGATATGTATTAGACTTATATAGCCCTTTATGTACCTTCAATATCTAGAAACCTTATTTCCATAAGTAAGTTGGATATTTCTGGTTTTAGATGTACGTTTGGATCTGGTTGTTTTGATTTATATAAGAATACTGATAATGTTGGTTCTGGTATTCTAATTGATGGTTTATATAAATTGAAACTGAATGACACTTATGCGAATTCCTTGCTGAATGTAATAAATAATGTTGGATGCAAACGTAGCATGTTGAATGAAAATTTTGCTTTCTTATGGCATAAAAGACTAAGTCACATATCCAAAGAAAGAATGATGAGATTAGTAAGTAATGAAATTTTGTCAAATTTGAACTTTAATGATCTAGAATTATGTGTGGATTGTATTAAAGGTAAACAAACCAAACATAATAAGAAAGGAGCCACTAGAAGCAGCCAGCTTCTTGAAATAATACACACTGATATTTGCGGACCTATGGACACTCCAGCCTTTAATGGAGAAAAGTATTTCATCACTTTTATTGATGATTTTTCCCGCTATGTTTATGTCCATTTGCTTCATGAAAAATCTCAATCTGTGAATGTCCTTGAGACGTTTTTAAAGGAAGTTGAGAGGCAATTAGATAAAAAGGTGAAAATCATAAGGTCTGATAGAGGTGGTGAATATTATGGCAAATATAATGAGTCAGGCCAATGTCCAGGTCCATTTGCAAAATTCCTCAAAAGTCATGGCATATGTGCGCAATACACAATGCCAAGTACACCACAGCAAAATGGTGTAGCAGAAAGGCGCAATAGGACGTTAATAGATATGATTAGGAGTATGATGTCAGATTCTACACTACCTAAAAATTTGTGGTCATATGCTCTCAAAACCGCTAATTTGTTGAATAGGGTTCCTAGTAAAGCTGTTCAAAAGACTCCTTTTGAATTATGGACTAACAGGAAACCTAGCTTAAGACACCTGCATGTTTGGGGTTGTCCAGCGGAAGCGAGAATTTATAATCCACATGAAAAGAAATTAGATTCTCGAACGATTAGTGGGTATTTTTTAGGTTACCCTGAAAAATCTAAAGGATATGTGTTTTACTGTCCTAATCATAGTCCAAGAATTGTAGAAACTGGTAATGCAAGATTCATTGAGATTGGTGAAGTCAGTGGGAGTACTAGAAGAGAAATAGTGGAAATAAAGGAAATAAGGGTAAATGTTACATTGCCTAGAATAGTTCCTCCATCTACTATTACTCCAAATGTTGTTCCAGCTATTGGAGAACAACATGATGATGAACAACATATAAATGAAGAAGTACTTCCTGAAGGAAATGACTTACGTAATGCTGATATGCATGAACCACAACAAGTAGCATTAAGAAGATCTCAAAGAGATCGTAGGTCAGCTATTTCTAATGATTATATGGTTTATATGCAAGAATCAGATTATGATATAGGAATCAATAAGGACTCAGTTTCGTTTTCACATGCTGTAGAAAGTAAAGAGTCAAAGGAATGGATTAATGCCATGAAAGAAGAACTAAAATCCATGCAACAGAATGAAGTTTGGGATCTCGTTGAGTTACCACATGGCTGTAAAAGAGTCGAATGCAAATGGGTTTTTAAAACCAAACACGACTCTAGTGGTAATATCGAATGGTATAAAGCTAGGCTTGTTGCTAAGGGTTACACTCAGAAAGATGGTGTTGATTACAAGGAGACATTTTCTCCTGTTTCAAAAAAGGACTCACTAAGAATAATAATGGCATTAGTAGCACATTATGATTTGGAATTGCATCAAATGGATGTGAAAACAGCCTTCCTGAATGGAGATCTTGATGAGGATGTTTATATGGATCAACCTGAGGGTTTTTCTGTAAAAGGTAAAGAACAATTGGTGTGTAAACTTAAAAAGTCAATATATGGGCTTAAACAAGCATCCCAGCAATGGTATATTAAGTTCAATACCATTATTACATCTTTTGGTTTTAAGGAAAATACGGTTGATAACTGTTTATACCAAAAGATCAGTGGGAGCAAGTTTATTTATCTAGTCCTTTATGTTGATGACATCTTGCTTGCTGCAAATAATTTAAGCATATTGCATGAGACCAAGGAATTTCTCTCAATGAACTTTGAAATGAAAGATATGGGAGATGCATCCTATGTGATTGGAATAGAAATATTTCGTGATCGATCACAAGGAATATTGGGATTGTCTCAGAAAGGATATATCGAAAGGATTCTAGAGAGATTTGGAATAAGTAAGTGTTCACCTGGGAAAGTTCCTGTACAGAAAGGTGATAAATTCAATCTCATGCAATGTCCTAAGAATGATGTTGAACGAAAGGAAATGGAATCAATTCCATATGCATTTGTAGTTGGTAGCCTAATGTATGCTCAAACCTGTACTAGACCAGATATCAGTTTTGCGGTCGGTATGTTAGGGAGGTATCAAAGTAATCCAGGAAGGGAACATTAGCAAGCTGCAAAGAAAGTGTTGAGGTACTTACAAGGCACGAAAGGTTACATGCTCATGTATAGTAGATCCAATGAATTGGAGGTGATTGGATATAGCGATTCAGATTTTGTTGGATGCATCGATACTAGAAAATCGACTTTTGGTTACCTGTTTATGTTTGCTCAAGGAGCCATATCATGGAAAAGTGTGAAACAAACTATCGTTGCTTCATCTACTATGGAGGCAGAATTTGTGGCATGTTATGAAGCCACAATTCATGCATTATGGTTGCGGAACTTTATTTCAGGACTTGCGGTTGTCGACACCATTAGCAAGCCGCTGAAAATTTATTGTGATAACTCTACAGCAGTGTTTTTCTCAAAAAACGACAAGTACTCTAAAGGTGCCAAACATATGGAACTGAAGTATCTTGTTGTGAAAGATGAGGTTCAGAAACAAAGAGTGTCAATCATGCACATCAGGACAGAACTTATGATTGCAGACCCTTTGACGAAAGGGTTACAGCCAAGACAATTTAAGGAACATGTTCAAAGAATGGGTCTTGGTTGTATTAATAATAATTGATGTGTGACAATCTGAGCTCCTTTGTGTGTTTCTGATATACAATTATGTGTCTCTTGTTTTAATGTGGTAGTACGTACTTTATGTAATTTTTAAACAAGAAAGAGTCTTATAAAGATATTATGTTTAATCATTATGATATAAGACATTATATGGACCATTATGCTGTTTTATATAAATTATGAGTATAAAATGATGGATTGCTGGTATTGTAGTATATGGAAGGGAATGCATTGAATTAATAATGCACAACCGCCATAACTCTCAGCAATTTATCATAGTATGATGTTCAACACTTGATATTATGAATAATCGGGTCAAGTGGGAGAATGTTAGAAATCTGCTATTAGAAACTGCAATCGTTTCATTTACTTTTAACGTTATGCGATTTATAATCTTAATGTGACCCTATTAATTAGGTCATAAATAGAACGTTTCATTTACCTTTAACGTTATGCAATTTCTAATCTTAATGTGACCCTATTAATTAGGTCATAAATAGAACGTTTCATTTACCTTTAACGTTATGCAGTTTCTAATCTTAATGTGACCCGATTAATTAAGTCATAAATAGACCGTTCTATAATTAGAACATTAGGTCTGTGATTAATCTTAAGCGTTGAATTGGTATATGATGGACGTACCAGATTTAGAGTTAAATGTTATATAAAGGATTGGGTCCTCTCTCTTCCAGCCAACAGATGTATTCTTCTCCATCAAGAAACACATAAAGAAATAGGGTTAGAGAGAGAAACCGAATTCTGAGAAGAAGAGTAATTATTAGAAGTCAGAAGAAGAAGATGACAGCCATTACATCTTCTGCTGTTAATCAAGGTACGTCACCTTAAACAATAAATCATATTAAGTTTTGTTTGTGAAATATTCGGTATTGGTGATCCTTGGGCTATTACTTGAATTGTTCATCATTAATCATGAAAGACCGAACATAAAGAATTTCTGAAAAGTAGGAGCCAGAATTTCTAAGAAATCTCTTGAAAAGACATGGCCAGTTCATGGAGGAAGCAAGAGGAGGAGAATAAGATAAAGAAGAAGGAGGAGGGATAGGGGAGGAGGAAGAAGAGGAGAGAGGATGGTCATAGGAGAACGGGAGGAAGAAGGGTTGGGAGGAGGGTCGGGTATGTGAGGAACGAGAGGAATAGGAGTGGCAGGGGATGAGTTTGAAGTGATAAGGTAAGGAGGGAAGTTGCCATGAAAAAAGGAGGAATAGTAAAAAAATTATTTTATTAAATATATAATATGTAAACATTATTGTAATAAATGTTTTCTGTGCTGTGAACATTCTATTGTGATTGATGTGGGTTTATTATTCTATGTAGCGAGGAATTTGAATAAAATATAGTAAAAAAGTATGGTATGGGACCTTCGGTTTATTTCCTTCGATTATTCTCTAGACTTATTATATAGAATAATAGGTACGAGACAAGCATAGTTTATTAGTAGTAAGCGAATAGGTGAACATAGTGAGTGGTATGGGACACCCATGTCGATGGTTGTTTGATTGCTTTCTGTAAGTAAATGTCACTCGAATGGGGTTAATACACGGGTTACATACATACATAGTTACACAAATATAAATTATATATATATATATAATGCGAACTGAGGATAAGCAGGCCGAAGGCCAAGAGTGTGTCTAATTATGTATTGTTTATACTCTTATTATTTAGTGTGGAGTAGAAACCAGATTAGGCTAGTATCCATCCTATCGGCCAGTTTGCAGGGTCGCTCGTTGAATTCATGACACACCTATTCCTGTGTATGCCTAGGAGCCACTACCCGGATATCACATAGGTCAACAGTCTATTACCAACTGGCACTTGCAGGGTCATGACCATTGTATAGCATTGACTTGCACCAGATAAATATTGGGTCACGATGGCCATCGAAGTAACTTAAGACTGTAGGAGTAGCGCTAAGAGCATGTGAGGAAGGCTCCTGGAGCAAGCTGAGAGCTGTCAGTCTCCTATCTGCTTATTGTTATGCATAGTAGACATACACACTTATGATATTTATGAAATGCGACTAGGAGTTGATGGAATTATTTCATGGACAATGAGTCCATGAGATATCAACCTGTGTATGTATGTGTTAATTGTGTTTTCACTAGGAGGATGATTCTTAACACTATAAGTAGTGTGTTGTGTAATAGTATCACATGCCTATCTCATCGATACATGCTTAGCTGGCAGCTAAGTTGGGCATAGCATAGTGCTCATCATATTCTTTGTTGTAATAGGATGATGGATTTTTTTGGATGTCTGATTATTTATTATGTATTAATTCTCCTAAGAGGTAACAATTAACGGTGGAAACTCCTTCTTAAGGTACCGAGTTTGTAATGAAATGAGGAGTGTTATATAGGAGAGGGTTCTCGACCGCCTGCTTCGGCGTGTAACGAAGGATGAGGCTAGGAAAATTCTCATGGATGTCCATGAGGATAGCTGTGGTGATCACACCATGGGACAGACATTAGCGAAGAAGCTAGTTCGCTATGGATACTTCTGTCCAATAATAAACCTCGATGTTGCTGATTGTACTAAATGGTGCGACCGATCTCATAGGTTTGCAAAGAATCCAAAAGCCCTATCCATAGAGCATACGTAAATGGTTAACCTATGGCCTTTTGCAGTTCGGAAAACTAACATAATCAGTGTGCTACCACTGTCGAAAGGAGGAGTTAGATATACTATGTTGCAGTGGATTACTTCATAAAGTGGGCCAAAGTGAAGCTGCTTGCTATAGCTACAATGAAGAAAGTGATCAATTTTATGACAAAGAATATTATATATATATATATATTAGGAACATCTTAGAAGATTTGTTATAGATAATTGAACTTAGTTTGTGTTGGAATTGGGCCAGCCTGCAGTGGAAGAAAAGAGTGAATTTCAATTTTTTTTTTCATTTTGGATCATTAATGGGCTTATGAAGTCTAAATATATTCAGATCTTGTCTATTTTTTTTAAATAGAATCACTATTTTATTTAAATGGTTAAATTGGAGATTTGAATGTAACTTAATTTATAGTATTATAATGGATGCATCTAATACATCCATTTGTGTGATATATAAATAGTGCTAAAATATGTAATAAAAACATGTAAAATGAATTTAGAGAAGGAAACCTTTCATTTCCTTCTCTTACCCTACTCCAGACTCTCACACAACATCATCAACTAAGTGCTCACATCAATTCATAACTTCAGGCATTCTCTTATCTAGGATTATGAGTAATGATAGTAGTGCACGAGATCTTAGGTAACTCCAGGTAATAGGCGAACTCGAGTTTTAGATCGTGATTTTAGGTGGCAGTAGCAGCTCTTGTTACCGGCAAGTCATCAACATCCAAAGTCAATGATGAACCTCAGACCTCATCGAGCAGTGAAAGTAGCATCTCCAGCCAACAAAAGTAGAGACTGCATGATTTTCAGGTAGCGACGTGACATTTATGGTGACAATAGATTGTTTGGTGGGAGAACAATTTAGTTCACCATCATCTAACATTAGTAAAATTAAATAAAGATTAGAGTAATAAACAATATTCAAAAACAAATAAGAGCAAAACAAACAAGTGGATCGCTAATCACAAATATATATATATATATATATATATATATGCAAGTCAAAATTCTTCACAAGGAATTTAAGTAACTTAAAGAGTTGTAAGTCACAAGAAATCCTGATGAATGGTGGTACACGGTTTATCAACCACGAAAATTAAACGTTTATTAACTACTATGTATCACACTAATATTACAGTAATTGTTCGACCGCACTTAACTGTTCCTATGCTTAATTATTGGACAACATGCTTAATTTAAGCGACGATCGATTTCTTTTTTTTATCTTGTTTTCTATGAACCAAAAGGAAATACATAACTTTATTGATGGCCTAAAGCTCAATGAATCGATTGCATCGGCTACATACATACTAATCGTGTTATGTTAAAAGAAACAGGTGTAAGGAAATACACAATAAACTATGGTACACCAAGTTATAAATTTCTATACTAATACAACCATTTTGAGGCATCACAACGATATCTAACTAAAATTAATACCGACAGAACCCGTACTGTAGGAGTTTATCCAATTTCCATCATACGATAGGAAAAAAAGAACCCATTAAATACAAAATCCAACTACAGCTCATCAATTAAGCAAAAACATATTGATTTAGTATATAATATAATAACCCACGTTTGTCCAAGGATGACGTGAAGTTCTAATATTCCCAGTTTACAAAAAATCAATTAAAGCTTATTGTATGTTGAAGTGAAATTAATGTTAAAGTGATGAGTGTAGTTTTGAAAAATTACGGTCACACTGTTTACTATAGGAAAGGCGCCTATTACTCAACAGCTGCCAGGAGAATCAAACCCATACTACTCAACCTTTTCAATCAAAGTAACACACATGCATACATACATCCATAATCATCAATTCATAGATCAATTCATAAATCGAAGCTTATCTTCACAAGTATGGACCTTCGGCACACAAATAGAAAAGCAAGTATATTGAGGCCTCTAATAGATTAGGTCCAGATTCGAAGTCATGAATTTCAAATCTAGTGGCTTCATTTATTTTTCATGCTTCACCTTTGGATTCATTCCTGACTTTTAGTGACTATCGAGGCACAAGCACCAAAGATGTACAGTGCAAGGCTCTTCGATAACAGCAACGACGATTTGACTTGGTTACTCTTGGTTTCAAAATCCCAAATTATTAGCTTCAACGATGATTTAATCTTGAAGGAGATGCGGTTTGGGGAAGACAAAAGTTTTTTTTCTTTTTGGAAGAAAGCGAAGATAAAGAAAATCAAGGACGGTAGGAAGGAAAACAAAAATTTAGGTTATCAGGGGAGAGGAGAGAGGGAGTGCTGATTATATATGAAAAAATTAGGTTTGGAGCCCAAAAATTTGGTTTTGAGCCAAAAGAAAATTTAGTTCTGGAGCCAAGGGAAATTTGTATGCCTTCAACATATAACATTTTATGTAAATTAGGTCCTACCCAATGACATCCACTTAAAAGAAGGAAATCTTCACCATTAATCAAATCAAATACTATTATTAATAATATTGATCCTATATAGTATTTAAGCCAAATGGAAATTTCCCACGTTATATTACTTCAGAACTGAATAATATATCAAACTCTAAACAAAACCAAACCTTAACCACTACCTCCATTGAATAAAATTTCTTCCAAAATAACCCAAAAGTAGTGTATATTACCATAATGAATTCTTTCAAAAGAAAGAACGATATTAATAGTAATTATTTCATATTTCAAAATAATTATTAATTATTATTATTACGTAATTTAAATTATTAATCATTTTTATTATTTAATATTAAATTTTAACTTTTAATTACTATTATATAATTAATTATTATGTATAAATTTTTAATTACTAATTATTAATTACTAGTATTTAATAGTGAATAATCAATAATTTATTAATTAAATATTAAATATTTATTTATTGATTATTTATTATTAATTAATTAATTATTAATTATTAACTAATTACTAATTATTAATAAGAATTAATTCATATTTCAAATTAATTGTTAGTTTTTATTATTTAATAGTTTTACATTAATATTTATTTATTATTATTTAATTATTATGTATTTAATATTAATTTTTATTGATTATTAATTATTATTATTTTAACTAATTATTAATTACTATTATTTAATATTGGTTTTTAACTTCTAGTTATTATTTAATTAATTATTATTTATTATAAAAACTTTATTATATATTAGTTATTAGTTACTATTATTTAATAATAATTATTATTTACAAATTATTTATTAAATATTTATTGATTACATTAACTATTGTTAATTACTAATTAATTATAGGGATCATTGCATATTTCAAATTAGTTATTAATTATTATTATTTAATAGTACTTACAAACTATTATACATTAATATTTTGTTATTATTATTAAGTATTATTTATTAAAATATTATTTATTAATTTATTTATTATTAATTTCTTTATGTATTATCAAAAGTTAATCACTAAATATTAAATAATACTTCTTAAATATTACTTCTTATTTATTAGTATTAATTGTTACTTCTTGATTGTTACTTCTTAATTATTAATTATTAATATTAATTATTCATCATTAAAAAATAATTATTATTTATAAATTATTAACTATTTAATAATAATTATTATTTATTATTTAACAATTATTATATTAATTATTTCATATTTTCAAATTAATTATTAATTATTATAATTTAATAATTATTATTAATTATTAATGCTTTTTAATTAGTTATTTAATTATTGATTATTGAGTATTATTATTGAATTACAATTATTAATGTATTATTACAAAGGACAAAGGAAAAAGCTTATAATAGGCATATATTACAACCGAAAAAAAGAAGAGTTGTTAAAAATTAGCATTTATTACAAGCGGCAAACAAAAAAAGTTGTAATGGACATTTTATTATAGCCGACAAAAAAAAGAGTTTTTAAAAATAGGCATTTATTACAACTCACAAAAAAGAATGGTTGTAATAGGTATCTATTACAACTGGCAAAATAAAAGAATGGTTGAAAATAAGTTTATTACAACTTATGAAGAAAAGAGTTGTAAAACACCTTCACTACAACTGCCATTTTGCGACGGTTGTAAAATTACAGTTGTAATAGGGGTTTTTTTTTGTTTCCTGGAGATTTGACCAGGCAAGTGAGTGCTCGGCATTGGCCACTACTCGGCATGAAAGACTGTTCGGCATCCAGGAGGACTCGGCGAAGTGCGCGGCATCCAGTGGGACTCGGCATCCATAGCGTTCGGCATCCGTAGTGCTCGGCGTCAGTTAGTGTTCGGCAACAACCAATGCTCGGCGCTAGCGTTCGGCATCCAGTGGAACTCGGCATCAGAGAGTGACCGGCATCCAGGAGTGTTCGGCGAGGCACTTGACATCCAGGAGTGTTCGGCGTAGTACTCAGCAGTGTTCGGCATACGAGAGCACTCGACATCAAAAGCACTCGGCATCGAGACTACTCGGCGTAGTACTCGGCAACAAGGGTACTCGGCGCCAAGTAGTGTTCGGTATCAACTGGCACTCGGCAACAACCTATGCTCAGCATCAACTAGTGTTCGGCATCCCATAAGTGCTCGGCACCAAGACTGCTCGGCATCAAGACTGTTCGGCATCAAGACTGCTCGGCATACAAGGTCGCTCGGCATACCAGAGTACTCGGCATACAAGAGTACTCGGCATCCCATGGTGTTCGGCGTAATACTCGTCATCCAGGAGACATTCAACACAACTAATCAGCACACCGTTCGGCATAGAAGGAATGGTTCGGCGGAGATCGTTCGGCGAACCTTGATCGGCATACGGCGACCACTGTACTCGGGCTGGAACGTTCGGCAATCAGCCCACTTGGGAAGTCCAGCCCATCTTTGCCTATAAATAGAGGGGCAGGGTCACAGTGAAAGGGGGCCTTTTTTGGAGAGAAAATAGGGGGAGACTCTGCCATTTTCAAGACTCATCTTCTCTACTTAAACACCTTCATTCAAGCATTTGATTCACGAATTGTATTTGTAATCAATCATAAAGGAAATCAATAAAGTTGAGCAAAGTGGACGTAGGCAATTACGCCGAACCACTATAAATTTGGTCTTCTTACTTTCTGCACTTGAATTAGGATTGTCTTCTCTGTTTAATTTGCTTTCATCACTTATATCTCTACACAATCTTTCTGAACGAGGTTAGTGACCAATTTTGGTGCTAACATTTTTATTGTAGTGCTAGTGCGTAACGGGTTTCGTTTTCTTTTCTTTTTTTTCGATTTGAACGATTTCTTCATTTGGAGATCTAGGGAGGGAGATGAGAGTATAAAAGGTGGGTTTGGGCTTGATAAGATGAATAAGCTTTCATTTGTTATTAATTTTATTTCTTCCTTTATTTATCTTTAAGCCCTTGCGAAAATGTAAGTTTTCTTATACTTTAATTGCAAATTAAATTTCAACATTCACATATAAATAATTCTATCACTTACACATAAATACACTTTCAATTTAAATTTATCTATCGTATGTTTTACCAAATATATTTTGATAAATTTTACTAAATATACGTTCAATAGTTATTTAATTTCATCAATTCATTGATTTTACTGATTTCGGTCAATACTTATTTTCAATTATTTCAACCATACTTAAAAATTATTTATACCACAAAATATTCTATTTAAGTTCAATTTATTCATTACAAAATTTATCGATTAATTTAATTTATTAGAACAAAGTCTATTATTAAATAGACTTCAATTAAGTAAAAGGTTAACTTCAAAATAATAGTTATTACATACTCAGAATTTCTTATATGGAGACGTCACACTAAACTTTAAAATTAACTCTTTTCGTATTGTACAATCAAGTTGAAACTCATTTAATTCTCTAATTGGTTAATATTGAAATCAAACTTATCGTAAGTCATAAACTTAAATAAACCCATTTACTTACCTTTATTTTTTTGCATACGAAATTTATTGAAAAACCTTCTAAGTGTTAGAATTTTCGAAAAATTTCGATAGAGTCTTCTTAGTACAGAGAGCCATTTGTAATTTCACAAATATGATATATATCGACCACGCGGTCGGAAAAACAACATACGTTAAGATTTCTAACGATTCCATATTATCACTTATTTCATCATCTATCTTCAGCAACATCTCTCCAGGCACTTATACATACAGAATTCCCAACAATACAAACCCATGCTATCATCATCCTATAAGATCCTATGTCTTCAGCCTTCATTTACAATGACATAACTCAGCCTTGCAACCACCTCAAAACTTCAACCTTGCATTCGACAATAATCTGATCAAGGTAGTAAGCACCGACAATACAAGTATGGATGCAACAACCATCCAATATCATATAACCTCATGCATTATAATGCAACCATCGAGTAAACTGTAATTCATCTAACAACCAGAGGTGTACTAGAAGCTTACAACATCAGAGCAACTAACGTTCATTACAAGCAACCACAACATCCATTGACTCTGGTAACATCCTTAGGCATCATAACCTCTAGAGCAACATGTAGCGTGCTTTGCATCAGAACTTTGCTACATACACGATAGTGCTCTTAGATGAACCCATCATAACAGAATAAAAGGCAACATTGCAAATAACGACATGACAACGGTCTCCAAATCATGATGTCTTTATCAGAGTTCAACATGCCATCAAATTTCCGATCTAAGTTCACAGCCGACAGCTTATAGATCTAGTCCACATCAGATTATAACAACCTTCAACTTTGGTAGGCTTGGCGTTAGGCAACGTGAACCATCAACGGCTTCATCTCAAGCGAAGCGACTTACAATCTGGCATTAACAGTTCGCACTTATGTTTGAGGGTCAGTTAATTTTTTAGGTCAAGAAGATTGATTTTTTGGAGGAGATCGAATTTTGCACGAATCTATCTATCTATTACTTAAAGCATCTCTGATCGTAGATAATGGTATTTGATGAGATATCTATGTGGCACGAGTAGGTAGACAGTGTTAAGTTAATGCAATTGTACATCACAATAAAATAAATTAATTTTCTCTAATACAAACATTTTTATGTATTGAAATTTACCTAGGTGTTAAAAAGTTAATGGTAGTTACCGCTTCACATTGTTAATTACAATGTTTGGAAGTAGACATTTTAATTTACAATGTCCAACAAAAATCATATCATGTCTTATTCGATATTATTATTATTTTAGCATTGGAGATTAAAAATTAAGCCACAACGTCTGGTATTCATGTGTAAATTAATTTACATTGAAAATACATATTGGTTGGAGACGCCCTAAATTATACAACTAAGCATCAATTGGTTACATGTCACTGTTGTTTTCTAACATTTTAAAATCAAGAAAATAGCTAGAGATTCCTGTTTTTTATATTGTTATAAGAAAAGTCCCTACAGAAATAAAAACGGAAATTTGATCTCTATTTTTCAAAAATAGAAAATGTAAGTTAATTTGCGCTTTCTATAAGGAAAATGCAAGCTAGTTTGCGCTTTTTTATTTTGAAACTTTTTTAGAAATTTTTGAAAAGCGCAAGTTAATTTTGCTTTCTATCAGAAAAGCATAAGCTAGTTTACGCTTTCTGATTCTAAATTTTTTTATGAAATTTTAAAAAATCATAAGTTAACTTATGCTTTCTATCAAGAAATTGTAAGCTAGTTTGCGCTTTCTGATTAAAAAAACAGAAATCGCATTTGCATACTTTTATTGTAACTATATTGGAAATAAGAATCTCATGTCCAAAGCCCCTCTTAAAATACGGAAAGGTTGTTCCTTAGGTTTTATTTTATCTTAATGTCATAATAACTGCATTTGTCCATGTCTTCCCAACCAAATTCTCCATCCCTCTCCAAATCCACGTCCCCACAAACAAATTGTTTCTCTCGTCCAACCTCTTCATCGCAAATTCCTTCCTTTTCTCATACAGTTTCTTCGGTTTACATTCTATTCAGGTTCGATATGATACTCACCCACTTCTACCCTCATCCAAACAACTGTTTTCCCTAAGTGGAAACACTAAATTAATCAATTTCGCCCCTCCTATGTCAATGTAAGGTTTTTTATCGAATTATTATCTCTATTCCCTTGTAATTACTGACCTAGATCGGCCATTTTTCCTCTCTAAACAAATGCAAAAATGGGTTTCTGTTCTAATTATGATTGTGGTTCTTCTCAATCGAAGTAGACGTGGTTTATTGATGTCAAGGGGATGATGTGCGAAATGTAAGTGGTATCCTCTTTACCCTTAAATTTTTTTTCCTGATAATTCTTATATTTATTCATTCGTACTAGCAACATTTTTTCTTCTAATCTACATTCTTACCATGGCGATGGCATGCCCTTTTATTTGATGTCTTAAACTTATTTGTGACTAATCTATATTTTATTTTATATTTTTTCAATCATCTCTTCAAGAAAAGAATCATACGTCTATTTTTGGCTCTGTTTATTTAAAATGCTGAATTTTGAATTCTGATCGCTGAACTCTGAAGTCTGAATGATTGATGAATTCTGATTGCTGAACCCTGAAGTCTGAATGCTGATTACTGAATTTTGAATAATCACTTACTTGTTTGTTTTCATTCAACATTCAGAACAAAAAACAACATTCAGCATATAGAACAAAAAATAAACACTAAAAATGTTCTGAATTATTTTGTATGAATATATAGTTTTATTCAGAACACTTATAAAAAACAAACATCATAGAAGATTCTGATTTTTTAAATCAGAACTTGGATTCAAAACTTCTTATTAAAAACAAATGCAGTCTTCCTTAGTTATTTTTATATTGTGATAATCATGGATTAGTTTTTTCTTATATATTTGTTAAAGGATGATAGGATTTTAGCTTGGTTTGTGCAAAGTTTGCCCCCGGTAATGCACTTTGCATCGAAGGAAGCACAATTTTATGTATTTTGTTGCAAAAATGAGATTATACCCACGAATATGGGTGTACAAGGTTTTAAATCTCGGATTTCGGTCACATCTCGTCTCGAAGAATTTAGATAGCTTATCTCGTATCGGGTGAGATCTCGAACGAGATGAGTGCATCTCGGTCGTCCATCTCGGATTTACATCTCGGTTTCTAAAATTCATTTCGGAGTTATCTCGGAGTATATGTCATGTCGAAAATTAGTTTTCATACACCTAAATTTATAATACTGGTCACTACCTTAAGGAAAACACTATGCACTTACCTTGAATATATCACACGCTTATCATTAGTAATTTAGTATGGAAAAATATCACTTGTATCATGTAAAATAAACAAATAACTAGATTTCATGAATAATGTTCAATATAATATCATATGAGATAAAGTAGACAAGAAACAAACCATAACATATGCACCTTTACTTTGTTTGATCATTCACTTAACTTTCCTACACAATATAATGTCTCATTTCTACCTTTTATGATTTATAGTGCTGCAAGGGAAATCTTAATTTTATAACTTCAAATACAAAAGTCTACAAGTAGAATTAAGATATTATATGTCTGATTATAGTATTTAATTATTAGCAAACAAAATCTCATTAAGCAACTAATAGCATAGATATTTCAAACAAACGTAGAAAATAGCATACATAGTACAAACAATTTCAAACATTTAGTAATATTATAAGAAAAGCAAAAAAATGATGTACGAATGAACATGTAATCATCAAATGAAATTAATAGATGAAAGAGAATTCCTTTATTGCTTAAAAATAAGTGGAAATTAGGGAAGCATCCCTATCATACTTTCATATTGTAAAGCGGGTCCCTGTCAAAGTTTCATTGTAAAGCGGGTCCCTGTTTTCTGAAAACGAAGAAAAATTATTGCTGAAATGTCAGCAACTTTTATAAATAAGTGCTGATATTTCAGCAACTATTTGTGTCAACTGAGTAAGGATAGTGCTAGCGGTCCAGACGGTTTCAACGGTACCTTCTACCGCTGTTGCTGGCCTATTATTCAGGATGACTTTTGTCGTGCTGTTCAGTCCTTTTTCGTTGGTAGTTTCCTCCCCTCTAGCTGGACATCCACCAACCTTTTTCTCATCCCGAAGTGCGACCTGCCGCGCTCCTATGGCGACTTTCGGCCCATCAGCCTTTGTAACTTTTCTAACAAGGTTATCTCCAAGATTTTAGCTACCCGTTTGGCCCCTTTCCTTGAGCGTATAATCTCATCATCCCAAGCGGGATTTGTTAAAGGGCGCTTAATTTCTGACAATGTGTTGTTGGCTCAGGAACTTATTTCCCAGTTAGACAGGAAAGTGCGGGGCTCTAATGTTGTTTTCAAACTCGACATGGCTAAGGCTTACGATCGTATGTCGTGGTTTTTCATCATTAAGGTCTTGAGAACTTTCGGTTTCCCGGAAACTTTCATTGACCTTGTTTGGAGGCTTATCTCCAACTGCTGGTTCTCTGTGCTCATTAACGGTTCGGCTAATGGGTATTTCAGGGCTGGGAGAGGTCTTCGCCAAGGAGACCCGCTATCGCCTGCTCTTTTTGTGATCGCGGCTGAGGCCTTCATTCGAGGTCTACATTGCTTGACGATATACGGTCAGATCCAGCGTTTCGGGATTCCGAGGGGTTGTCCTCTCATATCGTCTCTGTCCTTTGCAGATGACATTGTTATCTTCTCGAACGGTAGTCGCTCATCTATTCGGAAGCTCCTTAGTTTCATTCATATTTACGAGAGATCTTCCGGTCAGCTCGTTAACTCTTCGAAAAGTTGTTTCGTCCGGGCGAAGGATTGCTCCCCTACTAGAGCCTCCTGGATTGAGACAATTTCTGGTTTCGTCGAGACCACGCTTCCTCTTCCCTACCTGGGTATAGTTTTGTACCGTGGTAGGAAGCTTAATGCTTATTTTGATCCTTTAGCTGACAAGGTACGGGGTAAGGTCATTCGTTGGAATGCGGCTCTTCTCTCTCAGGCTGGCAGACTGGTTCTCATAAAGTCTGTGTTAGATTCAATGGGTACTCATGTCTTTGCGACTATGACCCCTACCGCCTCCTTTTTTAGGTCGTATCGCTCTTTGGCCTCTTCATTTTTCTGGGGCAACAAGGAAGGCGAACGCCGCCATCATTGGATTTCGTGGGACACAGTTTGTCGTCCCAAGAACGAGGGCGGATTGGGGTTGCGCAACCC
This sequence comes from Allium fistulosum, assembly GCA_030737815.1. Lineage (NCBI taxonomy): Eukaryota > Viridiplantae > Streptophyta > Magnoliopsida > Asparagales > Amaryllidaceae > Allium > Allium fistulosum. The sequence continues at coordinate 181,198,470 of CM060903.1, forward strand.
CAAGGATATTTGCTCCGCCTTCGCTTGCAAACCGTGGTACAGATTCGGTGCTAACAATTCTTTATGGTCCTCTTTCCTTCACGCTAAATACCGAAGGCTTGCGGGCACAAATTATACGGGTTCTCCGTCCTATGCTAGCGAGACGTGGAAGCACATGCAGTCAGTGAAATCCTTATCTGACTCCCATGGCGGTCTTTTAGGATGGGACGGCGCCCCGTTTTCCATCCTCAGAGCTTGGACTTCGATTCGTATTCCTTCCCCCATTCGCCCGTTGTTTTCTTTCATCTGGGATTCTCGTTCTCCTCCAAAAGTTTCGACCCTCATGTGGCGTATACTCCATGATGGTCTTCCTTTAGACGAGAACATTCAGCGGATAGGCATCCCATTAGTTTCCCGTTGCATTTGCTGCGACATCAGGGATTCGGAATCCTTGAACCATTTATTCTTCAATGGTTCTACGGCCAGATCTTGCTGGAACTACTTCGAAAATTTGGTAGGTGTCCGTGGAATTTCCAGATCTGTTTACGATCTTCCTTCGACTTGGTGGTCTGGGAACTCCAGGAAATCTCTTCGTGCGATCATTCATCGATTAATTCCTTGTCTTCTTTGCTGGCACATTTGGTGTGCTAGGAACAAGGCAATCTTCGACAGTACTCCTATGGAGGCCGTGACCATTATTAGGCGAGTCAGGAATGATGTATTCCTAGCTTTTCGTGGTCGGCCGTTCAGGGGACGATTTAGTACCGGTATCCTTCCTCTTGTGGGTCTTCTTTCAATTACTTGTGCGATGAGGTCCGCAAGAACGGGAATCGGTTGAGTGTTCCTGTCAGGGCGTTGGTCTACATCCAACGTTCCTGACACTTCCCCCCCCCCTTTTTTTAGATTTGATGTGGTCGCTAGTCTTTCAGGTCCAGGTTTTGGTGGGAATTTTGATTTCTCCTAGGATTGTTTCCATTGGTTGCACTTCAGCTCTCTGTTATTCTAGTCGGATGCTGGTACCCAGAGCTCATCTGGTATTGCTGTTTCGCTGGTTGGGTTTGTTGGAGGACAGCTTTTATGGTTCTCTATGGTTTGCGAGTGATGGCTTGCGGTTCTTTGTGGTTCTTGCACTCTTTGTCGGTGGGTGGTTTTCTTTGAGGTGGACTGGCCTACACCTTTGGGTGTAGCGGGATTGTTGGTTGAGCGGTTGCTTATTCAGTCCTTTTAGCTTTGTATTATGTTGCTACTGTTAGCATAGCTTTTTCTTCTATTTTCTGATACTTTGGTTTTCGGGTATATGGGTCGCATACTCTGAAAGTCTTGCTGTATTTTGTGAGCCGTTGGAGAAAGGCTTGTTTCTCCATTCTATTATAATATTTTGGTTTTTTTAAAAAAAAAAAAACTATTTGTGTCAAAGTTTTATTGTAAAAACAAAGAAAAATTATTGCTGAAATGTCAGCAACTTTTATAAGTAAGTGCTGATATTTCAGCAACTTTCATAAACTGTGTTCACAGTGTACATAAATGTTGCTGAAATATCAGCAACTTTTATAAATAAGTGTTGATATTTCAGCAACTTTCATACACTATGTTCACAGTGTACAAAAATGTTGCGGAAATGTCAGCAACTTTTATTAAATGTTGCATCATGCTCTGCAATAATCGTGAATAAAAAACAGGGACCTAATTTACACTTAAATTTAATGAAGGACTTTTCGTGAATTTTGAAACTTAATAAGGACCTGTGCCAAAAGTACCCTAAAAATAAACCTTGAGGAAAAAAATTATAGCAGCAAAGACTAAATGAAATCAAATTGGGAATCCATTTAGAACATAAAGTTAAATAAGTGAAGCCCAAAATTTATAGCCGCAAAAAAAATAGGGTTAGGAAAAAAACTCAAGAAAGTATCGAAAAAAGAAAAATGAAATCGGATGTAAATTTATTTGGATTAGAAACCTAAATGAAAATCATAAAGTGAAATACTTACGATAATCGATGTAGATTTTATCATCTTCTTACACTCGTCACTGCCGTAAAATAAGAGACGAAGATTAAATGAGATTTATATAAGAAATAAGGGTTAAAAAAAGTACAATTAAGAAGGCTTAAATTAAGGTAAAGGATGAGCTAGCCCAATACGGAAAAAGAGTTGATTTTTTGCAAAATTCAAAAATTCGGCCGATATCTCGCAGTTAAATCTCGTCCGAGATACCGGACGAGATACTGAAATCTCGTCCGAGATTTGGGTCAGACGAGATTCAAACGAAATTAGTTGTTTCGAATCGCCCAGGCTTGAAAACGAGATCTCGGCCGAGATCTCGGCCGAGATGAGCGAGATTTAAAACCTTAGGTGTAGTTTGTAGATGTCCCATCAACCATTGATTATATCACTGTTTAATGCTAATTACTCTAATTTATCTAAACATAGTACAAAACTGGTCTTTGATCCAATGAATGTAATTATTTTTGGTTAATGCGGTTTATTTTACATGACAAGTGTTTTTTTGGTAAATTGTGCATTATGTATGGATGGTTAGTAGGAAAAAAACTCTATAAAGTTTAATATAAATCATCAAAGTAATATTTGCTCAATCTTTCCTTTTGCTGAGTTTATGAGCGTATGGTTTCCTTCATCCTATTATCCATCCTAATACTTTGCTTCCTTTAAAGTTATGTCTTACAAACCCTAATAAGAATTTTTATAAGATAAACATTTGACAGCAAAAAAATGCCAGTAAACATTCATATAAGCAGTCAAAATAGTTATTTTTATAATTTTTGGTTCTATTGGATCTTTTGAAGAGGCTATGAATTATGGAGTACATGACTGTTACGACTTCATTCATCTTGATATTTTTATTTTAAATTATTACATGTGAGTCGCAATACAGTTACATTGTTTTAATAAGCATATCTATTGGATTACCACTGTAATTAGCTTTTTTATCACAGTTTTCTGTTATGTAATGACTTTCCGTCCATCTATCAACTATTTGAGATGTTTATAGTTACAAATTCATAGCAGTATACATTAAAATATTTCAAAGTTAAACTACATTATTATTTAATTTGAATAGTTACTCGACCACATTATATACCTTATCACTTGTTTAATGTTTGTGGTAGTACATATATAGATGCAAGTTTTGTAACCACATTTGACATTTTATTTGTGAAATTTTCTTTCGATTCACATTTTTCAGTGTTCCTATTCATTTTTGATGTTTTTTTACAATATGATATTGAATTTCATTACCGTGTATGGTTAAAAAAATGCTAAGATATTTTAAAAATATGAATAAAATGCTTTAATCCTATTGAAATCCTTCATTTTTTTAGTTTCCCTTGCTTCATACCTAGGTACAAAGGAGAAGAACAAACAATATTTAGATTTATATTCAACATTTCACTTTAAACTTTTGTAATCTAAAGGGTTTAATTGTTTGATCACATTTGGACGTATTAATTGTTATGGGAGGAATTGAATTGTTATTCGCCTTGGTATTTCAATTTGTATGTATTATTGCAGTTTGGCATTAAATAGAAATGATAAGTTCACTTAAATACCATGTGTACTATTTCTTCACGGTTAGTATAATAATATATAATTTAATTATTTCTGCTGAATAGTTAAGTGCCTTTTGTTCACATTACTTGGAACAATTTATTTTTATCAAATTATATATACCAAACTAATCACAGATGTTACAGCCATTACTGTAAATATGATTTGGCCACTTGAGTTTGTATTTCAATGTGATTTATAAAACGAATTATGCATTTTCTTAATCAATAATATTTGTAATATATGCGTGCATGTATCATTATTTTTAATTATCTTCTTTTACTATTAGTTAACAAAAAATGTTACTTTACAATGTCCGCATGTGTTTTATACATAACTTATAAACATAAGCATGTGTTTTCTTTTCCGTAGTCGAGAAATATTCGCATGTCAATTTTCATTAAGCAGTATGATTTTCCAAATATTTAAAATACTACCTGTGTCGAAATAAATGGGAACAGTAAAGAGAAATAAGAGAGATTTGGAATATTGTTAATGATTGCTTTTTTTTCCATTTTTTAATGAAATAGATTTAAAAATCAAGTATTTTATTGGATGATCACAAGAAAAAATGATGTGATGAAAATTATTTTGGTCAATAAATTTTTATATAGGTTTAACCTTAAACCAAAGTATCGACTACTACTACTAAAAAATCATCAAAACTCTATGTATTTAACTAGATGTTTCATGTGATGTTATCCAGATAGAATTCGTAATTAATAGTTCCCACACATTAGCAATTGAAAGCATCACATTGAAGGGTTTTTGATTCATTCGACTTTCTACATGGTATAGAATCAGTTGCTGCTTGGTGAAAATAATTGGTTTATATATTGCTAGCTTTGAATTTGATATTTAGTGCTTAAAAATTGTGTAAAGATCAACCATAAAGGTTTGTTTAAGTTTTCTTCATCGAGGTTTTCTCTGTGTGCCTAAGAATTTTCAGCATTCAAAGTGTAAAAGGAACGATAGGTTTGATGTTCAGTACTTTATATGCAAAGTTTGTTGAATTTACTAGCTGCATCCACCAATATATATCACAGTGCAACTTATATAATTTAGTACACTTTAAACTTAGGAAATCAGTTGACTCTAAACTGGCTTCTCATTTAATAACCGTGATGGAAGTATGGCAAGAACACCAGGGCTACAACCTAGCCATTTTAAAAATCTATTACTTCCTATTGTATGACAAATAGTTTGTTGTGTGTTATTTACATATAACTAAGAAGGAACTAGAGATGATGCATGTTGACGCCAAAAATGGACATCAACACCCAATAGAATCTAGTAGAGATTAAATGAAGAATAGAATTAAAACATAGTAAATATCAAAACTGAACACACATATTTTTAAAGTCATTCGACAATCTTGCCCTACGTCCACTTCATATTTTTATTGATCTTGTACTTTGATTATGATTACAAAAATATTTGGATCGTCAAGGATCCATTCGTACAAGAATGAAGATTAAAAATGGAAGTGCCTATGCAGCAAAAAGAAGGATCCCTTTTCTGACGCCATGCCTATTGTATTTATAAGGGAATGCGTCCATGGATCAAACTGAAATTTTGGCAGAAGGTTCGGTAGATCAAGATGCGGCCACCCAAAAAATTCCAGGCCCATCGGGGCCCACAATAAGGATCTTTACCGATCCCTATTAGTGTTTCCAAATGGGCTGCGATCCCTATAAGGGGTGTCCCATGATGTTAGCTACTTGCCCCTCAAATTTCGTGCAACTCTGACATACAGTTTGTGAGATATCGTATTTTCTGTGAAGTAGTGTTGCTTGAATTCTGATTTCTACCGATCCCTCCAAAGGGAGTTATGCCGATCCCTCCGACTTCCTCCAATTGGAATGAGATTCTTAGGGGGTGTTCCACATGTTGTAATAAGCTTGTATTCCAAGTTTCATGTTGATAGCATATGTAGATTTTGAGTTATTAACGATCATCGTTGCAAAATTGAGTTGTGGAATCGATACGATACGATCCAGAGTGTTGAATATGGATCGTACCGATCCATCTTCAGGGAATAGTGAGCTTTCATGCTTCTGCTTCATATTATCATCTATGCTTGATTTTTGGACCCCACAATCATCGCTCTCGGCTACAGGCCTTGATGACAGTCGACTCTAACTTATCCAGTCAGTTCGGATATAGCCAGATCAAAATGCCAAATAACATTTCCCCCAAAGCACATCTTGTTGCATACATGGTGTGCTTTGTATTGATGCAAGTTAGAGTCGTCGGAAAGAAATTCATCCAGTTTCCTAAATAGTCGCTATCCTTTCGCTGAGTTATCTTCCCAAAGTGTTGTATCCCTATTTGATCGTCATGACGCTTGGTCGATTACCAATAGTATAAATTCAGGATAGTATTCCATAAGTTGATATCTGTGTCCGGTTCTACAGGGCTAGTAAGCTTTGGATATTTGATCTAGTCTTTTCTTTAATAGCTCCAGGTGAAAATTCAATTTCTGTTGACTTCAAGAAATCGAATTTGTTGAATATACACGTGCACATTGTTGTCATTGGCTCCTGGATATGTTTGTACGCTCACGAGTCGTCACCAATTCCTTCTAGTTTAATTGCAGTTGCATTGCAATTCCTTGTTTGTATATTATTTTATAATGAAATATGGGTTGTAATAAGTCACTCGATGAGAGGGGACTTCAAGTTCTACATGGGTGACGGCCTTAAAGCCGTAAGAAAGGATGAATAGAGTATGGCCAGTCAAAGACTTGTAGGTGGTTCTATAAGCCAATAATGCTGTTGGGAGTTCATCCACCCTCTTGCATCTAGCCTTTCCCAAATGTTTCTTCAGAATGGACATTATGATTTTGTTCGCAGCTTCAACCTGTCTATTTGCTTGAGTGTGAGCAATTACCACAAATCTCTTTTCAATATGATGCCGACGGTAGAAGTCTTTAAATTTAGCGCCGTCGAATTGGATTCCATTATCAGCTATAATGGTTTGTGGAAGACCAAAATGACAGAAGAAGTTCCAAACAATGAAGTTGATTAATTTTTTCGTCGTGATCGTGGTTAAAAGTTCTGCTTCAGCACATTTAGTGAAGTAATCAACAGCTATGATGGCGTCTTTCGAACCACCTTTAGAATCGAGAAGAAGCTGATGATGTTAATACCCCAAGCGGCAAATGACTATGGACTGGCCATTTGAGTAATTTCTGTCGGTAGGGCTTTCGGAATTTTTACCAACATCGAGCACTCGTCGCATTGTCTAGCGTGATCAGCTGCAGCTTGATTGATAGTTGGCCAGTAATATCCATAGCGGAGTATTTCCTTTGTCAGGGTTTGCCCCTTGATGTGATCGCTGCATTCTTCTTCATGGACTTCTCTTAAGACTCGTTTGATTTCATCATGGGCAATACGTCGAACCAAGGAGATGATGAAATCCTTTCTATACATGACTCCTTCTTGGATGATGCAGCATGAAGCTTTGGGGAGGATCTGTCATTTTTCATTCCTCCATCGAGGAAGGATCCCCCATTGTAGATAGTCTTTAATAGGAGTCATCCATGACTCCTATTCTGGCTTCGTCTCCAAGATTTATTCAATCTTCATTTGTCACTGCTTGGAATGTTAATTACTTCAACCGGGACAAAGTCTATTTGTTGCACATCCCAGAACTAGCCAACATAGCCGGTGACTCGGCTTTTTCATTTTTTTCACTGAGGATGTGTGTAATGGTGTAATACTCGAAGTCAGCTAGTAGCTCTTGGACCTGGCCGAGATAAAGAGCAAGACACTACCCCTAGCAGATAATATTCCTTGACTTGGCATACTACTAACCAAGAATCACAAAAGATATGTTAAGTTTCCACTTACAGTACTCTAGCAAGTTTGATCCTGGCAATCAAGGCTTCATACATGGCTTCGTTATTTGTTGCAGGGAAGTCGAGTTTTAGGGTGGAACAGATCGATCGTTCCTCATGAGTTATTAACACAACTCCGATGCCAGAACACCGATCATTGGAAGCTTCATCCGTGTATGTTTTCCATCGGTTGGTCGGTTCTTCACTACTCTTCAGATAGTCATCTAATGCAGTGAATTCAGATATGAAGTTTGCTAATGTCTGTCCCTGGATAGCTCTTCGAGGGAGATAAGTGATATCAAATTGGCTTAGCTCGATATTCCATTTGAGCAACTTTCTAAACGTCTAAGGTTGCTGTAGGACCTGTTGCAACGGCTAGTCAGTGTAGACGTTGATGGGGTGAGCCTGGAAGTAATGACGAAGCTTTCATGATGCAATCAATAGGCAGTACGCGAGCTTTTTCAGCTTTGGGTAGTTTTTGTCAACACTTGTCAATCGCTTGCTAACATAATATACATGCCTCTGGATCTGATTCTCTTTACGTAATAGTATGGCACTTATGGCTATACCGACACCGCTAAATAGATGTATAAGTCTTCACGATCCAGTGGCTTGGATAGGATGAGAGGTTTCTCTAAGTGATTAACCAAAGCTTGAAACACATATATGCAATCCTGCGTCCATTCAAAGTTTCTCTTCTCTCTTCTGATCAAGTCGAAGAAAGGAATACACTTGTCGGTAACCCTAGAGAAAAAGTGGCTTAGGGCGGCAACCTTCTTATTTAAGCTCTGTACCTCCTTAATCGTCTTAGGCACTTGGATGTTTCAAATTGTTTGAATCTTCTTGGGATCTGCTTCGATTCCGCTAGAGTAGGCAATGAAACCCAAAAAAATTCTGACACAATGCCAAAAGAGCATTTAAAGGGATTTAGTTTCATTCTATATTTTCGTAGAACACTAAACATCTCCGCTAAATCATCGATGCGGTCGTTTGTTCGTTGTCACTTTACGAGCATATTATCCACATATACTTTCGTCGATTGTTCAATCTGGTCTTTGACCATCCTGTTAACCAGTCTCTGATAAGTAGCTTCAGCATTATTTAGTTCAAATGACATCATAACATAACAATATAGCCTTAGATCGGTAACGAAGCTGGTGTGCTTTTGTTCAGAGACGTGCATCGGGATCTGGTTATGTCTGGAGTACACATCCATAAATGAAACCTGTTCAAATCCAGCGTTTGAGTCTACCCGCTAATCGATCCTCAAAAGTGGAAAGCTGTCTTTCGGGCACGCCTTGTTCAGATCTGAGTAGTCGACGCACAACCGCTACTTTCCATTAGCTTTTCTCACAAGAATTGGATTGGATACCCATTTTGGGTAGAGGATGTCATGGGTAGACCTGTTGTTTTTGAGTTTTTTGATCTTCTCTTTAATTGCAGCAGATCACTCCAGATTCATGCCACCTCGGTCTTGAGTTTTTTGATCTTCTCTTCAATTGCAGCAGATCTTTCCAGATCCATGCCACGTCGCTTTTGTTTCAACGGGACCTACCTCGGTCGATATTCAATGCATGGCTCATGATAAACAGTGAGATCCCACACATGTCATAATGGGTTTAAGTGAACACATCAAGATTCTACATTGGAGAAAGCCAGTTAATTCCTTCATCATCATTGCACTGAGCTGTGATTCGATCTTTAGGATCCGTGATGGTCGTCGGGACTGATCGTAATGTCAATCGTTACTTCAACGGGTGCAACCTTAAATTCTTTGGGCTCATCTTCTTCATCTCTTGGGTCTATATCTTTATAGAACCGACTCTGGTGTTGTTGCTTGATATTGGCCTTATGTTGTGAGCTAAAAAATGCTTAAATGGATTTGCTCAAGCAACGGAATAGGTTCTGATCCCTTGTTTTAGTGGAACTTAAGCAGTTTTTGATTTGATACTTAAATTAGCATGGGCCTTGAATGAGATGTTTACCACTTCAGACTTGAATAGATTGGCATATTTTTACTTCTATTGATTGTAACATGTGCCCTGGATGAACTTGAATATGAATTTCAGATTCCTATATGCTGATAGCCGATCGTTGAATTCAAATGTAACTGTTTCACATAACTATCAGCGTGAAATCCAGTAGGGACGACCAATAACGACGGTCACTTTGGTCGAATCCTAGAGTCTTGTTATGAGCTGTTGAGTCTGATAGTGATGGGTTCTAAATGCATTTAGCGATTATCTGCAATGGTTGAAGATCGGGCTTAAAGGAGCGCGTCGAATCAAATGTCGAGTGGGTTCAGCTTCGTGTTATGCACAGCTGCATAGCTGGCTCTTGCTTTGAGTTTGAATCCGCTTATGTACTCAAGTAACACGCTTTTCATTCACTGTATTTGTAATCTGTAGCTCGTCGTTCAGGTTGGAATGATAGTCAGTTGCCCATGAGCTTGGACATCGATTCGATGATTCTATCTCTAGATATCCTTTTGGTCGTAGCCTTGAGTCATTGTAAACACTAGATATGAGTCACGGTATTGAGCTATCGCAGTCAGTCTTTGGATGATCACATTTCTATCCTCAGTCTTGGGTTGATAAATGTACTGCATGGACGGTCGAGTCTCTTCCTAATCATGTTTATACGTCCACGTAAGCTCCAAAGACTTAGAGTCGATCAATGAATAGTCGGTCCACGTTTATCTTGTTTCTCGCTTGTGCCCCAAGTCTGGGGCATGCATCAATAAGTGGGAAGGCAAGTCGTGTCTAATTAGTTATTGATGCTCTCCCTGCCGGACCAATGGCAAGGATCAATATGCGGACGGTCGAGTCACGTCCATTTTGTATTGCTCTTCTAGAAGAATCATGGTAAGAGTCAACGAATGAATGGTCACGTCGCATTTATTCGGAGCTGGATGGTCAGTCACGTCCATTTTGATTCATATTCTCCCGCCATATATAGGGATAGAGTTGGCTCGGGTCCAGTTGGTTCATGCTCATTTGGTTTTTACTCCTCCTGACAGATCGAAGGGGGTGCTGGAGAATTAATGACCAAGTCATAGTCATTCATGGTTTACTCTCCTATCCGCACTCTAGTGATCGAAGTTTTTTGAAGGACATCCGAGTCACATCCGTTGTGTTTGATGTTAATCAATATTGACCGTCGACCCAGTGGAACAATATGGAAAGCTTAAATCGACCCAGTGGTACGATATAGTGGGTCACCCGTAACTTTGGACATTATTTTGACTAATTTTGTATTAAGATCTCCTTGCAGTCATTGCCTTAAGTTGAAAAGATCACCCAGCCGAAGCTATAGTAAGATGTCATACACAGCTTTCAGTAATTTGTACTCCCGTTCCTATCCTTGGGTTGGCAGAATTAGTTCGTAGATGGTCAAATCCATCCGTAGTGAGTTTATACTCCTCCTGTCGAGTTCAGGTCGGAGTTTATGGAATAGTAAGTGGTTGAACCGCACTCGTCTATTTATTTATACTCATATCCGTGTTATCCCGCCTTTTGGCAAGGCCATGATACTAAGGACTTGACTAGAGACTAAAGACAGTCCACTTTGGAGATCAGTTATGTGCAAGTTTACGATGGAAATATGCAAACTTAGTCCGAGTTTGGATTAAACTACAATTAGCATGGTATGACAAGCAAAGCTATGAAAGGCAACATTCCAAATTTTAGGTCAATTGGAGTTCGTATGCTCAAGTTATGAATCGATCAAGATCCATGTGAAACATGTCCATTTCGTATCCATCCATTTGTATCCATCATTTCATATCCATCACCATCGATACGAAGTGAACATAACTCCATCACTTGGCATCCATCATTCGTATCCATAAGGTTCGAACCTATATCGTGGACTTCGACACTTCCTGGATCGATCATACTTCACTTGATCAGCAACTATACATTTCGTATTGATCACTTATCTGATCGATACGAAGGGTAGGGTGGATGATCGATACGAAGACAGAGGCAAAGCATCAATATGAGAAGAAAAGTATAGGATGGATATGAAAGAAGCGGTCACTATGCACGAATTATGGATCTCCACAAAGCATGCACGCCACATCATCGACACTAAGGGATCGATACGAAAGCCTCAGGCAGTCCATGTTTACAACTTTGATCGATCATATCTCTCAAACCACAAAACCAAATGCTATGAAATTTTCATAAAAGGTTGCATATCATCTAAGGAACGGCCATGATCGATCGCAGCCCAATTGGAGCCATTCCTGCTCAATACGAACCAACATGGATCGATCAGGGATCGATCCCAAACGGTTATAGATTGATTATGTGGGCCCACCTACGCATGAGAAAATGTATTCCGAGATTCAAGGCAGATATTTCTAGCTTCACGCCTATGAATAGCACCTCTATTACAATAAAGAGAGGACTTTTATGCTGATGCTCGAGTTAAACTCCATTGTAATTCGAGTGTTAGCCATTGTACTATTGTAATTCAGTTTATAACGAGCAATAAACATCAAATCCTTCAAAGTGGACGTAAGCCATAGCACGGAACAACTATAAATTCTTGTCTTCTTTTACTAGCGCTCATTTTTCTTGGTGTGATTGTTAGATTAGCCACATTTTTCATTTTATTTCTTCATTCTAATCTCTTCAATATTTCTTCATTCTAATCTCTTCAATTACACCCGACGAGTGTTGTGCCCAATTTTGGTACAAACACTTTGGTGCTTTCACTAAGAAAACTCTGATTTTTCTCTAATTCCGTGGATCCCCTACCGTTGTTGGATTGCTAAAATCTAAGAAGTAGATTCAGATCTATCTTCCAGTGGTTCCCTCTATTCTATTCAGATTGTTTCATATCTAAGAAGAAGTACATTCAACATGGTGCGCACTACCAGAACCACTTCCAATGCTGCTGATTCGGGAGGAAGGGATAGGAAAAATCATGCACAGCTGACCACAGTAGGAAAACATCAACTGGAGTCCAGATCCTCTTGGTCTAGTAACTAGAGAGAATTCCAGATCCTTATGCAGAAGCTCACTCAAAGCCGTCAGGAGCTCACTCAACAGATCCGTGCCAACATGCAACTCACGAACCAACTGAATGAAGAAAGGCGAGGGAGATCTAGAAGGGAGCATGCCTTTTATTCCTTGTTTGAAAGCTCGGCGTAATCTAACTTCAATCATAGATCTACATGTCATTGATTAGATAGAAACTACGTAGAAGCCTTTGGGAACCCGTATGCTGCGAATCCCGGACATGCCGAGATAGGTCCTTCCACAGGACATCAAGCTGCACCCTCCTCCCGAGGAGGGACACTTTCTTACCACACTACTCATGACCGGACCGTCCTCGTGACATGGAACCCAACCATGCCTTAGCCCCAAATCTCTAGATGCTTGATATTCCAACCATGATATGCCATAAAGTCAATGGCTCACAAATGATGACTGGGGAATCTCTAGAAGTCACACCTCGTTCACTAATGATATTCTGTATGCAGAGCCACCCCGTCGATTCAGGATGCCGACCTTACCAGTGTACCGAGGAAATTCGAACCCTAACCAACATATTCTAAAATATGAATGGCTTATGAATGCCACTTGAGCTGACAATGCGGTTAAGTGTAAAAGTTTCCCTATCTCCTTGGGAGGAATCGCGACTATGTGGTTCACCCGTTTACCACTCAGATCCATTTCATATTTTGACCAGTTAGCTACTAAGTTTGTTGAGCAGTTTCGTATGCATGCTACAAGATCGAAGGATGTTAATACCTTGTCCAGTGTTACTCAAGCTCCAATAGAGACTCTAAGGCATTATCTCGAAAGGTTCCATGCTGCTTGTGTCAAAGTCAGCAACCCCAACTCTATTCTGATGGCATTGACTAAAGGGATCGACCTTGATTTCGAGTTTGGTGATTGGTTGGCTGGGAAACCCCCCCACCTCTTCGTTGGACCGTTTCTATGCAAAGGCAGCACAATTTTTGAGGAGGGAAGACGCTAGACAGTCTAGGAAGCAGGACGTCGTGGGGCCCAGTGGTGAAGGTATCCAGAGTAATATTGCAGTGGAGTAGACCGGGGAAAATTTTGATAAAGTACAGTTGAACAATCAGAATAAATAAAGCCAGCAGAAGGGTAATGGAGGTCAAGGAAAGAAGAGAGACCCACATCATGGGAGACCCAGAGCTCCTATGCTCAGAGAGAGAAAGTTAGAACAATTCATCTGGGCTCCACAAAACGGCAGAGCAGGCCCATCTAATCCCAATCAAGGTCAAGGCCAGGCTAGGCCTGAAGAACCCGCACATACTGGCGGGAGGTTGGTAATTAATACTATGAGTGGTGGTCCTTACCCGGTTGATCGGAGCTGGAAGGAAATGGAGTCATATCACATATGCTAGTTCGATTAGACATGTGGATTTTGAATGTTGTAGTGGTAATGACGAAGGGGACCCAACAAAGCAACAATGGATGATGACATACGACATCGTTTTCAGAAACTGTGATGCCGACAAAGTTGAGGCCCCTACTATTGATTCATTGGTTATTTTAGCCCAAATAGGTCCTACTTGGATGAAGAGGATCTTAGTTGACAATGGAAGTTATGTAAACATACTTTTCAAGCGCGCTTATGACCAAATGCTGATGGAAGCGATAGATCTGAAACTGTGCCAATCGCGTGTACATGGTTTTGATGGAAGTGCAACATACCCGCTGGAATGGTGTAGTTGCCTGTTGAGTTGGGTGTTGGTGACCGCTGGAGAGTCCGGATGTTATAGTTTGTTGTGTTGGATATACATTTCCCTTACAATGCTTTTCTAGGTCGACCGGCCCTTGAGGACTTTAGGGCGGCGATTGCCCATTGGTGTTTGACTCTGAAGTTTCCCACTGATAATGGAGTCGGGGTGGTACATGGTGATCAAGCGGTTGTACGTGTCTGCTATGTTGCGGAACCGCGGGAGGCGCAACGAAAAGAGAAAGGTAAAGGCATGGAGGAATCTCTCTGCATCCATCTTTCATAAGATTGACAACTAACGCCTGGGCCTAAGCTCGGGCGCCACGACCAGTTTCCTAAGGACCTTGATCCTAGAGACAATGATGATGAAAGGGAAGTCAAAGAACACCAGGCTTCCCCGGCGGAGTTGACGATTGATGTTCCGATCAACAATGATGACGATTCCAGAATGATAAAGGTCGGATTTCAACCCGCCCCCCAGATTAGACAGGAACTGGTTGATTTTCTCCAGGGAAAACCTCGACGTGTTCGCCTGGACTCATTCAAACATGTGTGGGATCTTGCCGAACATCGTGAGCCACGCATTAAATATCGACCCGCGTCACGTCCCGGTGAAGCAAAAAAGGCGCGGTATGGATCCAGAGAGATCTGCTGCCCTGAAGGAAGAAGTGGACAAACTTAAGGCTAATAGGTTTATTCATGATGCTTTATACCTGGAGTGAGTATCAAATCCAGTGCTTATCAAAAAGTCGAATGGAAAGTGGCGGACATGTGTGGACTACTCAGATATGAACAAGGCCTGCCCCCAAAGACAGTTTCCCGCTTCCCAGAATCAATCAACTGATGGATTCAACAGTCACACATGAGCTCTTATCTTTCATAGACGCGTACTCCAGCTACAATCAAATCCCGATCAGAAGCATACTAGCTTCATCACTGATCTGGGACTTTATTGCTACAAGGTGATGCCATTTGGACTCAAAAACGCTGGAGCAACTTATCAGAGGCTCGTGAACCGAATGTTTGCAAACCATATCAGAAAGACTATGGAGGTCTATGTGGACGATATGCTCATGAAGTCGCGACTATCCAACGACCATGTCAGTGATTTGGAGACGATGTTCAACATCCTCCGACAGTACAGAATGAAGCTCAATCCGTTGAAGTGTCATTTCAGAGTTGCGGCAGGGAAGTTCCTTGGGTTTATCGTCAACGCTAGAGGAATTGAAGCCAATCCTGAAAAAATCTAGGCGATTCGTGATCTTGAAACTCCCATAACCATAAAGCAGGTGCAAAGTCTCAATGGGAAGATATCAGCCTTAAGCAAATTCATTTTTAGATCTACAGAAAAGTGCATTCCCTTCTTTGACCTGACCAAAAAAGGAAAACAGAATTACGAGTGGACCGAGGAGTTCAAGGGCGCATTCCAGGCACTAGTTCAACATTTGGCAACACCTCCTATCTTGTTGAAGCCGGTTGATCATGAGAGATTATATGTCTATCTGGCGGTTTCGGCAAATGCAATTAGTGCTGCATTAATTCGAGAAGAGGATCAGATTAAACAACCGGTCTATTATATCAACAAAACATTAACAGGGGCAGAAAGAAACTACCCAAAGGTAGAAAAGCTGGTTTATTGTCTTGTTGTAGCCTCGAGAAAATTCCGTTCATATTTCTAGGCTCATCCGATCAATGTTTACACCGATCAACCGTTACGACAGATCCTGACACGGCCTGAGATGTCTGGTAGATTGCTTAAGTGGAACATTGAGCTGAGTCAATTTGATATCACTTATACACTGTTATCCCGCCTTTTGGCAAGGCCGTGACACCAAGAACTTGACTAGAAACCAAGGATAGTTCATCCTGGAGATCGGTTATACATAGGTTCACTATGGATACCGGTAAATTTTGCACGAGTCCGGATCGAGCTACAATTGATATGACACGACAAGCAAAGCTATGAAAGCCAACGTTCCAAATTTCAAGTCAATCTGAGTTCGTATGCTCAAGATACGATCGATGCAAACCAAGAAAATCAACTCACACACATCCATCATTTCGCATCCATCTGTTCGCATCCATCAAGTATCCATCTGTTCATATCCATCGGGTATCCATCTATTCGTATCCATCACGTACACTCAACTTCGTGTCCACTTGGCCTGGTTCGACTTTGAATCCATCAATTGGAGTCAATTCGTATCGATCGATCAACGATCGATACGAATGAAACATTGAACGAATGATATGAAAACGGCCCCCCAGCCATCGATACGAAGTGAGATGCAATCGATTGATACGAACAGAGAAAAGACAATCGATACGAACAGAACAGTTGCGATCGATACGAACATGGCTCAACTGGATCGAACGAACAAGATACATTCCTATGAAAGACTCAATCACACGGCACGAAAAGTGGATCGATCCGAGGAGTTAGCACCACATCAACTTGTGAACACGTTCCCAAAATGCGATACGAATAGATCGATACGAATTCAGCAGCCTTTAATGAATCCAAACTTGCATCGATCATAACTCAAAATCTACAAGTCCAAATGCCACTAAATTTTCACAGGAGCTTGTGTACATCCTCAAGAATGTTCATGATCGATTTTGACTCGATTGGACGAAGTTTCGATCGATCCGAAATTCGTTTGTATCAATCATGGACCGAGTGCAAATGTCATAGGATCGATCGTGTGGGCCCACCGATATTCCAGAAGAGGTCTCCCGAGATCTGAGCAAGATATTTGCAACCTACGCCTATAAATAGCAGCCCAGAACCTACAGAAAAAGGACTTTTGGCCTCTTTATGTCGATATTTTGCCGAAATGGTTATCAAACTTCAGTTATACTATTGTAATCTTTTGTAATCGGCGAGTAAAGTTCAATAAACATCAGTCATTTCATAGTGGATGTAGGTAATTCGCCGAACCACTCTAAATCTATGTGCTTCTATGTATTTTCTTATCTGTTTATTGCCGTGTTTGTTAGATTTGCTTCATTTTACATTTATTTTCTTCATTTTATCTCTTCAAACACATCCGAAGAGTGTTGTGCCCAATTTTGGTACAAACACTTTGGTGCTTTCACCGAGAAAACCCATCTTTTCTCCTGCTCTATGGATCTACTACCGTCGTTGGATTGCAAAAATCTAAGGAGGAGATCCAGACCTATCGTCAAGTGGTTCCGTCTATTCTATTCAGATTGCTCCAGATCTAAGAGGAACTACATTCATCAAGATTTTCATACCCATGTTTTCGTATCCAGAAAATATGGTAATTTTCGTATCCTTGTTTTCGTGTCCAGAAAATATGGTGATTTTCGTATCCATGAAAATATGAAAATTTTCGTATCCATGTTTTCACATCCAGAAAATATGACAACATTCGTATCGATCGAACTTCGTATCGATCAGTATTCGTATCAATCCCTATTCGTATCGATCGACTTTCGTATCAATCGAACTTCGTATCGATCAGTATTCGTATCAATCCCTATTCGTATCGATCGACTTTCGTATCGATCACTATTCGTATCGATCGACTTTCGTATCGATCACTATTCGTATCGATCGACTTTCGTATCGATCACTATTCATATCGATCAACCTTCGTATCGGTCACCTTTCGTATCGATCAGTTTTCATGTCGATCGACTTTCGCATCGATCACTATTCGTATTGATCGACTTTTGTATCGATCACTTTTCGTATCGATCAACTTTCGTATCGATCCAGCTGTGTGCATTTCGTATCGATCCTCAAATACACTTTGTATCGATCCAGCTGTGTGCATTTCGTATCGATCCTCAAATACACTTCGTATCGATCCAGCTGCATCCATTTCGTATCGATCTTGAGATACTACTTCATATCGATCCAGTTGTGCGCCTTTCGTATCGATCCAATTGTCCATTTTTCGGATCGTTCTATTTCACCTACATTTGTAGCGCAGAGCACCCACATAGTGAATTCAATCACCAATTTAATGAAGGAACATTCCATCCATGCTTCTGATTGTTCCATGACTGAACAAGACATAGGAGATCACATCAACAAATGCTGAATTGCATTCAAGGAATGGGTAAAGGAATACTACTCAACCGGTGCTCCCAGAGGCTGGAGAACCTAGCTAACATGCCAAGAACTAGAGTTGGTTAATATATCATGCTTCTAAGGTGGACTTCAACTTCCCCCAATTGACCAGCTTTCAAACTCCTGAATTGACACCGATGGTACGATGGCTAATATGACGACTGCCCTACACTGTCTACTCTGCCAACTCAAAACATAGCTGGTCACCGCTGAACCATCTTCAAATGCCCGCATCTTAATCATACCATGTCCATATGACTAGAAGCATGACATACAACCTTAAGAGGACTTCCTCACTATCTTATATGGGCCTCCTACCTGGGTGAAAATTAGAAATGATCACCAATCTATGAGCCCATCTTAACCAACTCACCATCCAATCGGCATTACCAACCACTCGAACGTTGGGCAATCGTGCAGACATCATTCACCGGTATTACGAGACCCCATAGCCATAAAATGGGCCTGATCATAATGATGATTGGAGAACCTTTCCCAGTCGAGGCCTATTCATTGAAACCATCCTACATGCAGAATTTCCAGTGAAAATTCAACATGTCGACTATGTCAGTGTACTATGAAAATACAACCCCCAACACTACCTCATGAAGTGAGAATGGCGCATGGATTCCACCAAGAGTGATAAATGCCATCAAACACAGATGTTTTCCCTCATTCTTCAAAGAAGATCGTCAATCACGGTCATACATACCAGTTCTATTTCTCATATCACTGAATGGAATAAAGAAGCCGACCGCTAATTAATTGATCAAAGTCCACAGCCAGTTGCTGCCAATACCCATAAATGGATTCATCACAAGAGCTTATTTCCAGACTTTGATAAGAGAATTAGTGGATAGCCGCAAACAACTACACCAACATATCACATCCAATATTGAGTTGATGAACTAGATAAAGGATCAACATGTCAAGATAAGGAAGAAACCTACTCCATAATCTAGATCGAAAAAATCCTCTTCTTTAGATGGTTACCGTGGACGCCAGTGCCATAAGGCTGCTCCGGAAAGGATAGCTCTAACAATATATGCAAGCCCCATAAAGCAAAGGGCAGGGAACCCCCGATCCCTATCGATCAAGAACTTTGATCAAACTGAACCACTTGCATTCGACTTCCAACTGAGAAGGGCTGGACTGAAGTGCAATAGCGAGCATACGACGCTGCCTCACTTATCAATCAGATTTGATATGATCTCTTTTGAATTATTTCTAATTCAATTTCATTTACATTGCGAAGTATGACCGACTTGAATTAAACTACTTGCAAATGGTGCAAGTAACTAAGTACTCAAGGTTCGGTGCCAAACAACCTCCGCGGACTATGATCAAGTCATTGAGGTATCATTATGACGAGCCTGATTCAACCACTGATAGGCTACTATATGCCCCTGACTTGGGGGCAGGGCATCAAAGTAGAAGAGACCGACAAAGTCAGGACTCCAGTACAAAGTGGATACAACCGACCATCCACTCATCCGCCTATGCAATTTAATTAAGAGATCTAAGAAAGACTTGGAGTTATATATTCCAACAATGCACTCTCCATCTTGTACTTGAAGCTCGTCAAAATACTTATGCTTCTTCCGATGCCCAGCAAAATCAGAATCACACCTAGGGTGGATGTGACGTGACCGTCTATGCATCCAATCCTACATTAAAACTTGGGGTAATTTGAGAACATATGTTTAAAGTGGATATGATTTGACCATTCACTCTCCAGCTTGTGTCTGTGATTCGACAAAAACAATCATGCCTTAAACCAACTTCGTCAGGGCCTAAGCCTTAACTTAAAGTCATCAACGACTAACTACCTACTCGCGAACCATCATGAGCCATCATTTCGACTCTCTTCCTCAACTCGACCGGAAGAGTGCAAAGCATAAAGTGGACGTGACTCGACTGTCTGCTCTCCAACTCTTTCCCCTGACTTAAGGGAAAATACACAGCACAAAGTGGATGTAGTTCGACCATCCTTTCCTATGCTTGAGCACAAAGCTTGCCAGAACACTAATCTTACTTCTTAGGCTTGGCAAAAGCGGAATCCAAATGAACATGGACGCGATCCAACTATCCATAAACTAAATCTCATCCGCCATTGAGGGCAGATAAGTGGAAAGTAGTCGGGATCCCACCGATCACTCGCTAAGTGAAACCCCGAGCTCAAAGACAAGCCATCACACTGCGGCCAAAAGGGATTGATACACGACAATCATCTAACTAACTCCGTCTCCTAGAGTGGAAGCTGGAGTATAAACTTACGGACATGGGCTCGAGGAGGGTGGATCCGTCCACCCAATGACTTCACCCATGTTCAACCTAAGCCCGACAAGGATGGATCCGTCCATCTAACGACCTCGCCTTTCATATTTACAAGCTCGAGGAGGGTGGATCCGTCCATCTAACGACTTCGCTTGCCTACTCAGGGTGGATGTGATACGACCGTCCATGTACCTGATCAACTTCTTGTTCCTAGAGTGTGAATGAAATCCTAAAGCCTAAACAGATTTGACTGACCTTCTGTCGGCCAACTCCAGATTCCCACAGTGTGAACTGGAGTATAAACATTAACTAACTCCAAGTCCCCAGAGCGTGGACTGGAGTATAAACATTAACTAACTCTAAGTCCCCAGAGCACGGACTGGAGTATAAACACTGAAATGGGTGTGACTGACCACCCATCAACTAACTCTGGAGTCCCAAAGTGCGAACTGGAGCATAAACATTAAATAACTCTAAGTCCCTAGAGCGCGGACTGGAGTATAAACATAAATGGGTGTGACTGACCACCCAACAACCAACTCCAGATTCCCAGAGTGCGGACTGGAGTATAAACACCAATTGGGTGTGACTGACCACCCATCAACTTACTCCAGATTCCCAAAGCGCGAACTAGAATATAAAACACCGACTCACTCTAGTCTCGAGAGCATGGACTAGAGCACGAATGCCAAATTGGTGTGACTGACCACCCATCAACAAACTCCAAATTCCCAGAGTGAGAACTGGAGTATAAACATCAACAAACTCCAGATTCCCAGAGTGCAAACTGGAGTATAAACATCAACAAACTCCAGATTCCTAGAGTGTGAACTAGATTATAAACATCAACTAAATCTAGATTCCCAAAGTAGGAACTGGAGTATAAACATCAACTAACTCTGGTCCCGAGAGCGCGGATTGAAGTATAAATACCAAATGGGTTTGACTGACAACCCATCAACCAACTCCAGTCCTCAAAGCATGGTTTGGAATATAAAATACCAGAAGGGATGCGATTCGACTGTCCATCTATCAAATCTGATTCCTCAGCAAGTTCTATAGTACAAAAAATGGATGTGGTTCGACCGTCTTCTTTCCAACTCTTCCCCTGATAGGGGGCACACTTAACACAAAAAATCGGATGCGATCTGACCATCCAGCACTAAGCGGGCATGACACTACCATCCGTGCATCAACTCTTGTCCTCATCATGGGACTCATAACATAAATTTATAGGGATGCACTCCAACCCTATAAGACAAAATTTCTTCCTTGATTCGACGGGGAGACGCAGATTCGCAAAACGGCCCTAGCTGGATGTCTTATTCTTAATTGATATTACTACCCATCCTACTACAATTGAACGTGACATGACCGTTCATCTGCTAACTCTCGCCTATGATTCGATGGGTTGTGCGTGCAACATGGACGGATCTGACCTAACCATCCGCCAATCAATTCCTTCCTACAGTTCAGTGGGAGAAGCATCAAACTAAAGTTGTTGTAATTTGACCGACCACACTTCGACTTTTTCCCTTGATTGGGGGCAGAGGAATTGACCGAGGAAAATGCGGTCCGACCATTTTCTACAAAAAAATCTTAGTCCCTAGAGTATGGACAGGGGTATAAACATCAAATAGGTGTGATGAATGGCCCTTCAACTATAACTCTGATCCCCAAAGTGTGGCTACAAGAATAGACAAACGAATGAATGTGATTCGACCATTCATTCACCAACTCTGACCTAAACTCGACATGAGGAGTTAAACTCGCTATAGGTGCAATTAGACCATCCACGAACTAACTCTGCTAACCCAAGACTGGGGGCAAAAGTACAAATCATCGAAAGAAGAGAAAGGTGACTCGCTAAGTCTCCAGCTTAGCGTCCTTTACAACTTAAGGCAACGACTACAAGGAGAAACTTATGCTAACAAATCAGAATGATGCTCGAAGTTCTGGGCAACCAATTATATCGTATCGTCGGATCGACGGGCAATATCGATCTGCACCTTTCATATCATACCATTGGATCGACAAGAAATGAGGTCCGAGCATTTACATCGTGCCGTTGAATCGACGATCAAATTGAGTGTGACTTGAGCACTTGTCCTCCGTCGCCTTCCTTCGATCCGTCAGGAAGAGCATGAGACCAGATGAGCATGACATGACTGTATTTGAGCTAACTTTATCCCTAGATCTGATGGGAGAACGTAAATTGAAATGGACATGGCTGATCACCCAACTCCAAATGAATGCAACGCGACCATTCATTCATTAACTCTTACCATGATCCGACTAAAAGAGCAATTCAAAGCAAGTGCAATCTAAACATCTGCACACTGATTCTTACCCTGGATTCGACAAGGGAAGCATCAATCCTGCATTGGATCTGACTGGACGATTCACTCTTCAGTTCTTACCCAAAGTATGGCGACATAAGCAGCAAAGTGAATGTCATTGACCATCCAGAATCTAGCTTATGTCTAAATGTCGGCAAAGTAACAATGTATTCCGCCTAGAGGAAAGAACTAGAACATAGTGCAGGATAGGCACGACTCAGCCTTCCATCGGTTAACTCGATCCCATGGTTCAATGGGATAGAATACAAAATTGAAGCGGACATTATCTACCCTGCCACTTATCGAGATATTCCCCAGACTTGGGGGCACGAGCAAGAAGATAAGATTAATATGATTCAACCATTCATCAATCAACTCTGGTTCTTAAAGCTTGAACTACAATATAAACACAGCTAGGACGAAACTAGACCGTCCGCGTAATGCATCTACCAACCCGAGACTGGGGGCAAAAGAGTGATTATCCGAGAGTTGACTATGACAACTTGAACCCATGACCCATGCCAAATATTCATAACAACTCTAGGTTGTGACCGAAAAGATGCCTAGAGATAGAATCATCGAATCAATACCCGAACTCATGGGCAACTGATCATCATTCCGACCCTTACAATGAACAATGGATCGTGAGTACATTGAATGAAAAGAGCGTTATTCAGAAACACAAGTAAATTCAATCTCAAAGCTGGAGCCAGCTATGTAGCAGCATGCAGTACAAGGCTAAGTTCTACTAATCCTTTGATTCAACGTCCTTATAAGGCTAATCATTAACCATTGCAAATAAGCACATGAAGTGCCTACAGTCCATCACGAGTACTAAAGATCATATCACAACTCAGCGCAATGATCATAAAAGGGTTAATTGTTTCACTTCAGGTGAATCTTGATGTGTTCGCTTGGACTCGATCTCATATATATATGGACTCTCACCAACCATTGAGAACCTTGCATTAAATGTCGACCCGAGGCATGTCTCGGTGAATAAAACGAAGCGACGTGGATCCAAAAAGATCTGTTGCACTTAAAGAGGAGGTGAATCTACTCAAGACCAATAGGTTTATCGACGATACCCTCTACCCAAAATGAATATCCAATCCTTTAGTTATAAGAAAAACGAGCAGAGAGTGGCGGACATATGTCAACTACTCAGATTTGCATGGGGTATGACAAAGCATAGCTTTCCACTTCCAATGATCAACCAACTGATGGACTCGACCATCAGACATGAATTACTCACATCCATGGACACAAACTCCAGATATAATCAGATACGGAAGCATGTCCCAGACCAGGAATACGACTGTTTCATTATTGACCTGGGCCTATAGTGCTATGCTGAAATCCCTGGATTCAAACTTGAGAATGCTTATGCTACTTACCAAAGGACGATTAACAGATCATTCAAAAATAATATCGGCCGATCGATGAAAGTATATGTGGTTAATATGCTGTGAGATCATGACCATTAAATGACCACATCGATGACTTGACAAAGATATTCAATGCTCTCCAACAACTGCAGAATGAAACTCGATCATTTGAAATGCTCTTTCACCATTACATCAGAAAGGTTCTTTGTTTTCATCATCAATTCTCGTGGAATCAAGGCTAATTTCCAGAAAATTCCGACAATTGGAGACACCCATGTATCGAAGACAACCAAGTAGGTACGAAGCCTAATTCGGAAGATTATCGTCCTAAGTTGATTCAACTCTAGGACCATCTACAAGTGAATTCTCATCTTCAACCTAACCAAGAGAGGGAAGAGAACTTTTGAATGAACTAACAACTGCGTTGATGCAATTCCAGCTCTGATAGATCGCTTAAAGAGACCTCCCGTTTTACCCAAACCTTTGGATCGCGAAGTTTTATACATCAATTGGGCCGTGTCAATACACACCATAAGCATCGCAATGCTATGTGAAGAGAAACGAATCCAAAAGACCAGTATATGATGAAAGTGAGCTATTGAAAAGCTCACCCCGTTAACGTCTATATAGACCAGCCGTTACGATAGGTCCAATAGCAACCTTAGATGTCTGAAAAGTTACTCAAATGGAGTATCGAGCTAAGCCAATTTGATATCACTTATCTCCCTCAGAGAGCTATCCATGGTCAAACATTAGCATACTTCATATCTGAATTCACTGCATCAGACGATTATCCGAAGAACAGTGGAGAACCGTCCAACCAATGAAGAACATACATAGATGGAATATCCGATGATCGGCTTTTTAACGTCGAAGTTGTGTTAATGACTACTGAGGAACGATCGATCTGCTACGCCCTCAAACTCAACTTCTCTGCAACAAATAACGAAGCTAAGTATGAAGCCTTGGCGCTCAAACTTGCAAGAAAACTAGGAGTGGAAACTTTACATGTCTTATGTGATTACTGGTTAGTACTATGCCAAGTCAGGGAAGATTATCTGACTAGGAGGCAATGTCTTGCTCCTTATCTCAGCTGGGTCCAAGAGCTATTAGCCAACTTCGAGTATTATACCATTACACACATCCTTGGAGAACAAAATGAAAATGCCGAGTCACTGGCCAATCTAGCCAGTTTCAGGGATACACGACATATGGATTTTGTCCCAGTTGAAATACTTATTATTCCAAGCATTGACGGATGAAGATCGACTAGATCTTAGAGATGGATCCAAAAAGGGATTCATGGATGACTCCTATCAAATATTATCTACAACAAGGCATCCCACTTGAATAATGAGAAATGGCATATCCTTCGCGAAGCTGTCCCATGAGTTAACACTTGTACATTTTGTGTCCATCAGTGACCAGCCATCAACTTTGTATCCATCGATGTGAAGCCCATTGATACGAAAGTCCCTACATGATCAAATTTAAGCCACTCAACTCCATCGATACGAAGCATTCCTAGGGACTATCCATTTCGTGGTCGATAGCCATTAATACGAAGCATACATTCCAATATCTCAGATCGATCCAGGAGAGGATCGATGCGAAGGAAGGAATTAAAACAAACATCGAACGTTGTTACAACTCGATTTTCACATCAATCTAGAAGAGGATCGATACGAAACTCGATACAAAAAAAACTTGACAACGACCCGTGAACGTGCATACATTGATGGGAGTCAGGCTAACATACATGCATGTATGATGGACTAACATTCAATTTTCAAAATTCACAGGAGTTGAATGCTCACCTGATGACAATTACAACAGTGAACAAAAAATCGCTAACACTCGACACTCAGTTACAACAATGCACTGCATAATCATTGGCAGTCAACAAATCAGCATTTATATTACTGGAAATCAATCGAAGGTTACATCTTTTGACGAAAAGATAGCAACTACTCAGCGAATCGGATAGAACTTCTTCAGAATGAAGAATGCGGCTTTTCAAAGCACGTCATGTTCACACAAGACGTACTTTGGGGGGCAAATGTTATCCCGCCTTTTGGCAAGGCCTTAACACCAAGAACTTGACTAGAAACCAAGGACAATTCATCCTGGAGATCGATTATACATAGGTTCATTATGGATACCGATAAATTTTGCCCGAGTCCGAATCGAGCTACAATTGATATGACACGACAAGCAAAGCTATGAAAGTCAACGTTCTAAATTTCAAGTCAATCTGAGTTCGTATGCTCAAGATACGATCGTTGCAAACCAAGAAATCAACTCACACATATCCATCATTTCGCATCCATCTGTTCGCATCCATCAAGTATCCATCTGTTCGTATCCATTAGGTATCCATCTGTTCGAATCCATCACGTACACTCAACTTCGTGTCCACTTGGCCTGGTTCGACTTCGAATCCATCAATTGGAGTCAATTCGTATCGATCGATCAACGATCGATACGAATGAAACGTCGAACGAACGATACGAAAATGGCCCCCTAGCCATCGATACGAAGTGAGATGCAATCGATTGATACGAACAGAGCAAAGACAATCGATACGAACAGAACAGTTGCGATCGATGCGAACATGGCTCAACTGGATCGATACGAACAAGATACATTCCTATGAAAGACTCAATCACACAGCACGAAAAGTGGATCGATCCGAGGAGTTAGCGCCATGTCAACTTGTGAACATGTGCCCAAAAAGCGATACGAACAGATCGATACGAAGGGAATCGATACGAATTCAGCAGCCTTTAATGAATCCAAACTTGCATCAATCATAACTCAAAATCTACAAGTCCAAATGCCACCAAATTTTCACAGGAGCTTGCATACATCCTCAAGAATGTTCATGATCGATTTCGACTCGATAGGATGAAGTTTCGATCGATATGAAATTCGTTCATATCGATCAGGGACCGAGTGCAAATGTCATGGGATCGATCGTGTGGGCCCACCCACGTGCCAGAAGAGGTCTCTTGAGATCTGAGCGAGATATTTGCAACCTACGCTTATAAATAGCAGCCCAAAACCTACAGAAAAAGGACTTTTGGCCTCTCTACGCCGATATTCTACCGAAATGATTATCAAACTTCAGTTATACTGTTGTAATCTTTTGTAATCAGCGAGTAAAGTCCAATAAACATAAGTCATTTCATAGTGGATGTAGGCAATTCGCCGAACCACTCTAAATCCATGTGCTTCTATGTATTTTCTTATCTGTTTATTGGTGTGTTTGTTAGATCTGCTTCATTTTACATTTATTTTCTTCATTTTATCTCTTCAAACACATTCGAAGAGTGTTGTGCCCAATTTTGGTACAAACATACACCAAGGCGAGCTATTCAAGGACAAATTCTGGCGGACTTCATAGTTGAATTCACCATGCCGGAGGATTTGCCCGAAGCCAGTGAATTCCCCAATTGTACATGGAAGCTATACACCGATGGTGCATCAAACGACCGATGCTCAAGCACTGGAATGGTACTCGAAAACCCAGAAGGTCGATCCGTGTGCTATGCTTTGAAGTTTGACTTCCGTGCGACTAACAACGAAGCCGAGTACAAAGCTTTGCTTTTTGGATTGAGGCTTGCCAAAGATTTAGGAGTCATTGCTGTGGAGATTCATTGTGATTCGCAATTGGTGGTATGATAGGTTCGAGGAGAGTATCAAGCCAGGGACTGAAGATTGGCTACCTACCTTACTTGGGTTTAGGAAGTGTTGAATCAGTTCGTCATTATGCTATCCACTGTATACCCCGAGAGAAAAATCAGAAAGCCAATTCTTTAGCGAAACTTGCCAGCACTAGTGAAGCACAATGGATCAGACTCGTCCTCGCAGAGACACTTACTGCTCCAAGGTGATTAGATGGAGGTAGATTGAGTGCATGAGGCAACACTCGAGAGAGAATCGTGGATGAGTCCAATCAGAAACTATCTTGAGCATGTAATATTACCCGAACATAGGAGTGAAAAAAGATAGGTTTTCCGAAAGACTTCGCGATTTATTATCCAGAATGAAAGTCCTATACCGAAGGGGATATTCTGTTCCTTTACTCCGGTGTATCGCCCACGATGAAATCAAGCGAGTGTAGCATGATGTGCATGAAGGAGAATGTGATGATCACACCGGGGGGAAGCCCTTGCGAAAAAGATACTCAGATATGGGTATTACTGGCCAACCGCGAACTGAGACGTATCAGATTATGCCAAGAGATGTTACAGGTGCTAGAAACGTGCCAGAATCCCAAGAGCCCCACCAACCGAAATTACTCAAATGGTCAATCCATGGCAGTTTGCCACATGAGGCATTGATATAATAGGGTCTTTGCCTCTAGCCAAAGGTGGTGCGAAGTACGCCATCGTTGCAGTTGACTACTTTACCAAATGGGAGGAAGCTAAGCCACTTGCCACTATCACGACGAAGAAAGCAATCAACTTTGTTGTACACAACATCATTTGTTGCTTCGGCCTCCCACAAACAATTGTAATTGATAATGGAGCCTAAATCGATAGTGTCGAGTTTAAGAATTTCTAACAACGCTATCGCATCCAGAAGAAGTTCTCAGCAGTAGCTCACCCTCAAGCGAATGGACAAGTCGAAGCTGTGAACAAAGTCATTAAGTCCATTTTGAAAAATGACTAGAAAAGGCTGGAGGTAAGTGGGTCGATGAGCTCCCCATGCCTTATGGGCATATCGAACTACCCACAAGTCTGCTACTGGTCATACTCCATTCGCACTTTCCTATGGTTCTGAGGCCGTTATTCCAGTTGAGTTGGAGGTACCTTCTCACTCTGTGACTTATTACGATCCAAAGACGAATGTCATCCTACTCGCAGAATCTCTAGATTTACTGGATAAGAAGCATGAAGAGGCTGATTTGAGGGCAGCCACACATCGCAATCAAGTCGCCCGATTATACAATGCTAAGGTCCGGTCCAGAACCTTCGAAATTGACGATCTCATGCTTAAGCAAATTTATCTGGTCCCTTCACACATGAAACCGACATGGGAGGGACCGTATGTCATTGAGCGGAGACTTGAAGACGACACATTCAAGTTATCGACTGTTGATGGTCTCACTCTACCGAGGGCATGGAACAGCGAGAGTCTTCGCCGCTGTTACGTATAATTGGCTTTTCTTTATTTAGTATGCTTTCCTTTTGAAGTTTGTTTATGCAATTTTAGAATTTGTACTAGTAATAAGGCATCTGAATTTGCCCCACTTTCCTATTTCAACAATAAAGCGCAGACTCATCAAGCCAGATTAGCGATTCTTGAAGTGCATCGTGCAGCTGTCACGATGTACGAAGAGCTAAGTTCCATCCTACGGTGGGACTCTCAAATAGAGAGTGATTGTGATCCGACCAGACACTCACTAAATGAAACCCCGAGCTCGGGGGCAAGCAACGATAAAATAAAAAAGGGTTGAAACACGACAATCCTCTAATAAACTCCAGTTCCCAGAGTGCGAGCTGAAATGCAAACTCCAAAATTTAGGCTCGAGGAGGATGGATCCGTCCATCACGACCTCGCCTCTTTCCAGACTCGAGGAGGGTGGATCCGTCCATCCACTACCTCGCCTCTTTCCAGGCTCGAGGAGGATGGATCCGTCCATCCACGACCTCGCCTTAATCTAGGCTCGAGGAGGATGGATCCGTCCATACACGACCTCACCTATAACATCCCCTATCTAGAGGCCCAAAACTAAGC
The DNA here is from genome assembly GCA_030737815.1 of Allium fistulosum. Taxonomy (NCBI): domain Eukaryota; kingdom Viridiplantae; phylum Streptophyta; class Magnoliopsida; order Asparagales; family Amaryllidaceae; genus Allium; species Allium fistulosum. The sequence goes on from CM060903.1 coordinate 181,228,430, forward strand.
GCTACAGATATTGCAGTTATCCATAGTATTGGCTTCCGATGACAAAAGACGGCTATTTTAATGGTATCAATAATATCAGAAACACTTGAGTATGAAACAAACACAGATTTCAAAAACCACAAATTAATTCATTACATTTCCAAATCAAATTGTTTCACATTCATGTCACATAACCCAAATCGTTTCCTAGGCACATATTAAACATAATCATTATAAATTATGCCGAGAGCGGTATATAATGATACCCCCTCGATTGATTAGAGTCACAAGATCATATTAGACCTAATACACAATAACATAGTGGAAAATCCATCATAGCATAATAAAAGCAACAAATCCTAAGTAGCTATCCGTTACCTCCTGCATGCCTCCGGTAGCTTATTCGTCAAACAATCTAAAACCTAAAAAGATCCTTAACCCCTCAGCCTACTCAAATCAATTTTGAGCACCCGAGAGTTTGAGGAGAAAACATAAACTTCGAGTCAGACATAAAGCCTGGTGTGAATAATACTATACATCCTAGTTTAATTATGTTAAGTGAGACCACGTCGCTTAGCGGAACGGGTTTCCTTTCACTGACATCCTTTTTAAAACATATATTTGCAAAACTTTTCATAAAACCATATACTATACTCATGCATCTACAATGGTTAAATACTATAAATTTAACATTATGTAAACATACATAAATATCAGGTAATAATGAACTATCTGCTCAAACACACAAGTTTTGTTTGGATAACTTTTAACCTTTGGCTGACTCGGGCCTACCAGACAATACAATCAAAATTAACCTAACACCTGTTAGATATTCCTCTTCAGGATTTTTTATCCTTAACTATCTATTTAACATTTCCCATCAGGACGGTCCGTCCTAAAGTTCTGTCAAATATTTCACTTCTGGACGGTCTGTCCCTAACTTAATCAACTTCCAGGTCTTCCCGATTCTAATGGTTTTTTCGGGCTCACCGATAACCTATCTGTATACAAACATGTATTTCTTTCGGTGTGTAATCATAATTTTAGTCTACCTATGACAATGCCCTATACACTGGAATTTTGGACAACAATTAGCTGGGGCTAACAACTAATGTATAGGGCGTGACCCCATACTAGTCTCATCTGGTTTTCTAATATCTGAGTCATTTATACTTAAGGACCCCCTCCTATAATTTTCCTTGAAAATATTTTCAAAATGATTTAAACTTTTAAATCAAACTTAAACAAGGAATAGAATATAATCTCTATACTTAACTCAAATCATATTACCATGTCAGATATATATATATATCCTTTACTCAAAATTTAGTTGATGAAAGCATTTAACCATTTGAAAGAACCTCTTTCCATACTTTTAAATTATTTCTTTCAAAATCAACATTAAACCTTTCGAAATCATTTCTCAAACCTTTCGAGTTCATTCAAAGCAAACCTTACGAAAGCCATAAAATTTGGACATCCTTCTTTAAAATCACTTTAAGTCATTGCCTTAGAAAAACCTTTGGAAAACCTTCCTCCATAAACCTTTCGAAACCATCTAATAAACCTTTCGAAACAAATCAATGAACAAACCCTTCGAAGGCACAAAACCTTTAAAACATAAACCTTTCGAAGGCGTACCGGGTTCAATTCAAAACAATCTGAAAACCTTCTTTTAAAATCCTTCGTCTTCATTGGAAACAACCTTTCGAAAGCTTCGGGTTATACTTTACAAAACAAGGGTAAATCACCTAAGTCGAAAGCTTCCTTTCGAAAGCATTGGAGAAACGGCTAGTTTTAAAAACAAGTAAACCTTTCGACTAAGTTGGAAGGTTTAAACAAAACATTTATAAAAAGCGGTAGAAACCTTTTATCTATGTCGGAAGTTTTCAAAACAAAGTAATAATGGAAGCAGCAATAACCTATCGACTTCGTCGGAAGGTTTAAAATCTTTTAAATAATTTGACTTGGTCGAAAGTAACCAAGTCGAAAGCTCAAATTCGAAAGTGAAGCAGGAGAAAGCTTTTCATTTATAAAACAATTATATTCCAATCTCTTAGGCCATCAACCCTTCGACCTTGAACCTTTCGACTTTATTCAATTCATTACATACCAAACATTTGATACCTTATGTATTGAACTTTGACCTTGTCGAAAGCTAACCTTTCGACTGTGACGAAAGGTCTGGGGCGGAAGGTATACTGCCGTATAGGCTGAAACATGGAAAAAGTGTGATTTTTGTTTTTAAACTTAAAAAGGAAACTTTTCAACCAACTTGCCTTTGTTTGTCAAATTTTCATTGGTCAATAAGTACTTTCCACAAATGTGCTGCCGCTAATACTAAAATTAAATAATCATTTTATTTTGCATAATTCCCCTTCTCCTTTACAAATATATAAAACATTTAAGTCTCATATCTTAAATAATTTTATATATCCATCAAATGACTTAGGAAAAATATGGAAAAACCCAGAAAATCTATTTTAATATATTGCCTAACATATTAAAATTTCAAATCCAAACAATCATTATTTTAGCCGAAAATAATTTATAACCCAATAAACAATTCTCTTCATTAGAAAATTAATATAAAATCCATAATAAATCGAAAAATTATGAAAATCAAAATGCATCTCTAAAATATTATTCCAGACCTATATATTAATTTCCAAGGTATTAGGATGTCATTAAATAGGGTTTTTATGCCTAACATATCATAAAACATGAATGAACATGTATAATTTCACCAACAATATATATATCTTTAAACGTCAAACATGGCATAAATATAGCAAAAACACTTCGGATCTAATCATAAAGCCGAAAACTAAAAGAATTAGGGATGTAGTAATTATTCACCTTAGCTTTGTGATTATAAATGAGATTTGGTTGTTGACTTATTTGATTACTTCTCTTCTCTTGAATCCTAGATTTAATTCTTCTCTTGAGAATAGGAAATGATGGCCGGCCTTAGTAATTTTGTTTTAGTGAAATGAGAGTGAATGAACGTGAGTTACCTATCCCTAAGAGTTTAGGGTATAAGGTTTTACTATTTCCCATATTGTCCTTCTCATATCCTAACAGATTATCTAGTGTTATTTCATTTTAGTTAACCCACTTAACATGGCACGACTTCCTTTAACTAATCAAATCTCAACCTATTAATCTGCACATAATTTAATTTAATTTAACTAATTAAATATCCTAAATAAGGTTATAAAAATATGGGGTGTTACAGAGTCCCCACCTTAAAGAATTTCATCCTTGAAATTACGATAAGGTACACAACAAAACAATTAAAGGTAGAACATACCATCAAATAAATCAGGGTAAGAGTCTCTAATCCTGCTCTCCACTTACCAAGTACAGTTCTAGCATCATCACTCCACCGAACATTTACTAACTTGACTGTCTTGTTCCTTAACTTCTTCTCATCTCTAGCCACGATCTGAATCGGCTTTCTAAATATAGTCAAATCCGGTTCTACTACTAAGTCTTCTAACACTATAGTTGCTATGGTAGTCTCCGGGTCTCTGACACATTTCCTAAGATGATAAACATGGAAAACATCATGGATTCCAGTCAAACTACTATGTAACTCTACTCCATAAGCGAGTTTCTCGATCCTCTCAATAATACGAAAAGGACCAATGAACCTAGGTGCTAACTTCCCCGACTTTCCAAATCTAATTACACCCTTCATCGATGAAACCTTAATGAATACATACTCTCCGATAGAAAATTCCAAATCCTTCATTCTTCTATCGACATAACTTTTTTGCCTAGATTGAGCCTCCTTCATTCTAGCTCGAATCAACCGAATCTTCTCCACGGCTTCTTTTACTAAATCCAGGCAAAGAACCAATCTATCCCCAGTCTCCAACCAACATACGAGAGACTTGCATGGTTTTCCATACAATGCTTCAAACGGTGTCATCCCACTACTAGTCTGATAAATATTTTTATACGAGAACTCGACTAGATGAAGATGGTCCTCCCATGATCCCCCGAAATCCAATATACAAGCTCTTAACAAATCTTCCAAGATTTTGTTAATTATTTCTGTTTTCCCATCAGCCTATAGATGGTAAGCGGTACTCATGTTGAGCTTGGTTCCTAATGCTTCCTGTAGACTTTTCCATAACTCACTAGTAAATAAAGAATCTTTATCACTGACAATACTACTAGGAATCCCGTGCAGCCTAACTACATTCTTCATAAATAACTTCGCCAAATTAGGTGTCGTCCTAGTAGATTTTACTGGAATAAAATGAGCATTCTTAGTTAGTCTATCCACTATGACCCATATGCTTTCATTTCCTCTATTAGATCTTGGCAACCCGTCAATAAAATCCATAAAGATTGAATTCCATTTCCATAACGGAACCTCTAATGGTTGGAGCAATCCACTTGGCTTCTGGTGCTCAGCCTTTGCCTGTTGGCAATTCAAGCACTGCTTAACACACAATCCAATGCCCTATTTCATACCTTCCCAGAAGAAACTTCTTTTCATATCCTGATAAATCTTCGTTCCTCCTGAATGGATAGTGAACTTCGAATGATGGCATTCATCCAAAACCTCCTTCATGATATCTCCCATATTCGGAACACATGACCTTCCTTTCTTTGTTAGCCACCCATTTTGGTCAAGATTGAAACCTTTTAGGTCATCGCTCTCCTTTCCTTCCCTCAACCTTCTGATCCGCTCAGCCAATATTGGATCCTCCTCTTGCTTAGAAGCTATTTTTTCAATCATTACCGGACGGACTTCTAAACAAGACAATACAACACTTTCTGCACTTGAACCTACCTTGGACCTAAACCGCACACTACAAGCTGAGAATGCTTTCAAGTCTTTCCACTCAGCAATCATAGCCAATACTGCATTATGATGTTTACGACTGAGTGCATCCTACCTTGTTTCCTTTTTCGGGTGTGTACTCAATTCCAAAATCATAGGCAGCAATAAACTCCAACCATTTATGCCGTCTCATATTCAGCTCCTTCTGAGAGAACAAATACTTCAACGACTTATGATTAATATAAAGCTCAAATCGCTCTCCCAAAAGATAATGCCTCCATACCTTTAAAGCAAATATAACGACAGCTAACTCCAAATCATGCGTTGGATACCTAACCTCATGTGGTCTGAGCTGTCTAGAAGCATAAGCAATTACTTTACCCCTTTACATCAACACAACTCCCAATCCAGTTCTACATGCATATGTATAAACAACTAAATCTTGATTTCCCTCCGGAACCACTAACACCGGTGCATGGGTCCATAAGTGTTTCAAGCTCCGGAATGTTTCCTCACACTTATCGGTCCATACAAACTTCACATCTTTTCGCGTAAGCTTAGTCATCGGTGCTGCTATCCGCGAAAAATCTTTTATAAATTTCCTATAATACCCAACCAATCCAAGAAAACTCTTTATCTCGGTCACCGTCTCGGGTCTCTTCCAATTATTCACCGCTTCAGTCTTATTCGGATCTACAGACAATCCTTTCTCTGAGACGACATGACCAAGGAACCTCACTTCCTTCTTCCAAAAATGTCACTTCGAAAACTTAGCCTTCAACTGATGCTCTCTCAACGTTTCAAGCACGACTCTAAGATGAACTTCATGCTCCTTCTCAATTTTAGAGTATATTAAAATATCATCTATGAAAACCAACACAAATCTATCCAAGTGCTCTCGAAAGATTCTATTCATCAGATCCACAAAGAATGTCGACGCGGTAGTTAGTCCGAACGGCATCATTAACCATTCGTACGACCCATATCTCATCTTAAACGCTGTCAAAGGAATGCTATCCTCTGCCACTCTAAGCTGATGAAATCCCGTCGCCAAATCCAATTGAGATAATACCTTTGCTCCACTCAAATGATCGAACAAATCGTCAATTCTCAGAAATGGATATCGGTTCTTTATCGTCTTCTCATTTAACTTACGATAATTGATACATAGCCTTAACGATCCGTCCGACTTCTTAGCAAATACAGCAGCAGCTCCCCATGGCGAACTACTCGGTCGAATAAAACTCTTTCCTTCTAGTTCTACTAATTGCACCTTCAACTCTTTCATCTCTGTAGGTGTCATCCTGCTTGGCAGTTACTCACCGGTTCAGCTCCAGGCACCAAATCAATCCGAAACTCAATTGCTCATTTCGGTGGCAGTCCAACGATCAGTTCAAACACATCGGCAAAATATCTAACTACAAAGACTCGATGCAACTCATCCTCCAACTCCATAACATCCAATAACGCATTCACCTCACAACTAAGGTTTTCTACGGTATAAATTATCCGATCACTACAATCTGATGACTAAGTGATATTTTCCTATCTTGGAAAAATATCCCAGCGTCATATCTACTCAACCAATCCATCCCAAGGATAATCCCAAATCCCACAAAGTCAAACACATGAAAATGACAGTCATAGTTATGGCCTAGCAAATCAAATTCTAAATGGTCACACCTCGTCCCAAGTGTTGCATTACCTCCTATCGGATTTGCAACCCTTAAGGAAGTAACTAAGTAAGAGGGTTCTAGGTTAAGCCTATCTACCAGACGTTAAGAAATAAAAGAATGGGATTCCCCAGTATTAAATAGCACGCTAACAGACATACCGTGGATCTGCAGCGAGCCTCCTAAAACAGCTTTCCCCTCCTCCTGCACAACGGGCCTTGTGGTTGTGGGCTCCAAAGCATAAACTCTCACATTTCCTGCCCTTGCAGGCTCTGGGAACTTGTTCTTGTAATGACCCACTTGATCACAATTAAAGCATCTGACATTCTTCTTTCCACCAACCTCTTTTCTTTTCCCTTACTGGCTCGACACTCGTTGGCATAATGTCCCTTCTTGTTGCAATTGTAGCAAACCACTCCAGCCTTACTTTTCTTTTGTGCTCCTTCTTTCTGAGCAGTCTTTTTTTGAAAAAATTTCCTCTTCTGGGCATGTCCTGCCTAGGCCTCTTTCACCTTCTTCCTTAAGCAAGCCAATGCCTCTTCCTGCCTTAATGCCATTTCAATAACCACATCACTAGGGTCCCTCAAGTGCGGCAAAGTAGCACTTATCAGTTCTGGCCTCGATCCACTGATATACTTTTCATTCCTACTAATTACGGTATCTACCAAGACATACCCATATCGGGCCAATTCTTCAAACTTCCTTACACGGCCATATCTCCCTGCTCCAATTCTACAAACTTTCTTACCAATGCAGCCTGCGCCATCACAGACATAAATCTCTCTGAAAACCTTCTCCTGAATTCCTCCCAAGTAATGGCCTCTTCATCAACTCCAGCGGTGACAGTGTTCCACCAAAATAGTGTAGCTCCCTGCAGCTGCCTTGAGGCCAACCTCCTTTTCTGGGCATCATTTAGTCCTAAATCAGCAAAGATTCTTTCACAATGCAGTTGCCAGTTTTCCACCTCGATTACGTCTTCAGTACCAATAACGGCTTCTCTCCAAGCCTTATGTAATCCCTACTCAATTTGGCATACCGATTGACCATAGGAACTTCTTGAGCTCCACCTCCAGCAGAGTTACCTCCGACAACCCCGGCTGCTATTCCAGCTTGCATCATATTCACGAAGAACCGATACATTGCCCCCATATCCACTTGGGGAACTCCTGCACCAGTAGTTTCAGCTTGTGCCTGACCAGGACCTCTCCTTGTGTTTGACCGGGCATTTCCGTTGGTCATGCTATTTTATATGATGAGTTAAGAGAGTAATCAGAAAAGTTTCACCAAACGTCCCATATCATATGGTGAAATCCAAATATTTACTAAAAGTTAGTAATTTCCACTAAAACTCTATTTAACACATTATAGAAATAAACAAAAGAATTGTATATAAAGTTGTCAAAGAAATTCCAAATGGTGTTTAATAAGCCAAAGGCTAACCACAATATAAGCCAAATAAGGTTTATAGTTTGCAAGCAAATAATTCAACTTTACCATATAAGAATTAGTTTCTAAATTAAATCCATAACTCATTTTAAAGATGAGTTGCTTATTTACAAAAGATTTTAAACTCTTTAAAAATCATTTAAACTTCTTTTACATCTAAAATCACTTAAAACTGAAATTATTACTTTCATAATAGCTTTATAAAATAATACCATATTTTATCTTTTGCCTCTAAAACATTATCCAAAATGATATGCTTCAAATAGAAAACTTTAAAAAAAATTATAATTAAATTGTACTCATTTTTAAACTCTTTGAAGGAACACTTCATAAAGCCAAGCCAACATCTAGCAAAAGAATAACAAATAAGGCAACAAAGCTAGATAACCCAATTAATAAGACCTCGAACTACTGGAGCACAAAATGGCAAGGCTGTTTCCTCTGATATTTACTCTGCTTCTTCTTCCCTCCATATCTATATTCAAACCTCGTGAGATACAAATGAATAATCTAACTAAGATAGGAGTCTATAGATATAGTGTACACTTATATATATAACAATACAAGTACGTTACTATAGCGTTATCCCATACCCCGATCTTAACTCTAATTGCTAAGGATTATGTTTTCAAAAATCATTTTTAGTTAAAGTATTTCATAAACCATGCTCTGATACCAAGTTGTAACATCCCCTATCTAGAGGCCCAAAACTAAGCGCTACAGATGTTGCAGTCATCCATAATATTAACTTCCAGTGACTAAATATGGCTATGTTAATGGTATCAATAATATCATAAGCACTTGAATATGAAACAAACACAGATTTCAAAAACCACAAATTAATTCATTACATTTCCAAATCAAATTGTTTCACATTCACGTCACATAACCCAAATCGTTTCCCAGGCACAGATTAAATATAATCATTACAAATTATGCCGAGAGCGGTATATGATGATACTCCCTCGATTGATCAGAGTCACATGGTCATATTAGATCTAATACACAATAACACAGTGGAAAATCCATCATAACATAATAAAAGCAACAAATCCTAAGTAGCTATCTGTTGCCTCCTACATGCCTCCAGTAGCTTATTTGTCAAACAATCTAAAACCTGAAAAGATCCTAACCCCTCATCCTACTCAAATCAATTTTGAGCACCCGAGAGTTTAAAGGGAAAACATAAACTTCGAGTCAGACATAAAGCCTGGTGTGAATAATACTGTATATCCTGGTTTAATTATGTTAAGTGAGACCACACCGCTTAGCGGAACGGTTTTCCTCTCACTAACATCCTTTTTAAAACATATCTTTGCAAAACCTTTCATATAACAATATACTATGCTCCTGTATCCACAATGGTTAAATGATATAAAGCAAACATTATGTAAACATACATAAATATCAGGTAATAATGAACTATCTATTCAAACACACAAGTTTTGTTTGGATAACTTTTAGCCTTTGGCTGAGTCGGGCCTACCAGACAATATAATCAAAATTAACCCAACACCTGTTAGATATTCATCTTTTGGATTTTCTATCCTTAACTATCTATTTAACATTTCCCATCAGGACGGTCTATCCTAAACTATCTGTCAAATATCTCACTTATGGACGGTCTGTCCCTAAATTAATCATCTTCCAGGTCTTCCCGATCCTAATGGTTTTTCGAGATCATCAATAACCTATATGTATACAAACATGTATTTCTTTCAGTGTGTAATCATAATTTTAGTCTACTTGTGACAAAGCCCTACACATTGGAATTTTAGACAACAATTAGCTGGGGCTATTAGCTAATGTATAGGGCGAGACTCCATACTAGTTCCATCTGGTTTTCTAATATCTGAGTCGTTTATACTTAAAGATCTCCTCCCATAATTTTCCTTGAAAACATTTTCAAAATGATATAAACCTTTAAATCAAACTTAAACAAGGAAAATAATATAATCTCTATACTTTACTCAAATCATATTACCATGTCAGATATATATATCCTTTACTTAAAATTTAGTTGATGAAAGCATTTAACCATTTGAAAGAGCCTTTTTCCATACTTTGAAATTATTTCTTTCAAAATCAACATTAAACCTTTCGAAATCATTTCTCAAATCTTTTGAATTCATTCAAAGCAAACCTTACGAAAGCCATAAACTTTGGACATCCTTCTTTAAAATCACTTTAAGTCATTGTCTTAGAAAAACCTTGGAAAACCTTCCTCCATAAACCTTTCGAAACCATCTAATAAACCTTTCGAAACAAATCAATGAGCAAACCCTTGGCACAAAACCTTTAAAACATAAACCTTTTGAAGGCATACTAGGCTCAATTCAAAAACAATCTGGAAACCTTCTTTTAAAACCTTTCGTCTTCATTGGAAACAACCTTTCGAAAGTTTCAGGTTATATTTTACAAAACAAGGGTAAATCACCTAAGTCGAAAGCTTCCTTTTCAAAGCATTGGGGAAACAGCTAGTTTTAAAAACAAGTAAACCTTTCGACTGGGTCGGAAGGTTCAAAACAAAACATTTATAAAAAGCAGTAGAAATCCTTCGGCTATGTTGGAAGGTTTCAAAACAAAGTAATAGTGAAAGCAGCAATAACCCATCGACTATGTCGGAAGGTTTAAAATCTTACTTTTAAGTAATTTTACCTAGTCGAATGTAACCAAGTCGAAAGCTCAAATTCGAAAGCAAAGCAGGCAAAAGCTTTTCATTTATAAAACAATTATATTCCAACCTCTTAGGCCATCAACCCTTCGACCTTGAATCTTTCGGCTTTGTTCAATTCATTACGTACCAAACATTTGATACCTTATGTATTGAACTTTGACCTTGTCGAAAGCTAAAAGAATTAGGGATATAGTAATTATTCACCTTAGCTTTGAGATTATAGATGAGATTTAGTTGTTGACTTAGTTGATTACTTCTCTTCTCTTGAATCCTAGCTTTAATTCTTCTCTTGAGAATAGGAAATGGTGGCCAGCCTTAGTAATTTTGTTTTAGTGAAATGAGAGTGAGTGAACGTAAGTTACCTATCTCCTAAGGGTTTAGGGTATAAGGTTTTACTATTTCCCATATTGCCCTTCTCATATCCTAACATATTGTCTAGTGTTATTTCATTTTAGTTAACCCACTTAATATGGCACGGCTACCTTTAACTAATCAAATCTCAACCTATTAATCTTCAAATTATTTAATTTAATTTAACTAATTAAATATTCTAAGTAAGGTTATAAAAATATGGGGTTTTACATCCCCTCAATTCAGGCTCGAGGAGGATGGATCCATCCATCCACGACCTCGTCTCTTTCCAGGCTCGAAGAGGTGGCCCATCCACCCACGACCTCGCCTTCTTTTTTTCAAGCTCGAAGAAGATGGATCCGTCTATCTACAACTTCGCTTACCAAATCAAGGAGGATGTGATCCGACCAACCACAACCTAGACCAACTCCTTATTCCCAGAGTGCGAATATATCCTAATATTTAAATAGATGTAATCAACCGTCTATCAACCTACTCTAGATTCTCGGAGTGTGAACTAGAGTATAAACATTAAACGGGTGTGACCGACCATCCATAAAATAACTTATGTCCCCGGAGTGTGGATGTAATTCTAAACAATAAGCAGACGTGATCGACCGCCGTCATACAAGTCTAATCCTCAAAGTGAGGATGCAAATGCTAGCAAATGAGCGAGTGTGATCCGACCCCTCAAACTCGTGTCACTTTAACTTTGTTCCAACTAAGTTAAATCAAAGTTGGTGAAGGTGGAGGACGATGGCCAACTAACTACTTCAACTGTCCCCAGAACTGGGGGCATAACTCAAGTATCAGCCGTTGACCGAGACAGCGCAACATTGGGACTCAACTCAATGTTTGATTGTGACCCGAGGCCATGACCTTAGGATTTAAAGACCAAACTCAAGTCCGACTCAGAGACTAAAGCTTCACGAGTACATTGAACGGAAATGTGAGTGCTAAAGTACTTAAACAAATAAACGCAGAGTTATGCTAAAAATAAAGAAGAAGTTTTATTCACACTATTCTTTGAGAAAGGAAGTACAAAATCTATTCAACGAATTCCTATAAGCGGAGGTCGAGCCCGCGTCTATACATGCCCTACAAAAAGCAAAAGAGAAGCTTATTCGAACCATCTGCAAAAGAGGGAGCAAAAATGCAAATCTACACCTTCGGTTTCTTGTCCTTCTTAACTTTCTTCGGCATAGATTCGCTCGAGCTACCGCCCGGACCTCTCTTAGAATCCTTGCCTCCCCGGCTTGCTCTAGATGGCTTGTCTTCGGCCGAGGGAATCGACGCAGTCTCCTCTTGAGAACCCACGAGGACTGAAGTATCCTCCGTGTCCTCCATGTGTGAAGCTGGTGGAATGGTGGCACTTTCGATACTAGAAGAATAAGGCATGCTAGTCCCAATAATGGTGCCACCCGAAGAAACTACAAGAATCGGGACCCGCCATACCTCCACCGGCTCTATGAGCCTGCTCACTCTCGGCTTTGATCTCTTCCATTATTTGTTCCTCCCGGTCCACACTCTTACCCATCGGATGTTGCCAGTCGGACCCGAGGAGCTCGTAATAATAACATATTCATCTATGTTAAAGGACACCTCAATACTCGGATCGCTTTGATGGTGAGGAGCGCTTCCATTAGTTGGTCATCAAGCACACAGCCGCTATCATGCATTTCCCCAACTGAAGTGGTGATCGTCACGGCTGTGGCCTATGTCGTTAACGCCTCCTGCTCTTGATGAACTTCTTGAGTTGCAGGAGGGTCGACCGGTGCAGAATCTAAGACTGAATGAAGATAGGAGAATATATTAGTAATATCTTCTGATAATCTTCCTGCATTTTGAGGAATAGGAGAAGTGTCCAGACTAACTTCCTCGAGTTGGCTCCCAGGTTGGGCGGACGGGCCTTTCGAACTGCGCTCGATGATTGGAGAGAGATGTGGCCTGTCAGGATCATACCTCGGGACGACTGGGGGATCAACAGAGAATGCGGGCGCAGTTTGAGGCGTTGGAGGCACTTCGAAAACAACTTCGCGGTGTTCACCCCCGGATCCTTCTCCGGCTTCCGAGTACTTAGCAACCAGGCCCTCTCTTTGAAGCTTGATAGTTGTGTCATGAAGGACTTTAGGCTCATCTCTGATCAACACTTGAGTTTCCAATTCAAACTCATCGACGGTTGCAGCGTTACGGATAGCCTTTTCGTCCTCAATCAAGCGGTTCCAGCCCTTATATAGCTGAAAGGGTTAGTCCTTGCCAAGCCAGTTCAGATTGCGATTTCTCAAGACATTAGCGTTATAGTTGACCAGAAGATCCTCAAACTTGCTTTCCATCTTGGTCTCAATGGCTTTAATTTCCCTTTCAATCCTGGTGTCAGCTTCTTCGGTCTTTTGATTCGCAGAATCTCTCTCTTCCCTGAGCTTCACCGTCTCCTCGCACACTTCCTGGGCAACTTTGTTGGCTTCATCTTTTTCCTTGATGACCTCATCTAGCTTTGCTTCTAATTCGACGACCTCTTTTAGAGCCGCATCTCTTTCTCACATAATAATGGTGTTGCGATGCCCCATCTCCTGCACTAGGTCCATATGTGTTTTTCTCATTTCCTCTATGGACTTCCTGGCTTCCTCGGCTCTCTGGCTAGTCTCAATTTCGGCTTTTCTTGAAGACTCGATTTCATTGGTGAGCACCTCTATTATTTTGCCTTTATGGGAGAGATCGCCTTCTAGTTTCTCGATAGCCTTGGCCCGCTCAAAGGACACAACCGAAACCCGCTCTGTCGTCTTAATCTATTTGCAACATTGGCTATACGCGTCATGCACATAGTCCTGCACTAATTTCTCTATGTCGTTCGAAATTTTCTTCAAGTTGGGAGGAAAGTGGAAGCCATCGAAATATATGTTTAAAAAATCTTTCTTCAGTTTGGCGATGTGAATGGCTCCCTTCCCCGTTGGCTTTGTGGTAGTTTTTTCTACGACGGCGGGAGTTTCTGTTTTAATTCTGCAGCACTGATCGCTGGTTTATGGAGCATGGGACGGCGCTATTTGATGTGAAGATTCGGAAGAAGGCTTGCTGGAGCCAGAGGGTTTAGAAGGTCCTTTTGGTGGCGGAGATCGCAGCCTAGAATGGCGCCTTCTTTGATATGATCTCTCTTTTTCTCTATTGTGGCTCTCACGCTCTTGGCTAGAATGGTAGCCATGACCATAATCTCGCTCGCTTTCGCGGCGATGTGATTTAGAATGCGATCCAGATGAATGGCGCAAAGAGCGGAGTTTTCTAAGCATGGAGCCTTGCTTCACCATTGTATCTGGATAACGAAATGAGGAGTAAAATTAGTCATTTCCAAAGATTAAGAAGCATGTGATGGAATGTCGTGTGGGGCCGTGAAGTGTGTGCATGCATGTGCAAACCCCCAACCGACCGATTGTAGTAGCCTTGCTTATTGGAGTTGGCTCCCCTATATCTATTGAAGATAGGCATATGCCGGTTCTTGATGGGGAGTGGAGCCACTCTAACCTGAGATCAGGGAATGTCGATATTTCATCCGGGATAGGAACATCCGATAACCCTTTCAGTGAACTTGTCGTCTGCGGGAAGGAGGTCTCCGGACCTATGAAAGTTGCAACGAGCTGGGTTGCTTCAGTATTCCTCTGTCTCTTGATTTTATGGACAAAGGTTTTGCCCTTTCTCTTTGATTCTGACGGCCGAGGGCCTTGCGGAGGCACGACTGCAAGCTCAATACCAGCTATTGTACCCTCGTCATCACGAAGTTCGATGATTGTTATGCTAGACACACTCTGAGCTCCCTCGACTGGGGGCATGACAGGAGCCCGTCTTCCACCTTGTCTTACTGGGGTCACTCTGGGAACCCCTGTCAGCCATATGCTCTGACCTCTTTCTATAAGCCCAACGACTATCAAATTGTCGTCGATGAGAGTTTCGTCTATTTCCCTTAGTTTGGCAGGCACCGCCTGGAGTGTCCTTACTGTCTCTTTAAAATGTGATCCTTCGGGCCGTGGAATAGAAGCTGTGATAGAAATACAGTAATGAATTCAACATCGATTTATATTACCCAGTTAAGTGACGAACAAATGAAAGTACTTACGTCTGACCAACCATCGTCTGGCAAACCCTGGTGGCCATCTCACGTAGAACCACTCTGTTTTGAAGTAGCTCAACTTACTCCATGCACCTACCACCACTTGGCAGTTCCTAACAACTTCCAGGAAATTGAATGACGGATTATCCCTCCGACTCTTAACGTTGAATAAATATCTGATCTCACCGACAGTCGGGGGACAAAAGAGATGTTCCATAAATATTATCTATAGGCTGTTGAGTAGCGCGTATCCATTAGGATGAAACTAAGAAGGCGCGATCCTCATAAAAAATAGCACGTCCCCAATGAACTGATTGAATGAGGACAATGTTCCAGCCAAGCACATGAATCTATTGCATGCGGTGAACCCTTCCAGGGGATTATGTGCTCTGTCTTCCTGTCCTGGTAATCGAACTTCTTCCAAGGACTGTAAGTGCCTGAGACAAATTCTACCCAACATTTCTTCTATAATCATGGACCGAACAAAAACTTCCGGATTCATAATCACCACTGCATCCGGCAGTTCATCCGGAGCAAGATACACTGTATCTGCCACGACCTCTGGCCTTTCTATTCTAGGAAATGGAGGACTTTGAACTTCTTGCTGCTCTGAGCTTCCAGGATCCATAGCTATTGAACTCAGTAAAAACCATTATTAGATGGTAAGAAACCCGTGCCTGGTGCAAAGTAAGTGATTGTGTTGTATAGTGAAGTGCTGCACAATACTCTAAATTTCTACAAGGTTGAAAGATGATAAAGAGACAAGACTTCGAGATTCGACCGGAGTGACCATCATCGCTGACCGTCTTAACTGTGCCATTCTGACTTCAAAGAACGATCCATGTTAAAATTTGTTATATTTATCAATTTACAGTTCCATCGATGAGCTTTAAAGGATAGTCATATATGCAATTTTACGATAAAGTCCAAATATGCAAGGCTAAAGCTCATCGGGGTTAAGTGTTCGAGTATGCAAGAAGCAATGGAATTTGTATCCATCATGGTTCACTTTGAATCGTTCCCCTAAAGCCAACGTTCGTATCGATCAATGACTTAGACTGATAACATTTTTGTATTGATAAAACCTTCATATCGATCACTGGTACGTATCGATCACTTTGCATCGACCACTTCATATCGATCCAAGGAGTTTGGTTTCGGATCTATCACACCACATCTCATCCACATCGATACGAACTGCTCCACCTTAGATCGATCATTAAGCCACTGCTCTTTGCCTCGATCACAAAGATTGATTTCCATCATCTCCGAAGTATTCAAACCGATTCCATATTCATCTCGCATCGATACGAGTTCAAAATAGGCCTAGAGTCAGTGACTCCATCGACTCTTCCTAGTCATATTAGTTTAAGGCGCAAGGCTTGAGCCTTGGGCTTTTTTGCACCTTGGGGTTTTTTGTGCGACTTTTATACAAGCAACGGCGACAGCAACAGGCGGCGGCGACAACAGCAGGTTGCGGTGGTGGGAGGAGTCGATGGCATCAGTAGTTTTTTTTGTTCGACTCGACTTATATTTTTTGAATTCCTAAACCAAATTGACTAAATCGAAGTCGATTTCAATTGAAACCAGGTCAGGTTTCGGGTCGAAGAAAAGGGTTGGCCAACAAAATAATTCTGCCTACTCGAGGTGCGCCTAATTGGGCCTCGTCGCCTCGGAAAAAGGCACGCCTTTTGTGCGCCTCCACTAGCGGAGGCGCCTCATCACCAAAAAAAGGCGCGTGGAGTGCGCCTACGCCTTTTTGGCAACTAGGCATGCCTAGGCGCGCGCCTTGATAACTATGTTCCCAATTACTCTCCTTCTTCTCCAAACCTCCAAGTCGCCTTTGGCCACACTCTCAACCTCACCCAGTCACATTCCTGCACCAACGACACCGGAGATGGCCGTTGCCATAAACGAAATGGAACGAAACTCGAGTCTCATCATTTTAAGCATGATTCTATCAATTGATTACCTAGCTCGAAGAATCTAAGTTAGAGATTAATGGTTTGGTGTTTGAAGATGAAAGATTTGCAGTTTCTTTTTCTTTTCGATGGATATGAAATAATAGCAGGATCAAGGTGGAAAAATATTCTAAGTACAAAACATATTTATACTCCTTCGTATCCAAAGCGAAAACGATTCGTATCCCAGTTACAATACCGATTGAAGCGGTCAACATGCCCATCAATACGAAGAACACTGCGCGTTTGTATCCGGATCATTCATATCCGTCGATATGATACATATATGAAGCCCAGCCTTTCGTATCCATCGATATGAAGCCCAACATTTCGTATCCATCGATATGAAGCACATACTTCGTATCCGTTGATACGAAGCACATATTTCGTATCCATCGATACGAAGAGCCCATCGTACGACAACCTAAGCCAAACCACATCCATCATTATGGATGCAACTTTTGTAAATTCATTTCATATCGATCACCATCGATACGAAGTCCACCTTGGTACGCCCCAAATCGATCCAGGGGAGGATCGATACGAAGAATGGGGTCAAAACAACCTTCGATCGTTGTTCCAGTGGTTAAGTGATTCGGCTTTGGAGCGAGAGGTCACAAGTTTGAAACTTGTGTAGCATGATTCAAACGATTATTGACATTTGCTATGTTGTCCCAGTGACATGTTGTATATAAAGTACAAAAAAACAACCATCGATCGTTGTTGCCACTCAGATTTCACATCGATCCAGAAGAGGATTGATACGAAACTCGATTCTAAAGAACCCCTCAATCGATGGTAATAACCACTTTTCACCAAGATCCATTTATTAAAAAAAACTTGACAATGACCCATGAACATACAAACATGAATGGTAGTCAGGTTAAAATGCGTGCATGTATGCCATACTAACATACAATTTTCAAAGTTAACAGGAATTGAATGCTTGTCTGGTGACAGCCAGAACAACGAACAACAAATTGCTAGCACTTGACCTACAGTTACAACAAAAACTACGTGATCATTAGCAGTCTACAACTCAACATTTATACTACTAGAAATCTACCAAATGTCGCATCTCCTAATGAAGGGACAACAACTATTCAGCAAATCGAATAGAGACAAGTTTTCAAAGCACGTCATGTTCACACAGGATGTACTTTGGGGGCAAATGTTATCCCGCCTTTTGGCAAGGCCGTGATACCAAGGACTTGACTAAAGACTGAAGACAGTCCGCTCCGAAGATCAGCTATATGCAGGTTCACGATGGAAACAGGCAAACTTAGTCCGAGTCCGGATCGAACTACAATTAGCATGGTATGACAAGAAAAGCTATGAAAGACAACATTCTAAATTTCAGGTCAATCGGAGTTCGTATGCTCAAGTTATAAATCGATCAAGATCCATGTGAAACATGTCCATTTCGTATCCATCCATCACCATCGATACGAAGTGAACATAACTCCATCACTCGGCATCCATCATTCAAATCCATAAGGTTCGAACCTATATCGATGGACATCAGCACTTCCCGGATCAATCATACTTCACTTGATCAGCAACTATACATTTCATATCGATCACTTATCTGACCGATACGAAGGGCAGGGTGGATGATCGATACGAAGACAAAGGCAAAGCATCGATACGAGAAGCAAAGTATAGGATGGATACGAAAGAAGCGGTCACTATGCATGAATTATGGATCTCCACAAAGCATGCACACCACGTCATCAACACGAAGGAATCGATATGAAATGTATTGATACGAAAGCCTCAGCCAGTCCATGTTTGCAACTTTGATCGATCATATCTCTCAAACCACAAAACCAAATGCCATGAAATTTTCACAGAAGGTTGCATATCATCTCAGGAACGTCCATGATCGATCGTAGCCCAATTGGAGCCATTCCTAATCGATATGAAACCAACATGGATCAATCCCAAACGGTTTCAGATCAATTATGTGGGCCCACCTACGCATGAGAAAGGATATTCTGAGATTCAAGCCAGATATTTCCAGCTTCACGCCTATAAATAGCACCTCCATTGCAATAAAGAGAGGACTTTTATGCTACTTCTCGGGTTAAACTCCATTGTATTTCAAGCGTTAGCCATTATACTGTTGTAATTCAGTTTATAACCAGCAATAAACATCAAATCCTTTAAAGTGGACGTAGGCCACAACGCTGAACCCAGGGTTTTAAATCTCCCCGAGATCAGCCGAGATGAAAATCCGAGATATTAGTCAAAATCCGAGATTTGGCAGCTTGGTTAGTTATAAGTCTTTTAAATATCGCCCGAGACAGCCGAGATATTTGCCCGAGATATTGGCCAAAATCCGAGATTTGAAACCTTGGCTGAACCACTATAAATTCTTGTCTTCTTTTACTACCGCTCATTTTTCTTGGTGTGATTGTTAGATTAGCTACATTTTTCATTTTATTTCTTCATTCTAATCTCTTCAATTACATCTGACAAGTGTTGTGCCCAATTTTGGTACAAACAATCTACACTTTAGGGATAAGAGTTTGTTGGCGGATGGTAGAATCGCACCTAATTTGTGTTTATACTCCAGTCCACACTATGTAGACTTAGAGTTATTCTGGAAAATAATCGAACCATATTTTCCTTAGTCATTTATACTACCCCCCATATCAAGGGTGGAAGTTGAAGGGTGGTCGATCGAATTACGTTCACTCTTACTTAGGGTTATTCACGTCGAATCATGGAACGAGCTAATTTGCGGATGGTCGGGTCGTATCCGATGGGCTCTCAAACTGCCACTTGCATCCGGGGTAGGAGTCTATGCATGGATGGTTGTACCATATCCACTTTCATTTAGATATTGCTTCTGTCAAACGCCGGGAGTGAGATGAGTGTTTTGGCGAAATCCATGTCTGAGCAAGGGAGCGAATGGTTGGACCGCATCCACTTTGAGTTGTGTCTTTGCCCTAAAGCCGGGGGAAGAGTTGGAGAATGGACGGTCAAACCATGTCCATCTTTTTGTGTTTATACTCCAGTTCGCAATCTTGGAACTAGAGTTGATCGATGGATCGAACTGCATCCATCTTTTTGTGTTTATACTCCAGTCCACACCTTGGGAATTAGAGTTGATCGATGGATGGTTGGATCGCATCCACCTTTTTATGTTTAAACTCCAGTTTGTGCTCTGTGAACTAAAGTGGAGTGATGGACGGTCGAACCGCGTCCATCTTCTTATGTTTATACTTCAGTCTATAGTCTAGGAACTAGAGTTCATCGATGGATGATTGGACCGCATCTATCTTTTTGTGTTTATACTCCAGTTCGCACTCTGAGAACTAGAGTTGATCGATGGACGGTCGGACCGCCTCCATCCTTTTGTGTTTATACTCCAGTCTGCACTCTGGGAACTAGAGTTGAGCGATGAACGGTCGGACCGTGTCCATATTTTTGTGTTTATACTCCAATCTGCGCTTTAGGAACTAGAGTTGATCGATGGACGGTCGAATCGTGTCTATCCTTTTGTGTTTATACTCCAGTCCGCACTCTAGGAACTAGAGTTGATCGAATGGGTAGTCAGTCGCAACTGTTTTTGATTCATTCTCCACCTATCAAGTTGAGGTAAAAGTTGTCGAATGAATGGTTGAATCACGTCCATTCGGGGAATGGAATTATGCCACCATCATCGAGGGCAGAACTTGGAGAGTGAGACGATCGATTCACGTTCACTCAGTGATTGTAGCTCCTCTTATCAAATAAAGGAAGGGAGTAGCCGATGGATGGTCGGATCACATCCATGCTTGGGTGGACAATTAGGTCTTGTACAATTTGCTTCATACTCTTCTTGGCAAGTGGAGGTAAAGAGTTATTAGGTGTACAGCCAAGTCGCATCTACCTCAAGCTGCAGTCATGTCCTCGTGTCATGGGCGGTGGTTGATGAGTAGACAGACAGTCGTGCCTATTTTCAGTCAAGCTCCTAGACTGCCTCCTGTGTCAAGGGTAGGAGTTAATATGTAGATGGTCAAATCACATCCACCTTAGGTGGGCCTTGGTCTTGTTGAGCTTCGGGGAGGCATAAGTATTTTGGCAAACTTCAAGTCAAGCGCGGAAGTTGATGAGTGGAGAGTCAGACATGTTCGGTTTGAATTGGATTCTGACCTTGTCGGACTTTAAGTAAGGCATGGGCGTTCTGTCGGAATTGAAGCACATAATAAGAAGTGGATGGTTGAATCACACCCACTTTCCATTTCGAGTTCTTATCCCCAAGTCATGGGCATATGGTAACTGATGAGCGGTTGAATCGCGCTCATCTAGATGATCTCCCAAAGGCCCGATCAATATATTTGGTCGCTGTTGGTCACCTGCATTGAGCGGTTGACGTCCAACTCTAAGTACTTGGTCACATGCATCATTTGAAAGTAGTTTAGTTCAAGTTAGTCGTAGTTCAGAACATAATTGAAATTGAAATATATCTCACTGATAAGTGAAACAGAGTCGTATGTTCGCTATTCCACTTTGTCCCAGCCCTTCTCAACTGGAAGTTGACCGTAGGTGGTCTAATTAATAATTAGAGTTCTTTATTGATCGGATGTTCCATGCCCGCCAATCTATGGGGCTTGCCCATATTGTTGACTTTCCTTTTCGGATCAACTTTCCTATCATATCTTAGAGGTGTCTGCAATCGCTAGTGTTATGACCATGTGTATCTTGAAATACACAACATTTCTTGAATTTCTCCCGGGTTTCGGCGGACTCTCTCTAGGTTGATTTTTAGTACTGCTCCGAGTCATGAGTCTCCAAGTAGATGTTTTAGATTGAATCGTTCAAAGGAGTATATGAGCCAAATTTTGGGATTCTGGGTCATCTCCTAGAATCCGAGTCCTCATTTAGGGCATCTGCATTGCTTGACTCGCTTTAAATCTCTTTGGCCAATGGGCCTGCATCATTCTTTCTCCTAGTCTACTCTACCTTCTCCTTGATTAGGTTCTGGTTTACTTTGTAACAGAAATGATTCAAGGTCGTAGGAGACTCTCTAGCTTACCAGTCGCCAAAGTCTATCTTGGTGTTGATTCCCCTTATCAACGCCATCAGTATGATATTCCTGTAGGGATTGCTCACTTTAGTGGCAGGGGTATTAAATATCTGTTGAAAGTCTTTGAGCGGCTCGCCTGGCGCTTGGGATAAGTTGGGAATAACAACATCGTAAGTCACATACATTCTTAATTTCTCGATGAATTTATTAGCCAACTGATTAAACGATGAGAAGGACCTGGGCAGTGATCACGTATATCATATGATCGATTGCTACTCCCTTGAGAAAAATGGAAAAGAATCAGCATTTAATTACATTCATCGCTCTAGTGAAATTTATGTGCCCTTCATATTTCTTAAGATGCTCTTGGGGGTCTGTGTTTCTAGAATATGCCAGCATAGTTGGCATATTGAATCTCTTGGGATATTTTGCATATTGAATGGCTTCAGTGAATGGGCTTCGACAAGGGGAAATGCTCCAGTCATCGTTAGTCTAGTCTATTTTCAAGTTACGGCTATTTGTAATGCTTGTGAATGTTGTATGCATGATTGTACAATGTGTGACAGATTGATGATAATTTACTTGGAGTCCAACCTGAGAAAATTTGCTATTTGCTTGGAGTCAGCTCTGGTTCGCTTGGAGTAGCTGAATTTGAATTGCTGGATTGGTGACGAATGGTGCTTGGAGTCATACTGGTGTTTGCTTGGAGAATCTTGGTTTTACCCAATGTTAACCTCGGGCCAGAACTTTCTGGGTTTGCTTCAACTCGAATGGGTGACTACTTCAGGTTCGACTTTGATGATGGATAGCAACACTTTGAGATGACATAATAAGCAGCGTAGGGCGGTCGTCACACAAGCCATCGTATCATAGCTGGTAAGTCAGGCGTTTGGAAGCTGGTTAGTTGAGAACAATCGTAATCTACCCTAGAAGCCTGATCCAGTAACTAATCCTAATTCATGTCATATCATCTTGGTTCTCCAACCTTTGGGTGTACCGTTTGAGTAGCAGTTCCTTGTCCATTCCTTGGCTGCAATTCAGTAGCTTCCGCTTGATCCCCCGAGCCTCGGTCAGCCACAGAATGCGGGAGCACCACGCTGCGGCATGAGTTCGGGTGCATGGCACTCGAAAAAAAAATTAGAGCTATTTTTTTTAAAATGGATCGTACCCGATCCATATTTTTTATATGCATCAAGGAGGGATCAATCCCGATCCTTTTGTGCCCCCTGGAAGGAGGGTTCGATTACATTCCCTTTTTGAATGCAAAAGGGATCGGCTGGAGGGGTCGGTTGTAGTTGAGTGTAGCGTAGGGATCGGTTGAACAAGGGTTTGGTGCGGACGAACATGGCATAGGGATCAATATTAAATGTAGGAATCGGTTATAAGCGATCGGCGGAAGGGGTCAGTCATGAAGATGGTTGTTGGCATGCGATCGGTTGCAGTGCTAAGGAGGGATCGGCATGTAGACCTTGCAGGGGGGGTTGGCATATACACCTTGCAGAAGGATCGGTATATACATCTTGTAGAGGGATCAGTATATATACCTTTTGGAGCGATCGGTATATATGCTGGAGGGATCGGTATAAATATATGTAGGAGGGATCGGTATAGCTGTTTCGAAGGGATTGGTATTGATGCCTTTGGAGGGATTGGTATTGAGCATGTATATGTTTTTAGGGGTCGGTCATGAAGGGACCGGTACTAGAACCCAAAAAGAAGGGATCGGTCATAATGGCCTTGATGGAGGAATCAGCCATTCTAGCCTTGAGAGAAGGATCGACCATTTTGGCCTTAAGAGAGGGATCGGCCTTTAGCTAACTTAAGTGCAAATTTTAGCATTTGATCCCAAGAACTTGCATATATGAGTGAATCTGATCCCTTCTAAATAGACATGAACACATGAACAATTCCAAACAAGAACAATCATCATTTCTTTCAGCTCCGTGGGAAGTCGATTTAATTCTTCTAACCATGACTATCGGCTTCCTTAAGATTTCCTTCAAATCTGAGTAGAATAGAAAGTTTACCAGTAGAACGCTGGATCTATCTCGTGAATATGGGAATCCACAAGTAGATGATGAGATCCAATCAAGCTGAAAATTCGATTTTCAGTGAAAGCACCAAAATGTTGATGCCAAAAATGGCATCAACACCTAATAGAATCTAATAGAGATTAAATGAAGAATAAAACTAAAACAGAGCAAATATCAAAACTGAACATACATATTTTTATAGTGGTTCGGCAATCTTGGCCTATTGTCTACTTCACATTTTTTATTGATTTTACACTTGATTATGACTACAAGAATGTTTGGATCAGGTGGGATCCATTAGTACAAGAATGAAGAATAAAAATGGAAGAGCCTTTGCAACAAATGAATGATCTTTTTTCTGGCGCAATGCCTGTTATATTTATAGGGGAAGACATGCACGGATCAGACTGAAATTTCAGCAGAAAGTTCGGGAAACCAAGACGAAGCCACCCAAAAATTTCCAGACCCATCGAGGCCCACAATAGGGATTGGTACCGATCCTTATTAGTGTGTCCAAGTGCACTGTGATCCCTATGAGGGGTGTCCCATGATGTTAGCTACTTGCTCTCCAAATTTCATGCGATTCCGACGTACGGATTGTGAGATATCGCATTTTCCGTGAAGTAGTGTTGTTCGAGTTCTGATTTCCGCCGATCCCTCCAAAAGGAGTTATGCCGATCCCTTCGACTTTCTCCAATCAGAATGAGGTCCCTAGGGGTTATTCCACATATTGTAATAAGCTTGTACTCCAAGTTTCATGTTGATAGCATCTGTAGACTTTAAAGTATTGAACGACCATCGCTGCAAAATTGAGTTGTGAAATCGATACGATACGATCCCTAGTGTTGAATATGGATCGTGCCTGATCCATCTTCAGGGAGTAGTGATCTTTTATGCAACTATTTCATATTATCATCTATGCTAGATTTTTGGACCCCACAATCATCGCTCTAGGCTAGTAGTCTTGATGACAGTCGAGTCTAACTTGTCCAATCAGCTCGGATATATCTTAGTCAAAATTCCCGATAAGGATGCATGACTTCCTATGATGTATTACAATGCACACTCCATTGAATGTTCTTAGTGCGTCGTTTCTAATAGACATAATGCAAAGCAAATGCAACTTTCAATTTTAGAACCAGTAGCTTTAGCTTTGACATACTAGACACCAAGTATAAGTACATGAACTTTCATATTGAACAAAACCATTTTGTTGGATTTGATGGAACTTTGAATTTGAATCACTTTCATTATCTTACCGTTGTGGAATTTTATCTAGGAGAAAAGTAATACAGTGTCAATGAATAAAGCACAGACCAGAAATCTTATATTACACTGGTTGTCATGTAGTAGTTAATTCTGTATATTAAATTTGTTGTAGTTATCTAATTAAGTGACCAGTGCCTTTTTTGAGTGAATGTATTGCATTCTTTTGTATAATGATACATAACTATTAAGGCAAATCAAGTTTCAAGGATCATGGATTATTGGGTTCTAACCTTGCTCACAATATTTTGAAAAAGAAGCTATTTTTTTGGAATCTTTGTGTGCTCAATGCTTTTTTATAATTATTGTTCATCTTTTCCTACCTCAATTATTTAGCAATTTGCAATCCTTTCAACTTTCATTATATTTTATTAGTCACTGTATACTTTAGTATGGGCCTTGGGGTGATTTTGAATCCTACTTCTGTCCCCGTTTATCAGTTGTTGGGAACTGCTATAGACATAATGAATAAGAGCCACAACAAAGGAACCCCAGTAACGTAAACAAATGAAAATTCTCCCTTGAATTTATTTTGCATGGCAAGCAATGCAATAAAGGTGTTATCCATTCTTTAACATGTTGTTGTATAATGATAAAGAACATTTAAATTTTTAATAGGTGGTGATGAAGACGGAGAAGGATTTCCAAGAAGAAGAAAAATACTCTTTGAAATACCTGCATATTTGAAGATAACAAGATTAAAAGTGAAATTTTTCTCAAAAACACTTCATGGTTGTGATATAGTTGCATGGTAAGAATGCAACAGATTATCCTACCAGCTCTTAAACCCAAATGCCAGCAACATTGCTATTATGATAATGTACTGAAGAAAAGTGCGTAATTCAGTTTTCTTTATAATTATTATTCTTTCCTCCCTGATATGGGCGCAAAAAAACAATCTGGTGTACTTGGTATTTACCTAATATGAGTGTTATCCGCAACTACTCAAAAGTGTTACGAATGTGATAGTAACCTAATCGTCCGAGTCCAGAGAATATATGTTTCCTTGAAACAATATTGCCCCCTTATATGCACCGAAGGATATGAGCAATTTGTCTCCCAGGATGAAATGGACCGGCCCCGATATGCTGTGCGTGCAAACGGAGCGACAATGAACCGATGGAATTATTGAACCCAGAACAGAGCTGTGGGAAGAGGAACAGAAAGAAGAATGGAACTATTTCTGAGTAAGTAATCTCGTTCTGCGGGCCCCTATAGGCTGGAGGAGGTGCCTATTCGGAACGGTCGTGACTGTTGGAAAGGTTGCGACCCTTTAACCGACAAACGCGTGCGCACAGGCACAACGTTCTAATTTTGAAGTTCAAAATTAGACGTTTTAGCGCAGCAGGCCCGAGTGGCACACGGAGGCCCATCCAATCATGAGACCCCAAGATCCCCAAGGCCCAAGGCCCAATCTTTGACATTTTAATATTAATATGAGGCTCAAAGCCCACTTGCCACAAGTCTTCATGTCTCCTTCTTCTTTTCTTTTAAATTAGTATATTGGGTTGTAGTATATATGGTGGTATTGAAACAAATATTCCACTATGTGGGACTTTGTTTCAATACACACAATACCAAAATATCTTTCTCTTCCCTAAACACTTTCTCATTCATTTTGCTAACAATCCCCCACATGAATGAGTAGTTGTTCATAGTTTCACGTGACATTTATCGGATCGGTTTAAAGTAGCACATGTGCCTTGAACTTTCCTAGTGATTACCTATTTGAATTACGGGCGAATCAGTAGACTTAGAATGTCCTTGAACTGTAAGCCTTTTGTGTAATTCTAAGATAGATAGCACATGATAAATGTTTCTTATAATCCTTCGTTCTCTGTTTG
This sequence comes from Allium fistulosum, assembly GCA_030737815.1. Taxonomy (NCBI): domain Eukaryota; kingdom Viridiplantae; phylum Streptophyta; class Magnoliopsida; order Asparagales; family Amaryllidaceae; genus Allium; species Allium fistulosum. The sequence continues at coordinate 181,255,574 of CM060903.1, forward strand.
TGTTCATTTTTGCCTTGAACACCTACCTGGTCTCATAAGTGCTTAGAGAATTTGGCCTTATATTTCTCTTTGAAGCGGCGCCTTCGCACTTACGTAGGTGATTCTGTAAGGGTATTCGTAATTTCTCAAGTACAGACATCATTAAAAGTATCAATACTTATCCTATTTTCCATCAAATAATGCACTGACTTTATCATAGGAATGGTTTGTGTGTAACAGTGCCGTCAAGTTTCTCTTAAACTTAATTGTCCCTTTGAACCTAGATCTTGGGATCTCCAGTCAACTAGGTGGGATTTCCATTAAAAAAACTTTTATTCTATGGGCCTTAACCCCATTCCCATCGATAAGGTTTGAACTTTCTCTCTTGGCAAGCCTTTTGTTATTGGATCCGCTATGTTATCTTTAGACCTTATGTAGTCTATAGTGATAACTCCATTAGAGAGAAGTTGTCTTATTGTTTTATGTCTACGACGAATATGCCTAGATTTACCATTGTATAGTGTACTATTAGCTCTTCCAATTGCTGATTGACTATCATAATGTATACATATTGGAGGCATAGGTTTGCTCCAATTTGGAATATCTATCAAAAAACTTCGAAGCCAGTCTGTTTCTTCTGCGGTCTTATCTAGTGCAATAAACTCTGATTCCATTGTAGATCTAGCTATACAAGTCTGTTTGGATGATTTCCATGATATTGCTCCATTTCCTAATGTAAACACATATCCACTTGTAGACTTTGTATCTTGTGATCCAGTTATCCAATTGGCATCACTGTATCCTTCCACTGTTGAAGGATAGTTTGTATAGTGTAGACCATAGTTCTGCATATACTTTAGGTATCCTAGAACTCTGATTAATGCTTTCCAATGATGTTTACCAGGATTGCTGGTAAATCTACTCAGCTTACTTACAGCGTATGCGATATCTGGCCTAGTGCAGTTCATAACATACATGATACTTCCTAGTATTCGAGAGTATTCAAGCTGGTAGATACCATCACCAGTGTTCTTTACCCAATTTTGATTCATATCTACTGGTGATTTTGCAATAGTTATATTATATTGCTTGAATTTTTCAAGTATCTTACTGATGTAATGTGATTGGGATAATGCATATCCCTGTGGTGTTCTCAAAATTTTGACACCCAATATCACATCAGCCAGTCCTAGGTCTTTCATATCGAATCTAGAGGATAACATATTCTTTGTAGATGTTATTATGGCCTTGTTATTGCCTAGGATTAGTAAGTCATCAACATAAAGACAAACAATAACATATCCAACATGTGTGTGTTTTATGTAGACACATTTATCTGATTCATTTATTGTGAATCCATTTGATAACATAGTTTCATCAAATTTCTCATGCCATTGTTTTGGAGCTTGTTTAAGGCCATAAAGCGACTTTACTAATTTGCATACTTTATTCTCATTTCCAAAGCTAAGAAACCCTTCAGGTTGCTTCATATATATTTCTTCCTCTAGTTCACCATTCAAAAATGCAGTTTTTACATCCATTTGGTGTATTTCTAAATCAAGTATGGATGCGATTGCAATAAGCATCCTAATTGATGTTATCCTCGTCACTGGTGAATAAGTATCAAAATAGTCCAGGTCTTCCTTTTATCTGAATCCTTGGACTACAAGACGAGCTTTGTACTTGTCTATTGAACCATCGGGTTTCAATTTCTTTTTAAATATCCATTTATTACCTAAGGTCTTGCATCCTTGAGGTAAATCAACTAACTCCCAGGTATGGTTAGCCATAATGGATTCAATCTCATTGTTAATAGCCTCTTTCCAGTAACGGGCATCGCTGGAGGATATAGCTTGTTTGTATGTCAATGGGTCATCTTCCAACATAAAAGTGTAGAAGTCTGGTCCAAAGGTCCTAGAGGTCCTTGACCTTTTGCTCCTTCTTGGTTCCTCCGATTGTTGATCAGCACTAGTTTGCCGAAGTTTATTCTGTTCAGTATACTCAAGAGAATTAGTAAATTCATCTTCTCTTGGTCTCTTTTGAGTATCATTGTCAGTACCCTGTTTTAAAGGGAATATATGTTCGAAAAATCTTGCATTTCTCGATTCGATGATGGTATTTTTATGAATATCGTCAATTTCAGATTTGTGTACTAGAAATCGATAAGTGGCACTATTTTGTGCATATCCAATGAATACACAATCGATTGTTTTTGGTCCAATTTTGACCTTCTTTGGTTTAGGTATCTCTACTTTGGCAAGACACCCCCACACTTTTAAGTATTTGTAGGATGCTGGTCTATTTTTCCAAAGTTCGTGAGGAGACTTGGATGTTTTCTTTCGTGGTATTTTATTTAAAATATGGTTTGTCGAAAGAATAGCTTCTCCCCAAAAGTTATCTGGCAAACCAGAACTGATTAATAAAGCATTCATCATTTCTTTAAGATTTCTATTTTTCCGTTCGGCTATACCGTTGGATTGAGCTGAATATGGTGTTGTAGTTTGGTGTATAATGTCGTGCTCAGCGCAGAATTCCTCAAAAGGAAATTCATATTCTCCTCCTCTATCACTTCTTAAAGCTTTAATTTTCCTGTTGAGTTGATTCTCAACTTCTGCTTTATACTGTTTAAACATGTCGAATGCTTCATCCTTACTTCTAAGGAGATACACATAGCAGTACCTAGTACAATCATCAATAAACGTAATGAAATACCTTTTTCCACCTCTAGTTTGACACATTTTCAAATCACATACATCAGTGTGTACAAGGTCTAGAGGTTCAGTTTCTCGTTCAACATGATGAAACGAGGTTCTTGTCAATTTTGCTTCTGCACAAATTTGACATTTATAGTTGGAGTCTATGTTGCATTTTGGTATATATTCTAGATTAATCATTTTTCGCAGTGTATCAAAATTCACATGTCCTAATCTAGAATGCCATATGTTAGAAGAGTCAACAATATAAGCAGAAGATTCACTTCTATTCATATCAATGTTTGGTACAATAGTTGTTACATTTGCTTTGAATAAACCATCACATACATATCCTCTTCCTACATACACTTCATTCTTTGATAATACAACTTATCGGCTACAAAGGTTAATTTGAAACCATGCTTGCTAAGCAAGGACCTTGATATTAAATTCTTGCGGATTTCTGGAACGTGAAGAACATCACTCAGAGTAAGCTCTTTTCCAGAAGTTAGTTTCAACACAACTTTTCCCTTACCTTCGACCTTTGATGCAGATGAATTGCCCATAAAAAGTTGTTCATCATCAGTTGCAGTTTTATAAGTTGTAAACATCCACTTATTTGCACATATGTGTCGAGTGGCACCTGTGTCTACAAACCATTCTTTTGAATTACCAACAAGGTTGTATTGTGATATTATTGCACATAAATCCATATCAGAAATGCCATCTGTAACTTCAGTCGTATTTGCTTCTGATTTCTTCTTTTTGGGAGCGCGACATTCAGCTGCTTTATGCCCCTTCTTTCCACAGTTATGGCAAGAACCTTGAAATTTCTTCTTCGACTTCTGAGGCGCATTCTCATGTTTTCTCTTGTTAGGTTTATCTAACTCAACAACATTTTCTTTGGCAGCCATATTCTGAGAGATCTTTTTCGCAGAATTTCTATTATCTTCCTCAATTCGCAGACGAACTATGAGTTCTTCCATTGTCATTTCCTTACGCTTATGCTTAAGCTAATTTTTGAAGTCCTTCCACGATGGAGGAAGTTTCTCAATGGTTGCGGCAACGTGGAAAGATTCGCTAAGTATCATCCCTTCATCTTGCAGTTGACGGATGATCAGTTGTAGTTCTTGAGTCTGGTTGATCACAGTCTTTGAATCAACCATTTTGAAGTCGAGAAATTTGCCATCGATGAATTTCTTCATGCTTGCATCTTCAGTTTTGTACTTTCTGTCCAAGGCCATCCAGAGTTCCTTGGATGTTGCAACAGTACAATAGACATTGTAGAGGCTATTGTCCAGACTATTGAGAATATAGTTTTTACACATAAAGTCTGAATTTTTCCAAACATTTGCGGCCTCCACTTTGATTGCATCGGGTTCGAGTTCGCAAACTTCAGGAGCATCTTCGGTTAGAAACTTGGCAAGGCCTAATGTTGTTAGATAAAACAACATCTTCTGTTACCAACGCTTGAAGTCTGTCCCGTTGAACTTTTCTGGTCTTTCTCCATGAAACAGTGCCATTGTCGAAACCAGAGGAGGCCCAAAGCCCATTTGGCATAAGTTTTCATGTCTCCTTCTTCTTTTCTTTTGAATTAGTATATTGGGTTGTAGTATATATGGTGGTATTGAAACAAATATTCCACTATGTGGGACTTTGTTTCAATACACACAATATCTTTCTCTTCCCTAAACACTTTCTCATTCATTTTGCTAACAATGAGTTCTCTTGATTCTAATATGTAATTTTTGAATTTGGGCTGCTTTTTTCAAGTAATACTTCATCAAAATTAATGAATATGATGACCATTTCAATTTGAAGCCATGCTATCTTCTTTTATAATAAACACATAAAATTCATGTCTCTTGATTTTTAATCATTTGCATGATTGTTGATAATCTTATTATATTATTATATTTCACTTTGGAGCCATGTTGCTATCTTTTTTTCATAACAAGTACATGAAATTCATATGTCAATTTTTGATCCTTTTAGTTGTTGATTTAGTGGAATGGTGATATAACTAAATTAAATAACAATATCTCCAACTAAACTAGACTTTGATTGCTTCTCACCGGATGTTTGCTGAAACGGTGCTTCATGAGAGCTGCAACTAAAAATCGATAAACAAGACAGAGTTAAATCAGTGTACATGCATTATAATTATGCTTTCCTTTTTATGCTAGATAAATCAGTGTATACGTACTAGCTTCGTAATTTTATTTCTTTCCCAAAGTTTGTGTTTGTACCTACTATCTGTATGTTTTGCTTGCGGGAACAACTTTGCTTTTTTCTTCTGAAACTGTACCTTAATATATTTGAAGTGTAGCACTACTCTGTGACGTAGTTTTTTCAACGAGAACTCTACCAAGGTCCGAAATTATGGTCTAAAAATAAATCATGAGCGTTGAACAGTAAATTACCCTCTGAAATCCGCTGTTAAATCAATTTTTACAACTTCATTGTTTTCGGGTCCTAAAGCAGTTCTTTTTATTAATAAAAAAACATCTCTAATATATTTCAAATTATTCACTGCTAATAACATTAGTTAAACAAATATCTGGTCCAAGTTGTGAGAGGAAGTGGTTTGTAAATGTACCAGAAATATACGTAGTCTAATGAAAATATATGCCTTTGTCAACGCTTTCAATTTTACCAGTATTAGATGTCAAGCAAACGGAATTACCATTCCAATTTAACTACTTTTCCACTGAGATTTTAACTTCACTTTCAGTAACAGTGTCTACGCACCGATAACGACCTTATAAATTTATAGTTAAACTATATTTTCATGTTTTAATGTGTCATGCATGGATTTAGTTTATCTACATCTTTGTAATGCATTACCATAATATAATAGTACTTTGTACTTTCCTATCTTACCGTCTGGCTACTTCTGTTTTCATGTATGTTTGACCATGAAAAATTAAGCATAATGATATGCTATAGTGAGATATGCTGAGCTACCGACTAAAACATTGTAAGTTAAGATAACCATCCACCCGCGTGCGAAACACAAGCCACATATTATGGGGCTTTACAATTCAGGTTCCTATTTTTGATATTGTTATAAGAAAAGTGTATATAGCAATGAGTATGTAAATTAATTCCCTATTTTTCTAAATTAAAAAAACGCAAATTAGCTTGCACTTTCCGGATAAAGAGTACAAGTTAACTTGCGTTTTTAATAAAAAATTCAAAATTTGAAAAATCAAATTTATTTATTAGTAAATAATAATAATTGTTATTTAAGTAGAATTTTAGTAAATGACTACGGTTTTTCACCATTATCGAATTTATAGACTTCAATTTTTTTCTCTTGAAAATTGCAAGTTCCTTTACATTTTTTATTAGAAAAGCGCAAATTGCCTTCCATTTTCTATTTTTCAAAAATATGGATCTAATTTACCTATTTATTTCTATAGGGACTTTTCTTATAACAACATTAAAAAACATGGACCTATAACTTTTTTCTTGTTTTATAATTTGGTTTTACAAATAATTTTTATTAGGGGCATTTGCTTATTTTATTTTGTAATTTTCTTTTCAATTTTAAACTCTTGTTTTCAACTAGGATTGAATTATGGCTTGCAGTTTGGAAGTTCTTAATTTAGGGATAAAGTCGAGGTAGGGTTATAGGCATATGATTAGTATATTCGAGTTAACAAGGAGTGCGGGTTACATATGTTGTAAGTATTTGAATATATAATTCTAGTAGTAATCCTGAGGGTAGCAGTAGACACAACTGGCTTGTGGTTGAAACTGGGTATATCTATGTGTTATTTACTTTTTGTACTTACATTTCTGCATTATTTATCTGTTTATCTACGAAATATTTTAAATAACCTATTCATCCTCCCATTAGGACATACTGCACAATCCTAACAAGTGGTATTAAAGCGGGTTATTAGAAAAATTCTGATATTATGTTTCACCCTAGTTGTAGATTTAGTGAGAGCAGTCCATTTCTATTCCACCTATTTTTGGTGGAATAAAAATTTCAAATTAAAAATCAAAGATTAAATTTTATTTAAAATCCGTTAATTAAATTTCGGGTTATCATCGAAAATGGTTGTGGTATAGTAGATAGGAATAGTATTTCGCTTGATGCTAATGTTGTAACTACTTGTCTTTTCGACCTTCAAATGTCGACATAAATACATCCACGATATTCATATGCCGAGCACTTAAGTGCCGAAATGACAAATTGTTAGGGTAAATAAAACGAAAAAAAAAAAAGAAGAAAATACCACATCAGAATCTCACATCGGAACGATAACATATAATATCAAAAGACAACACAAACTGTCACTCTAAGATATGTAGCATTTCAAATTTATAATTCATGTGGGCAGTTATAATAGTCCGTCCTTACAAATGTTGATATATACAATATAGTAGTGCTGCGGAAATAAGAATATGATGGTAGGTGAAAGCATCTAGCTCGTCTCCTCAAGCTTCAAAGAATATCAACAAAAAGCTGCATTTCTCAGATTACTCAAAAGAGCAGCCATGGAATTAAGAGAAAGATAAAACCATGAGTCAAACATAAGTCTGATCTGAGAAACTAAAAAAATACGTGATCAACGTATAAAAGCACTTTTGAGACCATTTGAATCACCATAACGGTTATCCTCTCAAAAGAACCAAACTCATCCAATAAGTATATAAGGTAATATAATAGATAATGTTTAGGGTGTAGAATATAAATTAAAAAAATAGTTGTGTTTCTTGCATCTCACAACATCACAATATTAGAAGTAAAACTAAAAAGCTAACGTACGTTCACATAATGGGTTCCATTGGAGACGCCCTTAGTGCATCGAGGTGGATCTCCTGATAAGGGTTGGAAACTACCTTTCGAAACCACGCATATCCCTAGATAAATTTATCATAAAGGAAAACATAGTTGGTCCATACCCGAACACGTAATACCGAATACCATTAACTCTCGGATCCTTCAGTCGAAAGCATCTTTATACATTTGGAGTTGATATATCCATAGGTTAGCCAAACCCACTGGCTATGCCCCTACTATGTTTTCTGTCATTATGGATGGTGAAGTCACATTCATCATCTCAACGCACAAGTCTTCATCGTCGAACGGACCTCGAATCTCTCTCTGGATTTCAGCATCTCGAATGGTTAACGAATTCCCCTATGGATTTCAGCATAAGTTCGTTCGACGAATGCTAACACTGATCCATCCCTTAGACTTAACCTTAGGATAGATAGTTCAAATCTGTAGCATTCCACTTTATAACCGCTTCCAAAACATAGAACTTGTATATCAGTTTTGAAGTGGTTTTTGGTAAGTAATACACTTACTCGATCCTAGTCTCTTCAAAATTAAATCTATGAATTTTCGATTAACACAATTCTGGTTCTGCAAGAAGTAAATGAACGATATAAAAGTAGTCCTCCCTGGGGATATCGTATATATACGTCCTTAAAGCAAGAGACGATTCATACGAATGAGTCCTCCTCGGGGGATCTCAAACCGTATCAACATGTGATGCTTACATATACTTCTAAAGTTAATTTACTCAAGCTCGATAGTGGATTAATCAACTACCTAGCACAAAATAGAAATAATCACATATGGGAATAAAGTATCATATACTTATCACGTTTCCGACTTTCTAAACTTATATTATTCCTCGGTTAAGAGTGAAACCGGTAGGTAAGAGCACTGTTTGCTTCTAGACCCTACTCGAACATCATTTTAACTCTCACAGATAGAATAAATCTGCTTTTTCGGCTTTTCGTGCTTATAGGTTAAATACTTTACATACACAAGTAAACGCACAAAGCATTAAGTTACATAAATGACTTCTAATCCTGTTTTTACATAATTAATTCTTTTATTAATTAAAATTTCTTTGTAAATACTTGTATGTATATTTAAATACCTTTACAAAAGATATATGCATGTATTTACTACTTTACTATTCATTTCTACTCTTTCACTATTCATTTCAACTCTTTTCAATACATAGAAATGTGTTCATATTCTTATCTTAAATGGTATAAGAATATTCACAAATCTTAACAAGATTTCACATTTCTAAAGGTATAATTAAGCGGGTTAAAAACAAATGTTACTAAGAACTTCATTATCATAAACCTAAAACCATTTTATATTTGTCATTATCTTTCAAACATTCTTTTTAAAGATCTAATTCCATCTACACTTATTTAACACGGTAATGTACTTTAAATTAACTTTGCAAAACCATTTATTATAACATAAGTGTTATAATCCAAATTTCTTTTATTCTTTTATAAAATACTTAACTTTTCCAAACTTGTATATATAAATACTTTAACAATACTTATAAATGGGTTCTAAATATCTATGTAAAATATTACTTAAAAATAAACAATTTATAATTTACTAAAAACCTTTTATTTTAATCTTGCAAAGCGAATCTTTTTCCTTAAAAATTTAACATTTAATTATTCAAAATATATTTAAACTTCTAATCTATTTTTCATACCCTAAGCCGTGTTGTTAAACTACCCTAAAAAGATTCCACAAGGTTAATAAACCATAAACCATTTAAAGCATGAAAAACCAGTCAAAACGTCGCATTAAAAGAAAAATGCAACAAACCCAAAACTGATGCAGTAGACCAAAGACAATATTTCCAAGTGTTGTAATAGGTTTTGGACAGAGAATAGCATGAAAATGCGTGATCTTTGGGGCCCCATTTTAACCAATTAAACAAAAGGTTTTTCTGATCCAATTATTTTTATAGCAAGTAATATATTTAGTCTTCTTAAAAATTATGAAAAGAAGGATAACTTCCAATTTAATCATCAAAATTTCCGAAAAAGCTACTTTTCAAAGTGCATTTATAGCGACTATTTCGCTTCTAATGTTTTCAATTTCATTCAACCACTTCTATAAACCTTGATATGTTTATAGTAATAACTATACATATTTTAGTTATTACAATAGCAAAGAAACCCATAATGATATCTTTCAAAGTTAACTTAAAAATTGCTGAATACAAGGCGATTTCAAAGTGCATTAATAACGACCTTTTTGCTTCAAGATCTCATAACTTTGCTTTACAGGTTCTACAGCTTTCCAAACAAATTACTTGTTGTCCTATACACCAAAATATGTGTAGAGAACAACCGAAATATATTATATTATAGTATATTCACAAAGAACCACAATAACAAGTTTGAATACAAGGGGATTCAAAGTGCACTTATACCCACTATCGCTATACAAACACTTTCATATTCACAACAATTCAACACACAAGCCAACCAACCATATAAACACAATATTAAGGCCATTCCACATGTTACATATAGAAGTTAATAGAAGTGATATTATACATTATAGAGTTTTCATTTGCTTTCACAAGCAAGGGGTCAAAAGTTATAACTTTAATTAGTTAGCATTTAACTTTAACTTTATATTTCAAGCACATACATATATACACAACATATGCATACAAGATGGTAAGATAACTCACACAAAACTAGGACAACTCCAAGCACAAGCACAAAAGAGCAATGAACCCCTTTCTTCCATCACCAAAAGCCAAATGACTTCAACTTTGTACCAAATAGCTCAAAGCCTTACTCTCCTCTTCCTTTTTTACTCATGGCCTAGAGAAGATCCACTATTTCTTCCAGCTTTCTTTAACTTTGACTTGATATTCATGCTTTCTAAGGTGATCTAAGGTCTTGATTAAAGTTTAAAAGGATTTGGAATTGATTTGGTATGTTTTTATGAATATTATAGAGGAGAAAATGAGTACGAACACTTAGGAATTTTGCACAAAACTTATGAGAAAAAATAATGAATCAAATAAAGTATGATATGTTGATTTAATCAAGAGCTAAATGACCTTAATTTACCCCTTTGTGGCCGACCAAACATGCCCTCACCCCACCATATGCACATCACTTCTCCTTTACACATCATTTAACCAAAATTTATTCTTACCTTCTTTAGTAAATTCCCAAACTACCCTTCCCCAGATTATCTTCCTAATACCTTCTGGAAGTTTTTATTATACAAAATATTTTTAGTTGTTAATTAATGAAACATTAGTTAATTAAACAAGCACAACAAGTATAAACAACTTCCAGTGAGCAAAAAACTGTTTATTGATAAAACGATTTTCGGTCATATTATCAATATATCTTCGAACTATTTATTTTTACTAAAAAAATTCAAATAAAAGTTTACCAATATTAGTTATTAATAAAAGGTGGTTAACAAGGTTAATAAATCAATTTAATCGCAATTAATCCAAGATTCAAATATTTAAATAATTTGGATATTTAAATACGAAATGTTCGAAATTCCGGGTAGTTACATTCTCCCCCGCTTAAAACATTTCACCCCTAAAATTCAAACATGACTAACACACAAAAGAAACAAGCACAAATCAATAATTAGCAGTATTCAAAATTTACTAGCAAATAAAACTCACGGTTTTCTCAGGTTCAAAAACCCTCTCATCGCATAAAACGATAAACAATCTACTAAGCATACCTTACGCTCTACAACCTCAGGTTATTACTTGGGTGATTATTCGTGCTACAGCAGAACAAAACAAAGAATCGTTCTCTGAACTCTCCATAAGCTAACATAACATAGTATGCATATACTTAAGCCTGTACGATATAAATTGATCATCCGTACGCAATATCAAATCTGATCACTTACTCGATCGTATAAATTTCACTTCCAACTAGTATAGACCACTTTACCTCTCTAGTGCGGACTCCGATAAGGCTTCTTGATTAGAAACTTTTATTTTCCTTACATAGCCATATACTATGATAGAAAAACCTCGGGATCATATAAAGAATCCGTTTTCAGCGTTCGTCGTTGAAAATCGAGTGAAAAATCCTTGTGCGGACCAGTCTAATCACATAGAAATCTTATGCCGGAATCCTAGATCAAGAATTGTCATATGAATAAAACAATTTACATACAACTTACGGATTTTATCCTATCGGTTTTTTAACTACATCAATTACTTTTTGTATCACATTCATTGACACAAATAATATGTCATTTAATACTAAAATCATTCATGGAATATTACATAAATACATAACTTCGAGTTTATAAATATTTTGTAAAGACAGTACTTTATTTATAACACATTTCATAAAATCTTGCTTCACTTTATTACTCGTAGAATACTCTACTACATCCTAAGAGTTATTTAAAATATCAAATTCATTTTACTTTCTAAATTCTGGCGAAGGCCCAAAATAAATCTAGGTCTTATAACCGAGTCAATCTTTTAGATTTCTTTAACCGATGGGTTAGGTAAGTAGCTAGAAAGAGCAGGACACTAGTATCCAAACTTAGGACTAGATTTTACTTTCCTTAGGCAATCCTAAAGTAAAGACATTTTATTAGTTGGCCCAATAACATCGAGGGATTACTTAACATATATTTTTAACCAATTTAAAACATGTTTTAACTTACTATCTTATCAATTCAAGATAGATATAAACTTATCTTTATATTTTCAAAAACACTTAACTTTAAGTTCTATAACAATTCAGAAGTTTTAGGCTATTCAAAATTGCCAAAAATCCTTCATTTTAACAAATGAAAACTACGAAACAATCATATGATAGCAAAATGAACATACCACACTGTCCTAATGCATATGATACAAGCGTCAATAAAACAACTTATCAAAGTTTCACTTATTTATTAGACACATTTTGCTACAAAGAGAAAACAGAAAAAGGTTTCTTAATTATTTCGGTTATTCCACTACCACTCAGGCACCTTATATAGCACACATGCAAAACTCTTCTATAAGAAAGTTCATATCAAAACAAGTATTACACAAAACCGCTCTTTCTTAAACTACGCTATATTTCATATCAAATTTCTTTAAAGGGAACTTTTAGAACTAAACACTAGGTTTTATTAACAAATCATTTGAAAAAATAATACTATATACATATATCTTTTGTATAACAAGTCATACTTTCAAGTTTAAATCAAAATCACTTTCAAAGTGGTATCAAATACTTCGTAAATATTACCAAGTATCATAACCTCAATTCACAAAACAATTTCTTAAATATTTACTTTAAATTCCATAGAAAATATACTTATAGATCAACTAACACAAAAGTGATACATGGAAACGGATCCTACCAAGTTAAACTGTATATTCCCTTAGCAAGAACAGTTAAGAGAAGTGCTTACCAACCAAATACATCTCTTGTCCATTTTTAGTCACTTTTGAGCCACTCAAACAAGATAACATAAAAATACTTTGTTCTAGAATTGACTAGTCAATTTTGAGAGCAATCTCGCACACGAACAAATCTCAAACCTCTTTTCAAAATATTAGCATTCACAAATACTTTCAAATAGTACCACTATTATTTTCCTAAAATCTAAGAAACAATTTTCAATTCACTTGGGTCATAGTTCTCAAAGTATCAATTTAAATCATTTTCATTTATAAACCATATTTTACAAACCATAATTAGAAAATTTGCACCAAACTTATTTCACTAAAGTTAGCTGTTAACCCAACATTGTCATTAAACGTCTCATAGTCAAACTATGAAACTAAATTCACAAGCTGTTTTTTATGCATCCACAAATACTATCTACCTAACCCATGCATTAAAAAGGTAAATTGCTCACAAACGGGTCGAGCACAAACCAATAATCAATAGACAATTGTAACAACCCGTCTTTTCACCCTCAAAAGTCGACACTGGTACATCTACGATACTCACGTGCCAAGCATTCGAGTGTCAGAAAGATAGAATGTTGGGGTGAAATTAAAGAAAAGACAAACCAGAATCTCGCATCGTGACAAGTAATATATAATATCCAAATGATTTTTACAAAGAGAACTTTAATGCTCATTCTATAATCATAGTCTAACATATCATCAGATGGGACAGCTATAACAGTCTGTCCTTACAAATTCAGGTAAATACAAACTAGTAATGCAGTGGAGAAATAAATTACAAGAATACGTCTTGGAGGTATCCAGTTCGTCACCTGAAACTCCATATTTTCCAAAGCTAACTCTGGAAAAAAAATATACTTAGGTCTGACCCGAGTATTATAAGAAAATAACACCATGATCATCTGGTAAACCATTGTGAGAAAACACAAAAATCAATTTTAATGTTACAAAACCTTTCCAAAATAAAGATACCTCGTAAGACCACACCGCACATAAACATGGACGGGATTTTACCTTACGGTAACCAAACCATTTCAAATAGAAAATCCATTGATATTATAATAATATATAGGACTTAATTTAACATAATCGAAATGGTTACATTAATTACATTCCAGCATATTTAGTATACAACTAAGTACGTAAAGGCACGTGTTGGAAAATGGATTCCATATAATGACAAGGCATCGGGGTACCATCCATCATAGTATACCTCTGGAAAATATACCAAGGGCAAATATATTGCACCTCCACAACACAGAACCAACATACCCCTCACTGGATAGTATCGAATATGTCATCACCCTAGTTTCTTTGCAACCTTTTCTCGTGAGCTCATATGCACATACCAAATCCATAAATATTGATCTAAAAGGGTGACGAGCACACCCTAATGGATGCGACCCACATAGCCCTGCTGGATCTCCCCTGATTTTAGTCATTCTCAGGTTGTGAGGCATGAGGCTACGTTTTACCTTTTTAGCAAATCCCACTTGGAATGCTAACACCGCCCTCAAGAAAATAATGTGATGCCAACATTCATCCATACAAGTTGTTCACGATATGAACAAACCGAAGGCACTACTTTTACTACATCCCTGGATTAGTAGCAAGCAGCCCTTGCACTTCAAAGAACTCCGCCTTTGATTCCATCATCTTTAAGGTGTTTCCAATTCACACTCATATGTTAGTTCAAAGTGTTTTCGAATAACTCGTGCTTATTCGATCTTGGTCTCTTTGAACAAACAATCAATAATTTTAAAACTGGTCAAGTTATCAATAGTGGACAAACCACTATCTAGGTGTAAGTATAGTTTCCATATGTAAAATTGGACATCCTGTACTTATCACCACTTTCTGATTTCAAATAGTATTATCCCTTGATTAACAATGAAGTCGGACAATTCAAAAAACTATCCATGCTTCGACGTACATGCTTATTTCTCGAGATAGAGACGAGTTTTCATACCTTGGAATTTGGTGTCAAGTATAAGATGAATACCTTCCATATACTTAATTAAGCAGGGCCCATTTATCGAAATTAATTCTCTTATATGTATCACATTTCTGACATTTCGACTTATCTATCCCACATATAGAAACCCTAGTTCTAGATCTCACAGATATAGGAAACTCTACTGCTTTTAGTGCTAAATATAAGGTGACTTAACTTTCACAAACGTGTCATCATTTTAGCAATACTTTATCATATTTGTTTTGCTACTTAATGGCACAAACGAAGAAATCCTTTACTTAAAACAAAAACCTTAAACGTTTAAAGAATTTTCTTTGAAACTCAATTTTAGATTTTGTTTTCAAATTACTAAGCTAAACCTTTTTCAAAAATCCTTTGTTTCAAATTACTAAGCTAAACCTTTTTCAAAAATCCTTTGTTTAAAATTACTAAGTTCCTAACCTCTTTGTAAAAAAGTAAACAACTTACTAATCTTCCCTTTTATAAAAGTAAACTCTGGATTAACAATGAAAAAGTGTTAATATTTTCAAGTTTCTTTCCAAATTTTCCCAAAACCATTTACTATAATAGAAATGTTATAGTGCACAATCTCTTTCCTTTTCTCGGAACATTTATTACAACAATAATGTTATAATCCATGATTCCTTTCTTTCTAGAATTGTACGCCGTGCGCTTGTGGTTAATTTTTATTATTAATTTTTTGATGGATTTCTAAACCGATAGAATTCCCGTCGATGAACAATGGCTAATCTATTTTGTTCTGTTAGACTATTACACTATGTGGCGAGGTCTATTTGGTTTATTAGACTGATATCAGTCTTTTTAGTTTGTTAAACTCCGTTTTGTTGTTTAAACTGATAGATGATTACCATTATTATTTCATTAGTGATGATTGTTTCTTCACATATTTTGGGATGAATATTTAGTATCTTTGGGCTTTCAAGAATTTTGAATTGTTATTACCATATTTTTAATGATAGTCCATTTGAGACATGATATAGATTTATGATGGTGATTTTGATTGGTATGCCTTATTATGATTATTTAGTTTCAAGCATTTTCTATTATGGCTTATATTATTATTAAGCCATATATTTATAATAATGGATTTATAAAATGGTGATTTTGATTTATATGCCTTATTATGATTATTTAGTTTCAGATATATTTCTATCATAGCTTATTTTATTGTTAAGTCGTATGTTTATGATATCAATATCTCACCTTTTTATTAGATATAGTCTGACCCGTTTATTTTATAATACTCGGGTTAGACCAAAATTCTACAGATACAGGGATTCGTGGACTTTTAGATCTTGTGCTAGCACTGAAGTAGACTATTTTGACATCTTGAATTTACTTCATGTTTGTATATACATATACTTGAGACAACCTGTCATGTATAATATTAGTTGTTATCCTATACTTGATACGATATTTTGGATGTGACGTATATATTTATGTGGGTCCAGTACTGATATTTAGTAGACTCACATTTTATCATGTTATATGATGTATATTATTCCGGTGTGATCTATGACTCTGATATTGATTATCTATATTCTATATTGTTCTGAATATTTTAAATCAGCATGTTTATTACTTTATATTAATACTATACGCTTCAAAAAAATTTGTTCAGATCCTCATAATGGTAATAAAGGCGTGTCAATGTTAGTTCAAAAATATATTCACATTCGATCGCTCTTAACCAGCCGTATCCTCCGTGTTATTAGATGACATTACTTGAAATGTTTTTTAATAATATGGGTATAGCGGTGAGGTCGTTCCAATTGTGTCACCAACTTCTTTCCTTTGTTTTTCCTCGTCAAGGCTTCAATCTCTATGTCACTCTCCTCTTCACTTTTCTGCAATGGTTTGTCATCATTTGCGTTTTTCCCACTTGATTCGACCCACCTATAGTTCCCTTGACACGGTACTTTTAGTCGATTATCGTCGTCCTCACCTACATTATTGTCATTGTTATTGCCATCAACGTTTAGACTTTCCTCCTGAATACGGTTTTTCATTCTTTCCGAAGCTACTTTTTTGTGATTCGATGCCGTTGGTGGTATACGAGTGGTTGAATATGTAGCCATTGACTTCTTGGTTTAACAAACAAACAAATTCAGTTATTAATGAAGTAGATTAGAAAAAAATGCTATACAAGCAATGTTACATCACAAAGTGACTGACATACCATTTCCAACAATTACCTACGGAACTACATTAATGAAATCAACAATCTTGTGCCGAATATAAAGAACACAAGCGAAAACCATACTTCGAATTAAAATGCTAAACTCAGCAGACCATTGTTGACCAAAAAGATAGAAACATAGTCCGCTGCTGAAATAGATTAATAACTTCGATAATCCGCCGTCGGACTATTTTTTTTGAAAAGAATGTGGATTGCCATTCCAAATTAACATCGAAGATCATTCCCCATCAAACTACAAAATCGTGACTTTCCTCGACGCTAAATTTACAAACATTATTTTTTAGTTTTTACTGCACTCAAAAAAGGAAGGAAAAGCTAAGAGTAAATAAAAATATTAGGATTTTGATATTTCAACTAAAGAACAAAAGAGGTAATGATTAAATTTTAGTGTTTGTCTATTACCATCCCGCCAATTGCTTTCTTCGTCCTAACAATTTAGAAATAATTTTTTTTACTTTCCCCACCTCGATTATTCCAAACCGCTTTTCTTTATTTCTCATGTTTGTTTTTTTAACCGAGCTCATGTTTCTTTTCACCTTACCTTTGACTCTACGCAATCTTACAGTTTTCAACGTATGTGCATAGTAAAAAATTTAAGTGTTTCAATATCACATGGAAGAGATGTTTTATGGCTTTCAACATCTGTGTGTGGCGTGGTATTTATGCTTACCTCGCCAACAGGGCCGGTCCTGACAAGTTGGAGGCCAAAGGCTGAGAAGAAGTAAGAAAGTGAGGAGAAAAATGCAAGACAATGAAAATGTTAGGTGCGGGAATTGAACCTAGGTGCTCAAGGTGAAAGTGTAACACTTTTACCACCGAACTATGCTACTTCTAGTAAATATTGTGAACATCTAATTATATATCATATATAAATTAAAGATTGAGGTCCTCGGAAATAGGAGGCCCTAGGCCACCGCCTTGGTGGCCTTGGGCCAGGGCCGGGCCTGCTCGCCAAGGGCGAGATTTGTTTTTATTTTTTCATAGCTAACCCCTATGCTGTTGAAGTACTCAAACCCACCTCTTTGTTCCTTTTATTTCCCTATAACTACGTTGATTAAATACTTTCAGCATCAAAACTCACGCAATTTTATAATTTTCAATGCTTGAGCTCGCAAGGTTTTAAGTGTTTCAACGCAATATGGTAGTGAGGTTTTATGACTTTCAATGCCCATGTCGAGGCATTTATTTTATTTTTTCATAGCTAACTCCTATGCTAGTTGAAATACTCAAATCCACCACTCTTTTTGTTCTATTTCCCTGTAAAATAGCATGTTTGACAAATTCCACGTTAGCAACCAATAATCTTATAGTATAAATATTCCCCCTCCCCTCACTACGTTGTTTTAGTTTAAATTGCATCAAGGTCCTACGTTGTAATTTTACTATCCACGCCAAACAATTAGGAATAGTCAATAGTGTTAGAAGATTATTTAGATTGTTAGGAGATTATCAGAATATATTGTCAGGAGATTAGATTAGCCACACATACAATTTCAATTAAATATAAACAAGATTAATTCAAACTTAAGATTTTTCAATCAAATAATTGATTGTTGGTGGGTATAACTGAAATTGATATTTTAAAATAGCGACATGGCAATAGATGGACCCTAAATTTTATCAATAGGCATTAGTTCTTACCTCCTGGCGGTTTAATTTTGTTCTCTGCTCTTAAAATTTGGCCCCTCCTAGCTAAGAACTCGTTAAAAACACCCTTATAAGTAAACCCTAGCTTCGTCTACCTCAAACGCTCTCTGCAGCCAGTGGTTTCAGTATCCACTTATTCCCATATATTTGAGACACTCATTCTTCATGTGCCCTTTTCCACACTTATCCCGAGCTTCATCATCGTGATAGGTTACCAAATCTTCATCGCTTCATTTTCGCTGTATTTTTCCTAAATCTCCCCGTTTTGTGGATTTGAACTTATTTTCGTTTAACTGCTGTTGCGCGTCCTTCTGATTTTTGCCTCCCTTCGATATTTGCTTTAATCCGAGCATCATCTTAGGTGTGTATTTTCCTATACCCAGGTTTTCCATTTCCATCCATCGTTGCTTTATTTGGTTCTTCTTTGCACCGTGTGTTTTTTATTTCCACCATGTATGCTTCATTCTAACCCTCCCTCACATTTAATGTGCCTTGGATTTATCTTCATCATATTTGGATTTGACTTTAATTACATCACATCCCTATTTGTATGGGTTCTCTTATGCACGATGTGACTAAGAGAATGTTTGAGAACAACTTAAAAGGAGATTTGAATAATAACTTCTAAGTAATTTTAAATAGTGAGTTATAAGTAGAAGTGTTTAAATGCAATTTGACTTTTAAGTTAAAATAAGTAAAATAATTCGTCGAAGCTAGTTATAAAATATGTTCATGAGTCATAAGCAACATATTGTTGCTTCTCATATTTTGACTTATTAGTCACTTTTGTAAGCTACTTATAAAGAGTTGTCAAAAAACTGAATTACAATAAATGATTTATAAATAATTTTGGTTACTTATAAGTAGTTTCCAAATGTGCTCTAAATGTTTTATTTTATCACCAAGTAAGAACATCAATCAAATCAAATGGTTAATGAAATGGTGCTGCAAATCGAGTTTTCATGTTTCACTACTGTGACATGCTTTTTTGAAACATTGCTAAATTTTTACGCTTTTTTGCATTATTTTCTTCAATTTCTTTGGCTATCCATTCGTGTTAGTAATCTTAATCTAATGTCTTATTAGGAAAATAAATATTTGTGCATTTATGATTTGTAGATCTAATAGTTGTGCAATTTGAAGAGCGTTCAATGGATTTATTTGTAAATCGTTCTTTTGGACATGTTTTAAGCAGAGCTGGTCCAGTGAGTAGCCCAGCAAGTCCACGGGCTGAGGCAACCCACTGGCAAAAGATTCTTTTTTTTTATAATTATGTGTTTTATCGTTCATTTCCTTTCATCCACTAAAATTTAAATTAGGGTTATGCACAAATAAATAACCTCATTGCAACGCCAAACGCAGTCGCACCGACGCCCTCTGCCTCTCCCGCACTTCTCACAGCCATCATCGCAACCAACGCCATCCTCCTCCATGAGTCATCACTGTCTCGACGTCGCCTCTCCAAAGTCTCTAGCTTGACAAGTAAACTTTTTTTCTTTAATTCCAGTTTGCTGAAGAAGTTAGAAATGCATCACAGTGTTAAGCATATTTTGTTCCATTGATTTGGGTTTGAATTAACTACTTTAAAAAATTGGTATTTGGTTGTCTAAAAATGACTTGAATTATCTAGTTCATTGTCTCAACGTTGGCTTACTGATTTACTAGTTTATAAAATTAGTCTGTTTAAATTTGGTTTAATTTCATATTTCTACCTTAGTTTAAATCAGTTTTCTAAAAAACTGCTTAATACCTAATTGATTTGTAGTAGTTCATATTACCTAATACTAGTGGTATTATTGAATCAACTGGCTTATTTTTACGGATTTATAAAAATTATGTTAAGTTAATGGTTTTGTAAAAATGATGATTTTAGTAATAAAATAGTTCGTTGTGACATAATTCACTAAAGTTTGTTATTAGATATTATGCCAAAAAAAAGACTAAAAAAATCGAGTGAGATTTAGAAAACAAAACTCCGGAGCTTATGGGTTTGAAGAAATGATGAAAGAAGCTAATGAACTTGTTGTAGATGTTGGTATCAAACCAATATTTGAGATGAAAAGAGCTGTTCGTAGAAATAAACGTTTTGATGAAGATATTGAAACAAATGTTGAAGGAAGTCAATCACTGAAAGAGAAATTTAGAGTCACATACTTCATTCACATTCTAAATCTCTTAAATCATTCAAAGACAGTTTTGAACAACTTGAAGTTTATGATAACATTTCTTGATTTTCGATAAATGCAAAATTTATGGAAATTGGCAAACAAGAGTTGATGGAACATTAATCGTATTTAGAAAGTTATTTGAAATATAACTAACAACGCGATAAATATGGACAAGATTTTTTTATAGATCTAAAAGTTTTGCAAACTATGATACCTAAAGAAACAGCTCGGACCATTGACATTCTTGATTTCATAAGATCTCATATAGATGGTGGTGTTTTTCAATGTGCATGGGTTGCATACCAAATTTTATTAACTATACCGGTGACGTTTGCTTTCGCAGAGAGAAGTTTTTATTTATTTTAAAAAACTGATTAAAAGTTAACATTGAACAACCATGTCACAAGAGCGACCGAATAGATTGGCAATGATCTCAATTGAAAGCTTTTTTTGAGAAACCAGATTATGATAGTCTTATTAAAGACTTCGCTTCAAAAATGCAAGATGAGATATCTTTCTTTGAACTCATAGTTGAAAATTTGTGATATTTTGTGTGAAAAGTTGGTATTCGACTATGTGGTTTTTTGAGTTAAATGTTGTTGTCCAAATGATACTGTGGTAGCAGTTTTTATTTAACAATATATTGATCTGATAGAAATTAATAGCTAATATAGTTGCTATTAGAGGGCAACCAAACTCTAATGTGGCTTGGGCAGCCAATCATTTGGATTGCCATTGATTGCAACCTTGAGCATTAGGCCATGCTATTAAAATTAAATATTTTTTCCAAAGAAGAACGACGGTATCACTCAAGCTAATGTAATAAATTTCATTCACTAAGGTTTTAATTAGTAAGTTCTTTATGGTTCTATGCACATCGAACTGTCTCTGATCTTAGAGTATACGTAATATTCTTGGGATTTTATTAATATGGAACTTTCTAACAAATACTTTAAAAAATGATATGTTTACATGCAAAATGGCATGGCCTTGCTGTCAGGGTGCCATGTATATTTTGGAATTTAAGCTCAACTCTTCGTCCAAAATATTTATACACAAATAGTTTTAACTGTTTACTTTAGTTTCTAAATTTACAGTCCAACGGTCCATATGACCAAGTAAGTAAATAATATTACTGCTCATCAAAGCTTGATATGCTGCCATTTAAAACCTTTGGATTCAATACTATTACAGTTTATCTCAAGAATTGGGTATATATGTGTTCCTGTTCAAATAGTGGTTGATATGTGTATATGTTTAGCTAATATTTTATAATATTGGTAGGGGACCAATCAATCTCATTTGCCTTTCAAAATATGTTATATTTTTTGGGTAAGCTAAATTTTAATATTTCTTTACCTTCTTAAAAAACGTTTTTCTATTAAGTTTCGTGTTTATAGTCTTTATCTATCCCTAACTTCCTTTTTTGATAAAACTGAGTATTCCAATTTTTGTGTGGATTAAGGTAAACTTTGGAGATTTTTATTTACGATCAATTCATTTTTGCTAATGGTTCTTTCGGGTCATATTCTATTTGGGCATCAAACCACAGTGTAAAAAATATTTGCTTCTAAAGAAGTGTGGGCGAGTCATACCGAACAATCTAGTAAATCCTTTCCGTGAGAGCTCGAAGAGTGCATTCTTTTTGTCAGAGGTTATGCACATTGAATTATTTTTGGAGTCTTAACAATAGAACTTTACATACTTCAAATATATTCAACTGCAAGTTCCTAAGAAATACTATAGAATGATATGTTAAAAATAAAATTTTGTGTCTTATTGTAGTTCTAAAACACATTCTGTAATTGAAATATTTGTTCATAAAAAGTTTTCATTGTTTTGTTCTTTTGTTTTCAAATTCACAATTCAATGGTTCGTATCAAGGTTCGAGAACTCGGTTTCAGTCGGTTGAAAATTTTAAGTTTCGGACGATTTCGGAAATTTCGAAAGTTTTGTTTTTGGTTTCAGTTTCAGTCCCAGTTTTGATTTGTTAACGAAAATGTAATAATATTCATTGTAAATAAAATATAGAACATTGTATATGAAGAAAGAGTATACAATTTAGAACATTATAAACAAATAAACTGATTTTTATTTCTCAACTTAGACACAACCAGAGTCCAAAACAAATCAACCGAAGTTTATAAAATAAAAAAAAGCCGGTGTCTTATTCAGTTTCTATCAAGCTCAATTAAATAACCCTATCCCAGCCCAATTTATATTATAACCCTAATTGAACATCGTCCTTCCCAAACTGAGTTCGATTATTTGAATTCGACATCGAAACCTCCTCAAAGTCAAGGTCGGCATCGGCTCACCACCTCCCTCTCAAAGTCCAGGTCGGCATCAGCTCACCACCTCCCTCTCAAATTCAAGATCGACGGCGTCCCACTATCTCTCTCTCAAATTCGAGGTCGACAGCTAGGGCAACGGGGAAAAGCCATAGTTGAAGTCTGTTTTTTTCTTTCAAAACCCTAAGGAAGACGAAGACATGTAAGTGATTTACTGAATGCAATTTTGATTTTTCTTCAAAACCCTAACCGAAACCGAATTTTTTGTTCGGTTTTGGTTCGTATGACCATGCAAGCGAATAATGCAATTGACCATCAAAGTTTGAATATCATGCCATATAAAACCATGATATTTAGATTGGTTCAATATTATGATAGTTTTAACTCCAAAATTGAGTTGATATGTATTTATGTTTAAAATTTAAATATTTTGAATTTGGGATAATGTACTACGACTTTTTTATATACCTTTTTGTGTATGTATAGTTTCATGTTAATTACCTTAACCTGTCGCTAACATTTGGGTTCTGATAAATACTGCAGAATGATATGTTTAGAATAAATGATGTAGCTTATTGTACATCTAAAGTATATATGGAATCTATGCATAACTCTTTTATGAAATTTTTGTTGATAAAAAGTTTTCATTGTCTTTTTTGTTTTGTTTTTTCAATTCATAATTCAATGGTTCATGTGACCATGCAAGTAAATAATGTAATTGACTATCTTAGCTTGATTATCTTGCCATATAAAACCTTGATGTTTATATGAATTCAATATTATGATAGTTGTAACTCCAAAATTGGGTTGATATGCTTTCTGTATAAACTATAGATATTATGCATTTGGAATAATGTAAATTTATGACCTTTTTTAACTTTGATATTTTGATATGTAGTTCATGTTAATAATCTTAATCTATCCATTTTTGGTAAAAATGGAATATTAGGTGCACATTAATAGATCCAAATCTGTTTTGTATGTGAAGATATAACAAACTTTTTTCTTTATGGAATCGTTTAAAGTTATCCTGAATTTATGCTCATGATCTAGGGTTTCCAATGAAATTTTGTCACGCTTAGTTGATTTCAGTCGGAGCTAAATCATATTACCATTTTACCATGTACGATCAAGCATGCATTGTACCAAAAATGTTCCACTGGTTTCTTTGGTTTCTAAATTTTGATTCTAATTGTTCATATAGACATGTAAGTAAAGTAATTGGACTAGAAAGACAAACTTTGCAGTCCAATTACTTTTAAGGACAAAGTCAGCAGTCCAATTACTTTCAAGGACATAATTTCATAGGTTTTTAGGCCTTAGAAATTAATTATTTTACATTTTGTCCTTAAAAGTAATTATTTCAATTGTGCGTCCTAAAAACTAATTGCACTAGCTAAAGAGGCCCTTGTGGCTAATTTCCACTTTGGTTTAATTTATTAAAATAAAATGTTTAATTTATATTCAATTGAAAAAATAATATATACACTAGGCCTATAAACGGTCGGATGCAGATTCAGGTAGTGCCATATCGATATTTGTATTCAAACTCATTTATCATATATTCTTCGACCAGTTCACAATTAATAAATCTGAAAAAATAAATAGAAAATTTTGATTTATTATAAATTCATTTCGGTACTAAAAATAAATTAAAAATATGCCGAGTAAAATAATTTTAAGCAGCAAATAATGGTTTTTACACATTAAATTTTTTATCTAAATAAAATAGTAAATGACAATCATTTTATGTGCCGAAATACACAAAATAACTATAATTTTTGATAAAAACCGGGTAGATGATTATCAGATGCGGCTATGTCTGCATTCGTATCCATTTTTCGGATATCGGATGATTTTTCATATTTCAGTTACGGATATGGACAGATTTCAAAATTTTCAGGTATGGATTGACAACCCTAATATGCACGAACAATACCGATTAATTATAAATATTTGTGACACCGAAAATTGTTTATTCATTACTTCATTTTCAGCTTTTTTTAGTCACACCATTTATATATTTTGAACTGTATGTTTTCTAAGTTAAAATTTTAGTTTTTCAATATTCATATATTTAAAATTCACATTGTTGCATCCTAGAGTTCGCAAATTGAAGCAATGGAAACTATGATGAACCGCGTTACAATTTCAATTGATTCATAACACAATATTCTTGGTTACATTTTCATACACAGTGAAATTTGCACCAAAACAATATTAACTTTGCAAATCAAAGCGATGATTCAAACTGTTATCATTTTTAACTCTACAGGTTCAGTTCTGCAAGTTTACTATATGTATGTGTGTATATGCGCGTGTGTTGTTACTTAATTCTCACATATTCTGCAAGCCTTACTATAGACAACTATTTCCATATGCTTTCTACATTGTCCATAATGCTCACATGTTCTGTAACTTGAAGCCTATGCTGTTTCAACAACTAACCTTATCATGCACCACTTGAAGGTTTGTAGAATATTCAACCATCAATGTTTTTCAACTTTTTCTTTTTCAAAGTTTTGCAAGTGGATACGGAACACTGTATATTGGGTTATGTTATACCAAGTTTTGTCACATTTTTATACCACAAAAGCTTCTAACAACATCCGTGTGGGTAGCACGGGTTTACACTAGTTATTAACAAATGATAGAGTTCAAAATAACTCCCTTATTAAATAGGGTAAACTGGAGATGTTAACTGCATGTTTTTTAACCAGCCGCTGCTTCTTCTTCACTCTCGCGCATGTATTCTATTTCTTTTCATGATTATTTATCGAGTTCTCAAAATTTAGTTTATAGTTTCTTAACCTGATTCTTTCTAAGATCCTTGTTTCATATACACTAAAATTCCCATTTAACTTAGTTCATCTTCGTTCCCTTTTAATTATGATTTCTTAGTTATTTACAAATGTTGATTAAATGAGAAAAAGTAGAAGACAAAAACCGATAAATCAAAAACAGAGTTCTAATATTGATTACAACAATGAAACGAATGATTTTGCATTGGAAAGCTATATATCAAAGTTCAAAATTTTGGTTATCGGTTCCGTTCTGGTCACATAATATTTTTAGAATTTCAGTTCCATTTCAGATATTTCGGGATTCCGCTCAAATTTCGGTTCTGGATTACGTTACATTTATATACTATTTTAAAATTATAAGTATATTTTTTAACCACAAATTAAATATACCAATTTGGGTTGGTTCAGCAACAAAAGAAATGAATTTTGCAAACAAAATTGAAGCCCAAATCTGATATTCCTTTTTGAAAAAGAGAAGTCAGCCCAAACTGAAAATAACCCTGCGTTCAAAGCTACTCCACCGCCTCACTTCGTTCTACAACCCTATCAACTGAAAAGAGAAAAGAATGTCACCTGCTTATCTGGTCATCTTGCTTTCTTAAGCATTTTGAAATTTGAAGTACTAATTTTCAAATTAGGTTTTCTTTTTGTCTACTTGAATCGAAATTTCTTTTTATTTACTTTGATTGAATCGTTTTTTTATTTAAACAATCGGACTTCTTTTAGTTTGCTTTGCTAGAATTTCTTTTTCTTCCCTCTGATTCTTTTGTATGCAATAAATCACTTTTTTTTAATATATAACTATTTTCTTCCAAACCAGATTTTAAAGCAAGTTACAGCCCAATTGAAGCCCTAGGTAGCAAATTCGTCATGTCAACTCGAACAAAGCTAATTACAAAGAGGTCGAGCAAGTATTTGGAGGAAGCATTATATAGAAGATTATTCAGGGAAGGAAGCTCGCCAGAGAAGGTGAAGAAGGAGCTGACTACATTCCTAAAAAGCAGGAAAAGGGTATTCAAATGGGAGGTTGGAGATACTATCAAGAAGCTCCGGGATCGCAAAAGATTTCATCCTGCTTTGAAGGTTTGAATTTCATTGGATTTTGATTGAGCTAAATATACGTACATGTGAAATATTTCATCAAAATTCAAGCGTGATTGCCAACATGAAGCAGTTATTTTTAGAGCTCATGTGTTGCAATTTAGAAGCTTAGAAGTTTTAATGTGGAACTTATGATCATCCTAACTAATCTGTTGTAACTGAGATAACCCATATACAGTGATTACTGAGTTGGTTATATTTGGATCTTATGTTTGGCTTTTATTTTATTATAACTAAGATATAATCATGCTTTAGCAATTTGTCCCAAATTCTTATTGATAGATATCTAAGAGATTCAAAAATCATGGCTTGAGATTAAAATTTTGCTAAACTACCAGAATAATGCTATCGCTTTCGTGCCATCCCCCCCCCCCCCCCCCCAACCCCCTAACACACATGCGATATTTATGGTTTTTTTATTTCTAATGACTCTTACATGATTTTATCTTATTAGCAACTTGGTATTTGGATAGATTAAGATGAATTCAGTTAATAATGTACATACGCAATTGGATAGAAGCGTCATCGTATTTTGTTATCTTTTTATTAGACACCATAAGCGCACATATGCTCCATTATAATATTTGAGCATAACATGTTGGTTGTCAACTATTAAACTAATTGTCACACACGACTAAATGAATTGATACCTACTGTTTCTGTTTTTTTATAGCTTTCAGAAACAATGGCCAGAAGAGGCATGAATTTGACAAACAGTGACCATGCTATCCGTTTAGATCTTGTATGTAAAGGAAGGGGCATTGCTTCTGCAGAAGAATACTTCGTTAATCTCCCAGAATCTTCAAAAACTCACCATGCTTATGGAGCTCTACTCAATTGCTATTGCAAGGAGTTGATGACTGAAAAGGCTGAAGCCCTTATGGAAAAAATGAAAGAACTTGAATTCGCTTTCACCCCTATGTCGTATAACAGCTTGATGACCCTCTACTCTAAGACTAATCAGCCTGACAAAATTCCTAGCATCATTCAAGAAATGAAGACTAATGATGTTCCACGTGATTGTTTCACATACAATATTTGGATGAGGAGTCTCGCTGCTATGAATGATATCTCTGGAGTAGATCGTGTCATGGAAGAGATGAAAAGAGATGGAAGAGTTGCTCCTGATTGGACTACATACAGCAATCTGGCTTCTATTTATGCAAATGCTGGTATGTTTGAGAAGGCTGAAGAGGCGCTTAAAGAACTTGAGAAGAAGAACAATAGAGAGAGCCTTGAAGCCTATCAGTTCCTCATTACATTGTATGGCCACACTGGTAATTTGATTGAAGTACATAGAGTATGGAGGTCCCTGAAACTGCAGTTCCCAAAAATGGCGAATATTAGCTACTTGAACATGATTCAGGTTCATGATCTTTTTTGCTTTCTTCTTAACTATAAAGTTACATTGGTTTTCCTACTACTTTTAGACTGCTTCATCAATATTTTAATCGGAATAATCTTGGATGATTATCAGATATCAGTAGGTGTAAAATGAGTGGAACGAGCTAAGCTTGATATGAACTATTTTAATTCAGCAATCTTATGTTTAGATCTGTTTTTGCTTACATGACCTCAAATTATTTGGTAGTGCTCTTAGCT
This sequence comes from Allium fistulosum, assembly GCA_030737815.1. Lineage (NCBI taxonomy): Eukaryota > Viridiplantae > Streptophyta > Magnoliopsida > Asparagales > Amaryllidaceae > Allium > Allium fistulosum. The sequence continues at coordinate 181,284,278 of CM060903.1, forward strand.
AGTCTAAGCCTAAACCAACTAAGAATAAGTCGGATTGTGATAAGCTGATTTGTTTTGTTACTATATGCTTGTAGGAGGTTGTTGAAATAACCAATAAAAGAAGAGTTTATGTACTAGCAAAAGTAAATCCATCAAGTTTTTGTTTATAACCCTTGCAATAAATTTCTTTTTTTACACCCATCGTTCCGTTTGTATCATTCCTTGTACAGTTTTAAATACCTATACTCGTGATGCACTTACGCGATAGCTAGTGAAATTTGAAAGGTGTGCATGTAACTGTGACAATGGCTGAAAAAATGCATATAGATGAATCTTATACAATCAAATCCCATTACTACACATACATACATGTGTGCGTGTGTTTTAGATGTGTGTGTGCAAAAACAGAATGGTCAGTATGCCGTGCGAATTAGCGAAGATAACACAGCATGTATCACACGTTAATTTAAGCAATGCTGTAAATGCTATGCTCATACATGTAGTTCACATACCATATTGTCTCTATGTTTTTTCCCCTTCAAGGAAGTAGCCTTGTTTATACTAATCAGCGATGAAAACTGTTTAGGTGCTTGTGAAGCTAAATGATTTGCCAGGTGCAGAGGCCTGCTTCAAGGAATGGGAATCCTCACCTACACGCACAACATACGACATCCGAATCTTTAATGCTCTTTTTGCGGGCTACCTCCAAAAAGACATGCTTGAAACAGCGGAACAATTCAAAAAACGATCAAAGAGAAAAGGAGCAAGGCTCAATGCCAAGACGTGGGAAATATTAACAGACTACTATTTCAAGAAAAATGACATGAATTCAGTGTTCAGGTGTGTAGACCGTGGCATCAAAAAGGGTAAAAGTCATGATAGAATATGGATCCCAAAAGAGGAAGTTGTTACGTCCTTAATGTCCTACTTTGAAAGCGAGAAAGATGTTAAAGGAGCTGAGAGTTTTATTGAACTTCTGAAAACAGTTAAAAAGGATTTGGGAATGGATATTTTTGAACATCTTCTTAGGACTTATGTGGCTGCTGGCAAGAAGAGTCCTGGAATGAGGCATCGGTTAAAGATGGAAAATGTGGTTTTGAGTGAAGCTTCTGAGAAATTGCTGGAGGAGATATGCCCTAGAGTGACAAGTTGAAGGTTTACCTCTTTTTTGTATTTTTATAATAAAAGTGAGATTATCGTTTTCTCCTTGTAGCAGGAAATCGCAGTTTTGAGAATATTGAACTGTATTAATGTTTGTTTTGATCGTCGGTAAGCCTGAATTAAGCATTAGGCTCATACAAATTGTTTGATGTAAAATTCTATTCAGTTTTTTAGCTTTTGTTTTGATTGTTGTAGCAGCATTGTGTAGGTTTTTTTTGCAACTAGCTTTTCTTTTGTATGTATTAGACATGCAGTTGGTTATATTGATCCTTATATTCATGTGGTACATAAAAAAAATTTAGGTGCATTGTACATGCAATTTATACTCCATTTTTCAGTTTCTTGGACTTATTGTCCTGAAAAACATGCAGTCTAGACCAATCAATCTATTAATTAAATAATGAAGTAGAAACCTGCATAGCATAAATGTCACAAGCACGTAATGTGACGCCAAGCGTGAGATAATCAGAATGTATCCATAATTCTCAATTTGATGGCAAAAATAATAGCCTAGCGTAAATAATGGAGGCACAAAATCCTTGTAATACAGGATATTTGGTTATGTTCTTGTTTAAAAAATAAAGTAATCTAGCGTCTCTTCCATTAAAGTAGCTGTAAATTTTTCTCAGTCATTATTGATTCTACTATATTTGAATATTTTCTTGTAATGTAAATGTTGAAAGCAATACACCCGAAACTATTAATCATAGTGTGGTGTTAAGTTTATCCACAAAGTACTTACGAATATCATAGGAAAAAAGCAAACGCAATAAAATTTGTGTGCTTTCTAATTTCAAAGTCTTATCATACGACAATCAAGAACCGTGCAAACTCATTTTGTACGATGAATAACTGTAGACCAACATTGTTTCCCACTATCATCAACAATCGAACTATAGTTCGGTGGTTGATGACTGTAGAAAATAGAGTTGGTCGGCTGTTGTTCGTTGTAAAATAACCGAAATTGATGTCTTTATTAGCCCCTTAAAAAGTCTGGTATTTGAAAGAGTATAAAGTAAAACTGTATGATATTTTTTAACAATTTTTAAGTGTTATTAACATCTTTAATAATATTTGTAATAGCTTTGGTGTCAAAATTTTTTGGTATCAACGTGAACTATCAAAAACGCCCCTTATATATTATCAAATCTTAATTACTTAAAAATAGGATCTAATGCAAAATTTCTTTTAAAAATTCAGACGCCCCTAAAAGTGGTATCAACAATTAAACATGCTTTAGAAATTCAAAACATTTCTAAAAATAGGATCTAAAAAAACTTGTTTTGCAAAATCAAAATTCTTCTTTAAAATATACAAATCTTAATATCACTTAAAATAAAAAATTATTTTTTTGATCGATTTAAACATATACAATTTACAAGGAAAACAGCTCTTCGCTCCATAACACTCGTCACACTAATTATATTGCAATGTTGAACTATGGCAAGGAAACGGATAATGTACATTATTATTTGTTAATACTTGTTGTTGCGAAAAACACAAAATAAGCCTGAAACGTTGCGTCCTCTTGTGCAACAACCCTCATGTTTCTACACAAGTTGTGCGACCACACAAAATGAATCCCTATCCTTGTTCAGTTCATAAATTGTACAACACAGTGATCAATCAAAGTAATCTAGCTCAGTCCTCGCAATTGGTTTCTGCTATGATGTAGGATTTAGTTTTGCTGGCTCTTTTCTTTTCCGCTTATTCAGACAGATTATCAACTATGAACCTAACAGCAATAATCAATCAAATTCAAACAACACCATTTGAGCTAGAAATCAGTAACAATTTAAATTTAACAACTGATTATTAACTATGAACCTAACAGCAATAATCAATCAAATCACGACTAATCAAATAAAATTATAAAATAACAAATAAAACACAATGCATAATACAAGATTATTAACACCAGTTCCAAACCCACCAATAGTTTTCAAATGTCTTGCGATTACGATAAGAATTCAAATTAGCAAAATGCGTATTTCAACTTAATTTCATGATGTTTTGTTCAAATCGCAAGAAAGTAATTTGCTACGGATGCAACTCAATGCATGAAATAGGATGTCGGAATTTCACGTGATCTGTATCGATTAATGGAATAATTAATTATTTTTATTTCTATTCGATTTCTGACTATTTCACTATTTCAATTATAACTTTTACTTATCAGCTTCCTTTTGCATTTCGTTTTCTCATCACTTCCTAGTTCCCAGATCATGAGAGCATCTCCAACAGTTTGGAGTGTGGAAATTCGATTTTCCGCACTCCAAATGTTGGAGCCCTCATTTCTACAACAGAAATGAGGGCAGGCGCCACACTCGGGCGCCTGTTGAACAGGCGCCTGGTCACCAGGCGCCTGTTCAACAGGCGCCTGGTTAATGCGCCTATATCAGGCGCATTTTCCCCATTTTCTTTCATTCTTCCCTCTTCTCAACCCCCATTTTCAAATTAACTTCGCGTCCAAATGCCGCCCCGTCCGGTCAAAACTGGTAGACGTACCGTTCGATATACGACTGATGCCAATATCGGACCTGTTCATGTCCCTCCCGATGCTACCGTGACTCCAGACGATCTTTGATCTTTGCACGACTTGCCCCCTACTATTTCGCATCGACTTACTGCAGCTATAGCGACGCCACAGGTATACGTTTATTTATTTATTGCTTAATGAACGACCATGTAAATATAAATGTATAATAATTCCTTATTTACTTTAACATTACATAATCATATATTTAGGTTCGTCACGTAGCGATGCGAGGTAGTTGGTATAGGTGTATGTCTGAATATTTTGATCAGTTACCGGAGCCGATTTTGGATAGACTACATGCATCACCTTTTGGTGAATTTCTTGCTTTACCTAGATTTGCACATGTAGATCGTTGTCTGGTAGAGGCCCTTACCGAGAGATGGTGGCCTACCACTCACACATTTCATTTTCCTGATTTTGAGCTAGGACTGACTCCTCTAGATTTTTATATGCTCACTGGTATAGAGGTTGGTCGACCTGACCGTCTCCCTGTTCCATTTGATAGTTCGTTTGAGGAGTTCGAGTCATATTCAGCTTATTTACCGACTATGGCCGATGAGGAGGTTAGAGGAGGAGCTGTTACTCTCCCCTGTTTGCAGCGTTATATAGTAGAGTACATGGCCGTTGAGGATATGCACACTCCCGTTATCCGTGCATTCATACTATACCTTTTTGGGTCTACATTTTTTAGTAACAATAAGGGTACTATTAGACTTGGTTTTCTGGCTGAGTTAGTAGATGTGGATGGACTACATATATATGATTACGGTACTGCTATTATTGGTTATTTGTACGTAGCATTAGATACATATGCGCTTCAGCAGTCTAGACAGATGTATGGCTTTTGGTACATTCTTCCATTTTGGTACTACGAGTATACTGCCAATATGCACCCCCGACTTATTGTAGAGGCGAATGCCACACCTTATATTTACTTTCCTAGATTGCGTCGTTGGGGTCCTCCTATGCATTTGTCCCGTGTTGCACAAGGCGTGCACAATGAGTTGATGGAGGCTAGACAACAGATGGATATGAGGCGGCGTGGTAACATTATCATTCGTCCATGGGATCAGTACTTTCAGTTCCTAGAGCCCGGTCCTGACCATCCACTCACTTTTCATTTATCCATGTCGCGACGTAGGATTTGCTTTCAGGTTGCTACATGTCCATTCATATGGTATTTAGGGGATCGGTGTTGGCTACAGTTGTATGGTATAGTTCGCATTCCATCAGATCCGCTACCATAGGATGATATGTATGGTGATATTCGGGTTGGACCAGCTTATATTCATGCGATGAGGGGAGCGGGATGGGTGGATGGTGAGCCATTTACAGTTCTGAGAGACTTTGATTCATATTGGGCTCGAGTAGCCCCACGTGCTTACGCTTTGCCTGATTATATTCGGGGTTTGAACTCCGATCATATTGGGCCGCGTACCTCTTTTGGTAGAGTTCCACTACCGGCTGCCACCTTTGAGCCTACATCATCTCAGTACACGCAGCCTCCTACTTTCGACCCACCACCTCATTCGTTTAGAGCGTATGATGTACACGGTCAAGTTGTGGAGTATCCCTTGCAGTATCCTACAGACGACGCTATTATGGGTATACCATCCGCCGGATTGTACCAGCCTCATCAGGTCTGTATGAGTTTTTAATTTTCCTTAATTTACTTGTCATTATATTACTTGTCATTATATTATCCACCTGTGTATAATTTTTCTTGTGCGCATATCAGTTTTCTCAGTACATGGATTATGATAGACGGATGATTGCTGCATTTGAGCGTATGACGCTCGATTATACAGGGATGATGTATCAGAGTTACTAGACTGCGGTCCAACAACAGCAGACTCAGTATGATGCGCAGATACAGGGATTACAGACCCAGATTCAGCAGCTTCAGGAGCAGCTCCATGCGGGACCTCAGCCGCACGACTTTGATGACGTCAACGACGACAGTGACGACGATGGTGGAGACGATGAGGAGATTGATAGCGGTTCTGATCACATAGACTGATGTGCTGCATTTAGATGTTTTAGACTGTGTTATTATGTGACTGTCTATATGTTAGTGATGATGCTAATTTATGCTTGGTTATTATTGAGCGTATATGTACTAGAATTGTGACGATTTTGATGTAACAAACACATTTGTGTTTGTTTATCAAACAGTTTATGGATGTTTGACACGTGGACGTTAATCTCATGCTTCATTTTATTGTACGCGGATCACGACTTGTTTATTTAAGAGAAAGTTTTGTACTCTTATGTCACAACATTTAAAAGTTCGGTAAATTCAATCAATGAGTAACATAATATTTTCGGCTACGGAATTGAAACAGTTAGTAAATGTTTTTATACAAACTGATCAGATGTGCGACGATGAAGAGATAATGGAAACTCAGTTTTGGGACACCATTGCTGAACTATACAATAACAATGTTGAGTGTAGAAGTAGACGTACGAAGGTAGAGTTGAGGACTGCGTAATGGAACTTCTGCAACGCCTGTAGGCGGTACAGTACAGTTATCAATGAAGTTATATTTGAAAATGTATTCGAACCAACCCGTTCCACATTTGAAGGTCGTTACTTTCTCAAATATCACAGCACATTCACTGGACATGAGGCTTATATCGTACGTCAAAATTGGCTAGAACGATTTGGATATCCTTAAGTTGAGTGTATTCTCGTTGAGTTTGTTAATGTAAGTTCATATTCCTAGTAGTGGTATTTTTTGTTGGTTGTATTACTGTTGGGTGTTTCAGTAACATTGACTTGTTTCTTTCTGTATTATTGCGTTAAGAAAATGGCTACAGTATTACTGCTTCAAAAGTACATACAATATTATTGCTACAGTTGGATGATAAGAATAGTGCTTCAGCAGTAAATAAAGTAATGGGATGGAAACAGTTGTATGATGGGATGGCTACAGTTGCTTAAACATGGGATGGAAACAGTTGTATGATGGGATGGCTACAGTTGTATGATGGGATGGCAACAGTATTGAGAATTAAGCTATAAAAGGCTTGCTAGATGTTGAGAAGTATTATTACTCATTCTTATTTCATACAATTTCAAATATAAAAAATGGCGGCAGAAGATTATATATTTTTTGATGATAGCGACGACGAATTTGATGAAATGAAGGAAGATCATTTTCGCCGCGAAAAGGAACTACTAAGTATGGCTGCGCTACAGGTTGGTCAATCGAGCAGGCAACACGGTGGATCAGTTGTTGGTCGTCGGTATAAAAATCGTAGACATTCATGGCACAACGACAGACTGATGGAAGACTACTTTGTTCCAAATCCTACTTACACAGATGCTGATTTTAGAAGAAGATTCCGCATGCGGCGTCCTCTATTTCTTAGAATCCTCCACTGTATTAAGCAGCATGACAAATACTTTATCTTCAAACCCAATGCATCTCGTACAATGGGTTTGACTGGAATTCAAAAAATGACAGCTGCACTCAGAATGCTTGCATATGCAGGACCGGCGGACGCACTTGATGAAAATTTGAAAGTGGCGGAAAGCATGGTATTAGAGTGTTTGGAACATTTCTGTCAAGCTATCGTGGACATTTACAGTGATCAATACTTACGCCGACCTAACGAGGCCGATATAGTTAACTTATTAAATATGCATGGTAGTAGAGGTTGGCCCGGAATGTTAGGCAGTATAGACTGCATGCATTGGGAGTGGAAGAATTGTCCAAAGGCGTATGCTGGAGCTTATCAGGGTAAATCTCATAGGTCCTCTATTATTCTTGAAGCTGTAGCGTCGTATGACTTATGGATATGGCATGCATTTTTTGGAATGCCAGGTTCGAACAATGATCTTAACGTAGTCGAACGATCTACGTTGTTCAATGATTTAGCAAACGGAAGATCAACTCCTTGTACATTACTTTGGGAGGTAACACGTACGATCATGGATATTATCTAGGTGATGGTATATATCCGAAATGGAGTACCATTGTCAAGACAATTTCTAACCCACAAAACAATAAACAAGCAAAGTTTGCAGCGATGCAAGAAGGCCAGAGGAAGGATGTTGAAAGAGCATTTGGGGTTCTTCAGTCTAGATTTGCCATAGTCAATAATCCGTGCAGACTTTGGTCACCAGTTAAAATGACAAAAATAATATACACTTGTATTATTTTATATGATTATAAAGGATTAAAGAGACATGGAAGAAGATTACGTGTACGAGGGTGCTCCTACACCACCGCATGTTTGGCGCAACGATATGATTGGAAGCGCACTTGAGCTCGAGTTTCATGTAGAAAGCCAAATGTCATACCGTAGTGCTCAACTTCATCGAAGACTACAAAATGATCTCATAGATCATCTTTGGGGGTTTTCTGGAAATCAGTGAAACTCTATTTCTATTCTTACGTTTTCTACTATTGTTTATGTTGTTTCTTATTAAGGTTATTGTAATCTGTTTCTGTATAATTAAGCTAATGTTGTTAAAATCATTTTTCAGTGTAATACAATTTAAATGAAAAAACTTATATTACTAATTGCTTGCATTAAGAACACAATACAAATAACGGTACTTAAAGATACAATGGTTGTAGAAACGGTAATTCATTTAATGATCCTCTTCAAGTCTACGCCTCATAATTTCTCTCCTTCTTTGCTCTGTATACTGCAGTTGTTCTGCAGACATATGTGACGTATCCATGAACATTATTGCATCTTCATCTCTTTGGCGGTTTCCAGCAATAAGTTGATCCATTCTTGATAACTTTTCTTGGTGTTGCATTGCTCGAGTGTCCATTGCCCGGTTAAATCTTTCTTCAGATTCAAGCATGAGTTTTTTAATTTCATCTTGATCCGCTGCAGCAGTCTGCTTCTTTTTGGCCGCTTTTGCTCCCTGTGGCCTAACAAAATGATCTTCAGTTGGGGATGGGCCTTCTTCTGATCCTAAACCGAAGCTTCCTTGGGATTCCATAGGACTGGAGGTTTCTCCAACTCTAGGCGTTTTACCCCGACCGCTGTTTGATTGAACTTGTTGAACGGTCTTCTGAAGCGATGATTTCCATTTAACGTGCTCGACCAACATGTCATACACGTGCATGAACTGATAAAAATGTGGTGCTTGTTTACTATCAGGTTTATAGATTTGTTTGAACAACTTGTTTGCGGCCATTCTCTGTTCAAAAAATAACTGGTAAACTTAGAGAACTAAGATAACCAAAAAAAATGAAATTATATTGAAGCTTACTAAATGCGTTTCATTCCCAAAGCCACTAGGATTCGTTTGCTTCAATTTGAACATTTGAGAATCGAACGTTTGCGTTTGACGATTTATTTTTCCATAATGACCTTTGACTGAAGATAGCGTTCTTTTCCGATTCATGTTCTTCCGATTATAGCAATTAGTAATTTTGCCCCAAAAAGATTCACCACTTTGATCGGTCCCTCGAATAGGATCGACTGATAGTGCACAGTAAATGTAGCAAAGATCGTAGTCTTCCGCAGCGCTCCAACTTGCATTAGTTACTTCTCCCCCAATCGGAATCGTAGCGTCTTGCAAGTCGTATTCTTCAAAACTGGCCCTTGCAGCAACAACGTCGAAATCAGAGTACATTTTCAGTTGAGATCAATGGCAGAAAAAAATTGCAAAGAAAGAAGGAAATTGGTTTGAACTGAAAGAAGAGGGGGGAGTATTATTTGAAGATGAAAAATGACCGTTGGGGAAATGGCCGTTGGAGGATAGTAGGCGCCTGTAAAACAGGCACCTACTTGCAACAGGCGCCTCATCCCATCGCGATTTCTCAGCCCGAAGGCCCCCTTTTCCACACTATCACATTTTCTCGCGCTCTGTTGGGAACGAATTTGGGTGCAGATTTCGGAATTTTGGAGCTGTTGGAGATGCTCTGACTGAGTACAATATGTATCACATATTCTCACCACTTTTCCTTGATGCAATATCTTCATATCTGGAAGTTTCTAATCACAGCTAGCCATAACTAGTAGCTGGTTCTATGCCCATGGCGCCATTAGGTCAAGACCAAACTAAAAAAGTTATAGAATTTCAGCTCAAACTTTAACTTCCGAATTACATTCTTTCCTTAACATAAGGAAGAACCAAACGATAAAATAAAAAAAATAAAAACCTTCAACTTCTTCAATGCAAATGGTAAGAGATGGAGTGTAAATGACCTTTTTTTTAATATGGTTCACTAATGCCATGTCGATCTCAGCTGGTTTAAACTACCAAACAACTAAGTCAACTTCATTGACATGTAGATGACATTTTTTCTTTTCATTGAATTTTATATGGACACTCCGTACGATTTCTCTTTTGTTATCTATTCTTTGAGTACGTTGACCAGAGAAAGGAGACGTTACTAGCTAGAGCATGTTTTAAAGCCATAGCTGCATATCACTATGATTATCTATCTAATATTTTGTATATATGGACATGTCATACTTGATCAAGTATAAGAGACTTATTGTACTGGATATCTTGCATCATTTGTACTCAGTTTGTTTGGAGTGTTATGTATTGTGATGTTGAATCTGATAGAACTAATGGTGTTTTCTATGAACAATTATGTAGTTTGATTATATAATTAATTCTTACAACAAATCTTGTTTGAAATAAAGTAATCTTTTGGTTTTATTTTTCTTTATATATATTGTTATAATATGATATAATTAATATTTTAAATATATTAAATACATACAAGTAGAAAATCAAGGTATTTAATCGATTGCAGTTACGAATGCGTTCTCATATAAAATAAATATTTGTCTCTAAATATTCCTAATTAAGATGTATCGAAAACGTGATATTGATATATTCATTAAGACTGGTATACATAACGTTCTCGATATGTGAACGATGAATTACTCATGATCCTTTGTAGCACTAAGGGGTTACTTTTATGTAGCTGTTTTGAACAATTACAAAACGACTCACTGGGATTCTTCAATAGATTAAAAGTTAAATACAAAATCTAATATGACGACGTGTAATAGTCTTTTGACTTGAGAATACTTGATAAGACATATCAAAGATCTAGGTCATAATGAATTAAAAGGATTTTTTCTGAAATTTTTACCTTGTTGCCCAATGCACTTGAGCCTACAATGGTATTAGAGCTTGTTGTTTATTATGAATAATTGGCTAACACGTATGGAAAACTATTAAAAAATTAAATGGGTGTCTAGGAAATGGCGTTTAAATGAGGAGAATGTTATTCTAATTAAGGTACGTTCTTAAGAACAGAAACTTCACAACCGATGCCCCTTACTTGGCTCCTTGAAGTGGTTTGTTTCAAGGGCATGCTCTTTGTGTAAGACCCAAATATGTTATGCCTTGAGTTCATTCGAATGAACTATTCGAATAATACATAAATTTGAATTTAAAATTGGTTTAAACAAAAATTAAAATTTATCAAGGTTATGAATTAATTTAGAACTGTTTTAAATTTGTATTCATATAGGGATATGAATAAGTACATTGAAAATAATTTAAATTTAAATTTATAAAAGTTATACATCAATAAATTTAAAATTATTTTGAATTTAAAATTATAAATAAATAAATTCAAAATGTTTAAATTATAATATGAATTATAATAGTCCATAAAATGATACGATTGAGTTGTAATATTAATTAAAGTGTTTATTACTAACACATACACGAATAAATAAAAGATTTGATATTATAATATAAGTGTTATAATTAAATAAGAGAACCTTATACAATGTATATAAAATAGAAATAATATTATTTTAAAAATTAAAACCAAAATAAAACCCATTATAGTTATATAAGGAATAAATACATATATGTACAATTGATATACATATAAATTGGCAAATGATGTCATTGAGTATTGTGAATACTTATTATTCCTTTATAGACAAAATATTCATTATTATTATTTCAAGATTATGAATCTAAAAAATGTTGGTATCTATAATTTACAATATAAATATAGTACTATACATACTTATGGTTGTTGAGCACCCTCAAGTCATAAACTACTCATGGTGATGTTTATATTGTTCCTAAATTGGAAAAAATGTTTTGTAACTTTGTTGCGGGGTAACAAAATTATCCTTCGGCGAAAACAAAATGATAGGCCGTGAGTTTTTGATGTACTCTATAATTTGTGGAGCACCCTCAAGGTCATAAAGATTATCAAGAGCAAGGAATTTATGGTTAGGTGCTATATATGAGATATAAATAACAACAGTTATTTGCCATATACATTTTTTGAACATCCTCAATATGGTAATAACATGATAAATGAATCCTAAAACTCATCAAAGGAATTAATAAAATTCATGCATCTCTTTTAGGTTTGTGAGGGATGTAAAATCCAATAGGATCCTTAATAGAAAAATATAATAAACCATTCTAATATGTACAAGAACTATATAAAGTTAAAATAATATACTTTAATAAATTTCCATAAATAATGAAACCAATAAATCTGATTATTGACTAAAATATACTAAATGAACTGAATTAAAGGTTGACAAATAAATTAAAGATTTACTTACTAATAAATTAATGTTTTGGCATGTTGTCGCTTTAAGGTCCATGCTAGAATCGAATAATATAGCCAATTAAAACTTTCGAGTCTTGGTAACATAATTGTAAATTTTTTCGAGGATGTTTACTGCTTTCAATGGGTTTTGAACTAAAACAAATAAGTGTATAGATATTCGATCCACATTCGACCGCATACAAAACTTATATGGTGAACAGTCACATTATGTAAGACATGGAATTTTGATGAAATTGTTTCATTTGAAATGAGCATACCATAGTGCAAGATCATGTGTCAATATGATTGAAGCAATGAGGATCTTGTTGTGTTGATAACAACAATAGACTAAAGACTACAGATAAACCTAATAATTGGATTAGAAATTTTTTATTTTGATCTTCCTATTTAAATGCAACTTGTTCGATGTCCTTAATATGTTAAGGATGTGTAAATACATTTTTGTAAAGAAATCCGATGTAGTCTTTTAAAGGTTTCTCATTTGGAAGGTTTGGCCATTAAAAAGAGAAAGTTTGAAATTGGAAGTAACATTGGCATGCTTGGGATGAAGAGAGGGCGAATGGTCAACTATGCTTCATGAAGAGACATTAAAACGAAATTGTGTAAAATATCCGTAGATGGTCAACAAGAAATAATGAATATGATTTCTATTCCAAACATGTTTTCCTTTTGATAGCAAAAAAAATTTCATTATAGAAAACCGTTCACTATAAGAACTATTTATTTGAGTTTAGAATACTTGATCTGAAACTCGTGACTATAAATTAGTTACAGTAGAAGAAATAAATAACACATTGTAAGTGACCAAACAGATCTTCGTATTGCGAATATTTTTATTGTGGCAGCAGAAATAATGGGTGCATATCATATAGCAATTGCTAATGGCATATCAAGTTTGAAAAGCTTTCATGTATACCAAATATTGTTTATGCAATAATAATGTTTTTAATTGTTATGGAAAATAGATGCAACTTTGTTTTAATATGAATATTGTAGATATTCGTCACAAAATAAATTTTCTTTTAGTATTCTAATAATAGTATTTGTTTTTATAATAATAATGATGTGTTAGCTATAGAAAATACAAAAGAGTTAACGATAAAGCACCAATTCAATAGGAACGATAAAAAAAGTTAAAAAAGTCTTATGACTAATACAAATTGTTGTATGCAGTCCATGGTCTACATATATTGAAAGCGGATCTACCTGCTTGGTTAAATTGCCGATAAATTATCCAAGATACACAGATGTGTATTTTGATACAGTAGTTAGATGCCTATGATAAGTTTATTGAATATGAAATGTAAGTAGAAAAATATAACATGTAGAAAAATTAAAACAATTCAATTTGATCAAATAGCGAGTATCTTGGATGAGAGATCCAAGAGTGCCTAAAAGAGAATACGAATTCATTCTCAAAATCACTCCTTCCTATCTTACATAATGATGTATCGCTAAGGAGTAACCAATTTTTGTTGGATATTGTACGATCAGCTATGAGTGAAGTTGAGTTGATTTTTCTATAATGGGATATGTGCTCAAGTGTAAGAGCATATGTTAAATTTAGTTTCGTCTAAAAGTTAAGTTTGTTTTATGTAAGTCTATAGATAGTTCATGAAATCTTATGATAGCCAATTCCATCGTATTGAGAAATAAATTGTTGTTTTAAGACATACCACCTTCTTACCGAAGGAATTTTTTTCTAAAGCAATTAGTGGTAGTGCGTTAGACTTGGATGTGATCCAAGCTTTTAACATGGAAATGGATTACTTAATAATACAAATTTAACCAATCAAAAAAGGAAACAAATCATTAGAATGTTAAATAGGAAATCTAGCATATTAAAAAGAAACTATGAGCTTTTTACTAATTCCACAAAATGGATTGTTTGTAATAATAATCTCCTCAGTTGTCAACAAGCTACGAAAAGCATAGACCTGTCACACTAACAAAATTTGACTGGAGGATGTGCCGGAAAGGATAAGATCCATCAATCATAAGTGACTCTTCAAGAATATGGTCAATAGGGTTGGAAATGTATAAATCAAGGGTTGATGGGAAATGACCTTGTCAATTTCAAATGTGTAAATTAGCGAAGCAGTTTTGCCAGTTAACATGGTTAATTCCATTCAAATTTTATTCGCAAATTATCACAAAATACGGCTGCAAGTTTTGGCATATTGACACTGAAACACAACTTTTTGTTAACCTGCTTTTCGATAAAGCAGATTTCAATTGGACTTAGAAGACCAAAATGAGGACAAAGCGATTCATGCACTTGGAAACAAACTTAGAAGAACAAAAGAATCACACCCAAAAATTTTAAGGAAAAATTGAGCTAAGTGGACCACTCGTTACCGAGAGGAACCTCTCGGTATCGAGAGGTTTTTCCTCCACTTGGCACCTCCCAATCTCCTTATACTCCAAGTACTTCTTCAAGCAACAATGATAAAGTTCTTTTTCCAGAAGATAGATGAGCAACACTAAGGATTTCGGAGAATAAAGCAAAGAAAGCATGAAAAGACAAACGATATCAGGTGAGTCACCAGAAGGATCTGGATCTTCGTGGAAAACGGTTTAGAATGCATCGAGTTGGAGATAGAAAGGCAAGATAAATAAGATAAAGGATTTTCACCTAGAAAAAATCACCTGGTCTCGAGAAGAACCTCTCTGTGTAGAGAGGTTTTTGTTGGAGATTGGGCCTGCGTGTTCCCTCCTGTATACTAGGACTTGAATCTGGACTTTATTTAATACAGGCTCCTGAGTCTACTGGCACGTTTCTCTATACATACCAACCTTATGGCAACTGAAGAAGGGATCCACACTCTACATCTTCTTCATTTTTATCTCGTTCCCCAAATATACTATAGAAACTCCATTGTAAATCTAAAATCCACTAGATTGTGGTCAGATATGATAAAATTAGTTGTAATCAAAGAGAAAATGACTAATAATAAATGTTAAAGTGGACGTAGGTCGGAGAATTTGTTGAACCACTATAAAAATCATTTCTCCTTTTCTGCTTTTACCTTTATTCTTTTAGAATTGGTGTTTCATATGATATTTGGGTGTTGGTACCATTTTTGACGTTAACATTTTAGTTTTTTCACACATAGAGAGAGAGAGTGAGAGAAACTCAAGCATAGATCTAGCTATCTATTATGAATTGGAAGAGTGTAGAGGTTAGATCCAGATAGTTTTCATTCAGATCCAGAGGAATTTATCAAAGAATTAAGATTCGGAGAAGATGAAGATTCCTAACACAAGATCTTTGATTGGAGGGAGTCAACCAAAGCATGGGGCAACCAAGAGGTGTCCTCAAATTCCAATTAATCCATCTACTTGACCCGAGAGGAGATGGAGAGAATTATGAAGGAGATGTAGGATGGAATAATGGCTCGATAATAGGAAATGTTGAAGGGATTTTTCCAAAGGATGGGACAGCAAGCAACAACCGAAACAGTTTGAAATCAGAGGCCAGGAACTAATGCAGAAGCATTTGGAGTTGGAGTGGAGAAATTTGGAACAATCCCGCATGACCATAACCTATTGGTACTGATCCTAATCCTCTCAATACCGAGAGGATTTTATCCAGGGGCAATGTCAGTTCAGGCTTAAGGTGAGCTGGGATGTTAAGAACAGACGACGCTGCAGCTAGAAATGCAAGTTAGAACACAAACGCACAACGATTGAAGGAGTATGTGCCAGAGCTTTCCCATTGGAACAGGGGGCAGAATGCAGCTATTGATCAAAGAACTTCATTGGACGGCTACAACCGAATAACCGAGTTGGTCAGAAGGATAGTAAAGGATGAAACACCAGACCAGAGTTTGGAGGACGTAAACAGGAATCCAATTACCCCTAACATCTAAACTGCGAGGAATCCTTCCAATTTCAAGCTTCCAATGTTGGAAATGTACGATGGGCAGACGGATCCAACAGTTCATCTGATGATATACATCCGACATATGGAAGTGTTGGCCGCTTCTGAGGAGGTGATGGGATTGTGCTTCCCATTATATCAGACAGATTTAGTAGCAATGTGATTCAAACAGTTGGAGAATGGGTCCATAAGCACGTGGACCGAGTTAGTGAATAGATTCTTGAGACAGTTTAGTGTTCATATCTCTCGACCAAAGAATGTGATGATGTTATCAAGCATAAAGAAAAGGTCTGGAGAGGCCTTGAGAAGTTATCTGACGAGATTTAACACGGTGGCCACCATAGTTGATAAGCTGGATCCATCAATAATCCTGATGGTGGTAGTATCTGGAGTCGCAAGCAAGACCGAGTTGTATTAGAAGGGGATCCGCCAATGGATCTTGCAGAGTTTTATCATGAAGTTGAGAGGTATCTATGTCAAGAGGACATTGAGACTAATAACACTGATGTTAATGCTATGGATGATGAAGGACCGTCTGGGGCAAGATATGGTAAAGATAATGGAAAGCGAAAAGCCGATAACGACTTTGGAAGACCGAAACGACAGAGGAAGGAATCAAAGTACGCTTCTTACATTGAACTGATTGAAACCCCAAAGAGGATATACCTAGATACTAGGGGGTAGTTCCCTTATCAGAGGCCAGCTAAGAGGGAACCTATGGATCGAGAGAGAAGGTTTGGAAAGTTTTTCCTATTCCACGAGCTAGACGGACATGAAACAAACGAGTGTAAACACCTTTACAATTTGATAGAAGAATTGGTTATGAGCAACCAATTGCAATAGTATGTAAGGAATCGAACAGTGATGGTGCAGCTAGGGTAGCCACCATCTGCAGCAAATGCATCAAGAAATGACCAGGGATCTGGGTCAAGGATGGTAATCCCATGATTGGGATAGACCAGAGCCAGGTTCATTTCCCATGCTTTGCTTCCCGTTTTGAATAGTTAAGACGATAATAACATTGTACTACTTACATGTGTATGAGACCTCGATTGGTCTTTAGACACATTCTGAGTCAGATGTCTAAGATGAATATTTAGGATGTTTGCTTTGATTTGAATATTTGATTTTTGGAAATCCACTGGAACGTGATGACTAATATTGATCGTGGTAGTCCCGTCCAGAGAGATGGAGCGATGATCACAAGAAGTAAGTCCCTTTATCGGAGAGTAAGTGCATGGAATTGCTTACTGTTGAGTCCCCTCGCTAGAGAGCGAGCGAATTGGGCTCAGCAAGGATCTAGAGAGATCAAAAGTAAGTCCCTTCATCGGAGAATGAGCGGACATACTTGCTTGTCATTGAGTCCCATCGTCGTAGAGTGAGCGGATTGGGTTCATTAAGGATATGGAGAGATCGAACCCTAGATTGGATGTTAAATGATCCGGAGAGATCAAACCCTAAATTGGATGTTAAATAATCTGGAGAGATCAAACTCTTGCTTGGATGTTGAACAGTCCAGAGAGATTGAACCCTGGATTGGATGATTGAACGGTCAAAAGAGATCGAATCCTAGCTTGGATGATAAAATGATTTGGAGAGATCGAACCATGGAATGGATGTTGACTCGATAAAAAGATTAAAACATCTTGTAATCGGAATGAGATGGATAAACCTTGGGCGAACACAAGGTGATTTTAATATGCAATATGATACCTCCGAATAAAGACGGGCTGCTTATGATTCCCGACTGACCTTAAGCAATGATTGGAGTCCAAAGCTATAACAGGTCTATAACAACCCTTGGTCTGTAGGAGAATCTGAAGGAACCAGACGGTTCACCAAGATCGAGATCAATGGATAGCCAAAGAGCTCAACTATTGAAGATTAACTACTTTTGAAACTTATTCTCAAGCAAAGCACAACTTACATTTGAAAGACATGCTTTGGGAGGCAAGTGTTAACCCTCTTTTAACCAAGCAGATTTTAGCTGGACTTAGAAGGCCAAAAAGAGGACAAAACGATTCACGAACTTGGAAACATGCTTAGAAGAACAAAAGAATCACATCTAAAAATTTTAAGGAAAAATTGAGCTAAGTGGTTTTTCTTCCACTTGGCACCTTCCAATCTCCTTATACTCCAAGTACTTCTTTAAGAAACCATGATAAAGTACTTTTCCTAAAAGATAGATGAGCAACACTAAAGATTTCAGAGAAGAAAGCAATGAAAGTAGGAAAAGACAAGCGATATCGGGTGAGTCATCAGAAGGAACTAGATCTTCGGGGGAAAAGAGTTTGGAATTCATCAAGTTGGAGTTAGAAAGGCAAGACGAATAAGATAAAGGATTTTCATCTAGAAAAAGCCACCTGGTATCGAGAGGAATCTCTCGGTACCGAGAGGTTTTTGTTGGAGACTGGGCCGGCGTATTCCCTCATATACACTTGGACTTGCATCTGGACTTTATTCAATATGGGCTCCTGAGTCTACTGGCGAGTTTCTCTATAAATACTAGCCTTATGGCAACTAAAGAAGGGATCCACACTCTGCATCTTCCTCACTCTTATCTCATTCTCCAAATATACTCTAGAAACTCCATTGTAAATTTGAGATCCACTAGATTGTGGTCAGATCTGATAAAATTAGTTGTAATCCAGAGAGAAAAACTAATAACAAAGATTAAAGTGAACGTAGGTCGGAGAATTCGCTGAACCACTATAAAAATCATGTCTCCTTTTCTGCTTTTACCTTTATTTTATTAGAATATGTGCTTTTATATGATATTTGGGTGTTGATGTCATTTTTGGCATTAACACTTTTGAATAATGATTTAGGCAAGACCGTTTGCACACCATATCCAAAATGCCTCGAACACAATGGGAGCGATAATAAAGCCATAGACTTTTTAGGATCAGTTGATGATCTTAAACAAACGTATAGAGGTTGAATAAGTATTTTTTACAGATAAATCAAATAGTTTAGTTTCAGTAAAAATGTAGCGAAAGCATGTGTTTATAAGAAAAAAATTAAAAGGTACTAAGAAATTTTTAATACTATAGTAAACAACATGCCGATGATTAGTAATTAGGTACCCGTGTTAGGATTCGTTAAAGTTTGGTTGTTCAATTCTTGATGATCGATTTGAAAAGGACTTCCTCTTTGGTCGGTATAAGAGGATGTTTGTTTTTTCTAATAGATATACATAGACACCATATTAAAATGTTTAATATGGAGCATATGAGATGGAATCCTTATGCATCAACATAAGGAACCATCATATATGTTATTTTATATACTGGACTAAATTTTCTTATGCACTTGGTGTTGTAAGCGAATATCAAATCCAAGTTAAAATAACTAAATAGTAGCTAATAGTATTGTTAAGTATTTACGAAATACTAGATAATTTTTTATGGAAACAACGAACTCCTTATGAAGGAGATTTCAAACTCGAACTTCAAAAGTGACGACGAAAATAGTAAGTCAATTTTAAATTCATGTTACCCTTTCAAGGGTATTTAAATTGGATGTTCCAAACGAAAGGTTGTGCTAGATTCGACTATAAAGGCTAAGAACATCGCCATGAATAGTGCCGCAATGAAGCACTATATTTACGCAAATCTATAGGAAAGCTAGGAATGGTTCCCATCATTAAGAATTCAATAATGCATTGTGATAACAATGATGCAGCATAGATTGCAATAGGAACTAATAGCTCAATAAGAGGTTAAAAAATGTTCTATGTAATTACCATGTGATAAAATAGTTTATCGGTAATTAAATAACATAATAAAAAAAGTAGAACAAAATAATAACACTATCAATCCACTCACTAAGAGCAACTCCAACAGATTTAGAAATCTCGAATCCGCACCAAGAAACAACTCCAACAGAGCGCGAGAATCTCCGAAAGTGCAGAAAGGTGGGGCTTTGGCTCGAGAATATGTTATTGGGTGAGGCGCCTGTTGAACAGGCGCCTCATTTTCAGGTGCTTGTTCAACAGGCGCCTGGCTACAAGCGCCTGTGGCATCCAGGCGCTTGTTAAACAGGCGCCCACTCAGCCCAATGGTCATGTTCCAACGGCCATTTTTCCCCCTTCAAATATAACTCTCCCCTCTTCTTCCATTCCCAACCAATTTCCTTCCTTCATTACAATTTTTTACTGCCACTAATCTCAACTGAAAATGTACTCCGATTTCGACGTCGATGCTGCAAGGTCCAGTTTTGAAGAATACGACTTACAAGACGTTACGGTTCCGATTAGGGGAGAAGTAACTAATGCAAGCTGGAGCGCTGCAGAAGACTACGATCTTTGCTACATTTACTGTGCACTCTCAGTCGATCCTATTCGAGGGACCGATCAAAGTGGTAAGTCTTTTTGGGGCAAAATTACTAATTGCTACAATCGGAAGAACATCGATCGGAAAAGAACGCTATCTTCAAACAAAGGTCATTATGGAAAAATAAATCATCAAACGCAAACGTTCGATTCTCAAATGTTCAAGCTAAAGCAAACGAATCCTAGTGGATTTGAAAATGAAATGCATTTAGTAAGCTTTAATATAATTTCATTGTTTTTTTTTATCATAGTTCTCTAAGTATACTAGTTATTTTTTAACAGAGAATGGCCGAAAACAAGTTGTTCAAACAAATCTATAAACCTGATAGTAAATAAACACCACATTTTTATCAGTTCATGCATGTTTATGACATGTTGGTCGAGCACGTTAAATGGAAATCATCGCTTTAGAAAACCGTTCAACAAGTTCAATCAAACAGTGGTCGGGGTAAAACGCCTAGAGTAGGAGAAAGCTCTAGTCCTAAGGAATCGCAAGGAAGCTACGGTTTAGGATCAGAAGAAGGCCCATCCCCAACCGAAGATCATTTTGTTAGGCCACAGGGAGCAAAAGCGGCCAAAAAGAAGCAGACTGCTGCAGCGAATCAAGTAGAAATAAAAAAACTCCTGCTTGAATATGAAGATAGATTTAACCGGGCAATGGACACTCGAGCAATGCAACACCAAGAAAAGTTATCAAGAATGGATCAACTTCTTACTGGAAACCGGCAAAGAGATGAAGATGCAATAATGTTCATGGATACGTCACACATGTTTGCAGAACAACTACAGTATACGAAGCAAAGAAGGAGATAAATTATGAGGCGTAGACTTGAAGAGGGTCATTAAATGAATTACCGTTTTTACAACCTTTGTATCTTTTAATTACCATTATTTTTATTGTGTTCTGAATGCAAGCAATTATTAATATAAGTATTTTCATTGAAATTGCTTTACATTGAAAAAAGATTATAACAACATTAGGTTAATTATACATAAACAGATTACAATAACAATAATAAGTAACAACAACA
This sequence comes from Allium fistulosum, assembly GCA_030737815.1. Lineage (NCBI taxonomy): Eukaryota > Viridiplantae > Streptophyta > Magnoliopsida > Asparagales > Amaryllidaceae > Allium > Allium fistulosum. Next base: position 181,305,750 of record CM060903.1, read on the forward strand.
TAAACAATAGTAGAAAAAGTAAGAACAGAAATATAGTTTCACTGATTTCCAGAAAACCTCCAAAGATGATCTATGAGATCATTTTGCAGTCTTCGATGAAGTTGAACACTACGGTATGACATTTGGCTTTCTACATGAAACTCGAGTTCTAGTGCGCTTCCAATCATATCGTTGCGCCAAACATGCGGTGGTGTAGGAGCACCCTCGTAAAAGTAATCTTCCTCCATGTCTCTTTCATCCTCTATAATCATATTATGTAAAATAATACAAGTGTATATTATTTTGGTCATTTTAACTGGTGACCAAAGTCTTCATGGATTACTGACTATGGCAAATCTAGACTGAAGAACCCCAAATGTTCTTTCAACATCCTTCCTCTGGCCTTCTTGCATCGCTGCAAACTTTGATTGTTTATTGTTTTGTGGGTTAGGAATTGTCTTGACAATGGTACTCCATTTAGGATATATACCATCACCAAGATAATATCTATGATCGTACGTGTTACCTCCTAAAGTAAGGTACACGGAGTTGATCTACCGTTTGCTAAATCATTGAACAACGTAGATCGTTCGACTACGTTAAGATCATTGTTCGAACCCGCCATTCCAAAAAATGCATGCCATATCCATAAGTCATACGACGCTACGGCTTCAAGAATAATAGAGGACCTACGAGACTTACCCTGGTAAGCTCCAGCATACGCCTTTGGACAATTCTTCCACTCCCAATGCATGCAGTCTATACTGCCTAACATTCCAGGCCAACCTCTACTACCATGCATATTTAATAACTTTACTATATCTGCCTCGTTTGGTCTGCGTAAGTATTGATCACCGTAAATGTCCACGATAGCTTGACAGAAATGCTCCAAACACTCTAATACCGTGCTTTCCGCCACTTTCAAATTTTCATCAAGCGCGTCCGCCGGTCCTGCATATGCAAGCATTTTGAGTGCAGCTGTCATTTTTTGAATTCCAGTCAATCCCATTGTACGAGATGCATTGGGTTTGAAGATAAAATATTTGTCATGCTGCTTGATACAGTGTAGGATTCTAAGAAATAGAGGACGTCACATGCGGAATCTTCTTCTAAAATCAGCATCTATGTAAGTAGGATTTGGAACAAAGTAGTCTTCCATCAGTCTGTCATTGTGCCATGAATGTCTACGATTTTTATACCGACGACCAACAACTGATCCACCGTGTTGCCTGCTCGATTGACCAACCTGTAGTGCAGCCATACTTATTAGTTCCTTTTCGCGACGAAAATGATCTTCCATCATTTCATCAAATTCGTCGTCGCTATCATCAAAAAATATATAATCTTCTGCCGCCATTTGTTATACTTGTAATTGTATGAAATAAGAATGAGCAATAATACTTCTCAGCATCTAACAAGCTTTTTATAGCTTAAATCACATGCTGGCTTTCATAACAAAACAAACAAACATCTAAACACTATTGACTGTTGAAGCAGTGTCTCGTCCCATCATACAACTGTAGCCATGTTCTTAACATACACTATTAACTTTTGAGGCAGTGTCTTGGCTGTAGTGTCACGTCTGCACTATCCTGTCCCCTCCATACACTATTGACTGTTGATGCAGTGTATCATCCCATCATACAACTGTAGCCATGTTCTTAACGCAATAATACAGAAAGAAACAAGTCAATGTTACTGAAACACCCAAACATTAATACAGTCAACGACAATACATACACTCCACAATAATACAACCAACAAAAATACCCCGACTAGGACTTAGAACTGACACTAAGAAACTCAATGATAATACACTCAAATTATGGATATCCAAATCGTTCTAGCCAATTTTGACGTATGATATAAGCCTCATGTCCAGTGAATGTGCTGTGATATTTGAGAAAGTAACGACCTTCAAATGTGGAACGAGTTGGTTCGAACAAATTTTCAAATATAACCTCAATGATAACCGTACTGTACCACGTACAGGCATTGTAGAAGTTCCCATAAGCAGTCCTCAACTCTACCTTCGTACGTCTACTTCTACACTCAACATTGCTATTGTAAAGTTCAGCAATAGTATCCCAAAACTGAGTTGCCATTATCTCTTCATCGTCGCACATCTGATCAGTTTGTATAAAAAAATTTACTAACTGTTTCAATTCTATAGCCGAAAATATTATGTTACACATTGATTGAATTTACCGAACTTTTAAATGTTGTGACATTAGAGTATAACACTTTTTCTTAAATAAAGAGGTCGTGATCCGCATCAATAAAATGAAGCATGAGATTAACGTCCACGTGTCAAACATCTATAAAATTTTTGACAAACAAACACCTGTGTTTGTTACTTCAAAATTTTGACTTCATATACGCTCAATAATAAACAAGCGTAAATTAAAATCAACACAATGCAATATTCAACATAAAATATAATCGCCACAATGCCATAACATATAGACAATCACATATAACAGTAGCATCATCACCAACATAATATGCAACCAACTAATGTAAGGTGTTAAAAATAATAACACAGTCTAAAACATCAAAATGCAGCACATCAGTCTATGTGATCGAAACCGCTATCAATCTCTTCATCGTCTCCACTATCGTCATCACTGTCATCGTTGACGTCATCAAAGTCGCGAGGCTCAGGTCCGGCATGGAGCTGCTCCTGAAGCTGCTGAATCTGGGTCTGTAATCCCTGTATCTGCGCATCATACTGAGTCTGCTGCTGCTGGACCGCAGTCTGATAACTCTGATACATCATCTGTGTATAATCGAGCGTCATATGCTCAAATGCAGCAATCATCCGTCTATCATAATCCATGTACTGAGAAAACTGATATGCGCACAAGAAAAATTATACATAGGTGGATAATATAATGACAAGTAATTTAAAGAAAATTTAAAACTCATACAAACCCGATGAGGCTGATACAATCCGGCGGATGGTATACCCGTAATAGCGTCGTCTGTAGGATACTGCAAGGGATACTCCACCACCTGACCGTGTACATCGTACGCTCTAAACGAATGAGGAGGGGGGTCGAAAGTAGGAGGCTGCGTGTACTGAGATGATGTAGGCTCAAAGGTGGCAGGCGGTAGTGGAACTCTACCAGAAGAGGTACGCGGACCAATATGATCGGAGTTCAAACCCCGAATATAATCAGGCAACGCGTAAGCACGTGGGGCTACTCGAGCCCAATATGAATCAAAGTCTCCCAGAACTGTAAAAGGCTCACCATCCACCCATCCCGCACCCCTCATCGCAAGAATATAAGCTGGTCCAACCCTAATATCACCATACATATCATCCCATGGTAGCGGATCTGATGGAATGCGAACTATACCATACAACTGTAGCCAACATCGATCCCCTAAATACCATATGAATGGACATATAGGAACCTGAAAGCAAATCCTGCGTCGCGACATGGAAAACTGAAAAGTAAGTGGATGATCAGGACCGGGCTCTAGGAACTGTAAGTACTGATCCCATGGACGAATGATAATGTTACCACGCCGCCTCATATCCATCTGCTGTCTAGCCTCCATCAGCTCATTGTGCACCCCTTGTGTAACACGGGACAAATGCATAGGAGGACCCCAACGACGCAATCTAGGAAAGTAAATATAAGGTGTGACATTCTCCTCTACAATAAGTCGGGGGTGCATATTGACAGTATACTCTTGGTACCAAAATGGAAGAATGTACCAAAATCCATACATCTGTCTAGACTACTGAAGCGCATAAGTATCTAATGCTACGTACAAATAACCAATAATAGCGGTACCATAATCATATATACGTAGTCCATCCACATCTACTAACCCAGCTAGAAAACCAAGCCTAATAGTACCCTTATTGTTACTAAAAAATGTAGACCCAAAAAGGTATAATATGAAGGCACGGATAACCGGAGTGTGCATATCCTCAACAGCCATGTACTCTACTATATAACACTGCAAACAAGGGAGAGTAACAGCTCCTCCTCTAACCTCCTCATCGGTCAAAGTCGGTAAATAAGCTGAATATGACTCGAACTCCTCAAAGGAACTATCAAATGGAACAGGGAGATGGTCCGGTCAACCAACCTCTATGCCGGTGAGCATATAAAAATCTAGAGGAGTCAGTCCTAGCTCAAAATTAGGAAAATGAAATGTGTGAGTGGTAGGCCACCATCTCTCGGTGAGGGCCTCTACCAGGCAACGATCTACATGTGCAAATCTAGGTAAATCTAGAAATTCACCAAAAGGTGACGCATGTAGCCTATCCAAAATCGGCTGCGGTAACTGATCAAAATACTCAAACATACACCTATACCAACTACCTCGCATCGCTACGTGACGAACCTAAAAATATGATTCTTTAGTGTTAAAATAAACAAACAATTATCATACATATAAAGTTACACGGTTGTTCATCAAGCAATAAAGAAATAAACGTATACCTGTGGCGTCGCTATAGCTGCAGTAAGTCGATGCGAAACAGTAGGGGGCAAGTCGTGTAAGGATCGAAGATCGTCTGGAGTCACGGTAGCATCAAGAGGGACATGAGCAGGTCCAATATTGGCATCGGTCGCATATCGAACAGTGCGTCTACTGGTTTTGACCGGACGGGGCGGCATTTGGATGCAAAGTAGAATTAAAAAATTAAACCGAGAAGAGATAGAGGAAGTAAAAATGAGAGGGGAGAGGATGAAAGCGCCTGATATAGGCGTGTTCACCAGGCGCCTGTTGAACAGGCGCCTGGGCATCAGGCGCCTGTTCAACAGGCGCCTGGCCTCATTTCTGTTGTAGAAATGAGGCCTCCAACATTTCGAAGTGCGGAAAATTCAATTTTCGCACTCCGAACTGTTGGAGTTGCTCTAAGGCGCTTTCTCAGTTTAATCTAGGAAAGTTGACCGAGAGTATGATTGTGAGATACCATAATTAGCCCCAAATGCAAGCGAAAGATTGATAAAATTAATGGCATGTCCTAGTAGCGATTATGTAATTTGAATATATGTCTTAATCCTTACAGCGAATCTTTTTTGAAATAAAATAAGATTTCAGTTTTATTTTCTATTATATATATTGTTAGATTAGGATATAAATAATGTGTTTTTCTAGCAAGGCTAACCGGTTTTTATAGCGGACCGTCCACTCTTTATTACGTGGAGAAAGTAAATAGAGTTACAAAACAAAAAAGACAACAGAAAAACAAAACATAGAAACAAACAAAGAAAACAGAAACAAAAAAAAACCAAAATAACAAGTGATAAAAAAGCGGTCCATTTATGAAATTCACATAATACCATAATTAGGTATTATAAAAAATTTCAAAACTTGCCTCAAACTTCCTACTGAATACGTTGCAACAGCAGAGACACTAGATGTCGAACTCCATGAAAGAGCCTAGCATTTCTTTCCTATCATACCAAATATGTGACTCTCTTAAGGATTTTGAGGATTAAATTTTCCGTGTCAGTTCGCCATCTCTTTTCCTTAAAAATCATAACCCATTCAATGGTAGGATCACGAGAAGGTTTATAAAGCATAGAAGAAGCTAGAAGTCTTTTCCGGAGATTGTGTTCATAAATGCAGGAAAAAAAAACAAGTGATGTACATTTTTGTTAGATCTATTGCAGAGGAGACAAATAGAGGAATTAATGATACCCTTTTCGTATAGGTTATCTTGAGTATGAAAAGCATTTTGGATAAATTTTTACGGCATTGATTGTCTTTAGGTATGGAATTTCTGCCCTACCATGAGAAGGTATGTGTTTGTTGAAATGCCACTAAAGAGTTATAAACGTTGGAGATTGTATGGATGTTGTTATTGTTCCAAAAGGTATTCATGCAAGTGGTTTGATAGTAATTTTGTTGAATATCAGTCCAAGTATCCCTAATAGTAGTGGAACTAGAGTGAGGAAAGGAAATAACATCTGGTAAGATGTAGTCAGAGGCAGAAGCTTTTTTAGGTATACCAATCATGGCTCCAAGATTATAATCTATATATTCAGATAAGATTAGGCCTTGTTTGTTCCAAAGAGACTGCCAGAAGGAAGTGTTAGGGTTGCACTTAACAAATGGAAAGAAAGTGCGATGTAACTTTAAGATACTACGCCAAAACTAGCTGCAATCTGGTGGAATTACCATAGTCCATGAGTTCTTATTTTGCAAGTTGTGTTCTAAGTTCCATTGAGTCCAGAGACTATAGTTATTATTGTGGATAAGATTGACAAAATGAGAAGCAACCATCTAATTCCACAATTTAAGATTAATGAGAACAAGCACCCCATATTGCTATGGGAGTTAAATTTTTCGGAAGGCAATTGGTATTAGTTTCTTTGAGAATGGGTTAGCATGTCATAAATAATGATTGAGAGTAGATGTCAATATGACGATAAGTTTTTTGGGCAGAATATAGAGACAGAGTAGCAAGTAGTCATTGAGGTGGCTATAGATTTAAGCACCACTATCCTGCCTGCCATAGAAATCTTTGAAGTGGACCATTTTCCAAGTTTAGCAGTTATTCTTTCAAACAAAGATAAACACTATAAAGAGGAAATCCTAGAATCAGTGATAGGAGCAGCTAGGTAACTGGAAGAAGGAGGTAGAGGATTTAAGCCAGAAATTTGGTGAATATGATCTGCTGTATTTGTGGAAACACTAGCAAATTGATTCTAAGCCCATTATAAGAGTAAAGTCTTCCAAAGTTTGCATCATTGCATGACATTATTGATGGAAATAGTAGTAGGTTTTGTGAAGAGCAAGGGGTCATCTGCAAACATGAGAGTGGTGATATCTTGTTTAGCACATTTTGCGTGTTTAGCAATTTTCTTTGAAGTCGCATTACGGTTGATTAAAGAAGTAAGGCATTCCATAACACATATGAATAAGTAAGATGAAATGGGATCACCTTACCTAATACCCCTATTGGATGAGAAGTAACCTATGCTTTGCCCATTAACAACACTTGAAAATTGAGGGGTCAAGATACAAGTGAAGTTCTAGGCAAGAAAAGATAGGGGAAAATTCTTTTTGATAATATTAATATTATTAAATTCCATTGAACAGTATCATAAGCTTTTTGAATGTTTAATTTTAGAATACATCTAGGCTAAATTATTTTGTACCCATTAATAAGTTCATGAGATAACAAAATGTTCTTAGTTATTGATCTCTTTGGAAGAAAAGCAGTTTGATTTTTGATATTAATCCACTAAGGCAAACTTTCATTGTAGTAGCTAATATTTTAGTTATGCACTTGTACACAACATTACAATAAGAAATTGGTCTAAACTGAGTCACACATTGAGGTATATCTATTTTGGAATGAGAGCTAAATTAGTATGATTGACCCCATTGAGTAATCTGTTTGTTTTGAAAAAATGCAGGATAGCTTTTGTAAAATCAGCACCAATAATGTTCCAAGAATTTGGATAGAAGTAGGTTGAGAACCCATCTGGACCCGGGGAGCTAGTTGCCTTCATATCAAAGATAGCCTGTTTTATTTCCTCTTTTGTAATCTTATTTATGAGATCAGATGCTTAAGAATTAGAAAATGAAGGAATATGGAGACTTGAGAGTTGGCTAATATCAGTATGAATATCTGGACTGGACAACTGGTTGGTAAAGTAGGAGAGGAAAGCTTGGTTAACCCGAGGAGGAGCATCATGAATTGTTCCATTTTGATCAAGAATAGAGTGTATGAGAGTTTTAGCTTTAATGTGTTTGATAGAAGTGTGAAAAAGTTTTGAGTTCCTATCTCCTTGAGAATTTCAAACAGTCTTAGATTTTTGCTTCAACATATCAATTTCAGAAACGATGGAAGCAGTTCAATCAGCAGCAAGCCTGTGTTCTTTAGCAGAGGTAGTTAGATCATGTGGGTTAGCTTGCTAAGTAACCATTGAACATGAAGTTTGTATCTAATAGAAGATGAAAGCGAGATACCAGTGCTATACTTTAGGTTAGACCACTCCATAGGTCTAATTTTAGTCAATTTGAGCTTTATTTAAAATATATACATAGGATTTCCAAATACTTCAGTACACCAAACCTGCTGAAACAAAGGTAAAAATTCATTATCATTAGTCCAAATATTAGAAATAAAATAAAATAGAAGGGGCCTTTAGTGTCTGCCATGCCACGGGGCAGAATGATATGGCTATGGTTTGAAAGGTTAGGAGTAGGAATATAAGCCGTTAGGTTAGGAATATAAGCTGTTAGGTTAGGCCAGAGATTGAAGGCTTCAAGGTTAAGATAGGCTCTATCAAATTTGCAATAAATTCTCTTGCCCAATCTACTTTTATTGTTCTATGTGAAGAACGAGCCCGATGTAGGAATAAGAGAACAAGTAGATTGGAGAATAACATGATTTAAAGGAGCAATATCACGAAGCTGTAAAGGATTGCCACCAAGTTTTTCAAAGAATGATCGCATGCTATTGAAATCCTCATAACATGGCGAAGGATCTAGAGAATTGTGTAGGAGAGGAAGATCATCAAATAGAAGTTGTCTGGGAATTTTGGAGTTATCAACATATATGAAAGTAAGGTAGAAATTTTTGTTTGAGGGAATATGATTAACAAGTGAATGTATGTAATGTCTGCTGGAAGAGGAATTGGTGAGACAGAAAATTTGAGGAGTCCATAAAATAAGGAGACGATCGTAAGGAGGATGTTGCAGATTATTCGCAGAAGACCAAGTTGGTTCGATCATGAGAGCAGTTTAAGTTGTTAACTCAAAATTGAGCTTTGTTTCACTGAGAGTTATGAGACCAAGATTGTGACATTTTATGAGATGGTTAATTTCATGAACTTGGAAATCCAAAATATGCACCTCTAACATTCCAATATTTGATGCTATCAATCATATAGAAGGTTAGATTTAGAATCAGAGAGCCTATTAACTCTTGGGTTGCTTGTTGTTTTATTAAACTTGATAGATTTAGTTGCAGTTTTAGGCAACATGTCTTCAAGAGTGTACTCCTCACTAGAGTTCAAATCCTCTTCGTCTGACTGATCTATTCTTTTCCTGTGCTTCTTTTTGTTATTTTGTTTCTCCCTTTACTTCTATTCTTACTTTTTGCAGGGGATGTTGTCATGCCTTGTTCATTGAGGTGGCTTGCAGGTGGGGAATTTAAAGAGGAAGGAATTAACAAAGTTATGCTATAAGGAGGCTTGAGATTAGAGTAGGGACTTGTAACTTGATCAGGTGCTTTTTTAGGGTGGATATAGTTCTATGCGCAAAGGTTTAAGTATATTTTCAGATTCAGGGTTAGGAGGATTGCATGTGATGGGATTTTCAGGGACTGCATTAGCTTGTTGCAACTTGTCTGAATGTTCAGATTCATTAGGCAGGTGGATATGGGAAGTCAAATCATTTATGGTAGGATGTTGAGAAGTTGTTTGAGAAGAGTGGGTTACACTGTCAAGGTTTTGTGGCGGTTGATTTGTACTATGCACCAATGTCTGGTGTTCAAGGTTTAATATTATGGTTGGTTCTGATGCAAGTTTTTTAGAGGAGATGTTGAGTTGTTTTTTTCCAAGAGAAAGGTGATTGTTAGTGGTAGAGGAAATTTGCAGTGATATGTCAGTTCCATTATGAATGTGTGCAGGATTAGCTTGGTTAATATCCTGATCGCTGTTTGTGTGGTCGTTTTTGAATTCTCCATCCTCAGGGCCACTAGGAACAGAGATCTATTTGCGGCTACATGAATTCCTTCTGAAGTGGAAGGTGTTACTGATGTGAACTTGTTTAACTCAAGTGTTTGAATGGCGTGCTTTTTTTTGCTTGACTCATGCACGTGAACATAACCTGCATTATTCTGTTGCTGTGAATTCTGCTTCATATTCTATTCTGTAGTGGTTTGCAAGTTCATAGTTTTCTTCTTTTGCCAAGTCATAGGAGGGACATGTGGCTTTGATCGGTTTGTCGACTTGTTATATCTTTGCTTTGCATTAAACCGGGTATCATTTTTTTGAGGATCAGTCTGCAAATTATTCTCTACTTCATTATGCTGTTATGATATAGGAGAGCTCTGTGTTTGCAGTTTGAACTAGCATGACCAAATGTATGGCAGTGAATACAAATTAATGGTTTCCATGCATATTCGACATGTACCTGTTGACAGTTCCCTTCTCCAACACATATATAATTGGGAAGCTTCTTATTCACTGAGATCTCAATAAGACGTTTTGCATATTCCAATCTCTATTGTATATCTATAGCCACATTGAAGTACACTAGTCTACCAATGTGGCAAGCAAGCTAGTTAATACCAAGTAGGGTCCATGCGATATGTGGTATGTTGTAAAAGTGGACCCAAATAGGGACCTTCTTAACTTGTGCTTAGACCATGCCAAAGGCAGGTTTCCATGTTGTAATGATGAACATTTACCCGTAATAAATATTGGGTCTGACTGGAATATTCTACTCCTATCCTCATCGCAACTAAATTTAAAGAAGAAATTAGATCCATCGGACTTGACATCAAAATCACCTTTTAACTTCCATAATTTTTTAAGGTAGGTAACCACAACCAGTAGTTAAGTTTATCACCAAGAAAAAACCACTAGATAGTTTTGCCAAAAGTTAATACCTTCATCTATAACTTCTTGAGGTGGAGGAAACACATTCCCTTCATGGCAAAGATCAAAATGTTTAGGTGTGTAGGCCTCTATGTTACGTAGAAGTGCTTTGAACAATGAAGATTAGGCTATGTTTGGTTTACCGTTTTTAGTTTTGAGTTTTCGTCCATACAAAAATACGAACAACGCATGTATATTATGAAAAATGGCCATTTTAGAAAACGAATTTAACACACAAAATAGAAAACAACTTTTTTTCATTTTTCGTGTTTTGAGAAAAACGAAAGCACGAACAACAATTCATCCTTCCGTCGTTCCTCCATCCACTTCGTGGTCCCCTCCAATCTTCCGTTCATCCCTTCCAACCTCCCTTCATTCTTTTCATATTTTGTAATTAATGTTGAAAACTCAAAACATAAAATACAAAATAAACCAAACGATCCCTTAGTTTTTAGGAACATTTTGAGTACTTTGAGAAACGGCTTCATGGACTTGACCTATTGTATAACCAAAAAAAGTGAGAGGAGGAGGAATAGCAGGATGAAGTGAAAAGAACTCAAGAAAAGAGGAAGGGGCATAAAGAGGAAGGGGAGGAGAATCGGGAGGGAGGGAAGGGGTAGAGGAGGCCTGCTTTGGGATAGTAGGCAGTGGAGGCAATGGTACGGAGGAGTGAAGGACACGTGGTAGGCAGAGAGGTATAGGTGGAGGAGTGTGAGAATGGGGTAGAGGTGAGGAAGAGAGTAAGGGACAAGGCATGGGCATGACAGCCATTAAAGACCTTTTGTAAAACATTGTTCATGTATTTTACGTACACTAGATATATATATATATATATATATATATATGTCAAAAATCCCTAGGAAAAGGATTTAATCGATTACATTTACAAAAGTATTCCTAACCATGGGTATTGAATCATACAAAATAAATATTCATCCTTAAATGCTCCTAGTTAAAGTTTATCGAGAATGAGATATTGATATATTCATTAAGAGTGGTGTACGAAATGCTCTTCATATGATGGACGATGAATTACTCATGAATGTTTGGGGGCACCAAGGTGTTATATATGTATAGTTGTGTAAACAATTACATAACCACTCTTTGAGGGGTTTTTATAGGTCAAAAGTCAAATAGAAGATTCCATGTGATGATGTGCAGTAGTCATTTGACTTGAGAATAGCATGAATCTTAAGTGATTAAACTATAATTTGATTATGGTTAATCACATGACAATGATGATTGTGTTAGGGCTATAATTGGTATAAGTTGAACCACTTGAAGTGAGACACTATTCAGTAAAGGATTTGTATCCTTTAAATAGAAGATTAGTATCAACGTATTTAGTAGTCAACTTAAAGTCGTAGCCTTTTTCCAAAGTATATCGATTAATCGATAAATGTTAATAGATTAAACAATGGACTTTAATGTTGGATCACAATTAACTATAGATATTATTAGAGTTTTGACAATTGACCAAGCTCTAGATATCTAAGTGATATAGTGATGTCAAAGAGAAAATGTACATAACATATCACAACTTAGGGTGTAGCTTAAATGATTAGAAACAGGATTTCACCTAGATGATCTACAACAACTGAACTCATGGCCACTTCCGTGTTGCGGCCAAGTCTGCACATACTTTTATATTTGATTTTTTTAATATTGCTAAAAGCTGAGTTCACACCAGGGAGTCACACTACATACTTGCAACATATTTTCAAATTTAATTTATTTGAATTAGTTTCTAATGTTATAAATTAAAATGGTAGAAATTAATATAAATGTAATATTAATTTTTATCGCCTTTATTTATTTATTTGAAGCCTTAGAATTAATTAAAATAATATGTAAATGTTATATATTAGTTTAATCAAACTGAAAGGTCTTAAACGAAGTTTTAATAATCAACCCATTAATTATTGTAAAGACCCATCATTTCGTAATACTAGAAAATCCATGCACTACGGCACTCGAATCCCTAAGTACCAAAAATGAAGACTCTTAAGGGTGGTAAAAGAAAAATAAATAGAGCATCCATCACAAACTCGCACAGAACTCACAGCAAAATGAGAATATATAATACATACATACATACATACATACATATATATATATACATATATATATATATATACATATATATACATATATATACATATATATATATATATATATATGTATGCGTGCGTGTAAATGAGACTGTAAATATCATAACTATACAAAGACAATATGATCCATCATCATAATACATAACATTCCAAACATATGGAATTTAAATGATATAACATCCCAAAATAATATGTCTCATACACAATATAAAGTCTAACATGTCCATATACAAAATAATGGATAGATAACCATAGCAATGTAAAGCTATGGCCCATAACTTGCTCCAGCTAGCAATGTCCCCAAGTCTCCGGTCCATACCTACTTAAGAAATAGATAAAAGATAAAGCATAGAGAGGGTCAGATATAAAGTTTGGTGAAAGGAAAGCATCACTACTAAACATGATATCTGATACACTAATATGACATGAATAATGCACTAATTGGTACCCCATAATATCATTCATATGTAACAAAGTATACATAAAATGAATGAGCAAGAGCTCAAGAGTAACTCCGTATAGTACCTAGCCCTGCTTTTTCCCTGCATCCAATAAGCTAGCACAACCAATAATAGTGCTAATTCAACCACGTATAACTCATACAAAGGCCCATATAAACCCATGCGCACAAACGACAAGCTGAAGCTATAAGGTGACACTGTATCGTATCCATAACTCAAACATTTAGTAATGCCATATAGTACTTCAATTATGTATCTGAAACCGATACTAACGGGTCTATGCCTTTCTATCGAACTATCATACGTTGGAGAAAACAAACTGGTCATCGCTACCTCATGGCGATTACCGATGTAGATGAGCATCCTATCTCTCTCCGATTATCACATTCGGTGAAAGCCATGGCCGATCCCCAGCAGTCTCGATGGAAAACAACATCTAAGCCATAGTTATAGGCCTTGGGTGTGAGTAGTGTGGTATCATACTCAACCCCGATTTGCATGTCTTCGGTATCCTGATGACCTGGTAAAGAAGTCGTACCTAACGCTAAAACCATGTAGAAGTCACACCAAGCACAATCGCCTAGTCGCCCTCGCATAGATCATTGAAATATCCTGATCCATAACTCAGTTCCCGATCGCACTTTTCGATTGTCTCCCGATCACCATACATCATAGTACGTGCCAAAGTCTCGACACTGAGCTACGCGTGATCCTATGTCAATGAACTATAAAACATTGCTTCATAGTCACATTGGACCCCTTGAGCCTCGACCAAGTTGTCTAAGTCCCGCCCGAACGTTGGTTGCTTGAGAAAATGAAATGAATCCTCGCATCTCAAATCCGGTCGACTGGTAGACCATAACCGGTCGACTACCATCAAATTCAATCGACTGGATGTGGGTTCAGTCGACTGAAGTAGGCCAATTTTGGCCTATTTCATTGCAGGTTGGAAGCCTAGCAATTTCAACTATTCAGTCGACTAACCACCAAATCCAGTTAACTAAAAACATGTAGGGTCGACAGCCTGAATCTTAATGTGGGTGAAATCCACTAGGGAATTCATCCCACCTCTATACTTCACACAACCACTATCTCGGGCTTCCTCGTCCCGATGTCGTGGTTTGTGGCATGGTAAGCTTACGACCATGCACTGCCTTCTATGCTTGAGTTCATATCATTGATGATCCATCGTGAGACTAATGCCGAAAATACAATACAATTTGACTAATCGTCTCGGAACTCCAACACTTTACAAACCATACCAATACAAAGTGTTCTACCAACAATACAACACAATTACAGGATAACAACAGTCATTCTCAAGCAACCACTAGTACACAACATTATCATTGGTTGATTTTTATCAAATCTGATTTATTCATACAATTAACAATCTAAGCATATTACTTCAATTCAATATTTACTCTATCTATTCAATGTTTTATCCAATCTAACTTACACATTTCATCAAGCAATCAAAAATCTATCATTCAATGAAGGGACAAAGCACGGTTCCAACCATGCAATTAAACAAGCATAAAAGTGTAAAAGAGGTTATATAGAGTAGAGAATCATTTATACTCACCAATGCTAGAAGAAATCCCCAAATTTGCTTAAAACCCACCTACCCAATCTCTATTTCAGAAATTTCAAGAAATATGCTTCAATTCTAGGAAAATCTGGTTTATATGTATTGTAAAGGAAGGTCTAACTTGAATTTAGAGTATTTTTGGGTTATTTTTGGTGAAGGGGTGTAGTATTTATGAGGAAAGGAATGTGAGCTAGGGCTTGAGGGAGTTAGAGAAGATGAAAGAGGAGGCAAATGAAAATAATAAGAAAGTGAACTTCTCATTTCTTTAAAGCCCCTTTTTTGCTTAATGTTTGGATCAAAAATGGCCCAAACACACAGAAGTAATAATAAAGAAATAAAAGTGAAGAAAGTAAATGAAAACACATAAAGTTTTATAGTGGTTCGGCAAACTCTGGCCTACGTCCACTTAATGATTTTATTGCTTATTTCTGACTTAGAGGTAGAAGTTCTTAGGACTTGTACAACTCCAACACTTAGAATATCAGAGTTGCAAGAACATAAGAAATAATAGAGCTAGAGCCAAAAGATCTTGAAAAATGAGCCCTACCCATCTATTTATAGAAGTAGGGAGCTAAAATCTCGCTCGGAAACATCTCCTAGCCATTGTCCCCGAATTAGACTAATTCTCCTCGAAAAGTAGGCGCCACGTCATCAAGAACTGGGAGTTGGCACCGATCCTTAGGTAGGAATCAGTATCGATCCCCAAGTTATCCATATTTGTTGTCTTTGATTCTTCATCTTGGATTGTCTTATGGTTAGCTTTGTGATTCTATAGTTGTTTGCATCAATAATAGCTTATTTCAGAGTCCAAATGATGGCGTTGTGGAAGTACAAAGTTGGCAATTCAAGAGTTCGTGGAGTTCCATAGAGATTTATATTGAAACACCAGAACAACACTGGAAGGAGGGACAGAGCACCAAGGCGAGTATACAGGAGAAAGATGGGCCCCATCGGGCCAAGGTATAGGAGTCGGTACCAACCCCTGGGGGGTCGGTACCGATCCCCAACTTTTGAGGATCCATTCTCCCGAAGTTGTTTTGTTGATTTGTGTTCACACTATGATCTTATTTGTGTCCCGGTCTTGGGTTCTATGGTTAGCTCTCCATGTGTCTTGCCTTGATAACTTCGATTTGACTTTTCAGGTTCATACGTATTCTGCCTGGTCGAAAGGCAGGATAACACTTGCCATCAAAAGCACACCTTGCAGATGGAATGTGTGCTTTATTAAAGAACAAATTATTGTCAATCTTCGACGGTTGAGCTCTCCGGCTACTTCGATCTCGGTGAATCATCCAGTTCTTTTGGATTCTCCTTGTCAATTACGGGTCGTTCAAGACCTGTCATATCGTAAGACTAGACTCTGTCTAAGTGTAATCTATACATTATCATAATTTTGATTTCATTACATCACATATCAAGACCATCCTGTGTTCATTCGATATTTACATCATTATCTCTCTGATTTCATTCAGAATTATTACATACCAAAATCATCTTGTGTTCATCTGGGATTCTTCATTTCTATCCCAATTATAAAGTGTTCAAATCCTTTTTATCAAAACTAAGTTTGTTTTCATTCTCGGTTTCGATCTCTCCGGATCGCTTTATATTTATTGTTGATCAAATTCGTGACCATTTAAGGTTGATATTAAAACCATAGTCGTTCGGGGCTGATAATAAAATTTGCAGTCATTCGAGACCGATAGCCATTCGAGGAAGATGATGGTCGTTTGGGACCGATAAAGTCGTTCGAGGTGGGAGACCATTCGAGGTCGATATAGCCATTTGAGGCGGATGGTGGTTGTTGGGGACCGATAGCCTTTCCAGGCGGATGGTGGTCGTTCGAGACCGATAGCCGTTCGAGGCGGATGATGGTCGTTTAAGGCCCCTGCCAAGCCCAATTCGCTTGCTCTTCGATGAAGGGACTCGACGACAAACAAGCTCATCCACTCACTCTCCAGTGAGGGGACCTACTTCTTGCACTCCGGTCCCGTCTTTTCGAACGAGACTTATAGCGACCATTGTGAGTTTCCATGTTCGAGTGGGTTTTATGATCAAAGGTTCATCTAGCAAAATCAGGTTCAAACATAAAAAAGATAAAGTCCTATATCTAGATTATTGCCTCTCTGGGCATTACAGTCTAGCATCCAACTCATAGCATGCCTAGGGCCGTTTTGGATCCCCTACACTAGTAAGTATCCAGACGGTATTATTGTGTGGTTTATTAAAAAAGGAAACTAGGGTGCAAGAACCAAACCCGATTCCTGCCATCCGATCAAGAGATGACCAGCCTTGCCCCTGATCTGGGGCCATTTTTATTCGTTGCGGTTGATGGCTGCTCCCGTTTCGTCACGCGGTTCAATTTCTAATATACCGTCGTAACCGGTTATCTTTGACATGTTCCTCTATCAGATCTCCTAGATGCCTGCAGTCATTCATATTGTGCCTATCCAGCTCATGGAATAGGCAGTATTTTCCTGACTTTCTTTCATTGTCTGTAGGCTCTCTCCTTGTCGGTTTCCTGTAAGGGATTTATCCCCTAGTATCCAGATAAATCTGCTCTTGGGTCTCATTTAAATCAGGTAAAAAGTGAATCTCGGTTCCCTCTTTTGTCGCTTTGAACCTTCAATGCTATCATCTGTCTTTCACTTTCCTTTATCCTATCTAGATCCTATTCCGGACGATCCTTCGCCATCCACAACATTAACTTCTTCTGTATCGGTTTCAACGTCCTCCTGCCCCAAAAACCTTTCAGCCTCGTAATAAAATTTCATGAGATCCATTGGTGGATCTCTTTTCAAAGCAACTTTAAAATCATTCTTCATGGCTATTCCTGAAACCGCTGCCATTAAAACCATTTAAGGATCGGGTTTATCTACCACAGCCGCCGCCGCATTGAATTTTGTCAAAAAACTCCCGAGGGTCTCTCCAACCCTCTGCTTCATACTTGCCAACATTATCACATTCTTGGGTTGTGAGACATGGACCCAAAATTGCTTCACAAATCTGTTCACCAACTCAGCCCACGTACTAATGGAACCATTTTCCAGCTGCTTAAACAGTTGTGCTGCCAAACTCATAAGAGGAAACATCATCCCATGACATCCTCAGATGCCCCCCAACACCTCCATGTGCCGATGTACCCCATCAGATGAACTGTAGGGTCTAATGTTCAGTCATATGTCTCCAACGCTGGTAATTTGAATTCTAGTGGATTCCTTGCACATCGGATGTTTGGAGTAAACCGACTTCTATTCACGTCTTCTATGCTCTAATTAGGCAATCCACCTCTCATAACTCGTCTCATAATTTTAGCAAGCCTATTATTGTCATCCAAAGGAACCCCCAAGTTTGCGTTTCCAGCCTACCACTCGACTCTACGAGAGAATTCTGGTATGTACTCCTTCGGTTGATTTCCTGCAATCTGATCCGCATTCATACATTCTGCTTCAACTCCAGGCAGCACATCATTCCTTCCCAGCGTAGGGTGACCCATGCCCCAAGTTCATAAGGGTCGGCACCGACTGCTGTTCCGGGATTGGTACCGATCCCTAAGTTTGGCTCGGGATTTGCCTTGGGATGTTCTGCCCCATTTCCAGCTATTTGTGCTCTAGCTTCTGATCTCTGATTCTATGTTTCTGCAACTCCAGCCATTCCTGCTTGTCCCATCCTTCTGAATAAGTTTTCCATCATCTCCTCCTGACGAGCCATTGTCCTTTCCTACAGTCCATTCATCGTAGTTTCCATCTCATCCCTAGTTATATAGATTGATGGGGGATGAGATCTTGAGGACGCCTCCTAGCTGCCCCCTTGTTGATTCCAGTAGTCACATCCTTCCTAGTTGATTGTCTAGCCATTTAGAATCCTTTTCAAATCTTGGATCAGCGAGTTATAGTGTCTCTCAGTAAAGCACCAAAACGTTTGAACTAAAAATGGCCCAAACACCATAAGTAATAATAGTGAAATAAAAGTAAAGAAAGTAAAAGAAAAACAAGTTAAAATGAACACACAAAGTTTTATAGTGGTTCAGCAAACTCTAGCCTACGTCCACTTAATGATTTTATTGCTTATTTTTGACTTGAAGGCAGAAGTTCTTAGGACTTGGTATAACTCCAACATTTAGAATTTCAAAGGTGTAAGAATATAAGAAATAATAGAGCTAGAGCCAACAGATCCCGAAAAATGAGCCCTACCCCTATATTTATAGAAGTAGGGAGCTCAAATCTCACTCAGAAATATCTCCTAGCTGTTGTACCTAAATTAGACTAATTCACCCCCGGAAGGCGCCACGTCATCAAGAACTGGGAGTCGGTACCGATCCCTAGGTGGGAGTCGGTATTGATCCCCAAATTAGCTAGATTTGTTGCCTTCAATTCTTCATCTCGGATCGTATTGTAGTCAGCTTCATGATTCTATAGTTGTTTGCATCAATAATAGCTTGTTTCAGAGTCCTAATGATGGAGTTGTGGAAGAAAAAAGTTGCCAATTCAAGAGTTCATGGAGTTCGATAGCAATTTGTATTGAAGCACCAGAACAACACTGAAAGTAGGGTCAGATCACCAATGCGGATCTACAGGAGGAAGATGGGCCCCATCGGGCTAAGGTATAGGAGTCGGTACCGACCCCTAAGGGGGTCGGTATCGATACCCAACTTTTGGGAATCCGGTCTCCAGAAGTTATTTTGTTGATGTATGTTCATGCTATGATCTTGTTTGTGTCCCAGTCTTGGGTTCTGTGGTCACCTCTCTGGGCGTCTTACCTTAAGAAATTCAATTTGACTTGTCAGGTTCGTCTGTATTCTGCCTGATCAAAAATACTTAATTACAAGTTTGCCCCTCTTGACATAGTTTCCTCAATTCTCTGATTCCTTCAAGCATTATGTGTTTTCCAAACATAAACAACATTCCGAATACAATAAAACTACTTTTAGGCCCTAATTCCATCATCTTCGAAATTTGACTTTTACGTTCAAAATTTCTCTAAACCCAATTAAACCTGTTTTAACTTACAAAAACGATTTAAACACATCATAATACTTCTATAAAAATCTGTATCGTTACATTCTTACACCTTAAAAGGATTTCATCCTCGAAATTCCTAAAGGGCATATATAACAAGCATAAAATGACAAGCAAACATAATTCAAACAAGTCCTATCCAATCCCATGAATGTGTGCTTAAAGAAGACAAGTTCTATAAAGTAGAGTGAATCATATCAGAAAATAGCTCCGGATGGGAAGTTCGAACTTCTTTTTCCTTTTCCCAAGTGCTATCCCTGATGTTATCACTTCACTGAATCCTTACAAGCTTAACCACCATCCTTCTAAGCCTCTTTGTACTATTTCCATTGATACGAATTTGCCCCCTTGGTCTAGTTGCATTCGTTTCGACACTTACATCTCCAAGCTAACCTTGCTCTATGATGACACTAGGATCATGCATGTATTTGCATAAATGAGATATATGAAAGACATTATGAACTTAGGTCATCTTTTGGGAAGTGTGACTCAATATGCAAGTTTACCGATCTGTATTACCTGAAGTACCAAATTGAACCACGTTTCTCAATGGAGAAACTTTCATGACATAACATCTCCTACCGCAATCTCCAAACCAGTGCATAGTTTATTGACAATAACTCTTTTGTTGATCTTGAGATGCTTTCATTCTCTTCAAAATCAAATCGGTCTTCTCTGAAATCTATCTAATCATATTTGGCCTAAGTATCAATCGATCAATTGTCTCCTACCATATGATGAAGACTTGCACGACTTCCCATATAAGGCTTCAAATGGTGCTGTGCCAATAGTCGATCGAAAACTATTATTATATATGAACTCCACCAAGGGCAAGTGATCTTCCCAGGATCCCCCGAAGTCCAATTTGAAAGATTTTAACAAATCCTCAAGCACTTCATTAACCCTCTCTTTTCGCCCATCTGTTTGCGGATGGTATGCGGTACTCAAATTCAATTATGTGCCTAAAGAAAATTGCAAGTTTTACCAAAACTCACTATTGAATAGCATACCTTTATCGCTCATAATCCCTTTTGGAATCCCATGCAATGTCATAATTTCCTTCACATTCAAAGTGGCTAGAGAAAAAACGTACCTTGTAGATTTAACCGGTATAAATCGAGCACTTTTGGTCAATCGATCAATAATGACCCAATACTCTCATTATCTCTTCTACTTCTTGGAAACCCATCAATAAAATTCATAGAAATTTGCTTCCATTTCCATTCTAGAATATCTAGTGGTGGTAACAAGCCAGTTGGCTTCTTCTGCTCTGCCTTAACTCCTTGGCAAGTCATGCACTTTGCAATACATTCTGGGACTCTTCATACTCTTCTAATAAAATTAACACTTCATATCATTCTACATTTTATTATCACTGGGATGAATAGTCATCCTAGAACGATGGCACTCCTGAAGTACTTCACCTCTAAGCCCATCAACATCGAGCAAGCACAACCTCCCATTTCTATGGAGCTAACCATTCCAATCAATACCAAACCGAGCCAAATCACTGGAATCCACTACGCTTTCAAGTTATACAAAAACCTCCTTCAACTTAGCATCCCTCTTTTGACAAGACCCAACCCGCTTAGCTTGAGTAGGCATCACCTCCATGTTTGTCAAACATCTGGCCTTAAGTTCGCATGTTTGTTGGAAATCAAATCCTACAATAAATTCCATCTGTTTCCATTCCACGAACATAAACCCCAACAAACATGCCTTTAACTAAGAACAACCACCACCACATTCCCTTTACTACAGTATACAATATAACAAAATCATAAGAGGCAAGGAACTTCAACCATAATTGTTGACGAAGGTTGAAATCCTTTTGTGAAAAGGGATAGTTCAATGACTTGTGATCCGCGAATAAACAAAACTTCTCACCCAACAAGAAATGCCTTTAAGTTTTCAATGCGAACACAATAGCCGCTAACTCCAAATCGTGAGTCAGATACTTTCTCCTATGCGGTTTTAGTTATCGACTATCATAAGCCATAACCTTTCCCTCTTGCAACAGTACCGCCTTGAGATTCATGCTACACGCATCCATGTATATAATAAATGGTTTTGCTCTTTCCAAAATGATGAGGACCGGTGCACTAGTCAATAGTTCCTTCACTTTAGCAAAATCATGCTCACAACGGTCATCCCAAAAAAATGGTTGATTCTTCTTGATCAAGCAAGTAAGAGGAGTAGCCACCTTCGAAAAATCTTTAACAAACTTCCAATAAAACCTTCCAATCTTGCATTATGGCTACTTTACTTGGATCTACTGAGATCCTATGCTCGAACATAACATGATCAAGGAACCACACTTCTCACCTCCAAAAAAAGCGACACTTAGAAAGTTTAGCCTTCAACCAATGTTACCTCAAAGCATCCAACACTACTCTAAGGTGTGATTTGTACTCCTCTTAATCTCTATATATACCAATATATCATTGAACAAGACGACCACAAAAATTGTTAAGTTGCTCTTGGAAAACACGGCTTATCAAGTCAACAAATTACATCGAGGCATTGGTCAACCAAAATGTCATGACCTTCCACCCGAAGGACCCATTGGATATCCTAAAAGCATTCTTTAACACACTATCCTTTTTCTGTTGTTAGGGTAGGATAATCAGACACAAGAAGATAGAAAATTAAATTCATAAGTAAAGTGCCGGTGAGAAAGGAAAGAAATGGTCCACTGTGGTGCATAAGAATGGAAGAACATTAAATGGTTGTGGTAGAAAACAAGTTTTTAAGCATGTTTGAGTTGCTAAGTCACAAGAGATGAGCTCTAGAGTGGATGAAATAAAGCTAAATGAAGAGAGTATAAAAGTTGCCAATAAGTTTGATGCTTTAGATAAAGATGAGATAGATGATGGTAATGTGTTAAGTGGAGAGGAGGAGGAGGTGCCTGACCAAGCAGTTGATGTTATTGATTCAGATGCTAATGTCCAAAGTTCAAGTGAGGTGTTGTGCATGCATAGTTGTGCACCTGATAAGTTAAATTCTATTTGCACTTTTGATAGTCAAGAAACTAGTTTGCAAGCTTTGCAAATCAGCAAAAATGTGCATGTGGTAGAGGAAGTTGTAGCAGATTATGTAACAAGTGATACTCAGCAAGATGTAACCAGTAGCAATGTTTCAAATTTGGATATTAGTTCACAAGGAAATGTAAGCAAGTCTTAACGCTTTAGGAAAATTGGAAGAGAGAGAAGTGATGGATCAGGTTAATCTAGATAAAGAGGCAAGTGTGCATGTGTGCACGTATAGCTGTGCACATGGAGAACAAATTATATCTCAAGCTAGATGTCATGAAGCAAACAATCAAATCAATCCTTTCAAGCACGTCTCCCATACTAACATCAAGTGCTACCCATACCCATTCTAATATGCTTTTAGATGCATTTGATGTTTCAGTAATGCTTAATTCTTCATGTCCTTTAAAATATTTTTCTGTGCCCACTGTTCATGCCACTCCCTTAGCACTTGATTCCCGTATTCCTGAAATTGAGCAAACCATGCAAAATCATGCATTTCAAATGCACGTAAATGAGCAAATCTCTCTTAACCTCAATCCCTTATCTAATTTCTCTCTTATATCACCATCTATTCCTTCAACAAGCGTCCAGTCATCGAGCTCTAAATTCAGAAAACCAACCTATCTTCAAGAAGGACCAAGAGTGCCTCTAAGGATAGAGATAAAGGTACTTCTTTTAGCAAGGAATCAATTCTATTAAACACAAAAAATCTCTTTCAAGGCCTCATTATTGTCTCCCTTCCTAAATCAGATTCTTCCACAATTGGAAAACTTCCCACAACCCACCCTCCTACATCTTCTCATGAATAGAAAAATTGGTGTTTGGAACTTAATAGGAGGTAATAACCTTTCTAAGCAACTTGAAGTGATAAACCTGATCCACTCTCAATCTCTGGTAATGATTTCCCTACTTGAAAATAAATACCATTCAAGCCGCTGCCTCCTACATCAAATCTTTATGGAAATCTCACTACGGTCTTGAATTTACTCCTTTTAATAGAATCCACCTTCTTTGGAACCCCCTAGCTTATATAGTCACTCTAATCTCCTCATATAGGTAGACATGCCCTTGTGCTTCATGTTGAATCTAATAACTCCTTTTTTTCCACTTTTGTCTATGCTGATAATTACTCCATTCCAAGACAAAACTTTCTTGATAAGCTTCAACTTCTAAAACCACATGGCCTTCCCTAGGTAGTCCTTAGTAAGTGGAACAGTACGTTGTATTCTGATGATAGGCTTGGTGGCTCCCCTTTGTCTCTCAAAGACACTTCTCCCCTGAACAATGCAATCATAACTTCTGACCACCTTGAAGTTTCTTCCTCAGGGTTGATTCACACTTGAACTAATAAGTCCAGAAATGGCAACCAAACCTTATCTAAGCTTGACAGAATTTTCTTGAATTGTTTTGCTCTTTCACAATGGCCCAACATTTACTATGAAATCCTTCCCTTGGTTTGTCTGACCACTCTTCTCTTGTGCTCTCTTTTGGTTACTCGTTTGTTAATATCCCTACTCCTTTTAGATATTTTAACTCTCGAGCCAATCATCCCGATTTCTTTCACATTGTTTCCCTTGCATGGGCATCTCCTGTCTATGGCAATCCTATGTATAAGCTGTAGCAAAATTTAAATTCACTAAGTTAGCCTTAAGGTGTTGGAGTAAAGAGACTTTTGGAAAAGGAAATAAGCAATCCACCATATTAAAAGAGCAACTTGTTCTATTACAAACTAATCTTTTTCAAAATCATTCTTCTTTAACTTTAGCTATGTAGGAACTGGGGATCTCTAATAAATTAAAGGAAGCACATTTAGCTGAGGCGGCAACGATCAAGTAGAAGGGCAGAGATAAGTGGGACTCTCAAGGAGATAAAAATACCAAATTCTACCATAACTATCTTAATGCCAAAGCTAGAAAAAGCATGATTCATAAATTTTATAGACTTTGACAATAATGTACATAATGGACATGAAGTAGTGAGCAAGGCTTTTGTGCAGCACTTCTCTACCATTTTAAACAGCTCTAGAGATCAAAGTATTAACTATGATCATATGGATGATATCCCAATGCCTTCTCTCTCCCAGGAACAAGACACCTCCTTGAGTTAAGACATAACATACAAAGAAATTAAAGATGTATTGTTTTCAATTCCTAAAGAGTGTTCTGGGGTCCAGATGGATTTAATTCTAGTTTTTTATATCTTGTTGGCACATCATCAGTGAAGTTTTTATTTAAGTAATCCATAATTTTTTTTCTAGTGGCA
Source organism: Allium fistulosum (assembly GCA_030737815.1). Classification (NCBI taxonomy): domain Eukaryota; kingdom Viridiplantae; phylum Streptophyta; class Magnoliopsida; order Asparagales; family Amaryllidaceae; genus Allium; species Allium fistulosum. The sequence continues at coordinate 181,330,796 of CM060903.1, forward strand.
AAATGCTTAAAGGCATCAATAACTCTATAATTTGTCTTGTTCCAAAGGTGCTGTCTCTTATGAATGTTAATCAATTTAGACCCATCAGCTACTATAATACTGTCTATAAATGCATTTATAAGGTTCTTGCAATGAAGTTAAAGATTGTGTTGCCAACTCTTATATCCTTCAATCAAAGTGCCTTTATGCCTGGTAGGAACATTGTTGACAACATTCTTCTGACCCATGAACTGCTCAAAGGTTATGACAGCAAGAGCTTAAGTCCTTGGTATTGCTTAAAAATTGATCTCATGAAAGCATATGATACAACCAAATGGAAGGCTATCCTTTATACTCTATATAGGATGAGGTTCCCTACTAGATTTGTTAGGTGGATTGAGGCATGCATATCTACAGCAAGTTTTTCTATTCAAGTCAATGGTCAGGTTTGTGGTTATTTTGAAGGAAAGCAAGGATTAACGCAAGGGGACCCTCTAAGTTCTTATCTTTTCTTAATCATAATGGAGATGCTTACTGCCCTTCTTGAAAAAGAATATTCTATAAAAGCCATAGATTTTACTTTCTAGTATTCAAGAACAACTTCTGGCTACCTTAGTTGCTCCTTTTAACCTACAGATGCATGATAGTGACTTGATGTACCTTGGAATTCCTCTTACCACCAATAGAATTAGGAAGCAACAATGTATGAAACTCTATGAAAAGATCACTAGAAGATTAGGGATGTGGCACAATAAATTCCTTTCAACTGCTGGAAGGCTTACCATCATTAAATCTATCACTTTCTCCACGCATGTGTACTATTCTAGGGTTTTCATTTTGCCCAAAAAGTTTATTCAGATGATTGAGCAGGCATGTAACCACTTCCTATGGCCAGGCTTCCCCTTCTCTAGGAAGACAATCCCAATCTCCTTTCTCAAAGTCCAGCATCCCTTGAAGCAAGGAGGTTTGGGTATTGTTTGCTTGGTTAAATGGAATAAGGTTGCTAATTCTTCCCATTTTACAATGTCATAAATAGCAGCAACTCTAACTGGAAGACATGGTGCCTGAAACATTACTTGGGGAATAAGGATTTCCGACAGATGGATCTAAAACCAAATGATAGTTTGGTTTGGAGGAGCCTTTTCAAGTTAAAGAGGGAGTTGTTACAACTTCTATGTTGGTTTATTAGTAGGGTCCCGAGCTTCATTTTGGTGCCCCCCGGGCCGCCAAAGGCTTTATTTTGAAGGAAAAATTAGATTATCCTTGATATAATGCAAATCGGTATTCCTGTGTTAGCCAGGGCATTTGACTGCATTGAAGTACATTAGATTATCTAAGCTTCCATTAACGTTATTGATTAACATTTAATTTATTTATATTACCATAATTACATACATAATTATTTCCGATTCGAAAACTTCATACGTTAATACTTTTTCGTTTGAACTCCAATTTGAAAACTTTATATATGAAAATTGATCAGAAAATCGCCACAAACCCAACTGTGTAAGTTTTGTAGCCAAATTATGATGTTTATAAAATTTCTAGTTTCCGACTTTGCTAATTATTAATTAATTTCTTTTAATTAATTATTATCAAAATTACGGGGTATTACATTCTCTCCCCTTAAAAGGATTTCATCCTCGAAATTCCCCAGGGTCTGAATAATGTAACATAACGTGCAACCATTTTAAACCAACAAATCAATTAATGTGTAACCAATTTTTCAATCAATCATGCACAAGTGCACGGTTTATCACAATACATATGATATGTATGCAAAATAATTCTAATAGGCATCTCCTATATGAATGCACTCCTTTACAACAAATTTGAAAACATGATGCAAACAACCTAAATATATTGGCAGTTCTATATGCATGCAAAATTTTGAAAATAAAAATATGTTTTTGCATCCAAATTTTCCCACACTTCTACAAATAGAAGTATAGTTCAACCAATTTTACATCCAATTCCTCCCATCCAAAATCCTAGTGCACCGTTGCTAACATCCAAATTTAGAAAAATACGGTTTTCTAAACCTATATTCTTAGCTCGGAAAAGAGTATAGATGGAAAATTCCATATTTCCATCATTCTCTGATGCATCCTTTTTCCACTGTACTTTGGAACCTTCTCTTTTGCCCCCAATACATTTCTCCAACTTTTCCAAGTACAATCCATATATGTATGTTTTATTTTTAAATATTTAAATTTCTAAAATTGAATTATTTTAGAACCAGTCATTGTTCATCTACCGACAAGGTATGGGAAATAAATTCAATATCTGAGATAGCTTTTTCCCCTTGTCACTAACTATATCATACTTTACTATCACTTCTGTTGTACAGTAAAATCCATGCTAGCTAACCCATCAGCTATTCCTCCATGCTAAGTATGCGATAGTCCAAAAATTAGAAAATTTCTTCCTTTTCTGCTCAAAAATCATTTTATATAACATTTTGAAATATTAGTAAAAAATTTAAACTACAAAATTTTCATCATGAAATTTTCAATTTTTTTTTGCAAAGATATTTTTTTTTCAAACTACTATTTTCAAAAATATATTTTTCAAAATAAATTATACCACACCTCATGAAATCGAGGTTTAGTTAATAGTTTAAGGTCCATAGTGGACTCTATCTAACTACGCGGTAAATTTCGACTTTTCAAAAACGTTTCTTTCATTTAGAATAATAGCTTGCACACAAGTTCATTTATAAATTTCAGCTTTTAAGGTACATGGACATTGACTCGTGGCTTCGTAACAACCTTTCCCTATTCTTCGCTTGCCAAAATTTATCTTTCCAAAAATCTAAGGTTTTTGGGACTTAACTTTACTTTTCGTTGAGTAGCTAATCTAATAAATTCCCTAATTTATCTTATAAACTTTCAATTATTTTATTTTGCTGGTTAAGTGTCAATATGAGATTCCCTTACTTACATAATTTTCCAACTAATATTGCATTCCACCCAGAAAACCAATTTTCAAAAGGAATATTTCTCATGAGATCATACGCATTCTATAGAAACAACCAATGCTTACAACCCAATCTCAAAGAAACATTTGCTAGAAGCTGCCCTTCAATATCAACTGACACTAACGATGTTGTGGCCCTGTCACTTCTTACTTAAACTGAATGGACCTTTCTAACGTGTCATCCTTCTATAACCCACATACCTAAACTTTTCTTTATGGCTTCTGATGAATAAGGTCTATTCATTACTTCCATTACCACATCCAATTATGGAATAACGTTGCATCCCCACACTGTAGTGGATAAGAAATACAACTATGCACATATTAAATAACGTATTAGTAACTTGGCTGGTGGAATAACTTTTCCACCCTTCATCTTGTCTTTCTTAACTTTGAGTCTACCAATGTCCTCTATGTGTGTTTGCCATCTTATTACCCTCTGTTACCATCCAAATCTCTTAATGGTATTCTCAAATCTTGATATTTACTTTCTTTACTCTTGATTCTTCATACAAGTATACTCTAGTATTCGTAGAAGTGTGCTTTAGTACAACTTATAATTCCTTTGTGGGTTCTTCTTATGGCTTGCACATATGTCTAACAAAATCCTAGGTTCTCACTAATATTCTTTATGCTTTATAGGGATTTCTTATTGCTACTCTATGAGTATTCATCGCTATCTTCTTTATAGCCTTACCTTTTACCTCGTCTTACCTAGGCAGTCATTCCTATCAACTCCATATTTAAAATTATGGTTTGGTCTTTGTAAATTATTCTTCAAAAATTAAAACTTAAAAATTTTGATGTGTTTAATCCCAAAACTTTTATCTTTAAAAGTACAATTTAGAAACATTTCAGCAAATTCAAAAATAACTTAGTGTCTTAACTTCTAAAATTATAATTAAAATTTTAAAAGTTATTTTCCTCTTAAATACTTTTTTAGCTTTTACTCCTTAAAAATTGGGATTTTTAACTTAAACCGTTTATAAGTTTTTCTTTTAAAAACTCAATTGTTACATCAAACCATTCCTTTTCAAGAATGCACTTTACAGTGTTTCAAAGATCTTTTATAATTTTAACCAATAAAAACTAGAGTAGATAAGAACAACTCTCACTCTATTATTTTATTATAACTAACACTATCTCCACTTATAGTCCTTGGCGGAGTCTCTAACATCATGTGAAGGGGACTTTTTTAAAAAAAGATACGTGCAATAAATGTGCATAACAATGAAAAATAACCATTTTCCTATGTTTTGCCTTTAATGTCCTATGTGGCTTCTTATTAGATTACTACCATAATCTCCTAATATTATTTCTAATTACTAACATTATTTTATATAAATTCATAACATTTTTTTATTTATATTTTATAATGCTATTACAATTCAACTTTCCTCTACCTAAACTGCTCTTATTCCAATTACTTACTATCTTCTTAGTTGAACCATTGCAGTGTGTTTGCCTACTGCTTTATTTTCAGGTTCCAGTCTTATTTCCCGTTCTTTTTACCCCCATTTCAAACTTGTACCACTTCCTATTATCCAACCCTAAAACGAATTTTCCAAAGTCAAATTTTCATCTTAGAAAAATTGACGAGCTACATACGCTTTACAGTTTTTTTGAAAGAATTAACCTTTTCTTACAACTCATTTACTGTTACTTTCAGTCCAACAAATTTAAATTTTCATTTAAAACCGTTTATTTTAGATAACATAGCCTATCCTAGTAGGAGGCGTAGCCCGTTAGGTGTAATCCTGTCTTTCTCGTTTTGACCACTCTAGACCAATGACAAACTCAACCTATGTAGCTCCTAGTCCTGATTTACTACCAATACATGCTGACATAGCGTCGAGTCGCTCACCATCCATTTAGATTACCTAATGCAATCAAGGCAATACCCTCTTCTTATTCATTGAAGCAGACTCTACTGAGGGTATTCCTTCACCTATATGCAAGCATATATACTCCATGGGTCCTACAGTTGTATATGTCCCACATTAGTATAATGTGTACACAACTGCTGGCAGCCCCTTGCGGTGAGAAGGCTTCTATTGTGTAACACTACCGACCTCACATTCCATCCCATTCTAATGACTATATGGTCTTTTACTACATTTAGGTAATTAGGTTATATCCCATGATTCACACACGTCATAACATATATTTGAACTTGTATATATTCAATTGATTATTACTTTTCTTTACTTTCAAACATTGATGTTCAATAAATCTTACATAACTTACTTTTGATTTATTCTTGTCGTTTATTATCATTATTACCCATTTCTAATTTATTGACTTAAGTGCCATTTATTATTTCCCTTTTGTTTGACATTATTGGATGAAATCCCCTGTTTCCTTTTTAACTAACATCTCTCTTTAATTGCCTATTTAGACTTATTACTTCCATATCCGTTTAATTGTATCTTCTTTGTTTACCGTTTGTTTTCCATAACATATTAAATTATATACTTTAGTTTACCCATTTAAATTGTTGTTATTATTCCTACTTACATTACTTTTGTTATACTTAAGGATTTTTATACCTTAATACAATGAAATTACTTCTTTCCCCAAAGAAAATTATTAACACTATAATTCTCTATAAATTACTTAAAAGAGGACTTGTGTTATGTATGAAATAACAATGAATTATCTTTTATTTTTCTATTGGAATAGACATTACAAATACGACGATTCCCTTATTTTGTACATCTCTTCATTTTTGTTTACATTTCGTGTTATGTCAATTAATACATTTTTATTGTATTTTTAGACAATTTATAGAAATTTATATTGTTACACAATCCAATGTATTAAAATATTGTCTAATCCCAATTTAATTTATAATCAATTCTAATTTATGTTCAACAATCTATGTAAGCTAACCAAATTTGGGGTCCTAATATGATTTCATTAATGCGTTATCAATAAATCTAGGGACTATTTATACCCCTAACTTCCAAACGTATACAATATCTATCAAGTTTAGAGTTTTCCATAACATATAGGTGTATTTTCCATAATCATTACTCGTATATAATTAAATATCCCATTCATAAATTATATCAATTCCTTACGAATATGAAATTAAATATCTAATTCATGGTTTATATCTTAGCATAAATGAAACAGACTTACAACAATATAAATCGCTATTACAAAATATATAATTTCTCACTCACCTCTTTTTAGCTTCAATTCTCCAGATCTAGATCCATTCCCTTTTTATTTGGTCCCCCTCTTACTTTAAATCCAAAATATAAAAAGAGTATACACCTATTAGAATTACCAATCTAGGGAAAGGATTGAATCAAATTCAGATTTGAGTTTAATATTCATGATTTACCTTTGTTTATGTGTTCTGACTTAACCGTATTCTTCTCTTCTCTTATTCTCCGCTTTTCTCCACTTTCCTTTTTTTTGGCAAAGCCAGCCGGTTTTATAAAGGCCATACCACTTATATTATTAATATAGAAACAAGTGCCATGTACATGCACAGAGCAGCTATAAAAAGAGATAAGATACATAGCAGGAGTTAGACAAAGGTGCCTAAGCTACTATAACAACCCAAAATAACCAATTAATTAAATAATAAAATAAGTTTGTGAAATTGTCAAAATTGAGCCATGGGAGTTGCACCATTGCGTCCGTGGTAATATTTTTGGTCAATTTCCATATATAGTTTGTCAAAATTCGAGCTAAAACGAAGAAGTTACGAATTAAACAAGAAATAAGAAAATGAAAAAAAATATAGGTCAGGTCGACTCAAACCAAGGCCAGGTCGACCCTAGGGTCGACCCCCAAAGGCCTAGGTCGACCCTCCTATGTATATGGGCGTGAAAATGTCCAGCTTCGAACGATGACGTGTTTTTCAATTTTCTTTGAATCTTGTGCGTTCGTGCTTCCATCCGACGGTTCCCAGTGAACCTATGACGTGGTTGCACCAGATTTAATCTTCAAATCCAACGGTCCGAGATCCCTAAACCACACTATAAATAAGACCCTAGGCCTAGCTATTTTTCTCATTCAGTTTTTCTGCTATTTGGGTTCATTTCCAGAGGCTGGACCTTAAATAGAAAATATTTCTAAGGAGGAAATCTTTTTGATAAAAATATTCTACGCTCTAGAAGTGGATCAAGGAAGACCAAGGACTAGAGCTAAGGACCACAGGTGAGTGTTTAGTAATTATTTTAAATTTTTAAGTAATTTAAAATAATAGGGTTCTCAATAGTTGTAGTTTTTCTGTAATTTTGAGACGGTTTTTATATAAGTTATTTATAGTTAATTTTTAAAGTTCTTCTCAGTCTATTTTATTCAGCTATTTTTATTTAGCTATTTTATTCAGTTATTTACAGTTATTTGTATTTTATTTGCATCTTTTTGGCGTGGGGAGGTGCGTTTCTTGGGGCATGTATTCTCAAGAGAGAGTCTAGTTGTTGATCCAGCTAAGGTGGTAGCAGTACAAAATTGGAAGGCCCCCAAGAATGCTACCGAAGTTAGAAGCTTCCTAGGTTTGGCTAGCTATTATAGGAAGTTTATCAGAGATTTGGCTAAGATTTCAGCACCGCTTACTCGCCTCACTAAGAAGAATACGACATTCGTGTAGGACGTAGATTGTGAGGATTCCCTCACGATGCTAAAGAAGGCCCTTACTAGTGCACTAGTGTTAGTTTTACCCGATGGAGCTAAGCCTTTTACAGTATACACTGATGCATGTGGGACGGGTGTTAGGGCAGTATTGATGAAAGAAGGAAGGGCAGTATGCTATGGAAGTAGACATTTGAGGACTTATGAGAAGAACTACCTTACCCATGATTTGGAGTTAGCTGCTATTGTTTTCACGCTCAAGTCTTACCTGCTAGGAGAAAGGTTCGAGCTTTTCACTGACCATAAATCATTGAAATACCTGTTCTCACAAAATGATTTAACCTTGAGGCAACAGCGTTGGATGGAGTTTCTAGCATCATATGACTTTGAGATAGCTTACACCCCTGGTAAAGGAAACGTGGTTGCGGATGCGTTAAGTAGGAAGAAAGCAACCCTTAGTCCAATGTTTGTGGAGTGGAAAATCCTAGAGTTTATTTCCACCTTTGATTTTAAGCCCTCTACGGACATTACCCCTGGATTATTGGTAGCAATGGAGGTTAAGCCTACCCTCATAGATCAGATTGGCTCAAGGCAGCGAGAGGATTCAGAGCTTATAGATATTCTAGAGAGGATTAGCAGAGGAGAGGTCTCTAGACATCTCCAATGCTATTCCATAGATAGTAAAGGGTGGCTAAGGAGAGATGGAAGTCTTTGTGTTCCCCGCACTGGTGATATGGTGAGAGCAGTTCTAGTAGAAGAACACCATTCTCGAATGACAATTCATCAGGGTGGTGATAAGATGTATAGGGACGTGAAGAGAGTGTTTTATTGGAGTGACATGAAGAAGGATGTGGCAGAGTTAGTAGCTAAGTGTCTTGTGTTCCAAAGAGTTAAGGCAGAGCAGTAGAAGCCTGGGGGATTGCTTCAACCATTGGATATACCCAAATGGAAGTAGGATAGTGTTTCGATGGACTTCATAGATGGTTTACCCCGATCTAGGAAGGGGATATTAGTATTTGGGTGATTATAGATCGTTTGACTAAGAGCGCCCACTTCATTCCGGTCAAGAGTAAGAGGACAACACCTTATTTGGCATCCTTATATGTTCATGAGATAGTCCGACATCATGGATTTCCCTCTAGCATAGTGAGCGATAGGGACACTATCTTTACTAACAAGTTTTGGAGAAGCTTGCAAAAGGCTTTAGGGATGCAGCATAGATTGAGTATGGCCTATCACCGTCAGACGGACGGACAAACAGAGAGAGTTAATAGAGTTATTGAAGATTTGTTGAGGATGTGCATTCTTAATTTTGGAGGAACTTAGGAGGAGCATCTTCCTTTAGTGGAGTTTGCTTATAATAATAGTTATCAAGCTAGCATTAGGATGGCACCTTTCAAAGCTCTTTATGGAAGACCGTGCAAGTCGCCTTCGTGTTAGTTGGATTCTACAGAGAGATTGCTACTTGGTCCCGACATGGTTAGAGAGACTTCAGAAAAGATTGATTTGATTAGAAGGAGAATGAAGACGACCCAAGATAGACAGAAATCCTATACAGATAAGCGGAGAAGGGACATTGAGTTTGAGGTAGGAGATTTGGTTTTCATTAAGGTGTCTCCGCTAAGAAAGGTAGTGAGATTTGGATCAAGTGGGAAACTTGCTCCCAAATTCGTAGGACCGTTCCCCATTGTGGAAAGGGTAGGGAAGATGGCGTATCGGATAAAGCTACTGGAGAGGCTCGCATGAGTTCATGATGTTTTTCATGTTTCGCACTTGAGAAATTGCTTACATGATTCAGCAGAGGTAGTGGGACCTAGTCAATTTGAGGAAGTTGAAGTGGAGAGAGAAGCCTCGGTTCGTCGCATACCTACCAAGATCATTGGGCGTGATATCAAGAAGCTTAGGAATAAGGAAGTCCTTTTGGTTAAGTTGCAGTGGGGAGACAACATTGAAGACGCTACGTGGGAGGCTGAAGAGAAAATACATATCTCTTATCTGTTTCTTTTCGATGTTTAGTTTTGAATTTCCTATTTCCATCTTTAGTTTTGAATAGGTTCTTTTCTTTAGTATCCTTTCGAAGAAGGATCTTAGGATTTAACCTATGGATGGTAGGACTGAATGTAAAGATGTTACTAGAACATGTTATGTATGATGGACGCTAGTGGTTGCAAGTGTTTGCTAGTGGATGCTAATGGATGCATATATATACACTAGGCACTATTATCTCTTAGGGATCGGCCTAACTAGGTCACTACAGCATATGTATATGGATGTGTGCTCATTTGCATTTTTATTTTAGTTTCATGGTTGCTATAAATGGATGATTAGCATATGATTGTTGCATTTGGATGATGATTGTAGCACGCATGTAAAACTATCAGTTGTCATTAGGAATTTGCATTCATTTGGATACATGGCGCGGACATGATTGCATAAAAGGAGGTCGACTGAATCAGTAGATCACCTAATATTTTGCATTAGTTAGGGACATTGACACTACACTATTGCATATAACATAAATTGCATTAGAAAACTTAAGGACAATGGATGTAATGGATGGTGGTTGAGTATATGGCTGTAGAATTTCGATGAAAATATTTATTTCATTCTTCTGTCCTTGGAGATTAGGGGGACGAAATCCTTTAAAGAGGGGAGAATGTATCAACTCAAAATAACAAATTAATTAAATAATAAAATAGGTTTATGAAATTGTTAGAATTGAGCCACGGGAGTTGCACCATTGCATCCGTGGTAATTTTTTGGTTAATTTCCATATATAGTTTGTCAAAATCCGGGCTAAAACGTAGAAGTTACGAATTAAACAAAAAATAAAAAACGAAATATATATATATATGGGTCAGGTCGACCCTAGGGTCGACCCCCAAAGGCCTAGGTCGACCTGTAGGTTGACATGCAGGTCGACCCACCTATGTATATGGGCGTGAAAACGTCCAGCTTCGAACGATGACGTGTTTTCCAATTTTCTTTGAATCCTGTGTGTTCGTGCTTCCATCCGATGGTTCACAGTGAGCCTATGACGTGGTTGCACCAGGTTTAATCTTCAAATCCAACGGTCTGAGATCCCTAAACCATACTATAAATAAGACCCTAGGCCTAGCTATTTTTCTCATTCGGATTTTCTCCTATTTTGGGTTCATTGCCAGAGGCTGGACCCTAAATAGAAAATATTTCTAAGGAGGAAATCTTTTTGATAAAAATATTCTATGCTCTAGAAGTGGATCAAGGAAGACCAAAGACTAGAGCTAAGGACCATAGGTGAGTGTTTAGTGATTATTTTAGATTTTTAAGTAATTTAAAATAATAGGGTTCTTAATAGTTGTAGTTTTTCAGCAATTTTGAGACAGTTTTTATATAAGTTATTTACAGTTAATTTTTTAAGTTCTTCTTGGTCTATTTTATTCAGCTATTTTTATTTAGCTATTTTATTCAGTTATTTACAGTTATTTGTATATTATTTGCATCTGTTTTAAATTAGAATTTAGCCTGTAAATGTGAGTTTCTTTTTATTCCTTTTTACGCTAATAAAATAATGAAAAGAGAATAATTCGCAAATATGGATTAAATGGAACTAAACACTAAATTTACAAAAAATAGATGTAAAATAAGAAGAACTGTAATAAAAAGAAGATAGACTGAAATAGGCAAATTTGAGACATTTGCAAGCAAGTTTATAACTAGTAGTTATAACTAAATAGACAGAATAGAAGAGCAATTATAACATAGGTTATAATTAAACAGAAAGAACAGAAAAAGGCTTATTTTAAGACTTAGATTAAGTTAATAAGCAAATATAGCAGAAATAATAGAAGATGCTTATTTTTAAAACTTACACTAAGTTAATAAGCAAAGATAGAAGCAGGGCCCATATCAAAAGCATTCCCTTTCAGACTAGGACTGATGGTCTCACAACAGATTAGGTGAGGCTGGGCAGGACCCTTTTACACTAGGACTGATGGTCTCATAATAGTTAGGTGAGGCTGCGACACAGGGTAAATAAGTGGCCAATAGATAGAAGCTCAAATCGGGGGATTTGGGCAAGGGGCGCAACTAGATTTTGTTTGTTAGGACCCTTACCGGCAGCATTCCCCTTTCAGACTAGGACTGATGGTCTCACAAGACACTTAGGTGAGGATGGGTAGGACCCTTTCAGACTAGGGCTGATGGTATCACAACGGATTAGGTGAGGCTGGGCACGCTTATGCTGATTAGGGTAGATAAGAGGTCAAAATAGGGAGCGACAATTAGTGTGCACCGATGGTGACTGAGCGTGCGGCATCGATTAGGGTAGATAAATCGCTACTGCGTTCCAAGCGCTAAACATGTGTCTTTTGCTGTGGGACCCATAGGATGGGACTAGCTCATAGTGGCACAACAAAGATAGAAGGTCGATCAACGGGTAGAATTAGGATTCGGCCTAATTAAAATAGGATAAGGATTTCAGCCTAATCACAGCAATCTAAGACAAGTGCAAACAATCACAATCAAAGCAAACAGTTAAATAGTATTTTATCCCAGTTATATCTTTTCTTTATTTCCTTTTGTACTAGAACCGTTGCTAAGTCTATTATCTTTATCTTACTTAAAAATACTAGTAGTTACTTTCATTCACCAGACTTATAGTCTGACCCACTCTTCTATTTTCCCTTTTTCCCCATAAGCCAGCAGAGGCAAGGACAGTAGATTCAGATTTTTTGAAGATTCAGTTACGAAGTTTTTCTTCATGCATTCTTCTTCTTTTCAGTTTTATTTTCATTTAGCTTTGGATGTACTGGTACTTTATGAGAGGGATGATTTTTATTATTGTACTCTGATTTTATGAGATTAAGATCTATTTTCACAAGACATGTGTATTTGGTATTTAAGACATGTGATGTTTTTCAGACTTATTTATGAAGTTTTATTTTAAATAATGAGATACCATTTAAATGTTTTTCGCTGTTTTTATTTATTTGTCCTGTGAATCTTAGTCTCTGTGATTCTTTAGCTATACCTATAACGCACCACATCTTTTAGTGCGCTCTTTTTGGGTATACTACGGAGGGTGGGGTGTTTCAGCTACTAATACTGACATAGAAACTAGTCTGCTGACTCCCAAAAGGAATCACTTCCATCATCCGTGCTTTCTGGGCTTGTAACATGTAGATAGTTTGCAAAATTGGTAACAATTTTAGGACAGAATCCAACGCAATCCTTCCGATAAATAAATTTCCTATCCCAACTCAAGTCACCGAGGATATCTCTATTCCTAGCACCACGGGATCCATCTATAGTAAGCACAAGGTCGTCACCAATAATAGAATAGTAAGGGCATCTGGATTCACCAAGTTTTTCACTAACAAACATACAGAAGTCATGTTTAGCAGGGTCATATCTCATCTCAGACAAACTATGTATCCAAGCCTTCTCCGAAGAGTCCCACTTAATTTCTTTAGGATCAATTGGAGCACATGTTGATGTATTTAGAGCAGCAAAGGAAGGAGCAGGAACATGATATATTATGTCAATATCAGTGGAAGGATCTAGGCTAGGAGGTAGCACTAGGGGAGAAATAGCAGGGGGATTAGATTGAGCAACTATCATAGTTTTAGGAACCCACTTGCGCAACTATGGATGGAGTGGAGGAATCTTGACCGGAGGAGGGTCCTTACAAGACAAGACCAGAGCCGAGCATGAAGGCGCCAAATGGCCAAAAGATCTACAAGTAGTGCATATATCTGGCATCCAACCATATCAAACACGAACTTCCGCTACATGACCAGGAGCAGTCTGGACATGTAGCGAAGAAGGAAGAGGCTTGCTAGGTGTTACTTCAATCAATGCCTTAGCGTATACCAATTTATCTCGTGCGACCGTGTTAGAATCAAAGCACTTTATTTTACTAATGTTGCAAGCATGCCAATTTAGACCTTCTAGCGGCTGTAAAACTGACGGAATGTGAAAAAAATAAGTCCAAATAGGAGTAGACATCACCTGTTCTCTAGCACCATGCATAGAAGGAGACTAAGGTGTAATTATGAAGGGCTTTCCTTCAATGGAAGTTGGATCAGATTCTAGAACACGCAACCGGTCTTCGATGTTGGAGAATTTGAAATAGAACATTGAGTCAGCGTAGATAACACGGAGATCTCCATTGATTTTCCAAACATAGCGAAAATAATTCCTAGCGTCCTTAATTGTCTGATTCGGGTAAAGAAAGAACCCAACCAAGAAACCAGACCGGAAATCAACTCCATCTTAAATGATAGAAGGAGGAGGCAACAATATACCATTGGATTCCTCAATTACAAAGTCGATGGGCTTGTGTGAGCCAGCATTGCGAGGCAAAGAGCGGAACAATGAAGACCACTGCTTCGGACAAGACGGGATAGGCACAATATGATTAGGGGAGGCAGCTGAGGGCTTAATAGGGGCAGCAACAGAATTAGTCAAACCTGGATGGTCTGAATTGTTTGTAGCATTTTGTCGAATAGGTTCGGTGCTTAAATCATCAGAAGGCAAGATGATCACATTGGGAGGATTAACATCAATCAACAACTCGCCATTCATCTCATACATTCTCCAATTACCAACAACACCAGGGGCAAGCAAGTGGGAGATAGGAGTACCTGATTGAATAGCAAGAGGGGGGAGGCCTGAAATCGGAGCGGCCGAAGCTTTGATATCTCCATTCGAAGATTCAAGGACAGGTATGAAGGTAGTACGGATCTCAGTATCAGTAGGGATGATCGGAAAATCTGAAGGAATCAAGTCAATTGCATCAACATCAGCGCATTGGATATCATATACTGTCGATGTATATTCGGAGCCATGAGCTAAGAGAGGCATCGTAGATCGGAAAGGGTACAAACCTGCATTGGCATCTGAAGGAACCACAGAAGAACGCTGTCGAGAAGGAGAGGGCGCCACCTTTGAGATTGCCAAGGGTAAATATTGTTTACCACTTCTAGTCACAGCTCCGGCAGATGAAAGATGGGCGAATCTAGACTTGTCCTTGCAATTTTTGGCCATAGCTTAAACGAAAAAATTACAAAAGTATAGAAGTGGAGAGAAAATTGCGGTGAAGAAGAGAGGGGAGGCCATTTGGCCATAGTTTTTCTCCACTTTTCTCCACTTATATATATATATAATATAAAAGTTTGACTACCTTTAGAATTCTAGAAATTGTAAAGAAAAGAGAATGGCAGAGCTCTGCTCTGTGACCCAGAAAATATGAGAAGGGAAACGAGAAACTAGGCATATGTTTATAGGTTCTAGAATTAATAATATCTGTTAATAAAAGATTTGTTAAATCTGGGCCGTTCAGGCCAACGTTTACTGTTAATTTTACCTTGGCTATGGTCGACCACTCAATACCTAGGGTCAACCGCTATCAGTCGACCTGGGTACGTATTTGGTCAACCATGCCATTTGTTTTAGTGTGATTTATTAACTGTTATGATTTATCTAATTTAATTACTTGTTTAACCAATTTGGTTTATTTGTTTCCCACTTAACACATCTTTTGAGATTTGATTTTGACGTTAACATTTCTTAATGTCTAAGCTTCCATTAACATTATTAATTAATGTTTAATTTAATTTTCTTACCGTAAATACATATATAATTATTTCTGATTCGAAAACTTCAAACGTTAATAACTTTTTCGTTTGAACTCCGATCGGAAAACTTTATGTATGAAAATTAATCAGAGAATCGCCACGAACCCAATGGTGCAAGTTTTGTAGCCAAATTTATACATTTACAAAAAAATTATTTTTCGACGTTACTAGTTATTAGTTAATTATTGTCAAAATTACGGGGTGTTGCAGATATGCCATTGGTTTTGGCATTCATTCGACAATGAACTATTTGTGGTTCTACTTAATGATAGTTAGGTTAAACCAATGGGAGATGTGTCGCTTTCTAAAGCACTCCAAAGCTTTAACTACAGTTTTTGTAGGTGGAACATGACTCTTTGATAAGATGAAGTAATGTTAGAGCATATTTGAATTTTTCTATACTTACATATATGTCTACCACTATATCCAAAGTTTACTCCTTGTAGTTGTCGGTAGCCTTCCATGACGGATGGCAATAGGGGATCGAAGTGGAATAAAACCAAATGTAAAAATGATGAGCTTAAAAGCTGGTGTACTATGAGCAGGACTCGATGATTGAAAGACGACCCATAGACGTCGTTCATTATTTGACCCATCCAGGAGGGAATGGTGTAAGGCATTCCACTAGTGGAGTACTTGGTACTACAAAGGTAAGTGGAAGATTGATGTGTTTCATACCAAGAGCTAATTTGATAAAGTCATGGGGAAAGTTTCATGATTCTCGATATATCTCTTATAAAGGACTGAGATGTTTGATTTATCTCATATTAGCATATGGGTCTTTGACTGTGAATTGGAGTACTAAGAGTTTGATGAGAGGCGTACAAGAGACTTACATTGTGGCAAGTTTCTATGAAGCTCAAATTGGTGAAACTTTGTTATACAAAGATACATAACAGTGTTGAATCCTATAAGTGATCGACCAATCTCGGTATGGTCTGCTCTCTTTTGAATTAAAGCAACATTGACTTTACTTTGAGAAGTGTTGATGTGTTCCCAAGTTTATTTGTTATGGTGTCACATTGGACATTGATGGGAGGACACTAGCGATAGTTGATTGTTTGGGATGATAGGTGACGATTAGAGATAGTATATATATTGGGCCCATGTTGTGAGCCTGAGTGCTTAATGAGGGTTGGTCATTTTGGTCCACCCTTATCACTCTATGCACGAGTTGGTTAGTATTGATCTTCAAAAGAGTATCCAGATGTGTTTGTAGACTTTCTAATTTACATCCCCATTGAGAGATTGTGTTTTGTATCAATCTATAATGAGAATACTCCCATTGTTATCTTTTTGGAGGAGAACACCATGGGTACAAAGAGATAGGAGTGTGAACCATGAAGCTGCTGAAGGGCTTTCTCGAGATAAATTTTGCAGAGTGGTACAACCTTGTAGCAATTGATACAAATGTTGACTTTTTCATTTGGAATTTGAATGGGTTATTTGAGTGGTTCGTTATGTCGTTCGAGCTAGTTGACGATGGGGGTTGTTTGAGCCGACCTTTTATGGCATGTGTTCTAAAGTTGACTCTGGGTTTGTACTTGTGTTTGTAGATGATATTTTGGTCTACTTAAGGTCCGTGGAAGGAGATGAGATACTTTAGGGATGGTGTTTGTGTTTTTGAGTAGACATTGGTGGGAAGTTATTTCCCACAATAACAGAACTAGGAAGGATATCATGCAACATTATAACTCAAGACTTCTAACAAGTCCTATAAGTAATTGGTTATGCCTTCTAAGCTAACCAGCAGTGTGACATGATTTGGGCAATCCCATAGGCCGTGTGATAGAATAAAGGATATGCCCTTGGAGAAATTATGTAATTTATTACATAACTTAACTCTTATAAAAGAATCTTGTTCAAAATAAAGCATGCTTTTGGTTTTCTTTTCTTTTATATGTGTTGTTATATATAGATATAAGTGATGTTATTACTGCATTAAATATATATAAGAAGAAAGTCCTTAGAAGAAGTATTTTACCGACTACAATTACTAATGCAATCGTAGCCATTAGTGTTGAATCAATATTTAAATACATTCCTTAATGTTCTTAGTCAAGATATATCGAGAAAATGATATCGGTACATCAAATGGAGACTAGCATACGTAATACTTTCCATACGATGGACAGTGAATTACTCATGAACTTTTAGAGGGGCAATAAAGGGGTACGACTTGTGGTTGGTTGGAAAAATCATAGAACGGCTCAATAAGAGTCTTCTAAAGGTTAATACAACTTAGTCAAAATAGAAGATCCAATTATAATGATGTGAAATAGTTTTCTGACTTGAGGGTACTATAGATCTCAATTAGCTAGGTTCTGCTTTGATTATA
Source organism: Allium fistulosum (assembly GCA_030737815.1). NCBI lineage: Eukaryota > Viridiplantae > Streptophyta > Magnoliopsida > Asparagales > Amaryllidaceae > Allium > Allium fistulosum. Next base: position 181,348,304 of record CM060903.1, read on the forward strand.
GTCAATCACATGGCATAGTGATCATATTACGGCCATAGTTTGGTACACGTTGAACTACTTGAAGTGAAACGCTGCTTATCTAAGGATTCATCTCTTTCGTTGTAGAAGGTTACTATCACCGTAATTGGTAGTATAACATAAAATCAGCTCTCTAGCCAGAGTAAGTTGGTTAATTAATAAATGTTACCAGATTGAACCAAGGACTTTAAAGTGGTATATGCAATCAACTATGGATATTAGCAGATTTTTTACTATTGACCAAACTCGAGATACATTAGTGATACAGAGATGACAAAAAGAAAACATGCACAAAATATCGTTACAGGGTGTAGCTTAACAAGATTAAAAATTGATTTTTCCTAAATGGTCTATAAGAAATTGAACTTTTTCCCAATACCGTACTTCACCAAAGTCCATACAGGCTTTAATATTCATGTGGTTTAAATATTAATTGAGGACTGAGTTTAGAGAGTCAACGCAACTGTGTTGTTAGTTAATTTTCGAGTTTGGCCAATTTAAAATTAATTTACAAATGTTATAAGTTAATCATAAAATAAATACAAATATCCTTTTGAATTTTATGACATTTCAATTATTTATTTAAACCTTAAATTAAGTAAAATGATGTATGATTGTTATATATTGGTTTGATTAAGATACAAGCTTATTAAATTATTAACTTAGTTATTAAAGTCTAGAAAATCCTAACGGTGGGGGAGCAAAGCATTAGAAAGGAGAGGTTAGAGACTTGTTCTCCAATCTGGAGAGAATGGTGCAAGATATTTGTCTTCTGGCTGGGTATAAATAGCAACACCCTTCATACTCTCCATACACAAGCAAACCCTAACCTTTATTAATAGAAAATTGGTGATGTCTTATTAACGGAGTTGCATCCGATGGTCAAGGACATAGACGTAGAGTTCGAAGAAGGCGATAACATCCAAGGTTCGATAATCGACGGGATCTAAAATGGTAAAATCCCTATTTAAAATCTAGTTCACAATTATTTATGTGCATGCTTTCCTCTTATTATATTTGACCATATTAAATATAAAAAACAACTAAAATTTGAAATATTTAAAAATAATCGAATAGAAAATATATATTTAATAGAAATATGTATACATTTTCTAATTTGGATTAAAATATAGTAATTTTTTTTCTCATGGTCTAAATAAGATATATATGTATATTTATATATTCAAATTAACATTTTCGAAAAAAATCGTTTTCAAAAAACAAATAATCAAACTAAAGTAAATTTAAATTATCTCGATTTAATTAAAAAACGATTTTGTTTGCTTGGTTTAAAAAACATTTTTTTAGATATATATATTATACATATATTTTCAAATATTAAATTATAAGTAATATATTTATTTATATATGTACGGTATTAATATATATATAAAATAAATTTTACTATCGGCTTGTTTTGAAAAATTATTTTATTAGCCATATATATATATATATATAATATTTGATTAGTTCAATGGATATATAAAATTCGAATTTAAATAAAATATTTATCTTGTATATATTTTTTTTTGACTTTTAAATTAAAATTAAAAGTTAACTTTTAAACCCGAACACAAAAATAAATATATATTTATATATGTGTGTATGCGCGTGTGTGCACGTGTGCACGCGCGTGTGTGTGCGTGTGTGTTTATGCATGCGCGTGCATGCATGTGTGAAATAGCCATGTTGAATTATCATTACCTTTGACAGTATATTATGTTAACCATAAATCCTAATGGTTATTTAAACATCGAAAAGCATATAATTGGAACGATTCTCTAATGGGGACAGATTCTCCCCCTTCTTTACCATTGGCAACTTCTCCAGCTCTCTTTTGTTTAACAACCCCTATCGTAAGCAACTTCTTCCCTCTGCATCTTTCCCATCCTCATCGACGTCTATTCTCACTCCAAAGTTCCCCCTACGACCCCTACCGCAACTTCTAACTTCGCCAATTTTCATGTGCAACCTCATACCTTCAGATCCCACCCCACACCTTCAGATCCAACCCTCTTCTCTCACCATCAACAATTTGCCAGCCTTTTCTTTTTCACCTCCACTTAGACCTTAGGCTAGCATCCTTAAATCAATAGTTGTCGCTCCCCATACTCCCTTGCCTACCGCGAAGACATCATCCATCTTTTTCAGACCCTAGATCCAACAATTCAATAATACCTGAAAGATCTTGTGCTTCTACCGTGGAGATAAAAACCATCAAGCTGCGGAGTGTCGTGACCCGATCTGATGTTTCTTCTATGGAAGATTTGGCACAAGTAGGCCATATGTGCTCTTCGATGAGCCAACGATTAGGCAATAAACTATGTTCCCCGCACCTAACAAAATTGTCCATTGGTCAATAACTATGGATATCCCTTACCTTCACCTGCTATCTTTAACAACATCTTCGAGTTCCAAATTTGTTATTTGGAACTCCAAAACTAGATCCAAATAATCTCTTTAGGGGTTGCTTGACATGACTTACCACGACAATCTGAAAAGCTACTGAAGGCTTTTGAATCCATGGTCACTAACATAAAGTCATCAAACATAAAGTCGTTGTTACTTAATTGAAATCATGGACTCGAGACAGGAATACCACGACTATTTTGATAGCTTTATTTGCAGCACTTTTTTGTCATCCACTGATATGGGCAAGGAGTGGAAGGTATAGCCCATGCTTCTTGACTCGGATACTCAATGCTGCACTGGATCTGGAGTGCATATTTTGATAAAAACAATAACCATTTATTTGAAGAGATCGCTACTAGGGATGATTATCTTTGAGCTACTATTGATCAGTCTAAATTAGTATGCTCAACTTCAATAGTATTTGGATCCGGTGGATTTACTGTTGAAATAGTCGCAGTGAACGAAAGTCATAAAGTAGATGAGGAGGGGATCATGGCATCAGTATAGTTGAGGTGTGGGGGTTGTAGTTAATGTAGGCATGTGCACTTATTGTTCTGCACAAGATTATATGTAGGTTGATGATCCTTCATCACCCATATGTGCATCTACTTCTGAAACAGAGATCAATGCCTCTTCTTGAGCATACATAGCCCTCTTAGCCTCTCCATGCGCAGAAGAAACTTGTGCTTCTCTTTTAGCCCCAGCCACATTCTCGATTGAGAGGAACCTTAATTATCCATATGACTCAATGACTCCCTTTTACTCTTAGAGATGAACTTGCACTAGGCGCAAATATAGAGGTAGTAGCAAATCTAGCGAGCTCATATGTAGGAGCGTGAGACTTGTCCGCCCAGATCCAGCTTTGATTTCAACTTCATCAGGTGTTCATGTTCTTTTAGGAAGTACTTTTACACTTGTAGTATTAAACTCATTAACCCTTAGTCAGGCATACCAATAGCTAAGAACACAAGCTTTATTTATAACCAAATTGGCATTGATCTTGAATATATCCAAAGCTTAGAATTAGAAAGGGATAACAACTTTTATAGACAAAAGTAATAAGTTAGAACGTGAGAGGCTTAGGTTTACTTGTTAAAAGATCTGGGTTTAAAAGATCTTTGGTAGATAAATGGGGTAGATGTAGCTCTAATTCAATAATCTAAAATTGATTCGCCTAGTTACAGCTTCTTTAAGTTGGTTGGAGGTAATTCCCTTACTAAATGGGCATTTGTCATGGCTTATGGTAGCTGGGAGGAATTATATCACTATGGCGGAAGGATAGATTTAAACTGCTCCAAACGATAACTAATTGTCACTTGCTTCACATAATCCTACAATACTTTCTAAATAACCAAATCGTTAACATCACCAATGTTTATGATTTTAATAATATAAACCAAAGACAACTAATTTCAGCTGATTGTTCCAGTTTTCGTAGCCTCTCCTACTTTAGATTATATGAGGATACTTCAATGTGACCAAACATATCGGGGAATAGACACCTAGAGAGGGGAACTTCATAAATGTGATGGAATTTAACGACTTTATTAATCAAAATAGCCTTATTGAGCTGCCTCTTACTAGAAGGAGATACACTTGGTCTAATGCTAGAGAGGCCCCTTCAATGGCTCTACTAGATAGGCTTTTCATAAGCGAAGAATGGGAAAACTCCTTCCCTCTATCCAAGGCAATCGGTCTAGCTTGCTTCCTTTCTAACCATTGCCCTATCATTCTTAACACTAAGGACTAGCTTCCTATCAACAAAACTTTTAAAAATATGGCTTAAACAAGAGAACTTTGGAAACCTTATAGTTTCGTAATGGAACTCTTTAGATATGAACAATGCAATTAAAAATCCTGTTTTCAAGTTGAGAAACCTAAGATCACATTTACAGATCTATAATATACCGTTTTGAAAACATAAGCACAAAAGGCGAAATATTCTTAATCAAATTCTAGACTTAGATAAGATGGGTGAGCAGAGAACCTAAGTAGAGACGAAAAATCCAAACTACACACCTTAAAAACTACGCTAAATAAATTAATAGATCAAGAAGAAATTATGTGAAAACAATGATCCTGTGTCTAATGGACTAATGAGGGGGATAAAAACACAAAAAAAGTCACCGCATTGCTAATGGCCGAAGATGTCAAAATACCATTAAGTATATCAAAATTAATAAAATAGAATAAGAGGAAGATAGTGAATTATATAGCATTTTTACCAACCACTATAAGGAGATCTACGGTAGTAGCTGTAGACGTAGAATTCAGGGTAACTGGTTTGCTCTTTATCCAAAATTGGACAGGTCCCTAATTGAGCTAGACCTCCCATTCATGGAGGATGTGGTTTGGTCAGCAATAAAGGGACTAGGGAGCAATAAAGCTCCAGGCCGAGATGGCTTCCCGATACCTTTTTGTTAAAAAATATAGACTCTTATTAAATGGGACATCATGCAACATTTTGAAGAATTCACAATGGTATCCTCCGATTAGGAAGATTTACCAAGCAGACTTTATTTTAATTCCTAAAAAGGAGATCATGAAGAACTATCTGATTTCGGATCCATCTCTTTGGTTAACTATTCGGTTAAAATTATAACCAAAGTCCTAGCTAATGGACTAAAATATAAAATGAGTAACTTAATTGACCAATCACAAATGGCTTCAATCTAAGGTAGATACATTATAGACGGAGTCGCCATGGCCCAAAATTCATCAACTATTGTCACAAAGAAAATATCTTATGCGCTCTTCTAAAATTAGACTTCATGAAGGCATTTGAAGTAATTGACCGAAGTTTCTTGCTTAATGCCCTTAAATCTAGGGATTCATAGACAAATGGATCTCTTAGATTAGTCTTATTCTAAAGACTATTGCATCCTCTATTCTAGTGAATGGCATCAAGGGAAACAAATTCCAATCGAAGAGCGGTCCTCGATAGGATAACCCTTTATCACCCCTTCTATTCAACCTTGGGGCTGATGTTTTTTATAGAATTATTTCCTTAACACTAAGAGAAAATATTTTATCTAGAATAGGGAATAAAATTACTCGGGATGAGGTATATACTCTGCAATATGCAGATGATAGCCTACTATTCTGCTTCCATCTCCCACACCATATTGCTTTGGTTTAACTTACTTTATATAACTTTGAGCTCCTTTTAGGCCCTACAATCAATTTCCATAAAATTTTAGCCTTAGTTCTTAATGACACATCAAATAGCACAGGTGATGTGGCTAACACTCTAGACTATAGAACCATGAGCTTTCCTTTTAACTACTTAGAAATAACAGCGAGATACACGAAACCTAAAAAGGAGGATTAGAATACTATGATTGATAGAATCATTGGTAGGCTGCCTTTGTAGAAAACTAACTGTCTATACAGAGAGGGCAGGGCGATCCTTATTAATTCAGTATTATCAACTGTACTGATTTACCTGACGTCTTAATATCAATACCCAAACTCGGTAATTAGAAAAATAAATAACATTAGAAGAAACTTCTTGTGGAAAGGAGGGTCGGAGAGATCCAATCTGAGCTGTCTCATTAACTGGAACCTTGTATGCAACACAAAACCCAAAGGGCCTGGGTATGATTACCTTAAGACCCTAAACACCTCCTTGCTCTATAAAAGGATTTGAAAATTCCTAAGCAATGAAATTTCAACTTGGAAAGAAATTACCGTAATTTCTATTACTGTGGATCAAGAAACCTAAATTTATATAATAACCAAAAAAAATCTTTCTTTTGGAAAAATATTTTTAATGTTTTTCACATATTTAAAATAGGACTTAAATACAATGTTAATTCGAGAGATAAGACCTCCTTCTGGAATAAATGTTGGATCTCTCCCATCGTGTTGAAACATAAACTACCGGTATATTTCAGGCCTTTAACGATAAAATTGACCTTATCGCACGATGTCCATAGACCTCAGTAGACCTCAATCTAGGATATCTCGTTAGCCAAAACTTAATAGGTAACATACATAGTCAATTTCAAAGATTAATTAATATGATTGAAAACTATAATATCATTAATCCCGATCACCAGGTATAATGTTGGGATAAAAGCGAGAACTACACATCCAAATCGATGTATAACTTATTAACTTATTCTAGAACAAAACCCTTTTGTCACTTTGAACCAATCTAAGAATTAATGCCACTTAAAGTTAAATTTCACATGTGTATTGTTTTACACGATGATTAAACTTGAAAATAACTAGCAATAATAATTAGAACCCTTGTTACCTGTGTAATTTGATGCCTAAGACAACCTCCCATTTGTTTTTTGACTGTAATTTCTCTCTATACATTATACATAGGATTTTAGAGGTTTTTAACATAAATATTACTACCACCGTGCCCCTCCTAAGGATTACCGGAATAGCTTTAGATTAAAATTTTCGCAACCAACTAGGAAAACTCTAGACTCAATCTATTCAATCACATGTTGTAGCTTATGGTCCAGACATAATCAATGCATTTTGAACCGTATTTATACCAACTCTAATTTTGTTCTTCACGCTACTGTTTGGTATATTTTCCCTAAGGATAGGCACAGATCGACGACACTCAGGCTGGCGAATTCATCTCTAGAGGATCATAGATTTTGGTAACCCTCCAACCAGTAATCCCCAACTTATGATTACCGACCTACTTACACTTAAGGCTTTCATGTAACTAACTCGCATGTCCATGTAAAATACTTTGAAGCAACAGATGTGTTTACCTTTTCTTACTATAACTCTATTTCTGGTTGCACCTTTGCATATGCTGGCCTTCATTTTCTGCTCAACCAGATGTAGTTCAACAAATTTGCAATACCCTAGCACCTTATATACGTAGAACTTCAACACGTAGTTCTCCACCTACACTCTCTCAGTCCAGCTACTCAACAGTCATGTCAGGTACCCCCTCATTGCTCGTGCGAATAAGTGGACACTTTTACAGTGTGCACATGGCCTTCAGATTCACACTATAACCAGTTCGTGTTAGAAGAGATCAGTTTCACATCTTCATCTTCATCATATTCAACCTGCACCAGCCTATCTTTTCAGTGGTCTACGGTTCTTTAGCTCACGCCAACATATATCTCATTATCCAATTCTCTAGCACGCTGGGCCAGCCATGTACCCCATTTTCCTTCTCTTTTCACTTTAGTGCATCGTAGCAGTGTATCTCAAGACAGCAGTGCATCTCAAGATGTAGCATCAACAGCCTATGGACACACAACAACAGCAACGCCACAATGTACACTAAATGACATGCCACGATAGCAATCTTTTTAGCTCCATTCCTTGCTTTAACCTTATGTCCTCGCATAACATCTCTCCTTCACTATACTATGTTATTCATTACTATTTGCTGTAGAAACTTATGCGATAGCTCTTCCTCAGGTGCAGCTACCTCAACTTGCTTGGTCATCCCTATTGTGCATCCCTCGTGTTCATCTCACATAGTCACATCGGCTCATGTCTAGCAGCCAATTCATAGTTCATCCTTTAGGCAATTTTCAGCACATGCAAATCTCTACGTCATTTTCAGCACTTTAGGCAACTGCACAATTTTCATTTTTCGGCTACATTCCATGTTTGTGCACCATGGGTCAGCATATAAGGCATCTAGCAAGCTTTTTTGTTATTAGCCTGGAAGTATGCTATTATGCCTATAAATGGTCGTGGCGGTTTCATCTCAGCCCACTCACTTGTTGACCTCAGTCTTCCTTCGTTTGCCCGATATCAGTCATTTTCTTAGGATAATCATTACCTCGCTCTCAAGCATTCACCGATCCATAACTTGCAAGTTGTGCTTATGCCATGCTTCTCTTCATTCTCTGTCCAGTCTAGTCATAATTGCAGTTAGGATTTTTATTTAACTATCCATTTAAATAATTGTTTTAGTAGTAACATATAGTATGGGTCTTTATATTTTATCGTATGACCATCTCATTGATGATCTTGTTTATTATGCTTAATATAATCGGTCACCTACTAGGTATGTTTGCAACATTTAGGTTCGACTTTATAATAAACAAACTCGAGTGCTCTCCTCTTATAGAGGATGACTCTTTCATTATTATTTTTTATACACTAAGGTCATTTATACATTATTTATACTCTAGTTTGGAACCTATTTGCAACTAAATTGGTCACAAACACTCAAGAATAGTTTTTTGTAGAGAAGTAAGTGAAGAAAAACAAAATTAAACTGAGTAGATGAATTAACAAGTAACAGAGAATCAACTATTATCAGAGACAACGAAATTTATAGTGGTTCGGCATTGTATGGCTACGTCCACTTTGAAGATTATCCTTTATTAATCACTTATAAAAAGGATTAAATCAGTAAAAAATAGCAAACGCTTGATTACAATAGAGTCTAGAGTTACAAACAGCGTAAAGATCCTCAGAATAACCCATCAGGCTAGTATTTACAAGTAAAGACGACCACATATCTCTCTAAAATTTTGGCTGAAGGACCTTCCAATCCACGTGGGCCCAATTAAGGGATCGCTGGGCCCAATTCCAAAGAGGAGGGATCTGTACCGATCCTTTCTTTGGTCGAGTTTTGGGAGCGATCCCTATGGTGGCTTTCTTATGCAAAAACATGTTTGGTCTCCAATTTTCACGTCATTTGGATCACTGGAACTTGTGTTATTGCTTGATCTTTGATTCAACATTACTTATGCATTGCTCTCTGCCGATCCCTTCTAAGGGATACATGCCGATCCCTCCAACATTGTCCTTTTGATGTGTGATCCCTTGTGTTGGTTCCCTAGGGTCCATATATCTTGCTCTTCAAATTTCATAGGGATTGGATTTGTAGATCTTGAGATATGGATGCTATTCCACAATAATGCTCTTGTGCTTTTAGGTGTGCTGATCCCTCTTCTATGAAGTATGCCGATCCCTCTCATATGAGCCAATCTATGCTAATCCCTCCTATCCATCGAACCATACTTCATACTTCGAACATTCTACGTTGCATACCTATCAATTCCATTCAATCCCGACATCATATGACCATCTATACTTGACCTCTAGGCCCCACAATCATCATTCTGGAGTCATCGGCCTTGATGGCAGTTAGATCTAACTCGTGCAATCAGTTCAATATAGCTGGGCTAGAATGCCAGACAACACTTTCCCTCCAAAGTACGTCTTGTGGTGAACATGACGTGCTTTGAATCGAAACAAGTTTGAGTTGCCAAAAAGAGACCAAACTAGCTTCTTGAATGGTTGCTATTCCTTTGTCAAATCGTTTTTTCAAGGTGCTGAATTTCTCATTGATCGCCATGACGCTTGGTTGATTTCCCTCAATATAAATCTAGTGTTATATTCCATCAATTAATATATAATCCGATTTTGTGAGACTAATAAGCTTTATATTATCTGGTCTAGCCTCGATCTTGAAGGTTTCAGGTTTGATCTCAATTTTTGTCGATTTCAAAAAATTGAACTTTCAGGTCATACACGTGCATGCTCATATACATGTTTTTGTTGTTGGCTCCTGGATGTGGCACGTTCATGGGTCATCACCAACTTCCCTGTATTTTGTATGTACATGTTTATAGCCGAACCATTATAATCATTTCTTCATTCATTTACTTTTTATTATTCGTAGGGATCGGCATGTGTTTAGCCGATCCCTCTCTCTTATTCTCTTTTTTGTGCTCACAGGGATCGGTACTTTCCATGTCGATCCCTCTTTCTCCTTCTTTTTCTTAAAAAGTATTTGTAGGGATCGACATACATGTATGCCGACCCCTTTTTTGGGTTCATGTTAGCAGGGATCGGTAAGTTTTCATGCTGATCCCTCTTTCTATGCTTCGTGCCAAAGACATGGGCAGATCTCCAGTCCATGTATATAAAATAGCACTCCCATTTCCTTCAACTTTACTTGCCTCATTTTCCCATCACCCTCTGAAGCATCAAACCCTCTCGTTCTTCCATTCAAAATGAACCTTCCTTCTTTTCTTCTCCCCTCAATTTCGAAACTAAATATTTTCGTGCTTCAACCCGCCTTTACAAACTATCTTCCCCATACTTTTCATCTCGATCGCCTTCGAACTTCTTGCTAATTCCCTTAACATATTCACACGTAGGTGAGCCTTCTTGACTTTATCTTTTGGTTTCATGGTGATATGAGGGATTTTGTGTCGTTAATGATTTTGATGGCGCTCGAGGCCGTGATGATACAGTGATCGAAGCGGCCTGGAGAAGATGAATCATTGATGGATATGATTCAACAAAATAAATAAGGAGAAGAAAGAAGGGAGGATAAAGGAGGAAGAAGATAGAGTGGAGGAGGGATCAGTGTTGGATGTTTGGATAGATACGATCCCTCAGCGTAAAGGCTTGATGAGTAGAGAGCAAAGTAGAGGGATCGGTAGGATTAGGGTTCGACAGTGTTTGTTGTGAGAGAGGGATAGATGAAATATGTAAAAGGAAAGGGATCGATGGTTTTAGGTTGAAGAGAGGGATCGGTCGAGAAGCTTTGGGATAGGGATCGGTATGAAGGGTTCGGTACATGGTGATTGACATATGGGGTTCTTTGAACTTAAAACCTAATCCAACCTTACTTGTTCGAACAATTACCACCAATTCACCTTAACGAACTTGGACATATGATGACGATGAACAATAAAACTTGCATATTCACCATTGAACTTGAGATTGAACAATCAAATCCTTGGAACTTTCAACATAGACTAAAAACTTGCATATGGACTTGAACGACAAACTTCACACTTCTATATGCCGATAGTCCATTGATGTACACGTAAATGTGCATATTTTTACTTCCATATTTAATCTTGTTATAATTATATAATGATCATATTAGGGTATTTTTAAACGTTTTTACCAAAATCCAAATGTCATCAAATCATCATTCATTCATCTTCATTTAGGGGCAAAATCATAATTTTGTGCATAATTTAATTTAAAATATTTTACTTGCACATTTTTATATTATTTTGTTGAAATTTGGATTCAACAAGGAAGAGGCTTCATGGAAATATACATGCACAAGAGAAGAAGGTAAATGAATGAAGAAATAAATCAATTCATGCAAAATGAAGAACCCCACCTACCCCCTTACCATGATATTCAATTAGGAGCTAATGCACATGTTAGTAGGGATTAAAGTTACATGCATACTTAATGGAGGATTAATTATAAGCTAATGATAACTTGGTGGCCACACTTACTCAAGGGCAATTTGGGTAGTCCCCTAAAATATGATTAGGGTTTAGGCATATATAAATACCCCTTATGTTTCATGTAATGAAGCCCATAGCACCTCCTCTTTAGTTAGTTTAGTGTGGTAGCCACAAAATTGTAAACACAAACTCTCTTCCTCTCTTTCATGGCTTCTTAGCCTTTTTCTCTTATGTAATTTTATTTATGCAAATTGATTTCATGCTCTTTTAATTCTTGTTCTTTACTTTATGCAATTAGTGTAGTTTTATTTTTTGCAAGTAGAGTAGATTTATTTTTATGCAAATTAGTTAGCTCTCATTTTCCTCTTGTTTATGTTTATGTTGCAATCTACATTTGTTGAAATGATAACAAATTTAGAAGCTAAACCCCTTCAATTTAGGGGTAATGAAGCTCTCTTAATCATGTAGATTCAACATAGTGATTTCATTTGATCTCGTTTTGTGCTTAATAGAAGTTTTGATGTGGTAAAATTTTGTTGTTTTAACTTTGAATTTGATAGCATATGTTGTTGACACCATATAGACTATTCTTAAACAAACATAAACATAAATTACCTCTTCATCTACATATGATGTTGGTAATGAAGTGGATTTTAGAATCAAAATTTGATGGTCTATATTACTAATCAATAGTAAATAGATCATGCTTAGAATAGATTTTATTTTTAACCTCATTATCATTTTCATGAGAGTTGACAAGTGTTTTGGAGGGTGTGTTAAAGTTTGATGGTTTATGTTGGGCTAATTAATAGCACAAAAAAGACCATACTTATGATAAACACATCAACCAAATTCACAAATAACAAAAAGAGAGATCAGAATTTAATTATGTTGATTTATGTGATCATGAGAAGGGATTTGCCTCTAAATTGCCCTTTACTCTCATATTTTTATTCACTCTTGCTTGTAGTTAGTTTTTACATTTTCTTTAGCTTAAAACAATTTCAAACTCCCTGGTTAATTTGATTGAGTAGGATTATAAGTCAATTTAATTCCATATAGATCGACCCGTACTCGCCACGTACTAAAATTATACGCCGTGCGCTTGCGGCTATTTTTATTATAATTTTCGGCGATTTTCTAACCGATAGAAAACTCGTCGATTCAGCAAGTTTTTGACGCCTTTGCTAGGGAATTAATTTGATTTTATTTCTATTCTTCGAATTATTTTTGTTTGATTTTAGTGTGTTTTCATTTTGTGTGTTAATTTGCATTTAAGGAAAAATTGTTGTGTGTTTGTGTGCAATTTTTGTTTTCATTTGTTGTTTTTTCCATTTGCATTTGCATATTTAAATATATATATATATATATACAATTTAAAAAACAAATATTTTATTATTTTGCATTACATTTAAAAGTTTTTTTTATAGATTCCCTTTTCTTTTACAAAATTATTATATTTACAATTTCTAAAAACTGCGCACTGTGTGCTGTCTCTGCCACTTCCTCTTACTGCTGTCACAACCACCACCTTCTACTACCTGAACTCTTCCTTACTGCCAACCTGAAACCACATCCCCTACTCCCCATATCACTGCATACAACTATGCATACCATTACCACTGCATACTCCGCTGTCAACCACCCATCAGTAACATACATTGCTTCACCTCTGCCTTCACACTATTATCACAAATACCCCTCACCAACAACATACAAACAACAACTTGCTGATTTACTTAACCAAACACCCCTACTTCTCATTACCACATACATCCAACAGAAAATTGCCTCACCACACTCTTCATCCATCTACAAACTCCACTACAACATTCAACTGTCTACTCGACCACCTGCTCCTCACAAATACCCACTGCACAGTGCCACATACCAACCAAACCACATACCACTTCAACTTGCAACTACACATCAACCAGTCATCCACTTCACTGCACATACATCTCCAAATGCCTTCTACCTGATCAATACCACTGTGACGACCGCCCATGACCCCTGCACTGAACCTAGAGAAAATGCACTGTAAAGTGTGCCAGGCGACCATGGACGATTGTCAGGGTAAATTAAAACATCAGAATCTATCGTATTACTCACAGCGCATGGACAAAATACAATAGAAGCCTCACTACATAACACTCAGAGAATATACAAGCAGCGGAACATCCAGTACACATAATAAGAAATAATATGCAAGCCTCCAGCTCGTCTTCGACATCAGCACCGTGAAAAGCAAGAACAGCACCTGTCACCTGCTACCTAGTCTGCCCGTCCCAAAATGGACGAACAGCCCAAGGCAATAAGAGTTAAAACATAAAGCCTTGAGTCAGACAACAGTCTTAGTGAGCGGTAAATTAACTAATCAACATACCAAAAGAGCATAAAGGAAAAGGAATAGGAATATAACCCTCCCACTCCACCTCTTTCTACAGTGATAGCCCCCAGACACACACTAAGCAGAAGCAAACATAGCAAAGCATACAATTTAAAGTAAAGCAATTATCACTTGAGTCAAGGACGATGTTTTCCAAGCACAAACCCCCAAGGCCTAAACCAAGATCAGATAAGCACCCAGAAAACACTGCTCTTGAGACGGAACGACGATACAACCAAACATCATGACTCTGGCTATCACTGTTATCATTGCTTCGATATCATCGTTAATTGAATGATCGGCACCTTCTTTCAGCCGTCAGTCAAGGGCTAATGGTAACCCCGGGTCTAGACATAACTCCCGCACGTCGTCGTGACCCGTGCCTAGGACTATCGAATCTGCCCAGAGTACTCGACCATCAACGGTTAGTCTTTTGGGCGTCCCCATGTACTCTTGCTTTGAGCATGCTAGAACCTTCAACAACGATGAGATCTCAGCCTCCTAGTCATCCTCCTCGATGACTATTCTCATACTAGCTCAAGCGCCTCTCGAGCATCCATTATCCTCAAACTCGAACCATTTCACCGAGTTATCAACATGCTTGGAATGATCCCGTTTGGATTAGACCAAGGCTATCTCATATCATGCCTCGCTTCATCACATCCTCGCAAAGCTTCATCTCAACATCATCATCATCGAATCTATGCATAAGAGCTTCATCATCCGCTACATATGCCACGAGCAGCTTTCCCAATTCAAGAGCCTTTCTCTTAGCTTTTGAATCATCTTCGACCAACTTGTCTAAATCAAATCATCAATCATCTAATTCATAGCAATCAATCAAGTCAAACATTAATCCAAGTAATCAAGCATTCAAATATGATCTAAATAGACAATTATAACAATAAGGGCAATTTCGTAAATAAAGAGTCAAAAGTCTAACAAGCATGAAATCATGAGTAATGTCTCTACAAACTTGATGAATGAACTTGCATAGGTTAACATGTAGTAAAATGGTTGTCAAATCATCATAAACAATGGATCTATATGGATCTATACTTAGGTTTACAAAAATGCATGGAAATCACTACTTTAACACAACATCAAGCCAACGATCCTATATACTCCTTTGGATCCGTGTGAGAGATAATCACCACTCACCAAATCACCTAAACAACCCAAAAGCAACACACTTCAGATCTGTACAGCGAAGGATCTAACTTGATCTATCACAAATCTGCTTCAAACGATGAAATCTCTCTTCGATGGATGAAGATCTTCAATCTAAGCTCTTCAATCTTCGATTTGATCTTCGATATGGATGGAAGGAATGACTAGATTAGAGTGGAGAAAAGAAGTGAAGAAGTGTAGAAGTCGAGCTCTCAAAATGGCAGCACTTCGTCGCTTCAAAATCCGGATCCCAAAAAGTGAGAAAAACCCTCCTATTTATAGGCTGAAATCCTCCTTAAGTCGTCCCCTCGGAGTTAGGTCGTCCACGACTTACGACCTAAAACCCCACCGACCTAAAATCTTCGACCTAACAACCTCCGACTCAACAACCCCAAGCCTCTATGACTTATGACCTAACAATACCAACCTACGACTTAAGCCATAGCACATGCGCGCGCGAACCAGGACTCAACGAGATACGACTTAGCAACTTAACTCCTAGGTCGCTCGCGACTTAACACATGCGCTTCCACGCGATCTACGACCTAACACACCTGAGACCTAACAGATGCGCTTCCATGCGACCTAACAATCCAACGACCTACGCGCATCCGCGACCTACGACCTAACAGATCCAACGACTTAAAACAATGCGCGACCTAACTACTTAATACACACACGCGACCTAACTCTTAGCCAGGATACGACCTAATTCCTTAGGTCATCTACCGACCTAACTATGCACTAGGTCGCTAAATACTGAAGGTTACTAACCCTTAGGTCGCTAACTCCTATAGGTCGCTTATTTCCTATAGGTCGCTCACTTCCTATAGGTCGCTCACTTCTATAGGTCGCTGCATGTCCTTAAGTCGCTCCAATCTCCTAGGTCGCTCACCCAATCTAACCTATCCCACGACCTAAGCTATCATACGACCTAACCCCAGAATCCTTAGGTCGCCAACTTCAACTTCCTTAGGTCGCCTATCCTTCTTAAGTCGGTCAAATTCCCTAAGTCGCTCACGATCTAATTTCTACTCGACTTAAGCTTCGAACGACTTAAACCCTAGACGACTTAACAACATTACGACCTAATGATAATAGTTTTACGATGTTTCGATCCGTAAAAATACGGGTCGTTACATTCTCTCCCCCTTAGGAATTTCGTCCCCGAAATTCCAAACAAACAAGAGCAATCAAAGACTATTCTGCACGCCTACCATCCATAGCAATCAACAAACCATGCATCCAATTCTAGCTTAGCATGCAGAACTCTAAAGCTTAGAACAAGTTACAATGTCATTAGATGACACGAAACCTTAGGGCCATACCTTGAAGAGTTCAGGATGAGCTGCTTTCATCCTCTCTTCCACCTCCCATGTACAGTCGTTATCATCGTCACTCCATTGTATCTTGAGCAACTTAACTACCTTCCTCCTAAGCTGTTTCGTGTCGGTTTCAACAACACGAAGCGGCTTACGAGGTCTCTTATCGACTGGATAAACTTCAAAATCTTCACAGCTATCAGCAGAAACCACTGTATTCGAATCGTGCACATACTTCCATAGATACGATACGTGAAAAACATTGTGCACACCCGACATCTTCTCTGGTAACTCCAATCTATAGGCGAGCTTTCCAATTCGCTCGATGATCGGGAATGGTCCAACAAATCTCGGAGTCAATTTCCCTTTCTTCCCGAATCGAATAACATTCTTCAGTGGAGAAATCTTCACAAAAACCATATCACCAACGTCGAATTCCAAATCCTTACGACGCTTATCGGCATAACTTTTCTGACGGTCTTGGGCTGCCTTCATTCGTCGCTGAATGATCTCTATACAATCTGAAGTCTGTCGAATCATCTCTGGCCCAAGTATCAGCTTTTCTCCAGTCTCTAACCAACATGTCGGAGAGTTACACGGTCTTCCATACAATGCCTCATACGGTGCCATACCAATGCTTGACTAGTAACTGTTGTTGTATGCAAATTCCACCAAATGAAGGTGATCTTCCCATGATCCTCCGAAATCCAAAACACAAGCTCTAAGGAGATCTTCTAAAACTCGGTTGACTCTCTCGGTCTGACCATCTGTTTGGGGGTGATAAGCTGTACTCAAACACAACTCGGTTCCCAAAACTTCCTGGAAGCTCTTCCAAAATCCACTAGTGAACAATGGATCTCGATCGCTCACTATACTCTTCGGAATACCATGGAATCGAACAATTCACTTAACATACAACTCTGCCAACTTTGATGCAGTCCTAGTCGATCGAACAGGAATGAATCTTGCACTCTTAGTCAGACGATCTACGATGACCCAAATCCCTTCATTTCCCGTTCTTGTTCTAGGTAGTCCATCAATAAAATCCATCGATATTTGTTCCCACTTCCATGTAGGAACTTCTAATGGCTGAAGCAATCCACTTGGCTTCTTCTGTTCGGCTTTTACCAACTGGCAGTTCATGCATTTGGAAATAAAATTTCCAACATCCTTCTTCATACCTTCCCAGTAGTAGGTTCTCTTCATATCCCGATACATCTTATTTCCACCTGGATGAATTGTCAACTTCGAGTGATGACTTTCCTTCAGAACTTCATCTCTCAACCCATCTATATCGGGAACAACTAGTCGTCCTGGCTTCCGAAGCCAACCTTCTCGATCGACCTCGAATTCTTTATCCTTTTCTGGTTCCAATCCAGATTCCAAATCACGGAAAATCTTGACAAGCTTATCATCTCGCTTTTGACTCCCGCCAATTCTTTCCACAAGAGTCAGTATTATCGATAAGTTTGTCAACATCTAAGGTTCCAATTCACATCTAGGCCTGAAGTCAAACCCAGCTAAATACTCGAGATTCTTCCATTCTGAAAACATGGCTCCCAATCCTGCATGTCTTCGACTTAACGCATCTGCCACTGCGTTACCTTTTCCCAGAGTATAAGCTATACCAAAATCATATGATGCCAAAAACTCTAGCCAACGTTGCTGCCGAAGATTCAAATCCTTTTGGGAGAAAAGGTACTTCAACGACTTATGATCTGTAAACAACTCGAATCGAACTCCCAATAGATAATGTCTCCACATCTTCAGAGCAAAAACAATCGCCGCTAACTCCAAATCATGAGTCGGATAATTCCTTTCATGTGGCTTCAGTTGTCGACTTGCATACGCAACAACCTTATCCCTCTGCATCAGCACTGCTCCAAGTCCAGTACCACATGCGTCGGTGTAAACCACCATCTCTTCATTCCCACTTGGAATAGTCAAAACAGGAGCACTTGTCAATCGCTCTTTCAGGATTCTGAAAGCTTGCTCACACTTATCTTCCCATCTGAACACTTGGTTCTTCTTCGTCAAACCTGTTAACGGTGCAGCTACCTTGGAGAAGTCTTTGATAAACCGTCGATAATATCCTGCTAATCCAAGAAAACTTCTCACATCAGATGCATTCTTAGGTCTACCCCAATCCTGGATTGCTGCCACTTTAGCGGGATCAACCGCTATTCCATTTTCAGAGATAACATGGCCTAAGAACCTCACTTCACTCTTCCAGAAGTGACACTTTGAAAACTTAGCCCTCAGCTGATGTTTCCGTAAGATTTCCAAAACAATATGCAAGTGCGTCTTGTGCTCTTCTTCAGTTCTGGAATAAATCAGAATATCATCCACGAACACAAGCACGAACTTGTTCAACTGATCTCTGAACACTCTATTCATAAGATCCACAAAATATGCTGGCGCGTTAGTCAATCCAAACGGCATTACCAGCCACTCAAAGAAACCGGATGGTGTCCTAAAAGCAGTCTTCGGCACACTATCCTTAGCCACTCTCAACTGGTGAAATCCCGTTGCCAAATCCATCTGAGAAAACACCTTGGCTTTGTGAAGCTGATCAAACAAGTCATCTATTCTCGGCAATGGATACTTGTTCTTCTTAGTCACCTTATTCAGCTCACGATAATCCACAGACAATCTCAATGACCCATCTGCCTTGGTTGCAAACACAATTGGTGCACCCCATTCGGACACACTACGCCGAATGAATCCTTTCTGCAAAAGATCATCAACCCGCACCCTCAACTCCTGCTGTTCCCTAGGCGCCATCCGCCTAAGAGGCATCACAACAGGTCTGGCTCCTTCAACTAGATCTATACGAAACTCGATCTCTCTATGCGGCGGTAATCCTTTGACCGCGTCAAAGACATCCTCAAATCCATTAGCGATTGGCACAGATGACAGTCCATCCCGTAGAACAACCAGCGAATACATGAAGCTCATGAAGACGCCTTCTTCATGCTTACATCGTATCACAATCTTTCGCCCCTCCACATTCTCGACTGTCACCTCCAACCTCTCACAATCAACCTTTGCCGCATACTTCCTAAGCCAGTCCATACCCAAAATAATTCCGAACCCCGCAAAGTTCAGAACATAGCAATCACAAACAAAAGAGCAATCATGACTCGATACAATCAGACCATGGCATAGCATACACAAACAAGACGAACCCCCAACAAGATTAGTCACAACCAATGGCCTATCAACAATATCCGGTTCTAAACCCAACCGGCCTACAAGTTCATTACAAACAAACGAATGCGACGCCCCAGTATCAAATAACACTCTAACTGGAACACCACAAATGGAGAGAGTACCCTGAACCACCACACTCTTTCCCTTCTCTTCAGCGGTAGGAGCTTTCGAAGACGATGGAACAGCTCCCAAAGCATAAGCTTGCACAATCTGCTTGTCCTTCCTCGGTTCCGGACAATTCTTCCTGATATGCCCCGGCTTGTCACAGTTGTGACACTTCATCGGTACCTTCGGATTTTTACAATCCCTAGAGAAATGGCCCTTCTGCTGACAATTGTAGTAGGTCACCTCGCCTTTCGGCTTCTTCTGGTCATCCATACCCTTCTGTTGTTGCTGCTTCCTCTTCTTGTTTTCACCCTGCTGGGGTTTAGACTCTTCCCTGGTCACAGCAACAACAGATCCTTCCTTAGGAAACAGATTCTCGTGCCTAAGAGCCTTCTCCACAAGCTTCTCAAATGAATCGTCCAAATGATCCACCAACTGCCTCCCAATATAACTGTCCAAGCCTGTCACAAACTTCTCGTTCTTCTGATACGAAGATTTAATATACGACCGGGCATACTTGGACACTTCAAACTCAGAAACATACTCAAGAACTGGTCTTCCTCCTTGCTTGAGCTCCACAAACTTCTTGAACAGAACAGACTTCTGAGCTGTAGAAATGAACTTAGCTTCAAATCTGGCTTGGAATTGCACCCAAGTGATCTCTTCCTCCGGAGTATCAATAGTGATAGAGTTCCACCAATCAGAAGCTCTCCCTTGAAGCTGTCTTGATGCTAACTTCCTCTTAGTTGCATCCTCAATTCCCAAGTCACCAAAAATCCTCCTACAAGCATCTATCCACCTCTGAACTTCAATGGTTGATTCTGTTCCCAAGAAAACCTTTCCTCCAAGAGCAGTGTAGTCCTTACATAGCTTAGCAAAATCCACCGGTCTTGGAGTTTGAACTTGAACTCCAACATCCACCGATGGCCCCGGAGCTGGCATCCTTCTCATGATCGAAGTCATCATAGCTTCGAACATAGTAGCATAATCAGCAGCCCCTTCAGTAGCACGGCTTTCCCTAGCAGCTGGTCTCCCTCTTCGACTCATTCACAATATCTATAAAAAGGAATGATTAGCACACCTAGAGAAACAACTGCATAAAGGACTCAAACTCTACTAAGCTACTATATTATATATAGTAATCATCCATCAAAATACAATTACGTCTCTCATACGTAGTTACGTCAGCGAGCGTTGGGTAAAATCGATTAACCAAAGCTCTGATACCAAATGTGACGACCGCCCATGACCCCTGCACTGAACCTAGAGAAAATGCGCTGTAAAGTGTGCCAGGCGACCATGGACGATTGTCAAGGTAAATTAAAACAGCAGAATCTATCGTATTACTCACAGCGCATGGACAAAATAAAATAGAAGCCTCACTACATAACACTCAGAGAATATACAAGCAGCGGAACATCTAGTACACATAATAAGAAATAATATGCAAGCCTCCAGCTCGTCTTCGACATCAGCACCGTGAAAAGCAAGAACAGCACCTGTCACCTGCTACCTAGTCTGCCCGTCCCAAAATGGACGAACAGACCAAGGCAATAAGAGTTAAAACATAAAGCCTTGAGTCAGACAACAGTCTTAGTGAGCGGTAAATTAACTAATCAACATACCAAAAGAGCATAAAGGAAAAGGAATAGGAATATAACCCTCCCACTCCACCTCTTTCTACAGTGATAGCCCTCAGACACACACTAAGCAGAAGCAAACATAGCAAAGCATACAATTTAAAGTAAAGCAATTATCACTCGAGTCAAGGACGATGTTTTCCAAGCACAAACCCCCAAGGCCTAAACCAAGATCAGATAAGCACCCAGAAAACACTGCTCTTGAGACCGAACGACGATACAACCAAACATCATGACTCTGGCTATCACTGTTATCATTGCTTCGATATCATCGTTAATTGAATGATCGGCACCTTCTTTCAGCCGTCAGTCAAGGGCTAATGGTAACCCCGGTTCTAGACATAACTCCTGCACGTCGTCGTGACCCGTGCCTAGGACTATCGAATCTGCCCAGAGTACTCGACCATCAACGGTTAGTCTTTTGGGCGTCCCCATGTACTCTTGCTTTGAGCATGCTAGAACCTTTAACAACAATGAGATCTCATCCTCCTAGTCATCCTCCTCGATGACTATTCTCATACTAGCTCAAGCGCCTCTCGAGCATCCATTATCCTCAAACTCGAACCATTTCACCGAGTTATCAACATGCTTGGAATGATCCCGTCTGGATTAGACCAAGGCTATCTCATATCATGCCTCGCTTCATCACATCCTCGCAAAGCTTCATCTCAACATCATCATCATCGAATCTATGCATAAGAGCTTCATCATCTGCTACATATGCCACGAGCAGCTTTCCCAATTCAAGAGCCTTTCTCTTAGCTTTTGAATCATCTTCGACCAACTTGTCTAAATCAAATCATCAATCATCTAATTCATAGCAATCAATCAAGTCAAACATTAATCCAAGTAATCAAGCATTCAAATATGATCTAAATAGACAATTATAACAATAAGGGCAATTTCGTAAATAAAGAGTCAAAAGTCTAACAAGCATGAAATCATGAGTAATGTCTCTACAACCTTGATGAATGAACTTGCATAGGTTAACATGTAGTAAAATGGTTGTCAAATCATCATAAACAATGGATCTATATGGATCTATACTTAGGTTTACAAAAATGCATGGAAATCACTACTTTAACACAACATCAAGCCAACGATCCTATATACTCCTTTGGATCCATGTGAGAGATAATCACCACTCACCAAATCACCTAAACAACCCAAAAGCAACACACTTCAGATCTGGACAGCGAAGGACCTAACTTGATCTATCACAAATCTGCTTCAAACGATGAAATCTCTCTTCGATGGATGAAGATCTTCAATCTAAGCTCTTCAATCTTCGATTTGATCTTCGATATGGATGGAAGGAATCACTAGATTAGAGTGGAGAAAAGAAGTGAAGAAGTGTAGAAGTCGAGCTCTCAAAATGGCAGCACTTCGTCGTTTCAAAATCCGGATCCCAAAAAGTGAGAAAAACCCTCCTATTTATAGGCTGAAATCCTCCTTAAGTCGTCCCCTCGGAGTTAGGTCGTCCACGACTTACGACCTAAAACCCCACCGACCTAAAATCTTCGACCTAACAACCTCCGACTCAACAACCCCAAGCCTCTACGACTTATGACCTAACAATACCAACCTACGACTTAAGCCATAGCACATGCGCGCGCGAACCAGGACTCAACGAGATACGACTTAACAACTTAACTCCTAGGTCGCTCGCGACTTAACACATGCGCTTCCACGCGATCTACGACCTAACACACCTGAGACCTAACAGATGCGCTTCCATGCGACCTAACAATCCAACGACCTACGCGCATCCGCGACCTACGACCTAACAGATCCAACGACTTAAAACAATGCACGACCTAACTACTTAATACACACACGCGACCTAACTCTTAGCCAGGATACGACCTAATTCCTTAGGTCGTCTACCGACCTAACTATGCACTAGGTCGCTAAATACTGAAGGTTACTAACCCTTAGGTCGCTAACTCCTATAGGTCGCTTATTTCCTATAGGTCGCTCACTTCCTATAGGTCGCTCACTTCTATAGGTCGCTGCCTGTCCTTAAGTCGCTCCAATCTCCTAGGTCGCTCACCCAATCTAACCTATCCCACGACCTAAGCTATCATACGACCTAACCCCAGAATCCTTAGGTCGCCAACTTCAACTTCCTTAGGTCGCCTATCCTTCTTAAGTCGGTCAAATTCCCTAAGTCGCTCACGATCTAATTTCTACTCGACTTAAGCTTCGAACGACTTAAACCCTAGACGACTTAACAACATTACGACCTAATGATAATAGTTTTACGATGTTTCGATCCGTAAAAATACGGGTCGTTACAACCACTGTTACAACCGATACACAACTGATACCTGATCAATACCGGATCAATACCTGTTACAACTGATACACAACACTACAGTGCACCACCTCACTACTTTCCACAAATACCACATCTTCCCACTGACCAATAAATCAGACAACACAACTTCCATCCACGAACAACATTACTTTCATCTCTCCACTGCCTCTCCAAACAATCCACCACATCAAATACCCTGCATCATCAGTTTCAGCAACCCAAACTATTGTTGTCTCGAACCACTGCTTCATAACCATTCACAAAATCCACCAACGAGTCACAACAGTCATGCCTCCTACCAACTACTAATCCATACAACACACCATACATCACTCTGTTATACCCACTGCAACTGCCCAGACTACATCCTCCTCCCTGAGACACAATCAGTGCAATCCCCCTGCCTTCATATAACAGTGCATTCCAACACTTCATCAATCCCTACTTACTTGCCTATAACCTTCCTACACAACTACACTCCTCTACCACTCACTACACTTCCATCACCACTGACTGCCTTACCATTGCTACAGTCCACATTCACCATCCCAATATCCTACTTAAACCATCCATCATCTGCCCTTACCCCATCAGTAACCAGCTACAACAACACAAACCATTTCACTTCACAGGAAAGCAACCACTACAAACACATTTCATTCACCATCTTGCTGCTGCTACACTGCCACCCCGCCATCTACAAACCTTAACCGCTCCAAACATCTAGCCTCATCAACATTCACCTCCTCCAACCAAATTCAACAAACCATTAACCTTACTGCTGCCACCATTCACTCCTCTGCTCCACGGCTTCCTCTCACAGGATATACTTCACCACTGCACATATCCTTAAACAACATCCACTACCTTCATCAATTGCCATATCACCCCACTGCTGCTCCTTCTCATAAACAACCGCTACTTCACCGAACTCCAGCAACCATCACCTCTCAAAAATCCCCAATCACCTCGACTTCGACTCCTTCCATTCGCTTCTCCTCAAACTGAGACCCACTCTCCAAAAGTGCGCGACCATCAGTCCTCCTCCAAACGTCTCCAATCAAACTGCAGCGAGCCGAGCAACCCTCTGATTTTCAAATCCCCTAACTCCAGTGATTTTCCCCTTTCTGATTTGTGATTTACTTTAATTTCGCGTTTCCGTTGTTTTATCGTATTTCATTTTTTTAAACGAAGAAAACAGAATTTGTGGAAGTAATAGCTGTGTATGTTCGGCTGAGTTTTTGAGTGTGGGCCGAGTTTCTGAGTATTTGAGTGTGTGTATTGATTTTTGGTGTTCCTTTTTTTATTTTAATATTTGGGGATTAATATTTATTTTGTTTTAAATTCTAACTTTTTCTCTATTTAAAAAAAATTCCTCTTATATATATAATTCTTGTTCAAATTTTTAGGTTGTGAATTGTAGGAAATTACAGGTTGAAAAAAGGAGTGCTTGTGGAAAATTGCTCTGCTTGCCAAAATAAAATTGCTTGCTAAAAAAATCACCACTTTTAAAATAAGTTGCTAATAAATTTTGCACGCTCTGGTATCGTGCCCTTATCTATTATTTTTATTTGCTTTGCATTGTTGATTGCCTGCATTTAAAAACAAATTCAAAAACAAAAACAAATTTCATTCATAGTTGCATCGTTAAAAATCACGTTTAATTTCAGTTTTGCATTCATCTCATCTTATTTTCTTTTTTAAGGGAAATACTCAAATCCACATAAGGTGGGGGATTTCATCACCCCTTCCTTGGCCCACAAATCGCATTTCATCTTAGAATTTTGACTAATAATAAGGGTTAGACTTCAGACTTAAGGGAGTCGCGAGCTCACATACGGCTTAATTGTATCTTGACAAGTTATGTTCTTTGAACAATTTTATTTCTTGGTGTATGGGCTATGAAAGAGCAATAATCAGTTATAAATATTACGGCGATTCATAAATATTATACTGATTGTTTCTCTGAAGGTACTTAAACCTTCGGTTGCATTGCTACGGTGATTCATGGTGCACCGATAACTCCTGTCCGTTACCTGGTTAAGAAATATTTTGTTGGATTAAGACAAAGTGTGATTATACAATTTTGGGTTAGGAGCTATTAAGGACAGACAATTGTAATTAAGTCCTTGCATTCATTTAGTTGCATTAGTTCATGCATATTTAGTCCAAAACTAAAAAAAATTGTACATTTTACTTAACTTAGTTTTTAAATCTTTTCCTTTGAAATTTTTCAATCAAATCAAAAATCTTGAAAAATTTTAAGTTAGTTTTTTTAGAAAAGCAAAAATCCAAAAATTATAATAATCTTTAAAAAAATTGAAAATCCAAAAAAAAAACAAATTTCCCTTTTGAAAAAATAAATTCCTTTTGGTAAATATTTTTCCTTTATAAAAAAACATTCTTGAAAATGCCCGAATTTTCTTACTCACCAGAATTTTACAATAGTTTTGAAAATCAATATAGTTCATATAGTTTCACATCAAACTCTTATGGATATTTTAATGACAACTATTGTACAAATAATTTGAATTTTGAACCACAAAGTTTTCAAAATGATGACCAACCCTCAAATCTTGAAAAGAGTATTGAAACGATTTGGTCTTTACTTGAACAACGAAATCAAATGATAAATAATTTGAGTAATCTGTGCAATAACTCAAGTCAAGAATTTCAAAATAATCGAAACATGAATTCACTTCAAAATTCAAATAATTTTGATTATAACTCATGCCAACACAATTTCGCACTCCAAAATGAATTTCGAATTTCAAAGTTAAAATGGAAATATGAACAATTTTTTAAATGATTTTGGCAATGAGAATAATTTCAATTATGGTGAAATGGACAATTTTTGTTCTCAATAATTTCAAATTGAAAATTCTCAAATTAATAATTATAAATTTGATTTTGTTGAGCAAATGGACGAAATTCAGAAAAATCATATGGATTTGTTGTTTGAAACCTACATGAATCAACGTGAGCAACATAATTAAATCCCAACATGTGACGAGTCAAATAATAACCCACCTTTTACCAAAATTGACGATTTTCAAATAACAACTTTTGAAATTGAAAATGACAATCTTAGTGAAGTTTTTGAAAATATGGTGATTGAGTTGGATTTCGATTCTTTGGAGAACGTGGAACCAAATTTAAAATTCGATCTTCCTTTTTCCGATTTTGAAAAATTGAATGCAACAACTTTAGATTTTAAATTGATACATGCAACAAAGTTTTTGATAATCCAACAAAGGAAGACAAATTTAGTGAACACGAATTTTTTGGACCTTTTGAAGATAAGTTATTGAATTTTGAAGGGACAGACTTAAATCACCATTTTGATTTTGAAATCAATAATTTTGAAGAATTTGTCAATAATAAGTTTGAATTTCAATTTGGTGAAAATAAACTTAAACTTCAACAAATTGTTCTATCTACCCCAAAAATCATCGAAAATGAAACAACTTGTACGATTTTTAATAAAACGACATTTGTTTTTCCAAATCAACATTCAACTTTGAAATCTTTTATGGTTTGGTTTTCTGTGCTTAAGCTAAGTCTCACATACTCGATGAGACAAATGAATTGGTCTTTGGAAAACCGTTTCATTTACTCTTTAATGGTATATTTTCTGATGTCGTGTAAATAATAATCTTTCATTTTCATGTAAATATAGGTCATATTTTTTTTCTCCTTTCACTTGGGTTGACTGTGGGGACATGGTCAAAATCAAGTGTGGGGGGGGAGGGTCTCACTTCATTTTTATTTTTTCAAGGTTTATTTTTTGCATTTTCTTTCCAAAACTAAAAAAACGAAAAAAAATCCCAAATTATTTTTTCGTTTTGGCATTTTGATTTATTTTTGAAGAAACACTATAGGATAAGTATAGGATTTTGGTTATTAAATTTAAATTTTTGAAAATTTATTTTTCTCAACAAAAATAAAATTAAAGTTTGATTACAAGTAACGATGGTTTAACTAGTATAGAGGAAGGTTCATGGGTGTTAATTATGAAGTATATCCTAATTGAAATCTTTGTTTAAAAGAGTAGTTAATTTAAAGTAAAGGCTGTAATATTTTTGATCTTCTAAGTTAAATGGTGCTAATATGATTTTGCAAAACCTTCTCTTATGAAAAAAAGAAAAAAATATAAAACAAAAAAAGGGTTTTTGTGAAAATAAGAAACATCTAGAGTCATGTGTTCACACGCAAGTGTGTACACTCGCCATGCTCTATACCCTTCTCACGTAAGCTCGAAAGGCAGTGCACGATCGGTATATCTGAACTCTGTTTATCCGAGTTAGGTGTTTGTATATAAAAATTCTTTCATTAATAATGCCTACAGTCGATAGGTGTATACACTTGTGTGTACACTCGCCGTGCTATATATTCCCCTCACGTAAGCCTACAAGGTAGTGCATGAGTGGTATATCTAGCCTTAGTTTTCCGAGTTAGGCATATGTAAATATTGTTACTATCAATAAATTAAGAGAGAGTAAGCAATTGAAATCCAAGCACCGTTCTCACTTATTTGATTTGACTTGTTATTCAAAAGAAATGAAAATACCACTTTGAAAAACTTTAAACATCAACTAAGGATCCATTTCATAGTTGCACTATGTTATCAACCGAAACAACTAGCCAAACTAGAGTCTATTTGTGATGATAACTTAATTTTTGTTGGAAATTTTGACAAGTAAAAGGACTTAAATTTCTTGATAATGACTAGAACTTATATTTAACTTATTCATGTCAATTTGAAAGTAAATTCTTCATTAGTAAATATTTTCAAAAACTTGCATTCATCTCTTTGTAAATAAATCTTCCATTTAGGAATTTTTCATGTTGCATTTGGATTTTGTGAGTAGCATCCGTTGAAAACCCTCACGAGACAACACTCATCCTACTAGGGACACCTAGAGGTTTAACGGCATTTTGCATACGCTCAATGCAATCGTGCTTCCTATGAAAATGGATTTATCTTAGTTTTAGTTTATTCGAGGACGAATAAAAAGAAAAGTATGGGGGTGTGCACGTAAATGTGCATATTATTACTGCCATATTTAGTCTTGTTTTAATTAAATAATGATCATATTAGGGTATTTTTACATGTTTTTACCAAAATCCAAATGTCATCAAATCA
Organism: Allium fistulosum; assembly: GCA_030737815.1. Taxonomy (NCBI): domain Eukaryota; kingdom Viridiplantae; phylum Streptophyta; class Magnoliopsida; order Asparagales; family Amaryllidaceae; genus Allium; species Allium fistulosum. The sequence goes on from CM060903.1 coordinate 181,377,215, forward strand.
TCATTCATTCATTTTCATTTAGGGGCAAAATCATAATTTTGTGCGTAATTTAATTTAAAAAAATGCACTTGCACATTTTTATGTTATTTTGTAGGAATTTGGATTCAACAAGGAAGAGGCGTCATGGAAATATGCATGCACAAGTGAAAAAGACAAATGAATGAAGAAATAAATCAATTCATGCAACATGGAGGACCCCACCTACTCACTTACCCTGATCTTCAATTAGGAGCTAATGCACATGTTAGTCGGAATTAAAGTTACATGCATACTTAATGGAGGATTAATTAGAAGCTAATGATAACTTGGTGACCACACTTTCTCAAGGGCAATTTGGATAGTCCCCTAAAATATGATTAGGGTTTTAGGCATATATAAATACCCCTTATGTTTCATGTAATGTAACCCTTAGTACCTCCTCTTTAGTTAGTTTAGTGGTAGCCACAAAATTATAAACATAAACTCTCTTCCTCTCTTTCATGGCTTTTTAGCTCTTTTCTCTTATGTAATTTTATTTATGCAAGTATATTTCATGCTCTTTTAATTCTCATTCTTTACTTTATGCAATTATTGTAGTTTTATTTCTTGCAAGTATAGTAGATTTATTTTCATGCAAATTAGTTAGCTCTCTTTTTCCTCTTGTTTATGTTTATGTTGTAATCTACATTTGTTTAAATGATAACAAATATGAGAAGCTAAACCCCTTCAATTTAGGGGTAATGAAGCTCTCTTAATCATGTAGATTCAACATAGTGATTTCATTTGATCTATTTTTGTGCTTGATGGAAGTTTTGATGTGGTAAATTTTTATTGTTTTAACTTTGAATTTGATAGTCTATGTTGTTGGCACCAAATAAGCTATGCTTAAACAAACATAAACACAAATTACATCTTCATCTACATATGATGTTGGTAGTGAAGTGGATTTTAGAATCAAAATTTGATGGTCTATATTACTAATCAATAGTAAATATATCATGCTTAGAATATGTTTTATTTTTAACTTCATTACCATTCTAATGAGAGTTGACAAGTGGTTTGGAGAGTGTGTTAAAGTTTGATGGTTTATGTTGGGCTAATTAATAGCACAAATAGACCATACTTATGATAAACACATCAACTAAATTCACTAATAACCGAAAAGGGAGATCATAATTTCATTATGTTGATTTATGTGATCATGAGAAGGGATTTGCCTCTAAATTGCCCTTTACTCTCATATTTTTATTCACTCTTGCTTGTAGTTAGTTTTTACATTTTCTTTAGCTTAAAACAATTTCAAACTCCTTGGTTAATTTGGTAGGATTAAAAATTAATTCAATTCTCTATGGATCGATCCGTACTCGCCACGTACTAAAATTGTATGTCGTACGCTTACGGTTATTTTTATTACAATTTTTCGGCGATTTTCTAACCGGTAGAAAACTCGCCGATTCAACATCCATCCAAAAGCTTTCACAACTGATCAATCTTTTTGCCTGTTGAGACGGTCAGCGATGACGGTCACTCTGGTCGGAATCTAAAGTCTCGTCATTTAACTTCATTTTCTGATTTTAAGTTGTTTATTTCTGCTATACACTTCATTACACTGCACTAGCTCACACTTAACACTGGGAGAACATGTAAGCCTTTCTAACCACGATTATCTACTGAGTATAGTTAACATGGACTCCAGACGCTAAGAGCGTTTAGCTGCTTTGTCTTCCGAACCAGCCATGCGCGTAGCGATCCTGAAGCAAAATCTAGCTCTACGACTATATCTGGCAGGCTTTCTCCTTGTCATCAAGGAGAAAAAACAGAAGTTTCTGTCCCGTCGATCAACCTTTTTTCAGATGTTCCGGTCCTCCTAGCGGAGGATATAAACCATACTTCCGATGCAGTAGAAGGTGCTATTCTCCTAGATAACCCGATAGATTCTCAATCCTCCCGAATTGGTGAGGCTGCCCTTCGCAGTTTGTGTTCCATACATGTAATTCCATTTGTAGACATCTCGGTTCCTTCGATAAACGACAGGCCTCACTTGCACCCGGAGGGGTACACGGCGTGTAACAAATTTGTGCTAGGCCGGATGCATAATGCCCTTCAATTCGTTATTCGAGAAATGTTGAGATACCTTGGAATAGCTCCCACTCAACTCCATCTGAATAGTTATGTCTTCATACAAGGAACTTTTCTGTTGTTCATAAGCATTCTATTTCAGCCACCAACCCCCGAGGACATAAGATTCATTTACAACTTTAAACGACAATCAGGAAGTCCTTCCTATGTCTTCCTTGAACCTTCACCTAATCGCCAAGTCTTAACGGGTGCTTGGAATAAAGTTTCTATGTTCAAACATGAGTCGTTCTATGTCCAATGTTTGTCGGGCTTCACAAGGCGATGGCTGGAAGGATGTAAGTGTTTCCTTCACTTCATTCTTAAGTCTGTCAATCCAAGTCATACTTCAAATCTACTAACATTATGAATTTCTAAGGTATCCGCCTATGTCCTGAGGGCATTAATTTTTCAAGAGTGATCTCCGTTATTCGCGCTACCCTTGTTGAAGACAGGGATATCAAAATTCTCATAACTGATGAGTTATTATCTCTATTCGGGCTATTGGAAGAGAGTAGTAGCACTGGGCTCCTTGGAAGCGCAGCATTACCGAGAAATGTGGCAGAGCAAGAAAGGGACGTCAACTAACCTGCCGTGCCCCTAGCCGAGGGGACTCGGGATGACATCGAAGAAGGTGAAACTAGTGATGCCCAAGCCAATAAACCTGACGACACTGATGCAAGCCCAAGCAAGGTGCCTGCGGTTGAACCGCCACAAGGCACGTAATCCCAAACACCAACCAAGAGAAAGAAGAAGCTGGCATATAAACTTCGTAGAAGAAAAACTGCCACAGATCCAGAATTTATCATCACTTCTATTGACGAAGAATCATCTTCCCAACACTTGAAAAGTTCATTGAAAGGATTCTTAAATCTCCTGATTCCCGATGTCATTATGACTTAAGAATTTTCAAACATCAATATCAAGGGGCACAATTCTCCTACTAGGAGTGGTGAAGGCATCCTTTCTACCGATAGAGGAGAGAAAACACCATAAGCAAGGCTACAGTTACTGGTCTATTAGGGGGGGACACTAGGACACTCATGACCATATGCACTTCACTAACGCTCCTCATCAATCCTTTGCATAATAGTTACTTACACGTTCTCATTTGGTCTTTGTAGGTGCAATGACTCAATCTCGGGCTTTTGATCGCCTAAGGGGCTCTTCAACGCATTACGGATCTAGCCGCGGCTCAGAATCTAGCAGGCGTAAACAGACGGGAGAAAAGCTATCATTCAAGGGAATCTTCTTCTTCCAAGCATAAGTCACGGTCTTAGTCATCTCACCAGGGAGACCAGTCCAATCTTCCTGTTTACAGTGGATCCAGCCTTCCTTCTGCGGCCCTTAAATTGCCACATCACATAAGCATCACTCTGGTTCTTCTAGCTCTAGGCAATCTCACGACCACAGTTAGAGCAAGCATTCAATTGCTATTTCCAATCCATCATTGCCCGACCGTTGTTCCCGACACTTCTAAAGAGGAGAAATTGGCCGAACTTAAGGCCACTTTCCCAAAAATTTGTTTCGATGGGCTTAAATTCCTTCCCACAATACATATGATCCCGGGGCACGCCAAATGTAACACCCTTAATTTTTGATGACATTTTTCAGGAGATTTAATTAGATAAATTAAATAGAATAATGTAAAGAATTAGAGTGATAAGGAGATTGAGATATGAATAAAACAATTATATGGTCGTGCTTAATCAATTAAATGGGCTTAAAATGGCTCATATGTTATTAATTAAAAACGTGGGCATATTAGTAAATAGTTGCACCTTATGATTCACGGCTATATACCCATTTATGTTTCATTTTCTCATTTTTCACGTTCATTCTAAAAAAACCTAAATGCAAAGTAAAATAGAGGATCCGGTCATTATCAAGGAAGAAAAGGGGAAAGTAATTAAATCAAAGCCAAGGATCAAAGCTAGGGGAAATTATTCTTCAACAAATCTCAAATTCCTTATCATATTCAAGGTGAGTTATAATTTATACCATCTCTATTTTTGTTTTATGATCATATGTTTTCAGATTTAGGATTAAATTAATTTTGGTTATTTTATATAGAATTTGGATCTGGAATTTTTGTATGTTAGATAACATGATGAAAGTGAATTTCTGTAATTTTTGGGGATTTTTCCTAAGTGATTTACTATGGAAATTAAATTCTTTTAGAAAGAAGGATTTAATTGCATAATTGGTTTTGCTTAATGGAAGGGCTTAAATGCTAAATTTTCCTTGATCTGGATCTGTGATTATGCGGCAGTTATAATAGTAAAGAATTTGAAAAGTTTAAGGCAACCAATCAGGTGTTTACAAATAGGCAGGTTAGTTATAAAACAATTGCTACAATTAGCATTAAATCAGCCTTTTCCAGAAAAGTAGGTTCCGCCTGCTTTAGAAGCGCCTTTCGACCTTATGCCCCCGCTTCGACTCGGTCGAAACCCACCTAGTTGAAACAAAAACACAAGGTATCACTTAGATGGTACGTAGTGGATTGGAGGAAGGTGGAAGGCATGGTGTCGAAAGCATAGCTTCCGATGGGGTCGAAACCTTAGTTTTACTTTCAAATGAAAAAGCGCCTGCCTTGTTTTATTAAAAGTTTTCGAAGGAGTCAAAACATATGCTTTCGAAAGGGGTTTTCTAAATAGATTTTGAAGGGGTTGCCATTTTATGTTTTAAAAATATAGGCTTTCAAATGGGTTCCTTTATTTATAAAATAATGCTTTCGAAAGTAGTGGTTCTGACTTAGTCGAAACCCAACCGTTGTTCTTTTGCCTTTCGAGTGTGTTGAAGCCATCAATGCTTTCGAGGGGTTGTCTTTGTTTTAAACTTATGCTAGGCCACTTCCTAAATGCTTTCGAAAAGGTTCAAGGGTTTCGAAGGCAATGGCTTCGAAAGGGGGGTTTCGATGCTATCCTTCAAAGTTCAACTTAATTGGTTTAAAGCTTTTGAAAGAATGGTTCCAACGCCATCATGTTTTCCCCAAACATTTGTGCAAAGTTAAAAGGCTTTGAAAGAGATACTTTCGTATATATTCACTTTGACCCAAAAGAAGTTTTAACTCAAAACCCAATGGTTTCGAAAGAGTTACTCTCATTGGCTTCGAAGCTATGTTTCTAAGGATTTTTAAGTATTGATTTAGTACTTTCGAAAGGTATATTTTGGTTTCAAAAGAGATATTAAAGAGCTTCAAAAGGTATATACTTAGTGTTTTGAAAAGAAATTTTCTATGCTTTCGAAGGAGGTTATCCAGTGGTTTCGAAAGTGATGTTTTTAAGGTTCCAAAACAAATAACCCAATCTCATTTTAAAGGAAAAACCGTGGCATAAACAAAGAGTTTTGAAATGTAGTTTTTAAAGAAGTTTTACTTGATTAACAAGTTAAAGGGATTAACCAAGTTTATATAAAGTGATTTCAAGGATATTAAACCACAGGTGTTGGTATTATTATGTTGTTATGACTGCTTCTTCATATATTTATTCATACTGTAATGAACCTATAACGGTAATTTGGTGAAGGGCAAAATAACCAGCTAGGTTGACCCAGTAGTGAATATAAATTAAATTAATTAAAGATATTGGCATGGGTCAATAGGTTCACAGTAAGCCCATGAAAACTGTGCATAAGAAAAGATATTGGTAGGGGCCAATAGGTTCATAGTAAGCCCATGAAAACTATGTATAAACAAAGATGTCAAGGAGACAAGTTCATAGTAAACCCATGAAAACTATGATTTGATATTGGCAGGGACCAATAGGTTTGTAGTGAACCCATGAAAACTATATCTAGATTAAGATATTGAGAGAAGTCAATAGGTTCCTAGTCAACCCATGAAAACTAGGATAAGAGGGAAAGATATTGGAGTTACCAATAGGTTCAGGGAGAACCCATAAAAGAGTAAAGATATTGGCAGGGGCCAATAGGTTTTTAGTGATCCCATGAAAACTATGAAATCGGACAGGGAGTCCATAAATATTAAAAAGGTTATTAGTAAGTCCATAAAAACTAAAAGGTTAATAGTGACTATAGAAACTATAAATAAGACAGATAGTCAGAATGAATGGGGATGGGTAATCCAGAATTAATTTACTTATTTGCATATCATCATATTATTTTGAATTGTTTTAACCATTGTAGTTGCAGGAGCATAGTATATGGTTTTATAAAAGGTTTTAGGATACTAGTAAGGGGAAAACCCGTTCCGCTAAGTGGCGTGGTCTCACTAGATATCTAAATGGTTTGAGATGATAGATTATTATTCATACCAGGCTTTATGTCTGACTCGAAAATTTTGTTTTCTCCCTAAACTCTTGGGAGCTCAATTGATTTTGAGTAGTTTGAGGGTTAAGGTTTTCAGGTTCTCTTTTTTGAAGAATAAAGCTTCCGAAGACGTGCAAGAGGCAAACTAGTTAATAAGAGTTCTTTTATTCCACTATGTGTTTTGGTTTTAAAGGCAAATTTGTTTTATTGCTTTATTATGTACTTTTTTCAACCAGGGGGCATCTTCATATGTCGCTCTCGGAGTATTTTGTATTAATTATATGTTACCTGAACGGGGTCTGCGTGCTAGGATTATGTAATGAACTTGAAATATTTTGAAATGGAATGTGGAGTTTTATTTGTTGTTTAATTTTTTTTATATTCATGTGTTTCTGTGTATCAATGTATCTAACATTACCATATTGGGTCGCCGAGGATTACTAATTATGGATGACTGCGGCATCCATAGAAGTTAGTTTTGGGCCTCCAAGTGGGGGATGTTACACCAAAGCAAGCTCTCTCGCATGTATTAACGATGTGTTCGTGCAGCATGAATCGTTTCAACACTTAGCGGAAAAAATCTCCGAAGTGTCAATCGAGCGACAATATGAAATAGATCGTCTCAAGCTAGAGGCGATCCATGATAAATACATAATCAAACACCAAGATGATGAGCTATCGGAGTGGACAACAAAACTTGCTGAGGCAGAAAAGAGTGCCAAGGAAACATCGAAGGCAGTGAGTCGTTTGGAAGCTTCCTATAAGAAAGAACTCGATGCTGCCCTCAATCGCAGCAGGGCACTTGCTCTGGAAAAGGACTCCTTGCAAAAGGATAAGATTTCTTGGCCCGCCATGTCGAGGAACTTGAAGAGCTCCTTAAGAAAGAAAAGAAAGAAAAGACCGAGGCTCAGGAAGAATCGCAAAGGTACTGCAAAGAGGCTGTTGAAGCCAGGAGCCTGAAAATTAAACTTGACGAGCAATTTGCCAAAATAGAAGCCCTTAAAGAAGAGGCACGAGAGGAAGGCCGCAAGGAGATGATGGAACAAATTGAAACCCGAGTAGAAGATGATAAGGAGTCTATTCGAAATGAAATCAAGGACTTATTTGATCCACTGATCATCGAATACAACGCCAAAGTCCTCATCCACCGTGACTTGAGTTTTCTCGGCGAAGGTTATCTCGAGTCACTTGTTGAAGCATAGGAGTACATCGTTGAGATGAAGAAGAGGGAGCTGGGCGAAGCTGAGTTAGATGAAGAGAATTTAGTGCGGGAGATCCTCCGCGGAAATGAACCCCTAGATCTTTCCACCGCGAGACTCCGATATTTTGATATTTCAGCGCCTTTCGATAAAGGAAAACATATTACTGGACCTGGGAAGTTGATCCAAAGGGCCTCTCATCTTTCCAAGCGGTTGGAGCATCGGTTTCCTTTGGCCTAGGGCAGGACTTGAGCTATGATCCAGATAAGCCCGGTTATCAATCCAAAGTTCTGACCTCTAATTTGGAAGGGGGCACTCCAGCAACAACCGAGAGCCAACTGGATGCAGGTATTCTACTTTACTCTCCACTCTACGAGAGGTATTGTTCTTCACGCCCAATGGTTTTAGGCTTATCTGCTTGTTTTAACAAATTGGCAGGTCTTCCGGGTCCTGGCCAAACTCCTAAAAGCGATGCTGCCGTGGAGCAACAAGAGAAATTATCAAAGATTCCGGCGACCACCGATGTACCGAGGCCTGATTCTAAAGTCATTGGAGCACTCGACAATGATAAGGCTGAAGAACCGCTACCGGTGGACGAACCCAACGATGTTGTGATTACCGGTACCTCCAAATGCACTGATGAAATCATCCTGAAGGAGCGTATTGAGAAGGAGGAGTTACTGAAGAAAAAGGCTAAAGCTGAGCCCACCGAGGTGGACACTGACGATCCACACCTTATCCACTACTAGTCATTCCACCTGGTGGGTTGATTCCCAAAGAACCCCCTTTAAGCTTCTAACGCTCTCCCGCCAAAGATTGTAAGGGATCAAGGAAGAGAACTAGCAGAAGTTTAGACATCACCACTCTCGAAAAGTCCAAAAAGGAGAGAAGATCAAAGAAATAACCGTCACTTTGGCTCAGTGTGTACATAGTTTGCATAGCTATTTTTTTGTCATTTTCTTTTATTAATTGTGGTTGTACGAGTATGAATCTCGGTTTTATTTAAATAACTTGCACTACAACTTTGAAACTTATCATGTGAATAAAAGTTTTTGTTTTCAGTTGAGCTCTTGTGTGAACTGTTATTTAAGTAGTTGAACTATTACTTTCCATTTAATGTACTTGTAATTCGTTGCTCATTAATTCTGGTACCAATCCACTAGCTCTATCCCAATGCCTCCACGTGGTCGTGGCATTGAGTCGCATCAAACGCTAGGTCAAGCCTTAGCGTTACGCCGTCGAATTCAACAGTTTTGAGTAATTATACCTCTGCCCCCAGTCTTAGGTTATCGGGGTTAGACGTTGGATGGTCGAACTCCATCCTTAACGGGTTTATACTCTTCCTGTTGATTTCAAGCCGGAGTTAATGGAATAGTGAATGGTCGAACCTCACTCATCTATCTGTTTATACACATAGTCGTACCCGCACTCGGGGATAAGAGTTAGTTGATGGGTGGTCGAATCACACCAAATTTATGTTTATACTCTAGTCCGCACTCCGGGGACTTAGAGTTATTTTGTGGGTGGTCAATTCACATCTGATTTATGTTTATACTCTAGTCCGCACTCTGGGAATTAGAGTTACTTCGGAGAGCAGTCGGATCATACTCTCCTTAATTGATTGATTTGCCCCCAGGGTCTGGGGTTTGATTAAGCGAGCGATCGGTCATGTCACGATCGCTCTTATTTTATTTTGGTCCCATCGTTCGGTAGAATTTATTCGACATCAGATGGTTGAGTCACATTTATTGCTCATTGTGTATCTCATTCGTTGGATTATGAGAGGAAGTTATCAAATGAACAATCATACCAAGCTCATCTTGTTTAGTCCCATTAGGAACTAGTGTAATTGATTGATTCCAAACTTTGGGAACTTGTTCAGACATATTGACATAAATCAGTTTCGTCATGGAACTAATACATAATGCTACAGCAAACATAAATATAAAGGAAGTCTAAAACTTTATTTGTTAAACGGAAAGGAATGACATAATCTATCTTATCACATATCTGAAAAATCAAATGCTAAAGCAAATTCTAAAAGCAAATACAACTGAATGAAAAAGAAATAAACTAAGTGAAATAGCATCATAAATGCTCGCTATTCCACGCCCTTGGGAGTGTGATGCCATCGATAGTCTCTAGCTTGAAAATTCCATCTCCAAGCCTCTGTTCAATGACATATGGTCCTTCCCAGATTGGATTCATGTGCGATGGGGTAGGAAAAACCCGTTTCAGGACGAGATTGTCGATTTTAAAGGTTCTAGGCCGGACTTTAACGTTGTAATATTGGACGACTCGATGTCGATGCGCAGCTGTCCTCAGATCGGCTTCCTCGCGCTTCTCATCTATAAAATCAAGAGATTCTAAGAGGAGATCATTATTCGTTTTAAGATCGTAGTAAGTCACTCGATGAGAAGGAACTTCGAGCTCAACAGGAATGGCGGCTTCGGAATCGTAAGCAAGGGCGAATGGAGTATAGCCAGTTGCGAACTTATGGGTGGTCCTGTAAGCCCACAGTGCTATAGGGATTTCATCCATCCACTTGCCTCTAGCCTTTTCCAAACGCTTCTTCAGAATGGACTTTATGATTTTGTTTACATTTTTAACCTATCTATTCACTTGAGGGTGAGTGACTGCTACAAACCTCTTTTCAATATGATACCTCTGACAGAAGTCCTTGAATTCAACACCATCGAATTGAGTCCCATTATCTATTACAATAGTTCGTGGGAGACCGAAATGTCATATGATGTTTCGAACAATAAAGTTGATTACTTTCTTGGTTATGATCGTGGCTAAAGGTTCTGCTTTGGCCCATTTGGTGAAGTAATCAACTGCGATGATAGCGTATTTTGCGCCACCTTTAGAGATCGGTAAGGAACCGATAATATATATACCCCACATAGCAAACGACCATGGGCTGACCTTTTGCGTGATTTCTGCCGGCGAAACTCTTGAGACTTTTGCATGTATTTGGCACTTATCGCATCGTCTTACATAGTCAGCGGCATCTCGATTGACAGTTGGCCAATAATACCCGTAATAGAGTATTTTCTTTGCTAGAGTTTGCTCCCCAGTGCGGTCTCCACATTCCCCTTCATGAATCTCTTTTAGGACACGTTTTATCTCATCATAAGTGACACATCGGAGTAGGGGAATAGAGAAACATTTCCTTTACATATTTCCTCCTTGAATGACATATTGTGAAGCTTTACGAAGGACTTGTTGCTTTTCATTTCTTTGATCTTGTAGGACTCCATGCAGCAAATAGTATTTGATCGAAGTCATCCATGATTCCCTCTCAGGCTCTGCATCTAGTGCCCAATCGATTTCTATCATGTTTATACTTGGGGCATTTAATACTTTGACCGGAACCAAGCCCATCTGATGTGCATTGCCGGTGTTAGTAAACTTTGCCAATGAATCGGCCTCTCTGTTTTGATCACGTTGAATATGCGAAATATCATAGTACTAAAATTCAGTCAACAACTCTTGGACTTGGGTAAGGTATGGAGCAAGCCATTGTCTATTAGCTTGATAATCTCCCCTGACTTGGTACACTACCAACCGTGAATCGCTAAAGATTTCAAGAGACTTTATTCTCGGTTCTCTAGCAAGTTTTAGCCCAGCAATCAGAGCTTCGTACTCAGCTTCGTTGTTTATGGCTGGGAAATCAAGCTTTAAAGCATAACAGATTGACCGATCTTTGGGAGTTACAAGCACAATTCTAGCTCCAGAACAATGGTCATTGGATGCTCCATCAGTATACAATTTCCATCATATGGTAGGGATTTTGCTGCCCTTCGGGGAATCATCCTGTGCAGTGAACTCTACTATAAAGTCTGCCAGTGCCAGACCCTAGATAGCCCTTCGAGGGAGTTAAGTGATATCGAATTGACTGAGCTCGATATTCCACTTGAGTAACCTCCCAGACAATTCAGGTCATTGTAGGACCTGTCGCAACGGCTGGTCGGTGTAAACATTGATTGGATATGCCTGGAAGTATGGGCAAAGCTTTCGTGATGCAATCAACAAGCAGTATGCTAGTTTCTCTATTTTCGGATAGTTCCTTTTAGCTCTCGTCAATCGTTTGCTGACGTAATACATCGGCCTCTGGATTCGATCCTCCTCATGAAGCATTGTAGCACTTATAGCATGTGCTAACATAGCCAAATAAATGTACAAATCTTCATGATCCACCAGCTTTGACAAGATGGGGGTCTATCCAAATGATTCGACAAAGCTTGAAATGCGTCTTTACAATCCTGTGTCCATTCGAAGTTTCTTTTCCCTTTCTTAATTAGGTCAAAGAAAGGAATGCATTTGAAGGTAGCTATAGAAATAAATCGGCTTAAGGCAGCAACTTTCCCATTCATACTTTGTACTTGTTTAATGGTCTTTAACGCTTGGAAATCACAGATAGCTTGAATCTTCTCGGGATTAGCTTATGTTCCATGGGCGTTAACAATAAAGCCCAAGAATTTTCCTAATGCAATATCAAAAAAAACACTTTAAAGGGTTAATTTTCATCTTGTAATGTCGTAGGATGTCGAACATTTCCACTAAGTCTTTTATGTGGTCGCTTGATCATCGTGACTTCACGAGCATATCATCCATATATACTTCCATTATCTTTCCAATTTGATCTTTAAACATCCTGTTGACTGGGCACTGATAAGTAGCTCCAGCACTCTTTACTCCAAACGGCATCACCACATAACAATATAATCCAACATCGGTAATGAAACTGATGTGTTATTGATCGGGAATATGCATCAAGATTTTGAGTACGCATCCATGAAAGATAGCAGTTCGTGTCCCGCGGTTGAATCCACCAGCTGGTCAATCCTCGAAAGGGGAAAGCTGTCTTTTAGACATGCCTTGTTCAAATCTGAGTAATCAATGCATGTTCTCCATTTCCCATTTGCATTTTTCACAAGTATAGGGTTAGATATCAACTTAGGGTAGAGGGTGTCGTAGATAAACCTATTGTCTTTGAGTCTATCCATCTCCTCCTTAAGAGCGTCAGTTCTCTCCGGATCCATGCCACGTCATTTCTACTTCACCGGGAAATGCCTCGAGTCGATATTCAATGCATGGCTCGCAATGGTAGGCGAGATTCCACATATGTCATAGTGACTCCAAGCGAACATGTCTAGATTCGCTCGGAGAAAACCAGCGAGTTCTTTCATCATCGGGGTGTTGAGTTGTGATCCGATCTTTAGGACCTGTGACAGGTCGTCATGGCTGACCGTGATATCAATCGTTAGCTTAGCCGGTGCAGCCTTGGTCTCATTGGGCTCCACTTTATCATCTCTCGGATCTATATCTCTATAGAACCGACTGTGGCGCCCGTGCTAAGGCTCAGGCGTTAGTTGTCAATCTTCGGTAGCTTGGATGAGGACAATCTGGTCCACACCCTTACCTTTCTCTTTGCATTGAGCATCCCTAAACTCAGCTACATAACAAGCATGTCCAATCGCCTGATCACCGTGAATAACTCCAACACCATTGTCTATCGGAAACTTCAAAGTCAAACAACATGTGACAAGAGCTACCCGGAATTCGGCTAGGGCCGGTCGACCTAGAAAACCGTTGTAAGGAGACTCAACATCCAAAACAAAAAATGGCAAGATTTACACTCTCTTATGGTCACCTTCTCCCAACTCCACAGATAATTCCGCATAACCAATAGCTTCAGTTGCATCACAGTTAAAACTGTGTATGCGGGCTTTAGATGGCTTTAAATCCTTAGCTTCCATTTTTATCTAATCATAGGCTTTTTCGAAAATTATATTTACTGAACTTCCATAATCAATCAATATTCTTCTCACCAAAGCGGGGCCGATCATGGCCGAAATGACCATTAGGTCGATCGTCGTGCCTCTACCTTGTCCACATCTCTGTTTTTAAACACGATATCATCTGTCATTCTATGCTACTATTTTGCTGGAGCTCCATTTTCTATATTCAAAAAATATTCAAAATCCACATGCCTAATCGCGCTAGCATAGCGCTCCATCTCTTACCAACTCTTATCTGCTGGGTACGGTCCTACGACTACCATATTTATCACCAATCTTCCACTAGTTCGTTCGGGCTCTGCGCGGTACCTGTCCTCGGTTGGGGTCGGATGTCCCCTATCCACCATCCTGCGAGGTTTTCACAAATTGCTACAGTTTTCTTTCTCGAATCAGCTTTTTGATAATGTCTTGGAGATGTCTGCATTCATTCGTGCTATGTCCATAGCACTCGTGGAATCGATAATATTTTCCAGTTTGTTTCTTCTTTTCAATCGATTCTTTTAGGGGCGGTCTCCTATATTGCATGGTATTGCAAGTAGACAAATATAAATTCTCCAAGGACATATTTAACAGTGTGTAAGTATCAAACATCAGAATTCTGGGCTTCCCTCTTCCAGAATCCCCTTTTCATTCTCGGCCCCTATCTCCACCTTTCTTTTGCTTATTCGGCTTATTTTGGACATTCACTTGAACTTTTCCCGAACTATCATCAGACTGCATTACTGCAATGTTATTTTGTACTCCCTCTCCACTTGGTCCTGCAACGCTCTTTTACATGGAGGACCTGGCTTCCTCCTTTCTCAAATACTGAGCCACCTTTGCGTAAAAGCGCTTCAACGTTGCGGGCGGCTTACTAGCTAACCAATAACCGAAATCAGATTCTGGATCCATCCCTCTTGTCATAGCCATCAATATTGCATGGTCATTCAGATTACTGATTTCCGTAACTACTATATGAAATCTCTCCAAATAATCCTTCAACGATTCTCCTGGAGCCTAAATCACGCTAGACAGGGACATCACATCCTGGGGATGAGTTGCGTGCATCCGAAATTGCTGCATAAACTTTGTTGCCAAATCATCGAGTCTAGAAATTGATCATGTGGGTAACCTTATGAACCATATCATTGCTATCCCAAAGGGAGTTAAGGGAAAGTATCTACACTTGGTCGCATCATCCGCTCATGTAGAATCCACTAGCCATTCGTATCTCATGATATGCTGCCTGGGGTCAATTTTTACCTCGTAGGTAGGCATTAATGGCATGTTGAACCTCCTCGGATACTCTGCATGTAGAACATTATCAATGAATGGTGTATGGCTTCTTGAGATTCCCCAGTCATCATTAGTCAATCCCTGGCTCTCTCTCACCAACTGTCTGACCATTGCTGATAAGTTCGGCATTTAGATGGTTGGTGCCAAGCGGTGGTCGCGCTCCATCTCACGTAAATGGTCCGATCGATGTTTGCGGGCCATTTCATGCCTTCTTGGCTCACCATCTTCCCGATGTGTATCTTGTAAATTCACTTCATCGTCATTCTGGGGAAGAGCTTGGTCGACATTTAATTGAACTCCAGCATCCAAACCAACCATAGCAGCTCCAACTTGATTGCCATAAGGCATGGTTGGATTCCCCCTTCTGGTGGAGGGATCGATCCTGGCAGACCATGATGATCTGCCAGTTGACGTCCCAAAGTTTCTACGTGATATTCGTCTATTCTGTGATGCCTATGCCTATGATACTTGTTTGATGAGCTAGAACTCTTCGATGCCGAGTAAGGAGTGGGGTCTCTCCTAGCTTTCCCCCGCTATTGTTGATTGAGTTGGTTCATCAAGTTGATATTAGTCTGAATTTGTTGATTTAATTGTCAATGGCTCTCCATCAGCTCCCTCATTAAATTATGAAATTCAGCTCATGTAATAGAATCAGTGGGATTCTAAACTTCAACCGGTTCATCATTCACATTTGTTGGTTGATTGCTTGGGTCTCCTTGCTATATGCTAGTATTCTCATTTCCTTCCACGTTTTGAGAAGTAGATCCAGTGATTCTCACCATTATCAATGATTTTTCTTAGACTTCTATAAATTCGAGTAGTATAAGCAGCTTTTCGAAGATAACTGCAGATCTCCTTTGGGGGATTTATCCAATCTAGTAGCAACAAAGGGATCCTAATGAACTGAGAATCAAGTTTCTCAGTGAAAGCACCAAAATGTTTGCAACTAAATTGGTCACAAACACCCAAGAATTTTTTTTTGTAGAGAAGTAAGTGAAGAAAAACAAAATTAAACTTAGTAGATGAATTAACAAGCAACAAAGAATCAACTATAATCAGAGACACATAAATTTATAGTGGTTTGGCATTGTATGCCTACGTCCACTTTGAAGATTATCCTTTATTAATCACTTATAAATCGGGTTACAACAGTAGAAAATAGCAAATACTTGATTACAATAGAGTCTAGAGTAACAACCAGCGTAAAGATCCTCAGAATGACCCATTAGGCCAGTATTTATAGGTGAATACGACCGTGTATCTCTTTGAAATTTTGGCCGAAGGACCTTCCAATCCACATGGGACCACTAGATGGATCGTTGGGCCCAATTCCCAAAGAGGAGGGATCGGTACTGATCCCTTCTTTGGTCGAGTTTGGGAGAGCGATCCCTATGGAGGCTTCCTTATGCAAAAACATGTTTGGCCTCTAATTTTCATGTCATTTGGATCATTGGAACTCGAGTTATTGCTTGATCTTTGATTCAACATTACTTTTGCACTGCTCTGTGCCGATCCCTTCCAAGGGGTACATGCCGATCCCTCCAACATTGTCCTTTTGATGTGCGATGCCTAGGGTAGGTTCCCTAGGGTCCATATATCTTGCTCTTCAAATTTTATAGGGATTGATTTGTAGATCTTGAGACATGTATGGTTTTCCACAAAATTGCACTTGTGCTTTTAGGTGCGTCGATCCCTCTTCTATGAAGTACGCCGATCCCTCTAATATGAGCCAATCTATGTCGATCCCTCCTATCCATCGTACCATACTTCATACTTCGAACATTATACTTTGCATATCTATCAATTCCATTCTCCCGACATCATATGACCATCTGTACTTGACCTTTGGGCCCTACAATCATCATTCTGGAGTCATCAGCCTTGATGGTAGTCGGATCTAATTCGTGCAATCAGTTTAATTTAGCCGAGCTAGAATGCCGAATAAAAGTACCCATGTTTATTATGGTTGTAATGTTTGCATTGTGAATGCAAACATATTATAAACTAAATTATAAAATTGAAATAAAAGAAAACATATAATATAATTAAATCGTAATGTATGAACTTACAAATAACATTACAAATTAATTAAGTTAAAACTAAAGCCCAAAACTCTTTTATTTAATTATTATTCATGTAAATCCAAAATAAAATCTAGTGCAAATTAATATAAGGAATATTTTTCTAAAATTTCCTTCTTTCACCCCGTTGCCAATTCATCTAATCCAACGATGGTATCCGAGCCCGCATTGTGTTCTCATAAATAATTAACTAATACGTATGGCAGTCACTTGAAAAAACCAATTAGATAGGTGTCTATATAAAGTATGTCTAACTAAGGAGAACGTTCTTATAAATGGAAAACTTCCCGATATCGACCCTTACCGGGCTCATCGAAGTGGTTAGTTTTTAAGGGTATCTCAGTTGGAATTCTCAAAAGTGTAATTTGGCTTAGGTTGATTCAAATAAGCATACTTGAATATAAAAATTCCATAAAGTGTTATAAAATATGAATTTAAATTTTGGTTTAAATTAAATTAAATTTATAAGATTATAAATAAATTAATTTGAAATTGTTTTAAATTAAATTTTAAATTTAACAAGGGTTATGAATATAAGTCAAAATTGTTTTAAACTTTTACTCATAAAGGTTTAATATAAGTAAATTTCAAATTGTTTTAAATTTATATAAATATAAATTTTATATTTATAAGCAATTAAAATGGTTAATGAATAAAAGGATATATATAAACACGTAAATATAACATAATGAATTATAAATGATATTATATATATATATATATTACATGTAAATTGGAGGTTTAAATGAATTAAAACCAATACAGACTTAAGGGAGGATACATTGGATGTAAAAACATATGTTATCATGGGTATATACCCATCTCCCTTATAATATCGATAGTATTCGGTTAATATGATATTAAATTGTGAATTAAAAATAATTACTCTTCATTGTTTACAATATAAACATAGTACTATGCATACCATGGTTGTTGTGCACCCTCAAGCCATAGAATATTTATAGTGATGTTTATACTATCCCAAGATTGGTAAGAATATCATGTAACTTTGTTGAGCACCCCAAGGGTTACATAATTACCCTTATGCTATTGCAAAATGATGGGTCTAGAGTATCTAATGTACTTTATGATTTGTTGAGAACCCTCAAGGTCATAAAGATGATTAGGAGTAAGTAAAAATATAGTTAGGAGTTATATATGAGATATAATTAGTACAGAGTTACTTACCATTATGACACTACAACTTGTTGAGCATACCTAAGGTTTTATCAACATGATAAACAAATCCTAACACCTACTGAAGAAATTTATGAAATTCCCATATCCCTTTTAATGTTTTGAAAGATGTAGAATTCGATAGGAGATTTATTAGATAAATAATAAACCAGTCTAATGAGTATAATGATCTACTTTAATAATTTTGAGCGACAAATATAACTAATAAAATTGTTTGTCGCTTATAATATACTAAATGAACCGAATAAAGGACTAACGAAGAAAAGTAAAAAAAATTACTTACCAATAAATTTTTTGGCATGTTGTCGCTTCAATACCGATGTTAGAGCTGAATAATACAACCATTAAAAACTTTTTAGTCTTGGTAACTTAAGTGTGAATTTGCTAAAGACGGTGTACTTACTTCTATGATTTTTGAGCCCAGACAATATATGAGTATGGATATTAGACCCATATTCGACTACATAATAAAGTTGTATGGTGAGCAGTGGCATTCATATTATATGGAATTTCGATGAAATTGTTTCATTGGAAATATGCAAGTAAACCATCATGCAAGATCAAGTGTTCAATACGATTGAATACAATGCGGATCTTGTCGTTTCAGAAACAATCCTTGACCAAAGGCAATAGACGGACTTAGGAATTTGATCACTGAAATGTCAGTTTTGATCTATTTTTTTAAATGTAACTTATTCGACATCCTTAAACTGTAAGCATGACAGAATGCTTTTTTAAAGAAATCAAACATGGATTTAAAGTAAAAGGTTCCTCTTTTGAATGGTTCAACCTTTTAAAGGAGAAAGCGAAAGTTCGAGAACTGTAATAATGCTAGTACGGTTAGGATGAAGAGAGTGAATGATCATTATTACTTTATAAAGAGATATCTTAAACGGAATTGTTTAAATTATATATAGATGCTAAATAAGGAGCAAGCAATGTGATTTTAATTCCAAATGTTTTTTTATAGGTTCTCTATAAGATCCATTTCTTGAGTTTGATGCACTTGATATAAAACTCTCAACAATAAATTAGTTGAAGTAAAATAAATGAATAACCCATAATAAGTGATTGAATGGAGCTTTACATTTCAAACATTGTTATTGTAATAGTGGAAATATTGGGAGCATATATATGACACTTGCTGGTGGTTGCATCAAGTTTTGAAAGATCACTTTCATGTAAGGCAAATATTATTTAATAATTATTCTTGATTTTTGACCAAAGATAGAAACAGTTTAGTATAAAATTGATACTATGAATATTAGTTATAAAACAACCCGGTTTTTGCATTTCAATGATGGTATTTGTTTTCAAAACAATAGCGATGTGTTAGCTGTAGGATATAAAGAAGCATCTAAAATATTTAACCATTAATTTTGCAATTATTGACTAAGCCATATCTTTGATAAGTAATTCTTCAATCATATAATTATGAATCATATTGTACTTGTGAATTGTATCTCAAATGATTAAAGGCAAAGAACCCATTCTATGGAAGTGGCAAAAGAGTTAACAAACTCCTTAGATTGATACATATAGACGTATGCAGTCTAAGGTCTAACAATACTAACAGGGGATCTGCTTTGCTGAATTCACCAATGAGTTATCTTAGATATGAACATGTGTATTTGACACACAAGTTATACATCTATATGAATTCATAGATTATAAGCCGAAAGTAGGAAATAAGAAATGCAAAAGAATAAAAGCAATTCGATTTGATCGAATAGGTAAGTATCTTGACTAAGAGTTCCAATAGTACCTAAAAGTGGATAAGGTTCACTCTCAAAGTCACTCCTCCCTGTGCTACATAATGATGCATCAATAAGAAGTAATCAGACTCCCTTGGATAAAGTACATTGAAAAATAGAGAAGTTAAGTTACTTCTTTCTATAAGGATACGTACTTAAGGGTAAGAACATATCTTAAATTTGATTTCAACTAAAGCTAAGATTACAATTTCATATGAGATATGAATTGGAAAGGAACCTCATCTTAAATAGTTTAGGATATGTGGTTTTCTAATCTATGTTATGAACATAAGTTTCGTGAACACAAAATTAACACTATTTTATGTAAGTCTAATAGGCAGTTCATAAAATGTTTTGAATGTCTATTCCACAACATCGAGAAGCAAATTGTTATTTCAAGAAACGCCAACTTCATGCCAAAGAAATTTCTCTCTAGTGAACCTAATGTTAGTGCAATGGACATGTTTACCATAAAGAGTTCAGACTCTTCTACATGGCACGATGCTTTAAATCTAGAATAAATTCCAAATACATTAACAAAGTTTAATTTTGGCAATCATACCCTAAAGGATTTGATATATCGACTGCAAGTGAGTCATCAAGAAGCAGATCGATGAATTTGGAATGTAAAAGGAAAGACTGATAGGAAATGATTTCCACATTTCAAATGTTGAAATTTGCAAAATAGTTTCACCGGTTAACACGCTTAAGTCCATTTAGATTCTAATTATCACATAATTTTACTTTGAGTTCTGGCTCATTGATGTTGAAATAGAACTTCTAAATGAAGTTTTAGAGGAGACTGTTTGCACACACATCCAAAATGTATCGAAGTTGGTGGGAGCGATAACAAAGATTATGGATTTTTGGATATGATCCAAAGGTTAATACAACTATCGTGTCCAACAAGCATTTAGAGGTTAAGCAAGTATTTTGATAAAGAAATCAAATAGTTCGGTTTCGACCAAAATGCAGATGAAACATGTATCTTTGAAGAAAAAACTTGAAGATACTAAATCATTTCTAATATAGTAAGTAAACAACATGCTACTGATTATTAACGATGTACCCATGTTAAAAATCAGGAAAAGACTGGCTATTTAATTTCCGATTAAAGATTTGAAAGATGTGTCCTTTATACTAGATACCAATTAAGTGCACTTGGCAATAGGAATCATCATATATGTTATGTGCAAAACTTTGCACTTGGTGCAGTGAGTGAATGTCAAATCTCAGTTAAATTATTCCCATGTATTTACGAAATACTAAAGAATTATTTATGGAAATAATGAACTTCTTATGAACGTGGGTTCTAACTTAAACTTCATAAGTGACATCGAATATAGTATGTCAATCTTAAATTTATTTTCACCCTTAATTAAGGATCTTTGAGTTGGAAATGTTCAAAAATCAAGAGGTTGTGGTAGATTCAACTATAAAGCTTAAGTACATTGCCTTGGATAGTGCCGTAATGAAACAATATATGTGCGCAAATTTATAAGAAAGGTAGGGTGATTCCCTCCATTAATGATCCAATAACATATCGTGATAAAAATTAATGCAATATAGATTGCAATGGGAACTAACAACATGATAAGAAATTGATATATGTTCTCCGTAAATAACACATGGTAAAAGAGTTTATCAATAACTAGGAAGTATATTCGAAAAGTAGATACCAAATAAAAATATTGTTGATCCATTCACTAAGACCACTTCTCAGCCTAATTTGGGTACATTGATTAAAGGTGCATACATGAGGCACCATAATTTGCTCAATTGCTAGTGGGGAATTAATATAGATAAAAATGTGTCGTAGGAGCAATTATGTAATTTATTATATAACTTAACTTAGAATCTTGTTTGAAATAAAGTATGTTTTTTATTTATTTTTATTTTATTTGTTTTGTTATATATAGATACAAGAAATGTTATTAATACATTAAAATATACAAGAACAAAATCCTTATGATAAGTATTTTATCAATTGTTGTTTTGAATATTCATAACCATGAGTATTGAATCGATATTTAAATACTTATTCCTTAGATATTTCAAGTCAATTTTATAGAGAAAAGGATACTGATACATCCGTTGAGACAAGTGTATGTAACACTCTCCATACGATGGACGGTGAATTACTTATGACCATTCAGGAAACCAAAGGGTTATGTAATTGTGGTTGTTTGGAACAATCACTTAATGACTCAATGAGAGTCTTTATACATTATTACAAATAAGTGAATATAGAATATCTCGGTATAACAATGTGCAGTTGTCTTCTGACTTAAGTGCACTATGGGTCTCAAGGAGCCATGTCGTACTTTGACTATGGTCAATCACATAGTATAGCGATCATATTACGACCATAGCGTGGTACATGGTAAACTATTTAAAGTGAAACAGTATGCAAGAGAGAATTCCTCTCCATCGTTGTAGAAGGTTAGTATCACATAAATTATAATCAACTTAAAGTTTAAATCTATGGCAAAGGTAAATCAGTTAGTCGATATATGTTACTGGATTATACCACGGACTTTAAAGTGGCCTACTAATTAACTACAGACATTAATAAATATCTTAGTGATACGATTATAAAGAAAAGAAAAAGTGCACAAAATGTCATTACAAGGTGTAGCTTAATAAAGATTAGAAATTGGATTTCCTAAATGATCTTTAAGTGATTAGACTTGGTCTTGATACTACACTTCGGTAAAGTCTGTATAGGCTCTAGTATTTAAATTGTTTAAATATTAACTGAGGTCTGAGTTCACACTAGAGAGTCAAAGCAACTACCTTGTTAGTTAATTTTCATATTTGACCTATTTAAAATTAATTTATAAATGTTATAACTTAATATCAAAATTAATACAGATGTTATATTGAATTTTATGGCATATTAATTATTTATCTAAAGCCTTAAAATTAATTAAAATGATGTATAATTGTTATATATTGATTGAATTAAGTTACAAGCTTAATAAATTAATTCAATGGTTAGATTGATTAAGCCCAAAGTGTAGAAAACCTGGACTAGGGGGCAAACCCTAGCCTCCATTGATAGAAAATTAGTGACACCTTGTAGATGGAGTTGCATCTCATGGTCAAGGATATATAACCTAGAGCTACGAGAAGGAGATCGTTAACAGCCAAGGTGTCGGCAATCGATAAGTTTAAAAGTGGTTAAATTCTTTGTTTGAAATCTAATTCGTAAATATTTTTCATAATCCCACTCTTTTTATATTCATCTATAATAAAAAAATAATTTTTTTTTTAAATTAAATAAATATATATAAATACGTATATGTTTTTTAAATTTAGATTTAAATAATAATATTTTTATGCTCGAATTATATATATATATATACACGGCTATAAATAAAAAATTAACTAAACTACATTTATATAAATACATCCTTATTCATTATGTGTGAACACATTACAAACTATATTATAAAATCAAAATAAAATTAAACATATATTTCAAATAAATAATAATATATAAAATTACTAATAACAATACGAATAACTAAATTGAAACTAAACCCCAAAAAATCTTTTATTAATCATTACTACATATGAATTAGTACAGGATTATTACTTATGTAAACGTAAAATAAGATCTAGTGTAAATTGTTACAATGATATGTTTTTATATTTTCCTCTTTTTTCCCCACTGCCAATGCACCTGATTCAACACCACGTACCATAGGATTTATCATGTAAGCTAACTTGTGTCTAAGATAGCACTTGGTTCGATGGAGACCAAGGAAGGATGTGAGTTATCATAGATGATGGTATCAGAAGATGATTGGATACCATGCGAGTTGACGGTATTTGCAAATTCATATGCCACTTGAATTTTTGCCTTTTCAAGATCAAGTTGGAGGAGTTTTTTCTTATGAGGGATAACAACTCGAGGCTCATGAAAAGAGGAATCCAATTTTTGATTGTAGTTGATATGGAAGAGTGCATATACTAAAGGAATAAGTTATCATATTTATTTGGCGGTAGAGTCGAGCTTGACACCAATTATGGATCGTTAGGGGAATCTCTTCTTGTTGGAGAACCTCCATCGACAATAACCAAGGTGGTTAAAGTTTCTTACTTCTAAGGAAGATAGATATTCCTATTTCCCCATAGGAAAGGGAAAGTTATTGTGGGTATGTTACATGTAATATACGAGACATAGTACTTCGAGGAGTCCTACGTTCGCCTTATGATCAAAGTGTCGCAATTGGGTTGAAAGAAGGTGACAAGAAATTGATTGAGACGCTTGAATTAGGAAGATGATAGATTATATGTCTTTGATGTGGGGATACCCAGTTGCAGGGTGCTTAGTGAAAGTCTTCATACGTGATTGACAACCCGTTTCTGGTAAAGGAAATGGATAACGACATGAAGTATACATTCCATCAAAAAGAAACAAAATGTAAATCGAAGCAATACATAATAGGTATGTAATGGGTCAGCATGCTAAAGATGAAAGCAAGAAGCCAAGTGAGAGATTGTTCTCACTAGATGTTCCTTAGTGGAAGTCCGAATTGATTTCTTCAGACCTTGTAGATGGACCGCTTAGAGACTAAATGAAATGATGATATTTTGAACATAGTTGATTGTTTAACTATGGGTGCTCATTTCATACCGCTAGGATCTATGAAGATCGAGTTGGCTAAGTCATGTATGCATAAGTTAGTGGGGTTTACATATAAGACCAATAGAGTATCATTGTCATCAAGACCCTTTATGTATCAGCGAGTTTCAAGTAGAGTGTGGTAGGCATTAAGTGCAGAGTTAGACCTGTTCGTGACATACCATCCGTTGCTTGTTAAAAGGGTCGAGTAGTAGGGCCATATACTCAGGGATCCGTCATAAGGATGTAGATTTGGCTTATTCTTGCTCCACGCAGTTCACATAGGAAAGATCATTTACCTTAGACATCTTTGCACACATTGCGGACCATATAGTTACGAGCATAGAGACACTAAGAACCGTGTGTGGACAAGGATGACACTCATTATTCCCTTGGTAAAAGCTAGTATATGAAAGGTATATAGGCCAAAACTAGAGAGAGAAATAAAAGGAGTTTGAGGACCATTTGAAGTGGATGATGATAACCTAAGGACAATATGAAGGTTGTATTGATACAAGGTGCTAGACTTTGAGTTTTTCTGTTTAGACGAGGGAGGGAGTACTTTAGTTTGATTCCTCAAAAAGAGAGGTTAAGTTCGAGAAGATAGGAAAGTTAACTTAAGAGATTGTCGGACTTATCAGAGAGTCAAGGTTATATGTAACTCAACATACAAAGTTAACTCACCTTTATGATAGTGGTGTGCACATCTCTTTATATATCCTACTTTTTGGGAGTGTGTGCATGACTAAACCTTTTTCTAGAAACTGATTAAACTCGAGGTAGAAATGATTGTACATAGGAATACAGAGATAAGTGCCTAAGCTTTTCCATTCAATGGCTTTCCCTAAATACAATCAAGTTCACATGTTTGAGTGTTTAATGTTTCGTATATGCAATACGTCTATGTATAGTTTTCACGCATGTTTGTTACATTAGCATGCATAGGGAAAAATGTATGACCCATTTTGTACATAGATATGCTTGGTTGATGTATGCTAGTTTTGTTTGTTTGATTGCTTTGTCGGTTTGGATTAAGTTGAAGTTATGTAGATGTCATAAAGATTGCTATATCATTTTATTGTTGCTAAAAACAAAAAACAATGACATGTGAAAGCTAGTAAGCTAATTAAGTGGTTTTTAGTAAACTAGACTTAATTTGACATTGCATAGAAATAAAATGACAAATGAGTTTATATAAATCAATAAGTTCATGAATTTAAGAATGATTTTTTGGAAAAACTAAATTATGTTTGGTTTGTATTGGTTGGGTAATATGTTGATAGCGTAGACTTAATAATGCAATATGTTGCTATAAGTAAACCAATAGAATATTGTATAAACAAGATGATAAAGGAATAAGCTAGTCAACCAATTAACTTAGTTAATTGAATAAAAATATATTCTTTGTGTGGGTATGTATATTTTATTGTTGCATGTTGCTATGGTTGCATATCATTATATGCATGTTGAGATAGTTAAGTAACATTGTTCCTGGTGGATTAGGTTCATTAACAATGGGGAAAAGGGGGAGAATTTCAGAAGGTTTCTTTTTATTACATACTACAATATATTTTTAACTTGTGTTATCATGAATAATTTTGTAACATTAAATCATATTTAATGTTTATTGATATAGGGAGAGTTTAATGTATAAAATTTTAATTTAATACTATAATTGTTTTAAATTAAAAAAAGCGAGTTTTTTATTTATTTGGTGTTAAATTTGTTTCAATGACATGCGTATGGTGTAAATCTCATAAATATTAAATCTAAGCAATAATCTATAATATAAAATATGTTTTAAATTTAAAATTTGAATTTTAAACTTACATTTCTTTCCTTTTATTAATTCCTGGGATCAAGTAATGATTTTCTAGTATAGCGCATGGTAGTTCAAAATAATTTGACTTAGTTATTACCTCATTGATTTAGTTAGATTATTTTAAAATTATATATATATATGGACAAAATCAAAATTCTTAATAAGGTTATTTAAAATATTAAATATGTTTATAGTATAAATTTAAATTGTAAATTGATATTAATTTAATTTTTCTAACTAACTGAACTTTAATAGATGTGTATAAATATTTTAACCGTAAAATTTAGTTTTTTCCATACAATTTTCATATGGAAATATTAAATTATATATGTATTATAAATAATTTTAAACTACATTATATATATATATGGTGTGTGTAAACTATATGTATATACATATATTATGTCTTAAAAGTAATTTTTTTCAAAGCCGATAAAAAATTTAAAGTATAAAAGTATATATATGTATGTAAGTATGTATATATCAAATGTGTATATATATTATAAGTATAATTTTAACATATTAATTTATTTGTAATATATGTGTATATGAATAGAAAAGTATTTATTCTTTTATACCGAAGGTCAAATATATATACGACATGGAAAAAATGGGAATAAGACGGTGTATAGTTCCGGTGAAAGTTTCTTAAACATGGGAGGCCCTTCTCTCCTTCACTTTTCGAGTCATATAGGAAGATCTCTATTGCCATCCGTGTCCCATAAAAAAGCTCTCCTTGCTACTCTATCTATAACTATAGCTTGTCCGTCCCATCCCAAGTGCATAGTGGGACGCTTATTAAATCTCAAACTATTTTCCCGCGCCTTGCCTGCTTCTAGCATCTATCACTCTAATCAAATACTTTGATCTTAACGGTTGCTTACACCTTGTACTTCAAGCTATTTCCTTTTGGAGATTTTCTCCTTTCTCCTTCTAGTGGCTTGTAAGGCTGAGTTATAGGCTTTAATTTTTTATAATGGAGGTGATGGCTTAGGGCTAGAACATATATATATGTATGTATGTATGTATGTATGTATATGTATGTATGTATATATGAGCTAGGATCAATAACATCATTTATTTAGCACCATTTGTAGCCCTTTGATATTAGCCACAAGTTTATATTTAAATATTTAGTCCATATACTATATATATATATATATATATGTAGAGAATAGGCGAGTATTTTTATTCATCCTAATAGCTAGAAATTATCTCATATATTATCCACTTTTTTCCACTTATTTGAGTCTCTTATTCATTAAAATTCAAAAATTATTTTCTAACACATGTTTCATTATAGGTCTTGCCTTAATATACACACACGCATACACACATACATACGTACATACATATAAATATGTGTGTGTGTGTGTAAGCTGAAAAATAATATATATTTTAATCAGTAAAAAAATTCATTTAAGCCTTTATAATTTAATTATATTACTATATAACATTGTATACTATTTTCATCTATTTTAAGCCTTTAAATAAATAATTAAATGCCATAAAATTGATATAACATTTATATGAATTTCCTCCATTTTAATTTATAACATATATAAATTAATTCAACTTAATTAAATTTAAAAATATGCTGACAAATATGGTTGTGGGACTCCCCGGTGTGAACTGAGCCCTTAGTAATATTTAAACAAATTAAATATTAAAGCATGTACGAATTTTGCTAAAGCACAATAGTTGATATGAGTTCAGTTACTTACATTTAATTCAGGTAAATCCAATTTCTAATCTTTATTAAATGACACCCTAAGTAACAATATTTTGTGCATGTTTTCATTTCATCATCGCTATATCACTAAGATATCTATAATTTGGTCAATGGTCAAAACTCCAATAACATCCCTAGTTAATTGCATATTATCGCTTTAAATTCTGTGGGTCAATCTGATAATATTTATTGATTAATTGATTTACTCTAGCAAGAGATTTTGACTTTAAGTTTATTATGAATTATGGTGATACTAACCTTCTACAATGAGGAAGACTAATCCTCTCTTGAGTAGCATTTCACTCCAAGTATTTCAACATACATCCAACTATGGACGTAACATGATCGTCATGTCATGAGATTGACCGTAGTCAAAGTACAGTCTAGATACTTAAGATTAATGGTACTCTCGAGTACGAAAATTACTGCACATCATTACATGGGATCTTCAATTTTGACTTACTTGTATCAATCTATTAAAGATTCTCATTGAGTCATTCTGTGGCTGTTCCAAACAACGGCAAGTACCTAACCCTTTTGTGTCCCCAATGATCCTAAGTAATTCACCATCCATCATATGGAGAGCATTACGTATACTAGTCTCAACGGATGTATTGGTATTGTTTTTTCAATACATCTTGACTCTGAATAATTTAAGGATAAGCATTCGATTCAATACTCATGGTTACGAACACATTCGCAATAGTAATTGATTAAATACTTATCCTAAGGATTTTCTACTTGTATATATATAATGTATTATAATATTACTTATATCATAATATAATACATATAATAGAAAAAAACAAAGCCTACTTTATTAAGAATAAGATTCTCATACAAGAGTTAAGTTATATAAAAAATTACATAATTGCCATTTGGGTGCAGTTTTAGTCTATCAATCTCCCACTTGCACTTGGGGACAATTATAACGTCTTATGCATATACCTTCGATTAATTTTCCTAAATTAGGTTGAGGAAGTGGCTTAGCAAATGGATATGCAATGTTATCATTGATATCTACTCTCTCAATAACTACTTCTTCATCATTGATAAACTGTCTTACCATGTGGAACCTATGGAGAACGTGCTTAACCTTTTGTGGGTTCATGGTTCCTTGGCAATTTGTATTGCCGCATCACAATACATTAGCATCCACCTTCAATGCTGGGGATCACTCCTAACTTTTTAATGAATTTATGTATTCACGTTGCTTCTTTTACGACATTGTTTAAGGCAATGTACTCATCCTCCATAGTCGTATCTGCACAACTTCTTACTTGGAACCTTTCCAACTTATGACCCCACCCCCCTTTGGTCGAGGGTAAATGCAAATCCTGAGACTAATTTAAAATCACTGACATCACTTTTGAAGTTTGAGTTTGAGTAATCATTCATTAGGAGCTCATTCAATAGATTAGAAACAATTCTTTAGTATTTCTTAAATACTTTAGAATAATGTTAAACATTATTCAATAATTTTCTCCTATATTTGATTGACATTGACTAGTTGCACTGAGTGTAAAAGTAACATCTGGCCTAGTATGTAGCATGTTGTACATGATGGATCACATTGCTAAAGCATAACAAATCCTACTCATACGCTCTCTCTCCTTATCCGTAGATGGGAGTTTTCTTAGAAAAAACAATTCCATGTTGCACTTGAACGCTTTCGCACTTGGAATTTTCCATACAAAACCTTTTTAGTATAGTTTCTGTGTACATCAATTGGGACAATACTTATATCCTTTTAGATCTATTTCTATATATATTTATACCCATTATATACTATTCTTCTACCAAATTTTTCATCGAGAAATTATAATCAAGTTTCACTGATAAGAACATTGGTACGTAGTTACGAATCAATAATAATTTATTAATGTATAAAACTAAAAATATTACTACATCAAGTTGTTCTTTCCTATATACACACTTCCTTTTGTTTTGACTGAAAAAAAACTATTTGATGATTTTTCAAGACTTTTATTCCAACTTCTTGATGCTTTCTAAAGACCATAAACTGATCCTAAGAGTCTACATGCCTTGTCACTTCCACTATGTTCGAAACCCTTTGGCTGTGATATATATAATAGTCTCTTCTAAATCACTATAATATGCAATTTTAATGTCCATCTACCATATTCTGTAGTCATAACAAGCAACGACTACAAGTATTATTCGAATTGTTTTAAGCATGGTGATGGGATAAAATGTTTCGTCGATTTGATAGGGACCTTTCGCCACCAACCTTGAATTTTAGTTCTCGACATTTTTATTTGCACCGATCTTTTCTTAAAGATCCATTTACAACCGATGGGATTTACCCCTTGGGTACCTTTTCCAAAAGCCAAACTTACTTCTTGTACGTGAAATGTATTTCAATTTTCATTGCATAAAGACATAAGCCATAGTCTTTACTCTCCAAGTTTGTCAGTATGTGAGAAGATCATCAGTGTAAATAACACAATCTTCTTTCTCGCCATCAATGAGAAAACCGTAGTGTCTCCATGAAGTGTGGGACTCCCTACTTGACTTTTTTATAGGCTGCAAGCCTTCTATTAGTGTTGAAGTGCTATCTAAATATTTCGTTTCTATGGGAGTTTCTTGTATCTCATCCAAATCTATCTTACTGCCACTAATTTCACAAGCTAGAAATTCCCTTTTAAAAAAGGTGACATATCTTGAAATATACACCTTTTGTTCCTCAGTGTGATAGAATATGTATCCATGAGAATTTTTAGGATGCCCTATAAACTTGCATAAGATTGATCTTACCTCAAGTTCGTATGGGTTTACATTCTTAACGTAAGACAGATAACCCCATACTTTAAGATAATTAAGGTGTGGTTTCTTACTAGTCCATAACTAGCATGTTGTCTTAGGCCTAGATATAGATGATGTAGAATTTAGCATATATGTCATTGTTTCAAGGGCATATCTCCAAAAGGAAAGAAGCAACTTTGTATCGCTCAATACCAACCGAACCATGTCTAATAGTGTTTGATTTCTCTTTTTCGAAATACCATTGTGTTGAGGAATATAGGGAGGAGTGACTTAAAAGAGAATTCCATTATATTAGTTACTATTTGAGCTCATATGCAATGTCATCGCCTCAATCAGATCGAACTACTTTAATTTGTTGCAATTTTAGTTTCAACTTTATTCCTATATTCCATAAACTTATTGTAGACCTCTGATATGTGTTGCATAAGATACAACAATCCAGAATTAGATGAATCATTGGTGAACATAATGAAGTATAAGGATCTACCTTTTGTTGCTATTGATGTAGGTCCACATTCATCTGTATCTATTAGTCCTAAGAGTTTAATAACTCCTTCACTGGTCCGATTTGTGTTTCATTTGTTTGACATGATTTAAGACACGATTTTGAATCAATAGATGAGAGAAATCTTTCTTTCCTCAACTTGTCTGATTGTTTCTCACTTGTACGGCCTACTCTACAATGCCATAAGTAGCTGACCATTAATTTTAGATGCATTATTATTTTCAACAACAAATACATAATAATAGTTAAGTACACAAATGCCATCCTTAAGAGTACAAAAGCACATGGTTTTATTTTTATAACAAGCATTCATAATATTGTCATTACAAATGAATCTATACCTGTTTTCTTTCAATAAGGAAACATAAATTATTCCACTAATAAAGTTCGGTAGAAAATAATAGTTATATAGAACTAAATCATTTCTACTAGCAAGCTTCACATGGTAATCTCTTATTGCTACAGAAGCTGTAGTTTCTCAATTTGCAACTTGAGATTCCATATTCCCTCTTGTTACAGGCCTCTTGCTCCTAAGTCACTGTAACGAATTACAGATATGAGCTCTAGGTCCAGTATCTAAAATCTAAGCATTACGGGTGTTTTCACCCATTAAACGGTGAATACGGAAAGATGCTAAATAGTACAGAAATGGCTGGAAAGTTTATAAATAAAGCATCATCACTTGACCAAAAGCCTAGGAAAGTTAAGAAGGTCAAAAGACAGCACAAGAAGAAATTTCTATTCGGTTGTCATCACCCAAACCAAGAACGTCGAGCACCCTTTGTTAAATTGAGCACTCTATACTGAACCGAGCATAGTGTACATGGAAGCTAGCTATTTTGGTGGGACAACTAGCTAGCCCCTATATATTCACTCCTATAAATACCCCAAGCTTTGAACTGTAATGGTAG
The DNA here is from genome assembly GCA_030737815.1 of Allium fistulosum. NCBI lineage: Eukaryota > Viridiplantae > Streptophyta > Magnoliopsida > Asparagales > Amaryllidaceae > Allium > Allium fistulosum. The sequence goes on from CM060903.1 coordinate 181,409,281, forward strand.
ATAATCTGGAGAGCAAAATCCCACCAAACAAACCTTGTAGAACAAGATTACTGGAAGCAATATCTTACTTTCATTTGGGCACCAAATCATTGCATTTTGAATTTCTATCATTTTACAACCGATCTATAAGAAAGGTAATAAAAGTAGACATTGGATGTAGTTACATTCTGACCAAACCACTATAAACTCACATGTTCGTTACTTTATTTCACTTATTTCCTACCTATCATATATGTGATCCGCTCTCTAGTTAACTATCAAACTATAACATAATGGTTGTGTTCTACACTGCGTATTTATAGTTCTTTAGAAAATGATTTGGAGATGTTTGCCCATTTTTTGAGCAAATATTTTTGGTTCTTTCATTAAGAGCTAATTCTCAACATGCCTTCAAGATCAAAGAATAAAGTTGGTGCCACCTATGTGAATGCGGGAAAACACTAGCGTACCTAATCGGACGACTGCTAATCAAGACAATCTATCATCAAGTACTCTAATACTAACAGATGTAGTTACCAAAGGAGACCTAGAAAAAGTTCGGCGGAGCCCAACGAACGTTTCACTGCCCAACAATAAGCTATCGTGAACCAAATCCTGACATGCTTAGGAGAGGCGCAAACTGCCGAGCACAATACTAAAGTTCGAGGACGATCTCAGTCTAGGGCATCCAAAAGATGAAGAAGACCACATTTTGATGGTGAATCTGATCAAGGGAATCAAACAACCTGAAGAGGAAATGTTGAGGAAATTGATCAACAAAGGTTGGGCCAGAAGTCAGCCCATGGATTGGTTCGGTATCAAATTGAATAGAGGAGGCATCAAACCACAGACATCTATAGCCAACGCTACTCGTCCTCATAGTCGTTCTCCTGCCCTTGCTGAATGGTTGTTAATGGAATACGGGGTGACCATTGGAAACGATCTAGGACCCAAGACCAAGATCGGGACCAAATATTGAGTCATCATAGAGAAAGTGAAAGAAGCCTTTCTCCCCGAAGGGAAGGGTCGACCGTCACCAACAGTCACCAGAGCCATAAGATAGAATAACATGAATATTAGAGATTGCTCCGACATGAACAAATGGAACAAGGTATAAAAGCCAGAGTTGGTAACCCTTTCTCCTTAAAGATAGAGACCGCTTAGAACCACAAAGATTTTTGGATGCCCTCTATGGACCTATATAAAGGCTGACTGACCCCATAGTGCATCAATAACAATACATTCGGGACATGCTAATGAGTGGACTACATAAGAGGTCTTGTTCAAATGTTTCCCTCTTTTCTGGCAGACTTAAACCATTATGTGATTTTGCTTCTTACCCCTTAGTTCGATTTGTTCTTGGATGATGTTAAAGGAAAAGTTTATCGGCTAGTTCCTAGTGCATGTTGAACAACCAAAGGATCCATACTCATTGGAAGATATGAAGCAGGGGGAAGATGAATCGCTGTAGTAGTACTTGAATCGATCTAACACAGCAGCTAGAGTTTAGAATACGGATGAACGACTAACCTTGATGGCGTGTTGTGATGGAGTACATTCAAAAATAAAGTTTACTAGGAGATTGACTATTAAAAACCAACCACCATGCAAGATTTCTTCTATGAAATGACAAAATATACAAGAGTAGAAGACGTTGCATCTTAAAGGTAGCATGGTATGGCAAGTAGGGTTATAGAGACATCCAATGGTATGAATGCTATGGCAAGGGAAGCGAAAATAACTTTACTGAAAAGAAAGACAAAAACAAGGGTCATACTATTGGGAAGAAGGTAGAATGAAAAAGGTTTAGGCCTATAATGAGATTCGATGCTTACACCAACATGAATGATACTGTAGAGAACATCTAACTAGTGATATAAGAAAAATTAAAATATAATAGGCCTTAGCCAAGATAGGAAATCAAAGCTGATATAAATTCTAGGAAGTATTGTCGTTTTTCCATGAGTCCTACAGGCTTTATACCAATGAGTGTCACCACTTATGCGATCATTGAGAACCCAACATGGATCGGTAGAGTGGAGTTAAGGTGGATTTGCGATGGTAAATAAAGGTTCGACAACATGTGAAGGCATGGTGGTTGTGACTCGCCTAAATGTTGAGATCTGAATGAAGTGGGGGCGGTGTAGAAAGATTAAATGAGCTTGAGATTAAGGTTGGAGTTCCCATGGATCAGCTGCACTAAAGTAAGTAAGATCTGGTAATGGTGAACATTGATGAAGTAACAACGGCAGTTGATTTGGAGTCACAAAGGTACGAAGTAAGTGAAGTGTGCTGAAAATATGAAGTGAAGAATTGGAAATATCCTAAGTCATACTTTTATATCAATGCCTTCAAATGGATCGGTACCGACCATATAAACTTTTCATGATTTTTTTTAAAATGGATGAAAATTCGACCTAAATGATATAGTTTTTAGAATTTCCCAACGATGAGCGAAGGCTTCAGATGGAAGACTTTAGCATTTATGTCTACCAAAGAGACACAACTAGAAAATGCCTGGAATGATGCATCGATATTCTCAGAGAAGATGCGATGTTTCATGTGAACAATTTAGAAAGTAGAAGCCTCTCTAAAGATCTAGATTCGATCGATTGCCACAAAAGCATTCTTTATTGTCATAGAAGCAAACATGGGGGCATGCATTATCCTATATTTGAACCAAGCAAAATCTTGGAGGATTAGTATTTTGAAACGATGAAAAAATAGATCAAGAAGCTTAGAAGATGTCAAGAATTAAAAATGAAGAGAAGACGTGTATTTTTGCTAAGTGTGAAGAAGAAAAATGGATTTCAGTTGCCACCTCACGCCACTCACAGCCACCATCGATAGACACCCGCAAGTTGCATTTCCATGCCAACAGCCTCCTTCCTTATCGCGGTGCGTTGAAGCCTAATGCGAGCGAACGTGTGGATCAAAGTCGATACGAATTAGGGATTTAGGCCTTAGAGGATCGGCTTTTATTTTGTACAGGTGGGTAAATTAGGATTTTGAGTTAGATTTGAGGAGAGTTGAATTGCTAAGTGCAGAGAAGGGCTTGGGCTTAATGTTTTAAGCATGTTTAACTTGAAATCAAAGTGTTTTTTCTATTCTTTTAAACAATTATATTACAAATTTATAAATCTCTTCCCATTTAAATGAAACGGTTTAAATTGATTTACATTTTATTTTGCAAATTATATTTCAATAACTAGATAATTCTATTTAATTCTGTACCTATCTATTTTTATTTAATTATCCATCGAACTAATATAAATAAATTCATTCATCTTCGTCGATCTATTGATTTATTAACTATTAAATTTTATTATAACAAAATCTTTTATTAAATAGACTTTAATTGTATAATACTTTGATTCCAAAATAATAATTATCCAAATCGAATTAAAATACTATTATTATAATTAAATTTATAGAATATTACGACTTCGAAAACAAGGTTGTTACAAACCTCCTCCCTCATGAAAATTGCGTCCTCGAAATTTCTTATAGGGAGACTTCACACACATACACTCAAACATTAACTAAAATCGAAACCTACAATCAAATTGAAACTCATACAATACTCTATAAGAGGCTAACATTAGAATCAAACCTATCATATGTTATAAATTAAATAGTTTCATTTATAGATTTTCATTTCTTCACATAAGAAAATTTATTGAAAATTTTCGAAGTATTAGAATTTTAAGAAAATTTTGGTAGTCTCCTTTGCACGCTAGTGTTTCGAAAAATCACAATAGAGATAAAACATAATATACATCTCATCTCAATGATGAGGCATCCCGTAAGGAACAAAATATAAAATACGATATATAATCTGAGATACGTACCTTATATTTAGCGTTTTAGTAAGTTATCTTACTATTTTGCAACCAAAATAAAGTTAAAGTCACCGCATAGTTGAACTAGAACTTATAGAGCACCTGTACTTAACTTGATTTTCAACATTAGTCGCGGATAGAAGATATAATAAGCATGTATAACTTTAATGCATAAATGCAACAAACATTTCTAGTTCGGCCACTCTCGACAAGGTTTAAGGACTAAAATCATAAAACTAGATGAGTTTCAAAAGCAAAAGCGTTGCACCATGAATAAGTTTTGATAATCAACTTTTGGTGCATTAAAATGTAGAATAGGACATGAGTTATAGAGTTCTGTCTAAAGCTTATACAACTCATGAATTAGTTGAAGAATGCAAGCCCACTTATTAAAACTGCAATTTTAACCTATTAAATGAAAAAATTTCACAAAACATTTAAAATAAAAGTTGTTGTTTAGGTTATAAGCTTTCCGGATTGGGTAAGATTGACAAAATCAGACGAACCATTTAAAAGATGTGATCAAATGACTACATCGCTTAAATTCAGAAATTATTATGTTGAAAAGTGAGAAAAGATTACAAATCTAAATAACAACCAAGTAATGCAAGTTAAAATAATAAACTTCCACAGGACTAAATCAAGTTCAAAGTGTTTAAAAATGCAAAATTCAATCAAACACCGTTAAGAACTTTCCCTTTAAAGAACAAAATAAGTTATACCTAATGTCAAGCATAGTTAATGATAATTAAATGGACATACAAGCACCTAATGTTCAATGCTAAAAACCTGAATCTATAAATGCATAACATGTTTAACTAGAGCTTTAATAAACGTGTTATGAGTTTACTTATTTGACTGCATTTGATTACATACATACATATATATATATATATATATATATAAACTTTCAATTAATCTCCTAACCAATACAAAGGTAAAACAAAATTAATTCAAACTCTTTAAAGAAATAATTCAATATGTGGTTTAGCATCACATCTAATGGTCTTGCATGCTTTACTGCATAAATTTTGAATTAATCATATGTATTGAAATGATGAAGGACGGTTTAAACCAATAGAAAAGATGGAATAGAGTTTTGTGTATTTATTCCACTAATGTTTAGTCTTTGTTTAAAAATCCATTATATTAAATTAAGGGTTTTCGTATTAGCTAAGAATAATGGTTGATGTTGCTCTTGAAATCTACGGAGTCAAAGATAGCAACAATGTGTTATGTTGCAAAAGATTCCACACTAATATTAGTACCAGAAATAAGTAAATCTTCTGCATATCTACAAATGCAAAATTTCAAAATGCTATTATATTTGCTTAATGAATTTGCAAGAGCAGTAATTGTTTCTTGAATTCAGAAGTTGTTCCTTAATGTTTCGGAGATAAGAGAATTTATAAGACAACGCTAAATCCAGTCTGACCTTAAACTCCCCTTGTTGCCACATATATTGTAATTTTAAATCATAATTATGACATATAAACCATAAGTGATAAAGTATAGCTACAAACTTAATTGAAGTTCACTAAAAACGTGATACAGTTTATATTTCCATTATCCTAAGCAATTGTAAAGTTTTAATATTCATAAAGAAGCAAAATGTTTATTTGCCGTCTATCATCAATTTAACTACCCAAAAACACAATTACAACTAGTCAATGTGACTAGTTTGAATATAATTTACTTGTCCAAGCATAAGTAATAATTATCTTATTCAAATAGCAAAAAAATAATAGTTAATGGTTCGAATCATCCTAATTTGATATGAAGCAGTGCATTACAAGGAAACAGATTGAATGTTTTTAGATATACCCAACTTCATAATATTTACCAAACAATGAAACTCCAGAAGCAACAATAGATCCATAGACATGGATTTACAAATAAGAATTATCTTTTACAGAAAAATCATGCTATAATCATAATTATCGAAACATATAATAATTATATCGAAAAACATGTAAAATTATTTAAGCAAATAATTTATTCCTTAAATTAACATGATATAAGTTACGTTCGCTTACATAATTGCAAATCTTCAAGGCTTTCAATCTGATTATCGTATTTGGAGTTCCAAGTTTTGATTAGATTCAAGCTAGAGAATTACTGATATAAACGGTATTTTTTCAGTGGACAAAATAGGGTAAATCTGAATATCTAAACCGTAAAGGAAAGTGGAATAGAGGAGCAGCAAAAATTGTGTGTGCAGACACATATAGCAAAATGAATTGAATGATAAGACTTAAAAGCTTTACATTTGGTTTGATCAATCAATTCCAATAAATATCCTAATCTGTTGAAATAAATGTATTACATATTTTGCATAAGTTGTGAGTACTGAGATTGCACATTTAAATTATGTACAGTTGTAGATTAATAGACACTCTAATTTGTAGCTAGTAGGTTGAGCTTACAAGTTAACAAATTCAACCATTTGTACCATAGTTAACTTGCTGGACATAAAATTTTTATGCCAATGACACTATAGGCCAATTAAAAAAATAGATGTCAAGATGACTAATGAAATTCAGTTAAATATAGCTTAGAAATCTAATAAAATTAAAGAACACGACAAAACATTAATACCACGTTTTCTTTTGTTTTTCTTCTTTGAATAAAGCTGACATCGGATCTCTTGTTATGAGTACGTGTGTCATTATGCTAAGTATGAACCATGGTGCTAAATTTGCATTGCTATAAAAATATTTTGTTTTTTTCAAAAATATTATATACTTACTAAATATTATTTATGCAAATATTTTATTGACCAAAACACTGTGTTCGAATGTCTCGTCCTAGTGTTTAGGAATCCCTATCGATAAATTTGATCTGGCACATCGACCAGAATTCTTAAAGTACTCAACGGATAATTTAACATAAAATTATTTTCTATAAGATATACATATCTATTTTAATACTTTATGCCTATTCAAAATATTTGATTGTCTATAATAAATATAATCAAGTTACATATATATGTATATCTAATATCAAAAGATTTTAATTCAAATAGATACTTACTTTTATTAAAATTCTTTCAATCATTGTTAATATTATCATAGAAATAATAATTTACTAATAATAATTTCATAGCACACACATTCATAAATATACACTTCAAGCAAATATCAAAATTTCTTTTCATCTTAACATTTAATTAGTCACACATATGAATTAACATTTCATTTTATATAAATTTAAATTTTAAATATTTCTTGCGGTAACTACACCACTAAAGACGCCGCAAGTTCTTATTGTTATTATTGAGCGGGTTTCAACTCTCAATAGTGATTCCTACTCAATATTAATTTTGCACAATCTCTTACAATTTTAAAACAACCAAGCATCCATCAACCAATCAATTCAAAAAAAAATTATTAATTATATTTTCAAATTCCAAATTTTTTTATTTAGATACATATCATTTATCATTCTATATTATAACTATTAATTGCTCAGAAATTTTTATTATTTTCCAACGATTCTATTTTGTAAAAACGCTGGCTTTCATTAATAATTGGGCTCGTCTGGATTTAAATAGGTTTATAAATTCTTTAAGTAATAACATCTTGTTCAATTCCAAATTTTAAACTAAACATGAACAAAAACAAACATTGATGCAGACAACATACATTGCAATCATAAGCCATCTAAGGTCTCATTTACGCTATCTATTAAATCCCACTCTTTACAAAAGTGAGTTCCAACTTTAGAATCATTTTCATAACAATAATTTGTATAGAATTTCAAATTCTTTTTTTTACGAATATGCCCCGATGATTATTCTCAATGATTATTTATATTTATATCCTAATAGAAATATAAATTCTAATTCTACTCTGCACATCCAAGGGACGGGACTCTAGATCATCTAAGTTTAGATGTCGAATCTATGCAAATTATATTCTATAAAGTTCTAAATCCAGCTCTGATATCAAGCTGTAATAACCCCACCGCTTTGCCCAGTTTAGCAAAGAACATTACAAGTAATGTAGTCTGCTAATCCGAAGAATACAACTGGTTAAGGGTGATCAAATGTGAATATATATTTATACTAACACTAACATGTCTTATTTACATTTTTGAGGGTCTGAACTGGAAATTTGACGTGTGCGGTATTAGTACAAAGTAATTAACACACCGATTAAAAATATTTAGAACAGTATATAATATAGATAAATCAAAATCAGAGTCACATATTGCAGCGCACTAATATACAACATATTTCATAATAAGATGCGAGTCTACAAAATGTCAATACTAGACTCACTCTAATACACATCGTATCTCATATACTATATCATGTACAAAATGACTACTGAATAATATACATGACATAACTACTAAATGTCAATATACATAATGATGAAGTAAACTGAAACTGTCAAAATAGTCTACTCTAAAGCTAACTCAAAATCCATGAGTCAATGAGTCCCTGTACCTGTAAAGTCTCGGCATGACCCGAGTATTATTAAAAATAATAAATGGGTCAGACTATATCTAAATAAAAAGGTGAGATACTAATATCATAACTATATGACTTAAAATAATAAGCCATAATAAAATATGTCGAATAAACAATCATAATAAGGCTGTTTGTCGACGAATTTTCTATCGAATTAAAAAATCGCCAAAAAATGTAATAATAAAACTAACCGCAAGCGAATGACGTACAATTTTAGTACGTAGCGAGTACGGGTTGATCCACAGGGAATTGAAGTGATTTTAAATTCTACTCAATCAAATTAACCTAAGTGTTTAAAGATGTTTTAACTAAAATTGCTGAACACTAACAAAAAGAAAGTGAATAGAAATATGAGAGTAGAAGGCAATTTAGAGGCAAATCCCTTCTCATAATCACACAAATCAACACAATGAAATTATGATCTCTCTTTTTGGTCATTCGTGAATTTAGTTGATGTGTTTATCCTAAGTATGGTCTATTTATGCTATTAATTAGCCTAACATAAACCATCAAACTTTAACACACTATCCAAACCACTTGTCAACTCTCATGAAAATGATAATTAAATTAAAAATAAAATCTATTCTAAGCATGATCTATTTACTATTGATTAGTAATATAGATCATCAAATTTTGATTCTAAAATCCACTTCATTACCAAAATTATATGTAGATGAGGAGGTAATTTGTGTTCATGTTTTTTTAAGCATAGCCTATTTGGTGTCAATAACATAGGCTATCAAATTCAAAGTTAAACAACAAAATTGTTACCACATCAAAATTTTCCATTAAGCACAAAAAGAGATCATAAATTAGAAAATATGTTGAATCTACATGATTAAGAGAGCTTCATTACCCCTAAATTGAAAGGGTTTAGCTTCTCATATTTGTTATCATTTCAACAAATGTAGATTGCAACATAAACATAAACAAGAGGAAAAAGAAAGCTAACTAAATTGCATGTAAATAAATCTAATCTACTTGCATGAAATAAAACTATACTAATTGCATAAAGTAAAAATAATAATTAAAAGAGCATGAAATCAAATCGCATAAATAAAATTACATAAGAAAAATGATAAAAAGCCATTAAAGAGAGAAAGTGAGTTTATGTTTACATGGCTCCAACTAAACTAAAGAGAAGGTGGTTAGAGCCCATTATATGAAACATAATGGGTATTTATACATGCCTAAAACCCTAATCCCTATTTTAGGGGACTACCCAAAATGCCCATTTAGGAAGTGTGACCACCAAGTTATCATTAGCATGTAATTAATCCTCCATTAAATGTGCATGTGCTTTTAATCTCCACTAACATGTGCATTAGCTCCTAATTGTATATCATGGCAAGTGGGTAGGTGGGGTTCTCCATGCTTTCATGAATTCTTTTATTTCTTCATTTCTTTGTCCTCCTTCACTTGTGCATGCATGAATATATGAAGCCACTTCCATGTTGAATCCAAATTCCTATAAAAAAAATGTGCAAATAAATATTCTCAAAATTAATACATGCACAAAATGACCATTTTGCCCCCATATGAAGATGAATAAACGATGATATGAAAATATTTGGATTTTGGTAAAAATATGTAAAAATACCCTAATATGATCATTATTAATTAAAACAAGATTAAATATGTGAGTATAAATATACACTTTTACGTGCACATCAAATACCCTCACACTTGTCTTTTTATTCGTCCTTGAATAAAGAAAAACTAAGATAAATCCGTTTTCATTGGAAGCACGATTGCATTGAGCATATGCAACAAGCCATTAAACCTCTTGGTGTCCCTAGTAGAACGAGTGTTGTCTCGTGAGGGTTTTTAGCAGATACTACCCACAAAATCCAAATGCAACATGAAAAATTCCTAAATGCAAGATTTATTTACAAAGATATGAATGCAAGTTTTTGAAAATATTTACAAATGAAGAATTTACTTTTAAATTGACACAAATAAGTTAAATATAATTTCTGGTCATTATCAAGAAATTCAAGTCATTTTACTTATCAAAACATCCAATAAAATTAAGTTAACATCACAATTAAACTATAGTTTGGCTAGTTGTTTTGGTTGATAACATAGTGCAACTATGAAACCGATCCTTAGTTGATTAACAAAGTTTTTCAAAGTGGTATTTTTATTTCTTTTGAATAACAAGTCGAATCAACTAAGTGAAAATAGTGCTTGGATTTCAATTGCTTGCTCTCTCCATTTTTGAAAAGTGTTTACATTATTATTATTTACACACCTAACTTAGACAAACTGAGGCCAGATATAGCAATCATGTACTGCCTTTCGGGCTTACGTGAAAAGGGTACGGAGCGTGGCAAGTGTACACACTTGTATATGAACACATGACTCTAGGTGGTAATTCTTATTAAAAATATCTACAGACATCTAACTCGGATAAACTGAGACCAGATATACCGATTCTGCACTGCCTTTCGGGATCACGTGAGAAGAGTACAAAGCATGGCGAGTGTAAACACTTGCGTGAACACATGACTCTTGGTGTTTCTTAATTTTATAAAAACCATTTTTTTATATTTTATATATATATATATATATTAAGAGAGAGTTTTGCGAAATCATCTTAGCACCATTTAACTTAAAAGATCAAAAATGTTATATATTTTACTTTAAATCAACCACTCTTTTAAACAAAGATTTCAAATTAGGATATACTTTATAATTATCACCCATGAATCTACCTATATACTAGTTAAACCATATTTACTTATAATCAAACTTTATTTTTATTTTTGTTGAGACATATAAATTTTCAAAAATTTCAATTTAATAACCAAAAACATATATTTATCCCAATGTTTTTTCAAAAGTAAATCAATATGCTAAAAAGAAAATTTGTTTTGAAATTTTTTTTTGGGTTTTGAAAAGAAAATGCAAAAAATAAACCATGAAAAATAAAAACATAAGCATGAGACTACCTCCACACTTAATTATGACTGTGTCCCCACAGTCAACCCAAGTGAAAGGAGAAAAATAAAATAAAAATATGACCTATATTTACATGAAAATGAAACGATCATTATTTACACGACATCAGTAAATATACCATTAAAGAGTAAATGAAACGGTCTTTCAAAGACCAATTCATTTGTCTCGTCAAGTATGAGAGACATGGCTTAAGCACAGAAAACCAAACCATAACAGATTTCAGAATTGAATTTTGAATTGGAAAAATGAATGTCGTTTTATTAAAAATCATATGAGTTGTTTTATTTTCAATGATTTTTGGGGTAGACAGAACAATTTGTTGAAGTTTAAGTTTGTTTCACCAAATTTAAATTCAAATTTATCATTGACAAATTCTTCAAAATTAATGATTTCAAAATTAAAATGGTGATTTAAATCTACCCCTTCAGAATTCAGCAACTCATCCTCAAAAAGTCCAAAAATTTGTGTTCACAAAATTCGTCCTCCTTTGTTGAATTATTCACAACTTCATTGCATGTATCATGTTCGAAATCTAAAGTTATTGTATTCAATTTTTCAAAATCGAAAAAAAAGAAGATTGAATATTAAATTTGGTTCCACACTCTCAAAAGAATTGAAATCCAACTCAATTTCCGCATTTTCAACATCTTCATTAAGTTCGTCATTTTCAATTTCAAAAGTTGTTAATTGAAAATCGTTAATTTTGAAAAAAGTGGATTATCACTCGACTCGTCACACGTTAGGATTTGATTTTGTTTTTCATGTTGTTTCATGTATTTTTCAAACAACAAATTCGTGTAATCTTTGTGAATTTCATCCATTTGCTCAACAAAATCAAATTTATAATTATTAATTTGAGAATTTTCAATTTGAACTTGTTGAGAATGAAAATTGTCAATTGCACTATAGCCGAGATTAATCCCATTTCCATAATCATTTAAATAGTGATTCACATTTCCATTTTGATTTTGAATTTGATTTCGGACTTCGAAATCGAATTGGCATGGATTATAATCGAAATCATTTAAATTTTGAAGTGAATACAAATTTTGATTATTTTGAAATCCTTGAGTTGAGTTATTGCACAGATTACTCAAACTATTTATCATTTGATTTCGTTATTCAAGTAAAGACCAAATCGTTTCAATACTTTTTTAAGAGTCGAGGGTTGGTCATCATTTTGAAAACTTTGTGGTGCAAAATTCGAATTGTTTGTACAGTAGTTGTTATTAGAATATCCATAAGAGTTTGATGTGAAACTATATGGATTATATTGATTTTCACAACTATTGTAAAATTCTTACGAGTAGGGAAATTCAGACATTTTAAAAAATGTTTTTTTATTATTTTGAATTTTTTTTGAATTTTTTTATGTTTTTTTTTCGATTTTGGATTTAGATTGAAAATTTTCAAAGGAAAAGATATAAGATTTTTTTATTTTGGATAAAAAGAACAAGTTAAGGAAAATTTACAATTTTTTTACTTTTGGATTTTGAATTTTGTTTAAATATGCATGAACTAATGCAACTAAATGAATGCAAGGACTTAATTACAACTTTTCTGTCCTTAATAGCTCCTAACCCAAAATTGTATAATCACACTTTATCTTAATTCAATAAAATATTTCTTAGCCAGGTAACGGGCAGGAGTTATCGGTGCACCACGAATCACCGTAGCAATGCAGCTGAAGATTTAAGTACCTTCAGAGAAATAATCACTATAATATTAAAGAATCACCGTAATATTTATAAATGATTATTGCTCTGCCGTAGCCTAGACACCAAGAAGATAAATTGTTCAAAGAAGACAACTTGCCAAGTTACAATTAAGCCTTAGGTGAGCTCGTGACTCCCTTAAGTCCGAAGTCTAATCGTTATTTTTAGTCAGATTCTACTATGAAATGCAGTTTATGGGCCAAGGAAGGGGTGATGAAATCCCCCACCTTATGTAGATTTGGGTATTGCCCTTAGAAAAGAAAATAAGATGATATGAATGCAAAACAGAAAATAAACATGAATTTAATGATGCAACTACGAATGGAATTTGTTTTTTTTTAAAATGCAAGCAACCAACAATGCAAAGCAAATAAAAAACAAGAGATGAAAGCATGATACCAGAACGTGCAGAATTATTAGCAAAATTATTTTTAAGCGGCAAATTTTTTTAGCAAGCATTTTATTTTGGCAAGTAAAGCGAACTAGAAAACGGTTCCTTCTTTTTGATTTTCTGCTTTTGCAACCTGAAAATCTGAAAATTTTGAACAAGATATATGCTTTATTTTTATTATTAGACCAAGGGAGAAACTGAAAACAAAACAACTTGTTTTTTTTTTAATATTTTTTTAAATAAAAGGAGGAACAATTGGTAAAAGATCTAAACAAAAGATTTTTTTACAAGGCGTGGCCCAATAAACAAATTCCAACCTAATTCATGTTAAATAATCACACAATTCCTTAAACACTTCAAAACGTGATTCTTCTTTGTTAAGAAAAACGAAATCAAAAAAACAAAATCAAAAGAAAAGAAATCGGCGGTGGCTATTGGGTGAAGTCATAGTGACAGGCGATTGAGCGATCAATGATTGTTGATGCTTGCGATTGGTGATTCTGGTTGTTGAATTAAAGGTTTCGGGTTATGGTTCCTTGCGGTCGGGTTTGCTTGTTCGATGCTCGCGGTTGTTTGAGTTCGTGGTTGTTCAGCTACGGTTTGTTATGGAAGTGGGGTGGTCGAAGGTTGCGACTGAGGAGATGGAAGCTAATGGTTTGAGATGAAGGCAATATAGGGCTGCTGGTTGAAGATATGGCTGCTATTGATGGAAGTTTTGTTGCTAAAGTTACGGTGATTTGGGGATTTGTGTAGAGGCAAGTTGCAGATGTTGTATTTGCGAAGGAGGCAGGGGATGTTTGTGTGAAAGATCAGGAGGAAGGATTTGTTTGCAGTGTCACTAAAGGGCTGATAAGAAAAGGCAATGGTGAAGTTGTGAGGTTGATTGCCGTTTGGGTTGATGACAGTGGAGGCACAACAGGTTATGTGCAAGTAGAGGAAGAGGCGTTGGCAGTAGTGGTGGTTGTTGTAGCAGAGGAAGGCAGGTTGGTTGAAGTTGATATGGTATGGTGAAGTTGTTGCAAGGACAATGATGTGGCAAGTAGTGTGGTGACTGTATGGTATGTTGGATGATGGTTGATGAAGGAGGATGGTGACAGGGAAGTTTGTATGTGGATGGTAGGGATGATATGGTTTTCCTGTGGAGTTTATGTGCAGGGGAAGTTGTTCAGGTGTGGTATAATGTGGTCTGCAGGGGATGTTTGATGTGGTCTGGGGTTTGGATGGTTTGAAGTATGATCAGAAGTGATGAGGATAGAGGAGTATGTCAGGTTAGAGAAGTGATGTAGTGAGGTGATGACAGGCAGATAGGCAGATACTATGAGATTGGTGGTTGTATGAAATTTGCAGAATTATGGGATGGTGATGCAAAGGGGATGTTGTGGTGGTAGGGGAAGAAGGTGACTAGAGACAGTGTGGTTGGGGTTGTTTGTTGATAACAGGCAATGTGATGACAAGAAGTGTTGAAGGAGAGGTGAAACAGAATGTGAAGTACAGGGGGAAGGATGACGTGCAATCAAAAATGGAGAGGCAAGTAGATGGTTGCAGTAAGGAGATGACAGTGAGTGGTGAGCAACAGTGGTGTTGTGGTGAGTGAAGTGGGTTGCTTGATGATGATGTATTGGAGACTGATGGTTGTGGAGTTGTGCAAGAAGGGGTTGTGGAATGATAAGTGGTTTTAAGGAGGAGTAGGGTGGTGTTTGAAATGCAGTAGTAATACAATTGAATGTAAGTGCATAGAGGTGATGAGGTTAGTTACAATGGTGATGTGGTTGTTTGAAATGGCAATTGCTGTGTCCTGAATTACTGTGGTGATGTGGTTGTTTGCTGCAATGTAGATGAGGGTTGGAATGGATGCTTGTGGTTGATGTAACTGATGGTTGTATGGTTGTAGAAGGAGATAGAGTTGGTGGTTGTGATGTATAAGGATAGAAGTGGATAATAGCAGCGAATGGTGAAGTTTTGTGCTGCTGGATGGTCTGGATGTCGATGAGGATTTGGCTGGATGTATTTGTATTGCAGTGTGATTGTTGGAGTGTGACGAAGTGAGACAGAGGCATTTTTTTGTATATTTTTTTTGTATATGTCCACAGAAAAATGCACAGAAATTTTGTAACAAAGAAAATAAGAAGAAAATGTAACACAAAACTTGAAATGGAATATTATTTTTTCTTTTTGAAATGAAATTGTGTACTTTTTTAAAATATGCAAATGCAAATTCAACTAGAAAAGCAACAAGCACACACTCAAAGTGAAAACAAAAATTACACACAAACACAACACTAATTTTTTTTTAAATGCAACTCAACACACAAATGAAAACACATAATAAAATCAAACGAAAATAATTCGAAGGGTAAAATTAAAAATCAAATCTATTCCTCGACAACGGTGCCAAAAACCTGTTTGATGGCGATTTTTCTATCGAATTATAAAATCATCTGTAACAACCCGGTATTTTGGACCATTCGCATCTGCACATGTCGGACTTGAATAATTAAAAATACCGAATTGTTAATTTAAATTTGGCAAAACTGAACATATACAGTAAATAAATAATCACAGATCACAGACACAGAGTAATAAATGCAGCAGAAACAAAAGATAGTAGTTCATGAAGCTACTATATACATATCAGAGTTAAATAAAGTACAGGAGAAGTCTCGAATACAATAGTCAAATACAAGAATCAGAATACAATCACTGGAATCAACTGGATATCTGAAAGCTGGGTAGATAGCTGGATCTCCAAGCGAAGCTCCAACTCCAAAGGTGAGTCTCGAATACTGGTACACTCAGTCTGACCCGAGCGTAAAGAAACACAAAACACTCGAGTCAGGATTAACATTCTTATATCAATAAATCCAACTCAAGTGAAATAGCAATTGAAATACAAGTAACTCAAACGATGTTCGGAATAACCATCCTTTAAGGATCCGTTAAACTATCTACTATGTAGTAGTGTACGATAAGTAGATAATGCCTATCAGTAATATAAGATATCAAAATAGTGTTAAGGCGTTACCATTATCCCCCTTAACACATTTTTATAAGCGTTATAGTCTATACAGCACTGTAAACTCCACCGTAAACTAGTGGGATATCAGGGAGTACTCCATAGGTATAACACAAAACAAATCGTAGTGGTCACGTATACAGGGATACAAGTATGACAAGGCACATGAGGCAATACCCAAGGTAGTGAAACTACCGTTTGCCTGATCCGGACTGGTGAGAACGCATCGCCGCAGCGATCGCAACACCGCGAAACAACACTCCCAAAATCAAGGGTGCACCAATCGACAACAAGTAATGAGTAGTTCGAAGAAGTGTGTTCGCTCGAGGCAGCTAACCCCCATTTGGCCCGGCACGGCTCCTGTTTTAGTCATTTCCAATTTGACACAAGTGTCAAGGCTATCCATTATCGTTCTCTTTCTTTAGTCATCACGTACATCATTCCAACCACTTCATTCTGGATCACACTCCGCGTATAGTTATTAAAGTGGTTTTCGGTTTAGACAGTGAGTATGTCCCTAACCGATTCCGGTTCCTTTAATAACTTTCGTAATTATTACACCGATTGGTCGTTTATATATTTCAAAAACCAAATCAATTTCAATTTCACTTAGAATTTGTAAACCAACATTTCATTTCCCTTTCTAAATCAATTTCCATAATTTACATCTCATAACTTACCAATTTCATTTTAAAATTTCTATAATTCAATTTCAAAGTTTCAATTTTAAAACAATTCAAATATTCATTGAACTTCGTATATAAGTTCATTCCGAAATCATTTAAATTAATTTAATTTAACATTCAAATCAATTTATATTCATTTATCTATTTCATTCAATATTTGTTAAGTTAATTTATCATTCAAAACAATTTCTATTAAATTTCCAATTCATTAAATCAATTACTTAAGTTCAACTTCATTATATCAAAACTTCAAATTGAATTAAATTGGATTTGTCAAATCAATTCTTTAAATTACAAGTCTTACATTAATTTCAACAAATCACATTTATTTCTTGTTAAAGAAATTCGATTTCACTTATTTATTTACTTAGTTACAAATTTCAAAACTTAATTATTTCATAACTCAACTTTACTTATTAAAGAAGTTCAATTTCACATATCAAGAATTCAATTTCATTTAATTATTAAATAATTCAATCTTATTTAATTATTAAATAATTTCAAAACTTAATTATTAAATAATTTCAAACTCAATAATTTAATTTTAAACAACATTCTTTCATCAACTACTATGTTAATATTTTGTTTCGGATTATTACATATTAACATTTTCCTTTCATAAAAATTCAAATTCCAACTTCATTTAAAACTTTACTATTTATTCAAATAAAATCTTTATTTATTTTTAAATCAAATTGTTGACCAATCGGGTTTTATTTAATTCTCTATCCTAGGTCAAAGTTCAATTTGAGTATTTATCATTTCAACCCGATTCCAATTCAATTCAAAATCAAAGCATAGCAAAGGGAACTTGCAGTGTGATAACTGGGATGGTGTCAAAGTAAATAAACAAGCAATAACAACAATCAATAACAATCCAATAATTAATTCAAAAATCCCGAAATAACCGTATTAATTCACATTGTTGTTTGTGCAAATTAATATAATTATTTCTAAAATCTACACTATCATTTCATGTAGATTAAAGATTATTACAATAATATTAATACGGTTCTTCATTTGATATCAATTATTCAATTTCATACTACATAAATTTTACAGCATACATTCAATGGTTCAAGGTGTGGTTAATACTATTTCTACGTGTCAATTTATTTAACATTTAAAAGATGTCATATTATACAAATGTCATCAATCAAATTAACACATATATCAAATCTAACTATCCTACGTCAGTTTCAATTTCATATTATTTATCACTTACAACATTAACAATTTAACGTCAAATGTCAACGTCAAACAATCAATCATTTATCAACCAAACTAGATTATCATTAAATAACAAATAAGAAGTCAGATGTCACAGGTGAACTGATACTGGTAATAACATATATAACAGTGTAAATAACTAACAGCAGCATATTTCAATTGTCGTTTCAATTGAAATCAAATTTAATAAATAAAAGAACGTTAATCGTGAGTGATTACTCACCTTTCGAGGCTAGAGCTGGTTGACAATGAAAGGAGTTACGAATTGCAAGCACTACTTCCGAAATAAACTAGATAGGCACGAATCGACGAGCAAAGCTGTTAAATAGGAATTGTCGAAATCAAATCAAAACATTCAACATAGCAACAAATAAAAAACATGTCATGCGTCAAAGTTTAACAATTTAATTCTATGTGCTACCGAGATCGAAATGGTTTGAAATTTGGTATGAATAAAGATTAAAACTTGTATTTCAAACTGCACAAAAAATCTCTTGATTTGGACAAGAGACGAGAAAAGTTACGATGTCACGAACATAGACTCAGGCCATGTTGCGACTGTCAAATGTTCAGGTCTGAAAACCCCTCTGGGTCTGACTTTCAGGTAAGAAACAGAGGACTGAACCACCTCGTATGAAGCTAAATTTTTATATACAGAAAGTAGAAAACTTTATCTTTTAAACAAAAAGGGAATCACTGTATTCCGACGTAAGACGGAAGAGATACGATGCGTCAAACATGAACTCATGTCGTGTTTACAGCAGTGTAAAATAATTTCAAGTACAAAAGAACAGCTGCCTGGGTCTAACTTCCAGATCCTCGACCACTAATCAAACGATGTCGGATTTTGCTGGAATTTGACATGCATAAACTAGGTAACTTCGACTCTTTTATAAAAATAGAATCAACCCATTCCGATAAAACATGAGTGAGATATGATATCGTGAACATGAAGTAATACATGAAAATATAATATTTTATAACAATAAAAATATAATACATAATGTAAACTTCACATATACCCTTAATATTGTACCCATGAACCATAAACAGTAAATACATATATACTTTATACATTGTATCACAAAGTAAAATTTTGTAATATATATAATCAAAATCCATCTTAAACGCGTACAGTTTAATATGTACTGTATATAAAACCAAACTGTTATATAATATGTATGCTAATATATATATATATATATATATACACACACTCCAAATAAATGATACCTACCGAGCAACGAGATCGGGTAATGAAAGTGATGTGGAAAAATGGCAAAGTGAACACACGAGGCATTCGCGTGAGTGTTGGCATGAAGCAGAGGAGGCTGCCGCTCAAGCGGGCGTGAACTGCGGTTGCAGGGTGGCAGTGGTGAGAGGCTGCTCCGCGCGTGGAAGTGGGGCACGTGACAACTGGAAGTTGGAGGGAGGAGGCCGCGTGGGTTTAGGTAAGGCGTGGATCGGAGGAGGAATGAGGTGAAGGGGAAAAGAGCGGTAGGGAGGAGGAGTGGTCTCGATTATTTGTTCGAGGAAGGAAGACGAACAAAGCATCGGTTTTTATCTTGTTTATTTATTTTATTTCCGTCTATTGTCAAATGGAAGAAGAAGACAGAACCAGAAATAAAAGGAGAAGAGGAAGGGTGCTGAATTTGAACGAACCGGTGAAAAGCGAAAATGAACCAACAACATATTTTGAAACCAGGGAATATTTAAAGTTAAAAGCTGTAAATAATTAATAGTTATGGCCGTTTGTTTAGACGGTGGAAAATGAAATGGCATGGGAAAATCAAGAGACCCAAAAGTGGAACCGATACGGCTAATCGTCCTGTAGATTTCGCCGTCTTTCGGACTCCGAAACACACAAACGGATATGTTGCGGAGATCAGCTCGATGAGACGATCAAAACGGTATATAAATATCAGTGGTATGATTGAATTATAAAATTCGAATTTTTCTACTGGCGGAAAATGCAAAAAAACGTAGAAAAATAAGATCGACGGAGCCAAAGAAGTCCGAATTTGGAAAAACGAAAAATGGCGTTTGCTCAGAAGATGCTTTAGAATTTTTCTATGTAAAAATATTTAGGTTCCGAAAACATTTTATTTTCATTGCTTTTTAACTGATTAAATTGAAGTAAATTTACGCGCGAAATAAACTTTCATATTTTCGGACGAAAATTTACCAGTTGCTATGTTTAACTAGACGCATTCCAAATATCAAATTTATATTTCAAAATTTTATCGTTTAAAATTTCGCAAAATTTCAATTAATAATGTTATTAAAACAGTTAAATTTTACGGGTCGTTACATCATCAAAAAATTATGTGACAAAAATAACCGCAAGCGCACAACGTACAATTTTAGAACGTGGCGAGTACGGGCGATCTGCAAGGAATTGAAGTGATTTTAAATTCTACTCAATCAAATTAACCTAGGTGTTTAAAGATGTTTAAACTAAAATTGCTAAAAACTAACAAAAAGAAAGCGAATAGGAATATGAGAGTAGAAGGCAATTCATAGGCAAATCCCTTCTCATAATCACACAAATCGACATAATGAAATTATGATCTCTCTTTTTGGTCATTTTTGAATTTAGTTGATGTGTTTATCCTAAGTATGGTCTATTTGTACTATTAATTAGCCCAACATAAACCATCAAACTTTAATACACCATCCAAACCACTTGTCAACTCTCATGAAAATGATAATGAAATTAAAAATAAAATCTACTCTAAGCATGATCTATTTACTATTGATTAGTAATATAGACCATCAAATTTTGATTCTAAAATCCACTTCATTATCAAAATCATATGTAGATGAAGAGGTAATTTGTGTTCATGTTTGTTTAAGCATAGCCTATTTGGTGTCAACAATATAGGCTATCAAATTCAAAGTTAAACAACAAAATTGTTACCACATCAAAATTTTCCATTAAGCAAAAAAAGAGATCATAAATTAGCAAATAGATTGAATCTACATGATTAAAATAGCTTCAATACCCCTAAATTGAAGAGGTTTAGTTTCTCATATTTGTTATCATTTCAACAAATGTAGATTACAACATAAACATAAACAAGAGGATAAAGAGAGCTAACTAAATTGCATGTAAATAAATCTAATTTACTAGCATGAAATAAAACTATACTAATTGCATAAAATAAAAAATAAAAAATTAAAAGAGCATGAAATCAAATTGCATAAATAAAATTACATAAGAAAAAGGATAAGAAGTCATTAAAGAGAGAAAGAGAGTTTATGTTTACAAGGCTGCAACTAAACTAAAGAGAAAGTGGTTAGAGCTCATTACATGAAACATAAGGGGTATTTATACATGCCTAAAACCCTAATCCATATTTTATGGGACTACCAAAATGCCCCTTTAGGAAGTGTGACCACCAAATTATCATTAGCATGTAATTAATCCTCCATTAAATGTGTATGTGCTTTTAATCTCCACTAACATGTGCATTAGCTCCTAATTGTAGATCATGGTAAGTGGGTAGGTGGGGTCCTCCATGCTTTCATGAATTCTTTTATTTCTTCATTTCTTTGTCCTCCTTCACTTGTGCATACATAAATATATGAAGTCACTTCCATGTTGAATCCAAATTCCTACAAATAAAAATAAAATGTGCAAATAAATATTCTCAAAATTAATACATGCACAAAATGACCATTTTGCCCCCATATGAAGATGAATAAATGATGATTTGAAAATATATGGATTTTTGTAAAAACATGTAAAAGTACCCTAATATGATCATTATTTAATTAAAGTAAGATTAAATATGTGAATATAAATATACACTTTTACGTGCACATCAAAGGCATATTATTTAAATTCACCACTTTATAAATCCACAAATGACTTAACTCTAAAATAAGTCATCTCAAAATATGCCTAAAACCCAAAAATCCATGAAAACATATCAAACCAATAAATAGAGATATCATAATTATGACTTAACAATAACCAAATAAGTCATAAATAAAATATGCCCAAAACAAATACTTAAATAAGGCGTATCTAACAAATCACCATTTCACAAATTTATATCAAGTCTCCAATGGACTGTCATCTCAAAATATGGTGATAACCAATTCAAAATTCCTCAGAGCCACAAAGGATATTAAGTATCCATACTAAAAATCTCTAAAGAAATAATCATCAATAATGAAATAATAATGGTAGACAACTATCAGTATAAAACATCGACACAAAGTCTAACAATTAAATAGACTGATATAGTCTAATAAACAAAAGGACCCCGCCACATAGTGTAATAGTCTAATCCCACAAAATAGACTACTATGAGAATTTACCTAAACCAACAAAATAGGCAAACATCGTCAACTGTACACAAAATAAACTGATAGGTATTAGTCATCTGGTCTATAGACTAATCATTCATATAACACCTGTCCAAGGGGCAATAGGGCAGCCATGTCACACCATCACAAACCTAATCCTCCAAAATAGGCCTACCTACCTAAATCTAAGAATGTATCGATTTGTATATCGATGAAAATTGAGTCATCGCCTCCCGAGGATCTATGGGCCGGAAATACGAACACCCTAAGATAGTATAACTCTAAGTGTAGTTCACTTTCACTTCAGTAATCACTATAATCTAACTAACTGTCCCATACCAGAAAGTGAAATTCTAGTATTTGCTAAAAGCTACTAAATTCCACTCAAACTCTATTTAACCAATTATAGTAATAAACTAAAGAATTGTATGAAAAGTCCCATACCAATCCGACAATTCAATTGTTTATTAAAATTCCTTATTTCATAGAAAAGCACGAAATTCAGTAGAATATAAATGAAAGCATTGATTATTCGAAAGCAATGGTTTTGAAGTCACCAAAGAAATATCAATATGATATATACATATAGCCAAAGGCCAAACAATAAAGGTCAACAATATGTTATAGTTTGAAAGTAAGTAACAAAATTTTATCATATATGTATGATTTTTAAATTGCTTTATTTATAGTTTACCTTCAAATTTATCACTTTTAAAATCCAATAACTCATATATATAAAACGAAAAGAGTTACAAAGTTATAAGTCCTAAAAATAAAATTCCTTTATAAGGTCTTTGAATCAAAACAATATTTTCATAATTGATAATTCACTTTATTTAAAATATATATATATATATATTACTTAATAAATACTTTAAAACCATAAACTATTTGTAAACTTGAAAATCGTAGATAAATTCATTTTAAAACAATGCTTTATATCTATAAATAGATATATTTCTTTAAAATAACATTTAAAAGAATTTCAACTCAAAATAGTCAATTACTACTGAAAATCAGAAATAGTATAATTTAACAATATCTTATAAATTAAATTTCCAATAAGGATCAAAATAGATAATATCTTATTTTGAAAACTCTTTAAATATATTTAAACAATTCAATATAATAAATCCATTGAAATTGCAACTTCCAAAGCTAACATCGCTCTAAAAAAATAATTCCATAATATGAAATTATTTAATGACCTGAATTGCTTTTCGATAATTCCGATCACACAAAAAATACGCAAGTATGCTATATTCTAACTGCAAAATGAATTGCATTTTTAATAGGTTTCAATATACATGTTATTTCATATCAATAATTGAATTGAATTCAGCATTCCAAACACACAATTCATCCAATTTAAACACCAATCCAATTGAAACCATAGCATGCAATTATTGTTTCATTCCCAACCAAAGATTTATGAAATTTATAATCAGACAAGTCATGAAAAGGATATAATTATTCAAATATAGATGTGTGAGTTATAAAATAACTCACCTTATCAAAGAGTAAACCAATCACTCGGCATTCAACAATCACTGCCTGAAAGATGCCTCGGCAAATAAACTCACATCGTCTTCTTCATCTCGCTGCCAAACAATTTATCAACCACATCCAAGCTTTGCTGGTAGCAGCTCAACCTCGCATCTTGCATGCCACCAAAACGCCGAGCTCATGCTCTAAGAACTGCACCCATTAACGACGGCCCATACCTTCACCTACAACCCACGAAGCCAAAAGAAATGCATCCATGTCTAGAACCGTAACTAACCCTCCAGATCGAATTTCGGATGCCACCTCACACCACTCACAGCTACCATTGATAGACACCCGCAAGTTGCATTTCCATGCCAGCAGCCTCCTTCCCTATCGCGACATCGTTGAAGCTTAATGCGAGCGAACGTGTGGATCGAAGTCGATACGAATTAGGGATTTAGGGCTTAGAGGATCAGCTTTTATTTTGTACAGGTGGATAAATTAGGATTTTGAGTTAGATTAGAGGAGAGTTGAGTTGCTAATTGCAGAGGAGGGCTTGGGCTTAATGTTTTAGGATTGTTTAACTTTAAATCAAAGTGTTTTCTTTTTTTTCTATTCTTTTAAACAACTATATTAAAATTTGTAAATCTATTCCCATTTAAATAAAATGGTTGAAATTGATTTACACTTTATTTCATAAATTATATTTCAATAGTTGGATAATTCTATTAAACTCGGTACTTATCTATTTTTATTTAATCATCCACCTAACTGAAATAAATAAATTCATTCATCTTCGTCGATCTATTGATTTTATTAACTATTTAAATTTTATTATAACAAAATCTTTTATTAGACTTTAACTGTATAATAATTTGATTCCAAAATAATATTATCCAAATCGAATTCGAATACTATTATTATAATTAAATTTATAGAATATTATGACTTCGAAAACAGGGTTGTTACAATTTTGTAAGTACTCTAGAATACTTTTAACTACCATGTTCTGATCTTAATTCGATATAATATTCATTTGGTGCACCATGTACATAAGCAAAATGTGATATAATAGACTATATACCATATGTGATAATTCCTATTGCCAACGCATAAGGAATCTATCTCATACGGTCCACATTAAACATTTTAATGTGATGTCTATGTATATCATATGGGACTATCCCAACATCCTTTTGTACTAATTATAAAAGATGTCATATCAAGTCCAAGGTCGAGGATTAAACAAACTAACTAAAATGATTTTAACATGGATACATCATTAATAATAATAAGTTTGGTGTTTATTTATAGTATAAGAAATATTTTAGCACCTTTAATGTTGTTTCTTATAGACCCATACTTCCTCTGCATTTTTACTGAAAACCAAACTATTTGATTTCTTTTTCAAAATACTTTTTCAACTCTGATGCTTATCTCACACTATTGTTGTATCCGCTTTTAGAACTTATCCAAAACATGCAAATTAAGTTATCATTCCCACTGACTTTGAGGCATTTTGACTGTTATGTATAAATAGTCTCTTTTAAATATTATTTATAAGGTCTATTTCATCAAGTGCCAAAACTCATACCAAATTGTGCGATAATTGCATGCAGAATCCGAATGGTTTTAAGCCTGTTGACTATCAAAATTACATCATTGATGTAACGACCCAAAAATTAATTGTTATTTAAATGAATATTTAATTATATTTTAAATAATTAATGAATGGATTTTTATTAACAAATAAAACTATTTTAAATAATAATTAATGATGATAAAATCGTTTTTAAAATTTGTTTACCAATATATATAGTTCATAGAGAAATAAAAAATGTGACCGGAAATTATTTTTCAAAATATCGATTTTTCATTGGTTAAAAGTTGTTTTAAATGTCATAACACTATGTTAAATACAAATGCACACATTATAAACTATCTTAAACACTTTGTGTACATGTACATATGCATGTACATGTTTCCACCTTAAGCATATTAATATATAAGGATAAAAGAAATTATTTTATAAAGGAAACTGTATATATATATACATATAAAAATACACATTTTTCAACACAAGTATACATGATAAGAAATGAATAGTTGAAAGTAAGGGGGGAGTAGTATGGACGGATTTGAGGGGAGGTAAGGGTATGGTTATGCATGCATATGTATATTTAAATATAAACACTTTATATTATTTAAATTAAATCCTAAGCCTATATATACCTCTTTATCTTCATGATTTCATTTTTTCCACTCTGTTCTTCCTTTCAAATTCCTAAGAGCTTAAGTAATATTTAGCCATGGCTTACTCTTCATAATTTCCAAAGTGAGAAAAACAACTTCTTTTTGCCAAAATCCCTTCTTTTATTCACAAAATAACTTCTACATCTCCTATAGCACTTTCTCTTCCAAAATACAACACTCCATCCACTAAAACACACCATGGCCAAGCCAAAACCCATGATGGTCGAGCCCAAACATCACTAGGCCGAGCCCAAGCCACTTGGTCGAGCCATTTTCAAGGGTTCAAGTAACCAATAGTTCCATAATTACAAAGTTTCTAAAGTGTTTTCAAGTTCCGGCAAAAGTTCACATTGATTTAGAAAATTTTCGATGAGTAAAACTAATATTTTTGAAAAATAAAACAACTTCTTTTAATGATCAATATGTTGTGAAATTTTAGTGCTTATCATGTTGAAATATCATGTTGTTTGGATGATATATGATTGCAAGTTGGTTGTTTGGTATAGATTTGTGATTTGGATAATATGTTTGGATAAGTATATGGATATAATATGTGAGATTGGTTTATGATATGATGGTGGTATTGTTTGTGAAACAAAACGAAGTATGTTGTGAAATGGTTGTGAAAAACTAGTGCTTGAAAAAGTCGTAAAAGACTAGAGATTCGATTTGAAAATGAAAGCTCTTTTTTAGCTTTGGATTTTGAAAATGTTTTCCAAGTTTTTACCTTTTGTTTAAGGTTTTCAAAAATCTTACAACTGTGTTTTCAAGCATGTGGTAGCTAGAGTTAAGTGAGATTTCCACCTAGAAATCAAATCTAGTGAACTGCACTTGTAACGACCCGGATTTTTCGTCGTTCAATTTTGAATATTTAAATGGTTTAAATATTTAATTTGGAATTATAATTGAGTTAGAAAGTTTTTAAAACTAGAATTTCAAGCGATTTCATAAATTTTGAAAATCGTCGATTTAATTGATGCGTTAAAATAGCGATCTGAGACACAGTCTCGGAATTTGACGAAACGAGTTTCATTGGGTCCGTAATAGTGTATTATTATCGGATTCCAAATTTCGTAGTGTTTAGAGTTATCGTTTGATCGTATGGAATATAAACGCATTGAATTTAATATCAAAATTCAATATAATAATTTGATCCAAAAAGCTATCTTCTCCATACGATCGAATTAGGACTCGGAACTTTTTCCATTGCGTTTGGAATAGGAGTATAACATTATAAACGCCTAACAGCATGCCTTAATAGGAGCTCGAAATTTTACAGTAGAAAATTCGAGATTTTGAAGAAAAAAAATAAGGGTAAAATCAAATCAAAATCAACTTACCTTCTGCAATACGCTACCCTATTACTTTAAATCATGTCCCAATCTTATTCATCTCAATCAAAGTACGAGCCTTCCTTCTTACCTTCAGCTTATTAAATCACCAACTCAAATCGAACGAAATCGAATTCAATCCTTATAATATATATATATATATATAAACAAAATCGTGAAACCATCCTCTCTGTCTTCATCTACCTCCCACCGAGATTGATTCGAGCGAAAATAAAGCATCAGAACATCGGAGGCAGCGCCTACACGCACGCAAGGGGAAAACGCGGCAATTGTGGAGGGTCTCGTGAAGGTGGCGGTGTAGTTGAGATTGGCGGTGAAGAGTGGAGGTCGAGGCGAGGCGATGGGGATTGGTGCGAGAGCTTCCAGGCAACATGAGCATAGGGTCGAGGCAGGGAAAGGTTGGGGCCGCGTTCGATTGTGGCTGTGTGCGCGTGTTCAGGTGAGGGGTGGCGCGCGGGGTGGCAGGAATGGTGATGGGCGATGGTGTCTTGTTCGTCTGACTGGTAGTGGGTTGGTGTCTCGAGTCGATAGACGGTGGACGATGCAGTAATGGTGGGGTCGCGATACTAGTATGCGAGGCGGATGCTGGGGAACGAGGTGTTGAAGGCAATGGTTCGAGTAGCCTTTGATGGTCTGGGCATGTCTCATTTTGAGAAGAAGCAGGATCGTTAATCTCGTGCTTAAGCTTATGAAAGGTAATTAACATTACAATTAGTTAATTTAATTAATTAATTGGCAATTAATTAGTTTTTTTTAAATCGAATGTTTATAAAATATATATTTCGTTCATACAAGGTCAAAATTATACGGAATAAATTTCATGCGCTCGTAGCATTGAATACTACACAATAAAGTTTATTTGTGATTTTTCGGAGTCCGCCAAGATTTTTGAAGAAATAAAATCTGGATATTCGGCTGATTAAAAATCAAGGTGAGAAATTCTCACTCATTTGGAATTGTCAAGTTTAAATTTTTAATAGTTAAAATAAATTATTGGATGCTTGGATGAATTTATATAATTATTATCTGTTGATGTTAAATATATATAGTAGTATATATATTAGTATTTGGAGTGATATTCCCACACATTATAGCGGATGAGACCCTATGCGCTCCGCATAATAATGGATGACCCTTTATACCGCGATATCCCCCTCGAAGTGGGATTGGTATTTTTATGTTGTATTAACATCTGTGGATTCAGGAAAAAACAGGTTGGAGGGATCCAACTGGATTCCTCAAATATATTGTTTAGTTTTCATATATAGTGATATATGATGTGAGTAGGTAATCTATTATAGATTTTTGTTGAAATTGAAATATTTGGATGCTATTGTAGCACTGGCCTGAATTTTGATAATATAAATACCATAAATATTATTTTTGGAAATTCGGAGGAATAAAAAAGAATTTTGGATATAAGGGTATTTATATTGGAAGTTGGGTTATTTTAAAGAAAACTGAATTGAAAAATAAAAATAATAGATTTTTGTCTAAGTTGTACTTAACTATTCGTAAATTGTTTAAGATAGAGATTTTAAAAAATGAATTATATAAAAGAAGTTATAAATGATATTTGGAAAATATAAAAAGGAGTTGAAGTCGAGATTAAAATAGATTGGAAGTTATAAATGAGAATTATAAAGGAATGGATTTATAAAAATGGAATTTTATAAATAAGATTGTTTTATAAACAAGTAAAACTCAAAGGAGTTATAAAAATTTATAAACAATGTTTATAAATAAAGGAAATCGATATTAGGATGATAAATTGGGAATATAAATTTATGGGATGAATTTATATAATTAGGGTATGGAAATAGGGTGAGAAAAATAATGGATACTATTTTTGAAAAGTGAATGGAAGTGAGGTGATGGAAATCGAGAGGAATTTATAAGTTGAATTGGTTATTGAAATTTTGAAAATATATTTAATTTTAAGAATTAAGTTTGTTTTTGAAAGGGAAATTTTATTATTTAAATATGAAATTTTAAACTATTTGAGATTGAAATACTTCCATAAGTAGATTTTCAAATATTAAGTACTTGTTTAATAAAATCTAACTTTTAAAATCAACTTTGAAAACTTATTTGTTTATCTACAAATGAGTATTTGGTGTTTATAAAAGTGTTTTCAATATTTTAAATATTAACTTAAACATATTTTAAAAATAAATTACTATTCTTTCAAAATACTCGTTATATATATATATATATATAGTTTTGAAATGATTGAAAATTTATTTATAAATTCTCTCGAGATGTGTAGACGGCGTTTATTTAAAGGATGAGATTTTATAAGAGAAATCCCATAAATGGAATTCTAGAGACTTAAGAAAATTTCCAAAGGTTTAAATGCGGTAACTGCGAAGAGAATTTGAATTCATTAAAGAAGTATAAATGGTTAGATGGAATTATAAATAAATATAATCGGTTTGGAAATTGTAAGAAGAATTTTTTTTATAGTTTCGGAAATGTAGGAGACAAGCTAAGAAAATTCTTAAGTTTGATACTTGAGATGATTTTTGGAAAATGGACTTAGAATATTTTCCTAAGTGTTGAAATGTTTTGGGATATCCTGTTATGGATTTAAATATTGAAATCTATCTTCAAATATTTGAATATGGAAAGGAATTGGAATATATACCTTGTAAAGGTATTTGGAAAAGAAATATTTTTGGAAAAATGTATAGTAAAGCCTGGTGTCTAATTATGGATGTTTTATTGATAGTTAAATAACCGACTACCAATATTGGCCAGTTTCGTTAATTGTTTCTAAGAGACCGGAATCAGATTTAATTATCCAAAAACCACTTCAATCTGGTTTGAACGTTACGAATGAATACCATGGAGATGATGAAGATGGTGATTTGGTTTGTCTAGACCGAGGACAACTTGTATGGACGAATGCTATCAGAACATCGTCATTGGAGGACGATGAGCATTCTAAGAAGAATTGTTTCTTTAAAGGTAACGCTTAGCCTCGAGCCTCATCAACCGGGAATGACTAAAACAGGGGAGATGCAGCAAGGCTAAGTGGGTCGCACCTAATTAGGGTATGTTATAACTTTTCTAGATGTCCTCGGAAACCTATATATTATGGATATGGTTGTGCATGAAAGAAGGAGCACTCGATTGTAAGGGTGGGAACACCCGGGGTGATAACATATTCGGTCTATCCAGGTTAGGGATAGGCCAGTCTTGTGTAGCAGGGTATCCCGACGATGGTCCTCGGTACATTGTTCTAGAGGTGTACTGTGATGGGCGGTACCTCAGTGGCCCAGTCATTCGTATGGAATCCATTCTCCAATACGAGCTTATGGTTTTTGTTTGAAGAGCCTAGTATGTTGGAATTTAATTAATGTAACAATTTTGGCTATTTAAATAAGTATTTGTGTTTAGACACTATTATAATATCAGAGGATTTTCTAAAAAATTGTTCTGGTTATCGTAAGGTAAAAACCCATCGTGTTTATGTGTGACGCGGTCTTACGAGATACCTTTGTTTCCAAAGGATTTTGATAACTCTAATAATTCAAATTGAGTGTGTTTTCTCATGTTGGTTTTCCAGACTGACTCGGGTGTTATTTTATTATAATGCTCGGGTCAGACCGAGTATTACAGATTCAGGATAGGATGCCATGGAGCTCAGGAACTGAGCTGGATGACCAAGACGTATATTTCCGTACTTGATTTGTATTTCCGTTGTGTGAGGACAAGTTATTATAATTGTCCATTTTGATGTATTGAATTGTGGTACTCTGATGATTGTAAGTATAAATAGTTGCAGATTCTTTTATATGAAATCTGTTATTATATATATTATATTTTGTTCCGCTGCGATTGTGAGATTCTGTGTTGTTTATTTTTCTTCTATCTCTTGCTTCTTCTTCACCCCTAGTTATTCACTCTTTCATACACTTTGGGTTGAGCAAGGTAGAATTATTATCAACTCAAAGGGTACGGAACTGCGGGTCGCTATAGCACTTATAGCGATAGTCGTTATGAATGCAGTTCGGGAAATTTCGCGATTTCAAATTTAAAGTGTTTTCTTTTTGGATTGTTTTTGAAAACTCATTCAAAATAATTAAGTAAGTCAAAGTTTAAGTTTTAATAATTTATTAATTAGGTTAATTATCAATTAATTAATTAAGTAATTAGATTAAGTAATTAGAGATTAAGAAATTTTTAACTAAGTTAATTATTTTTAATTAAGTTTTAAATAATGATTAATTAAGATAAAAGAAAATTAATTTTTGTTTGCAAGTTTATTTATTTTAATTAATTATTTAATTAGAGTTAATTATTTAGTTTAATAAAGGGTTAATTATCCACTTAATTAGGGTTAAATTTCTTAATTAAATGTTATTTAATTAAAATATAATTTAGGTTAAATTAGAAGTAAAATTAGGATTATTAATGATTTGATTTTGATTTAATTCAAGATTAATTAAGGTTTAATTGAGTTTTAAACTTATGATTTAATTAAAGTTTATCATTTTAAAGTTTCTTTTAAAACCCTATCGATTATTATTTTTAACTAATTTTCTTGTTTATGTGAATTGTTTTAAAACCAAGGATCTCTTGCCCATGCTATTAAATAGCCAAATGAATTAAAGTAGTTGTAATAAAACGGTGACACGTTTATTGAAAGTAAGTCGACTTGTACTTATCACAGATACCGCACTTCGGAAACGTGATGAATACAAAGCGGTTAATTTTGATAAGCGGGTCATGATAATCTAAGCATATGGAACGTATGTTCATATGTAAATCTTCACACCCTGGTAGTGGGATAGCCTACTATAAATAACTTGACCCTTTTAAAATTATCGAACGTTGGTTTGGAGAGACCGGGATCAGATATTAATCTGAAAACCACTTCAAACTAAAGTAAACATTCGAATTTGAAATAGTAAAGGAAAGGTCCAAGATGAAGACTTTGAAGTGCCTTCGGTTGTTCATCTCCAGAACGACTTGTATGGATGAATGCTGACATTGTGTCAACATTTGGAAGGCAATGTTAGCATTCCAAGCGGTAATGTTATAATAAAGGTAAGTGTAACCTCAGTGCTCATCAACCGGTAACGACCAATACAGGGTATGCAGCAGGGCTATGTGGGTCGCGCCCATGAGGTTATGTCATCACTGTATCTAGAATTGATTATTTGACCCATTTTTGTATGCTCTGGTACGGTTGCTGGTCCCAACCATAGTGGTGATATAATCGGTACTGCTAGTCAAGTGGTAGGGCGGTTCTATGTAGCATGGGTACAAGATGTTCTTGTCAGACCCCAGGTGTATTTTATCTAGCGGTACACCTTTATAAGGTAGTTCCTTACTTAATCATGTATGGAATCCATTTCCCAATAAGTGCCTTCGGTCTTAGTTGTATACTTATTATGCTAGAATTTAATTAATGTAACAATTTCGGCTATGTGAATTATTTACTTGAAAACCCTAGACATTATGATAATATCACTTGATTTTTATATAAAGTGTTTTGGTTATCGTAAATTAAAAACCCATCTGTGTTTATATGCGGCGTGGTCTTACGAGATACCTTTGATTTTTAAATCGTTTTATATAAGTAAAAATTAAGTTGTTTGAGTTTACTCACACCAGACCCATGTCTGATCCGGAGTTTTATTTTCTTTTCCTAAAACTCTTGGGTACTCAAATTTGTACGAGTAGCTAAGTGATCCAGTTTCTTAGGAAGCATTTTAAAGAAGTTGGAGCAGGTGGCTTCACCGTTAGCTAGTTACTATTTATTCCGCTATGTTTATGTATGATCTGTGTATTTTTTGATGGACAGGTAGTTATAACTGTCCAGTTAAAGTTGTAATGTAATGACTCTGATATATCATTTATATGGAAATGACCATGTAATATCTTATGTTTTTTATTATAAGTTGTTCTGATTCGTGGTGAGATTCTGTGATTGTGTAGTTCCTTCTTATCTTTCCTTTTCTTCTACCCTTAATTGCTCATCTTTCGGTGCAAGAAAGGCGGTTGTTACAACTGATTTTAGCATTTGAAATCGATGAAGTGATTTCCTATTAACACTGCTTTATATAATTTCAATTACATTGACCTTCTTGAAGATACACTTGCAGCTAATGGATCATATCTCTTCAGACACAGCTATAAAAAACATATTTTGACAATGTACGTGGAATTCACTTTAGATTTAAAGTATCATGCCATATGGCAGAGCCTATACCTTTATGGCTTATTGACAACTGAGAAAATTGTTGCTGCTAACAGTTTTTTTCTCGATATTGATGAAAAACTCTTAATTTCTCTTTAATATATAAGAATTATTATTAGACATCCTAATGTGTTGTGTATCTATTTTACGCTTGGTTAATTTTATTTCATCTTATGTAATCAGTTTATACGTTCAAGTCTGTGGATCATATCCAAGTCCATTGTACTACCACTAGTTTCTAAAAAAAATTCCTTCAATCATGAAGGTGGTGTTTTATGAAACAATATGTCTTTTAGTATGATGGAATGGTATTCAAAAATATTATATGAACTACCATTTTTATGTGCATAAAACTAATTTAATTTCAAGTCTACGAAACTTATTTTTATAATATAAATACACAAACATTCATCTTAAACTATTTATGATCAGGGTTTCTTATCAATTCATATCTTATTATGATCTCATGAACTATGCTTTAAATGAAATTTAATTTATCTTATGTACTAACTGTTAAGCATTCATCCTTACAGAAAGAAGTTAATTCAACTTCACTCATCATCAATCGTACTTTGTCCAACAAAGTTTTATTACGCCTTATTGATACATCATTATGCATCATAGGGAGGAGTGACTTTAAGATTGAATTTTATTCGTTTTACGTACATTTGGTACTCCTTTCCAATGTACTCACTTATTCGATCAAATCGAATTCATTTATTTCTTTTGCATGTAATGTTTTATACTTCTATTTTATATTCTATGAAATCATCATCATACATACATATATATATATATATATATATATATTACTTGTTTTCAAATACACATGTTCAATTCTATTGTAATTCATCGGTGAATTTTAATGGAGTAAGTGGATACGTTTTGGTATCATTGGACCTTCGATTGCATGTATCTATATCTATTAATTTGAATAGTTCACCAAACTCTTTTGTCGCTAGCACCGAATGGGTGTTTTGCCCTTAATTGGTTGAGATACAATTCACCAGTACAATACGATTCATAATCATATGATTAAAGAATTATTCCTTAAAGATATGGCTTTGTCTATAATTCTAAATAATTACAAAATTTTTTGGATACTTTTGTATTTTCTATAAAAAATTCATAACCATTTTTAAGAAAACAAAAACCATAGACTTATCTTATAATGAATATCCTTAATATTCATATTAAAAGAAATCTATATCTATTTTCAGTCAATATTGGAAAACCATTATTATTTCATTAGTAGTACTTGTTACATATACATAAAGATGGTCTTTCATAATTTGATGGATTCATTCACTAGTAAGTACCATATGTATGCTCCCACTATTTTCATCATATATAGTAATAGCTCGTGAAACATGAGGCCCCATTCAATCACTTATTATGGCATTTTATTTCATCCATTGTAACTAGTTTACAATCGAGAGTTTCAGATCAGAAATCTTGAACTCGTAGAAATAGCTCTCGCAAAAAATAATTTTCGATATAAAATTACATTTAGAACAGATAATAGACTGCTCGTGTGGAAAATTGTGGGCACCCAGAGTTTAGGAAGGGAACAATAAACTCTGGGTCAGTCATGGGACTGGTATGAGTAACAAAACAGTTATTTTCACAAAGAAAATAAAAGAAAATCGCAATGCTTTTTGAAAGTGAAACTACCAAAAGGCCTCCCGCCACACACACAATGCAAACGCAGAATTGGAGGAGATTTCTCCTTATGATAGTCAAACATGCTTACTATACAAAACAAACTCTTTTGATATTATTACTAGTGCATAGTGTAGGAAACATTTCGAACATATAATATTAATCTTAGCCAGCATACAACCATTATTGTATGCCTACTATAGCTACTATCTTCAATAGCAGGTTACCGCCACATTCCATAGCAGGTTATACAACTAAAACCGTGCAAGGCTCGTATTGTTTCTTTGGATTTTCCAACAAATGGTCAGGCTAAAAAACTTCCTACTGTCACATGGAAACGCCTCTGGAGGGACGTCCCGAGAGACAACTGCTCTCTGCCAACACAAGGCTGGGTTACCTCTTACTAGGTAACTACTACACGAGTATGCCACCCCCCCCCCCCGGTCGTTTGCGACCTTTATCCAAGGGCCCTCGATCACAAAGCAACAATCACACAGTAAATGAGATTGGAGCAACCACACAGGTAAAATATCTGGGCTCCATACCATGATACCACCTTTTTCCTGAAGGAAATGACATACCCTAAAGGGAGCGACCCTCATAACCTTGCCGCATCTTTCCTGTTTTGACCATTTCCGGTTTGTGAGGCTCGATGAGGTCTCGTCCACAAAGCTACGCTTTACACGAAAGCCATGCTTTGATCAACAAATGATCAGCAACACACAGCACTCAGTATGCCACATTGACAATTTGAGAGTATATCACTGATAACCTTCAACTACATAACCTCTGAGCTCGTACGTCTCAGAGAAGGGTGTTAAGCTAAGAGAATAAATCTCCGCCACCAAACAAAAATGTATTTGAAAGAAATCAGCTTTATATCTCAAAGTGTAATGTCAGACATACAACCATACAAGTCTGTTCCGGGTTCGAACAGAACCGAAGGCACTTCCGAAGAAGCCCTTGCAATCCAGGTATTCACAATCCCGATCGAACTTCCCATCACTTAGGGAATCTCTATACCGGGCGCTACTCTGTGCAGAGACAATCGATAGGTTATCCTATCGTTTTCACAAATACCCGGTCTTCACCACCGGTCTTCAATTGCTATCCATATACGACGTATCACTTATTCAGAATGGGTTTTATGACACAAAGGTCCTCTCCCGGTAAACCGAATAGTGAGCGTAATATTTAAAAACCTATGGATATGGGATTTCAATTAAGTCACAACTTATGATCCAGAATTTTTCTTTCAAATGGTTTAAACAAATTACCATTTCAAATCTTTTTAAATAAAAAGATTTATTTCACAAAGTTCACCCAGTTTGTCACAAAGATCTATTCATGGATTTTCAAATCGATTTCCATTTCAAATCTTTTATACAAAAGATATACTTTTCGAATTTCAAACACAAAGTTTAATGACCTTCCACAAAGATTCAATTATAGCTTTTTAAAACAATTCAATTTTCAAATTGAATTAACCCATTTAATCTGTAAATCAAAGATTTAATTGATAACTTTCAAAACAATTCACAATTCAAATCTTTTATAATATAAAAGATACACCATTTGAAATCCTCTTTGA
This sequence comes from Allium fistulosum, assembly GCA_030737815.1. Lineage (NCBI taxonomy): Eukaryota > Viridiplantae > Streptophyta > Magnoliopsida > Asparagales > Amaryllidaceae > Allium > Allium fistulosum. The sequence goes on from CM060903.1 coordinate 181,446,452, forward strand.
TTTCAAGACAAGGTTCAACCATCTTTCACAAAGGTTAATTCATAGTTTTCTCAAACTATCTATAATTTCATTTCAAACTTGAAATGTTTCGATACAAATTGGAAATCCTTTCTTTTTATGAAAGCTATTATTTGAAACACATAGTTCTGTTTATGGAAAACACTGATTTCAATTTACATAAGATAAAGCCATTCAGGTATAAAACTTGGATTTAGATTTAGATTTCCAAAACCATACTTTTAGATGGTTAAAAACCCAAATAAACACCTTTATAACTTGTATGTTCCTTTTAGACCATAATTTCCAAATCATTGAATTCAATTTCAAATATTGAATTCAAATTTAAATCAAATTACTTGAATTTCAAGTTTTATTAAGTTATTTAAAATAACTTTTATTTTGGAAACTCGTTTCAAAAGTTCTCAATTCAAATTCCAAAAACTATTTAGGATTCAAAAATCCAATTTCTAAAATTGTTAAAAAATCTATGACTAAATCGATTTCCTCGTGCAATCCATATTTGTGTGTGTATGGTGTGGTCCACGGGTTTAACACAATAGTGCAACAACATTCAACCATCACAGATTCAAATATGACAATATATTTGATAAGCGGTATAAACTATAACGCTTATCATTCATTCACAGATCACAGATATATATATATATATATATATATATATATATATATCACAGATAAGTAAATTACAGATCACGACACAAATCAGGATGTATCACAAAGCATCACATATCAGGGATATCAAACAATTCAACATTCAATACAATTCAAACATCCATAAATAGGATTAATTTGATTATCTGATTAATTTAAATCAGATTAACTTCTATGAATAAATTTGCTAGTTATGGTAAATTAATAATCAATTAATTACAATGAGTAATTAATTTCTTAATTACTTCCATAAAGCAATTACACTTCACAAATGATTATTATTAAATTAATTAATCTAAATTAATTGTTAGAAATTAATCACATTAATTAATTATATAGTCTTAGTTAATGACCTTTATTAACTATTTAAATTTCTTTAATTACTTTCCTAAATAAATTACTTACATTAATCATTATAAATTTGATTAACCATCAATAATCCATTTATTAATCCACATTATTTAATTAATTTTTTTGTGTTAATTGTAACTTAATTAATTCTTAATCACCATTTAATTGTTCCTTAATTAAATTAACCTAACTTCACTCCATAAACTTAAACTTGTAATTGCTAAGTTAAGTAATACAAAATATTAATTATCCATTCTACTTAACTTAATAGTTAATGAATTACAAATCATTCAATCTTTGTTTACTTAAAAGTAAAACTCATATTTATTAATGATTTAAGTAACACTCACAAATATATTTAGAGCATTGATTTTCAACTTGCTTCTAAATTTACGTGTTAAGGTATTGCTTTTGTTATAAAGAGATTTAAAAGAGTTAGATCAAATTTCTCTTTAAATTCACATTTTTAAAATTATACTTTAACATTTAAACTTATTTTAACATTTCAAGTTATAAACTTGATTTCATTTCAAAATCTGGGATTCAACTTCAACTTTCAGTCCAGGTTTAAGATTTTGATCTTTGTTTAAATCCTTCCTTTACAAATTTCAAATTCCATTTTAAAATTTAAATCTCTTTTAAAAACACTTAAATGCTTAAGCACTCTTTAAGTTATAAAACAATTTAAATTCAAAACCTGTTTATTCCAAAACTAAGTTCCAAACTGACTTAAAGTTATATTTAAAACTTGACTTTTAAACTCAGTTTAAAACTTTGTTTTAAAATTTAAAACTAAACTTTAAATTCTAAAAAAAAACAGAACAGGCTTTGAACCTGTACAACCATTTTCCCGAGCCCCTGCTAATCTAGCTTCGAGTCAAAACTATGTTCCCTTGAGTAAATACTCGAGACACTCGCGAAAACCCTGCTCCACCCAACACTTAACAAAACTTCCAGATCATCGAGAATTAGTGCACGATGCACGTGCACTTTGCCAACGATCAACTCCAGCCAACGTCGCAACGTCGAGCAACTCGACGATCACCTCCAGGCCATCTCCCGATTATCTGAACTACACTATCACCTCGAAAACAAAATCGAGGTAATAAATCGAAACCTGGAAATCAATGGCACCACCAATCCCAAAACCTTTCATCGCCTCGTGCTTGAAGCTCCGACCACCTGAAGGTCTACAACTCCGCTAGGACTTCAACTACGGCCAAACTACCACCACCCAAAAACTCACTGCACTCGATCACCTATACTGGCCGCGGTGATCGATACACTAAGCACAGTAAAAACTAGGTTTAGAAATTTAAAATGTTCGCCGCTGTCGTCTCGAAGATCGAGATCATCTCCGACCATTTTTTCCAGGCACCCCCGTAGGCTCCTCCATCTCCACAAACAACCCCGACACCCCCAGTTCCACGTGTCGCCGAAAATTGGTCAAAATACCAATTTCGATCATCATTGAACTGCTCCTAAACCACGCAACTAAAAATCATCAAACACATCTTAAAAATCGTAACTTTCAATAAGGATTCGAGACATGTACTTGAATCAATAATTCGTGATACTTGAAATTTCCAGAAATTAAAGTTTTTACTGTAAAAACTTGATTTTCCATTATATATGCATTTTTATTTCATGAAACTATTTTTAGATTGTAGCTCATACTTAAATGCAACTATCTTGTTTTGAAACTAAGGCCTGATATTGATTAGAAAGGAAGAAATGGAATTTTCTTTGTGGTTTGATATTATGGAACTAAACAGAGAAGAAGAAAAGCAATCACTGATGCATATACACAGAGCATTTGCAAGATATATACTCAAGTTTGAAATCATTAGTTGTTACTCACCTTAAACATTCTGATTCCAGAAGTTTTCCAGTTTGAAAGTTGAAATCCTTTTTGAATTTGAAAAGTTGAAAACCTGGTTTGAGTTTGTTACTGGAAGTCTTCTTCTTGATCTCAGATTTCTTTGATTGCTTGATATTTTAAATCTGAAGCTTTAAGTTGATATTTGGTTTGAGTGTAAGATGATGTTCACTTCAGTTTTCTTTTACTCAGTTTAAATGGATGAACGAAACTGGAATGAGAAGTTATGTTGTTGAAGATGATAAAATATTTGTTCCAGCTGAAATGAAGTTTTGTACAACAGTGATATATTTTGTACAAAATTTAACAGAGATATTTGTTTCAATTGGAGGCTGCATTAATTAGTTGTACCATATTTATATTTTTTTCATTTCGGCTGTACATGGTATGAAGATAGTTGATGTCTTCTCTTGCAAGCTTCTCATTTATATTTTCTCTTCATTTTGCAAGTTGACATGAATATATATTTTTGTTTCTTTATTATATTTTCTCTTCCTTTGTTTGTTCCATTACTTAGTGATATAAGTGAGCTTCTAACTTTGTTTTATTTTTCTTTTATTTTTTGGTAGTCTATTTGTATTACATTGTTTGTATAGATTTATGAGATTAAAATTTATATATTTACTTTATATTGTATAAAACTATATAATTTATTTTGAAATATAGATGAATTTCTATATTTTATTTTGTTCTTAAAATTTTAGCTAATGCTTTTCTTATATTTTTATAACTTATCTTTTATATATTGATTTCTATTTTTAGCCTAAATTATTACTATTATTATTTTTACTTCCATTTCTATTTTAAATATTTATTATAAATTTTACTGTAATACTTATTGTTTTATTTTTTTATTTCTATTTCTAATATAGACCATCAATCCCAAATTTTATCATTATAATTTATCTTTAAACCATTTAGTTAAAATTTAATTCAAACTCAATATATATATACATATATACATATACATTCAAATTATTATTAAACCATTTATTTGAAATTTAAATCCAAATCACATATATACAATATTTAAATTCATATGATTTAATATATATTCTATTTGAATTGGGGAAACTCGCTTCAATTTATCAATTAATTTCACAAATTTTATTCAAAAATTAATTTTAATTATCAATTTACATATATATAAAATCCGGGATCGTTACAAGCTCTCTCCTTAAGAAATTTCGTCCCCGAAATTTGCCAGGGGGACATAGAGATAGATGAAGAATATTTCATCAAATCAAACTGAACGTCTATTCTGCATTTGGCTTACCAAATCAGAATATCAATAATAGATACAAGAACGAATCTGTTTAACACTTCACAAAATACTCGGGTTATCCGGATCTACGAAATATGCAATGGCATTGGTTAGTTCGAAGGGATAACTAACCATTCGTAGAACATATTGGGATCCAAAGAATTAACGGATATATGGATACAATTTCAAAACTTTTAGTTTAAAAACTAAAGTATACCTATCAACCATAGCAACCAAAGCAACCAATACATCCAAACAACAATTTCTGACTCAGTTGGAGTTTATGTCCCATATTAATATATCGAATCTCCTTCCTGGAACTACCAGGAACTATCAAAGAATTGAAAAGAGATGCTGAACAAAAGAGATTGATAGAGAAAAGACTGTTTCCTTATTGTTACAGGGTATTGACCATTTATAGTCGTATTCCCCTGTCCCCTATCTCATTCTCTTCTTGCACTCATACTCACTATCAGTGGATAGTAAGAGAATTTACTGAGGCATTCGAACAGATATCTGAGGAATACTCATTCTAGGGTATACTTCACCCTATCTCTAATGAGTAACTTAATGTGTTATACTCCTGAGATAAAGTTTAACCTTAGCTCTGATACCAAATGTGATGATCCTGAACTCGGCCTTCGAAAATCGGCACCCGTACTTCACTTGTACTCAAAATGCCGCAGATTCAAACGCCGAATCTGGCTCACCGGAGCTTATAACACAGTAAGTATAACAACACAGCGGAATAAAGAAATGGATAATATCATATACAACTCCAATGAATACAATATCCAGAATGATATACAACAATGATATCAATATGATACAAGAATATTAGAGATAAATAAAGATGCTACAGCGGAAAACAGAAGTGATACTCCAAGTGATCCGACAAAGAGAATGAGACCAATAACTCCAACATCAAGCTCGAACCACCATCACGTTGCACCAAGATAAGCAAGAGCAGTCAGTCCGTGAACTCCAAAAACTGAACTAGCTCCTGATAATCTACTAAACCCGACTATTTGAAAAACCCAACTCTAGACTGCCCGTGTGGAAAATTGTGGGCACCCAGAGTTTAGGAAGGGAACAATAAACTCCTGGTTAGTCATGGGACTGGTATGAGTAACAAAACAGTTATTTTCACAAAGAAAATAAAAGAAAATCGCAATGCTTTTTGAAAGTGAAACTACCATAAGGCCTCCCGCCACACACACAATGCAAACGCAGAATTGGAGGAGATTTCTCCTTATGATAGTCAAACATGCTTACTACGCAAAACAAACTCTTTTGATATTATTACTAGTGCATAGTGTAGGAAACATTTCGAACATATAATATTAATCTTAGCCAGCATACAACCATTATTGTATGCCTACTATAGCTACTATGTTCAATAGCAGGTTACCGCCACATTCCATAGCAGGTTATACAACTAAAACCGTGCAAGGCTCGTATTGTTTCTTTGGATTTTCCAATAAATGGTCAGGCTAAGGAACTTCCTACTGTCACATGGAAACGCCTCTGGAGGGACGTCCCGAGAGACAACTGCTCTCTGCCAACACAAGGCCGGGTTACCTCTTACTAGGTAACTACTACACGAGTATGCCACCCCCCGGTCGTTTGCGACCTTTATCCGAGGGCCCTCGATCACAAAGCAACAATCACACAGTAAATGAGATTGGAGCAACCACATAGGTAAAATATCTGGGCTCCATACCATGATACCACCTTTTTCCAGAAGGAAATGACATACCCTAAAGGGAGCGACCCTCATAACCTTGCCGCATCTTTCCTGTTTCGACCATTTCCGGTTTGTGAGGCTCAATGAGGTCTCGTCCACAAAGCTACGCTTTACACAAAAGCCATGCTTTGATCAACAAATGATCGGCAACACACAGCACTCAGTATGCCACATTGCCAATTTGGGAGTATATCACTGATAACCTTCAACTACATAACCTCTGAGCTCGTATGTCTCGGAGAAGGGTGTTAAGCTAAGAGAATAAATCTCCGCCACCAAATAGAAATGTATTTGAAAGAAATCAGCTTTATATCTCAAAGTGTAATGTCATACATACAACCATACAAGTCTGTTCCGGGTTCGAACAGAACCGAAGGCACTTCCGAAGAAGCCCTTGCAATCTGGGTATTCACAATCCCGATCGAACTTCCCATCACTTAGGGAATCTCTATACTGGGCGCTACTCGGTGCAGAGACAATCGATAGGTTATCCTATCGTTTTCACAAATACCCGGTATTCACCACCAGTCTTCAATTGCTATCCATATACGACGTATCACTTATTCGGAATGGGTTGTATGACACAAAGGTCCTCTCCCGGTAAACCGAATAGTGAGCGTAATATTTAAAAACCTATGGATATGGGGTTTCAATTAAGTCACAACTTATGATCCAGAATTTTTCTTTCAAATGGTTTAAACAAATTACCATTTCAAATCTTTTTAAATAAAAAGATTTATTTCACAAAGTTCACCCAGTTTGTCACAAAGATCTATTCATGGATTTTCAAATCGATTTCCATTTCAAATCTTTTATACAAAAGATATACTTTTCGAATTTCAAACACAAAGTTTAATGACCTTCCACAAAGATTCAATTATAGCTTTTTAAAACAATTCAATTTTCAAATTGAATTAACCCATTCAATCTGTAAATCAAAGATTTAATTGATAACTTTCAAAACAATTCACAATTCAAATCTTTTATAATATAAAAGATACACCATTTGAAATCCTCTTTGATTTCAAGACAAGGTTCAACCATCTTTCACAAAGGTTAATTCATAGTTTTCTCAAACTATCTACAATTTCATTTCAAACTTGAAATGTTTCGATACAAATTGGAAATCCTTTCTTTTTATGAAAGCTATTATTTGAAACACATAGTTCACTTTATGGAAAACACTGAGTTCAATTTACATAAGATAAAGCCATTCACGTATAAAACTTGGATTTAGATTTCCAAAACCTTACTTTTTATGGTTAAAAACCCAAATAAACACCTTTATAACTTGTATGTTCCTTTTAGACCATAATTTCAAAATCATTGAATTCAATTTCAAATATTGAATTCAAATTTAAATCAAATTACTTAAATTTCAAGTTTTATTAAGTTATTTAAAATAACTTTTATTTTGGAAACTCATTTCAAAAGTTCTCAATTAAAATTCCAAAAACTATTTAGGATTCAAAAATCCAATTTCTAAAATTCTTAAAAAATCTGTGACTTAATCGATTTCCTCGTGCAATCCATATTTGTGTGTGTATGGTGTGGTCCAGGGGTTTAACACAATAGTGCAACAACATTCAACCATCATAGATTCAAATATGATAATATATTTGATAAGCGGTATAAACTATAACGCTTATCATTCATTCACAGATCACAGATATATATATATATCACAGATAAGTAAATTACAGATCACAACACAAATCAGGATGTATCACAAAGCATCACATATCAGGGATATCAAACAATTCAACATTCAATACAATTCAAACATCCATAAATAGGATTAATTTGATTATCTGATTAATTTAAATCAAATTAACTTCTATGAATAAATTTGCTAGTTATGGTAAATTAATAATCAATTAATTACAATGAGTAATTAATTTCTTAATTACTTCCATAAAGCAATTACACTTCACAAATGATTATTATTAAATTAATTAATCTAAATTAATTGTTAGAAATTAATCACATTAATTAATTATATAGTCTTAGTTAATGACCTTTATTAACTATTTAAACTTCTTTAATTACTTTCCTAAAGAAATTACTTACATTAATCATTATAAATTTGATTAACCATCAATAATCCATTTATTAATCCACATTATTTAATTAATTTTTTTGTGTTAATTGTAACTTAATTAATTCTTAATCACCATTTAATTGTTCCTTAATTAAATTAACCTAACTTCACTCCATAAACTTAAACTTGTAATTGCTAAGTTAAGTAATACAAAATATTAATTATCCATTCTACTTAACTTAATAGTTAATGAATTACAAATCATTCAATCTTTGTTTACTTAAAAGTAAAACTCATATTTATTAATGATTTAAGTAACACTCACAAATATATTTAGAGCATTGATTTTCAACTTGCTTTTAAATTTACGTGTTAAGGTATTGCTTTTGTTATAAAGAGATTTAAAAGAGTTAGATCAAATTTCTCTTTAAATTCACATTTTTAAAATTATACTTTAACATTTAAACTTATTTTAACATTTCAAGTTATAAACTTGATTTCATTTCAAAATCTGGGATTCAACTTCAACTTTCAGTCCAGGTTTAAGATTTTGATCTTTGTTTAAATCCTTCCTTTACAAATTTCAAATTCCATTTTAAAATTTAAATCTCTTTTAAAAACACTTAAATGCTTAAGCACTCTTTAAGTTATAAAACAATTTAAATTCAAAACCTGTTTATTCCAAAACTAAGTTCCAAACTGACTTAAAGTTATATTTAAAACTTGACTTTTAAACTCAATTTAAAACTTTGTTTTAAAATTTAAAACTAAACTTTAAATTCTAAAAAAACAGAACAGGCTTTGAACCTATACAACCATTTTCCCGAGCCCCTGCTAATCTAGCTTCGAGTCAAAACTATGTTCCCTTGAGTAAATACTCGAGACACTCGCGAAAACTCTGCTCCACCCAACACTTAACAAAACTTCCAGATCATCGAGAATTAGTGCACGGTGCACGAGCACTTTGCCAACGATCAACTCCAGCCAACGCCGCAACGTCGAGCAACTTGACGATCACCTCCAGGCCATCTCCCGATTATCTGAACTACACTATCACCTCGAAAACAAAATCGAGGGAATAAATCGAAACCTGGAAATCAATGGCACCACCAATCCCAAAACCTTTCATCGCCTCGTGCTTGAAGCTCCGACCACCTGAAGGTCTACAACTCCGGCTATGACTTCAACTACGGCCAAGCTACCACCACCCAAAAACTCACTGCACTCGATCACCTATACTGGCCGCGGTGATCGATACACTAAGCACAGTAAAAACTAGGTTTAGATATTTAAAATGTTCGCCGATGTCGTCTCGATGATCGAGATCATCTCCGACCATTTTTTCTAGGCACCCCCGTAGGCTCCTCCATCTCCACAAACAACCCCGACACCCCCAGTTCCACGTGTCGCCGGAAATTGGTCACAATACCAGTTTCGATCATCATTGAACTACTCCTAAACCACGCAACTAAAAATCATCAAACACATCTTAAAAATCATAACTTTCAACAAGGATTCGAGTCATGTACTTGAATCAATAATTCGTGATACTTGAAATTTCCAAAAATTAAAGTTTTTACTGTAAAAACTTGATTTTTCATTATATATGCATTTTTATTTCATGAAACTATTTTTAGATTGTAGCTCATACTTAAATACAACTATCTTGTTTTGAAACTAAGGCCTGATATTGATTAGAAAGGAAGAAATGGAATTTTCTTTATGGTTTGATACTCTGGAACTAAACAGAGAAGAAGAAAAGCAATCACTGATGCATATACACAGAGCATTTGCAAGATATATACTCAAGTTTGAAATCATTAGTTGTTACTCACCTTAAACATTCTGATTCCAGAAGTTTTCCAGTTTGAAAGTTGAAATCCTTTTTGAATTTGAAAAGTTGAAAACCTGGTTTGAGTTTGTTACTGGAAGTCTTCTTCTTGATCTCAGATTTCTTTGATTGCTTGATGTTTTAAATCTGAAGCTTTAAGTTGATATTTGGTTTGAGTGTAAGATGATATTCACTTCAGTTTTCTTTTACTCAGTTTAAATGGATGAACGAAACTGGAATGATAAGTTATGTTGTTGAAGATGATAAAATATTTGTTCCAGCTGAAATGAAGTTTTGTACAACAGTGATATATTTTGTACAAAATTTAACAGAGATATTTGTTTCAATTGGAGGCTGCATTAATTAGTTGTACCATATTTATATTTTTTTCATTTCGGCTGTACATGGTATGAAGATAGTTGATGTCTTCTCTTGCAAGCTTCTCATTTATATTTTCTCTTCATTTTGCAAGTGGACATGAATATATATTTTTGTTTCTTTATTATATTTCCTCTTCCTTTGTTTGTTCCATTACTTAGTGATATAAGTGAGCTTCTAACTTTGTTTTATTTTTCTTTTATTTTTTGGTAGTCTATTTGTATTACATTGTTTGTATAGATTTATGAGATTAAAATTTATATATTTACTTTATATTGTATAAAACTATATAATTTATTTTGAAATATAGATGAATTTATATATTTTATTTTGTTGTTAAAATTTTAGCTAATGCTTTTCTTTATATTTTTATAACTTATCTTTTATATATTGATTTCTATTTTTAGCCTAAAATATTACTATTATTATTTTTACTTCCATTTCTATTTTAAATATTTATTATAAATTTTACTGTAATACTTATTGTTTTATTTTTTTATTTCTATTTCTAATATAGACCATCAATCCCAAATTTTATCATTATAATTTATCTTTAAATCATTTAGTTAAAATTTAATTCAAACTCAATATATATATACATATATACATATACATTCAAATTATTATTAAACCATTTATTTGAAATTTAAATCCAAATCACATATATACAATATTTAAATTCATATGATTTAATATATATTCTAGTTGAATTGGGGAAACTCGCTTCAATTTATCAATTAATTTCACAAATTTTATTCAAAAATTAATTTTAATTATCAATTTAAATATATATAAAATCCGGGATCGTTACAGGTTTGCTCAACACTTTACCAGTTGTATCATATATAACTCCTAATCCATGGTCTTTGTATTAATCGCAATCTCAATCTTAAGTTTGCTCAACAAATCAAAAGAGATTATTCACTCACTCCCACTATTTCACGACAACCTACGTATAATGCATGTACTATAAGTTTGCTCAACAAATACATGCATGTATCTTACCTCGTCTAACAATATATTAATAGTACTACACTGAACATCTTTGGTTTGAGTTTACTCAACAACCAAAGAGTATGTAGGTAATCTATTAATATATAAATGGTAGAGGACAACTTATATATTAAAGATTCATAATCTTTAATGTGTGTGTATTGAGTGATATCGATATAAGGGATAATGTGTTTCTTATGAAAACATCCTCGTGACTAAAGTGTCGGACACATCTGAAATCATGGTATAAATACATTACATATGCACTTATTCCAAAAGTATGTTTTGGGTTTACTTCAGTTCCACTTAGGTTTATACATATATAGCTATACAAGTTTTGATTTATTTATAACTTATATTATTTAATTAACTTATTATACACACACACACACGTACGTATGTATTCTATTAATTAAATCAAATCAATTAATTCATATTAATTAAATCATATTCAGTTAATTTTAATTCTTGTTATTTAAGTCATATTTAATTAATTTTTAGTTTTATTTATTAACTAATTTATTCAGGTTTTATTAAAATTTCAGAAATTTTATATTATTCATCTTAAACTATTTGAGATAAACAACCCGCTTTAACACTTATAGTTTGTACATAAATACATATCAATATATATATATATATCAATTAATTAACTTTTAATTAATTAATTTTATAAATTCTTTTATTTAACTAAATAATTTAATTAGAAGTTTAAATTAGATCAAAAATTTAACGTTTTCATCATAAATAAATTTAAAATAAATATGTAGCTATAACAATTATAGTTACATACATATATCACTATATATGTATCTGTTTACAATATTTAACATTTAAAGTTAGTTCATTTATCAAGCAAATTATTCATTTAATTAAAACATTTTAAATTTAATGTTTTTAACAGATTTGATAATCTTATTTATGATTTACCTGTAACAATTTAAGATAAATAAACACACACACACACACACACATATGATTATATTTTTTTAGTTAACTAACCTTCAATTAATTAATTATGATTTAATGTATTAATTAAATATTAAATAATTTTCAAAAATTTATTTTTCAAAACCATTTTGAAACATATTTTATAACTTTAACAAAATTTCATTTTATATTTTGAACTTAAGTTTTAAATTTAAAATATATTTTAAATTTACAAACTGAATTTTGAAAATTAGCCTAAGCCCAAATCAATTTAGGCCTTTACAATTGAGCCAACCTATGATGCCCCACCCCGAGACCCACATTAACAAAGAGTATTACTGAGTAATAATGTCTGCTAATGCGGAGAATAGGGCTGGTTAGGAGCAACCATCCGTAACTTGGTCTTAAACATCTATTAAATACGTCGATTTAATGCTCTAATTTTTTTTCTTTCTCAAGTGGATCGACATATTCAATAAATGCTTAATACAAAACTACAGTGGCTAACGGATCTATCAGAAAAAAATACAACAACAATAAATACAACATATCACTGAACAGCAGTCAAACACATATATATACATATACACGGATACATCCTAGTACAATACAAAATGGTACAATAGAAGTGGTTCAAAGACCACAATATATACAACGAGTCAAAATGAATAGATACATATCAGAGTTTACAAAACACTACAAAACTATGCAAAAGGTGATAAGAAGATATCCAAACCGAAAGCAGCATAGCAAAGTCCTTTAGCAGGAAACTAACCAGAAATAACTCGGTCTGACCCGAGTATATAAAAATAAGCGGGTCAGTCTAGCTTAAACAACTGATTAGCATAAGATAGGAGTAATAAAGGGATAAAAGGGTAATGATTCTTCTTGAATGAGAAGAAGTAACACTAATGGTATGCCAATAGTTCAAGGGAAGTAATTTCACCAAAATATATCCTCGAAAGAGGTAAACTCAACGATAAAATCAACTAAGCACAACAATTGCCTCATATCATCGGCATAACACAAGAGCCAATATAATGGTTTTCATAAACCATAACTCCTACATAGGAGATCACAAAACTCAATATTCGCCAAAAATGGCAATCACAAATATTCCCAAAATAGAGAAATCCCCAATCTCAAAATACGCCAAAATAGGCAACCACACATATATCTCCTAAAAAGGAGATTATAAATCTCAAAATACCGCCAAAAGATTGTCAATCACAAATCTCAATATATAGAACTCGATATGAGTTCAAACTCCAAAAATGTAATCGCCACGTAATAATGTCTCAAACGGCTCAAAAGGTCAAATAATCTCGAAATGGCGATACACTTGGAAAATCACAAATAAAACAATGAAATCATCACAAAAGATAGCACATGCTTATAAAATGGTGAAGCCTGCCAAGTACTATCTCTCAAAATAAGGCTCCATGTCTTAATGGACAAACATCCCGAAGGACAACATCTAAAATACCAAAGAAATTGTTTTGGAAAATCTGCGCTCGAAACAAGAAAAATCTCTTCGAAATTGTTTTGGAAAATCTGTGCTCGAAACAAGAAAAATCATCGAAAATACCAAAGAAACCGACATTCAAAATCATCTAAAAAACGATTCAATTTTGATCTCGAATTCACTCAAATTTTGGCTCGTCTATTGATAAGCTTCATCGTCATCATAACATCTCAAAAATATCATGAAATCAAGTCAAAAGAAACCACTGGAAAGTTGCAAATTGATCAAAACAAAACATAGGAAGCAAAAGAAGTGACCTGGGCAAATTTAAAAGGCCCGGGTCAACCCATAGGTCGACCTATGGATGCTTAGGTCGACCCTAGGGTCGACCTGAGCACTTTGATGGTTGACCTGTAGCATGCAAAAGCTATAGGCAGTTTCTGCCTTGTTTGAACCTATTTCTAAGCGATTGTTTCATCTACTTTCAGGACGAATTTGCACACCAAAATTTACATGCATAAACTACAACATATGAACTACAATCCGGAAGAATTCCGGCAGCATTTCATGATAAGAAGAAGAAGATATAATCACACAAAGAAGCAGCATAAAATAGATTTTGCTGAAAATTTCTAAACAACAGAAAGTTGTTTATAGTAAACAATTTTTAGCAGTTCAGCTTGCAACTTTGATTTATTTAAGCTATCATTTGTGAGTTTTGCAACTCACCTTAGCAATAAGAGGATTAAACTTGCACAAACTGAAGGAAGATGAGAGCTTTCCTCTTGAATATGCTTCAGGAGCCTGATAAACAACAGTACAGAGGCATGTAAAAAGAAAAATTCACATTACAGACAATCAAAAATCTCAAATTTAGAAATTGATGGATTAATCTTTGGTTTTATAGTGATTACCTGAGATAATAGCTTTAATTTGATAAAATTACAGCAAAGAAATGGATTAATTGGAGATTTTGAACTTAGGTATTTGAGAGAGGAAAGTTTCTGGTTTTCTTTTCTTTTGCTTTACAATAAACAAAATGTACATACATGTTGAGGAAGAGAAGCTTTTCTCTTTTCTGGTTAGTGGTGAAAATGGGCTTAGACCCAATAAGACACCCATATACTTATATTTACAACATATATTTACATGTTTTCAATGCTATAAATTCATACAAACATATTTTAGAGTTTAACAAATTATTTTACAACAAATAAAATGTTATTTTAACTATAAAAATTATTTTTCATCATTAAAACTTTTATTTTTAATTAAATACACAATTTATACTATAATTTACATAAAAATGATATTTTAGCACCAAAAATTACATAAAAACCATTTGCTTGTATAATTAAATACAACAAACCATATCAACATCATTTTACATCCAAAAATTATTTTTAAACAATATTCCACCTTTTTATTACATTATTCAACATATGAAATTTTAATACTTCATTAAAATTTACAAAAACCAATATTTGGCAATAATTTGCAAAATTATTGCATTTTATCAAATTAAAATAATATAATGCTCATTTTCCCCCAAAATAACACAATAAAGTTTTTAAAACTTTATTTTCAATATTTTACATTCATTTCAACAAATTATTATTGAATTGATTCTTTTTATCTTTTATTTAATTCAATAAATCACCAGATTAACATATTTCCATTTTCCACCATTTATTACCAACATTATCATATTAACTCCATTTTATTTTTTTCCAAATTCACGGTTTATTCAAAATAAACAATTTTAAATCAACAATTTATTTTTATTTCTCCATGATTAAATTATAATCACGGTTATAATTTAATATTACAGATAATTACCAAAACCAGGGTTGTTACACAACCTTTTAGAGTTACTCTACCCATTAGGCCAGGCCGGTAGGCAGAAAGGAGAGAATACTTGATTATTCAACCCGAAGCCTAGACACTACTTTTCTAAACACCAATCAGATAGGTAGGTTTAATTAGTTAGTCCTAAAGGTGCTAACTAGACCGCATAGACCATTTGGGCTTTGGTACCATTGAACAAACTAGTCTGGTCTGCAATGGATGAAATGAGTAGAATTCAAAAGTTTTCACTTTTTGGATCATAGTGGGCCCATGAAGTTAAGTGGTTTTCAGTAGATCCAATTTAGTTATTTTTAATAAAATCATAATTTTATCAATACTGTCTTAATCATGATTAATTAAATCCATGTTAATTAAATATGAAATTTGAAAAGATTTGAATATATCAAATATATTCATATTTTAAATTGTGTGATAAACATGTGGAACATAAAGCAAGTGTAATGGTTAGGCGTTAAAGGCTGAGAATAAACAAGAATTTAGATCTGGATGTAATCACATCAAGATCTACAAGGAAAGAGAAGGTAGGGGCATTGTTGATTGATTCCACCTTTTCTCTTTAGCAAAATTTAATTGATAACATCTAATTAACATACAAGATGATACGATACAACAAAAACGACAAAACCAATAATCAATAACATGGTGTATATATATTGGAATTTATATATATAATGTATATATTCATTGTTTATATGTATATATCATCGCCTCAATTTTGAATTGTACAATAATTTTCTTTAAAAAATTTATTCCTAAAACATGCCTTAACAATATAAAGTATAAATATAAATGTACACAAACACACACACAGAGATACACACACACACACACACACACACATATATATATATATATATATATATAATGATTAATCCAACACACACACACACACACACACATATATATATATATATAAAATGATTAATCCAAAACTTTTCAATTGATTAAAAAAACAAACATCCATTACTTGTAAACATATGTATACCTAAATGAATTGATGAAATACATATACAAATACAAATAAAATTTCAACTCAATTTTTTATACCTTTTTTCATTATTAAACAATTAAATATTAAAACTCCATAATTCTACACAATAAATCAAACAAGATATCAATAATTTTTTAAAACATTTGAATGGAAATATTTAAAATATAAAATTATATAATAGGTTTATAATATTAATGTAAGTAAGTTTAACATAGATCCATAACTAATATTGTTTTAATTATACATAAAATTTGTTTTGAATTTTCAGATGAAAAAATCAAATCATTCAACAAATTATTTAAATTGCGTAACTAATTTTAAGTCAAGGTAAGGTAATAATACATATATAAATATATATATATATATATAATTATGATAAACATATTACATGTAAGAAAACAATTAAAATTAGAATGTACTTTTCAAATCTAGCCAATAAGTTACGCTTTGATTTAGAAATCCCTCGGATACTTGAATCCACGTCCAATCTTTGCAAGAGATGGATGAACCACATAGCTCTATATTTTATTTGATGTTTTGATATGATTTGAAGTTGATAGTTTTTAGAAAATCATAAAGAAATTCATTCATCGCTTAAAGAAAAGAGGAGAAAGAAAAAGGAATGAAGGAAATGAAATGAGTAAATTTGTTTTAATTGAATGAATGAAACCTTTCATATTCTTTTAGTTAAAACTTCCTAGTTAACCCCTTGATTTTCTCTCACTTCACCCTTCTCTCTACATATATGACCATCCATTATTTGCTATCTATATGGTGCGGTGTTTCCAAAATCCCTTCAAGCAATTATCTCTTACTTGAACCCACTAAAAAATATACTGATATCGCATATTGATGCGCGCATATATAACTTTTATATACGCATTTAAATAACTAGAAACAACTCCCAAAACATCAAATAAATTAAGAATAATCAATATTTCTCAAATATTAATTAATTTATTTAATTTACAACATTTTATAAACTAACTAAATCGTGTGGTTTTTTGGAGAATTCACAATGCAGTAGTGAGACTTAGAGGTGTTGATCCAGTCAACGATTAATTTTGAATAATTCAAATATTAACATTCACATGTCACCTTAGCTAGTGGTGTGATAGTTTGGCTGATTCAATGCTTATAAATCTATTGAGTAGAAACTCAATTTTATATTTTCTTATGCGGCACCTTTTAATAACGATAATTTAAACACATTATCTTCGTCAACACTGTATCACTTTAGGATTTATTGAGTTTGTTTTCGGTCAAAATTCCAATACCATCCTTATTCAACTTGGTTAGTCCATAAACAAAGTCCTTGGTTCAACAGTAGCATTTATTATTAATCGTATTACTTTGGCTAGAGACTTTGACTTTGGATTGACTATAGCTGACCATGATACTAACCTCATACAACCGAGGAGACGAATTCTCTATTGAACCATGCTTCACTTCCAACGGTTCAACTCAGACCCAACCATAGTTACTCGATCGATCACTATGTCATGATTGAACTATAATCATAGTGGAGTATCCACATTGAAATTCCAAAGTGTTCTCAAGTCGATGGAACTGTGTAACATCGTCATGTTGAGATTTCCTGTTTGATCTATTTGTTATTAACCAACATGAAACTCTCAAACGAGTCATTTCATAGCTATCCAATAACTACGAGTACATAACACTTTAGTGTCCCCAACAGTCATGAGTAATAAACTGCCTTAACATTTGGAGAGTTTTACATATTCTAGTCTCAATGGATGTATCGATATCCCGTCTCGAAACATCTTGGCTAGAAATATTTAAAATAATATATTATTTTTATTGTGATAATTTTCTCCTGATTACAACTTCTTTTAATTATTATCACATAACATATCATTTAAGGTTTTTATATTTTAATATACTTAAATTAACTGCATAATTAATATATCACAATATAACAAGTATAAAATAAAAACAAACACCTTTTATTTCGATCGAGATTTTATTACAAAGTTAATAGTTTATAATTAATTATAGAATTGCCTCTAGGGAAAACTCTTAACTCTTTCATGTATTTGGTATAACTTATTAGATAAAGTAAATCAAGTTAATAAAACCCTTTAACACGAGGATACGAATTTAGAGGATGTTATTACATAATTATAAGAACTCGTTGTATTATTTCTTTCAAAACTTTAGAGAACTTGGTTTTGAAGAGATGATGCATAGTTTAAAAAAGTTATTCCTAGAAAGAAACAATCTGATGATGAATTTGAAATTAGTAATGAAGAAAGCCTATCGATGGAAGAGAATTTTAGAGTTAGATACTTCATTCACATCATAGATTAAAATTGTAACACCCCATAAAATGAACCATAAATAAATGAAGTAAATTGAATTAAATATGATAGGATAGAAAATGGAAATTTTATAAAAGTCAAAATTTGACCATGAATGTTATTCTGTTGCGTTCGTGGCAGAATTCTAATCCGTTTCCACACACAATATGCTGAAAACGGAGCTCAAATAGAGAAGTTATGAGCGTTTAAAATTTTCAGATTTAAGTTAATTTAGTTTGAATTCAAATTCAAATGATAATTTAGAGTTTGAATTTCAAAAATAAGCTTGGGGTTTAAGTAAACGTTTAATTAACGTTTAACGTTAAAGTTAATTAGGGTATAAAATTAATTAAAAGCAATGGAAATCAATAATTACCAGAATAAACCAACCGGTCGACCTCTTGTTACAACCAGTTGACCCCTAGCGGTCGACCGGTTGATGGGAGGCGGTTGACCGTAGTTGATGAATTGTGGTAGTGGCAGCTTGGGTTTGAGGTTGTGTTTTATTTAGTTGTACACTCTAGATTTCTTCGTATTAAAATATTTTCATCCTATGGTTCTGGTGCGTTTCGATCCCTATAAATGGAACCCTATCCTCTCCACTTTTTATTCATATTATTTTGGGGAATTCAGCGAAACTCTGCCATTGTTATCTCTGCAAATTAGATTCAGAAACTTCATAGAGAATTCAGGTAAGAATTCAATCTATTTTCTATTTATTTCTTCTTCTTCCTCCAACTTATTATTATTCTATTCTCCTACAACTATTCTGAATCTAATAAAAATATATACATCTTCCCTATTATGTGTGTGTATATCAAAAGAGGGAGATTCTGGAAGAGATTGTAAGGCGTGAAAATCCAAGGAAGGCAAAGCTAAGGCTATTATGTGAGTGGAAACCTTAATATTTCTTTTTCAACAATTGTTTGGTGTATTTCTATGGATTTGAATATGCCTTAGAGATTTTGGGATTGTGATAATACGATAGATAAAATCCCATGAAATTTCTTTTTATTTTGAAATGTCAATTCTTTGTTAAGGTTCTCAATTATTTACATTAGTGTGATGTAATTTGTTTTGCTTATGCAATTTTTTATAATCTCATACTTTATTCCACTTCTCCTTCTCTTTTGGTTCAATTTTTGATTCTTCGATGAAATAAGGGGTTTGGATTACGGACTTTATTCATAGTTTACATCATTTATTCCACATAAGTTTCATTCTTATCTATTTCTTTGTAGAAGAGGAGTTAAGTAGAATATAGAGTTTAGATTGCAATTCCTATTGTTTAGGATATTCCATTGAATTGGTGTAATAAATTAAGTTTCTATTTTATTTACAAGTCTGTTATTGTAGTTTTGGTTATGAATATTTATTCCCTATTTTGGATATTAGAATCCTTTATTTTGGTATGTTGGAATCTTGGGAATTTGAAAAAAAGGACTTGTAATAATATTTGGTTAGGAAATTCACATTTAACACTAGTTTAGAGCGTAAAATCCATGCGTTTAGAAATTATTAGGCACGAATATTTATTTATCTCTATTAGCGTAATTAACGTATAGCAATTGCGTATTTGACGTAGTTAATTAGGTATTTATTTTCATTTATGTCCCTCATTAGGAATGTAATTGATTATTAGGCGAAAATAAGAGGAAACTCTTATATAGTCTAATTATTATTCTAAGGCATAATAATAAAGGTTCCTTATAAGGCTTTATTTATGAAACAGTGAGATGAATATTATTATTATATATATATATATGAAGTGTATTTAATTTATGGCTAAGTCATAAGAATGCGAGGTCAATATAGTTACATGATGGAAGTTTACCCTTCACTTTAAGGCTACCAGCAATTGTGTACGCTTCATATTGATGTGAGATATCCTTATGATAAATATTTATAATGATATGAGCTTAGTTCCAAATTCTATAGGAGATATCTGCTCAGCTAATCTGACTACCAGTTCCTACGAATAGTCGGACTAATGTGAGACGTCATTATGAGTATGAGTCATAGTACGAAGGGCATGCTTCGGGATCCTAAGGTATTAAGTGGTTGGGCCCGCCTCTTTTCTCCAAATGAAGTATTAAATGGCCTAGAGGACACGCTAGGTGGTATATATCTCTACAGAGGTCCGCTTCTTGATAAGATATTAAGTGACTGATTGATGGTCCGCATTTCCAAATAAAGAAGTATTAAGTGACTTGAGATTCTATATGATGCCAGCTAGATAGTATCATTGAGGAGCATGCCTTGGGAATAAGTATTAAATGATGGGGTCTGCCATTATTAACGTATTAAATGACCGGAGTCTGCCTATTCTCCAATAAATGGTATTAAGTGACTTGAATACTATCTCTTACATCGCTAGTTAATTATAACGTGGAATTTGGGTTATGAGATTTTGGAGACCTGCTTCTTTCCTTAAAAAGAAGTATTAAATAATGTTAATAGTTTTATGTTCGTAGACATATTCTTATTTTGAAATATACTGTCCAAGTACTGAAAAGGTAAGACTCAAGGTTTTTATTCACTAGATACTTGTTGTTCTGACCCCCTCCTCATTACAACACAGGTTAAAGGACGTTGATGGCAGACATAACGCTTAGAGACGGAGGTGGTTTGCTTGGGGCAGTATTTACCATTTTCACTTGCTTTTATGTGTACACATGTATCTAGACTATTGTTGTAACGGATTTATGATACAGTTTGATGGTAGTTTGTATTTTGATATTTATGAATTTGAAATAAATGGATACACTTTGCTATTTTATTTTGTTCCACCCGCTATGAGTTTTGAAAGTTTAGTTATGTCTCTATACTGTTATTTTCTTCGTTTTACCAACAACTTACCTTAGAACGGATTTAAGTTTCAATGGGCCTTTTTGGGGTCGAAATTTAGGCATGTTCCGAGGAAGGTTGCTACAAAAATCTTACATCATTTAATAATCGATCTGAACAAATTGAGATTTATGATATGATATTTAGATTCTTGGTGAAAGAAAAGTTTATGAATATTTGTAAAGAAGAAATGATGGAACATTGCACTCGTCTAAAAAGTTACTTAAAACACAACCATCAATGCATATGTACGGGAAAGATTTATTTCAAGTTCTAAAAGCTTTGCAAACTATGTTACGTAAGGAAATCAATTAATATTCTCGACTTTATAAGGTTTTATGTGGATGATAACGTTTTCCAATGTGCATGCGTTGCTTATCACATTTTATTACAATTCCGGTTACGATTGCTTCCACGGAGAGAAGTTTTTCTAAACAAAATCTATTAAAAAAAATTTGAACGACAATATCAGAAGAAAAATTAAATGAACTAGCAATGGTCTCAATTAAAGGTATGAAAAACTAGATTACAACAAGTTAATTAAAGAATTTTCCACAAAATATATAAGAAGAAGTATTTTTCTTTTAGTTATTTGTAGAACCATTGATCATTATATTGTATGAAAGGTCAATATACTTTATGTTTCTTTATATTAAGTATTGTAGTCTACTTGATGTTTTCAACTTTTGTGTAAAAAGATAGTTTTTTGTTATGCTGTAATTTTTATGCTTAGAAGATTTTAAAAAATAATCGACCTGTTATATGATAAGGGCAAAAAAATTTAAAAAAATAAATAAGAAAAAGCATAATAAAAGAAGGAGAGAAAAAAAATCAAGTTGGGATTGGGCAACTGATTGATTCTTTGGGCCGGTCCTGGTTCTTAGCTCCACTGACTGCTACTGGCGCATGTATCTGGGGCTTGAGCTTATGCATATTCCGCCAGTTTTTCCCGCCATCCTAACTGCCGCACAAAACCTACTTGACCCAACCAAATCAAATCAAAACCCTAGTTCCCTTTAGATCGCAAAAATAAATTTAAAAATGGAAAAAGGACTGATATCAGTAGATAAATGGAGCGAAACAAGCAAAGCCTACTTCTTGTCTCATCTCCATGCCGACCACACAAAAGGACTCTCTTCAAAATGGTCCAAAGGACCTCTTTTTTGCTCATCTATTTCCGCCACTCTTTTTCCGACTAAGTTCCCGCATTTTGATTTGTCTCTGATCAGGGCATTGGATGTCGGCTCTTCTACACCGATTTCGCTTGTTTCTCCTACTTCTGGTGATGTAGTCGAGCTTGTGGTTACCGTAATCGATGCTTGCCATTGTCCTGGTATATAAACTTACTTTGATCTATGATCAATGAAATGAATTACTAATTTATGCATGTTCGCGATTGCTACATTGACTGCACCTAGTTGTAGTTTGAATGCATATGATTGATTGACTATAATATGTTTGAGATAATACCAATGCAATTTTAGCACCGTAAGAAATAGATTCACTGATTTGTTCTGCAATAGATAATTGATTGTTATTGCTTTGATTTTTCTAAGTTTAAATTAACTTAAATTTATTACATTTTGCAAGAGCTTTTACATTTTTTTACTTCGAAGTCTAAGAATGATGGTTTGTCTGATGAGGTATGTAAAAAATAAGTCTGCAATATAGCATTAAATTCATGTGTAAGTGAATTGTTCAACTAGGATTAACACTTACAATAATGTGCTAATATTACTAGTAAATTTTGTCAGTTTTGCAGTTAGTTGTTGACACATCGCATTAGCAGCAATTATTTAACACGTATGTACTAAAATAATAGTCCATACTTATCCTGGCATCAAAAATATCATATGAATGTTGTATAATTCTAAAACCGTGGTAATAATACAAGCAAGTTAAACTATTTAAATGTTACTCTAATACTAACTTATTGAACTTGATATCCATGACTTTGAAGGTGCTGTCATGTTCTTATTTAGAGGGGAGTTTGGACGCGTGCTTTACACAGGAGATTTTCGGTGGGAACCTACAAGTAAAAGAGCACAAATGGGCTGGAAAGTATTAAATGACGCTCTTAATGGAGATACAATTGATCTTCTTTATCTAGACAATACTTATTGCAACCCAAAGTTTTCATTTCCTACTCGTGAAATAGCCAGTCAGCAGGTATGTGCTTAATCAGAAATAACACACCAAATCAGTACTGTAATATCACGGCACATTTTGTAAAACTGGAAGTATGGGAAATGTTTCCTTTGCATTTTCAGTGTCGAGTATGCCTTGTAAAACAAAAAGATTTAGTGGATCATGCGTTACTTTTCCTTATTTCAATAAAATTTGCAAATGCTTTATTAGATCTTGTACTGAATGGCAACTTAACTCCATGAAAAAGGTTAAATTTTTATCTATATTCAGTGCAGCAGATTCTGTAGATAGTTTTATATTTTTGCATCTATATTAATATCAGAAAGGGCGGTAGACATTAGTAGTTTTATATTGCATGATCAGTGTGAACACTTGTATGGATGTGTTTTATTCCGAGAACAATATTTTTCTGTAAAGGTTTACCATCAAATAACTTAAAACTAGTTTTTTCGATTAAGTGTCAAAACCATACCTTATGTTGCAGACTATGAATATTGGCATACAATGTTTTGATTGATCTCTAAGAAGATGTATATGAATCGAAGCTTTACAATCAAAATATATTTGCTGACTGAAAAACGTAAGTCATGCAGTGATGCACAATGGAATTCCGAAACTTCAAACAGTTTTCTTACAAGTATTGCAACATATAAAACAATCTCAGAATTATAATTGACAGGAGTACTGAAAACTGCTGAATATGGATTTGTTTATAGGTGATTGATATCATCACTGAACATCCAGACCATGATGTAATAATTGGCATTGACACACTTGGGAAAGAAGACTTACTGGTTAACGTTGCAAAATCATTGAATATAAAGGTAAAATTATGTCTGTTGTGCTTATGGCGAATAAAAACATATTTATTTCCTTGTGGATACTTTTATGTTTTATATTATGGTCATTTTTAGGGAGAGTTCACAGTATAATATTATACGACTTTTTGTTTACTCGTGTTAAAGTGCTGAGACTCTACTTCAGTAAAGGATAGAAATTCGATTATACTGCATTTTTTCTTTGTGTTTCACCTTGGATGACACTTATTGTAATGCAAATAAATAACTTGCCCTAAATGCATTTGGAGCTGATATTTAAAGCGATGGACATCTGTGTTGTTCCAAACAATTTTATATGTGAATCTTGTAGCATTTGAACTTCCTTGGATACAATTACGCTTGTACCATAACACTGCAAAATGCTCACTTCCTCAAAGTATGGGTATGGCTAGAGCTTACAGGCAAATAATACATGTGTTGGAAGCATAATGCCTACTTTCTGAGAGTGTACCAGCAAAACTTTGCTCTTTGGTTATTGAAAGAAACCTGCAAAATAACTGAAAATTTTATCTTTGCTTGCAGATATGGGTATGGCCAGAGCGTTTGAGAACCATGCACCTCCTTGGTCTTTTTGATACCTTCACTACAAATATCAAGCTTACAAGAGTTAGAGCTGTTCCACGGTACAATGTCTCATTTGAAACGCTCGAGGCGCTTAATTCACTGCAACCTACAATTGGAATCATGCCTTCAGGGCTTCCTTGGTTAAATTTTGAAGACATAAATTCCAGTTCAAATTGCTCTGGAAATGGCCAAAATGCTAGTGTTCATCAGTATATACATTCTGTGCAATATTCTGAACATTCATGCTTCAGTGAAATGGAGGAGTTTGTTAAAAAGTTCCGTTCAACTACTATAACTGGAATCATTTCTAAGTCTGGTTGGTATTGTAATCCTCGTTATTACTTTCGAAACATTTATGGGGACAGCAGTATTTCTTTCAAGTTAAATGAAGAAATTGAAGTTAAACGAAAGCATAAAAGGAAGAAAAGATTGAAGGCT
Source organism: Allium fistulosum (assembly GCA_030737815.1). Taxonomy (NCBI): domain Eukaryota; kingdom Viridiplantae; phylum Streptophyta; class Magnoliopsida; order Asparagales; family Amaryllidaceae; genus Allium; species Allium fistulosum. Next base: position 181,472,020 of record CM060903.1, read on the forward strand.
GAAAGAGAAATGAAAATGGAGATCAAGGTTGCTAGCTCAAGTGTACGCAAAAGCAGGATATGTATATTGAGAAGAAAAGGTCACGGTGTAAAAATTGGAGAGAGTGACAGCTGTAGTAACATAGACTCAAGTAGCATGTAAGAGAAATGGAATCATTTTTTTTACATAGCCTAGAAAGCAGATAGGACGGAGCTGGTATGTTAATAGTTATCATTACCATTTTGCAAACGTTGTTACTGTAAAGTTTTTACGGATAAATTCAAATTGCTTAACATTGCTATCGATTTGTTGATATATCGAAAGCATCGAAAGTTGGTATATCGATAAATTCATAATTGTTACTGGTAATGATAAATTACCATTTGTCTAAAAAATAAAATAAAAATCATATACTTTTTACAGTGTAATCATGCTTTATCATTTCATTTCTTTTTTAATAAAAGACATCAATGAAATATATTAATGAGAAAGAAATGTAATTAACATTATTTTAACTAAATTTCTAAACTAAATCTAATCATTTGTTTGTTAAGTGCTTGTAATACAATATATTGCATGAATATTTATGTGTTATGAATGGATTGTTAAAGTATCATTACTGGTTTTGAAAATATATTATCGATGTTTTTCCGTAGAAACGGTAAATTACTATCATCATACCGATTATACTAATATATCAATTTTACTTTAGAATGGTAATCGATTAATTGGTAATGAAAAATTTAATGTTACCATAACAATTTTATTAAAAAATAATTTTATAAAAAATACAAAAATACCGTGACCCTCTTTAAGTTACGTTAATGTTTAAAGACTACTAATTTTATAACAACTAGATGTTTGTAATACTTAGAGTCCATGCACAATCGGCACTTGAACTCTAAGTACGACAAATAAAAGGTCTAAATGGTAGGATTTAACAGAACAGGGCAGTATAACACAATAAAAATAAGTTATGCCTCACAACGGAATGATAAAGTATAATATATTGACATATCATGTACATAACATATTAGAACCTCATATATGAAACATATGAGTCTAGGTGTGTAATCTTCTAAAGTACGTAGAGTACATCAAATCTCACACATAAGTAGTCTCATACAATAACAAGTTTGACATAGAACAGTATATAAAGGGTGAAAAATAGAAAATAAGTCGACTAGCTCTTGACTCTATGCTTTACCTCCATAAAGTCCACCTTTCATACACCTGCTTCGTCTGTTCAAAAGAATTGACATAAAAATTGTATATAGAGATCCAAAGGCTTCGTAAGGAGAATGAGAAACTCACGAATGAGCTATTACAGGCGAAGACTAAAAAATTGTATATGGAGGTCGATTATTCCTTTGTCGCATAAGAACTAAAAGATCTCGAAGAGCAAAGGGCAAAGAGAGAGAAGAATTGAACAATACTCTCCAGCAATTCTTTGCCAATGTGATTCAATTCAAGAATATGAAATGGCTAAGAGTATATATGTCGTAACTCTTGCCAATGCCTTGGAAGAGGTAGTCGTGCCGAGGTGACTGGTGAAGGCCTCACCGAAGAAGAGCTGATGGCTAAGTACCTTGACGCAGATGATATTGTTATACTTGAGGAGGGAATGGCTATACTCGCCAAGTGCATTGGATTGAGCAGAATCATCAACTTCGAAATCCTTAGAGCTTTCAACAAATAATCTTGTGACCAAGGGGCTAGCTCTATAGCCACCCAAACCATCCTAGCATCAGCAGTGACCACTCCTATCAGGCCCTTGTTCCTCCCCTTATCGATCAACTAATCTAGCATGCACTGAAGAAGGTGAAATTTCCAAATCTCTTACATTATAACAAAATACCCATTTCGCAACTAACAATACCGGTTGTGATAGATCTAGTATGTCAACCATCAGTCTTATGCGAAATTGTAATAAAGTTGAAGCATTTTATAACTGTTTAAAACTATTGTAGAGTACAATTGTAATAAAGCCTTTTACAACTATTATTGTCAGTTGTAATAGGTCATTTATAACTAATTTCGTTTGTTGTGATATGTTTTTTAGAACTGATTTTGTCCGATGGTTGAAAAAATAAAAAAAAATAAAAAAAACAAAAAAAACCCATGTATTGTTGTAACACATACCTATAGATTTAGCTTCATTTTACAATTGAAACCAATATTTTACTAATAAGAACCAAAATCATTCGCATACATACACTTCTTATCGAATTTCATAAAATTCAATATATGAAACTTCAAAACACATACAACTTCAAAATATACTACCACAAAATGTACGACACATTGGTCCTTCGCTTCGTAAGTATATATGTATTGTATTCGGACTCATTGCGTAAAATAATGGTGCCTCTATATGCTCCTTCATCAACAACAAACACTTCTCCTTCTCCTGCATATCAAACACCATTTTTAACATCAATCATAAATTCACAATCCATGGCAAAAGGGTAAAAAATTTAAATTGATATGTTACCTTATGCTCGTAGGGAACCAACACTACAACAAAGGCAGCGTATAGCGACGGCAAAAATGCATCGGCGGCCGTTGCTAGCCGTTGCTAGCCGTCGCTAATTGCCGTCGCTATTCAATCCGTTGCCATCAGGAAAAGCAACGGCATAAGCGACGGCTCCGTCGTTAATATAGCGACGACAAGCGACGGTATCTTACACGTGTCAACGCCACGTGGCAGTTAGTTGTTCCAAAAGCAAGTCTGTTACTCGCCGTTGCATGCCGTTACTAGCCGTCGCTATTTTTGCCTAGTAAGCCGTTACTAGCCGTCGCTTTTCTGGGCAAAATTTGTTGTGCATACAGCAGCTATCCTTCCATCAAACCTCGTCCCAAACCTCAAACCGTCTTTTCAAACCTCAATAATATCAACAACAACACATCTCAACAATACCTACAACATCAATATTCAACAATATAACCAAAAAAACACAAAAACCAACCAAACCAACATAGTATACAAAAACCAACCAAACCCAAACATCATCCAAAATGTCAAGTATCCAAACCCAAGTATCAAATCTAGTCTAAATACGTACATAAATACATACCCACAAGAATAGTAAAACTATGCATCATCATCCTCCTCGGCATCATCAGATCCATCTCCCTGCTCCCCAGGCATAGAGTCGTGCTCCTGATAAAATGCTGCAATGCGCTCATCTATCTGCTGTGCCAGTTGGCCCCTTCGCCAATCGTTGAGCTCATCCAGCTGCCTCTGCATCTGAGAAATACGCTCCTCCTCCATCGATTTTCCATAAGCTCTTTGAAAATTAACAGCTTGTGAAATAACTGAAGTTAATACGATAGCATTTCACATGAATTTTGAATGAATTGGATAGTATATAAATAATTCTTTTGATGTGAGAATAATGTGGATCTTTTAATATGAAGTTAGTGAAATGGTTTACCTCCTGATTGCCGAAACCATAACGCCTATTTCGAGTAGGCGGTGCAATAACAGAATCCCAAATCCTGTTGGACTCCTCAACTGTAAGCTCTGCTCTTCCACTCGCCTGTGTCAATGCCGATGCCTTTGTCTCATATCGCCCCTGCAATTACAAACATAATTTTAAAATAATTGGTATAAAATTTACATATATACAATTTGAATCACGAGTTAGCATATTTACCATCGCTGCTTCAGCTTTGCTGTCGGTCCAATCATAGGTCGCATTCCCTTCATCATCAACAGACTCAACTGCGTGTGTGGCACTAAAAACCTCAGCCATTGTAGGCTCCCTTCCGTACTTTGCAAACTGAAGATATACACAAATAAGATATATTGAAAATAAGCATAAATGTTATACATGAAGATATGCATCACCATATGCTAAACATATTTTATATTTACCAATTCTCTCCTATGCTGTTGAAAAGATTTAGAGCCACCTCGATGTAAACCCGGATTCTTATTCCTATTGGCTTGGTTTCTTGCTGCTACTTCCTATATTAATTTAGATACACGATTAAAATAATGCAACTAACATAATTGTAAGCATTCTCATCATAGCTTACTTTAGCTGCTTCTGACTCCCAATATGTGAGAAATCCGTTCCAGACTTCATCGCTCATCCAACCTGGCTTTTTGCCAGCCTTCTTCGCCCTTGATATTGTCTCTCTATAATTCTTCCGCATTTTTTGGTTCCAATTATTGCTAAAAACATCTAAATCATGCGGCTCCACTCGTACAACAGCCTGCATATTGAATTTATTTTGAATTACATACAGCATATTATTTTCAATAGAAATATATAAATTGTAATTACCATCAAGTCGGCCCATATAGCATTTTTAATATGAGCTGGAATGCTATCCCAATGCGGCCAAACTGCTGACATCCGACCCTTATATGATTTCTTCGAGACATCTAAAATAAACTGTGATGGTTCCACCTCGAATCCCCTGTGATTGTTAACGTGCATATTTTATATAGTTTATATATTTTAAATAATATAATTGAAATAAATTTAACATTTACCCAACACTCTTCGGAATAATCTCTGCAACTCGGCGTGTATCTGCCTCTAAGCTACTAGGACCCGCTGCAGCTCCAGGAGGCTGAGATGGAGAAGGCTGAGATGTACTCCTACGTCTTCTATCAGCCATATCTGCCACAATCATATATTATATATAAAAGCATAATGATCAAATGAGCATCACATAATCATACAATAAAACGATAACGCATAAATCAGAATAATACATCGCTCAGAATAGTACATCGCTCAGAATATTACATAGCTCATAATAGTACATTGCATAAGTGAATACATAGCTCAGAATAGTACATTGAATAAGTGAATACATAGCTCAATATAACACATGACATAACTCAGAATAGTACATCACATAATACAACAAACGATGCCATCTGTGATCATTCTTCATCATCTTCTGATTCAGACGTCTCGGTCTCGTACTCTATATCGTTTTCTTCGTTACTAACAAATGCATCTATTAAAACATTCGCTTCATCGTTCAACGATCCTACATCGATGTCATCGGCTATTATTATTTCGGAATTTGGCTCAAGATCTGCTTGATACGCTGCTTCATCTGGAATATTATTTCCATCAAATGTAAATCTTGCCTTTGTTTTAAAAACAGCCCACCAGTCTGCTTTATCTTTTTTTAAGGATGGATACGGAGCAAAATAAACTTGTAATGCTTGCTTAGCTAACACGAAAGGATCATATTTATAGTAATGTGACGTATGCTTTATTTCAATTAACTTATAATCCTTATGTACGTTAATTCCAGAACCGGGAACGTTGCTAAACCAGTTGCATTTGAATAAAAAAACTTTCTCTAGCGGTTGTGTATAATAAGTCAACTCTAAAATTTGTGTTAAGACTCCATACAAATGAACTTCTACTACATCTGCCTTCCAATGCTTCAGATGTTTGCACTTAGCACACGGACAACGAATGTCTACGTTATTTCCATTATTAGATTTAGCAAATCTAATAAACTCGTGTACATCGTTAACAAAATGTTCCTTTATTGATCCTTTCATACCTTTTCGGGATTCATACATCCAACTACGATCGAGAAAATAATCGAACATATCTCCTGATTTGCAAAAATTATATTAGAAAATTCAAACAAACACTTCATTGAAACTTTATTAATAATTTGACAAATTAGACTGAACTTCAGTAAATTTAATAATTTGGTAAACTAGACTAACTTTATTAATTTGGTAAATTTTAAACTAACTTTAGTAAATTTTAATAAATTAGACTGAACAAATTTATTAGTTTCAAACTAACTTTTAAATTTTATTACTTTAGTAAATTGCACTTAATAAATTATTTGATTGTTTTATAAAATACAGATCATATATATACAACACTTGTTAATACTTGTTTAACGGCCGGTCATTCTACTTCTCATTGCAAACACAATAACGTAATCATATTTTATAAATCATTTCAGATTAAACGATTCAACAAAATTTCGACAGCACTTCCTTTATTCCCTGTATCGTACACAAATGCATGTACACAGGGAAAAAAAGGAAGTGCCATCGAAATTTCGTTAACCGTTTAAACTGAAATGATTTATAAACTGCGATTACGTTATTGTGTTTGTAACTTGTCCAATACTGGGACAAATCCAACAAATATTGTATCAGATGAATACAGATGTCCGTTCTGTGTAAAAACGAACATCCATATAACGATCATATACAACACTTGTCAGACGGGGCCAAAAATTGTCTAAGGGGTTCACACAAATAAAACAAATTTTCTAATTTATATTTTAACAACTATAAATTTTTTAATAATACGTTCAATAAATATTTGTCAAGTAAATTTCACATTTTAACACGATTACACTTATAACTAACGCATGCTAAATAATTAAATTTTCACCTAATCGACAACCGACATTGCATAAACTTATCAATAAGCATCTTAAAATGTTATCACCATCTTAATCCAAATCACATCACCAATCGTTAATTCTACAATAACCAACATCATAATAGTATGCTTTAATCATCGTTTTCAACGTCGAAATAAAATGATTTTATTCTTAAATTAACCTACAATACTACTATCACCATACGTATACCACGTAACTACCAATCTCAAACCCATAAACATGTTATTAACAACCAATTTTTAAACCCAATAAACATGCAAATAAACCCTAATTAAACCCTAATTGAATAGAAAATAGGGTTAAAACATATACCGGATCAATTTGGGAAGTAGGGAGCGAACGTTTGAGCACCGAATCGGCGGGGCGACGGGGGGGTTTTTTTTTTTAGGTTTTGTAGAATGGGGAAGAAGAAGGCTCGGTTCTGGCTGATATACAGGTCGAGCGACGGCTAGCGACGGCCGCTTTTTTTAGCCGTCGCAAACCGTCGCCCCAGTCCGACGCTATGCCAACCGATTTTAGTAGTGCAATTGTTCAAGTTTATAGTAATGCACATTACATTCAAAAGGAATTACTTTCTCCATAATGCATTGTAGTGCTGCTATAGCGGTGGTGATTGCATTACAACCGACAAACTTCTCAACTTCAAAGTTGATAATTTAAGTTAGTCAAAGAATTAAACAAAATAATTACCCATGCATGTTAAAAACACATGTTTACCCAGTAGAACTCGCAGTAGAAATTCAACAGTGTGATACTGTAGGGTAGGATGAGGAGAATTGATTTGATGAATCAGAATTAATGTCGAGATAAAAAAGCAACTTGTTACACAAACAAGTCTACAGTCCAGAACTTTATGTATTTTCAACTCCATTGATTTTATTGTGCTGGGTTCATAAGTGTGTTCTTGATCATCTGTCTGCATCATCAGAAATACCAAAGTAAGTTATTATTATCTGTTTATCTTATGAATTTAGAGTTTATTGATCAGTACCTGGAAATCGTATAAATTTGGTGGAGTAACCTCATCAAACTTACAAGCAATTGAAACACCTGGACTATAAAATAGCAAAAAATCAGTTACATAGATCAGATATCCTGCAAACTGAGTTCTCAATTTTTGGACTTGGAGTGATTCACCAGCCAATCTGTAATGTCGATGTTTGTCGAATTCTTGCACGATATCATGAAGCAACATACTTTTGAAACCAACACTGACATACCCCAAATGTCAGTGAACCCATCCGCACCTCATATATGATTTCCAACATGTACAGTTTTGTGCACATCAGGTTTCAGAGTATATAGACCATTAAAATATACGGGTTTTGAAAATATATATGTCAAACTTCTTGTATATGAGAGTTTTCCAATATTAAACAGATTCAAACAATCACATGTATAGCTTTGGAAATGTATACAGTGTTACATACATGATACATGCAGTTTTCGACTACTCATGGTTTCATGTATATTTGTTTCGTAGAATTTTAAATATATACAGTTTTCAAATACATTAAAACTTCAGTTTTCTAAATTTGAAGTATGAAGCTTGTTTCAAAAAGTGTTGAATTAAGCATATCATCAGTCTTTAAATATACATAATTTCAAATACAGTTTCAGGTATACAAGTTTTCGAGTATACTAGGTTCCAACTGTGAATATAAGTGTTTTTGTATATACTGGTATCGTATATGCCAAATTTTCGAACGTGACAGCTTTTAATATGTCAAGCTTGCATCTGGAGTATATAATATGGATTTGAGTATGATAATTTCAAATATATCAAACTGTGGATATAGAAGTTTTAAACGCATATGAGATTTCGAATATATGCATGAGTAACGTATGTATGAGCCTTTGAATATAAGTTGAAGACGTATAGTGATGTGCTCAGATTTGTGGAAATGAAAAATACTTAGAAGTTTTGTAGAAGAGAAGAGGATTGAAGAAAAAGAGAGGCAGAGAGGAGTTAGAAAATAGAGAGGAGTTAGAAAATAGAGAGGAGCAAATTAATTCTTCTTCTTCCATTTCTCATATAAACGTTGTACATATATAGGCTAAATGGCTAATGCCTTTACACCCAAGCAAGCATATCCTAACAGCTGTCCTAGGCAATAACAGAAAAAAGAAGAAATACAATTTTATATAAAAAGTGCTTTATATAGCATATCCTGTCCAACAGTGGCAGGAATTGGTTGCAGCTTTTCAAGGACTGTTTCTTCTAGATGATTAAGGAATCCAAGCATCATTAGTCTTGTAGCCGCTTGGGGACCTTGGTCATACGTCTTGGCCTGATGTGCTTGGCAGGTGCACAAGACAGGTCGGGTCACATGTAAATGTAGTCGTATCATATAGCTTCATGTACAGGTGTAGTCTTAAATATATGCCAACAGTTTCGAGTATACCAGGGTTATAATTATATTAAATTTGACGTATACATGGGTTCAAAAACGTTTAGTTTCTAATGCATGCATACTTGTGCATTTGGGTTTCAATAGTTCACACAGTTTTAAAATCATACACATAACAAATTGAGCCAGTAATAGGACATGTAGGAAAACTTCCTGTACACATCAATCATGTCTAATGGTGCGGAGTTACGTGCTACAGCTATTATGGACATTCCAGATGCTATATGGCACTCAGTGGCGGAGCCACATTGATCTTGGGGGTCACGTGACCCTCCAAGAAAGCAATTTTTTTTTAAACCCCAGTCTCTTCAAATTTTGATTTACTCATTAATTTTGTCTAATTTTTTTTACTAAGTTTAATGATGCTTGGGAATTTGTTTATTGAATGTTTCTAATGCCTAATTTATTTATTGAATGCATCTTCTTCGGTTTCACTAATTTGTCTAATTTATTCACTGGTTTTAATGAATATAGAGTGTTTAATTTAAATTATGCTTAGATTAAATAATGATATATTATGTTCCAAAATGCAAAGCCATGTTTTGAATTGTTTTTGCAATACTGAAATCATTGCTCAACTTTCTTGCAACACTGAAACCAATATTGAATAATTGTAATAAAAAAAGTTCTGAGGGCTATCGCCTCCGAATCCTCGACGTTTCAAGTTGTGCCCCGTCCAGGTTAAAATCCTGGCTACGCCACTGATGGCACTTTTAAATTTTTGTTATTGTTGTTGTTTTTAAGATAACGTTTTACAAGCATGTTGAATATAAGTCTGCAATTTGAATATACGTATCTATTTTCATCCACAAAAGTTTCACCCCCTTCCTCATTCCTAACCAAGATAGTTTCACCCTCATCCATGTCGGACTGCACTATTTGAGTCAAACCCTCAATCAAGGACTTCCCACCGTTAACTGCTTCACAACCCAAAGAATCATCAATTTCCCCTACCTTATCAAAAGATCAACTGTCTTAAACCAGTGGTTTCCCACACAGTAAATCACTCTGGTCATTTTCAGTACACGTTGGTCCCCTGCACCTAGCTGCAACCAACACGGTCACCGATTCTAAAGCACCGCCTTGCTGGGTGTCCTCATCAATTAAGTCATCCGACAAAATAGTGCTGAAGTGTTGGAATAACTCCTCTATTTGACCGATGCCTGCATTCCTATTACTCCACAACCCATCGAGCAAGAAATGTTTAGGTCAGAATAAATTGAAATTCATGTTCTCCTCTCAATGGTTGAGTGTGATGTTTCTTGCCTAAGATATGATTGAATATTAAAGAATATGCAGCTCATTTGTGGCCAAGACACCCATAACCAAAGCATCTAAGTGGGTCTCCGTAGTTCTTGACAAAGTGCGATTACTCCTACATCGAAATCGGATACGCTTTCCTTTTTGGTATTGTTAATGGCAGCGAACAGAAGGTGGCGGGCACGACGGGTGTTGACGGTGGAGGTGATGTCTTCGAGGTGGTGTTGGAAAAAAAGTGATAGAGGATGTGTTGGAGAGATGTTATGTAGAGATGAAGAAAGTGGTAGACGGTGTTTACTGTCAGATCTAAAAACGAGATGTGGTGGAGAGAAGAAAGTGGTAGAAGATGTTGAGGAAGCGGAGGAAAGCACGAAATGGATAACGGGTAGAAAGGAATACACCAAGTACCATTCTTTTGCTGAACTAGACGGTCAGCGTTACGTTTGCATTCGACGTGTCAAGTGTGGGTCCATGCTGCTGCCAAGTTCAAAGTAAAGAGCGGAAACGAATCTTTCGCGTAAAACGCGTCGGACGTTGTCTGACGCAAACGGTTCGTCCTTAACCATCATATTTCCCTTCATTCCCTATATATATCAAACCATTTTTCAACCAAATAAAAAAAAATCAAATAATTCGAAAATTCAGCAAATTTTACAAGCCTCTTCGTCGATTTTTTCAGATAAATTTTTTTATATTTGCGTTTTTCGTATTATTATCTATCATATATTTTTTTTCAGATTTTTTTGAATTGTTTTTTTCAAAATGTCGTCTAGCCACTCTACTGCTTCTTCAACCAGAACCATTGTCGACTGGAATACCGACGGGACAAACGCGTTCATCGATGTTAGTTTCGAAAACCTTGATACGCGTGTCCACCGTGTTGCACAGTGGTATGATGAAGATATCACAGTCTTGTTCAACGAAGAACTAGTCTAGATTACAACGCTGGGCAAATGAAAAACAAGTTCGATAATTTGAAACGTGAGTGGAGCCCATGGAACAAGCTGCTGCAAATTCCAGGTGGCTATTGGAACGAAGAACAGAACACGGTCGGTGGATCCGACGAGTGGTGGGATACAGCTGCAGCAAGGTACCGCAAATACAAACATGCCTCGCCTGCTCGTTTTAGGCAGTTGGACGTGATTTTTGATGGCTGCACCCGAACTAACAAATGTCAGTTCATAATTCCACAAAATCCACTTGTTCAGCTACAGTTCGACGTACAGCTTTATGGCGACTATCTTAGGGGTGATGCTGCGGAGATCTCCAGTCGCAGAGCGCCTAGACAGCAACGACCCACTGGTGGTCCTTCTAGTTCTGTTGGCAGTTCTTCACATGATCTGACTCTTGCTAGGTGTATGAAAGCGAAGTAGGAGGATGACGATTATGAAGAATGGGAGGTTGCGATTTGTTTGGCTGAGTACGATAGCAGAGGTTTCAATCCTTTGCATACCCTGCTGGACAACCCCGAGCAGCTTAGGAAGGCTGTTATTTATCTTGTTAGGCAGTTGAGAATGAGAAGCTAGTTTGTTTTATCTGTATTTTATTTTCTACATTTTTATTCGGTACTTTTATTTCTGCATTTGTATTGTGAATTCTGAACTATGAATTTTTATTTCTGCATTTGTATTCTATATTATGTATTCTATATTTAAAAATAATTAACGTAAATAAAATAATAACTTTGCCCCTTTCGCGTTGCCCCATTCGTAAAAAGAACGCATTCCCCTTTCGCGAACTTACCCCTTCCCAGCCCCTTTCGTTTGCCCATTTCGGTTCGTAAAAGAACGCACTCTTAGTAAAAACGTTACTTCCACTAAATATCTCTAATAAAAACGTTGTTTCCACTCTTGTCTATTTAATGAAATAAGAACCGTAATTTTCCTCTTTTCCTATAAAATCCTAATCGATAAAATTAGGTACCGTTCTTTTGCTGAAATGGGCAGTCAGCGTTGCGTCTGCGTCGGACGCGTCGGACGCTCAAGCATGGGCCCAACGTTGTTGCCCAGTTCAAAGCAACGGTTGGAAATGAACCATTCGCGTCGGACGTCGTCTAACGCGAATGGTTCATCCCCAACCGCCATATTTCCCTTCATTCCCTATATATATATCAAACCATTCTCAACCAAATCACTAAAAAAACACCAAACAATCCGAAAATTCAGCAATTTCTACAAGCTTCGTCGTCGATTTTTTCAGACAATTTTTTTTTTATATTTGCGTTTTTCGTATTATTATCTACCACATATATTTTTTTGAATTATTTTTTGAATTTCTTTTTTTAGAATATTTAGTCACTTTGCTGCTTCTTTTACCAGAACCATCGTCGACTGGAATGCCGACAGGACAAACGCGTTCATCGATATTTGTTTCAAAAACATTGATACGCGTGTCCACCGTGTTGCACAGTGCTATGAAGATACCGCAATCATGTTCAACGAAAGAACTGGTCTGGATTACAACGCTGAACAAATAAAAACAAGTTTGATAATCTGAAACGTGAGTGGAGCCCAGGAACAAGCTGCTACAGATTCCAGGAGGCTATTGGAACGAAGAACAGGACACGGTCGGTGGATCCAACGAGTGGTGGGATACAGCTGTAGCAAGGTACCGCAAATACAAACATGCTTCGCCTGCTCATTTTAGGCAGTTGGACGTGATTTTTGATGGCTGCATCCGAACTAACAAATGTCAATTCATAATTCCACATAATCCACATGTTCAGCTACAGTTCGACGCACAGCTTTATGGCGACTATCTTAGAGGTGATGCTACGGAGATCTCCAGTCGTAGAGCGCCTAGACAGCAACGGCCCACTGGTGGTCCTTCTAGGTCTGTTGGCAGTTTTTCACATGATCTGACTCTTGCTAGGTGTATGGAAGCGAAGCAGGAGGATGACGATTATGAAGAATGGGAGGTCGCGATTTGTTTGGCTGAGTATGATAGCAAATGTTTCAATCCTTTACATGCCCTGTTGGACAACCCCGAGCAGCTTAGAAAGACTGTTATTTATCTTGTTAGGCAGTTGAGAAGGAAAAACTAGTTTGTTTTATCTGTATTTTATTTTCTGCATTTTTATTCGGTTTTATTTCTGCATTTGTATTGTGAATTCTAAACTATGAATTTTTATTTCTACATTTGTATTCTGTATTTAAAAATAATTAACGTAAATAAAATAATAACATAAACAAACAATAAAATAATAACTTTGCCCATTTTGCGTTGCGCCTTCCATAAAAAGAACGCATTCCTCTTTCGCGAACTTAACCCATTTCCAGCCCCTTTCGTTTGCCCCTTTCGGTTCGTAAAAGAACACACCCTGATTTTAACCAGGCGGAGGGAAGAGAAAGAGCGTTTGGAGTCAAAAATTTTGCTTAGAGCCACAAATTTTGTTTGAAGACAAAATAAAGGCAGAAAATGCCAAAGAAGGATGTTACAAATGAAAATATCTAGATGCATACTGAAAGTAATGCTTTGTGTTATACACAAGTTGCAATGCTTAAATATTTCTAAATTTATTTTAGAAATTTTGAAACATTAAATATTAAATATAACTATTAAATATTAAAGAATAAATATTATTTTTTGATTCTTAAATATTACTTATTAGATATTAAATATTAGTCTTAATTATTAATTATTATTTCTTATCTATCTATTAAATAATAGTAAAGTAGAAGAATTTCTAGCTTTCCTATTGATTTTAGGAGTTTTCTCACTTCTCCTTAATTCTCTCTTAATATTTTATTTTTAAATCTCTTTAATTTATTACTTTATATTTATTTTGCTACTTCTCTACAATCATTTTAGATTCTAGTACATATATTTTAAAGTTTATACAATTATTTACAGATAATTCATCACTTATCTTCTAATATTTTACATTTAAATACATATATTTAGGTTAATTACATAATACAAAATTTGAATTATTTAAATAAATTCAGTTCACTAATATTTATTAATATTTCTTATAAATATTAAAGAACGATGATTTCAATATGTATACTACTATTATACCAACCAAAACACTATTTTTTTTATTCGACTATAAAAATAAAACAATAATAACAAATTTAATTTGTAATTTATTTATCTTAATAAATTTATTATACACTGCATTGTAAAATTCTAACTTCAAACAACTACGTTTAAAATTACCAAAATTATTTACAAAACTCACCTGATTTTTCTCCTAATATTTTCAATCCATACATTTAAATTGATTATGATATCTTAAATTTAAACGAATTAGATGAATCTAATTAATTAATATTCGGCAGTTCGTTTACTAAATTATGAAAATATGAAAATTTTAATATGCACACCATGTTCATATTAACAAAAATGGAAGAAAAAATTAACGGAAATCAAGATACATAAGTCACGCAAATTCAATTTACAATTCATCGATCTCAACAAATTTATCATACGATACATTACACAATTCTTTTCTTTTACTTCAAATTCCAACATTTTAAATTTCTACGATCATTTACAATATTTCCCTAATTCCCTTATTATATTTTACATTTAAGTCCACATATATACTTAATTACGTAATCTTAAAACTATTAAATAAATTAAGTAAACTATTATTTGTTGATTCATCTAAATAAATCATAAAAATATGAAAATCTTAAAACTTTTTTTTAATGCATTTTAGGTTATGCAACCATTATCCTAAAAAAAGGGGAAAATGTCCATTTCGACATGTATACCATATTCATATTAACAAAAATGATAATAAAAAAATTTACTCAAATATAAATATATATAAGCAATATAACATAAATTAAACATAAACAATAATAGCAATTTTAATTTTTAATTCGTTATTTCACTGAATTTATTATATGTTGCATAACAAGGCTCTAATTTTTCATTGAAAGTATAAATATTATATTTTACAATATTACTGTATGCAACGCACGGGTTACACACTAGTTAATTGTTAATTATTACTTCTTAATTATAATTGAATATTAGTTATTAAATGTAAATTATTATGTATATTTAATCAATAATTATTATTAATTACTAATTATTTTATATTTAATATTAATTAATGTTAATTATTTATTATTTATTAACAATTACTAATTAATAACTAATAATTATTAAATATTAGTCTTAATTATTACTTATTAAAAATTAACTATTAATTATTAAAATATTACTTCTTAATTACAATTGAATATTAATTATTAAACGTTGATTATTCTGTATATATTATTAATTATTGCAACATTTAAGGAAAAAATGCTGTTAAAGAGAATTATTACAACTTACATGGAAAAAAGTTGTAAAAACAAATGTTTTTACAACTTTTTCTGTTAAAACGTTGTAAAAAGGATAATTTACAACGTTTTTGCGAAAACATTGTAAAAGGATATTTTTGTTGTAGTGTTAATTATAAATTATTAACTATTAATTATTAGTCATTAACTGTGAATCACTAATAATTAATTATTATCATATTTACCATAAATAGATGCTGTTATAACTTAATATTTACAACAGTCAAAAGAAGAAAGTTGTTAATGACCTTTATTACAACTGCAAAATACAAACGGTTGTTAATAGCTTTCACTAAAACTATAGTCTAACAAATATTCTACAATATTTCATGTCTAATTTGTTGAATAAGATGAAAAGGGTAATTTTTTACTACAAATACAATAGATTACATGCTTGTTTCTAATGAAAACGACTATTTTTAAGAAAAAGTTTTAATCAAATAACTTGGTAATATCAATTTTCAACTTTTTTGTAAATTTTGGGAAAATATCAATATTTACAACGATCAAAACTAACAAGTTGTTATAGATCTTTATTAAAACTGACTAAGACAACACTTATTAAAAATACATTTGTTACAATTGTTAGAAAAAATTAGTTGTTAAAATTACGTTTATTAAAACGGTAAGAAAAAACCACTTGTTAAAAACTCTTTATTACCATTGTTAAGAAAAGCCAGTTGTTAAAACCCCTTTATTACAACTGTCATTTTGTGAACTTGTAGATAACTAGTTGTAATAGAGTCATTTTCTAACAGTGCTACCGGCAATCAAGTTCCAGGCGAAGGTATATCCATTGTTTCATTGGTTTTCAAGAAACTCTAGTTCTCACGTGAATCTGTTTCTAACTTTTACCATTTTGTTTGCCAACTTTTAGGTCATCCACATCTTTCTCCTCTACTGCCAGCTAATCAGGGCATGGGTGCCACTACAACCTTCACCACGTCGATCTCTATCTCCATAGGACTTATCACTCATGCTGCTCCTCCTAGTTCTGACCCAAGGCTTGATTTCGAGAAGATGGTTGCTTTGGAGTACTTGGAGGACGTGTCCTTGTCCTTGGAGAAAGACGTCGCTATCACTGGTATTGTAGATCCGACCGATCAGATTACTATGGCGGAGAGAGTGAAGATTGACATATCCAAGGTCAAAATTAAAATAGAGACTGGTACCAAGAAGTATGTCAGTTCAGTGCCAACAAGTCCTTCTACTAAACTTCCCCCATTCAAGCCGAAGCCCCTCAAGTTCAAATCCTTTGATGCCCCTACCAGAAAGACTAATGAGCCCTATGCTACAACCGAGGGGCAGACCACCCAGTCCGAAGGTGAGACCCTCGAAGCAGGGAAATCCATGGGCAAATGAAAGCATAAGAAACCAACCGGTAGTTCGAGCGCCAAGGGCATCAAGAGAGGGAAGAATAAGTAGGAGACTCCTAAGACTTGCGAGCGAGATGGGTCCTTTTATATTTACATTTTGTTTTTCCTTTTGTCGTGAACATGCCGTGTTTGTGCGGGAATAACCTCCGCTACCTTTGTATATAAAAGTTGAAGTAATGAAAGATCACTTTTCTTTTGTAATCTTTGTTCCGTTTACTTTTCCGCACTTTTATATTGTACATGCTTGCGAACAACTACTTGCATATATAATATAATTGCATGTACCGCAATTTACCTATATTATCTATGTTTGTTTTTGTGAAATGCTTTTAATTATTGCAACTTTGTGCATATAAATTAAATTCCCATGACTGCATTAGTTACATTCCGTTGTTTAGTCCTATTTTAGTTGCCGAAGGGTTCGGTTTGGCGAGACAAAGCTATTATTTAACCAACTCTGTGGTTATTCCTGCTGATGCTAGGTCAAGTTTCCTTCGAGCATCAACGAGTTATGAATAATTCAAGTTTCATGCCATTCCTTCTTTATGAGGAACAACGATTCTAATGTCTAACTCATGTTGCCTCCAATCTTACCGATAACCGAGTGCGATTGGAGTTCCAATCATATGAGGCCAATTATTTGATTGCCCCCAATCTGATTATACTTTTCTATCCCTGACCCAGGATCGGAGGAATCTGTAGTAGCTATTTTCAATCTTCGACGACTATCATCGCTTTCCCTCGGCCATGCACGTCCCTTTAGACCGTAAGCACAGTCACGAAGGTTTTGACTATTTACCAGTTCAAATATCCAAGAACCGATGCTTCTGGATGCCTATCTCCAAGTAGCCATTCCAAGTCACACCTAGTTTTAGGTATTGACTGAGAGTACCCATTGACCGTCCTCGCCTAACCTCATCTTAGCATATCTTGCTAGGCTGCAAGCGTGATCTGTTGAATTTTAACCACGGACCGGTTTCTATTTTTAGAAACTGGTGCTTTAACCGTCCGATTTCGAGCATTCCTTATTAATATTGCCTAATTTCAGGCAACTTCCAATGCCTGAAGGTTGGGGTCAAATTATTCGATCGACCACGATGTTTAATCTCCTTGGTCCTAATCTTACCAATGGATTAGTACCTTGGGGTCTAATTATCCGATCGAGCCTTATGTGGCCTTTCCTTCTTGGCACTATTCATCTCCGGGCAACAACAAATACCTAAAGGTCGGGGTCAAATTATCCGATCGACCCCTATAATTATACTCCCCCTCTCTAATCCTGGGCCAAAGGGATATAATCATTTTTGGGTTTTAGAATGACAGGGCTAAATTATTCGATCAATCCTGATGATTATCCTCCTCGGTCCTGATCCTATACCAAAGGATTTTTTTCCTAATTGCACCACTAATCATTCAGCACAAAATTTTTGCTTGTAAGAAAATAGTTCCATTAGTTCAAGAAGCGAATTGTATTTATAAATGAAAAACATGACAAGTCCTGCCTTATTACATTGCTCCCAGAACCCTTGGGTGACTTATTTGCGAAAATAAAATAAACAAAACTAAGTATAATAGTGCCGTAGCAAGGCGTTTTTCCATGCCTTTGGAATCATGATTCCATCAACTATAGCCAGCTCGAATGTTCCATCTCCAAGCTTTCATTCGATTGTATAAGGACTTCCCAAATTGGACCAAAAGCCTCAGTACCCGGGAGAACACGTTTCCAAACAAGATCCCCTACCTCAAAAGTATGGTTATGGACCTTGGTGTTAAAGTGTCGGCTACTCTCTTCTGGTGAGTAGCAACCCTTAATTCTACCTCTTCCCTTCTCTGATCAACCAAATCGAGAGACTCAAGCAAGAGTTCTTCATTTACCTTTGCATCGTAGTGCCTTTTACGATGAGAAGGTACTTTCAATTCTATCGGGATCATAGCCTCTGATCTGTATGCCAAGTCGAACGGCGTATGTCCAGTCGCAGACTCAAGGGTTGTCCTATAAGCCCATAATGCCCGTGGAAGCCCATCGACTCAGTTACCTTTTGCTTTACATAACAGTTTATTCATAGTAGACTTGATGATTTTATTCACTGCCTCCACTTGTCCGTTCTTCTATGGATGCGCTACCATTGAAGAAAAAAAATTCTCGATCTTGTATCGATTGTAGAAATCCTTGAACTGGTTACTTTCGAACCGAGTTCTATTATCCATTATAATCTTCTTAGGTATGTCAAACCTATATATGTTGTTCTTTTTCATGAAGTTAATCGCCTTTTTCATTGTAATTGTAGCAAGAGGTTCTACTTTGGCCCACTTCTTGAATTAATTTGCCGCAACTATTGCATACTTAGCTCCCTCTATCGCCATCGATAGCAAACCGATAATGTCGATTCTCCAAACCGCAAATGGCCATGGGCTAACATTGTGTAAACTCTATAGATAGGGCTCTTAGAATCTTCACAAATCTCCGGCAACGGCTGCATCATTTGGTGTAATTAGCTGCATCCCGATTTATTGTTGGCCAGAAATATCCATAGCAAGATACCTTCTTTGCCAAAAGTAAGCCCCTCGGTGTGGTCACCACAACCACATTCATGGATTTCCATGAGGATTTTCCTAGCCTCGTCCTTGGTTACACACCGAAGCAAGGGGTAGAGAATCCTCTTCTTGACAACACTCCTCCTTGCATCATGAACCTAGGGGCTTTTTAAAGGAGTTTATTTCGTTTATTGCTGTCTCTTGGGAGAGTTCCCTTGAGTAAATAATCCTTGACCGGAGTCATCCACGATACCTCTTCCTCCGCGGTCTCCAAAATCCACTCGACATCCATTTGATCGATACTTGGAGTCTTCAAAACCTCCACTGGAACCAAACCCATCATTTGCGCTTCCCCTGAACTAGCTAGTTTTACCAATGAATCAGCCTTTGCATTCTCCTTTCTGGGGATGTACGTAATAGTATGGTGCTCCATGTCATCCAACATCTCTGGTACTTTCATCAGGTAAGGAGCAGGACTCGCACCGTTAGCCTAATATTCCTTCCTCACTGGGACAAACTACTAACTGGGAATCGCCGAATATATGCAGCATCCTTATCCCTGGTTCCTTTGTTATCCTCATTCCCGCTATTAATGCCTTGTACTCGGCCTCGTTGTTAGTTGTGGGAAATTCCAATTTCGGTGCATAAAAAATTAACCATCCTTTCAGAGTTACAAACACTACTCCTGCACCTGAACTATACTCATTCGAAGCTCCATCCACAAACAGTTTCCAATGAGGAAGTATAACCATATCGTCCACTTCTTTACCATTCCTAGTGGTAAACTCATCAATGAATTCCATCAACGCTTGCCCATTTATCGCTCTCCTCGGGTGGTAGGTAATACTGTATCGACTCAACTCTATGTTCCATTTCAGCAACCTTTTCGAAGTCTAAGTCGGTATAACACTTGCTTCAAAGGCTAATCTGTCGGTAGTTTAATCGGATGAGCCTAAAAATATGGTCATGACTTTCTTGATGCAAGCAACAAGTAATATTAAAGTTTCTCCAACTTTGGGTAATTTATTTCAGCTCCAGTAAATCGTTTGCCGATATAGTAAATCGACCTTTGAATCCTTTCCTCCTAATGCACTAATGCTGAGCTCAGTGCGTGAGCGGACACTGCTAAATTAACAAACAAGTCCTCTTCGTCCAACGATTTGGATAATCCAGTGGTGTTTCCACATGCCTTAACAACTCCTCGAAGGCATTCTGGCATTACTGATTCCATTCAATGTTCTTCTTACCCTTTTTAAGGGCATCAAAGAAAGGTGTGCACTTATATGTTGCCCTTGAGATAAACCAACTCGAGGCAGTAGTCTTCCCATTTAAGCTTTGTAACTCCTTTTTTGTGGTCGGGGCCCTTACATTCCTTAAGGCGTCAATCTGCTCCGGGTTGGCTCCAATACCTCTTGCGTTCATGATAAGTCCTAAAAAAATTCCCAATGCGACTCCAAAAGAACATTTTAACGGATTCAACTTCATTGCATATTTCTATAAAACTTTAAACATCTCTGAAAGATCATCCAAGTGGTTCTGTCACACTTGTGACTTCATAAGCATATTATTCACATATACTTCCATCATCCACCCGATTTAGTTCCTGAACATAGAATTTACCAACCATACGTGGCTCCAGCGTTCTTTAAACCGAACGACATTACTCGATAACTGTACAATCCCAAATTCGTTATAAAGCTGTTGTATTACTGGTCTGGAATATGCATCGGTATACGGTTATATCCTGAGTAAGCGTCCATAAATGAGAGCAATTCGTATCCTATAATCCCGTCTATCAGTTTGTCGGTCCTAGCCAAGGGAAAGCTACCCTTTGGGCATGCTTTCATCAAATCAGAATAGCCAATCCATTCGATTTATTGACCAATATGGGGCTTTATACACATTCTGGGTATGAAGTTTCGTAGAAAAATCCATTCGCCATCAGCTTATCCACTTCTTCCTTTAACGTAGCAGATCGTTATGGATCCAAACTACGCCTTTTCTTCTTTACCGATGGAAACCCTAGATCCACATTTAGTGCATGACATGCTACTTCCGACAATATCCCGCACATATCTGAATGCGTCCAAACGAATACATCCAAATTCACTCGGTGGAAATTAACCAATTCCCTCCTTAGTCCAATGCCAAGCTAAGATCCAATCATAAGAGTCCGAGAAGGATCGTCTATATCGATTGGAACACCAACCGTCAATTCGGCCGGTGTCATTCGTACTTCCTTTGACTTCTTCCTATGATCCATAGTCTTATCGGACATGCTATGATTCCAGAGCTGGGGCTTGAGCTTTAATTGTTATGCTTGCGGATTCCAAATGCAGAGAGTCCTTTCTACATTCTCCTCTTTCTCCCATCACTTTGCTTCCCTTATCTCCATGACATAACACTCCCTTCTTGCGCTCTGGTCTCCCCCTATCGATCCGACCCCATTCTCCATGGGGAACGTCATCACCAAGCACCAAGGAGCTGGAGCAATCCTAAAGTCAGCCAGGGTTGGTCGGCCCAAAAAGGCATTGTGAGTCGAATATTCGTCCACAATAACAAATTTCTAATATGCACTATCTTGCGATCTCTGCCACCCAACTCCACGGGAAAGTCAATCATCTCGATTGGTTGTTCCGCTTCACCCGTAAATTCTTGAATTTTGGTCTTCCAAGCCAAAACCTCCTTCATATTAATTTCCATTTGATCAAATGCTCTCCTAAACAGAATGTTCATAGAAATTCCATAATCCACCAGGACCCAATGTACTATTGCCAGCCCAATACCAACTGTAATCACCATGGGGGTCTAAAGTTAGCGCTTCGACTCCATCAACAACCCTATTTCTAAATACTATGTCATCCGTTATTATCCTTTATTGCTTAGCTGGAGCTTCATTCTCAAGAGAAAAGCAATTCTCTTATGGTACGTTCTGTAACGGGCTCGCGTACCGTTCCATTTCCCTTCATCTTTTCTCTATCGGATAAGGTCCTCCCATTATTGTATTGATAACCAATCTTCCATCAGTTCACCTAAGCCCCTCTCCGCTAGGTCCTGGCTGATTCTCTTAGGCAGGCGTCCCTTGGGGACTCGCACTCCTACCGCCATCCTGCGGTTTCCTCACATATTACTGAAGTTTCTTCTTCCTTATTAATTCCTCGATAAAACCCCTCAAATGTCAGCACTCGTTCATGTTGTGGTCATGGGTTTCATGGAAATGACAGTACTTTCCTGAGTGCCTTCCCTCCTCAGTCGCCTCCTTCCTTGGCGGACTTTTATGTCATTTCGTTCCTTGCATAGGAAGGTATATATTCCATAGCATGTCACTTAGGGGTGTATATTCATTAGGCCACATATTCCTCGGGCGCTTCATGACTTCGTTGCACCTACCATTAAAGCCCTGATTCCTTTTATTTTGACTATTCGAATTTCCAACATTTACCGCCACGTTACCAAAGCTTTCTCCGGTTTGTTTAATAGCAACATTGCTTTGTATTACTTCCCTTGGCTATCCACCATCAGACTTTAGAACGACCTAACTCGCTTCTTCCAGATGCAAGAATTGATTGGCCTTCCGGTGAAAATTTTCCATTGTTTTTGGTTGTTTCATCTTCAACCATTTACCACAATCTGCATCCGGATGTATGCTCAGGACCAATGCCATAAACATCAAATCTTCATTTGGATTTCTTACCTCTGTACCTACAACGTCAAACCAATTAAATAACCCTTTCAATGACTCCTTGGGTCCTTGAATAAGACTCGACAAGGATATCACGTCCTGGTCAAACATCGTGGAGCCGGAACTGCTCTAAAAATTTCTTAGCAAATTCATCAAAAGTCGATATGGATCTCGGTGCAAGCCGAGTGAACCACATTGATGCAACTCCTTCTAAGAAAATAGAAAAACACCTACACCGAACATCATCTGTCATGCTAACACCATCCATATGCCATTCATACTTGAATAACTGTTACCTGAGATCAGTAGTCCCATTGTACGATGGCACCGTCGGCATCGTAAACTTCCTAGGATACTCCTTCCTTAAAATGTTCTCCGTGAATGGAGCCTTGCTTGGCTAGGAAACCAAATCCTCGTTATTTTTCCATTTCTTTTCCTCAACCCGTCATTTATCCATGTCCACAATGTACTCCTCGCTAGCTTGAAACTTTGAGGGTCGATCATCAGGAGCTCATCGAATGCTTAACTCAGAAAGGTTCTTGGTTTGCTCGATGACGTCTAGATTCTCCTATCTCTGGGAGAACCACTCCCTCATGTTTCTTCTAGCATCTACTAGGCTCCTTAGTGGTGGTTTGAACTCCAGCACCGTTAACTCCAACATCGATCTCGTAACCATCTCCATCATACTCAAATCATCCTCCGTGTCAGACAAGTCCAAGGCCTTAGCTCCTTGTCCCTCAGTCCTCCAAGATTTTTCTCGGTACCAAGTTGATTCCTTCTGGAAGAGCACTTTGACTTCCTCCAGCTACTCCTTCTCCTACTCTAGCAAACATTTCCTTCCATTTTTGTTTTCTATTTCGCATATTCTGACCAGAAAAAAAAAGAGTTTTCTTCCTCAGATCCGGTGGTGAAATCTCCCTTATGCTCTTCATTGGCCCTTGGGTCTGTTGGGTCAACGGACCTAAGTTGGCGTCCATCTTGTCCAGTAAAGCTTTTTGACTATCCACCAACCTCTGTTTGAGCTTTTCATCATCTTTTCAAATTCAACCCTAGTAACCGTCTCCTGAGGAGCAGATGGTCCTGGTAGTGCCTGTCGGTTACTAACCTCTATGTGATGAGCATTTCTTTCATCTCCACCTATCACTACTCTAGATGATCTTCCAGATCTCCTAGGTGCCATTGATTCCTATGAACAAGTTTCCAAATTCCTTAGTGCAAATCTTCTGGATCTAGCCTCTGGACCTCTCTAACCCAAAATAGCAAGCTAGATCTACTTTTGAGAATTTCCTTTCTCATTGAAAGCACCAAAATATCGATGTCTAAAGTGGCACGAGACCAAAATTCCTATAGAAATATCGAGATCTAGTAGAGAATAAACATAAAATAGATTGAAAATCAAGTTTTTTAAAGTAGTTCAGCAATCTCTGGCCTATATCCCATGTAATTTATTGATTATCCGATTGAGAGTCACTTGGATAAGGGATTGACATGCTCTTAAAGCCAGGAATTATAAGGAAATCGTCTAATAGAACCAAAGGCCCACGAGAAACCAAGTCCAGATCCAAATCTGAGAATGTGGGGGGATATGAGGCCTCACGAGCCATAAATTCTACTCGGTACCGACTAGAAGTGGTCGGTGCAGACTTAAACTTTAGAGGGGGAACTTCTCCTTCTTCCCTCCTTTTGTCTTCTACCCGTGATCCATTATATTTCGAGCACTTTTCCTTAGAAGTTGTATTGTTTTCGAGAGGTTCTGATATTAATTGTATTTGTCTGCTTTCCTTCAGAATTCCTTTGGAGTTGCTCACATGTTCCATGAGAAATGTACTTAATGACGATCACTTTAGCCATACTTCTATGTGCTAGAGCTTGAGGGTCCCTTAGGGGAAAATAAAAGTGATTTGTTCCGAGTGGTCTATGTTGCCACATATTATGAGTGTCGAGCTTGGAAAAGATGAAAGATATCGAACCTAAAGAAAATAAAGCTATCAAGCATTTAACATTTATAAAAGGATGACGAGCATCTAATAAGAGGGTATCGAACATCTAATAGCAAAAGGTGCTAAATTTCTAAAGATGTCGAACGTTCAAGTGGTTAACAAGCACTGGAGAGGTACCAAGTCTCTAAGGGGTAACGAGCCTATATAATAGTAAGTATTGTCGAGCATTTAAAAAGAGGAAGATGATGTCGAACATTAACAATGAAAAATTGTGTCGAGCGCCTAACAACAAGAAGGTGTTGAGTTTCTGAAAGGCAATGGAGATGTTGAACCAGTAGATACTTAGAGATATTGAGCAACAACAGACCTGAAGGAATAGGGGTATCGAGCTTCTACAGCATAGCAGCTATCAAGGCCAAGGATAGTAAGATGGTCAAAGGTGCGGAAGATGATGTTGAACCTTTACAACAATAGGTGTAACGACCCCATAATGTAATGATAGAGGTGTCGAGTCAATAAACATTTGATGGCAAATTAGTACAAACTTGGCAGTATAAGAGATATTGAGTGTTTGCAACATAAGGGCTATTAAGCCTAAAGACAACAAGATTGGCAAAGATGTAAGAAGGGATGCCCAACCCCTAGGCGATGTCAAGTATTTAACTACAAAGGAAGGGTGTCATGTTTCTTGAAGGAAAGCTGTGTTGTTGAGCTTATAAAAATAAGTGATGTCGAATTCATACAAATAAACGATGATATTTTATTAAGATGGTGCAATCGAAACCCTTAGATTTAAAGTCAGAACACATGTCAATCATCCCACATGATTGACACCACTAAAAAAGACCCCTACCGTCACCAAAAGGGGGGAATGATTATTTTTCCTTTTCTTAATTGTAAATTGTAAATCCTAAATTGGTTTGGGGATTTTAGAGCCAATTGTAACCCTTGAACTTTTTGCGTATAAGAGCTTGGACATTTAACTTTGGATAGAATATTTCCCCCGAATGTGAATAATTGACAATTATTGAATAATGAATATGCATATGACCTTATCTTTGGATTTGGACTTAAACACTAATGGATTTGAACTTGCATATTATTAAATTTGTCCAAGGACACTTAAGCCCTTGTTAAATTAAAACCTACCTTGCATATTGTCTGTTTTGCCTATTGACATACGAACAAGGGACTACTACATATTGCATATCTTGCCCAATGACATATGAACAAGGGACTATTGCATATTTACATGACTCACCTATTTTACCCTCGAACATGCGACTTGAACTTTTGAAAAACTTTGTGATTATATTGAAACCAATGGGTATTATTGGAATATTTTCAAATAATGCCACTTGATACAACTTCTTGGGTGTTGGGCTAAATTCCAGTTCAACATTTTGATGCTGGAAGGAGGGCTCGAACCTTCATCTCGTTGTTTCTTTATTTTGAGACTAATTGAGTAAAACTTTGTTTCAGGAAATCTTCATCTTTTGATTTATCCCTACAGAGGACTCTCCATCTTCTAGCATGTCTCTATAAAGGACTTTCCATATCTAGCATATTCCCACGGAGGAATTTCCGTATCTCACATAACCTACTAAATTACATGATGACTATCTCTGAGAAAGGATCCTCCGGGCCTCATTTTACTAAGTCAGTTTATCAAGCCAGCTTAACCTTCAATTCCATGAGAAGCAAGTATTGAAGTTAAGAAATTTGGCACTGAGAACTCCAACAGAAAAAGGCAGGTAATTCCTTATGATCTGGATAATTGGAGCATAAATCCATTCCATATAGGGTCCACCCCGATCTTCGCTTATTATCCTACTCTAGGTAGAAAGAACAAAAGGAGTGACCCATTTATAAAGATAAGAAAGGCTATACAGCTCCAAGCTAAAGGAACCATCTTCGAAGATGAAATAACAAAGGAATTTAATAAGTTTACTCAAAAGTGGCAGGGGTAATTGATCACTCCTCCACACCAATATGGACTCGAGAGTTTTCAAAGAGAAAGCTTGCTATTAAAACTGATGAACCTACCCAATATCATAAAAAAGCCAAATGGGGACCAAAAGCATAATTCTCTAAAGACTACCGATCTACTAGAGCCTATTTTCTTACCACCTCCTATGAAAATACCTCTCCTCTAACTAAAGAAAGATTGGATTATTGGCTTTCGAAGAAGAAACAACAAGAAAATAAAAGAAATCTCGGAGATGCTTACGATCAACACCATCGATTGAATGGATAAAATACAAATCGCTATCAAGCCCTTAGAGGGGTAATTGAAAATTTCTTAGGAAAAGGAGAACTCCAAGAGTTTGTCGATAAAACTTGAGCAGAGGACTAATGTATTTACAAAGATCAAGTGCTTTATGACAAAGATTTACAAAAATAAAGGAAAAAGCCTTTGATCTTGCCACAAGGGCTTGGTCAAAGCAATAAAAGCCTTTGGTCCCCCCTATAAGGCCTGACCGAAGCACCTCCTAGAGGGAGGTTGGAGTAAGCCTCTAGTCCATCCTATAAGGCCTGGCCAGAGCATCGCAAGCCTACGGTCCCGTCTATGTGGCCTGGCCGGAGCGCCCTAGAGGGAGGATGGAGTAAGCCTTTAGTCTCACCTAAGATGGCCTGGCCAAAGCACCGATTGGCCTTTGGTCCCGCTTATAAGGCTTGTTCAGAGCACCTTCTAGAGGGAGGATGGAGTAAGCCTTTGTCCCTCCTAAGATGTCCAGGCCAAAACACCGACCAACAACCTTCAGTCCCACCTATAAGGCCTGTCCGGAGCTCCTTTAGAAAAAAGACGGGTTTGACTTTGGTCCCACCTAAGATGGACTAGCCAAAGCACCAACCAGCCCAAAGCCTTACCTTTAGACTAAGGGAAAGAAGTTTACTCTGAAAAACTAGTCATTCAACAGTCATCCAAATAACCCAGACTAAGGGAAAGAAGTTTACTCTGAAAAAACCAATCAGCGTAATAATATTTAAGCAACAAAGATTTGTCTATGAAGTCATTCGGCCTAGAAGAATAAGAAGGCAAATATATCCACATTTGAAAGGTTTATGTTTTGCTGATTCAATAATCATTCCAAAAGTGATTTTCAAAACCAAGTGTTCAAATTTTCAAAGTTTCAACGGGAAAACTTTTTCACAAATTTGTTTGGAATTTACAAAATAAAATGATCAATTTGGGAAAGAAATAACTTCCTAAAATTATGGAAATCATCACCTTTTACTTTATAAAAACATGATTTAAAGAGGAATAAAAGCTGGAAAGTGTAAAGAGCCCGCCTACGTCATTCTTCAAGGAAATGAAGAGCAAACAAATCTATGCTTAATCAAAGACCACGAATCATATTGAATCAAATTAAGGCTCTAAAGTGAGTCACAAAGCTCAAACAACTCAGTGAGTTCAAATAAAAGACAAGAACAAGGAAGAAAATACAAGGTATATTCAAGATATCAACTATTCAGGTACAAGTTTATTTACCAATTTACATACAAAAAGTTTCGAATATCAGGAAAAATCATTCAAGTCTTCCTGAGGAAGAGGTTGAGGGAGCGAATAATGTTGGTATAATTTTTCACACTCGTTCCCCTCAACCTCAAGAAGGCATGGATGAGTTTCGCTTGAAGTAGGGGCATCTCTAAGCAAAAAAAGGACCTTCAATATTCTTGAGATGGTCGGCACAACCTTATAAAATGAATTGTTGATGACGTCTCTATCCTGCCTCTGCTGCTCTACTTAACCTTTGGTTCATTTCTGGACCTAAGAAAGAATAGTCGATTCTTAAACCAAAAGCAACTATTATTTCAAGCAAATAATCTACAAGGGAATCCAATCAGGAGTTCTCAAGCGACATCACCTTGATTATTTTTAACTGAGACTCAAGTTCCTGTACTTTCCCCTTCCAGACTTCAACGGCTAAGGAGGGTTTGGTAATACGATGAATCACCACATCTAGTAGTTCTTTAAGTTTCCTCTCCTTTCGGATAATTTTTGTATCATCGACATAATCAATTTGAATCTTTAATGCATGTTCGAGCGTTTTATTGGCCCCTTTAAAATTTTTGACCTTGCTCTCTAATTTTTTAATCCTCTCTCAAGAGCATGCCTCTCACGTCCCAACTCCTCAACCCGACTTTAATGATTATTGAGATATTTTGAAACTTGTTTGTCCCACTTTCCATTTAGAAACTGGGTGCATTCATATTTATATTCTCGGCACAATTTGGCAATTTCTCCATCATCCAAACTCAGAGGCGGGTTTTCCAAGGAAGAAATTTTCTTTTTACCAGCTAAGGATTTGGCTCCGGTTGTTCTTGTGGAAGTAGGAGTGGGATGGCTGGATTTTCCTCCCGTTGCAGTAAGCTCTAAAGATTGGAATGATACTTGACTTTGTAGCAGGTCAATTTCAAGATTCTTGATTTTTAGATATAGTCGAGCAATTTCTACATCAACCTCAATCCTTTAATCTGAGGGTCCAGATCGACTAATTGTATCAACACTCTCTTTTAGCTTGGTGATCTCTCTATTTTTTTCTTTGATTTTCTCCACTAAACTCGAGGTCATTTCATTCATACTACTTAATGTTGACTTTAAATTATATTATTTGTTACCATTTACATGCTTTCGGGTTGTCCAAAAATGGTATGACTGAAGCATCATTAGAAGAGCACTTTCCAATATCTAAAATCAGCCTAATTTTAAGTTCATCCAGTCGAGAGAGGAGGCCACGCCGCTAGATGCAAGTGTTAGTTGTTTTTCCTAGTAAAAAATAATAAACAAAAGAAAAAACAACACTTTGGAGAAATATGTTCTTTCATTAACAACAACGAAATATTACAAGAATGAACAAGTTCAAATTACATCAACAACTCAAGTTTTATACATTCAATCCTTGATTTTGGAAGTAACAGTCTTAGCTTTTTTGAGTGAACCTACATACATAGGGAAAGTAGAGTCAAAGGGAAAACAAAGCCTGTGAAGAGTATTGACTGGAGGAAACTGGTGAAAATCTTATCTCTCGCAGGAGGGCTAGTTTCCCCACATAACGGTTTAACATAATCAGATCGGGTTTCTTTAAGTAATCTGTCCTTTTTTTCACCTAAGAATTCAAAATATAGCTAGGGAAGTCGTGTGTATATTTCTTGAAGATCCCTAAGAAAGCTGTATTTTGCTACTCGAGGGGTTTTGAGAGTTAATGTTTTCTTCTTAAAATCCCTTTTTGGCTCGATAAATTTACTTAAGAGTTCTTTTGAAACAGAAGTGCACAATGGTTTCTTAACCTATGTATTTTAAAAAAACAAACTAAACCGCAAAGAAATAAGAAAATTGAAACTTATAAAGATTATCTAAATTACATAATGCAACAAAAATTTCACTTAAGTTCAGACCCTTTGTAAAATTCAAAGATAACTTTCTCTTTGTTGAACTTGACATTCTCCGAAGGAGTGCAGGAGGAAAGTGGAACAGTCTCAATCCTAGGACGGTTCCAGCATTTTCCAGGATGAGAATCGGCCTTGTAATCATTCAAATACCTATTATGAAAATTCCTAAGCAAACCCCCGCTCTCTTTCCCCAAAAAGGAAAAATCCGTAAAAACATTCCTAACATAAATTTTATATAGGAATCCACTAAGGTGTCCGTAGCCTCGATAAGCATCCGAAAAAGTGTGGCTAACTCCTTATTCTCCTTCACGACTCTTTCTCGATGAAGGTGGGATCTTTTCAAAAGTAGGACTGCCCAGTTTTCTTTAAATTCTTTTAATCATTTGGCATAAACGAAAAAGCTCCTCTACTTTTCAGATAAACTATCGTAATCTTCAATCAAATTTTAAATCCTCTATTCAATCGTAGCATATCCTTCTCGCTTTCTCATGTAAGATCTCAAAGTAATATTTGTTTCTTTTTCTTAGCTAACATCGTAGACTTATTATATCTTTGTAAAAGGCTAATTAGTTAAAGTATTGTTGAATGTAACTCAACTAACTTGGGGTGGGACCTATGGATTAATGAGGAATATGTTGCATCATATATGAGCCTTTAAGATATCGATTTGTACGGTGGACACAACCTTAAAGTAGCTACTCTTATCCATGATAATGAATGGTGCCTAGCCAACCTTGGTTTTCCATAACAAATATAAATCAAATGATTAGTCAAATTAAAATTCATCGGGGTTAAGGAAAGGATTTTTTGTAGTGGAAAGCTTATGGTAGTGGTGAATTCAGCTTTAAGTCGGCTTAGGATGCTATCATGGTTAGAGAAGGCATTTAGGGCCGGAGTCATATGGTATGGAATAAAGTATGCAACCCTAAAATGTCTTTATGCACTTATATGGCTATTGTTGATAAACTGCATACAAAAGATATAGTAAGTAAATGACAAGCTAATCTTACATGTAGCCTTTGCAATAAAGAAAATGAATATATAAAACACATATTCTTTGAATGTGGATATTCTTCTACGATTTGGAAGGAATATAAAAAGTGGATCATTAGCAATGGTTCCAACTTTCAATTTCTAAATGATATAATATATTGTATGTCTGCTAGTCTAAGCAGCCATCATGCAACGAAGGATGTAGCCGATATCATCGTAACAACTATGATGTAGAAAATTTGAAGGGAACAAAATCAAAGAGTGCATAATAACAAATATTCAAGAAAGAAGATGGTAATTAAACTAATTAAAATAGATCATGCAATTAACATAACCAAATCAAAGCTAATCCATGACAATTACAATAACTTGGTCGATTAAAAGAGTAATATAAGCATTCAACTTATCTAAGTGGCATATGATCAATTCACATCAAAATTAATAGAGGGCAGAATCTTGATGAGAAACCCCTAATTTGACTCAGCAGCCATTGTTCTCCACCTTCTAATCTGCTACTTTTTATGAGTTCTTTCTTCTTTTGTGCTTTGATGTAGAAGTTTGAGGTGGGTTCATAGTTTTTAGTCAACATGTCACTATACTTATATTGTTGGCTAGTATGAATGGTGTATGCACCATATACTATGTACCTACTTTGTTTGTTAATAAAAAATTATATTTTTCAAGAAAAAGTCAGTTGTAATAGTATTGTACTTGACTTGTGTCTAAACAATGTTCATTTTATATGTGGAAAGAAGAAATTGATGTTCACTGAATTAACCAATGTAAGGAAATAATGAGTTCAAGGACACAAGCATTAGTTCTTTTGATACCTTATAGCTGCATGATTCCAATTCCCGGCTATTTCATAGGCTTTCTTTCTTGTCGAATAGCTGCAATGGCTAAATTTTAGACCATGATAAATTTTTCATTTTTCATTTTTTCCCTTTTATGTATTTTTACGTGACATAAGTTCTTTGAGTCATGATCTCTCTTCTCACACTCCATTACGTGAAAGACAAAATTATAACAATTGGTAGTATTTGATGACATGAAATGTTAGTTTTTATTAGGTTTATAATTCAACCTTTTTGCGTAGTGAATAACAATTCTCATTTAATTTACAATAGTTTAGTATAATTTACACTAACAAAAGCAACTAGAGTTTTTATACAATTAAAGGATAATTCATAAGGAGTTAAAATAATCAGAGTTTTGCTAGCATCACTACCCTCATTTTATATTTTAAAATAAAATAAAAAATAATTGCAGTCAATCAGCTAGCAAGTGAGTGCCATTAAGAGTGCATTCGCGGACAATTAGATTAGAGGTTAGTGGTTAGAAATTATGACGTTCATGAATAAAAGTTTGATTAGAGATTGGATATAAATTATTCTGTAAGGTAAAGTGTTTATTTTTTGTTTACAATAATTAATAATTATATTACAACAGTGCACAATGTTGAATTCAATTACAACAAAATGCAGAATGGAAAAATTATAAAGAACATACCAACAGGGTTGGCTCGGTTGGTTGGTAATTTAAACTACAAGAATAAAGGTCACGAGTTTAATCCTCGATATTGACACTTGTTGATATTAATGAACCATGTTCAAAAAAAGTATAAAGAATATACAAATATTTAATACATCAACGTCATCTTGCGGTAATCAAAGCGTCTATGATTCGATCATGTGTTGCAACGATCTGTGCTACATTGATGAACTTGCAAAACCATGGTTATGTTGATGCTATTCATCCCAATTTTCATCATAATTCAGTGGAACTTCTACATTAATAATTTCTTCATAATCAGAATTTATACCATTGCATTTTTTATAAAATTATCAATAGCACAAGTTGCAATGACAAACTATGCTTATTTGGTAAAACTGTATGTTGGTATGTCTTGTAAAATGTTGATTTATATTCTTTTAAATACCGAATGTTCTTTTCACAACCATGCACAAACTAGAATGATAAAAGTAGAAAATTTCAATATGCGATTTTAGAATATTCTGTCTTTGTTGAAACTTTGAAACATGATGACGTTTATTACGATAAGGTGGTAGATATCAAATTTTAAGCTTGTACCCTGAATCTACAAGGTATAATTTATCGGGTGGCAAATGTAGGAAGGTTTCAACTTACTATAGCATGATTTAATAGTTTACTATCATGAGCATGGCCCAACCAAATGTTACAAAACTAAATCTTAAATCAAAATTAAAAACAGGAAAAATATTTTGTGTTGCAAACCTCTTTCTACCTATAAATGTTGGTGATTCCTCTTTACTAATCCTCACAGGAATATGTGTTCCATTTATAACTCCAATAACATTTCGGAAAAGGGGATAGTAATGTGTATCATACCTAATTTTCATTAGTACCATACTGAAACCTTTAGGTTTAATAATATCTTTTGTCATAAGTAAAACACTATACAAGACCTTAGAAACACAAGTACTATGCTGCCAATAGCTCGATTAAATTTTTCACATACCAATCTGTGTGATGTTACATGGCTTATCGTATAACAAAACATTCCTACCCTTCCATGAATATTTATAAGTTTGTTGGAAATTAAGTCATACCTAGCAGCTAGGATGTTACATAGACGTCTGAAAGTAGCACTCTTCATTTGAAAAGGATATTGACTTATATTCTCATGTCTATTAAGAACATCAGCTTTTGACATTTGACCTATGTACAAAGAATTATGATGTGGAGTAGGAATTAACTGAAATAGCTTTGTCATCAATCCAACAATAACTTCGAGATCATTGTCATACTCATTAGAATCGTCAAAATAGGATAAATCATCGCTATAACTGATTCATCTGTGCTTTGCGAATCATTTTCGAAATTATTATGAATGAAATTGTATATATTTGTTGAAAAGATAATTGGTAAATGAGTGTGGTGGATGAATATGATATTGGAAAATAAACTTGGTTTTAGGAAACATTAATTATGTTAAAAAATTTAATTTTTGTATTTGTGGAGAGGCTAAAATCTAGCATAGAGAAAAATCTAGAGCTATCTAATATATGAAATTTGATGCAAGCCTAAAGAATATATTTGTCAAGGGAATTGAAGAAAACTCCAGAGCATGTACTACTATAAATAAGAATACTTTCTCTCATCTTTTATATGTAAGTAAAAAAGTAAACAAATAAAGTTGAAAGAAAAATTACAATAAAGGTTCTTTTCCTCTATTACAAAATATTCATCTCCCAATCTCCATTTGAAAATTACATTTACTTCTTCTTCTTCTAAAATTTTCTAACATTGGTATCGGAGTGATGATGCAAATCAAAGAAATATGGCAAACAGAATGACTCTTTTTCAAGTTCCCTTGCTAAAGAAGGAGTATTATGATAATTGAAGCATTCACATGAAGGCGTTGCTTGGATCGCAAGATGCATGAGATATCGTAGAAAATGAGTATAAAGACCCCACTGATATTACCCCCTTATCCCAAACTAAAAGGGATAATTTGAAGAAGAAGGATTGGAAAACACTTACGCTCATTTACCAAGGTCTGGATGAAGCTATGTTCAAGGAGATAACTAATGCACAAACTAGTAAGAAAGCATAGGAGATTTTGGAGAAAACTTATAAAGGAATTGACAAAGTGAAAATTAGACTACAAACTATGTTATGCGAGTTTGAATCTATATATATGAAATCATCAGAATCGGTTGATGGTTATTTTTCTTGAGTTTTATCTATTATAAATCAATTGAAAAGATATGGAGAGAGAAAAATGGAATATTCTAGAGTTGTTGAGAAAATTCTATGATCTTTAGATTAAAAATTTGATTACATAGCTGTAGCAATTATCTAAAGATCTAAGATCCATGATTGTTGATCAACTCATGGGTTCACTTCAAGCACATGAAGAAAAATTAAAGAAAAAAAGTTAAAGAAGAGCCATTGGAGGAAGCTCTTCAAATAAAACCATCTTGCGGCAAAATGAGATATTTAAAAATGGAAGAAATAAGAGCAAAAGCGAAAGAGGTGTCAAAGTTATGGAAGAAGGAACTACAAATAAATTAATAAAGTGGGGAAAAACAAAACACATATACCACAAGAGGTCGAGAAAGAGGAGGAAACATAAAGCAAAATGGAAAACCAAGGTATGATAATTCTCAAATAAAATGTTATAACAGCGATAAATTTGGGTATTTTTACTTTCGATTGTAAATCCACTTTTAGTAAAGTTCAAGAAAGGTCTAACCATGCTAAAAAAGATGAAGAAAATTCCGCACTACCATTGACACATAAAGATGATGTAGCAATAATGATACATGGTGTTTGGACATGAGGGCAAGTAATCATATGTGTGAAAGAAGAAGCATGTTCATGGAGCTTGATGTATCAGTAAGTGGAAACATTCATTTTGGAGATGAATCAAAAATTCCAGTTAAAGAAAAAGGAAACATACAGATTAATTTAAAGAATGGAAAGAATGGTTTTATTTCTAATATTTCTTATGCGCCTAAAATTAAACAAATATATTAAGTTTGGGACAAATTTTAGAAAAGAGATATGATATACACATGAAAAACAAAAGTCTTTTAATGAGAGATGATAAATGAAATTTAATTGTTAAAGCGGAGATGTTAAAAAATAGAATATTTCCATCAAATATCTCAAATAATGTTCCTAAATGCCTAAAATCATGCTATAAAGATTAATTATGGCTTTGACATTTAAGGTTTGGACACCTTAATTTTAGGGGCGTAAAATTATTAAAGTACAAAAACATGGTGACAGGTTTACCATCAATAAATCATGAAAACCAACTATGTGAATGATGTTTATGTAGAAACAATCAAGAAAATGTTTTCCAAAACAATAAATTACAAGAGCCAAAGAACCATTATGATTAATTCATATGGATATTTGTGGCCTTATCAAACCTGCTCACTTGGAAAAAGTAACTATTTTACACTTTTTATTAATGATTTTAGTAGAAAAACATAAGCCTATTATCTTATACAAAAATTAGATGTATTTGATGCTTTTAAGAAATTTAAAGGCTTGGTAGAAAAGGAAAGTGGTTCTAAGATCAAAGCCATAAGATCCGACTGAGGTGGAGAATTTACATCAATAGAGTTTGAAAATTTTTGTGAAGAAAATGGAATTCATCGTCCGTTGACAGTCTCGTATACTCCACAATAAAATGAGGTCGTAGAAAGGAGAATGGATCTCTTATTAACATGGCATGAAGCATGTCAAAAAGTAAAATTGTTTCAAAAGAGTTTTGGGCTGAAGTCGTTGAATGCACGGTGCATTTATCTAATCGCTCTCCAACTCGAAGTGTGTGGAATAAAACCCTCGAAGAAGAGTGGTGGAAAACCTTGTATATCTCACTTGAAAGTATTCGGAAGCGTCGCATATGCCCATGTGTCGATCAAAGACGCTCCAAATTATATGACAAAGCGAAAAATATTTTTTCATTGGCTATGACTCAAAGTCAAAAGGTTATAAGTTATATAATCCTATTAATGGAACAGTTGTTATTAGTCGAGACGTGGAGTTCGATGAAGAAAGCGCTTGGAATTGGAACAAACAAGAAGAGAATTATAATTTCTTTTTGCTTTATGAAGAGGAATGCAATGATGATGTGGAAGAAGAATCCATTAGTCCAATGTCGTCATCTCCTTCAACCATCTATCAAGAATATCCACTTGAAGAAAGCTCAAGTGAAAGACCACCACGCATGAGATTTTTGCAAGAGTTATATGAGGTAACTCCAATTTCCGATGATATTATCTAATTTTGTCCTTTTGCCAACTGTGAACCAATCGATTTTGAAGAAGCAAAATAAGACAAAAGATGGAGGGAAGCTATGGATGAAGAAATCAAAGCAACCGTAAAGAACGATACATGAGAGTTGGTTACTTTACGTAAAGGACACAAAACTATTGGTGCAAAGTGGGTATACAAAGTGAAGAAGAATGCTAGAGGATAAGTTGAAAGATACAGAGCAAGATTGATAGCTAAAGCATACAAGCAAAGAGCAGGTATACACCATGATAAGGTATTTGCTTTCGTTGCCCGCTTAGAAATTACAAAATTATTAATTTCTTTAGCAGCTTAAAACAAATGGAAAATACATCAAATGGATGTAAAATCTGTTTTCCTAAATGGTAAATTAAAAGAGGACGTTTATTTGGAGCAACCACCGAGTTATAAAATTAAAGGACATCAAGACAAACTTTTAAAATTGAAAAAAAATCACTTTATGGTTTAAAACAAACCCTAAAGCATGGAATGCAAGAATTGATAAATATTTTTTAGAAAATAATTTTATAAAATGCCCCCATGAACATGCTCTTTACATAAAGACAGATAAAAAATGAGATATTTTAATTGTATGTTTATACGTGGATTACTAGAAGCAATTCAAAAGCTTTTGATGGTTTCAAGAAGGAAATGAATTTAAAATTTGAGATAACGTCGTTAGACTAATGTCATACTATCTTGGAATTCAAGTGATTCAAAGTGAGCATGGTATATTTATTTCTCAAGAAACATGTGCAAATGAAATATTGAAAAAATTGAATATGGATGGATGAAAATCCGTAAACACTCCGGTATAATGTGGTACGAAGCTCTCAAAACATACACAAGAAAAAAATGTGGATCCTACCTTATTTAAAAGCCTCGTTGGTAGCTTGAAAACTTAACTTGCATAAGGCCGGATATACGTTATAGGGTGGGTCTTCTTAGTCGCTACATGGAAGTTCCTATAACATCGCACTTGAAGACATAAAAAAGGATCTTTCGATATATTAAAGGTACCACTGACTTTGGATTATTGTATTCACATTTTAATAATTTTAAGTTGATTGGTTACATAATAACGATTGGATTGGAGATGTTGTTGATCGTAAAAGTACAACTGAATTTGTTTTCTTCATGGGAGACGCAACTTTCACTTGGAGCTCAAAAAACAACCAATTGTGATACTACCAACTTGTGAAGCTGATGTTGCTGCTTCAACTTGTATACGTCATGCAATTTGGCTTCGAGACTTATTAAAGGAGTCGCACATTTCACAACACAATGCAACATAAATATTCATAGATAACATGTCAGCCATAGCACTCGTTAATAATCATGTCTTCTGTAATCGAAGTTCGCAAATCGATACATGCTACCACTTTATTAAAGAAATGATTGCGAAAAAGGAGGTACAAGCAAAGTTTGCCAATTCAAAAGATCAAATTACAAATATTTTCCAGAATATATTGAAGCATGATGACTTTGAAAGGATTTGGGACATTCTCGGAGTGACGAAACCAAATTTACGGGGACGTTGGAAATAAACTTGGTTTCATAAAGCATTAATTATGTTGAAAATTTTAATTTTTGTATTTATGGAGATGCTAAAATTTAGTCAAGAGAAAAATCAGAAGTTATCTAGTAGGTAATTTGAGAGAAGCCTAGGGAGTTGAAGAAAACTTTAAAAAATGTACTAATATAAATAAAAATGTTTTCTACTATCTTTTGTATGCAAGCAAAAAACAAGCAAATAAAACTGGTGGAAATGTTTTAAAGCTTTTAAGTGAGTTATTAAAAATTGAATAAGTGTTGGCTCCTATGTGAATAGTCCCACATTGTAGGACTATAGGAAATAATCAAGTATTTATACTTGATTCTTAGAAGCTAAATTAGGCCATTTGGGCACCCAATGATGCTCTTTTGTGAGGAGGGAGACCATGCTTGACCACCACACGAGCGTGCGCGCCAACCGACCGACCCGACCTGACACGGGCCGGGCTCGGGCTTGTTGTGGTGTAGCACTTATTTTTGGA
The DNA here is from genome assembly GCA_030737815.1 of Allium fistulosum. Classification (NCBI taxonomy): domain Eukaryota; kingdom Viridiplantae; phylum Streptophyta; class Magnoliopsida; order Asparagales; family Amaryllidaceae; genus Allium; species Allium fistulosum. Next base: position 181,511,139 of record CM060903.1, read on the forward strand.
TGAAATTATTAAACGTTTTTCGACTGTTATTTTATTTGAAACGGTAAAACTTCAGATCCGACTTTTGAGCCAACGTCACTCCATGACTCAGTAATACATTCGACTTGGTATTCCGGATTGGTTTTTAGACGAAATAAAAAACAAAATGACATTTTTTGCAATTTCTCTTCTCCGCGAAACCATTTTTCCTTCAAAAATCAAAAACTGAGTAGTATTTTTGAGTGCAACTGAGTCAAATCCGTTTGTGCAGACGGGTCGATACTAAAAACCAAGAAAGAGAGACTGTTTTATCCTAGAGGCGGTGGCGTTTGTTTGACTACTTGCACCTCTGAGCAGAACGTCGAAACGTCTTCAAGATAGTGACAAAGTACACGACTCAGCCGAAGTTCATCTGTTTCCATCAAATTGAAGACGACGCCAGCAACAATGACTTCTGCTGCAGATTTGGATGTCGCTATCCCCACATCGCTATTCTAGGTCCCCATGGTGTTTGTTGCGCCCTTTAGGTTCAAGGGCCTCCATTTCAAGCGCTGGAGGCAGAAGATGGAGTTCTTTCTGACAATGAGGAAGGTGACCGCTGTGCTAACAATAGATAAACCGTAGCTGCCAAACAGACCCGATGAAGAAGACACAGAACAACTAAGAGCTTGGACAGAGAAATCAAAGGAGTTGCAGATCTGGACAGAGCAGGACTACTTGTGCAAGAACTTCATCCTCAACGGACTCAACGACGATCTCTATGACTACTACAACTCTGACAAAATAGCAAGGGAGATCTGGGAAGTGCTGTAGAAAAAGTATGATACAAAGGAAGTAGGAGCAAAAAAGTTTGCCATCAACCGCCACCTCAAGTACCAAATGACAGATGATAGGTCAGTAGAGATGCAGTCTCATGAGCTTTAGAAAATAGCTCATGAGATCATCTCTGAAGGTATGGGTTTAGATGACCAGTTTCAAGTGGCAGTTTTGATTGATAAATTACCTCCCAGTTGGAAGGATTTTAAGAATAATCTTAGACATAAAATTGAAATTTTTTCATTTGAAAGTCTAATAACCCGTCTCCGTATTGAGGAGGAATCTCGTAAACAGTATATGAAGGAAGAAGTGCTTGCTGTTTCAGGCAGCACTAAGAAAGCTGTAGTTTTGAAACCAAATTCCAAAAGCTTTAAGAATCAGAACCGCAAGCTGAATTAGAACCGCAACAAACAGAATTTGAATTCACAAGGAAACCATAGAGGTCAACAGAAACCACCCAAAAGAATGACTCTGGACAGTTGTTTCTTTGTTACAGCTATGGAAAACCAGGTCATATGGCATGCAAGTGTCGGAACATGCCAAGCTCTGCACTGTAGGCTAACTTGACCGAGGAGCCTCGTACGGCTATGATTTTTGATGAGATTCACCTTGTTGGCGGATCATAGGGTTGGTGGGTAGATACTGGCGCTACACGTCATGTCTGCTATGACCGTGCTATGTTCAAAATATACACGGAGACTGAGGACAAGAAAGTGCTGTTGGGAGACTCTCACACCACTATTGTTGATGAGATTGGAAGCGTAGAGCTGAAGTTTACCTCTGGAAAGACCGTCATTCTGAAAAACGTCATGCACACTCCAAAGATGAGAAATAATCTTGTTTCGGGTTATCTTCTTAATAAGGCTGGGTTTACACAGACTATTGGGGCTGATATGTACACCATCACTATGAATGGTATGTTTGTGGGTAGGGGTTATGCAACTGATGACATGTTTAAACTGAATGTTGAATGTAATAAAATGTATGTTGCTGCTTATATGTTGTGTGATTTTAATATATGGCACTGTAGACTATGTCATGTTAAAAACGAATAATAAAGAACATGAGTAGCTTAGGTATAATCCCTAATATGTCACTAAATGATTTTGAAAAATGTGATTTTTGTAGTCAAGCAAAAATAACTAAAACCCTACATAAATCTGTAATAGATAATCAAAACCCTTAGACTTGATTCATTCTGATATATGTGAGCTTGATGACACTCTGACTAGAAATGGACACCGCTACTTTATCGCTTTCATTAATGATTGCTCTGATTTTACTTATGTATACCTTATGAAAAATAAAAGTGATGCATTTGAGGTGTTCAAATCTTTCATAACTGAAATTGAAAATCAGTATAATAAGAAAGTTAAAAGATTGCGTAGTGATAGAGGAACTTAATATGAATCAAGTTTATTTATTGACTTTTACAACTCACATGGAATAATACATGAAAGAACCACATCATATTCACCTAAAATGAATGGTAAAGCTAAAAGAAAAAATAGAACATTAACTGAATTAGTAGTTGCTATTTTACTTAATTCTGGTGCATCATCACATTGGTGGGGGGAAATCTTATTGACTGCGTGTTATATTTTGAATAGGATCCCTAAGTCAAAAAGCAAAATTTCACCTTTTGAAATCTTAAGAAATTATAAACCAAATGTGTCTTAGAACTTGGGGATGTTTAGCATATGTTCATATACCTGACCCTAAGAGAATAAAATTAGCAAGTAAAGCATATGAATGTGTATTTATTGGCTATGTTGTTAATAGCAAAGCATATAGATTTTATAATCCGAATACACACTATATAATAGAATCTAATGATGCCAATTTTTATGAATTGAGATTTCCTTTTAAATTGAGAAATAGTGGGGGCACATCAAGTAACACTATGCCTATTAGAACATAATATAATGAATCTTCTGAAAACGAACCTAGAAGAAGTAAAAGAGCAAGAATTACAAAAGATTATGGTTCAGATTTTTGCACTTTTACTATAGAGAAGGATCTTTTAAACCTCCAAGAAGCCTTATCTTCTTTAGATGCCGTTTTTTGGTAAGAGGCTATAAATGATGAGATGAATTCTTTGCAATCCGATAAGACTTGACACTTAGTAGATTTACCACCTTTTTGTAAATCTATAGACTGTAAATGGGTACTTAAAAAGAAATTAAAACCTAATGGAACGGTTGATAAACATGAAGCCCGTTTAGTAGCTAAAGGATTTAAGCAAAGATAAAATATAGACTTTTTGACACTTTTTCACCCGTAAGTAGAATTACATCCATTAGAGAACTAATTTCACTGGCATCTATTCATAATTTAATAATACATCAAATGGATGTTAAAACTGCTTTTTTAAATGGTGAATTAGAAGAGGAAATTTATATAGACCAACCTGAAGGCTTTGTAATTCATGGTCAAGAATATAAAGTCTGCAAATTAGATAAATCATTATATGCTTAAAACAAGCACCTAAGCAATGGCATGAGAATTTTGATAACTTAATAATCTCACATGGTTTTAAAGTTAATGAAAGTGACAAATGTATTTACTATAAATCTGAGAATGACATTTGCACTATTATATGTCTGTATGTAGATGATCTACTTATTTTTGGGTCAAACATTCATGCTATAAACAATGTCAAATCTTTTTTAAGTGCCAACTTCAATATGAAAGATCCATGTGAAGCGAGTGTAATCCTTGGAATTAAGATTACTAGGTCAGAAAAGGGAATTTCATTGGATCAATCCTATTACATTGAGAAGATACTAAAGAAATACAATTACTTTGACTGTAAACCTGCATGTACACCATATGATCCTAGTGTAAAACTATTTAAGAACACCGGTGAAGGTGTAAGACAGTGGTTATGCAAGCATCATTGGCAGCCTTCGGTATGCCACTGATTGTACTAGACCTGACATTGCCTATGTCATGGGATTATTATGCAGGTTTACTAGTAGACCTAGTATAGACCACTGACATGCTATTGAAAGGGTTATGAGATACGTAAAACGAACTATGAACCTTGGGATACATTATAAAAAGTTTCCATCTGTCCTTGTAGGATACACCGATGCAGACTGAAATACTTTATCAGTTTATCTGATGATTCGAAAGCAACCAATGGCTATATATTTAGCATTGCTGGTGGAGTTGTTTCTTGGAAATCTAAGAAACAGACTATTTTTGCTCAGTTCACTATGGAGTCTGAGATGATAGCATTAGCCACAGCTAGCGATGAAGCAGATTACTTAAGAAATAAATTACTTAAGAAATCTGCTAGCTGAGATTCTTTTATGGGATAAGCCGATACTGGATGTGTTAATCCATTGCGATAGTACCACGGCTATCGCAAAAGTACAGAACCGTTATTACAACGGTAAGAGACGACAGATACGTCGTAAGCACAACACTGTTAGAGAGCTATTTTCTTCAACAACTGTTAGAGTGGATCACATACGCAGTGATGAGAATTTGGCCGACCCTTTGACGAAAGGACTAGCCAGAGAGAAAGTCCTTAGAACCTCTAAAAGAATGGGACTATTGCCGTTAGATTTTTGAGTCACGCACAATGGTAACCCGACCTAATGACTGGAGATCCCAAGAACTAGGTTCACTGGGTAAGAACAAGTTGTGAAGTGATATGAGTTGAACATGCTATTTTTATATATTTTGAAGCATGTATTCCTGAAGTGATCAGATGATGAGTTAATAGAAACTCTTAATGAGATCTATACTCTATATAGAGTGGAGTACCCATCTTCAGGAGTACTCTTGATAGACTCACCCATGTGCATGTAGAAATGTGGCTGTTTCTATGGAATTTTGGGAAAAATTCTTATAGCATTCACTAAAATGGGATAGACGTGCATGGCATGACCATGAATGCACGAGCTTATTTGATTGCACTCTAGAAAGATTGTGTGTGGTTTGAAATCAGGAATAGGGTTCAAGACTACGTGTCACTCTAGTAAAAACTGAATCTTATCCACTATGCAATGGTTCAAGTCGAAAGACACCTTTGTTTATGCACAATCTTATGTTTTTCAAAAGCTGCTCGAAAGAAAAATATTTTTTTAAAATTCAAGTGGAGGATTGTTGGAAATGTTTTAAAGTTTTTTGAGCGAATTATTAAAAAATGAATAAGTGTTGGCTCATATGTGAATAATCCCACATTGTAGGACTATAGTAAATAATCAAGTATTTATACTTGTTCTTAGAAGCTAAATTGGGCCTTTGGGCATCCAATGATGCTCTTTTGTGAGGAGGAAGACCATGCTTGACCACCACACGCGCGCGCGCGCGTCGGTCGACTCGGGCAGGACCGGGCCCGGCTCAGACTTGTTGTGGTGTAGCACTTATATTTTTGGACGAAATTATTAAACGTTTTCTGACTGTTATTTTATTTGAAACGGTAAAACTTCAGATCCGACTTTTGAGCCAACGTCATCCCATGACTCAGTAATACGTTCGACTTGGTATTCCGTCTATTAAATTGGTTTTTAGACAAAATAAAAAACAAAACGATATTTTTTGCAATTCCTCTTTTCCAAGAAACCATTTTTTCCTTCAAAAATTAAAACCGAGCAGTATTTTTGAGTGCAACTGAGTCGAATTCGTTTGTGCAGACGGGTCGATACTAAAAATCAAAGAAAGAAAGACGGTTTTATTTTAGAAGCGGCGGCGTTTGTTTGACTGTTTGCATTGCTGAGCAGAACGCCGAAACATCTTCAAGATAGTGATAGAGTAAACGACTATATTTCCATCAAAAACTAAAAGAAAAAAATTACGATAAATGTTTATTTCTTGCTCCACAAAATATTCATTTTCCCATTTTCATTTTCAAATTAATTGGATGCTGCCGCTTCTTTGTAAAATTGTATAGCACATAACAACTACTCCTTAAATAGCTCAAAACTGCGACACGTATAAACTCTCCTGCTTCGATAGTCCAAACGCTGTTCTGGGTTGCTGACGCAACGAGCTACGTCTTTCGAAGAAATTTACAAATATCGTTCCAGGTCCTTTCTTTCGATATTGGCTTGTCTCTAGAAGCATCTGATATTAGAAAAGGAGAAGATAAAAAAAAAGGAAGAAAAAATGCCGATGCTTAACGTAACCACCAATGTGAACCTTGACTCAGTCGACACGTCAGCCATCCTCTCTGAAGCTTCCTCGACTGTTGCCAAGATCCTTGGCAAGCCCGACAGCGTGAGCTCTTTTTACCTTTTTCCTATTCTGAATCGAATATATTTCTCTGTATCCTAAGAAAATCTGTGTGTATCTGCGTATTATTTTGTTGGATTTCTATCTTGCTGAGTAAATTAGGAGTGGGTAAGTGTTTACTTGCATTTGGTTAATTTGTTGCCGAAGTAGAAGATGGGATCTGAATGAACCTTACACTTGGGGTTTGTAAGTTTTGTGCAGTGACTGTCAACTGTTGCTGACAGTGTAGAAGCTTAGATCTAAGATTATTGAGATTTTTTTCTTGATTTACTGTTAAACACGCACTTAAACTCAGGATCAAAATCTGCTGAAGCTGGAACTCATAGATCTACCTTCGTGTGAAATTTTTGTTTTGAGATTAAAATTTAGAATTGGTCGTTTGGAGCAAAGTTCTTCCAAAGGAAAACTGAATATTTGTAGTTATATATACAATTGTCTTAATACCTTTTTGCTTCATTTCTACCTATAGGGTTGACATATTTGCTTGATTTATTAGCTGTTGGCTGTTAAGTGCATGGTATTTAGCTACTATTATTTCTTGTGGTACTTATATCAGGCTACATTTTGCATATGCATTTAGCCTTTGGAATTGGTCATTGATAATATTTTTTGTGAAAATTTGGTTTCGTCCCTTTTATTTTCAGATTAGGTACATGAAAAACTCTTCTCAAAAAACATGTTTTATATAACAACTCTATTTTGAATTTTGGTAAATATTATTTTTGTTTTTTCAGAAATTAAATCCGAATATTAATCGTAAGTTTCTACGATTAAACAAAAAAATTTAATTTTTTTGAAGAAATGCAAATATTTGCATAGAATTTTGCAAATACTTACCGTTCAAAATTTGAACTTCAACTATATGTAGAGTTCTCTGCAAATATCCTAAAACTTAATTTTTTTTTGGAAACCTGTTTTTTAGAATGGGCGATTGTGTATTTTGAAACTTGAGGAAGGTGTTTGTATGGAAGTTCCCATGATTATTTGGTACCGTAGACCAAAATTGATTTCAACTTTTTTCAGACCAAATTGTCCTTGCTCTATTTTTGTAATATAATGTAGAAGAACCTACGTGGCTATGTCATAATTTAAAAATACTACAATACTAGTGTGTAACCCGTGCGTTGCACACGGTATGTTGTAGAAAAATAGTATTATAACTATTTTTAAAGAATATAATTTATTATGCAATATTTGATGAATTTTGTTAGGATAAATGAATTATAAATTGAAATTACTATATTTATAACTGTAATTTTGTTATGAAATTCGTATATTTTTATATTTGAATAAAAATTAAATTATCATTTTTGTTGATTAAAATGAGTTATATATCGATTTATTATTTTTCAAGATTTATTATTTTTCAATCAAATAAATGAAAATAAGTTCTTAATAAATATTGAGATTAATATTTTTATAAAATTTCATAAATGAATATTTATTTACGTATATTATGAAATTGACATTTTGGTTTGATAATTTGAATAAAAGTTAAATGATGTATACATTAAATTTCAAATATTACTTGAGAAAATGACGACATATGCATAAAAATAGAAGTGTAATAATACTATGGACTCAATGTATTTATATGTATTTATAGTTCTTGCAACACCTATATATCAAAATAATTATTTGATATTATCAGAGTGATAAAAAATATTTATTTAACTACTAAAAGGAATATTAAGTGAAAATAAGACCCAAAACGTTATAAATCACGTTGTCATTTTTATTATATAAAAAATGATTTTTAATCCTTTGTTCCATATCTTACTATTTTTATTTTATAATAAAACATTTCAATTTTTTTTAAACATTTATGTAAAAATGATAATAAAATATGAAAGAAAATATTTCTAATCAAAATATGGTATACTTTTTGTCCCTGATTAACTCGGATTACGGATATAAATAATTGAAATGTAACTTTTTGTACAAAAACGTAGTAATTGAAAATATTTATTCTTTTTTCAATACTACAGAATACAAACATTCATCACTTATACTTAATTGTAATGTTATTCTTCACAAAATTTAATTTAATAACAATAAGAGTTCATTTGATGTACCAATTTTATGAAGGAAGAACGTTATATATGTTTGTAATGATGTATCAATTTGGAAAATATTTTTTATATATATATTTGTTTGTAATGAAATACCAACTTTAGAAGAAGAAAAAATATGTATATATTTCTTTATATTAAATAACTAATTTTAGAAAGAAAGAAATTTTATGAACTTAAATGTAGAAAAATGTAAAAGCATCAAAGATAATTTTGTATATAATTGTGAAAATGTTAAATTATATGGACTTGAATGAAAATATAGTTTTATCATTTTGTCAGTACAAATACGGTATTCACATTAAATTATCAATTTTTTATGATTTATTAGATCAATAAATAAATATTTGTTAATTGAATTTAGTTAAAAAAAAATTAAATTCAAGATCAATTAATAAATTCAAATATATGGACTTGAATGTAAAATAATACAAGAAAACTTAGAAGAAATCTGTAAATAATTGTTAAAATTATTGAATGTTGGCCTATAAATGCAAAATGATAGAAGTGAATATTAGTAGAACATTGTAATAGTTTGTAAATAATTATGGAAATTTAAAATTATCTGGACTTGAATGAAAATTTAGTTTTATCATTTTTTTCAATATGAACGCGGTACGCATCTTGAATTGTCATTTTTTAAAATTTATTAGATCAATTAATGAATAGTCATTAATTGTATTTATTTTAGAAGCTTAAATTTAAGATTTGCTAATTAAATTTAATATATATGGACTTAAATGTAAAATAATATAAAAAACTTGGAAGAAATCTATAAATAATTGTTAAAATTAGCATTAAATTTCAATGATAGAAGAGAGAACCAATAGAAACATTATAATAATTATAATAACAATAAATTGTAAGGAGATAAAAATAAAATATCTAGAGAGAATTAAGGAGAGGGGAGGGAATTCCTAGAATTAACAAGAGAGCTTTAAAATCTTTTGCTTTACTATTATTTAATAGATACGCACATTTGTGCAATTTTTTTTCTCAAACCGATAACAGATTAGGAATGATTTAGAAGAGACAAATATCATCTTCTTTCAGCTTTTGGAATCAGATCTGAAATCCATAAATTGTATACATGGTACTTATCTTTATTGTATAAGGAACATGCATAATCTTTTTTTTTTTTTTTTGGGTCCATCCATCAGATATAATTAATAGTTTGTACATGAAGCAACAAGGAATGAATTTGTACATGAAGCATTGCTAACCATGCAACTTGTATGGGAGGGAATCATGATTTCCGTGTAGAGATATAGCTTTGTACATAAAGCAACCGGGTTCCATACTTGTTTGTACTGTGTGCCCAATCAAACTTTGTGCCAGGCATTTTTGGTGTGTACGGTAAACTGCAATTTCACACAGGCAGTATGCGTGATTCACCTCATACTCAGGCATATAATTTGTTTTGTACCAGTCCCCTTTGTGCTTACTTCCTAATTGTGACTCAATACTTAAAAACACAATGAAAACCAACTAGATAAATATGTTTATTGGCCAGTATGGAAACAAAATCAAACTATCACTTAACATTATAGATCTAGGGTTCGAAGAGAGGTCAGAAACTTGTAAGATAAGTTTAATAGGGAAGAAGAAGAATGTAATTCAAACAAAGGGTAGCTTGGAAGTAGTCTATTTTGTTGAGATATCCTTATTTTTTTGCGGGATATATGTATTTTATAACTTTTCAGGGTAGATTTAGCATTATGGGGTTGAAATAGAATTAGACAAAAAATATTATAAGCTTTTCTTAGCATTTTGGTGAACTTATAAGTATTTGAGAGTATAGTGTAACAAGAACATGGTAAATAATGCATAATTAAAGTAACTTGTATATTATTTACTAATTATTTCACACTTGGTTTCGCTTTGTTTTAAGAGCATTAGACTTAATTATACAATGACCGCATATATAATATATGTTTCCATACTATATCATTCTATCTCTTTTGTGATGCTAATTTGTGGAAAAGTTTGGTATCTTTTGGCTGCTTAGCACAATGAGAAAAAAGACAGAGTAAACAATTAATTGGTTTAGTAGTAACAAGCTCTGTCATTCAGTTTTCTTTAGTCTACATTTATATTCTTAAAAGAAACTTCAGGAACATTGTAACAAGTGAAAAATGACAATTGATCTTAGAAACACATAATCACTGTATAATACAGCATGATGATTTATAGTACCAATTTTTCCGACAGTCTCTATTATTAACACTTCATTTAGTTTGTTGATGAAAGTTTTGTAATAGTAGAGAGCTACAAATAAAACAAATATATCATTCCTTTATGAAGAAATGAATCGAACACAAAAAAGTCAAAAAATAAAGTTGGTTGAATGGAATGGTAAAATAAGCTGTAGCTTTCAGGAAAGTATCTACTCTCCCCGAATCTCATGTTTCCATGTGACCGTTAAATCAAGTTCACACAATCAACTTAAAATATATCAATTGTTTTGATTAATAAATAAATGGATGGTGAATTAGAGCTGGGGATAGGGGCACATAAGTTTTAGGGGCAGAGTATCACATCTGGTAACTTTCTGTTTAGTGGTGATTGATAATTTGAAAAGAGTGAACCCAAAATTTGGCAAATGTAGCAATGTATATTTGAAGTCAAACTATTTCTTTTTCTAACCACAAAAGAAATTGAACTATATTTTAAACGATATGCGTCTGATCTGATATAATAAATATAAACTATGTTCCTTAAGCTTACCTCAAAAGCTTAGATAGAGTTTGATTTGAAAAGGAGTATTGCGTTTTCGATGTGTATATTAAAATGCATGGAAGAGAAGGGATGGAAAACGATAAATTTAGAAAACGGCTTTAATGTATAAAATTGGAAATGACCTTTTGTTTTTGTTTTTCCATCTTTCGAAAAATATCAAAAACTTTCTCCTTTTCCCTTCTCCCCTTTGTTGGAATGACTAGGATTTTCCAAATTCTCTGTCTCTTTTACACCATATGACATACATATTGAAAACGCAGAACTCATTTCCAAGCCAAACACTACCTAAATTATGATTTACTTCTCTTCTTCAATTCCATCATCAATATTTTCACTTAAGTCTTACATATCTTCAAAATTTTCTTCTCTTCCATTTATCTGTTTATCAATATTTTTCAGCTCAGTTATCCATGTTTTTACATATTCTCAATTACTTTTTTGTATTCCCCTCACTAATGTCTTCATCCAAGTTCTCAACATCTTCAAAATTCTTATCCATTTTTGCTTCCTTGTACATTCGATTAACATTTCTATCTCTCTTTTCTGTGTAAGAAAATATAAATAGATTGCTGATAAAATCTATTTAGCAACCAAGTCACTAATCAACTATCAGTTTACGTTGTTCAGATTACTATTACACATCAAATAAGCTCACTCGAGTAATTTACCAGGTCCATTCATGGGATTCTTGGCTTTCTTATTCAAAACTGATCAACTTTATTGTTGGCTCTATTGTTTTGTTGTCTGGTATGTGTTAGGGAATGGGAAATTGCACAACTAAGCCATGGGTGGATTTTTGGCCATATTTCCCGTCTTTGATCTCTGCTCTTCCGTGTTGCGTAAAATTGTAATTTCAAAATATTTTTCTGTGATAGTTACTACAAACTTTGCAAAAATGGGTTGCACTAGCTCTTTCTTTTCTTTTTTTTTCCCTTTTTTTTTCCTTTTTGAATTTGAGTTAATATGCATGTCTAGGAAATCATGCCCATGATCTCTAGCTACTTCAAATAAGTGTCTTACCAATCTCACTAGTTGTCATTGACACTACTGTAATAAATATAAAGTAGAATCATCAAGATTGCTGCACTTTAACAAAAAAGCCTAAAAAGATTTGATTTCTCTTCTCCTTATATACTTTCATCATTATGTTCACTCAAATCCTCCACATCTTCCAAGTTTCAACTATTTATTTTCATCAATGTTTTCACTTAAGTCATCATCTTTGAAATTTTCACACTGTCACATCATTCCCATCAGACATGATAGCACTTTTTTTTTTTCAATTTCTTTATGTCAAAAAATAAAATAAAATAAACACTTTACTAGTACAAATTTACATATTTTCATATACTGTCATACCATTCAATCACTAATCAGCAAACAATTTAAGCTTTCCAAGTTATGCGTGAACCTCAAACACTGAATTTGATGTTCAAAACTGATATTATGTTATATATATCTTTATTAGTAATTGCAAATTGGAGGTCACGTGTCCGAATTCGACATATGGCAAACATTAATATTTATTTTTCAATGTAAAATTTGATACAAAATAAGATCATAAGTTCGCATCTCAGTCTCAACAAAACAGTCCATAATTTTTTCTCTTTATATTTCTTGATTTATGTTTAAAATAATACGATAAATTGAAGTAAGTAACCAATATTTTGGTTCAATCGTGAACTTCCAAAAAATATCTTTATACGCAAACAGGAGATCATGAATTTGCACTTTGCACCAGACAAAAATTAATATTTCAATTGGAAAATTTGATACATAAATAAAGTCACAAGTTCGAATCTCAATCTCAACAAAAAATGTTATGTTTTTTCTTTATGTTTCTTGATCTATGTTTAAAACAGTATGATAAATTGAAATTTAATAATTCGTAACATTATACAAAGATATTTCTATATCCGTGTGCAAGGCACACACCAAAAAATCTCATATAATATAGCTTGTGTGCAATGCACATGTTATGTGCTAGTAGAATTAAAGTATAAAATAAAAATGAAAACATACGAATCTTATTATGTACATTATTATATATTATGGAATTAAGAATGAGACATAGTACACCACATGATACAAATGATCCAGATTATTTTTATGAGGAAGAACCACTAGTAGTATAGCCTATATAGGCTGAAAAATCTATTTTCTGATAGTATGGACAAATTTTGGCTCCATATATGAGGCGATGGTCTACAATTATAATGATGCACCAAAATTAAGTTTGCCAAGATAAAAGCTACAATGATAATTATAAATTGTATAGTGATAATAGCATATAATTGTAGTAGTGCCAGTATTGCTTTGTTAGGTTATGGTATTGGTTCTAGTAATAACTTCCATTGAGCTAGCTAACATGGTTATGACAGTGGTGTGAGTGACCATTTTAAACGGAAAGATGGTCATCTTAATGTTAGATATGACATCAACATAATTCCACAAAGAAGTGAGGAGTTGAATTATGAAGTTCTTTTTTTCTTTTAAAAAAAAATTCTCCCAAAAACACCTGATTAATATTTTGCAAAATATTTTTTTTATGTCCACCAATAATGAGGCAATAATGTTTTTGTATTTGGAGTTTGGACACAATAAATCATTTCTTCACGGTTACAAGTCAATTTGATCGTGCTAAGACAGTTATTTTCTTCTTCTTTTCTGTTATTTCTAACATTATAAACTGCAACTTCACAGATTTATAGTCCTGTTACACAAATATTTTATTCATGCCTGTTGCACGGCCACGATACTGGTTATAATAATATGCATGTTCCAAACATCAAGTTCGGTTACATACATGATGTAACCATGCAAAACATAATGGTGACATTTTCAGGCCTAGCTCAAATGAAATATTGATATCCAACATACTACGGTAATACTGCGAGGGATATGATTACATATGATTCTTATTAAAATGGTTTTTAGTAGTCATCATTAGTCACAGTATATGTTGTATTTTATTTCATTACAGACTATTATCTATATTTAAAGTAAAGAATGTAACTGTAACCTCCTTGAATAATTAATCAACATTTGTCCACTACATCCCCTTTTATTTATATTTCAGAGTATTAAACTTATTCATGTTAGTAAATATACCATTTATAATCACCATTGCATAGAAAATAAGCACTGAAAACAGGGGTGAATCCAGGATTATAGTTGAGAGGGGTTGTAAAATAAATAAAAAATGTTATACACTGAAAAGTTGTATTATATTGATAAGCAAAAAAATTTGCTTCAGTTCATGATAACAAAAAAAAATTGCTTTCACAACTAACTTTCAATTATAATTGTTCCCATCGAGATTTCACGGATTGAAACCTTGCATAATGACTTGATTGTCAATTTCTTTAAAAATAACTTATCAATGTTTAAAATTTAATAACACCCATAATTTATCAAATGGTAACAATATAACTTGTAAATTCATTTGAAATGATTTAATAAATTAAGGTTTATAGGTTGAAAGATGACGAGGCTGCTGGTATCCCCTTTCTGTACTGAGAAGTGAGCAACGAGATATGTTAGGGAGAAGGAATTAGTATGCAAGTTTACAGATAATCCCCTAACAATTTCATATTTTGAGGGGAGTCTATTTATTTTCCTCTCTTTAAAACTTGGAGCAAATACATGAAAATTGAGAGCTACCCCCACACCTATGCATGCCTCCGCCCCTGACTGAAAATGAAGTGACGTTGAAACCTTGAACTTGGTTTTGTGACCAATCATTTTCCGATTGTAGGGAGAACAATCATATATTGTTATGCTTTACATCGCTTTAATTATTACTTTCCCCTGCATTGTAATTCCTCTTTCATGCATGTTCGCATAGACTTGATTGCGGTAGCAATTAGCTGACCGCTTCTGTGTCCATTGGAGCGCCTTGTCATTCACTAAATACGTCAACCATACAACTCAGCTAAAATTGAATAATAAATCCTTTTTTTACGACAGTATGCGATGATAGTGCTTAAAGGATCAGTACCGATGTCATTTGGAGGAACAGAAGAGCCTGCTGCTTATGGTGAACTTGTTTCAGTTGGAGGTCTGAATCCTGATGCAAACAAGCAGCTCAGTGCTGCTATATCTTCAATCCTGGAAAGCAAACTATCAATTCCCAAGACGCGATTCTACCTCAAGTTTTATGACAGCAAGGTAAGCAATCTAAATTCTTTAACAGAACTTAATGTGTTCTACATATGTATTATTATTGCATTTTTTAATGCCTCTTTGCCATTATTACATTACATGTTGCACATCAGCAATGACCAATGCATACTGTACTGAATTATACTTTGCACTAGCTTGCATGTATGGTTCAGTGTGCCTGCATCTATTTTTGAGAAAGATATTGTGTAGAATAAAGAGCATTTTACATGATATAGAGCAAATAATTCGGTGCGTTGGCGCATCTATTTTGGATTTGATATTTTGGTCACTGTTATATTCAGTACTGAAACCAAAGGTTTGTGTCCGTTTGATATCATTGTATGGATGATCATGATCATTATAGATAACCAAAAGAAAACGCAAGTATGAAACATTCATATGTAACAAATATAAAACAACTAAAAGTGAGGGTGGTATCACTGATTTTTAATTATTTTTTTGAACTCCTATTCTTTTAGCATACTCTCGAAGTAAAAGGTATTAAATAATAACTTATGTTTTTTGCAGGGTTCTCACATGGGATGGAATGGTGCAACGTTCTAGATCATACGCTTTCCCAAGCAGGCTTTCAGCTAGTTATAAGATGTGTGCCTATTTGACAAAATCTCTATTATGAATTTCATAAAACCGTACTCGCTTTCCTGTCTTTTATGCTGCAGTTTGTAGTAGCTAAATAATGTCATTACTGTGCGGTGCTGCTTATATATATGCTCTTTATATCCATCTGCAAAGATGTTTTGTTTTAAGCAACATTCAATGAATTTTACAGCATCTTGAATAGCGTGGAATTAGTTGCAAATGCTGAATTTGATCAAAAATCTTCCTCCAACAGTGGTAAGTGGTAACACAAGTAAATATTCGGTTGTAGCTCATCCTCAGAGGCTCAAATTTTGGAGCGTGGACCGTTTCATTCGGACTGAAAGCATGTTGTGACAAAATTATCTATGAGTGAATTCGAATACAAGTTGTTTGCAAAGTATGCGGTGTTGGATACGAGATTCGATTAACGTTCAACTAATTATAACTTGTGTTAGCCACGTGAAGCTATGATTGGAATTTTTTTTGCGTTACAGCAGTATTACTGGTCAATTGGTTATTATTGTTTAGCTAAGTTAGTATATCAATACAACAGTAATGATAAAATTATCATTTTTAATGCTTAAGCATGAAGAACATTCTTTTATAAAATAAGTGATAACGGTAATTATCTTTTATTTTTAAATCTTTCTTGTGCATTTTTCAAAGTGAAGCAAACCAGTGATTAGATTTAGTCTTAAAATTTAGTAATGGTGCTAATTACATTTATTTTTATTTTTTATTGATGTCTTTTACTAGGTGACAAGATGGTTTCATGATGAATCAATGTTACGTTATACGAAATATTTTTATTTTTTTAAACATAAGGACAATTTACCATTACCCGTGTAATTATTAATTTATTAACACTTATTATACCCAATTCTCAAGAAGAAAGAAAAAGGGAGCTATAAGGAAAAGGTATGTAATTGTAACATAAGAAGATGACCATGAAGCTATCGAATCAATAAAGATTAATAAAATGCTATCCAGTCTATAAGAGGAGATAATATCAAGTCTATAAGATGAAATGCTATTATAAGATGATGGGCTATTGAGTTTAAAAAGGGGACACTGTCATGTTTATAAGAGGATATGCTATCGAGTCTACAAGAAATGATACCATGTGTATAAGAAGAGAGGCTATTGAGTGTATAAGAGGATATGCTATCAAGAGGAGATGCTAAGTGTCTATAAGAGGAGAGACTATCGTGTGCATAAGAGGAGATGCAATCGAGCCTATAAGCTATCATGTGGATAGAAAGCTATCGGGTTTATAAGATGTAATGTTATCGAGTCTATGAGCTACCGTCTTTACAAAAATATAAGTATTATAAAAACTATCGGGATCACAATGTGCTATTAGGGGTAAAAGCTGAAAATTTACTAGAACTATTAAACTATACACATGTAGTGTTCCATTGGATGCCATGTCAGCAGAATAATAAAAAAAAGACTATCTCAGGGAATGCCACGTGTCATGATATGTCATGTCATGCTCCAATCATTACAATCCAAAGGTGTTACATGCCACGTGTCAAGCATCCGTGTGTGTGATTCTAGTATACATAGACATGTATCCCCATATAAGAGGGATTCTTTTTCTGAATCTACTTTTCTCTCAATCTCATTTGTAACTCAGGACATTTGTAAAAGCTTAATTTGAGATCCATGGCCGTTTAGGACAAATTTAGATTTGTGAACTGTTATAATGGACTTACAAAATTCATATTTGCATACTTGTCTATGTGGATTTCCTCTTGCATAAGTATCATTAAACTTCTTCTCTAGTATTTGAAATTTAGGTCAAACTTTTGGCTTAACATTTTGGTGCTTTTACCGAGAAAGCTATCTAAATATTTAAAGTCATCCATCATCTCATTCCTTTCAAACCAAAGGCAAATCTCAAGTAAAAACGGCAAGACCAAGAAGGTAAATGTGCAAGAACAAGAAGTTGTTCAAAACACCAATCTAGAAGAAAATGTAACTCCAAACTTCAATGTGGATATTATCGAAGTTGGACAAGCTTCTCTGCTGGTTGTGGATGAAAACAAAAGTTTGGCTTTTAAGAAAATGCAGAAGCAATTTGATACATGCAAGAGTTAATTGAAATGCTAATATCGCAAAGTCTGCTTCAAAACCCGTATGATAAGGAATAGTGAATAGGTATAATCTCCCTTATAGAATAACAATGTTGTTCTTCTAAACCATCGTGATCTTGGGAAGAGTATTCCAGAGTCAAAGGGAAAAGGGACAATGAGTGCTGGGAAGCAACAAAGACTCCATCTAAGCTTAATAACCATGCAAAGAAAGACGTGATAAACGATTAATCCATCTAGAAAGTGTCTAAAGGACCTAATTTACTAATAAATCTCAAGTTGAACAATCCGCTAGCTCCATTTTTGAGGTGGAGTATAAACTGAGCCGAATAGATTATGGAGACGATGAAGCATATTTGAGTGACCTAACACATAAGATGACTAAGTATATGATAAATCTAGAAGGAAAGTGGATCATGGATCATAAGGTGAATAACGATATAAGAGGTGCGTCGTTCATGGAAGAGATAATGAAGGTTCCACTCCCTCCACATGTTAAAATTCCAACTATAAAATATGATGGATTTACAGATCCAGATGGCCACCCCTTGGCTTTCGAAAGCAAATGGATATTTTTGATGCAATGGGGGCTGCAAGGTGCTGATTGATTCCAACAACTTTTATTGAAGCTGATAGTAAGTGGTATAAGAGATACTGAGTAAAGGTGATTTATTTATGGATTCTGAGTTCTCTTCCCACTTTTGCATTTCAAAGGATCCAACCATAAACTCAAGTGTATTGGCTAATATAAAACAACGTCAAGAAGAACTACTGAATGATTACATGAAGATGTTTAATACTGAAGCCAATAAAGCTGAGAAGGTGAGTGATAGAGAGAAGCTTATGGCTATCAAGTAAGGACTAATCAAGGATACTC
The DNA here is from genome assembly GCA_030737815.1 of Allium fistulosum. NCBI lineage: Eukaryota > Viridiplantae > Streptophyta > Magnoliopsida > Asparagales > Amaryllidaceae > Allium > Allium fistulosum. Next base: position 181,529,729 of record CM060903.1, read on the forward strand.
CATTCTGGAAGGAGTTATATATACATGGGTTTAGGAATTTCAAGACTTTCCTTTTTAGGATGATAAATTTGTTCATTCGATAAAATTTTCCATGACAAGAAAAGGTTGTAGCAAAGAGGGAGAGAAGTGAAAAGATAGGTTTCCGATGCCAAAAAGAAAGGAAGATGTGTAACAGCCCGCAAACCCGTACCCCTTGAATCGACTCAAAGTGAACGGAAATACGAACCATTAGGGTTAAGAAGAAGGAGGTAGAAGAAGAGAAAACAACACAATATAATCTCACATCGCAGCGGAATAAAATATAATAGATAATAACTGATCTTTACAGAAAGAAACTATATCTGTTTATACATACATCATCAGAATACAACATCAGAGTACAATACAATCAACATCACAATTCAGGACAGTTATAATAACTTGTCCTCACAAGATGACTATACCACTTATGATACACAACGGAATACAACAAATACGGGTGATACGTCTCGCCATCCAGCTCGTCTCCTGAGCTCCACAGCATCCTATCCTGTATCTGTAATACTCGGTCTGACCCGAGCATTATAATAAAATAACACCCGAGTCAGTCTGGAAAACCAGCGTGAGAAAACACACTCAATTGGATTATTAAAGTTTCAAAGCCCTTTGAAATCAAAAGCATCTCGTAAGACCACGCCACAGATAAACATGTCGGGTTTTTACCTTACGATAGCCAAAACACTTTTTATCAAATCCGTCTGATATTATAATAGTGTCTATTGAAAGTAAAATAGAATCTAGCTGAAATACTTGCATCTCACGTTTCAGCAATAGTTGGGCATAATCAAAACCGTACAGGCGCGTAGGGAGAATGGATTTCCAACTAATGACTAGGCACTGGGGTACCACCTATCACAGTACCTGATCTAGATCAGCGTACCGAGGACCACGCCCGATCCCCTGCAACACAAGACCGGAACTACCCCTTACTGGATAATTCCGAGTAAGATCACCCCACGGTTGGGATCAGCAACCGCACCACTAAGCCGAATAAAAAGGAACATCTAGACAGAGATGACCTCACCCTAATGGGTGTTACCCACATAGCCTTGCTGCATAACCCCTGATTTTCAGTCATTCTCGGTTGATGAGGCTTGAGGCTAAGTGTTACCTTTTTAGAACATATCACTTAGAATGCTCATCGTCCACCTGACGATGTTTCGAAAGCATTCATCCATACAAGTCCATTCTGGGTTCGAACGGAACCGAAGGCACTACTCCTACTACATCCATTTTGGAATCACCCTCAGGATTAGTAGCGATTAGCCCTTGTACTTCACCACTCCATCTTCGATTCCAAACTCGTTTTCCCCACGAAAACATACAAACCAGATCGAAGTGGTTTTCGGGAAATAAATCCCGATCCCGGTCTATTCGAAACGATCAACGCATTGGCCAATATTGATAGTCGGTTATTTAACTATCAAATAACATTCACAAACAACCATCAGATCTTTAAATAATTTTCCAAATTATTTATTTCAAAATACCTTCGCAAGATATTTGTCTTCACTTCAACCCTTTTGAAGTCAGTTTCAGATTTCATTCCTCCCGCGGAATAAATTTCCAAAATTGTTTATTTCCCACTGAAATCACCAAGTACAAATGCTTTAAAGTTAAAAATAATTTAAAACAGTATATTATAAAATATACTTTAAACATTTACATTTAAAAACTACTTTAATACTTTATTCAAAAATATATACTTTAAGAATATTTACAATAAAACTACTTTATACAATATAAATATTAATAATTATCTTTTTAAAACATAATACCAAATAACCTTTAAAAATAATTACTACCATAACCTTTTTAATAAATATTTACCTTTAAAATTTTAACAACTTAAATAATAATTTCTTAAAACATTCCTTTAAACAACTTTAAAACTTTCAACTTATATTTAAAAATCTACTTGAAAACGTACTTGGCTTTCCAAGGAAATACACTTCTCTTTCACACCTTTTTAAAAATAAACCACTATTTATTTTTAACCAAATTTACCCATTCCTTAAATAAATTCCCACCATGAATTTATTCTTCCAAATATCCACCGATATATTACTTTACTTTTATAAACCCAGTTTATAAATTTCTTAGCCCCACCTTCCTTTAAAATTTCAATTTCTAAACGCTTAAATCAATTTTCAAATTGATTTCCAATTTACTTCACTTTGAAATAAATTCCTTTACTTACTCCATTTATCTCAAAATCCATTAACTTCAGCTTTTCTTTCTTTATTATGATTTAAAATCTTTTAAACTGAAAATATCAATTTCAGGTTTTCCAAAATCCTTCTTTATCACTTTAAATAAATTCAAACCTTGAATTTTTAAAATAAATTCTTTTATTCCCTTAAATAATATCACTTAGGATTAAAAAATTAATATTTCCCTTTTTATTCAAAATCTCCTTTCCCATACTCGGAATTTATTTATAGAATTTAAAAATCAACCTTTCTTATTTTTTTCCAATCCATTCTTTAATTTATCCAAATTTCTATAAATATTTTACTTAAAAATTCTCTCTTTATTTTCTTTTCAAAAATCCAATCTATATATTATTGGTAACTCAGTATACCCAACTATATTCAATCAAACATAACATCCATCATTTCCAATTACCAATGTAATCTATCACAGATCACCAAATATATCATATCATAGAATATTAAAATAATCTAAATAAATTTGAGGAATCCAGTTGGATCCCTCCAACTTGTTTCCCTGCATCCACAGATGTTAGCACAATACCAATTCCACTTCGAGGTGGAATATCACGGTATATGGGTTTTTATAATATCATCCGCTATTATGCGGCGCATAGGGTCTCATCCGCTATAAAATGTGGGAAATCAATCACTCCAATATATATATACTACTATATATAATATACCACAACAATCAATTCAATCATTCAACCAAATATTTAAATTTAACCATTTAAATTTAAATAACAACCCAAATGAGTGAGATCAACTCACCTTTGACCATAAATTTGTAATCCGATTCGAACTGGCTTGTTCTCCACGATTTTTGACCTTTATAAACATTTACAGTTTATTAATATTCGAAATAATTAAGCAATTAATTATAATTTTATAATTTTATTTAATCTAATAATTTAAATTTTAAACTAATCCTTTTTATAAAATCTTTTAGTATCTAAAATAATCTAAATAAGCAAATTATTCACCAAATCTATTATTTTAAAATAAACTCGTAAATTAAAAATGTGTATAGGTATATTATTATTATTTTCCATTTTAAACATTTCCATTTTCAAAAATCTTATCTCCATATATATATTTACTGTTTTAGAATTAAATCGAAAACCAAAAGCAGATATACCTCCCTGCAATATATTTTCTGTTTTAAACAGTTTATAACAAAAATATATTTCTATTTTTTTTCAGTAATAAAATAAATGTTCAGAGTTCACATCTAAAATTGAAGACCCAAAGTCGATATGCATATATACATATACAGATCGAAGATTACTCACCCAAACAAGCTGTCGACACTCTCCCTCGATCTGCAGTGGTTCACGCGAGCTCCTCCAATGATCAGCGATTCCACAGCCTCACCAAAACACTAAATAACTCGCGACAAGGTTGCGAATTCTGCCTCGACTATTGGGACACGAGCACGGCCACCACTCCTCGAGATGCCACCTCAACTCAAGAACGACGAACTCTAGCTTCGATCGAGATGACTCACGCCTACGCGAGCTCGAGCCGAGACGCGATGCTATTCGATGGAGATGCTTCTCCTACTTCGAATGGTTGAACAGGAACTGAAGGAAGGGAAAAAGAATTTGCGATTCGATTTGAATTGGAGGAGTAATACGTGACATCTTATTTCGTTCGAACTGGGCAATAGAGGAAGATGGGTTCGAGATTTCGATTTCGTGAAAGTAGCGATTTAGGGAAGGAACGAAATGAATTTGAATGCGAACGAGGCTAATGAAATTTGAGGAGGAAAGGTTTGCGTTTGGATTTTGAAATAGAAAGAAAAAAATAAGAAGAGCGGCCATTTTCATTTTTTCGTATTCTAGCATTTGGAATTTGACGAACTAGAGGATTCGAGAGAGGAAGGGAAGTATCTCGTGAGCGACAGATTTGAAAACTGAAGAGAGAGGATGCGTTTTTTGAAAATGTTGCGTGTTTAGACCAACTTGCTACAGAGATGGAAAAGAAAGCAAAAAGTTTAGATGTGAAGGAATACTGTTGAAGTTTGACCAGTATATACAAATATAAATATATTAATTCAAATTCAAATTATCTCAAAAAATGCAACTCAAAATCTTGACCTCCTATTGAGGCGTGCCGCCAGGCGTTTATAATGTTATACCCATATTCCGAACGCACTGGAAAAGGTTTCGAGTCCTAATTCGATCGTATGGAGAAGATAGCCTTTTAGACCAGTTATCAAATTGAATTTTCGATATAAATTTCAGCGCGTTTACCCTGTCGTACGTTCACATGACAATTCCGAACACTACAAAATTTGAAATCCGATAATAATACAATATTACGGATCCAATGGAACTGATTTCGTCGAATTCCGAGACTGTGCCTCGGAAAGCTATTTTTAAATTCAATTTAAACGATATATTTTCAAAACTGAACAAAACACTTCTGAATTCAATTTAAAAGCTTTTATTATCTTCAGTATTATCAATGTAAATTTTCTAAGCCTTTAAATTATTTTTAACAAGCTTGAAACTCCAGATTCAACATTTTACCCAACTCCAAATCATTTAATTTAATAATTAAATTACCCAATAAATAGTGATATTTGAAATTCAAGTTAAAAGTTACTTTTGAATATTTAAAATCAATTAAATATTCCAATTTCAAGTGTCTAAAATTCCGGGTCGTCACATTCCTCCCCCCTTAAAAGAATTTCGTCCCCGAAATTGCTAGTTAAGAAGAATGGTCCAATACCTGTTTTCTTTTTCCCAAAACCAAACAGTTTTCAATGACTTCCCAAAACAATCTTTTTATTAAAGACACACTACCCTCTTTCTAACTTCCAACTTATCCATAAGTTCCAAACAATATTACTTACTTAACAATTCAAATTTAAATTTTAAACCAAATTCAAATTATCAAAATTTTCTAACTCCTTAAATTTTCGAAAAATTTCGTCAGCGTCTCCTTTGCGCGGCTAGATCGGTACTACCACAAAATGCCTCTACGAGCCCTCAAATTTAAAAAGGAAACAAAAATCCAAGTGGCTAGATCAAAAAATCATCAAATTTCATATAGAAATTTAAACACATACCTTTAAATCGAGCAATTCAAATTTATCTTCAAATTTTCCCTTGCTTTTAAATACCTGTATATCCTACTTAGCAATACTATCCAATTACAGAATTCAAAACCATTTTATTTAATCCTTTTCAAAATTCTCAATATCCCCTTTCATTCAAGTCCGTACGATGCACATATCATCCGTACGCAATACCAAATTCGATCGCTCACTCGATCACACAATCTTACTTCCGAACTAGTATCGTCCACCCGACTTCCTAGTGTTGACTCAGATCTGGTTTCTTGATCAGAAACCGTTATTCTCCTTGCATAGCTACAAACTATGATAGAGAATATCCAGAATCAATCAAAATCCATATCCAGGGTTCACCGTCGAAAATCGAGTGAAAAATCCTAACTCGGATCGGTATAACTACCTCGAAATTCTGTGCTCGAATCTGGATCAAACCATTATGCGAATAAAATAATATACGTACATCCTATGTATTAATTCCAATTGACTATTAGCTATATCAATTCTCTTTTATTCATATTCATTTGATTTCTATTTACTTATTCACAATTTCCCTTTTCACAACTTTTAGTTTTAATCTTCATTCAATTATTCACTTAGTATATTTCTCCATTCCAAAATTACTTAGTATATTCCCAATACCAATTTACTTAAGAACTTCATTCTTCATTTCTTAAGTTCAATATAAAGATTTTATGCACTTCTTATATTATTACTCTACCACTTCAGTCTTTATATCCACTTATTTTTAAACTGGATCTCCAATTCCATATGAATTCAATTTACTTCATTTTAGATATTGAATTCTATTTACCTTTATATCAAATTCCAATTTGAAATCATTTGTCGTTAGTGAAAATTTTAAAAAATTTCTAACTCCCAAAATTTCGGAAAATTTTGGCAGTCTCCTTTGTACGGAGGAGCTTTTGCAATTTGACAAGAGATATAAATATATATACATCGACCCACACGGTCTGAAAAACAAGAAAACAAACAACAGTTCATATTTCCTATCTTTTATTGCGTAGGCGTACCACTATTTAGCATTTTTAAGCAAGCGGCTTATTTAATTAGCATTTTGCGCGATCAAATCCAGCCAAACGGCTTCCAAAAACCTATACTTACTCAATTTAAACATGTAAGTGACAAATATACAAAGTTTATTAACATTTCACTTAATTTCAATAGATAAACACATGCATAACATAAGCAATATACACTAAACACTTTCCATAAGCAAATTATATGATTTCAAAACTAATTCAATTGCTTTCAACCAATTCATATGCCATTTCATTAAATTTTAATGGTTTACAATTCAATTTCTTACACTCAAGTTATTTTTAATCCAAACAAGCTCATATTCAATTCAATTGATTTCAAAATCAATTTTATTTGCATCTATCAATTCATAGAATTTTATTCAATTCTATTTGCGTCAAACGATAATTTATTCTCATGCAAATTGACGATATTCATCCAAGTAAATGACCCTTTAAGCCGATGACCATTTTAAATTGATTCCAACTCAATTTGTATTAATTTTTATTATATTTCTATTTTATTCACAATCCATACATTCTCATTTTCACTACATTTTAAATTTTAATCCATTCACTCGCATCCCATTTTATTAACCAAACTAGTTTCATTCAAAACCATTTCATAAATCTCGACAACAACCATTTCAATTTTATTTCTACTCATTTGAGTTTTATTTGCAATTCAAACCATTACTATTATTATCCAATCTTATTTCATTCGACAACATTTCCAATCTTATTTAATTTACTTGCAAGATACGCTGAATATTATTTATAACTCAAGCTTGACTTCAAAATCCACTTTCAACTCCCAATTCAACTTTAACTATACTTACTTGAGTTCAATCTTATTTTATATCCCGGGTTTGGATTTTTATTTCAATTCCAAAATATCAAACAAATTTATTCTGGTTTATTACTTCACTTTTGGACTTTTATAAGTCATACACTTATTAATTTTTCCCACTTCCATTCAAGTTATGATTTTATAACTTATCTCATCAAAATTTTCAATTCCATTCTGAATTTAATTTTTCTTTAATTTTTAATTTATTTCCAAATCAATTTAAATATTAGATTCCATTTTATTCTAACATATTCAAAATTCTATAAACTATCAACCCATTTATTATTCTATAACAATCTCAAACCAACTCCAGAGTATTTAAACAATTACACATATTTCAAAAGCATTTTTAAAATCAATCATATCCAAAATCCTTTGGTATCAAATTACCTTTTGAATTTTAAAACCAAACTCAGTTTTGAAGATATTACATTATAAAACAATTTGGTAGCAATTCCTCCTTTGGAAACTCGAAAATGAACATCGATGATGCTGCAGTCATCACCGAAGTTATTTTCCCGCGACCGAAAGAGTTCAATTCTTTTATCTCTTTGAAACTCCTCAAATATTTTTAAATTCCAAATCTTTCAGATTTCAAATCCAATTCAAAAATGCTTCCCGAAAAATATCACCATTATTTCCCCAAAACCTTTGAAAATCATTTTCAAACTCAAAGGAATTTAATTTCCAAAATTTCGAATCCCAAATCCTTTCAATTCACATTCAACTATCACTCTGAAATTTTTATTTCATTTCCAATTATAATTCACATTTATAAACTTCATTTGCATATGAATTTATTTCTTAACTTTTAGCTAACTCTCCGCCGTGGCATACAGTGATACCTCGAATTTGCTTTTACGGCCAGCCTCTCGACTCGCAACCAACCCAAGGCCTTATACTACCTCAAAGGGACATGTAGGGGTAAGAGTCTCCCATTTGCCACCAAACACGAAGCGAGAACCCCCTATCATGCTGTAATATATCAAACCCGATCCCCTGCAACACAAGACTGGAACTACTCCTTACTGGATAATTCCGAGTAAGATCACCCCACGGTTGGGATCAGCAACCGCACCACTAAGCCGAATAAAAAGGAACATCTATGCAGGGATGACCTCGCCCTAATGGGTGCTACCCACATAGCCTTGCTGCATAACCCCTGATTTTCAGTCATTCCTGGTTGATGATGCTAGAGGCTAAGCGTTACCTTTTTAGAACATATCACTTAGAATGCTCATCGTCCACCTGACGATGTTTCGAAAGCATTCATCCATACAAGTCCGTTCCGGGTTCGAACGGAACCGAAGGCACTACTCCTACTACATCCATTTTGGAATCACCCTTAGGATTAGTAGCGATTAGCCCTTGCACTTCACCGCTCCATCTTCGATTCAAAACTCGTTTTCCCTACGAAAACGTACAAACCAGATCAAAGTTGTTTTCGAGAAATAAATCCCGATCCTGGTCTCTTCGAAACGATCAGCGCATTGGCCAATATTGATAGTCGGTTATTTAACTATCAAATAACATTCACAAACAACCATCAGATCTTTAAATAATTTTCCAAATTATTTATTTCAAAATACCTTCGCAAGATATTTTTCTTCACTTCAACCCTTTTGAAGTCAGTTTCAGATTTCATTCCACCCGCGAAATAAATTTCCAAAATTGTTTATTTCCCACTGAAATCACCAAGTACAAATGCTTTAAAGTTAAAAATAATTTAAAACAGTATATTATAAAATATACTTTAAACATTTACATTTAAAAACTACTTTAATACTTTATTCAAAAATATATACTTTAAGAATATTTACAATAAAACTACTTTATACAATATAAATATTAATAATTATCTTTTTAAAACATAATACCAAATAACCTTTAAAAATAATTACTACCATAACTATTTTAATAAATATTTACCTTTAAAATTTTAACAACTTAAATAATAATTTCTTAAAACATTCCTTTAAACAACTTTAAAACTTTCAACTTATATTTAAAAATCTACTTGAAAACGTACTTGGCTTTCCAGGGAAATACACTTCTCTTTCACACCTTTTTAAAAATTAACCACTATTTATTTTTAACCAAATTTACCCATTCCTTAAATAAATTCCCACCATGAATTTATTCTTCCAAATATCCACCGATATATTACTTTACTTTTATAAACCCAGTTTATAAATTTCTTAGCCCCACCTTCCTTTAAAATTTCAATTTCTAAACGCTGAAATCAATTTTCAAATTGATTTCCAATTTACTTCACTTTGAAATAAATTCCTTTACTTACTCCATTTATCTCAAAATCCATTAACTTCAGCTTTTCTTTATTTATTATGATTTAAAATCTTTTAGACTGAAAATATCAATTTCAGGTTTTCCAAAATCCTTCTTTATCCCTTTAAATAAATTCAAACCTTGAATTTTTAAAATAAATTCTTTTATTCCCTTAAATAATATCACTTAGGATTAAAAATTTAATATTTCCCCTTTTATTCAAAATCTCCTTTCCCATACTCGGAATTTATTTATAGAATTTAAAAATCAACCTTTCTTATTTTTTTTCATATCCATTCTTTAATTTATTCAAATTTCTATAAATATTTTACTTAAAAATTCTCTCTTTATTTTCTTTTCAAAAATCCAATCTATATATTATTGGTAACTAAGTATACCTAACTATATTCAATCAAACATAACATCCATCACTTCCAATTACCAATGTAATCTATCACAGATCACCAAATATATCATATCACAGAATATTAAAATAATCTAAATAAATTTGAGGAATCCAGTTGGATCCCTCCAACCTGTTTCCCTACATCCACAGATGTTAGCACAATACCAATTCCACTTCGAGGTGGAATATCGCGGTATATGGGTTTTTATAATATCATCCGCTATTATGCGGCGCATAGGGTATCATCCGCTATATAATGCGGGAAATCAATCACTCCAATATATATATACTACTATATATTATATACCACAACAATCAATTCAATCATTCAACCAAATATTTAAATTTAACCATTTAAATTTAAATAACAACCCAGATGAGTGAGATTAACTCACCTTTGACCATAAATTTGTAATTCGATTCGAACTGGCTTGTTCTCCATGATTTTTGACCTTTATAAACATTTACAGTTTATTAATATTCGAAATAATTAAACAATTAATTGTCATTTTATAATTTTATTTAATCTAATAATTTAAATTTTAAACTAATCCTTTTTATAAAATCTTTTAGTATCTAAAATAATCTAAATAAGCAAATTATTCACCAAATCTATTATTTTAAAATAAACTCGTAAATTAAAAATGTGTATAAGTATATTATTATTATTTTCCATTTTAAACATTTCCATTTTCAAAAATCTTATCTCCATATATATATTTACCGTTTTAGAATTAAATCGAAAATCAAAAGCAGATATACCTCCCTGCAATATATTTTCTGTTTTAAACAGTTTATAACAAAAATATATTTCTATTTTTTTTCAGTAATAAAATATGTTCAGTTCACATCTAAAATTGAAGACCCAAAGTCGATATGCATATATACATATACAGATCGAAGATTACTCACCCAAACAAGCTGTCGACACTCTCCCTCGATCTGCAGTGGTTCACGCGAGCTCCTCCAGACATCAGCGATTCCATAGCCTCACCAAAACCCTAAATAACTCGCGACAAGGTTGCGAATTCCGCCTCGACTATTGGGACACGAGCATGGCCACCACTCCTCGAGATGCCACCTCAACTCAAGAATGACGAACCCCAGCTTCGATCGAGACGACTCACGCCTACGCGAGCTCGACCCGAGACGCGATGCTATTCGGTGGAGATGCTTCTCCTATTTCGAATGGTTGAACATGAACTGAAGGAAGGGAAAAATAATTTGCGATTCGATTTTAATTGGAGGCGTAATACGCGACATCTTATTTCGTTCGAACTGGGCAATAGAGGAAGATGGGTTCGAGATTTCGATTTCGTGAAGGTAGCGATTTAGGGAAGGAACGAAATGAATTTGAATGCGAACGAGGCTAATGAAATTTGAGGAGGAAAGGTTGCATTTGGATTTTGAAACAGAAAGAAAAAAAGAAGAAGAGCGGCCATTTTCATTTTTTCGTATTCTAGCATTTGGAATTTGACGAACTGGAGGATTCGAGAGAGGAGGGGAAGTATCTCGTGAGCTACAGATTTGAAAAATGAAGAGAGAGGATGCGTGTTTTGAAAATGTTGCGTGTTTAGACCAACTTGCTACAGTGATGGAAAAGAAAGCAAAAAGTTTAGATGTGAAGGAATACTGCTGAAGTTTGACCAGTATATACAAATATAAATATATTAATTCAAATTCAAATTATCTTGAAAAATGCAACTCAAAATCTTGACCTCCTATCGAGGTGTGCCGCCAGGCGTTTATAATGTTATACCCATATTCCGAACGCACTGGAAAAGGTTTTGAGTCCTAATTCGATCGTATGGAGAAGATAACGACCATTTATCAAATTGAATTTTCGATATAAATTTCAGCGCGTTTACCTATCGTACGATCACACAACAATTCCGAACACTACAAAATTTGAAATCCGATAATAATACAATATTACAGATCCAATGGAACTGGTTTCGTCGAATTCCGAGACCGTGCCTCGGAAAGCTATTTTTAAATTCAATTTAAACGATATATTTTCAAAACTGAACAAAACACTTCTGAATTCAATTTAAAAGCTTTTATTATCTTCAGTATTATCAATGTAAATTTTCTAAGCCTTTAAATTATTTTTAACAAGCTTGAAACTCCAGATTCAACATTTTACCCAACTCCAAATCATTTAATTTAATAATTAAATTACCCAATAAATAGTGATATTTGAAATTCAAGTTAAAAGTTTACTTTTGAATGTTTAAAATCAATTAAATATTCCAATTTCAAGTGTCCAAAATTCCGGGTCGTCACAAGATGAGACGAAACCCAGAAGCCAAAATTGTGTCTTTAAACTAACCAATTTCATAAATTACGTAATACTCAGGATGAGATAGAATACCCTACCCCTCTGAAGAACCAAACCAACCCCAAATAAAATAAAGGAAGGAATAATTGTATGTATCATAGGGCTAATGGGTACAAGACTGATAATTTCCGTGCTTTGGCTTTCATAGTTCAGGGGATGATTAGAAGTGGGACATTGAAGGAGTTTGTCAAGGCAGATTAGAAAGTTCCACGGCCCGCCACTAATGCAATTTCACTAACTAATAAAACTAATATTTTGGAGAGTGGGCTTCAAGGAGATTTTCACTATAAATCAACTATATAGATGTGATTTACTGAGGCCCACACATAGCTGGGGCAAGTAAGGAAGCAAGAAACGAGTACATAAGGGAATCTAAAGAACGAATTTACTTCGTTGGAGTAGAATCCCAGCTAAAATGTATTAAAACTGGAGTTTTAGAATTAGTGTTGACTACTAAAAAGTTGAGAGGGGTAAGACATTTGCATAATGATCGTTGATGATCACCGCACAAATTAAATTTGTCGCTTGTGTCTAAGATCTTGGTAGACACGGGGAGTGCAATAAATGAGATATTTAAATATGCTTTTGATTAAATCGTTATTTTGAAGGCGAAGCTGGAACCTAGTCTTGAGCCAATTTTTGGGTTTAATAATAAGGGATCAACTCCAGTGGCACAGATTAGGCTATATGTACAAGTGGGACTTCCTCCGGCTACAAATAATTTTGAGATTCTTTTCATAGCAATGGATTAGCCTTCGTACTACAATGCATTCTTTGGGGGGACATCATTGAATGGGATGGATGCTTTTGACTCGCCTAAGCCTTTAATTTTGAAATTTCTTTCTAAAACTAGATGAGGAATGATTAAAGAGAAATAATTTTAGTGATAGGGAAATGTACCTTGCCACCTTAGAGCAATCAAATAAAGAGAATGTACCCGTTTATGATTATGTGTCAAATAAAATTATAGAAGTTAAATACTAAAAGCCCTTAGACATCAAGCATTCAGAAATGATAGTCAAAGCAAACAAAAAAGTATTTTCCATTGATAAGAGGAAAGTATCAAACAAAAAGAAGATACGAAGCGAGAAAGAGAATGAAAAAAGAAAGAAGTGAAAATTTGATGAAACAACCAAGATAAACTAAGTTATGAACCAAAAGAGGAAGAGCTAAAGAAGGATAGTCCCAGAAATCGACTCTCGAGATACTTAGGAAAATGTCATATCCATGAAAGATTTGAAAGAGGTTTCTATAGATCTGTAGGACCTAACAAGGTAGTCAAGGTAGGAAGAGAATTAGATGCGAATACGAGGGAAAAACTTATTGTATTCCTTCAATTAAGCAAGGATTTCTTTGCTTGGACCCACTCAAATATAGTCGTAATCAATCCTACAATATTCTTTCATGCCCTGAATATAGATACAAAATTTACTCTAGTTAGATAGAAGAAAAGGCGATTGGATATGATTCGATCGATATCTTTACAAGAAGAGGTTAAAATATTGTTGGAAAATAGATTTTTCCGAGAATTTTATTACCCCAGATGGTTGGCAAATCCGATATTAGCTAAGAAATCGAAAGAACAATGGAGAACATGTATTGAGTTCATATATTTAAATAAAGCTCATCTAAAGGGTTGTTATCCACTTAAAAGGATTGATCAACTGGTTGATGCTATTAGCGGGTACAAACTATTATCTTTTATGGATGCATATTCAGAATATAATCAAATTCCGATGCTTAAACCAAACCAACATAATACTAGCTTCATAAATGATTGAGTAACACATTGCTGCAACGTTATACCTTTAGGACTCAAGAATTTTGGATCCACCTATCAATGACTAGTTAATATAATTTTTAAAAATTAGATTGGGAAAATATGGAAGTTTATATAGATGACATGTTAATCAAATCGAATGAGAAGTCGATCATATAAAAGACTTAGAAGAGATGTTTGGATTTTGCACAAATATAATATGAAGTTGAACCCGTAAAACTGCTCATTTGGGATATAATCGAGAAATTTTTTAGGCTATATAGTTAGCATGCATGGAATAGAGGCTAATCCTAATCAAATACAAGCAATAAGGAACATGGCTGAACTAAAAACTAGTAAGGATGTAATGAGTTTAAACGGAAGGATGACCGCTTTCAATTGGTTCATTTCAAAGGTAACAGAAAAATGTATCTCTTTTTACGATGTCAACAAGAAAAGTAGAACATTCGAGTAGACATATGAATGTACAAAAGCTTTCCGAGAATTAAAAATCCCTTATAAAAACCTCCGATTCTATCTAGTCTCGTAAAAAGGGAAGACTTGTTTTTGCACATGGCAATATTTGAATATGCTATAAGCTCAGGATTGATAAGAAATGAAAATGGAGTATAATTACCTATATATTACAAGTATGAGGCTAAAAGATGTGGAAGTAAGGTATCTAGTCATGGAAAAGTTTGATCATCATTTGATATGAATAGCATGAAAGTCGAAATCTTATTTTCAGATGTATTCAATAAAATTCTTGACTAATTATCCACTAAAACAAGTGTTTAGCAAACCATAAACTTCAGGGTAATTGATAAAATGAGGAATGGAGTTAAGTCAGCATGACATAACCTAGTTACCGAGAGTTACAATAAAAGGCCAAACACTACCTCATTTTATAATCTAATTTACAGGATTTATTGAAGAAAAAGTAGAAAGGGAAAAAGATCAAAAGCAAAAATGAAAATTGTAGATGGATCTCCAATGAGTAGGGAGCTGGTGCTGGTACCTTAAATGGACATTGTTTGCATTACGCCATGAAGTTAGGTTTTTATGCCGCAAGTGACATCGCTGAATATGAGTCAATGATAGCTGGTTTAACTTTGGCGCAATAGTTAAAAATTTCAAGGATTGAAGTGTTTAGTGATTCGAAACTAACGGTGAATAAAATAAACAAAGTATATCAAGCAAAAGATTCTCGATTATCTTAATATATTAAGAAAGTCCAAGAGATGTTAGCATTATTCGAGGATTTCTCTATCCATCAAATACCAAGCAAAATGAATGCTTATGGGATTCCTAAGAAAAATTGGCTAGTTCTCAAGGAGCCCTTGAGGTGAAGATTGTTCTGATAGGATTCTAAAATATCCTAGCATTCTATCAAAAGAAAAGGAACCATGTGAGGAAGTTTTAGTAGTAACACATTGTCTAGCTTATCAACAGTAAATCAACGAGAATCAACCTAAGGAAAACAAAAATTAAAGGATGAATCACAGTAATCAAGATGTAAGTATAGGTGAAAGTATTTAGGAAGATCAATAGATGAACAACTGTATGAGACATATAGTAGAATATTCAAAAAGAAGGATATTACCACGAGATAAAAATGAGCCAAAAAAGCGAGATACCAAGCACCTTCATTTACTATAACAAACGACATGCTGTATAAAAAAGGAAATTTAGTTTCATATCTTTGAAGCATAAAGGGGAAAATGGAATAAAGTTATTAATCGAGAGACATAAAGGATTTTGTTGGGATCATTCCAGTGGGATAAAACTAACCAAGAAAGTAATGGGACAAGGGCATTAATAACATCGGATGAGTGAGAATGCCCCGGCTTATGTAAAAGGGTGTGACAAATGCCAACGATTTTCAAGACTTTCTCAATTTCCCTAAGAAAAGAAAATTAACTCCCGTGACAAGTCCATGACCATTGTATTTATGGGGAATTGATTTAATAATACCTTTATCAATCTCAATAAGTGGTGCTAAGTTTGCAATCGTTGCAATCGATTACTCCACCAAGTGGAAGCCATGTCCCTATCTAATATAACCCTGAACAGAATTTTGAAGTTCATCATTAAGAATATTGTAACTCATTTAGCTTACCAAACAAAGTAACTTTAGATAATGGGACCCAATTTAAAGTGAAGAGTTAATCCGCTTTTCTGAAATGAATGAGATAATTAAAAGCATATCATCAGTAACTCGTCGTAAAGCCAGTAGAGTAGTAGAAGCTGCAAATAATGTATGATCGTTTTCACCCTAGAGGGGGAGGAGGGGGTGAATAGGGTGATACTAATAATAATAAAAATTAAAGCGGAAATAAAAACAATTACAGAAAGCAATGCAGTAGAGATCACACACGGATTTAACCATCTTCAGCAATAACCTGCCTACGTGCTGCCCCAAGGTTTCTACTACAAATTAAGTAGTCAGACGCTTACACACGTAAACTTGCGACACCCGCTAATGACTAACCTAACTCTATGCTCAAAACCCTACCACAACTCAGCCACTGAGTTGCGAATTCTCGAACTACACCACCATAGTTCGTAACCTAGTCACACGACTAAAAAGTTACACAAGTTAAAAAAGAAAATTACACAACTAAAAAACAAATAGAGATAAAACCTTAATTATTTAATTTAATCCCAATAATTATATAGAGGTCGGTCCAAATCACTTAAGAAAAAATAGACGTCTTCTCCCCTTTTATTTTTGTTCAGTACTTCGGCCATTCGTTCCACTTTCTCTTTTATCTGAAATTTAGGGTTCTTGGAAAATTGAAGTCGTCGCCTTGTAGTTGATCGATTGACTTGAGGAGATTGCTTTGCTTTGCTTCGTCAATCGACTTCTGGCTTTGAATGGCTTGCAGTTGCTCCAATTTTTGTCGAGCACGAATGATAGAAATGGTATGCAATTTATCCCCTTTTTCGATTTTGATTACACTCGACTTCGATTCGAGTTTAGTGATTTATTTTTCTGGTAATTGCTTGAACTCGAACCCATTTTACTGCTGATGATGTTGTGGGATTAAATAGGGATAAAATCCCTATATATACGATCGTATATTTCTATTTGAATTCTTTCATGAATTTTGTTCGGCCATAGATTTTTGATTGGATGCTCGTGATAATTCTGACTTGTTCGTGTTGAATTTGCTGGATATATTTTATCAAGTCAGTTCCGTTCTTTTTGGCATTTGAATTTGTTTCTAGTTCTTTTCCTCTATGACTTGTTCATTTATTCCTTATCACTTCTGATTTTGTTCAAAACTTTACTCACGGTTTCATAGTAACCTGCAACATTATTTTAAAGTGCTACCGACAATTTTTTGAATTATTCATGACCCACGGCTTCACTGTTAATTACTAACACTTGTTTTTCGAACTGCAAAATGCTCTGTCCACTTCAGTGCTTGTTCATGTTGTAAATTGACTTGTTCATTTTGAAATTCAATATATGTATGTATATATGTGTACGATTTGCCTATCCACTTGGTTTGCTTGATGTGTCCACTGTGCTCATTGCTATTTCGAGCCATTTCATTTACCTAGTCTGGTTGCACCCCATACCTGAACTGATGTTGCTGCTTTGAGTTAAATGGTCTTGTTATTCTTGCATTGTTTTGTTTACTTGAGTGCTTGCACATCCATGCTAGTCTGGATCATCTTGAAACTGACATATGATTGTTCATTGATTGTCTGTGATTATTCATGCTTGGTTGCCACTGTTACATGTGCACTTGTTATTTTCTTAAGTCTGGTCACTTTGGTGGTGGGGCAGAGTGGAAGAAGGGAAGAGATTCTCGAACGAAGAAAAGGATCCAATTACTTCGAAAGAATTGAACGAGGAGCCGTATGAGGGGAAAATCTCATGTACGGTTCTGTAGAGTGACTTGTCTGTCAACTTTTCCACTATCACACCTAAAAAACCAAACTCTGCCTTACGTAAAGTTGCCAGAGTACGATTAACCTTTGGATTTGAAATCACTGCTTATATACGTGGTATTGGCCACAATTTACAAGAACATTCTGTAGTATTAGTAAGAGGAGGAAGGGTTAAGGATTTACCCGGTGTAAGATATCACATTGTTCGAGGAACCCTAGATGCTGTCGGAGTAAAGGATCGTCAACAAGGGCGTTCTAGTGCGTTGTAGATTCTTATCCAAGACTTGTATCATTTGATGATATCATGTGAATCGCTAGAAACATGCGAAGTGTATGGCTAACCCAATAACGAAAGTTTCGTAAGGGGACTCTCTGCATTCATATTTTGGTCCATGGTTTCATATGAATGAGGACTTCATGCGTGTACATGTTATGTTTGTCTTGAATACTCTGAGCTGGTCTTGTGTGTGTATGTGCGCGCACTGAGTTTGTAGCCTCTGTTGCTTCGAGCTAGTTCATTTGTATTTATGCCATATCTGGTTTTGAACTGCATTGATCTGGACATGTTTTGCATTATGGTTTTGCTGACATTTTCATTGAACTGTTCATTTAGACTGGGTTGCCTTGGTCTGCACTTTGTATAT
The DNA here is from genome assembly GCA_030737815.1 of Allium fistulosum. Taxonomy (NCBI): domain Eukaryota; kingdom Viridiplantae; phylum Streptophyta; class Magnoliopsida; order Asparagales; family Amaryllidaceae; genus Allium; species Allium fistulosum. Next base: position 181,548,292 of record CM060903.1, read on the forward strand.
GAGCCTGTTGTCATGTTCATGTTGTGTTCTCTGTTGCTCTTGAAGTCAGGTACAATTTTGTTCATTACTGCTTTGAAATGTGACTTGAAGGACTAGAGTCTTGTTGCACTTGAATCATTTTGCAATCCAGTTGCATTCCATGTGTTGTTGTCAATTTGAGGCTTCATGAGTCTGCACTTTGAAGCTCCTGACCATTGTGTTGAACTTGAACATTTTCTGTTTTGGTTTTGACTTCAACTCTGTTGTAGTTGCATTGAACTTCAAGTGCTCTGGTTTCATTCACTACATACATATACATATACATATACATATATATGCGAACTGCTTGCTGATACATGCATTATCCTTTGTACATGTCTTCATTTGGAGTCTGTTTCAAGTTGATTCTTGTTGCCTTTGTTATCATGTTCAAGTTGGCTAGTCTGGTTTTGTGGTCTGGTGAACCTAGTTGCATGAGTCTGGTCTTGGTTCTGACATTTCATTGCTCTGTTCACTTATTTGATGCTTTGCATGTGTGTTTGTATTTGTTGCACTTGAGTTGAATCCGGTCTAGGCTTGGGTTTGACCTTGTGCTCACCCATCCCTGCAGTTTTAACAAGCAAGTGTATATCGGTGTGCACGGCCTTGTGGCATTTACAGTGATACACTGCATGTCACAAGTTATTCGTGTATGATGATTTAAAAGAAATGATGACAAACAACCCAAATAACCGAGGCAAATGATAATTACAAAACACACATTTTATTGTACACTGCAAAATAATTTCTTTTTTAATTTTACTGCGTTCGGTGTTTATTTTGCAGATAGTTCAGATGCTGGATACAGGCTGAAACAGAGTTGAAGATCAAATACGAGTGTTGAGTGAATTATGTAGTGAGGTGAACCATGTATGAGAAATTGTATATTGAAAATTGTGTTGTAACAAATGTTGTATTGTAATTGAAAATGTGTAAATGTAGTGTGAACTCAAATTTGTACTATTTGAATTTGTAATAAAATATTTGTTTGAATAAAATATTTGTTTAAATATGAATTCTGAGTTATTTATTTTATTCAACAAATATTTATTTAATTATGTGGATAAATGAAATAGTACAATAAAAAATACATTTAAACGAATATATATGTTTATTATCATCAAACAAAAATCATAGGCTATTGTATTCAACAATCTCCCCCTTTTGATGATAACAAACATATATTAAGATTTTGACTCTGTTAAATGTATTTGGTCTTGAAGAGTTCTATTAGCTTCTTCTATTTGAATGCTCCCTACAACAATGCTCCCCCTACATAGATGCGTGTAGTTAAAACTGAAAAATTAATTAAAAATAACTTTGAATAAAAACACTCTCGAATATGAGTAAGGATATCACTCAAAAATCAAAATCTTAACCTCTCTCCTCCTTTTGTTATCATAAAAAATAATAATAGTAATTGAAATAGCTACGATTTGGATTAAAAATATAAAGTCAAATCAAGAGGGAAATATTAATTTCAAATTCCAATTAATCAAACAAAAATCGTAATATTTTACTAATTAGAAACAAACTCCACTTTAGAGAAATGGTAGAATTATGGAAAATTTTATATAGTGACAAGAGTTTGATGTTTTCAATAAAGGAATAATTTGTGCATTTTTCCTTTTTCAAATATTATACAAAAAAAAGTGAAGCACTTACTAACCATGCATAACCGTTAGGACTTTTAAATGAGGTTAGTAGTTATCCCCATTTTTAAAAAAAAAGAATATGTCAAGTATTTTCTAACCATGCATAATCGTAAAGACTTTTAAATGAGATTAGGATATACTTGATATTTATCCCTTTCTTATATGCATCCCATCCATGCATAACCACGATGACTTTTAAATGAGAATGGAAGCCCATATATAGAAATTCAAGTACTTCACCCATGCATAACCGGGAGGATTTTTAAATGAGAGTGAATACTTTAGGATATAATTATTTTACAAAAAAATATTTCCTTATTTTAAATTACCAAATTCTGCACACTATATTATGATGTATGGATTGACAGAAAGGTGAAAGTGATAGAAATGATCATGGAATAAGTACTAATCTAAAAATATTATAAAATTTGTTTAATTTTCATGATATTATAAAATTATACTTCCTCTTGTTATGAAATATAATTTAATCACTATCCATCACTTTTCAAGCACTATAGTAATTTTGATGAGTTCCAAAAGAATCAATTACTCAATGATTATCTTTTCTAGAGTACATCTCTTACCGAAATAAACTAGAGTATTTTTAACATGATGAAAACCCAAGTTTCAAAAATTAAAATAAGTGAAAATCAATTTTCTGTAAGGGGGTTTTGTGAAAATGATTTCTAGTTGAAAATCAATATAAATAATTAAATAATTGCAAAAATGATTTCAACATGAGATGATATCAGATACCACTTGTATTTGAAGTATTCATGGTGATATATAGTGGTATATAATAAAAACGTGTACTCCTCAACACTTGAATTGTTTTTTTGAAATTTTTCCGCACGTCTATTTATATCAAGCACAAGTAAAGTAATCTATATTGAGCAAAAACACACATTCAAAAAATTCATCAAAGCAGTTTTTCATGACACTCCAAAATGAATCAATAAAAATAGAAAAGTTGTAGCATTATCGGTTAACTTTCCAGAACTTCAAGAATTTCAAAAATCAAAGTTGAGGTGTTCAAGATATGGCAGAAATACTTCATTAATGTCGATGAAAACATAATTAACAATATGTGAACAAAATTGAGTTAAGAGATCATACCTCACTTTCCTTCGATGCCATGATATCTGAAATGCGATGATCTCCATCTAATCTTTATAGGCTATGGAACATTTAAATTTTAGTTTATCAATAACCTAAAACAACTCGAAATCTGTCTCCATCGAATTGTTTCTTAGCCCACTTATGTGTCTAAATTTTAAAGAAGGCAAGTGGTCTAACTAAGGATGTAGGACCACTATTATTATCTATTGAAATCTTTGGTACCCAAATTTGTCTATATAACAAACCGTTAGTATCTACAATTGTACCCTTGGGAATCCAAATTTGTTTAAATTTCAAACCATTTATATTCGTACTTTTTGGAATCCATATTTGTTTAACGGTTTTGTGTTTGTATATGTTTCGACAATTATTCTTGCCATGTCCAATATTTCCACACTTTACGCATTTGGGTATCACACTTTTCCCCTTGACAGTGTTATTAGTCGTTTGTTCATATTTTGACACTTTCGCAAATCCTTTCCTTTTATTCACGAAGAGTTGATTTTTTAAGAGCACATTAAATGATTTTTCTCTAGGGAAAAATTTCTGAGTAATCAACTCAAGTTTATTAACTTTGGATTTTAAAAGTTTATTTTCATTTATTAGCTTCGAACAACAACTAATGGTACTATCTCTCTTTTCAAAATTATTCATTTTCAAGCCCATATTTTCATTTTCAAGCTCTCTAATTTTAGTCTCAATTTCTAGCATCTTAGTTTCAAAGAGTTGGAGTTTTTTTAAATCCTTGATTTTTTCAATCTCCTTTTCAAATTTGTGATTTAATCGAATAATTTCATATTTGCTCAAAATCAGGTTTTCTTTTTCAAGGGTTTTGAAATTTTCGTTGACCTCATTTAATTTCTTTTCAAAAATTGCACATTTATAACTTTCTGACCTCTTAAAACTATCCAACTCTTTTTGCAAAATATTATTTTTACGAATCAACTCAGTTTTGTTCTTCTCCCGAATTAAAATTTCGTTTTCTAACTTTTGAAAGTTTTCATAAAAACAAGCAAATTCTTTTTCATAGTCGAAACACCTTTTGCAATTAGAATTTTTATTTTTCTTAATATTTTTAAGCTCATTTTCCAAGTCATTATTTTTCTGACGCGGTTTAGATTGTTCCATTTTCAACTTATTATTTTTCATCTCAAGAGCTTCATTATTTTCAATTAATTTTCGGCACAAGAGAACCAAATCGTTGAATGAAAGATCACTTATCTCATCGGCTATTGAATCTTCATCACTACCATCTTTTGCAAATCCTGTCAAGCACGTTTCTTTAACCGAGTCGATTGTGGAGGATTTCTCACCGTTGTTGACTTTTACACCATATATTGCATCAAAAGTATTCCAGATTTCCTATGTACTTTCACAATGAGAGATATGGGTAAAATTATCTCGATTAATATGAGAATATAGTATATGCATAGAAAGAGCATTAATCGAAGTATTTTTCTTGTCTACCATATCACACCCATTTTCAATAATATCCCAACATTTATAATTAACAGATTTTAAATAAAATTCCATTTTTAATTTCCAATTTAAAAAATCTGTTCCATCAAAAATAGGGGAATAATACTGGATTGACTCTCGCTAGATTTGCAACTAAGGTTAGATATCTATGCTATTAACCTTGCTCCGATAACACCTGTAGGATCATTTTCACCCTAGAGGAGGGGTGAATAGGGTGATACTAATAATAAAAAAATTAATGTGGAAATAAAAACAATAACAGAAAGTAATGCAGTAGAGATCACACACAGATTTACCCAGCTTCGGCAATAACCTGCCTACGTACTGCCCCCAAGGTTTCTGCTAGAAATTAAGTAGTCAAACGCTTACACACGTAAACTTACGACACCCGCTAATGACTAACCTAACTCTACGCTCAAAACCCTACCACAACTCAGCCACTGAGTTGCGAATTCTCGAACTACACCACCGTAGTTCGTAACCTAGTCGCATGACTAAAAAGTTACACAAGTTAAAAAAGAAAATTACACAACTGAAAAACAAATAGAAATAAAAACCTAATTATTTAACTTAAGCCCAATAATTATATAGAGACCAGCCCAAATCACTTAAGTAAAAATAGACGTCTTCTCCCCTTTTATTTTTGTTCAGTACTTCGGCCGTTCGTTCCTCTTTCTCCTTTATCTGAAAATTAAGGTTCCTAGAAAATTGAAGTCATCGCCTTGTTGTTGATCGATTGATTTGAGGAGATTGCTTTGCTTTGCTTCGTCAATCGACTTCTGGCTTTGAATGGCTTGCGGTTGCTCCAATTTTTGTCAAGCACGAATGATAGAAATGATATGCAATTTATCCCCTTTTCAATTTTGATTACACTCGACTTCGATTCGAGTTTAGTGATTTATTTCTCTGGTAATTGCTTGAACTCGAACCCATTTTACTGCCGATGATGTTGTGGGATTAAATCCCTAAATATATGATCGTATATTTCTATTTGAATTCTTTCATGAATTTTGTTTGGCCATAGATTTTTGATTGAATGCTCGTGATAATTCTGACTTGTTCATGTTGAATTTGCTTGATATATTTTATCAAGACGGTTCCGTTCTTTTTGGCATTTGAATTTGTTTCTAGTTCTTTTCCTCCATGACTTGTTCATCTGTTCCTTATCACTTTTGATTTTGTTCAAAACTTTACTCACGGCTTCACAGTAACCTACGACATTATTTTAAACTACTACTGATAATTTTCTGAATTTTTCATGACCCACGGCTTCACTGTTACTTGCTAACACTTGTTTTTCGAACCGCTAAATGCTTTGTCCACTTCAGTGCTTGTTCATGTTGTAACTGGACTTGTTCATTTTAAAATTCAATATATGTATGTATATATGTGTACGATTTGCCTATCCACTTGGTTTACTTGATGTGTCCACTATGCTTATTGCTATTTCGAGCCATTTCATTTATCTGGTCTGGTTGCACCCCATACCTAAACTGATGTTGGTGCTTCGAGTTAAATGGTCTTGTTATTCTTGCATTGTTTTGTTTACTTGAGTGCTTGCACATCCATGCTAGTCTGGATCATCTTGAAACTGACATATGATTGTTCATTGACCGTCTGTGATTATTCATGCTTGGTTGCCACTGTTACATGTGCACTTGTTATTTTCTTAAGTCTGGTCACTTTGGTGGTGGTTTAAGTCTGCATTCATATTTGGTCCATGGTTTCATATGAATGTGGACTTCATGCGTGTACATGTTATGTTTGTCTTGAATAATCTGAGCTATTCTTGTGTGTGTGTGCGCACTGAGTTTGTAGCCTCTGTTGCTTCGAGCCAGTTCATTTGTTTTTATGCCATATCTGGTTTTGAACTGCATTGATCTGGACATGTTTTGCATTATGGTTTTGCTGACATTTTCATTGAACTTGTTCATTTAGACTGGGTTGCCTTGGTCTGCACTTTGTATATCAGCCTATTGTAATGTTCATGTTGTGTTCTCTGTTGCTCTTGAAGTCGGGTACAATTTTGTTCATTACTGCTTTGAAATGTGACTGGAAGGACTAGAGTCTTGTTGCACTTGAATCATTTGTAATCTGGTTGCATTCCATGTGTTGTTGTCAATTTGAGGCTTCATGAGTCTGCACTTTGAAGCTCCTGACCATTGTGTTGAACTTGAACATTTTTTGTTTTGGTTTTGACTTCAACTCTGTTGTAGTTGCATTGAACTTCAAGTGCTTTGGTTGCATTCACTATATATATATATATATATATATGCTAACTGCTTGCTCATACATGCATTATCCTTTGTACATGTCTTCATTTGGAGTTTGTTTCAAGTTGATTCTTGTTGCATTTGTTATCATGTTCAAGTTGACTGGTCTGGTTTTGTGGTCTGGTGAACCTAGTTGCATGAGTCTGGTCTTGGTTCTGACATTTCATTGCTCTGTTCACTTATTTGATGCTTTGCATGTGTGTTTGTATTTGTTTCACTTGAGTTGAATCCGGCCTAGGCTTGGGTTTGACCTTGTGATCACCTGTCCCTGCAGTTTTAACAAGCAAGCGTATATCGGTGTGCACGGCCTTGTGGCATGCACAGTGATACACTGTGCATGTCACAAGTTGTTCGTGTATGATGATTTAAAAGAAATGATAACGAACAACCCAAATAACTGAGGCAAACGATAATTACAAAACACACATTTTATTGTACACTGCAAAATAATTTCTTTTTCAATTTTACTATGTCGGCGTTTATTTGGCAGATAGTTCAAATGCTGGATACAGGCTGAAACAGAGTTGAAGATCAAATATGAGTGTTGAGTGAATTATGTAGTGAGGTGAACCATGTATGAAAAATTGTATATTGAAAATTGGGTTGTAATAGAAGTTGTATTGTAATTGAAAATGTGTAAATGTAGTGAGAGCTCAAATTTGTACTATTTGAATTTGCAATAAAATATTTGTTTGAATAAAATATTTGTTTAAATAAAATATTTGTTTAAATATGAATTCCGAGTTATTTATTTTATTCAACAAATATTTATTTAATTATGTGGAAAAATGAAATAGTACAATAACAAATACATTTAAATGAATATATATATATGTTTATTATCATCAAACAAAAATCATAGGCTATTGTATTCTACAAATAAAACTATCAAAAACACCCTTAAGAAATGACTCAATTAGGCCAAAGGAAATTGGATGGAGGAACTTGCCCTAGTCTTTTAGTCATATTGAAATTCAACCAAAATGACTACCGGGCATACACCATTCTCTTTGGCATACAGAGTTGAGGCTATGTTACCAGCATAATATGAGGTTTCTTCACATCGAACAATTACATATGCATACGAACCTAATTAAGAGTTAAATAAGGAATCTCTAGATTTAATCAATGAGTTAAGAGACGAAGCCGCCTTGCAGACAATCGAGTACCAATGTAGAATCTCCAAGTATTGTAACTCAAAAGTAAAGGGAAGAGCATTCTGAAAAGTGGATTTGGTGCTTAGAAGAGTAATGGAAAACAAAAACCCATCAGATGGAGCCTTAGGTTAAAATTGGGAAGGCGCCTTAGTCATCCATGAAGCCATTTCCCTCAGAATCTATCAATTAAGGGTGTGTTTTAACGGGCTGGCCAATGGGGTGTCCTTAATAGGGAATGAACAGAGAAATTTTAGAGGTGGAGAATGCATTTTTGTGCTACGAACGGGGAAACAAATGGGGCAATAAAAAGGGAATGATTTTTTGTAATTGTATTGTAGTAATTGTCGCTAATGCTAATTAATTTTTGTTAATTGCAATTAGTTTGTAATCAAGAAATATCACACATGATTAGAAAATCCAATAGTAAAAGCATGACAATTTATAACAAAAACAAATGAAACAAACACAATAATTTAATATACCAAATACATATACATGGATACGATGATACAAACCAAAAAATACATTTAGAGAAGCCCTGCACTAATAAGTTCTTTCTTTATCCTATCTAGAACCAAAATCATATTATGTTGTGCATTCCTTCAATTGGTTCATTTTCTTTTTCATGGATCTCATCTCTACTATTAATAATATAAATTCAATGAATAGGATTTCAACCGTGTCTTTTTGAAATTCCGAAAATGCCATTTGCACATGTATGGTAGCAGCTATGGTTTTCAGTTGAAGTAATAAGAGGCAAGGCGAGCGGACTAAAATTACTCTACATGTGCCATCCACGTAAGTGGCATGCTATTTTTCTCAACATCATATGATTGCTAATTCATCTCTTAGGTTATATATATTAACAACAATTTTATATTGGACGATGTGGGACTAATTAAAATAATCAATTATAAAAACTAATTTGATTTTTTCAATGCTGCCACACCTTACTTAGCCAACTCTCATTTTCCATTTAATCCTCTACCCCTCCTGCCAAAATTGATTTTTATTACTTCTAATAATCAAACCCTATTTTTATTATGTTAAATCACCATTTAAAGTTCAAGGTTATATGCATAACGATTATCATGTAGTACCAACGATGATCCCTAACAAAGATACTAAACTGCTGGAACTATTGCATGAAGCTGTGCTAATTTTTTTACAATTTTACTTTCACATGTTCTAAATATATAGAGATGTAATAAAAAAAGAACAACAACAATCAGAAACTGAAGTTAAATGTTTTATGTGTAGATTTTTGCCAATTCTGAACTGAAAATGGACGTTTGCAATGAAGATATGGTTTTACTTCAGTTTGGGAAGGTTGGAAATGATCTATTTACTATACTATTTGGGAAGATTGGTGATGAAGAAGTGGTTTTACTTCAATTTGGGAAGGTTGGCAATTCTGAACTAAAACTGAAGGTTGGCTATCTGCATCATAGCTTTGGTACTAAATTTGGCTGTAAACCAAAAAAAAAGAAAAAAATGTATTTCGTAAAGATATGCTCCTGTTGTGCTATTTGTTTATGGGTGAATGGAATTTGTGTGCATCAAATTTACTTGGCTGCATTATTTTTTTCTGTTTTCTTTCTTGAATCTTATGCTTGCAAACCATGTACATGATGCTTGTACTTCAATTGTCTAAAGCTATGCATGTTGTTGTCTACTTCCATTCTGCATAATCATATGAGTGTGCAATTGGTCCGTGTGAATAATATGCATGACTAAAATGGTATATATCTGCAAATGATGTTAAAATTTATAGAATTAATGTCATGAAGTAATTGAATTGTCTTGCAGTTCATGTTAACATAGAATATTGGATTGTTGTTTCTATGAATTAATGTGCCATGTTCACAGGTGCATTCAATTCAAGTGCACTCGCAAGTAGTGCCTATATCTTTATTTATGTTTTGAGCATAATTTTTTTGTTATCATTAGTGTGTGTGTGTGATTGATCCATACCAGGTCCATCAATTTAGGAACTTGATAAAGATATGTTAACTGAAAATTGGTTCATTTTAAAAGATAATTGGGAATTTGACCAGCGTGAGTGGTTAGAGATGTTAATTTCTCCATCATTTATTACAACTTTGACTAATCAAAGCTCAAAAAGCTATTGTAGTGCTAACATAATTGGTATTTTAGTTCTACCAGTTGGTTCGAAATATGATGTAAAATCTATTGGTTTGTTATTTGGATTCAATTGATGTTTTGTTTGAATATGCTCTTTAGTTACAAAAAAATAATGTTGATGTAGCAAGCTACATTATTAAGGTCCTTAAGAATATTTGAAATGGTGAACATGATCATTACACTTCTTTTATTATCTTTGTTTTGTAATAGCTATGTGCTAAAAGATATCGTTCAACGACCTAATGTAGGTCCACTTGGACGTGCATATATACTGTAAATATTATAGTATTCTTCAAAGGTATTCTTTTGGAATAAGATCAGGATCATTAACATATTTTTTTTATATAAAGAGGTACTTTATTAACTTGAGTTAAATAAGAGTTTAGAAACAAATAAGTAGCGCCACCCAAAGCAAGAACAAAACAGTAGTTATTACAAACCAAAATTAGGCTTCTCATACGAGTAGGCAACTACTATATCCACTCCAACAATAGTTAATTAATAATAGAAAAAACAATAAATACTTCAATTAAGAAACCGCCGACTTCAATAATTACAAGCCCTATCAATAAAATCACTGTCGTTAATGGCGACAAGTTTTTTCCCCAAATTGCATGTTACAATAAAGTAATCTAGTCTCTTGAACGTTATCTCGAATCAAGTTCAATTCCAATGACATCTCTTCCTAGCACCAATTCAAATGTAGCAAATAGAGAATCTTGAAGAGGAGATTGATATTTCATAAACTTAGACTTCGATATAAGCAAGCAGATGTCCATAAGTAAGAGCTCGTATCGGGTCTCAATTGGTAAACATCTGGACTAAAATATTCTAGTTTTGTTCCTGCCAAATGTGCCAAACCGACTTAGTAGTGGTGATGTCTCTCAGGTTATTTCTTAAACTTCTTGGTTGATTAGATCTTGCATACCCATCTATTGTAATGGATAGATCCGAATTATTTGAGCAATTAAATTGTAGATCCAAATTGGAAATTAATCTATCCCATATCTATTTCGAATAAGTGCAATTGAAAAACAAATGTTTATTTGGTTCTATCTTTGAATTGCATAGGCTATAAATAGTATTATCTATTTAAGTCCATTGTTGTATTCTGCCTTTGGTAGGAAGTCTATTACATATTCCAAAATATGTAGTTAGGGACATTTTGGGCGCACGACAGTGATTCCAGACCATATTACACCACTTAATTTGTTCACCCTGTATTCTAGACAATTCCCAAGATGATTTTAGAGAAAATTTACCCATATTACTCATCCACTCCCACTCATCATGGCTACTGTTGTTGTGTATTTTAATTTCCTAAATTGAGTTGCACACACTTGCTGGAAAGTTTGAACCAGTGAAATTCCACTTCTCTTGATTAATAAGTTGTTAATTTCTCTGCCTTAGGTGTTAAATAGAGCCATATACAACCAGCCAACTAAATTTGAGATCAGGGGTCAAACCAAAGATCGGTGTTTCTACTATTCGCAATTTTCCTATTAATCAGCTTATTGCATTTTTCTCTTGTATGTAGCATAAGTTTCCAAGTATATGAGGTATTATTATCAAAATTGACTATCCAAAAATTCCTTTTCAAGCGGTATCTATTCCAAATCCACTTATCCCATAGAGAATTATGATTTAAAAAGTTCCAAACTAACTTGATCGCATAAGCTTGGCCCAATTCCTCGAGATTTCTCAATCCCAGTCCTCCCTCATCCTTTGGTTTACAAACAGCGGCTCAGCTACTTTATGGTGTTTCCCTCTCCAAATGAACTTGGAGCATTGCTGCTCTATTTTGTGAAGAATTGTTTTTGGTGTTTGACAAATATGCATCCAAAATTGGAGATTTGGGTCGATTGTAGTCTTGATAAGCTCCAATCTACTACTAGTGTTTATGAACTTACAACTTCAAGCGTTAAGTTTGCCATTAATCTTATCTGTTAATTCCCCAAAATCTGAAATCCTAAGTTTGTTTGCTGATAAGGGAATTCCAAGATTTTAATGGGAAGGCTTCCACTTTGGACTCCAATAATTTGGGAGAGCTGGGTCTTAACTGTTACACCTTTCCCAAAAAATACCCTAGTTTGGAGGTGTTAACAGTTAGACCAGCAAAATTTTCCATGTCATCAATTTTTTTTTAAATTGAATTTGCACTTTTAGTGTTTGCTTTAGAAAAAATAAGTAAATCATTAACATATATCAAGTGTGTAAACACTGGGTCTATGTTGTATGGTGGTCTTAAGTTACCTTGTAAAAACTCACTATCCAGATTAATGGATATGTACCCCATGGCTATTGCAAATAAGTATGTGGAAAGAGGATCGCCTTATCTGAGACCTTGATTACTCATTATAACCCTTGAGGAGAGCCATTAATGATGATAGAGAATGATGGTGTGGAAATGGATCATTCGATGAGGGTTGTGAATTTAGGAGGAAAACCCATTTTTACCAGCATTTGAATGACAAATTCTCTGTTTATTCTATCATATGCCTTTTGCAAGTCCACTTTAACACAAAGATTTTTGTTTGATTTCCTGTTGAAGCTTCTAACCATTTCATATGCTAATAATGAACTTTTAGAGATATTAAGCATTTTGATTAGGAGAAATAAGATCATTCATTAAACCTTTCATCCGCTATAAATTATGTTTGTTAGAATTTTGTACAACACATTGCAGCAGGATATAGACCTATAATCACTTACACTATTCACATTATACTATTTTGGAACAAGAGTAATGAAAGTATGATTTAATTATTTCGTAAACTTCGCTTTTTCAAAGATATAATTCATGACCGCTAGACGTTCCTCCATAATTTTCTCCCAATGATGTTTGTAGAACTTAGCATTAAACCCATCGGGACCTGGGCTGCTTTTATCATCTATCTAAAATGTAGCGCTCCTCTCCTCCTCTATGGTAATTGGTAATAAAATAATTTATGGCTTCATCCTTTAGTTTACTAAAGTCTGAGTGATGAGACCATTTTCATCTAGCGGACTTTGTATAGAAAGTTTATTTTGTCTACTAGTTATCATGGAATGGAAAATTATGCTTGATTGGTCTACGTAAAGAAGCAACCAGATTTCAATTTTTGATGATTTTCTGTAGATTTTTGTTTAAAGCAAAGTTTGTAAAGTCTGGATCCCCGCTATTTTATTTTCATTTGAAATTGTGAATAGTCATTATAGTGATTGCCACTTTAACTTTAACTGGATATTTGGAAGTTAGCATATTACTTAAGATTGCTAATTCTCTTTGCCATATTCCGAATGTTCTTTCGATTATCATATGTAAACTTGAATATGCTAGAAACTGAAAATTTCATTATCCTATTTTGGTTCATTTCGAGTTTCAAAAAAATCAGGAATATTATATCTCACATTTTGTATTGAGGGCATATAACCTTTCGTTTGCATATATGCTAAATCAACTAAATAATATGAATTAGTGACGGATGTGGAAAGTTTGAGTTCTAATCATTATTATAGAATTGAAAACTCTACTATCAAGCGATGCTCTTTCCCAACCAGCCATCACATATGTAAAAGTCATACCAAATGAACATAATGCCAAAACATTTTGTGTGACATATCTTTTTCGTCCAATAAATGGTTTTGCACTGGTATAGGATAAGTGTGCAACTTTGTGCGTATCTTTTATTGCTTCAATGCAATTTTTGAAAGGGGTGATATCGGTTAGAACTTTGAATTTGGTCTGGTGAGCTATTAAATTGTGGATCATCTAGATTAATTATAACTTTTTTTATTAACATAACAACTTTAGAACAACATGAAAATAAATACGAATACTGTTGCCTGCTCGTTGAAACCTTTCCATGACCTAACGTGTTGGAAGAGGCAAACCGATGATGTATAAAAATATTGTAACCATTTCTTTAACGCACACTTCCTTTTTATGCTTTAAACCATAAGACTTCAAATGCTCACACAAAATATTAAAGCAAAATATTTTCATTCAAAAGTTTCTTTGATAACACTCTTGATGTTCGAAAAGAATCACTTATCTCATGTATGCCAGTGAAAGTTGAAGTGTGAATCGGTGTGTCCATTCAAAAATTCATTTATTGCGATCAAGTTTTCAAGATCTTCAATTTGGGAATCGCTAAGTGACATTTTTTGAAGTGTAGGATATAGTGTAGAAGATGAGGAAGAAAAAGTGAAATCTGTTTAAGAAAAGGATTTCAGTTAATTTATATAAGTGGGAAATTAGTCTGTTTGAGCTTGACCATTGGAAGTGACCAATGCATCAAGCTCAAACGATCCAAATTTGCACTCCTTCAACTGGCTAAGAAGTTCGTTGCCTAGTTCAAAAACATTTGACGAGTGGATGCGTTAAATGTTTGACCTGGGAAGTTCAATGACCGTAAACGCACTCTAAGTAGACTAGATGGAAATATCATAGCTAGAATGTGGAATGTTGAAAATATGAGGCCATACTTCACATCATTGGATGAGTAATAAGAAGAAAATATTGTAATCAGGTACAAAACATTAGAAGGAAAGACTATTCTCAACAAATCAAAGTGTATTTAGACATGATGGGTAGAACTAAAAGTGATTATTGTATCTTTTCCCAAGATTTGGGTAATAAGTACGATTCAAACTCATCCATGAAAAGAGAGGTTTGAAGCCTAGAGTCCATCTTTGGTCTTTGAAAAACTAATTTTCAAAAATAGTCTTTGAAAAATCAATTCCTTAAAACCTTACTCAGTCCAACGGTTGAAAACCTTACTAAGAAAGTGTAACGACCCAGAATTTCTGTCTTTTGAAATTCAGATATTTAATTGATTTTAAATATTAATAAGTAAGATTTGGAAGTCGAATTAATTTAATTTCAATATAATGATTTAATTGGGCGATTAAATTATCAATTTAATATTTGAAATTACAGAAATAATTGGAAACTGGATTAAATGTGATTAAAAATGATTTATAAAGTTATATTAAATCATATTGGAGTTATAACGATGTTATAGAATTTTTAAAATTGAATTAAAAGTTAAATTGTGAAAATTGATTATTTTAATATTTAATTGACGACTAAAAATGACCATTTTTCAAACAGTCTCGGATTTCGACGAAACTAGTTTCATCGGATCTGTAATGTGATATTATGTAAGATTTCAATTTTCGTAGCAATCGGAGTTGTCGTTTGTCCGGAGCAAGCCAAAACGCATCGAAATCGGTTTAAATCGATTTGATTTAAATTTGATCGTTTATTTCTGTTACTCGCACATACGACCGAATTAGCTCCCAAAACACGTTCCATTGTGTCCGGAACACGGGGTAAACCTTACGAACGCCAGCCGGCACGCTCGATTTCGAGTTCGAAAATTTTCGGGTGAATAGTGTTTTGGAATTTTTCTATATAAGGACCTCTATATTCACTTTTGCATCAAAACCAAAACCCTAGGGTTTGCAGCCGCCACTTTACTGTTGATGTCCGAAATTCATCCTCCTTTTCCACTTAATCTCTCTCAATCCGTCGAGAATTAGCTAAAACGCTCAACTACAACGTTGAAGAGCACGACGAAATCTTCGAATCCATACGGTGATGATGGGGTTTCACGCGACGGATCGACGACAATCCTCACTTGAACGGCCGACAGTTGCACGCGTATTCCAAGGCTAGGTGATGGCCGAGCTCTATGGGGTTGTAGCCGTGTGTAGTGCTCGTGACGAGCTTCGACGTGGTGGAGGTTGATCGGCTTCGAAGTGAAGGAAGTGGCCGCGATAATTACTTGATGGTAGGCGGCTATGGGTTCATGAACGTGATTTTTCACGTAAAGGAAGAAGGAAGCACGGCCGGCCCAGATCTCATCTCAGCAAATTCAAACGGTCCAGATGATAGCAGGTTGTAAAATATAAAAGATAATGTAAATAATTTTATACTAAATTCGTTCAACCTTTAAAAATTGATATCTTGTTCATACGTTGTCAAAATTCGACGAAACAGGAAGCGTTGGAATTGCAGCGACGCGCTCTACGCTGCAGCGCAGATCTGGGCATGTTTGGGGCAAGCAATTTTTTTTTGATTTAATCGAACGGTTCGATTTAATTTAAAATTTAATCGCTCGACAAAGCAAAGGTGAGAACTTCTCACTCAATCGAATATTTTGTTTCGATTTAAATTTAAAATAGTTAAATTTGAAATTGCTTGATTGTGTGAATTGGATGATAATTGCTATTTATTGTGTTAAATAGACCCTATACGCCGTATATTAAACGGAGGTTATTTATTAAAAACATATACCGCGATAATTTCACATTGAAGTGGAATTGGTATTATATATGTATATAGCAATATATATATATTGGAATATGTATATATTGGAGTTGT
Source organism: Allium fistulosum (assembly GCA_030737815.1). NCBI lineage: Eukaryota > Viridiplantae > Streptophyta > Magnoliopsida > Asparagales > Amaryllidaceae > Allium > Allium fistulosum. The sequence goes on from CM060903.1 coordinate 181,564,508, forward strand.
TGATTACCCGCATTGTATAGCGGATGAGACCCTATTGCACCGCATAATAGCGGATAATATTTATAAATCCCATATACCGCGATAATTTCACTGTGTAGTGAAATTGGTATTGTGCTAACATCTGTGGATGCAGGGAAACAGGTTGGAGGGATCCAACTGGATTCCTCAAACATTTGAATTTATTTCAATGTTGTGTGTTGATTTATTTATAATCGCCGTATGATTATATTGTGATTGAATCTGTAGACGGCTATAAATTAGCCGAATATATTTTTGGTATCGATGGATACCAGAAATAAGTAAAAATTGGATTTTTGAAAATGTAAGTTGTAAAATTTATCGAAAAATTTATTTTTGATAATTGGATAAATTTAAAAGAAGTTTTAAAGGATAAAAATCTTATTATAAAGGGATTTCGAAAATATTATTTATAAGTTGAGAATTTATTTAAAATTGGGATTTTTGAATAGTTTGGCAAATAAAGGAATTTATCTTCTTAAAAGGGAATATATTTTATAAAAGAAATAATTTAGAAATCCATTTGGTAATTGATTTTTGGTGATTGAAAATAAATATTTTGAAACGTTTGGAAATTTGATTTGATGTTTTGTGATATATCCCGATGTGTGTTGTGATTTGTTTATCTGTGATATATATATATATATATATGTGTGTGTGTGTGATCTGTGAATGAAAGATAAGCGTTATATTTTATACCGCTTATCAATTATATTGTTATATTTGATCTATGATGGTTGAATGTTGTGCACTATTGTGTTAAACCGTGGACTACACAATACACACACAAATGTGGATTTCACGTGGAAATCGGTTAAGTCACAGATTTTTATCAATTTTGAAAAGATTGAATTTTTGAATCCAAAATAGTTTGGAATTTGAATTGAAAGTTTTTGAAAATTAGTTTCGAAAATAAAAGTTATTTTAAAATAACTTAATAGAATTGGAATTTGAATCATTTGATTTAAGTTTGAATTCGATATTTTGAAATTGAATTCAATGAATTGGGAATTTTGGTTTAAAAGATTTTATGATTATAAAAGGTGTTTTTATGGTTTTTTAACCAATTAAAATACGGTCTTGGGGAAATTTAAATTTATAATTCAAGTTTTTACTTGAATGGATTTAACTTGTGTAAAATGTAACCAGTTTTCCCAAAACGAAAACTATCTGTTTTCAAATAATAATGGCTTTCATAAAGTGAAAGGATTTCCAATTTGTATCGAAAACATCTCTAGTTGAAATGGAATTGTAAATAGTTTGGAAAACTATGAATTAACCTTTGTGACGATAATTAAACTTTAGTTTAAAATCAAAGAAGATTTTAAAAGGTGTATCTTTTATATTATAAAAGAATTGAATGGTGGATAGTTTGGAAAGCTATAAATTAAATCTCAATTTATGGATTTAATGGGTTAATTCAATTTAAATGGAAAATGATTTGGAAATCTGTGAATGAAACTTTGTGAAACCGGGTAAACTTTGTGAAGTGAATCTTTTTGTTTAAAGATTTAAAATGGTAATTTGTTAAACCATTTAAAGGAAAGGATTTGGGTAATAAGTTGTGACTTAATTGAAATCCCATATCCATATGTTTTGAAATATTATGCTCACTATTCGGGTTAGCCGGGAAAAGACCTTTGTGTCATATAACCCATTCCGAATTAGTGATACGACGATATGGATCGTATTGAAGACCGGTGATGAAGACCGGGTATTTGAGAAAATGATAGGATGACCTATCGATTGTCTCTGCACCGTTAGCTATGGTATTGAGATTTCCTTTGTGATGGGAAGTTTTATCGGGATTGTGAATACCCGGATTGCAAGGGCTTCTTTTGAAGTGCCTTCGGTTCTGTTCGAACCCGGAACAGACTTGTATGGTTACATGTCTGACATTACATTTTGAGATATAAAGCTGATTTCTTTCAAATACATTTCTGTTGGTGGCGGAGAATTTATTCTCTTAGCTTAACACCCTTCTCTGAGACGTACGAGCTCAGAGGTTATGTAGTTGAAATTTATCAGCGATATATTCCCAATTTGGTAATGTGGCATGCTGAGTGTTGCTGTGTGATGATCATTTATTGATCATTTGTGATCAAAGCGTGGCTTTGTGAAAAAGCGTAGCTTTGTGGACGAGACTTCGTCAGACCTCACTCCTCGGAAATGGTCGAAACAGGAATATGCGGCAAGGTTATGAGGGTCGCGCCCTTTAGGGTATGTCATTTCCTTCTGGAAAAGGGTAGTATCATGGTATGGAGCCCAGATACTTACTCATGTGGACACACTTTATTTATTATGTGTGATGTTAATTACCGAGCGCTCGGATAAAGGTCCCTAAGGACCGGGAGGTGGCATATTCGTGAGTTACCTAGTTACAGGGGTAACCCGGCCTTGTGTTGGCAGAGAGCTAGTTAGTTCTCGGGACGTCCAGCCAGAGGCGATCCCATGTGGCAGTAGGAAAGGAAGTTCCTTAGCCTGACCATTTGTTGGAAATCCAAAGAAACAATACGAACCTTGTACGGTTTCAGTTGTATAACCTGCTATGGAATGTGGCGGTAACCTGCTATTGAACATAGTAGCTATAGTAGGCATAAGTGCGGAATGCCTATGCTGGCTAAGATTAATATTATATTTTCGAAATGTTTTCCTCCACTATGCACTAATAATAATAATCCATTGATTTGCGTAGTAAGCATCCTTGACTATCATAAGAAGAAATCTCCTCCAATTCTGCATTTGCATTGTGTGTGTGGTGGGAGGTCTTATGGTAGTTTCATTTTCCAAAAGCATTGCGAATATTTTTCCACTTCCTTTGTTGTTGTTGTTGTTTAAAGATAAACTGTTTTAAGTTCTCACACCAGTCACCATGTCTGACCTGGAGTTTATTGTTTCCTTCCTAAACTCTGGGTGCCCACCAATTTCCACATGGGCAGTCTAGAGTCAGGTTATCAGGTCATTCTGGATTCAGGAGATGCTGTGGAGCTCAGTGGCGAGCTGGATGGCGAGACGTAGCATTTGTATATGATATTTTTTTTCCGCTGTGTATTCTGTATGAGGACAAGTTTATATAACTGTCCAGTGTTGTATTGTTGTTGTAAACTCTGATGATGATGTAATGTATAAAATGATATAGTTCTTTGATTTAAAGATTATTCATTTATCTATTATATGTTGTCCTGCTGCGAAATGTGAGATTCTGATATTGTTTCTGTGTTCTTTCTCTTTCTCTTTTCTTCTACCTCTTCTTTTTCTCCATAACAATTCGGTTTTCCGACATTCAATTGCTCGGCAGTTGATACAGTGGACGTATTAATGTCGATTTTCGAGCGACGAAAAATCGAGTTCGTTACAGAAAGGATCCACCCAAAATTAACCCATGCCCTCAGTGAGTTTAAATAATGCACCGACTCTTGGTTCAAGATGAACTAAGTTTAACGAAGCTCCCAATTTGATGAGATCGGTGAGATTCTTTAGGCAAAGGCAACCCTTGCACCTGGCAATGAAAAATCCCTTGGGCTGGTTCCAACTTCTTCCAAGCCACCCAAAAATGGATTTGGAAAGCCCTTAGACACCCATTCGAATGTCTAGAGGAAGATACCGAGAATGGTCCAAACAAGCCTTTGGCCCTACCGCTCATGCTTAGTTAAAGCAACTATTGTGAAGAAAGAGTATGTGTGGAAAATAGTTAAAAGAATATTTAAGAATGAGGAAATTCAACTAGTAAGAAACCGATTAAGGTACCGTTTACTAAAAAAAGTCTACCAAACAATCATGAGAGAGTCATAAGTATATACCAAAAAGGAAATGGCTAAAAGTATTAAAGTTTGGGATTCCATCAATTGTCAAGTAACCACATCAGAGAAAGGATTTAGGGATAATTTTAAGTAACCAAGGTCAAAAAAGGGATCCACATAGGTGAAAAGTAAATTTTTATATAAAACAAATATTTGCTAATATATTTAATGAATTTGCAGGATCAACGAGAATTCCAAGTGTCGATAAGCAACGTATAGTTAAGCTTTCGACTATGATCAAATATCAAAAGCAAAAATAAATCATGTTAGGTGTAAACTATAGAGAAAAAAAAGGAGTTTCCTCAAGCTAAAGCATCAGCACTCTTCGGTGGAAAATGTTATACCCAATTTTCATGAAGAAAGAATGAGGGCTATAGGATAAAAGCTACTAAGTGTAATTAATACATAAGAAGATGATCATGAAAATATCAAATCAACAAGCATTAATAGAATGTTATAAAGTCTATAAAAGGAGATGTTATCGAGTCCATAAGAAGAAATGCTATCGTGTTTATAATAGCATACTTTATCGAGTTTATAATAGGAGATGCTATCGGGTGCTTAATAGAAGAGGCTATCGAGTTTATAATAGGAGATGCTAGAGAGTCTACAAGCGGAGATGTTATGATGTCTACAAGAAGAAATGCTATCGTGTGTATAAGAGGGGAGGATATCGAGTTTATAAGAGGAGATGTTATCATGTGTATAAGAAGAACGACCATCGAGTTTATAATAGGAGATGTTACAGAGGAAAGGCCATCGAGTTTATAATAGGAGATGTTATCGAGTCTTTATAATAGGAGATGTTATCGAGTCTATAAGAGAAGATGCTATTGAGTCTATAAGAAGAAATGCCATCGTGTGTATAAGGGGAGATTTTATCGAGTTTATAAGAGAAGATGCAATTGAGTGTAAAATAGGGGAGGCTATCGAGTCTATAAGAGGAGATGTTATCGAGTCTATAAGTGGATATGCTATCGAGCATACAAGAGGAGATGCTTTCGTACGTATAAAAAGAGAGGCTATCGAATTTATAAGTGGAGATGCTATCGAGTTCATAAGAGGAGATGTTATCGAGCATATAAGCTATCACGTGGATAGAAGCTATGGGGTTTATAAGATGTGATGCCATCAAGCTTATAAGCAATTATGTGGATATAAGCTATCGGGTTTACAATATGAGAAGCTATTGAGCCTATGAGCTATCATATGGGCATAAGGTATCGAGTTTATAAGATGTGATGCTATCGAGCTTATAAGCTATCGTGTGGATAGAACCATTAGGTAAATAAATGTGATGTATCATAGGGATACAAGCTATCTGGCTTATAAGGTGTAATGTTATCGGGTCTATGAACCATCGTCCTTACAAAGGTATTTGAATCCTAAAGCTATCAAGGTCACAAAGTTTTATCGGGGAGTAAAAGATGAAACTCTACCAGAATTATAAAAGTTGTACATGTGTGAGTGTTCCATTGGATAGTTTATGCCATGTCAGAATAACGAAGAATTAATAATGAAACAAAGGACTATCTCAAGAATTCCATGTCATCATCCAATCATGATCGCCTAATGTTATTGCACGCCATAAATCGAGCATTCATGGTCGTGATTTTAGTATAAATAGACATGTATCACCACATAAGAAAGGGTCTTTTCTGAATCTACTTCTCTCTATTCTCATTTGTAACTCAAGACATTTGCAAAAGCTTAACTTGAGAATTCCATGGTTGTTTAGGTCAAATTGATATTTGTGAATTGGGATAAAAGACTTATGAAATTCATATTTGCATACTTATCCATGAAGACTTCCTCTTACACAAGTATAATTAAACTTATTCTCTAGTATTTGAAAGGTAGGCCAAATTTCCACCTTAGCAACACCGACAATACGGTAGTGGTAACGATAAAAAATTTGGATTATTAGAAAGAATGGTACGATAATGATTTTACATAATAGTAGCGCTAACCGGTACCATAACAATCCTACTTTAAATGCAAGAGTTGAGATGAGATGTAACGTTATGTTATTTGTTTATTTTATTTATTAAATATTTAATTAATCAAATAATATTCCTACTATTTGAAATAATTATTCATATTTTGGAAATTATTTTCTTTAACTTAAACTAATAACCTAATAATAAATGATTGATACTAAATACTTTTTATTCAACAAGTATTTAGTTATTAATTAGTAATGGATAACTAACAATTCAATGGATTAAATTTAATACTTAATTATTTATATTTGATAATTATTCTCAATTTAACATATAATATCTGATAATGTATAATTATTACTTTCTAATTAGTAATCAATAATTAGCGTAATTAATAAGTTACGGTGTTGTTTGAATAATTTGTAATATTTAAATATATATTTATAGTATGTTTAAACTGATTTAATTTGAAAAAAAATTTCTACTTTACATTTTACTACTTAATTTGGAGTAAGGATAAAGCAACCTTTTCCTTTTCAATGTTTGAACATGCGTTTTCTCAATACATAAATAAGTCTTACATTTGTCTAGGACCACTAGCTCAAGTGGTAAGATATCTAGATTGTGGTTTTGGAGGTCTTGTGTTTGGTCCTCCGAGAAACTAAAATGAATGCTCTAATTAAACTAAGTATGACTTTAGTTACCAAACAAATAAGTCTCATATTTGAAGCGCTACTTCTTACTTTGTGCGCAAGTTACGTACGTTATAATGAATGGTGTGCTAAAGTATCCAAGAATGAGTTCTAAGTTTTTGATTTGTCAACAAATGAAGATCGACAATTAGAGGGTATTAGGAATCTACATTTGCTTAAAATACCAAGTGGAATAGGAGTCGATACAGATGGATTGCCTTGATTATGGAAGGGAATGTGAACATAAGAGTCGCAATCGATCTTTTTACAAAAGCACTCACTTTATTCTAGTAAGCTCACACTGATTAATAATGATCCATGTACATATACATTAGAGAGGTTGTTTGATTGCATCTTCGAAGTTAGTAATCTCTGATTAAGAATTCATTTTTTACTATTGAGTTTTGGGGAAGTTTAGAAAAATCTGGAAATACCAAGTCTAATATGAGCACAATGTAACATCCTCATTAATGCATGTGTAGACCTTTGGAGGATACCAAGTCATCGAAGCTTTAGTGCTTAATATTGGGGAACCTTGGGATGACATCTGCATCTAGTCAAGTTCTTTTAGAACAATAATTATCATATAAGTGTTAGGATAATCTTGCTGAGGCATTACATGGCAAAGCTTGTAATAGGCTAGTAAGTTGAAAAATAGCTGGATATAATGTTATGTTAGGATAAAAATGTTGAGGGAGCAGATCAAGCAATTAGACCTTATTCATGCTAGATTGGAAGCAATGTGGAGTAAACATAAAAGCTACTCTATAACACCCTAGTGAGCACCCTAAAATTTTGCTCATAATTTCCCATATAAATGTTTCTCAATGCCATGTAAACATATAATATCATCAAATATCTCAATGTAAAATAAAGTACAAGTAAAATTCTAAAGCAACATAATTTTGGGCTTACATGCCAAGCACATAACATCAATATGTGTTCACCAATTTATTGTAACACCATGGCATACTTAGGCCAACTTTATAAAATTATGTATGAAAGTCTCCTCACATAGCTCCTCATGCTCACAATCTATCAAGTACACAACCATCTAAACATGTTATCCGTAGTCGAGTTTCACACACGAGTATCCTAATAAGTAATGCAGAGAAAACACTCAAGTCAAACATAACTCTAATATGAGCAAGTCCCATACATCACCTAAACTATAAAAATAATATATTTAATGACATAAAACTCATATATGCACATGTCTCACCTATGCTCAACAAGTTTGCAAAGTATAATATCATAATTCTTTATGAATGATTTAAATTATCATAAGTATAATAACATATAAAAAAAATATTTACCTGGCTGATCAACAATTAACAACATAACGAATTTTGAACATTTACACCTAATCAATCAGATTTTATACTAAACACATACACCTAATTACTTGCACACGAACACTAATATCAACAAGTTTGCACAATATAATATCATAACACTTCATGAACAATTTAAATTATCATAAGTATAAAAACACCAGAAAAATATACTAACACACCGACCGACAATCTACTGACAACACAATAGAATTTGAATATTTACGCCTAACCAAATGTTTGCAACCAAATTGGCCACAAACACCCGATAATAGATTTAAGTAGTGAAATAAATGAAGAAATTAAATGGAAATAGAAGAATAACACTAAATATCAAGAAAAATGCAGTAGAAAGCAAAAACAACAAGATTTATAGTGGTTCGGCGTTGATTGCCTACGTCCACTTTAAATACTCTCTTTATTGCTTCACAATTCACTTGATTACAATTACAATCAGTAAGAAATTGCAAGAGATCAAAAAGAAATAAAGGAAGTTAGTTACAATAATGGCAGAGTTTCACTTGCAACCCCCAAAAGTCCCCTAAAATGGCCCCCTGTGCCTTTATTTATAGATGAAGGCAGCCTTCAATCTGACTGAAACTTCGGCATCTAGATCTCCTTGACCATATGGGCCCACTATAGGGAGGGCTAGGCCAAACTCTCAATGGATAGGGGTCGGTATCGACCCCTCCATGGATCGAGTTTGGGCTAACGATCCCTATGGTAGCTTCCTCTTGGTCTATAATGATGGCGTTTCAATTATCAAGGCGATTGGATGCATGGAGCTTTAGTTCTCGTGATATTTTAGTTGGAACCTTAACTTAGCCTGGATTGTGCCGATCCCTACTGTTCCATGCCGGTTCGTGTCTCTTGAACACAATATGCCGACCCGTATCCTCCAAACACTTTATACCGACCCGTCACCAAACTAAGTATATTTCGATCCGTGCGCATCTCACCCAATTTGACTAGGTTTCATGCCGACCTCTATCTCTGGAGTGTGATGTGCCGATCCATATTCTCCTAATGAAACATGTCGATCCCTTCTGCTTTACTACACCATGCCGATCTGTGTTGCTCCAGCCTCATCCTACCGACCCTTATTCCATGACTATCAACATGCCGACCCCTCTAGCTTTATCATACCGACTCTTTCCGCGGACCATCAATATGCCGATCCCAATGGTTTTACAACCTATGCTGACCAGAGGCCATATCACATCTATACCAATCCATCCATATTTCATCCAATTTGTCAAACATTCATGCCGACTCCTATTCCAACCAAATTAAACCCCATAATCCGACATCCCGCATCATCCATCTTATTAACTCCATTTATCTTGGGTTTGATACAACTACCTGGACATTATATTTTAGTCATGTGGTTGTTGTCTCGTGATCATCTTTTCCATCAGCAGTCGAGTCTGGTCCTCGTAATCAGACCTATGTAGCCAGGTCAAAACACCGGGCAACAATTGCCCCCCAAAGTACATCTTGTGAATAACATGACATGCTTTGAATTAAAAAAATCAAGTTTTTCGGGAACAAGCCTATCCGACTTCCTGGTTGATAACTGCTCCTCTGTTAACCTTCAATGATACAAATCCAACGTTGTACTACATCAGTATGCACAGATTTGGTCATAGGAGGTCTCCAGGTTTTCTCATAATTTGACATCAAGCTTGATCATCTCAAGTTAAACCGCCACTTCAGTGACTTTCAAAAGGTTGAATTCATAAATCTCTTCTATGCATGCTCATACACATGTTTCTTTCATTGACTTCCAGACGGGTTCAGACGTTCATTGGCCTTTGTTAAGTTGTTTTATTCTGTATGCTTCTGTTTACAGTCTAACCTTCACGATATCGGTTGCCATTCGGTTTTTCAGACATCCGCTATTTCCTTGTGCTTTCCTTTGTATATTACATCATTTCATATATATTTTTATTTTATTATTATTATTTTAAATAATAATAGGAGGGGTCGACATTTGGTATGCCGATCCCTCAGTATGCCTGCATGGATAAGGGTCGGCTAGCCTCGGGGCCGATCCCTCTTTAATCTTGCGACCGAGTCACCCGGTAAGACCAGTTCGTCCCCCCTCTTCATTATCCATATAAAAACCCGCACCTTCCTCCTTTCTTTATTCACTTTTGCTTCTCCAGTACTTAGCCCCTGTTTCCTTTGTTCTTTACCCAGCCGATCGCTCTGAAAAGAAGACAAGCTTGTCTTGTAAACTTAAATTCAAGTGCGAGACCACACTTTCGATCTTCGTCACAGTCAGTTCGTCCCTAATCCAAGTTTCAACCTCGCAATCTACATCAAATAGGTATATTCTCCTCTCACAATTACATCAGCTGAGTTATGGATTTAAGGTGTCATGTACGTTTGATCTTAGGCGAGTGAGTCAGTAGGCTTAGTTAGATCAGACAAGTTTGAGGAAGGATAAGAAGGTGCTGGAGAAGGAAGAGAAAGGAATAGGGAATGAGGAAGAAAGAGCGATGAGGAAAAGAGGAAGGTAGATGAAGGGATCGGTATTAGGCTATACTTGGCTATTCTGGTGATGCAATGGGAAGAGCTAGCATAGCGGATCGGTATTGATAAGAACCTTATGAGGGGTCGGTGTAGAGGCTTATCCATAGGGATCAGCTTAGGAATTAAAAAGTAGGGGTCGTCTTTAAAGAGGTTAAGTATGGGGATCTGCATCTAGGCTAGAAGGAATCATAGGGTTCGGTAGTGAGAGTCAAAACATATGGGATCGGTATGTAGGCCAACATGAAGGGGCCGGTGTTGCTCGATGAGTTTAAGTATAGGGATCGGCTGTGAAGCTAGGGCATAGGGGTCGGAATCTAAGGCAGGGATCAGTGTTGATTATAAAGACTAGCTTAACTTAAGTCATCCAAACATTTAACTGCATACTGTCTTGCCCGAACATAAAATGACTGATAACAACGTGACTTGCATATTTGGACCATAGGACTTAAGTTTGATCGAACAAATTCTCGGTCTACCTAACATGAACTAAGCACAAAATCGGCTAAAAAACTTGAACAATGAACTTCATAAATCAGAACGTCAACATTTGATCCTAAAGCTCTGGTTGCCGATCAACTTTCACGCTGTTCGAGACAGTCAACGATGACGGTCTCTCTTGATGAAAGCTCTAAGCTTTGACATTTTACGTTTTCTTCTCTAATTTCAAACCGCTTATGTTTATTTCATATTGCATTGCACTCGTTCGCACACGACATGGGGGGATAGGTTATTATTTCTAACATTGATTGTATACTGAGTATAGCTGACATAGATCACAAGTCGCACGAAGTGCTCAACCACAATGTCTTCTGAATCGGCTGCGAGATCAAGCTCTACCACCCTATCAGACAAACTTGCTCCGAGTCACCAAGCAGAACAAGTAGAGGAATTTGACCCGCAAAAAATCTCTTTTCTGACATTCCAGTTTTTCCTACAGAAGTTATTGATCCGGCTCCCAATGCCGTTGAAAGAGCTATTATCCTGAACAATCCGGCTGACTCATAAGCGTCTAGAATCGACGAAGCCGCTCTTCGTCGATTAGGTTACATCCATGGGATTCCTTTCGAAGACGTTCTAGTTCCATCGAGGCAAGACAGACCTCACTTTCCCCTAGCCGGATATACTACTTGTAACAAGTTCATATGTTGGGCCGGATGTGCGCCTCCCTTTAATTCTTTCGTTCGAGAAATATTGGGATATTTGGGGATCGCTCGTACTCAACTGCACCCCAACAGTTATGCTTTTATCCATGGCACTTTTCTTCTCTTCATGAACATCCTATTCCATCCGCCAATTGCCAAAGACATCCGATCATCTACAATTTCAAAAGACGGGCCGATAGTCCTTCATACATCTTTCTTGAACCCTTGCCCAAATGCCAGGTCTTAACGGGTGCATGGAATAACCTCTCCCTATTCAAACACGAATGATTCTATGTACGGTGTCCTCCTGGCTTCGCAAGAAGATGGTTGGAAGGACGTAAGTGTTATTTCTGCCTTCGTCTTTAATTCACAGATTCAAGTCGCAGCCTTTTTCTTAATCGTACTAACATCTTTAATTCTTTCAGGTGTCCACCCTCGACCTGAAGGCGTCGAGTATTCCAGGGCTTTCGCAGCCATTTGTGCCACTCCTGTTGAGGATCGGGACATCAAACTCCTTGTCACTGACGAGCTGCTCTCATTGTTCGGGCTGTTGGAAGACGACCACAAAATTGGGTTTCCCGATAGTAAAGTGGTCTCGAGAATTGCTATTGAAAGAAGGGCAAAAGCAAGTGACCCTGTGGTGCCCCAGTTGAGGAGACCTGGGAAGACATTGAAGAAGGAGAGATAAGAGAGACTCAAGATGCGAGGCCGAGAGGCGAAGGCCCCGGAAAAGCGCCGGTAGTCGAAGAGCTACAGACCAGCCAAATGCAAACTCCCCCGAAGAGGAGAAAAAGGTTGGTGTACAAGTTGCAGAAAAGCAAGGCCGATGCAAACCTGGAATTCATCATAACCCCAATTGAAAAGGAATCATCTTCCCACCAAATGGAAAGTTTGCTGAAGTGACTCTTTGACATTCCTATTCCGGATGATTTATTAAATTACAACTTCACTAACCTTGACGTCGAAGGGCTTAACTCTCCCGCGAGAAGCGGCGAAAGCGTGCAACCTTCCACCAGGGTAGAGGAAACTCCAATGAGTAAAGCTAATGTTACTTGTCCATCGGGGGGAAACACTAGGACATACACAAACACTCGCACTCCACCATCCACTTATGATTTACTCTTCATGTTATAACTTCTAATACGCTTTTGATCTCCTCCGAGGCTCTTCCACTTACTAACGCTTGGGGAAAGATTTCGAATTTGGGAGACACAGAGGCAAAGACCAAGGGAGAGACAAAGATTATTATTCTCGAGAATGCTCTTCCTCGTCCAGACGGAAATCTCAAACACATGCTCCCAGTCATATCGATCCATCAAACCCACCTGCTCACAGAGGAGACAAATCCTCTCATCGAGGTTCCCAAGCTGCTGCTCCCCATGATCAGCACTATGGGTCATCAAGTATAGGGCAATCGCACGAGCGCCATAAGCACCCACTAGTTTCTTCTGAACAACTCCCGCCGGTTCCTACCCATGATCCTACCACAGTGGAGAGATTAGCTGAACTCAAATCTACCTTCCCAAAAATCTGCTTCGACGGGCTCAAGTTCCTCCCTTCCATACACGTCATTCCTGGATGTGCCAAAGAGAGCTCATTAGCATGCATGAATGACATGTATGTCCAGCATGAAGCATTTATTAACTTAGCCAAGAAAATCTCTAAAGTTTCCGCTGAGCGCCAGCATGAAATTGATCGCCTCAAGTTGGAGGCTATCCAAAACAAAGACATCATCAAACATCAAGATGCTGAGTTGATTGAATATAAGGCTCAACTTGCCGTAGTAGAGAAGAACGCAAAGGAAACGGCTGAGGTGGTAAGTCGTTTGGAAACTTCGCATAAAAAGGAACTAGATGCGGCACTCCATCATAGTGGCACCTTGGCTTTAGAGAAGGACTCCTTACGAAAGGAGAAAGACATCTTAGTTTGCCGTGTTGAGGAGCTAGAAAACTTATTGTTTAAAGAAAGGGAGGAAAAACTTGAGGCATAGGAAGAGTCGCAGAAATATTGCGAGGAGATTGTTGAAACAAGGAATTTAAAAATGAAACTTGATGAGCAACTTGCGCAGATCGAAGTCTTGAAAGAAACAGCCCGCGAAGAGGGCAGAAAAAAGGTGCTCATAGAAGCCAACTCCCGAGTTGAAGCTGCCACCGAGTCTGGTAGGTAAGAGATCAAGAACTTATTTGATCCACACATTGCTGAATATAATGCAAAAGTTCTCCATCACCGCGACTTGACCTTCCTAGGCGAAGGCTATCTTGAATTGCTCTTTGAAGCTTGGGAGATCATCACAAAAATCATAAAAGAAGAGTTGGGAGTGGCAGAGCTTGATGAAGAGGTACTTGTGCGAGATGTGCTCCGAGTAAACGAGCCATCTGACTTGGCTGCCCCGAAACTTCAATTCTGCAAAGCTTCTACACCGGCTAAAGAAAGAGAAGATATCATAGGGTCTTCTGGAACTGAGCCCAAGGGTCCTTCTCCTACTCAATTGGTTGGGACGTCATCTTCTCTACCCACGGAGCAACATGTCGGTTATGATCCGGACAGGCCCGGACTTGGCCCACACATGTTATCTCCCATACTTGAAGGAGGCACTCCGATGACAACAGAGAGCCAATCAGACGCTGGTATCATACTGGATTTTCTTGAATTCAAAAAGTTGTTATTTTTGGCACATAACAGTCACCGACTAATGCCTGTGCTTTAACTTACTTTTGCAGGCCACCCCGGTCCAGAGCAAACTCCTAGGAGCGATGTCTCCACAGAGCAGCAAGAGAAAGTGGCCGAGGCTCCAACTATTGCAGATATTCCTGGGCTCGATGCTCGTGTCATCGATGCGCTCGAGGAGGATAAGCCTGAGGACCCGTCTCACGGCAAGGAGTGGGATGATATAATGATCACGGGCGCCATGGAACACACTGCCAAGAGCAGTATGAAAGAGCTGATCAAAGCACGAAGTTAAAACGGAGCCCGTTGAGGCCGCGGTCAAAGATTTTATCCCTGCGCCTTTATAGGTCATTCCACATGGCGAGACAATTCCTGTTGAAATTCCTCCTCCTTCGTTGAGCATCTCCGCCAAGGGTGGAAAGGGATCCCGGAGAAAACGCTCGACTGATTCAACTCCTGAAAAACGAAGAAGGAAAAGAAATCGAAGAAATAATTAGCGTTTTTTGTTATTGTACATAGTCTAGGTAAGTTAGGCATGCTTTTCTTTTCTTGGTAGTAGGTGCACGGGTGTGGATCCCGAACTTTTTGAATAATTTGTAAGGAATTTTAGGAGATTGTGAATAAAAGTTTTTGACTTGCAATTAATCATCGTATGAATAATTACTTCAGCAGTGAAATAATTACTTCACATTTCATGTACTCATAATTTTCGCAAGTCTCATTAATAATCCACTATCTCGATCTCGAAGCCTCTTCGAAGGCGCTATCTTAAGTCGTGAGCAATACTGAGCCGGAACTGTAACTAACGGTTGTATCCTGCCGCTAACAGTTCGAGTATCTCCCATTGATTTGAGATCGGAGTTCGTGGGATATAGAACAATTGAAAACTTGTCCGTCCACCGATTGGGTTTTTGAGTTGACCTGTGATCTAGGGACTTAGAATTTTCTGGTCCGCAGTCAGGGACTTGGAACTTTCATTGAATCATTTATACTCTAATCCACAGTCAGGGATTTAGAGTACTCTAGTCTGCAGTTAGGGACTTAGAGATTTTTGTCAAATCGTTTATACTCTAATCTGCAGTCAGGGATTTAGAGTACTCTAGTCTGCATTAGGGACTTAGAGATTTTTTGTCAAATCGTTTATACTCTAATCTGCAGTCAAGGATGTAGAGTACTCTAGTCTGTAGTCTGGGACTTAGAGATTTTTTGTCAAATCTTTTATACTCTATCCGCAGTTAGGGATTTAGAGTACTCTAGTCCGCAGTTAGGGACTTAGAGATTTCGTCGAATCGTTTATACTCTAATCCGTAGTCAGGGATTTGGAGTACTCTAGTCCGTAGTCAGGGACTTGGAGATTTTTGTTAAATCTTTTATACTCTAATCCGCAGTCAGGGATTTAGAGTACTCTAGTCCGTATTCATGGGCTTAGTGATTTTTTGTCAAATCGTTTACACTCTAATCGGCAGTCAGGGATTTAGAGAACTCTAGTCCGCAGTCAGGGACTTGGAGATTTTCGGCCGTTCTCCTTCCGTCGGTGACCTTTGTTCCTTATTGCGGGCTTTGCTTTTTTGATTCATCTGCAGGAATCGCTAGTCGAGAAAACTTACAACCCCCCCGTTCGATCTCATTGGGGATCGGTACGACATATCGACTTCTAACTCTGTGACTCTGTTCACACATCGCACATATCAATATCAACAAACTTCATCACATAGCATAAAATGTAATAATAGTGGCTCATGTAAAGGAAGCTTCAAGATTTTATTCATCATACGAAAAGGAACCGAATAACTTGTCTTATTTCAAATTGAAAGAAATCAAACATCAAAGCAAATGTTGAAAGTAAACAGTACTGAAATACAAAAGAAATAGTTTAGGTGAAATAGCATCATAATTATTCGCTATTCCACGCTCTCGGGGGTGTCGTGCCATCAACAGTCGCTAGCTTGAAAGTTCCTTCTCCAAGCCTCTGTTCAATGCGTATGGTCCTTCCCAATTCGGACTCATGTGCGATGGGATCGGGAAAACTCATTTTAGGACAAGATCGCCAACTTCAAAAGTTCTCGATCGGACTTTAAAGTTATAATATCGGGAGATCCGATGTCAGTGTGCAGCTGCTCTCAAATCGGCCTCCTCGCGTTTCTCATCGATAAAGTCCAGAGGTTCCATAAGAAGATCTTGGTTCGTCCTGGGGTCATAGAAAGTCACACAATGAGAAGGGACTTCACGTTCCATTGGAATAACTGCTTTAGTTCCGTAAGCAAGAGAAAATGGAATGTGGCCAATCGTAGACTTATGAGTGGTCCTGTAGGCCTAAAGCGCCGTAGGGTGTTCATCCACCCACTTGCCTTCAGCCTTTTCCAAATGCTTTTCAGGATTGACTTTATAATCTTGTTTACAGCTTCAACTTGTCCATTTGCCGAGCGACCGCTGCAAATCTCTTTTCAAAGTGATATCTCTAGCAAAACTCCTTAAACTTAGCACTATCAAATTGAGTCCCATTATCAGTCACGATAGTTCGTGGAAGACCGAAATGACACACAATGTTCCGAACAACGAAGTTGATAACTTTCTTGGTTGTGATCGTGGCCAACGGCTCCGCTTCGGCCCGTTTGGTGAAGTAGTCAACTGCAACAATTGCATATTTCGCGCCACCTTTGGAAATTGCCAAAGAGCCGATGATATCAATTCCCCACATAGCGAATGGCCATGGAATAACCATTTGCGTGATCTCTGTCGGCGGAGCTCTTGGAACTTTCACATATATCTAGCATCTGTCGCATCGTCTCACATAATCAGCAGCATCTCGTTTCACAGTCGGCCAATAGTATCCATAACGGAGTATCATTTTTGTGAGCATTTGACCCCCCAGTGTGATCATCGCATTATCCCTCATGGACTTCTTTCAAGACACGCTTTATCTCGTCATGAGTGATACACCGGAGTAAGGGAACAGAGAACCCCTTTTGATACATATTTCCTTCTTGCATAATATACCGTGAAGCTTTACGAAGAACTTGTTGCTTTTTGTTTCTCTTCTCTGGCAAGTTTCCATGCAATAGGTATTCTTTAAATGGAGTCATCCATGATTCCCTTTCGGGTTCTGTCTCTAGTACTTGATCAACTTCCATCACAATTACACTTGAGGTATGTAGTATCTCGACTGGAACCAAGCCCATCTGTTGTGCATCACCAGTACTCACGAACTTTTCCAACGAGTCAGCTTCTCCGTTCTGCTTACGCAGGATATGCGAAATATTATAGTATTCGATAACCGCCAGCAACTCCTAAACTTGAGTAAGATATGGGGCAAGTTGTTGCCCTTTTGCCTGGTAGTCCTCTCTAACCTTATACACCACCAGTTGCGAGTCGCAAAAGATTTCAAGAGACTTCACCCCCAGTTCTCTAGCTAGTTTAAGTCCAGCGATTAATGCCTCATACTCGGCTTCGTTGTTCGTAGCAGGGAAATTAAGCTTCAAAGCATAGAAAATTGACCGGTTCTCAGGGGTTACAAGAATGATGCCCGCTCTGGAACAATATCATTGGATGCTCCATCGGTATATAGCTTCCATCGTACGGTAGGGATTACACCACTCTCTGGGGGCTCATCCTGTATGGTAAACTCTGCTATGAAGTCCGCCAATGCTTGTCCCTGGATAGCTCTTCGAGGCAGATATGTAATGTTGAACTGATTGAGCTCGATGTTCCACTTAAGCAGTCTTCCAGACATCTCAGGTCATTGTAGGACCTGTCGTAAAGGCTAGTCAGTATAGACGTTGATTGGATGTGCCTGGAAGTACGGACGAAGTTTGCGCGATGCGATCACCAAGCAGTACGCCAATTTCTCTATCTTTGAGTAGTTTCTTTCTATCCCCGTTAATCATATACTGACGTAGTACACCGGTCTCTGAATCCAGTTCTCCTCACGAATCAAAGCAGCACTTATGGCATGTAGCGATACAGCTAAGTAAATGTACAACTCCTCATGATCCACTGGCTTTGACAAAACAGGGGGTCTCTCCAAATGACTCACCAAAGCTCGGAATGTGCCTTCACAATCTTGTGTCCACTCGAAATTTCTCTTCCCTCTCCTTATCAAATCGAAGAAAGGAACGCATATATCAGTTGCCCTGGAGATGAACCGACTCGGCAGCGACCTTCCTATTCAGACTCTGCACTTGCTTAATAGTTCTAGGTGCTTGTATATCACGAAGAGCTTGAACCTATTTCGGATTCACTTTAATTCCTCGTGCATTGACAATAAAGCCCAGGAACTTCTCTGATTCAATACCGAATGAGCACTTCAAGGGGTTGATTTTCATGCTGTAAAATCGAAAGATATCGAATATCTCCGCTCAGTCTTGAATATGGTCGCTTGCTCGCCGTGGCTTCACGAGCATATCATCCACATAGACTTCCATTGTCCTCCCAATCTGATCCTTAAACATTCGATTAACCAAACGTTGATAGGTCGCTCCTGCATTCTTTAATCTGAATGGCATTACCATATAACAGTATAACCCAACATCCGTGACAAAACTGGTATGCTCTTGATCTGGGACGTGCATCGGGATTTGGTTATACCCTGAGTACGCATCCATAAATGATAACAATTCGTGCCCTGCAGTTGAATCAACTAGCTGATCAATTCTAGGCAGGGGAAAACTATCCTTGGGGCACGCCTTGTTCAGGTTCGAATAGTCAATGCACGTTCTCCATTTCTCATTTGCCTTCTTCACCAACACGGGGTTAGATATCCATTCGGGATAGAGGGCATCACGAATAAACCCATTCGCTTTAAGTTTATCCACCTCCTCTTTAAGAGCAACGGATCTCTCTGGATCCATGCCTCCTCTTTTCTATTTCACCGAAACATACTTTGGATCAACATTTAATGCATGGATCGCAATGGCAGGCGAGATACCACACATGTTAGAATGAGTCCAAGCGAATACGTCTAGATTCGCTCGGAGGAAATCAGTAAGTTCTCTCATCATCGAAGGGTTGAGTTGCGATCCAACCTTCAATACCCATGACGGGTCATCGTGGATAACTGCGATATCATTCGTTAGCTCAGCCGGTGCTGCCTTGGTCTCCTTAGGTTCCTCCTCATCGTCCCTTGGATCTATATCTCTATAGAACCGACTGTGATGCCCAAGCCAAGGCTTGGGCGTCATTTGTCAATCTTTAGTGAATTGGAAGCGAACAGGCTTGTCCACACCCTTTCTTTTCTCTTTCCGTTGAGCCTCTCTCAACTCAGCTACATAACAGGCATGCCCAGTCGCCTGATCACCATGTACAACACCTACTCCATTATCAATCAAAAATTATGTCAAACACCACGGGGCAAGAGCTTCCTAAAATTCAGCCAAGCTCGGACGCCCTAGAAAAACATTGTACGGTAAATCAACATCCAAAACAATGAACGGTAGGATCCCCACCCTCCTACATTCACCTTCTCCCAATTCGACCGGTAATTCTACATAACCAACTGCCTCGGTAGCCACACCATTAAAACCGTGTATACGAGCTTTAGATGATTTCAAGTCCTTAGCCTCCATCCTCATTTGATCATATGCCTTATTAAAGATAATGTTCACAGAGCTTCAACAATCAATCAAAATCCTTCTCACCAGAGTGGGGCCAATCATGGTGGAGATAATCATCGGATCAATAGTGGGGGACTCCACTCTATCGACATCTCTGCTTCTGAATACTATGTCATCCTTCATTGTACGCTGCTGCTTGTCCAGAGTCCCGTCCTCCGTATTTGAGCAACATTCAAAATCTACATGTCTCGCCGAACTAGCATAGCGCTCCATTGCTTGCCAACTTCTATCCGTAGGATGCGGTTCACCAACAATCGTGTTTATTACCAACCTTCCACCGGTCCATGCAGGATCCTCAACCCTACGCGGAGCCTGCCCTCGATTGGGGTCAGACATCCCCTATCCGCCATCCTGAGGATTTTTCACATATTGCTACAACTTTTTCTTCCGAATCAATTTCTCAATGGCATCGTGGAGGTGCCTACACTCGTCCGTATTGTGCCTATAACATTCATGAAACCGACAATACTTCCCGTTTTGCTTTTGTGCCTCAGTCGATTCTTTTGGACGCGACTTTCGATATTGGAAAGTTTTACAGGTGGATAGATGGATGTTCTCCAGGGATGCATTCAAAGGTGTATAGTTGTCATATAAAGGAAACTTGGACCTCCACTTTTCGGGCTCTCTTTTTCGACCGCGAGTCCCTTCTCCACTCCTTTTCTGTTGACTCGGCTTGTTTTGAACATTGACCTGAATCTTCTTAGAACTCTCGCTAGATTGCTTTACTGCGATGTTGCTCTGTACCGCTTCTCCGCTTGGCCATGTAGCGTTGCTTTTTCTAGACGATCTAGCCTCTTCCTTTCTCATGAACTGGGCCACCTTTAAGTAGAAGAGCTCCAGCATGGCCATCGATTTTCCAGCTAGCCAATCACCGAACTCGGTTTCGGGGTCAACCCCTCTTGTCACAGCCATAAGTATTGCGTGGTCATTAGGGTTACTAACTTCAGTAGCAGCAACATGAAATCTCTACAAGTAGTCCTTCAGCGATTCCCCCGAAGCCAAGATTACACTGGACAATGACATCACATCTTTGGGGCGAGTAGCGTGAATCCTGCATAAATCTTGTTGCCAGCTCGTCAAATCTCGAGATTTAATGCGGGGGAGGTCTTGTGAACCACATCGTAGTGATCCCAGAAAGGGTTATGGGGAAGCATCTGCACTTGGTAGCATCATTCGCTCTTACTAAGTCCATCAGCCATTCGTACCTCATGATGTGTTGTCTGGGGTCAGTTTTCCCTTCATAAGCAGGCATTGTAGGCATGTTAAACCTTCTGGGATACTATACATGTAAAATACCATCGGTAAATGGGGTGTGGCTCCTAGAAATTCCCCACTCGTCATTTATCAAGCCTTGGTTTTCCCTCATTAGCTGTTTGACCATTGCGGATAAATCCGGTGTCTGGATATGCGGTGCTAAGTGATGGTCATGCTCCACCTCGCATGAATGTTCCGGTCGGTGTCTCCGGGCCATTTCACGCCTCCTTGGGCTACCATCCTCCTGATGTAAATTCTGAGCATTCACTTCATTATCATTCTGAAGAGGTAGTTTGTCAGCATCCAAGCGTGTTCCAACGTCCAAATTCTCGGATCCAAGTTGAGTACGACCCCCCAGCTGCAGTTGAGGAGCCGTCCCCCGGTTAAGGGATCGGTACCGACCCCTAGGGAGGGGTCGGCACCAACCCGGCTTGGCAGGCCGCAGTGGTCTGCCAAGTGCTGCTCCGATGCTCCTGCTCGTGTTGCTTCAACTCTGCGACTCCTTCGCCTGTGATGTTCGTCCGAAGAAGTCGAACTATCCGACGCCGAGTATGAAGCGAGACCTCCTCCGGCGCTTTGGCGTTGCTGTTGAGAAATCTGGTTCATCAGGTTGGCATTAGCTTGAATTTGCTCGTTTAGCTGCCTACGACTTTCCATCAACTCCCTCATCAAGTCATTAAATTCAACTCGGGTAATGGAATCGGCGGGGTTCCGAACTGCAACAGGCTCAACAGTCACATTAGCAGCTTGGTTGCTTGGGCCCCCTTGTTGGACATTGGAACGGTTTCGTTGGCATCAACATTGTGGGAAGTAGATCTGGTGCGCCTTACCATCCTAGATTACTTTGCTTAGATCTTAGGAAATCTGAATAGTATCTGTAAGCTTCTAAAGATGAACCTGGATCTCCTTTGGGGGATTTCTTCAATCCAGTAGCAACAAAGGTGATCCTAATAGCCTGAGAATCAATGCTTTCGGTGAAAGCACCAAAATGATTGCAATCAAATTGGCCACAAACACCCGAGAATAGATTTAAGTAGTGAAATAAATGAAGAAATTAAATGGAAATAGAGGAATAACACTAAATATCAAGAAAAATGCAATAGAAAGCAAAAACAACAAGATTTATAGTGGTTCGGCGTTGATTGCCTACGTCCACTTTGAATACTCTCTTTATTGCTTCATAATTCACTTGATTACAATTACAATCAGTAAGAAATTGCAAGAGATCAAAAAGGAATAAAGGAAGTTAGTTACAATAATAGCAGAGTTTCACTTGCAACCCCCAAAAGTCCCCCAAATTGGCCCCCTGTGCCTCTATTTATAGATGAAGGCAACCTTCAATCTGACCGAAACTTCGGCATTTGGATCTCCTTGACTATATGGGCCCACCATAGGAGGGCTAGGCCCAACTCTCAATGGATAGGGGTCGGTACCAACCTCTCCATGAATCGATTTTGGACTAACGATCCCTATGGTAGCTTCCTCTTGGTCTATAATGATGGCGTTTCAATTATCAAGGCGATTGGATGCACGGTGCTCTAGTTCTCGTGATATTTTAGTTGGAACCTTAACTTAGTCTGGATTGTGTCGATCCCTCCTGTTCCATGTCGGTCCATGTCTTTTGAACACAATATGCCGACCCGTATCCTTCAACCACTTTATATGGACCCGTCACCACACTATGTATATTCCAATCCATGCGCATCTCACCTAATTTGACTAGGTTTTATGTCGACCTCTATCTCTGGAGTGTAATATGCTGATCCATATTCTCCAATTGAAACATGCCGATCCCTTTTGCTTAACTATACCATGCCGATCCGTATTGCTCCAGCCTCATCCTACCGACCCTTATTCCTTGAATATCAACATGCCGACCCCTTTAGCTTTATCATGCTGACCCATAGCTTATGAACATATCATGCCGACCCCTTCCGCTGACCATCAATGTGCCGATCCCAATGGTTTTACAACCTATGTCGACCCACGACCATATCACATCTATACCGATCCATCCATATTTCATCCAATTTGTTAAACATTCATGTCGATCCCTATTCCAACCAAACTAAACCCCATAATCCGACATCCCGCATCCCGCATCCCGCATCATCTATCTTATTAACTCCATTTATCTTGGGTTTGATACAGCCGCCTCGACATTATATTTTGGTCATGTGGCTGTTGTCTCGTGATCATCTTTTCCATCAGCAGTCGAGTCTAGTCCTCGTAATCAGACCTATGTAGCCAGGTCAAAACACCGAGTAACACCAACCAATTTTGTACCAACCACGCACACCCAACTATTCGCACATGAGCACTGAGGTCATGGGTACACTCCCCGTCCATCCCATACATATTCTTCTACACCACAACTACTTGTCATTGAAACAATAGGTCTCCTAGGGTCGATCATCCTATTTTACTCCTAAAGCCACTAATAAAATACACAACTATAATATCTCAACAAAATAAACAACTACATGTGACCTATACTGGTTGTCTTTACAAAGGTACACAACCAACCATGACTAACTTCTACAACAACTTGCGACCTACACCGACCAACATACACAACTATGTGCGACCTGCACACTTTGCTACCTACACCAACCATCTTTTCTACAGAACTACGTTAGCACAACTTTGTAACCAACAATTTTTTTTTTAATACCTACGCTTCCTCTTGACTTATCTCTTCATTTGGTTAACACCACCCTAAGTTTTTGTGCTACACTACCCTTTAAGCATGCATCATTTTTACGTGCCTACACCACCACGTTTACGACCGAATCACCGCTATTACACCTAAACCGATGTATTTGACTAGTTTATGGTTAGGCTAACTAACATCAACTACATTACTCCTGATCATCTCATGGTACTCCCTAAGGATAGATCATTGTTGAAAGTATATACCTTCATCAAAGTATTACCACCGAGGAGCCCTCCCACTAAAATTCACTAATCAACCTAAATCTAAAGTTACATCACTCTCTACCAAACGACCACAATATATAATGACCATTATACAACAAAGATAGCCTACACCAACCGTCCATAAAATCAACCGACCAACTTATGACCAACACACAACTATTCACACATCAACAAAATCAACATCAAAACATTAAGTATCAACAAAAATCCAATAACATCAGGTAACTTAGGTACTCCCCTAACCTCCTGTTTTATATAACTGTAGGAGCACATCCACTTGCAAACAACATAGTATTCACCCGTCCGTTAGATCGGAAACACATTGAACTTTACTTCATTTCATAAAGTTTTGCATGTCAATAAGTATTCTTTTTGCATCAAGAACTATCATCCGAATATGAGAAGAATTCTCAATGCTACCAATTATCTACTACTTTACCGACTATTTTCATGCAGTTCAACTAATTATATAGAAAAACGCCATCAGACATCAAAACAATATCCTTGCACTTCCACAAGTCTTCTACCAATAACAAATACAACTTGCATGTTTCACATCAAAACTGCCCGTTCATAACAAATAACATAATCGATTGGCCTCACACCAAACCCGCTCATTTATAACCAACACAATCACACAAGTCGATCGATCACATTGCCCACCCATTCTTAACCAACAACACAAATTCATATTAAAAATTCTTAGTACAAACCACCATTAATCATTGAACAATCCATATCACCAACCAAATCCTAATATGAAACATATCAAATATTAAACATTAATCTATATTCAAATTTAAACTCCAACATATCTAAGTCAACACCATACTATAAAATTATAATATAAACATCTCAAAACATCATAAAATCAACTTCTAAACATTCAGTCCGATTATATTTCCTTAGAAATCAACCTTTAGACATCAATCTACCAAAACTGTTCAATAGTTATCGATTTGATTCATGATATAATTACACAAAACATCAAAAATATGCATCTAAATATAAAATAACCATAAAATCAAACTTAATATATTCGAATAAAAATATACACTAATATATAATAGAAAATACTTGATCATAGATGATCAAGAGGTTTCAAGTGAGAATCACACATCAAAA
Organism: Allium fistulosum; assembly: GCA_030737815.1. NCBI lineage: Eukaryota > Viridiplantae > Streptophyta > Magnoliopsida > Asparagales > Amaryllidaceae > Allium > Allium fistulosum. The sequence continues at coordinate 181,589,570 of CM060903.1, forward strand.
TTTCCATTGTGATCACCACTAGGATAAATCATCCCCAACCCTATGTCCAAACCAAACTCTATGCCTTGATCTTGTGGGTTGTAGAATTATGGATCTTAAGGCTAATTAACACTAAAGGGGAGTAAAAAGTGGTTTCTATTATTTATAAATCTCTTTAAAATTCTTTCAAGATTATTATTAACCAATGCAGAATCAACAATCACAGATGCAAACACAGATAAATATAAATGTAGTAAAGTAAAAAGTAAAGAATAGAAAGATCACACCTGGACTTTTATACTGGTTTGGAGTTACCTTATGTCCAGTTCCGTACAATTGCTTGCATAAATATCGTTTCAAACGCCAATCTTTAAACGGGTAAAAGGCAAATCCAATTACAATCTCGATTTCGAGGTTACGAGACACACCCTCCTGATTTTCCGGGATCAAGATACACCAACTTGATTTGGATGGGCTACTAGCACACCCACTCGAATTTTTGGGCTACTAAGCACAACCAATTGATTTGAATGGGCTACAATCACACCCAAGAAAATACAACTAGAGTTTGATGGGTTTTCCAAAGACAATTTGTTGATCTTTGGTTACAATGAATCTTATAGCCTCTTGGACATCACTTTGATTGAGAGAGAGATATGATTGAAATCAAAGAGTAAATAGTAGAGAATCAATACAATGAATATTGAATTGATTTTGATTGAATATGAGAAGATTTGAATATATCTTTTCACTAGAAATTTTGACAGAGTAAGAGGAGAGAAGATAATAAGAAAGTAGCTATAAAAAATTCATTTGAAAACCCCTTATATATAGAGAATAAACAAACATGTCCAGTCGCGAAGAGTTATGACGAACAAACACTTCATTTTAAAATTTGAATTTCAAAATTGCGGCATGTATGTCGACATACCATCTGCCTATATGTCAACATAGACTAGTGTAATTTGAAAACTTTCTTATTTTAAAATGTTTTGGAAATCCTATACCATGTAAAATAATTTGATACTTTGTAAAATAGTTTAAACATGGTTTATAAACATTTTAACCTTTGAAAATATTTTTAAATATACTTTAAAAGTATATTTTGTTTAAAAGACAAGGATTAGAAAATAAGAAATAAAGATCAAAGATTGCTACCATGGACTTTAACAATATTCTATGACTCTATAAACTTTACTACAGTCTTCAGATCTTCATATCTTAATCTTTATACTCATAAGTCTTCATGTCCATCCTTTAAGTCTTTATATTGTACAGTCTCGACTCAACACCTGTATAATATTCTGCACAATATACTATATAACTTGGAAAAACATTAGTATCCATATTTTATATGAATGTATTATTATTATCAAGGTTGTTATCATAAAAATCAGTAACTGTGGTATTAACAATCCCCGTTTTTTTGATGATGACAACCATTAATATCCCGTATATATAAAATATGATATAACTCCCCTTGAGTTAGACAACTCCCCCTGAATATATGCATATGTATATTTTATATTTTTCTCCCCTTTTGTCATCAACAAACAGGGGTGAAAAACTAAAAAATTCCCCTAACATAGATGCTTAGAAAATATATATTCAAAACCAATAATCTAAGTTAAACTGATATGATTATATACGATGATATATGATAAGTATATGATAAATAATGCACTATTGTATTTAAACAATACTATGTATGGTAATGAAAATAGATTTTATTTATGCAATTTCAAATTGTACATAAACCAACCCAATTCATGCATACACACTAAACCAAGTCTTAATAAAACCAAATTAAAACACACAAATCGAAATAGAAAGCTAAAATGCACACAAAACCAAATCTAATCCTAAGGAACCAAACTATTGCGTATTTAAATCTATGGTTTTCTCTTAAATATAGGGGACTTATGGATAGGACAAAATGGGTAGTGAAGACAAAATTTCCCCTTTTGTTCGATGAGATTTCCATCTCGGTCGAAGCATACTTCACCAATGCATTTAACCTCATCTTCTTCCTCTTCCTCTTCCTCTTCTTCTTCCTTTTCTTCCTCTTCTTCTTCCACTTCATCATTCATAGGACTGTGAATGATTAGATTAGGATTATCCTTTTCGATTACAGTTGGATTCGTTAGATTATCCAATACGTATTTCTAGAGACTACGAAGAATCCACCCTTGCTTTTCTTGTTCTTTCAAGAGGCGTAATTGAACAACCTCTATTTTTGAAAGCATATTGAGTGTATGCTTCAGATCTTCTTCAATCTTGGTAACTTTGGCGACGGTGGTGGTTTGGAAGGAGCCTAGAGTGGGAGTTTGGAAGGAAAAGGATGCATTCTCTTCTCTTGGGCGTTTGGAACTCGAGGAAGCCATTAATTTATTTTCATTCAGAATTTACAGAAGAGAGAAGACAGAAAAATGGGTTTAATTTTGAAATTTGGTGGTTATACAGTTGTATTTTGAATTTAGAAGGGAAATCTATTTTCTAAAATTACCAGTATATGTCAACATATAAGGAGGGGGTATGTCGACATATGTAGTTCAATTTTGACATTTTTTCTTTTAAATATGTAATTTTAATTTTATTATATTTATATTTTAGAGAAAGAACATATTCCTAACTCTCTTCTAAGCTTTATAAAAGATGTTTGAGTTAATGGTTTGTTAAAATATCGACTATTTGATTTTCAGTATTTATAATTTCGAGTGAAATTATTTCCTTATTTATGTTATCTCTCAGAAAATGATGTCTGATATCTATATGTTTGGTTCTAACATGATATGTTGGATTTTTAAATAGATTTATTGCACTAGTATTATCACAGTATATTGGTGATTTAGTATAATTTAAACCAAAATCTTTTAACATTTGTTGCATATAAATAACCTGTGAACATGCTAAGGCGGTTGAAATATATTCTACTTCTGTTGTAGACAGAGATACAGAATTTTTCTTTTTTGCTTAGAAAATAAGAGAATGTCCTAAAAAGTGACACGTTCCACTTGTACATTTTAGGTCTGATTTGCAACCAGCATAGTCAACATCACTATATAAGACTAAATCGAAAGAATCTTCTTTTGGATAAAAAAGTCCATAGTCTAGGTTATTGTTTACATATCTTAGTATCCTTTACTGGTTTGAGGTGAGTTTCTTTAGGTTGAGATTGATATGTTGCACACAGACACTACGCATTATATCTGGTCTACTGGCAGTTATATGGAGTAATGATCCTATCATACCTCTATATAATTTTTGATCTACATATTTGAGTTTCTTCCTTATTTAATTTCTCATTAGTTGCCATGGGAGTTGGCTTACCACTATTATTTGACATACCAAATTTCTTAACTTAGTCTTTGACATATTTTTCTGGGCTTATAAAAATTATATTATTTAATTGCTTATTTATGGTCCTAAAAAAATGTTAGTTCTCCCATATGACTCATTTCAAACTACTTGGTCATTATATTTGAATTTTTTTTATTTAATTGCTCATTTGTTGATCCAAAAATAATGTCATTTACATATATTTGTATAAGCTGAATATCATTATTATTTCTTTTAATAAATAGAATACTATCTACCTTTCCTATTTCAAAATCAGATTGTAATAAATAGGATTTTAGTCTATCATACCAAGCTCTACGAGCTTGTTTTAGACCATATAAAGCTTTCTTTAATTTGTAAACATGGTTAGGTAGTTTTTCATCTTAAAAAAACGAGGGTTGTTCTATAAAGACATCTTCTTTAATAAATTCATTTAAAAATGCACTTTTGACATCCATTGAAATAATTTAAATTTATTATGATTTGCAAAGCAAGTAAAATTTTGATAGCCTCCAATTTGGCTATTGGAGTAAAAGTTCCATCAAAATCTATACCTTCGTCTTGAATATAACCTTGAGCAAATAAAAGTGCTTTATTTCTGATAACTACTCCTTGTTTATTCATTTTATTTATATATACCCATTTAGTTCCTATTATAGACTTATCTTCAGGTCTTGGAACTAATTCCCAAACATCATTTATAGTAAACTGATTCAGTTCTTCTCGCATAGCAAGAATCCAAGAATCATCTAATGATGCTTCTTTTGGATTTTTAGGTTCAATAGTTGAGATAAAGGTAACATTACTCATTTTATATAATTGGTTTCTTGTTTTTACAATAGATTCTATATTTCCTAGAATATTTTCTATAGGGTGATATTTCAAATTATTTTGTTCTTTTATTTGGATGCAAATTTTCAGAATTATTATTATTTTCATTATTAGTGATTTCATTATTAGTAATTTCATTAGTTTTATCAACATTTCTTCTTCATCAAAACTGGTATTATTGATTTTAAAATTTTCATCAAATGAAATATGCAATGTTTCTTCAGTGGTGTTAGTTCTGGAGTTAAAAACTTTATAAATTTTACTTATATTAGAATAACCAATAAAAATACCTTTATCTGATTTAGCATTAAATTTATCTAAATTATCCTTTGTATTTAATATAAAACACTTACTACCAAAAACTCTAAAGTACGATACTTTAGGCTTTTTATTATAAAATAATTCATATGGAGTTTTCTTAGTTAACGGTCGTATTAAAATTCTATTTAAAATATAAAAAGCCGCAGCAACTGCTTCAGCACAATTTTTTAAAGCAATTTACTATCATTTAACATTGTTCTAGCACATTCTTATATAGTTTTATTTTTACGTTCTACTACTCTGTAACGACCCGTACTTTTAACTATTTTAAATTATTAAATTTAATATGACTATTTAATAAAAATGTTTTAAAATAAAATTTTAATTAATTATTAGTGTAGTTATTGAATATGAACTTTAATAAAATTTTGAAATAACCAATTTCGAAGATTTTGACAATAATGGTATTGAAATGAAATTCTATGTATTGACTGTGTTTATAATCAATAACTGGACTTGAATAATAAATGTTGAATTAGTTAGATGAAAATAGAATAATTGTTGATAAGTAAAATTTAATTGAAATTAATGGTTATTAATGTAATTTGTTGAATAATTAAAATTGTTTAAATTTAATATTGGGAATTGATTGAATAATTGAATCTTGAATTAATGTGAATGAAAATGATATCGAAAATTTATTTAAATTTTATTTAAATATGAATGAAGATGGTTAACATTTGAAATTGGACTTAAAAGCGAATAATTAGAAATTGGAAATTTTATATTATAATTAACGAGTAAAAATAGCCATTTTGGGCATAGTCACAGAATTCGACAAAACCAGTTCCAATGGGTCCGTAATAGTGTATTATTATAGGATTTCAAATTTCATAGGATTTGGAGTTACCGTTTGGTCGTACGGGATAGAAACGCGTTGAAATTAATATTGGAAATTTAATATTTTAATTCGATTCGAAAGGCTATCTTCCACGTACGATCGAATTAGGCCTCGAAACTTGTTCCATTGAGTTCGAAATAGGGGTAAAACATTATAAATGCCAGACGACATGCCTCTATTGGAGTTCATCCAAAATTTCACATGAATAGTCTAAATAATATAGTTACGCGTATATATACGCGTATTCTCTCCAAAACCCTATCTATCTTTTGCCCTAGCTGCCACCCATACTTCAATGGCCGAAATCTTTCAAAACTTTCCTCCCTCCGATCTCCTCATCCATCCAATATTATCCAAATCTTCCTAAATGAAATATGTCAAGCTCATCGACCTCTATAGATCCAACGGTGGATCTGAGCTATCATCGTCGTTTGGAGGAGAATTTTGGCCGTGTTCTGGCTATCGTTCGAGCGCGATTTCTGGATAACGGCGAGGAGAGAGGCTTCGGAATTTCGGGTGAAGGTGTGTCGTGGGTAGGCGCGTGCTTCTGGGGTGGTCGATCAACTTTCGGTTGCTCGTAGGGGGTTGCAGCAGATCAAAATCAAACGGCGTGAAGGGTTCGTGTTCGAGCACGACCTGGAAACGAAGATGATGGAACAATGGCTAGGATTTCTCAGTTGTAAGATCATGCAGCTCAGTTAATTTTAGGTTAATATATATATATATATATATATATATATATATATGCTAAAATAAAAGGAAATTTATTTACATAAATTGTATTCGATGTTTAAAAATGTGTATCTTTCATATACGAGGTCGAAATGAGATGAAACAGCGACGCTGGAATCGTATCGATGAAGGCTTTGGCGTGGAATTGAAGTGGCATTTATTTGAAGCTGAAATATTTCAGTTTCAAATAAAAGGTGAGTGTTTTATAACGCTCACGAAGTACTAGAATATTTTTATGTTAGTTAAATTTAAAATTATGAAGTGATTTAAATTTATTGATTGTTGTTTGATAATTTTAATTGACATGTAAATTGACATCTGAATTAACCGATAGAAATTTAAATTGACGGTTAAATTGAATTGGAATTAAACTGTTAGTAAAATTCCCGATTATTGATAATTGGTTAATTGTTGTGATTTATCGACTGTTTGGATGATTGTAACGACCCAGAATTTTGGACCATTCGCATCCATTATAAGTGTATAGGTAGACACTCATGCCGGAGTTGAATTGCTCAAAATACCGCGTTGTTAATTTAAATTTGGCAAAACTGAACATATACAGTAAATAAATAATCACAGATCACAGACACAGAGTAATAAGTGCAGCGGAAATAAAAGAGATAGTAGTTCATGAAGCTACTATATAAATATATAAGTTACATCAGAGTTAAACCAGATACAACGGAAGAGTAACACGATACATCAGATACAAATCAGAATACATCACTGGAATCATCGAATGCTGAAAGCAGAATAGATGGCTGGATCTTCAAGCAAAGCTCCAACTCCAAAGGTGAGTCTCGAATACTGGTACACTCAGTCTGACCCGAGCGTAAAGCAAAACACAAAACACTCGAGTCAGGATTAACATTCTTATATTAATAAATCCAACTCAAGTGAAATAGCAATTGAAATACAAGTAACTTAAAGGATGTTTGGAATAACCATCCTTTAAGGATCCGTCAAACTATCTACTATGTAGTAGTGTACGATAAGTAGATAATGTCTATCAGTAATAATAAGATATCAAAATAGCGTTAAGTCATGGCCCATTCCACCCTTAACACATTTTTATTCCCAAAAGCATATACAAGACAGTAGTTTCCCCAAAACCGGAAGTCACCAGAGGGCAATCCATATACTAAAGGTACAAATCAAAATCGTAGTGGTCGCGTATAAATGGAATACAAGTATGACAAGGCACATGAGGCAATACCCAAGGTAGTGATACTACCGTTCGCCTGATCCGGACTGGTGAGAACGCAACGCCGCAGCGCCCGCAACACCGTGAAACAACACTCCCAAAATCAAGGGTGCACCAATCGACAACAAGTATAGGTAGTTCGAAGAAGTGTGTCCACTTGAGGTAGCAAATCCTCCATTGGCCCGGCACAGCTCCTGTTTTAGTCATTTCCAATTTGACACAAGTGTCAAGGCTATCCATTATCGTTCTCTTTCTTCAGTCATCACGTACATCATTCCAACCACTTCATTCTGGATCATCACTCCGCGCATAGTTATTAAAGTGGTTTCGGTTTAGATAGAGAGTATATCCATTACCGATTCCGGTCTCTTTAATAACTTTCGTAATTATTACACCGATTGGTCATTTATTTATTTCAAAACCAAATCAATTCAATTTCAAATAGAATTCGTAAACCAACAATTCATTTGTCTTTCCAAATCAATTTCCAAAATTTACGTTTCAAACTTCCAAATTACCATTTCAAAACCTTATAATTCAATTTCAATTTCTATTTAAAACAATTCAATATTGATTCAAGTTCGCAAATAAGTTTTCTTCCAAATCATTTGAATTAATATACTTTAACATTCAAATCAATTTCAAATTCATTTATCGATTCCATTTATCATTCAAAACAATTCTATTTAATTTCCAATTCATTAAATCAATTTCCTAAGTCCAACTTCATTAAATCAAAACTTACAATTTTGAATTAAATTAAATTCGTCAAATCAATTCTTTCAATTACAAGTCTTACATTAATTCCAAAATATCACATTTTCATTTCTTGTTAAAGAAATTCCATTTCGCTTATTTACTTTCTTAAATAATTTTCCAAAACTCACTTAATAAAGAAAACTCAATTTCAATTATTACGAAGTAAAATCCACTTATTCAAAAGTTCAATTTTTCTTATTAAAGAATTTCAATTCAATTTAATCATTTAATAATTCATTATTAAATAATTCAAAACTTAAGTATTAAATAATTTCAAAGTTTAATAATTTCAAACTTAATTATAATTTCAAACTTAATTTTTAAATCATTTCAAAGTTTAATAATTTCAAACTTAATTATAATTTCAAACTTAATTATTAAATCATTTCAAAGTTAATTCAATCATTTCTCAATTTAACAACGTTCTTTCATCAATTACATTTGTTAATATTTTGTTTCAGATTATTAAATATTAACATTTTCCTTTCATTAAAATTCAAATTTCAACTTCATTTCAAAACCATATTATTTATTCAAATAAAATCTTCTTTTATTTTTAAATCAAATTATTGACCAATCGGGTTTTTATTTAATTCTCTATCCTAGGTCAAAGTTTAAATTTGGGTATTTATCATTTCAACCCGATTCCAATTCAATTCAAATTTCAAAGCGTAGCAAAGGGAACTTGCAGTGTGATAACTGGGATGGTGTCAAAGTAAATAAACAAGCAATAACAACAATCAATAACAATCCAATAATCAATTCAAATAATCCCGAAATAACCGTATTAATTCGCATTGTTATTTGTACGAATTAATATAATCATTTCTAGAATCTACACTATCATTTCATATTTCATGTAGATTAAAGATTATTACATTACGGTTCTTCACTTGTCATTTTTTTTACAACTTCATTCATCATCAATTTAACAACATACATTCAGTGGTTCAAAGTGTAATTAAACAAATCCTACGTGTCAATAAATTTAACAGTTAAAGGGGTCATATTATACAAATGTCATTTAATCAAATTTAACACATATATCAAATCTAACTATCCTACGTCAATTTCAATTTCAAATTATTTATCACTTACATCATTAACAATTTAACGTCCAATATAAACATCAAACAATCAATCATTTAACAACCAAACTGGATTATCATTGCATATATAACAGATAATGGTGTCAGATGTCACAGGTGAACTGATACAGGTAATAACAATGTAAATATCAAACAGCAGCATATTTCAATTGTCGTTTCAATTGAAATCAAATTTAATAAATAAAAGAACGTTAATCGTGAGTGAGTGCTCACCTTTCGAGGCCAGAGATGCACAAGAAGATGACACGGATACGCATACTGATACGGGCATAGAAATTGAGTTACGAATCCGAGCAAAGCAAATCGGCACGAATTCAACGATCAAAGCTGATGGCAAAGAATTTACGAAATCGAATTAGAACTCGATTAATGACGGTAAATGGGTATAATTGTTCTGATCGATGAACCCTATATATATAAAGTCATATTTTTAACTTCGAAGTATATTAAGTCAAATATGGATACATTTCAAAATCCATTGTTCTAAATTGACGCCCAAATATTAAAGTCAAACATATATCTAAAATAATAAATTTTAATTAAATCAAGACATTTACTTAACAGTTTAACATATTATAAAACATACATTATTTATATACACGATTAACACATACCTATATATTGGTGCATGGGTAACGTGTACTATGTACACCTATTAAATGTTCTTACATTATACTCACATATCCGATATAAACAATGCATGTACCAACTGTAACGACATATATAATATCTAACTTAAAATATTTCAAATAGACTAAAATAACAAATTCGTATGTACATATTATACCAAGATCAATATCTCTATATTGTAAATCAGTTTGAAATGACATGTGTCCAAGTACAGAACTATATATGTATAAATTTTCAATTATCAACAAAAGCGCACTGTATAATATACATAATACTTCTTTATAACTTCTTTTAAAATATTCAGTAATCAAAATTTTGTAGTGTACTCAAAAATCAATATTAAATAATAATTATATAATGCATGCAGGCTATAAATAACTTGTATACTTTGATATTACTCTTTACAATATCCTAATACTTGAACCTGTACATATGTAAATCTATGATTAAATTCATTCTTTTCCATTATACAATAAAAATTATTTTCTGTTTCCATGGACGCTGTAGATTCCGTCGTCGATCCTCTCCGTGAATTCGCAAAAGACAGTGTTCGCCTCGTCAAACGATGCCATAAACCCGACCGCAAAGAGTTCACTAAAGTTGCGTTCCGTACCGCAATCGGATTCGTTGTGATGGGATTTGTTGGCTTCTTTGTGAAGCTGATCTTCATTCCGATTAACAATATCATTGTTGGATCTGGTTGAGGTATCATATGTTGAAGACAAAGGGACGCTTTTAGAATACATAGTTTCTGCAAGTGACATTTCCCCTAGGCCTTAATATGTTTTCTTATTTTTTTTTATTTTTTATTTTGTTTGTTCCATGTTGGAACTTTGCTCCCCAAGTGCCTGTTAGCTTTTTCTATATGCAGTAAAGTGACGTTGAATGAAAGCTTTGAAAGTATGTGTGATCAGAATATTTTAAGAATTATCTGTGTTAATCTTAAAAAAAAATAACTTATATAAACCCACATATATACAATATATATAGTCCCTGATCCATAGTTCATATTCTTTTATACATATAACGGATTACAAAATTAATAACTTATATATATAATTCAACATATCTGATATAATCTATATAGCTTATAAATTTGAAAATCTACATGCATTACCGTTCTTCATAGCAAACAAAGCAAGATAACACTGTATAACTATATATAATATATAAACTAATATAAAACTAACCTTCATATAAAGAAGAGAATGAGACTCGGCACAATGAGAGAGAGGAGGGGCTAGGCTCGGCAGGTGGCTGGAGACGGGTGAGTGGGTTGCTGGGGCAAAGCACGACAGTAAGGAGAGGACGAACAACCTTAGAGAAGGAGAAAAGCAGCCGTTGAGTATGGCCGGCAAAACAAAATGAATAAGCTCTTTTTTTTTCTTTTTTTTTAGTATAACATGCGTTGGCTTCAGCAGTAAGTAGGAAGGCAAATCAACAAGAAATAAATACATACGGAGCCTCTTCTTTATTTTACTAAGAGCAGAGATGTAGAAGAAAAGACCACACAGAGAAATAACGATCCAGAATTTGTAAATCAACCGGTGGGAATAGCAATGGTCAGAGAAAAAAATTCAGTAAATAATAAATGCAAATGACCGTTTGTTTCACGGTGAACAATGAAGGGACAGAAAGTCAAAAGGACTCAAAATGGATACCGCTACGGATTAACTATTACGCGGTTTCCGCAACGTATCAGACACTGAAATATACAAATAAATGTGTTACAGATATCAGCACGACGAGACGATCAAAATAATATACACATATCAGTGGTCCGATCGAATTATAAGAATTTGGATTTTTCTACTACGAAAAATGCAAGAAAAACGCTGAAAAATAAGATCGACGGAGCCAAAGATGTCCGAATTTGGAAAAACGACAAACTGACATCTTGCTCAGAAGATGCTTTAGAATTTTTCTATGTAAAAATATTTAGGTTCCGAAAACATTTTATTTTCATTGCTTTTTAACTGATTAAATTGAAGTGAATCTACGCGCGAAATAAACTTTCATATTTTCGGACGAAAATCTACCAGTTGCTATGTTTAACTAGACGTATTCCAAATATTAAATTTTTATTTCAAAATTTTATCGTTTAAAATTTCACAAAATTTCAACTAATTACGTTATTAAAACAGTTGAAATTTATGGGTCGTTACACTCTCCCCTACTTAAAACTTTTCGTCCCCGAAAAGGAACGAGGTAGGAGAATAGAAACAACCAGAAAGAAAAACAGATTTGAAATACAAAATAACAATTAATTTAAACCATATAAATTCAAATTTAAATTAATTGATATTCAATAATTGATTTAATCCATTTGATTTTACTTAAGTTAAATCAAACTCAACTATTTCTAAATTCATATTTTTTTTCTTCTAATTATCCTAAATCATCAACTTCTAAATCATTAATTTGTATAATCATTTATCATACACATATTTTATTCAACAAATTTAATTCTTTTATTCCAAATTATTATTAACTTTATTCTACTTAATATATTTTATTACATATATTTAAACCATATAAATTAATTTAAACTATATAAATTTCAATTTAAATTAATTTATATTCAATTATTGGTTTAAATTTAAGGTATTTCCATAAGTTGATCTAATTCAATTTGTTAATTTTTTCAAAACAAATTTATTTCATTAGTAACTGAGTTTACTAATTATCCTATCTAACTCTATTAGCATCTTTATAATCAAAATTTAGTGTATAACATTTATTATAAACACTCAAATTTTATTTATAAATTCAATTTATCTTATATATTATCCAATTACATATTCAACTTCTGAATGATTTAGGTAAGTTGTATTAGAATGCAGTAGAACAATATACAAATACAATTTCCAAATTCAATTATTCAAGTTTAAATATTTATTCCAAATTTTGGTTTTTATTTATAATTAAAATCATCCTTTAACAAAATTTAAGAATTAGATTTTCGATTAACTTTAAACAATTTAGAGATATATATAATATATTTATAGCAATCAAATTAAATTTTAAAATAAGATACTTATATATTTGTAAATCAAAATAATTTTTTTTTCAAAACAAAACCGTAGCAAAGCTACGGAATAGTATCTCCACTTCAAAACTCGAAAATGAACGTCGATGATGCGGCCGTCATCACCGAAATTATTTTCCAGCGACAAAGAGAAGAGCACTGATTTCAACATTTTAAAAAATTCTTTGAAAACGATTTCTATTCGAAAATACTTCCAATACTATATACTTTAAAAAAAAATTAAAAAAAAACCAAAGTTAAAAATCATCGGAAACTAATAAATTCTCAAATTTCTGAATTAAATTCATTTCAAATTCCAATCAATTTATAACCAAGTTTATAAATTCATTTATTTATATTATGCAATAGTCAATGGTTTACAAAACAATAAATGAAAATCAAATATTATTATTTCAGATAACAAATTCATTAATAATTTAATTATAGAAAACTTATATATAATATAATCATACAAAACTTTTATTTTATTTATCAAATTTGAAAACGATATTGTGTCAGTTTGCTCTGCTCAAGTGTTTTGGAAATCCTATCGATAGCGTTGATCAGACGAATTGATCGGAAACCCAAATCAACATCAACAACTCAAACAACACAATAAAGAAACATTTTTATATTAATAACAAATGCACTACCTCGCACGACGATACAAGGATGGATTTCAAAATAAGTATAGGGATTCAAATTTGATGACTCAAATCAAAGAGAATTTTTTTTTTGATTCGAAAATAAGTTTGAAACAGAAGATAAGATAATTCAATTACCACAATCGGAAGATGGATGAGTTTATTTAATTCACGGGCAACCTTAACCGGGTCGTCCGTAACTTCAAGAATAAGATCGATGCTGAATTCCGAGGTAAATCAACACTCGATCTCAAGAGATGGAATTCAGGTATAGCATGGAATAGATAGCATCGTAACCGAGGATACAGAAATCTCCAGTAAATCGATGCCTATTATAAAGGAGTTTTGCTCCTTTACGAATCATTCGAAGATTGGCGAGACCGCCGATTTACTATAGAGATCATTCAAAGCGGAGTTATGGGGTGCTCCAGAATTTGAAAGAAGACGAATAGTGAGGGACACGAATGAATTTCAAAACCGAGGGAACATTCCAAAATTCAAAGGAATTGAGTCAGAGGAAGAGATTGAAACTCGAATGAGAGTGATTCTGTAAATACATTTACCCTATATGTTGAGTTTTGCCTAGAGCTACCAAAGCTCTGATACCAACTGTAACGACCCAGAATTTTGGACCATTCGCATCCATTATAAGTGTATAGGTAGACACTCATGCCGGAGTTGAATTGCTCAAAATACCGCGTTGTTAATTTAAATTTGGCAAAACTGAACATATACAGTAAATAAATAATCACAGATCACAGACACAGAGTAATAAGTGCAGCGGAAATAAAAGAGATAGTAGTTCATGAAGCTACTATATAAATATATAAGTTACATCAGAGTTAAACCAGATACAATGGAAGAGTAACACGATACATCAGATACAAATCAGAATACATCACTGGAATCATCGAATGCTGAAAGCAGAATAGATGGCTGGATCTTCAAGCAAAGCTCCAACTCCAAAGGTGAGTCTCGAATACTGGTACACTCAGTCTGACCCGAGCGTAAAGCAAAACACAAAACACTCGAGTCAGGATTAACATTCTTATATTAATAAATCCAACTCAAGTGAAATAGCAATTGAAATACAAGTAACTTAAAGGATGTTTGGAATAACCATCCTTTAAGGATCCGTCAAACTATCTACTATGTAGTAGTGTACGATAAGTAGATAATGTCTATCAGTAATAATAAGATATCAAAATAGCGTTAAGTCATGGCCCATTCCACCCTTAACACATTTTTATTCCCAAAAGCATATACAAGACCGTAGTTTCCCCAAAACCGGAAGTCACCAAAGGGCAATCCATATACTAAAGGTACAAATCAAAATCGTAGTGGTCGCGTATAAATGGAATACAAGTATGACAAGGCACATGAGGCAATACCCAAGGTAGTGATACTACCGTTCGCCTGATCCGGACTGGTGAGAACGCAACGCCGCAGCGCCCGCAACACCGTGAAACAACACTCCCAAAATCAAGGGTGCACCAATCGACAACAAGTATAAGTAGTTCGAAGAAGTGTATCCACTTGAGGTAGCAAATCCTCCATTGGCCCGGCTGTAACGACCCGTAAATTTCAACTGTTTTAATAACGTAATTAGTTGAAATTTTGTGAAATTTTAAACGATAAAATTTTGAAATAAAAATTTAATATTTGGAATACGTCTAGTTAAACATAACAACTGGTAAATTTTCGTCCGAAAATATGAAAGTTTATTTCGCGCGTAAATTCACTTCAAATTAATCAGTTAAAAAGCGATGAAAATAAAATGTTTTCAAAACCAAAATATTTTTACATAGAAAAATTCTAAATCATCTTCTGAGCAAGATTTCAGTTTTTCATTTTTCTGAATTCGGACATCTTTGGCTCCGTCGTTCTTATTTTCTGCAAAATAGCAGTATTCTGGTACCAATATCGATTTTTATCGGATGATCGTACCACTGATTTCTATATACCGTTTTGATCGTCTCGTCGTGCCGATCTCTACGGTATATTCGATTGTCAAATTCGGAGTTCTGGTGTACGTTGCACTTTGCGTAACGCCTACCGTATCGGTAACCGTTTCATGCCTTTTGGCTTCCGTGACCATTCAATATCTGCCTTGTAATCAAGCAGCCTAGCTATTAATATTCTTGAATTCTACTAATGGCTTTTCCTATTCCCCATAATCAATTTATGATACACTGGTTCGATTCCACTTTTAACAGAAAAAGAAATATACAAGTTTATATGTATTCTAGCCTGAAGCTTCTATCCAAACGAATCTTTGTTTATGTATTATTTTCATGGAGCCTGCACAACTCCACTTCCCATCACGTTCTCCTTCCACCCTCCATGCTTGGCAACATTGCAACCGAAGTAAGCCACCTACCCATGCATGTCCCTAGTTGGCAGCTGCCTCGCCATGGAACCACCACCACCTTCCCCTCGGCAACCGACCAAACCCCTTCCCTCCACGTCATCAAACTCCTCCAGCCTTCCCACGTGTCAGCGACGCCACGGCCGAAGCCTATCACTTGAAGCTCCTCCATTCCCACCGACACCGGATACAAGATGCCTCGACACCCCAGCACCACGCCACGAGCAGCCTTTCCTCCGCCGTTTGGCCTCTGCCACGCGAGCATCTTTGGTCTCTCAACCGTGAACCTGTCATCCACGCAGCCCCATCCACCTTGACCGCCTAACAACAACCTACACCCGCCTCACCTGAGTGTCACACTCCTCCCTCCGCCCTATGCAACGCCGCCAAACTCCAACACTTGTCCCTCGTCGTATAGCAGCAGGATGTAGCTCCTCTATATGAATACGTTTATATATATGGGTAGGTACGTATATACCTATAGTTTATATTGTTCTGCTATTGAAAGGGTTAGATTTGATTTTAGTTTTAATATATAAGTCTGTATATTTTGAACAATGCCATATATATATTAAATATGAGTATTCTTGTATCCAAGTTCATATTTTAAAGTATATAAGTTTGCGTGGATCTTTACTTTCGAGTATGATATGGTCGTGTGTGTGTATATTCATTTATCTAAAATTTTATTATGAAGTATGGTTTGTTTTGAAGAAAGAAGTATATATTATATGCGTGTGTTTATAAAGTATATATGGATAGTTATACGTTGTGTAGTAGGTAAATTTTATATTGTAAGTTTGCCAACTGTATATGATTTTATAAGGAAAATAAATAAATATATATGTTATATATTCAAAGCCAGATAGGTTTGGATACAATCTATATTTATGAGTGTAAGCTTTATAAAATGTACATATTTGTTATATATAAAAGTGGTACAGGTTGTTATACATGGTCAGTTTATATCTTTTAAAGTATTGGTTTCTGAAAGTATACATACATACAAATTATATATAGTTTGTATTTGCCTTATGTGTCTTATATGTCATAGTAAAATTTTAACTGTTTAAGTGTTGTAATTTCTAAGTCTTATATATATATAAGTATATATTAATATATACATATTGCTAATTCCAGAGTATTTTATGAATTTAAGTTTATATACAGATTTATACGTATTAGTTTTCTATATATACGAGTAATTATTTAAATATATATTTATATATATATTGTGTATATATATATATACTTGACTTTAATATATGAGTTTAATTTAAAACAATGATTTTTTCTCATATATATATTACTTTAATATTGGTTTTAACTTAAATATTGATTTCGTGGAAATAATAATGATATATATTTATAAATTTGCTGCTTCTGTCAAACTGATTCCAATTGTTTCGTCGATTCATTATTTATCAGCTTTGTCCGTCGAATTTGTGTCGATTCTGTTCGCTTTGAAATTCGTGCTTGGATTCGCAATTCGATTTCAGTGACTGTTTCAATGTGCGTATCCGTGTCATCTTCTCGTGCATCTCTAGCCTCGAAAGGTGAGCACTCACTCACGATTAACGTTCTTTTATTTATTAGATTTGATTTCAATTGAAACGACAATTGAGATATGCTGCTATTAGTTAATTACACTGTTATATATGCTATTACCTGTATCAGTTTATCTGTGACATCTGACACCATTATCTGTTATTTATTTATGTGATGATAATACAGTTTGGCTGATAATTGATTGATTGTTGATGTTTATATTGGGCGTTAAATTGTTAATGTTAAAATGATAAACAGTATGAAATTGAACTTGATATAGGATAATTAAATGTTAAATTTGATTAATTGACATTTGTATAATATGACCCCTTTAACTATTAAATTTATTGACACGTAGGATTTGTTTAATTACATCTTGAACCACTGAATGTATGTTGTTAAATTGATGATGGATGAAATTGTAAAGGATGACAAGTGAAAACGTAATGTAATAATCTTTAATCTACATGAAATGATAGTGTAGATTCTAGAGATAATTATATTAATTCGTACAAATAACAATGCGAATTAATACGGTTATTTCGGGATTATTTGAATTGATTATTGGATTGATATTGATTGTTGTTATTGCTTGTTTATTTACTTTGACACCATCCCAGTTATCACACTGCAAGTTCCCTTTGTTGTACTTTGATTTTTGAATTAAATTGGAATCGGGTTGAAATGATAAATACCCAATTGAACTTTGACCTTAGATATAGAGAATTAAATAAAAACCCGATTGGTCAATAATTTGATTTAAAAATAAATAAAGATTTTATTTGAATAAATAATATGGTTTTGAAATGAAGTTGAAATTTGAATTTTTAATGAAAGGAAAATGTTAATATTTCATAATATGAAACAAAATATTAACAATGTAATTGATGAAAGAATGTTGTTTAATTTGAGAAATGATATAATTAAGTTTGACATTATTAAACTTTGAAATGATTTAATAATTAAGTTTGAAATTAAAATTAAGTTGAAATTATAATTAAGTTTGAAATTATTAAACTTTGAAATGATTTAATAATTAAGTTTGAAATTATAATTAAGTTGAAATTATTAAACTTTGAAATTATTTAATAATTAAGTTTTGAATTATTTAATAATTAAATAAGATTGAATTATTTAATGATTAAATTAAATTGAATTTTTAATAAGTGAATTGTACTTCGTAATAATTGAAATTGAGTTTCTTTATTAATTAAGTTTTGGAAATTTATTTAAGAAAGTAAATAAGTGAAATTGATTTTCTTTAACAAGAAATGAAATGTGATATTTTGGAATTAATGTAAGACTTGAAATGTAAAGAATTTGATTTGACGAATTTAGTTTAATTCAAAAATTGTAGAGTTGATTTAATGAAGTTGAACTTAAGAAATTGATTTAATGAATTGGAAATTTAATTGAAATTGTTTGAATGATAAATTAATTTAACGATATTGAATGAAATCGATAAATGAATAAAAATTGATTTGAATGTTAAAACTAAATTGATTTAAATGATTTCGGAATGAAACTTATATACGAACTTGAATCAATATTTGAATTGTTTTAAAAAGAAATTGAAATTGAATTATAAGATTGTGAAATTGTGAATTTGGAAGTTTTGAAACGTAAATTTCGGAAATTGTTTTAGAAAGACAAATGAAATGTTGATTTACGAATTCTATTTGAAATTGAAATTGATTTGGTTTTTGAAATATATAAACGACCAATCGGTGTAATAATTACGAAAGTTATTAAAGAGACCGGGATCGGTAATGGATATACTCTCTATCTGAACCGAAACCACTTTAATAACTATACGCGGAGTGTTGATCCAGAACGAAGTGGATGGTTTTGATGAACGCGTTGACTGAAGAAAGAGAACGATTTTGGATGACCCCTGACATGACTAAAACAGGAGCCGCGCCGGGCCATTGAGGATCGCCATCTCTAGCGGACACACTTCTTCGATACCATATCTATTACTATTGTGATTCGATTTGGGTGCACCCCTCGATTATGGGAGTGTTGTTTCGCGGTGTTGGGGTAGTAGCTGCTATGCCCAACATCAGTCCGGATCAGGCAACTACTAGTATCCTAGTTGGTATCGCCTCATGTACCTTGTCATACTGATTATCCTATTCGCGACCACTACGATTTTGATTTGTACCTTTAGTATATGGATTGCCCTCTGGTGACTTCCGGTTTTGGGGAAACTACGGTCTTGTATATGCTTTTGGGAATAAACAGGTTAAGAGGTGTATGGGCCCTGCTTAACCCTACTTTGATATCTTTATATTACTGATAGACATTATCTACTTAGCGTACATTACTACCTAGTAGATAGTTTAACGGATCCTTAAAGGATGGTTATTCCAAACATCCTTTGAGTTACTTGTATTTCAATTGCTATTTCACTTGAGTTGGATTTATTAATATAAGAATGTTAATCCTGACTCGAGTGTCTTGTGTTTTGCTTTACGCTCGGGTCAGACTGAGTGTACCAGTATTCGAGACTCACCTTTGGAGTTGGAGCTTTGCTTGAAGATCCAGCCATCTATTCTGCTTTCAGTATTCGATGATTCCAGTGATGTATTCTGATTTGTATCTGATGTATCGTATTACTCTTCTGTTGTAAACTCTGATGTATTTTTATATATTCATATAGTAGCTTCATGAACTACTATCTCTTTTATTTCCGCTGCATTTATTACTCTGTGTCTGTGATCTGTGATTATATCTATTTACTGTATATGTTCAGTTTTGCCAAATTTAAATTAACAACGCGGTATTTTGAGCAATTCAACTCCGGCATGAGTGTCTACCTATACACTTATAATGGATGCGAATGGTCCAAAATTCCGGGTCGTTACAGTTGGTATCAGAGCTCTGGTAGCTCTAGGCAAAACTTAACATATAGGGTAAATGTATTTACAGAATCACTCTCATTCGAGTTTCAATCTCTTCCTTCCGACTCGATTTCTTTGAATTTTGGAACGTTCCCTACGGTTCCGAAATTCATTCGTGTCTTTCACTATTCGTTTTCTTTCAAATTCTGGAGCACCCCATAACTCCATTTTGAATGATATCTATAATAGATCGGCGGTCTCGCCAATCTTCGAATAATTCGTAAAGGAGCAAAACTCCTTTACAATAGGCATCGATTTACCGGAGATTTCTATATCCTCGGTTTACGATGCTATCTATTTCCTGCTATACCTAAATTCCATCTCTTGAGATCGAGTGTTGATTTACCTCGAAATTCAGCATCGACCTTATTCTTGAAGTTACGGACGACCCGGTTAAGGTTGCCCGTGAATTAAATAAACTCATCCATCTCGCGATTGTGGTAATCGAATTATATTGTCTTTTGTTTCAAACTTATTTTCGAATCAAAATTCTCTTTGATTTAAGTCAACAAAAATTTGAAACCCTATCCTTATTTTGTAAATTCATCCCTGTATCGTCAAGCAAAGAAGTATTTGTAAATTTATATAAAAATGTTTTATATATTGTGTTGTTTGAGTTGTTGATGTTGATTTGGGTTTCCGATCGATACGTCTGATCAACGCTATCGATAGGATTTCCAAAACACTTGAACAGAGCAAACTGACACAATATTATTTTCAAATTTGGAAAATGAAATAAATTTGTTGATTATATTGTAAAAATATAAGTTAAACTTTCTGGAATTTAATAAGTTAATTAAATTGTTGTTTGAAATGATAATATTTGATTATCATTTATTGTTCTAAATAAATTTATAAATACGGTTTATAAATTAATTTGGAATTTGAAATGAATTTAATTTAGAAATTTGAGAATTTAGTTTCCGGTGATTTCGAACTTTGGTTTTTAAAATTTTTAAAGTATATATTATTGAAAGTATTTTCGAATAGAAATCGTTTTCAAAGAATTTTAAAATGTAAAATCAGTGCTCTTCTCTTTGTCGCTGGAAAATAATTTCGGTGATGGCGGCCGCATCATCGACATTCATTTTCGAGTTTCGAAGTGGAGAAACCATTCTGTAGCTTTGCTACAGATTTGTTTTGAGGAAAAAAAAATATTTTGATTTGAATTTCTTCAGTATAATTTGATTTATATATATATAGGTATCTTATTTTAAAATTTAATTTGATTTGATATGAATATATTATATCTCTAAAATGGTTAAAGTTAAACGGAAATCTAATTCTTAAATTTTGTAAAAGGATGATTTTAATTATAAATAAAAACCAAAATTTGGAATAAATATTTAAACTTGAATAATTGAATTGGGAAAATTTTATTTGTATATTGTTCAACTGCATTCTAATACAACTTACCTAAATCATTCAAAAGTGGAATATGTAATTGGATAATATATAAGATAAATTGAATTTATAAATAAAATCTGAGTGTTTATAATAAATGGTATACACTAAATTTTGATTATAAAGATGTTAATAGAGTTAGATAGGATAATAAGTAAACTCAGTTAATAATGAAATAAATTTGTTTTGAAAGAATTAATAAATTTGTTTTGGAAGGATTAATAAAATCGAAATTTGATCAACTTATGAAAATACCTTGAATTTAAAAGCAATTAGTAAATATAAATTAATTTAAATCGAAACTTTTATGGTTTAAATTAATTTATATGGGTTAAATATATGTGATTAGACATATTAAGTAGAATGAATTTAACAGTAACTTGGAATAAAGAAGAATTTAAATTGTTGAAAAAAATATGATTATAATAAAAGACTATTCAAATTTATGGTTTTAGAAATTGTAAATTGAAGATAATTGGATAATAAGATAATGAATTTAGAAATAGTTATATTAATTCGCGTTTGTTATTTACGCCAATTAATAGTTGAGATTGATTTTAGTGAAATCAAATGGATTAAATCAATTATTGAATATCAATTAATTTAAATTTGAATTTATATGGTTTAAATTAATTGTTATTTTGTATTTCAAATCTGTTTTCTTTTTGGTTGTTTCTATTCTCCTACCTCGTTCCTTTTCGGGGACGAAAAGTTTTGAGTGGGGGAGAGTGTAACGACCCGTAAATTTCAACTGTTTTAATAACGTAATTAGTTGAAATTTTGTGAAATTTTAAACGATAAAATTTTGAAATAAAAATTTAATATTTGGAATACGTCTAGTTAAACATAACAACTGGTAAATTTTCGTCCAAAAATATGAAAGTT
This sequence comes from Allium fistulosum, assembly GCA_030737815.1. NCBI lineage: Eukaryota > Viridiplantae > Streptophyta > Magnoliopsida > Asparagales > Amaryllidaceae > Allium > Allium fistulosum. The sequence goes on from CM060903.1 coordinate 181,612,098, forward strand.
TATTTCGCGCGTAAATTCACTTCAAATTAATCAGTTAAAAAGCGATGAAAATAAAATGTTTTCAAAACCAAAATATTTTTACATAGAAAAATTCTAAATCATCTTCTGAGCAAGATTTCAGTTTTTCATTTTTCTGAATTCGGACATCTTTGGCTCCGTCGTTCTTATTTTCTGCAAAATAGCAGTATTCTGGTACCAATATCGATTTTTATCGGATGATCGTACCACTGATTTCTATATACCGTTTTGATCGTCTCGTCGTGCCGATCTCTACGGTATATTCGATTGTCAAATTCGGAGTTCCGGTGTACGTTGCACTTTGCGTAACGCCTACCGTATCGGTAACCGTTTCATGCCTTTTGGCTTCCGTGACCATTCAATATCTGCCTTGTAATCAAGCAGCCTAGCTATTAATATTCTTGAATTCTGCTAATGGCTTTTCCTATTCCCCATAATCAATTTATGATACACTGGTTCGATTCCACTTTTAACAGAAAAAGAAATATACAAGTTTATATGTATTCTAGCCTGAAGCTTCTATCCAAACGAATCTTTGTTTATGTATTATTTTCATGGAGCCTGCACAACTCCACTTCCCATCACGTTCGCCTTCCACCCTCCATGCTTGGCAACATTGCAACCGAAGTAAGCCACCTACCCATGCATGTCCCTAGTTAGCAGCTGCCTCGCCATGGAACCACCACCACCTTCCCCTCGGCAACCGACCAAACCCCTTCCCTCCACGTCATCAAACTCCTCCAGCCTTCCCACGTGTCAGCGACGCCACGGCCGAAGCCTATCACTTGAAGCTCCTCCATTCCCACCGACACCGGATACAAGATGCCTCGACACCCCAGCACCACGCCACGAGCAGCCTTTCCTCCGCCGTTTGGCCTCTGCCACGCGAGCATCTTTGGTCTCTCAACCGTGAACCTGTCATCCACGCAGCCCCATCCACCTCGACCGCCTAACAACAACCTACACCCACCTCACCTGAGTGTCACACTCCTCCCTCCGCCCTATGCAACGCCGCCAAACTCCAACACTTGTCCCTCGTCGTATAGCAGCAGGATGTAGCTCCTCTATATGAATACGTTTATATATATGGGTAGGTACGTATATACCTATAGTTTATATTGTTCTGCTATTGAAAGGGTTAGATTTGATTTTAGTTTTAATATATAAGTCTGTATATTTTGAACAATGCCATATATATATTAAATATGAGTATTCTTGTATCCAAGTTCATATTTTAAAGTATATAAGTTTGCGTGGATCTTTACTTTCGAGTATGATATGGTCGTGTGTGTGTATATTCATTTATCTAAAATTTTATTATGAAGTATGGTTTGTTTTGAAGAAAGAAGTATATATTATATGCGTGTGTTTATAAAGTATATATGGATAGTTATACGTTGTGTAGTAGGTAAATTTTATATTGTAAGTTTGCCAACTGTATATGATTTTATAAGGAAAATAAATAAATATATATGTTATATATTCAAAGCCAGATAGGTTTGGATACAATCTATATTTATGAGTGTAAGCTTTATAAAATGTACATATTTGTTATATATAAAAGTGGTACAGGTTGTTATACATGGTCAGTTTATATCTTTTAAAGTATTGGTTTCTGAAAGTATACATACATACAAATTATATATAGTTTGTATTTGCCTTATGTGTCTTATATGTCATAGTAAAATTTTAACTGTTTAAGTGTTGTAATTTCTAAGTCTTATATATATATAAGTATATATTAATATATACATATTGCTAATTCCAGAGTATTTTATGAATTTAAGTTTATATACAGATTTATACGTATTAGTTTTCTATATATACGAGTAATTATTTAAATATATATTTATATATATATTGTGTATATATATATACTTGACTTTAATATATGAGTTTAATTTAAAACAATGATTTTTTCTCATATATATATTACTTTAATATTGGTTTTAACTTAAATATTGATTTCGTGGAAATAATAATGATATATATTTATAAATTTGCTGCTTCTGTCAAACTGATTCCAATTGTTTCGTCGATTCATTATTTATCAGCTTTGTCCGTCGAATTTGTGTCGATTCTGTTCGCTTTGAAATTCGTGCTTGGATTCGCAATTCGATTTCAGTGACTGTTTCAATGTGCGTATCCGTGTCATCTTCTCGTGCATCTCTAGCCTCGAAAGGTGAGCACTCACTCACGATTAACGTTCTTTTATTTATTAGATTTGATTTCAATTGAAACGACAATTGAGATATGCTGCTATTAGTTAATTACACTGTTATATATGCTATTACCTGTATCAGTTTATCTGTGACATCTGACACCATTATCTGTTATTTATTTATGTGATGATAATACAGTTTGGCTGATAATTGATTGATTGTTGATGTTTATATTGGGCGTTAAATTGTTAATGTTAAAATGATAAACAGTATGAAATTGAACTTGATATAGGATAATTAAATGTTAAATTTGATTAATTGACATTTGTATAATATGACCCCTTTAACTATTAAATTTATTGACACGTAGGATTTGTTTAATTACATCTTGAACCACTGAATGTATGTTGTTAAATTGATGATGGATGAAATTGTAAAGGATGACAAGTGAAAACGTAATGTAATAATCTTTAATCTACATGAAATGATAGTGTAGATTCTAGAGATAATTATATTAATTCGTACAAATAACAATGCGAATTAATACGGTTATTTCGGGATTATTTGAATTGATTATTGGATTGATATTGATTGTTGTTATTGCTTGTTTATTTACTTTGACACCATCCCAGTTATCACACTGCAAGTTCCCTTTGTTGTACTTTGATTTTTGAATTAAATTGGAATCGGGTTGAAATGATAAATACCCAATTGAACTTTGACCTTAGATATAGAGAATTAAATAAAAACCCGATTGGTCAATAATTTGATTTAAAAATAAATAAAGATTTTATTTGAATAAATAATATGGTTTTGAAATGAAGTTGAAATTTGAATTTTTAATGAAAGGAAAATGTTAATATTTCATAATATGAAACAAAATATTAACAATGTAATTGATGAAAGAATGTTGTTTAATTTGAGAAATGATATAATTAAGTTTGACATTATTAAACTTTGAAATGATTTAATAATTAAGTTTGAAATTAAAATTAAGTTGAAATTATAATTAAGTTTGAAATTATTAAACTTTGAAATGATTTAATAATTAAGTTTGAAATTATAATTAAGTTGAAATTATTAAACTTTGAAATTATTTAATAATTAAGTTTTGAATTATTTAATAATTAAATAAGATTGAATTATTTAATGATTAAATTAAATTGAATTTTTAATAAGTGAATTGTACTTCGTAATAATTGAAATTGAGTTTCTTTATTAATTAAGTTTTGGAAATTTATTTAAGAAAGTAAATAAGTGAAATTGATTTTCTTTAACAAGAAATGAAATGTGATATTTTGGAATTAATGTAAGACTTGAAATGTAAAGAATTTGATTTGACGAATTTAGTTTAATTCAAAAATTGTAGAGTTGATTTAATGAAGTTGAACTTAAGAAATTGATTTAATGAATTGGAAATTTAATTGAAATTGTTTGAATGATAAATTAATTTAACGATATTGAATGAAATCGATAAATGAATAAAAATTGATTTGAATGTTAAAACTAAATTGATTTAAATGATTTCGGAATGAAACTTATATACGAACTTGAATCAATATTTGAATTGTTTTAAAAAGAAATTGAAATTGAATTATAAGATTGTGAAATTGTGAATTTGGAAGTTTTGAAACGTAAATTTCGGAAATTGTTTTAGAAAGACAAATGAAATGTTGATTTACGAATTCTATTTGAAATTGAAATTGATTTGGTTTTTGAAATATATAAACGACCAATCGGTGTAATAATTACGAAAGTTATTAAAGAGACCGGGATCGGTAATGGATATACTCTCTATCTGAACCGAAACCACTTTAATAACTATACGCGGAGTGTTGATCCAGAACGAAGTGGATGGTTTTGATGAACGCGTTGACTGAAGAAAGAGAACGATTTTGGATGACCCCTGACATGACTAAAACAGGAGCCGCGCCGGGCCATTGAGGATCGCCATCTCTAGCGGACACACTTCTTCGATACCATATCTATTACTATTGTGATTCGATTTGGGTGCACCCCTCGATTATGGGAGTGTTGTTTCGCGGTGTTGGGGTAGTAGCTGCTATGCCCAACATCAGTCCGGATCAGGCAACTACTAGTATCCTAGTTGGTATCGCCTCATGTACCTTGTCATACTGATTATCCTATTCGCGACCACTACGATTTTGATTTGTACCTTTAGTATATGGATTGCCCTCTGGTGACTTCCGGTTTTGGGGAAACTACGGTCTTGTATATGCTTTTGGGAATAAACAGGTTAAGAGGTGTATGGGCCCTGCTTAACCCTACTTTGATATCTTTATATTACTGATAGACATTATCTACTTAGCGTACATTACTACCTAGTAGATAGTTTAACGGATCCTTAAAGGATGGTTATTCCAAACATCCTTTGAGTTACTTGTATTTCAATTGCTATTTCACTTGAGTTGGATTTATTAATATAAGAATGTTAATCCTGACTCGAGTGTCTTGTGTTTTGCTTTACGCTCGGGTCAGACTGAGTGTACCAGTATTCGAGACTCACCTTTGGAGTTGGAGCTTTGCTTGAAGATCCAGCCATCTATTCTGCTTTCAGTATTCGATGATTCCAGTGATGTATTCTGATTTGTATCTGATGTATCGTATTACTCTTCTGTTGTAAACTCTGATGTATTTTTATATATTCATATAGTAGCTTCATGAACTACTATCTCTTTTATTTCCGCTGCATTTATTACTCTGTGTCTGTGATCTGTGATTATATCTATTTACTGTATATGTTCAGTTTTGCCAAATTTAAATTAACAACGCGGTATTTTGAGCAATTCAACTCCGGCATGAGTGTCTACCTATACACTTATAATGGATGCGAATGGTCCAAAATTCCGGGTCGTTACAGTTGGTATCAGAGCTCTGGTAGCTCTAGGCAAAACTTAACATATAGGGTAAATGTATTTACAGAATCACTCTCATTCGAGTTTCAATCTCTTCCTTCCGACTCGATTTCTTTGAATTTTGGAACGTTCCCTACGGTTCCGAAATTCATTCGTGTCTTTCACTATTCGTTTTCTTTCAAATTCTGGAGCACCCCATAACTCCATTTTGAATGATATCTATAATAGATCGGCGGTCTCGCCAATCTTCGAATAATTCGTAAAGGAGCAAAACTCCTTTACAATAGGCATCGATTTACCGGAGATTTCTATATCCTCGGTTTACGATGCTATCTATTTCCTGCTATACCTAAATTCCATCTCTTGAGATCGAGTGTTGATTTACCTCGAAATTCAGCATCGACCTTATTCTTGAAGTTACGGACGACCCGGTTAAGGTTGCCCGTGAATTAAATAAACTCATCCATCTCCCGATTGTGGTAATCGAATTATATTGTCTTTTGTTTCAAACTTATTTTCGAATCAAAATTCTCTTTGATTTAAGTCAACAAAAATTTGAAACCCTATCCTTATTTTGTAAATTCATCCCTGTATCGTCAAGCAAAGAAGTATTTGTAAATTTATATAAAAATGTTTTATATATTGTGTTGTTTGAGTTGTTGATGTTGATTTGGGTTTCCGATCGATACGTCTGATCAACGCTATCGATAGGATTTCCAAAACACTTGAACAGAGCAAACTGACACAATATTATTTTCAAATTTGGAAAATGAAATAAATTTGTTGATTATATTGTAAAAATATAAGTTAAACTTTTTGGAATTTAATAAGTTAATTAAATTGTTGTTTGAAATGATAATATTTGATTATCATTTATTGTTCTAAATAAATTTATAAATACGGTTTATAAATTAATTTGGAATTTGAAATGAATTTAATTCAGAAATTTGAGAATTTAGTTTCCGGTGATTTCGAACTTTGGTTTTTAAAATTTTTAAAGTATATATTATTGAAAGTATTTTCGAATAGAAATCGTTTTCAAAGAATTTTAAAATGTAAAATCAGTGCTCTTCTCTTTGTCGCTGGAAAATAATTTCGGTGATGGCGGCCGCATCATCGACATTCATTTTCGAGTTTCGAAGTGGAGAAACCATTCTGTAGCTTTGCTACAGATTTGTTTTGAGGAAAAAAAAATATTTTGATTTGAATTTCTTCAGTATAATTTGATTTATATATATATAGGTATCTTATTTTAAAATTTAATTTGATTTGATATGAATATATTATATCTCTAAAATGGTTAAAGTTAAACGGAAATCTAATTCTTAAATTTTGTAAAAGGATGATTTTAATTATAAATAAAAACCAAAATTTGGAATAAATATTTAAACTTGAATAATTGAATTGGGAAAATTTTATTTGTATATTGTTCAACTGCATTCTAATACAACTTACCTAAATCATTCAAAAGTGGAATATGTAATTGGATAATATATAAGATAAATTGAATTTATAAATAAAATCTGAGTGTTTATAATAAATGGTATACACTAAATTTTGATTATAAAGATGTTAATAGAGTTAGATAGGATAATAAGTAAACTCAGTTAATAATGAAATAAATTTGTTTTGAAAGAATTAATAAATTTGTTTTGGAAGGATTAATAAAATCGAAATTTGATCAACTTATGAAAATACCTTGAATTTAAAAGCAATTAGTAAATATAAATTAATTTAAATCGAAACTTTTATGGTTTAAATTAATTTATATGGGTTAAATATATGTGATTAGACATATTAAGTAGAATGAATTTAACAATAACTTGGAATAAAGAAGAATTTAAATTGTTGAAAAAAATATGATTATAATAAAAGACTATTCAAATTTATGGTTTTAGAAATTGTAAATTGAAGATAATTGGATAATAAGATAATGAATTTAGAAATAGTTATATTAATTCGCGTTTGTTATTTACGCCAATTAATAGTTGAGATTGATTTTAGTGAAATCAAATGGATTAAATCAATTATTGAATATCAATTAATTTAAATTTGAATTTATATGGTTTAAATTAATTGTTATTTTGTATTTCAAATCTGTTTTATTTTTGGTTGTTTCTATTCTCCTACCTCGTTCCTTTTCGGGGACGAAAAGTTTTGAGTGGGGGAGAGTGTAACGACCCGTAAATTTCAACTGTTTTAATAACGTAATTAGTTGAAATTTTGTGAAATTTTAAACGATAAAATTTTGAAATAAAAATTTAATATTTGGAATACGTCTAGTTAAACATAACAACTGGTAAATTTTCGTCCGAAAATATGAAAGTTTATTTCGCGCGTAAATTCACTTCAAATTAATCAGTTAAAAAGCGATGAAAATAAAATGTTTTCAAAACCAAAATATTTTTACATAGAAAAATTCTAAATCATCTTCTGAGCAAGATTTCAGTTTTTCATTTTTCTGAATTCGGACATCTTTGGCTCCGTCGTTCTTATTTTCTGCAAAATAGCAGTATTCTGGTACCAATATCGATTTTTATCGGATGATCGTACCACTGATTTCTATATACCGTTTTGATCGTCTCGTCGTGCCGATCTCTACGGTATATTCGATTGTCAAATTCGGAGTTCCAGTGTACGTTGCACTTTGCGTAACGCCTACCGTATCGGTAACCGTTTCATGCCTTTTGGCTTCCGTGACCATTCAATATCTGCCTTGTAATCAAGCAGCCTAGCTATTAATATTCTTGAATTCTGCTAATGGCTTTTCCTATTCCCCATAATCAATTTATGATACACTGGTTCGATTCCACTTTTAACAGAAAAAGAAATATACAAGTTTATATGTATTCTAGCCTGAAGCTTCTATCCAAACGAATCTTTGTTTATGTATTATTTTCATGGAGCCTGCACAACTCCACTTCCCATCACGTTCGCCTTCCACCCTCCATGCTTGGCAACATTGCAACCGAAGTAAGCCACCTACCCATGCATGTCCCTAGTTGGCAGCTGCCTCGCCATGGAACCACCACCACCTTCCCCTCGGCAACCGACCAAACCCCTTCCCTCCACGTCATCAAACTCCTCCAGCCTTCCCACGTGTCAGCGACGCCACGGCCGAAGCCTATCACTTGAAGCTCCTCCATTCCCACCGACACCGGATACAAGATGCCTCGACACCCCAGCACCACGCCACGAGCAGCCTTTCCTCCGCCGTTTGGCCTCTGCCACGCGAGCATCTTTGGTCTCTCAACCGTGAACCTGTCATCCACGCAGCCCCATCCACCTCGACCGCCTAACAACAACCTACACCCACCTCACCTGAGTGTCACACTCCTCCCTCCGCCCTATGCAACGCCGCCAAACTCCAACACTTGTCCCTCGTCGTATAGCAGCAGGATGTAGCTCCTCTATATGAATACGTTTATATATATGGGTAGGTACGTATATACCTATAGTTTATATTGTTCTGCTATTGAAAGGGTTAGATTTGATTTTAGTTTTAATATATAAGTCTGTATATTTTGAACAATGCCATATATATATTAAATATGAGTATTCTTGTATCCAAGTTCATATTTTAAAGTATATAAGTTTGCGTGGATCTTTACTTTCGAGTATGATATGGTCGTGTGTGTGTATATTCATTTATCTAAAATTTTATTATGAAGTATGGTTTGTTTTGAAGAAAGAAGTATATATTATATGCGTGTGTTTATAAAGTATATATGGATAGTTATACGTTGTGTAGTAGGTAAATTTTATATTGTAAGTTTGCCAACTGTATATGATTTTATAAGGAAAATAAATAAATATATATGTTATATATTCAAAGCCAGATAGGTTTGGATACAATCTATATTTATGAGTGTAAGCTTTATAAAATGTACATATTTGTTATATATAAAAGTGGTACAGGTTGTTATACATGGTCAGTTTATATCTTTTAAAGTATTGGTTTCTGAAAGTATACATACATACAAATTATATATAGTTTGTATTTGCCTTATGTGTCTTATATGTCATAGTAAAATTTTAACTGTTTAAGTGTTGTAATTTCTAAGTCTTATATATATATAAGTATATATTAATATATACATATTGCTAATTCCAGAGTATTTTATGAATTTAAGTTTATATACAGATTTATACGTATTAGTTTTCTATATATACGAGTAATTATTTAAATATATATTTATATATATATTGTGTATATATATATACTTGACTTTAATATATGAGTTTAATTTAAAACAATGATTTTTTCTCATATATATATTACTTTAATATTGGTTTTAACTTAAATATTGATTTCGTGGAAATAATAATGATATATATTTATAAATTTGCTGCTTCTGTCAAACTGATTCCAATTGTTTCGTCGATTCATTATTTATCAGCTTTGTCCGTCAAATTTGTGTCGATTCTGTTCGCTTTGAAATTCGTGCTTGGATTCGCAATTCGATTTCAGTGACTGTTTCAATGTGCGTATCCGTGTCATCTTCTCGTGCATCTCTAGCCTCGAAAGGTGAGCACTCACTCACGATTAACGTTCTTTTATTTATTAGATTTGATTTCAATTGAAACGACAATTGAGATATGCTGCTATTAGTTAATTACACTGTTATATATGCTATTACCTGTATCAGTTTATCTGTGACATCTGACACCATTATCTGTTATTTATTTATGTGATGATAATACAGTTTGGCTGATAATTGATTGATTGTTGATGTTTATATTGGGCGTTAAATTGTTAATGTTAAAATGATAAACAGTATGAAATTGAACTTGATATAGGATAATTAAATGTTAAATTTGATTAATTGACATTTGTATAATATGACCCCTTTAACTATTAAATTTATTGACACGTAGGATTTGTTTAATTACATCTTGAACCACTGAATGTATGTTGTTAAATTGATGATGGATGAAATTGTAAAGGATGACAAGTGAAAACGTAATGTAATAATCTTTAATCTACATGAAATGATAGTGTAGATTCTAGAGATAATTATATTAATTCGTACAAATAACAATGCGAATTAATACGGTTATTTCGGGATTATTTGAATTGATTATTGGATTGATATTGATTGTTGTTATTGCTTGTTTATTTACTTTGACACCATCCCAGTTATCACACTGCAAGTTCCCTTTGTTGTACTTTGATTTTTGAATTAAATTGGAATCGGGTTGAAATGATAAATACCCAATTGAACTTTGACCTTAGATATAGAGAATTAAATAAAAACCCGATTGGTCAATAATTTGATTTAAAAATAAATAAAGATTTTATTTGAATAAATAATATGGTTTTGAAATGAAGTTGAAATTTGAATTTTTAATGAAAGGAAAATGTTAATATTTCATAATATGAAACAAAATATTAACAATGTAATTGATGAAAGAATGTTGTTTAATTTGAGAAATGATATAATTAAGTTTGACATTATTAAACTTTGAAATGATTTAATAATTAAGTTTGAAATTAAAATTAAGTTGAAATTATAATTAAGTTTGAAATTATTAAACTTTGAAATGATTTAATAATTAAGTTTGAAATTATAATTAAGTTGAAATTATTAAACTTTGAAATTATTTAATAATTAAGTTTTGAATTATTTAATAATTAAATAAGATTGAATTATTTAATGATTAAATTAAATTGAATTTTTAATAAGTGAATTGTACTTCGTAATAATTGAAATTGAGTTTCTTTATTAATTAAGTTTTGGAAATTTATTTAAGAAAGTAAATAAGTGAAATTGATTTTCTTTAACAAGAAATGAAATGTGATATTTTGGAATTAATGTAAGACTTGAAATGTAAAGAATTTGATTTGACGAATTTAGTTTAATTCAAAAATTGTAGAGTTGATTTAATGAAGTTGAACTTAAGAAATTGATTTAATGAATTGGAAATTTAATTGAAATTGTTTGAATGATAAATTAATTTAACGATATTGAATGAAATCGATAAATGAATAAAAATTGATTTGAATGTTAAAACTAAATTGATTTAAATGATTTCGGAATGAAACTTATATACGAACTTGAATCAATATTTGAATTGTTTTAAAAAGAAATTGAAATTGAATTATAAGATTGTGAAATTGTGAATTTGGAAGTTTTGAAACGTAAATTTCGGAAATTGTTTTAGAAAGACAAATGAAATGTTGATTTACGAATTCTATTTGAAATTGAAATTGATTTGGTTTTTGAAATATATAAACGACCAATCGGTGTAATAATTACGAAAGTTATTAAAGAGACCGGGATCGGTAATGGATATACTCTCTATCTGAACCGAAACCACTTTAATAACTATACGCGGAGTGTTGATCCAGAACGAAGTGGATGGTTTTGATGAACGCGTTGACTGAAGAAAGAGAACGATTTTGGATGACCCCTGACATGACTAAAACAGGAGCCGCGCCGGGCCATTGAGGATCGCCATCTCTAGCGGACACACTTCTTCGATACCATATCTATTACTATTGTGATTCGATTTGGGTGCACCCCTCGATTATGGGAGTGTTGTTTCGCGGTGTTGGGGTAGTAGCTGCTATGCCCAACATCAGTCCGGATCAGGCAACTACTAGTATCCTAGTTGGTATCGCCTCATGTACCTTGTCATACTGATTATCCTATTCGCGACCACTACGATTTTGATTTGTACCTTTAGTATATGGATTGCCCTCTGGTGACTTCCGGTTTTGGGGAAACTACGGTCTTGTATATGCTTTTGGGAATAAACAGGTTAAGAGGTGTATGGGCCCTGCTTAACCCTACTTTGATATCTTTATATTACTGATAGACATTATCTACTTAGCGTACATTACTACCTAGTAGATAGTTTAACGGATCCTTAAAGGATGGTTATTCCAAACATCCTTTGAGTTACTTGTATTTCAATTGCTATTTCACTTGAGTTGGATTTATTAATATAAGAATGTTAATCCTGACTCGAGTGTCTTGTGTTTTGCTTTACGCTCGGGTCAGACTGAGTGTACCAGTATTCGAGACTCACCTTTGGAGTTGGAGCTTTGCTTGAAGATCCAGCCATCTATTCTGCTTTCAGTATTCGATGATTCCAGTGATGTATTCTGATTTGTATCTGATGTATCGTATTACTCTTCTGTTGTAAACTCTGATGTATTTTTATATATTCATATAGTAGCTTCATGAACTACTATCTCTTTTATTTCCGCTGCATTTATTACTCTGTGTCTGTGATCTGTGATTATATCTATTTACTGTATATGTTCAGTTTTGCCAAATTTAAATTAACAACGCGGTATTTTGAGCAATTCAACTCCGGCATGAGTGTCTACCTATACACTTATAATGGATGCGAATGGTCCAAAATTCCGGGTCGTTACAGTTGGTATCAGAGCTCTGGTAGCTCTAGGCAAAACTTAACATATAGGGTAAATGTATTTACAGAATCACTCTCATTCGAGTTTCAATCTCTTCCTTCCGACTCGATTTCTTTGAATTTTGGAACGTTCCCTACGGTTCCGAAATTCATTCGTGTCTTTCACTATTCGTTTTCTTTCAAATTCTGGAGCACCCCATAACTCCATTTTGAATGATATCTATAATAGATCGGCGGTCTCGCCAATCTTCGAATAATTCGTAAAGGAGCAAAACTCCTTTACAATAGGCATCGATTTACCGGAGATTTCTATATCCTCGGTTTACGATGCTATCTATTTCCTGCTATACCTAAATTCCATCTCTTGAGATCGAGTGTTGATTTACCTCGAAATTCAGCATCGACCTTATTCTTGAAGTTACGGACGACCCGGTTAAGGTTGCCCGTGAATTAAATAAACTCATCCATCTCCCGATTGTGGTAATCGAATTATATTGTCTTTTGTTTCAAACTTATTTTCGAATCAAAATTCTCTTTGATTTAAGTCAACAAAAATTTGAAACCCTATCCTTATTTTGTAAATTCATCCCTGTATCGTCAAGCAAAGAAGTATTTGTAAATTTATATAAAAATGTTTTATATATTGTGTTGTTTGAGTTGTTGATGTTGATTTGGGTTTCCGATCGATACGTCTGATCAACGCTATCGATAGGATTTCCAAAACACTTGAACAGAGCAAACTGACACAATATTATTTTCAAATTTGGAAAATGAAATAAATTTGTTGATTATATTGTAAAAATATAAGTTAAACTTTCTGGAATTTAATAAGTTAATTAAATTGTTGTTTGAAATGATAATATTTGATTATCATTTATTGTTCTAAATAAATTTATAAATACGGTTTATAAATTAATTTGGAATTTGAAATGAATTTAATTCAGAAATTTGAGAATTTAGTTTCCGGTGATTTCGAACTTTGGTTTTTAAAATTTTTAAAGTATATATTATTGAAAGTATTTTCGAATAGAAATCGTTTTCAAAGAATTTTAAAATGTAAAATCAGTGCTCTTCTCTTTGTCGCTGGAAAATAATTTCGGTGATGGCGGCCGCATCATCGACATTCATTTTCGAGTTTCGAAGTGGAGAAACCATTCTGTAGCTTTGCTACAGATTTGTTTTGAGGAAAAAAAAATATTTTGATTTGAATTTCTTCAGTATAATTTGATTTATATATATATAGGTATCTTATTTTAAAATTTAATTTGATTTGATATGAATATATTATATCTCTAAAATGGTTAAAGTTAAACGGAAATCTAATTCTTAAATTTTGTAAAAGGATGATTTTAATTATAAATAAAAACCAAAATTTGGAATAAATATTTAAACTTGAATAATTGAATTGGGAAAATTTTATTTGTATATTGTTCAACTGCATTCTAATACAACTTACCTAAATCATTCAAAAGTGGAATATGTAATTGGATAATATATAAGATAAATTGAATTTATAAATAAAATCTGAGTGTTTATAATAAATGGTATACACTAAATTTTGATTATAAAGATGTTAATAGAGTTAGATAGGATAATAAGTAAACTCAGTTAATAATGAAATAAATTTGTTTTGAAAGAATTAATAAATTTGTTTTGGAAGGATTAATAAAATCGAAATTTGATCAACTTATGAAAATACCTTGAATTTAAAAGCAATTAGTAAATATAAATTAATTTAAATCGAAACTTTTATGGTTTAAATTAATTTATATGGGTTAAATATATGTGATTAGACATATTAAGTAGAATGAATTTAACAGTAACTTGGAATAAAGAAGAATTTAAATTGTTGAAAAAAATATGATTATAATAAAAGACTATTCAAATTTATGGTTTTAGAAATTGTAAATTGAAGATAATTGGATAATAAGATAATGAATTTAGAAATAGTTATATTAATTCGCGTTTGTTATTTACGCCAATTAATAGTTGAGATTGATTTTAGTGAAATCAAATGGATTAAATCAATTATTGAATATCAATTAATTTAAATTTGAATTTATATGGTTTAAATTAATTGTTATTTTGTATTTCAAATCTGTTTTCTTTTTGGTTGTTTCTATTCTCCTACCTCGTTCCTTTTCGGGGACGAAAAGTTTTGAGTGGGGGAGAGTGTAACGACCCGTAAATTTCAACTGTTTTAATAACGTAATTAGTTGAAATTTTGTGAAATTTTAAACGATAAAATTTTGAAATAAAAATTTAATATTTGGAATACGTCTAGTTAAACATAACAACTGGTAAATTTTCGTCCGAAAATATGAAAGTTTATTTCGCGCGTAAATTCACTTCAAATTAATCAGTTAAAAAGCGATGAAAATAAAATGTTTTCAAAACCAAAATATTTTTACATAGAAAAATTCTAAATCATCTTCTGAGCAAGATTTCAGTTTTTCATTTTTCTGAATTCGGACATCTTTGGCTCCGTCGTTCTTATTTTCTGCAAAATAGCAGTATTCTGGTACCAATATCGATTTTTATCGGATGATCGTACCACTGATTTCTATATACCGTTTTGATCGTCTCGTCGTGCCGATCTCTACGGTATATTCGATTGTCAAATTCGGAGTTCCGGTGTACGTTGCACTTTGCGTAACGCCTACCGTATCGGTAACCGTTTCATGCCTTTTGGCTTCCGTGACCATTCAATATCTGCCTTGTAATCAAGCAGCCTAGCTATTAATATTCTTGAATTCTGCTAATGGCTTTTCCTATTCCCCATAATCAATTTATGATACACTGGTTCGATTCCACTTTTAACAGAAAAAGAAATATACAAGTTTATATGTATTCTAGCCTGAAGCTTCTATCCAAACGAATCTTTGTTTATGTATTATTTTCATGGAGCCTGCACAACTCCACTTCCCATCACGTTCGCCTTCCACCCTCCATGCTTGGCAACATTGCAACCGAAGTAAGCCACCTACCCATGCATGTCCCTAGTTGGCAGCTGCCTCGCCATGGAACCACCACCACCTTCCCCTCGGCAACCGACCAAACCCCTTCCCTCCACGTCATCAAACTCCTCCAGCCTTCCCACGTGTCAGCGACGCCACGGCCGAAGCCTATCACTTGAAGCTCCTCCATTCCCACCGACACCGGATACAAGATGCCTCGACACCCCAGCACCACGCCACGAGCAGCCTTTCCTCCGCCGTTTGGCCTCTGCCACGCGAGCATCTTTGGTCTCTCAACCGTGAACCTGTCATCCACGCAGCCCCATCCACCTCGACCGCCTAACAACAACCTACACCCACCTCACCTGAGTGTCACACTCCTCCCTCCGCCCTATGCAACGCCGCCAAACTCCAACACTTGTCCCTCGTCGTATAGCAGCAGGATGTAGCTCCTCTATATGAATACGTTTATATATATGGGTAGGTACGTATATACCTATAGTTTATATTGTTCTGCTATTGAAAGGGTTAGATTTGATTTTAGTTTTAATATATAAGTCTGTATATTTTGAACAATGCCATATATATATTAAATATGAGTATTCTTGTATCCAAGTTCATATTTTAAAGTATATAAGTTTGCGTGGATCTTTACTTTCGAGTATGATATGGTCGTGTGTGTGTATATTCATTTATCTAAAATTTTATTATGAAGTATGGTTTGTTTTGAAGAAAGAAGTATATATTATATGCGTGTGTTTATAAAGTATATATGGATAGTTATACGTTGTGTAGTAGGTAAATTTTATATTGTAAGTTTGCCAACTGTATATGATTTTATAAGGAAAATAAATAAATATATATGTTATATATTCAAAGCCAGATAGGTTTGGATACAATCTATATTTATGAGTGTAAGCTTTATAAAATGTACATATTTGTTATATATAAAAGTGGTACAGGTTGTTATACATGGTCAGTTTATATCTTTTAAAGTATTGGTTTCTGAAAGTATATATACATACAAATTATATATAGTTTGTATTTGCCTTATGTGTCTTATATGTCATAGTAAAATTTTAACTGTTTAAGTGTTGTAATTTCTAAGTCTTATATATATATAAGTATATATTAATATATACATATTGCTAATTCCAGAGTATTTTATGAATTTAAGTTTATATACAGATTTATACGTATTAGTTTTCTATATATACGAGTAATTATTTAAATATATATTTATATATATATTGTGTATATATATATACTTGACTTTAATATATGAGTTTAATTTAAAACAATGATTTTTTCTCATATATATATTACTTTAATATTGGTTTTAACTTAAATATTGATTTCGTGGAAATAATAATGATATATATTTATAAATTTGCTGCTTCTGTCAAACTGATTCCAATTGTTTCGTCGATTCATTATTTATCAGCTTTGTCCGTCGAATTTGTGTCGATTCTGTTCGCTTTGAAATTCGTGCTTGGATTCGCAATTCGATTTCAGTGACTGTTTCAATGTGCGTATCCGTGTCATCTTCTCGTGCATCTCTAGCCTCGAAAGGTGAGCACTCACTCACGATTAACGTTCTTTTATTTATTAGATTTGATTTCAATTGAAACGACAATTGAGATATGCTGCTATTAGTTAATTACACTGTTATATATGCTATTACCTGTATCAGTTTATCTGTGACATCTGACACCATTATCTGTTATTTATTTATGTGATGATAATACAGTTTGGCTGATAATTGATTGATTGTTGATGTTTATATTGGGCGTTAAATTGTTAATGTTAAAATGATAAACAGTATGAAATTGAACTTGATATAGGATAATTAAATGTTAAATTTGATTAATTGACATTTGTATAATATGACCCCTTTAACTATTAAATTTATTGACACGTAGGATTTGTTTAATTACATCTTGAACCACTGAATGTATGTTGTTAAATTGATGATGGATGAAATTGTAAAGGATGACAAGTGAAAACGTAATGTAATAATCTTTAATCTACATGAAATGATAGTGTAGATTCTAGAGATAATTATATTAATTCGTACAAATAACAATGCGAATTAATACGGTTATTTCGGGATTATTTGAATTGATTATTGGATTGATATTGATTGTTGTTATTGCTTGTTTATTTACTTTGACACCATCCCAGTTATCACACTGCAAGTTCCCTTTGTTGTACTTTGATTTTTGAATTAAATTGGAATCGGGTTGAAATGATAAATACCCAATTGAACTTTGACCTTAGATATAGAGAATTAAATAAAAACCCGATTGGTCAATAATTTGATTTAAAAATAAATAAAGATTTTATTTGAATAAATAATATGGTTTTGAAATGAAGTTGAAATTTGAATTTTTAATGAAAGGAAAATGTTAATATTTCATAATATGAAACAAAATATTAACAATGTAATTGATGAAAGAATGTTGTTTAATTTGAGAAATGATATAATTAAGTTTGACATTATTAAACTTTGAAATGATTTAATAATTAAGTTTGAAATTAAAATTAAGTTGAAATTATAATTAAGTTTGAAATTATTAAACTTTGAAATGATTTAATAATTAAGTTTGAAATTATAATTAAGTTGAAATTATTAAACTTTGAAATTATTTAATAATTAAGTTTTGAATTATTTAATAATTAAATAAGATTGAATTATTTAATGATTAAATTAAATTGAATTTTTAATAAGTGAATTGTACTTCGTAATAATTGAAATTGAGTTTCTTTATTAATTAAGTTTTGGAAATTTATTTAAGAAAGTAAATAAGTGAAATTGATTTTCTTTAACAAGAAATGAAATGTGATATTTTGGAATTAATGTAAGACTTGAAATGTAAAGAATTTGATTTGACGAATTTAGTTTAATTCAAAAATTGTAGAGTTGATTTAATGAAGTTGAACTTAAGAAATTGATTTAATGAATTGGAAATTTAATTGAAATTGTTTGAATGATAAATTAATTTAACGATATTGAATGAAATCGATAAATGAATAAAAATTGATTTGAATGTTAAAACTAAATTGATTTAAATGATTTCGGAATGAAACTTATATACGAACTTGAATCAATATTTGAATTGTTTTAAAAAGAAATTGAAATTGAATTATAAGATTGTGAAATTGTGAATTTGGAAGTTTTGAAACGTAAATTTCGGAAATTGTTTTAGAAAGACAAATGAAATGTTGATTTACGAATTCTATTTGAAATTGAAATTGATTTGGTTTTTGAAATATATAAACGACCAATCGGTGTAATAATTACGAAAGTTATTAAAGAGACCGGGATCGGTAATGGATATACTCTCTATCTGAACCGAAACCACTTTAATAACTATACGCGGAGTGTTGATCCAGAACGAAGTGGATGGTTTTGATGAACGCGTTGACTGAAGAAAGAGAACGATTTTGGATGACCCCTGACATGACTAAAACAGGAGCCGCGCCGGGCCATTGAGGATCGCCATCTCTAGCGGACACACTTCTTCGATACCATATCTATTACTATTGTGATTCGATTTGGGTGCACCCCTCGATTATGGGAGTGTTGTTTCGCGGTGTTGGGGTAGTAGCTGCTATGCCCAACATCAGTCCGGATCAGGCAACTACTAGTATCCTAGTTGGTATCGCCTCATGTACCTTGTCATACTGATTATCCTATTCGCGACCACTACGATTTTGATTTGTACCTTTAGTATATGGATTGCCCTCTGGTGACTTCCGGTTTTGGGGAAACTACGGTCTTGTATATGCTTTTGGGAATAAACAGGTTAAGAGGTGTATGGGCCCTGCTTAACCCTACTTTGATATCTTTATATTACTGATAGACATTATCTACTTAGCGTACATTACTACCTAGTAGATAGTTTAACGGATCCTTAAAGGATGGTTATTCCAAACATCCTTTGAGTTACTTGTATTTCAATTGCTATTTCACTTGAGTTGGATTTATTAATATAAGAATGTTAATCCTGACTCGAGTGTCTTGTGTTTTGCTTTACGCTCGGGTCAGACTGAGTGTACCAGTATTCGAGACTCACCTTTGGAGTTGGAGCTTTGCTTGAAGATCCAGCCATCTATTCTGATTTCAGTATTCGATGATTCCAGTGATGTATTCTGATTTGTATCTGATGTATCGTATTACTCTTCTGTTGTAAACTCTGATGTATTTTTATATATTCATATAGTAGCTTCATGAACTACTATCTATTTTATTTCCGCTGCATTTATTACTCTGTGTCTGTGATATGTGATTATATCTATTTACTGTATATGTTCAGTTTTGCCAAATTTAAATTAACAACGCGGTATTTTGAGCAATTCAACTCCGGCATGAGTGTCTACCTATACACTTATAATGGATGCGAATGGTCCAAAATTCCGGGTCGTTACACCGGCACAGCTCCTGTTTTAGTCATTTCCAATTTGACACAAGTGTCAAGGCTATCCATTATCGTTCTCTTTCTTCAGTCATCACGTACATCATTCCAACCACTTCATTCTGGATCATCACTCCGCGCATAGTTATTAAAGTGGTTTCGGTTTAGATAGAGAGTATATCCATTACCGATTCCGGTCTCTTTAATAACTTTCGTAATTATTACACCGATTGGTCGTTTATTTATTTCAAAACCAAATCAATTCAATTTCAAATAGAATTCGTAAACCAACAATTCATTTGTCTTTCCAAATCAATTTCCAAAATTTACGTTTCAAACTTCCAAATTACCATTTCAAAACCTTATAATTCAATTTCAATTTCTATTTAAAACAATTCAATATTGATTCAAGTTCGCAAATAAGTTTTCTTCCAAATCATTTGAATTAATATACTTTAACATTCAAATCAATTTCAAATTCATTTATCGATTCCATTTATCATTCAAAACAATTCTATTTAATTTCCAATTCATTAAATCAATTTCCTAAGTCCAACTTCATTAAATCAAAACTTACAATTTTGAATTAAATTAAATTCGTCAAATCAATTCTTTCAATTACAAGTCTTACATTAATTCCAAAATATCACATTTTCATTTCTTGTTAAAGAAATTCCATTTCGCTTATTTACTTTCTTAAATAATTTTCCAAAACTCACTTAATAAAGAAAACTCAATTTCAATTATTACGAAGTAAAATCCACTTATTCAAAAGTTCAATTTTTCTTATTAAAGAATTTCAATTCAATTTAATCATTTAATAATTCATTATTAAATAATTCAAAACTTAATTATTAAATAATTTCAAAGTTTAATAATTTCAAACTTAATTATAATTTCAAACTTAATTTTTAAATCATTTCAAAGTTTAATAATTTCAAACTTAATTATAATTTCAAACTTAATTATTAAATCATTTCAAAGTTAATTCAATCATTTCTCAATTTAACAACGTTCTTTCATCAATTACATTTGTTAATATTTTGTTTCAGATTATTAAATATTAACATTTTCCTTTCATTAAAATTCAAATTTCAACTTCATTTCAAAACCATATTATTTATTCAAATAAAATCTTCTTTTATTTTTAAATCAAATTATTGACCAATCGGGTTTTTATTTAATTCTCTATCCTAGGTCAAAGTTTAAATTTGGGTATTTATCATTTCAACCCGATTCCAATTCAATTCAAAATCAAAGCATAGCAAAGGGAACTTGCAGTGTGATAACTGGGATGGTGTCAAAGTAAATAAACAAGCAATAATAACAATCAATAACAATCCAATAATCAATTCAAATAATCCCGAAATAACCGTATTAATTCGCATTGTTATTTGTACGAATTAATATAATCATTTCTAGAATCTACACTATCATTTCATATTTCATGTAGATTAAAGATTATTACATTACGGTTCTTCACTTGTCATTTTTTTTTACAACTTCATTCATCATCAATTTAACAACATACATTCAGTGGTTCAAAGTGTAATTAAACAAATCCTACGTGTCAATAAATTTAACAGTTAAAGGGGTCATATTATACAAATGTCATTTAATCAAATTTAACACATATATCAAATCTAACTATCCTACGTCAATTTCAATTTCAAATTATTTATCACTTACATCATTAACAATTTAACGTCCAATATAAACATCAAACAATCAATCATTTAACAATCAAACTGGATTATCATTGCATATATAACAGATAATGGTGTCAGATGTCACAGGTGAACTGATACAGGTAATAACAGTGTAAATATCAAACAGCAACATATTTCAATTGTCGTTTCAATTGAAATGAAATTTAATAAATAAAAGAACGTTAATCGTGAGTGAGTGCTCACCTTTCAAGGCCAGAGATGCACAAGAAGATGACACGGATACGCATACTGATACGGGCATAGAAATTGAGTTACGAATCCGAGCAAAGCAAATCGGCACGAATTCAACGATCAAAGCTGATGGCAAAGAATTTACGAAATCGAATTAGAACTCGATTAATGACGGTAAATGGGTATAATTGTTCTGATCGATGAACCCTATATATATAAAGTCATATTTTTAACTTCGAAGTAATTAAGTCAAATATGGATACATTTCAAAATCCATTGTTCTAAATTGACGCCCAAATATTAAAGTCAAACATATATCTAAAATAATAAATTTTAATTAAATCAAGACATTTACTTAACAGTTTAACATATTATAAAACATACATTATTTATATACACGATTAACACATACCTATATACTGGTGCATGGGTAACGTGTACTATGTACACCTATTAAATGTTCTTACATTATACTCACATATCCGATATAAACAATGCATGTACCAACTGTAACGACATATATAATATCTAACTTAAAATATTTCAAATAGACTAAAATAACAAATTCGTATGTACATATTATACCAAGATCAATATCTCTATATTGTAAATCAGTTTGAAATGACATGTGTCCAAGTACAGAACTATATATGTATAAATTTTCAATTATCAACAAAAGCGCACTGTATAATATACATAATACTTCTTTATAACTTCTTTTAAAATATTCAGTAATCAAAATTTTGTAGTATACTCAAAAATCAATATTAAATAATAATTATATAATGCATGCAGGCTATAAATAACTTGTATACTTTGATATTACTCTTTACAATATCCTAATACTTGAACCTGTACATATGTAAATCTATGATTAAATTCATTCTTTTCCATTATACAATAAAAATTATTTTCTGTTTCCATGGACGCTGTAGATTCCGTCGTCGATCCTCTCCGTGAATTCGCAAAAGACAGTGTTCGCCTCGTCAAACGATGCCATAAACCCGACCGCAAAGAGTTCACTAAAGTTGCGTTCCGTACCGCAATCGGATTCGTTGTGATGGGATTTGTTGGCTTCTTTGTGAAGCTGATCTTCATTCCGATTAACAATATCATTGTTGGATCTGGTTGAGGTATCATATGTTGAAGACAAAGGGACGCTTTTAGAATACATAGTTTCTGCAAGTGACATTTCCCCTAGGCCTTAATATGTTTTCTTATTTTTTTTTATTTTTTATTTTGTTTGTTCCATGTTGGAACTTTGCTCCACAAGTGCCTGTTAGCTTTTTCTATATGCAGTAAAGTGACGTTGAATGAAAGCTTTGAAAGTATGTGTGATCAGAATATTTTAAGAATTATCTGTGTTAATCTTAAAAAAAATAACTTATATAAACCCACATATATACAATATATATAGTCCCTGATCCATAGTTCATATTCTTTTATACATATAACGGATTACAAAATTAATAACTTATATATATAATTCAACATATCTGATATAATCTATATAGCTTATAAATTTGAAAATCTACATGCATTACCGTTCTTCATAGCAAACAAAGCAAGACAACACTGTATAACTATATATAATATATAAACTAATATAAAACTAACCTTCATATAAAGAAGAGAATGAGACTCGGCACAATGAGAGAGAGGAGGGGCTAGGTTCGGCAGGTGGCTGGAGAGGGGTGAGTGGGTTGCTGGGGCAAAGCACGACAGTAAGGAGAGGACGAACAACCTTAGAGAAGGAGAAGAGCAGCCGTTGAGTATGGCCGGCAAAACAAAATGAATAAGCTCTTTTTTTTTCTTTTTTTTTAGTATAACATGCGTTGGCTTCAGCAGTAAGTAGGAAGGCAAATCAACAAGAAATAAATACATACGGAGCCTCTTCTTTATTTTACTAAGAGCAGAGATGTAGAAGAAAATACCACACAGAGAAATAACGATCCAGAATTTGTAAATCAACCGGTGGGAATAGCAATGGTCAGAGAAAAAAATTCAGTAAATAATAAATGCAAATGACTGTTTGTTTCACGGTGAACAATGAAGGGACAGAAAGTCAAAAGGACTCAAAATGGATACCGCTACGGATTAACTATTACGTGGTTTCCGCAACGTATCAGACACTGAAATATACAAATAAATGTATTACAGATATCAGCACGACGAGACGATCAAAATAATATACACATATCAGTGGTACGATCGAATTATAAGAATTCGGATTTTTCTACTACGAAAAATGCAAGAAAAACGCTGAAAAATAAGATCGACGGAGCCAAAGATGTCCGAATTTGGAAAAACGACAAACTGACATCTTGCTCAGAAGATGCTTTAGAATTTTTCTATGTAAAAATATTTAGGTTCCGAAAACATTTTATTTTCATTGCTTTTTAACTGATTAAATTGAAGTGAATCTACGCGCGAAATAAACTTTCATATTTTCGGACGAAAATCTATCAGTTGCTATGTTTAACTAGACGTATTCCAAATATTAAATTTTTATTTTAAAATTTTATCATTTAAAATTTCACAAAATTTCAACTAATTACGTTATTAAAACAGTTGAAATTTATGGGTCGTTACAATGATGGATTGTAATGGATGCCTATTGGTTAAGATTTTGAATGATTTGGATGTTTATTTATTTTGATATATCCTGCTATCATCTTGTATATTATTTATAGTATATAAAACTGTAAATTAAATTATTTCGAATAAATTAAGAAATAGGTTGAAATGATATATACCTATGACATTTATTTTGGATTGAAATAATATATATCCATCCCTGAAATTAAATTGAAATAATGGATTCACTTGGCCATAGGATAGAAAATTATATACGGACACCGAATTGGTTAAATTAAATGATTTTAAAATTTTTGATTTGAAATTATTTAAATGATTTGGTTTAAAGAAGTAAAAATCTAATTTATGAAAATCGAGCTATTTTCAAACTTGAGCTCGAAATGTTGAAATTGAAATTTGGTAACAAGGATTGTTTAAATAATCGAAGTTGAGATTTTTTGAGGTTATAATCGAAATATGATTTGAACTTCGAAAATTGATTTCTTAAAAGATTGGACTTTTATACGAACTTTGAATATTGCTAAGTAAAAGTAATTTAAATCGATGTTTCAAAGTTGAGCATGAAATTGAATTATTTTAAAGATTTGGACATTGAATTGTTTTGAATTGGAAAGTTTGGAATTGGATCAGTTTGACTTTGAACTATTTTCAAAATAACTTATTTTATAATATAAACTGTTTAAAAAACCTATCTCTTAGATGTTTAAATTACTTTGATTTTCCAAACTATTTTACTATATAAACCATTTTCAATACTCAAACTATTTTATATTAAACTATTTTAACTTTTAAACTATTTAAAATTTTCAAACTATTTTCTAAAAATTCAAACTGGTCAGAGTGGGAATGTTTATATTTAAATCATGGATTTAAATGCGAATTGGGTTAAAATGAAGTTATAAGCCAAGTTGTAATTCAAATTGAATTTTGGAGTGAAAATAACTTTCAAGTGGAAATTGACATATTTGAAGTAAATATGGTATTTCGAAATAAAATTGATTTTGAAGCGAATATGATATTTTGATATCAAGTATGAATCATTTTCGAAATGTAAAAGTACCAACCGGTGTGTAAAACGACGTTTGGTTGTTAAAGATACCAGAGCCTCTTATTGGCATACTCTTTGTCAATATTGAAACAACTTTAACAACTGTGTACACGGAGGAGACTCCAGAACGAAGTGGTTGGATTTGGCATCGTTTGCTGGATTTGAAGAAAGAGAACGATGATGGATAGTCCCCAGCACTTGTGCCAATTTGAAATGACTAAAATAGGACGGCTTGACAGGGCCAAGTGGGCTAATTACCCCTATTTAACATCCGTTCTTCGATTTTCTTGGACTCGGTCCATATTATTATTCTTGTTGTTGGTTTCGATTGGTGCACCTTGATTTGGGATAACCTCCCTTTGACTCGACATGGGATGGATAGACGCGGTGGGCGGTCATTGGCTATGATGCGTTACCACTAGCCCTGCGACCCTAACTAGTAGTATCCTACCTTGGGCATTGCCTCACGTGCCTTTTCATGCTTTTATTCCTATACGAGACCCCTAAGATTTTGTTTTAGTGTTGCCGTATCACGACGCATCCTTATCCACCGACGGTTTATTGGTGTTTTATATGCAAACTGTACGACAATGCTTAAAAACATGTTAAGGGGGATCAATGTAAAGCCTTAACGCTAAGAATAATATTTATTTTACTGATTAGACATTATATATGTACCGTATTCTACTACATATAAATATTTTGACGGATCCTTAAGAGATGGAAAATCCCGTAACATCTCTTGAGTTATTGCACACACGATATACATTGGATAGGAGATGTGAAACCCCGTAAACATATCTGACGCCATGGAACTCATGTTATATGCGGTATCGATTTGACTCAGATAAGAATATATTAGTCCTGACTTGAGTGTTTTGTCTTTTCATTATGCTCGGGTCATCCCTGAGTATTTCAGTGCATTGAAGATCATTTTTTGGAGGACGAAGAAGATTTGATATACTATTACTATTGTTATTTCTACATCATGTTGTCTGCTGCATTATTCTATTTATCCCTGTTGTATATATAACTCTGATAAATGTTGTATAAATTATAATCAAATGTATAATATAAACAACTTCATGAACTGTTTATTTGATTATTATATTTTATCATTCCGCTGCGAGATTCTATGTTTGTTTTCTTCTTCTTCTCTTATTTTTCTTAATTAACCCCATTGATTATCTATGTTCTGGATTGTTTGGGTTGGACATGTGTGGATTATTGTCGATTCAAACCTTCCGAAATGTAGGTCGTCGCAGTTGGTATCAGAGCTTTGGTTTAGCGATAACCTTAGCTTTGTGGGGTTCGACTCATTAGAGATAGGTAGTAGTACCCTATAATAAGTTGTTGAGTGTGTATATATATGAGAAAGCGTACTTGGTAGTGTTATAAAATATTTTATATTGTGTTTACTTATCCGTTGGGTTGTTTATGAATTCCGGTCGGTGCGTGGGACGCCATGTTATCGATAGGGGTTCTAAATACTTAAACGAGGCAAGTCGACATAATATTGTTTTAAAATAGGGTAAATGAAATAATTTTACCTAAATTATATGTATATAATGATTATTAATGATACTGTTGTTAGGAGATGATAATATTTAGTTATCATTGATTATTTGTTGAATTAAAATAAAACGAATACTCTGTGAATTTTATTTTACGAAGTGTTTGATAATTAAATTAAATTGAAATCAATTGTAATAAAAAAATTGTTTGAGACGATAAAGTTGTAAATTAATGAAATGTTGGCAATAAGGTAGTAAAATTTGTATAAGTATATTTATAAAATGGTTTATAAATAGAAAAGATTTAAAAGTCGAGAATTTTTGAATTTAAAACCTATTGCTTTCAAAATTAATTTTCAAAGCCTTCAAATATTAATAATAATATTACTTGGAAGAGTTTTGACTAGAAAAATGTTTTGAAAGGATTTTTGAAATAAATAAAGCATTGAACTCGCTTTAGTCGCGGTGAAATAATTCTGGTGATGACTGTAGCATCGCCAGTATTCATTTTCGAGTTTCTGAGTGAGAATTGCTACCAAAAGAAATTTATTTCTAGTTAAAAAAAAGTTTGATTGTGGAAAAATATTCCGAGTATGATTTTATAAATATATGAAAATAGTTTGAACTTGTAAATTGAAATGATATGAAAGAAAAATAAGTTTATAATTTATGAATTCGAACAGGAAAGTAAAATCAAAATTTTAAAATGGTGTAACAGCCCGATATTTTAAACGAAATTTTAATTTAAAAACAAAACATTTCGAAATATTAATTTAAATATAAAGTGTAGTAATATGTATAAAACGAAAATTTAAAAGCGTTACATTTTCGTTACGTTTTGTCCGTTCTTAACTTTACATTAGAATCAAATTTTATTTATAATGATAATAACTATCTTTAAATTTGGTTTAAAAAGATACGTTATATTTTTAAGAAACCGTTAGCATTTTTTTTTTAATTTATTTAATAAAAGAAACAAGTAACGGTTGCACGTTACTTCGGGCGTTACACTTTACGTTCGTCGTTCCTTGTCCGTTTGATCTTTTCTTGCATTAACAGTGCTATTTCAGCTGTATATTTTCAGTTTGAAAATTTCAATAAAATATTGCATTGAATTGTTCACGTGAGAATTATTATTTCATTTCCCTCTTTGTCTCCCGTGCGTTTCTCCAAATTGAATGCCTTTGATTTTGCTACCGTTCAAAACCTTTTGCCTCCTCTCTACAAATTATAGACAGCTGTTCATTTTCTTGTTCCAATCTCCTTTTCACAAAAAGCTTCTCTGTAGCTTTCGTTCAAATCTCGTGAGCACCCAAAAAGGTAAACGTGCCTTCTCCTCTTTTATTTGTATTTTCATTGCTGCTTGCTGTTTTGCTCTTCCCTTTTTCATTTTTTTGATTTTCGTTTGTCCCTGCCTTATGTGCTTCGCCACCTACAAACCATACCGCATCACCCCTTCGCCCTGTTCGCCCAACCCATGCCTCCATGAACCCACTACCTCCATGCGCCTACCCATCAGCCTACCCCACCCCGTGCCGAGATCCAGTCACCTCCACCACGTCACCCCTATGCTCGGCCAGTCACCGACCACCGTACCCCAGTCCACCACCATCCCAACACCACGACCCCAGCCCAACACCACAACCCCAGCCACACCACCAGACGTCAGCCCCTGCCATTCACCACCCACCCAGCAAGCAAAGCCTCGACCGAGAACCCCACGTCACCTCCACCCTATACGAGAGCACCCCACGTCAGTCTCCGACTCCATGCCACCACCTCCGAACCAGGCCGAGACCGCCTCCGACCCAGGCTGACCAACCCATGCCGTGCCTCCCTCTGACATGACCCCTAGCAGCGAGCCCAAGTGCCTTTGCATTTTTGTAGTTATAAGCTTGGTATTCTCTACCCTTGATTCTGATAATAAAAATGAACAAAAATTTACCTCTGCCACCTTTGTTTTGAGTCTTGATTTATGTTTTTCTCTGGCCCTAGTTTTTGAATCAGAGCAATGAAACTGCTTTGTCCCTTTGTATTGTGGTACCGTAATTTATATTTTACCTCTGCCTTGTATTTGAATAAAAAAAAAAAAATTTGTTTCGTCCTTTGTATTTTTGGTACTTTAGTTTTATCTTGCCTCTGACTTTGGAAAAGAGGAATGAGAAAAGTGGTTTCGTCCTTGTATCTGATAATATAGTTCCAGAGTTTTGTTTAAAGTATAAATCTGTTTGCCTCTGGCATTTTGTTTGAGAAAAGAATGAATGCGTGTTTTGTCACTTTGAAAATTCTAAAGTTGTAATCAAATTTTAAAAAGTGGTCGGGCTAAATTGTTGTCGATTTTCTACTTGTTCCTTTTCGTTTGATGGCTTCATTGGAAATGGTTATTCGTGCATGCTTTGATTTGTCTATTTATCTTATTGTGCTTTTGGTTTGAATCCAGTTGGCGCATCCGCTAACGACTGATCGTGCTATCCGCGTGCTTTCGATTTACATCGTATTTCTCTTTTCTTCGGATCTCCAGCTCCGTAGAGGTGAGTAAACCTCACACGAATATCCATACTTATATAATTGTGAAACGACCGCAACTGAATGTGTAGAAATAAATAAATAAATAAATGATGTTATATTTACCTGTGATTTATTTATAGTTGATGTTAATTGTTAAAACTGCATATCGTATCATCTGTTATATCTGTTCTTATTTTACTGTAATTCTATTCTGTTAAATCACACTGCAAGTTCCCTGTAGAATAGAATCACTATGGGTTGAAATGATACATACCCGAACGGACTTTAGAATAAGGGAAGGTCGTTATGGGCTGAAATGATAGGCCTGAGCGATTTTCTAATCAAATTTTATTTACTTGGGATTGCGGGTTTGAAATGATAAAACCCGGATTTTTCTTTGTAAATTACGGATTGAAATGATATAGTATCCGTATCACTTGAATTAGGCTAGAAAATATTATACAGACCCGTGGTTATTTTTCTGTATTTTCTAAATTTTTTTTTAAATAGTTTAAATTTGTAATAATATTAAATTGATTTAAACCGAATTTTTAAGTGATTTATTTAAGAATAGAATTGATTTTCTATGTGATAAATATAAATAAATGGAGGAATATTGATTTTTAAACGAAACTTAAATTTGAAATTTTGATAAAAAAAAGGAAGATGGAAACTTAAGTTAATTTAAATAAAAAATGAATTTAGTTTTAAATTGGTGAAAAAAATGAAGTTTGAGTTTAAATGTTGAAATGAACGTAATAAGCAAATTTGTAAGTTTTGGTTTTACCTGTAAAATTTCTCGTTAAATAAATTAATTAAAGGATTGAAATGAACATTTTAATGTATGATTTTATAAGTTTTAACTAGGTAGAATCCGTAGCACTTGTTAAGTGTTGTGGATTGTATAAGTGAACTAAAAGACTAAAATGAACTAAGGCTATGGTAGTACTTGGTAAGTGCTGTTGTAGCTGAAACTAAAATTGAACCTGAACTAATAAAAGGACTACTGTAGCACTTGTTAAGGACTGCAGTAGGCTGAATATGATTTTTGTTTTAAAATTGAATTGTTATAGCAGTTTATAAATGTTGTTTTGTTGAATAAAAATTATTTTCAAATATAACTTAACGTTATTGTTTTAAGTGAATAGGTGAACTCCGAAAAGGTTAGATTTTTGAAATTTAATAACTTAATATTTGTTTTAAGGAATAATGTCTTTGTTTTAAAATGGTTTAATTCAGTGTATATTTGATAAATTGTTTAAATCTATAACCACGGGTTATAATAACGATTGGTTGGCAAAGAGACCGGGATCGGATATGGACATACTCTCTGTCGATACCGAAAACCACTTTGACAACCGTGTACGCGGTGGAGATTCCAGAATGAAGTAGGATGGTGGCGACGTTCTTAAGGTATGTTACGTGGACCCAACTCCCGTGAGTTGGCATAAGGTGGCTAAAACAGGAGCGATTGACGGACCAATGAGGTAGCACCTCTTATCGGACACACTTCTTCGATACCATTCTATTACTTGTGATTGATTTGGTGGCCACCCTTGATTTGGGAGTGTTGTTCGAGGTGGGCGGTAGTGGCTGCTATGCGTCACCACTAGTCCGGATGCGTAATTGGTATATCTACCCTGGCATTGCCTAGTTGTGCCGTGTCACCTACCATATCGAGCTTTACTACGATTATGATTTTAAGATCCGACCGCGTTAAGGTTCTCCATCCCCTTAACGCTATTTTCCGATATGATTATACTTTACTTATTTAGACACTATTATAATAGCGAATATTACTATATAGTAGATAGTTTAACGGATCCTTAGAGGATGGGCGGTCCCAAGCATCTTCTAAGTTACTTGTACCTTTACTACAGTTCATTTGAGTTGGTTTACATTGTATAAGTATGTATATCCTGACTCGAGTGTTATGTTTTATTTTACGCTCGGGTCAGCCTGAGTATTCACAGCTTTGGACTTCACTTTTCTGGAGCTCGAAATCACTGGAGATTCTGCTTATCTAGTTATCTTTCCATTTCAGTTTCAGTTGTCTTATTTCAGCTTTTGTTTTAAGAGACTTGTGTATTTGGGATTTCTATTGTACTTGTTTCAGAACTGTATTGGGTTTCAGACTATGTATTTTGTATTTGATTTGAGATTATGTATTTTAGTGGCTTCATGAACCACTATGGTTATTTTTAAATTCCGCTGCGAGTTATTCTGATATTTCTGTGTCTGTGATTCTGTGAATGATTTTATTTGCTCCAAATTTTATTACAATCTGTTATTTTGCATTATTCAAGTCTGACATGTGTGGATTATTGTCGATTTGAATGGTCCAAAATAGTGGGTCGTTACATTTGGTATCGGAGCCAGGTTTTAGGCAAACCTTAGCCTATGGAGCAAAAACTCATTAGAGATAGGGTAGAAATACCCTAGATTGAGTGAAATCAAACTCAGAATCATTTCCTTGTGAGTGAACGTATTTTCAAAGTATAAAATGATTTTAAAATGATTTTTCAAATGATTTTTCAAAGATTATTTTGATATAAAGTTTTCTTGTTTTAAGAAGAAATTTTCTAAACTTCCTTCTTTCCGTATCTACCTTGTTAGGAATTTTGTTATTAGGATATTCATCCAAGTGTCCTTATCGTATTTTATCTTAATTTATCTTTGTCTTCTCTGTACCTTGTCCTAAATTAATTCTTGATATTTCCAGGATGAATCGTGGAAATGCTAGAGGTAGGGGTCGTGGTATTGCCCCAGTTCCTCCACCTGTTGCACCCGTTAAGTTCACAGTTCTTTGCAAAGAATTCTCTCAGCTCGGTGGCACTAAGTTCACCGGTTCAGAGAGTATCATCGAAGCCCAGCAATGGCTAAGAAGTTTGGAAAGAATCTTTATTGGTTTAGAGATCACTGATGCCCAGAAGCGTCAGTTAGCAGCATGGCAGCTGCAAGAGTCAGCCCTAGATTGGTGGGAGTCTGTTACGACTCGCACTAACGAAGGTGATCTTTCATGGGAGCAGTTCAGGTATTTTGTTAACTTGAATTTTTCCCCATTTCCTTTCCTTTTGAATCTATCTTAAGTTTGGTTTCTGTATTTTTCCTTTCAGGGAGGCTTTTGTGGCAAAATGGATGCCCGAAGCCGGTAAATCTCAGCTTTACCGTGAATTCATGGACCTCAAGCAGGGTACCATGTCCTTCTCAGAGTATGAACGGAAGTTCAATGAACTTTCAAAATTTGGTCCTGGTCTTATCGATACTCAGCTAAAGAAGAATGAGAAGTTCATTGCTGGAGCTCGCCCAGAGTTCTACGACCGTCTTATTTCGCATGTTCATGGCACTTTTACTGAGCTCATGGATATGGCTATTCGCTATGAGAACCCTACTTCCAAGGGTCCTGCTGCTTCCAGTGCTCATGTATCTCAGTCCTCCTCTGCTAATTCCAAGAAGAGAAAGCCCAACTTCCACCAGCAAAAGAAGAATTGGCTCAAACATCCGGGCTTAGGATCTTCAGCATCTGCTCCTTCCCAGAGGCACCCTATTGATCTTTCCTCCATTACTTGCTTCAAATGTGACCAGAAGGGACACTATGCCAATAGTTGCCCTAATCAGTCTGTTGCTGCTGTTCCTCCACCCCAGGTTACCAGGAACGATCTTTGTCATGTTTGTCTTCAGCCGGGTCATTTTAAGAAGGACTGTCCTTTATATCAGAAAGGAAGGCCATCTGGCGTATTTGCTGTCACATCTGCTTCATCACCTGCTCCTGCACCTACTCCTGCTCCTAGCGATGATCAAGGTACTCTTCAGGGCACCTTTACTTTATTTCATCATCCTGTTCGTGTTTTATTTGATACTGGGGCTTCGCATAGCTTTATTTCTGATGTTTTCTGTAATAAGTTTGAAACTCTCCTTTCTCCTGAGTATGTTTCTGTTCCTCTATGTGTTTCAAATCCTATTGGTGGTCCCGCAAATCTTGATAAGATTTGTAAGCAAGTGAGACTCTTCTATTCTAGTCATAAATTTTCTGGAGATTTCTATGTCCTAGGTTTCGATGCTTTTGATTTGTTGCTTGGAAGTGATTGGCTTGATGGACACGATGCCCGTATCTCGTGTAAATCCCGAATTGTTTCTCTTAAGGATGATCGAGGAAATTCTTTGCTTATTCAGGGCCGTATGCCTCATGATTATGCTGGTAGCTTTATCTTTTCTCTAGATGCTTCTATTGATGATCTTCAGTCGACCCGTGTAGTTAATCACTACCCGGATGTATTTGGTGAAGTTACTGCTTTACCTCCCAAGCGGGAAATTGATTTCCGCATTGATCTCATTCCTGGAGCTCTACCTATAGTTCTTCCTCCTAGAAGAATGGCACCCTGCGAGAAGGTTGAGTTAAGGAAACAAATTGAAGACCTATCGTCCAAGGGTCTGATCAGACCTAGTTTTTCTGAATGGGGAGCTGCAGTGGTCTTCGTCACCAAATCCGATGGTTCTCTTCGGATGTGTGTTGATTACAGGGAATTGAACAAACTCACTATGAAAAATAGATATCCAATGCCTCGCATCAATGACATGTTTGATCAGCTTTATGGTGCTACTGTTTTCTCTCAGCTTGATCTTGCCACAGGTTTTCACCAACTCAGAGTTGCCGAGGAAAGTATTCCCAAGACTGCTTTCCGTACTGAGAATGGATTCTTTGAATGGTTAGTTATGCCTTTTGGTTTGACTAATGCTCCTGCCTTCTTTGTTGACTTGATGAATCGTGTTTTCCGTGATGTGCTTAATAAATTTGTTCTAGTCTTTGTGGATGATATCCTCATCTTCTCTAAGTCTGAAGAAGAACATGAGTCACATTTAAAATCTGTTCTTGAGACTCTTCGCAATCATCAGTTAAAAGCTAAATTTTCCAAATGCCATTTCTGGAAGGATGAAGTCCGATTTCTCGGGCATATTGTTTCTAGTAATGGAGTTTCAGTTGATCCAGTCAAGATCGCTGCGATCAATGTAAGTCTTTCTTTCTTTCTCTTTCATTGTTTCATTTCAATTTACTCTATCTTTTCTATTATCCTTCTTTTTTTTCCCTATTCTGTACAGGATTGGGAAACTCCTAAGACTCCTACTGATATCCGTAGTTTTCTGGGCCTCGCCGGTTATTACCGGAGATTCATTGAGAATTTCGCTCGGATTGCTGCACCTCTCACTGCTTTAACTCGGAAGAATGCTAAGTTTATTTGGAGTAACGAGTGTAAATCCGCATTCAATGAGTTAAAAGACAAGCTTACTTCCGCACCTGTTCTTACCGTTCCAAATGGAGATGAGGGATTAACGGTATACACTGATGCTTGTCGAGAAGGTTTGGGAGCTGTTCTGATGCAGGATGGTAGAGTGATTGCTTATGCTAGTAGACAGTTGAAGACTCATGAAGTAAATTATGTTGCCCATGATCTAGAGTTGCTTGCTGTTGTTTTCGCTTTGAAGCTTTGGAGACATCATCTGTTGGGTACCAAGTTCGAGCTTTTCACAGATCATCAGTCTTTGAAGTATATTTTCTCTCAGAAGGATTTGAATCAGAGACAAGTTAGGTGGTTAGAGTTCCTTGCTTCTTATGACCTCGACATCAACTATACACCGGGAAAAGCTAATGTTGTGGCGGATGCTTTGAGTAGGAAGAAAGCTTTGTTGTGTCAGATCGTTGTTTCTTCACCTCTTGTGGATCGTATTATGGCTAGACAGGAAGAAGATCAAATGCTTAGATTGATTAAGGAGAGTGTTCGAAGCAGAGTTGGAGGTAGTAGTCTTGATGGTAATGGAGCTCAGATTGACGATAAGGGTGTATTGAGGATCAATAATAGGATTTGTGTCCCGAATGTTGATGGATTGAGACAGGAGTTACTTCGGGAGAATCATCAGTCCAGACTTTCTATTCATCCAGGCGTGACCAAGGTGTATCAGGATATGAAGAAATTATATTGGTGGAAAGGTATGAAACGAGATGTTTCCATTTTTGTGAATAGATGTGCGACTTGTCAACAAGTCAAGGCAGATCATCAGAAGACCCCTGGTTTATTGCAGCCTCTTGAGATTCCCAATTGGAAGTGGGAACAAGTTTCTATGGATTTCATTGATGGTTTACCGAGGACTAGGAAGGGTAACGAGAGTATCTGGGTTATTGTGGATAGATTGACCAAATCGGCTCATTTCATTCCGGTCAAGTCTACCCGTTCAGCTTCTAGTTTATCTGAGATTTACATGAGGGAGATTGTTCGTCTCCATGGTGTTCCTCTCAGTATCGTTTGTGATCGTGATCCTATCTTTACTAGTAGATTTTGGAAAGCCTTTCAGGATTCTTTGGGTACTCATCTAAATCTGAGCACTGCTTACCACCCACAGACCGACGGTCAAACAGAAAGGGTGAATCAGATTTTAGAAGATCTTCTTCGTGCTTGTGTGCTTGATTATGGAGGATCTTGGGAAGATCATCTCCATCTCGTCGAATTCACTTATAACAATAGTTATCAGGCCAGTATTGAGACATCTCCATTTTCTGCTCTTTACGGACGACCTTGTAGATCTCCTTCTTGTTGGATTGAACCCGGTAATCGTTTGGTTCTTGGTCCTGAGATGGTTTTGGAAGCTTCAGAGAGAGTTGAAGAGATTAAAAGGAAGATGAGGATTGCTCAAGACAGACAGAAGAAGTACGCCGATCGTCGAAGACGGAGTTTAGAGTTTGCTGTTGGTGATTTGGTTTTCCTTAAGGTCTCTCCCTTAAGGAATGTTATTCGTTTCGGTCGTAGAGGAAAGCTTTCTCCTAGATTTGTTGGTCCTTTCCGCATTTTGGAAAGAATTGGTTCTCTTGCTTATCGTCTGGATTTACCCGAGAAATTTTCTGGAATTCACAACGTCTTTCATGTATCTCATCTTCGTCGCTATCTGCATGATCCATCTCTTATTATTCAGCCTTCTGCTCTTGATAGTTTGGATATTGAGCCAAATCTGACTGTTGAGAGGAAGCCACTTCGTATCGTCGATCGAGGTACGAAGCAGCTAAGAAGAAAATCTGTCAACCTGGTCAAAGTGCAGTGGAGCACTGATGAACGGGATTGCACCTGGGAGACGGAGGAGAGCATTCGTACTTCGAATCCGGAATTGTTTATTTCAGGTACTTTTGCTATTCTATCTTATCTTTCTTTGTTTCCTTTCTTCGTTCCTTTTCGAGGACGAAAAGCTTTGAGTGGGGGAGAGTGTAACAGCCCGATATTTTAAACGAAATTTTAATTTAAAAACAAAACATTTCGAAATATTAATTTAAATATAAAGTGTAGTAATATGTATAAAACGAAAATTTAAAAGCGTTACATTTTCGTTACGTTTTGTCCGTTCTTAACTTTACATTAGAATCAAATTTTATTTATAATGATAATAACTATCTTTAAATTTGGTTTAAAAAGATACG
Source organism: Allium fistulosum (assembly GCA_030737815.1). Lineage (NCBI taxonomy): Eukaryota > Viridiplantae > Streptophyta > Magnoliopsida > Asparagales > Amaryllidaceae > Allium > Allium fistulosum. The sequence goes on from CM060903.1 coordinate 181,648,937, forward strand.
TTATATTTTTAAGAAACCGTTAGCATTTTTTTTTTAATTTATTTAATAAAAGAAACAAGTAACGGTTGCACGTTACTTCGGGCGTTACACTTTACGTTCGTCGTTCCTTGTCCGTTTGATCTTTTCTTGCGTTAACAGTGCTATTTCAGCTGTATATTTTCAGTTTGAAAATTTCAATAAAATATTGCATTGAATTGTTCACGTGAGAATTATTATTTCATTTCCCTCTTTGTCTCCCGTGCGTTTCTCCAAATTGAATGCCTTTGATTTTGCTACCGTTCAAAACCTTTTGCCTCCTCTCTACAAATTATAGACAGTTGTTCATTTTCTTGTTCCAATCTCCTTTTCACAAAAAGCTTCTCTGTAGCTTTCGTTCAAATCTCGTGAGCACCCAAAAAGGTAAACGTGCCTTCTCCTCTTTTATTTGTATTTTCATTGCTGCTTGCTGTTTTGCTCTTCCCTTTTTCATTTTTTTGATTTTCGTTTGTCCCTGCCTTATGTGCTTCGCCACCTACAAACCATACCGCATCACCCCTTCGCCCTGTTCGCCCAACCCATGCCTCCACGAACCCACTACCTCCATGCGCCTACCCATCAGCCTACCCCACCCCGTGCCGAGATCCAGTCACCTCCACCACGTCACCCCTATGCTCGGCCAGTCACCGACCACCGTACCCCAGTCCACCACCAGCCCAACACCACGACCCCAGCCCAACACCACGACCCCAGCCACACCACCAGACGTCAGCCCCTGCCATTCGCCACCCACCCAGCAAGCAAAGCCTCGACCGAGAACCCCACGTCACCTCCACCCTATACGAGAGCACCCCACGTCAGTCTCCGACTCCATGCCACCACCTCCGAACCAGGCCGAGACCGCCTCCGACCCAGGCTGACCAACCCATGCCGTGCCTCCCTCTGACATGACCCCTAGCAGCGAGCCCAAGTGCCTTTGCATTTTTGTAGTTATAAGCTTGGTATTCTCTACCCTTGATTCTGATAATAAAAATGAACAAAAATTTACCTCTGCCACCTTTGTTTTGAGTCTTGATTTATGTTTTTCTCTGGCCCTAGTTTTTGAATCAGAGCAATGAAACTGCTTTGTCCCTTTGTATTGTGGTACCGTAATTTATATTTTACCTCTGCCTTGTATTTGAATAAAAAACAAAAAAAAAAAATTGTTTCGTCCTTTGTATTTTTGGTACTTTAGTTTTATCTTGCCTCTGACTTTGGAAAAGAGGAATGAGAAAAGTGGTTTCGTCCTTGTATCTGATAATATAGTTCCAGAGTTTTGTTTAAAGTATAAATCTGTTTGCCTCTGGCATTTTGTTTGAGAAAAGAATGAATGCGTGTTTTGTCACTTTGAAAATTCTAAAGTTGTAATCAAATTTAAAAAGTGGTCGGGCTAAATTGTTGTCGATTTTCTACTTGTTCCTTTTCGTTTGATGGCTTCATTGGAAATGGTTATTCGTGCATGCTTTGATTTGTCTATTTATCTTATTGTGCTTTTGGTTTGAATCCAGTTGGCGCATCCGCTAACGACTGATCGTGCTATCCGCGTGCTTTCGATTTACATCGTATTTCTCTTTTCTTCGGATCTCCAGCTCCGTAGAGGTGAGTAAACCTCACACGAATATCCATACTTATATAATTGTGAAACGACCGCAACTGAATGTGTAGAAATAAATAAATAAATAAATGATGTTATATTTACCTGTGATTTATTTATAGTTGATGTTAATTGTTAAAACTGCATATCGTATCATCTGTTATATCTGTTCTTATTTTACTGTTATTCTATTCTGTTAAATCACACTGCAAGTTCCCTGTAGTATAGAATCACTATGGGTTGAAATGATACATACCCGAATGGACTTTAGAATAAGGGAAGGTCGTTATGGGCTGAAATGATAGGCCTGAGCGATTTTCAAATCAAATTTTATTTACTTGGGATTGCGGGTTTGAAATGATAAAACCCGGATTTTTCTTTGTAAATTACGGATTGAAATGATATAGTATCCGTATCACTTGAATTAGGCTAGAAAATATTATACAGACCCGTGGTTATTTTTCTGTATTTTCTAAATTTTTTTTTTAAATAGTTTAAAATTTGTAATAATATTAAATTGATTTAAACCGAATTTTTAAGTGATTTATTTAAGAATAGAATTGATTTTCTATGTGATAAATATAAATAAATGGAGGAATATTGATTTTTAAACGAAACTTAAATTTGAAATTTTGATAAAAAAAAAGGAAGATGGAAACTTAAGTTAATTTAAATAAAAAATGAATTTAGTTTTAAATTGGTGAAAAAAATGAAGTTTGAGTTTAAATGTTGAAATGAACGTAATAAGCAAATTTGTAAGTTTTGGTTTTACCTGTAAAATTTCTCGTTAAATAAATTAATTAAAGGATTGAAATGAACATTTTAATGTATGATTTTATAAGTTTTAACTAGGTAGAATCCGTAGCACTTGTTAAGTGTTGTGGATTGTATAAGTGAACTAAAAGACTAAAATGAACTAAGGCTATGATAGTACTTGGTAAGTGCTGTTGTAGCTGAAACTAAAATTGAACCTGAACTAATAAAAGGACTACTGTAGCACTTGTTAAGGACTGTAGTAGGCTGAATATGATTTTTGTTTTAAAATTGAATTGTTATAGCAGTTTATAAATGTTGTTTTGTTGAATAAAAATTATTTTCAAATATAACTTAACGTTATTGTTTTAAGTGAATAGGTGAACTCCGAAAAGGTTAGATTTTTGAAATTTAATAACTTAATATTTGTTTTAAGGAATAATGTCTTTGTTTTAAAATGGTTTAATTCAAAGTATATTTGATAAATTGTTTAAATCTATAACCACGGGTTATAATAACGATTGGTTGGCAAAGAGACCGGGATCGGATATGGACATACTCTCTGTCGATACCGAAAACCACTTTGACAACCGTGTACGCGGTGGAGATTCCAGAATGAAGTAGATTGGTGGCGACGTTCTTAAGGTATGTTACGTGGACCCAACTCCCGTGAGTTGGCATAAGGTGGCTAAAACAGGAGCGATTGACGGACCAATGAGGTAGCACCTCTTATCGGACACACTTCTTCGATACCATTCTATTACTTGTGATTGATTTGGTGGCCACCCTTGATTTGGGAGTGTTGTTCGAGGTGGGCGGTAGTGGCTGCTATGCGTCACCACTAGTCCGGATGCGTAATTGGTATATCTACCCTGGCATTGCCTAGTTGTGCCGTGTCACCTACCATATCGAGCTTTACTACGATTATGATTTTAAGATCCGACCGCGTTAAGGTTCTCCATCCCCTTAACGCTATTTTCCGATATGATTATACTTTACTTATTTAGACACTATTATAATAGCGAATATTACTATATAGTAGATAGTTTAACGGATCCTTAGAGGATGGGCGGTCCCAAGCATCTTCTAAGTTACTTGTACCTTTACTACAGTTCATTTGAGTTGGTTTACATTGTATAAGTATGTATATCCTGACTCGAGTGTTATGTTTTATTTTACGCTCGGGTCAGCCTGAGTATTCACAGCTTTGGACTTCACTTTTCTGGAGCTCGAAATCACTGGAGATTCTGCTTATCTAGTTATCTTTCCATTTCAGTTTCAGTTGTCTTATTTCAGCTTTTGTTTTAAGAGACTTGTGTATTTGGGATTTCTATTGTACTTGTTTCAGAACTGTATTGGGTTTCAGACTATGTATTTTGTATTTGATTTGAGATTATGTATTTTAGTGGCTTCATGAACCACTATGGTTATTTTTAAATTCCGCTGCGAGTTATTCTGATATTTCTGTGTCTGTGATTCTGTGAATGATTTTATTTGCTCCAAATTTTATTACAATCTGTTATTTTGCATTATTCAAGTCTGACATGTGTGGATTATTGTCGATTTGAATGGTCCAAAATAGTGGGTCGTTACAAATGGTTAAACATTATCGTTAAGCAAACAAAAGAATTTGAATTTGAGATAGGAAATAAAAGAACTAACCTGAGAAATGTTCAATAAATTAAGTTGGTTAAATGAAGTAAATAAAATATAGTTTTACTCAAGAAGGCTTATATAAAAATGAATTATATTTTAAATGAATTAGATAAAATAATGAAATGAAATTTTAAGTGAATTAATTTGTATAACATATAGATTTGAGTAATATTAGGCTAAAAACAAATTTAAATTTGTTGAATGTGAATGATAAGAGAAGAAAAAAAGGTTTAACTTAAATAAAATTAAATAAAATGAGAAATTGACTAAATGAAATAAAATTTCACTTAATAAAGATTAGATGAGTTGAATTGAATTGGAATATAACTAGATAAATTAGTAAAGTGAATTAATTCCACTTAGGCTATACAATGAATTAATAGAATGTATACGAACTTGAGTTGTAAAATGAAATGCAAATTGAATTGTGAAAGAAATTGAATGGGAATAATGAGTATAAGTAAAATTAATGCGAGTAATTGAATTTGATTCAAATTGGATATAAATAAATTAAATACAAATGGAATGCGTTTAATAAATTGAATGTTAACTAATTTAATATGGAATAAGTTAATGGTAATGAATAAACAAAATCCGTTAAGGGAATAAATTAACAAAATGAGTCAAATAAAACATAATTTGATTCAAAATGAAAATCAACTTAAGTTGTAAAGTTAAATTGAATGTAACAACTTTAACCATTGAATGTAAGAGAAATTTGATTTCAATGAATGTAAATAAGTGAATGTGAATCAATTTGAAATAAATGGAAGTGAATGTGAGCATGATAAAATTTAAATGAATGAAAAACCAATTGAAATGAATGAATTAAATCAAATTGGAAGTAAGTGAACATGGATGAATGAGATGTGAATAAAATGAAAGCAAATCAATTAGATGTCAACATGAAATGTATGTTAATAAGTGAAATAATTGAAATCGAATAAGTTAAATGTGAATAAATTAAATGTAACTAAATCTAAAGTAAGTAAAATGGAATACAAACAAATTGAAATAAAATCAAATGTAAATAGAAGATGTTGACATAACAAGTGAAATAAATGTAAATCAATTGGAAACAAATGAAATTGAATATAAGTCGATTTAATGTAAATAAAACAAATATGAATAAATGGAAAATAAACCAATTGAATGTTAATAGAAATGAAGTGTATAAATTAAATATTTACGTTGAATGAAGATTGTGATAGTTTGAATAAATTAGATGAATATCATGTAACGACCCGTATTTTTACGGATCGAAATATCGTAAAACAGTTGTTATTGGATCGTAGTATGGTTAAGTCGTTCGGAGCTTAGGTCGTATTGTAGTTAGGTCGTAGACAACTTATAGGAGTTGGCGACCTAAGGAAGATAGTGGTAGTAGTTAACGACCTAATGACTGGACGAGGTAAGGCTTAGGTCGTATGACAGTTGGGTCGCGTATTGGTTTAGGTCGTATGCTAGTTTGGGACGACCTATAGGATTTGACCGACCTAAGGAGTCAAGCGACCTAAGGGAGTTAGTGGTAGCAGTTGGTGACTTAAGGGTTTTAGCGACCTAAGGGTTGAGTGAGTTAACGACCTAAGGTAGTTAGGTCGTGGACTAGTTAAGTGATTAGGTCGTTGAGTCTATGCCGTGTTAGTTAGGTCGCTAGACGACCTAAGAATGTTAGGTCGTGAGTTGTTAGGTCGCGACTTTTGTTAAGTCGATAGGTCGGCATCTCAGTTAGGTCGTGTAGCGTTAAGTCGCTAAGCCGCGTATAAGTCATAGGTCGTGACATTTTAGGTCGCGACTTATGATAAGTCGTTAGGTCGTAGACGACTTATGTTAGGTCGCGTAGAGGCTAAGCTGTTAGGTCGCGCGCATGTGTTAGGTTGTAAGTCGCGCGTAGTTAAGTCGCGTAGTGTTAGGTCGTGTAGTGTTAAGTCGCGCGCCTGTGCTAAGTCGTTGAGTCGGAAGCTGTTAGGTCGCACATTGTGTTAGGTCGCTGAGTGTTAGGTCGGAGGGTTTGTTAGGTCGTGGACGACCTAAGGGGGGCGGACGACCTAAGGAAAATCAGCCTATAAATAGGTGAGTTCTTCTTCATTTTTGGGATCCGGATTTCGAAGCGACGAAGTGCTGACATTTTGAGAGCTCGAAGTTCTACACTTCTTCACTTCTTTTCTCCACTCTAATCTTGTGATTCCTTCCATCCTAATCGAAGATCAAATCAAAGATCCAAAAGCTTAGATTGAAGATCTACATCCATCAAAGAGAGATTTCATCGTTTGAAGCGAGATTTTGGAGAATCGAGTTAGATCCTTCGCTGTCCAGATCTGAAGTGTGTTGATTTTGAGGTGTTTACGTGATTCGGTGAGTGGTGATTATCTCTCACACGGATCCAAAGGAGTATATCAGATTGATGGCTTGATTTGGAGTTAAAATAGTGATTTCCATGCATTTTCATAAACTAATGTGTAGATCTATTGTTCATGATAATTTGACATCCATTTTACTACATGTTAACCTATGCAAGTTCATTCATCAAGTTGTAGAGATATTACTCATGATTCATGCTTGTTAGATTTAGACTCTTTATTTACAAAATTGCCATTATTGTTATAATTGTTTATTTGATCATGTTTGAATGCTTGATTACTTGGATTAATGTTTGACTTGATTGATTGTTGTAAATTAGTTGATTGATGATTTGATTTGGACAAGTTAGTCGAAGATGATTCAAAAGCTAAGGGAAAGGCTCTTGAATTGGAAAAGCTGCTCGTGGCATATGTGGCGGATGATGAAGCTCATATGGATAGATTTGATGATGTTGATGTTGAGATGAGGCTTTGCTATGATTAGATGAAGCGAGGCATGGTATGAGATAGCCTTGGTTTAATCTAGACGGGATCATTCCAAGCATGTTGATAACTCGGTGAAATGGTTTGAGTTGAGGATAATGGTTTGCTCGAGAGGCGCTTGAGCTAGTATGGAAATAGTCGTCGAGAAGGATGACTAGGAGGCTGAGATTTCATCATTGTTGAAGGGTCTAGCAAGCTCAAAGCAAGAGTATGTTGGGCAGATTCGATAGTCCCTAAAGACTATGATTGTAGTCGAGTACTCTGGGCAGATTCGATAGTCCTAGGCACGGGCTGCGACGACGTGCGGAGTTATGTCTAGAACCGGGGTTGCCATTAACCCTTGACGGACGGCTGAAAGAATGTGCCGGTCATTCAATTAACGGTGGTATCGAAGCAATGATAACAGTGATAGCCAGAGTCATGGATGTTTGGTTGTATCGTCATTCGGTCTCAAGAGCGGTATTTTCTGGGTGCTTATCTGATCTTGGTTTAGGCCTTGGGGATTTGTACTTGGAAAGCATCGCCCTTGACTCGAGTGATAATTACTTTACTTTAAATGTTTGCTTTGCTATGTTTACTCTGCTTAGTGTGTGTCTGGGGGCTATCACTGTAGAAAGAGGTGGAGTGGGAGGGTTGGATTCCTATTCCTTTTTCCTTTATGCTCTTTTGGTATGTTGTTAGTTAATTTACCGCTCACTAAGACTGTTGTCTGACTCAAGGCTTTATGTTTAACTCTTATTGCCTTGGGCTGTTCATCCATTTTGGGATGGGAAGACTAGGTAGCAGGTGACAGGTGCTGTTCTTACTTTCCAACGATGCTGATGATGAAGACGAGCTGGAGGCTTGCATATTATTTTCTTACTATATGTACTGGATGTTCCGCTGCTTTGTATAATTCTCTGAGTGTTATGTAGTGAGGCTTGATGTATTGACTATTCAGATGTTTGTATTCAACTATTATGAAGTTTTATTGATGAGATTGTATTCTGTGAAGCTTCACTATATATATTCTTTATTGTATTTTATCCATGCGCTGTGAGTAATACGATAGATTCTGCTGTTTTAATTTAACCTTGGCAACCGTCCATGGCTGCCTGGCACACTTTACAGCGCACTATCTCTAGGTTCAGTGCAGGGGTCATGGGCGGTCGTCACATATCATTTGGTTGATGATTTCTTTGGTTGTAAATCATCATTATAATTGTTTTGATCGCATATGATTGGTTTCTTGTGTATTCGTGCTCGCATTTGTGGTTTGAATTCACAATACATGTTATTTGGGTCCATTAGACTCATATATGTTGCTAAATCCTTTATAAGTTACTAATATTCAAATTTGAGTTGAGACAGGTACATAAGTGTATGTTTTGATGTATACGCGGGCTTTTATATGCTTTTGCTTGCTTAATACGAGCGAACTCGCTCGTATTAATAATAATAAGGTACGTACCTCGGATTAAATACCACACTTTTATATTTTTCCCTACGGGATGCCTCATCATTGAGATGAGATGTATATTTGATATATATTTGGGTAATATATTGTATTATAAAAAATTTCCGATCGAGCCTCGCAAAGGAGACTCTGCCGAAATTTTCCGTAAATTCGGGAGTTAGAATTTTTTTGAGGTTTTAAAATTTTTATAACTTGTTTTATAAAATAAATTGTAATTTCCGTAAAACCGATATGGTAGTGGTGTAGTATAAGCGTAGTAACGTCTTTGTAAATAAGATTTAAATGTTTATAAGTTAATTGTTTTGAATAAAATATATCAAGTGTTAAATTTCGTACTTAGATCCTTTTCGAGGATGAAAACGTTTTGAGTGGGGGAGAATGTAACGACCCAATTTTTAACTATTTTAAATTATTAAATTTAATATGATTATTAAATGGTTAAAAATAAAAATTTAATGAATTATTAGTGTAGTTATTGAATATGAACTTTAATAAAAATTTGAAATAACCAATTTCGAAGATTTTGACAATAACAGGTATTGAAATGAAATTCTATGTATTGAGTGTGTTTATAATCAATAACTAAACATGAATAATAAATGTTGAATTAGTTAGATGAAAATAGAATAATTGTTGATAAGTAAAATTAATTGAAATTAATGGTTATTAATGTAATTTTTTGAATAATTAAAATTGTTTAAATTTAATATTGGGAATTGATTGAATAATTGAATCTTGAATTAATGTGAATGAAAATGATATCGAAAATAGATTTAAATTGTATTTAAATATGAACGAAGATGGTTAACATTTGAAATTGGATTTAAAAGCGAATAATTAGAAATTGGAAATTTTATATTATAATTAACGAGTAAAAATAGCCATTTTGGGTACAGTCTAAGAATTCGACAAAACTAGTTCCATTGGGTCCGTAATTGTGTATTATTATCGGATTTCAAATTTCGTAGCATTTTGGAGTACCGTTTGGTCGTACGGGATAGAAACGCGTTGAAATTAATATTGAAAATTTAATATTTTAATTCGATTTGAAAGGCTATCTTCCACATATGATCGAATTAGGCCTCGAAACTTATTCCATTGAGTTTAAAATTAGGGTAAAATATTATAAACGCCAGGCGGCATGCCTCGATTGGAGTTCGTCCAAAATTTCGTGTGAATAGTCGAAATAATATAGTTACGCGTATATATACACGTATTCTCTCCAAAACCCTATCTATCTTTTCCTCTAGCCGCCACCCATACTTCAATGGTCAAAATTGTTCAAAACTTTCCTCCCTCCGATCTCCTCATCCATCCAATATTATCCAAATCTTCCTAAATCAAATATGTCAAGCTCATCGACCTCTATAGATCCAACGGTGGATCTGAGCTATCGTCGTCGTTTGGAGGAGAATTTTGGCCGCGTTCTGGCAATCGTTCGAGCGCGATTTCTGGATAATGGCGAGGAGGGAGGCGATGACATTTGGGGTGGAGGTGTGTCATGGGTAGGAGCGTGCTTCTGGGGTGGCCTATCAACTTTCGATTGCTCGTAGGGGGTTGCGGCAGATCAAAATCAAACGGCATGATGGGTTCGTGTTCGAGCACGACCTGGAAACGAAGATGATGGAGCAACTGCCAGGATTTCTCAGTTGCAAGATCGTGCGGTCCAGTTAATTTTAGGTTAATATATATATTAAAAAATAAAATAAAAAGAAATTTGTTTACATAAATTGTATTCGATGTTTAAAAATGTGTTTCTTTCACATACGAGGTCGAAATGAGACGAAACAAGTGGCGTTGGAATCGCATCGACGAAGGCTTTGGCGTGGAATCAAAGTGACATTTATTTGAAGCTAAAATATTTTCAGTTTCAAATAAAAGTTGAATGTTTTATAACGCTCACGAAGTACTAGAATATTTTTATGTTAGTTAAATTTAAAATTATAAAGTGATTTAAATTTGTTGATTGCTGTTTGATAATTTAAATTGATATCTGAATTAACCGATAGAAATTTAAATTGATGGTTAAATTGAATTGGAATTAAACTGTTAGTAAAATTCCCGATTATTGATAATTGGTTAATTGTTGTGATTTATCGACTGTTTGGATGATGGATTATAATGGATGCCAATTGGTTGAGATTTTGAATGATTTGGATGTTTGTTTATTTTGATATATCCTGTTATCATCCTGTATATTATTTACAGTATATAAAACTGTAAATCGAATTATTTTGAATAAATTAAGAAATAGGTTGAAATGATATATACCTATGACATTTATTTTGGATTGAAATGATATATATCCATCCCTGAAATTAAATTGAAATAATGAATTCACTTGGCCATAGAATAGAAAATTATATACAGACACCGAATTGGTTAAATTAAATAATTTTAAATTTTTTGATTTAAAATTATTTAAATGATTTGGTTTAAAGAAGTAAAACTAGAATTTATGAAAATCGAGTTATTTTCGAACTTGAGCTCGAAATGTTGAAATTGAAATTTGGTAACAAGGATTGTTTAAATAATCAAAGTTGAGATTTTTTGAGGTGATAATGCGTTACCACTAGCCCTGCGACCCGAACTGGTAGTATCCTACCTTGGGCATTGCCTTACTTGCCTTTTCATGCTTTTATCCCTATACGAGACCCCTAAGATTTTGTTTTAGTGTTGTCGTATCACGGCGCATCCCTATCCACCGACGATTTACTGGTGTTTTATATGCAAACTGTACAGCAATGCTTAAAAATGAATTAAGGGGGATCAATGTAAAGCCTTAACGCTTAAAAAAATATTTATTTTACTGATTAGACATTATATTTGTACCATATTCTACTACACATAAATATTTTGACAGATCCTTAAGAGATGGAAAATCTCATAACATCTCTTGAGTTATTGCACGCATGTTATACACTAGATAGGAGATGTGAAATCCCGTAAACATCTCTGATGCCATGTTACTCATGTTATATGAGATATCGATTTGACTCACATAAGAATATTTTAGTCCTGACTCCAGTGTTTGTCTTTTCATTATGCTTGGGTCAGCCCTAGGTATTTCAGCGCATTGAAGATCATTTTCTGGACGACGAAGACGAATATTTGGTATATTATTACTATTATTATTCCTACATCATGTTGTCTGCTGCATTATTCTATTTATCCCTGTTGTATATATAACTCTGATAAATGTTGTATAAATTATAATCAAATGTATAATATAAACAACTTCATGAACTGTTTATTTGATTATTATATTTTATCGTTCCGCTGTGAGATTTTATGTTTGTTTTATTCTTCTTCTCTTATTTTTCTTAATTAACCCCAATGATTATATATGTTCCGGATTGTTTGGATTGGACATGTGTGGATTATTGTTGATTCAAACCTTCCGAAATGTGGGTCGTCACATACTCCATTTTTTGAGGTGTTCTTGGAAAAGAAAAATTATGATTTATTCTTTCTTATTAAAAAAGTTTTCAAGATGAATTCTCCTCCATGATCGCTCTAATTGTTTTCATTTTAGTTGACATTTGATTTTGAATTCTTTTAGTAAAAGTTTTAAAAATTTCAAAAGTATCACTTTTAAGTTTCAATAAAATCGTCTATGTAATTCTAGAAAAATCATCTACAATACAAAGACATATCTATTATGATTTATTGATAGTATTTGCGAAGGTTCGAAAAGATCTAAGCGAGAGCCCTAACAAGTTCATATCTAGCAACTTAAGAAAGGTGTTTAAAATTCAAATGACCAAATCTTTTATGCCAAATCCAAGGGTCATTAGATTCAGCCAAAAGATATAAATTATCATTGGACACTTTCATACTTAAAATATAGATGTTACATTTCCTAATACCTTCAAATATTTGACTCATTATCTTCGATATGGCTGTTACCTTTTTCAAATTTAATTTTTAAACCCTTATCACAAAATTGACTAATACTAAGCAAGTTATGTTTTAGATTCCTAATGAGCAAAACATTAGAAATAGTAGGATTTTTAGAGTTACCGACATTGCCGATGCCAATCACATATCATTTTGAGTTGTCTCCATGGTTTACCGACCCACCATCTTTATGGACTATGTCTTTCAAGATCTATAGATTTCTAGTCATGTGTCTCGAACATCCACTATCTAGTATCCACTTGTCCTCTTGATTTGTCATATTTTATTTTCAAGTGTCTATTCACCATCATCCATATAACAAACTTGTTCCTGCAATTTAAAATCATATCTTTCCAAGAAATCAAGTGACTTTTCAAAACAATTAATTTCTAAAAACATATTGGTTTCATAAAATTGTTTTTCTACAAAATTGTTAAAAATATTACCCACCATTTAAACTTTTTAAAAATCAAATTATGAGTTTTTGAAAACCTAGTGCACCGATACCAAATGTGGGTTATGGAATTATGGATAAACATTAGATGGAGTGTGAATAGTGTTATCTAATTTCTTAATGTTTTTAAAATTCTTTCAAGATTATTATTAACCAATGTAGAATCAACAATCACGATGCAAACACATATAAGCATAAATGCAATAAAGTAATAGAGAGATCATACCTGGAATTTTATACTGGTTCAAAGTTACCCTACATATAGTCCTGTACAATTTCTTGTACAGATTTCTTTTCAAATAGCAATCTTTAAACGGATAGAAGGCAAACCCAATTACAATCCAATTTCAAGGCTACGAGACACACTCTTTTGATTTTCCAAGCCCGGGGTACACCTACTTGATTTGGACGAGCTACAAGAACACCCATTCGGATTTCCAGGCTACCAAGCACACCTAATTGATTTATACGGGCTATAATCACACCCAAGCAAATACAACTAGAGTTTGATGGTTTTTCCAAAGACAATTCTTGATCTTTAGTTACAATGAATCATGTAGCCTCTTGGACAACACTTTGATCATTGATTGAGAGAGAGAGAGATGATTGAAAAAGAGAGTAAATAGTAGAGATTCAATTCATTAAAAATTGAATTGATTCTGGTTGAATTTGAGAAGATTTAAATATATTTTTCATTAGAAATTTTGGGAAAGTAAGAGAAGAGAAGATAATAAGAAAGTAGTTATTAAAAATTCATTTGAAAACCCCTATATATAGAGAATAAATAGACATGTCCATTCGCGAAGATTTACGATGAACAGACACTTCATTTCAAAATTTGAATTTCAAAATTGCGGCATGTATGTCGACATATCATCTGCCTATATGTTGACATAGGCTAGTGTAATTTGAAAACTTGTTTATTTTGAAATGTTTTGAAAATACTATACTATGTGAAATAATTTTATACTTTGTAAAATAGTTTAAGCATAGTTTATATACATTTTAACCTTTGAAAAACTTTTATAAAATAATTTTAATTATATTTTAAAAATATATTTTGTTTAAAAGATAAGGATTAGAAAATGAGAAATAGAGATCAAAGATTGTTACCAGGGACTTTAACAATATTCCATGGCTCAATAAACTTTATTATAGTCTTGAGATCTTCATATATTGGTCTTTATACTCGTGAGTCTTCATGTCCATTCTTCGAGTCTTTATACTGCACAGTTTTCGATTCAACAATTGTATAATATCCTACACTATATGCTATATAACTTGGAAAAACATTAGTATCCATATTTTATATAAATGTATTATTACTATCAAGGTTGTTATCATCAAAATCGATAACTATGGTATTAATATATCTAAGTTATTTGTCGCCTTCTTATTTCTCTTTGGTATCTTATTCATCAAGATGACCGTTTCTACTTCTCAATATGGTATTCTTTTGAATTTTGAAATGCATAAAATCCCAAAAATATAAAGAATGAGTATTCATAGCCAAAATTGCCTTGTAACTTAAGAAAAGATCTGGCTCTCCCACCAAAACTTTTCTTCTCTCTATAACAAAAGTGGATTAAATTCAGTTTTTATTATCGAATTCGACCACACCAATTTAATTAGCACTGCACGAGAATTGAGCTAGGTACTATCTTCTCCTTGATACCAACGAACCTTCTTGCCATGCTCCAAAACTTCCATTTCTATTACTCATGCCTCTATATGCAATTTATTTCACTATTTTATATGTCATTAATCCTTTACTCAATTTTTAGGTTGCTAAATCTTTACTCCTACAAAAAAAACCATCCTTGTAGTTTCCTATTTCAGGAGTCACTTGCCTATGCACTAGCATAAGAATGAAAAACATATTTCACATATAGTAGGAAAACCTAAACTTATGCAACTCAAAGGTAAACCATATTGTATCTCATGTTGAAGAGGAGTACAAATGCTTTGTAATAAAAGAAGCAAGAGGTCATATGGGGCTACAAATTGGATGTTATGGAGATTTGAAGTTTTGGATGAAATGGAGCATCTTCAGGTTTCTTCATACCATGTATCCAAAAGTTAAGTAGATGACGAGTCATGCCTTCAGTGGTCGATCAATTTAAGGTAGTTAATTTATTTTCATAACCGATCCATCCCTCACCCTCCAGCGATCGATCAAGTTTTGGCAGCAGTAGTCGGGGGTATGTGTGATGTACATTTTGGCTTGTGTTTAACTAATCCAATGGTACAAGTTCTATTGTTCCAATCAGGTTCCAACTTGTTAGAGCTAATATAAAGCATCTTATTTACTCTCCTTCTTCCCTAATGAGAGATTCCACATATCTATTTAGAAATTGGAAACCTTTGTCCAATTGTTCTCCAAATAACAGGGTTTTAATTATTTTGAATGCTCTTTGTAACTCTTTGCTTCTTAACGAGATTAGAGTTATTCTCTGCACATTTGCTATCTTTATTCTCTAATTTGGTGATTGTATACCCCTCTTGTAATTTGGTGAAAGAATAAATATTAGTTTCATGGACATAGGACAATCTGATAGAACCATGTTAACTCTTCTATATCCATTTTATTTTCTACTTGTTTGGACTTTCTTAGTAGTTGGATTGATTGTTGTTGTAGTGTTAATCAACATGCTATATTCTTAGTTTTTGTAATAAATATAACATACTTTGCCAATAGATTGGTATCAGAAGGAGGGCTTTGAAAAAAATATTAGTAGACCCAGTATCAATTATGCAGTTAGCAGATTTGACGGAAAAGGGAATTTCTGAACATGGAAGATGAAGATGGAAGTGTTATTAAAGAGACGTTTATGATAAACTAAAAGGCCTAAAACCTGATGTTTTAGAGAAGATAGAAGAATAAGCTCTTACAACCATCCAATTAAGCCCAATAGATGAAGTCCTCAAAGATTTTCCTCATACCAAGATAACCAAAGGTTATGAGAGGCTTTATCCATGGCCTATCAGGATTACTCTGTCACTAACCGCATCATTTTCAACAATGACTGTATTCCTCCATGGTGAAGCTTGGATAAGATCTAATGAAGCTTATGGATGTTAGATATGTAGGATCATGCAACGGAGTAAATGGGCGATCTTAATTTTTTTTTTCCTTTATTCATTTTACAGAAGGATGTTTATTTATTATTATGATTGAACATTTTATTATAATCATATTTAATATTATTAACTAATCTTTATTTCAAAAAAATTCAGATTTCAACTCTTCTCTTTCATGGCAGCTAAAATTTCCCCCCGCCCTCCTTCAAATCTCCAGCTTCTTCCTTCTCCACCATACCATCCATACCTCCCTTTCCCGCCTTTTCCGGGTATAACCTCTCCACCTCTACCCGATCCTCCTCCTTCTTCTCAGTCAATCCCATTGCTTTCTTCTTCTTCACCTTCTCTAGTGTTGTCTTCTTCTCCAGACATCCCTGTTCCTCTGCCTGCCCATATTTCTTCATCCTCTTCTTCCCTTCCTTATGCTCTTTTTCCATGGAATTCCCTTTTCAAAAGCAAACCCAGGAACGCTGGCAAATATGTCCCCATAGAAATTCCTCTTGTTTTTTCAGAGAGGCTTTGGTACCTCCCAATGCTGTGGTCCAGGCAGGGAATGATGTATGGGGTAGCTATCTAGTCAATTTTTTCCTTGATAAGCCACTACCCAACATGACAGTGCTCAGTCATCTTAAAAAGATATGGAAATTAAAAGGAGGATTTGAAGTGAAATCCAATGGAAACTTGTTCCTGTTCCATCTTTCCTCTGAGGAGGATAGAAGGAGAGTTGTCGAATCTGACCCTATTGTGATGAGGAACAAGATTTTCATTGTTAAGCAATGGGGTCCATCAATTGGTAATATCATCAGTACCATTAAATATGTCCCTGTTTGGTTGTAGCTGTCTAACATTCCATTGTATTTATGGTATATAGCTGCCTAATATTCCATTGTATTTATGGTCTCACCTAGGAATCAATTGGCTAGCTTCTAGGTTAGGAAGATTTTTTTGTATGGATGAGTCCATTGAAAAGTTAGAAAGGATTGGTTATGCAAAATGTATAGTGGGGGTTACACCAGAGCATGAACCGCCACCTGTTAAGCTCTTGGATAGTGAACAAATGGTTTCAGTTGAGTTTTTGTGGAAGCCACAAATTTGTGTTGCTTGCCAAGAATTTGGTCATGTTAGACCCGACTGTAAGTTAGACATCGGAAACAAGGTGGAAGGAGAATGAAAGATGAAGGATAAAGTAGTGCTTGATGTACCTGACAAAAATATAGCAGTAACTATCTCTGGCAAGGAGCAGGTTGCCAAACAACAGAGTACTATTGGTGCTTGGAGAAGCATGCCAGGTAAAAATATTAAAAATGGTAATAATGCTGGAAAGGTGGGACTCAAACCAACTGCAAGCAAAAACAATAAAAGGGTGCAGCAGTTTGTGCATGTTAGAAATGATGGAGAAAGAATAAATAATGCAGCAAAGACAAGTGAGGAAGTGAAAATTAATCAGCAAAATGCTTTTGCTGTGTTACAAGAAATCGGGGATGGTAATGGCTGTGATGGTGTGCAGAGTAATGATCTAGAGGAAGGGGAAGTAGAACCGGTGGCTGATGATGTGGAAGAGCACCAAGTCCCAGTGGCTGATTTGGAAAATGACAATGTACAAAATAAGTTGGATATAATATCATGTGTGCATGTAGCCGAACTGGGTTGTAGCAGTTCATTTAATGCACATGCACACCCTTTACCACAATCACCATGCAACAAAGCTAATGAAAACCATGCACAAATAACTCATGATATACACAACCAAATTGACACTACCTTTACCATTGATCTGCAACAACAAATCTCACTTCTAGTTCATTCATAAACATGATTCATCCTCTCGACAAATCCCCTCTAATCCAAATTCTCAATCATCTGTACTTCTCCTTACTTCACCTTACTCATTCAATGGAAGTATCTCAGGATGGAAATCACCCCCTCTTTCCCCTGACCAAATAACCCCCATTTCAAAGCAAAAATCTAAAAGAGTAACTAATCTAATAGAGAAAATTAGTGCTACTCGAACCAAACTTCCTTCAACAAGGAGTATGACAAGTCTGGTCCAACAGCCTCAACAGTCATCTTAATGACACACCAAATTGCTTCATGGAACAACAGGGGTGCTCATAACCCCATCGAACTTGACCATGTCAAGATCTTATTAAATCACACTGTATATTCATTTTTGCCATTCTTGAAACTAAGCTTAGTCTTCCCCTTTCTATCAAAGCAGCAAAATACATCAATCCCACATGGTTCCTTTTCCATAACTTGGATGAGGCTCCTTATGGTAGGATTTTGATTATCCATGACCCCACCACCTACTCTCTCAACCCCATCCTCAAAACTACTCGGTTCGTTCATTTTCATGCTAACCATCTTCATTCTAACTTGTCCTTTTATCTCACCTTCATTTATGCCCATAACGCCATTACATCCAGGCAACATTTTCTTAATCTCCTCCTTGCAATAAGACAAGATTCACATCCATGGCTGGTCCTTGGTGATTTCAATTGTTGCTTCAGATTCTCTGATAAGCAAGGTGGTCTGCCTCTTATGCCAAGAGACATTGCCTGTAACGACCTTGAATTTTTGATATTTGAAAAGTGAATATTTAATTGAGTTTAAATATTCGAATGATAATTTAATTTGAAATTCAAATATCAGAGTGAATTTGGCGATTTAATTATTGAAACTGGGTAAAAATTTGAATTTTCAGTTTTAAGCTGATTAAAAATATTTTCAAGGTTTCGAAAATTTATAGTGATGATACTGCAGATAACGGAAGTTTCAGAATTGAATTTGAAACTGTTTTGTTCAGTTTTGAATTATATTGTTTAAATTGAATTTAAAAATAGCGTTCCGGGGCACAGTCTCGGAATTCGACGAAGCCAGTTCCATTGGATCCGTAATATTGTGTTATTACCGGATTTCAATTTTCGTAGCATTTGGAGTGATCATTTGGCCGTACGTTAAGTAAATGCATTGGAAATTATATCGAATTCAAATTTAAAATTTATAATTGTATATTGGTCTAGTCAAATTTTCCATCAGCCGACTTACTTTTTCTCTGCTTAATCACGTTCTCTTGTCTCCTCTCCATTCGTTCAAAACAAACGAAACATTTTCTTCGTTCAAAAGAAAACCATCTCGTTCAAAATAAGAATAATGGCCCCAGTTTCTCTTCTCGTATTTATTCCCGTTCATCTTTTTTTTCAAAATCAAAGAAATACAAGAAAAATTGAACTGCATCCCTCCATTCTTTTCCAGTTCGAACGAAAATATGATGGGGCGAGCTTCTTAAAACTATCGAGACCAAGGGAATCAACATCGCGATTTGGACGAGCGCGACTCAAGGGACTATACTGTTCGTCGATCAGATGTTGCTTGGATTTGCGAACAGTGATCTGGAGGCATGCGCTCGTACACGCGAATCTAGAGAGACGATTCGAAGAGTTAGGCGACGCCGTGATTTGGAGCGGTGCTCGCGTACGCGAGGTTGGCATGCGCGATTTGCGGTCGAGTTCAACGCGTGTGTTCGTAGTCGCGTTCGACAGTGGAAGGTTGGGAGCTTGGTGGCACGATGGGAATTCAAACTGCTCAGGCGGCGTTCGCGATGGGGTCGCGACCTGGTATTCGATCTGGGTTCGCGATTTTGCTTTTGTGAGGTATATTTACAATTTATACTTTCGATTTAATATCCAAGTGTGTATTTTATGCAGTAGAATAAGTAAGAAGTTTTGTCTTATTTAATATATAGGAATTTTAAAGCGTTTGGAAGTTTATTCAAAATTAGATTTTTGAAATCTATACAGAATATTTTGTTTATATAAATATATATGATTTCAAATGGGGAAAAAAGTTAATAACTTGTTAAATTTATTTTCGTTATCAAGAAGATTATATAAAAAAAATTGTTAAAATAAATTTATAGTAAATTAAATTTACCAAATGGGAATGAATTGTTCGATTTAATTCGAATATTGATAAATTGTATAATTATTTATACAAGGTCTAAAATGGTGAAGAAAACAAACTAGATTGGAAATGGATTGCAAATTAAAAGCGAAGGTGAGATCTTCTCACTCAGATTTAAAATTGAATTGCAGTTATTGATTGTGTTGATTGCTGTTTGGATGTGATATTAGGTATAGTAGGATATATCTATATATATAGCAATATATATATATATATATATATATATATATATATTGGCATATGTATATATTGCAGTTGTTGATTTCCCGCATTGTATAGCGGATGAGACCCTATTGCGCCGTTAGTAAGCGGATGATATTTTATAAATCCCATATACCGCGATATTCCACCTCGAAGTGGAATTGGTATTGTACTAACATCTGTGGATGCAGGGAAACAGGTTGGAGGGATCCAACAGGATTCCTCAAAACATTTGAATTGGTTTCATATGTTGTGTGATTGATTATTTATAATATGTGTATGATTATATCTGTGATTGAATTGTTGAAGGCTAAATTTAGTCGAATGTATTTTTGGTATCGTTGGATACCAGAAATAAATGAAATTGGATTTTTGAAATTAAAGCTGGAATTTTTAGTAAATTCTTTTTGAAAGAATTGAATAAATTTAAAATAAGGGATTTAAAAGCGTAAAGTTAATTTATGAAATCTTATCGAATTATTTCCAAAATATGGGAAATATTTGTATAAATGGATTTTGAATAGTATTATTCGAAAGTTGGAAAATTTATTGAAATTGGAATTTTAAAGAGTTTGGAAAAGATTAAGGAATTTATTTTTTCAAAAGTGGTAAATTTCTAGAAATCCAATTGATAATTGATTTGGTATTTGGAAATAAATCTTTGAGAAATGATTTGGAAATTTATTTGGCGTTTGAAGGAAAATTGATTTTTGTGTTGAGAATAAATTGAAAATCGATTTGTAAAATGATTTGGGGTTTGAATTAAAATTAGAATCAATTTGAAATTTGATTCGGTGTTGAAGTAAATTTAGAAATCAATTTGGAATTTGATTTGGAGTTTGAAAAAAAAAATCGAGAAATCAATTTGAAAGTCGATTTGGTGTTGAAAGTGAATATTTGAGAATGTAAATTCCGAATAGAATTTATAAAGGAAAGGGGAATTTGTTTTAAAAATAAACATTGATTTATTTTTAAAGTATGAAAATTATGATTTGGAATCGGTTTTCAAAATGATGAAGAGTGGAAATAAATTACAGATTTGAAATGTAAATTTGTAATAAATCGATAAGGATTTATTTAATTGGTTTAAATGGACCATTTTGTGATTTGAAATTGGTTTTCAAATGTGAAATGTGGAAAATATATATCTTATGAAGATATTTTGGAAAAAAAAAATTTTGGGAAAATTATTTAAATCTGATGATTGTTGTGAATATTATTGATAGTTAAATCACCGACTATCAATATTGCCTTTGAAATGACACTTGATTTGTTTTTCAAACAAACTCTTATTATTCGGTTTAGCCGGGAAAGGACCTTTGTGTCAGATAACCCATTTCGAATAATAATACGACGATATGGATCGTATTGAAGACCGTTGGTGAAGACCGGGTATTTGTGAAAACGATAGGATGACCTATCGATTGTCTCTGCACCGTTAGCTACGGTATTGAGATTTCCTTTGTGATGGGAAGTTTTATCGGGATTGTGAATATCCGGATTGCAAGGGCTTCTTCGGAAGTGCCTTCGGTTCTGTTCGAACCCGGAACAGACTTGTATGGTTACGTGTCTGACATTACATTTTGAGATATAGAGCTGATTTCTTTCAAATACATTTCTGTTGGTGGCGGAGAATTTATTCTCTTAGCTTAACACCCTTCTCTGAGACGTACGAGCTCAGAGGTTATGTAGTTGAAATTTATCAACGATATATTCCCAATTTGGTAATGTGGCATGCTGAGTGTTGCTGTGACGATGATCATTTATTGATCATTTGTGATCAAAGCGTGGCTTTGTGAAAAAACATAGCTTTGTGGACGAGACTTCGTCAGGGCCTCAACAACCCGAAAATGGTCGAAACAGGAATGTTGCGGCAAGGTTATGAGGGTCGCGCCCTTTAGGGTATGTCATTTCCTTCTGGAAAGGGGTGGTATCATGGTATGGAGCCCAGATACTTACTCATGTGGACACACTTTATTTATTATGTGTGATGTTGGTTACCGAGCGCTCGGATAAAGGTCCCAAAGGACCGGGGGATAACATATTCATGAGTTACCTAGTTACAGGGGTAACCCGGCCTTGTTTGGCAGAGAGCAGTTTGTCTCTCGGGACGTCCAGCCAGAGGCGATCCCATTCGGCAGTAGGAAAGGAAGTTCCTTAGCCTAACCATTTGTTGGAAATCCATTTCCCAATACGAAATTGTACGGTTTTAGTTGTAGAACCTGCCATTTACTTATGGTGGCGCCCCACTGTTTAGATGGTAGCTATAGTAGGCATAGTTCGGAATGTCTATGCTGGCTAAGATTAATATTATATTTTCGAAATGTTTTCTACACTAGACATTAATAATAATATCCATTGATTGGCGTAGTAAGCATCTTTCACTATCATAAGAAGAAATCTCCTCCAATTCTGTGTTTGCATTGTGTGTGTGGCGGGAGGTCTTATGGTAGTTTCATTTTCCAAAAGCATTGCGAATTAATTTTGTTTCTTTGTGAAAATAACTGTTTTACGATCTCACACCAGTCACCATGACCGACTCGGAGTTTATTGTTCCCTTCTAAACTCTGGGTGCCCATAATTTTCCACACGGGTAGCCTAGAGTTATGTTATCAGGATATTCTGGATATTCTGGAGCTTTGGAAGCAAGCTGGATGGCGAGACGTACTCTCGTACTCGTTTATTATTTCCACTGTGTATTCTATATGAGGACAGGTTTATATAACTGTCCATTGTTGTATTGAGTTGTATATTGACTCTGATGATGTATTGTATAACTGATATAGTTCTTTGTTTAAAAGACTAGTGATTAGCTATTATATTTTGTTCCGTTGCAAAAATGTGATATTCTGATATTGTTTCTGTTTCTGTGTTTTTCTGTTTTTTCTTTTCTTCTGTCTTCTTCTACCTCTTCTTTTAACCCTAATGGTTCGGTTTTCCGGCATTCGATTGCGCGGCATTTGATACAGTGAACGTATTAATGTCGACTTTCGAGCGTCGAAAAAGCCGCGTCGTTACATTGCCCCCTTAAACACTGCCATATATGATTCTTCTCTAATTCCTATTGTCAGCAATGGTGCACCTTTTTCTTGGAATAATAGGAGTTGTTCTTATGTCAGATCCCTCACCAAAACTGATCACTCTTTTTGCAATTCTAAAGCTTTGAAAATATGGCCTACCATATCTTCTTTCCTACCGCATCCCATAATTTCTTACCATTCCCCCATCATTACCAGCCTTGGTCATCTGCTTTTGAAAGGGAAGAGAGCATTCAAATTTTATAATATTTCGGTCAAGGAAAATGATTATCTTAATATTCTACAAATAGGTGGACTACTAATTTTTTTAGAAACCCTATGTTTGTGTTATGCAGGAAGTTAAGGGCAGTTAAGGTTGCTCTCATGGATTGGGCCAAAGCCATATTTGGTAATGGTTCTCATCTTTCTACTAGTATTAAAGCTTAGTTGAAGGTTGCTCAGGAAATTATGATGGCAAATCCAAATAACCAGAATGTTGCTTTGAAGGAGAATATTCTTTTTTCTCAGCTTAATGATGCTCTAAATAAGGAAGCTAGCATGAAGAGACAACAATTTCATCAGAAATGGAAATGTGAGGGAGATAATAATACTGCTTTTTCCATGCCTCCATCAAAAACAAGTAGACAAGGGAGCAGATTATATCATTGTATGATCAATGGGGTACCCTTCAATCAACCCCATCAGGTGGATAATATTTTACTTAATTACTTTAGGGATCTTCTTGGAAATTCTTTTGATTTTCAATCTTCCCTTGATTTATTTGATAGTCTTCCTCTGCCCCATCTCCCTAGTTCCCACTTTTCACAACTAACTGACCAAATAACAGTGACTGAAATTAAAACTACCCTTTTTTCTATGAATGAAAGCTCGTGTGGAGGACCAGATGGATTTAATGTTGTGTTCTTTACTTCCTCTTGGAATATTATTGGAGATGTTTTCTCCAAGGCCATTCTCAAATTTTTTTCAAAAGTTTAAGATGCTGAAGGAGGTTAATGCTACTAATCTCACTCTTATACTTAAATCCTCCCCTACTATGCTTGCATCTAATTTTAGACCTATTTCTTGTTGCAATGTAATATACAAATGTATCTCTAAGATCCTAGCTACAAGATTTGTTAAAGTGCTTCCATTAATAATCTCCAAAAACCAAAGTGCTTTCATGCCAAACAGGAACATTTTAGACAATATCATGCTTGCACATGAACTCATTAAGGGATATGGCAGAAGCCAGGCAGTTCCTAGTGCCATAATGAAGGTTGACCTTAGTAAAGCCAATGATAGCATCCAGTGGTCATCTATTGTCAGGATCATGGCTGTTATGGGGTTCCCTAAGACTTTTGTTGCCTGGTATACATTTGTATCTCCACTTCATCCTATTCTCTCATTTACAATGGTGCTGCTCATGGTTATTTTGAAGGCAAGCAAGGAATTAGGCAAGGAGACCCATTATCTTCCTACCTTTTCCAAATTGTGATGGAAGCTCTAACGTGTATGCTCAATAAGAATTTTATTCAATCCAAAATTCATTTCCATCCCAAATGCAAGGCTTTGAAAATTACTTCCCTTCTATTTGCTAATGATATCCTTATCTTCTCTAAACCTAAAAATCAATCCATTGCTACCATCCTTGAAACCTTGGGTTCCTTCTATCTATCCACCAGCCTCAAATTAAACACAAATAAATCTCACATTCTCTTATCTGGAGTGTCTCCTAGTAATAATTAGGAGCTTGTTGCCTTCTCTGGTCTTCAACCTATGTTTGGAGAAATGAAATATCTGGGTCTTCCCCTGTGTACTTCTAGAGTAACTATGGTTGATTGCCTTCCTCTCTATGATAAAATCACTAGCATCATGAACCGTTGGTCTACTAGGATGCTTTCTCAAGCTAGCAGACTTGTCCTCATCAAATTTGTTTGCTTCTCTATGATGGTTTATTGGGCAAGAACCTTCATATTTCTAGCTAAATTATTGAGGATGGTCAGGAGTGCAATGATAAAAAAATTCTGGACTGGAACCATTCACACAAGGAAACTTGTTCCAATGCCTTTCTAGGATTGAGCTCCCAAAAAAGAAAGGTGGTCTTGGGGTTTTAAACATGGATATATGGAACAAAGTAGCTGTCAGTGTTCATTTTGATACTTTGCTAAGCAGGAAGGGAAGTCTTTGGGCAGATTGGACATGGAGGTATAATATTGGTAGGAAGCACTTCTAGGCTATGGATGTGCCTTAGAGCTGTTTAGTTGGATATAGAGGAAGCTTCGTGGTCTGAGGCGTTCTCTTCTTCCCTACATCAGGCTCAGCTTGTCCCCTGGTAGTCCTATTGGCTTCTGGAATGACCCATGGTTGGATGATGGGGTTATATTGGCTAGGTTGCTTACCCCTCAGGAGGTCCTACAAACTTCAATGAGTCTTAAAGCTAAAGCTGTTGTTCACATCATTCATGGTAAGTTGCAAGTTCCCAGTTCAAGCAACCAGGTTGTCAGCACTTTGTGGCATGGGTATAGTCATCTTTGCATCCCTCTGGGTCACAGATATTCCCTGCTTTGGAAAGGCAATAGACATAGAATTGATGTTGTCTATTCTCTCCTCTCTGGGCATGTTGATGTGCCTGATTGCTTGTGGTCTAATGTTATTTGGTGCCACCATTCCCCAAGCAGAGACAACCTTATGTTATGGAAGACATTGAACAATGCTCTGATGATCAGAGACAAACTTAAGAAGTATGGTATGAATATTGACACTATCTGTCTTTTATGACAGTCCAACTGTGAATATAGCACTTATTTTTTGCTTGCCCTTTTGTGAAAAATATGTGGACCTCTGTTATGTACAAGGCAGGCTTTCATGGCTTTTCTGGAGTTTCAGTTACTAATTGCGATATAATCACCAAGGCAACAAGGTGGAGGAAGGAGAAAAAGGCCATGTTGTTCTTTGTATTGAAAAAAATACTTAAATATGGTGTGGGAAGAAAGAAATAGAAGATGTTTTCAAGGAAAGAGAAAGTCGGCCTTGCAACTGTGGAATGCAATGTTGTGGGAAATTGCAAATGGTTTTAAAATGAGCAAGTACTTTGATGAAATCCAGCTTGATGCCTGGATGTAATTCTCTCTTTCTCTTGTTTTTCTTGTTTTCTTATTTTATTTTCCTACTTTTCTCCCTTTTTTGTTTTCTTTCTTTTCTTTTTCTTTATGTACCATAGTAGCATAGGCATCCTGCCTATCTCTAGCTCCATGTATGTTTTTATTACGATTGTTGTAATAAAAAGTGGAAGGTCCACTTTAAAAACCGGCTGGCCTTGCCAAAAAATATATATTTATTAACTTTTATTTAACTAGAAAATAATTTTGTAAGTAAATTAATTAATAAAATGCGAGTATCAATATACTCAATATTTATAAAGTGTGATGAGTATTGATGTTGATATTAGTTGAACACAACACTTGTAATTGATCAGAATGGAGTAAATGAAATTAAAAGATGAAGTTTTAAAATAAATAAATTATTTTGGAAATAAATAGTAAATTTTGGAATCATTTTCTTATTTAATATTGAAGATATTGTAATTAACGGAAAATTTGTAAGCGGAAAGATTTAATATATGTGCGTGTGTGTATGTAAAGTGAAATAATTTTTAGAATTATGGGAATAAAAAAATTATTTAGAAAGTGATGAATTGCAGGATTTGATTAAATAAGTGAATTTTTGGATATTTATATTTTTATTCATTTATCGTTGATTATAAAAATATTTAAATGATTATATTAAAAGAGTATTTAAATTTTATATTTTAAAGTGATTTGTTAATTCTGTTTGAATTTAATGAATTTTTGGAAGTAATAAATTATTGTGTCATGTCACTAAATTATTCTGGGAATAAATAAAATTATTTAAATTTGTTGTTCAAAGGAAATCGTCAATTATAAAACTTATTTGACATGATTATTCCAATTATTTGTGAAGGATTTTAAAATGTATAAATTGCTTCTAGATTGAATTTAAAGGATTTAGAAATTGAGTGAAATTTAATTTATAGATTTCTTGTAATTGAATAAGAGATTGACAATATTTATTTTGAAACGGAAATGGATTTCTAGGAAAGAATGAAAGTTTTATAAATTGATTTTATTACGATTGAGAATTTATATTTGAAATTGTCATGAAGATTTAGTGAAAAATGTATTTCAAACCCCTTTCGAATCAATAAATAATAGAATTGTATGTTTTTATTGTTTTATATTAATATGTAATGTGGAATTAGAATAAACTGAGTTATAGTACCATATGTATGGGACTTTCAGTAGTATTTCTCTGGTTAATCTTTGGACTTGTTATATAGAATAATTTTGCGATGATGAGTGCAATTTACAAGCATTGAGTAAACGGGCGGGTAACACCAAATGGCATTGGACGCTTGAGCTGATATTTGTTCGATTATTTTTTGTAAGTAGATATCACTCTAACAAGGTCGAGTATATGAGGTATTATATTTATGCTGATGCACGTTGAGAGTGTGCAGGCTTAGAGCCAATAGAGTGTCTATTTATTGTGTGTACTCATATTATATGTCTGGGAGTAAACCAGATTGGCTAATATACATTCTAATGGCCTGATTGTGGGGTTGCTTCCCAAATCCATGACACACCAGTTGATGTATATGGCTAAGAGCCATGGCCGAGAGCTACTGCCCCTATGTCACTTAGACCACCAGTCATTTACCATTAGGGGCATTTGCAAGGTCATGACCGACACATAGCATAGTTATGCACTTGATGGATATAGGATCATGATGGAAGTCAAAGTAACTAAAATGTAGGAGTAGCGCTGAGAGCGTGTGAGGAAGGCTCCTAGAGAAAAGTGAGAGCTATGACTCTCCCTTCTTGTTATTATTTTTGATGAGATAACATGAGATGCTATAGACACCTACTTATTTACATATACGAGATCATTCTGTTTAAAGTTAAGAGTCGATCTGATTGTTTGTCGAGACCGATACCTAAATAGATATTTGTGATGCTGAGAGCACATAAGACTGAGAGACCCGATGTTCATCCATGATGTTGGGAGTTGAGTGGATTTATAAAAGTCTAAGAGACCGTATGATTATTTCATTGGCTGAGAGCCAAGTTGATTACTATAAGGTTGAAGGTCTAGATGATTATTATGCGGTTATCAATCTCTTGGATTATTTAAGAGACTGAGAGTCTATGTAGTAATGTAAGCCCATACACATCAATTATACAACTATCAAGGATAGCTAGAAATGTTGAGAGCATGGAGTTAGACCCTATACCAATTTTTACATGGTTATTTGAGAGATGACCTAGCTACCGAGGGTATGTGTAACGACCCTACTTTTCGACCCTCGAAAGTCGGCACTTAATACATCCACGGTATTAGAATGCTGAGCATCCAAGTATCGAAAAGGCAGATTGTTAGGGTAAAATAAAAAGAAAAAGAACATGGGATATAGAATCTCATAGCCGAAAGCCAACATATAATATACAAAGATAATAAGCTGTCTCACTAAGATACATGGTATATCAGAGTTTAAAACAAACCTCATTAGCCTGGACAGTTATAACTTCCTGATCTTATAATGAATGATGGGTATACATAATACTACAATGAAAATAAAATTTCTACGATAGGTGAACATCCGGCTCAACTCCATGAGCTCCATGTCCCACTAATGACAACCTAGAAAAACTCAGTTTGACCCGAACATTATAAATAACACTCGGATCAGTCTGGAAAACCAACGTGAGACTCAAGAAATAAGATGAATATATAATAATCTGTGAGACCACGTCGCTAAATTCGGAATGGGTTTTACTTCACAAGAACAACATCTAAGCATAAAAGAATGGACACAAATAATTAGACATCAAGAAGAGTGCAGGCACTTCCACATGCAATTAAGAAAGAATCAATTCAAAGGTTTAAACCAAAAACAAGGAAAATGAATTTTTCCAATAATGACTAGGAGGGTGTGCCCCCTTACCGGAAGTATGCCTCTAGAAAATATACCTGAGAGGGCCATTTACTCCATGACTCTCTTGAAAACGTACAAACCAAACCCCACCAACCTTATCGAGCATCCGAGTATTTCACATCTCCATGCACCTACAACCGAATCCAATCTAGAGTAAATGTGAAGATACCCTAATGGAAGCAACCCCATATAGCTTGACATCCACTCGCTCTTTAGTTTTAGTCATTTCCGACAAAGGATATCAACGCTTAAATGAGCAATAAATCGTATTAAATTGACGAAACATAAAGAAGATCGCAAAATCGATAGTCAATAAATTAACTTCAGGAATAAAAAATGATCATATATGGAAATTACATCTCATGCCCTTATCACCACTCGTCGATTTTAAACTTGTACTATCCCCTGGTTAACAATGAAGCCAGACAAGTTGAGGCATTGTTACCTCTCAGACCATGCCTTGATGTACATTCTTAACTTTCGAGATAGAGACGAGTTTCCATACCTCGACTTTAGTGTTAAGTATATGCCTGAATCCTTTCCATATAAATGATATCGCTATGGAAATTAATTTTCTTACCCTCATCACCAAACTTCGATTTCTAACTCATACTATCCCTTGCTTAAAAACAAAGCCAGGTAAGTTAGGACACTAGTTGCACCTGGCCTTACATAGACACACCAGTTTTAAATCTCACAAATAGTAACGAATCAACCTTCTCGATGTTTGGTACTAAGGATAAGACTATGTCCTTCCCAGGATCGAAATCAAACTTTTAAACTTTTAAAATATTTGACTCACAGTTATGCTTGATTTTCACATCATCGATATTTGTAAAACACTTTAAACACTCTTTAAAATATTTTTTTAAAGAGCTAATTATATTTATAAGTGTATCAAAAAGAAGGGTTAAAAACAAATGTCATTAAAACATTGTTTACTATAAACCCAAAACCAATTACATTAAGCTTTACCTTTAAAACATTCTTTTTAAAGACTTCTTCATTTATAAAATATCATTTATAAATCAATTTATTATTATTTTTAAAACAAAACTCCTCATTGATTTAAGAATATCAACACTTATTACGTCAAGTAATAAGTTTTCTTAATAACTTAACGAAGTCATTTATTATAACCAAGGTGTTATACTCCATGAACTATTTTCTACATTTCGAAATCATTTATCATAACAAAAACGTTATAATCCATGAATTCTTGCTCAATTCTCAGAAAATATTCATTACAACAAGGGTGTTGTGATCCATTTTTCCTTTTCACTTTCAATAAACTCAAAAAAATTACTTGAAATATAGCTTAAAACATTCATTTCAGATATCACTTAAAAAGGAAATCTCAAGTTTAATTTATATTAAAAACATAAAAACCTTTTTCTTTCCTTGTTTTCTTCTCGATAATTTATATTAAATCATTATATACATACAGATATATATATATATATATATATATATATATTTCAAACCACTTTTAAAACACTTAAATATATGTCAGAAAAGTTCACTAAAAGAATTGAAGAAGAAAAATCAAGTTTAAACCCATTTCATAAAAGTTGAAAATAATGCCACAAAACTACCACTAAAGAAGTGTGAAAATTCCTTTAAATCGGTTCTTTTCAAATTTGAATTTTCTCCATATTTTTACAAAGTATGAATACTGTACTTTATTTTTAGAACAACATATTATGATTCTAGTATGCATTCCCAAAATTTAGAGACTTTTGAAGCCAACAAAACCTGTTTGAAAGTGAACTTGACTTTCGAACTGTAAAACCGCAACCAAAATTTTCTAACTTTTAAACACTTTGAAGTTAGGTGTTATAACCTTTTCGGAGCCATGAAAACTTGGTTCAAACAATATTTTAAAAGCGCAAAAGCGTGACAAATATTTAATGATCCAAACACATGCACAAGAGCAATAAATAGAAGATTGAAAAATGAGATTTCATAAGTGTCGGTATAGCAATAGTCACTATAACGACACTTTCACAACCAACTAATAAATTACAGATATATTTCAATCAAACTTCAATATAAGCAACATAAGTAAAAATTAAATCAACATTGGCGAGAAACCCTTTAGGTCCTTTACAAAAGTCCTCTGTAATCTCATATATGTATATGCATTTTGAAGCGTTCTATAGCAACATATTCGTTATAAAGACACTTCGACTTCCTCTTTTTGTCCCTTGCAAAACAATGGTTACTTATTCCATCCGCTTTTGAGTGGGAATCAAATCATGCCAAGCAATATACATACGAATAAACAATATAAACAATAATTTATATTTTACACATTTGGCCGATTTTTAAACTGTTTTAAATGTGATCTTGACTCACTTTCCTCAAAGCTAAACTTCAAACAAAGACACAAGCTTCTCTCCTCAACCAAGAAATGACCAAAGCAACCTCCTTTCCTCACCATAGCTTGACCCAAAGCCCGAAAATACCCCTTATTGCTCATGCACCTGGCAAGAATGGGGTGTTTAGGTTTCAAAATTTATGACTTTGGAATGGTGATGGTGTTTGCAATATTATTCTAGGCTCATTTAATATTTTGAAGGAGAAACAAGCATGTTTTTACATGGTTTTTACTTTAAAAATAATAAAGAGAAGAGAAAAGAGGAAAGCTCAAAATTTTGAGCAAATGAACAAAATGAAAACAAGAGGTATACCCTCTCTTTTATAAGCTCCAAAATGGTGTATCTACCCCTACACTTACCACATTTAGCCTTACCACCCCATACCCGTCCATGTAATCAATATACTTCACACAAAAAGTAGCAAAAGGTTAGCAAAAGTCTTCCCATTTAATTACCTTCCCAATTGTTTCTAGAAACTCCTAATGATATTTAGGCTATTTAATTTGTTTAGTGCTAACTTAATTCCTATTTTCTATGTGTGCATAAATGTATGTGTGTTCAACAACATTGCAACAACTTTCGTTCGGTAAAAAATTGAAAATTCAAAAAACGAATTTCGGTCACATTTTCAATTCTTCATTGAACTATTTATTTATGTAAACAAAATTATAAAATGAGGTTACTGTTATTATTTATTAATTAAAAGGAGTTTAATAAAGCTATTAAATCCATTTAATTAATATTAAATTCACTATTCAAATATTTAAATAATCCATATATTTGAATATAAGTTATACATGTATATTTTTTCGAGATGTTACATTCTCCCCCTTAAAAGAATTTTGTCCCCGAAATTTATCACAAAGCGGTAAGTGTAATATCCCTTCTTAAAAATCAAATTACTTACTTGGATTCTAGTATTCTGATTAGTTTTACTAGAAGGGTGCGCCCCCTAATCGAAAGTATACATCTAGAAAATATACTTGAGAATGTCATTTACTCTGTGACTCTCTCGGAAATGTACATGTCATATTTCACCGACCTTACCGAGTATCCGAGTATTTCACATCTCTACGCGCATATAAACGAATCCAATCTAGAGTAGATATGAAGATACCCTAATAGGAGCAACCCTACATAGCTTGACATCCACTCGTTCTTTGATTTTAGTCATTTGATATCAATGCTCAAATGAGCAACAAATCATCTTAAATTGATGAAACATAAAGAAGATAGTAGAATCGATAGTCAATAAATCAACTATCGGGAATAACAAAATGATCATGTACGGAAATTGCATCTCATACCCTTATCACCACTCGCCGATTTTAAACTTGTACTACCCCTCAGTTAACAATGAAGTCGGACAAGTTGGGGCATTATTACCTCTCAAACCTTACCTTGATGTACATTATCAAATTTCGAGATAGAGATGAGTTTCCATAGCTTGATGTTTAGTGTTAATTATATTCCTGAATCCTTTCTATATAAGTGACATCGCTTATGGAAATTAAATTTCTTACCCTCATCATCGAACTTCGACTTCCAACTCGTACTATCCCTTGCTTAAAATAAAGCCAGGTAAGTCAGGGCATTGGTTGCACCTGGCCTTGCCTAGACACATTGGTTTTAAATCTCACAAATAGTAATGAATCAACCTACTCTATATTTGGTACTAAGGATAATATTAAGTCCTTTTCATGATCAAAATCAAACATTTAAACTTTTAAAAGATTTAGCTCACACTTGTGTTTGGTTTTCACATCACAGATATTTGTAAAACACTTCAAAAACACACTTTAAAATATTCTTGTAAAGAGCTATTATATTTCTAAGTGTATCAAAAAGAAGGGTTAAAAATAAATGTCATTAAAGCATTGTTTACTATAAACTCAAAACCAACTACACTTAGCTTTAACTTTAAAACAATCTTTTGAAGATTTCTTCATTTATAAAATATCATTTATAAATCAACTTATTATTATTTTTAGAACAAAATTTCTCCAAAGATTTAAGAATATCAACACCTATTAAGTCAAGTAACAAGTTTTCTTAATAACTTAACGAAGTAATTTATTATAACCAAGGTGTTATAATCCATGAATTATTTTCTACTTTTTGAAATCATTTGCCATAAAAAAACATTATAATCCATGAATTCTTCCTCAATTCTAGGAAAACATTTATTACAAAAACGGTGTTGTAATTCATGCATCCTTTTCACTTTCAATGAACACAAAAAAATACTTAAAATATAGTTTAAAACACTCATTTAAATATTACTTAAAAAGAAAATCTCAAGTTTAATTTATATTAAAAACATAAAACCCTTTTCTTTCCTTTTTTTCCTTCTTTGATAATTTATATTAAATCATTTAAAATATATATAAATTTCAAACCACTTTTAAAAAACTCAAATATATGTTAGAGAAGTTCACAAAAAGAATTGAAGAAGATAAATCAAGTTTGAACCCATTTTATAAAAGTTGGAAATAATGACGTAAAACTGCCGCTAAAGGAGTATGAAAATTCTTTTAAATCGTTCTTTTAAATTGAAATTTGCTCCACGTTTTTACAAATTATGAATACTATACTTTATTTTTAGAACAACATACTACGAGTCTAGTATGCATTTCCAAAATTTAAAGACTTTTTGAAGTCAACAAAACCCATTTGAAAGTTGTTTTAAAACTTGACTTTCGAACTGTAAAACCGCAACCAAAGCTTTTCTAACTTTTAACACTTTGGAGTTAGGAGTTATAACCTTTTTAGAGCCACAAAAACTTGGTTCAAACAACGTTATAAAAGTGCAAAAGCACAACTAGATATTTAATGATGCAAACATAAGCACACGAGCAACAAACAGAAGATTGAAAACGGAGATTTCTTAAGTCTCGGTATAACGATAGTCGCTATAACGACACTTTCACAACCAACCAATAAATTACATATATATATATATATTTCAATCAAACTTCAATATAAGCAACATAAGTAAAAAGTAAACAACATTGGTGAGAAACCACTTAGACTTTGACTTCCTCTTTTTTTCCTCTGCAAAACAATAGTTACTTATGCCATCCACTTTCAAGTGAAAATCAAATCCAAGCAAGTAATATACACAAGAATAAATAACATAGACAAAAAAAATTATTTTACACATTTTGTCGATTTTTAAACTATTTTAAAAGTGAGATTAACTCACTTTCTCCAAAGCTAAACTTCAAACAATGACACAAGATTTCCTCCTCAACCAATAAATGACCAAAGAAACCTCCTTTCCTCATCGTACCCTCGACCCAAAGCCTAAGAATACACCATATTGCTCACGCACCTTGTAACATCCCGTAATTTGGCGTTAGTAATTTAATTAGTTAGTTAGTTAATTAATTAGGCACCAAAAATAGAATTTGTGCAAACAATGAAATTTGACCATGAAACTTGCACCATTGCATTCATGGTGAAATTTTGAGCAACTTTCATATTTGAAGTTTTGCTATTGGAGTCCAAACGAAGAAGTTACGGACAAAAAAACGAATTCAAAATGAAAATAAATAAATAAATAAGAAAAATTAACTAATTTAACTCGGGCCCAGAGGTCGACCCACCATCATGGGCGGTCGACCAGGGGAGGTCAACCCTTAGGTAAGGGGTGGTTGACCGTTCCCAGTGTGGCGGCTTGGGTTAGCGTAGGCCTAACGGCCCGGATTTATTATATTTTGATCTAACGGTTGAGGTTGATTCTTACGCCTATAAATTCAGGCCTAACCCTCCCTTCTCTTCTCATATTTTTCTGTAAGTAGTAGCAAAGCTCTATTTTTTCTTCTTCTCCACTTTCTTTCTAAATTATTAAAATTAGATACTTATGTC
Source organism: Allium fistulosum (assembly GCA_030737815.1). Classification (NCBI taxonomy): domain Eukaryota; kingdom Viridiplantae; phylum Streptophyta; class Magnoliopsida; order Asparagales; family Amaryllidaceae; genus Allium; species Allium fistulosum. Next base: position 181,684,134 of record CM060903.1, read on the forward strand.
TATATTCATACAAATTAGAGAAGAATAGAAATCTAATAAAAAGGAGAAGAGAAGAGAAACAACTATACGCATATTTGAGGTGATGATTTATATTTATATATTTGTATCTATTTTCTCTTCCAATCCCAAATCTCTTCTTAGATCTGTAATTCTAATATATGTAAATACTCTTTTATACATATTTCTTGGATTATAAAGGATTTGGAGATGAATCAAAGGTTTTACTTCAGATCTGGAGATTTGGATCGCTTTTAAAATGTGAGTTGGAAATTTTATAAATTATTATAATATGGAAATTATTCTGTTGGTGTTTATTTGATTATTATGCCTAACTGGATAATCGTATACGAATTGTAGGCAACAAATTGAATATAATCTGAATATTATAAGTATCGCCTACATATTCTTATTTATGAATTGATTTAGAATTGTTTACAACCTGACCTGGAAATCAATCTCAAAGTATGAATTTAGAATATTGATATGAATGAAATTTATTCTAGGTCTGAACTAGGTTATATAATAATGTTATGAATTTGGATTATTGCCCTAATCTTGTTGGAATGTAAACTTTTCTATGTTTGGAATTGTTGGAATTTAGATCCATTTAATATTTGTAAATTAGTTTGATTTCTTTCCATTTCGGAAAAATACAGCGTTTGATCTAACAATGAATAAATGCAAATAAAAAGATAAAAAGATGTGTAAAGTATAAATTCATTGTAGTTTACACTGTCTATTTTAGTAATAAAAAGAAATGATTATTCCTTGTAATTTCAAACGATGTAATCTTTCATATTTTAAATTTAAATCTTTTGTTTTGGACTAATTTATAGAAATTATAGCGGATAATCTTTTCAGATATGATTCCAACAATTGAACATGGAATAAAACATTCTAGTGAAGATATATAACTAGAATATATTTGATAAAAGTAAATATTTGTACACAACTTACTGCGCTTATAATAATTAAATAAAACTTAGCTAATAATGAAGCTTACACATAATATTCGCATTTAGGATAATTAATTAATAAGAAAAGAATTTAAAAGATTGTAACTCCAATAAATGGAAAATAAATGGTAATAAATATGGGAGTTGCAATAATTTGATAGGGTAAATGGATTAATGAGACTGATAAATAAAGAAGTTGAATTAATAACTATGAAATAATTAAAAAGGTTACTAATTAAAAATTAGTAATCATGTACAAGCGTCTTAGGAAATGTCCGTTAGGATTTTATGAACAAATTGACATTTATGAGCATTAAAAGGAGATTTATGGGTAGATAAGCATTTAAGGTAAATTTTATTGCCTTAATAAAAAGGGAATTAGTAAGCCAAGTCCAATGTCTACCTAAGATAATATATTTAAAAACTTAGGATGGTTAATTGGACTTAGTAGGTTAGTGATGCGAGGTCAATAGAGTTACTCGACGGAAGGCCGCCCTTCACTTTGAGGCGACCAACAGTTGGGTACACTCACTACTAATGTGAGATATCACTAATCCTAGGAACCGTGACGACGTTAGAGATTGGGCCTGTTATTGAAAAGTATTAAATAGTCCAAATTTGGAATTAGGAGCGATGAGGGATATCTCCATAAGGGTTCGCTTCTGGTTTGAGGTATCAAGTGGCTGTAGGGTCCGACACTCTCCTAAAAAGAAGTATTAGGTAACCTAGTGAGATTCCAAATAAATAAGGATGTCCTTAAAAAGGTTTACTTCAGTATTGAGATGGCTATTTTAGGCCCGCCTCCCTACTGAAAGAAGTAACCTAATGAGATTCCATATTTATAATTAAGAGTGATAGTGGATATCTTGGAAAGGGTTTTCTTTGGGTTTGAGGTATTAAGTGATTGATCTAAGAGTTCACCTCTCTCCTAAAAAGAATTATTGAGTAACCTAGTGAGATTCCAAGCGATGTCAACTAGATAGTACCATTGAAGAGTCTGCCTTGGGGTTAGGTATTAAATGACAAAGGCCTACCTATAAATAGGTGTTAAATAGTCAGGGGTCTGCCTAGTCCTTATTAATGAGGTATTAAGTGGCCTGGGTACTGTCTCTCACATTGCTAAGGTTGTAACAACGATAGTACCAGCGAGGAGTCCACTTGGGGATGGGTATTAAGTGATGAATGACCTGAACAGAATATAGGTATTAATGGTTAGAAGTCCGCCTAGTCGTTTTGAAGGTATTAAGTGGCTTGGGTACTGTCTCTTACATGGCTATGATTTTATTGGCGATAGATGCGGCAATAGTTGGACATTAAATGTGGAAGCCTTAAATAGTGGTTAGAGATCTTTATAGCTAGGAGCCACCCACCATTGACAGCATTGTTAGAAAACCACCGTGGGAATAGGTCTTAAATGATGGGGTCTACCTTGATTGAGGTCTTAAATGGCCGAGTCTGCCTATTTCTCTTTTAAAAATATTTTATAGTGATTAGAGAAGCCCACTTCATATTTAGAAGAATTAAGTGACAAATGGGTTTGGAAGTATTCGTTGGTTGATAGGGCTTCATCAGTATTTTGTACCTTCGGAAGGGGTAAGTAAGTAATCGTGTGTGCAATGAAAGGTTAGATTAGAATTGCTAACCTTAATAGACATAACTATTAAATGAAAATCAATCAGTAAAAATTTATGTTATGGACAGTTCAAAGATTTTCTAGTCACCAGAACGGTTTTCTGACCTCTTCCTCATTACATCCCATAGGATAGATTTTGAGGAACAGGTCACTAAAGCTGGATATGTTTGGTTGTCGGAGAAGTCTTCTTTTCACTCATGCTCGATGCTGATGTGACAACCTGTAGTCCAAGGAATACCATTAATTCCAAGGTAGTAGTCACAATCAGTATTCTCATCCTATTATTGTTTCCACTATGAGTTAAGATTTATATCAATCTCTGAAAATGCTCATGCTTATTTGCAGATACCAAATCCAACAATCTGTGCTTTGATAGACTTGGGTTTCAATTTTTGTCGAAATTTAGGCCCATTGAGGTATGGGTTGCTACACAACTAGTAAGAATAGGGTGTTTGGGTTTTAAAATTTATGGCTTTGGAATGGTGATGGTGTTTGAAATATTATTCTAGGCTTATTTAATATTTAGAGGAGAAATGAGTGTGTTTTGACATGGTCTTTACTTAGAAAATAATGAAGAGAAGAGAAAAAAAGAGAGCTTAAAGTTTTGATCAAATAAACAAAATGAAAACAAGAGGCATACCCTCTCTTTCATAAGTTCCAAAATGGCACCCTACACTTACCCCCCCCCCCCTCCTTAGCCTTACCACTCCACACTCCTCCATGTAATCATTGTACTATGCATCACTTCACATAAGAAGTAGCAAAACGTTAGCAAAAGTCTTCCCCTTTAATTACCTTACTAATTGTTTCTAGAAACTCATAATGATCCTTAGGATATTTTTTTTTGTGCTAAGTGAAATCCTATTTTCCATATGCGTACATAAATATACGTGTGTGCATCAACGTTGTAACAACTTTTGTTTGGTAAAAAGTCGAAAATTCGAAAAATGAATTTCGGTCACATTTTCAATTTTTCACCGAACTATTTTTTTATGTAAACAAATTTACAAAATGAATTTACCATTATTATTTATTAATTAAAAGGAGTTTAATAATGCTATTAAATCCATTTAATTAATATTAAATTCACAATTCAAATATTTTAATAATCCATATATTTGAATATAAGTTATTTTTTTTTCGAGATGTTACATTCTTCCCTCTTAAAAGAATTTCTTCCTCGAAATTTATCACGAAGCAGAAAGTGTAATATCCCTTTTTTTAAATCAAATTACTTATTTGGATTTCAGTAATCTGATTAGTTTTATTTTTCATTATAGAAAATCCATATCAAAAACTACAATATAAGTACAAAAAATACCCTGAAATAAAATACTATGAATCCTATCTTTTTAAAAGATAAATTTAGAACAAAATGATCGGTTTTTTATATTCAAAATATATTTTCAAATTACCCCAAAGAGAAATATTTCAAAACCTAAATTAATTATGACAACAAGGGGCTCCTCCTATCGAAGCATGGTATAACACTAGAAACAAAAAAATATAGAGCATCCGGTGGTATTTCGGTTCCTCCCTAAACAATAACTTGAGTAAACAAATATACCTAGCGAGTCTTTCAAATCAAAAAACCCCCCAATTACCCAACTTTAGTCATAACAAAAGTATTTGAAAAATCATTTCATAAAAACTCTTTTCAAATATCCTGAAATAATAATACTTCACCAAAGTTTTCAAATCAAAAATATTATTGTTTCTTTCACAAATTCTTTCGAAATCAACTTTCAAAAGCACTGGGATTCAAGTCCTAATAAACAACAACTTAAAAATCCTTTGTTTATAAATTCATGCTTTATAAACTATAATATATAAAATCATACTACCAATCAAATCAAATTCTATAAAGGAATAAACTAACACTTTACATTATCTAAAATGTTAAATGATTAACAATCAAGATTTATAATTTTGTTAGGTCTACAACTTTCTTGGTCGTCTAAGGATATAGATAATTCCCTAAACGTACCATTATGTCATTGACCTTTGGTTATTGCTTAGAAGATTATCTAAGCTACCCAAGAAAAAAATTGAATGTCGCTCCCTAAACTTCCCTAAGCCATGAAACATAGTATACAAATATACTTAAACCCATATGATGTACATGGACAATTCGTATGCAATATCTGATCCAACCACTTGCTTGGATACATAAAGTTTACTTCTGAAGTAGTATCGCTCACTCGACGTCCCTAGTGCAGACTCCGATCAAGTTCATTGATTAGAAACCTCAGTTCTCCTTACATAGTCATATACTATGATAGAAACCTCGGTATCATATCAAGAATCCAAATCAAGTGTTCACCGTCAAGAATCAAGTGAGAAATCCTTGTTCGGACTAGCGTGAATCACCTCGAAGTTATGTACTCGAATCTTAGATCAAGAACGTGCGAATAAAACAATCCACGTACAACTTACGTACTTGATCCTATTAGTTTCCTAACTGCACCAATCTTTTTCTAAATCACTTTTATTTTCATTTATCGTATTTCATTCAATACTAAAATTATTTATGAAATACTTCATAAATTTTCACCAAAATTTATAAACAATTTTATAAAGACACATCTTTATAAAACATTAAAACTTACTTTACTGTCATTTACTTATGTAATACTCTTCTAAATCCTAAGAGTATATACAAAATGTTAATTTCAATTCATTTATTTTTCAAAATTCTAATGGGTCCAAACATAATATGGGTCTTAAAACTGAATTGAATATTTTGACCTCTTTACTTATCCGGTTTGGTAAGTAGCTAAGAAGAGTAGGATGCTAGTATCCAAGCTCAGTCCTAGAGTCTACTTTTCCTTAGACATCCCTAAGGTAAAGTTGTTTATTAGTCAGTCCAATAACATCAAATAGTTTACACAACTTAGATGTCTAAACAAAAACTACGGTTTTAATAAAACAATGCTTATTAAAACCTTCCTATCCAATATAAACCATTTAAAAACTTAAGTTAAATTATCTCTTTTCTATCCAAGAGTTAAAAATTCCATTTATCAAAACATTCTGTATCAAAATACCTTTTATTTTAAATCAATTTCCTTTAAGGAAACATATGACCAAATACCCAGTTTTATTTCAAAACCCTTTTTGAAATCATAATACATATATTTCTGTGTATGTATGTATATATATAATAATAATTTTAATAGTTTATTCACTAACACTCGCTTTGGGTTCATTTGGATTCGAACTCATTTCGATCGCACGATGATAAAGAGAATAATTTACTAAGTGCATTACAACGTTCACCTAAGCAAACATTCAATTGTCATTGAGAAGATTATTCAGATTACAACAAAACTAATCGAGATGTTTTCCCTCAAACTATCCAAAGAAAATGTATCCTTCTTAAAAATTCTCTTTGAAATACTTATACTTATAAATACTTCCAAGTAAATCCATGAGTACTTTTCTCAATCTTTTTTTTGAAATCATTTCAAGCAATACCGAGATTTAAATTCTCAAAAACCCTTTATAAATCATATAAATCAATTTATATATCATACTCATATAAAATGTACCTTTAAAATCATCTTATATTATAATAACTTTCCTTTATTATAGTATATTTTTCACAAATAATTATTCCCTAAATGTCTTATCTTTCCATTTAGATTGTATTAAATAGCTTTATTAAAAGATGACCTTTTAACTTAATATTTTCACCGAACACCTTATAGTCAAACTGTGAAACAGAATTCACAAAGAGTTTGTTTTAATGTACTTACAATCATCCAAATAATAAATGCCCATAAACTGGTCGAGCATAAATTAACAATTAACAAACAATAGTCAATGCTCCTAAACTATCCAAGCATGACAAATCAAACAATAATGATAATAAAGAAATATTATCATTAACAAACAAACACCATAAATAACTATATAAATTTGAAAATTATTTCTTATTTAAATAAAATATATAATCCTAGGTAAAATATTTCACTTACCACTTTTTCAAAAATCAATATCATGTATGTTTGCCTTGTTTAAGTGTTTAGAAATCCCTATCGACGTCGTGGTGTCCTACTTCTCTAACAGAATCCATAAATAACTCAACAAACCAATTAAAACAATACGTTTTTATAACAATAACAAATACACTCTCATATATATAACACTCTCAACTCATTCAAGGGTATCACTTACCCTATTTCCAATGAGCCATACCCTACCAAAGCCAAGGTTCTCTCTTAACCTTCAGCTCTGATACCAAATGTAATGACTCGCCTTTTTGAGCCATGAAATTTGGTACTTAATACATCCATAGTATTAGAATGCCGAGCATCCAAGTGCCAAAAAGACAGATTGTTAGGGTAAAATAAAAAAAATAACAGAGGATATAGAGTCTTACAGCGGAACGAAAACATATAATATAACAAAGACAGTAAAAGCTGTCACACTAAGATACATGGTATATGAGAGTTTAAAATAAACCTCATCGGGTTGGATATTTATTACTTCCTAACCTTACAATGGTTGATGGGTATGCATAATATTATAGCAGAAAATAAAATTACTATGGCATGTGAACATCCGGTTCTACTCCATGAGCTCCATGTCCCATCAATAACAACCTAGAAAAACTCGATATGACCTGAGCATTATAATAAAATAGCATCCGAATCAATTTGGAAAACCAATGTGAGAAAATTCAAGAAATAAGATGACATATAATTATCTGTGAGACCACATCGCTAAACACATAATAGGTTTTATATCACTTCAAGGATAAAAGAATAGACACAAATAATTAAATATTACGAAGAGTGCAAGACACTTTCCGATGCAATTAAGAAAGATTCAATTCAAAGGTTTGGATCAAAAACAAGGAAAAAGAATTTTTCCAACAATGACTAGGAGGATGCGTCCCTTTACCAAAAGTATACCTCTAGAAAATTTACCTGATAGGGTCATTTACTCTTTGACTCTCTCAAAAATGTACAAGCCGGACCCCGCTAACCTTACCGAATATCTAAGTATTTCACATCTCTACGCGCATACAACTAACCAATATAGAGTAGCTGTGAAGGTACCCTAATGGGAGTAACCCCACATAGCTTGACGTCCACTTGCTCTTTGGTTTTAGTCATTTTTGACAAAGGATATCAATGCTCAAATGAGCAATAAATCGTCTTAAAATGACAAAACACAAAGAAGGTAGCAAAATCGATAGTAAATAAATCAACTATCGGAAATAACAAAATGATCATATATGGAAATTACATCTCATACCCTTATCACCACTCATCGATTTAAAACTTGTATTATCTCTCAGTTAATAATGAAGCCGGACAAGTTGGGGCATTGTTACATCTCAAACCTTGCCTTGACGTATATTCTTAACTTTTGAGATAGTGACGAATTTCCATACCTCGATGTTTAGTGTTAAGTATATGCCTAAGTCCTTTCCATATAAGTGATATCGCTTATGGAAATGAAAATACCAATACTTGTAAAACACTTTAAATCACTTTTTAAAATATTATTTTAAAGAGCTAATTATATTACTAAGTGTATCAAAAAGAAGGGTTGAAAACAAATGTCATTAAAACATTATTGACTATAAACTCAAAACAAATTACACTTAGCTTTACCTTTAAAACAATCTTTTTAAAAACTTCTTCATTTATAAAATATCATTTATAAATTAACTTATTATTATTTTTGAAACAAATTTCCTCTAAAGATTTAAGAATATCAACACTTACTAATTAAAGTAACAAGTTTTCTTAATAACTTAGCGAAGCCATTTATTATAACCAAGGTGTTACAATTCATGAATTATTTTCTACTTTCTGAAATCATTTATCATAAAAAACAATATAATCCATGAATTCTTTCTCAATTCTCGGAAAACATTTATTACAACAACTGTTTTGTAATCCATGCTTCCTTTACACTTTCAATAAACTCAAAAAACACTTGAAATATAATTTAAAACATTTATTTCAAATATTACTTAAAAAAAATCTCAAGTTTAATTTATATTAAAAACTTAAAACCCTTTTCTTTCCTTGTTTTCTTCTTCGGTAATTTATATTAAATCATTTAAAATATATATAAATTACAAACAACTTTTAAAACACTTAAATACATGTTATAAAATTTCACTAGAAGAATTGAAGAAGAAATACCAAGTGTAAACCAAATTTATAAAAGTTAGAAATAATGCCGCAAAACTTCTGCTAGAAGAATGTGGAAAATTTCTTTAAATCAGCTCTTTTCAAATTAGAAATTTCTCTACATATTTATAGAGGATGAGTACTATACTTTATTTTTAGGACAACATAATATGAGTCTAGTATGCATTCCGAAAATTTAAAGACTTTTGACGTCAACAAAACCCATTTGAAAGTTGTTTTAAAACTTGATTTTCGAACTGCAAAACCACGACCAAAACTTTTCTAACTTTTAAACACTTTGGAGTTAGGTGTTGTAACCTTTTCTGAGCCACCAAAACTTGGTTCAAATTACATTTTAAAAGCGTAGCAGCATGACCAAATATTTAATGATGCAAACACAAGCACAAGAGCAACGAACATAAGATTGAAAAAGGAGGTTTCATAAATGTCGGTGTGGAGATGGTCGCTATAACGACACTTTCATAACAAACTAATAAATATTACATATATTTCAATTAAACTTCAATATAAGAAACATAAGTAAAAAGTAAATCAATATTGGCGAGAAACCCCTCAGGGTCTCTCTGTAAAAGTTCCATGTAAATCTCATATATGTATATGCATTTTGAAGTATTCTGTAGCAACCTATTAGCTACGAAGACACTTTGACTTCCTCATTTTGTCCCTTACAAAACAATGGCTACTTATTTCATCCGCTTTCAAGCGGGAATCAAATCCAGACAAGCAATATACATGTGACGACCCGGAATTTTTGAGCATTTGGGATTGGATATTTAATTTATTTTAAATATTCAAAAGTAAATTATTAACTAGAATTTCAAAATATCAATATTTATTGGATAATTAATTGTAGGATTTAATTATCGAAATTCGGTGAATTATTGAATCTGCTGTTTTAAGCCAGTTAAAAATAATTTGAAGGCTTGTAAAATCTATATTGATGATACTGAAGGCAGTAGAACTTTTAAAATCAAATTAAAAAGTGATTTGTTCAGTTTTCAAATTTTATCGTTTAAATTGAATTTAAAAATAGTCGTCCGGGGGCACAGTCTCGGAATTTGACGAAACCAGTCCCATTTGATCCGTAATATTGTATTATTATCGGGTTTCAAATTTCATAGTGATTGGAGTGGTTGGGTGACCGTACGATATATAAACGCATAGAATTTACTGAGACCAATGGAATTTAATAAAATATATTCACTCTCTTTTAAACCGACAATACGTACATCCCGCACCCAAACTGTTTCCTTCGTACCCTTTCTCTTCTCTAAGAAGCTATCGAACAAAAATATCTGAGACAAATTTTAATACTTCGAAGTATCGCGTCTTCTTCCATTTCTCTCAGAACAAATTTACTTCAAAAAAAAATGGTCGAGCCTTGAAATCCAAATCTCCAGTATTCCACTTCCGTTCTTTTTGAAATCGCGACTTCCACTCCCTCTCTTCGTTCTCGAACTATAAATAAATGGCGACAGTAATCAAAAGAATGGTCGCTTGTACCCCCCTCATCCTTCACATCCTCGTTCAAAAATCTCCATTCGAATCCGTTCAAAATCGAAACCAACGAGTTTCTCTTCCTTCCCATCCCTAGAAGCCTAAATCAAATCGCGACCTAAAATCCAGTCGCGCGATGAACGAGTGAAGCCTGGATGCGAGCAACTCGCAGGCTGTCTAGGGTATCGCAGCATCAATCGATTTGGGTAGGGTTTCTTTGGGTTGCGCTCGAGTTTAGCAGGGTATCACGATGTCGTATTGAGCAGAGCCGCGAGATCGATGGGTCGCGATTCCAGATCGCGATGACTTCGCGTGACATGGCGGCGACGACGACTTGATGTGGGTCGTCGAGTAGGGTATCACGATCGAGGAGAGTATCTCGTCATTGTCGGCTCTGGAGGGTAGCGCGTGAAGAAGATGGAGGTCTCGCGTTCGAGTCATTGCCTAGTGCGCTGGGCAGATCGTTGAGATGGCGCCGTCGAGGTATAGGATTATATTTCTAGATATATCTATTTTAGTTTATAGATATAACATTTCATTCTTAGTATTTAAAAATGTAATGAAATATATGTCAGTCTTGCTGTTTAGCTTTACCCTATATAGATAGAAACTAGAAACAGATTAAAGGTTTTGAGAAAATTATATGATAATAAGAATTTTAAAGCATTTGACAGTTTAGATAAATTAGGTTGTTAGGAAATCTATATAGACTATTTTATATAATATGTGGTTCTTAAATAGGGAAAAGTACATAGCCACAATTTTAAATAATATATTAAGGAGACTAATTTGTTTTAACTTATTTAATTATTTAGTTATTAAAAACAGAGTATTATAGGAAGATTAGTTTAAAATTCAATCATTAGTCAAATTTTAAATTCTTGGGTAAAGTTAAATTTAATAAACGATAACTGATTTCTCGATTAGTTCGAAATATTAATAAAATCATTTAATGTCTATACAAGGGCGAAATCGTGATGAATCAAGCCAGTGTGGGCCGGTTTGCAAATCAAAAATCAAAGGTGAGTTAATCTCACTCAGTTAAATTTAAATTTAAATGGTTAAATTTAAATAATTTATTGGATGGTTGATTTGATTTGATGTGATATATATAGTAGTATATAGCCATATATACATATTGGCATATGTATATATTGGAGTTGTTGATATTCCCGCATTATATAGCGGATGAGACCCTATGCGCCGCATTATAGCGGATGATATTTTATAAAACCCATATACCGCGATATTCCACCTCGAAGTGGAATTGATATTGTGCTAACATCTGTGGATGCAGGGAAACAGGTTGGAGGGATCCAACTGGATTCCTCAAAATATTTAATTTTGTTTAAATATTCTGTGATATGATTGTTGATATCCTGTGATGATTTATATTGGATAATCTGGTTGGATTGAATTTCCTAGTATAATGAGTTATCAAAAGAAATTGAATTGGATTTTTGGAAAGAAATAAAAGAATAAAATTTAAGTTAAGTAATTCTAGTGAATTCGAATAAATTAAATATGGAAAAGAAGAATTTTAAATAAACAGAGAATATTGAATTTAAAGAAAACTTATGTGATGTTATTTAAAAGAATAAATAAATTATTTTAATTCAATGTTTAAATGTAATTAAAAAGAAAGAAAGAATTTGGGAAATCTGAAACTTGTGTTTCAGTTTAAAGATTTTAAATCATAATGAGAAATAAAATCTGGAAGTTAATGAATTTGGAAATAAATGGATTAAGTAAGGAAATTTATTTCAAAGTAGATTGGCAAATCAATTGTAAATTGATTTAAATATTTTGGGATTTGAAATTTAAGAGAAATGAGATTTTGGAGATATAAACTGGATTTATAAAGTGAAATGGAATATCAGAGGATATTTGAAATATAAATTCAAGGTGGGAATTTATAAAAGGAATATGAATTGGTTTAAAAATAAGTGTTGATTTATTTAAAAAAAAAAGGATGTGAAGAGAAGTGTATTTCTCTGGATAGCCAAGTACGTTTTCAAAGCAATTTTAAATATAAGTTAAAAGTTCTAATTTGTGTAAAAAGGCATGTTTTAGGAAATTGATTTTTTTTCTAAAGGTTAATTTCCAAAGTAGTATTTTCAAAAATCTATTATCGTAGTAATTATATAAAAGTGATTTGGTATTATGTTTTAAAAAGAGAAATTTAGTTTATATTTGAAAAGTGGTTTCATTTTAAATATTCCTTAAGTATATATTTTGTTAAGGTATTAAAGTAGTTTTTAAATTTCAATATTATAAAGTATATTTATAGTAAAGTGTTTTAAAATTATTTTAAAATCTAAAAGTATTTTGTACTTGGTGTTTCAGTGGAAATAATTATTTGGGAAATGTTTTCCGTAAGCGGAAACTGTTTGAAATTGTTTTCAAATGAGCTTTGAAAATTTGGAAATATATCTTGGAAAGATATTTGGGCAAATAAATAATGTGGGAAATTTTTTTTATTGTGTGATGGTTGCTTGTGGATGTTAATTGATAGTTAAATAACCGACTATCAATATTGGCCAAATGCGTTGATCGTTTCGAAGAGACCGGGATCGGGTTTCCGTATACCAGGATTCTAGGTCTGGAGACTCGAATACCACTTCGATTCGGTTTGTACGTTTCGTGTAACGTGTTCGGAGTCGAAGATGGAGCAGTGAAGTGCAAGGGCTAGTCGCTACTAATCCTGAGGATATTTCCAAAATGGATGTAGTAGGAATAGTGCCTTCGGTTCCGTTCGAACCCGGGACGGACTTGTATGGACGAATGCTTTCGTGACATCGTCAGGCGGATGATGGGCATTCTAAGGGATATGTGCTATAAAGGTATCGTTTAGCCTCGAACCTCATCAACCGGGAATGACTGAAAATCAGGGGTTATGCAGCAAGGCTTCGTGGGTAGCCCCCACTTGAGAGTAAGGTCATCCCTGTCTAGATGTCCCTTTTATTTCGGCTTAGTGGTGCGGTTGCTGATCCCAACCGTGGGGTGATTTTATTTGGAATTATCCAGTAAGGGATGATTCCGGCCTTGTGTTGCAGGGGAGCGGGCGTACTCCTCGGTACTGTGATCTAGGCCACGTACTGTGACAGGTGGTACCCCAGTGCCTAGTCATTCGTTGGAAATCCATTCTCCCTACGTGCCTGTACGGTTTTGATTGTGCCCAACTATTGTTGAAATGTGAGATGCAAGCATTTCAGCTAGATTCTATTTTACTTTCTGTAGACACTATTATAATATCAGAGGATTTTGATATAAAGTGTTTTAGCTATCGTAAGGTAAAAACCCGACATGTTTATTTGTGGCGTGGTCTTACGAGATGCTTTTATTTTCAAAAGGATTTTTGAAACTTTAATAATCAATTGAGTGTGATTTTCTCACGCTGGTATTCCAGACCGACTCGGGTATTGTTTTATATGATGCTCGGGTCAGACCGAGTATTATAGGTTACAGGATATGATGCTGTGGAGCTCAGGAGATGAGCTGGATGGCGAGACGTATCTCCCGTACTTGTTTATATATATATATTCCGCTGTGTTGATTGTTGTACTCTGTTGTATTGAGGACATGATATGGTTATTGTCCAGTTGTATGTTATGTGTTCTCTGGTGTATACTCTGATGCTATATTATATAAAACTGATATAGTTTTGATTTGTGTAAAGATCTGTTAATATATATTATATTTTATTCCGCTGCGATGGTTAGATTCTGATTTTGTTTTCTATTTTTCTTCTTCTACCTCTTCTTCTTAACTAAAATGGTTCGATTTTCCGGGTCTGGAAAGTCGGTCGTTACAATACACAAGAATAGACAATAATTTATATTTTACACATTTTAACGATTCTTAAACTATTTTAAAAGTGAGATTTACTCACTTTCTCCAAAACTAAACTTCAAAAAAAGACAATAGCTTCCCTCCTCAACTAAGAAATGACCAAAGCAACCTCCTTTCCTCGCCATAGCTCGACCCAAATCCCAAGAATACTCCCTATTGCTCATGCACCTAGCTAAAATGAGGTGTTTGGGTTTCAAAATTTATGACTTTGGAATGGTGATGTTGTTTGCAATATTATTCTAGACTTATTTAACATTTTAGAGGAGAAATGAGTATGTTTTGACATGGTCTTTTCTTTAGAAAATAATGAAGAGAAGTGAAAAGAAGAGAGCTTAAAGTTTTGAATAGATGAACAATATGAAAACGAGAGGCATACTCTCTCTTTTATAAGCTCCAAAATGGTAGGCCTAGCCCTACACTTACCCCCTTTAACCTTACCACCTCATACCCCTCCATGTGATCAATGTACTACACATCACTTCACATAAAAAGTATCAAAATATTAGCAAAATTCTTCCCTTTTAGTTACTAGACTAATTATTTCTAGAAACTTCTAATGATATTTAGGCTATTTAATTTGTTTAATGCTAAATGAATTCCTATTTGCTATATATGTACATAAATGTATGTGTGTGCAATAACGTTGCAACAACTTTTGTTCAATAAAAAGTCAAAAACCCGAAAAATGAATTTCGTTCACATTTTCAATTTTTCATCAAACTATTTGTTTATGTAAACTTATTTACAAAATGAGTTTACCATTATTATTTATTAATTATAAGTAATTTAATAATGCTATTAAATCTATTTAATTAATATTAAATTCATAATTCAAATATTTTAATAATCCCTATATTTGAATCTAAGTTATTTGTATATTTTTTTTGGGATGTTACAGTATGCCATATTTATATTTTGTATATGTTTGATTTGGGAGATTATATTTTGTATATGTTTGATTTGGGAGATTATTATGTACATATATATCTATTGAATAAAACAGACCTGGGTCTGTCTACTTTACGATTATCTAAGAGATAATCTAAAGCATTACTGAGTGCATGTCCTGAGTTACTATTGAGTTTTATACCGATGATAGTTAGATTATGTTCGTATCACCCACTTAATTTTATTCCCATTTGGTGCGTTGTTTGACTTTGCTTGGATATGAGTTATCTTTTGTGTGCATGGGTTTTAGGTATGTTGACACTTAGGATATGAACGTGTCACTTGTGTTGCACTTGTTTATACCATGCCCATTTTTATTCATATTGACATCTACATTCTGGACATAGTCTGGCTCGTGTATTATTTATATAAGACTCAAGGCAGTTCGAGACATTTCAAGTTCAGGGACATGTTGACCAATTTGTGGATGTTAAGCATAAATAGAGGATAGATTATTTATATATGATTTGTGTATTTGTATTCAAATGGGTTCTTGCATTGTTGAGATGTATATATTGGACCTGTTATATATATTTTTGATGTTAGTGGGTATTTGACTATTTTTGTAAACCTACTTGGACTCATGTATATTTATTGTTATATATTATCGTTGCATGAATGACTCTATGACCTCTGAGGTTTATTTTATATTGTGTAGTTCTATCTAGGAGGTACACATGCTTATTACTTTATGCTGATACTATGTACATATATGGTAGGTTATGTATTCAATTTTGAGATACGTACCGATATTAGACTAGGGGAATATTCACGCATGTATCCCATATAGCCTTATTCTCCATATTCTCTGATAGTATTATTTAGTAATACTCTTGGATAGTATAAGTACAAAGGTGGGGTGCTATGTAGCATATGTCTACATACATAGGTATGTTTTGAAAAATAAAAGCTTTTTTAAGATGTTGCAAAAAAATTGAAAGCTTGTAAAATTATTTAAGCATAGTTTCTAAAATACTTTAATCTAAAACCTTTATAAAAAATTTAAAATATATATATTTTTATAATAATAATAATTAATATTTAATAAGTGTTTAAAGGATTAAGTGGTTGCTACCCAAGGACTTTGACAAATTATTCCAATGTTTATTTACTATAAACTACAGTCTTGAACTCTTTGTATCTTCGTCTTTAAACTCATGACTCTTCAAATATCTTGATCACCTCTGAATCTTTATCTCAAGTCTTTTATTGATCAGTCTTCAACCTCGAGTATCCTATACTTGTATACACCTGTATAATATCCTGCAAAAATACTATACAACTTGGGAAAACATTACCATTATTTTATGGTTGTTGTCATCAAAATATCTGTGGAATTAACAAAGATAACTTATCATCTCAGAAAGGCGATTTATGGGAAAATATTAGCTTATTGGGGTTCTACATGAAGGGTGGAAATTTCACGTGCGTGGTGACATAATTTTTAAGGTGGAAACTCAAATGGTCAACACGGTGATCGAGGAAGTGATCGGAAACGTAATCCATATGAGATGGTGAACAATTTGAGTTGTACTCTATAATTTGAAATGTATGGTTTCATGCGCTTTTGTATGACTTCGAGAATGCCAATTTCAAGCCATCGAAAGCACGCTTTATGAGGCTGGATCTCATAGGCTATTGTTTAAGCATAAGCGTTAGTGATGTTAGATTCTCTATTAGTATTACGGCGAATGTTACAATTCTCTACATGATCCTATAGATAGATTGAAGAGAGATGAGGAAGCTCATCTGTATAGATGGCTGGATGAAACCTACGAGAGTCTTTTGAATCATTTTGAATTTTCTTTATATTTGTCCCTAACACATGTATATAATGGAAATGTGAAAGGTGTTTATGATTATCGGTTCGTGTATGATACATTTAGGGATAGTGGATGTATGGATGTTACTGCATGGCAGCGTTGTATTGATATGATCTACTTCACATTGTTAGATTGGCCTAGGCTAGTAAGCCCTTAGCACCACTAGCCTTGGAGTGTATTATTTGTTAGATCTAGAAGGCCATGCAGTAGAGTTAAAGGTTCAATTTCAAAAAAATCTTTTATTAAATTTTCCTAAAGATCAATCCTATGTTATTATAAGCAAATGTGCAAATTATATTTTATCATATTTCATATAAAATAAATTTTGATTCAATTTAAAATTTACATTATTAAATAAATATAATTTTTAATATGAACATCAGTGTACTCAAAAATTTTGTAAGTTCAATACATAATAGTATGATAATGAATATATATATAAGATTATATATATATATTAGGATTTATAACTATATATATATATATGTTAATAGCAAGAAGTGTATGCATATATAAATGGTATTTAATATAAATACATATTACAAAGGCAATTCTGTATATATATAAAACTATACATATACATTAATTCATATGTGTCTGTGTCTCCATATGTGTGTTAATATATTCATATTTCGACCAAAATATAATTTTTATATATTCATTAAACGACAAGGAAACCTTTTATAAATAATTCAAATGACCCTTACATAATAATTACCATATGTACAAACTTATTGAAGACCTTTAATATACACCATAGGCAACACACTTATTGCATTTATGACAATCATGTCCTAAAAATATGATTTTGTCTTTTTTGTTTTATATTAATATGTGAATCGGTTTAATTACGTATGTGTATATATACTATAACATACATATACATGCATACATATATGTAACATGTGTGTGTTCTACAAGTAAAAATATATACTCAGTTATTATAAGTTATAAAATAGATCCGCTAAAGATATTTATCCAGTCGTAACAATTAATTAAATCAATGGTCAAATTATATCATATTTCTTATGGTCCCCTTTTTAGTTTAACTTTTAACTAAAAAATCAATCTTTAGATCATTAATATATTAACAAATATATATATAAATCAATGCATTAAACAATTATATATATATAAATCAATGTTTGAATCAATGGTTAAATATATATTCAAATGAAAATTAACAAAACAAATATTTGAAAATCAATGTTTGAAATTCACTATATGTATATATATTAAATAATTATATATATATATATATATATATAAATAACCAATACATACATACAAGTTTGTGTATTAAAATTGTCTTTTCAATGGTCGAACATATGGAATATATTAAATGGTTTGGATGACATATTTAAATCAGTGATTAAGGAATTACCTTAATGAGAGTGCCTAATTCATACACGTTAGAATTTGTAGATCGACCTTTGAAAACTCCTTTTCGACTATAGTTATGGTTTGCAATGCCTAGTTTGAAGTGCTATAATAGAGGAAATGAAGAAGAGAACTCTTCCCTTTTTTGATTGGAAATTGTATGAATTTCATTTAGGAGAAAGAGAGACTATGGATGTGTTTAGAGTGGAATATAAATCTCATTTATTTCTCCACAATCCCCCCCCCCCTCCGTATTGCTAGCTGTCAAGACAAAGGCAAAATTTATTTGTATTTGATTCGACTGTTAATTATATACCATGTCTAGTAGATCTCCATTTATTTTTTCCCTTGGACCAAACACATTTGACCCTTCCTCTTATCGTCATAGTGGTAGCCATATTTAAACAAATTAATATAATTTATTAATCAATACGTGGCATAAACTGTATACATAGTATATTTTATGTTACCCTTTCCAACTAATTAAATTACCCTTTTTTTTGAAAATGGGTAAAAACTTTATCAATAAGGCTGAAGCCCAAACGAGGTCGGTCCGACCCATTACACAACCTATCAAGGGGTTCGCGATTTCAACAAACAACACAAAGAAAGGAAAAATAAAAAACTGCTTCGTCTTCCTTCAAGCTTTTCATGGTGGTTTTCATGTCCTCTCAAAATGAATCTCGTTATTTTCTACTTTTAGTCTCATCTTCTGCAATGTCTCTTGTTTAGCAACTAATAAATCTGTAAGATCTCTTCTCCCTACTATTTTCATGATTATTTGAACATCTCTTCTGATCATCTCACTAACTGCATCCTCATTTTTGTGGTTGTTTTGAAAAATATGTCCCTTCGTCTCTTTCCACGCATGCCAAACAGAAGTAGTCAGCAAAATGGAAGCAGCTTTTCCCATCAAGCTTTTGGTTTTCCAGCGTCTAGTCAGGTAAATCGCAATTTCACTCAAAAATTCATCTTGTAAGTTACAATCCAGAATTAGCTTTTGTTTGTCCCAAATGGTTCTGGTAAATTCACAGAAAAAGAAAAGATGTTTATGATTTTCTTCCTCCAGATTACATAGAGCACGAGTCGAATTATGTACAATCCCTTATTTTCTTAGTCTATCTATAGTAGGAAGCCTGTCAAAATGAGAGCCTTATAAGTTGTTTGAGACATTTTAGGAGTACTAGCTCTATTCCAGACTATTTAAGCCCATTCAATTTCATTTTCTCTTTCCCTGAGTTGGTCCTAAGCTGATTTTAGAGTAAAATCTTTGTTATTTGGTTTTCATAACCAAGAGTCAGCCAACGTATAGGAACTGAGAGGAATATTCATTATATCTTGTCTAATCAGAGTTGCTGGACAATCAGAAGGAAATACCCATGAGTTATCATGAATAATTTTATCTAACATAAAGTCTCTTCCTCCATAAGCAGTAAAACAGTCCCAGCCCAATTTATTTGTAACATATTTTTTATTCAACCAGGGATCAAACCAGAAACTTGTGCCCTTTCCAGTTGCAATTTTTCTATACACCAAGTTCTGAATGTCACTTCTAGCTCTAATAATTGTCTTCCATATTCCTGATGCATTTATATCTTCCTTTTGAGTCCAGAAATTATCTTTTAGATATCTGCTCCTTATCCATTCAGCCCAAAGACCCTTTCCACTGAGAATTTTCCAAGCCAGTTTAGCTGCATAATCTTTTTTCAAATCCTTGAGGTTTTTTAGTCCAACTCCTCCTTCATTTTTTGGTTTGCATAGAGTTTTATATGAAACTTTGTGGATGCCCCCTCTCCATATAAAATTGGCACAGACACTTTCA
Organism: Allium fistulosum; assembly: GCA_030737815.1. Taxonomy (NCBI): domain Eukaryota; kingdom Viridiplantae; phylum Streptophyta; class Magnoliopsida; order Asparagales; family Amaryllidaceae; genus Allium; species Allium fistulosum. The sequence goes on from CM060903.1 coordinate 181,704,221, forward strand.
ATTTTATCAATGGAAGCACTAGGAGTTTGAAATGTTTGCAACCAAAATCTAACCATAGATGTAATAATAGTGTGAACCAATTCAATCCTACCAGCAAAAGATAACAATTTTGAGCTCCAGCTTTGTAGCTTGTTTCTAATTTTTGTAACAAGAACCCCACATTCCCTGTCAGTGATAATATTAGTTGATAATGGCACACCAAGGTATTTAATAGGTAGCTACCCCTCCTCAAAATTAAAGAGTGAACGAAAAGACTCTTTGTTTCTGCAGTGATCATTAAAGTAGCATTTAGTTTTCTGCTCATTAACCTTCAGTCCAACAAACTGCTCAAGTTGGTGAAATATGTCTTTCAAACCCATAATAGTAGTATGATTAGCTTTGTAACAAATAATAAGATCATCAGCATATAGAAGATGAGTTATTTGAGGCTGAATTTTATAAACTGGCTGTATTATGTTGTTGTGAGTGTAAATTTCCATTTGAAGGGTAAAGAATTCCGTTGCAACAGCAAATAAATAAGGGGATAGGGGATCACCTTGTCTCAGACCCCTATTACTCTTTATAAACCCTTTAGGCACTCCATTGATTAATATTGAGTAGGTGGGTGAGCTTATACATTCCTTAATAAGGTTCAAGATTTTGCCCGGAAATCCCATACACCTCAGCATATGAATGATAAATTTTCTATTTATTTTATCATAAGCCTTTTAGATCAACTTTTAAACATATTTTATCAGCTCCCTTCTTTTTAAAGTTCCTGACCAGTTCATGAGCTAACAAAGAATTTTCAGATATACTTCTCCCCTTAATAAAAGCACTTTGGCATTCTCCTATGCAATCAGACAGGACAAGTTTAATCCTATTGCAAATAACTTTACTTAGGATTTTATAAGAGACATTACAACATGAAATTGGCCTGTAGTCCTGAATTTGTGTTGGTTTATCTTTTTTTGGTATAAGACAAATGAATGTGTGGTTCATTTCTTTTATGATTCTACTAGTGTTAAGAGCTTCCTGATAAGCTAATCTCAATTTTTCTTTCAGGTCTTGCTAGTGGGTTACATAGAAATGAGAGCCCAACCCATCTGGCCCTGGGCTGGAATCATGATGAATGGATTTAACAACTTCCTCAATTTCCCTGCTTTCAATGTCCCTGGTTAGCATATGGCATCCCCTTTCAGTAATCAGGCTTCTAGTTTTCACAACAGGTAAGTCTACTGGATATTCTCCATTGAATAGATCGGTGAAATAAGCAATTGCTTCCTCCTCCAACTTACTCAGATTAGTAACCTGTTCACCTTTTTCATCAATGACATTATACAGATTATTATAATTTTGTCTAAGAGACATTTTAGTGTAGAAAATCTTTGAGCATTCATCTCCCTCAATCAACCATTTTTCCTTGGCTTTTTGCTTCAACTCCATTGCTTGAATTTGTAATGCATGCTTGAGTTCATGTTGCACTTCAAAAAATTCTTTGTTTAACTCATTACTGTAAGGGTCTTCATCTAGAGCAGATTGGGTTTTGTCCAGAATTTCCTGAAGTTGAGTAATTTTATCTGATTGCTTTATTCTACACTTATTCCCTTCTTTGAGTCTTATTTTTATGTGTTTAAGAATCATAATCAAAATAAATGAGTTGTTACCTTCAAAAATGTCTAAGGTAGAAAAATCAACTGCAATGTAATAATCTTTACACAAAGGCCAGAAATTGGCATACCTGAATGGCTTACCCTTCTCTCTATTGACTTGAATGAGTTGAATAAGGAGAGAGGAGTGATCACTAGTAGAACATGGCAAAATAGTTACTTTCATGTTAGGGAACAAATTAATAGCCTCAACATTTACAAGCACTATGTCCAGTTTGCATGCAAGCTTTTTAACTTCTCCACTTCTCCATGTATATTTCAGTCTAGTGTGGGCAACCTCAGTCAATCCAGCAGTAGTGACACATCCATTAAATTCCTCCAGCTGGGATGCCTTCAGTGTGAGACCACCAACTTTATCTTCTTCCTTTAACATTGCATTATAATCTCCCATAGTGAACCAAGGACCATCAATTTGATTTGAAATATTTATAAGATGTTTCCAGAGTCCTGAACGAATTGATGCAAAATTACTAGCATATATGAATGTAGTGTGAACTGTCAAACCACCAGTATTTGTAGCTTTTACTGTCATTTGCTGATCATCCATGCTTAACAATTTACACGACCAAAATTCACAACACCAAGCAACTAAGATTCTTCCTTTGCAAGTAGATGAGTTATTATGATATATACTCCAATTTGCACCCAAAGTATAATAAAAATTATCTATACTACTATTATTCATTTTAATTAAATTACCCATTTAAATTAAGTTAAATATACACAATAGTAATACATATTTAACTCGATTAGTTTTGGTAATTTAAAAAATTAAATCATTCAAGTACACGCATACACATATATATAATAACAATTATATATATATATATATATCATCTCTGTAATAATTTATAACAATTATAAATTATTATATTATAGCTTTAGGTTCAATGCTAAATTTATGTGTGACTCAAAGGTGTGACTTTTGCCCGCAGTTAATATTTAAACTATTTAAATATCACAGCCTATGCAGACTTTACTAAAGCATGGTAAATTCACGAAGACATACGCTTATTTGTCATGTAGGTGAAGTAATGCATCATAATCATTTTAAAGTAGCGCCCTTATGCAATGAGATTTGCGCACATTTGTCTCTTTGCCAAAACTATATCACTTAGACATCTAGGATTAGGTCATTGGTCAAAACCCTAATATTGTCCTTATTTAATTACAAAGTTGAGCTCTAAAGTTACTTAGTTCAGTGATGACAATTATTGATTAACCATATTTACTCTAGTCAAAGATTTCAAACTTCGAGTCAAGAACCAATAATGGTGACATTAACTATCTATATCAAAGGGGACAAAAGCTCTCTTGAGTAATGTTTCACATCGAGTATCTAATTATATACCCAATTATGGTCTTAACATGAACTCGTATCATCTAATTAACATCATCAAAGTAGGCCTTGATAAACAAGATCCATTGTACTCTCAAGTCAAAAGACCATTGCATATCATCATGTGAGATCCACTATTTTGATTTTGATATAACTAACATATGAAAGTTTCTCTATGAGTCATTATGTAGTTGATTAATAATAACTACAGGTACATAACCTCTTGGTGTCTCCAGTGGCCACATGTGGATCACTTTCCATTATATGGAGAGCATTAGGTACACTAGTCTCGCGAGTGAATCGATACCCCTTTCTCAAATCACCTTATCTAGGAACATTTAAGGATAAAAATTTATTTATATTTATGCCAATCCAATATCACGATTGTGAATACATTTCAAACTACAATTGGTTAAATACTTAGTCCTACGAATTTCTTATTGTATGTATAAAATGTAATCTTCAAAATTCGATTATAACTATATGCATATACAAAAGAATTAGAAACAAAAAAACATACTTTCATTTCAAATAAGAATCGTACATAAGAGTTAAGTGTACAATTATATAATCAAAAGTACATAATTCCTCATAGAGTGTACTTTCAACTCTATTAATCTCTCACTTGTGCTTAGGGCCAATTATGATGTGACCATACCTTTCGATAAGTCTTCCTAGAGTATATTAAAAAAGGGCCTTAGTGAGAGGATATGCAATATTGTTCTTTGTATCTATTTGTTTGATGTCCAATTCTCCATAACTAATAACACTTTATCATGCGGTACTTATTATAAATGCATCTTAATTTTTGTGAGCCCATTAGTTACTTTTCGAAATCCAGTAGCATCATTAAAATCACAATAGACAAGTATTAGATCTTCAATGGTCGGAATCCTATTAGCTCTCTAATAAATTTGCATAAAACATACTACCTCCTTTGCTGCATCATTCAAGGCAACGTACTTAGCCTTCACAGTTAAATATGCTATAATTTCTTTTTTGGAACCATTCCAAACTACGGTCTCTCAACTGAGGTTGAATTTGAACGTTGAGATTTACTTAATTTTATCGATGTCACTATGATAGCATGAGTTTGAATATCCCGACTAGATATCCTATGATTTTCATTTGGATTCGATCATGCACCAAGTGTATAAGCAATATGGGTTGTAGTACAACATAACATACATGATGGATCTTATTGCCAATATATAAGACACTCTTCTTATGTGCTCCACTCTAGTCATTCAAAATGTTGAATCTTTACTATACATGATAACTCCAAGTCGTATAAGAACATTTCCTTTTTTGGAATTTCATACCAACAATTTAGAATGGTGTTTTGTACTTAGATTAGGATAATACCAAAATCCTACATAATCCTTCTTTATGAATCTTTATACCCAGTATATAGGATACCCTCGCCTAAATCCAAACATAAATAAATTTTGTATACAACATTAGCTTGACTGATTGTAACATAGGTACATCAGTACTACTCAGTATTAAGTCGTTTGCATACAAGTTTATTAGAAATGTTTCGCTACCTTATTTCTTAATTTCTTATATGCACATGCTTCCTCTATGATTAGACTTTGATCAAATTGTTTGATTATCTCGTTAGAAACACTCGTTCTGACTTCTAATTGCTTGTTTAAGATTACGGGAGGATCATGTAAGTCTACCGGCTTTAATACTGCTCCCATTGAACTCAAGAACCTTTGGCAACAATATTTAAGTTCTCCTATCCAAATAATAATTTAGAGAGCCCATTTTAACATCCATATTCCATGTCTCATAATCATAGTGTGCAACATTTGCAAGTAGAACACAAAATGAACTTATTATGGCAATAGGTAAATATGTTTCGTCACAATTGCCATTTTGAAATTGATGAAATCATTTTTTCAACAACCTTCCTCTATGAGTCTACACTCTTCATTCTGCATTAATCTTCTAAATGAAGGTTCCACTACAATCGATAGATATTATCCCTTCAAGCACATTCCAAAGTCCAAACTTTGCTAATGTATACGGAATCCATTTTGGATTTTATGGCATCAAGCCATAAGGTAGAGTCTATACTCTCCATGGCTCGTTCGAAATTGAAGGGATTTTCATATGAATGATGTAGTCCTCTTTCTTGACATTAATAGGAGAATCATAGTTTCTCACCAATGCGTAAGATTTTCTATTAGACCTTTCTTATAGGGTGCATCTTGTGGGGTATAGTGGATTTGGCATCATCTACTTGATTAGTTTGCATGTTAGAATATTGGATCTCATCTCATCTAAGTTTATTACATACTAATTTCTCGAGAAAGAAATTCCTTCTATCCAAAGGTGACATGTCTTGCAACAACGACTTTTGTTCCTTGGTATGCTAAAATAGGTATCCTTGTATAACCTGTAAACTTACTCAAAATTAGTTTACCTTCAAGTTCACTGGGGCTTACATTATTTAACGTAGGATACACAACTCAATATTTTAAAATATTTAAGATATGTTCTGTTCCCAGTCTATGTCTATTATGGACTCACAAACATATATCAAATGGTACTATATTATACATATAAGCTACAAAATTTACTGCATACACCTAAGGAAAAAGATAACCCAACTTCATTCACGGTAAATTATACCATTTCTAATAAGGTTTAATTTCTTCCTTCTGAATTATAGTTGTATTGCAAAGTATAAGGATGAGTGACTTAAGCGAATCATAAGATAGATAGATATATGGAGAGTAAATATAATGACAAGCAACTCTTGTGATGGGCTTACCTCTCCACGTGCCAAGAATGAGCCAATCACATGTTGCCCTGTCCACCCGTGGTGGGGAAAAAGGAAAGTAAAAAGGGTGAGTCAGACAAAAGTTTGACGAATGAGTACAAGTTTAATATATAGTGATCATGTGTGGTTAACTTTAATTCTACTTTAAGTGACCTTGGGTGTTCTGCTAGTGTCAGTGCATTCCTATGGTCCAATACTTAAGGGTTTTTATCGAACACACACCTATGCTACAACTTGTGCAGGCTATTACAAGGATCGAACTACAAATCAAACCTCAATAATTAATGAACAGCTACCGCTCCAAGACCTACTCGATATGGACCACTGCCACTAGTCTACTAGACATGGAAACACCACCACTAGGCTGTATGGGAACAAATTCCCCTAACTACGAATACATGTAACCCAACTACACATCGAGGGGGAACCCAAAATGCCGACTCGTCGGGGTGTGTCATCATCTACATCCGTGTCCGCCTCTCAACCGTAGTATACACCTCTTATTGCATGAGTCGGGCTCCATCTACCACACGGTATCACACCGCATCGAAATCGTGCATACTAAGGAGTCCCGTTGTGCCGATCCCACACATTTCATTAGGCATTAGTCGGTGTTGCATGTCCACCATAGAACCTCCTATGAGTGTCACTTATGATAAAATCGCTCTCAGTCGAATAGTCGACCCCCATTGGGTAAGGAGCATCTACCCAATACCGCAACGTCTTAGCATTACATCATAGGAAACTTGCTTCCCTACTATCTCTAAAAAGCACACATATGCATATAATAAGGCTATACATACAACTTATATGCTTAATAATTTTATTACTAACCTGGGCCTTAGGCCGAGGTTCGAATTCTACAATTCGGGTCATAACCGGTCGATCGCTACACCATATCGGTCGATCAGTTGTAGTATAAAAATTTAGGGATTTCTTTGTTTTCTGATTTGATTTTTAATTATCATTAATTATATTAATTAGGCATACACAGTGAGCCCTAAGTAATTTATAGTAACCAACTTTCCTTTGAGATTCTACCATATTTCCATTGGTTTCGAATTCATAGATTTTAATAGGTTACTTATTCTAAGTTACTTCAGAGTTAACCAATTTTCTAGGGTTCCAATTCAATAAGAAAATGGGTTTAAATTGGATGTAAATGAGATTAGCTAATAAATACCAGTTCCAGATTTTAATTCCAATTTCAGTTTTAGCAATTAGATTTAAGAATTAGGTTTATAATTTAAATTCCTACATCCTAGATCATATATAACAGAATAAATTTAATTGTAATAATCATCTTATTATACATATTCCCACTCACCTAAGATCCAAGCTCTAACTTCATGTCCTGTCACTGAATCGTTGCCCACTACCTCTCCTTATCCTAGATTCGATTTGATCATGCCCTCTTGCTTTGATTTTTAATTTATTTTTAAAAGAGAGTTTAGAAGTGTATAGGAAGAATTTTGGCAGAGTTTCGGTAGGTTGTAAACTTTCTAATGAATTTAGGGTTTGCCTAGGTGTTAATTTATAGAGGTTAGGGACCACTTTGGAGCATTGGATTTGCTCTGGAGAATCTTTGCTATCATCTCGTATGCACATCAAAAACTTGGGCACGAAGAAAAATAATTAGGTTGATCTTATTCGTTCAATCGTTGTTCTAGAATCCTCGACTTTCAATGTGAATGGTCCCGTAGCCAATAGTCGACGACCGCTAACGGTCTACCATCAACCCTCTAGGGTCAACCACTTATTGTATAAATTTTAGGAAGTTTTTATTTTAAGTTTATTATATTTTTTAAATTTTCAAACATTTGTAACTTCTCCGTCCTAACGCCAATTTCAAAGTGTAATGTATAAAAATTGTCCAGAAAATCGCTACGAATGCAATGTTGCAAGTTTCATAGTCAAATATAATTTTAGCCTTGTTTTATAAAAATTTGATTTTCTTATTAAAATTCGCTTAATTTTTAGGGTGTTACATTCTCCCCTCTAAAAGGATTTCGTCCTCGAAATCTGCAAGAATGGAAAAAATGCAACTTATACTTGCAACAACCATCTACTCATCCATCATCCATGGGTAGTCATTGTTATTAGAAATTTTTTAATGTAATATGTATGTATATATGCAACGTAAAATGCACATGAATCTATACTAATGCAAGAAGTAGGCGGTCTCCTAATCTAGTTGACCTCCTGCCATGTAAGTGCTCATGTCATGCATCCAAAGTGTATGCAACATCCTAAGTAAGTATATTTGCAATTCTACATGTATGCACAACCATTCAACCCATATGCAACATCCATATGCATAATATCCAACAACACAAAAAACAAATAAGAGATATTGTGAATGTGTATGTACTACCTAGATGATATAGTCGTAAATGTAAAAATAATAATCAAATAATACATCCACTAGCATCCATCATCCATAACATGTCCTATTGACACGTTTACAATCATACCTACTGTCCAAGGGTCTTTACTTAATAGGGTACGCCATGTTAGTCCTTGAGATGATGGTTTTGATGACAACAACATTAGAATAGATTATAAAATATAAATACTAACATTACGAGTTTAGATATATAAGTATTTGCAGGATCTAACCATGCAGGTATCAAGAATGAAGACTGTACAGTATAGAGATTCAAGATACAGAGATAGAAGACTCATGAGTATCAAGATTATCAAGAGTACAAGAGTTCAAGGTTAAGTCTGTTTTATTAGGAATATTTGTTAAAACTCGTAGAAAATCACTGGCATCTTAATATCCAATTTATTCGTGGAATGGAATCCACTTCGAGCTCGTTAAAGGGATGGAACCCTAAGTAGGATGGAACCTACGAAAATCTAGTGGGACATTGTTTTGTATCCACTAATTTTAATTCAAAATGTTTTTACAAAATTACCTTGTTTTCAAAATGATTTCAAAACTTTCCTTTTGAAAGATTCAAAACTCTCTATCCTGATTTTAAATAATTTTAGCCTCAAAACATCTTTAATTTCAAAGTCAAAATACTCCTGATTTTAAAATGTCTTTTCAAATAATATATTTAACTTTTAATATTTATACTTAGATTTAAATATAAAATTATAGTTAAAATATGTATATGTTGTTCTTTATATTTACTTATGAATTTCAACTATATTCAAGTATATTTATAAAGTTTTAAGAGTTTTTATATAAGATAAATATTGTTTTTATAGAAATTCAAATTATCATTTTTGGCTGAGGGATGTCGACATGCCCCTAGGTTGTATGTCGACATAGTGACAGTTGAAGTTCAAATTCAAATTTCAAAAGAAGTGTCTATTCGCCATAACTCTTCATGAATGGTCATGGCTGTTGGTTTTCTATAAATAGGGGTCAGTTTCAACGAATTTTTAATCACTTTTTTCTGGTTTTCACTCCTCTTCATCTTCCACATTTCTTATTACAAAATCATACCATTACTCTGCCGAAATCAACATCGAATCATACTCGATTACTTCTAGTTTGATTCTCCATCACTATCTCTACAAGGTTCTCAGTGCTATTCAGAGTTATAGGATTCTTTGTAATATATTAGCGAGAAAAGGTGTGATTGTAGCCTTGTAAATCAATCAAGCGAGAAAAGGTGTGATTGTAGCCCTAGAAATCAATTGGGTGAACTTGTTGCCCGGTAAATCAAGTATCCCTACCCAGAGGATTGGTATTCTGGAGGGTATACCTCGTAGCCTTGAAATCGAGGGTTGTAATTATTGAATTGCTTTTTGAAAGGAAATCCGTACTTAGTTGTGCGGGACTGGATGTAGGGTAACTCTGAACCAGTATAAAATCCGGTGTGTTCTTTCCTTTACTGCTTTTACTTTATATTTGCATCTGTGTTTGATTCTGTGTTCATATCTGTGTCTAATTAGTGTATTCATTGTTAATAAAGTAAGATAAATTTCAAAAAGATTAACAAATTTCTTAAAACACTATTCACCCCCCTCTAGTGTTATTTCTAGCCTTAAGATCCTTAATCCGCATTTCTCACATTTGGTATCAGAGCATTGGTTTTCAAAAGTTTCATAATCTGATTTTTTGAAAAGTTTTCAAAATGGCTACCAACACTGGTATTATTTCTAACACTAGTTCATTTGTAGAAGGTCAGTCTACTGCCAGACCACCACTTTTTAATGGCAGTAACTATGCATATTGGGCATGTAGGATGAGAATATATTTACAATCTGTGGGATTATATACTTGGAATATTACACAAACTGAATATTCTGAACCCACAACTAATTTTGCATAGTGGACCACTGAGCAAAAGACTGTTGCACAAAATAACTCTAAGGAAATGAATATTCTATTTTGTTCACTTGAAAGAAATGAATTTAATAGAGTGTTAGTTTGTAAGTCTGCATATGAAATCTGGAAAACTTTGCAAGTAACTCACGAAGGAACAAGCAAAGTTAAACAGACCAAAATTTCCATGCTCACAAATCAGTTTCAGTTATTTAAAATGAATACTAATGAGTCTATTTCAGATATGTATATTCGATTTTAAGATATTGTGCATTCTTTAATATCTTTGGGAAAGGAATTTTCGGAAGAAGATCAAGTCAGAAAATTTTTGAATTCTCTCACTCCAGAATGGGATCAAAAGACACTTGCAATTGAAGAGGCAAATGACATCAATACTTTAAAGATAGAAGAATTGATTGGAAATCTAATGTCGTTTGAAGTTCAAATGATCGGGAGAAGATAAAGCAAAGCATCTGAAAAGAAATCAATGGCATTCAATGCATTGACCGATGGATCAGACTCAAACAGTGACAATGATGAAGAGATAGCATTTATGACCAGAAATTTTAGGAAATCTCTGAAGTACAAAAAATTGAATAGTTCCAAGAGAAACAACTTTAAGAATTCTGGCAATCAGACTACAGTACCAAACTTTATCAAATGCTTCAATTGTGACGAACCAGGTTATATCAAAAAGAACTGTCCATATCCAGAAAGGCAGAATCCTCCTTTGAACAATGAACCAACAAAGAAACGGAAGCATGCATTTACTGCTACTCTAGATGACTCAGACTCGTCCTCAAGTGATGATGATCAGAACACGGATAATTCGAATTTGTGTTTCACTGCAGTTCACGACTTCGACGAATTCAAAGAAACGGACTCAGAAAATGGTACACGTTTACAATATAATTGGTTGAAATTGCTTGCATAGAATTATTTGTTTGATTGTTTGATTGATTGAATTTAAATTGATATGCTGTTTGAATTTTAAAATTTAGTTTCTATTTTTACTATTATTTTGTTATTTTATTATTATTTTTATTATTTTTGACACATTCTGAAATATATTATAAGTAAAATAATATTTCAGAAATATAGACATTAATAATAATATTTATATATATATATATGTATATTAGATATCTTAGGAAAATCATATCATGAAAATTCACAGGAACATGTCGACATGGCCCCTACCATGATGTCGACATGCCTACCTGAATTTGAATTTCAAATTTTGAATTCAAATGTTTGAATTTCCCTCCACCTTTTCACTTCATTTATTTCTCTGAAAAGATACCTCTTGACCAGAGAATATGTCCTTTGAAAGTCTATTTATTCACTATCTTTTATCATATCTTTTCACTTTCATTTTTAAATTCAAACTCTCTCTTCATATCTTCAAGCACTCTACTCTCTACTCTAATGGCTTCTACAAGCAACCCCTCAACCATGAGAATTTCCAGAAAAATCAAAGAGCAATTATTCAATGATCCGGAGGCAATTAAAGCATACATCAATTATGCTAATTATGCCAAAGTCCATCCCGGGAAATTTGCTATTTTTCAAGATTTTTCTTCTTATGAAATTGATTGTCTTTTTGCAAACAATGGTGTTTTAAGTCTTATTGACTCTTCTCAAAACGATTTTGTTTGCTATTCTAATCTTGTCAAAATCTTTTATGCTAATCTAAACCGTGGTTTTTATAATGGAAATGAGAATGAGATTTGGAGTAGTATCAAAGGAACTCAAATTGTTTTGAATTGTGATCTTTTGGGTAACATTCTTAATTGCAAAAGCACGGGAATGGATCTTTCTAGTTTTAAAATCGATGAACATGATCGTGAGACATTTCATCATATTTTTGAAGGAGATGAAAACTTTGAATTTAAAAATCGAAACTTTCGTCCTAAAGCAAGGATTGTCAATCTTCTTTTACAACATACTTTGACCCCAAGATCGGGTAATTTTAACAATCCTACCTCAAAAGTGTGCAAAGCACTTTTTGGTATTTTCAGAAATTATGACATCAATTGGGCGCAAGTTATTTTGGATGAACTTCGTCCTAAAAATTTTGAAATGGGAGAAAACACTTTATATCATGGAATTTATCTTACTCGGATTTTTAACTATTTTGGAGTGGATTTCAAAGGTGAAGAATTTGTCTCTAGAAAAGTTTTTAATATCTCAAACATTTCCCTCATGAAAATCCCATATGTTTTTCAACCTTATGAGACTCTTACCGAAAAGGAAGAGCATTTGGCTCATGAAGAAATGGAAGAGGAAGAAGAAGAAGAAAGGGATGAAATGGAAATAGAAGAAGAAGAAGAAGGTGAAACATCCTTAGAAAGTATTGAATATCCTTCCAATCCATCCAACAAAACCCTTCTCAAAAACCAAAAGATAATTGTGGAGAATCAACGGATTTTAAAACGATCCGTTAGTAAGAAGTTGGATAATATGTCTTCGAAGATGAACAAGTTCTTTTCAAAAGTTAGCAAGAAACTTGGACTATCTTCATCATCTTCATCTTCTAACTAGTTTTATCTTTTAGTATCTTATTGTATTTATCTTAGTTTGTTTTATTTCGAATGTTCGTGTAGTTCCTTATGTTTAATCATTGTATTATCCTATTATGCAATGAAATTGAATTTCCTTCCTGTTATCTAGCTTATTTTATATCTAGAATAAATGCTAGTATATTATAGAAATATATATATACATCATTATTCACAAAATAAAATTATCATCAATTTTCACTGAAGTATGTCGACATACCCCCCTTGACCATGTCGACATGTACTTGTCAGAAGTGACTATTGATTTTGAATTTGAAATTTGAATAACTACCAAATGTCTATTCATTTCGAATGAATTTCTACACCTATATATACCTTTGTCTTCCAGAAATCTTCACTGAAATTTATTTCTTATTATCTATATCCTTCATTTCTTTCTCTAATTCAATTATGGCCAATCCTATTCATAATATATCTGAAAATCTTGAAGAAACACTCAATTCATTCAAGAATATTCTCTCTATCATCCTCCGTAATCAGCGTCACTTAGAATTAAGTCAAATGCAGATGATCAAGGAATAAGAGAGACACTTCGATGCAATTCGATGGATGATCTCCTCCCTTCACAAGGACGATAACGAAGCACATCCTCCGGTTTCTCTATCTGTTGATAATGAAAATTGGGATGACATCAAACAAGACCCTATCTTTGGAGAAGAAGGATGGGTTGATGTTCCTCGTAACGTTTAATTTTCTTTCTTTGATTGAATTGTTTGAATTAATTTGTTTGATTTGGTTTGGATTGATACTTTGTGTGGTTTGATTTCATTTGGTTTAAAGTTTGTTGTGTGAAACATGTATATATATATATACATTAAAATGAATATAGTCTTAAGTTAAAGTTATTATGCTTATATGTATCATTATTTCTTAATCTATATATATATTCCGTTGTATAGTTTATCAATGCAGGTACTACAGTCCAAGAGTAAGGGGGAGTAAATTTTTGTTGATGACAAAGGGGGAGAAGTATAAAATAGGGTAGTTAGGCATAGATTAAGGGGGAGTTGTTAGTTTTAGGGGGAGTTATTAGGATAGAAGTGATATTTTATAAACAAAGGTTGTCATCATCAAAAAGGGGGAGATTATTAGTCCTTGAGATGATGGTTTTGATGACAACAACCTTAGAATAGATTATAAAATATAAATACTAACATTACAAGTTTAGATATATATGTATTTGCAGGATCTAACCATGCAGGTATCAAGAATGAAGACTGTACAGTATAGAGATTCAAGATACAGAGATAGAAGACTCATGAGTATCAAGATTATCAAGAGTTCAAGAGTTCAAGGTTAAGTCTGTTTTATTAGGAATATTTGTTAAAACTCGTAGAAAAGCACTGGCATCTTAATATCCAATTTATTCGTGGAATGGAATCCACTTCGAGCTCGTTAAAGGGATGGAACCCTAAGTAGGATGGAACCTACGAAAATCTAGTGGGACATTGTTTTGTATCCACTAATTTTAATTCAAAATGTTTTTACAAAATTACCTTGTTTTCAAAATGATTTCAAAACTTTCCTTTTGAAAGATTCAAAACTCTCTATCCTGATTTTAAATAATTTTAGCCTCAAAACATCTTTAATTTCAAAGTCAAAATACTCCTGATTTTAAAATGTCTTTTCAAATAATATATTTAACTTTTAATATTTATACTTAGATTTAAATATAAAATTATAGTTAAAATATGTATATATTGTTCTTTATATTTACTTATGAATTTCAAGTATATTTATAAAGTTTTAAGAGTTTTTATATAAGATAAATATTGTTTTTATAGAAATTCAAAATATCATTTTTGGCTGAGGGATGTCGACATGCCCCTAGGTTGTATGTCGACATAGTGACAGTTGAAGTTCAAATTCAAATTTCAAAAGAAGTGTTTATTCGCCATAACTCTTCATGAATGGTCATGGCTGTTGGTTTTCTATAAATAGGGGTCAGTTTCAACGAATTTTTAATCACTTTTTTCTGGTTTTCACTCCTCTTCATCTTCCACATTTCTTATTACAAAATCATACCATTACTCTGCCGAAATCAACATCGAATCATACTCGATTACTTCTAGTTTGATTCTCCATCACTATCTCTACAAGGTTCTCAGTGCTATTCAGAGATATAGGTTTCTTTGTAATATATTAGCGAGAAAAGGTGTGATTGTGGCCTTGTAAATCAATCAAGCAAGAAAAGGTGTGATTGTAGCCCTATAAGTCAATTGGGTGAACTTGTTGCCCGGTAAATCAAGTATCCCTACCCGGAGGATTGGTATTCTGGAGGGTATACCTCGTAGCCTTGAAATCGAGGGTTGTAATTGTTGAATTGCTTTTTGAAAGGAAATCCGTACTTAGTTGTGCGGGATTGGATGTAGGGTAACTCCGAACCAGTATAAAATCCGGTGTATTCTTTCCTTTACTGCTTTTACTTTATATTTGCATCTGTGTTTGATTCTGTGTTCATATCTGTGTCTAATTAGTGTATTCATTGTTAATAAAGTAAGATAAATTTCAAAAAGATTAACAAATTTCTTAAAACACTATTCACCCCCTCTAGTGTTATTTCTAGCCTTAAGATCCTTAATCCGCATTTCTCGCACGCCAATCTAAGCCCTAAAGCACAAGTAGTTTATACTTATTAAACTTATATTGGAAACATACCAGAAAAGAGTTGTGGGTGGATAGCTCGGATCTTCTCCTCAGGCTCCCTTGTACTCTCTATCGGATTGTCTTCCCATTGGACTTTAACAAGTTGATCTCCTTATTGCAGAGTCGTTTTGTACCATGCTCAAGAATACGAGTGGGTGCACGATGAATAAGTGACTCCCTCTCTGCCTTCACCTCCTCTAACTGACTTGGCTCGACCATGGTAGCTTTATCGTGTAAGCATTTCCGCAAGTGAGACACATAGAAAACATTATGTACCCCTACCAACTTCTAAGGAAGTTCTACTCTATATGCCAGCTTCCATACTCTAGGGACTATTAGGAAAGGCCCTACAAACTCGGTGCTAGCTTCCCCGATCTACCAAACTTTATAACAAGCCTAAGGGTGAAATCTTCATAAACACCATGTAGCCCACCGTGCACTCTAACTCTGTACACCTCTTGTCAACGTAGGATTTCTGCTAATCCTGAGCAGTCTTCATTCTCCTATAGATCAATTCCACTTTCTCCGATGTCTCCCTCGCCATGTCCGGCCTAAGAATAATTCTATTCGTAGTGTCTCGCTACGACGGTGATCTACAAGGTCTCTCGTATAACACCTCAAATGGTGACATCCCAGTACCTGCCTGATAGCTATTATTGTAGGTAAACTCCACCAACTGCAAGTGATCCTCTTAAGAGCCTCCAAAGTTCAAGATGAATATATGTAGTAAATCCTCCAATACCTGATTTACTCTCTCCTTCTCTCCATCTGCCTGCGGATGATATGCAGTGCTCAAGCCTAACTCAATTATCAAAGGCTCCTGTAGACTCCTTTAGAATTCGTTGGTGAAAAGAAAATCTCGATCGCTAATTATACTACTAGGAACTCCATGTAACCTAATGACCTCTCTCAATGATGCCACCATCCTCGTATTCCTTACGGGTATGAACGAGTGCATTTCGTCAACTGATCAACTATGACCCAATTGCTCACATTCCCTCTCCTACCCCTCGGTAAACCATCCACTAAGTCCATAGAAATACTATCCCACTTCCACTAAGGAATATCCAGTAGCTGCAGTAATCCTCCCAGCATTTTCTGCTCTGCCTTTACCCTTTAGCAAGTCATACATCTAGCTACGTACTTTTCTACATGCTTTTTCATACAGGCCCAATAGAAGACTCTCTTCACGTCACGATATACCTTATCACCTCCGGGATGAATGGTCATCCTAGAGCGGTGTGACTCTTGCATCTATCAAATCCATATTAAGAGAAACACAAAGCATGCCATCCCTCCATAACCAGCCTCTAGAGTCAATGGCGTAACACCTCAAATGACTCGATGACTCTCCTCTCCAATCCTCTCAACAATATCTACTAGCTTCTTGTATTCTTTTTGACTAGTCTTAATATGCTCTACCAATGTAGGTTGCATATCTAAAGCCGTTGGTAATCACGAGTATATCCGATGATAGTCAAAATTCGATGTAGAAATGAACTCCAAATGCTTTCACTCCAATAATAAGGACTCAGTACTATGTACTGTCTACTCAAAGCGTCAGCCACTATATTACCCTTGCTCGGGGTATATGAGATACCAAAGTCATATGATACCAAAAACTCCATCCATCTTTGTTGCCTCAAATTCAAGTCCTTTTGGGAGAACAAATAATTAAAGGACTTATGATCCGTATATAGCTCAAACCGCTCTCCTAAAAGGTAATGCCTCCATGACTTAAGCCTAAAGACAATGGTTGCCAACTCAAGAACATAGATAAGGTAGTTTCTCTCATGTGTTTTCAAATGCCGACTAGCATAACTCACCACCTTTCCATCTTGTATCAAGACCGCGCCTAACCCCATACACAGGTGTCAGTATAAACTGTAAATGGCTTTGTTCCATAGGGTAATACTAAAATTTGTGCACTAGTCAATGCCTCCTTCAACTTGATAAAAGCATCTTCGCATTTTGCATCCCACGAGACAACTGGATTCTTCTTGGTAAGACAGGTCAGAGGGGCGGAGATCTTCATAAAATCCTTAATGAACTTCCGATAGTAGCCCGCCAAACCAAGAAAACTCCTCACCTCCATGGCATTCTTCAGCACATGCCAATCCTTAGCTGCTGCCACCTTACTAGAATCAACTGCCAACCCACTTTCTGAGATGATGTGTCCTAAAAAGCATACCTCCTCTCACCAAAAATGGCACTTCAAAAATATTGCCTTCAGCTTACGTGCATGAAAAGTATTGAGAACCTCTCTTACATGCAACACATGCTCCTCCTCACTCCTCGAATAGATTAAAATATCATCCATAAATACCATGATGAACTTATTATGCAACCCTCTTAAAACTTGGCTCATTAAATCAACAAAGTAGGCGGGTGCATGGTCAATCCAAAGGGCATGACTAACCACTCATATAGTCTGAAGTGTATGAAAGGCAGTCTTCTAGATACTGTTCTTGGCTACATGCAACAGGTGGAATCCGAGAGCCAAGTCAAGCTATGAGAATACCCTAGCTCCAACCAACTGATCAAAAAGATCATCTATATGGGGTAGTGGATATCGATTCTTCTTTGTCAGTTTATTTAGCTTCTAATAATAGACGCAGAATCTCAAAGAATCATCCGCCTTAATAGAAAAGACGATTGGTGCTCCCCACTCAGAAATGCTCCTCCTGATAAAGCCCTTCTCTAACAACTCATTTACTTGTTTGTTCAACTCATGTCTCTCCTTTAGAGCCATATGCTTCAAGGGTAAGGCAATAGGTCAGGCGTTCCCTATAAGGTAAATTCAGAACCTGATCTCTCTTGGGGGTAGGAGATCGATAACCTCGGAAACAACATCTGGGTAATCTTTAACTATAAGCACTATATCCAGCTCGTCATGTGATAGGTCTAAAGAATATAAGTAGCTCAACATAGCTAATCCTTGGGGATCGCAATAAACCTCCAAGCTATGTCCACTACAGATACTTAATCTAATAACCTTCCCATTACAGTCTAATATAGCCATATACATCGTCATCCAATCCATGCCCAATATCAATCCAAACCCATAAAATTCTAAGACAAAAGCTTCATAATCGAACGTGGCCCCTAAAATAAACAACTTCAAACCCTTACATACCATAGAAAAATAGGTCAATCCTCCTACGGGGTTTGACACAATGATAGGGTCCGTAACTATGCTAGTGTCTAAATGTAACTCATCCATAAGTTTACTAGAAATGAAAGAGTGTGATGCCCCCATGTCAAATAAAGTGCGAATATATAAACTGCGTAAAGTCAGCACTCCTTCGACCACGACTTTCTTCCCCTTATCTGCAACTAGTCTCGAGCTACGTACTGCATCCAGTACTTGTGCTGTAACTACCTGGGTAGAGGTCTTCGAAGGTGCTAGATACTCTCGCTTCATATGCCAAAACTAACTGCAATTATAGCACTTGACCTTTGAACTATCTGATCTTCATTCCTTGGTGAAATGCCCCTTCTTTCCAAACTTCCTATAATGCATATCATTCTTTCTTATCTTTCCTTTGGGTCCACTTTCCCTTTTACACTGGTTTTGCTGCTGCGCTTTTCCTCCAATCTTCTTGGCTTCATCTTCCTTGGCTCCCTTCTTGGAGATAATTCTCAGCAAGTCTATCTCCCTTAGACTCTCATATGTAGCGCACCCATAAAAATATGACTCGGAGCTAAACCTTGAAGAAGTTAGTTCAACCCTTTAGCAAACTTCAAAGTCTTTTTATGCAGGGTATCAATCAGTCCCATTCCAAATCTAGCTAGCTCATTGAATTGATTAACATACTCTTTCACTGATAGGTCTTGTTTCTTCATGTGAATAAACTTCTCTAACTACACGCCTTCCTCTTCCCTAGAAAGAAACTTTACCTCGAATTATCTCTGCAACTCTGCCCAAGTGATCTCTTCTCCATTAGCCTCAGTCTCAACTTCCTCCCACCAACTAAGAGCATTCCCCTGTAACTGCCAAGTAGTTAACTACCTCCACACCTCATCAGCAAGACCTATCAACCTAAAGATCTCTCACAAGAATGTATCCATGTCCTCGAATCTATATATGACTCACTCCCTACATATGGCTTTCCTCCAAGATTAGTGAAATCCTTACATAACTTAGCAAAATCTACAGTAGGTGGGTGGGTAGGATCTACACCTGTCGCTCTCTTCGTGGGTCCTCTAGTGGGATTAAGCTCGGTATGTCCCTTTGCCTGAAGATACCGGTGGAACCAAATCGAAACGTTCACACCTGGAACATTGGCTGTGTCGCCTAAGCCTGAACATATAGTATCACTTATCTTCTATCTATGAATTTTTAAGAATTCTATTAGCAACTTTTCATAGATAGTATAAGCGCGAATAAGAGATAACATAGACACGAATTAAAGATAGTATGAGCACGGATAAGAGAGATTACAATATGTATAAAATCTTTGAAAAGCATTTATCTATATACATATCTATTTTCAAAACCCTTTTTGAAAACTATTAGAAAACATTTTTGGAAAACCTTTTGAAAACCTATTTTTTTCAAAAAACCTTTCAAGTACGTTTTCATAATGCGCTACTAATTCCTAAGAAACCTTGAAACTATGATCTGATACCAAATGTGACAACCTGCACCTCCTAACGCACCGATCCAAAGCGTAATGTGACTTTTGGACTCGCATCGTGTCCAGAAATACGAGCTATCAGGTTCTATAACACTACAGAGACTAAACAACAAATATAATTTAAGATATACTACACTTTAAGAACTCAAGCAGAAGGAACAAAACGTATAATACAGAGAAATATCCATTTCCAAAAATATCCTAAAACACGGTCTCAGAAAATTGGTACGTAGTCAAATACAAGGTACATGGAAAATATCACTCCAAGTTTGATAAAGGAAATACAAAGTACTGATAAGATAGATGGATACATAGAGAGTAAATATAATAAAATGAAACTCCTATGTTGCGCTTGCCTCCCTACGTGCCAAGAATGGGCCAATCACCTACTGTCATGTCCACCTGCGATGGGGAAAAAGGAAATGAAAAAAGATAGGTCGGACAAAAGTCTGGTGAATGAGTACAAGTTTAATATATAATGAACATGTGCAATTAACTTTAGTTCCACTCTAAGTGACCTAGGGTGTTCTACAAGTGTTCCTGCATTCCTATGATCCAATACTTAAGGGTTTTTATCCGACACACACCTACGCTATAACTTGTGCAGACTACTACAAGGATCGAACTACTAATTGAACCTCAATAACCAACGATCGATCACTACTCCTAGATCTACTCGATATGGAACACCGCTACTAGGCTACTAGACATGGAAACGCTGCCACTAGGCTATATGGGAACAAAATTTCCCTAACTATGACCACATGTAACTCAACTACACATTGAAGGGGAACCCAAAATGCCGACTCATCGGGGTATCTCATCGTTTAAATCTATGTCCACCGCTCTACTATAGTATACGTCTCTTATTACACACACCGAACTCCATCTACCATAAAGTATCACGTCGCGTTAGAAGGAGCCTCATTATTCCAGGCCCACACACTTCATTAGGCATCAGTCAGTGCTGCGCGTCCACCGTAGAACCTCCTATGTATGCCATTTGTGATAAAAAAAACGCCCCTAGTTGAATGATCAACCCTCTATTGTGTAAAGAGCATTTACCCAACATCGCAACGTCCAAGCGTCACCTCATAGGGAACTAGCTTCCCTGCTATCTCTAACAAGCACGCATATGCATATAATAAGTCTATATATACAACTTATACATTTAATAATTTTTTTACTAACCTGGGCCTTAGATCAAGGTTCGAATTCTACAATTTAGGTCTCAACCAGTCAACTGCTACATCCTATCGGTCGACCGCATGCAATCGACCGCTCAGGGCGAGTGGTCGACCGGTCATAGTACAAAAATTTGGGTTTTCTTCGTTTTCTGATTTGATTTTTAACTATCGTTAATTATATTAATTAGGTGTCTATAGTAAACCCTAAGCAATTTATAATGACCGAATTTCCCTTGAGATTCTACCCTATTACCATTGGTTTCAAATTCATAGATTTTAATAGTTACTTCGAAGTTAACCAATTTTCTATGGTTCCAATTCAATAAGAAATCGAATTTAACTTGGATGTAAATGAGATTAGCTAATAGATATCAATTCTAGTTTTTAATTCAGATTTCAAGTTTAGCAATTAGATTTAAGAATTATGGTTTAAATTTTAAATTCCTACATCCTAGATCGAATAAACAGAATAAATTTAACTATAATAATCATCTTATTAAACCTATTCCCACTTACCTTAGATCCAAACTCTAACTTCATGTCCTGTCAGCGAATCATTGCCCACTAGCTCTCCTTCTCCTAGATCTGATTTGCTCATGCCCTCTTGCTTTGATTTTTTATTTATTTTTAAAAGAGAGTTTAGAAGTGGAGAGAAAGAATTTTGGTAGAGTTTTGTTAGGCTGTAAAATTTCTAATAAATTTAGGTTAGCTTAGATTTTAATTTATAAAGGTTAGGGACCACTTTGGAGCGTTGGATTTTCTCTAGAGAATCTTTGCAAACATCTCGTATCCACATTAAAAAATTGGGCACGAAGAAAAATAATTTGGTTGATCTCGCTCGTTCAATCCTTGCTCCAGAATCCTCGACTTTCAATGCGAATGGTCGACCACCCATAGCCAAGTCGACCGCTACCATTCGACCATTAAGCCCCTATGGTCGGTCGCCTGTGGTATAAATTTTAGGAAGTTTTAATTTTAAATGTAGTATATTTTTAAATTTTTGAACTCCGTAACTTCTCTGTCCTAACTTCGATTTTGAAGTATTATATATCAAATTGTTCAAAAAATCACCACGAAAGCAATAGTGCAAGTTACATAGCCAAATTCAAACGTCCCTGAACATTTCATTTTAGCCCTTGTATTATAAAATTTTAATTTTCCTATTAAATTTTCACTAAATTTTCGGCGTGTTACACAATCACACAATAACATGGATAGTGTTAAGGCCATAATTGGGTTTAAGTTGAACCTTATGAAGTGAAACACTATTCAAGAATGGATTCATCTCCTTCGAATAGAAGGTTAGTATCATTGTAATCGGCAGTTAATATAAAGTCAAAATCTTTAGCCGAAACATATCGGTTAAACGATAATTGTTATCGGATTGAACCATAGACTTTAAAATTGGAATTTTTTTATTAAAACAATTTATAAAAGTTACAACTTATTATTATGGAGAAATTAATATAATAGTTGTATTAATTAATTTATTATTATTTTTACTTATTATTAGAGGGCCTAAAATTAACTAATTAATTATACAATTGTTATGTATTTATTTAATTAGTTTTGGGACAGTATAATAATTTAAATAGAATAAATAATATATATTATTGTTATGCTAGCCAAAATTTTTAAAATTGTTTTAAAAGGCATGCCAAAATATGTGAGTGTATGAATTTATTAAATTGGTTTAATTAATTAAGTGACATAACTTCTCCCTTATAATGGTTATGCTATAAATATACCTAGATACCTCACTCAACACATGTAAAATTTTATTCTCTCTTTAAAATAAATTACATCTTAATAAAGACTCGACAACTCCACAATTGAGTTAGAGAAATGTTCTCTTTAAGGCATGGCTAATGATTTAAGGTGTATCGACCGGTAGGATTATTAAAGAAATAAAATTAAACTACTGTAAATTGAAAATTGGTTTTATTTTTAAATTATTTTAAAAAAACTTTGATTATATATGTTTTTTTCTTTACTTAGCATGCCCACAATGCATGTTGATTCCTATCACCGTATCAAATGCATGACAAGGTCTTCAAGGCCATCAACATCAACATGGCTTGTCAATCAATGTCGACTATGATCATTCATATCCGAGGATGATAGACCAAACACAGATTATTTGATGTAGAAAATGATGTTGGTCATCTTTGATGAAGCCTGCAACAAAAATTAGGGTTTATTAGAGAAAGTATCGGAAGCCAACATAGACATACCCATGGACTACACTTGGGGAGAGGAGTGCGATGACATACGTGGTATCGATCAAGGGGGTCTCTGATGGAATTTGTAATTCGATGAAGTATATCAAGCATGGTGGCTGGGGTTTAGCAATGGATGAAGAAAGGTAAACTGTTGTTAAGCCCTTAAAATATTATAAATTTCATTTTAACCCCTTTAATTTTACATTCACATAACTTTCACATACAAACTCTTTTATACATACAATTTCATAATGAGTTCGTTGTTAAACTCTGAACACAATGAAGTTATCTAATCATAAATTATACACTTATTTCATATGTTGTAAATTAGACATTATAATATTAATATTATCATTAAATATTTACATATCAACACCGTCAATAAAAATTAACATATCAAGCCATTATTTGTTTGACTCAAATATTTGATAGTTGAATTAAGATGAATCATAATCACTTAAATTTATTACACCAATTTATGAAACATTCAATTTGAAATGGTGCTATTTCAATTTATATTAAAACTATCTTATTAGTTACTATCATTCAGATATTAGTTATTTATAAAATATATTATTATATATGAAAGTTATTTTATTATTAAATTTACCATTGATTAAATGTTGTTTAATTTGACGATGAATTACTTGGTAAGTATTTCGAACAAATAATAAGATTGTAAATAAAATTAATATTGTTAATATACTATTAATATAATAATACTTAGAATTCAAATCAAATCCATATAATAAAACATTAAATATGTTAAATGTTGGCAACATTATTCATGGTGACAGAGGTAAAGATCTAATGCATAATAATTAAAAGGAAGTGTTTTGAAATTTTTCATTTTACCTCGATGCACTTGATCCAATAATAATATCAGAGCCTCCATCGTGTTATTATGAAAATATATTAAAAAAATTGAGAGAAATGTGTTATCCTATAAAATAGAGGAGAGCACAAATGTGTGAACGTATATATCACTAAAAACAAAGGTGCTACCAACATGCCTGACAGGTAGCTAATAATAATACAAAAAATAATGAAAAGGACCTAGGTACAACTAGAATGAGCTCCGGCAAGGCCATCGCCCATTACACCTCATTATCGAGCTCCATCAAGGCCACCGCCCGTAATGAGGTGTTAGAAGTACCTAAAAACCATAAAGCAACTCAGTGTGGGTAATATCAATAGACAGCTCCAACTGAGAGAGAGACACCTCGCAGCAAACTCGAAAAATCAAGAAAGAACACCTCACTGCATATGTAAATGATCTAGAGTGAAGTACGCCACTCTGTAGAGGCGGAAGAACTGGAAAGAACACCTCACTGCAAATGCGAATGATCCAAAATGAAAACGCCTCACTGCAAACGCGGAAGATCCAGAATGAACTTCTCGCTATAATCCTGTCACCAGCAATCCTGAGAACCTGCAAATAATAATCTAGCACTATTTCTGGCCTAAACCTGTATCTGTAAATGGAACTAAAGAAAAATATAAGAATAATACACATATATGTATTTAAACGAAATTTATATACATATATATGTATTAATGAAGAAAAAGTAATAATACTATAGCGAAAACTATAAGATGGAAAAGCAACACAAATAAGTAACAGGCTAAAAAAGAATCCAAGCTCAATATGCAACATCTTAACCGACACTAAAGATGTAGAAAAAGGATATAAAAATAAGCAAGGTAAAAGATTAACAAAATAAAAAGTTAAAATCCTGTAATCTAAAACAAATTAAAATTATCCTTATGCTCCTTTAATCAAAAGGACATTATGATAATCGTAAAATCATCATTCAAATTAGAAAAATGTTAATGCTATAATTATTAATATTATAAATATTGTTATTACATTTAAATATCTTAATATTATTACTAACCTTATTAAGATATTCTTTGAAATGATTATTTTTAGCTAATCTATATTTAGGATTTGAG
The DNA here is from genome assembly GCA_030737815.1 of Allium fistulosum. Classification (NCBI taxonomy): domain Eukaryota; kingdom Viridiplantae; phylum Streptophyta; class Magnoliopsida; order Asparagales; family Amaryllidaceae; genus Allium; species Allium fistulosum. The sequence goes on from CM060903.1 coordinate 181,729,521, forward strand.
ATCCAATTAAAACAAAATGATGATATTATAAAAATCAATTTATTAAAATGACTATTATTATAGTTAAAAAGCCCCTGATTTCTCTCAAAACAAATATACCAACAAATTATAATAAATAAAGTATCAAGTAAAATTCTATTTTCCTTTTTAAACTTAAATCTTAAATTATTCCAATAATAATCACAATCGGTAACTTTAGTTGTAAGACTAAAGTTAAAGATTTTGAGAGTATTATTCAGAATAAAGTAAGTATCCATGCAATCATAATACACATGTTTAATACCTTCAAAATAAATATTACAAAAATAATATTTATTATCAATTTGCATATCATAATACACATGTTTAATACCTTCAAAATAAATATTACAAAAATAATATTTTTTATCAATATTACAAAAATCATAATACACATGTTTAACCCCTTTTCGTTCGTTCATTCACACATCCTACCATCTTCTTCCTCCTCTTTTCCTAAGATTTTACCTATCTTCTTCTTTAGGAAATTTATGAATAAATTTAAGTAGAAAATAAAATAAAATTATATACCTACATATACAAAGTCGAATCACCTCAAAACACTAGCCAATCACCTCCTCCACTCCTCCATAGCTCACGGCCTCCTCCCATACCCTCACAATCGAGAGCACCACCCACTCAAAGGCATGGCCGAGCCTACTCTAGCATAGGTCGAGCCCTATAGGAAGTAAAGAGCAAGTTTGGGTAGCTCCGGAGCAAGAAAAGGAGGAGGAAGTGCTGCCGGAATCAATTCGAGAAGCTACTAAAAAGGTTGGTGGAGTGGAGCCATAAGTGAGTACTCAATATTTAAATTTACTAATTAATCTCTCAAGTTTAATGATATGAAAGTATAATGTATTGGATGATTAAGTGTTTGATTACTTGGATGATTACTTGGTTGATTAGATGATTCTTAAGATGGTTGATAACTTGGTTGATAAATGACAAAGTAAATGGTTAGTAAATTAACCATAATAAATAATGGAAATAAAATCCATAATAAATATAGGTATATGAAGTTATTTAGCCTCTTAATGGTTTTGAAAATATAAAAAGGTTGAAAATGAATATTATAATAATATAATATTATGAAATAATTTAAAAGTGAAAAGGAGATTTAGTATAGAAAAATATTGGTTTAAATATTTGAAAATGGTTTATAAATGTTTTATAAACATTAAAATTCAATTTTGAGAAGTTTTAACAAATAATGAATTTGGAGTCAAAAATAGGCGCGTCGCGTAATGGTAGTTCACGATTTCACGCCATAAAAGTCAAACAAGTGTAGAGAGTGGAATATAGCTCGGAATTCTTAGAGATAAGAATTTTCCGAACTATTATGTCCATAGTTTTCAAACAAAGAAAGAAAATTGAGATTTTGATAAGTAGATTTTGAAATATGAGTAAAACAATTTTTGGAAAAATCGCGGTTTTGCAGTTCAAAATCCGAAAAAGGATTTCTTTGAAAATGATATTTTAAAAATGTTTAAAATTATAAAATAAATCTTATAAATCATTTAAAATGTTTTAAAAGTGATTTGAGTTATAAAAACAAATTTTCAAATGATAAAAAGTCGTTTTGATCAATATAGCTTAAAAAGCACTTTCCGTAGCACTTTCAGCTGCATTTTTTATAACTTTTGAAATATAATTTTAAATGCAACCATTCTTTTCCAAATCCTTTGTAAATTTTATTAAATGATTAAAAAAGTATTTTAAAAGTGATTTGAAGGATTTATGAAGTGGTTAAATAAATAACTAAAAGTTAGTAAAGTATGTTAAATGATTTAGAGTCTATCAAATAACTTGACCGCCTTATGGGTGCTAGAGAGATAGTGTCTACGCTTGAGTTTGGAAAACTAGTTTTCTGCTCTCCCTGGCTATCCGGACTGGCCCGACGGATGGGATAGTAAATTTGGTATACTCGGATCAAAATTTCCAAAATATAAAGATATAATTTTCTAAATATAAATAACTTGGATTTTGTGGAGATAATCTTCTTGTACTCAGTGTTAAAGCCCGAAAAGGGAACTTGTACTGTTCGTGGAATTTAAAAGGTGATTTCGCCGTTATTCCGCCCATAGTACTTGTTGAATACAGGAATTGATGTTGAGTAGAATTAGATGATTCTATAGACTCTGCTCATTTAATATTTACTGGTTTTGGATTAACATCCTAGATAACATGGTTTTAACTCAATCAAATTTTTGACTTTTGAATTAAGAAATCTTTGTAAAGATTTAAATAAATGATTTGGAAATATTTTCCTAAGTAAAAGGTGAATTGATTTGGAGTTATTCCAAGATTAAAGAGGTTTAAATTTACCAAATGATTTGATAAATGAGGCATAATAATTCCAAATGCTGTTAAGAAGATAAAGGAATAATTAAATGAATATATCTCTAAGAGATATTTATGAATGAATAAAAAGATGAATTAAATTGAATGATGATTGATAGTCACATATGAACTTAACATCTTTTTTATCGATGATTGGTTCGGAGGAACCGGGGTCGGATTTGGGTAACTCCTATCTGAAAACCACATCGAACCAATGTATACGTTTGGAAGTGAAGACATGTTGAAGATGATGATTATTGAAGACCGAAGATCTTCATAGCGAAATGGCTGCTTGTTGACATTCTCTAGGTAGCTCCCAATATAGAGACATTTATTATAGCAGTGGTCTTATCGTGTTTTGAAATCTTCGATTGCAAGGACTACTCGCTACTAATGGTAGTAGGAGGAGTGCCTTCGGTTTCGTTCGGTCCCAGAACGAACTTGTATGGACGAATGTCTGACAGTGCATTTTTGATCGTATTAATTGATCTCTATCAACGTATTATCTGCTTGGTGGCGGAGAAGGCAAATTCTCTTAGCTTAACACCCTTTCCTGAGACGTACGAGCTCAGGAGTTATACGTTGGTAGAAATTAATTGTGTGATTAAGGAATGACAATGTGGAATTCTAAGTGGAATGTGCTTTATGGAAGAATAAAGCATGGCTTTGTGAATAGGAAAGCGTGGCTTTGTTAAAATTGAGCGTAGCCTCACGAGCCTCACATCCCGGAGATGATACGGGTAATTATGTGGTCTGCTGGATATATATTTCAGGCTATCGGTTGTATGAGTATGGAGGAGTCCAGTGGAATCTGGATACTCAAGGCATTTATTGCCACATTTATTTGAATATAGTAGCTAGCTTGTGAAAAGCGATAATGCTATCGGATATTGGTAGTGTAGCAAGTACAGTTCCAAGTGACTTGCTTGTGAAAAGCGATAAAGGTACCGTGGGAACTATGTTGCTATACGTGTATCGAAGGAAAAGGCCACTAGTTCCCTATCATGTTGGTAATCCAATTCCAATACGAGCTTTACGGTTTTGATTGTATTCCCAAAATAGCTGTAATGCTTTGCAAACATTTCAGCTGCCCCTTTGGTATCATATATTACGTTCGATATATTCCGTTGACCTAGTCCGGATATATTACCATAGACTTAGTCTTGATATTGATACTTTATTTTGATATATATTACTTGGAAAGTGTTTTCAAACCAATGTCATTAAGAATAATATCAAATGTTTTGATATAAAGTATTTTGGTTATCATACGATAAAAAACAGTTTGTATTTATGTGTGGGCGTGGTCTTATGAGATACCCTTCTTTTCGAAGGTTTTGATTTACATCAGCATTTAAATTTTTCGAGTATCTCACGATGGTTTATCAAGCCTGATTCAGGTATTTTTAATACTCGGGTCGGATCCGAGTAGTTTCAGGTTTAGTTGAAGATGCTTGGAGTTTCTAGAGGAGAGCTGGAGATCTTCGTCTACATATAGACGTATTCTATTATCTGCTGCATATACTGCATTTGTTTTGTTGTTTGTCAGCAATTGTAAGGACAGAGGATTTACAACTGTCCAGGCTGAATTTGGGTTAGACTCTGATATTGTATTCAAAATTTTCCGCTGTAAAGATTTTATATTGAAATAATATATGTTATTCCATTCGGGTGAGATTCTGTTCTATCTTTATATTCTTTTTGCCTTAAAATCGGGTTTTCCGGCACTTGAATTTGCGGCACGTGAATACCAAGGATGTATTAGTGTCGATTTGCGAGGGTTGAAAACCCCGGTCGTTACAATATTGTTCACAAAAATAGAATTTATCGTGTTACTACGTTTTCTACCGTTAGCCATATTATGAAAATTTTTGTACTATTATTACCTTCATTAATCCATTGAATTCTAGATCTATGTTTCCATATAACCTCTTCTTTTTCTAAAAATGAATTAAGCTCTTCTTTTAAATTAGCTAAAACCTTACGCTCACCTAGATTTAGATGTCTAGTTTCTTCTATCTTATTAATTTTAAGCATTTCAGAAAGTAAATTTTCTTTTTTAATTTTAATACCTCCAAAAACATTCTTACTCCAAATTTTAAGAAAATTCCTAAGACCCCTAAGTTTTAAAACAAAATTCTTTGCAGAATTGTCCGTATTTCTGATATTATAAAATTTCATTGAAATCCATTTATTTTTAATTAGGTTTGAGAAATTGGATTCTAATAGCCACATATTTTTGAATTTGAAAGTTTTATTAACAATTTTATGATGATCACACGTGAGAATTATAGGGCAATGATCAAAATAAGTGTAAGGCAAACCAGAGACTCTACAAATAGGAAATTTATCCTCAATTTCGTCATTGATGAATCTATCTAGAAGGGCCATTGAAGGGGACTCTCTAGTATTACTCCAAGTGAATTCTCTATTAAAAAGAGGTATTTCAATCAAATTAGAATTATTGATAAATTAATCGAATTCTTCCCTAGAAGAGTAATCACCATCCCATGATGAACGCTCTCCTAGAAAATGCATAACATTGAAATCAACCCCCATAATCCATGAACCAGGAGCTAATGATCTAAATTCTAGACATTTGTTTCATAGAACACGACGACCAATTTTTGAGTTTGGCCCATAAACATTAGATATATTTAAAATAGAGTTATCACTAAGGCTCATGAGAATAATATGCAAAGAATTTTGTTTAGAAATAAATTGAAGTAGTTTAAAAAATTTATCCCGCCACCCAATAAGTAAACCCCTAGAAGCTCCAACAAAAGGTAAACAAGCCCAATTCCTAAAGTGTCAGGACACTCAATTTTAGTTTCCTGTAAAAGTGCGATGTAAATAAAATAATCTTTAAAAATTGCTCTGATTTTATCACATTTATTTAAATCGTACAGACCTTTAATATTCCGGCTAATAATCCTCATAAACCAACAGATCTAGCCCTCTCAATTTCCTTACTTCTAATATAAGCAGAATCTAGTTCAACATCAAAAAAGCGATATCCCTAGCTAACTGACAAAACTCAGTGGAAGACAAACTACCTAGTGCGTAAGCAGAATAAGTGATACCCAAATCAGAAATCATACCTGAGCCTGAATACGTAGCACCAAACATGACACTCGAATCAGCTATCTCACCTAAAGACTGAGCATGACAACTACGAATTCTGGCACTACAGCGAACAGACCCGCTTACAACAATATATTTCCTATGCCTAACTCTCTTTGATGTTAAAGAAATAAAAGATGCTTTATTGTCCTCACCTTCTTTTAATTGAGTGATAAATGTTGATTCAACACCATCCTTAATCAGTGCAACTTCTGACTTGCCTATAACCGCATCGCAATGTTCAAGAGACAAAGAATCCCCAACCACTAAATCACCCTCATTTAAAAACAAATTAGAATCCTCCACATTTTTGAACTCAGACAGGATATTCCCTCTATCAACAAAATGCTTATCAACTGACACATTTGCACATTGAAAATTAAGTGAATAATGCGAATCACCTTCAGCCATATTATTTAACACAGACTGAACTTCTTCCACTGCAACTAATTGAGAAATGTATGATACATGTGTACACTGAGTAACAAGTGCACACTCTAAATTTTCTTCAGACACAGATCCACCATAAGATACGGCAGCATCCACCCTACTCATCTCTGATCAATGTTCATCAAAGGTCACTACTGTATTAGTATAAGACATGGACTCATTCCCCACCACATCTCCTTTGTCAGAGAAATCATCATTAACATTTTGTTTAACTGTGCCTTCCTCAGACTGCAAACCAAAAACAACCAAACTTTTCAAAAAATCGCTATTAACATCACCAACCACAACTGTGTTAGCAACAGATCCAATATTTTCTTAAATTAAAGAACCGTCTAAACAAGCAACACCACCATAATGAATCAGGCTGCTGCCATCCATAACAGTGTATATACTCTTGTGAATATCAGCCTTGTGCATATTATCCCAGAATATGCACAATTCAGGAATATCTATAACAGTGATTTGATCGGATCCACCATTACAAATACATACTGTATCATCCTCTTTAACAAACATACCAACCCCATCTTCCACCGATCCTAACACATCATTGAAGTTGGTTTCCTTCGCTGTGTACATGCTTTTTTACACAACAACCTTATGTATATCATCAATATCATACCCTGTGAACAAGCTCTCGTGCACATCACCATCATTGTGAAGAACAACAGTGCTCAGATCAGGATCCCCTTTATAGTGACTTACAGTATCACCTATATACAGAACATCCCCAATACCAATGGACGAATCATCACCATCTAATAAAACAGTTGATCCAGTCCTATATTTACTCTGATCATTACTCTAATCAATTACAACCCTGTATTTACTTACATAACCATCTACAACATCCTCTTTATTAAGCACACCACCTTCGGTGTATCCCAATGAACTACCAGAAGTATTATGGCAATCATGTACCTTATTATCAAACTGTCTTCTTGCGGCAATGGTTCAAAAGATGATTTAACAAAGTTAACATTCTCCTCCAAATCAAAATTCTTTTTAGAAACTTCCTCAGACCCTAGGCAATCAAATCTATTAGCAGTTACTACTTCAAACCTCTCCACTACACAAGAGCGAGCTCTGGATCTTTTACTATTTATATGGACAAAATCATTTTTCAGATCTCTCAAATTAGATAAAGCAGCCACACCCTTCTCTGGATAGACAGCATAACCAAATCCATTTATTAATGTATTATTTTCTGATGAAAGAACATTCAAATTACAATGTTCCACATTAGGATCCAAAAGCAATGGATCAAGGAAACGAGAATCATCCCTTTGAGCAGTAACAAAAGAATCTGACATATCTGTAATAACTTCTGAACAATTTGAATCAACACTTTTCTCTTTGGAGATAGACAGACTCTTTACAGCCAATTCTTCCTCAAACTCAGAAGAAGCGTAGTCACCAAAATAATCCTTCGGATCGCCAATTTCATTTTATAGCTCTTTCCTATATTCACTACATTAATAGAATAGAAATGACAGAATAAATCCTCCAAGAACCCAATCCTTCCTTCCTCTACACCCATAAGTGATCCACCAGAATTCTTTCGAGCTTCATACATTTCAAAACGAATTGGAAACCATGATCAGTATTATAAGAGACTCGACTCCTGCCAGCATTAAAATCATGTTTCCTCAAACATTTGAACTTTTTATGACCAAAGACACCACAGTCAAAACATCTTATAGGATCTCTACAAGCCATTGCCATATGCAAATAATCCCCATAGCGAAAGCAAAATTTCCTCCCTATTCTGGAATCAATCCATTTCTTGGGTTCTGTTGTTTGAGGAAAAAACTCGAGATCGAGAAAAATTAGACCCCTTTACAACCTGGGCGAAAGAACGCGGATTTGAAGCATCTCGATCAATAACATAGGAAGAATGAAGGTTACGAGATTGGGGAATAGAAGACGAGATGGAAGAATAAATTTGCGGTTGCGAAAAAGAAACAGACGCCATTATTTTGCGAGAAAGATTAATCATTCTCGATTGAAAATATATAAAATTTAATTTTAAAGTTGCTTCAAATTTAAATTTAAATTTATAAATGTTATAAATAAATTTAAAACTGTTTCAAATTTTTATATATAAAAATTATAAACTAACTAATTTAATTTTTTTTAAAATTTAAATTTAAATTTGTAAGAGTAGGAATAAAGTTTAGAATTGTTTAAATTTATATTCATAAAGCTTATAAATAAGCAAATTTAAAATTGCTTGAATTTGAATTTATAAACATTATAAATAAATAAATTTGAAATGTTTTTGAATTTAAAATTTTAAAAGTTATAAATAAATAAATTCAAAATAATTTTAAATTATGGCATGAATTATGGATGTCATGTTTCATAAAAGATTACGATAAAGTTTCAATGTTAATTAATTTTTAATTAATAATAATATATCCATAGATATAATATTTAATATAAATTATAAATATTGTAATTAAATAAGAGAACCTTATATAATTTATATGGAATAAAATAAAATAATATGATTTCAAAAGTTATAGTTGACATAAAACCCATACTAGTTATAAGGAATAAACACACACACACACACACATATATATATATATATATATATAATTATGTGTGTGTAATGACAAATGATGTCGTTAACTGTTATGAATACTCATTATTCCTGATAGACAAAAACAGTCATTATTTGAAATTATGAATTTGAAATAATGTTGCTCTGTATCATTTACAATACAAATAGATACTATACATGCTTATAGTTACTGAGTACCTTTAAGTCATAAAATATTTATAGTGATGTTTATATTGTCCCTAGATTAGTAAGAATATTTTGTAACATTGTTGAGCACCCTCAAGGATTTCAAAATTTTTCTTAGGAAAGCACGAAATGATGGTTTATGAGTATTTAATGTACTTTATGATTTGTTAAGCACCCTCAAGATCATAAAGAAGATTAGGAGCAAAGAATATACGGTTAGGACTTATATGCAAGATATAACTAATAACGTGTTAATTACCTTTTATGTGGACCGTAGTTTGTTGAACACTTTCAAGGTTATAGTAATATGATAAATGGATCCTAACACTCATTGGAGGAATTTTCATAATTCCCGCATCTTATTTAGGGTTTTTGAGAGATGTACAGTTAGGACTTATGTATAAGATATAAATAATAACGCGTTATTTACCTTTTATATGGATAATAGTTTGTTGAGCACTTACAAGGTTGTAGTAACATGATAAATAGATTTTAACATTCGTTAGAGGAATTTTCATAATTTCCACATCTTATTTAGGGTTTTTGAGAGACGTAAAATCTGGATGAAGCCTTATTAGAAAAATTAGATAAACCATTCTAATAAGCATAAGAACATATGTAATATTGTAATAATCTGCTTTAATAATTTTGCATATCTAAGTAATTGATAAAATTGTTTATTGATTAAATATACTAAATGAATTGAATTAATGATTGGCAATGAAATGTAAAAAAATTATGTACCAATAAATTAATCTTTTTGCATGTTATCGCTTCAATACTCATGCAAGAGCCGAATAATACAGCCAATAAAATTTTCATGTCTTAGTCATTTAGGTGTGAATTTCCCCTAGTCAGTGTATCGACTTCTATGAGGTTTGAACTTGAAAATAATAAAAGGAAAGGATATTCGATTTATATTCGATCACATACAGAAGTTGCATGGTGAACAATCACATTCGTAATATATGAAATTTAAGTGAAACCGTTTCATTTGAAATAAGCAAGTAAACCATAGTGCGAGATCGTGTGCTTAATATTATTAAATAATAAGGATCTTGTTGTGTTGAGAACAATATTAGACCAAAGACTATAGATAGGCATGAGAATTTGATTGTTGAAATGTCAATTTTGATACGTTTACTTAAGTGTAACTTATTCGATCTTCCTAATGCATTTAGGATGACTGGATAAACTTTTGTAAAGAAACTGATCCAGTCTTGTATTAAAGTATTTCTCTTTTTAACGGTTCAACTATTTAAAATTGAAAGCGAAAGTCTAAGAGTGGATGTAACATAGCCACGGTTGGGATGAAGAGAGTAACTAGTCATCTCCGCTTCATAAAAAGACATTTGGAAACATATTGTGCAAAGTATTTGTAGATGCTTAATAAGAACAAGAAATAAGATTTACATTACAAATGTATTTTTCATATAGAAAATTGTTCTCTATAAGATCTATTTCTTGAATTCGAGATATTTGATTTGAATTTTCGACTATAAATTAGTTATAGTAGAAGAAATAAATAGCCCATAGTAATTGATTAAATGAAGCTTCATATTTCATATATTATCATTGTAAAAGCGGAAATAGTGGATGCATATTATATAACAATTGATAATGGATGCACCAAGTTTTGAAAAATTAATTTCATGTATATTGAATATTATATATGAAATAATACATGTTTTCAATTTGAACCGAAAATTGATACATAATTGAATATTATGTATATTCCTTGTAAAATAAATCTGTTATTATTTATTTTGATGATAGTATTTTCTCATAATAATAGTGATGTGTTAGCTACAGAGAAAATATAGAAGCATTTAAAATATTCAACAATTAATTTTTGGAATCATGGCCTAAGCCATATCTTTGAGAAAACATTCTTTAATCATACGGTTGTGAATCATATGATACTTGTGAATTGTATCTCAAATGATTAATGGCAAAAGATGCATTTAGTATGAGCAAAAAAGAGAGTTAATAAACTCTTTAAATTGATACATATAGATATATGCAATCTAAGATCTAATGATACCGAAAGTGGATCAATTTAGTCCGTTAAATTCGCCAATGAATCACAAATATGAACATGTGTATTAGATACTCAGTTAGATATCTATAAATAATTCAAAAAATGTAAACGAAAGTATAAAATATAATGTGCAAAAGAATTAAAATAACTCAATTTGATCGAAGATGTGAGTACGTTGGATATGGGATCCAATATTACATAAAGGAGAATACAATTCACTCTCAATGTTACTTATGCTACATAATAATGTATCGACGAGGAGTAATCAGACGCATTGATCTAAGTACGATTTTTAGTAGCAAAGTTGAATTACCTATTTTTTTAGGGATACGTATTTAACAATAAGCAAATATGTTGAATTTGGTTTCTTCTAAAGCTAAGATTATGATCCTATAGAAGGTATGAATTGGAAAGAAACCCCATCTTAAATAGTTTAAGATATGTAGTTTTCTGATCTATGCTATGAATGTAAGTTTTAGATCTATTTTATGTAAGTTTGTAAGCAGTTTCTAAAATGTTTTTAATGCCTATTCCATTGGACTGAGATATAAGTTGTTGTTTCCGGACAAACCATCTTCTTATCGAAGGGATTTCTATCTAAAGAAACTGTTGGTGGTGCAGATAATGATACAATCAAAGGTTCAAACATGTATACATTATATAGATGATAAAAATTTAACCAAAATGAAAAGGACAACTTATTAGAATGTCTAACAAGAAATTTCGCACATTGAAAAGAAATTATGAGTTTCTTATCAATAAAGAGAAAATGGATTATTTGTAATAAAAATCACATCAGTTGTCAACAAGCCATGGAGAGTATAGACTCTCCCACATGGCATACTGATTTAATTCCAAAATGGATTCCAAGCACATTGACAAAATTTAATTTTCGTAATTATATCCAAAAATATTGATCCATCAGCTGCAAGTGAGTCTTCGAGAAGAAGATCAATGTAGTTGGAAAGGTATAAAGAAAGGTTGATGGGACATGACCTCATTGATTTCAAATGTTGAAAGTAGTGGAACAATTTCACCTATTAACGTGCTTAAGTCCGTTCAAATTCACAAATTATCGCAGGATATGACTATGAGTTTTGGCACATTGATGTTAAGCAGAACTTCTAAATAATGATTTATAGGATATGTTTGCATGCCATAGCCAAAATATCTCGAAGTTTGTGGGAAGGATAACAAAGCTTGTGGATTTTTTAAGATATGATATTAAACAAGCATCTAAATCATCTCCCTAGTCCTGGCATATAGTGAGACCATGCCGCCTAGTTGTATAGGTAGTCCCTTTGCTAAATCATCAACAATAATTACATCATATCATGTAACATGAAATCATCATATTATGGGAATTACCATATAAGCATCATTTCAAACTTAAGTATATACTATACTTAATATCATGTCATGAACTATATCATACATTCATAAATTTCAACATAAATATATAACCTATACTTATCAGCACTTTACGAACTAGGTCATATGGTTATTATTCACGTTCATATGCATCGACTAGACTCATACTTAAGTGTCAATTTACAAGTTATCTTAACTTTATTTAGAGCTTACCATACTAGGTTTATCCATCCATTGCTAATTCTTTTTTACCCAAAAAACATCACTGGTGCAATAGCCACTTATCCACCTTGGGAGCAACCATGACTAGATCACCCTAACTCTTCTAGAAAACTGAATGTAAGCACCTTGAACACATTCTAGAATGTAACGACCCGTATTTCTTTAACTATTTTGAATTATTAAATTAGTATGATTATTGAATAAAATGGTTGAAAACAAAAATTTAATGTTTTATTTACGTAAGTTATTGAAAGTGAACTTGAATAAAATCTTGAAATAATAAACTTCGATGATTTTGGCAATAATAAGTTTTGAAACGAAATTCTATGTATTGGAAGTGTATATAATCAATAGCAAGAATTGGATAATAAATGTGTATTGTTTGGATGGAAATAAAATAATTGTTGAAAATTAAAATTCATTTGAAATTCATTGATGTATTGATATCGATTTATTAATTAAATTATTTAAATTTAATATTGGAAATTATTTGAATAATGGGATTCTGAATCTTATATAATTAAAACTGATGTCGAAAGTTGATTTAAATCTTATTTAAATAGCAATGAAGATTGTTAAACTTAAAAAATTGAATTTAAAGTGATTAAATTAAAATTTGAAAATTTCTGGTTTTAATTTACGTGTAAAAATAGCCATTTTGGCCACTATCCCAGATTTTGACGAAACTAGTTTCATCGGATCCGTAATGGTGAATTTTTGAAGGATTTCAAGTTTCGTAGCGATCGGACTTGTCATTTGGCCGTGCGAGGTGTAAACGCGTAGAATTTATTTTCTGAATTTAATTAAAATAAATTGATTTTGAAAAGCTATCTTCTGCAAACGATCGATTTAGGCCTCGAAACTAGTTCCATTGCATTCAGAATGGGGGTAAAACATTAAGAACGCTAGGCACCATGCTTCGTTTGGAGTTTGGGTTTTCACGGGTCGATCGGGTGAGATATTTTTGTATTAAATAATATATATTTATTTACCCCTCTTCCTATTTGATTCCTTCATACACCACTTTTATTTTCTACCCCGTACATCACTCGTCTATCCCTCTTTCATTTTCAACTGCCCAGATCGAAAAAGAAAAAACCGAAATCATCAGATCGATTTGAATGAAAGAAAATGAAAAAAAAAACAATACAAAATACGATCGAACGAGCGTCGCGGCGCCTAGGTGCACATGTGAGGTAAGGAGGCGCTCTCGTCGTTGGGTTTCGGTGTCGTCTTCGAGTGGATCTAGTGGCACGATGACGAGGCGACACGTGCGATCTGGAGGCAGTATAGGGGTTGCGGCGGCGGAGGCAGTGGGGAGTTGGCGTTCGATCGATCAGTTGAAAAAAAATATAGCAGAGCAGAGAATCACGATCTGAAGGGTGAGGAAGGTTCGTGTGCGGCCTTACGTGCTAGGAGAGAGTGAAACAGTGAATGAAGGTAATTAGGTTGTTAATTATTTTTATTAACTAAATTAATATGCTAATTATATTCGTTATATTAATTATCGTATAATTTCTCCGTACAAGGTTTGTTTCGAGCGAAACGAGTGGCGCTGCATTCGTATCAACGAAGGCTTCGGCATGGAATCGAGTTGGATTTTATTTGAAGCTGAAATATTTTCAGTTTCAAATAAAAGGTGAGTGTTTTATACTCTCACGATTGACTAAAATATTTTTATGTTAGTTAAATTGAAGTTCTGAAGTGATTTAAATTATTGATTGTTGTCTGGTAAATTTAACTGTCATGGAAATTGATATAGAAATTTATATGTTAGAATTTTGAGTTAACAGTTAAATTAAAATTAGAATTAAGCTGCTAGTAAAATTCTCCATTATCGATAATTGGTTAATTGTTGTGATTATTGATTGTTCGGATGTTGGTTGTGATGGATGAAAATTGGTTAATATTTGAATGATTGGATGTTTATTTATGTTATATATATCATGTTATCATCCTGTATATTATCTGCAGTGTATAAAACTGTAAATAGGATTATTTCGAATAAATTAAGAAATAGGTTGAAATGATATATACCTATGACATTATTCTGGATTGAAATAATATATATATCCATCCCTGAATTAAATTGAAATAATTGATTCACTTGGCCATAGGATAGAAAATTTTATACGGACACCGGATTGGTTAAATCAAATGATTTTAAGATTTTTATTTGAAATTATTTAAATTGATTTGATTTTAAGAAATGGAATCGAATTTATGGAAATGGAATCATTTTTGAACTCGAGCTCGAAATGTTAAAAATGAACTTGTCAATAGGGATTGTTTAAAGAATCGATTTTGAATTTTGAAGTTGTAATTGAGAAACCATTCGGATGATGGAAATTGATTTGTTAAGTGATTTGAACTTTTACTCGAACTTTGAAATAAATCCAAGTAAAAGTAATTTAAATGGATATTTCAAAATTGAGCTCGGAGTTGACTTATTTTAAAGATTTAAATTTTAAATTGAATTTTGAAGTTAAATTTAATTTAAATGATTTAAATCGATATTTTAAAAATCAAACTCGAATTTATATAAATCAAAATTGTTTAAAATTGAGAATTGAATTGAAATTAATTCAAATTGGAATTGAATTGAAATTAATTGGAAATGAAATTGAAATTGAATTAATTGGAATTGAAATCGAAATTGAATTAATTTGGAATCGAAATTGAAATTGGTTTGAATTAAAATTGGAATCGAAGTTAATTTGAATTGAAATATGAATTGAATCGATTTAAATGGAAAAGGAAATTGAAATTGATTTGAATTGGAAGATTTGGAATTGAATCAGTTTGAGTTTGAAACTATTTGGGAATAAATTATTTTAATATAAACTGATTAAAATCTATCTTTTTAAATATTCAAATTATTTTGATTTTCCAAGCTATTTTATTATATAAACCATTTTCAATACTCAAACTATTTTATATCAAACTATTTTAACCTTTTTTAAACTATTTTAAACTATTTTATAAAAATTCAAATTGGTCAAGGCTAGAATGTTGATATTTAAATCGTTGATTTAAATACAAATTGGGTTAAAATGAAGTTATAACCTAAATCGAAATTCGAAATGATTTTAAGTTGAAATCGAGATATTGGAGTGAAATGATATTTTCAAGTGAACAAGACGTATTGAACTGAATATGATTTTTGAAGCAAATTTGATATTTCGAAATGAAATTGATTTTGAAGCGAATATGATATTTTGATATCAAGTACGAACCGTTTTCGAAATATAAAAGTACCAACCGGTGTGTAAACGACGTTTGATTGTTAAAGAGACCGGGGCCTCTTATTGGCATACTCTTTGTCAATATTGGAACCACTTTAACAACTTTGTACGTGGTGGATGATCTAGAATGAAGTGATTGGATTTGGTGAACGTTTACTGGAATGAAGTAAGAGAACGATGATGGATAGCCTTGATACTTGCGTCATAATTAAAATGACTAAAATAAGAGCCTATGTCTGGCCAATGAGGTTAGCTACCTCTAGCGACGTTGATCCCTCGTATTACTATCGTGATTTTGTACTCGATGGGTGCACCCTTTTGTTTGGATTGATGGTCGCGGTCGGCCACGTATGGGTTACGACTAGCCAAAAAGGGTAAACTGGTAGAATCCTACCTTGGCATTGCCTCGCGTGCCTTGTCATATATATCCTTATACGAACTCATTACGGCTTTGGTTTAGTATTGTAGCTATAGGGGACTCACTGGCTACCGACGTTATTGGTTGTGTTACAGGACCTGCATAGATTACACGTTATAAAAATGTGTTAAGGTGGATCAATGTAAAGCCTTAACACTATTTTGATATTTATTTTACTGATAGACATTACCTATTATAGCATATACTATTATATATAAATAGTTTAACGGATCCTTAGGAGATGGAAAATCCTGTAACATCTCTTAACTTATTGCACGCACATTATACACTAGATAGGAGATGTAAATCCCGTAAACATCTCTGACGCTGTTACACTCATATTTCGTGATATTGATTTGACTTACATAAGAGTATTTTAGTTCTGACTCGAGTGTTTTGTCTTTTCATTATGCTCGGGTCAGCCTGAGTATTTCAGTTATTGAAGATCATTATTTCTGGAGGACGAAGATGAAGGTTTTGTATACTACATTACTAGTGTTATTCCACTACATCATTTGTTCTGCTGCATTATTCTATTATATCGATTGTATGTATAACTATGATTTATGTCATAAAGTGTAATCAAATGTATATTGTTAAAACAGCTTCATGAACTATTTATTTGATTATTATATTTTGTCATTCCGCTGTAAGATTCTGTATTTTGTTTTGCTTCTTCTCTTATATTTCTTAATTAAACCTCATTGATAATTCATCTTTTTGGACGGTTTTAGTTGGACATGTGTGGTTTGTTATCGACTTGAATCGTCCAAAAGGGTGGGTCGTCACATAAAAAGTGTCCTTACGAAGCGTCACTAGCCTTTCTTAGTCCTAAAAACACTTTTGTTTCACTTTGCAAGTTCATTCATTAATTATGGCAAAGCCAGTCGGCTTTATAATGGGCCATGCCACTGTATATAAATAAAGAAAAACAGGTGCCATGCACATGTGCAAGGCAGCTAAACATGGTTTTATAGTGGCCATTCCACTTAAATACAGTACAGGTGAGAAGCAAGTCGCTTCCGCAGTTAAAAAAGAAAACCTAAATGTCCTCCCGAGAGGAGGAACCACTGTCATCATCAGCTAACATAGGCCCCGGGACATGGATAAAACCAGAAAACTGAGCCACAATATCTGGATCAAAGACATCTGAATCACTAGAATGTAGATATTTTCGATCCCAAGTATTATCTGCCAATACAGCACGATTGGCATCCCCCTCTTCATCATCAGACGATAGAACAAGACCATCTCCAACTATGTGATAATATAATCGCCGACACTCCCCATCTCCACCTACATACATATAATAACGCTCAGACTCAGGACAATATCTCATTTTTGATTTCAAATGTACCCAAGACTTCTCCCAGGAGTTCCACCTAATCACTAGAGGCTCAATAGTTTTCCACTTGCTGACAGAAGAAATATCCTGAGTAACTTCAGAAATTTGGACATTAGAAGATGGATGGACAATAGGTGGAGGCAAAGGTGAAATCAAGGCCGCGCCATTTTCCGAAGATGAAAGAACTGTCGTAGACTTGGGTACCCATTTCCTCACTGGAGGTTGCGGTAGCAGGATCTTAATGGTAATAGGATCATCAGACAGAAGCTTACAGTCGTTATTAGTGTGATCGAAGGAGTGATAGCCCGTGCAAATATCTGGTTTCCAACTATAATGAACATTAACAAGAGCATCATAACCATCCGCTAAACGTACCTTAAGCTGAGAAGGGAGAAGCTTATCCGGTGTAATCTCAATCAATGCCCTAGCGAATACTAGACTCTTCCTTGCCACAGTGTTTGCATCAAAGCATTTGAGTTTACCAATGAGGCTAGCTAGCCAATCAAGACCAATCAAGGGTTAAAGAACGGAAGGTATGAGTAAAATGAGTCCAAACAGGGATAGACAAAACCTGTTCCCTTGCTCTATCGACCGTTGGACTTCACACTGTAATAATGAAAGGTTTGCCATTAATAATGGACGGTTCCGCCTTAAGAACCCGAAGACGCTCTTCCGTAATTGAGAATTTGAAATAGAACATTCCATCTATATAGTTAACATGGAGACCACCTCTAAGTTTCCAATCTTTACGATAGTGATTACGAACATCCACATAAGAAGAATTTGATTCGAGAAAGAATCCAAATAAATGGTCATTCCCAAAATTAGCTTCAGCCTGAATAACTTCAGATGGAGGAATCATAGCGCCATCTAATTCAATTGTCTCAAAGGATCGGGGTAGGTAAGAACCAGCATTTCTCGGCAAAGAGGAGAACAAAGAGGACCATTTGCTATCAGTTGCAGGAGAAACGATTTCAGGGATTGAGGAGAAGGCATGTGAGTTCTAGGGGAATAAAAAAAAAGGAGCATCAGGTAAATAGGATGGAGCAGGTTTTGAAGCATCAGCACAAACAGGTTGCGGGCAGGAAAATTTTGAAGATAATTCAGTGTCTATACGTGCAGGACTTCCACCAATCGCGGCATCATCTCCTATGCTATTATCACAAATTCCTTTATCACCAACCAAATTATTTTCCGACAACCCATTAATTTCATCGGTCCAACAACCTGCAGCAGAGGCAAGCATAGGGGAGAGAGGGGACTTACCGAGAACAGGTTGATAGCAATTACAAGGAGAAGATATAGGGAATTCCATATCGTTCAACATTAGAGCTAGGGGGCTGTCAAGAGGTGCAGACACATGAGCATTGTCAACTTCAACTTGAGCCGAGGCTAAATCACAAAATAGATGAGAAGCTTCCACTAAATCAGGCGAAACCAAGACCAGCGGTGAAGAATATGGACTACCAGATCTGGTGCTCGACAAGGTCGGACGGGATTCCATAGCGGTAGCAAGACGCGAATGATTTCTGGCCATGAGGAGGAGAGAAGGGATGGAGAAGGAGAGAGAGGACGGGAAGGAGGAGGGGGGCCAATACGCTAATCGCTGGGACGGAGAAAAATCACCATGCAAATAAGTTCATTTATTAATTACATCCATTTTGATGTTATCTACTCGCACTATAGTCAAATTTTATGAATGACACCCATTAGACTTCCCGATACTTGACACATTGCCATATACCCACTGAATTTTGACTTCACTAAGCCTTGTCACCATGCCATTTAATATCTCTATGAGTAGGCATATTTTAAGAACGTGGATTCAATCCATTTCTTTAAGTTATCAATTGTGCACCCCACACATTTTCATGGACCCTCATTTAGGTAAAAATCATTTAATACAGTTGGATAAAAAAAATCATTTTTCACATTATTCAAATGATCCCTTATATCATTTCTTAGCTTACCCTAAGCTTTAGCCATTTTCATCTTTACATAAGTTATTGCATTTAGCTTATCATTACTTCTTTTATAATGTTTCTCCCTATAAAAATCAAGTTAAACATCATGGTAACTGCTTTCATAGTGCTTCCAATAATATCTACATTTGGATATCGTCTCTTTAACTCTCATGCGAGAAAGCTGTGACGCCCCACTCCGAGACCCACATTAGCAAAGAGTATTACTAGGTAATATCGTCTGCTAATGCGGAGAATAGAGCTGGTTAGGAGTGACCATCTATAGCCTTATCTTAATTATCTATTGAATATGCCGACCATGCCACTTCTTACTTAAATGGATCGACATATCCGATAAATACTTAATACAGAGCCATAGGTGGCTGAGGATCTATCAAAATAAAATATAACAACTCAAATGTAATACACATCACAGAACAGTAAATCATCACATACATTTTCACATATACATATGCATTACAGAGTTTACAAAATGATACATGTCAAGTGGTAAAGCAAACCACAATATACAGACGAGTCAATAGAGTATATATCAGAATTACAGATAAAAAGGACTACACAAAAAGCTATGACAAAAAGGAGCTAGCGGAATAGTCCATGTGGAAGCAAAATAGGCTAAGTCCAATGTACCTAACCTGAAACGTCTCGGTCTGACCCGAGTATAAAATACACGGGTCAGTCTGGCTAAACAAATAAGTTAGATCAACAAATGGTAATGCCCATACAAAATCATAAAGTGCCACAAATATCTCCAAAAGAGATAACCAAATCATCTAACATAAGATGAATCAAAACAAGCCTCATATCATCGGCAATCCTAATAGACAAAGGATATCATATCCTAAACAAATCAAAAATGCAAATAACAAATACCAATAAAGGTAACGCAAGTTTCCACAAGGTGATCGTTGTATCGTGTGGTTCAAAGAACCTACCCCGAAAGGCGATACACTAAGGAAATATAATTGTCAAAGAAACAAAAGATGCTCGAGCTCAGTACTGTATAACAAGGATCCACAAACCCGAAGGCACAAACCCAATATCACTCGAGCGGTGACGATAGACCAACTCCAAAAGTGATACTATAGGGCAACAAACTCGAAGGCACAAACCCGAAGGTACAAACCCGAAGGCAACATACCCGAAGGCAACAAACCCCGAAGGCTCAAGCCCGAAGGCAACAAAACCCCGAAGGCAACAAACCGTAGTGGTGAAGGTCCGAAGGCCCAGTACTGGACACCACTAACTGGCGGAATGTGTCACAACTCTCAGAAAGGAACCCGAAAAATGTTAACGTGAGTCCCATACCACACATTCACACTAAACGGTTTACTAACCGTTAGCCAATCTCACACTCAAAGCAGCACAAAGTTCACCTCATTTCATCGGTAAACCAGACCCAAAGGGCAAAACGGTCAAACGAATAGATTAGGAATTAACTGAAAAGATAAACGCACGTGTTCATAGCACGCGTTTTATTTAATCATTTAATTCTCCTCCCTCTTCGCTCGAAGTGCAAGATTGTGTGTGTGTTTTAAATAGAAATTATAAATTGGAGGAACGAGCTTTTAATAAAATTTGAAGAGATCATTTTATATAAAACCCGTGTATGAAATCAAAAAGGAATTATCGAAGTTAAATATGCAATAATAACTAATTGGAACAACCCGAATCGGTTAAAATTAGAAACCCAAGAAAAATAGGCAAAATAAGCAAAAACAAGCAGGTCAGTCGACTGACTGCAGAGGGTCAGTCGACTGAACCAGAAACCAGAAAATCCCATTTCCTGCAGTCAGTCGACTGACTGCAGAGGGCCAGTCGACTGACTGCAGGAAACAGAGACTCTCTGTTCCTACAGACAGCCCCTGGAACGCCTATTTGCTACAGCCAGTCGACTGACTGCAGAGGGTCAGTCGACTGACTGGCACTGGGGCTGTTTTTCAGCCTATCCAATGAAGAGCAATTCTTTCAATTGGCCACTGGACGGGCAATGGACGCTAGGGGTTTATGCCAATCGACAACCCAGCCCTATTGGCTCTTCCATACAAAACCAAAAGCATGTTCAAACATCAAAGCTATGATTTTTATAGTTTTTGACTTCAAAACACCAAAAATTGAAATGTTCACCAAATCAATTCAAACCAAAAGCAAATGAACATGAATAAGTGTTAGGAAATCATACCTAACATCAATGATATCAAAAGAAGTAGATGTGAGTTCAAAACTCACATTTTTAACTAAAAAAACAAAGATGAGAAGCACAAACACAAGAAGAAGATCAACCACTCTTCACTTCAACTCCTCAAGCTTCAATCTAGGATCAAAACAAGTATTTCCTAAATTAATGTTTAGGAATTTTCTGAAATTAAAGAGGAGAAGAGATGGAGAAGATGAAGATGGAGCTTACCCTGGCTTTTCCAAGAGTTTGGAGCAAGAATTTGTAGTTTGCAATTGAAAACTAGGGCTTGGTGTTTTAATTTCCCATTCCTCTCCTCATTTTCAGTTGTGCAAGAGTGTTTAAGAAAATAGGATGTAGTGAAGAGGAGAGGAGAGGGGCTGAACTAGGTTAATGATGAGTTGGGTCAAACCCAAACCCAAAAAGCCCAATAGAAAATAGCAAAAATCAACTTACTCCAAACCTATCGAAGCTTATACTTAAAAAAGTCGCAAATGCCATTTTGGACTCAATGGAAGTGGTCCCGAGTCCTAATTCGACCGTTTGCAAAAAGTAGCTTTTCGGACTTTAATCTGATTAACGACGTTATATTTAAATATAAAATCGTAAAATATGCGGGTTGTTACAGATCTCCCCTTCTTAACAAAATTGCGTCCACGCAATTCCTAGAGAAGAATTCGCAACAACTACATACTTACATCCAAGAAGACAAGAAAATAAGCTTGAGATAAAAAGATATTCTCACCATTTCAAGGCAAAGATAGAAAACCCGGATAGGATTGCTCGATAAACTCTCTGGTTTCCCAAGTACAGTCATTGGGATTAGCGGACTATTGAACTTTAATGAGCGGCACGTCCTTATTTCGAAGGTGTCTCACCTCCGTGGCAAGTACGCGAACAGGCTGCTGTACAATAGATAAATCTGGTGAGATCTCAAGCCCTTGGAAATCAGGAGAGTCGATAACAGAATCCGATTCTCGAAGACACTTCCGAAGCTGGGAGACGTGAAACACGTTGTGAACTTCGGATAGATGAGCTGGAAGTGAAACTCTATAAGCCACAGGGAAAATACGTTCAGTAATAGGAAATGGTCCTACAAAGCGAGGAGCCAATTTCCCTATCACACTGAAGCGCATAACCCCTTTCAAAGGAGAAACACGAATAAAGACAAGATCAGCAACCGAGAACTCGAGAGGCTTCCTACGGTTATCCGCGTAGGATTTCTGGCGGCTTTGTGCCTCTTTCATTCTCTGACGAATGAGAACAATCTTCTCAGAAGAATCATGAACAAACT
Organism: Allium fistulosum; assembly: GCA_030737815.1. Lineage (NCBI taxonomy): Eukaryota > Viridiplantae > Streptophyta > Magnoliopsida > Asparagales > Amaryllidaceae > Allium > Allium fistulosum. The sequence goes on from CM060903.1 coordinate 181,752,301, forward strand.
CTGGGCCAAGAATAAGCTTCTCCCCGAATTCCAACCAACATGAAGGTGATCGACATGGCCTTCCGTATAAGGCTTCGAAAAGAGCCATACCGATACTGGACTGAAAACTATTGTTGTAGGAAAACTCTACAAGGGGTATATGATCCTCCCAACTACCCCCGAAATCAAGAATACAAATACGGAGGAGATCTTCTAAGATACAATTCACCCGTTCAGTCTGTCCATTAGACTGTGGATGATAAGCTGTGCTGAAATTAAGCTTTGTTCCCAAAGCTTGCTGAAGACTCTTCCAGAAATGACTGGTGAATAAAGGATCACGGTCACTCACAATCAAACTAGGAACACCGTGGAGTCTCACGATTTCCTTGATAAATAACTTAGCCCAAAGAGAAGCAGTCCTATTAGATTTAACAGGAATAAAATGAGCAGACTTGGTGAGGCGATCAACAATAACCCAAATGTTAGAATGGCCTGATCTCGTACGAGGTAGGCCATCAATGAAATCCATCGAAATCTGATCCCATTTCCACAATGGAATCTCAAGAGGTTGAAGGAGACCAGAGGGGCGCAGATGTTCGGCTTTAATACATTGACAAGTCATGCAATTACTCACATAACTCGCCACATCGCGCTTCATGCCTTCCCAATAATAAAGGCGATGCATATCGGCATACATCTTACTACTGCCAGGATGAATAGTATACTTAGACCGATGACAGCCATCAAGAATGTCATGCCTAAGTGCAGAATAAGAAGGCACAACAAGATGGTCCTTCTTGCGAAGACACCCATGAAGATCAATGCTGAAATCCCGCAACGCCTCATCACGGGATTCGGTCTCACAAAGCTGAATAAGATGCACAAGATCAGGATCACGCCGCTGAGCTTCGGCAATACGATCCAATAAAGAGGGTCGAGCTTCCAAACTGAATAATAATATCGGAGAATCAGAAGATGGAGCTCGATCACGAATATCACAAAAAGATAGAGTCTCAAGAATATCCTATTCGGCAAGCATCAAAGAAACAACAGCCGAATGTCTGCGACTAAGCGCATCAGCAACACGATTACCCTTACCAGGGGTATATTGGATATCGAAGTCATAGGAGGCAAGAAACTCGAGCCAACGCTGTTGCCTCATATTGAGTTCCTTCTGAGTGAACAAATACTTCAAGGATTTATGATCGGTATAGAGAATGAAGCGCTCGCCTAATAAATAGTGTCGCCAAATCTTCAAGGCGAAGACAATGGTGGCTAACTCAAGATCATGAGTGGCATAGCGAACTTCATTCGGACGCAGTTGCCTAGAAGCATAAGCAACTACCCGATCCTTCTGCATAAGCATGGCACCAAGACCACTACCACAAGCATCGGTGTAGACAACAAGATCATGATTCCCTTCGGGAACCACAAGAATAGGAGCATTAGTAAGAAGTCCCTTTAATGTCTAAAAGGAAGCTTCACACTTGTCGGACCAAATATAACGAATGCCTTTCCGAGTAAAGCTGGTGAGAGGAAGCACAACACGGGAAAAATCCTTAATGAACCGATGGTAATAACCCGCCAATGCAAGGAAACTACGAATCTCATGAACATTCTCAGGCCTCTTCCAATTCTGGATAGCTTCGATCTTTGAGGGATCGACCGAAATGCCGTCGGAAGATACAACATGGCCTAAGAACTTAACCTTATTCTCCCAAAAATGGCACTTGGAGAATTTGGCTTTTAGCTGAAGGTGACGAAGAGTACTCAAGACAATTCTCAAGTGATTAGCATGCTCGGCTTCAGACTTAGAATAAACAAGAATGTCGTCAATGAACACAAGGACGAACTTATCGAGATATTCCCGGAATACCCGATTCATAAGATCAACAAAGAAAGCCGGGGCGTTTGTCAAACCGAACGGCATAACGAGCCACTCGAAAGAACCATATCGAGTGCGGAAAGCTGTAAGAGGTATGTTATCTTCCGCGACTCGGAGCTGATGAAAACCAGTGGCAAGGTCGAGCTGAGAGAAGACCTTAGCGCCACTCAATAGATCGAACATATCATCGATCCTCGGTAAAGGATACCTATTCTTGATGGTCAACTCGTTAAGCTTGCGATAGTCGATGAAAAGCCTAAGAGTTCCATCAGACTTCTTCACGAAGACGACCGCGGTACCCCACGGTGAAAAACTGGACTGAATCAACTACTTGGACTCAAGCTCTAAAAGCTGCTTCTTGAGTTCCTCATTTTCTTTTGTAGACATCCTCATGGAAGGACGCCCAACTGGCTTCGCGCCTGGAACGAGATCAATGCGGAACTCGATCGCACGCTTGGGTGGCAAACCCAAAACCGGCTCAAAAACATCAGAGAAGTCACAAACAATAGGAATACGAGATATATCATCATCATCTCGTGAGTCAAGAGAATATAAGGCCATTTTGGAGTTATCCACATTCCGAAGAACAAGTGACAGCTGAGTAGACGAATCTGGATTTCGAAGATATAAAATTCTTTCAGAACAAATAATCCTGGCATCGTATCTCACTAGCCAGTCCATACCCAAAATCATATCAAAATCCAAATAGGAAATAACGTGCAGATTCGCACGAAAAGAAAAGCCACATAAAACAATCTCCGCATCATCACAAAGCATGCTAAGGGTTGCGGACCCCCCAATAGGATTCGCAATCCTCAACGAAGTAACCATACAAGAAACATCCAAAGACAAATCATCGACGAGCTTCTTCGATACGAATGAATGCGAAGCACCCGTATCGAAAAGAACTCGAATACTACGGTCATGAAATAAAATAGAACCTTCCAAAATAGATGGAGATATACCTCCGGGCTGAGAAGGACCTCCAGAAGCCTTAGCAACATTAAGCTTGCCTGACTTGGCATTAGGAACAATAGGGCAAGAGGAAACATGATGACCTTCCTTCTTGCAATAATGGAAGAAGAGAGGCTTAGGACAAGCTCGAATCATATGATCAGGAGAACCATAATTGAAACACTTCCGAATGGAAGGTGTTACAGCAGATTGAGAGTTAGAACCAGATTCAACGGGCTTCTTCTTCTTGGAAGGAAGAAATCCCTGCTTATGAAATGGAAACTTCTTCTTATTGGGGTTCTTGCGAACCTCAACATCATCACCACTATCGCACTCCTTCTCGATGGCCTCGAGATGAAGTGCCGAATCAACCAACTCCTCAAAAGAAAGCTTAAGCTAGAGCATTAAAGACTTCTTAAGATATTTCTTAAGACTAGAGACAAACTTCATATTCTTTTTATACGAAGTGCTAATGAATTCAAGACCATACTTAGATAAGGCCTCAAAAGATGCAACATATTAAGAAACGGAAGACTTCCCTTGCTTCAACTCAAGGAAGCGACGGGCTAATAAAACTTTCTCTGATTCAGGAACGAACTTGAGTTCGAATCATTCTCGGAACTGAGTCCAAGAAAGAACAGACTTATCAAGTTCAGATATAAGAAGCTCATACCAATCAAGGGCACGCTCTTGCAATAAGCTAGAAGTTACAAGAACTCGATCATGATCAGAAAGATCCATGCGAGAAAAGATACGTTCGCATGTGCGAATCCAAGCTTGGACCTCAAGAACGGATTCGGCGCCTTTGAATGGCTTTCCACCAAGATGAGAAAAACCACTGCACAGGCGTGCAAAGGCAGACTTGCGTGGAGGAGATACACGAATAGGAGCTGGAGGCTGAGTGCTCCTAAATAACTCCAAGAACTGATCGGCAGACATATAAACGTCGTCCGGATGCGAGCCACTGGATTGCCCAGCATCCGAGCGTCGTCCTCTGCCTCTTCCGGCCATTAGCTGAAAGATAAGATAAGAAAACGATTATTCACAAGGTAGATATCATTAATTCAAATATGGAATACTGCGGAATAAAAATACATTCCTAGACGTGTTCCCAAAAATTCTATCTACCCCAAAGGCACGGAAAGAATAAAGGCGCGATGATTCAAAAATTCGTAACATTCGTACAACACTTTAATGTACCGTAATATGTGTCTCTGTTCTATGTTTATCATATTTTGTTCTGAACTCAGCTATGATACCAAGCTGTGACGCCCCACTCCAAGACCCACATTAGCAAAGAGTATTACTAGGTAACACCGTCTGCTAATGCAGAGAATAGAGCTGGTTAGGAGCGACCATCTATAGCCTTGTCTTAATTATCTATTGAATACGCCGACCATGCCACTTCTTACTTAAATGGATCGACATATCCGATAAATACTTAATACAAAGCCATAGGTGGCTGAGGATCTATCAGAATAAAATATAACAACTCAAATGAAATACACATCACAGAACAGTAAATCATCACATACATTTTCACATATACAGATGCATTACAGAGTTTACAAAATGATACATGTCAAGTGGTAAAGCAAACCAAAATATACAGACGAGTTAATAGAGTATATATCAGAGTTATAGATAAAAAGGACTACACAAAAAGCTATGACAAAAAGGAGCTAGCGGAATAGTTCATGCGGAAGCAAAATAGGCTAAGTCCAATGTACCTAACCTGAAACATCTCGGTCTGACCCGAGTATAAAATACACGGGTCAGTCTGGCTAAACAAATCAGTTAGATCAACAAATGGTAATGCCCATACAAAATTATAAAGTGCCTAAAATATCTCCAAAAGAGATAACCAAATCATCTAACATAAGATGAATCAAACCAAGCCTCATATCATCGGCAATCCTAATAGACAAAGGATATCATATTCCAAACAAACCAAAAAGGCAAATAACAAATACCAATAAAGGTAACACAAGTTTCCACAAGGTGATCGCTGTATCGTGTGGTTCAAAGAACCTACCCCGAAAGGCGATACACTAGGGAAGTATAATTGTTAAAGAAACAAAAGATGCTCGAGCTCAGTACTGTATAACAAGGATCCACAAACCCGAAGGCACAAACCCAATATCACTCGAGCGGTGACGATGGACCAACTCCAAAAGTGATACTATACGACAACAAACCCAAAGGCACAAACCCGAAGGTACAAACCCGAAGGCAACATACCCGAAGGCAACAAACCCCGAAGGCTCAAGCCCGAAGGCAACAAAACCCCGAAGGCAACAAACCGTAGTGGTGAAGATCCGAAGGCCCAGTACTGGACACCACTAACTGGCGGAATGTGTCACAACTCTCAGAAAGGAACCCGAAAAATGTTAACGTGAGTCCCATACCACACGTTCGCACTAAACGGTTTACTAACCGTTAGCCAATCTCACACTCAAAGCGGTACAAAGTTCACCTCATTTCATCGGTAAACCAGACCCAAAGGGCGAAACGGTCAAACGAATAGATTAGGAATTAACTGAAAAGATAAATGCACGTGTTCATAGCACGCGTTTTATTTAATCATTTAATTCTCCTCCCTCTTCGCTCGAAGTGCAAGATTGTGTGTGTGTTTTAAATAGAAATTATAAATTGGAGGAACGAGCTTTTAATAAAATTTGAAGAGATCATTTTATATAAAACCCATGTATGAAATCAAAAAGGAATTATCAAAGTTAAATATGCAATAATAACTAATTGGAACAACCCGAATCGGTTAAAATTAGAAACCCAAGAAAAATAGGCAAAATAAGCAAAAACAAGCAGGTCAGTCGACTGACTGCAGAGGGCCAGTCGACTGAACCAGAAACCAGAAAATCCCATTTCCTACAGTCAGTCGACTGACTGCAGAGGGTCAGTCGACTGACTGCAGGAAACAGAGACTCTTTGTTCCTGCAGACAACCCCTGGAACGCCTATTTGCTACTGCCAGTCGACTGACTGCAGAGGGTCAGTCGACTGACTGGCACTGGGGCTGTTTTTCAGCCTATCCAATGAAGAGCAATTCTTTCAATTGGCCATCGGAAGAGCAATGGGCGCTAGGGGTTTATGCCAATCGACAACCCAGCCCTATTGGCTCTTCCATACAACACCAAAAGCATGTTCAAACATCAAAGCTATGATTTTTATAGTTTTTGACTTCAAAACAACAAAAATTGAAATGTTCACCAAATCAATTCAAACCAAAAGCAAATGAACATGAATAAGTGTTAGGAATTCATACCTAACATCAATGATATCAAAAGAAGTAGATGTGAGTTCAAAACTCACCTTTTTAACTAAAAAAACAAAGATGAGAAGTACAAACACAAGAAGAAGATCAACCACTCTTCACTTCAACTTCTTAAGCTTCAATCTAAGATCAAAACAAGTATTTCCTAAATTAGTGTTTAGGAATTTTCTGAAATTGAAGAGGAGAAGAGATGGAGAAGATGAAGATGGAGCTTACTGTAACGTTCCTGAACTCGGCCTTCGAAAATCGGCACCCGTACTTTACTTGTACTCGAATGTCGTAGATCCAAACGCCGAATCTGGCTCCCCGGAGCTTATAACACCATTAAGTATAACAACACAGCGGAAGAAAGAAATAGATGATATCATATACAACTCCAATAAATACAATATCCAGAATGATATACAACAATGATATCAATAATACACAGCAATATAAGATATATGATACAATGCTACAGCGGAAATAACAACAATGGAAGAGATCACTCCAAATGATCTACAAAATAGAATGAGTCCAACAACTCCAACATCAAGCAAGAACCACCATCACGATGCACCAAGAGAAGCAAGCTCAGTTGTAAACTCCAAGAACTGAACTAGCTCCAGATAATCTACTAAACCTGACTATCTGAAAAACCCATCTCTAGACTGCCCGTGTGGAAAATTGTAGGCACCTAGAGTTTAGGAAGGGAATAATAAACTCCGAGTCAGTCATGGGACTGGTGTGAGTAACAAAAACAGTTTATCTTTAAACAACAAAAGAATTTTAAACATTGAAATCCGCAATGCTTTTTGGAAAATGAAACTACCATAAGACCTCCCGCCACACACACAATGCAAACGCAGAATTGGAGGAGATTTCTTCTTATGATAGTCAAACATGCTTACTACGCAAAATCATTGGATTATTATTTTTAGTGCATAGTGGAGAAAATCATTTCGAAAGTATAATATTAATCTTAGCCAGCATAGACATTTCGAACTATGCCTACTATAGCTACCATCTAAACAGTGGTGACCACCATAAGTAAATGGCAGGTTCTACAACTAAAACCATACAGGGTTCGTATTGGAAATTGGATTTCCAACAAATGGTCAGGCTAGGGAACTTCCTACTGCCACATGGGTACGCCTCTGGAGGGACGTCTCGAGAACTAACTAGCTCTCTGCCAACACAAGGCCGGGTTACCTCTTACACTAGGTAACTACTACACGAATATGCCACCCCCGGTCCTTTGGGACCTTTATCCGAGGCCTCGATCACACAACAACAATCACACGGTAAATGAGATTGGAGCAACCACACAGGTAAATATCTGGGCTCCATACCATAATATCACCTTTTTCCAGAAGGAAATGACATACCCTAAAGGGAGCGACCCTCATAACCTTGCCGCATCTTTCCTGTTTCGACCATTTCCGGTCTGTGAGGTTCGATGAGGTCTTGTCCACAAAGCTACGCTTTTTCACAAAGCCATGCTTTGATCACAAATGACCATCAACACATAGCAATACTCAGCATGCCACACTACCAAATTGGGAGTATCACTGATAACCTTCAACTACATAACCTCTGAGCTCGTACGTCTTAGAGAAGGGTGTTAAGCTAAGAGAATAAATTCTCCGCCACCAAACATAAATGTATTTGAAAGAAATCAGCTTTATATCTCAAAGTGTAATGTCAGACATACAACCATACAAGTCTGTTCCGGGTTCGAACAGAACCGAAGGCACTTCTAAAGAAGCCCTTGCAATCCGGGCATTCACAATCCCGATCAAATTTCTCATCACTTAGGGAATCTCTATACCGGGCGCTACCCAGTGCAGAGACAATCGATAGGTTATCCTATCGTTTTCACAAATACCCGGTCTTCAATTGCTATCCATATACGACGTATCACTTATTCGGAATGGGTTATATGACACAAAGTCCTCTCCCAGCTAAACCGAATAGTGAGCGTAATATTTTAAAACATATGGATAATGGGATTTCAATTAAGTCACAATTTATTACCCAAAACTTTCTTTCAAATGGTTTAAACAAATTACCATTTTAATCTTTTACACAAAAAGATTCATTTCACAAAGTTCACCCAGTTTCACAAAGATTCATTCATAGATTTCCAAATCGATTTCCATTTCAATTGGATTAACTCATTAAATCTTTAAATCAAGATTTAACTTATAGCTTTCAAAAAGAATTCACTCATAACTTGGAAAAGCATTTTTCAATTCAAACTTGAAATTCCTTTAACTTAAATTGGAATTTCATTTCTTATATGAAAGCTTTTATCATTTGAAAACAATTAGTTTTCATTCCGGAAAAATCCGATTCTTTTATACGAGTTAAAGTCTTTGGGTTAAATTCAAATTACCCAAACAATATTTTAAAATGGTTCAAATTCATATAAACACATTTATAACATCTTTAACCATAATTTCCAATCATGGAATTCAATTCCAAATTTTGAATTCAAATTCTAATTAAATTATTTAAATTGAAAAACTTTACCAAGTTATTCAAAATAACTTTATCTTAAAAATTACTTTTCAAAAGCTTTAACATTTAATCCAAATCCATTTCCAAAATCAATTGAAATTAAAATTTCAATTTCAAAAACATTAAATTTAAATTATCTGTGACTTAACCGATTTCCTCGTGAAATCCATATTTGTGTGTGTATGGTGTGGTCCAGGGGTTTTACACACAATAGTGCAACATCATTCAATCATCACAAATACAATCACAACAATATCGACAAGCGCTATAATCCTATAACGCTTATCTGTATACATAGAATCACAGATAGATAATATACATGCATTATAAATAAATGAATTACATTCATCACAGCTTGAATTAAAACAATTCTAATCACAAAGCATCACACAGCAAAGATGACAAAACAATTCACAGCATTAATTAGAATACAAACATTCATATGTAAGATCAGTTAATTGTCTGATTATTTCAAATCAGATTAATTTCTTATGAATTACTAATCCTGGTTAATTAACATTAATAAATTACAAATCATTTTGATTAACTACCATTAATAATAAATTAATTAACCTTTAATTATAATTCATCAACCTTTAATTATTTAATAATTAACCTTTAATTATTTAATAATTAACCTTTAATTATTTAATTCATCATTTAATTAATTATCTTTAATTAATAAATTAACCCTTAATTAATTAATTAATTACCATTTAATTAATAAAATTTCAATGAGTGATCATCCCTAACCACTTACATTAATTAATTAATATTTGATTAATTATCTTCAAATTAATTGCTTTAATTAATTAACCATATTAATTAATTATCCTTTAACTAATCATTCAATTAATCAACTTTAATCATTAAATAAATTATCCTTAATTACTTAAATCAAATAATTAATATTTTAAACACTTAAGAGAAGTTTTTTAACACAGTTTGTTTAAACTTGATTAAACTTTATAAAACTTGTTTAGAATTTAAAACTTTAAAAAAAAACTGTTTTATTCCCAATCACTCAAACCCGAGCCAATCATTAGTTTATCCGAGGAATACTTCGAGTTTCCACCGAGCTTTCTTCTTCTCTTCCCTTTTTTTTACTTTGTTTCAGTTTAAAATCTGAAAACTTGCTAATCATAATATCACTCAAAAGCATACTCGAGCATGCACCCGAGCTATCCACAAAACATCACGAGATCGACTCGAGACATTCACCTTCTTCTCAACTGACGCTGCCGACACCACGTGCACGTGCACGGCCAGGCGATTGACTTCCGATCATCGTCGATTCTTCTCGCACGTCGAAGATCACCTTTACATCCATCACAAACACCCAGAATTTCCCAATTGACCACAAAATCGAAAAGAGGTATCTAGCTTCGCCTGGAAATTCGACTTCGATCACGAATTCACCTCGCGCCTCCACGGCACTTCGCCAGACTCCTCGCCACTTCACCAGGACCTTCACTTGAGTCCCTAGCTCCTGCTCCCCCCTGACCGATCGACCAAAAAGCCTTGACGACGACGCAAATCCCACCGAGAACCAGTTCGACAAAAACATCATTCAAACCCTAAAACATCGAACCGCCGCCGCGCCATCACCTAAAAAATCCTTTTCCATTTTCCCTATAATCTACGACACATGCTCCACCTCTAGCCTCGATTTCATTGACAATAATTTCGCTGATCAATGGCAATTTACAAAAACCCAATATCTGATCAACTCCATTTTTCACGACGATCCCAAACTTAAAAATCTAGATTTGATTATTAAAATTCGTAATTTTCTAAGGCGAATCGAGTTATGTAGAATCCAAACAAGAAATCATGATCATTGATTTTAGACTTATATAGGATCATCTTTGTATTTTATCATTTTTGAATCAAATGTTCAATCTTGATCACTTAAAATTATTTTTTTAAACTTAAAACATGATTTTACAAACATGTTCTGTTTGAACCTTGCAACCTAAAGAGGATTAGAGGAAGAGAATTTTAACAGGTTTTGAGACCTGTATACAACACAGAGGCAAATATTCCTGATACTAAACATGCACAGTTATCTCTGCATATAGATATTCACATATACTTGCATGCATATAAATACTTCACAATTCATCTCAAGCATCATCACAAACAACATTAAACATTCCAGATTTTAAAGGTTTGCTCACAGGTAAAAGAAACAAAGAAATCTAGTTTAAATAGAAGGTTTACTCACCTTGTAAAAGCAAAGACAGAGAACTCAAGCCTAGAATTGTTGAACAGAGACAGTGCTTTTAGTTTTTAAATCTGAAAACTTTGAATCATTGCTTGTATATTGAGTTGAAACTTTGCTTGATGAATATTTTTTTTGCTTAACTTTAGCTTGATATTGATTTAATCTTCATCTCCAGGTTTTTGAAATGTTTCCAGGTTCGAAGACTTTAAATTACTTTTGTTTTCGAATTCTGTTTTTCTGGTTTGCTAAGTTTTGGTTTGAACGAACTGAAATGAATGGATTGATATGTGAAAAGGAAGTTTACAGGGTAATATTTTGTACAGGGTGATAATTTGTATGTACAATACAAAGTGATATTTTTTTTCTCTAGTACAATATAGGCAGCGATATTTTTCTGTTTGGTGGCTGATGATAATATTTCTTGTGTACTAATAGATATGGCATTAATTGCTTTGTCTTTCTTTCTTATACATTTTCATATCAAATTTGATTTGCTTACAAACTTATGCAGGCTGATATAACTCTTGTTTATAGATATGAATGCATGTGCACTGACTTGTTTCGCAAGCTTCATAGATATGTTGCACTATCTTGAGTATATATTTTCTTTTCTTTGTTTATTTAACTCAACTGATTTTTCTACTTAAGTGGCTGATATGATCTATATTTTGATGGCTGAGAATGATATCTTTGTTTTGGTGGCTGAGAGATTCAAGCATTAATTACTCTTGTTTGTTTTCCTCAAATCTTTTCCTTTGTTTCATACTTGAATATATTTATTGCTATCTTTCTTTGGCAAGCTTGCATACTTATCCTTTGCTTTGTCTTCATACTTATATTTGGCTTGTACATGAATATACATATATTTACTGTCTTGAATACTTGAATATACTTCTACAACCTTGATTTTATTTCGTTTATACGTACTTGTATATATTAGTTTTCTTTTCTTTTGTCTTATTATTTGTCTTTGTAATATTACTTGATAATATAAATAATTTCTATTTTTAACTTAAATTATTATTATTAGTTTTTTTTACTTCCATTCCTATTATAGACCATCGATCCCAAATTTTATCATTATAATTTATCTTTAAACCATTTAGTTAAAATTTAAATCCAAATCACATATATACATATATATATAATATTTAAATTTTAAATGATTTAATATTGTTGGGTGTGTTTCGACCGGCTCCATCCCATGCCCACCGAACCAGCTCTCTCCTCTACTACCGGACCAACGCACTCCACCTATCACCGAGTCACCGAACCACTATCACCGAACCACCTATCACCGAATCACTGAACCACTATCACCGAACCACCTATCACCGAATCACCTATCACCGAACCACCTATCACCGAACCACCTATCACCGAATCACCTACAACCGGTCCACTCTACGCTCCAACCATCACCGAACCAGGGAGTACCGAACCAACATTGCCAGGCCAGATTGCATCAGCCCAGGCCCACCAGCAGCTTTATACATCCAAGAGCCCTACCCCCAGCCTCACTCTATAAATACAGGGGCAGGGGTACAACAATGGCGGACAAGTTTGAGAGCTCAAGCACGGAGAGAACTTTCAAACAACTTTCATATACTTGTATCAAAGCTTTGTACTTGTAATCTGAACAAGAAAGGAGAAATAACATATAAAGTGGACGTAGGCACGTTCTGGCCGAACCACTATAAATCTGTGTGTCTTTTACAGTTTAGTCCCTACTTTTACATATTTGCATAAATCACCCAGACCACTGAAAACAACATAAAATCAACTAAATCATACGACTTGGAGGTGTTTGCCCATTTTTTGTGCAAACATTTTTGGTGCTTTCACTGAGAATTGAAGCTCGAAGCTTCAGCTTCTTCCACTTAACATTCTTCCTAACAGCATCGTTCATCGCTTGAAAAACATGCCTCCCAAGCAGAAGAAAGATGTTAACAAAGGAAAAAACGTCGCAACCAGCAGTCTTCCAGATCCAGTGGTCACAGATCAAGTAGATCGTCCCCCTCCAGCAGCAGTACCAAATGAAGGTCAGGCAAATCCGACCACCCCTGCCGCAGAACAGCAGGCAGCAATTACTAGGGCAGGTCTAGACAGGGTTGTGGCTGAAGTGACTAACCGCTTCACGTCCCAGCAGGAAGCCTTGGTGGACCATCTCATGTCACGCTTAAGGGATGCTGAAGAGTCCAACCGCAACACTGAATCATGGGGTGAGTCCCAGTCTGGAGGATCTCAGAGACAACAAAGATCTTCCTTCTTCGAAGGAGCTAACGACAGAAGCGGCCATGGTAGGAGCCGAGACCGAGCACAACCCAAAGTTAGGCCTGAGGAAACGCTTGGAACCGAACCCAACGATGGAGGTACAGGGCGGAGGTCAACTGTAGCCGAGCCGGTCATACTGCCTAACCATGGAAACACCAATGAACGGGGTCGAGCTAGAGTCCAGCCCGAAGTTGGACCCGAGGAAATGCTTAGATCAGACCCCAGTAGGGGAAGATCAAGGCAAGGGCCAACTGTAGCTGACCCTAACATGCTCCCAGAAGACCGAAGGCAGCCACTGGAAAGTATTAGGAATGATAGACGATACCATCCCTACAGGTCATCTGGACGGAATCAATCCCACAGAACAGAACCGAACTCATTTCTATCTGCTCCAAATTCTGATGAAAGGATGGCACGCTTGTTCAGAGAGTGCTTCCAACGGGATCAAAGAGATCGAGGGATAGGCGCTAGGGTAACCAGCCCTTTCGCCCGCAATATCGAAATTGCTATCACCTCCCGAGAATGGAAAATGCCAACAATGGAACCTTACAAAGGAACCTCTGACCCCGTTGTACACTTGCAGAGATACACACAGCATATGCTCATGAGCGGGGCAACAGAGGGGGTATTGTGCAAATGCTTTCCACTATTTTTAGCAGATCTAGCTACCTCATGGTTCTGCCATCTACCCTAAGGATCCATCAGCTCATGGGAGATGTTGAAAGAAAAGATTATCAGCCAGTTCCGCATTCATGTGGAACAACCCAAGGACGCTTATTCCTTATCCAGTGTCAAACAGAAACCTGGAGAGAAGCTGCAGCAATATTTAACCCGATTCAATGCCGCAGCGGCCGCAGTCCAAGATGCCGATGAGAAGCTTGTCTTAATGGCCCTCTGTAGTGGTGTGCATCCGGATACTAAATTTGCTAGAAGATTGACAAAAGAAAAACCAGCTAATTTACCCGATTTCTTCCATGAAGCCGGGAAATATATGAGGCTCGAAGACGCTGCCTCTGAGGAACGGTCAGGGCAACAAAATAAGGTAGCTCACGGCTACACGCCCGCTGCAGCGAAGGACGTTCGAAGAAATGATTCTAGAGACAATGCTGGGGGCAAGAAGGGAGAAAAGCGCCTATACCGGCCAGGACCGAGATTCGACACTTACACTCCTTTGAATGAAACCATTGAAAACATCTTCCTTGCCACCCAAGACGAAGTTAAATACAAACGCCCCCCGCACAAGAAGGAATCAGATAACGCGATTAAGTTTGGAAAATTCTGCCGCTTCCACGAATCCCATGGGCATGATACCAATGAATGCCATCATCTCCGAGACTTGATTGAAGAACACATTAGAAGGAAGAGACTGGAACGCTATGTAAAAGGTCAGAACAGGACTCCAGCTCTTGCCAATGAGAACCCAAGGCTACCCTCCCCAGAGGTAGGCAGAGAAAATCGCAACACTAGCGGCTCCAGTCAAGGGAAGATAGTGGTCCATACCATCTCGGGAGGACCGCACATCGCCGACAAAAGCTGGGTAGAAATGGAAAGATACGGAAAGTCGCTTAGAAACAATGAAGACTGTGTTAATTCTGTTACAGAAGAACGCCACCCGAAGCGGAAAGAGAGTGATAACATCACATTCAGTAGGCGTGACCTAGAGGGAAGGCAGTACCCTCACATGGATCCCATGGTTATCTCTGCCCGGCTCGGTCCGGCCGAAGTTTTCCGAATTCTAGTAGACACTGGAAGCTCCGTAAATATCTTATTCAAACATGCATTCGACAAAATGAAACTATCAATAAAGGACGTTTCTCCCTGCAATAAACCACTACATGGTTTCACTGGAGATGTGAAGATGCCCCTCGGGCAACTAGACCTCTTTGTTGAAATTGGATGTCATCCCCGCTCCGTTGTGCGGAAACAGACATTTGTGCTGATAGAAAACCACTCGGCCTACAACGCTTTCTTAGGAAGGCCAGCCTTGTCTGACTTCCAAATTGTCCTGGCCCCATGGTGCCTAAAGATGAAATTTCCAACGGACAATGGAGTAGGGGAGATAGAGGGAGACCAGGACGTTGCTCGAGACTGCTATGTAACTGAACTTCGCAACAACCGCAGGAAGGATAAAGGGAAGAGTGTAGAGGTTGCCCTCTGCACAAAAAGTTTGGAAGCATAGCAACTAAAGAAAACCCCTCCTCTTCGATATACCAGCGACCCTTTCAATGAATTAGACCCCAGGGACAAAGAGGAGGAGGCCACCGCCGAGCCTGCAGAGGCTATGGAATTTGTATCTGTAGACAAGCATGACTCGAGTAGACTATTGAAAATCGGGTCCCAACTAAAAGCAGAGTTGAAGGAACAACTCATTGACTTTCTCCGCCACAACTTGGATGTATTTGCATGGTCACATGCTGACATGATCGGAATCTCCCCTAACATAGCATGCCACGTACTAAACATTGATCCTACCAAGGCGCCCGTAAAACAAAGAAAGAGAAGCATGGGGGCAGAACGATCAGCAGCCCTCGATGAAGAAGTAAAGAATCTACTTGCCAATGATTTTATACGAGAAGCCATCTACCCAGAGTGGATCGCCAACCCGGTGCTGGTAAAGAAGGCTAATGGGAAGTGGCGAACATGCATTGACTTCTCCAACTTAAATGACGCCTGCCTGAAGGATTGCTTCCCGCTTCCACGAATCGATCAACTTGTAGACAGCATAACCGGGCACGAACTCTTATCCTTTATGGACGCATACTCAGGATATAACCAAATTCCTATGCATGCTCCCGATCAAGACCACACTAGTTTCATCACTGACCGGGGTTTATACTGCTACAAGGTAATGCCTTTCGGACTTAAAAACACAGGAGCCACCTACCAGCGCCTCGTCAACAAGATGTTTGCAGGGCTAATAGGACAAACTATGGAAGTGTATGTGGATGACATGCTGGTAAAGTCAAGGAAAGCCGACGATCACGTAAGCCACCTGGGCGAGATGTTTCAAGTACTTCGCCAGTATGGAATGAAACTTAATCCTCTGAAATGCTCCTTCGGAGTATCATCAGGAAAGTTCTTGGGATTCATCGTCCACACCAGAGGGATTGAAGCAAACCCTGAACAAGTCTGAGCTCTAAAAGATATCAAAATACCTTCCACTCGAAAGGAAATGCAAAGCCTGAATGGGAAAGTGGCCGCCCTAAGCCGATTCATCTCCAAAGCAATGGACAAGTGCGTCCCCTTCTTCGAAGCTCTAAAGAAAGACAAAGGAAAGTTCGAATGGACTGACGAATGCTTAACCGCTTTCCTTAACTTAATCGAACACCTCCAGAAACCGCCGGTACTCTCGACTCCAAACGAAGGCGAAGAGTTATACCTATACCTTGCTGTATCATCTCATGCTCTAAGCGCTGCTTTGGTAAGAGAAGACAACCGCACGCAGCGGCCAGTATACTTTGTAAGTAAGAGGTTTATAGGGGCAGAAGTCAGATATCCTAAACTTAAGAAGCTAGCATACTGTCTACTAATCGCATCACGAAAATTGTGACACTATTTTCAATCCCATTCCATCAGAGTTCTGACCGATCAACCGCTGAGGCAGGTACTCCATCGTCCCGACACTTCCGGACGACTACTTAAATGATGCATTGAACTAAGTCAATATAATATTACCTACCATCCTCGCACCGCCATCAAGGGGCAAGCCATGGCCAATTTCATTGCCGAATTCACTACCAACGAAGGTAAGGAGCAATCAGAGATAGCAGAAGACATCAAGTAGAACCTCTTTGTGGATGGTGCATCAAACGAACAAGGCTCGGGGGCAGGTGTGGTAATAATCACCCCCAGGGGAAGTAAGCTGCACTATGCTATAAGGTTGGAATTCACTGCCACTAACAACGATGCAAAGTATGAAGCAGTGATAGCTGGATTAGAACTTGCCTTAGAAATCGGAGCCAATTCTTTGTGTCTTCATAGCGATTCTCAACTTATTGTAAATCAAATACTAGGAGAATTCCAGGCTCGAGAAGAACGACTCATAGCATATTTAAAGAAGACCAAGTTACTTCTCGATCGATTGGACCACTATTTAGTCAAACACATCCCTCGGGAAGAGAACCAAGAGGCCGACGAATTGGCGAAGCAAGCTAGCATGAGAGATGACGCTATTTCCGGAGCAGTAGCCATCTCAAAGCAACTGATCCCAAGTTTTGAGCAAGTAAATCTGATAGCTGCAACCGAAGAAGCAACTTGGATGACTCCCCTCCGAAACTACTTACAAAGTGGCACACTGCCCAACGGGCGTAACGAAGTCAAGAAAATCTTGAGGAAAACTTCCCGCTACACAATACACGAGGGCACCCTCTATCGGCGTGGCTTCTCTAACCCCTTATTAAGGTGTGTCGCTGGAAGGGAAGCCAAGGAAATCTTATCCAACATTCATCAAAGAAGCTGCGGAGATCACACTGGAGGGCGGACTTTGGCAAAAAAGATACTCCGATATGGATATTTCTGGCCCACCTTAAGCAAGGACGCCTTAGATTTCGTCAGAAAATGTGACAGATGCCAGAAGTTTGCTAAGATTCTGCGGCTACCAACAACTGAGATTACTCAAATGACCAGCCCTTGGCCCTTTGCAGTATGGGGAATTGACTTGATCGGCGAACTGCCAATGGGCCGAGGCGGGGCCAAATATGCTATAGTGGCAGTCGACTACTTCACCAAATGGGTGGAGGCAGAACCCCTAAATAAAGTATCTTCAGCAAAAGTCATTAACTTCTTGATCAAAAATGTTCTATGCAGGTACGGAGTCCCATTCAAAATTATATCAGACAATGGACTCCAGTTTGACAGCGAGGAGTTCGCCAACTGGTGCCAAGAGCACGGAATTCACAAAAGCTTCTCATCCGTAGCTTATCCCCAGGAAAATGGACAAGTCGAAGCCGTCAACAAAATTCTGAAAACTCTAATCAAAAAGAAACTCGAAAAGTCAAAGGGCGCTTGGGTGGATGAACTCCCTACGGCACTGTGGGACTATCGCACATCTTTCAGAACATCAACGGGGCATACTCCTTTCTCTTTGGCATATGGATCGGAGGCTATGCTCCCAGTTGAAACCATCGTGCCTTCCCACCGTAGGATCCACTATAACCCAGAAGAGAACGAAGAACTCCTTCACATGTCTTTGGATCTAATTGAGGAGAGAAGGAATGATGCAGCCCTCAAAGCAGCAGCCCACAAGCAAAAAGTGGCAGCACAATACAACTCCAAAGTCAAGCATCGTACCTTACAAGAAGGAGACCTTGTCCTCAAGCGAGTCTTCCCTTGCCCCGGGGCACTAGATCCAATCTGGGATGGACCATATGTAATTCATAAAGATCTCCACAATGGAGCTTATATTTTGTCAACAGTGGACGGAGAGGTGTTCCAGAGGGCATGGAACATTCAACACCTCCGTCGATACTTTTCTTAACTTGTACTGCCCATATGAAGTGAATTAACAAAGAGAATCAGTGGACGTAGGCATTTTCGTGCCGAACCACTTTAAAAAACCTTGTCTCTTTTTTAACTTGTTCCTTTATATCTTGGCTGCTTGTTAACTTTATCCTTTTCTGTTGAACAAAACCCTGTGCAAATAGCATTTTCACTCAAGGCGCTCCACAGCGCGACTTCTCTGGACAAGACCTAACAGGTACTATACGAATCTATGCCCTCGCCAATGAGACACTTTTGCTCCGGCATTCCTCTACTGCGGGTTAACTCATTGCTCGCGACGGCCCTCAAAGCCAATTGTAATGAGCCGATTATAAGCCACCAAGAAGGCCGACTATAGCCGAGGCAGCTCATTACGGCGTTCGGCTCGCCGGCAACTGTGAACCTACTTTAAGCCCCAACATAAGGTGTGGCCAGCCAGGGGTAGTTCACGGTTGACGATCGGCACCCGCGCTAGCCGGCCACAGTAAATCGAATAATACCCACGATTACGGGCCATAATGGCCCGGGTAGTTACTGTGCGCGATCTCGGCTCCGATGTGTCTTAAGTACGGCTGTGGTAAAAAAGATTAACTCCCCGCGGAGGCGTAAGATGGGTGACAAATGTCTCCAAGACCCACAGCTAGGGAAAGTGACTACAAATCCCGTTTGCCACGAACTTAAGCACATCAAAGGCCTTCCGTGATTGGAAGTTTTACTATTTCTCATATTTCAACTTTATTTAAAAAACTATTCTCCTATCCTCTGTAACAATCCCTAAAGTACAGGACACAGAATAGGAAACATTCGCTAATGGAAGCAGGTACTCGCAACGAGACACTGGACTGCATTCCATACTCGGTCACACAAGACATTCAAAGCTGCCATCTACAAGCAAAATATGAAGGGCGGTATTTCCTTCTTTCATGTATAAACACGTGGCTATAATTTATTCACACATCACACTAATATTGCAAGACATGAAATTATGTTTTAAACAAGAACTTGACGTCAAACACAATTTAATTACAAGAATATGCATAGCTATATTTCTCATACAACATGTCAAAATAGCAAAAACATTCAAAAACGACAGAATCAGCTTAAGTTAAAAAATTACACGTCGAGAATAATGTTGTTTATTACAAGTAGCATAATTACAGCCTAAGAGTTACGTTACTGTTCTGAGACTAACATACACAACAATGTCAAGTTCACAAAAGGATATCCAGGTCAAATCAAGGAGCCGGCTGCATCGGAGTTTTATCCTCGTCATGTTGCCTACCTGTCCGGTCAAAGAAAGAATTCATTAATGATAAGCAACCAAGTTAACGGAAAGACTAGAAAGGAAGACTTACCAGCATCTGCTCCTTGATCATCTTGATCATCATCCTCTACTTGCACACCTTCCTCCTCAGCTGCAAGCAACCGCATGCCCTCCTTCACCGCCACCTTCTCCTCCTTGGTAAACTGGGCAGTAACCACATCCATCCTGAAGGCCACGCCACCCTCCTTATCCACCTCAGCCTTGGCCTCCTCTAGAGCCCTGAGATAGATCCTAGCCATAACCCGGGGGTAATCATCCATCCAGGACAAGTTACCCTGCCTCCAAGTACGGAAGTACATATCCTGGAGCATCCCATCCATCATCCCCTCGTTCTCCTCAAACTCCCTCATTCGGACCTCAGAAGCCCGCAGCTTCGCAACGACAGCATCCCTCTCCGATCGATACCGTAAACGGTCAGCCTGAAGGGACCTCCTCTTCGCCTCCATCTCCTCCTTCAACTTAGCCTGAGCAAGCTCCGCGGCCTCAAGTCTCCCCGATAGTTCCTCTACCCGCTCGAGGTCCGCTTGCCGAACCTCATCTACCGTGGCAATGGCCATGTCAATCCGCTCTTTACAGACGGCCTCCATCTTCCGCAACTCTGCCCTACTGGCCTCTTCCATAGTCTTCCTCAATTATCTGGATGTGGCCTCATGCTGAGAGATTTGGATGGCTTGGTCGACAAGTTTCTTAGCCTGGTCGAAAACCATCAACCGTAGCCGAATGTTGGCGCTCCCTATCTCTTCCCCAGCCTTGACCAGTCGGGCGTGGTGCCCCATCAATTTCCTGGTCTCCTCAGCAACCCAGTCAATATTTGCCTTAGCCTCATCCCCCAGAGTTACAACCCGGGTAGTAAGCAAATCAAGGTCCAGGGACTTAGCTTCGTCAAGCACCCGTACCATAGGATTGCGAGGGAGAAGATGCTCACCAGTAACCTCATCGAAGGAGATGTCATGAGATGCCAGGTCCAGGTCCGGATGACCCGCAAACGGAATGCGAACTAAGCCAGGATGATCTATCGGGGTGACGGTTGGATTCTCAGACAGATGTGGGGAAGGTATCAACTCGGTGTCCTCCTCCTCCTCAATATCATGAATAGGCTGGAGTGGGGCCGGAGGTCCGGGAAGAGATTCAAACGTAGATCGACTCCTCTTCCTCTTTTGTATATCTTCTTCAATAACTCCAAGAAGAGGACGATAGCCGACTACGTCTCCAGGACGGTTAGTAGGAGGCTTCGGCTTGGCAGAAGCTTTGAGGAGTTTGTATTGTTCAAGCCTGTACCGAAGATCTGAGGTCTTGGCCGTTTTTCCCGCTCCTGGAATAAAAATCAAGTGTCACCAGCATGCGTTGAGCCATCATTCGAGAATTAAAAAAGGAAGGAGAGAAATTCACCTTGAACCGCAGAAGTTGCCTCAGTAGAAGCACTCCCGGAAGATAAATCGACGCCGGTCCCAACCTTATCAGCTTTCTTGGACTTCTCCGTTTCCTCCAACTCTTCAAAGGCTTGGCGGAGAGCATCATCCGTCCACTCTTGGATCACGCCCGCCTGCCCAGGAGGCAAAGCCCCGGTGCCATCACCGCCCTGTCCTTCGCCACCATCATCACCGTCACCTTCTCCACCGCTTCCGCTCTCCGCCTCACCTCCTCCATCCTCGCCTTTTCCCCCTCCACTTTATCCTCCTCCTGAACATCTGGATGTGTGCTGGGAGAGGGTCCATCAGACTTCTTGAGTTTCTTCCCCCCGGCGACTGGATGCGCCGAGAAGGGTCTCCTTTTGCCGCTCTTCGCCGTGGCCCCTCCTGTGGCTTTGGCAGTCCTCTCCTCCGCCGTGTCTCTCTGCTTGACCACAGACTGATGTGGTAGGATCAGGTTGTGCCCCAGAAGTGTAGCGTTCCTAATCAAGTAAGAGGCCGACCTATCCCTTCCCGTGATGGCTTCTATTTTCGCAGCCATCTGAACCACGTGGTCATTCTCTACGACCGCAAAGCCACCTGTCGCTAGCAAGAAATAAAAACACATGAGAAGAAGCATTGCAGTCAGAATAGAAATCATAAATAAACTTCGACTTACAGCCTGAGATGAAGCGACGGATGGAAACAGAGTCATCCTTAACAAAAAAACATTCTTTCTTAAACATGCTGAACTTCGAATATAAGTCCAGGACCGGCTTGAAAGATACGGCTGATTCCAAGCTGATGTATGGAGACCCCTTCTTATAGCCTCTCAAGTTGTACAAATACCGGATCTCCCGGTTGGAGGGAGGATGCCCGTATCTCCTTTGGAAAATGACAAACAGGCTCACCAGAATGGCGTAGGAGTTAGGCTGAAGCTGGAATGGAGCCACCTTCAGATATGTGACAAAGCTGACTATCCAGGCATTGAGAGGCGGGATGGCACCACACATATAGTGATACCAGTTGTAAGCAAAGTAGCCTTCAGGGGGGTCATACGGCATCACTCCTTCCCCCGGCAATAGCATGCGTGCTCTGTCAATCCCAAAGGAGCGAGAAATAACATCAAGCTGCTCGCCTTTGAGTGAGCTAGGGAAACAATCAGGAGGTGAGTTCAGAAGCTCCTGAGAACCATATCCATCTACCAATGATCTCGAGGTGGGCCCATAACGTCCCGGTCCTGACTGGACTGGGGGCACGGCGGAAGGCTCTTCTCTGTCCTGGGATCTCTTCTTTTCTGATCGGGTTTCCACTTTGTGAGACATTTATCTGCAAACACAGAAAAGCACGTTGTTAAAATAAAGGATGTAAAAATGTGTTGTCTGGAGTTTTACTTGGAATTCAAAACATATGCTCATTCGGTACAGAAAATTTTTGGGTTCATTCGGTATCGGTTCCGTTCGGTACTCGGGATCCATGAGTCCATCCGGTTCATTCGGCAGAAAAAGGGGGGGAACTCACCTGATTCGGCTAGCATGTTCGGTCCGGCAATGACAAGGGTTTGATTCGGCTAACACGTTTGGTCCGGCAATGACAAGGGTTTGATTCGGCTAACACGTTTGATTCGGCTAACACGTTTGATTCGGCTAACACGTTTGATCCGGCAATGGCAAGGGTGTGATTCGGCTGGTAAGGAATAATGGAAGCACAAGGCCCCTACTTATAAGCAAATATCAATGACCGGACCAGTTGGTTCGGCACTAGAGACCGAATGATAGCGTGAATGACCTAAAACAAAGCACGCCATATACAGGCATATGCCCTACTTTGGGGGGCAAATGTTGGGTGTGTTTCGACCGGCTCCATCCCATGCCCACCGAACCAGCTCTCTCCTCTACTACCGGACCAACGACTACCGGACCAACGCACTCCACCTATCACCGAGTCACCGAACCACTATCACCGAACCAGCTATCACCGAATCACCGAACCACTATCACCGAACCACCTATCACCGAATCACCGAACCACCTATCACCGAATCACCTACAACCGGTCCACTCTACGCTCCAACCATCACCGAACCAGGGAGTACCGAACCAACATTGCCAGGCCAGATTGCATCAGCCCAGGCCCACCAGCAGCTTTATACATCCAAGACCCCTACCCCCAGCCTCACTCTATAAATACAGGGGCAGGGGTACAACAATGGCGGACAAGTTTGAGAGCTCAAGCACAGAGAGAACTTTCAAACAACTTTCATATACTTGTATCAAAGCTTTATACTTGTAATCTGAACAAGAAAGGAGAAATAACATATAAAGTGGACGTAGGCACGTTCTGGCCGAACCACTATAAATCTGTGTGTCTTTTACAGTTTAGTCCCTACTTTTTACATATTTGCATAAATCACCCAAACCACTAAAAACAACATAAAATCAACTAAATCATACGACTTGGAGGTGTTTGCCCATTTTTTGTGCAAACAAATATATATTCTATTTGAATTGGGGAAACTCGCTTCAATTTATCGATTAATTTCACAATTTTAATTCAAAAATTCAATTAATTATCAATTTAAATATATATAAAATCCGGGGTCGTTATAGACTTCCCCCCTTAAAAGAATTTCGTCCTCGAAATTTGCCAGGGAGACACAAAGATAGATGAAGAATATTTCATCAAATTAACTGAATATCTATTCTGCATTTGGCTTACCAAATCAGAATATCAATTGTAGATACAAGAACGAATCTTTTTAATTTTTTTCACAAGATACTCGGGTTATCCAGATCTACGAAATATGCAGGGGCATTGGTTAGTTCAAAGGGATAACTAACCATTCGTAGAATATATCCGGACCCAAATTGTATTCATATATCTGTCTATTTTTGGGTACAATTTCAAAACTTTTAGTTTAGAAACTAAAGTATACCTATCAACCATAGCAACCAAAGCAACTAATTCATCCAAACAAACAATTTTGGTCCATCCAGAGTTTATGTCCCATATTAATATATCGAATCTCCTTCCTGGATCTACAGGAACTATCAAAGAATTGAAAATAGATGTTGAACAAAAGAGATTGATAGAGAAAAGATTATTTCCTTGTTGTTATAGGGTATTGACCATTTATAGTCGTATTCCCGTGTCCCCTATCTCATCCTCTTCTTGCACTCCTACTTACTATCAGTGGATAGTAAGAGAATTTACTAAGTTATACGGACGGATATCTTAGGGATTACTCATTCTAGGGTATACTTCACCCTATCTCTAATGAGCTACTTAATGTGTTATACTCCTGAGCTAAAGTTCAACCTTAGCTCTGATACCACTTGTAAGGTTCCTGAACTCGGCCTTCGAAAATCGGCACCCGTACTTCACTTGTACTCGAATGTCGTAGATCCAAGCGCCGAATCTGGCTCCCCGGAGCTTATAACACCATTAAGTATAACAACACAGCGGAAGAAAGAAATAGATGATATAATATACAACTCCAATAAATACAATATCCATAATGATATACAATAATGATATCAATAATACACAACAATATCAGAGATATGATACAATGCTACAGCGGAAATAACAACAATGGAAGAGATCACTCCAAATGATCTACAAAAGAGAATGAGTCCAACAACTCCAACATCAAGCGAGAACCACCATCACGATGCACCAAGAGAAGCAAGGTCAGTTGTGCACTCAAAGAACCGAACTAGCTCCAGATAATCTACTAAACCTGACTATCTGAAAAACCCAACTCTAGACTGCCCGTGTGGAAAATTGTGGGCACCCAGAGTTTAGGAAGGGAACAATAAACTCCGAGTCAGTCATGGGACTGGTGTAAGTAACAAGAACAGTTTATCTTTAAACAACAAAAGAATTTTAAACATTGAAATCCGCAATGCTTTTTGGAAAATGAAACTACCATAAGACCTCCTGCCACACACACAATGCAAACGCAGAATTGGAGGAGATTTCTTCTTATGATAGTCAAACATGCTTACTACGCAAAATCATTGGATTATTATTTTTAGTGCATAGTGGAGAAAATCATTTCGAAAGTATAATATTAATCTTAGCCAGCATAGACATTTCGAACTATGCCTACTATAGCTACCATCTAAACAGTGGTGACCACCATAAGTAAATGGCAGGTTCTACAACTAAAACCGTACAGGAGTCGTATTGGAAATTGGATTTCCAACAAATGGTCAGGCTAAGGAACTTCCTACTTCCACATGGGTACGCCTCTGGAGGGACGTCTCGAGAACTAACTAGCTCTCTGCCAACACAAGGTCGGGTTACCTCTTACACTAGTTAACTACTACACGAATATGCCACCCCCCGGTCCTTTGGGAATTTTATCCGAGGCCTCGATCACACAGCAACAATCACACAGTAAATGAGATTGGAGCAACCACACGAGTAAATATCTGGGCTCCATACCATAATATCACCTTTTTCCAGAAGGAAATGACATACCCTAAAGGGAGCGACCCTCATAACCTTGCTGCATCTTTCCTGTTTCGACCATTTCCGGTCTGTGAGGTTCGATGAGGTCTCGTCCACAAAGCTACGCTTTTTCACAAAGCCATGCTTTGATCACAAATGATCAACAAATGACCATCAACACACAGCAACACTCAGCATGCCACACTACCAAATTGGGAGTATATAACTGATAACCTTCAACTACATAACCTCTGAGCTCGTACGTCTCAGAGAAGGGTGTTAAGCTAAGAGAATAAATTCTCCGCCACCAAATAGAAATGTATTTGAAAGAAATCAGCTTTATATCTCAAAGTGTAATGTCAGACATACAACCATACAAGTCTGTTCCGGGTTCGAACAAAACTGAAGGCACTTCCAAAGAAGCCCTTGCAATCCGGGTATTCACAATCCCGATCAAATTTCCCATCACTTAGGGAATCTCTATACCGGGTGCTACCCAGTGCAGAGACAATCGATAGGTTATCCTATCGTTTTCACAAATACTCGGTCTTCAACACCGGTCTTCAATTGCTATCCATATACGACGTATCATTTATTCGGAATGGGTTATATGACACAAAGTCCTCTCCCGACTAAACCGAATAGTGAGCATAATATTTTAGAACATATGGATAATGGGATTTCAATTAAGTCACAATTTATTACCCAAAACTTTCGTTTCAAATGGTTTAAACAAATTACCATTTTAATATTTTACACAAAAAGATTCATTTCACAAAGTTCACCCAGTTTCACAAAGATTCATTCATAGATTTCCAAATCGATTTCCATTTCAATTGGATTAACTCATTAAATCTTTAAATCAAGATTTAACTTATAGCTTTCAAAAAGAATTCACTCATAACTTGGAAAAGCATTTTTCAATTCAAACTTGAAATTCCTTTAACTTAAATTGGAATTTCATTTCTTATATGAAAGCTTTTATCATTTGAAAACAATTAGTTTTCATTCCGGAAAAATCCGATTCTTTTATACGAGTTAAAGTCTTTGGGTTAAATTCAAATTACCCAAACAATATTTTAAAATGGTTCAAATTCATATAAACACATTTATAACATCTTTAACCATAATTTCCAATCATGGAATTCAATTCCAAATTTTGAATTCAAATTCAAATTAAATTATTTAAATTGAAAAACTTTACCAAGTTATTCAAAATAACTTTTATCTAAAAAATTCCTTTTCAAAAGCTTTAACATTTAATCCAAATCCATTTCCAAAATCAATTGAAATTAAAATTTCAATTTCAAAAACATTAAATTTAAATTATCTGTGACTTAACCAATTTCCTCGTGAAATCCATATTGGTGTGTGTATGGTGTGGTCCAGGGGTTTTACACACAATAGTGCAACATCATTCAATCATCACAGATACAATCACAACAATATCGACAAGCGCTATAATCCTATAACGCTTATCTGTATACACAGAATCACAGATAGATAATATACATGCATTATAAATAAATGAATTACATTCATCACAGCTTGAATTAAAACAATTCTAATCACAAAGCATCACACAGCAAAGATGACAAAACAATTCACAGCATTAAATAGAATACAAACATTCATAAGTAAGATCAGTTAATTGTCTGATTAATTCAAATCAGATTAATTTCTTATGAATTACTAATCCTGGTTAATTAACATTAATAAATTATAAATCATTTTGATTAACTACTCTTTAATCATTTATTAATTAACCATTAATAATAAATTAATTAACCTTTAATTATAATTCATCAACCTTTAATTATTTAAAAATTAACCTTTAATTATTTAATAATTAACCTTTAATTATTTAATTCATCATTTAATTAATTATCTTTAATTAATAAATTAACCCTTAATTAATTAATTACCATTTAATTAATAAAATTTCAATGAGTGATCATCCCTAACCACTTACATTAATTAATTAATCTTTGATTAATTATCTTCAAATTAATTGCTTTAATTAATTAACCATATTAATTAATTATCCTTTAACTAATCATTCAATTAATCAACTTTAATCATTAAATAAATTATCCTTAATTACTTAAATCAAATAATTAATCTTTTAAACACTTAAGAGAAGTTGTTTAACACAGTTTGTTTAAACTTGATTAAACTTTATAAAACTTGTTTAGAATTTAAAACTTTTTAAAAAAACTGTTTTATTCCCAATCACTCAAACCCGAGCCAATCTTTAGTTTACCCGAGGAATACTTCGAGTTTCCACCGAGCTTTCTTCTTCTCTTCCTTTTTTTTTTACTTTGTTTCAGTTTAAAATCTGAAAACTTGCTAATCATAATATCACTCAAAAGCATACTCGAGCATGCACCCGAGCTATCCACAAAACATCACGAGATCGACTCGAGACATTCACCTTCTTCTCAACTGACACTGCTGACACCACGTGCACATGCACGGCCAGGCGATTGACTTCCGATCATCGCCAATTCTTCTCGCGCGTCGACGATCACCTTTACATCCATCACAAACACCCAGAATTTCCCAATTGACCACAAATTCGAAAAGAGGTATCGAGCTTCGCCTGGAAATTCGACTTCGATCATGAATTCACCTCGCGCCTCCACGACACTTCGCCAGACTCCTCGCCACTTCACCAGGACCTTCACCTGAGTCCCTAGCTCCTGCTTCCCCCTAACCGATCGACCAAAAAGCCTTGACGACGACGCAATTCCCACCGAGAACCAGTTCGACAAAAACATCATTCAAACCCTAAAACATCGAACCGCCGCTGCGCCAATCACCTAAAAAATCCTTTTCCATTTTTCCTATAATCTACGACACATGCTCCATATCTAGCCTCGATTTCATTGACAATAATTTCGCTGATCAATGGCAATTTACAAAAACCCAATATCTGATCAACTCCATTTTTCACGACGATCCCAAACTTAAAAATCTAGATTTGATTATTAAAATTCATAATTTTCTAAGGCAAATCGAGTTATAGAATCCAAACAAGAAATCATGATCATTGATTTTAGACTTATATAGGATCATCTCTGTATTTTATCAAGAGTTTGGAGCAAGAATTTGTATATATAAAATCCGGGGTCGTTACACTTACCCTAGCTTTTCCAAGAGTTTGGAGCAAGAATTTGTAGTTTGCAATTGAAAACTAGGGCTTGGTGTTTTAATTCCCATTCCTCTCCCCATTTTCAGTTGTGCAAGAGTGTTTAAGAAAATAGAATGTAGTGAAGAGGAGAGGAGAGGGGCTGAACTAGGTTAATGATGAGTTGGGTCAAACCCAAACCCAAAAAGCCCAATAGAAAATAGCAAAAATCAACTTACTCCAAACCTATCGAAGCTTATACTCAAAAAAGTCGCAAACGCCATTTTGGACTCAATGGAAGTGGTCCCGAGTCCTAATTCGATCGTTTGCAAAAAGTAGCTTTTCGGACTTTAATCCGATTAACGAAGTTATATTTAAATAAAAATATTTAAATATAAAATCGTAAAATATGCGGGTTGTTACAAAAGCTATCATCCCTATAGCTATCTAATCCATAACATAAGCTATCCGCCCTATGTTATAGTCTACATAGCTTTCATATGGAAAAGCTATCTACCATATAGCTTTCGAGTATATACGATGGGAATGCCATCGAGCCTATACAATTTGGCTATCGAGTTTATAGAGCGATACTATCGAGCCTATACAATTCGAATATTGAGTTTATACTATGAAATGCTATCAATCCTACAAAATTTCGCTATCGTGTTTGTATAGTGAAATACTACCGAGCCTATACAATTTGGCTACCAAGTTTATACGAGGGGATTGTTATGGTGTGTATGGATTAATGCTATCGAGCCTATAACTATCACATGCATAATTTCATGCTATCAAGTCTATAACTTTCATACGCTATTAAGTTTATAACCCTTATGTGCTGTCAAGTCTATAATTCTCATATGCTATCGAGTTTAAAACACTCATGTGCTATCGAGTCTTTAACTCTCACATGCTATCGAGTATATAACTCTCATGTGTTATTGAGTCCATAACCCTCATGTGCTATCTAATTTATAACTTCCATGTGTTATCGAGCCTATAGGCTATTAGATGTATGCTATTGCAGATATGCTATTGAGTCTATACAATGTCAAATCCGTGATTAAATGGAAACATGTATATTACTTAATAAAGTATCTTCTTTTTGACTAAGTCTTAAACTCGTGTCATTCCCTCATTCATTACTGTAACGACTTGCCTTTTCGACACTCAAAATTCGACATTAATCCATCCACGGTATTCATGTGTCGAGGATCCGAGTGCCGGAAAGATAGATTATTAGAGTGATAGAAAAGAAAAGATAGAACAAAATCTCACATCGTGATGAGTAATATATAATATACAACGGATCTTTACACAAAGAAAACTTTGATATACATACAACAATCAGAGTAAACTAAACTATTATTAGCCTGGACAGTTATAACAACTTGTCCTCACAAATGTTGATAAATACAAACAAGTAATGTAGTGGAAAATAAAATACGTGAATACGTCTTAGAGGCATCAAAATCCACTTGAAGCTCCAAAGCATCCATAACTAAATTTGGAAATATACCTGGGTCTGATCCGAGCAATATAAGAAAATAACACCCAGATCGATCTGGTAAACCAGAGTGAGAAACTCAAACCATATGGATTTTAATGTTATAAAACCTTTCAAAAATAAAGTTATCTCGTAAGACCACGCCCCAAATAAACACGGATGGGTTTTTACCTTACGATAACCAAACCATTTTATTAGAAAATCTAGTGATATTATAATAATGTCTAGGGTTTAAAATAAATATTTAACATAGTCAGAGTGGTTACATTAATTACATTCAACAGCATATTTAGTATACTAATATAAGTATAGAAACATTTACTTCAAAATATCCATCAGTTATAGCTTTTAAAATAACGGAAAGAGATTTAGTGACTACTCTAGCATATTATCAAGTGCAAATTACTTCTTCATCAAAAAGAAGTTGAATTTCAAGTCATAGCAAAGTTTACAAGAAATATGCAACGCTACCAAGCTTTCGGCATATAAGCATTTCACATACACATGAATAAATGAAATGTAAATCAATGGTTGCTAGGAATCCCATTGGATCCCTCTACAAAATCAAATCTTTCGAAGTGTTCTCGTAGCGAACTATTCGCTATGAAACATTTCGACTTCCATTTTCTTGCTTTTGTCCCCTGCAAAATAATGGTTATTTATGTCATCCGCTTCCAAGCAGAAATCAAACACTACATGTATACATCTATATATACACAACATAAACAATAATTTTTTTACAACATGTCATCATTATTTAAAAATATTTCAAAGTGAGTTATCTCACTTTTAACTAAGTAGAAAACCAAATCCAAGCTTCCAACTTCCTACCACCTTCCAGTTAGTCACCAAAGCTCCCAACTTCCTACCACCTTCCAGTTAGCCACCAAAGCTCCCACCTTTCCTCCATCTTATTGCATATAAATTTCCTCCTTAGAAGCTCATGACCAAGGCCACCCCTTTCCTAAAATACACGGCCATGGAGGTATGGGAAGTTGTGCTCCTTCTATTCTTATTTCATGTTTCTAGATGGTGTTGTAGTGATGTTCTAGGAGCCATACTAGAGATTGGTTGGATCTGAAGAAGGTTTGCTTAAGAATTTATGAAAAGAGAGAGTATGAAAGAGTGGAGACTCATGAATAAACGAGTAACAAAATAAGAGAGCGAATGGGGTGTATATTT
Source organism: Allium fistulosum (assembly GCA_030737815.1). NCBI lineage: Eukaryota > Viridiplantae > Streptophyta > Magnoliopsida > Asparagales > Amaryllidaceae > Allium > Allium fistulosum. Next base: position 181,783,883 of record CM060903.1, read on the forward strand.
ATAAACTTGAGAAAAGTGGTCAAATGACCTCAAATACCCCTTTTCCAAATGACTCCTTTGCCCTCCAATAACCCTCCTTATTTTTGGCCATAGTACACCATTAGGCCATCCTAGGACCATGCTACCATCCCTTAGTGTACAACCCATCAAATCATCAAAAGTGTGTGGAACAAGCCTTCTTAAGATGCATTACAAGTTAAGGAAATTAAAAATACTTTTAAACCCCTTTTTAAAAAAGTTTCTAGAAAACACTTAAGGACTTTGTTTTATTTAATCTCTTTGGTACTATTTGACTTGTTATTATATGTGTATATATGTATGCATATATGTGCAATAATGTAACAACCCGAAATTTAACCCATAATAATTAATTCGTTAATTAATGAAATGATAAAATAACTTTGTGAAATTATCAGAATTAAGCCACGGGAGTTGCACCATTGTGTCCGTGGTAATTTTCTGGTCGATTTCCATAGATAGAACGTCAAAATCTGAGCTAATACGAACAAGATATGAATTAAACGAGAATAAGAAATATATATATATATATATATATGGGCTAGGTTGACCTAACCATCACGTAAGTCGATTGGCCGGTCGACCTTGGGAAGGGGCGGTCGACCCGCCTACGTTATTGAGCGAAGAATTAAATTCTTCAAGTACATGCGATTTTAACACGTCATTTACATTCTTTTAGCTCATCCGGTGTAACGACCCGCTATTTTGGACCATTCGCATCCGCACATGTCGGACTTGAATAATTCAAAATACCGAATTGTTAATTTAAATTTGGCAAAAACTGAGCATATACAGTAAATAAATAATCACAGATCACAGACACAGAGTAATAATTGCAGCGGAAGTAAAAGAGATAGTAGTTCATGAAGCTACTATATAAATATATAAGATACATCAGAGTTAAACAAGATACAACAGAAGAGTAACACTATACATCAGGTACAAATCAGAATACATCATTGGAATCAACTGGATATCTGAAAGCTGGATAGATAGCTGGATCTCCAAGCGAAGCTCCAACTCCAAAGGTGAGTCTCGAATACTGGAACACTCAGTCTGACCCGAGCGTAAAGAAAACACAAAACACTCGAGTCAGGATTAATATTCTTATATCAATAAATCCAACTCAAGTGAAATAGCAATTGAAATACAAGTAACTCAAAGGATGTTTGGAATAACCATCCTTTAAGGATCCGTTAAACTATCTACTATGTAGTAGTGTACGATAAGTAGATAATGCCTATCAGTAATATAAAATATCAAAATAGTGTTAAGGCGTTACCATTATCCCCCTTAACACATTTCATATAAGCGTTAAAGTCTATACAGCACTGTAAACTCCACCGTAAACTAGTGGGATATCAGGGAGTACTCCATAGGTATAACACAAAACAAATCGTAGTGGTCGCATATATAGGGATCCAAGTATGACAAGGCACATGAGGCAATACCCAAGGTAGTGAAACTACCGTTTGCCTGATCCGGACTGGTGAGAACGCATCGCCGCAGCGACCGCAACACCGCGAAACAACACTCCCAAAATCAAGGGTGCACTAATCGACAACAAGTAATGAGTAGTTTTCGAAGAAGTGTGTTCGCTCGAGGTAGCTAACCCCCATTTGGTCCGGCACGGCTCATGTTTTAGTCATTTCCAATTTGACACAAGTGTCAAGGCTATCCATTATCTTTCTCTTCCTTCAGTCATCACGTACATCATTCCAACCACTTCATTCTGGATCACACTCCGCGTATAGTTATTAAAGTGGTTTTCGGTTTAGACAGAGAGTATGTCCATAACCGATTCCGGTCTCTATAATAACTTTCGTAATTATTACACCGATTGGTCGCTTAATATATTTCAAAACCAAATCAAATTCAATTTTAAATAGAATTTGTAAACCAACATTTCATTTGTCTTTCTACATCAATTTCCAAATTCACGTTTCAAAATTTCCAAATTACCATTTCAAAACTTATAATACAATTTCAATTTCTATTTAAAACAATTCAAATATTGATTCAAGTTCGAAGATAAGTTTCATTCCGAAATCATTTAAATTAATTTAATTTAACATTCAAATCAATTTAACTTCATTTATCGATTTTATTTAATATTCGTTAAGTAAATTTGTCATTCAAAACAATTTCTATTTGATTTCCAATTCATTAAATTAATTACTTAAGTTCAACTTCATTATATCAAAACTTCACATTTAATTAAATCAGATTCGTCAAATCAATTCTTTAAATTACAAGTCTTACATTAATTTCAATAAATCACATTTCTATTTCTTGTTAAAGAAATCCAATTTCATTTATTTATTTACTCGGTTACAATTTCAAACTCAATTAATAAAGAACTTAATTTCACTAATTCAAGAGGTTCAATTTTATTTAACTATTAAATAATTCAATTTTATTTAATTATTAAATAATTTCAAAACTTAATTCAATCATTTCTCAAATTAAACCATTCTTTCATCAATTACATTGTTAATATTTTGTTTCAGATTATTAAATATTAACATTTTCCTTTCATTAAAAATTCAAATTTCAACTTCATTTCAAAACCATATTATTTATTCAAATAAAATCTTCATTTTATTTTTAAATCAAATTATTGACCAATCAGTTTTTATTTAATTCTCTATCCTAGGTCAAAGCTTAATTTGGGTATTTATCATTTCAACCCGATTCCAATTCAATTCAAAATCAAAGCATAGCAAAGGGAACTTGCAGTGTGATAACTGAGATGGTGTCAAAGTAAATAAACAAGCAATAACAACAATCAATATCAATCCAATAATCAATTCAAATAATCCTGAAATAATCGTATTAATTCACATTGTTATTTGTGTAAATTAATATAATTATTTCTAGAATCTACACTATCATTTCATGTAGATTAAAGATTATTACACTAATATTAATACGGTTCTTCATTTGATATCTATTATCCAATTCAGACTACATCAATTTATACACATACATTTAAATGGTTCAAGGTGTGGTTAACACTATTTCTACGTGTCAATTTATTTAACATTTAAAAGGGGTCATATTATGCAATGTCATCAATCAAATTAACTCATATATCAAATCTAACTATCCTACGTCAATTTCAATTTCAAATTATTTATCACTTACAACATTAACAAATTTATCGTCCAATTGTAAACATCAAACAATCAATCATTTAACAACCAAACTGGATTATCATTGCATATATAACAGATAATGGTGTCAGATGTCACAGGTGAACTGATACAGGTAATAACAGTGTAAATATCTAACAGCATCATATTTCAATTGTCGTTTCAATTGAAATCAAATTTAATAAATAAAAGAACATTAATCGTGAGTGATTGCTCACCTTTCGAGGCTAGAGCGGTTTGACAATGAAAGGAGTTACGAATTGCAAGCACTACTTCCGAAATAAACTAGATTGGCACGAATCGACGAGCAAAGCTGTTAAATAGGAGTTGCCGAAATCAAATCAAAACATTCAACATAGCAACAAATAAAAAAACATGTCATGCGTCAAAGTTTAACAATATAATTCTATGTGCTACCGAGCTCAAAATGGTCTGAAATTTGGTATGAATAAAGATCAAAACTTGTATTTCAAACTGCAAAAGAATCACTTGATTTGGACAAGAGACGAGAAAAGTTACGATGTCACGAACATAGACTCAGGCCATGTTGCGACTGTCAAATGTTCAGGTCTGAAAACCCCTCTGGGTCTGACTTTCAGGTAAGAAACAGAGGACTGAACCACCTCGTATGAAGATAAAATTTTATATACAGAAAGTAGAAAACTTTATCTTTTAAACAAAAAGGGAATTACTGTATTCCGACGTAAGACGGAAGAGATACGATGCGTCAAACATGAACTCAGGTCGTGTTTGCAGCAGTGTAAAATAATTTCAAGTACAAAAGAACAGCTGCCTGGGTCTAACTTCCAGATCCTCGACCACTAATCAAACGATGTCGGATTTTGCTGAAATTTGACAGGCATAAACTAGGTAACTTCGACTCTTTTTTAAAAATAGAATCAACGCATTCCGATAAAACATGAGTGAGATATGATATCGTGAACATGAAGTCTAACTGTTGTTCAGAAAAAAAAATATAAACATGCAAACACAAAAATATACGTATCCTTTAAACTTTTCATATATACCCAACTTAGTTCAAATATAAAAGCTAATATATAATAATTTATAAAATAATGTAAATATTTTATACATAGAAATCGAACAGTATTCTAAACTTTAAACAATGTGCATATTGTATTCTTTAAATATAACCAACAAATCCTTGTCTTAGATGCTTTCCTAAAGCCAAAATAACTTTTACCGAACTTGTTTGTACATCTTATTATAATATATATCGAATAAACGTACACATTTATAAAACAGAGACAAACTTTATAAACCCAACTATAATATAGATAGCTTATGCAAAGAACACACCTTATTTTATATGTAACAACAAATCTACATAAACTTAAGTAACATGTCAGAACCATTTTCATATAGAAACTAATATAATACTTTCATAATATCATGCATTAACATCACCTGCTATCACCATAAACCCAATAGAGTAATATATATACAGTCGTATGTATATTAAAAATCAAAATAATAAAATTCATGCATAAACTACATATATCTTTTAAAACCCAATTCTAATGCATAAATATATACATAAACTTATATATGTAAATCAGGCATTAAACAAAGATGTGCCCAAACAACTATATAGAAACAGAGACACGAAATATATTTCCACAACAAAACAGAGATACCAAATATGCAGACCCAAATATAAACAAATATATTTTGATATATATATATATATATATTGATATACAAGTACATAACCTTTATTTACCTAAAACAATAGGATGGAGGCTATGCAAAAAAAAAACAGGTGGAGTCGGCAAGAGGCGAGTTCGGCTAGCCTGCGTGCGCTGGCTCACGTGAAGCCGAACAAGGCAAAGCTGTTGAGGTGGCTTCTGGCACTAGGTGGATGTCTAGTCGGCAATGGTGGTGAGGTGGTTCGGAGATGTACCACGGCTGTGATGGCTTGCAGGCGGAGTGGGGTTTTGACGGTGACATGGCGGCGGAGGCGAGAGCGGGTGCACGGGTGGAGTGGTCGGAGGCGGAGAATGGTGGGCGGCGATGGTGTGTGTTGGCCGTTGTGGCAGGGTGGAGCGAGTGGGTATTGCTGCGGCACGTGGTTGGTGGGTCCGGATTGGTTGGAGTTCGGCCGATGTGGGTTGCAGTGGCCAGGTGGCGGGGTTGCAAGGGTGCGTGTGAGGGCAAGACAGGTGAGCGGGAAGGGAAGAAGAGTTACAGGAGAGGAAGAAAATGATGAAGAGCTTTGCAAAAGAAAATGGGAGGAAGGAGAAGTGACAGCCTAATAGATTGAACAGATTGAACGATAAGGGTAGTAATTGTCAGTAGTGAATGCTCTAGGAAATGTAACTTGAACTTTGGAAACAGCTAAATTCATAATTATTAACTTTGGAAAATTGAAAAGAAAAACCACTGTTGGGTTAATAACGAGAAAATTTGAATAGACACAAGATTTTAACCGAGTACCGATACGGTAGGCATTACGTAACGTGCAACGTACGCCGGACTCCGAATTCGACAATCGAATATACCGTAGGGATCAGCACGACGAGACGATCACAACGGCATACGGATATCAGTGGTACGATTGAATCATAAAATTCGAATTTTTCTACTGGCGGAAAATGCAAGAAAAACGTAGAAAAATAAGATCGACGGAGCCAAAGAAGTCCGAATTTTGAAAAACGAAAAATGACGTTTTCTCAGAAGATGTTTTAGAATTTTTCTATGTAAAAATATTTAGGTTCCGAAATTTTTTTATTTTCATCGCTTTTTAACTGATTAAATTGAAGTGAATTTACGCGCAAAATAAACTTTCATATTTTCGGACGAAAATTTACCAGTCGTTATGTTTAACTAGACGCATTTTAAATATTGAATTTTCGTTGCGAAATTTTTATTGTTTATTTTTATTTAACGAAAATTTCATTTAACGCAAAACGCACGTTTCTTACGTTAAAATTATTATTTTGGTTTCTGTTATTGGTTACAACTATTTCATATTATTACATTACGTTTTTAATATGGATTACATTATCGGTCTTATCGAAATTGATTTTGGATTTGTAACTTATATACAAAGAGATTTCCATTTAATAAATCGTAGAATTTTATTTCTATTGGATTTTTAAATTAAAATTTTATTTAATTTAGTATTTTTAAAGCGTTAAAAATACGGGTCATTACATCCGGTCCCTTCGTGCTTCCATCCGACGGCTCCTATTCAGCCTATGACGAGGTTGCATCCTATTCAATCCCCAAATCCAACGGTCTGAGATCCACTTCCACACCTATAAACAAGACCCTAGGCCTAACACCTTTTCTCATTCTAGATTTTCTCCGCTTGGGTTCACCTTTTCAGGAAGGACCCTAAAAGGAATAATTTTCCAAGGAGAGAATCTTTTTAATAAAAATATTTTAATACCCTCAAGTGGATCCGAAAAGACCTAAAGGGAAGAGCTTAGGACCACAGGTGAGTGATTGTAATTATTTTAGATTTCTTTAAGTAATTTAAAATAATAGGGTTTCCAATAGTTGTAGTTTTACTACGATTTTTGGAACAACCTTTTTAGTAGTTTATTTACAGTTTTTAGAATTATTTTCAGTCTATTTCTTTTAGCTATTCTTTTCAGTTGATTTTAGTTTATTTCTGTTAATTATAGATTTTCCATTTAATTACAGTTTATTTATAGTATTTTAATTTATTTACTGTTATTTATGCGTTATTTACATTCTTTTCCTATGATTTGGATTTTCTTCTATTTTCAGTTTTCTTTTATTTCTCCTTCTTCTTCGCGTATGGATTAGAATAGATTAAACGTGAACATGGATTAAAATTATAAGAATATTGAAATAACAGAAGATAAGATGTAAATTGTAAAGACTGTAATAAAAATGGAATTAAGACTAAAATTGAGCCTAATTATGATAGAATTTGACTAATTAAAGATAACTGGCCTAGTTATAACTTAGAATTATAACTAAAAAGAGTATAAGATGAAAGAAGCTTATTTTTACACTTAGACCTTGGGTTAAGTAATAAACATGATTATAACGTAGGTTATAATAAGAAATAGAACAGAATGAGGCTTATTTTAAGACTTAGGATAAATTAATAAACAAAGATAGTAGAGATAAATTGTAAAGGCTTATTTAAATAATTTATCTAAGTTAATAAGCAAAGATGAAAGTAGGACCTATACCTAATAGCATTCCCCTATTATTTCTATGGACACGGTGTTTTACATAAACCTGAAGTGAGACGAGGGGCACGCTTATATGGTAATAATGGTAGTGATTGGTCAATATGTAGAAGTTTAAATCATGGTGATTTGGGCAAGCGGTGCAAGTAGATATCGTTTGGATGATGGGCCAGTACCAACAACATTTCCCCTGTTATTTCTATGGACATGGTGTTTGACATAATCCTGAAGTGAGACGAGGGGCACGCTTATGCTGGAGCTTGAGGTAATAAGAAGACATTAGAGGTGGAACAACAGGTAACGCGAGCTTAGTGGTGGTCATGCGTGCGACTTCCAGTGATGGCTCATAAATCTTTATGAGTTCCAAGCGCTTAGTATGTGTGCCTTTCGTAGGCACCATTGCCTTCTGTGTAGGGAGCTATATAACGTCTAGTCCACTGTGCATACTTTACGTGTCATTCGTAGACACCATTTCTGTGTAGGGAGCTATATAGCGTCTAGTCCGCAGTAAGGTCTATGGAGTAGCAGGCCGATCAAAGGGTAGAATTAGGATTTCAGCCTATAGGATTAGGAATTTAGCCTAATCAAAGCAGCTATCAAAGACAAGTGCAAACAATCAAAGTTAATCAATTGTGTTAATTTAGTTAATTCGTATTTATTTCTAGCTTATTCCTCCTCTCTATTTCCTTTCTTTCCTTTTATATGCTAGAACTATTGTAAAGTCTGTTACTTTTACTTTGCTTAAAGATTCTAGCAATTACTATCATTCACCAGACTTTTAGTCTGACCCACTCCTCCCTTTCCCCCCTAGGCTAGCAAGAGCAAGGACGATATGTTATAGACACTTGGAGACTTCTTTGGCAGAGATTTCTTATGTATTTCTCTTCTTTATTTTCGGTTTTTAGCTTATTCCATGTACTGGCACTTTGTGAGGGATAGTTTGTACTCTGATATTTATGAGACCGAGGTTTTGATTTCATGAAACATATATTGGTATTTTGAGACATATGATGTATTTGGTTTTATAATTCTATATTATGAAGTTTGACTTTTAGCAAATTATTATTTTAATTGTTTCTGCTCTTTTTATCTATTTTGACTTGTGAATCTTAGTCTTTGCTAGTTTTAGTTATACCTACAACGCACCACATCTTTTAGTGTGTCATTTTGGGTATACTAAGGGGTGTGGGGTGTTACACTTGGTATCAGAGTCTAAGGTTACAAGATTCCTAAAAATTTGTTTTAAAAGTAAATTATTTTTTAAAATAACTTATTTTAAAGATGTCTTTCAGAAATAAACTCTTATAAAAGAAGTAATTTTTAAGTATAAAAGAGTTTTTATAAAAATCCCCTCAAAGGTCCAGTTCAACCTTCTTTTCGATTCTTTTAAGCCTAAGTTTTTCTTTTCTTTGCATAGTATGACTGACTGGTTCCGTAGAGCTACGACACCAGAGGTGCAAGGGCAAGTGCCCAGTACAACACCTGTAGGTGGAAATCCCTTTAACCCACCTACATCAGCCAACTTTTCTAACCTATGCAAAGACTTCGCTAGTATAGGAGGTAGAACTTTTTCTGGCATGGAGAATTCAGAGGAGACGTGAGCTAGGTTGGAGAATATGGAGCAAAGGTTTAGTCGGTTAGGTTTGGAGGACCGACAGAGTGGTCAACCTACATCTTGGCAGCTGAAGGGAGAGCTTGAGAAGGTTCCTACAAGCTCTAAGAAGCAGTGGGGGAAGGACAAGAAGGATAAGGACAAGAGGAAGGAGGGAGGACCTCAGAAGCGAATCAAGAAAAGTGGGAGATGTTAGCGTTGTAGAATGACTGGTCATTACGCAAAAGACTGTAAGAAGGCAGAAATGAAGGGAAGATGTTTCAATTGTGGATAGCTTGGTCACTTTAGTAAGATTTGTCCTCAGAAAACGGGGCAGACAGCAAGCGCACCTGTAGCACAGATTCAGACTTTCGATACAGCACCTCCTAATAGCAGACCAAATCAAGGTAGGAAAATTTGATTTCTATTTCTGATTTTCCCATTCGGACTCTTTTCGATTCTGGAGCATCTTACTCTTTCATCTCTAGTCCTCTAGTAGATTGTTTGCACCTAGACATCTCTTTAGTGGTAGACCCCATCGTTGTTTCAAACCCCATAGGAGGATCGGCACACTTGTCTATGATTTGTAGGGGTTTGAATTTTTTTTAATCCTAGTTGTAGAAATTGACTGCGACGCCTATGTTTTGGGATTTTCAGGGTATTTGATGATTTTGGGGATGGATTGGCTATCCACATATGGAGCTATATTAGATTGCAAGAGGAGAGTCATTAGACTAGAGACACGCAGTGGTAGGACTCTCGAGGTTTCTTGCGACCCGCAAGGGTCAGTTATGTTGAGCTTCCTTTATTCCTTCGATTCATCATCATCAGATTTAGATTCAGTTCCTGTCGTCAGAGATTTTCCAGACGTCTTTGAGGAGACTACCCCCTAAGAGAGAGAGATTGACTTCAGGATTTATTTGACTGATAATGCTAAGCAAGTAGCATTACCCATGGCACCTAGGGAGAGGAAGGAATTGAGAAAGCAAGATCCGTGAGCTTTTGGAGAAAGGTTTTATAAGAAGAAGCATATCGGAGTAGGGAGCACCAGTCGTCTTTGCCACTAAGGCGGATGGTTCCCTTCGACTTTGCATAGACTATAGGGAGTTGAATAAGCTCATGAAGAAGAATCGTTATCTAATTCCTAGGATAGATGATCTTTTTGACCAGTTAGTTGGCTCTGCAGTCTTCTCTCGACTTGATTTAGCCACTGGATTTCATCACCTTAGGGTCGCTGATAATAGCATTGATAAAACCGCATTTAGGACACCCGACGGATTCTTTGAGTGGTTGGTTATGCCTTTTGGGCTAACCAATACCCTAGCCTATTTCGTAGATTTGATGAGCCGTGTTTTTAGAGATGTCCTAAATAAGTTCGGGGTGGTATTCGTGAACGACATTTTGGTTTTTTCCACGAGTATGGAAAAGCATGTTATTCATCTTGAGGAGGTTCTTCATACTCTACGCGTTCATCGGTGGAAGGAAAAATTCTTGTAGTGACACTTTTGGCGTAAGGAAGTGCATTTCTCAGGGCATAGAGAAGGTCTACACATGGTAGGAGTTTGAGAAATGGTTTTGTACATTTAGGTTCGGGTTATGGAAAACCAAAGAGAGGTAGGCAAAGATTGAAGATGTACAGTAGATTCAGTTGATAAGAAAAGAAGAAAGCCCATGTGTAGATAATTGCAGAAATTACAATTGTTTCAGATAAGTGGATTTAACGGTAGTACTAAAAGACTTTAGTAAGGAAATAAATATTGGGTTTTTGAAAAATGGTATGAAATTTAAATTGGTTTTTATATGATATAAATTTTGTTAAAAGTAAGATTCTTTTTTAAGAATTATAGCTCGCTAGTTTCTTTATAGATAAACAAAGATTTTAAATATAAAAACCTAAAATGTATTAAGTATCGAAAACGTAGATTACAACATTTATTGTTGTAATAGATGTTTTCGAAAAAAAAGGGCAGCATAAACTATAACACTACTGTTATAGTAGGTGACTCCCAAAGGAAATGTTTTTACATAGTATATGAGGTTTATTAGTGTTTATTTTAATTGAATCCATACACTAGTATTTTTGGGTTGTAGTAACGGTGTTTTACGCAACATCTGTTTTCAACCTAAATAAAATGTATTTTTAAAAGATAATTTCTAAGAATAGAAATAAATATGATTTGTGAATACACTTATTATTTAAGTAAGTATAAGAAGATGTTTTCTGGTTATGGATATATTAAAACTATTTTGAAGTTCGGTTTTTCTGAAAAGAAAAGTGTAAGTTAGATAATAAAAGATGTCTATTGTAAGAGAAAATAAATTAAACACTTTAATCTATTGGAATGAAAAGAATAATGGTATAATTTTCTATGAAACCAATAAAAATGTTTTGTGCAAGGTATATGGAATATGTGAAAGAGATGTACAAGGTATGGGAAGCACCATATTTTGTATAGCCTGTTTCGAAAAATATAAAATAAGTTCCTTGTAATTTCACATAAACATGAAGTCCTCTTTTAAAAGGTTCATAGAAGATTTTAACATTAGTAATTTCTCATAAGAGAGAGCAGTTCCAATACATTAAGGTATGAGACCGTTAGGTGTAATAAGAAATGCTTTGAAAACACATAAGGATATTTTAAAGATATTCTAAAAGAAAACAGTTTGGTGAAAAAGTAAATAAGTGTTTGGAAAACTCAATAAAAGAGAAATTTGAGAATTCAAATTTTTATATAAAACCAAAAAGGTCTTTAAAAGAAAACGAGGAATAAGTTTTGGGACTTAGAATTTGAATGTTTTTCCCTCTAGGTTTGGGAAATAATGTATATTCAAAAAGCTGTGAAGATGCAAGTCTAGAAAGATATGATTTTAAGTAACCTAGAATTTTTGAATTTAATAGAAACTTAAAGATAACACTTTTAAAGATGAAGGTTTTGGGATTTGATGTTTTAAAAATTTAGAAACCTTACTTTTTAAAATCTATAAACACCGAACCAAACTCCTAAATGTGAAGTAGATAGGAATCATTTCCTAAGTGTAACCGAAAAGGTGTAAGGCTACAAAGAAGACATCAGTAATTACTTTTGGAAGTAATAATAGAGTTTCCATAAAGTATATAGGACCCTAGTGAGAACCTAGGAATGTTGATTCATGTGAACAGGCTAAAGAAGAATAGTAAGTCACGCATGGTTGGGAATGAGTATCCTTGATTTTGGAAGAACTTGGGAGAAGCATCTTTCTTTAGAGGAATTTGCATAAGATAGTAGTTCTCAAGCTAGCATTGGAATGGCACTTTCCGAAGCTCTTTATGGAAGACCGCGCAAGTCGCTTTCGTGTTGGATAGAGTCTACAAAGGTTAAAAAGACTTCAGAGAAGATTAAATTGATTAGGAGAAAATGCGTTCTTCTTATCCACATCTCTCCTTGGTAGTAAATTTCCAATTTCCTATTTCTATCTTTAGTTTTGAATAGGTTCTTTCCTTTATTATCCTTTGGGAGGTAGAACTTAGGATTTAAACTATGGATGGTAGGATTTGATGTAAGCATGTTACTAGAATGTATTATGAATGATGGATGCAAGTGGTTGCAAGTGTTTGCTAGTGGATGCTAATGGATGCATATACTTACACTAGGCACTATTATCTCTTAAGCATCGGTCTAACTAGGACAATAGAGCATATGCATATGGATGTGTGCGCATTTACATTTTTCTTCATTTTCATGGTTGCTATAAATGGATGTTTATCACATGGTTATTGCATTTGGATGATGATTATAGCACACATATAGAACTATCGGTTATCATTAGGAATTTTTGCATTCATTTGGATACATGGCACAGACAAGAGTGCATAAAAGGAGGTTAACTGAATTAGTGGACCGCCTAATCTTTTGCATTAGTTAGGGATATTAACACTACACTAATTGCATAAGTATCATAAATTGCATTAGAAAAAAAACTTAAAGATAATGGATGAATGGTTGAAGATTGAGTAGTTGTGTAGAAATTGAATGAAAACATTTAGTTCATTCTTTTATCCTTAGAGATTTCGGGGACAAAATCCCTTAAGGAGGGGAGAATGTAACAACCCGAAATTTAACCCATAATAATTAATTCGTTAATTAATGAAATGATAAAAGAACTTTGTGAAATTATCAGAATTAACCACGGGAGTTGCACCATTGTGTCCGTGGTAATTTTTTGGTCGATTTCCATATATAGAACGTCAGAATCCGAGCTAATATGAACAAGATATGAATTAAACAAGAATAAGAAACATATATATATATATATATATATATATATATATGGGCTAGGTGGTGGTCGACCTAACCATCACGTAGGTCGATCGGCCGATCGACCTAGGGGAGGGGCGGTTGACCTGTAGGTCGACCCGCCTACGTTATTGAGCGAAGAATTAAATTCTTCGAGTACAGGCGATTTTAACACGTCATTTACATTCTTTTAGCTCATCTGGTCCCTTCGTGCTTCCATCCGACGGCTCCTATTTAGCCTATGACGTGGTTGCATCCTATTCAATCCCCAAATCCAACGGTCTGAGATCCACTTCCACACCTATAAACAAGACCCTAGGCCTATGTAACGCCCCACTCTGAGACCCACTGTAACAAAGAGTATTACGGGAGTAATACTGTCTGTTAAAGCGGAGAATAGAGTATAGTGGAAACGACCATTTGTAATCAAGCTATAACTATCTACTGAATACGTTGAAAGGATGGTATCTATATTTTTTTTCAAGTGGTTCGACATATTCAATAAATACTTATAACGAAATTACAAATGGCTAAAGATCTATCAGAATAAGCATAGTAATAAAATGATAAAACATCACAGAACAGAATCACATAACAGATATAAAATCCCAGAACAATACATCGTCAATACAGATCCAAATATCATAAGTGGGTACAAAGCCACTGCTCACACATGTGAGTCAAAAATATGTACATATCAAAGTCTGAATAATAACATAAGACAGACACTAAGATAAGCTATCTCAAAAGCATAGCAGATAAGTCCAAAGCGGAAGCATAGAAGCTAAGTCCAGAGACCTAACCTGAAACAACTCGGTCTGACCCGAGCAAAAACACTCGGGTCAGGCTAGCTAAACAATCAGTAATAACTGAGATATATCATAATGCAGTACATAAATAAAACAGTACTTATCCAAAGAGAAGTATATTATGAACCACATGAATATAATGACGATCCCTAATCATCAATAAACAATAAAAATCTCCAAAGAGAAATCAACACCAAAGTGTAGAATAAATAAAATCGCCTCATATCATCGGCATAGCCAAAGCTATAAAAAGATGCCCATAGGCAATAATCCCAAGAGTGACCAGAGTCTGTAATCAATGCCCAAGCAAAGATCGATGCTCCAAAGAGCAATGGGGATATACTGAAAAGTCAATGAAATCCAACACTGAAAAGCAGTGTCCAGAGACACTGTGAATCCACAAGGTAATCGCACTTACATCGTATGGTTCCACAGAACCAACACCGAATGGCGGTACTCGAATGGATATAAAAATCATCAAATAATACCAATATTGCACGTGCACCGACCAGAGTCGTTGTTGCCAAGTACTGTAGAGTTGTGATCGATCACTCGCACAGATGCGGAATGCGCGAGACGGCAAGATCCTTCCCAGAAGGATAAAGGCCCAGAGGCGCATACCGAAAAATAAACTGCTCTATAGAGCAGGTGTCCAGAGACGGTTGCCCAGAGGCGTGGTGACCCAGAGGTCCAGTACTGGCCGCCCAGAGGCTAATGTGTCACTAACTTCTTGGAGAGGAACCCGTAAAGTGTTAACAATGAGTCCCATACCTCACGTTCGCACTAAACGGTTTCCTAACCAATAGCAAGCTCACACTCCAAACAATAAAAAGTCCACCTCGTATCATCGGTAAACTAGACCCAATGGTCAAAACGATCAATCGAATAGGTCGGGGATTAACCGGAAAGAAAATACACACGGTTCCATAGGCCGGAGATTTCCTAACCGTTTAAGCACCTTTCCACTTCGCTCGACGTGCTAAAAAGTGAGTGTGAGGTTTTTATTATAGAAAATAACGGTGCAAAACGGATTTATAATTGATTTTGAAATCACTTTAAAACGGCTTTTGAAAAATCTCCTATTATGGAGTGATTAATTTAATAATTAAAAATAATATTATATAATAATTTCAAAAGCCATTTAGGAGTGAAAAATCTTTTGAAAATGATTCATAAAACCCGTGTACGAAATCTAGAGACAAATCTCAAAGAAATCAATAAAACCAGAAAATCACTGAAAAATATTCTGTGTTTGTAAACATTCAAAAAAACTGACGCGAACCAAAGTTCGGCAATTTATTTGGACCAGCAAACTGTGTCCAAATGTCATGAAAATTTGCAGGCATGTAGTCCAAGATCCCTACTTTAAGATGCAAAAAGAATCGGGAAATTCCGACTTGAAACGAAGAAACGGCGTCGTCTCAAAGTCGGACAAAAATCATAAAACTTTACTGTGTCAAAACAGTGTAAAGGTCCCACTTCGACGACATGGTCGAAGGGTCACATGAACTCAGATCTTGATGAAATTTGCTGTAGCGTAGAAAAGTACTCCTACTTTGATATGCAACAAGAATCGTTCGGTTTCAACTTGAAACGAAGAAACGACAATGTTTCGAAGTTGGTCCGACGATAATTGAAAATGATCACTATTGTAAAACAGTTTCTGGGTGCTACTTCGGCAATAGAAACGAAGTACCTAATGCACCCAGATCTAAACCAAACTTTGCATGGTTAAAGATCTCGATCTCATCTTTTTAACGAGACCAAAAACGATGAAATCCGACAAAGGACGAGCCCGGAATGGCGTCGCAAAGTCGGGGTTCGACGCTGAAAACAACGGGAGAAAAGAGACTAAGGCCTATAGCTATGCACTAACTGGCCAGAGATGAAAAACCATAATTTTGGCATAGTAAACTTCAAATTCTGGCAAAATGAATAAAATGAAAGTTGTAGCTTAGTTTCTAAGCTTTCCGGAATGACCAAGATCGTCAAATTCCAACCAGAGATGAAAATTCTATGACTAAAACAATTCTCAGATCTAAATTTTATATCACTGTCGTTGTGCTCTCGGGACAGTGGTAAGAATGTACAATTTTGACCAAATTAACTTCGAAATTTCATGAAACTCAAAACATAAAAGTTTTAGCTCTAAATCTAAGCTTTCCAGAACATCCAAAATTATTAGATTTGGATAAGAAACGAGAGAGATACATGCAAAACAATATCAGATTGAAACTCAAGATAACTTGTTAAAGACAGAATTGGTCTTCTGTCTTTGAACGTATTTCAGGTCATCTAAATGACAATATTACAGAAAACTCACTGAACAAAAATTGTATCATATGTTTTAAGCTTTCCGGAACATCCAAAATTATCTAATTCGGATCAAAAACGTGTAACTTATGGCCAAATCAATTTCAGGGTTTTATTTTATCAACCCTGTAATTTGTTGTCAGGTCAGCGACAAACAAACGTGATTTCGACCATTCAAACCACAAAATTAGGCAAAGCTCAAAACATGAAAGTTATAGGCTACAGAATAAGCTTTCCGGAACTTCAAGAAAATCTTATTTCCGATTTAATATGAATGAGATATGCCTAATTTACTAACAGCAATAAACTAATTATAATTTCAGCTAGCATATATTACAAGTACCTTATGTGCACACCCCAAAATGAAAGCAAAGATGATCAAAGAGCTATGATTCACATGTTACATAATAAAACATGTGTTACTAACTGATTACCAAAATCAAAAGATGATTAAACACATATTAGAAGAGGTTTTTAGCAATATACCTCTCTTGAAAGCAACAAAGACTATTATAGCATCAACCCAAGTTAGCAAAAGATGATTAGGAGGCTATAAGATCAAAAAAACACATAAAACATGTGTTACCAAATACATTTCAGAAATGAGGATGATATAAAAATGGATTTGAGGTGGGTATTTGCATTACCTTTGCATAGAATGACTTGCATAAGCTAAAACTAGAAGGAGATGAAGATAGATGCCATTTTTGTTATGAAAGCTTTAGGAAATGATTAGGGTTTTGATTAGAGATGAATGAATGAGGTTAGGAGAGTTTGAGATAATTTATAGAGGAGGTTTAGGGTGGGTTATTGGGCTAGGTTTAGTAACCCAATAAGAAGAGAGTTATTTACATGTTTCCAACAATTAGTCTAAGTGTTCATATATGTTTATAAAACTCATTTTTCTTGTCCAAACCCGTTTTAAAATCTCTCCTAAAATATTTAACTTTCCAAAAATAACATTTTATCCTCATTTTAAATCCCATATTTCCCATTTAATTAAAATAGCCTTTGTCAAATAAATTTTTGTTATTCCAAATCCTTTTATGCTTCATTAAAATAAATAAAAATCCTAACTTTTATTTATTAATTGGTAATGCAAATCCCGGGTTGTTACAGACTCCCCCCCCCCTTAAGAAAATTGCGTCCCCGCAATTCCTTAAGATAGATGTCGTTTATAACGTCACATCCCCAAAAGAAGTGATAGAGATAAAATAGAGAATTCTCACCCGTAGAAGAAGATGGGAGAAAGCCAGGATAAGAGCATTCGATAGATTCTCTGGCCTCCCAAGTGCAGTCCTTAGGATTCGGTGACCATTGAATCTTCACGAGTGGAACCTCTTTGTTGCAAAGGCGTCTAACCTCCGAATCAAGCACACGAAGAGGTTGCTGCTCCAAAGATAAATCAGGTAAGATCTCTAAATCAG
This sequence comes from Allium fistulosum, assembly GCA_030737815.1. NCBI lineage: Eukaryota > Viridiplantae > Streptophyta > Magnoliopsida > Asparagales > Amaryllidaceae > Allium > Allium fistulosum. Next base: position 181,801,663 of record CM060903.1, read on the forward strand.
GCACAGCATGTGGCTCAATGATAGAATCAGGATCGCGGACACACATGCGAAGCTGGGAAACAGGGAACACGTCGTGTATTCCAGAGAAGTGAGCAGGTAGATCCACACGATAAGCAACGGGGCCAATGTGTTCCGTAATAGGAAATGGTCCAACATAGCGAGGAGCCAACTTCCCGGTAGAGCTGAAACGCACAACCCCCTTCATGGGAGAGACCCGAATAAAGACATGATCACCAATGGAGAACTCAAGAGGCTTCCTACGGTTGTCCGCGTAGGATTTCTGGCAGTTCTGCGCCTCTTTCATTCTCTGACGAATAAGAATAATCTTCTCCGAAGATTTCCGAACTGAATCTGGACTAAGAAGGAGCTTCTCGCCAGATTCTAACCAACACGCAGGAGAACGACATGGCCTTCCGTAAAGAGCCTCGAAAGGAGCCATGCCAATATTAGACTGAAAGCTGTTGTTGTAGGAGAACTCTACAAGCGGTAAGTGATCCTCCCAACTACCACCAAAATCCAGAATACAACAGCGCAAAAGATCCTCTAAAACACGATTCACCCTCTCCGTTTGACCGTCGGTCTGAGGATGATAAGCAGTCGAGAGATTCAGCTTTGAGCCCAAAGCTGACTGTAGGCACTTCCAGAAGTGACTAGTAAAGATAGTGTCTCGATCACAGACGATAGAGCTAGGAATGCCATGATGTCGAACGACTTCCTTCACATATAACTTGGCAAGCTGAGGAGCAGTCCGAGTGGACTTAATGGGAATGAAATGAGCTGATTTGGTCAAGCGATCGACGATGACCCAAATAGTAGTATGGCCTAACCTCGATCGAGGCAGACCGTCAATAAAATCCATGGATATCTGATCCCATTTCCACAATGGAATCTCTAGCAGCTGAAGAAGACCAGATGAACGCAGGTGTTCGGCCTTGATCTGTTGACAAGTCACGCAACCGCTCACATAACTTGCAACATCTTTCTTCAACCCTTCCCAATAATAAACCCGACACATATCATCATACATCTTGCTCGAGCCGGGATGGATGGTGTACTTAGTGCGATGACACTCGTCCAGAATGTCATGCCTAAGTGATAAGTCAGATGGTACCAAAATACGGTTCTTCCTGCGAAGACACCGATGAGAATCAATAGAATAATCCAACAATGTCTCATCACTGGATCCCGACTCAAGGAGATGAAGATATCGCAACAAGTCTGGATCCTGCCGCTGAGCATGGGCAATGCGATCCAATAGAATAGGTCGAGCTTCCAAGCTGAATAACAAGATCTGAGAATCAGAAGGCGGAGCTCGATTTCGAATATCACACATAGAAAGAGTCTCAAGAATATCCCACTCGGCTATCATCATAGAAACTACTGCCGAGTGTTTGCGACTGAGTGCATCAGCCACACGATTACCCTTGCCAGGGGTATACTGAATGTCTAAGTCATATGAGGCGAGAAACTCAAGCCATCGCTGCTGCCTCATATTGAGATCTCTCTGGCTGAAAAGATACTTCAGAGACTTGTGATCGGTGTAAAGAGTGAAGCGTTCGCCTAATAGAAAGTGACGCCATGTCTTCAAAGCAAAGACGATAGCTGCCAACTCAAGATCATGAGTCGGATAGCGAACCTCATTCGGACGTAGCTGCCTAGAAGCATAAGCAACTACCCGATCCTTCTGCATAAGCACAGCACCGAGGCCGCTACCACAAGCGTCGGTGTGAACAACAAGATCCTGGTTACTCTCAGGAACCAAAAGGATAGGAGCATGAGTGAGAAGTTCCTTCAATCGTTGGAAAGAAACTTCACACTTATCAGACCAAATAAAGCGAACCCCCTTACGAGTCGGAGTCGTGAGGGGAAGTGCAACACGAGAGAAATCCTTAATAAATCGACGGTAATAACCCGCCAACCCAAGGAAGCTGCGAATATCATGAACGTTCTCGGGCTGCTTCCAATTCTGAATAGCTTCGATCTTGGCAGGATCGACGGAAATACCCTCAGATGATACAATATGGCCCAAGAACCTGACCTTGCTCTCCCAAAAATGGCACTTGGAGAGCTTGGCCTTAAGCTGATGCTGATGAAGAGTATCCAAGACGATCCGCAAATGATGAGCATGCTCTTCCTCGGATCTAGAATAAACAAGAATATCGTCGATGAAAACCAGTACGAATCTATCGATGTATTCCCGGAATACTCGATTCATAAGATCGACGAATGACCAACCACTCAAAAGAACCATAACGAGTGCGAAATGCTGTAAGAGGAATGTTGTCTTCCACGACTCGTAGCTGATAGAATCCGGTGGCAAGGTCAAGCTGAGAGAAGACCTTCGCACCGCTCAATTGGTCAAACATGTCGTAACGGGAATTAGAGTTAGACATGATTCAATGATAGATAATTAATTATGGAATACTACGGAATATAACGGATTCCTATACATATTCCTAACTTATCTATCAATAAACCTAAGGAAGGGATTTGATTTAATTCGGATCAAATTTAAAATGTATTGTACTAAGTGTATCTGTTCTGTGTTTATTATGCTTATTCCTGAAACCAGGCTCTGATACCAAGCTGTAACGCCCCACTCTGAGACCCACTGTAACAAAGAGTATTACGGGAGTAATACTGTCTGTTAAAGCGGAGAATAGAGTATAGTGGAAGCGACCATTTGTAATCAAGCTATAACTATCTACTGAATACGTCGAAAGGATGATATCTATATTTTTTTCAAGTGGTTCGACATATTCAATAAATACTTATAACGAAATTACAAATGGCTAAAGATCTATCAGAATAAGCATAGTAATAAAATGATAAAACATCACAGAACAGAATCACATAATAGATATAAAATCCCAGAACAATACATCGTCAATACAGATCCAAATATCATAAGTGGGTACAAAGCCACTGCTCACACATGTGAGTCAAAAATATGTACATATCAAAGTCTGAATAATAACATAAGACGGACACTAAGATAAGCTATCTCAAAAGCATAGCAGATAAGTCCAAAGCAGAAGCACAGAAGCTAAGTCCAGAGACCTAACCTGAAACAACTCGGTCTAACCCGAGCGAAAACACTCGGGTCAGGCTAGCTAAACAATCAGTAATAACTGAGATATATCATAATGCAGTACATAAATAAAACATTACTTATCCAAAGAGAAGTATATTATGAACCACATGAATATAATGACGATCCCTAATCATCAATAAACAATAAAAATCTCCAAAGAGAAATCAACACCAAAGTGTAGAATAAATAAAATCGCCTCATATCATCGGCATAGCCAAAGCTATAAAAAGATGCCCATAGGCAATAATCCCAAGAGTGACCAGAGTCTGTAATCAATGCCCAAGCAAAGATCGATGCTCCAAAGAGCAATGGGGATATACTGAAAAGTCAATGAAATCCAACACTGAAAAGCAGTGTCCAGAGACACTGTGAATCCACAAGGTAATCGCACTTACATCGTATGGTTCCACAGAACCAACACCGAATGGCGGTACTCGAATGGATATAAAAATCATCAAATAATACCAATATTGCACGTGCACCGACCAGAGTCGTTGTTGCCAAGTACTGTAGAGTTGTGATCGATCACTCGCACAGATGCGGAACGCGCGAGACGGCAAGATCCTTCCCAGAAGGATAAAGGCCCAGAGGCGCATGCCGAAAAATAAACTGCTCCATAGAGCAGGTGTCCAGAGACGGTTGCCCAGAGGCGTGGTGACCCAGAGGTCCAGTACTGGCCGCCCAGAGGCTAATGTGTCACTAACTTCTTGGAGAGGAACCCGTAAAGTGTTAACAATGAGTCTCATACCTCACGTTCGCACTAAACGGTTTCCTAACCAATAGCAAGCTCACACTCCAAACAATAAAAAGTCCACCTCGTATCATCGGTAAACTAGACCCAAAGGTCAAAACGATCAATCGAATAGGTCGGGGATTAACCGGAAAGAAAATACACACGGTTCCATAGGCCGGAGATTTCCTAACCGTTTAAGCACCTTTCCACTTCGCTCGACGTGCTAAAAAGTGAGTGTGAGGTTTTTATTATAGAAAATAATGGTGCAAAACGGATTTATAATTGATTATGAAATCACTTTAAAACGGCTTTTGAAAAATCTCCTATTATGGAGTAATTAATTTAATAATTAAAAATAATATTATATAATAATTTCAAAAGCCATTTAGGAGTGAAAAATCTTTTGAAAATGATTCATAAAACCCGTGTACGAAATCTAGAGACAAATCTCAAAGAAATCAATAAAACCAGAAAATCACTGAAAAATATTCTAAGTGTTTGTAAACATTCAAAAAAACTGACGCGAACCAAAGTTCGGCAATTTATTTGGACCAGCAAACTGTGTCCAAATGTCATGAAAATTTGCAGGCATGTAGTCCAACATCCCTACTTTAAGATGCAAAAAGAATCGGGAAATTCCGACTTGAAACGAAGAAACGGCGTCGTCTCAAAGTCGGACAAAAATCATAAAACTTTACTGTGTCAAAACAGTGTAAAGGTCCCACTTCGACGACATGGTCGAAGGGTCACATGAACTCAGATCTTGATGAAATTTGCTGGAGCGTAGAAAAGTACTCCTACTTTGATATGCAACAAGAATCGTTCGGTTTCGACTTGAAACGAAGAAACGACAATGTTTCGAAGTTGGTCCGACGATAATTGAAAATGATCACTATTGTAAAACAGTTTCTAGGTGCTACTTCGGCAATAGAAACGAAGTACCTAATGCACCCAGATCTAAACCAAACTTTGCATGGTTAAAGATCTCGATCTTATCTTTTTAACGAGACCAAAAACGATGAAATCCGACAAAGGACGAGCCCGGAATGGCGTCGCAAAGTCGGGGTTCGATGCTGAAAACAACGGGAGAAAAGAGACTAAGGCCTATAGCTATGCACTAACTGGCCAGAGATGAAAAACCATAATTTTGGCATAGTAAACTTCAAATTCTGGCAAAATGAATAAAATGAAAGTTGTAGCTTAATTTCTAAGCTTTCCGGAATGACCAAGATCGTCAAATTCCAACCAGAGATGAAAATTCTATGACTAAAACAATTCTCAGATCTAAATTTTATATCACTGTCGTTGTGCTCTCGGGACAGTGGTAAGAATGTACAATTTTGACCAAATTAACTTCGAAATTTCATGAAACTCAAAACATAAAAGTTTTAGCACTAAATCTAAGCTTTCCAGAACATCCAAAATTATTAGATTTGGATAAGAATCGAGAGAGATACATGCAAAACAATATCAGATTGAAACTCAAGATAACTTGTTAAAGACAGAATTGGTCTTCTGTCTTTGAACGCATTTCAGGTCATCTAAATGGCAATATTACAGAAAACTCACTGAAAAACAATTGTATCATATGTTTTAAGCTTTCCGGAACATCCAAAATTATCTAATTCGGATAAAAAACGAGTAACTTATGGCCAAATCAATTTCAGGGTTTTATTTTATCAACCCTGTAGTTTGTTGTCAGGTCAGCGACAAACAAACGTGATTTCGACCATTCAAACCACAAAATTAGGCAAAGCTCAAAACATGAAAGTTATAGACTACAGAATAAGCTTTCCAGAACTTCAAGAAAATCTTAATTCCGATTTAATATGAATGAGATATGCCTAATTTACTAACAGCAATAAACTAATTATAATTTCAGCTAGCATATATTACAAGTACCTTATGTGCACACCCCAAAATGAAAGCAAAGATGATCAAAGAGCTATGATTCACATGTTACATAATAAAACATGTGTTACTAACTGATTACCAAAATAAAAAGATGATTAAACACATATTAGAAGACGTTTTTAGCAATATACCTCTCTTGAAAGCAACAAAGACTATTATAGCATCAACCCAAGTTAGCAAAAGATGATTAGGAGGCTATAAGATCAAAAAAACACATAAAACATGTGTTACCAAATACATTTCAGAAATGAGGATGATATAAAAATGGATTTGAGGTGGGTATTTGCATTACCTTTGCATAGAATGACTTGCATAAGCTAAAACTAGAAGAAGATGAAGATAGATGCCATTTTTGTTATGAAAGCTTTAGGAAATGATTAGGGTTTTGATTAGAGATGAATGAATGAGGTTAGGAGAGTTTGAGATAATTTATAGAGGAGGTTTAGGGTGGGTTATTGGGCTAGGTTTAGTAACCCAATAAGAAGAGAGTTATTTACATGTTTCCAACAATTAGTCTAAGTGTTCATATATGTTTATAAAACTCATTTTTCTTATCCAAACCCGTTTTAAAATCTCTCCTAAAATATTTAACTTTCCAAAAATAACATTTTATCCTCATTTTAAATCTCATATTTCCCATTTAATTAAAATAGCCTTTTTCAAATAATTTTTGTTATTTCAAATCCCTTTATGCTTCGTTAAAATAAATAAAAATCCTAACTTTTATTTATTAATTGGTAATGCAAATCCCGGGTTGTTACAGCCTAACACTTTTTCTCATTCTAGATTTTCTCCGCTTGGGTTCACCTTTTCAAGAAGGACCCTAAAAGGAATAATTTTCCAAGGAGAGAATCTTTTTAATAAAATATTTTAATACCCTCAAGTGGATCCGAAAAGACCTAAAGGGAAGAGCTTAGGACCACAGGTGAGTGACTGTAATTATTTTAGTTTTCTTTAAGTAATTTAAAATAATAGGGTTTCAAATAGTTGTAGTTTTACTACGATTTTTGGAATGACCTTTTTAGTAGTTTATTTATAGTTTTTAGAATTATTTTCAGTCTATTTCTTTTAGCTATTCTTTTCAGTTGATTTTAGTTTATTTCTGTTAATTATAGCTTTTCCATTTAATTACAGTTTATTTATAGTATTTTAATTTTTTACTGTTATTTATGTGTTATTTACAACATTTTCCTACGCTTTAGATTTTCTTCTATTTTCAGTTTTCTTTTATTTCTCCTTCTTCTTCGCGTATGGATTAGAATAGATTAAACGTGAGTATGGATTAAAATTATAAGAATACTGAAATAATGGAAGATAAGATGTAAATTGTAAAGACTGTAATAAAAATGGTATTAAGACTAAAATTGAGCCTAATTATGATAGAATTTGACTAATTAAAGGCAATTGGCCTAGTTATAACTTAGAATTATAACTAAAAAGAGTATAAGATGAAAGAAGCTTATTTTTACACTTAGACCTTGGGTTAAGTAATAAGCATGATTATAACGTAGGTTATAATTAGAAATAGAACAGAATGAGGCTTATTTTAAGACTTAGGATAAACTAATAAGCAAAGATAGTAGAGATAAATTGTAAAGGCTTATTTAAATAATTTATCTAAGTTAATAAGTAAAGATGAAAGCAGGACCTGTACCAAATAGCATTCCCTTATTATTTCTATGGACATGGTGTTTCACATAAACCTGAAGTGAGACGAGGGGCATGCTTATGCTAATAATGGTAGTAATTGGTCAATACGTAGAAGTCCAAATCATGGGGATTTGGGCAAGGGGCGCAACTAGATATTGTTTGGATGATGGACCAGTACCAACAGCATTTCCCCTATTATTTCTATGGATACGGTGTTTCACATAATCCTGAAGTGAGACGAGAGGCACGCTTATGCTGGAGCTTGAGGTAATAAGAAGACCCAATAGGTGGAACAACAGGTAACGCAAGCTTAGTGGTGGTCACGCGTGCGACTTCCAGTGATGGCTCATAAATTGTTATGAGTTCCAAGCGCTTAGTATGTGTGCCTTTCGTAGGCACCAATGCCTTCTATGTATGGAGCTATATAACATCTAGTCCACTGTGGATACTTTGTGTGTCATTCATAGACACCGTTTCTATGTAGGGAGCTCTATAGCATCTAGTCCGGAGTAAGGTCTATGGAGTAGCAGGCCGATCAAAAGGTAGAATTAGGATTCCAGCCTAATTATAGGATTAGGAATTCAGCCTAATCAAAGCAGCTATCAAAGACAAGTGCAAACAATCAAAGTTAATCAATTGTGTTAATTTAGTTAATTCGTATTTATTTACATCTTATTCCACCTCTCTATTTCCTTTCTTTCCTTTTATATACTAGAACTATTGTAAAGTCTATTACTTTTACTTTGCTTAAATATTCTAGTAATTACTATCATTCACCAGACTTTTAGTCTGATCCACTCCTCCATTTTCCTCTTTTTCCCCCATAGGCTAGCAAGAGCAAGGACGATAGATTGCAGGCACTCGGAGACTTCTTTAACAGAGATTTCTTGTGTATTTCTCTTCTTTATTTTAAGTTTTTAGCTTATTCATGTACTGGCATTTTGTGAGGGATAGTTTGTACTCTGATATTTATGAGTCCGAGGTTTTGATTTCATGAGACATATATTGGTATTTTAATACATATGATGTATTTGGTTTTATAATTTTATATTATGAAGTTTGACTTTTAACAAATTATTATTTTAATTGTTTCCGTTGTTTTTATCTATTTTGTCTTGTGAATCTTAGTCTCTGCTAGTTTTAGTTATACCTACAACGCACCACATCTTTTAGTTTGTCCTTTTGGGTACACTAAGGGGTGTGGAGTGTTACAAATAACATTGCAACAACTTCCGTTCGATAAAAAGTCGAAATTCCAAAAAAAGAATTTCGGCCACATTTCCAATTTTTCATTGAACTATTTATTTTTGGAAACAACTTTCAAATGAGTTCACTATCATTATTAAATAATAAAAATGAGTTATTTAAGCTTTTAAAATCAATTATTAAATATTCACAATCAAAGCAATAAAATTTTGGGTCCTTACATCCTCGATCTCGAAATTTCATCTCAATTAAAAAAAGAAGGAAACAAACCAGCTCAAAAGTTTAACTCTGTCTACTTAAGCTCGTACGATGTGTATGAATCATCCGTACACAATATCCGACCCGATCATTTGCTTCGCTTTGCTTTATAAAAAAAACTTGTTCGGACGGCTAAATGTCTATCGAGTTAGAAAATAGCCGAACGAATTTTTGAAATAAAATTTACCGCAAGCGCACGGTGTACAATGATAGTATGTGGCGAGTACGGGTCGATCCGCAGGGAATTGTTAGATTTTTAAAAATCTATTCAATCAAATTAAACCAAAGTCGAATGATTGTTAACTACTAAAAGAAAGTAAAAACAAACTAAAACTAAGGAGAATAAAAATATGAGATTAAAGAGCAATTTAGAGGCAAATCCCCTCTAATGATCACATAAATCAACATAATGAAATTATGTTCTCTTTTTGGTCATTTGTGAGTTTAGTTGATGCATTTATCATAAGCATGGCCTAATTGTGTTAATTCTCCATTGTGGAACTTTGATCCTGGTTCCTTGATCTGATACTTATGTTTTCCTTACATAGTCCTAAACAATGATAGAAAACACTCACATCATCTCAAGAATCCATTGCAAGCACTCGCCGTCAAGAAATCGGGTGAAACTGCCTATTTCGGACTGGTGTATATCACCTAGAAATCTTGTGCCCGAACTCTATATCTAGAATGGTTATGTGAATAAAATGATCCAACTCCTACTTATGGTTTTATCCCTTTATGATAACTTAATAAGTATACTTCTCCAATTCTTTTTACTTCCCACGATTATATATGAAAACATTTCATGAAAACATAACTTAAGTTTTAAAATTGTATAATACCATACTACATCATGAGAGTATATATAACCATCCGATCTAATCTTTAATCTTTTCTTTAAATTCAGATGCAGGCCTAAAATAAATCTAGGTCTTAAAACTGAGTTGGCCTCTTTGACCTCTTTACCCATCTAGTCTAGTATGTAGCTAAGAAGAGTAGGATGCTGGTATCCCAACACAGCCCTAGAGTCTACTTTTCCTTAGACATCGCTATAGTAAATATGTTTTATTAGTCGGTCCAATAACATCAAATAGTTTATACAACTTAGATGTTAAAACAAAAGACAACGGCTTTAGTAAAACAAAGTTTATTAAAACCTTCTTATTAAATTTAAACCATTAAAACTTGTGTTAAATTATTAATTCTCTAACCAAAAATGAATAATCCCATAATAAAAATTTCATTTATCAACACTCTTTTATCAAAATACCTTTTTATTTGAATCCATTCTCTTTTATGAAACTTAAGAACCAAATACCTGGTTTTTATTTCAAAACCTTTTTAAAATGACACTATATATTTTAATCCATAGAATATATATATATATAGACCAAGTAACACCAAAATGATACTAAGGAACTGGGTCCTACCAAAGAATATAATGCATCCCCTTACCAATAAGGGTAATACTTAAAAGGAATGCTTACCATCCGAACACATCTCTTTCCCATTTTTAGTCATTTTTGAGCCACTCGAACGAGTTAACATAAAAATACTTCTTCTTTTTCAAATCTCATTTTGAAAATACCTATACTTTCAAATACTTTCAAGTAATATTATAACTTTTCTCAAAAATTATTTGATATCGTTTTTCAAAGATACCGTAAATTTAAATTCTCAAAATCCTTTTTAATTGATAAAACATAATTTATAAACCAAATTTATAAACTCATCTTTATATAAAATCATTCCTTCTTGTATCAAATAAACATTAACACATTACTACCGAACACCTTATAGTCAAATTGTGGAACTTAATTCACAAGGTGTTCGTATTTAATCAAATCAATAAATGTTCATAAATTAGCCGAGCGTAGCAATTAATAAATAATAGCCAATGCTCCTAACTAGATGAGCATGACTAATCAAACAATAAATGATAATAATTGAATATTGTCATTTCCTAACTAACATACACATCATAAATAACTATATCAATTTTTGAAAATTATGCTTTTATATATAAAATATAATCCTAGGTAAAATTATTTTATATCAATTTTAAAAACAATACTATGTCAGTTTGTCATGTTCAAATGTTTAGGGATACTTATCAATAATGTTAGCAACTCGTATTAACCAGAATTTATAAACCACTCAACATACCAATCAATACAATATAAAACATTTTTATAACAATAACAAATGCACACTCTCATGTGTGTATATATACTCAAACTCGTTCTAGGGCGTCACTTACCCTATATCTAATGAGTTTACCCCCACTAAGGCCTAGGTGTTTGCTCAACTTTGCTTTGATACCACTGTAATGACCTTTTATTTCGACCCTTAAAAGTTGACACTGCTGCATCCATGGTATTCAGGTGTCAAGCATCTGAGTGCCGAAAAGACAGATTGTTGGGATGAAAGAAAAGAAAAGATAGAATAAAATCTCACATCGTGGCAAGTAATGTATAATATACAATATATCTTTACACAAAGAAAACTTTAATATACATTCAACCATCAGAGTAAACTAACTATCATTAGTTTGGACAGTTATAACAGCCTATCCTCACAAATGCTGATAGATACAAACAAGTAATGCAACGGAAAATAAAATACGTGAATACGACTTGGAGGCGTTCAGCTCGTCTTTTGAAGCTCCAAAGCATCCATAACTAAATCTGGTAAACCAGTGTTAGAAACTCAAATCATATGGATGTTTAATGTTATAAAACATTTCAAAAATAAAGGTATCTTGTGAGACCATACCGCATATAAACACGGACAGGGTTTTACCTTATGATAATCAAACCATTTTATTAGAAAATCCATTGATATTATAATAATGTCTAGGGTTTAAAATAAATATTTAACATAGTTGGAATGGTTACATTAATTACATTCAATTGCATATTTAGTATACAACTAAGTCCGCAAGTCACATATTGGAAAGTGGATTCCATTAAAGACAAGGTAAGGGACTACCTTCCGTACAATACACCACAAAAGAAAATGTACTAAGGCTGCAAACATTGCACCTCTACCAACAGAGAATCGTCCTACCCCTTTCTGGATAGTACCGAATATGACCATCACCCCCATTGCCAACTTAACAAACCATTTCCATGGGCCCAGCATACATGATCTGTAAATATCGATCTAGATACAAGTGATGATCATACTCTAATGGTAGTGAACCGCATAACCCTGCTGCATCTCGCATGTTTTAGTCATTTCCAAATGTGAGGTTTGAGGCTACATTTTACCTTCTTGCAAATCCCTCTTGGAATGCTAACACTACCCTTTAGGCAACAATGCAACACTAGCATTCATCCATAAAGTTGTTCTAGGACTGAACAAACTGAAGGCACTACTTCTACTATATCCTTTTTGTAATCACCTTCAGGATTAGTAGCAAGTAGCCCATGCACCTCAAAGAACTCTATCTTTGTTTTCCATCAACTTTGTAATGACCCAGAAATTTAGTCATTTGAATTTGGAATATTTAATTGATTTTATATATTGAAAAGTTAATTTTGTAAGTTAAATAACTTAAATTTCAAGTATAGCAATTTATCTGATAATTAAACTGTTAAATTTAATATTTGGAATTGTTTAGATAATTAAAACCTAAAGCTAATGTGAATAAAAATGATTTTGAAAGTTGATTTAAATTCTATTTAAATAAGAATGGAGATAGTAAACTTTTAATTTAGAATTAAAAGTGATTAATTTAGTTTTAATAATAATCGGTTTTAAATTGACGAGGGAAAATAGCCTTCCAGGACACTGTCTCGAATTTCGACGAAACAAGTTTCATTGGATCCGTGATAGTGAATTATAGTATGCCATCGAATTTCATGGCGATCGGACGTATCGTTTGGTCATACGAGCTTGAAACGCATAGAGATTAATTAAAGGAATTTAAATTAATATAATTTGGGTTTGAAGTTAACTTCTGTATATGATGAAATTGGGTTCTGATATATATTCCACTGCGTCCGGAATAGGGGTATAACATATAGAATGCCAGGCGGCACGTCTCGTTTGGAGTTCGAAAATTTGACAAATGAATGATGTATTAAAAGTTTTCTATATAAGGACTTGGTATTTCGTTTCTTTTGCAAAATCACTAATCAAAAGCTCAGCCGCCATTTCCTAACCCTAGCATCCAACGGCTCATGTTCGCTGGAGCCTCTAGAGGCCGAATTGGCCAACGACTTCAACTACAAACTTGGAGAGCTCGATAAGGCAAATTTATTCTACGGTTGGATCATCGTAGATCATTCACGTGGAGGGCGAAAATCAGCCACATTCGTGGGCCTTTTTGGACAGTTTAAATCGACATGTATAGGCAGACACACATGCCGATTCTAAACCATTCAAAAGGGCGGATGGTTAATGGGGTTAAATAAGAAAAGAAAAGAAAGAACAGAAACAAACTCAGAATCTCGCAGCGGAAGGAACAAGATATAATAATAAAATAACAGTTCATGAAGCTGTTAAATAAATAAATTTGATTATTATTATACATCATAAATCAGAGTTACATACATATCAGAGATAATACAATAATGCAGCGGAAAAATAATATGGTAGTAGAATACAAATGATGTAATACCAAACTCCGTCTTCGTCCTCCAGAATAGATCTTCAACCTTATCTGAATGCTCAGGCTGACCCGAGCGTAATGAAAAGACAAAACACTCGAGTCAGGACTAAAATATCTCATGTAAGTCAAATCGAATAAGAAAATATGAGTGTGACGGCGTCAGAGATGTTTACGGGTTTTGACATCTCCTATCCAGTGTCAACGTGAGTGCAATAACTTAAGAGATGTTACGGGATTTTTCCATCTCTCAAGGATCAATTAAACTATCTACTATGTAGAACAATACGCTATTATAATATGTCTACATTAAAGTAAAAGTATTAAAATAGCGTTAAGCCATGGCCCATTCCACCCTTAACACAGTTCATATTCCCAAAAGCATATACAAGACCGTAGTTTCCCCAAAACCGGAAGTCACCAGAGGGAAATCCATATACTAAAGGTACAAATCAAAATCGTAGTGGTCGCGAATAGGATAATCAGTATGACAAGGTACATGAGGCAATACCAACTAGGATACTAGTAGTTGCGTGATCCGGACTGATGTTGGGCATAGCAGCTACTACCCCAACACCGCGAAACAACACTCCCAAAATCGAGGGGTGCACCCAAATCGAATCACAAAAGTAATAGACATGGTAACGAAGAAGTGTGTCCGCTAGAGGTGGCGAACCTCAATGGCCCGGCGCGGCTCCTGTTTTAGTCATGTCAGGGGTCATCCAATATCGTTCTCTTTCTTCAATCAACGCGTTCATCAAACCATCCACTTCGTTCTGGATCAACACTCCGCGTATACTAGTTATTAAAGTGGTTTTCGGTATCGACAGAGAGTATGTCCATATCCGATCCCGGTCTCTTTAATAACTACGTTATATTTTTCACACCGGTTCGATCCTTTACATTTCAAATCGATTCATAATTGATATCAAAATATCATATTCGCTTCAAAATCAAATCCATTTCAAATATCATCATATCTATTCAAGATGTAAGATTCCGTTTCAAAACATTTTCGCCTCAATATCTCATTTCAATTTCAAAATCATTTTTCGCCTCAATATCTCATTTCGATTTCAAAATCATTTTCGCCTGAATATCTCGTTTCGATTCACATAAACTCGAATTCCAAGATTAAAAGTTAATCAAATTTCAAATCATCAATTTCAACTCGATTCAGCTTCTCAATAAACCATTTCAAATTATCAATTTCAAATACATATTTGAACCACAAAATAAACAATTTCACTTCCAATGTATTTCGAAACTTTAAATATTTCACATTTCAAAACAGTTCATATATTTATATAAAAAATATAAGATTCACTTTAAAACAATTTCGTATTCAAATTAGAATATACTTCAAATTAAACATCCGTATTAAGTAGTTTACTTAATTTCTGGAACAATTCCCATTTAATAAACTTAGATTAATATTCGGATTTCAAGAATTCATTTAAGTATTACATTCCAAATCAATTTCAGTTCAAATCCTATTCAAATCAATTTTATCTTCAAATTTAATTCAATAGTTTCAATTTAGCTCAATTCACAAATTTATTTAAATTTCAATTTAATTCCAAATTAATTAAATCTCAATTTCAAATTAATTTTCACTTCCAAACTCAAACTTGAAATATCATTTCATATAAATTTTCTTAGAAATATTCAGAGTTCGATTAAAAGTCCAATCTTTTAAAACAAATCGACTTTCGAAACTTTACGCCATATTTCAATTTTTCTTAAAAATCTAAACTTCGAATAATTAATCCATTTCATTTACCAAGTTTAAATTCCAACATCTCGAGCTTCAATTCAAAATAATTCAATTTCCATAAATTAGATTTTTATTCTTAAATCAATTCATTTAAATAATTTCAAAACAACTTTTAAAATCATTTAATTTAACCAACCCGGTGTCCGTATATAATTCTCTAACCTATGGCCAAGTGGTTAGTTATTTCAATTAAATGTCAGGGATGAATATATATCACTTAACAAAATCACGGTGTCATATGTATGCATAACAGTGTATATATAAGCAAGTAAACATCCAAACATTTAAAATATCGACCAATAACATCCATCGAAATACATCATCCAATAGACAATACAATTCATGGCAATTTCATAGTTATCAATGTCAGGTAATTCAATCGCAATTCAATTTTAATTTCAATTTAACTGTCAATTTAATTTTCAACGGTTAATTCAAATGACAATCTATATGACAATTAAATTTTATCAAACAACGACAAATAAAATCATAACACTTCATAATGTCAAATTTAACTACCATAAAGATATTTAGTACGTTGTGAGCATTATAAAACACTCACTTTGATTTTCCGTTGTCGTCGAGATGTTCCGGTTTGGAACTAAAACTGGACGACGCCCAACTTTAGCCCAAATTTCCACCGTCTCCAAATCCATCCAAACTAGTTTCATTTCGAAGCTCTTGTCATTACGATCGCAACGCAAAAAGTTTCGTTCCAATCGGATCTCGTATGAAAAAGTTATACATTTTTGAAGTTAACACGAATTTATATTATAAATATTTACAATTTTCTTTTATAATTTTAAACCCTACAATGCAATATGGCCGTCCATCCCTCTTGCTTCAGATCTGGCCGCTCCTTTGCTTCATCTTCCCCAGGTCAAAGAACGTGACCAACAACCCATAGCCGCCCTTACTCCCTCAATTTTCGAGGCCACCACGAGCACTTCCACTTCGATCAGGATACACCACTTCGAAGCACTACTCAAGAGTCACCATCGGCCCCAAGGGTGTGGAGCTCGGTCGCCTCCTCCACCTCGATTTGCGTGAAAAACGCAGCAGCTTCCATCTCTTTTTGCCGTCAATCCGTGGCTCCGTTTCCGATCTCCACCGTTGGATAGCTAGATCTTGATGCCCTCTACAACTTTGTAGTTGACGACTTTTGCTAATTGTTTGTAGATTTGGAGATAATAGAGGAGAAAGTTTCGAAATTCTCAGCCATTAAAAAGATTAGTGGCGGCTGAAGCTATTTGACCTAAGGGTTTTTGGAAAATAGAGAAAGTGAGGGCTTTTATTGAAAAATACGCGACACTATTCATCCCGGATTTTCCGAACTCCAAACGAAGCGTGCCGGCTGACGTTTCTAAGGTTTACCCCACGTTCCGAACGCAATGGAACATGTTTCGGAGGCTAATTCGGTCATCTGGGTGAGTTACGGAGAAAAACGATCAGTTTTAAATTAAACCGATTTAAACCGATTTCGATGCGTTTTGGCTTGCCCCGGACAAACGGTACATCCAATTGACACGAAATTTGAAACCATACAATAATATCACATTACAGATCCGATGAAACTAGTTTCGTCGAAATTCAAGACTTTTTGAAAAATGACTATTTTCTCACGCCGAATTAATATTAAAAACAATTCGATGCGTTTCGAGCTGCCACGGTCAAATGATAACTCCGATTGCTACGAAAATTGAAATCCGACAATAACAAACTATTACGGATCCAATGGAACTAGTTTCGTTCAATTCTGAGACTGTTAGAAAAATGGCTATTTTTCAGTCGATAATTAAATATTAAAATATTCAATTTTCACAAATTAACTTTAAATTCAATTTTAAAAGTTCTATAACATTACTATAACTCCAATATGATAAGATAAAATTTTACAAATTATTTTCAATCATATTCAACTCGATTTCAATTATTTCTGAAATTTAACTTATTAAATTATCGATTTAATTGTCTAATTAAACCCAATATTCGAAAAATAAATTATTCGACTGTTTAATTTCAATATAAAATTCCCAATTTTAAATTATTAACTTTTAAATCAAATCTTAATTGTTCACAAATTCCATTTTTAATTTCATAGTAATTAACAATCTTTTACAATGCGATTTTCCATTATAAATCCAATATAAAAGATTATATTAGATTCAATGTTCAATTATATTGTAATTCAAATTCAAGTTATTTAATTCCAAATGAATTCTTTTATTTCGATTTACACTTTCATTATTGAATCAACCATTTACTTATACATTATTATCAATAGTTTATAATTCATTTACTTTCATTTTCTTCAGCTATCATCTTATTTAAATTCACAGTAATATTAAATTACATTCATTTACGTTGATTTCCATATTATAACTTCAATATTAAATGTAACATTTTATTTATTTCGTTGTTTACAATCAAATTCAATTCAATTCAATTACTTGTTACATTCAAATTTAAATCTTTTACTTACGTTCAATTACAAGTTAACATCTTTATCAAATTACAGTTTCAGTTATTATCTGCTTTCAATCAACTGTAATATTAAGTTACATTTATTTATATTAGTTTCAATAACATAAACTTCCATTATTAAATCTACCATTTTATTTATTCTTTGTTTACAATCATAACATATTTGGTTTACAATCAAATTCAATTCATTATTTACATTCACTACAAGTTAACATCTATATTTAATTTACAAATAACTTATTTCAGAATTCAGTTTTGTATTTTAACTTGTAATTCACATTTAACAACACAAAATTTTATTTCCTTCGGATTTTTATCCAAAATTTTCATTTTAATTCGTATTTTTAAAGTGTTAAAAATACGGGTCGTTACAGTGGGGCAACTGGGTTCAAATTTGGGTCGAATCGAGCGGCGCAGGCATAGGCAGGGGGTCGGCGATGGTGGACGGCGGCACGGCGAGGCGGTAGGCGCGATCGACGGCGGCGATGGGTTTTTGCGTTTTTTTTAAAAGAAAGAAAAGTCGCGTCCGGTACGTGTAGGAGAAGAGGAATGTGCGCTTAGGTGATTAACGATGGTAATTGATTAGTAAATGAATTGCAATTAAAAATAATTATATTATTAAATTGTGAATCTTGTATAACTAATAACTTTTTTATACGAGGTGGAAATTAAATGCGACTAGTTGCGTTGCGATCGTATCGACGGATACTACGGTTTGAAATTGGATTGGATGGATTTGGAGCTAGTAAGAATTTGGGTTGAAATTGGACGTCCGTTCAATTTTAATTCAAAGTGGAACGCTTTGGCGACTATTAAAATCAATGTGAGTTAAACTCACCTCTTTGGTTAACTAGTATGATATATGGTTGATAAAATTTCTAATTGAATGTTTGGATGATTTACTATTTTATATTGTTGGATTATATATATTCTCGCCACTGGAGCGGATGACACCCTATTACGTTCACATGTAAGAGCGGATGACCATTTATATATGATCCCGCCTCGAAGCGGTTGATTTATTTTATTTGGTCATATACTGTATGTGATGCAGGGGGACGGCCTGGAGGGATCCAACTGGATTCCTCACACTGCTGAATGTTTTTTCATATAATTTGATATATGACATGTTGGGTGCTATTTTTGATGACATGGATATTATTTTGCTTAGTGCTTTAGTAGCATTGGGCCTTATTTTTGGTATTTTAAAATATTATAAACAAATGATTAACTTAAGAAGGGATTTCAAAGTGATTCTGAAAATTATATATATGTTTTAGTAATTTTTCTTTAATTATTTAAAGAAGAAATTTAATTTAGAATAAAAAGTATGATTTTTAGAGATTATAACTCTATAGTTTTATAAAAATATTTTAAATAGAGATTTTCGAACTATAAATAGAGATTTTTAAAATCTTAAGAATAAGTCCGTCTTTTATAATAAAGGGGTATGGTTTTAAAAGAATATAGAAATATTTTGGTATAAATATTTATTAACTATTTTATATAGGGTGAATACATATATTAAGATTTATTTATAAATTTAGGGATTTATAAATGTGATAATTTATAAAAGTGATATTTTATAAATGAAGTGAAGATTTGTAAAATCGAATTTTTTAATAAAAAGCATGGATTTATAAATGGTGTTTATAAATTAAGGGAAATTTTCATCATTGGAAAAATTGGGAAATAAATCACAAATTTTGGATTTATAATGAGTGTGGAATGTTGTTTTAGAAAATAGTCGATTCTATTTGAAAATTCTAAGTGGGGATAGATTGGAGATGTTAAATGATATTTTATAAATAGAAGATTTATAAAATACAATTTTATAAATATGGAAATGATTATGTTGAAATTTAAGTGTGGAATTATATAAAGGAAATATATCTATGTTTTCTAAAGTTGTTTATTTATATTAATATTGTTTTGGAGTCGTTTATCAATATTTTAATATTTTGAAAAGTTGGATTATTAATATGGTTTGAGATTAATTATAATTATTTATCAATAAGGTTTTGGAAATTAATTATTATTATTATAATAATGTTTAAGATAATTTATTATTATTTCAATAAGAATTTTTTGAAATTATTAATTATTATATTTAATATGTTTTGAAGTTAATTACTATTTATTTATACTGTTTATTATTATATAATAGTGTATTAAAATAAATGATTAGAATTTATTTATAAATGTTTGAGATTTATAAAAAGAGTTTATAACAGACTTGGGTTTTATAAGGGAAGTTTTATAAAATGGTTTAATGGCTTACAGGAAGGTTTTAAAAGTAAAAGAGTTTTATAAATGGTTAGATATTTATAAAAGAATTTTAGGAATGGGTTTATAGACTTATAAAAAGAGTTTTATAAATGGTTCCTGAGATTTATAAAATAGTTTGTAAATGGTTTTAGAAATTTATAACGGAGTTTTAAATGATTTAAAATTGTATAAAAAGAGAATCTCCCTCAGTGTTGGTGAATATACTTATATTGTTGGGATAAGTATATGGATATTTTTCAAGTATTGAAAATATAAGGGTTTGTGAATGAATCCTTGTAAAAGTATTTTGGTACAAATATTTACAAAGTGATTTTTGTTAATGAAAAGATTTATTAAAAGAGGCCAGTGGTTGCTTATGGGCTTAACAAATGTTGGTTTTCCGTATGGAATTAAATCCTTGATTGAATGTTTGTTATTCGATAGTTAAATAACCGACTATCGAATTTGGACCTAAAACGTAACTTTGGAAATATCTAAGAGAAACACATGAGTTATATGCAATAGTCATCTCCGATGATGTTGTACTGTGCATATAAATCTCAATTCGTTCTCCTAGGACAATAATAAGGAAATATGTCCACTAACGGTTAGGAGATGATCTCTACTCTTATCTTTGACCGTTTATTTCCTAAAGAAGCGGGGTTGAGCTTACCAAAAATTATCCAGTGTTGTCTCGAAGAGATCGTGATCGGGTATGTTATCCGAAAACCACTTTGATCCAACTCAAGCATTTTGAAGTGAAGACATCTTAAAGATGATGGAATGGAAGATATAACCCTCAAGTGTTTCGTTCAGTTCCAGAACGAACTTGTATGAATGAATGCTGGTATTGCGTTGTTGCTTGGAGGGCATTATTAGCATTCCAAGTAGGAAGTGCTATATAAAAGGTAAAATGTAGCCTCAAGCCTCATCAACTGGGAATGACTAAAACAGAGGAGATGCAGTAGGGATAAGTGGGTCACTCCCAAGTAGGGTATGATCATCCTTATCTAGAGTCGATATTATCTCTCATTTGTATGCTTCGAGGCCTATTATTGGAGGAGTGATCATATTCAGTGCTACTAGTCAAGTGGTAGGCCGGTTCGTATTGGCAGGGGATCCTAGCGAGATCCTCGGTGTTATTTTATCTAGAGATGCACCATGACGGGTGGTACCCCTTTAGCCCAGTCATTGTATGGAATCCATTCTCCAATATGAGCCTTTACGGTTTTAATTGTATACCTATTATGCTGGAATTTAATTAATGTAACAATTTCGGTTATGATTAATAAGTATTTGTATATTAGACACTATTATAATATCAGAGAATTTCATATGAAATGTTTTGGTTATCGTAAGGTAAAAACCCATCCGTGTTTACGTACGGCGTGGTCTTACGAGATACTTTTGATTTCAAAGGTTTATTTAACTTTAAATCCAATTGGGTGTGTTTTTCTCATGCTGGTTCTCCGGACTGACTCGGGTGTTATTTTATTATAATGCTCGGGTCAAACCGAGCATATTTACAGATTACTTTGAATGCATTAGAGCTCAGGAGACGAGTTGGAGGTCTTTACGTCATATTCATGTATATGTTTATTTTCTGCTACTTTGTTGTTGAAATCATCAGCATTTGTGAGGATAGGTTGTTATAATTGTCCAAACTGATTATCGTGATTTGTTGTTGTACACTGATGGATGTATGTATATAATAGTTTTATTGTGTAAAGATCATTGATATTATATTATATATTGTTCCGCTACGATTTTCAGATCCTGTGTTGTTTTTAGTTTCTTTTCTCTTCTTCTTCTTTTTCTCCTTCTTTCTTCTTTCTTTTCCCCTAACAATCGGGTTTTCCGGCATTCGATTGCTCGGCGCACAATACAGTTGATGTATTGGTGTCGATTTTCAAAGGTCGAAAATTCCGAGTTGTTACAATCTTTGATTTTCTCTTCTAAACTTGAGGTCATTTCATTCATACTACTTTATATTGACCTCAATTTATAGTATTTTTTATGCCATTTACATGCTTCTGGGTTGTCCAAAAATGGTACAAGTGATGAGGAGCACTTCCCAATATCTAACATCAATCCAGCCTTAAAGTTCATCCAGTCAAAAAAAGGGGTCGGGATCGCAGAATGTAAGCGTCAATTGACATTCCTAGTAAGAATAAGTAAAAGAAAAATCAACATATGTGAAAACATATTCTTTTATTAATAACAACAAGATTTATAAGCATGAACAAATTCAAATTACATTAACAATTCAATTTTTATACATTCAATTCTTAAGATTAAAAGCAGCGGTTTGAGCTTTTTTGAGTGAACTCGCGGACATAGGGAAGTAGAATCAATGGAGGCGTTAAACCCGTAAGGAGTAATAACTAAGGGAAACTGATGATAATCTCATTTCTCAGCAGGGGGACTAGAATCTCCACATAACAATTTAGTGTAATTAAACCGGACTTCTTTAAGTAAATGTCTTTTTCATCCCCTAAGAAATTAAAATATAAGTGGGGGAGTTGTGTGTAAACTTCTTGAAGGTTCCTAGAAAGTAGTATTTTGCTAGTCGAGAGGTTTTGAGGATTAATGTTTTCTCTTTAAAATCCCTTTTTAGCCTGACAAATTTACTTAAGATTTCTTTTGAAATAGGACTGTCCAATGGTCCCTTAACCTGTGTATTTCAAGAAAACAGATTAAGCTACAAAAATAGAAATGCTGAAATTTATAAAGATTATACGAATTGCATAATACAACAACAAAATCGCTTAGGTTTATACAATATGGACCCTTTATAAAATTTGGAAATAAATTTCTCTTTGTTAAACTGGAAATTCTTAGAAGAAACGATGTTAGGGGAGAGTGGAACGGGCGTGATCTTTGAAAGATTCCAACATTCCCCAGGATAAGGATCGATCCCGTGATCATTTAGATACCTATTATGAAGACGCCTAAGTTGTAACAACCCAAAATTTTTAACGTTTTGAATGAGAATATTTTATTTATTTAAATATTCAAATTTGATTCGAATGTGATAAATAATAAGAAAATCAATATTAATAGAACGACTCAATTTTTAATGACGTATTTTTATTTCAACTTATAGGATTTTTCCATAATTCTTAATTTAGAAAATATTTAAATCATCGTTTGACGTATTTTTCAACAAACGATGATATTTTTGAAATTTCACGGATAAGATAACCAGTGTATTTCATTGTTATTTTGTGATCGTATCACATTTTTGTGCGCAATTGTAATGATCTGGAATTTATAACGTTTCAAATGGGAATATTTGATTTATTTAAATATTCAGATTTGATTCAAATTTAATAATATATATGTTTGCACAAAAAATGGACAAACACCTCAAAGTTGTATAATTTAGTAGATCTTATGTTGTTTTTAGTGATTTTGGAGATTTATGCAAATGTATGAAAAGCAGGGGCTAAATTGTAAATAGACACGCAGATTTATAGTGGTTCAGCCAGAATATGCCTACGTCCACTTTATATGTTATTTCTCTTCTCTTCTGTTGATTACAAGTACAAAGCTTTAAAACAAGTAAAAGAAAGTTGTTTGAAAGTTCTATCCGTGCTTGAGCTCTCAAACTTGTCCTCCATTGTTGTACCCCTGCCTCTCTATTTATAGAGTGAGGTTGGGGGCAGGGATCTTGGATATATGCAGCTGCTGGTGGGCCTGGGCTGAAGTGATCTGGCCTGGCAGTCTGGTTCGGCATCCTCTTGGTTCGATCCGGATGTGGTTGGTTCGGTCGAAATCATATACAACACTTGCCCCCCAAAGTAGGGCGTGTGCGTGTGCATGTCCTGCTTTGTTTTTTGTCAATCCCATTTTACCATCTTCATCCGGTTCCCACTACCGAATCATTTGATCCGGTATTCTGCTTTCGCTTATAAGTAGGGGACTAGGACCTCCGTCTTTTCTATCTGCCGAATCTAGCCTCTAGCCGAATCAAGTGAGAGTTTAGCCGAACCAAGTCCTTAGCCGATTCAAGTGAGAGTTTAGCCGAACCAAGTCCTTAGCCGAATCAGATTTTTAGCCGAATCAACCAAGTGTTTTAGCCGGACCGAGTTTTTAGCCGAATCAGGTATTATTCCTTTTTGCCGAATGAACTTAATCCTCTGATACCGAATGACACATGAACGTTTAATACCGAATGAGATTATTGAAGTGATGCATGAACTGTTGTACTGAGTGAACACGCGTTTCATACTTCGAACTTTCAAGTGAAACTCCAAATTACATTGTTCGTACATTCTAACGATATACTTTCCCGTGTTTGCAGATAAATGTCTCGCAAAGTGGAAACTCGATCAGATAAGAGGAGATCCGGGGGTGAAGGAGAGTCCTCGGTCGTGCCCCCAGCTCAATCAGGATCGGAGCGTCATGGGCCCGCCCCGAGGTCATTAGTGGATGGATATGGTCCCCAGGAGCTGCTGGATTCCCCGCCTGACTGCTTTCCTAGCTCTCTCAAAGAGGAGCAACTCGATGTTATATCTCGTTCCTTTGGGATCGATAGAGCCCTCATGCTGCTGCCGGGCCCAGGAGTCATGCCATACAGTCCTCCCGAAGGATACTTTGCTTATAGTAGGTACCATTGCATGTGTGGTGCTATCCCGCCTCTCAATGCTTGGATAGTCAGCTTCCTCACGTACCTGAAGGTGGCCCCATTCCAGCTTCAGCCCAACTCTTATGCCATATTGGTGAGCCTTTTCGTTATTTTTCGGAGGAAGTATGGTCGCGCCCCCTCCAACCGGGAGATCCGGTACTTGTATAATTTAAGGGGCTATAAGAAGGGGTCCCCATATGTTAGCTTGGAGTCTGCTGTGACCTTCAAGCCGGTCTTGGACCTGTACTCTAAATTCAGCATGTTCAAGAAAGAGTGGTTCTTTGTTAGGGACGACTCCGTCTCCATCCGGCGCTTTACCTCTGGATGTAAGTTGATGCTTTTACTTATAATTCTTATTCCGATTGCGATGCTTCTTCTCATACTTTCTCATTTTTGCTAGCGACAGGTGGCTTTCCGGTTGTGGAGACTGACCGCCTGGTTCAGACGGCGGCGGAGATAGAAGCCATTCTTGGGAAATACAGATCATCTGCCTACTTGATTAGAAATGCGATTCTTCTGGAATATAACTTGATCCTTCCGCAGCAGTCTGTAGTTAAGTTGAGGGAAACGGCGGAAGAGAGGGCGGCTGCTCAGGCTAAGGGAGGCGTTACGGCAGAGGGTGGAAAGAGAAAACCATTCACGAAACCTCCAGCCGTCGGAGGTAAGAAACTTAAGAGGTCGGACGGTCCTTCTCCCAGCAATTGTCCACTTACTCAGGGGGAGATAGATGCGGAGGAAGAAAGAGGTGAGGCGGAGGGCGGAAGCGACGTTGAGCGTCTTGGTGATGATGGTGGCGATGGACAGGGTGGTGATGGTTCCAGGGCTCTATCTTCTGGGCAAGTAGGCGAAATGCAAGAGTGGACGGATGATGCTCTCCGCCAAGCTTTTGAGGGGTTGGATGATGATCCGGCTTTGGTAGAGAAGACCGGGAAGGTGGACAAAGCCGGGACTGGTGCAAGTGAGTCTTCTCCGGCTATTCCGGCCAAGGTGGCTCTGACGACTCAAGGTGAACTCTTGACCCCTGCATGCTTCACTAATGATAGGGACTTAGGAATATTTTATGACCCGCTCCCGTCCTGGAATGAAATCCAGGACTTATTGCAGTATCCCACTCCTCCCCAGGGTTTGTACAACCACAGCTGTGTTTCTTTTCCTTTTCTAACTTGTAATTTACCGCGTTTCTTGAATCGTATAGTAATGTAAGATTGTGACACTTGTTCTTTATATCAGGAGCAGTCAAGACGCCCAAAGCTTCAGACCTTCGACACAGGCTCGAGCAATATAAACTTTCCAAAATTTCTGCTAAGCCGAAGCCCTCAACTCAACGCTCCGGGGATGTAGTTGGATACCGTCCTCTTCTTGGGGTCATCGAAGAGGGTATTCAGCAGAGGAAGAGGAGTCATCCTTTATCCGAAACTTCGCTCGATCCTCAGCCTCCTGCTCAGCCTATTCATGATATTACTGAGGAGGGTAGCGAGTTTGTACCTTCTCCACACCCGTCCGGAAACCCTTCTGTTATTCATATCGACCGTCCCGATTTGGCCCATAATCCATTCGCGGGTCATCCTGATCTGGATCCAGGTTCTCATGATATTACTTTTGACGAAGTCACTGGTGAACACCTTCTCCCCCGTAACCCTATGGTACGAGTACTTGATGAAGCAAAGTCCTTAGATCTCGATCTACTCACCACTCGTATAGTCACTATGGGAGACGAGGCCAAAGCTAATATTGATCGGGTGGCAGAGGAGACCAAGAAGCTGATGGGGCATCATGCTCGGCTGGTTAAGGCCGGAGAGGAGATTGGGAGCGCCAATATCCGACTTCGATTGGTGGTTTCGGATCAGGCCAAGCAGCTTGCGGATCAGGCTATCCAGATTTCTCAGCATGAGGCTGCTACTGGGCGATTAAGGAAAACCATGGAAGAGGCCAGTCGGGCCGAATTGCGGAAAATGGAAGCTGCTTGCAAAGAGCGGATTGACATGGCTATTGCCACGGTGGATGAGGTTCGGAGAGCGGATCTCGAGCAGGTGGAGGAATTGTCCGAGAAACTTGAGGCTGCAGAGCTTGCCCAAGCTAAGTTGAGGGAAGAGATGGAGGTGATGCGGAGGTCCCTTCAGGCTGATTGCTCGAGATACAGACTGGAGAGAGATGCTGCCGTCGAAAGGTTGTCGGCCTCCGATGCCCGGATGAGGGAGTTTGAGGAGAACGAGGGAATGATGGATGACATGCTCCAGGACATGTATTTCCGGACTTGGAAGCAGGGCAATCTTTCTTGGATGGATGATTATCCCAGGGTCATGGCCAAGACCTATCTTCGGGCTTTGGAGGAGGCTAAGGCTAATGCAGATAAAGAGGGTGGAACGGTCTTCAGTATGGATGTGGTCACTGCCCAGTTCACCAAGGAGGAGAAAGTGGCGGTAAAGGAGGGTATGCGGCTGCTCGCTGCTGAAGAGGCAGGTGTGCAGGTTGAGGATGACGACCAGGACGGTCAAGAAGCGGGTACTGGTAAGTCTTCCTTTCTAGTCTTTCCGTTAACTTGGTCACTCATCACTAATGAATCCTTCTTATGACCGGACAGGCGGGCAAAAGAGCAAGGACAAGACTTCGACGCAACCGGCTCCCTGATTGGACCTGGAAAATTCTTTTTGTAGGCTTGGCATTGTTGTATCTGTTAGTCTTAAGACAGTAGAGTAACTTCTAAGTTGTAATTCTTGCTACTTGTAATAACATTATTCTTGACGTGTAATTTTTTAGCTTAAGCTGATTCTGTTGTTTCTTGAATATTTGTTGCTATTTCGACATATCGTATGAGAAATGTAGCTATGTATATTCTTGTAATTAAATTGTGTTTGATGTCAGATTCTGGTTTTAAATCATAATCTCATGACTTGCAATGTTAGCGCGTGGTGTGAAAAAATTAAATTACAGTCATGCATATGCACATAAAGGAAGAAAATACCGCCTTTCATGTTCTGTTTGTAAATGGCAGCTTCGAATATCTTGTATGACCAAGCATGGAAAGCGGTTGAATGCCCTGCCATCTGATTGTGAATCTCTGCATCCATTGGCGGGTATCTCTTACCCTGCATCCTGTACTTTATGGTTTGTTATAGAGGATAGGAGGAAAGTTTTTTAAGTAAAATTGAAATATGTGAAATAGTAAAACTTCCAGTCACGGAAGGCCTTCGATGTGCTTAAGTTCGTGGCAAACGGGTTTTGTAGTCACTTTCCTTAGCTGTGGGTCTTGGAGACATTTGTCACCCATCTTACGCCTCCGTGGGGAGTTAATTCTTTTTTACCACAGCCGCACTTAAGACACACCGGAGCCGAGATCGCGCACAGTAACTACCCGGGCCATTATGGCTCGTACTCATGGGTATTATTCGACTTACTGTGGCCGGCTAGCGTGGGTGCCGATCGTCAACTGTGAACTGCCCCTGGCTGGCCACACCTTATGTTGGGGCTTATAATCGGTTCACAGTTGCCGGCGAGCCTAACGCCGTAATGAGCTGCCTCGGCTATAGTCGGCCTTCTCGGTGGCTTATAATCGGCTCATTACAGTTGGCTTTAAGGGCCGTCGCGAGCAATGAGTTAACCCGCAGCAGAGGGATGCTGGAGCAAAAGTGTCTCATTGGCGAGGGCATAGATTCGCATAGTACCTGTTGGGTCTTGTCCACGTGAAGTTGCATTGTGGAGTGCTTTGAATAGAAATGCTATATGCTCAGGATTTTGTTCAACAGAAAAGGATAAAGTTAACAAGCAGCCAAGATACAAAGGAACAAGTTAAAAAAGAGACAAGGCTTTTTTAAAGTGGTTCGGCACGAAAAAATGCCTACGTCCACTGATTCTCTTTGTTAATTCACTTCATATGGGCAATACAAGTTAAGAAAAGTATCGACGGAGGTGTTGGATGTTCCATGCCCTCTGGAACACCTCTCCGTCCACTGTTGACAAAATATAGGCTCCGTTGTGGAGATCTTTATGAATTACATATGGTCCATCCCAGATTGGGTCTAGTGCTCCGGGGCGAGGGAAGATTCGCTTGAGGACAAGATCCCCTTCTCGTAAGGTACGATGCTTGACTTTGGAGTTGTATTGTGCTGCCACCTTTTGCTTGTGGGCTGCTGTTTTTAGGACTGCATCATTCCTTCTCTCCTCGACTAGATCCAAAGACATGTTGAGGAGCTCTTCGTTCTCTTCTGGGTTATAGTGGATCCTACGGTGGGAAGGCACAATGGTTTCAACTGGGAGCATAGCCTTCGATCCGTATGCCAAAGAGAAAGGAGTGTGCCCTGTTGATGTTCTGAAGGATGTGCGGTAGGCCCATAGTGCCGTAGGGAGTTCATCCACCCAAGCGCCCTTTGACTTTTCGAGCTTCTTTTTGATCAGAGTTTTCAGAATTTTGTTGACTGCTTCGACTTGTCCGTTTGCTTGGGGATATGCTACGGATGAGAAGCTTTTGTGAATTCCGTGTTCTTGGCACCAGTTGGCGAATTCCTCGCTGTCAAACTGAAGTCCATTGTCTGATATGATTTTTAGTGGGACTTCGTACCTGCACAGAACATTTTTGATTAAGAAGTTGATAACTTTCGCTGAAGACACTTTATTTAGAGGTTCTGCTTCCACCCATTTGGTGAAATAGTCGACTGCTACTATAGCATATTTGGCGCCGCCTCGACCCATTGGCAGTTCACCGATTAAGTCAATTCCCCATACTGCAAAGGGCCAAGGGCTGGTCATCTGAGTGATCTCGGTTGTTGGTAGCCGAGGGATCTTAGCAAATTTTTGGCATCTGTCACACTTCTTGACGAAATCTAAGGCGTCCTTGCTTAAGGTGGGCCAGAAATATCCGTATCGGAGTATCTTTTTTGCTAGCGTTTGCCCTCCGGTGTGATCCCCGCAGCTTCCTTGATGAATGTTGGATAAGATTTCCTTGGCTTCCCTTCCGGCGACACACCTTAACAATGGGTTAGAGAACCCGCGCCGATAGAGGATGTCTCCTTGTATTGTGTAGCGGGACGCTTTCCTCAGGATTTTCCTGACTTCGTTACGCCCGTCGGGTAGTGTGCCATTTTGCAGGTAGTCTCGGATGGGAGTCATCCAAGTTGCTTCTTCGGTTGCAGCTATCAGATTCACTTGCTCAAAACTTGGGATCGTTTGCTTTGAGACAGTTACTGCCCCGAAGATGGCGATGTCCCTCATACTTGCTTGCTTTGCCAATTCGTCGGCCTCTTGGTTCTCTTCCCGAGGGATGTGTTTGACTAAGTAGTGGTCCAATCGGTTGAGAAGCGACTTGGTCTTCTTTAGATATGCTATGAGTCGTTCTTCTCGAGCTTGGAATTCCCCTAGTATTTGATTAACAATAAGCTGAGAATCGCTGTGAAGGCACAAAGAATTGGCTCCGATCTCGATAGCAATTTCTAATCCTGCTATTACGGCTTCATATTCTGCATCGTTGTTGGTGGCAGCGAACTCCAACCTTATAGCATAGTGCAGTTTATTTCCCCTGGGAGTGATTATTACCACACCTGCCCCCGAGCCTTGTTCGTTAGATGCACCGTCCACAAAGAGATTCCACTTGATATCTTCCGTTATTTCCAGTTGCTCCTTATCCTCGTTGGTAGTGAATTCTGCAATGAAATCAGCCATGGCTTGTCCTTTGATGGCGGTGCGAGGGTGATAGGTGATATCATACTGACTCAGCTCAATACACCATTTAAGTAGTCGCCCGGAAGTGTCGGGACGATGGAGTACCTGCCTCAGTGGTTGATCGGTCAGAACTTTGATGGAATGGGATTGGAAGTAGTGACGTAGCTTTCGTGAAGTGATTAGTAAACAGTATGCTAACTTTTCAAGCTTAGGATATCTGACTTCTGCCCCAGTAAACCTTTTACTGACGAAGTAAACTGGTCGTTGCGTGCGATCGTCTTCCCTTACCAAGGCAGCGCTTAGAGCGTGAGATGACACAGCAAGGTATAGGTATAATTCTTCGCCTTCGCTTGGGGTCGAGAGTACCGGTGGTTTCTGGAGGTGTTCAATTAGGTTAAGGAAAGCGGTTAAGCATTCGTCCGTCCATTCGAACCTTCCTTTATCTTTCTTTAGAGCTTCGAAAAAGGGGACGCACTTGTCCGTTGCTTTGGAGATGAATCGGCTTAGGGCAGCCACTTTTCCATTTAGGCTTTGCATTTCCTTTCGGGTGGAAGGTATCTTGATGTCCCTTAATGCTCGGACTTGTTCAGGGTTTGCTTCTATCCCTCGGGCATGGACGATGAATCCTAAGAATTTTCCCGATGACACTCCGAAGGAGCACTTTAGTGGATTCAACTTCATTCCATACTGTCGAAGTACCTGGAACATTTCGCCTAGGTGGCTTACGTGATCTTTGGCTTTCCGTGATTTTACCAACATGTCGTCTACATATACTTCCATTGTTCGTCCTATTAGCCCTGCAAACATCTTGTTGACGAGGCGCTGGTAGGTGGCTCCTGCATTTTTAAGTCCGAAGGGCATCACTTTGTAGCAGTATAAACCACGGTCGGTGATGAAACTAGTGTGGTCTTGGTCGGGAGCATGCATAGGAATTTGGTTATATCCTGAGTATGCATCCATAAAAGACAGGAGTTCGTGCCCGGCTGTGCTGTCTACAAGTTGATCGATTCTGGGAAGCGGGAAGCAATCCTTTGGGCAGGCGTCGTTTAGGTTGGAGAAGTCAATGCAGGTCCGCCACTTCCCATTAGCCTTCTTTACTAGTACCGGGTTGGCGATCCATTCTGGGTAAATAGCTTCTCGTATGAAGTCATTGGCGAGTAGATTCTTTACTTCTTCATCGAGGGCTGCTGATCGCTCTGCCCCCATACTTCTCTTTTTTTGTTTTACAGGCGCCTTGGTAGGATCAATTTTTAATACGTGGCATGCTATGTTGGGGGAGATTCCGGTCATGTCAGCGTGTGACCAAGCGAACACATCCAGGTTGTGGCGGAGAAAATCAATGAGTTGTTCCTTCAATTCAGCTTTCAGCTGCGACCCAATTTTCAGTAGCCTACTTGAGTCGTGCTTGTCTACAGATATAAACTCCATAGCCTATGCAGGCTCGGCGGTGGCCTCCTCCTCTTTGTCCCTAGGGTCTAATTCATTGAAAGGGTCGCTGGTGTATCGAAGAGGAGGGGCTTTCTTTAGTTGCTATGCTTCAAGGCTTTTTGTGCAGAGGGCAATCTCTACACCTTTCCCTTTATCTCTCCTGTGGTTGTTGCGAAGTTCGGTTACATAGCAGTCTCGTGCAATATCTTGGTCTCCTTCCACTTCCCCTATCCCATCGTCTGTTGGAAATTTCATTTTCAGGCACCACGGGGCTAGGACAATCTGGAAGTCAGATAGGGCTGGTCTTCCTAGGAAGGCGTTGTAGGCCGAATGGTTTTCTATCAGCACAAACGTCTGTTTCCTTACAACGGAGCGGGGATGGCTTCCAATTTCAACGAAGAGGTCCAGCTGCCCGATGGGCATTTTCGCATCTCCAGTGAAACCGTGTAGCGGTTTATCGCAGGGAGATACATCCTTCATTGACAGCCTCATTTTGTCGAATGCGTGTTTGAACAGGATATTTACAGAGCTTCCAGTGTCTTCCAGGATTCGGTAAACTTCGGCGGGACCGAGTCGGGCAGAGATAACCATGGGATCCATGTGAGGGTACTGTCTTCCTTCTAGGTCGCGTTTACTGAATGTGATGTCATCACTTTCTTTCCGCTTTGGGTGGCGCTCTTCTATAACTGTGTTGACACAGTCTCTATTGTCTCTAAGCGACTTCCCATATCTTTCCATCTCTTTCCAACTTCTGTCTGCGATGTGCGGACCTCCTGAGATGGTATGGACCACTATCTTCTCTTGACTAGAGCTGCTAGCGTTGCGGTCGCCTCTGCCGGTCCCTGGTGAGGGTAGCCTTGGGTTTTCATTGGCAGGAGCTGGAGTCCTGTCTTGACTTTTTACATAGCGTTCCAGTTTCTTTCTCCTGATGTGTTCCTCAATCAGATCTCGGAGATGATGGCATTCGTTGGTATCATGTCCGTGGGATTCGTGGAAGCGGCAGAATTTCCCAGATTTCTGTGCGCTATCTGATTCCTTCTTGTATGGTGGGCGTTTGTATCTAACTTCGCCTTGGGTGGCAAGAAAGATATTTTCGACGGTCTCGTTCAAAGGGGTGTAAGAGTCGAATCTTGGTCCTGGCCGATATAGGCGTTTTTCTACTTTCTTGCCCCCAGCATTGTCTCTGGAATCATTTCTTCGAGTGTCCCTCGCCACAGCAGGGGCGTTGCCATGGGTCGTCTTACTTTGCTGTCCTGACTGCCCCTCAATGGCAGCATCCTCAAGCCTCATGTATTTCCCGGCTTCATGGAAGAAATCGGGTAAAGTAGCTGGTTTTTCTTTTGTCAATCTTCTAGCAAACTTAGTGTCCGGATGCACCCCACTGCAGAGGGCCATCAGGATAAGCTTCTCATCGGCGTCTTGAACTGCGGCTGCTGCGGCGTTGAATCTGGTTAGGTATTGCTGCAGCTTTTCTCCAGGTTTCTGTTTGACGCTGGATAAGGAATAAGCGTCCTTAGGTTGCTCCACATGAATGCGGAACTGACTGATAAATTTTTCTTTCAACATTTCCCATGAGCTGATGGATCCTTGGGGTAGATGACAGAACCAGGAGGTAGCAAGATCTGCTAAGAAGAGCGGAAAGCATTTGCACAGTACTCCCTCTGTTGCTCCACTCATGAGCATATGCTGTGTGTATCTCTGCAAGTGTACAACGGGATCGGAGGTCCCTTTGTAGGGTTCCATTGTTGGCATCTTCCATTCTCGGGGGGTGATAGCAACTTCGATATTGCGGGCGAAAGGGCTGGTTACCCTAGCGCCTATCCCTCGATCTCTTTGCTCCCGTTGGACACACTCTCTGAATAAGCGCGCCATCCTTTCATCAGAATTTGGAGCAGACAGAAATGAGTTTGGTTCTGTTCTGTGGGATTGATTCCGTCCAGACAACCTGTAGGGATGGTATCGTCTATCATTCCTCATATTTTCCAGTGGCTGCCTTTGATCTTCTGGGAGCATGCTTGGGTCAGCTACAGTTGGCCCTTGCCTTGATCTTCCCCGGTTGGGTTCTGATCTAAGCACTTCCTCGGGTCCAACTTCGGGCTGAACTCTAGCTCGGCCCCGTTCACCGGTGTTTCTGTGGTTAGGCAGCATGACAGGCTCAGCTGCAGTTGACCTTCGCCCGGTACCTTCCCCGTTGGGTTCGGTACCAAACGTTTCCTCAGGCCTAACTTCGGGCTGGGCTCGGTCTCGGCTCCTACCACGGCTACTTCTGCCGTTAGCTCCTTCGAAGAAGGAAGATCTTTGTTGTCTCTGAGATCCTCCAGACTGGGACTCGCCCCATGATTCAGTGTTGCGGTTGGATTCTTCAGCGTCCCTCAAGCGTGACATGAGATGGTCCACCAAGGCTTCCTGCTGGGACGTGAAGCGGTTAGTTACTTCAACAACAACTCTATCCAAATCTGCCCTAGTAATTGCTGCAGGCTGTTCTGTGGCAGGAGTGGTTGGGTTAGCCTGTCCTTCATTTGTTACCGTTGCTGGAGGAGGAGGATTTACTTGATTCGCGATAGCTGGATCAGGAAGGCTACTGGATGCGATGTTTTTTCCTTTGTTAACATCTTTTCTCTGTTTGGGAGGCATGTTTTCCAAGCGGCGGACGATGCTGTTAGGAAAACTCGTTAAGTAGACGAAGCTGAAGCTTCGAGTTTCTATTCTCAGTGAAAGCACCAAAAATGTTTGCACAAAAAATGGACAAACACCTCAAAGTTGTATAATTTAGTAGATCTTATGTTGTTTTTAGTGATTTTGGAGATTTATGCAAATGTATGAAAAGCAGGGGCTAAATTGTAAATAGACACGCAGATTTATAGTGGTTCAGCCAGAATATGCCTACGTCCACTTTATATGTTATTTCTCTTCTCTTCTGTTGATTACAAGTACAAAGCTTTGAAACAAGTAAAAGAAAGTTGTTTGAAAGTTCTATCCGTGCTTGAGCTCTCAAACTTGTCCTCCATTGTTGTACCCCTGCCTCTCTATTTATAGAGTGAGGTTGGGGGCAGGGATCTTGGATATATGCAGCTGCTGGTGGGCCTGGGCTGAAGTGATCTGGCCTGGCAGTCTGGTTCGGCATCCTCTTGGTTCGGTCATGAGGTGGCTTGGTTCGGTTGAGACTTGGATCGGTGAAGTATGGAGTTGGTCCGGTTGAGCTTCGTCCGGTAGCGTAGCCTGGTCCGGTGAAGTATGGAGTTGGTCCGGTTGAGCTTCGTCCGGTAGCGTAGCCTGGTCCGGTGAAGTATGGAGTTGGTCCGGTTGAGCTTCGTCCGGTAGCGTAGCCTGGTCCGGTGAAGTATGGAGTTGGTCCGGTTGAGCTTCGTCCGGTAGCGTAGCCTGGTCCGGTGAAGTATGGAGTTGGTCCGGTTGAGCTTCGTCCGGTAGCGTAGCCTGGTCCGGTGAAGTATGGAGTTGGCCTGGATCCGGATGTGGTTGGTTCGGTCGAAATCATATACAACAATATAAGAAAATCAATTGTTAATAAAACGACTCAATTTTTATTAATGTATTTTAATTTTAATTTATTTGATTTTTCCATAAAATTTTAATTTGGAAAATATTTAAATGATCGTTTGATAATTTTTCGGCAATGATGGTATTTTTGAAATTTTAGAGAATAAGATAACCAATGTATACTATTATTATTTTGGGATCGTATTGTATTTTTGTGCACTATTGTATTTTTGTTTTGTCGTTCGTTGTTCGTACATAAACGAAATTGTTGTGTAGCAAGATACCGGAAATTGAATAATAAACCAAACTCAAAACTTAGAAAATTCAACACATGTTGACTTTTCTGTTTGCCCCTTTTTTTCTCTTTCACTTTTCTTTTTTTATCACTTCTTATAAATGAAGAAAGTAAGCATCTTATACTTCAAAAATCCAAATCAAACAAAATACTCAACGAAAAATTGAAAAACGAGAATCTTTGGATCAGTATTGATGAGATTTACAAGTCTATAGTTTATTTGATGGGTGTACTGATGTATGGGTTGATGGACATTTTAGACATGAGGATGAGTGAACTAGGGTTGGAGTTTTTGGTGGATCTAGGTGACGATAGGCGTTGTCATTTTTTCTTGAGGTTTGTTGGAGGAAGAAGCGTCTAGTGGTTGATTTTGAGGTGGTCCGGTCAAGTGTTGTGGTATGCGACTTGTGCCTTTTTGTTAGTGAAGCTTGGGTTATGAATCGAGGGAGGCATGAGGAGGGTAGCTCGAAGGTACAGATGAGCTCGGGGTAGCGAGTGGAGTTGATTTAAGGTGGTTAGAGGGAGTTTGATCAACCCAGGGAATGTGCAACATTCATGGTCAAGAAGGGGGAGCTTCGGTCGGATTTCGATTGGAGATGTCGAGCTCGACATGGCGGTGACCGAGACGTAGAGATCGGGATGTGCGACACGCTGGCAAAGTCATTTCGATGAATTTTCGTTTGTTGTAGGAGAATTCATCGATGGAAGTGGTGCATATGGTGGGTAGTTCTAGTATTTGGGTATCATTCGTGCATGGTTGTGTATATTGTACTCGGGAAGAAGATAATAGGGGGTAATTAATAAATTAATGAAGTAATTAGTAAATTTAATCGTTTAATTAATCCTGAAATCTTATAAAATGTATATTTC
Source organism: Allium fistulosum (assembly GCA_030737815.1). Lineage (NCBI taxonomy): Eukaryota > Viridiplantae > Streptophyta > Magnoliopsida > Asparagales > Amaryllidaceae > Allium > Allium fistulosum. Next base: position 181,838,035 of record CM060903.1, read on the forward strand.
TGTCATACGAGGTCCAATCGAGACGTGATTTTTTCCATTGCGCTTGTAATAGAGATAGCTACATGATGGAACTAATTTCGCCCAATTTGGAGCAAGTAAAATTTTGGGCTAATATCAAACATCGTTTGATTTTAGTTCAAACTGGAACGCTAAGCGTCCGCTAGGAATTTCGGTGAGTTAAACCTACCTTTTTAGATAATCGGTATGATTAAATTTACTATTTGTATTTGGATAAATTATTGGTTGGTTTGGTTAAATATCTGCTTTTGAAAAGCGGTTGACATTTAAAATGAAATACAGGGAATTTTATAGATAAATCCGGATTTCTCGACATTATATTTTTAATTCTAGTTATATACCTGTTGATTTTAATTTCAGTTATATACCCGTTATATAGATTGTTAAATGCTAAAATTTGATAGTTTGACCATATTGGATGTGACACCGACATATGTTAAAGTTGAACCTTTTAGAGAAAAAGGTAGTAATAGCATTGGTTAAGTGCTATAGTAACTATTGGCTTTGATATAGTATTTTGAAAATTACTACTAATTGCTGTTCGATTTGGAAATGATTTCCGAGTTGAAAAATGATTTTTAATCTGACCTTTTGGATTTTCTATGATATTTTATTCAAAATTAGTTTTTCGTACTTCTCTAATTTACTTCAATTTATTTTATTATTGTTTTCTAATATATGTATATATGTAAATGTTTTAAAATTTTTTCGGAAAGTGTCTATTTTCATATAAAAGTTATTATAATAATGACTGTTTATTTTAAAGGAAATAAAAGGAGTTATCTTTTATTTTAAAGTATTTGTGAAACATTTTATATAAAATGCTGCAATAAAAGAATGGATTATAAATGGTATTTGATAATTTTAAGAGAGATTTATAAGTGTAATTTTATAAATAAAAGGATAGGTTTATAAATGGTATTTTATAAAAGGGAAATATTATCATTTGATAAATTAGAGAAACAAATCACAACTGTAAATTTATTGTAATATATGGAATGATCGTGTTATGGGAAGTATATGAGATTTATAATTATAATTGGAGTTTTATTTTATATTGGGAGTTTGGTTTGTATATTTGGAGTTGTTTATAAGGACTTTTGCAGTTATACTGAGAAATTTATAAAAGGAGTTTTTATAAATGAATTTGGAGTTTTTATAAAAAGAGTTGCAAATAAATATGGGGAATTATAAAATGAGTTTTTTAAATGATTATTTTATTAAAGAAGTTTTATAAAAAAAATTATAAAATTATAAAGAATTTTTATAAAGGAGATTATTAAATAAGTTTGGTGATTCGTAGAAGGAGGTTTATAGTTATATTTATAAAGGGAATTTAATAATTTATAAATAATGTTTTATAAAAGGAATTTGTAAATATAAGGAGTTTCATAAAGGCATTTTTATAAAAAGGGAGTCATAAAAAGACTAAGACTTGATTTCCATAAATGATCATTTAAAACTACGGTGGTATGGAAAATGTCCTTTTCATAATTTACACTAAATTCCAAGGTATGAAAACTTGTCCATATCTTGAGAATTAAGAATGTGTGTCGATGTAAGAATAGTTTTCTAACTTGTATGATTTCATTATTAATCAGAGGACAGTACTATTTTGAAATTGAAAAGTGGTATTGAGTATATTTGATCTAATTTCTATACGATCTATTTACTTACACCAAAAGGAAAGTGTTTAGGTTTATTGTTATCAATGATTTAAATGACATTTGTTTTAACACGATCAAGTATGATTTTGGAAATGAAATCTTTCTTAAGACTTGTGAATCTACTTATACCACTGAGATAAGTATATGAGTGCTATTTCAAACTATTAGAAATATAGTATTTGTGAATATACTTATACTGTTGATATAAGTATATGGAAAAGTTTCTAAGTATTTAATGGGAGAAATGTTTTATCGGTATACTTATACAGCTGAGATAAGTATATGAATAATTTCTAAGTATTGAAAAGAGTAGAGGAGACTTTTGTATATTTCTTTGTAAAAGTATTTTGATATAAGTATTTACAAAGTGGATTTAATTAATGAAAGGATTAATTAAGGGGGCTTAGTGGTTGCTTATGTGCTTAACCACATTGATTTCCATATGGAAATAATATCTAATTTGATTGTTGTTTATTTGATAGTTAAACAACCGACTATCAAATGTTGGCCAGTTTTTAAACTATTGTCGGTTTGGAGAGACCGGGATTGGATAAATGTGAGTAATCTGAAAACCACTTCGAACCGGCATAAGCGTTCGAATTGAAGACATCCTGAAGTTGATGAAATCGAAGATGAAGTTCTTTGAAGTGCAAGGGCTACTCGATACTAATCCCGAGGATGTAGTAGAATTGTCTTCAGTTTTTTCAATCCCAGAACAACTTGTATGGATGAATGCTAACTTGCATTGTTGCTTAGAGGGCAGTGTTAGCATTCCAAGTGGGATTGTTATATAAAAGGTAAAATGTAGCCTCGGACCTCACAACCGGAATGACTAAAGCAGGGATGTATAGCAGGGCTATGCGGGTCACTCCCATTTGGGTACGATCATCACTTGTATGTAGATCGACATTTTCTGATTATGTATGCTTATGGCCACGGGAAATGGTTTGTCAAGTCGACGGCTGAAGGGGTGGTCATATTCGGTACTATCCAGGAAGGGGTAGGTTGGTCCTGAGTAGCAGAGGTGTAATTAAGGCAGCCTTGATACATTTTATCTAGAGGTGTACTGTAGGAAGGTAGACCCTTACCTTGTCATGTTGGATTGCATTCTCCAATAAGTGCCTTCGGACTTAGATGTATACCTATTATGCTAGAATTTAATCAATGTAACAATTTCGGCTAAGGTTCAATATTTATTTTAAACCCTAGACATTATTACAATATCAGAAGATTTCCTTTAAATGATTTGGTTATTGCAAGGTAAAAACCAGTCCATGTTTATGTGCGGTGTGGTCTTACGAGATACCTTTATTTTGAAAAGTTTTATAACATTAAAACCCATTTGAGGTATGTTTCTCATGTTGGTTTACCAATCTGATTCGGGCATTATTTTTCTTATAATGCTTGGATCAGACCAAACATATTTTTAGATTTGGTTATGGATGCTTTGGAGCTTCCAAAGACGAGCTGGAGGCCTTCAAGATGTACTCATGTATATTTTATTTTCTGATGCATTTGTTGGTTGTATTTATCAACAATTGTGAGGACATGTTGTTTATAACTATCCAGACTAACGATAGGTTAGTGTACTTTGATTTGATATATGTATGTTACAGTTTTCTCTCATAAAGATCTGTTGTGCATTATATATTACTCGTCACGATGTGAGATTCAGTTATGTCTTTTCTTTCTTTTTCCGTCAACAATATGTCTTTCTAGCACTTGGATGCTCGGCACATGGATACTGTGGATGTATTAATGTCGACTTTTGAGGATCGAAAAGGAGGGTTATTACAAGTGGTATCGTTGAGCGAACACCTATGATTTGGTGGGGTAGACTCATTAGAGATAGGGTTAGTAATATCCTAGAATGAGTTTGACTGTATATATATACGAGCGTGTATTTGTTAGTGCTATAAAAATATTTTATATTGTGTTGATTTATTGGTTGAGTGATTTATTAATTCTAGTCAATACAGAAGGAACAACTGCATTGGTAAGGGTTTCTAAACACTTAAACAAGGAAAACCGACACAATATTGTTTTGAAATTTGGTAACTAAAATAATTTTACCTAGATTATATTTTATATATAAAAGAATAATTTTTAGAAAATTAATATAGTTATTTATGGTGTGTTTGTTGTTAGAAAAAGAAATTATTTAGTTATTATCATTTATTATTTGATTATTCATACTCGTCCAGTTTAGGAGCATTGACTATTGGTTGTTGATTGATTGTTTATGCTAAGATAATTTATGAGCATTTATGATTTTGGTTAAATTAAATACGAACACTTTGTGAATTCAATTTCACGATTTGACTATAAGGCATTCGATGATAATGTTGGATTAAATTTAATTTTAATAAAGGTGTTTATTTTAATATAAACAAAAACATACATTTGTGAAATGATTTATATAAGAAAGAAAATTTGGTACAAGTATGATTTATAAATACGGTTTATAAATAAAATAAATATAAATTGAGAATTTGAGAACTTAAATCCCGGTGTTTTTTAAAAAAAAAATTGAAATTTTAGGGAAAATGATAATAGTATTATTTTGGAAGTATTAATGAATAGAAATATTTTGAAAAAGATTTTAAAGGAGATAGAAAGCACTGAACTCACTTCTGCCATTGAAAAATAATTCTGGTGATGACTGCCGCATCATCGGCGTTCATTTTCGAGTTTCTAAGTGACGAATTGCTAGCATAGTAGTTTTTCTTCATAGTGATTTGGTAAAACAAATTTTGTTTAAAATTTTGAAAGTATGATTGGATACACTAAAGTTATAAGCATATGTTATTTCAAATGTTTTGAAATAAAACCCAGGTGTTTAATTTTGAAGTTTTCAGTTAAGTGATATTATGGACTCATGTATCCTATCCATGTGATATCCCGGGATTTCAGGGAATTTAAAATGTGATAATCTTGTAAGTTAATTATTTAAAATTGGTAAAGTTGTTATTTTCAAACAATTAAATAATGAGTTTTTTTTTTAAATATAAATAGATTTTAAATAGACTTATTATTTTCAAATTTAATAAGTGTTGTTAAAAATATATGTATATATGTGTATTTAAATTGATTTTAAATAGGTTAATTAAATTGACTTTGAATTTTGATTTAAGAATTGGATTTAAAGAAATATATATATATATATATATATATTAAAATAATAAAAATAATAATATAGTTTGGACTTAAATCATATGGATAAGGTTTTTATTTAAAATTAGATTTGTTTTATATTATTCTCTTAAAGAAATTTATTTAAAGAAATTTGGGAAGTGTTTATTAAATAGTTAGTAAATACAAAAGTTTTATATTATCATTTAAAATGGACTAAATATACTATATATAATTTTATTTAAGATATGATTGGTTTTTATTTTATTTTCTTTTAAAGGTTTTATTTTTATAAATTGAGAAAAGCATTTTTAAATAAGATATGTATTTATCTATTTAGAAAATGTAATTTAAAAGCTTTAAGAAAATCACTTAAAATTTAATTGTGCATGTAAAATTACATGTGTTAATCTAATAATCTCTTAAAAACCATGTGTAAGATAATTAAGTATGGTAGGTGACAAGTGTCATCTTTTATTTTTATTTTCTTTAAACTTTAATAAATCACCATTAAATCTATATAACATCTATTTTCTTCCTTCACTTATTTTTCCTATTTTTCTCATTTCAAAAGCAAACAACTCAGTTCATAAATAAAGCCTGTAATTTTCTTCTCATAAACAAATTCGAAACCAGAAATAAACCCAAATCAAAACCCTGTAAACATTCCTCAAAACAAACTCTCAAAATTCAAATGAAAATCTGTCATTCCTCTAAAGCCTGTAGTCTAAATCTCTGTAAACCAAGATCAAAAGCCTGTAACAAGTTTCAATTACAACCTGGAATCAACTCTCGAATCATCTCAGTCAATTAAGCTTTTCAAGTTTCAAGTTCTCAGGATTTCAATTTCAGTTTCATAAAGCTCTCTGCATTTTTAAATGGTGAGTAAATCTAATTTTAAAAACAGTTTTAAAAATCTGCTACTATGTTTGATAGGTCTGATAAATGTTATAATAACATGATGAAATGTTTACTTGAATGATTAGATATAAATGGATGTTTACATAAGAGTTGTTATGCATATGAATGTACATTATTCTCTGTTATTTTCCTGAGAATAAACTCTTAAAATAAAAGTTTAAGTAAGTAGATGTTGTTTGTGAAGTTGCTGTGATAATGATGCCATGCATGTGTGTGTATGTAAGTATAAAAATCTGTATATATAAGGTGTTCATGTGTGCGTATCTGATTTTATACATCTTCTCTGTTCTTTATTCCAGAGTTTAAGATACAATAAAATTTCCAGATCTTTTTATTTAATCACTGTTAGGACTTGGATTCAAAACAAAATAGATTAGTTTAATCATAATCCAAGTACTAAAAATAGATTCAAGTATTTTATATTTGAAAATCCTCTGAAAATCAAGGAATACAGTGAAATATCTGAAGCATGTTAAATTCAAACATTTTGATTCTCGAATTCACTTATATAATCTGAATCGTCTTTGAAAACTAAGATTTTTAAAAGAAGAATCACGATTTTTAGTTTTGTCTCGAGTGAGAAATTCGTGGTTGATCAGATTATGGGTTTAGGGGAAATTCTGGTGATCGGCATGGTGAACATCATCGGGATCGTGGTCGAGGTTGGCTGGGGGTCTGACGACTATGGGAAAAATGTAATGGTATTTTATTTTTGACCATGGTGATCTGAATGAAGAGAACTAGGGTTTAAATGGGTTTTTTAGTTGAGGCCGGAAATGGAAGACGGCGTCGCCATCGAAGCTTCGGAAGGGATCGGTTGAGGGGGAAAAGAAGGTTGGGTCTACGACGAGGATTGGGTCGAAGTTACGTGGTTTCTGATGGTCGGTATTGACATCGGCGAGGTGTTTTAGTTGATGGGTTTCGAGTGCATGGATGATCGAACTGCTCGATTTCGAAGCTCTGTCGAAATCGATGAACTGGAGGGTCGAAGCGTTCGTAGGGGTAGACGTCAACGTGCTGGAGGTGGTATCCATGGTCGGAATCGCATCACTCAAGCGTACACGTGCACGCGTGCACGTTATATCAGATGGAAGTGAGTTTTGGGGAAGAAGCTGTTCTTTGGGTTTGATGCGAGTTTCTTTCGAGTTTGACTCGAAGTGATTAAGGTGGTAACTGAATCAAGTTGCTCGAGTTTTAGTGAGGATAGACTCGGGGTTTTGAGAGTCCGGGATCAGGGAATTTTTGTTGTTCCAGGTTTAAATTTTGAAGTAAAGCTTGTTCAGGATTTTGAATTTAAAAAAAAAAAATGAATGAACTATTGCAGATTAAAAATAGGCAAGGGAATCAAAATTTAAAGTAAAGAAATATTAACTAAAATGGAACAAGTTTTCAAGAAAGAAATGTTTAGTTAAATTTTAAAGTGTGTTTTAAATGAATGTGTTTATAAAGTAAATTATTTAACAAGCTTTTAAATTTATTAAAGTGATTAAGTTTTCAAAGATTTAAATGTTTTAAACAAGGTATATGTTTATAATTGTTTTGTTTTAAGATAAATTATATATAAAATTATGAAATTGATCCCTGAATGTTTTCTAATGAAGTTTAATAAGTAATTAATAATGCTAAAGAATTTATCTTTATTTATTTAAGTTTGAGATTAATTAAAGATAATAAATTAGTGAAAATAATTAAAAGTTAACTACTTAATGAGAATGATTAGAGATGAAATAATTTAGTGATTAGAGATTGATTAATTAATGATTAGTGATTTATTAATTTGAAATTAGAATTAATTAATTTAGTAATTAGAGGTTGATTAATTTGAAATTAAGAAATACTTAATTAAGTTTATTAATTAATAATTAGGTTTTATTAATTAATAATTCAGAAATAATTAATCTATAAAGATTAATTAAGGATTAATTAAATGGTAATTAAAGATTAATCAATTGATATTAAGGATTAATTAATTTATTATTAAGTTTTATTAATTGGTAATTAAGGTTGTTAATTAATAATTAAGTTTTATTAATTAATAATTAAGAGGTAATTAATTAGTTAATTAAGGTTAATTAATTAATTATAAAAAGTAATTAGGGATTGATTACTTTGTATTAAAAGATATTGATTAATAATTAAGGTTTATTAATTAATAGTTAAAGAATAATTAAAGTAATTAATTAAGGATCATTAATTATTATAATTAAGGAGAGTAATTAAAGGTTAATTACTATAAATGATTAAGGATAATTAATTTGTGAAATTAATTAAGGATAATTACTTTATGTAATAAATAATTAATCAAGAGTGATTAATATTTAATGATTAATTAATTAAATGGATTGTAATTAATTAATGTTGATTAAGCAAGAATAGGAATTAATTCTTAAGTAATTAATTTAATTTAAGTTGATTAAATTAATTATAATAGAGATTAATAAATGGTTGCTTATGAATGATGGTTGAGTAGAATGTCTGATTTGGTTGATATCTATTGGATGATATACTATGATATTCTGTGATATGATATTAGATATATCTGTGATAAATGTGTAATATTTATCTATGTTAAAGCTGTGTGAATTCAAGTATTGAATATAGATAAGTTAAATTGTTTAAACCTTTAAACAACTTGGCCTTAAAAGATACGTTTTGGATTTCGATGAGACCGGGATCGGGTTTCCGTATACCGGATTTCCAGGTCTGGAGACCCGAATACCACATCGATCCAAATTTACGATAGGTCGTGAATCTCAAGTGAAAATGAAGATTCAGAGTGCAAGGGTTATGGTCGTTAACTCTGAGGGTGATTCCAAAACGAGTGTAACGAGATAATGCCTTCGGTTTCGTTCGAACCCGGAACGAACTTGTATGGATTGAATGCTTTCAGCACATCGTCAGGCGGACGATGAGCATTCTAAGTGATATGTTCTGATTAAAGGTAATCGTAGCCTCAAGCCTCATCAACCGGGAATGGCTAAAACAGGGGAGGTGCAGCAAGGCTTCGTGGGTAGCACCCACTGAGAGCAAGATAGATCCCTGTCTAGAGGTCCCTTTTCTTTTATTCGGCTTAGTGTGTGGTTGGTCGCGCCAACTACGGGGTTATCTTGTTCGGAATTATCCAGTAAGGGATGGTTCCGGCTTTGTGTTGCAGGGGATTGGGAGTGATCCTCGGTACGGTGATCTAGGCCACGTACTGTGACGGGCGGTACCCCAGTAGCCCTGCCATTGTATGGAATCCAAACTCCAATAAGTGCCGTACGTATTAGTTGTGCCCAACTATGTTGGAATGTGAGATGTAAGCATTTCAGCTATTTCTGTATTTTACTTGAAAACCCTAGACCCTATTATAATATAACTGGATTTCCTATCAAATGTTTTGGTTAGCGTAAGGTAAAAACTTTTCCATGTTTATGTGTGGGAAGTCTTACGTGATACCTTTGTTTTCAAAAGGTTTTGAAGTTAAACAATTTTAACCCGTTTACTCACACCAGACCCATGTCTGACCCAAGTGTTTATTTTCTGTTTTATTAAACTCTTGGGTACTCAAATTTTTACGAGTAGCCAAGGGATTCAGGTTAGCTTTGACGAATCTATGGAGGAGATATGGAGCAGGAGGCTTCAGCATTCGTAGATAGATAGTATTCCGCTGTGTTGGTTGATTTGAGTCTTTTGTTTGAATTGTATCTTGAGTTGTATAATAGACGGAAATTATAACTGTCTATTTTGTTGTATAAGTTGTGTAACTCTGATTATGTAAAGACTATGTAATAGTTATGTGATATATTATATTTTGTTTCGTTCCGCTGTGAGATTCTGATATTGTTTAGTTCTTTCTTTCTCTTCTTTTCTCTTTTCTATCCCTTTCTTTCTTATTAGCGATACGACTTTCTGGGCATAGAAAGTCGGGTCGTTACAATCCATTAGGACAAGTTTTGTTTGTGCGTCTCATTTTGAGATGTTGTTTGGAAATTTTCATTTATTGAAATGAAATGGAGTTTTCGGTGATTTTGGACAGTCGAAAAACTTTCGAGTTGATTGAGAACTTGAAGCTAAGTGTTTTTTGAAAACATTAGAGAATAAGTTTTTGTAACTTATAAATTTGAGGAGATAGTAGGTTAAAACAAGTTTAAGTTTATTGAACGTTCTGGTTAAGTAAAACAAATCTGAAATTTGTATATGTACTCTTAAGATGTAGGAAAGTGTTATATGAATATGAACTTAGGTTGTGGAATGAAACCTAACTAAAGTAAAGTTTAATGAAATGGTGCATAAATGATTTTAGTATTAGATGAAATACTATAAGTATAAATAAATGTGAATTAAAAGTAATTAGTATAAGTAAAAAAACCAATGGGATAAATATGTAAGTTATACGTAGATTATTTAATTCGCATAACTGTTCTGGATCCAGATTCGAGTACATCATATCGAGGTGATTTATACCGATCCGAACAAGGATTTATCCAGATTCGCATAACTGTTCTGGATACAAGTGTCAAATTTTGGTTGTTTGGCCATATTGGATATCACAATGATATGTGTCAAAAGTTGAACCATTTTAGTAATAAAGGTAATGTAGTATTGGTTAAGTGCTATGGCAACTTTGGGCCTCATTTTAGTATTTTGAAATACCATGGTTTGTTGTTTTGGTTTGAAATGGTTTTGATTCGGAGAATTATTTTAAACCTAACTTTTGGATTTCTGTGATATTTTATTAAAAAATAGTTTTTGTGCTTTTCTATTTTATTCCATCTTTTTTATTAGTGTTTTCTAATATATGTGAAAATGTTTTAAAAATATTTTGGAAAGTATTTATTTCACAGAAACGTTAATACAATAACCGATGTTTATTTTAAAGAAAAATGGGAATTTATCTCTTATAATAAATTGATTCTGTTTTAAAATAAGATAGAAATATTTGGAATGAAATATTTGTGAAGCGTTTTATATGAAATGTTGTATAGAAAGATAGATTTGTAAATGGTGCTTTCAAATAAAAGAATATATTTATAAATGATATTTTATAAAAGGAAATTAATATCATTTTTATAAATTGGAATAATAAATCACATTCGTGAATTTATTAGTGATATATGGAAGGATCTTTTAATGGAAAGTATTTGTTCCGACCTTGCAATCAGAGATTTGGGATAAATATTGAAGATTTAAAAATTAGAAATGAATTTATAAAGAAGTTTTATAAGTAGTTTTGTAAAGAAGTTTTATAAAGAAGTTTTATTATAAGTTTTATAAAGAAGTTTTATAAGAAATTCTATAAAAGAAGTTTTGTAAAGGAGATTTATTAAAGGATTTTTATAAATGAATTTGGAGAAGTATAAAAGGAGTTTTATAAATGAATTTGGGAATTTATAAAAGGGTTTTGTAAATGTAAAAGAGATTTATAAAAAGGAATTTTATAAATGGAATGAGATTTGATATCCATAAATGATCGTTTTAAATTATGGTGGTATGGAAGGTATTCTTTTCATATTCAACGCCAAATTATGATGTATGGAAACTCATCTCTATCTTGAGAATTAAAAATGTATGTCGAGGCAAGGATAGTACGCTAACTTGTCCGACTATATTGTTAATCAAGGGATGGTACAAGTTTGAAATCAAAAAGTGGGGGTAAGTATATTCGGTCAGCCTGAGCAAATTTTTGGATTTAGTTATGGATGCTTTGGAGCTTCAAAAGACGAGCCGGATGCCTCCAAGATGTATTCACATATATTTTTATTTTCGATGCATTTGTTGTTTTGTATTTATCAGCATTTGTGAGGACAGGTTGTTATAACTATCCAGGCTGATGATATGTTAGTTTACCCTGGTTGATGTATGTATAATATAGTTTTCTGTTATAAAGATCCATTGTATATTATATATAACTCGTCATGATGTGGGATGCAGTTCTGCCTTTTCTTTCACCCTAACAATCTGTCTTTCGAACACTCGGATGCTCGGCATGGGAATACCTTGGATGTATTAATATCGACTTCTGAGGGTCGAAAAGGTGGGTCGCTACATAAGTATACCCCCACTCTCCTTCCCTAGGAAGGAAAAGTAAGTAAAAAGATTCCTTCCATAAATTTTATAAAGGAATTCCACTAAAGTGTACCTATCTTCAATAAGCTTCCAAAAAAATGTGGTCAACTCCGTGTTCTCCTATAAAACTCTTTCTCAATGAATACGAGACCTCTTTAAAAGCAAGGCTACTTATTTTTCTTTAAAATCTATAAATTGTTTGGCAATAATCAGAAGGCTTCTATGCTTTTCGGATAAACTGCTGTGATCTTGAACCAATTTCTCAATTTCTTTGTTTAATCACAGCACATCCTTCTCGCTCTTCTCATACAAAATCTCAAAGTAATATTTGTTTCTTTTCCTTAGCTAAAATAGTAAAACTTATTAACTAAAGCTAATGAGTGAGTATAAGCATTCAAAGATAATGAACTTTATACCTATACCGCGGGAGCTTGTGAGGCAAAAGCCCGAGTTTTATCCTTGTTGGATTCTTTGTTATGATGGCCAGTAGCTTGATCGTCTTTTGTTAAGGTGTATTCATAAGAAGCATTCTACAACTCGAGGAGATCAGGAAAGTCCACATCGTAAGTAGATGGGCCCAAGTCATGGCCACCAGATTCATTACCACCATTTCCCGGTTCATCGGTATCTTTGCTGCCATTTCGCCTATCCTACCCCGCATCGTCATCTCTATATTCATCTTCATTAAAATTGTTATTATCCTTGTCATCATCCCCTCTATCATCCTCATCCATGTCTGCATCAGGCAGAGGATCATCAAAAGATAGTAATTCCTAAGGATTGATGGCTTCCTCTTCTGGGAATTCATCTTGCAATGACCCAGTAGCTCTCCCTAATTCAAGGTCAAACTTCCTCTTGAACTTGTCTTTTAGTGTTGGCAACAAAGGGAAATCTAACTCTGGATAATTTTCTATATTATCATAATAAGCAATGAAGAGGGCCTCCTCATAACATTTCTCCTTTATTTGAGGAAAGGATTGTCCTACGAAAGAAGAGACTTTCTTTTTGGCATACTTAATAATGTTATTTGTATAGACCAGAGCAGCCTCCATACTTTCCAAACCATCTTTCAAAGTTGTAACTATTGCAGCTATTTGAGTATTTTCAGTTTTGGCCTGCTCAAGCTCTTTTCCTAGCAATTTCACCCTTTCCTCGGCCGCTAGTCCAGTTTTTCTCTCTTCATCCAAGTCAGAGACAAGTTTATTCTTTTTAGCGATAACTTCATTTCTCTTTGTGGTAAATTCAATAATCCGGCTCTCAAGGGACCTAACTTTATCTGTCAACAAAGAAATCTGCTCCTTAAAATTTGGGATTTGATCGACAGATTCATGAGAAGCTTGTTTCAGAAAAACATATGCTTAGCCACTTAAAATATACCAAAATATATAATAAGTAAAGATATATGAAGTGAAAATTTGTATTAACCAGATATGTAAGGATACATACCATAAGAATTTATTGAAAAAGAACGTGCAGATGATCTTTGAAAAAAGCAGAAGGCTGCAATGGTACTAAAGAAGCTACCATTGAGGACTGGATGACTGAGTGAACGAAATCATCAAAATCTGAAGGAATGGATTAGGTCAAAGCTTCATGAGGCAAAGATTCGGGAAGAGGAGGAGTCGGGCCCAACTCCTAGTACAAAAGTTAAAATACAATTACGGATGAGGGATTTATGATTTCTATAACAGGGCTCGGGGTGTGAGAGACTTCTGTTTGTTCCTGAGGATTTTGGTCTGGCAAGCTTGAATCAATAAAACTAGAGTCTTGGTTGATTGCGGCCATGGCTGCATTCGATTTCTCAGCAATAATAGCAAGCGATCGATCTTCTCCAATTTTGGCCTTTTTAACTGAAGGAGGAATTGGAGCACTAGAAAAATTGCCAGAATCCTTCTTTCTCTTGCGACTCTCAATGGCCTAAAAGGAGCAGCTTTGGTAGTCACAGCCGAGGAGGAGGCAGGAATTTTAGCTTTCTTGAACTTAGCAACCAGGGCGATAAAGGTTTAACCTAAGTCAAAGAAAGAACCATAAGATGACAGTATAGAAAATTCTATCAAATCATAATAAAAATTACCGGAAGAATCATGCTAAATGGGAAAATATAGAGAGAAGGCACTTTGATTGCCAACAACCAAAGCTTGATTCCTATGAGCATCTTTCTTAATCGTTAGAGGCTCCCCCAGCACTTTATGATTCTATAGAATCGAGGAATACTTTCGAGGGTTAGCTTCAGTTAGGAGTTTAAACCTATCCCCACTAGTCTGAGAAGCCAGGCTCAAGGTACCAACTGTACTAGGGACAGAAGGATTCATCCTCTTAGAAGTAGATCTGAAAAGGAATAGCTATTATAAGAGAATAGAAAAATGTAGTATAAATAAGAGAGAAAGCAGCAAGTCTTACTAGGAGAAGGGAAGGACCCCTTGATTCTAGGAGTATGGCTCTTAATATAGAAGAACTAGTTTTTCCAGTTCTTAGTTATGTTGATCAAATTAGTGATCAAGCTCTTCGGACGAGGAAGAAGGCAATATATGGTACCCCTTAATTGTTTTCCCACCTTGACAAGATTTACTAGTGAATGAAGAGTTTTAGCATGGAGAGAGGGGAGGTCAGCTTCCCTAGCCAGTAATTCAAGATAGCTTAGATATGTATAAGGGTTGGGCAGCAGTTGTATTGTAGCAATCCTTAAATGATCCACGAATCGAGTGAAGAATTCTAAGAGGGGGAGGTATCCCAAATGCTAGATATGAATTGGGGTGAAAGCAAATAAACCTTCTGGAGGATTATTTATCCTTCCAGATGGGCCTGCCACCTTTGACTCTATGTTGGTAATCCCGAATTGCTAAAGAATAACATCAACTTCATCTTGAGTGGTTATAGAAGATTAGATGAGTCTATAGTCTCCTTTCTCTAAAGCAGGAGAAGATTTAGAGCCCTTCTTCCCAGCCATTTTCATATCTGGCAATATCATGTAGAAATCAGGGAAGTACCATATGTTTTATAATAGTCTAAAGTATTGAAGAAGATGTCAAATAAAATTTAATTCTTTAAATATAGATCTAAATAAATAAGTAACCAGCCAATGAACTCAAAAATAGTTGGTGATTTCATAGCTAGTTGAATAATCTTTAATTAGTAAGTTCATAACAAGATATCGAGCTCATAACTAGTTATTGAGCTCATGGTAAGGTGTCGAACTCATAAATAGTTAGTGAGTTTGTATATAATTAAAGATCCTTTAACCAGTCATCGAGTTTATAACGAGATGTCGAACTTGTAAGTGGTTAGCAAGTTCGTAACTAGATAGAGACTCCTTAACTAGTTATCAATTTTATAACAAAATGCCTAATTCATAACTAATTATTGAGTTCATAACAAGGTGTCAAACTCTTAAATAGTTAGTAAGTATGCGACGACCCGTAATTTTTGGATATTTGAAATCGAAATATTTAATTGATTTTAAATATTTAAAAATTAAATTTCTAACTTGAATTTCGAATATCAATATTTAGTGGATAATTTAATTATTGAATTAAACAATTGGGAATTGGGTAAAATGTTGAATTTGGAGTTTTAAGCCTTTTAAAAATAATTTGAAGGCTTATAAAATTTATATTGATAGTTCTGAAGGTAATAAAAGTGTTAGCATTGAATTTGGAAGTGTTTTGTTCAGTTTTGAAAATATATCATTTAAATCGAATTTAAAAACAGCCTTCCGAGGCACAGTCTCGGAATTCGACGAAACCAGTTCCATTGGATCCGTAATAGTACATTATTATCGGATTTCAATTTTCGTAGCGTTTGGAGTTGTTATGTGATCGTACGATATATAAATGCGTTGAAAATTTATATCGAATTTAATATAATAACCGAGTCTGAAAAGCTATCTTCTTCATACGATCGAATTAGGGCTCGAAATCTTTTCCTTTGCGATCGAAATAGGGGTATAACATTACAAACGCCTGGCGGCACGCCTCAATAGGAGTTCAAGATTGGAAGTTGCATTTATCGAGACGATTTTAATTCAAATAATAAAAAAAATATCTATATTTATTGATTAAAATATATACTCACATCAGCTGTTTTTATTTCACCTCAAGTTACTGTACATGAGCAAGCTTTACACGCCATCGTTATTTCTTTCACTTCGTTTAAATCACGGTCAGTACGGAAAAAAAATTCGCGTTGCCTGCCTCCTTCCTTTCCTTTATAAATCACGAGATTTCTTTCTTATCCCAGGCATTCAAATCGAAATCAAACGAACCATATCTTCGTTCTTTTTCCCAGCTAACTAAATCATGGCCGATAAAAAAAAATAAAAAATAAAAAATAAAAAAAATAAAAAAAAGGAGGGGAAAGGGGAAAATCTTAATGGCCGAAATAAAATCAATCGATCTACTCGGTTCAATTTCGAACCAGAGATTTATGCTCGCGAGTGAATCGTGACTGGGAGCACGAAGTGGAAAAGAGTCGCGCCTCTCGCGTGGCATGCGCGTGAGCAAGGCAAGGTCAAGGGTGACGGAGTGAGGTCGGAGTGTTGTTCTGTGCGCGTTGTCAGAGGATGGCGGGGTGGGGTTACTCGTGAGTGGTCACGTCATCGCGATGACGTCAGGAAGGTCACGGCGAAGGCTCGATGCAGATATCGAGCAGGAGCTTGGTGTTTGGGTTGTCTTGTCGAGCAGGTAACGTGATCTTTTTGCTTTTAACATCTTAATTTAAAATCTACTAAGGTTTAAAAACTGGTGGATAAAATCTGTTGACTCATTTGGAAATTAGGAAATTTATTAAATTGATTTTAGTCTGAATCAATAAAAAATTTGTGCAGTGAGGTATATATATCTGTGCAAGGTAATGTCAGTATACATGTATAGGAAGACAAATATATATATATATATATGATTTCGGGTGAATATAGGAATTTCAAATTATTTTAGAGTTTAAAAATAAAATTAAAAATAAAAATAATATTTTATTAAAAGAAAGTTGTTTAAAAATATATTATTGGTTAAACCCAAATTATTAGCTAAATCTAATAAATAAATAGTGATTAATTATTTGACTAATTCAAATATTAATAAACAGTACGAACGTTTGTACAAGGTTTAAAATCGTGGAGAAACAAGTTGGTTTGGATCGGATTGCAAATTAAGGTCAAAGGTGAGTTAATCTCACTCACATCTGGATTTCCAGAATTTAATTTAAATATTTCGAATATAAATTATTGATTGATTGATTGGATGTGATATGATATATATAATAGTATATATATATATATATATATTGGAGTGATTGATTTCCCGCATTATATAGCGGATGAGATCCTATGCGCCGCATAATAGCGGATGATATTTTATAATCCCATATACCGCGATATTCCACCTCGAAGTGGAATTGGTATTGTGCTAACGTCTGTGGATGCAGGAAAACAGGTTGGAGGGATCCAATTGGATTGCTCAAATTTTATTTAGACTGTTCTAATAATTCTGTGTTATGATTATTTGATATTCTATGATGAATTATATTGGTAATTGGAAATGTTGGATGCTATGGTATGTTTGAATATAATTTGGTATAATGAGTTATTAAAATATATAGAATTGGATTTTGATGAGAAAATAAAAGAGAGAATTTTAAGTAAATAATTTTAGAGAATTTGAATAAATTAAAGAATGAATTGGAAAAGAATAAAAGTGATTTTAAAATAAATAAAATTTCGAGTATGGAAGAGGGAATTTGAATAAACAGAGGAATAATGAATTTTAAAATTTAAGTGATATTATTTTAAAGAATAAAGAATTTATTTTAATTCAAGGTTAAAATTTAATTAAAAGGAAAAAGAAGGAATTCAGGGAATCTGGAATTTAAATTTTCAGTTTAAAAATTTTAAATCATAATAAAGAAATAAAATCTGAAAGTTAATGGATTTTGAAATAAATGGAGTAAGTAAGGAAATTTATTTCAAAGTGAAGTAAATTGGAAATCAATTGTAAATTGATTTAAGTGTTTGGAATTGGAATTTTAAAGAGAAGTGAGATTTTGGAATTTATAAACTGGGTTTATAAAGTGAAGTAAAATATCAGTGGATATTTGGAAACATAAATTCAAGGTGGGGATTTATAAAGGAATGTGAATTTGTTTAAGAAAAAATAATAATAATAAATAAATAGTGATTTTTTAAGGATGTGAAAGAGAAGCATATTTCCTTGAATAGCCAAGTACGTTTCCAAAGCAAAGTTTTAAGTATAAGTTAAAGGTTTTAAAGTGTTTCAAAGTGTGTTTTAGAAAATTTATTATTTTTCAAATGATTAAATTTTGAAGTAAGTATTTCTCAAATTTATTATAGTAGTAATTATTAAAAGTGACGTAGTATTTTGTTTTAGAAAGGATAAAATTTAATGTTATATTTTATAGGTAGCTTTATTTTAAATATTCTTTAAGCATATATCTTTGTATAAAGTATTAAAGTAGTTTTTAATTTAAATGTTTAAAGCATATTTCATAATATAGTGTTTTAAATTATTGTACTTGGTGATTTCAGTGGAAATAGAAAATATTTGGGAATTTATTCCATGAGAGAAGATGGTTTGAAACTATTTTCAAAGGGTTGAAAAGTGGAAATATATCTTGCGAAGATATTTTGAGATTAATAAATAATTTGGGAAATTATTTATGTTTGTTGGATGTTAATTGATAGTTAAATAACCGACTATCAATATTGGCCAATGCGCTTATCGTTTCGAAGAGACCGGGATCGGGATTTATTTCTGAAAACCACTTCGATCCGGTTTGTACGTTTTCGTGTGGAAAACGAGTTTGGAGTCGAAGATGGAGTAGTGAAGTGCAAGGGCTAGTCGCTACTAATCCTAAGGGTGATTCCAAAATGGATGTAGTAGGAATAGTGCCTTCGGTTCCGTTCGAACCCGGAACAGACTTGTATGGATGAATGCTTTCAGAACATCGTCAGGTGGACGATGATCATTCTAAGTGAAACGGTTCTAAAAAGGTAACACTTAGCCTCGAACCTCATCAACCGGGAATGACTGAAAATCAAGGGTTATGCAGCAATGCTAAGTGGGTAGCACCCATTAGGGTGAGGTCATCCCTGTCTAGATGTTCCTTTTATTTCGGCTGTGTGGTGCGGTTGCTGATCCCAACCGCGTGGTGATCTTACTCAGAATTATCCAGTAAGGGGTAGTTCCGGTCTTGTGTTGTAGGGGATCGGGCGTGGTCCTTGGTACGCTGATCTAGACCAGGTACTGTGACAGGTGGTACCCCAGTGCCTAGTCATTAGTTGGAAATCCATTCTCCCTACGTGCCTTTACGGTTTTGTTTGTATACCTATTAGCTGGAATTTAATAGATGTAACAATTTCGGCTATTTGAATAAGTATTTGTATGTAGACACTATTATAATATCAGAGTATTTTGATAAAAAGTGTTTTGGCTATCGTAAGGTAAAAACCCGACATGTTTATTTGTGGCATGGTCTTACGAGATGCTTTTGATTTCAAAGGATTTTGAAACTTTAATAATCAATTTGAGTGTGGTTTTCTCACGCTGGTATTCCAGACTGACTCGGGTGTTATTTAACTATAATGCTCGGGTCAGACCGAGTATTACAGATACAGGATAGGATGTTGTGGAGCTTAGGAGACGAGCTAGAGGGCGAGAGGTATCACACGTATTTGATGTATTCCGCTGTGTATAGTCAGCTTTGTGAGGACAAGTTATCAAAACTGTCCAGTATTGTGTTATTGATTGTGTTGTACTCTGATGATTGTAAGTATTATACAGTTACAGTTTCTTTTGTATAAAAAAATCTGTTGTTATATATTATATGTTGTTCCGCTGCGATTGTGAGATTCTGATGTTGTTCCTATTTTCTTCTTCTACCTCTTCTTCTTTAACCCTAATGGTTCGATTTTTCGGGCATGGAAGAATCAGGTCGTTACATTTGGTATCAGAGCGAAGGTTAAGCAAGAACCTTGGCTTTGGTGGGGATTACTCATTAAAAATAGAGTTCGTAGTACTCTAGAATGAGTTTGAGCGTATTAATAGATATGAGCGCGTATTTGTTAGTAAATATAAAATTTGTTTTTATACTGTGTTGATTTATCAGTTGAGTGTTTATGGATTCTGGTCGATATATGGGACGCCATGTCATCGATAGGGGTTTCTAAACTCTTGAATGTGATAAACCGACACAGTATGGTTTTCAAATAGGGTAAATGAAATAATTTTACCCAAATTATTTTTGTATATAAAGGGAATAATTTTCCGTAAATTATTATAGTTATATATGGTTGCTTGGTTATTAGAAAATGATAATAATAAATTATTATCATTATTGTGTAGAAATTGAATAAGAAATTGAAAACCGTAGCTAAAAGTTAAGAAATAAATTCATATACAAATGAAGTTTATAAATGTGAATTATAGATGTGATTTATAATTGGAAATGAGATAAAATTCCAGTGTGATAGTTGAATGTGGATTGAAGGGATTTGGAATTTGAAATTTTGAGAAAATTTAAATTCCTTTGAGTTTGAAAATAGTTTTCAAAGATTTTGAAGAATAATGGTGATATTATTTGGAAAAATATTTTTGAATAGGATTTGAAATCTGGTGAGATTTAGAATTTAAAAATATTTGAAATATTATTGAAAGAAGTAAAAGCACTGAACTCTTTCGGTCGCTGGAAAATAACTTCGGTGATGACTGCAGCATCATCGATGTTCATTTTCGAGTTTCCAAAAGAGAAATCGCTACCAAATTGTTTTATACTGTAATGTCTTCAAAACTGAGTTTGGTTTTAAAATTCAAAAGATAATTTGCTACCAAAGGATTTTGGATATGATTGATTTTAAAAAAATGCTTTTGAAATATAAGTAATTGTTTAAATACTCTGGAGTTGGTTTGAGATTGTTATAGAATATAAATGGGTTGATAGTTTATAAAATCTTGAATATGTTAGAATAAAATGGAATTCAATATTTAAATTGATTTGGAAATAAATTAAAAATTAAAGAAAAATTAAATTCAGAATGGAATTGAAAATTCTGATGAGATAAGTTATAAAATCATAACTTGAATGGAAGTGGAAAAATTAATAAGTGTATGATTTATAAAAGTCTAAAAGTGAAGTAATAAGCCAGAATAAATTTGTTTGGTATTTTGGAATTGAAATAAAAATCCAAACCTGAGATATAAAATAAGATTGAACTCAAGTAAGTATAGTTAAAGTTGAATTGGGAGTTGAAAGTGGATTTTGAAGTCAAGATTGAGTTATAAATAATATTCAGCGTATATTGCAAGTAAATTAAATAAGATTGGAAATGTTGTCGAATAAAATAGAGTTGGATTGAAATAGTGATGGTTTGAGTTGTAAATAAAACCCAAGTGAGTAGAAATAGATTGAAATGGCCTTGTTAATTAATAAATAACTTAAGTAAATATTGGATGAAAGCTCGACTTAAGTAAATTGTGAAATGGTTGTTGTCGAGATTTTATAAAATGATTCTAAATAAAACTTGTTGGGTTAATGAAATGAAATGCAAGTTGAATACCAATTTGAAGTGACAAATGTTTGGTTTGTAAATAAATTGTGGAATGGGTATTTGATGAAATCAATATGGAATGTTCTAAGATTAATAAAATTGATTTTGGAATCAATTGAAAGGGATGTGAGTTCATTTTGTTTAAAAATGAATAGAATGTAGGAAAGTGAGTTGTAAATCACTTAAATTGAATGAAAATGATGTGCGATTTAGTTGTAAGCAACTAAATTTGTGTCGAAACCTTATAAATTGCTTATGGAAAGTGTTTAGTGCTTATTGCTTATGTTATGCATGTGGTTAGCTATTGAAAATAAGTGAAATGTTAATAAACTTTATATATTTGTCACTTACATGTTTAAATTGAGTGAGTACAGGTTTTTGGAAGCCGTTTGGCTGGATTTGGTCACGCAAAATGCTAAATAAATAACCCGCCTGCTTAAAAATGCTAAATAGAGGTATGCATACGCAATAAAAGTTAAAAAAAAGTATGAACTGTTGTTTTTTTTTCCGACCGTGTGGGTCGATGTATATATATTTATATCTCTTGTCAAATTGCAAAAGCTCCTCCGTACAAAGGAGACTCTGCCAAAATTTTCCGAAATTTTGGGAGTTAGAAAACTTTTAAAATTTTCACTAACGGCAAAGGATTTAAAAGTGGTAAGCAAATAGAGGTGAAACTGAATATTGAAATCTAATTTAAAATTGTGTATGTGAAGTAAGATGAAATCGAAGAAATTGTTCGAAGAAACTAAAGGAAGAAAAAGGTTGCAAATAAACTTTTAGTTGAGATTTTAAATAAATTAGTAAGTGAAACTAATAAAAGGAAATGGTTAATTAAATATGGGTTGAGATAAGGTGAATAAAATTCAATATTCAAAGTTTGAAGACAAATTGAATTCAAGTAGAATTGAAGATGGAAATCTGAATGGAAATTTGGAAAAAGTATTGAGATTTGAAAATAATAAATGAATTGAGGCAAATTGAAATTTATAGGGAATTGGAATTCAATTTGAATATAAACTTCGGCAGTGAAGAAGTAAAATAAATATAAGAAATATTTATATTGAACTTAAGAAATGAAGAATGAAATTCTTAAGTAAATTGGTATTGGGAATATACTGGTGAATAATTGAATGAAGATTAAAACTGAAAGTTGTGAAAAGGGAAATTGTGAATAAGTAAATAGAAATCAAATAAATGTGAATAAAAGAGAATTGATATAGCTGATAATCAATTGTAATTAATACGTAGGATGTACGTATATTATTTATTCGCATAGCGATTTGATCCGGATTCGAGCACAGAATTTCGAGGTAATTATACCGATCCGAGTTAGGATTTTTCACTCGATTTTCGACGGAGAACCCTGGATATGGATTTTGATTGATTCTGGGTATTCTCTATCATAGTTTGTGGCTATGCAAGGAGAATGACGGTTTCTGATCAAGAAACCAGATCTGAGTCCGCACTAGGAAGTCGGGTGGACGATACTAGTTCAGAAATGAAATTATGTGATTGAGTGAGCGATCAGATTTGGTATTGTGTACGGATGATATATGTGCATCGTACGGGCTTAAGTAAAGTAGATATTGAAAATTTTGAAAGGAAGTGAATAAAATAATTTTGAATTCTGTGATTGGATATTGTTGCTAAGTAGGATACAGGTATTTAAAAGCAAAGGATAAATTGATGTTTTTGATTTCAGAAGATAAATTGAAATTTGCTCGGCAAAGGTATGTGCTTAAATTTCTGTATGAAATTTGATGATTTTACGATCTAGCCACTTGGCCTTTTGTTTTCTTTTGAAATTTGGGGGCCCGTAGAGGCATTTTGTGGTTGTACCGAGCTAGCCGCGCAAAGGAGACGTTGGCAAAAAATTTCGAAAATTTAAAGAGTTAGAAAAATTTTGAGAAATTTTTGATAATTCAAAATTTTGTTTCAAATTTCAATTTGAATGGTTAAGTAATATTGTTTGGAACTAATGGATAAACTGGAAAGTTAGAAAGAGGATTAGTGTGTCTTTAATAAAAAGATTGCTTTGGAAAGTTGTTAAACCCGTTTGGTTTTGGGAGAAAGGTTAACGGGTTATGGACCATTCCTCTTAGTTGGTAATTTCGGGGATGAAATTCTTTTAAGGGGGGAGGAATGTGACGACCCATAATTTTTGGATATTTGAAATCGAAATATTTAATTGATTTTAAATATTTAAAAATTAAATTTCTAACTTGAATTTCAAATATCAATATTTAGTGGATAATTTAATTATTGAATTAAACAATTGGGAATTGGGTAAAATGTGGAATCTGGAGTTTTAAGCCTTTTAAAAATAATTAGAAGGCTTGTAAAATTTATATTGATAGTTCTGAAGGTAATAAAAGTGTTAGCATTGAATTTGGAAGTGTTTTGTTCAGTTTTGAAAATATATCATTTAAATCGAATTTAAAAATAGCCTTTCGAGGCATAGTCTCGGAATTCGACGAAACCAGTTCCATTGGATCCGTAATAGTGCATTATTATCTGATTTCAATTTTCGCAGCGTTTGGAGTTGTTATGTGATCGTACGATATATAAACGCGCTGAAAATTTATATCGAATTTAATATAATAACTGGGTCCGAAAAGCAATCTTCTTCATATGATCGAATTAGGGCTCGAAACCTTTTGCTTTGCGATCGAAATAGGGGTATAACATTACGAACGCCTGGCGGCACGCCTCGATAGGAGTTCGAGATTGGAAGTTGCATTTATCGAGATGATTTTAATTCAAATATATATATATATATTTATTGATTAAAATATTTACTCACATCGGCTGTTTTTATTTCACCTCAAGTTACTGTACATGAGCAAGGTTTACACACAATCGTTATTTCTTCCACTTCGTTTAAATCACGGTCAGTACGAAAAAAAAATCGCGTTGCCTGCCTCCTTCCTTTCCTTTATAAATCACGAGATTTCTTTCTTATCCCAGGCATTCAAATCGAAATCAAACGAACCATATCTTCGTTCTTTTTCCCAGCTAACTAAATCATGGCCGATAAAAAAAATAAAAAATAAAAATAAAAAAAAGGAGGGGAAAGGGGAAAATCTTAATGGCCGAAATAAAATCAATCGATCTACTCGGTTCAATTTCGAACCAGAGATTTATGCTCGCGAGTGAATCGTTACTGGGAGCACGAAGTGGAAAAGAGTCACGCCTCTCGCGTGGCATGCGCGTGAGCAAGGCAAGGTCGAGGGTGACGTAGTGAGGTCGGAGTGTCATTCCGTGCGCGTTGTCAGAGGATGGCGGGGTGGGGTTACTCGTGAGTGGTCGCGTCATCGCAATGACGTCAGGAAAGGTCGCGGCGAAGGCTCGATGCGGATATCGAGCAGGATCTTGGTGTTTGGGTTGTCTTATCGAGCAGGTAACGCGATCTTTTTGCTTTTAACATCTTAATTTAAAATCTACTAAGGTTTAAAAACTGGTGAATAAAATCTGTTGACTCATTTGGAAATTAGGAAATTTATTAAATTGATTTTAGTCTGAATCAATAAAAAATTTGTGCAGTGAGGTATATATATCTGTGCAGGGTAATGTCAGTATACATGTATAGGAAGACGAATATATATATATATACGATTTCGGGTGAATACAGGAATTTCAAATTACTTTAGAGTTTAATATTATTATTATTATTATTATTTATTAAAAGAAAGTTGTTTAAAAATATATTATTGGTTAAACCCAAATTATTAGCTAAATCTAATGAATAAATAGTGATTAATTGTTTGACTAATTCAAATATTAATAAACCGTACGAATGCTTGTACAAGGTTTAAAATCGTGGAGAAACAAGTTGGTTTGGATCGGATTGCAAATTAAGGTCAAAGGTGAGTTAATCTTACTCACATCTGGATTTCCAGAATTTAATTTAAATAGTTCGAATATAAATTATTGATTGATTGATTGGATGTGATATGATATATATAATAGTATATATATATATATATATTGGAGTGATTGATTCCCACATTATATAGCGGATGAGACCCTATGTGCCGCATAATAGCGGATGATATTTTATAATCCCATATACCGTGATATTCCACCTCGAAGTGGAATTGGTACTGTGCTAACGTCTGTGGATGCAGGAAAACAGGTTGGAGGGATCCAACTGGATTCCTCAAAATTTATTTAGACTATTCTAATAATTATGTGTTATGATTATTTGATATTCTGTGATGAATTATATTGGTAATTAGAAATGTTGGATGTTATCGTATGTTTGAATATATTTCGGTATAATGAGTTATTAAAATATATAGAATTGGATTTTGATGAGAAAATAAAAGAGAGAATTTTAAGTAAATAATTTTAGAGAATTTGAATAAATTAAAGAATGAATTGGAAAAGAATAAAAGTGATTTTAAAATAAATAAAATTCCGAGTATGGAAGAGGGAATTTGAATAAACAGAAGAATAATGAATTTTAAAATTTAAGTGATATTATTTAAAAGAATAAAGAATTTATTTTAATTCAAGGTTTAAATTTAATCAAAAGGAAAAAGAAGGAATTCGGGGAATCTGGAATTTAAATTTTCAGTTTAAAGATTTTAAATCATAATAAAGAAATAAAATCTGAAAGTTAATGGATTTTGAAAAAATGGAGTAAGTAAGGAAATTTATTTCAAAGTGAAGTAAATTGGAAATAAATTGTAAATTGATTTAAGTGTTTGGAATTGGAATTTAAAAGAGAAGTGAGATTTTGGAATTTATAAACTGGGTTTATAAAGTGAAGTAAAATATCAGTGGATATTTGGAAACATAAATTCAAGGTGGGGATTTATAAAGGAATGTGAATTTGTTTAAGAAAAAAATAATAATAAATAAATAGTGATTTTTTTTAAAGGATGTGAAAGAGAAGCATATTTCCTTGAATAGCCAAGTACGTTTCCAAAGCAAAGTTTTAAGTATAAGTTAAAGGTTTTAAAGTGTTTCAAAGTGTGTTTTAGAAAATTTATTATTTTTCAAATGATTAAATTTTGAAGTAAGTATTTCTCAAATTTATTATAGTAGTAATTATTAAAAGTGACGTAGTATTTTGTTTTAGAAAGGATAAAATTTAGTGTTATATTTTATAAGTAGCTTTATTTTAAATATTCTTTAAGCATATATCTTTGTATAAAGTATTAAAGTAGTTTTTAATTTAAATGTTTAAAGCATATTTCATAATATAGTGTTTTAAATTATTGTACTTGGTGATTTCAGTGGAAATAGAAAATATTTGGGAATTTATTCCATGAGAGAAGACGGTTTGAAACTGTTTTCAAAGGGTTGAAAAGTGGAAATATATCTTGCAAAGATATTTTGAGATTAATAAATAATTTGGGAAATTATTTATGTTTGTTGGATGTTTTGTGGATGTTAATTGATAGTTAAAAAACCGACTATCAATATTGGCCAATGCGCTGATCGTTTCGAAGAGACCGGGATCGGGATTTATTTCCGAAAACTACTTCGATCCGGTTTGTACGTTTTCGTGTGGAAAACGAGTTTGGAGTCGAAGATGGAGCAGTGAAGTGCAAGGGCTAGTCGCTACTAATCCTGAGGGTGATTCCAAAATGGATGTAGTAGGAATAGTGCCTTCGGTTCCGTTCGAACCCGGAACGGACTTGTATGGATGAATGCTTTCAGAACATCGTCAGGTGGACGATGAGCATTCTAAGTGAAACGGTTCTAAAAAGGTAACGCTTAGCCTCGAACCTCATCAACCGGGAATGATTGAAAATCAGGGGTTATGCAGCAAGGCTAAGTGGGTAGCACCCATTAGGGTGAGGTCATCTCTGTCTAGATGTTCCTTTTATTTCTGTTGTGTGGTGCGGTTGCTGATCTCAACCACGGGGTGATCTTACTTGGAATTATCCAATAAGGGGTAGTTCCGATCTTGTGTTGCAGGGGATCGGGCTTGGTCCTCGGTACGCTAATCTAGACCAGGTACTGTGACAGGTGGTACCCCAGTGCCTAGTCATTAGTTGGAAATCCATTCTCCCTACGTGCCTTTACGGTTTTGTTTGTATACCTATTAGCTGGAATTTAATAGATGTAACAATTTCAGCTATTTGAATAAGTATTTGTATATAGACACTATTATAATATCAGAGGATTTTGAGAAAAAGTGTTTTGGCTATCGTAAGGTAAAAACCCGACATGTTTATTTGTGGCGTGGTCTTACGAGATGCTTTTGATTTCGAAGGATTTTGAAACTTTAATAATCAATTTGAGTGTGGTTTTCTCACGCTGGTATTCCAAACTGACTCGGGTGTTATTTAACTATAATGCTTGGGTCAGACCAAGTATTACAGATACAGGATAGGATGCTGTGGAGCTCAGGAGACGAGCTGGAGGGCGAGACATGTCACACGTATTGGATGTATTCCGCTGTGTATAGTCATCTTTGTGAGGACAAGTTATCATAACTATACAGTATTGTGTTATCGATTGTGTTGTACTCTGATGATTGTAAGTATTATACAGTTACAGTTTCTTTTGTATAAAAAAAATATGTTGTTATATATTATATGTTGTTCCGCTGCGATTGTGAGATTCTGATGTTGTTCCTATTTTCTTCTTCTACCTCTTCTTCTTTAACACTAATGGTTCGATTTTTCGGGCATGGAAGAATCGGGTCGTTAGAAAGTACGTAATTGGTTAAAGATTCTTTAATTTGTTATCGAGTTCTTATTATTTTATTTTGAGTTCTAATTAATAATTAAAAAGTTGAACATTTAATCATAAATAGTTAGTAAGTTCGTAATTAGTTGAAGATTCTTTAATTAATTTATCAGTTCGTAGTAGGATATCAAACTTGTAACTAGTTATTGGGTTTATAACAAGATGTTGAACTCATAAATAGCTAGTGAGTTCATTACCAATTAAAGAATCATTTTCGAGACTATATGTCAAACTTATAAAAGATATCGAATATGTAACTAGCCGACTATCCTATAAATAGTTTTTGAGTTTGAAACTAGTTAATAACCCTCTAAAGGGTTGTCGAATTTGAAACTAGATAACAATTCTCTAATAGATTAACGAGTTTGTAACTAGTTAATGATTCATTAAGTAATTTTTGTCGGATTTCAGTTGTAATGACCACACCGCTATACCCATATTATTAAAGAACATTACAAGTAATGTCATCGAATAACACGGAGAATATGGCTGGTTAATGGTGATCGAATGTGAATATATTTTTGGACTTACACTAACAATTCTTTATTACCTTTTGAGGATTTGAACTGAAAATTTTGACGTGTACGGTATTAATACAAAGTAATAAACACATTGATTAAAAATATTCAGAACAATATATAATATATATAAATTAGAATCAAAGTCATAGATCACAGCGGAATAATATATATCATATACATAATAAAATGTGAGCTTACAAACATCGGTACTGGACCCACATAATATATACATCATATCCAAATTATCGTACCGGGTATACACTGACTACTAAATAATATACATGACATAACCTCCTAAATGTCAATGTATTCAAGAATGAAGTAAACGGAAACAGTCAAAATAGTTACTCCAGTGCTAGCACAAAATCCAATTGTCAACGAGTCTCTATACCTGTAGAGTCTCGGCCTGATCCGAGTACTATAAAATAAATGGGTTAGAGTATATCTAATAGAAAGGTGAGATACTGATATTTTGTAGACTCACATTCTATTATGTATATGATGTATATATTCCGCTGTGATCCGTGACTATAATTCTAATATATATATATAATCATATTATATATTGTTTTGAATATTTTTAATCGGTGTGTTTAATACTGTAACATCCCCCACTTGGAGGCCCAAAACTAATGGCTACGGATGCTGCAGTCATCCATAGTTATTAATCCTCAACGACCAAATACGGTAATGTTAGATACATTGATATAACAGAAACACATGGATATAAAAAAATTTAAAATCATTAAACAACTTTCACATTCCATTTCAAAACATATCAAATTCATTACATAATCCCAGATTCGAGAACCACGCTCAGAGAAGATATAATTATTACAACATACGCCAAGAGCGAATATGAAGATGCCCCCTTGGATAATCAAAGTATCTATATATCTAGGCAATTAAACAAATTTGCCTTTACATCAAAACACAGCGGAATCAAAATAGAAAAGATCTCCGATTAGCTAACTTGCCTCCTGCACGTCTTCAGAAGCTTATTCGTCTAAGGAGAACCTGAAAACCTCAACTCCCAAACTACTCAAAATTAATTGAGTATCATAGAGTTCAAGGGGAAAACATAAACTTCGAGTCAGACATAAAGCCTGGTATGAATAATAACCTACCATCTCGAACCATTTAAATATCAAGTGAGACCACACTGCTTAGCGGAATGGGTTTTCCCCTCACTAGTATCTTATCAAAAATTTATGATAACCATATACTATGCTCCTGCATCCACAATGGTTAAAGCATAGAAATTTAAAATATTATGATGATATGCAAACAAGTAGATTATTCCGGATTCCCTATTCCCCTTTCATCTGACTATCTGTCTTAGTTATAGTTTATAGGGTCACTATTAACCTATTAGTTTTCATGGGATCACTGATAACCTGTTTAAAGTTTATGGACTACCTGTCCTATCTCATAGTTTTCATGGGATCACTAAGAACCTATTGGCCCCTGCCAATAACTTCATTCAATTATTTCATGGGTTCTCCTTGAACCTATTGGTATCTCCAATAACACCCCGTATATCTTAGTTTTCATGAGTTGACTATGAACCTATTGACTTCTGTCAATAACTTAATCCAGATATAGTTTTCATGGGTTCACTACAAACTTGTAGGCCTCTGCCAATAACTCTTACTAAAAATAGTTTTCATGGGTTTACTATGAACCTGTTTAAACCGACAACTTCTTAATTGGTCGTTGGGCATCCTATATTCTGGTCTACCTGACCTCCTGGATGCAAGAGTTACTTAACTCATATTCACTACTTGGTCAACCTACCCAGTTATTCTACCCTTACTTCCCAAAATACAGTTATGGGTCCATTACTTAGTGAATATATTTTTTGAAGAAGCATATACACAAAAATAATACCAACATTTATGGTTTAATATCCTTGAAATCATTTTTCACTTGAAACATGGTTAATCCCTTTAACCTATTATTTTATCCAGAAAAACTTCTTCAAAAAATCCAAATTTAAAAGCCATTTAAAAGCTCTTTTATAGTGCCATGAGTTTTACCTTTAAAAATTGAGATTGGGTTCTTTGTTTTGAAAACTAAGGCTTATGAAACCTTAGACCTTTACTTTCAAAACCTTTGAAAAACTCTTTCGAAAGCATTCAAATCTTCTTTTCAAAATACTAAGCATAGCCTTTCGAAACACTTTAAAACACATCTTTCGAAACCATCAAAACATACCTTTTGAAAGTATAAAAGCATCACTTGCTTATTTATAAAAGCATAGCCTCAAAACCAATTGAAAGTGTCCCTTTCGAAACCATTGAAAGTACCACTTTTAAAACCATTGGGTTTAATCATTAAACATATCTTTTGGGTCAAAGTGAATACAAACAAAAATACCCCTTTCAAAACCATTAAAAAGAGTTTGGGATGGCTTCGGAACCATCGTTTCGAAAGCTTTAATCATTTAAGTAAAACATTTCGAAGGATAGTTTCGAAACCCCTTTCGAATGCCTTCGAAACCTTTATGTTGCTACTGGAGTCCTTTTGAAAGCTTTGGGAAGTGGCTTATTACATTTATAAAACAAAAGCTACCTTTCGAACTCGTTGATGACTTCAATCCCTTCGAAAGGCATAGGGACGGCAGCAGGGTTTCGATTGGGTTCAAACTACCCTTTCAAAAGCATTGATTTAAAAACAAGGTAACTCATTCGAAAGCTACACTTTCACAAAAAGGCAGTAACCTCATGAAAGTTATTTTAAACCCTTTTGAAAGCAATCTTTTTAAAATAAGGAAAATGGCATCTTCGAAAGCTATTTAAATGGGTTTCAACCCCTTTGAAAGCAAGGTTTTGACTCCATATCATCCGCCTTTCTCTAATCCACTATGTACCAATGCATTGATACCTTGTGTATTGGTTTCGAATTGGTTGAGGCAGAACTATATGGTCGAAAGGTACTACTGAAAGTGGCGAAACCATACTTTTGTACAAAAATTGTTTTATTTCCTTTTCAAGTAATTGCTTTTTAACTAACCTGCCTATTTGTAAAAATTTAATTGGTTGCCATAAATTTTCAAATTCTTTTCTAAAAACTGCCGCATTAATTTCATATCTAAATAAAGGTAATTAGCAAAGAATCCCTTCCCATAAGCAAAACAATTAAAACATTTAAATCCTCCAAATAAATTAATTTAGTTTCCATAGTAAATTAGTGTTACCCGGTATCCTGACCCGGCTATATTGGGCTGATCACGCAAGACAAAGCAGGATGTTAGGAATATGGAAAATAGCTTGGAGTTGCAAGGGATCGGCATAGCAAGGTAGAGTGATAGGGATCGGCATAATTATTTCAAGGGATCGGCATAGGCGATGATGTCTGGTTCAACAGGTCTTGTTAATATTAGAGGGATCGCCATAATTGTTTGACTGGATTGACAACATGGATGGAATATAAGAGGGGTCGGCATAGGTGATTAGGCCTAGTTCAACATGATTTGTTATCACTCGAGGGTTCGGTATATTATTCAGGAATAAGAGGGATCGGTATGGTTGGAAGGCTAGGGTTCGGCATAGTCTAATGAAGCATAATGGATCGGCATAGCATTTTGGATGATCAAGAGGGATTGGCATAGAACTATGGAACCTTAGGGATTGGCAAAGTCCATTGAAGGGGTTCGGCAGCAATAACATCAAAAGGGATTCGAACCAAAGATTAGGCAAAAGAGTGAGCTCTACATATCCAATCAACGTGATATTTGAGATACCGTCATATTTAAGCATGAAGAAGCTACCATAGGGATCGCTGCCTCAAATTCAACAAATGGAGGGATTGGTACTGATCCCTCTCCATTGAGATTTAGACCTAGTGCCCCCTGTTGTGGGCCCATATGGATGAGGAGGTCATGTTGTCGAAGTTTCAGATAGATTGGTGGTCGCCTTCATCTATAAATACAGGCTTATGGGGTCATTCTGAGGATCTTTTACGCTGCTGGTTACATAACTCCTTTATTGTAATCAACTTCCTCCATTATTCTCTTACTTCTTGTTGTTTGCTATTGTAATCAAGATTATAGTGAATCAATAAAGAGAATATTCAAAGTGGACGTAGGCAATCTGACGTCGAACCACTATGAATTTTGTTGTTCTTGTTTTTGCTTTGATTTGCTTACTATTTTGCTATATTCCTCTGTTTTAATTTAGTTTTCTTCATTTACTTCTCTACCCAAACCTATTCTTGGGTTTTTGTGACAAATTTGGTTGCAAACATTTTGGTGCTTTCACTGAGAACCTGATTCTCGACGCTTTAGGATCCCCTTTGTTACTACTAGATTGAGTAAATCCCTCGAAGGAGATCCATAGTCATCTTCAAAAGCTTGCAGATACTACTCAGATTTGCTAGAATCTATACAAGGAAATCGATAATAGTGAGGCATACTAGATCAACTTCTCTAAATGTAGATGGGAGTGAAACTGCCAGCACTCAATAGGGAGCTCGGAGCAACCAACCTGCAAATCAGAATTTTAAACCTGCTGAAGTCCAGAACCCCACTGATTCCATAACCAGAACTGAGTTTAATAACTTGATGAGGGAGTTGATGGAAAGCTGTAGACAACTGAATGAGCAAATTCATACTAATGCCACCCTAATGAACCAGATTGCTCAACAACAGCATGAGAACGCCAGAAGGGATCCCACTTCTTACTCGGCATTAGAGAGTCCCAGCTCATCGGATGAATACCATAGGCGTAGGCATCACAAGGTTGAAGGAAATCAAGCTGAAACATCGGGGCATCGCTTGGTAGACCAATATGGTCTGCCAAGATGGATCGGTGTCGATCCCTCCTAAGGGATCGGTGTCGATCCTTCCTCCAGAGGAGGGATTCCCCCGCAACACTTGGGAAATCGAGCAGGAGCTGTTTTCAAAAGCTTGAATGCTGGAGTTCAACTAAATGCTGACCAACTACCCCGCCAGAATGATGATGAATTGAATGCCCAAGGCACACGTCAAGAGGATGGTGGCCCAAGAGGGCTTAAAACGGCCCGTAAACGTTGATCAGACCATTCATGTGAGGTAGAGCACGACCGCCGCTTGGCACCACCTGTCCAAACACTGAATTTGTCGGCAATGGTCAGATAGTTAATGAGAGAGAACCAGGGATTGGCAAATGATGACTGGGGAATTTTGAGAAGTCATACCCCATTTACCGATAATGTTTTGCATGCGGAATGTCTGAGAAGGTTCAACATGCCTTCGATGCCTACCTACGAGGGAAAAACCAACCCCATGCAGCACATCATGAGGTATGAATGGTTGATGGATTCAGCAAGAGCTAATGACGCAACAAAATGTAGATGTTTTCCTATAACTCTCTCTGGAATAGCGACAAATATGGTTTATAAGACTACCCCCATAATCGATTTCAAGATTCGATGAACTGGAAATTAAGTTTGTGGAGTAGTTCCGGATCCACGCTACTTGTCCTAAATACGTGATGTCACTTTCCAGCATAATCCAGGCCCCAAGGGAATCGTTGAAGGACAATCTGGAAAGATTTCATATCGATGCCACAGAAGTTAGTAATCCAAATGATCATGCTATACTTATGGCCATAACGAGAGGGATTGATCCAGAATTTGAGTTTGGAGATTGGCTAGTTGGAAAACCGCTGGCCACATTAGAGCACTTCTATTCAAAGGCTGCTCAATTCCCAAGGAAGGAGGAAGCCAGGTCCTCTAGGAAAAACAATGTTGTGGGACCGAAAGGAGAGGCAGTACAAAGCAATATTGCAATAAAGCAGTCTGATGATAGTTCCAAAAGTTCAAGTTAATGCTCAGAACAAAGTGAATCAACAAAAGCAAAATGGGGACAGAAATCATGACCGAAGGAGGGGACCTAGGAGACCAAGACCTAGGATTCCTATGTATGACAACTACACACCTCTAAACACATCCCTGGAGAATATTTATCTATCCACTTGTAATATTGTTCAATATAAGAAGCCGCATCCAAAGGAGTCGACAGAGACATAGAAACAGACTGGAAAGTACTGCCGGTTTCACGAGTGTTACAGGCCCAATACAAATGAGTGCAGGCATCTCCAAGACGCTATCGAGAAGTTGATTCAGGAAAAGAAATTGCAGCGGTTTGTGAAAACTCAACAGGATGGCGGATAGGGGACATCTGACCTCGATCGAGGACAAGCTCCGCGTAGGGCTAAGGAGCCTGCGCGGACCAATGGGAGACTAGTGATAAACACAATAATTGGAGGATCGCACCCTGTGGATAGAAGTTGGCAAGAAATGGAGCGTTATGCTAGCGCAATAAGGCATGTGGACTCTGAGTATTGTTCAAATATGGAGGACGGAGCTCCAGCTAAGCAGCAACGTACGATGACTGATGATATGGTGTTCAGAAGTAGAGATGCAGATAAAGTAAAGGCTCCTACAATTGACCCGATGGTCATTTCGGCCATGATTGGTCCTACTTTGGTAAGAAGGATTTTAATTGATTGTGGAAGCTCGATGAATATTATTTTCAAGAAGGTGCATGATCAAATGAGAATGGAGGCTAAAGAATTGAAACCATCTAAAGCTCGCATACATGGTTTCAATGGTGTGGCAACGGGGCTGTTGTTATGTAGAGTTACCTGTTGAATTAAGGGAAGGTGAACGTAGGAGAGTGTGGATCCTACCGTTCATTGTTTTGGATGTTGATTTGCCGTACAATGTTTTTCTGGGACGATGTAACGCCCTACTCTGAGACCCACTGTAACAAAGAGTATTACGGGAGTAATATTGTCTGCTAAAGCGGAGAATAGAGTATAGTGGAAGCGACCATTTGTAATCAAGCTATAACTATCTACTGAATACGTCGAAAGGATGGTATCTATATTTTTTTGTTCAAGTGGTTCGACATATTCGGTAAATACTTATAACGAAATTACAAATGGCTAAAGATCTATCAGGACAAAGCATAATAACATAATAATAAAACATCACAGAACAGAATCACATAACAGATATAAAATCCCAGCACAATACATCGTCAATACAGATCCAAATACTATAAGCGGGTACAAAGCCACTGCCCACACATATGAGTCAAAAATATGTACATATCAAAGTCTGAATAATAACTAAGTAGCGGAATAGTGGACAAATAAAAGCGCTATCTATTAGCATAGCAGATAATGTCCAAGCGGAAGCACAGAAGCTAAGTCCAGAGACCTAACCTGAAACAACTCGGTCTGACCCGAGCGAAAAACACTCGGGTCAGGCTAGCTAAACAATCAGTAATAACTGAGATATATAATAATGCGGTACATAAATAAAACAGTACTTTTCCTAAGAAAAGAGTATTTTGGACCACATGAATATAATGACGGTCTCTAATCATCAATCAACAGTAAAAATCTCCAAAGAGAATATCAGCACCAAAGTGTTGAATAAATAAAATCGCCTCATATCATCGGCGTAGCCAAAGCTATATAAAGTTGCCCATAGGCAATAATCCCAAGAGTGACCAGAGTCTGTCATCAATGCCCAAGCAAAGATCGATGCTCCAGAGAGCAATGGGGATATACTGAAAAGTCAATGAAATCAAACACTGAAAAGCAGTGTCCAGAGACACTGTGGATCCACAAGGTAATCGCACTTACATCGTATGGTTCCATAGAACCAACACCGAATGGCGGTACTCGAATGGATATAAAAATCATCAGATAATACAAGTATAGCACGTGCACCGACCGGAGTCGTTATTGCCAAGTACTGTAGAGTTGTGATCGATCACTCGCACAGATGCGGAACGCGCGAGACGGCAAGATCCTTCCCAGAAGGATAAAGGCCCAGAGGCACATGCCGAAAAAGAAACTACTCCATAGAACAGGTGTCCAGAGACGGTTGCCCAGAGGCGTGGTGACCCAGAGGTCCAGTACTGGCTGCCCAGAGGCTAATGTGTCACAAACTTCTTGGAGAGGAACCCGTAAAGTGTTAACAATGAGTCCCATACCCTACGTTCGCACTAAACGGTTTACTAACCAATAGCAAGCTCACACTCCAAACAATAAAAAGTCCACCTCGTATCATCGGTAAACTAGACCCAAAGGTCAAAACGATCAATCGAATAGGTCGGGGATTAACCGGAAAGAAAATACACACGGTTCCATAGGCCAGAGATTTCCTAACCGTTTAAGCACCTTTCTACTTCGCTCGACGTGCTAAAAAGTGAGTGTGAGATTTTTATTATAGAAAATAATAGTTCGAAATAGATTTATACTTGATTTTGAGAACACTTAAAAACGACTTTTGAAAACTCTCCTATTATGGAGTAAATAGTTTACTAATTAAAAATAATATTATATAATAATTTCGAAAGCCATTTCGGAGAAAAAAATCCTTTTAAAACCTTTTTATAAGGCCCGTGTACAAAATCCAGAGACAAATCTCAAAGAAATCGATAAAACCAGAAAATCACTGAAAATATTCTAAGTGTTGGAAAATAGTCCAAAACTAACGTGAACCCAAGTTCGGAAAATTATTCGGACCAGCAGACTGAATCCGAATGGCATGAAAATTGGTAGGAACGTAGTCCGACATTCCTACTTTAGAACGCAAAAAGAATTACTCGATTCCGACTTGAAACGAAGGCGTAGCGACGTTCCAAAGTCGGACACAGAAACATGAAATGCACTGTTTTGCACAGCGATCTGGGTTCAACTCTGACAGGAAATTCGAATGGTCTAATGAACTCAAATGATGACCAAACTTTCCAGATATGGAGTTCATAACTCCATCTTTCCAACGAGACCAAAATCATCAAATTCCGACTAGCGACTCAAAAGTTATGACCAAAATAGTTTCAGTTTCATCCACAGAGCTAATATGTGTATCGCTCTCGGGAAGATAGTAGAAAAATCAATTTTTGACCTAGTTAGACTCAAAATTACAGAAAATTAACTAAACAAAAATTGTAGCATAGGTTATAAGCTTTCCGGAACATCTAAAATTATCTAATTCGGATCAAAAACGAGAGAGATACATGCAAAAGAATATCAAATTGAAACTCAAGATAACTTGTTAAAGACAGAATTGGTCTTCTGTCTTTGAATGCATTTTAGGTCATCTAAATGGCAAAATTACAGAAAACTCACTGAACAAAAATTGTAGCATATATTTTAACCTTTCCGGAACATCTAAAATTATCTATTTCGGATCAAAAACGAGAGAGATACATGCAAAACAATATCAGATTGAAACTCAAGATAACTTGTTAAAGACAGAATTGGTCTTTTGTGTTTGAACGCATTTCAGGTCATCTAAATGGCAAAATTACAGAAAACTCACTGATCAAAAATTGTAGTATATGTTTTAACCTTTCCGGAAGATCCAAAATTATCTAATTCGGATCAAAAACGAGAGAGATACATGCAAAACAATATCAGATTGAAACTCAAGATAACTTGTTAAAGACAGAATTGGTCTTCTGTCTTTGAACGCATTTCAGGTCATCTAAATGGAAAAACTACAGAAAACTCACTGAACAAAAGTGTTCCTTATTGAATCTAGTTTGCAGCAAAAAAAACCTGACCAAAAACGGATGAGAAATGAAGAAGTTATGCATGATTTCGTTTCAGCTACAATTCCAAAACGAAAATTATAGAAGCATCAAGTAAAAAAGGATTTAGCTAGCAATTTTACCTCAACCAATATAGCAAGCAACTTGTGTGCACACCCAAAATGAAAGCAAAGAGGATCAAAGAGCTATGATTCACATGTTACATAATAAAACATGTGTTACTAAATGATTACTGAAATCAAAAGATGATTAAACACATATTAGAAGAGGTTTTTAGCAATATACCTCTCACAAAAGCAACAAAGACTACTATAGCATCAACCCAAGTTAGCAAAAGATGATTAGGAAGCTATAAGATCAAAAAAACACATAAAACATGTGTTACCAATTAAATTTCAGAAATTAGAGAGATATAAAAATGGATTTGAGGTGGGTATTTGCATTACCTTTGCATAGAATGACTTGCATAAGCAAAAACTAAAAGGAGATGAAGATAGAGGCCATTTTTGTTATGAAAGCTTTAGGAAATGATTAGGGTTTTGATTAGGGATGAATGAATGAGGTTAGGAGAGTTTGAGATAATTTATAGAGGAGGTTTAGGGTGGGTTATTGGGTTAGGTTTAGTAACCCAATAAGAAGAGAGTTATTTACATGTTTCCAAAAATTAGTCTAAGTGTTCATATATGTTTATAAAACTCGTTTTTCTTATTCAAACCCGTTTTAAAATCTCTCCTAAAATATTTAACTTTCCAAAATAATATTTTATCCTCATTTTAAAATCCCATATTTCCCATTTAATTAAAATAGCCTTTTTCAAATAAACTTTGTTATTCCAAATCCTATTATGCTTTATTAAAAAAAATAAAAATCCTAACTTTTATTTATTAATTGGTAATGCAAATCCCGAGTTGTTACAGACGACCGGGCCTGGCTGAATTTCGGGCAGCTCTTGCCCAATGGTGTTTAACCTTAAAGTTTCCAACTGATAATGGTGTAGGAGTGGTTCATGGTGATCAAGTGATGTGCACGTAAATGTGGATATATTTACATACATATTTTATCTCTTTTTATTTAAATAAACATCATATTTGGGCATTTTTACATGTTAAAACCAAAATTCAATTATTTTCAAACCATCATATTTTCATCTTCATTCAGGGGCAAAATGGTCATTTGTGTGCATGTGTTAATTTAAGAATTTTTACTTGGACAATTTTTATGATTTTTATATGATATTTTGATGCATATGGAAGTGGGATTCATGATGATATATGCATGCACAAGGAAATACAAAGGAATGAAGAGGAAATAATTCAAGTTCAAGATCATGGAGGACCCCACCCACTTACCTAAATGTACAATTAGGAGCTAATGGACCACTAAGTGGAGGTTAAAGCTTCATGCACATCAAATGATGGATTAATTAGGGGCTAATGGTTACTTGATGGTCACACTTCCTAAAGGGCATTTTGGGAAGCACCCTAAAAATAGAATTAGGGTTTTATGCATGTATAAATAATCCTCTTGTGTACATGAACATATCTACTATTTCATTTTACTTAGGAAATTAAGAGATCAAATTGTAAGCTTAATGTTATATGAAATAAAAATGGCTTCTAAGCCTCTTTTTTCTCTCTTTTCTTCATGCCTCTCTTTGTTTTCATGTTAATGCTTTTATTTATGTTCTTTTCTTTTCTTTGCTAGTAGATTAAATTTTCATTCATGTAAGTAGTGTAGTTTATATTTTTATGCAAGTAGTTAGTAGCTAATCTCTTTTGCTTTCTTTGCTTATTCTCTATTTTCTTCTCTTTTTAATGTTGAAATTTACTTGTGTTGCTTCAATGCCACAAATGAGTAGCTAAACCCCTTCAATTTAGGGGTAATGAAGCTCTCAAATATTATGTAATTTCAACATTTCTTTGATTTATGATCTCTTTAGCGTGTGCTTCATGAAAGTAAATTTTGATGTAAGTTTATACAAGTGGGTTTGATAGCTTATATTGATTATGCAAATGAGCTATTCTTATTCAACATAAACACAATTTACATCATCATTTGCTAATTAATTTTTTATTTTTAAATGAAAGAAAAAAATGAAATTTCATGATCTATATTACTAGTTACAATAGTAAATAGATCATACTTAAATAGCTTCTTCTTTGGCTTCATTTTCATGACAATACTAAGGGGTATAATTGTTGTATTATAGTTTGATGGTTTGAGTTATGTTAATCAATAACATAAACAAAACATACTTATGATAAATTCAACGATTATTTCACTTAAAACTAGAGATCATAAGTTATTGTTTGTTGATTTACAAAAATATGAGAGTGGATTTGCCTCTAAATTGTTCTCTAGTTCAATAGTTTTTAAATCACACTTTAATTCTAGCTTTAGCTTCTTTTTGTAGTTAACAACTTTCATCTCACTTTGGTCTAATTTGATTGAATAGATTTTTAATCTCTCACAATTCCCTGCGGATCGACCCGTATTCGCCACGTAATACAAAGTGTACGCCGTGCGCTTGCGGTTAAATTTATTTCTAAATTCGTTCGATGGTTTTCTAAACCGATAGAAAATCCATCGTCAAACATCAGGCGATTGGACATGCCTGTTATGTGGCTGAGTTGAGGGAAGCTCAGCGTAAGGAGAAGGGCAATGGTGTGGACAAATCTGTCTGCATCCAAGTTACTAAAAATTGACAATTGGCGCCTAAGCCTTGGCTTGGGCGCCATAGTCGGTTCTATAGAGATATAGATCTGAGGGATGACGAAGAGGAGCCCAAGGAGACTAAGGCAGCGCCGCCGGAGCTGACGATTGATATCACGATCAGCCACGACGACCCATCACGAGTCTTGAAGATTGGATCGCAGCTCAGCCCTTCAATGATGAGAGTACTTGCTGATTTTCTTCGAGCGAATCTAGACGTATTCGCTTGGACTCATTCTGACATGTGTGGGATCTCACCTGCCATTGCGAGTTATGCATTAAACATTGATCCGAAGTATGTTTTGGTGAAACAAAAAAGGCGAGGCATGGATCCGGAGAGATCCATCACCCTTAAAGAGGAGGTGGATAAACTGAAAGTCAATGGGTTTATCCACAATGCCCTATATCCTGAATGGATATCTAATCCCATGCTGGTGAAGGAGGCGAACGGGAAATGGAGAACATGCATCGACTATTCAGACTTAAACAAGGCATGTCTAAAGATAGTTTTCCCCTTCCAAGGATTGATTAGCTAGTTGATTCGACTGCAGGACATGAATTATTGTCTTTTATGGATGCGTACTCGGGGTATAACCGAATCCTGATGCATGTTCCTGATCAGGAACACACTAGCTTTGTTACGGATGTTGGGTTGTATTGTTACGTGGTGATGCCATTTGTATTGAAGAACGCTAGAGAAACCTATCAACGCTTGGTTAATCGGATGTTTAAAGATCGGATTGGGAGGATAATGGAAGTCTATGTGGATGATATGCTCATGAAGGCACGATGATCAAATTTCCACATTCGAGACTTGGTAGAGATGTTCGACATTCTCCGATATTACAAGATGAAAATCAATCCCTTGAAGTGCTCGTTCGGTGTTGCGTTAGGAAAATTCTTAGGCTTTATTGTCAATGCTCATGGAATAGAAGCCAATCCTGAGAAGATACAGGCAATTCGAGAAATCCAAGCGCCAAGGACCATTAAGCAAGTGCAAAGCCTGAATGGTAAAGTCGCTGCCTTAAGTCGATTTATCTCTAGAGCAACTGACAAATGCATTCCTTTCTTTGATTTGATTAGGAAAGAAAAGAGAAATTTCAAATGGATGCGGGATTGCAAAGACGCATTTCGAGCTCTGGTCAATCATTTGGAGAGACCCCTGTCTTTTCAAAGCCAGTGGATTACGAGGAGTTGTACATTTATTTGGCTGTATCAGCACATGCTATAAGTGCCGCCTTGATTCGCGGGGAGAACCGGATCCATAGGCCGGTGTATTATGTCAGTAAGCGATTAATAAGAGCACAAAAGGAATTATCCGAAGATAGAAAAATTAGCATACTACTTGCTAATCGCATCATGGAAGCTTCCTTCGTATTTCCAGGCGCATCCGATCAACATTTACACCGATCAGCCATTACGACAGGTCCTACAGCGACCTGAGACGTTTGGGAGGTTGCTTAAATGGAACATCGAGCTTAGCCAGTTCAACATCACCTATCTGCCTCGAAGAGCTATCCAGGGTCAAGCGTTGGCAGACTTTATAGCAGAATTTACCATTCAAGATGATCTTCCAAAAGGTAGCGGAATCCCTACCGTACGGTGGAAGTTATATGCTGATGGAGCATCCAATGATCATTGTTCCGGAGCCGGGACTGTGCTTGCAACCCCTGAAAACCGGTCGATTTGTTATGCTCTGAAGCTTGATTTTCCTACTACAAACAATGAAGCCGAGTATGAAGCATTGATTTCTGGACTTAAACTTGCTAGAGAACTTGGAGTTAAGTCTCTTGAAATCTTTTGCGATTCACAATTGGTGGTGTATCAAGTCGGAGGAGACTATCAGGCTAAGGGACAACGACTTGCCCCCATACCTTACCCTAGTTCAGGATTTGTTGGAAGAATTTGATATTATGACATTTCACATATCCCACGCAAGCAAAACAGAGAGGTTGATTCATTGGCAAAGTTCGCTAGTACCGACGATGCGCAATATATGGGCTTAGTTCCGGTCAAGATATTACATACCCAAGTATAAATATGATGAAAGTCAATCAAGTACTAGAAGCAGAATCCGAGAGGGAATCGTGGATGACTCCATTTAAGGACTACTTAATGCATGGAATCTTGCCTGAAAGAAGAAATGAAAGGCAACAAGTTCTTCGCAAAGCTTCGCGGTATATTATGCAAGAAGTGGCTATGTATCGGAAAGGTTTTTCTGTTCCCCTATTCCGGTGTATCGCTCACGATGAGATAAAGCGTGTTCTGAAAGAAGGTTACAAGGCTGAATGCAGCGATCACACTGGAGGGCAAACTCTGGCAAAGAAGGTACTCCGTTATGGATATTATTGGCCAACC
The DNA here is from genome assembly GCA_030737815.1 of Allium fistulosum. Taxonomy (NCBI): domain Eukaryota; kingdom Viridiplantae; phylum Streptophyta; class Magnoliopsida; order Asparagales; family Amaryllidaceae; genus Allium; species Allium fistulosum. Next base: position 181,881,235 of record CM060903.1, read on the forward strand.
GTAAACCGAGATGCTGCCGACTATGTAAGGCGATGTGATAAATGCCAAATATATGCGAAAGTCCCAAGAGCTCCACCAACAAAAATCACACAAATGGTCAGTCCATGGCCATTCGCCATGTGGGGTATTGACATCATCGGCTCTTTACCAATCTCTAAAGGTGGTGCGAAGTATGTTATTGTCGCGGTTGATTACTTCACCAAATAGGCCGAGGTGGAACCGTTAGCTACAATCACAACCAAGAAAGTAATCAATTTCATTGTTCGAAACATCATATGTCGTTGCGGTCTTCCACGAACTATCGTAACAGATAATGGGACTCAGTTCGTTGGTGTTGAATTTAAAGAATTTTGTCGGAGATATCGTATTGAAAAGAGGTTTGCAACGGTTTCTCACCTTCAGGCAAATGGACAAGTTGAAGCTGTAAATAAAATTATTAAGTCCATTCAGAAGAAGCATCTGGAAAAGGCTAGAGGCAAGTGGGTGGATGAACTTCCTACGACGCTATAGGCCTACAGAACCACTCACAAGTCCGTGAATAGCCATACTCCATTCGCTCTTGCTTATGGATCTGAAGCCGTTATTCAGGTAGAACTTGAAGTCCTTTCTCATCGAGTGACTTACTACGACCCTAAAATGAACAAAGATATTCTTTTGGAATCCTTGGACTTTAGAGATGAGAAGCGCAAAGAAGCCAATTTGGAAGCAGCTGCACACCGACATTGAGTCGCCCGATATTATAACAATAAAGTGCGATCGAGAACCTTCGAAGTTGGCGATCTCGTCCTGAAACGGGTTTTTCCGACCCCATCACATATGAATCTGACATAGGAAGGACCGTATGTCATTGAACAGAGGCTTGGAGAAGGAACTTTCAGGCTAGCGACTGTCGATGGCATTACACTCCCAAGAGCGTGGAATAGCGAGCATTTACAATGCTATTTCACTTAGAACATTTCCTTTACATTTCAGTTCTATTCACTTTCAGTATTTACTTTAGCATTTGATTTTTCAAATATGTAATAAGACAGATTAGTTTATTCCTTTCCATTTGGTGAATAAAGTCTCAAACTTCCTTTGCATGTATGATTGTTATTGCATTATATGCTAAGTACATAACGAAATTGATTGATATCGATATGTGTGAACAGGTCCTCGGAGTTCGAAATCGATCAATCGTACTAATCCCCGATGGGATCAAATAGGATGAGCTCCATTAATATGCTCGATTAATAGTTCCCGTAGACGATTCCAAAGATGGGACACGTATTAAGGAGCAAATATTGTCGGCAATTTGGAGATTGGAAAATTTCCTGCCCGAACTATGGGACTGAAACAAAATCGAGGTGACCAAAAGAGGTGTGAACATCAAACGGGTGTGACTGACCACCCATCGACCATCTCTGGTTCCCAGGGTGCGGACTGGAGTATGAACATCAAACGGGTGTGACTGACCACCCATCGACCAACTCTAAGTCCCCGAAGTGCAGACTGGAGTATAAACATGATTCGGGCGTGAACCGACCGCCCACGAGACAACTCTAAGTCCCCAGAGTGCGAAATAAAGTATAAACGTGATTCGGGCATGAACTGACCACCCACGAGACAACTCTATGTCCCCGGAGTGCAGACTGGAGTATAAACGTGATTCGAGCATGAACCGACCACCCATGAGACAACTCTAAGTCCCTGGAGTGCAGACTGGAGTATAAACGTGATTCGGGCATGAACCAACCGCCCACGAACAACTCTAAGTCCCTAGAGTGCGGACTGGAGTATAAATGTGATTCGGGCGTGAACCAACCGCCCACGAGAGAACTCTAAGACCCCGAAGCACGGACTAGAGTATAAACATGATTCGGGTGTGATCCGACCACCCACAAGACAACTCTGAGTCCCAAGAGTGCGGACTGGAGTATAAACATGATTCGGGTGTGATCCGACCACCCACAAGATAACTCTAAGTCCCCGAAGCATGGACTAGAGCATGAACATAAATCGAGTGTGGACCGACCGCTCGCCAAATAACTCTAAGTTCCCAGAGTGCAGACTGGAGTAGAAGTACAACTGAATAGATGGGTGGATTTCAACCGTTCACTATTCCAAAAACTCCAACTTGATATCGACAGGAGGAATACATACTACAAAAGCTGAATATGACAGCTCACAACAACTCTGGCTTAATGTTCTTTACGACTTAAGGCAACGACCGCAAGGAGGCCTTGAGATGAAGATAGTGAATTGTTAACAAAATTTGCAATCAACAAATTACAAGTATTCTGAAGGGAAGTAATCATTCAACTATCAAAACAACAATTCACACGATGTCTAATCAAAAATAAAAAAACTTTTATTCACAAGTGAAAAATTCTCAGTAAAAGTTATTTTGTAAAACCGAGATTCATACCCGTACACCTACGACTATAGAAAGAAATAATTATGTAAATTATATACAATGATTTGAAGTAACAGTTACTTCTTCGACTTTCTTTCCCTTTTGGATTTTTCAAGGGTGGAGCCGCTCAAGCTTCTCTTTCAGGATCCTTTTCCACTGTTGGTCGGAGTGTTTGTGGAAGAAGGTGGGATTTCACCAGGGATTGACCCACCCGGTGGAATAACTTGCAACGGTACAAGATCAAGATCTTCGACTTCCACCTCAGCGGGCTCACCTTTAACTTTTCGCTTCAACTTTTCCTCTTCTTCCATCCTCGACTTCATGCTGATTTCAGCGGTATGCTCCGAAGCGCCAGTAATTATCACATCATCAGGGTCATCTGCCGGGAGCGGAACTTTGGTTTTGTCTTCATCAAGAGAACCTATGATTTAGGCATCGGGCCCCGGAACTTCAACAGCAACCGGGTCCTCGACTGCTTTCTCATGTTGTTCCGCGGCAACACCACTTTTGGGAGTCAGGTCGGAGCTCGGAAGACCTGCAATGTTTATCAAAAAACGGATGTTATTTAAAAGCTATTATGCATGAAGAATAAGAACTTTTCAAATATGGGGAATTTCAGTATGATACCAGCATCCGATTGACTTTCCGTAGTCGCCAGAGTGCCTTCTTCTAGGATGGGTGATAGCATTTGTGGTCTAAAGCCATGCTTGTCCCGATAATAGCCGAGAATCTACCCCATGTCATGAGAAGTTGACGGTCCGGCTACTTGGGTTGGAGAGGAACCCTTAAGATCAGTTCCGGAAGACTCGGTGATGTCCTCTCCATCTTTAGTAGGTGCTGGAGCCTTGAAAAATTGAAGTTTAGCGGCGGCCCGACAGCTCGTTTCCTCGAAGAACTTCTCTCACTAGTTCTTCTTCATTGAATACGACTTCTCCCAGCTCTTCTTTCTTTATCTTAATGATACGTTCCCAGGCTTCGGCAAGCGATTCGAGGTAACCCTCCCTAAGAAAGCTTAAGTCACGGTGGAGTTGGCTTGTTCAAACATCTCCTTTCTGCCCTCCTCTCCGGCTTCTTCCTTAAGAGCTTTAATTTTGGCAGACTGTTTGTCACATTTTGTTTTCAAGCTCCTTGCCTCAACAACTTCTTCGTAGTATCTCTACGACTCCTCCTAGGCCTCAATCTTCTCCTTCCTCTCCTTTTTCAGCAATTCTTCAAGCTCCTCAACACGGCGAGCTAAAGCGACTTTCTCCTTTTGCAAAGAGTCCTTTTCTAAGGCAAGTGTCCTCTTGCGTTGAAGTGCCACGTCGAGTTCTTTTTTGTGTGAAGTTTCCAAATAGCTCACTGCCTCTGTCGTCTCCTTGGCATTCTTTTCAGACTCGGTAAGTTGGGTTTTAAAATCAAGCAACTCGGTATCTTGATGCTTGATTATATCTTTGTCATGAATAGCCTCCAACTTGAGACGATCGATTTCGTGTTGACGCTCTATGGAGACTTTAGAAATTTTCTCTACCAAATGGATGAATGATTCGTGCTGAACGAATAAGTCATTCACACATGCTAAAGAGCACTCCTTAGCATGCCCAAGGATAACGTGAATAGAAGGGAGAAATTTGAGACCATCGAAGTAAATCTTCGGGAAAGTGGCTTTAAGTTCAGCCAACTTTTCTGCTGTAGAAGAGTCCGGAGCAGTAGCTGGCAGGGGTGGTTCAGAAGTGGCGAGTAGGTGCTTGCCAGATGGCGCTCACGAGATTGTCTTTAACTTGAAGAGCCAGAGTGTTGCTCCTGAGGGCCACGATAAGAAGATTTTCCTCCACTCTGAACCGGAGGATTAGAATGTTTGCCCTGGTGAGACGCATGAGATTAAGACTTTCGCTTGGAAGAGGAGTAAGACTCCCTTGAATGATAATCTTTGTCTCACCCTTTGTCCTTATCTCTATGTCGAGCGGACTCAGGATCCTGGCTTGGGTGATGATAAGCAGAAGAGCTTCGAAGGCGATCGAAGGCGCATGATTGAGACATTGTACCTGTAAAGACCAAATATGAATGTATTAGAAGTTGTCGAACGAGAAACCAATAACAAGTGTGTAATGGAGTGCATGTGATTGTGAGTGTCCTAATATTCCCCCCAATGGACCGGTAATGGTAGCTTTACTCATGGGTGTGCTCTCCCCTCTATTAGAAGGTTGGGTGCCTTCACCGCTTCTCGTAGGAAAGTTAAGTCCTTCAAAGTTTATATTTGGAAAGTCATAGGACATAATGTCGTCCGGAATTTAGAGAATGGACAGTCCTTTTAACGAGCTTTCCAAACGCTGAGAAGATGATTCCTCTTCAAGAAGAGTAATAACGAACTCCGGGTCTGATGCAGTTTTTCTTTGTGTAGTCGGTACACCAACTTCTTCTTTCTCTTTGGAGGTGTTTCTGATTGTCCGACTTATGATGGACCAACCATCGGCGCTTTTCCAAGGCATGCATCATCATCTCCCGGTTTCTCAACATGAGAATCTTTGATTTCACCCTCCTCTGTATCTTCCTGAGTCCCCTCAACATTGGGCACGACGGAGTTGATTGTTTCCTCTCTTCGTTTTGGAACAACCTTTGGAACAGCCTTGCTTCTGGGAAGTCCAATTCTACGGCCATCTTCCAATAGCCCAAACAAAGATAGCAGTTCGTCAGTTACGAGGAGTTTGATATCCTGGTCCTCTACGGGGGTAGCACGGATGGCGGCGATGGCTCTAAAGAACCCAGCGCCTTCAGGATATGGACGAACACCTGAAAGAGCTTCGGACATTAGCAAGTTCAAAGGAAAAGGTTGTGACTTGATTCGGTAAACTTGAGAGAGAAGTGGAAGTAACACTTACGTCCTTCTAACCATCTTTCTTGTGAATCCGGGAGGACATCGCATGTAGAACCATTCATGTTTAAATAATGAAAGCTTGTTCCAGGCGCCCGTTAAGACTTGATAGTTCGATGATGGTTCAAGGAAGATGTAAGAAGGGCTTGTCGATCGTCTTTTGAAGTTATACATAAATTGATGTCTTCGAGAGTGGGTGGATGGAACAGAATAGTCATGAATAGAAGGAAAGTCCCATGAATGAAAGCGTAGCTATTGGGAAGCAGCTGAGCAGGGGCGATCCCGAGATACCTCAACATCTCCTGAACAAAAAAGTTAAAAGGTGGAACGCATCCAACCCAACACATAAATTTGTTGCACGCTGTATATCCGGCTGGGGGGAAATGAGGTCTATCTTGCCTCGTAGGAACTAAAACATCCTCAAACGGAATCCCATGGATTGAGCATAATCGATGAAGGGTGGATTCGCCGATTCGAGAAGCTTGCGAATCAATAGGGTTATCAAGGACAATGGCACCCTCAACGGCATCAGGAGCAGAGCCGATGGTTTCCGTCAGAAAGACAGGAATATCGGAGAAGAGATCGATTTGTGGATTAGAAGCATCTGGCTGTGCTTGGGGAAGGCCTTCTGGATAAAGTGGCAGAACTTGACTTCGCTCCAGAATCGATGTGTCTCATCGTCGAATCGGAAGACACGTTGATTGAAAGCTTCGTGCATCTGGAATCTATATCAGCTTAAATAATCGAAATTAGAAATAATAACCTGTTTCCCCCGTGTCAAGTGTGAACTAGTGCGGCGCAGTGCAGTGTGAAACAGGCATAAACAATGTGAAATCAGAAAAGCAGAAATAAAACGACGAGACATGGAATCTTGTCCTGAGAAACTGTTATCACACCGTCTCAATTGGCAAGAAAAATTGATCGACAACGAAAGCTTTGGGACCGACTATCGGTGTATTAGATTGTGAAGACTGTTATTTAAGTTTATTAGCAGATTTCCTACTTGGTCCATATTGAGAAGTCAAGAAGTTTGGTCGTTTAATCTTAAGTTTGACAGTCTAAGTATGCAAGTCATATTGTCTGTTGTCATCTCATGTTCGAATTCAGCAAGTCAAATTTGTGTTAAGTGTTCAATTAAGTTGGGTTATATTGGTCCTTAATGTCAAATGTCGATCCCTTAGCCTCATTTCCAATCCCTTCCCCAAGACTCTATACCGATCCCTTAATTTAAGGCATCTACACTGATCCCTCTTCATAGTTAATTCCTACCGTCACCTCTCCGAGACCACTTTATACCGATCCCTACATGAGAGTAGGCCTCACCGATCCCTCTTCCTACAGCATCACAGCCTAATGCCGATCTCTATCCCATACCGATCCCTCTCCAAATTTCTCCTTTCTAATTTCAGACTTCTACTTTCCTTCATCCCTTCAACTAAAAGGCATCATCTCTATCGAATCCTACCTTTCTTCCCTTCTATCTCCTTCTCCATCAAGACCCTCTACCCGAACCCATCTCCTTCCTCTTCCTTCTCTCTCTCTCTCATGTCTAGACACTCAAACTCACCACCTTACACTCATGTTAGAAGCTCGAGAATCACAATTTGATTGCATGATTAAAAGAGATTTCGTACCTATGTATATGGAGTTAATTAGAGGTGAGCTTTTAGGGATTATTGGATTGGAAACGAAAGAAGAGCAACTGTGGGGGTTTGGTTGATATCACGTCTGGATTTAAGATTTGGAGTTGAAGAGTTTTTCGTTTGTCAGGGTTCGGCAGGAAAGTTTTTATGCAAAGGCAAAGGAGAAAGTAATAGAAAGTGAATAAAGGGATGGAAGTAAGTTCATTTATATATGTGCATATATGGAGGAAGAACATGTCACTAAGGGTGAACCAGTCAAAGATGAAGATGGATTGGCATTGGGACCTGCCGATCCCTATTCATGTAGCCATATCAAGCTTTAGGCTACCTGATACGAGAGTACACTGAAAACTGGGATGTCCATTAGTCCCTAGCAGTAAGGAAGCTAAACGAGTTATCATATATTCAGAGTACATGCAGTGATAGTGGGGATTGCTTGATGGATGCTATGGTTGCTATGTTTTCTTTAGTTGCTTTCTAGGTTATCACTTAGAGATATCATCGGGAGTAGGCATTGGAGATAGGAATACCTGGAGAGCTAATATCCTTATTTGAGTATAGTACTTTTATGTTATTGTAGACTAGCATATTATGATGTTATGTGATAACTCTTTGGTGGTAGGAATAGGTCAAGTATGATTCGTGTACTTACTATATTTACCTGCATAGTATTTTGAGATTCATTTACCGCTCATACCAGATTGTTGTCTAACCCAAGATTTTATGTTTTGCTTCTTATTATCTTGGTTACTTTTAAATAAGTATAATAGATAACAGGTCTTGGTGATGCAGTAGTTATGTAGAGGACGAGCTTTATGGAGCTATCTCGTATTATATACTTATATAGATTTCTACGCTTGTTCTGCTGTGTAGCACTGGGGAGCCTTAGTAGTGGCCGCTTATTTTCTCGGTATGAGACAGTTGTTGAGTTCGATCTTGTTGTACAAGATCTACTGCTTATGATGTATAACTCTATGAATCTATTAGTCCGATGATTTTTTATATAGTTATTACTGTCTCTTCTATTATATCTGTGATATTATATTTTTTTCCATGTGCTATGAGATATTCGACAGGTTATATGTTGTATTTATTTTATTTCAACCCCGATGATCATCCTATATCAATCGAACAAGACTGCAGCGCACTATTTTGATATTATTAGTGCCGGTGTTATAGGACGGTCGTCCCATTTGGTATTAGAGCCATGTTACACGATTAACCTGAGTTGATACCGTGATACATTAGTAATAAGGAAGGAGCTATCGCCTTAGACTGGATCGAGAGTATATATATATACGAAGGAGTTCGTACTTGTTATATATTTTGGTTTTCAAATCTATATAGTAATATATTATATAGTATAAGTCGCATGCACATGAGCACTATAGACATAGTTTTCTCTTTATGATGGCTTCGTGAGTTGAGGAAGGAGAAGGGTCAGGGGATGTTATGCTTGAAGTTCAACCAATGTTGAATGTTATAATGGCAACTATGATGTGGAATGTTCAGGGTACTACTCCTGGTGTGGCTGTAGGTGGAGGTGCTCCTGTGCAAGCACCGAGGGTTGATTTCGCCAAGTTGAGTAAAAGTTATTCTACTCTAGAGGAAAACCATTCCATGGAACAGAGTCAACCATAGAAGTGCAGGATTGGTTTAGCTGCGAGCGCATCTTTAGTGATATGGAAGTGGATGCTGCTATGAAGAGGAAACTAGGCTCTAGACAACTTCAAGGACGAGCTATGAACTAGTGGAACGCCATTACCATTGCTTCTCTAGAAGATCAGTTTACTTGGGACCAGTTCAAAGCGAGGTTTGAAGAGAAGCTCATTTCGGCTGCTTAAAAGTTGGTGTTGTTTACGAAGTTTGTTTATCTTAAGCAAGGAGATATGTCAGTTTCTAAGAAAGTTTTAGAGTTTGATGCTTTATCGAAGTATGGGATGTCATTCATCGACACTCCATTGGGGAAGAATGAGAAGTTCATCATCGGTTTGGATGATTATCTTAGAGAGAAGCTAATAGACCACATTAATGAGCCATTTAAGAAGCTTGTTGAGAAAGATCTCCATTATGAGAATCTGTATACAAAGGTTAGAACAGCTATTATCATTTTTGCTGAGAAGGAAGAGCCAAAATGGCAACAAGGCAGTGGAGGTAAGAAAAAGTGGAACGGAAAAAGGAAGCAGTCTTAAGGAAAAAATGGTCAGAAGAAAGCTAAGTGGGATGGGAACCTACTTGCTATGGGCGTAAGGAGAAGGGTCACTTGATTAAGGATTGCAAAGTAAGAGAGAAGAAGAAGTGCTACAACTATGACAAGCTTGGGCATTTGAAGAAGGATTGTTTGGAATCAGTGAAGGATAAGAAGGTTGTGAAAGCATCTTCATTGGATGCTGTCCCGACTTCGTTGAGTATTCCCTCGATAAAGTACAAGGGAAAGGGAGTCATTATTCAAGGTATGCTTTCCATTAAAGATATTTCCATTCATGTTTTGTTTAATACTGGAGCTTCACATTCATTCATATGTAGTGACCTAGTAGATAGGTTGGGATTGAGACCTGAGATAGTAAACCGACCCCTGATTGTGACGAACCCTGTTGGAGGCACTACTAGCCTTTGTATAGTTTTTCATGGCATAGTGTTATCGAGTCATGGATGCTCTTGTGTTTTTGATTGCTTTGTCTTGAATTTTGTTGAGTTCGGGATTATCTTGGGAATGGACTGGCTTAAGAAGCATGCAGCGATAGTGGATTGCGAGAGGCTATTGGTGACAATCACGGATGTGGAAGGGAAAATAGTAGTTATTGGCTGCCTACCAGTGGACGGGGTGATGGTTAGCTTTCTATATTCACTTGAAGTTTCATGGAAGGGTTGTCATCTATGCCCGTCGCTAGAGAGTATCTAGATGTATTTGAGGAAGTGATTGGATTGTCGCTGCATAGAGAGATTGAGTTTTGGATAGACTTAGTGAAGGACGCTGACCTATAGTTATGCCTTTGAGGCGTATGACACCCAAAGGGTGGAATGAATTAGTGGTGCAAGTGAATGACCTATTAAGGAGAGGGTTCATTCGAAAGAGTATATCTGAGTTGGGTGCACCTATAGTATTCACGACTAAGGCAAATGGCTCTTTGAGGTTATGTATGGATTATCATGAGCTGAATAATGTGACGAAGAAGAACAAGTATCGATTCCCATGCATTGATGACTTGCTTGATCAGCTTCATGGTGCGAAGGTATTCTCACAAATGCGTTTGGAAACGTGATTTTGCCAGTTGAGAGTAGTGAAGGAGAGTGTGCTTATTACTGCGTTTCGTATGCCATCTAGTTTTTATGAGTGTTTGGTTATGTCATTCGGGTTGGTCAATGCTTCGGCAAACTTTGTGGATCTCATGAATTGGGTTTTCGAAGACTAGCTGAACAAGTTCGTACTTGTGTTCATGGATGATATTCCGATCTATTGTAGAACTGAAGAGGAGCACAAGACGCACTTGAGGATTGTGCTAGAGGTGTTAAGAAGGCAAAAGTTGAGAGTGACGCTCTCTAAGTGTCACTTTTAGAGAAAAGAAGTAAGGTTCTTGGGACACGTCATTTCTGGACAAGGTGTAGTAGTGGATCCTGCAAAGATGGCAGTGGTCCAAGATTGGGACCAATCTAAAAATGCTACGGATGTGAGAAGTTTCCTTGGATTGATGGAATACTATAGGTGCTTCTTAAAGGACTCCTCAAATACAGCAGCACCATTGACCAATTTGACAAAGAAGAATCAGATTTTTGTTTGGGACACGAAGTGTGGGCATGCATTTTTTAGTCTGAAAGTGAGGTTGATGAGTGCACCAGTATTGACTATTCCAAGTAGGGATAAGGAGTTGATGGTATGTATAGACGCATGTGGTACTAGATTGGGTGCGGTATTTATGCAAAAGGAAATGTTGTTGCATATGCTGTTAGTACCTTAAGTATTGGTTTTGATGGTAACAACTATAGGACATTATGTAAAATATAGATATTAGTGTTTATCAAGATATATATATAGTATATAGTGCAAGATATTAAACAGGTATTGATTAAGAAGACTGTACAGTATCAAGATGTTGATATCAAGAGTAGATTCAAGATGATGATATAAAGTTTTAAGAGTTTAAGAATGAAGACGCATGAGTATTGAAGAGTTCAAGATATTCCAGATAAGTTATAGAGTTATAGAATTTATGTTAAAACCTTAATAGCACTTTCCTAATCTCTCTCGTCTTCTCTAATTTAGTTTTAAATTGTTTTTCAAATATTCTGGTTTTAAAATAATCTTTTCAAAATATTTCTCAAAATGATTTTCAATCTCTTATACTTATAAAATTATCATTTTAGTGTTTTAAAGTTTATATATATATTGAATTTTTGTTTATATTTTAACGAGTTATAATTATATTGATTTTTATATATATTATTAAATAATCTTATTAAATCTTTCAAAAAAAATTATAAAGTTTTATTAAGTTACATTTTTATTATAATGTGTATAAACTATATTTAAATAATTTTACAAAGTATCAAATTATTTTACGAAGAAATGGATTTTAAAAATAATATTTTTAAAGTGTTTTTCAAAATATAAAGGGATATGTCAACATATCCTATTCATGTACGTCGACATAGTGGCCGTAAAATTCAAAGTTCAAATTTGAGTGGAAGTGTATTTTCATCATATCTCTTCGCGAATGGACATAACCGTTGTTTTCCTATATATACCAGACTTCCAAACAAATTTTTATTAATTATTTCTTATTTTTCTCTCCTCGTTTCACTCTCTTGATTTATAAATCAATTTTTACCAAAACTTTGCCAAAATTCAACTAGAGTCAAATTCAATCATTACTGGTTTGATTCTCTTTCATATACTCTCTGATTTCTCTCATCTCTTTCAAGATCAAAATGTTATTCAAGAGTTATAAGATCAATTGTAATCCAGTTTGAAGATCTGAGTCTGTAAAGTCTATCTAATCGTAATCTTATACTTTGTGGTGTGCTTGGTATCCCTGAAATCCAAGTAGGTGAGATTGTAGCCTATAAAATCAATTGGGTGTGCTTAGTAGCCTGTAAATCTAGTGGGCATGCTTATAGCCCAGAAATCAAGTGACTCTACCTAGAGGTCGGGGTTTTGGAGGTTCTGTCTCATAGCACAAAAATCGAGATTGTATTTGCATTTACTGGTTGAAAAGAAATCTGTATAAGGAATTGTGCAGGACTAGACGTAGGGTAACTCTAAACTAGTATAAAATCCTGGTGTATTCTTTACTTTTTACATTTACTTTTATCTATACTTTGATTCTGTGATTTTTAATTACATCATTCTAAGTAAAATCTTAAAGAATTTGAAAAATATTCATATAATCAATTAAACCTTATTCACCCACCCCTTCCTAGTGTTAATTTAGCCTTAATATCACTATTCCGCTAACTCACTTTTGGTATCAAAGCAATTGTTTTCAAATTATTCATCATCTAATTTTTTTTAAAAGTTTAAATAGCTACCAACACTGGTAATAGCACTGTTAGTAACAGTATTAATACACGTGTTAGTAACTCATTTGTCGAAGGACAATCTACTGCTAAACCTTTTCAATGGCGGTAATTACACATATTAGTCACGTAGAATGAAAATTTATTTATAGTCAATTGCTTTAGACACTTAGAATATCACATAAATCGAGTACACTGAACCCGAGACCAATTTTGCATAGTGGACTGCTAACCAAAAAGTAGTTGCACAAAGTAACTCTATGGCTATGAGTATATTATTTTGCTTACTAGATATAAATTAATTTAATAGAGTATCTATATGTGAGTTTGCATTTGAAATTTGGAGAACTTTGCAAGTTATACATGAAGGGACAAGTAATGTCAAACAGACCAAAATTTCCACGTTAACAAACCAGTTTCAATTATTCAAAATGAGTCCATATCTGATATGTATAGTAGATTCCAAGGTATAGTACACCCACTTATTGCATTGGATAAAAGTTTTTCTGAAGAGGATCAAGTTAGAAAAATCCTCAATTCACTTACTCCTAAATGGGATCAAAAGACTAATCGAAGAGGCAAATGACATTAGCACTCTAAAAATTAAAGAGTTAATTGGCAATTTAATGTCTTTTGAAGCACAAATGCAGGGCAAAAGAGAAGAAAACTATAGCTTTTAATGCAATGGCGGATAATCTTGATTTAGATAGTGATGATGATAAAGAAATTGCTTTCATGAAAAGGAAGAAAATTTCTAAAATATAAGAAGATGAACAATTTAAAAGAAATGACAACAAAAGTCCAGGAAGCGGAAGTGGAAATGGAAATGGATTAGATGTTATACCTACGATGACCCTGACCATTTAAAACGAGACTGTCCAGATCCCAATAAATTGAAAACTACACCAAACACTGATTCATCCAAAAAACAGAGAAAAGCCTATACTGCAACGTTAGACGATTCAGATACATCCTCAAGTGATAATGAATCAGATACAGAAATTGCTAACAAGTGCTTCACAGCAATACATAATTCAAAACAAAATGGTGAAATGGATCAGAAAAAGGTACGCTTTTAATATATCAAAAGTTTTTAATTTCTTAAATGAAATTTTCTTTTCTTTTGGTTGCTTTATTGGTTGTTGGGAATATCTTATAGATTAATAATAACATTGGTTGAATATCGTTGTGATTATATTTTAAATATAAATATTTTATATATTTTAATAATAAATAGTAATATCAAATATATTTAAAATTATTTTTCTGACAATAGAATAACTATAAATAGATCTATATAATAAAATATGATATAGTTAAACAAAAATCATTTCTGAAAATTTCGACCTGAATGTCGACATACCCCATGAGCATATGTAGACAGATTTTGAATTTCAATTTCAAATTAAAAATTTGAATTTCCCTCCACCTTTTCACCAACTCCTATGTTTCGAAAAGTTGCCTTATGACCATAGAACATGTTTTTTGATTCTCTATTTACTTACTCTATCTCCATCCATTCATTTCTCACTTTCATTTTCAAATTCAAAAATCATAAACTCTTTTATCTCTTCAAACTATTCTTCGGTGGCATACTCAAGCAATACTAAGGCAACCATGAGGATTTCTAAGAAAATAAAAGAATATCTTTTTAATGATCAAGAAGCCAAACAAGCCTATATTGAGTATTTATCTTTTGAAAAAGTCTTTCCCAGAAGATTTGCTATTTTTGAAGATTTTCCTACTTATGATACTTCCAATCTTTGTTTGCAAAATGAAATTCTTGGTTTAATTGATGTTTCTCAAAATGATATCGTTTGTTATCCAAAATTAGTAAAGATGTTTTATGCAAATTTGAAAGGAAAGTTTTATGCAAATTTGAAAGGAAAGTTTTATGACGATAGAGAAGGAGAAGTTTGGAGTGGTGTCAAAGGGACACAAATTGTTTTAAATTGTGAACTTTTGGGTCACATTCTTGGATGCAAATCTAGTGGAATGTACCTTTCATCTTTTCAAATTGATTTTCAAAATCGTGAAGTAATTCATGATATTTTTGACAGTGATGATGATTTTGAATTTTAAAAAAAAAACTTGCATCCAAAAGCAAGAATTTTAAGCCTTCTTTTGCAACAAAGTATCACACCTAGAACGAGTAATTATAATAACTCAACTTAAAAGGTTTTCAAAGATCTTTTCGCCATTTATGGTCAATACGACATAAATTGGTCTCAAGTCATTTTGGATGAACTTTTTATTAAGAATCTTTCTGAACATCACTATTTCATGGTGTGTATCTTACTCGTATTTTCAATTATTTTGGTATTGACATTAATGGAGAGGAAATGGAAGTCGAGAAGGATGAACAAGAAGAGGAGGAGGATATTTATTTGGAAAGTATCAATATGCCACCAAATCCATCCAACAAAGATCAAAAGAAGATCATCCATAATCTAAGGAAGTTCAAGAAATCATTTTCAAAGAGATTTGCTTCAATTTCCAACAAAAAATGGATAAATTTATTGGGAAGATCATCCGCAAGCTTGGTGGTTCTTCCTCATCCATATCTTTCTAATTGTTTGTTTAAACTATCTTTGTATTTAGATTTTCTAGTTTTAGTTTATGTTGAATCTCATGTATCTTTCTTTATTTCTTGTACTCATCCTTACTATTAATGAAAATTCTATTTCTTACTGTTATATATCGCCAACTCTCTCTGGAAAGTCATACAAATATAATAGTATAAGCCAAATACAATAGAAAAGTAAAATAAAGTGATTTTTGAAAATTACAGTGCGTATGCCGACATATGCCAAGCATGTATGTCGACATATAACGGCTAGATTTTGAAAAAAATTCGAAAATTAAAAATTAATAACTACCAAACACCAATTCATTTCAAACGACTTTTTACTCCTATATATACATATTCACTCCAAAAAATCATTATTTTCAGTTTCTATCTTCACTCGTTTTTATTCCTAAACTCTAACAAAAAATAATGGCTTCTCCTATCCAAAAACTAACTAAAAACCTCTAACAAACTCTTGAATCATTCAAGAACATTCTTACTTTCATCCTAAGAAACCAGAGACACTTAGAATTGAGTCAAATGCAGATGATTAAGGAGCAAGAAAGGCATTTTAACGAAATTCGATGGTTGATTTCTACCTTGAACAAAGAAGAACCAACCACCAATCCAAAGTGTACCATCAGCAAAGATGATGAAGATTGGGATGCTATCAAAACAGATCCAATCTTTGGCGCTGATGGATGGGTTGAAGTTCCTCGAACTGTCTAGTTTAAATAAGTTTGATTGTATATAAATAATAATACTTGATTTGGTTTAGATTTGATTGGTTTGCTTTGTGTGGATTTGTTTGAATGTTGTGTGACATAAACTTTGTTTGATTGGATGAATAATTGGATTGATTATTTCATGATTATCTAATTTTACATATTACTTATTGTTTTTATATAATCTTTCATTATATATAATTCTAATACATAGTGATTAGTATTTTATTTAAGGGGAGTTAGAGTTAGAATTAGAGCAAGAGTTAGTGTTAGACTAATAGTTTTAGTTAGTTATTTTTATTGATGACAAAGGGGGAGAATTATACAAAATCTAAGCATAAATTAAGGGGGGGGGGGTTTTGTAACCCAAGGGGAGTTATATTATACTTTATGTACAGAGTTGTCATCATCAAAAAGGGGGAGATTGTTAGTACCTTAGGTATTGGTTTTGATGATAACAACTATAGGACATTATATAAAATATAGATACTAATGTTTTATCAAGATATATATATATATATAGTATATAGTGCATGATATTAGATAGGTATTGATTAAGAAGACTGTATAGTATCAAGATGCCAATATATCAAGATGCTGATATCAAGAGTAGATTCAAGATGCTGATATAAAGTTTCAAAAGTTTAAGAATGAAGACTCATGAGTATTGAAGATTTCAAGATACTCCGGATAAGGTATAGAGTCATAGAATTTATGTTAAAACCTTGACAGCATTTTCCTGATCTCTCTCGTCTTCTCTAATTTTGTTTTAAATTGTTTTTCAAATATTCTGGTTTTAAAATAATCTTTTCAAAATATTTCTCAAAATGACTTTCAATCTCTTATACTTATAAAAATATCATTTTAGTGTTTTTAAGTTTATATATATTGAATTTTTGTTTATATTTTAATAAGTTATAATTATATTGATTTATATATAAATAATCGAATATTCTTATTAAATCTTTCAGAATTATTTTATAAAGTTTTATTAAGTTATATTTTTATTAAAATGTGTATAAACTATATTTAAATAATTTTTCAAAGTATCAAATTATTTTACATAGCGACGGATTTTCAAAATAATATTTTCAAAGCGTTTTTGAAAATACAAAGGGATATGTCGACATATCATATTCATGTATGTCGACATAATGGCCGTACAATTCAAAAATCAAATTTGAATGGAAGTGTCTTTTCGTCGTATCTCTTCGCGAATGGAAATGATCGTTGTTTTCCTATATATACCAGACTTCCAAACAAATTTTTATTAACTACTTTATTGTTTGTCTCTCCTCTTATCACTCACCAAAATCTATCGAATTCAACCAGAATCAAATTCAATCATTACTAGTTTGATCCCTTTCATATACTCTCTTATTTCTCTCATCTCTCTCAAGATCAAAGTGTTATTCAAGAGTTATAGGATCAATTGTAATCAAGATCGAAGATATGAGTTTGTAAACTCTATCAAATCATACTCTTATACTTTGTGGTGTGCTTGGTATCCCTGAAATCCAAGTATGTGTGATTATAGCCTGTAAAATCAATTGGGTGTGCTTAGTAGCCTGTAAATCTAGCGGGTGTGCTTGTAGCCTAGAAATCAAGTGACTCTACCCAGAGGTCGGGATTTTGGAGGGTGTGTCTCATAGTCTTGAAATCGAGATTGTATTTGCATTTACTAGTTGAAAAGAAATTCGTACAAGGAATTGTGCGAGACTGGATGTAGAGTAACTCCAAACCAGTATTAAATCCTGGTGTGTTCTTTCCTTTTTACTTTTACTGCATTTACTTTTATCTATACTTTGATTTTGTGATTGTTAATTACATCATTCCAATTAGAATCTTAAATAATTTAAAAAATATTTAGTTAATTACACACTATTCACTCCCCTATAGTGTTAATTTAGGCTTAAGTTCCATATTCCACTGACTCACATATGCTAATTAACAGTTAAAGTCGCATGAAAGGAATTATCCGACTCGTGATTTGGAATTACCAGCGATAGTTTCTAGGATAAATCCTTGTAGTACCTTTTCTTCTAGAAGGATCTCAACCTTCGTCAACAACGAGATTAGAGTTCTTAGCCTCCTATGATTTTAGCATTTCCTATACACCAGAAAAAGGATATGCAGTCACTGATGCATTAAATAAAAGACATGCTAGTTTGGGAGTAATGTTCTTGGAATGGAAGTAGATTGAGTATATTGCTGGATATGATTTTAGGCCTTGTTGCAAGTTGGAACCAGAGATGTTAGCAAGTTTGTTGATCAGACCTACTCTATTAGAAAGGATCAGTGCTAGTCAAAAGCAAGATGCTAGGCTGGCGAAGATCATAACGAAGATAGTAGAAGGATCAAAGTTTGAGGATATGAAGCAATATAGACTCGACCAAGAAGGTTGGCTTAGTAAGGATGAAAGGTTGTTTATTCCTGATATTGATGGATTGTGATATGAAGTGCTATGATAGTGTCATCATTCTAGGTTGACCATTCATCCTGACGATAACATGACGTATCGAGTTATGAAGCAAACTTATAATTGGAAAGAATGAAGAAGGATATTGTGACATTCATTTGGAAGTGTATGAACTGCCAATTGGTGAAGGCAGAGCAAAGGAAACCCAGTGGACTGTTGCAATAGCTAGAAGTTCCTGAGTGGAAATGGGAGCAAGTATCGATGGATTTTATTAATGGATTGCCAAGGACTGGAGCAAGGTATCATGGTTGATCGGTTGACCAAGAGCACTAGATTTATACCCATCGAGTTAAGTAGAATGGCATCCAAGCTGGCAGAGTTATATGTAAAGTGGACAGTACGATTTCATTGTGTGCCAAAGATCATTGTGAGCGACCGAGACCCATTATTCACCAGTGGGTTTTGGTAGAGCTTACAAGAGGCGTTAGGGACAGAGCCACGCCTTAGTATGGCTTATCACTCGCAAATGGATGGGAAAATCAAAATAGTAAATCATATATTGGAAAATCTCTTGCGAGCATATATTATAGATTTTGGTGGATCATGGGATGACCATCTACATCTGGTAGAGTTAGCATACAACAATAGTTATCAGTTGAGTATTTGTATGACTCCTTATTATATGGCCGACCATGTAACGCTCCTTCATGTTGGTGGGAAGAGGGCGAGAAACAAATACTTGGGCAAGATATGATTATAGAAACTTCAGAAAAGATTAGGATCATTAGACAACAAATGAAAGCCGCTCAGGATCGACAGAAGAGCCACGTCGATAAAAGATGTAGAGAATTGGAATTTTCTATTAGGATATGGTTTTGTGAAGGTATCTCCTTTGGAGAATGTAGTTTGATTCGGTAATAAGCGGAAATTGGCACCAAGGTTCGTCGGTCCTTTTCCGATAGTAGAGAGGATTGGAAAGCTAGCACATATGGTCGACTTACCTCAGAAGATGGCGGGGGTGCACAATGACTTTCATGTCTCCCATCTATTGAAATTTTTTAACAAAAAAACTTATTAACACCTCAAAATGGAGTTTGAAGTTTAAGTGATTCCTTAGACTTCTCCTTCTAAATAGGTGAAAGTAGCTTGCACTCTTCAAGCTGGTAATGATAATCTGAAACACCTTTTTGATGCCTTTCGATGCAGTCAAAAGGCTAGCTTCTCTCCAGATGTTCCTTTCGAATAGATTGGTTGATGACCCTGTCGGAATCCCCTTTCGAAGTGACTAAGGTGGGAATAGGTTTGAACTTAACAGTTTTGGGAAAACTGGATGAATGAGGTAGGTTTCGACTTGGTCGAAAGGGTAAGCTCTGATTACCTTGCAGTTTTGAGTTAAAACTCAAAAGGCACGTGTCTTCTAGGGGCTTAGACTTAATTAAAAGGGAACCTTTCGTCCAAGTTGACTTCAGATGTTCATAATCGTGTGCAAATAGAATACTGATGTAGTTATATAATCGAAATTATAATAATTTTTCTTTGTATTGAACAAAGATGTACAAACTGGTCAAATCCCCATTTGATTTTGAAATTAGGGTTTACAAACTTCTTAGAAAATACAAGCGAAAAGTGGAAGAAATCGGATTCTTTAAACTAGACCCCTAGGGTCTTATTTATAAGTGCGGGTTGTCACCTTTCATCCCAACGCTTTCGACACGGTCGAAAGGTCTGCTATCTTGCTTTTGTGTGTATCCCTTGAATCATAGCTTTCGACCTAGTCGAAAGGATTATATGGCCACCCTTCCGCTGCCGCTGAAGACTAGGCTTTCTTCCTTTTGGCTTTATTCCTTTTGACTCTGTTGGAAGGTACATTGCTTGATTGTTCCTAACCTTGTCGAAAGACATTGCTTGATAGCTTTCGAGTTCATCGAAAGGTATTTTGCTTAATCTCTTTCGACTCCATCGAAAGGTGTATAGATGTACTTTCCAATTAGCTGCTTATGTGCTATGTAAGTTAGCATGGGTGTTGGCCTTCGAGGCTGTCGAAACATGTGCTTTGTGGGTTTCGAACGAGTCAAAACATCGTAAAGGCTTTGCTGCAGAAGCTTCCATTCGAAAACATCTTCCTTGGCTAGTGAGAAACCTCGTCTTTTGGTGTTATCAGATGAATAATCCTTCCTTTATAGGTGAAGTTGGTTCTAACTGATTCGAAAGGCTAACATATGCTTTCGAAAGGGTTATTTTTGCTGAATGTTCTTCTAATGAATGTAGATGAAGACGAAACCAATCGTTTCGAATCTTTTTGAATGGTTTGGTGCATGTGCAGAAAGTGTGCTACTTATTGCCTTCAATGGGCATCTTTCAACCTCGTTGAAAGCTCTTTACTCCTCCAAAATGTTGCCGAAGCATTCTTTTGGTCTCTTCGAAAGGTTTTGTTGATGTTACTATCTTCTTGTCGAAAGCTTTATTTAATGTTTGCAGAGACTACTTCTAATGTCTTCTGATCCTCATCAATGCTTTTGCTCCTTCTTTCATACTTTCACTCTTGAGAATATTTTATGGATAACATTTAGCCCTCCCCCCCAGTATGAAAGAAGCTTTTGTTCTTTAGGACAAAAATTCCAAGAATTTCTTTCTTTATTTTCCTACAAAATTGACAACAACTTCCATTAGGATCATAACCTTGTTATGAGACCTTAACAGTAACTTTAAACTCTGAAGTTAAAGTTCAAGATACTATTCAGGTAATATTTTTAGATGCAACATTCTGATAAATACATGACCAAACCATTTTTGATTACTAATATTAAAAATGTGGAACAATATCACCTGGTCAGCAAACATTGGCTTAAATAAGTGAACCTTTCAAGAAAGCTATTTTTCACTCTAAATCTCCCTTTCTTGAGCTAAGTTATCTTTAGCCACTAGGTATTTGTTTCTTGTTTTAGGTGGCTTTACCTTGTGTCTTCACTATAATTCGTTTCCATCCCTGCACTTTATGTTAGTAACTTTCATTCATTCATTGACAAGTTAATAAATAGTTTGGTGCTGATGCTGTTTGATACTATGAGGATCGGAAGGTTCTTTTTCCTTTTTATCTCATCATCTAATGGTAGCCCATTTGACATCGAGAAAACCTTGTTTAAAATTTAAATTTAAAAATTCAATAGGGAGTTCACAAATCATCATAGAAACTCAATAGAGGAGTAAACCAGAAGTTTAATATAAAACCATTACAAAAATTCCATAAGAAAATCAGGAGTATGAAATCCACAAATTACCATAAAAATTAACCAGGAAATTTAGAAACTACAAAATCAGAAATTTAGTAGAAAATCATCATAAAAATTCAATAAGGAATCTAAGAATATGAAATTCATAAATCATTATGAAAATCAACAAGGGAAATTAGAATTCACGAAATTAGAAGTCCATTAAGAGATCATCAAAAATTCAATAAGGAAATCAGGAATATGAAATCTATATATAAATCATTATAAGAATCAAATAGAGAAATTTAAGATTCACCAAACCAGAAACTTATTGGGAAATCATTATTAGAAGAAAACGAGAATTCATGAATTCAGGAATGTAATTAGAAATTTATTGGGATCTCATCCGTTGAACAATCTGCTCAAAACTTTTTCTAATACAAGTACAAAGTCAAAAATTCAATGAGAAATCTACAGATCATTATGGAAATTCTGTAAAGGAACAACGAGTTCAATAACTCATAGAAATAGAAAATTAATCAAGAAATCAATAAGAAAAGGAATAAAGAAATTCAAAATCCATCAAATCAGGAATAAAATCAAAATCTTGTCAGGATCTCATCTGACGAATAGTCTACTCAAAATTTCATTCAATATAAGTGCAAAGTCAAAGAACTATCTGGTAATAGTAGACATAGCAAAAAATCCCTAAGCCTATCTGGCCTTAACTCTAAAATTATTCCTAAAATACTATGCCATAGATTTATTTAAAACTTAAATCTTGAATAGTGACGAGGATTCTCATTTTTCAAAGGATAGTATCCTACCAATTGATGTGTAATTCCTAAGTGCCTATAAGTTAGTGGTATTATTGTTATATTGGAGCCGCGTAGTTCTGTAAAGCCATGCAGTCGTTCGGAATAGTAGTTCTGTAGTACTAGTCAGTCATTCAGAGTAGTAGTTCTGTAGGACCAGTCAACCGTTCAGCAGATAGTTCCGTTCAGTTGTTCATCTTTTCAGCCGCCCAACCGATCAGCAGGTAGTTTCATTCTGTTGACTGGTCGTTCAGCAGTGCAAGCTCCGTTTGACTAGTCGATTGTTCAGTAGTGCAAGTTCTATCCTACTGCTTGGCCGTTCAGCAGTGCAATGGTCCAAATAACATATGAATATATATACATATAACATATAGACTTTTTTATCCTAAAGGGTCACCCTATTTCTAAGGATTTGGAAGTGGTTTACTTAATCTATTCTTCAGATGAAGTCACTTTTATCTTTGTAGCTAAAAATCTGTTATATATTCCATTCCTTTAGCTTTTTTATAGATCTTTGTTTTCCATCTCATGTTACAGATTTATTTGTCCATCTTCTTGTCTCGTGTTACCTTTTAGGACGCAAGTTTATTAACTCTTTGTTGAGGGAGCTACTTTTTAGATATCGGATGTTCAAAGGATTACCAGTTATTACTTTGTCCCTTTTTTAATTATAATCTTGGACGCTTTGTTTGTTCTTATCTATAGAGTTGGACATCTTCATCCTTTTGTTTCTGTCTGTACCCCTCTCTTGGGCTTCATCTTTGTCTTAGATGGTAGATAGATTTCTTTCTTCAACCCTCTGTTCTCTTAGGTTTTGACTTTTGCTTCGAGTTGCAGACATCTTTGCCTTTCTTCATTTGTTTGGTGCCTCTTCCAAGCTTCCCTTGGTTCTAAGGGATGTAATGTATGTTAAGTTGACCTTATTCTAAAAGGTTGCTGATAGGTACTTAACCCGACCCTCCCCTAAGAGGTGATTTGGACGTTAGGGGTTCCTTGGTGGGTGCTTGACCTGACCCTTCCTCTAAGAGGTGAACTGGACATTAGAGGTTTTGACCCTCCCTCTAGGAGGTGCTATGGAAGATCGTCGTAGGATTTTGTCCCTCCCTCTAGGAGGTGCTACGGAAGAACATCGTAGGTTATGTCCCTCCCTCTATGAGGTGCTACGGAATAGCATCGTAGGCTTTAATATTTGTACATGAAAATCATTATTATATGAAAATCATTTTTGGCCAATTAAAATAGAGTCTCTTTTGAGAAAAAGAAGTTTTGTAATTAAATCCTTCTAGTATATCGAGGGGTTATCTTTGAAAAATAGTTTGGATATATGAATCCTTCTGATAAAAGAATCTTTTCTCAATGCTGCCTTTTGCAAGGGCTCTCTTGGTGTTCTCATAATAGAGACACGGATCTCAAATAGGAGACTGGGAGGTTATGATTCATGAACCAATAATATTTTATTCAGGAATGGGATTCTTTAATCTGAGTTTTTGTCAATAAACCTTTGATAGCTTTAAAACCTTTCTTGAAAAAGTATGAATAGGCTTCTCCTTGTAAATGATTTTAGGAACTTTCAAAATATTGAGATTGCTTAGTTAGAAATCGTTTGTGTGCATTCACTAATGCTATATAATATTTGAAAAAGATTGCACAAATCAGTTTTTTTTTTGAATTAGATAGACATTTGTCTTCCTCAGGTCGTGGAGTAATTGAAAATAATCTTTCTGTAAAATACGTTTTAGAAATTTTCTTTTAAAAAAATTTGCCAAAAATAAAGTTGGAGTACATAATTTATCTCATAAATTAGAGAAGGATTAATAGTGGTCCGAGATTCCTTGAAAGCCAGCCTTTGCATTGCGTTGATTCAAATATTGTTAGTCGTCTTGTATCAGGCATTCGAGCTGTCCTTTTTTGGTAGCTAGAAATTTGGTGTGCTCAAAGAGTATGTTGAATGCTATGGACTGGTTTTGTCTTACCTGTAATGACACTCGAATTTTGAATCAGTACATGGCCAATTTTTCAACACAAATCTAAGTACAAACCAAAGTATAAATCAAGTTAAAATGATATGAGAGAAGATAGTTCATAGTTGGTCTAATGCTGCAAGACTTCATGTTTTGATATGGATCCGCATTTTGATGTTGCTAAGCTGCTTTCTTCTTAGCTTGAATAAGATGTCTTTTTAAGTTTCTTTAATGAACACTCTTAGGAATCCTGACTTAATCATGCCTTGCATTGCTTCTGCTAAAACGCGGCATTTGTCGGTTTTATGTTCATTTTCTTTATGGTAATCACAGTAACTACCTCCTTTTTTTGGTTTTGGAATATTTTGGATCTTATAAGGAATAGGAAAATTTACGTTGTCCTTCACCATGGCTAATATGTGAGAAAGGGGCTTGTCTAAGACTATATAATTGGATTCGAAAATCTCTTTTCGACTTCCCTTCTTGTTTCCACTTTTTCTTGGTCTCATGTCGAGATGCCTAAAGTTGGATTTCTCTTCTCTACATTCTCGATGAAATTCTTTCATTACATGATGCACTTCATCCCTTTGAATAAACTTTTCAGCTGGGAGATAGAAATGTTGTAGATCTTTGCATCCATTAATATAAAGGCCTTTCTAAAAAGGGGTTTGTTCAATTAAACCTGATCGAACTGCCATAAGTTTTTCTCTATCAGTTATACTCTCTGCTTTTAATGCTTCTGTGCTGAATCTGTTCAAGTATTTGCCAAGTAGTTCTTCTGGTTTTTGTCTGACAGTTGCCAACAAGCTAAAGTCCATAGTTGAATCTCTAAATATAGAGAATTAAGTCATGAAGTTATAAGTAAACTGCACCCAAGAACATATGGTTTCCATTTGGTAATTCTTGTACCATTTGATAGCTGCTCCATGAAAAGTAACCGGGAAAAGTTTGCAGTGTACTACCTCAGGAGCATTATATAAGTTCATCCAGCTTTTAGAAGCTACAAGATGATCATCTGGATCATGTAGTCCCATAATATTTTAATGGGGGAATTTGGATGTGAGGAGGGAGACTAGCTGCCATTATTTCTTCTGAAAAAGGAGTCTTTTGCAGGATAACATATTTCTCTAGGTCGAGAATTCCTTTTTCTTTTAGCATATCCATTATTATTTGGTGTAGGAATTCTTCTTGATCGGCTTCGTTTTTGTAGTAGCTTTTACTGTTTTTTTGGATTGGTCTATCTGACTGCTCGAGGGATCTTTTAACTCAACTTTCTTGGTTTAATTCTTGATCTTTTACCTCATTCGGAGATTGTGCCTCATCTTCTCCTTTATAATCCTTAATGATTCTTGAGATGGCACCCCTTCAAGAAACTCTCGCATTGCTATCATTTGTTGTTGTAGATTCTGGACCTTAACCTCATTGTTTTCCAATCTCATTATGGTTGAAGGTTGCCCAATTTCCATATTGTCTAAGTTAAAGTTTAGGACTACGTTATCTTCTAAAGTTGATTTTGACGCAGCATCTTCGTTTGGATTGTCGTTATTATTCCTTGCTCTTACCATTTTCTTCTTATGAATGAAGAACTCTATGAAATAAATATCTGAAGAAAGTTATCAGGGGTCGGAGGTTCAAACCCTCCTTCTAGCACCAAAAATGTTAACAAGATAACTTGTTAACACCTCAAAATGGAGTTTGAAGTTTAAGTGATTCCTTAGACTTCTCCTTTCGAACGGGTGAAAGTAGCTTGCACTCTTCAAGTTGGTAATGATAATTGGAAACACCTCTTTGATGCCTTTCGACACGGTCAAAAGGCTAGCTTCTCTCCAGATGCTCCTTTCGAATAGATTGGTTGATGACCCTGTCGGAATCCCCTTTCAAAGTGATTAAGGTGGGAATAGGTTTGGACTTAACAGTTTTGGGAAAACTGGATGGATGAGGTGGGTTTCAACTTGGTCGAAAGGGTGAGCTCTGATTATCTTGTAGTTTTGAGTTAAAACTCAAAAGACACATGTCTTCTAGGGGCTTCGACTTAATTAAAAGGGAACCTTTCATCCAAGTCGACTTTGAATGTTCATAATTGTGTGCAAATAGAATCCTGATGTAGCTGTATAATCGAAATTATAATAATTTTTCTTTATATTGAACAAAGATGTACAAACCGGTCAAATCCCCATTCGATTTTGAAATTAGGGTTTACAAACTTTTTAGAAAATACAAGCGAGAAGTGGAAGAAATCCGATCCTTTAAACCATACCCCTAGGGTCTTATTTATAGGTGCGGGTTGTCGCCTTTTATCCCAATGATTTCAACAGGGTCGAAAGGTCTGCTATCCTGCTTTCGTATGTATCCCTTGAATCATAGCTTTCGACCTAGTCGAAAGGATTATATGGCCACCCTTCCGCTGCCGTTGAAGACTGGGCTTCCTTCCTTTTGGTTGTATTCCTTTCGACTCTATCGGAAGGTACATTGCTTGATTGTTCCTAACCTCATCGAAAGACATTGCTTGATAGCTTTCGAGTTCATCGACAGGTATTTTGCTTGATCTCTTTTGACTCCATCGAAAGGTGTATAGATGTGCTTTCTAATTAGCTGCTTATGTGCTATGTAAGTTAGCATAGGTGTTGGCCTTCAAGGCTGCCGAAACATGTGCTTTTTGGGTTTCGAACGAGTCGAAACATCGTAAAGGATTTGCTGCAGAAGCTTCCATTCTAAAACATCTTCCTTGGCTAGTGCGGAACCTCATCTTTTGGTGTTATCAGATGCATAATCTTTCCTTTATAGGTGAAGATGGTTCTAACTGATTCGAAAGGCTAACATATGCTTTCGAAAAGGTTATTTTTGCCGAATGTTCTTCTAATGAATGTTGATGAAGATGAAACCAATCGTTTCGAATGGTTTGGTGCATGTGTAGAAAGTGTGCTACTTATTGCCTTCAATAGGTATCTTTTAACCTCGTTGAAAGCTCTTTGCTCCTCCAAAATGCTGCTGAAGCGCCCTTTTGGTCTCTTTGAAAGGTTTTGTTGATGCTACTATCTTCTTGTCGAAAGCTTTATATGATGTTTGTAGAGACTACTTCTAATGTCTTCTGATCCTCATCAATGATTTTGCTCCTTCTTTTATACTTTCACTCTTGAGAATATTTTATGGATAACAAAATTTTTGCATGACTCAGGCATGACAATTATACCAGATCAACTTAAAGATGTTAAGGTAGAAGCAGAAGTTTTGAGATCTCGTAGGTTGGTTCGTATTTTTGGGCACGATACAGGATAGCTTAGGAGAAAATCGGTGAAGCTAGTGAAAGTGCAATGGAGCAGAAGTGACGATGATTGCATGTAGGAAACTGAGGAGAGCATGAGGACTACATGTCCGGAGCTCTTTGAATGGTAAGATCCATCATTTATCGTATCTATTTTCACTATTGTATATTGCATTTAATAGTTTAGTATTCTGCATGCTAGGATAGAATCACCAATTCTATTAATTACATGATTGCTTGTTTGATATGGTTGATGGTTGCTTATGGTTATTAGGCATGTGAAGAAACTATGGTTGCTTAATCTTGGACTTGTTTAGGGATTTGAGGGCAAAATTCCTAAAGGGGAGGGGGAGATGTAACGACCCCTATTTTACGTATTGAAGGATCATAATTTTTTTTATTTTATCCATATGAGGTCGTATGATTCTATAGTTTTGGGATATGACTCTTAGGGACATTTTACACACCTATGATTTTTCCAAATTTCTATGTGACCATTTTGAACCTAGAAATCTTTTTTGGACTATAACTTTTGATAGGATTTGAATTTGGGTCTCAAACTAGTTCCATTGTTTCAGGATGATGGTTTCCCATTCCGTAGAGTGGTTATAGTAGAAAAATGAACTTACGATTAGAAAGTTACGCCCATTTTAAGTTTAGATGGCCATCGGCAAGTATTAATGTGTAGTTAATTAAGCCCATAAGTAGGTTCATTAGTCTAATCCGAGATTATTATAAATACTGGGCCGTAGGATTCGAATTAAAACTTTTTGCTATTTCCCAGATTAGATCTAAACCCCCATTAACCCTAATTTCATCCAAAGTCACACAAATTACTCTCTAATCTTTGCGATATCACTAATTAGTGAGAAGATTATCAAATAAAAGTTAGAGATCATCATTGTTGTTGATCTGTATTGCTTTCTATTGCTGTCCACATTGGATATAATGAGAATTGGTTGTTTTGATAATTGGTGAGTGGTTTATGCCTTCTCATTATCCTATGCATGTTTATATGATAGAATTGCATATTTTAACATGATTTTTGGCCTTAAAACATTTTCTAACTTTAATTACATGTTATCATATGCTTATGACCTAAAATTGTGAATCTTTGGAATGGTTTTCAGAAATGATTTAGCAATTGTCCTTATCACATTCATATGTGCATGTAATATGATACTAGAATTGGTTTGTTTATCACATTCTTGTGTATTGCTTGTATAAATGGATGTATGTGCATGTTATTCTATGCTTTGATGTTGTTTGCTAGTATTTTAGATTTTAGGAAAATGGTTGGTGAATTTGGTAAATCAGAGGAAAAGTTGGTTGGAATTGGACGAAACTTAGAGGAAAGGCTCTAGATTATAGGGGAAGCTTGAAGAATAAATCACACCTCATAATTGCTTAAGGGTTTAACTCGGTACCGAGTTGAAGAGTCAGTACCAAATCATTTTTATTGCTCAGTTGGGTCGGAGACTTTGGGGATCTCTATGTGTTGGCTAGTGGAGATGGACCAAGGTAAGTTTCAAAGGATTGGCTAAGTGCTGGGAATTATGCCGAGTTGTTTCTAGAACATGGAGTTGAAAGCTTTAGATTAGGGGCCAAGTTGTTTTGATGAATGGTTCGGGGTCCAAAGCACTTGAGAAGGAAGTATTAAAGGCAGAGTAATTTACTTAGCCAAAATTGGCAAAGTAAATGACTCGATGTCGTGTTTTTTAACTCGCTATCGAGTTGTTTTGTTGAATGTATAGGGGACAGGCTTGTACAAGGAGGTAGCAGGGAACTTTGTATATCATGCTGGACGTGTTGGTTGGTTCGCTTGGGTATTGGATGGCGACATAATAGAATGATAAAAGCTTTGGATCTTCGATTTGTGACTCATGAAGGGAGTAGGTATCGAAGATAGTAGCTCGATAAAGGAGGGGGTCGTAGAATGGGAACGTAAAGGATTTTGAATAATGGAAACTTGATTGAGCAAAGGAAGGGCTCAGATCCGAATGAAGCAAAGGAGGGCTCAAATGTATGTGCTAAAGAATCTTTGATATTCAGAATGTTTTCTGTTGTAATCGAAGCAGGGGTATTATAAGTAGGGACACTCATGGATTAATGGAGTGGATTTGAACACCGTAGACCAGTGGCTTTGGGTCTAGTGTCTAGCTTCGGGCTACGAGCCACGTATCGAGCTTTGGGCTACGTGATATGAGAGTATGCTAAAAATTGGGATTTCAATTAGTCCCTGGCAGTAAGAGGCCATACGAGCTATCATATATTCAGAGGACATGAAGTTATAGTTGGGATCGCTTAATGGATGCTATGTTTTCTTTAGTTGCTTTCTAGGCTATCACTTGGAGATATCATTGGGAGTAGGTATTAGAAAAAGGAATACCTGGAGAGCCGATATCCTTATTTGATTAGAGTACTTTCATGTTATTGTAGAGTAGCATATTATGATGTTATGTGTAACTCTTTGGTTACAGGGACATGTCAGGTATTATTCATGTACCTCACTTCCTTACTATATTTACCTACATAGTATTTTGAGATTCATTTACCTCGCACACCAAACTTTTGTCTGACCTAAGATTTTATGCTTTGCTCCTTATTTTTTGGGTACTCTTAAATGAGTAGACTGGATAACATGTCTAGGTGACGCGATAGCTGTGTGGAGGATAAGCTGGATGGAGCTATCTCGTATTATATACTTATATGGATTTCTATGCTTATTCCGCTGTACGGCGCTGGGGAGCCGTAGCAGTGACTGCTTATTTTCTTGTTATGAGATAGTTGTTGAGTTTGATCTTGTTGTGTAAACTCTACTGCTTTTGATGTATAATTCTATAGATGTATTACTCTGGTGATTTGTTCACATAGTTATTACTGTCTCTCCTGTTATATATATGATATTATATTTATCCATACGCCGTGAGATATTCGATAGATTATATGCTATGTTTGTTTTATTTTCAACCCTGATAATTGTCCTATACCGATCGAGCATGGCTGCGGTGCACTATTTTGATATTATTAGTGTCGGTGGTATAGGGCAGTCCTTACATTCTATTTATCATTAAAATTTTGTTAAGTCATTAGGTACACAAAATTGTAAACAATCTTTGGATTCAAGCACTAAAATTCCCAAATCACGATAGTATATGGATTCAAACTACCAATCAAACCTAAGAAATTCATGAAAACCCGATCCATAAAACCCTAATTTTCAAATCAAAAACCCCTCTTTTACTATATTTAAAATGATTGAAATAGATTTGAACCTTAAATCGAGTTTGAATATGGTGGATATCAAAATTTTCTTTTTGAAATTATGAAATTGAAAAGAAAAATTACAATTGCAATTTAAGTTTTAAACTTGCAGGTAAAGCTTTGGGAGAAAGAGAGATAGGTACTCATAAAATAAGGGAGAAATGGCAAGAACCATTGATTCCTGTTCAGGTGAACGAGTAAGATTGAAAGGACAGGGATACCAATAGGCGGCAATCTAAAAAGTGAAATTATACTAAAGTATAATATGCTTCTTCCACATAAGAGGGGGGAGGGGTAAATGTTATTATAAATATGTATATCGAGTATCTAAAAAGAACATGTCGAGTTTGGGGTTAACAAGGGATGCCGAGCCTAAAGAAAGTAAAGTCATCAAGCATTTAACATTTAATAAAGGATAGCAAGCTTTAATCAATCACAAGAGGATGTCGAGTACCTAGTAGCAAGGAGTTTCGAGCCTCAAGTAATTAACAGGCATAGGAGAGATGCTGAATCTCTAAGGGTGTCAAACCCCAAGCAGTTAGCAAATAGTAAAGAGGTACCAAGTCTGTAAAGGGCAGCGAGCCTTTACAACAGCAAGCGTTGTTAAGGTTTTATCAAGTAGAATAGATATCGAACATTAGCAATGAAGAAGGGTATCGAGCTTGTAAGAGGATGAAGATACTGAACTAGTAGATGCTTAGAGATATCGAGCTACAACAAATTTGGAAGGAAAAGAGATGTCGAACCTCTATAACATAAAGTTTTATAGAGTATGCAACAAAGGGAGGATGCTGCACCACTATAGGATGTCAAGCGCCTAATCACAAGTGGAGGATATCGAGTCTCTATGATAACAAGCCTGTGATGCATCAACTATTATCAAGCCTCTACAACAGTAACTATAGTAGAGAATCTACTAATAAATGATATCAAGCATCAACACTAGCAAAGAGTTTCGATCTTTTACAAGCTGCAAGAGATACCAAAGCTTTAAAGATCTAAAAGATGTCGAGTTTCTGCAAGGAAGGTTATGATATCGAACTTATGTAAGTAAATGATGTCGAATCTAAACAATGAGATACCGAGGTCTCATCATGATGGTGCCATTAGAATCCTTGGATTCAAAGCCTTGCAACGTGTCAATCATCCCGCATAATTGACTTCCCTATAAATAGGCCCTCATCGACACCAAGTGGGGGTGACTCATTCTTACTCTATTTTCACTATTTTAAAAGTTGTAAACTCTAAATAGAATTGGGGATTATTAAAGCCGACTGTACTCTTGTGACTTTTTATAAATAAGGACTTGAACATTCAACTTTGCATAGCATACTTCTCTTGTACTTGCCTAATTGGTTATTTGTGACAATGGACATGCATACAACTTATTTTTGACTTGGACTTGGATAATGGACATGCATATAACTTACCTTTGGACTTGGTTTCGAACTTGAACTTGCATATACTCCTAAGCTTGCATAAGGTCACTTAAGCCCTTAGTCAAACCAGCCTTGTCTTGCCTTGCATATTTGGTTAGCAAAGAAATTTGCTAGCAAAGAGAGTATTCTTTTGGAAAGGGATAAAGAGGGTGTCAGTGAATGTGTGAAGAGGTTTATTCAACCCTTAAAAGTACCCACTTGGAATGGATTCAATATCTACGGATATTATAGATGGGTTGCCAAGGTCAAGAATGGGAAATGACTACATTTGCGTGATAGTCAATAGATTGACTAAAACTGCCCATTTTATAGTAGCGAAGTCGACAAGAACGGCGGCTAGCTTAGCAAAGATGTACATGAGGAATATCATGAGGCTACATGGGATTTTGAGCAGTTATAATAGTTATAGAGACCCATTGTTCACCAGTGAGTTCTAGAGAAGTTTGCAGAGTGCATTGGGTACAATATTTAGTATGAGTATGGCTTACCACCCGTAGGCAGATAGTCAAATGGAAAGGGTGAACCATGTGCTTGAAGGTTTGTAGAGAGCATGTGTGTTAGATTTTAGAGGATCTTAGGAATATCAT
The DNA here is from genome assembly GCA_030737815.1 of Allium fistulosum. NCBI lineage: Eukaryota > Viridiplantae > Streptophyta > Magnoliopsida > Asparagales > Amaryllidaceae > Allium > Allium fistulosum. The sequence continues at coordinate 181,913,888 of CM060903.1, forward strand.
TTGCATCTAATAGAGTTTTCCTGTAATAACAGTTACCAGTCGAGTATCAAAATGGTACAATTTGAGGCGCTTTAAGGTAGACCGTGTAAGTCACCTATTTGCTGGTTAGACACACGAAATAGGCTCATGTTAGGACCCGACTTGATAGGAGAAGCTACCAAGAAGGTAAAGCAGATTCATACTTGAATGAAAGTTGCGCAATAAAGGCAGTAGAGTTATGCCGATAAGTGGAGAAAGGAACTAGAGTTCGCAATATGAGATTATGTGTTTTTAAACGTTTAACCAATGTAAGGTGTTATTCGCTTTGGAAAGTTAGGGAAATTGGCACCCAAATAAGTAGGTCTGTTTCCAATGATTGAGAGAACTGGTAAACTTGTTATCGATTTGAGTTACCAAGTATCTTTTCGGGTATGCATAATGTTTTTCACATACCCCATTTGAGGAAATGTGTGCATGATCCAAATTCGGTAGTGGAACCAATGGCATTTGAGAATTTACCTATAGAACCATATTTGACTTATGTTTTACGACAAAAAAGATAGTAGGTCATGATACAAAAGAGTTAAGGAACAAAGTCATTAAGTTTATTTGTATCCAGTATAGTTATGATGTAGATGATTGTACTTAGGAGGTAAAGGATAAGATTAGGAATATCTATCCCGATCTGTTTTGACATTGATGATTGGACATGTATGTTTGTTGTATAAACAAGTGGTGACACTAGTATGATTTTTTTTGGGTATGGTATTACTATATGTTAGTAGCAGCACTACTACATTATGATCGATGATCGATGATTTACATTAGTAGATAACTAGTGTAATTGTTGTACTGCCTTATAAATTGAATTGATGATGACGGTCATTGTCCCGCCTTATCCGAGTTTCAATTACGAAATTATTATATGAATGGGAGACTATAACATCCCATATTTTGGAATTCCACAACAAGGGGAATAATTATCCAAATAATTAATTAAAGTACATTATGAGATAGTAATTAAGTAAGAAAAGTTTGTTAATAGAACGAGGAATGAATATAGGAATAAAGAGTCAAGGGATTAGCAAGAATAAGCTAGAAATGGATTTTAGCCCAAGCCTAAATTACTAACCCCATGACCTTTCCATTTTCTCATTCATTCTTACTCGCACTTTCTCGAAAACAAAGGTAGGATAACAAGCATAGGTTGACTGCATTTTTCAAAGAGAAGAAGAAGACAATAAAGTAACAGAAAATGCTTTCATCTCTAAGAAGAAAAGATGACTTTTAATCAAATTTTAACCAAACTAGGTGAGTGACACTTCCTTTCTCCAAACCCATTTGAATTTGGTTTATTTGTGAAAATGATGCTTTGAATGATAATTACCAAGTTTAAGAATGATAGAATTATTTCATTTAAGTTTAGGAATTAAATGGTAATATATTTGATATGTTTTAGGGTAAAATGTGGATCAAACCACCTCTAACTTAGTTGAAATTTTTATATAATGTTTAAAACAATTGGTTATGGGTTTATAATTTCATAATTTTTTTGAAATTAATTGGATTTTATATGGATTTTCTAAGTTAGAATAATGCTACATTTCAGTTTTAATTATCTAAAATCTGAAAAATAATTATCTAGACCTGAGAGGTAAAGGATAATTAATGGGATTTTCAGGGATTGTTCCCGTGCATTTTCGAATTGATATGAATTATTAAGTAAAGGGAAGAGTTAATTACAAATTGTAATTTAACTAATTTTTAAGGGAATAATTAGTTATTATAGAGCAAGAGAAACTTAATCTTTAATTTTCCTAAAAGAAAACTATAAATATTTGTATTAACCAAAGAGAATTCAAATATAATATGGTTTGGCGAAAAATAATTGCTTTTAATGATAATAAAATAGTTTTCAAGTTAATTACAAAACCACCACTTCAACATACGATAGCTATAATTTATCAACATGAAATAGCTATAATTTATTCAACACGCGATAGCCCTTAAGTGCCAACCTTTGATAGTTTTTAAATGTCAACTTATGATCACTTGTAACTTCTGACACTCGATGGCTTGAAATCTTAACATGTGATAGCTTGTAACTTTTGACACTCGATAGCTTAAATCTTAGCATGCAATATCACTAAATTGTTGACATGCGATGGAACTAAATCATTGACATGTGATAGCTTATAAGTTCAACCTGTGATAGCTCATAAACTCAATGGGTGATAGCTTTCACGAATTCAACCTACGATAGCTTTTGGTATGTGATGGGTTTCGGCATGCGACGTGGTAGCTTTTGACATGCGATAGATTTTGGCAAGCGATAGCTTTTGGACATGCGATAGCTTTTGACAATCGATAGTTTTCGTATGCAATAGCAATAGAATATTCAACATGTGATGGCCTAGTGTTAACATGAGATAGTTGCTTAAGATTAACATGCAATAGCTATATGAAATCAACATGCGATAACACTATGTTAACATTGGATAACAACGTTATGCCAACATGCGATAGCTAGTGATGCTAAGAATCTCTATGTAGAAAAATGAACATTTTGTAACACTTTGTAAGACATCTTCCAAAGTAATGGTTGAGAATTTCATAAAGGAAATGGTCATGGAGAATAATAAGTTAAAATGAAATAATTTATTTAAAAGTGGAAAATTGAGACAAAGCTTAAGAAAGCTATGAAATGATAAGTAGTATCATTTGAGATAATAAAACCATGGTATAATGCCTCTTTGGCATCCAGATGTCAATTCATGACAATATACCAGAACAGTGGTAGAAGGAGTGGTATAAGGTCTCCATGGCATCCAGATGTCTATCCATGACAATATACAAGGATGGTGATATAAGGCATCTGTGGCATTGAGTTGTCTGCTCACGGCAATATACCAAAACGATGATATATGGCTTCCATGGCATCCACATGTATGTTTGTGACATTATACGAGAACAACGGTATAAGGCTTCTATAGCATCCAGTTGTTTGTTCACAACAATATATGAAAATCATGGTATACGGCCTCTGTGGAATCTAGATGTTTGTTCATGATTTTGTGTAAAAGCAATGGTATAAGGCTTTCATACCATCTGGTTTCGTTTATTCAAGACAATATGCAAAAAACAATGTTATAAGGCTTTCATTGCATCCATTTCTGTCTAATCACGATATTATGTGAGTATAAAACCGCTATGGCAACTGAAATGTCTAAGCCTTGACATTAGAAGTAGTAGCAATAAGGCTATGTGGAAAATTGAAATGAACCGACTATATAAACTAGTCGAAATATGTTGTGAAAGGAACACCTCACACTTATGTCGAAATTGATGACTTGAGTTTGATCATGACACGATGTTTATTTCATAGTATGATGTAATTCATGTTGATTAAAATAGTGAGGGTAAAATCCATTCCATGCTTCAATGGCATGGTCTCACTGTATGATTGTCCTTAAGGTTAAAGTATTACTCATACTAGACTTTATGTTTGACCCGTGTTTTTATCATTTTCCATAAACTCACACGTACTCATTCGAGTAGGTTGAGTTTATGGTTTAGATAGGTTTTCTTTTAAAGACAAATAAAGAAGCCGAAGATGAAGCAGGAGGCTTGCTAATAAGAGTTGTGTTTGTATTCCGCTTTGTAAAGCCATAGTTTATAGCTTTTTAAGCATTCATGTCGGCATCTTTATATATCGGGCATGGCACTATATTTATGCTTTATTATGTTTATCCCTGCATGGGTACAAGTTGGGTTAATGAATATGTAATTACCTTGTGTATAACAATTTGATGTCATAAAATTATTTAGTTGCTCTGTTTACCAAATGTTGTTGAAAAAACTGATCTCATATTGTCATTTGAAAATAATTCTAGTGATGACTGCATGATTATTGGTGCTCATTTTCTGGTCTCGAAATGGGGAATGTTACAATGAGAAACCCATTTTATCCCTGTAAAGATGACAAGAACGACAACTAGCTTAGCAAAGATATATGCGAAGAATGTCAGGAGACTCCATTGTTTACCACTGATTTATTGAGAAGTTTATAGAGTACTTTGAGCACAAAATTGGACTTAGTACGGCTTTCTACTCATAGATTGATGGTTAAATGGAAATGGTAAACTTAGTTCTGGAGGATTTACTAAGAGTGTGTCCTAGAATTTAGAGGGTCTTGGGAAGACCATCTGCATCTAGTGGAGTTTTCCTATAATAATAGTTATCAGTTGAGTATTGGAATAGTACCGTTCAAGGCACTTTATGGGAGACCGCGTACGTCAACTGTGTATTGGTTGGACACAAGAGATAGACTTGTGTATGAATCCGACCTGGTAAGAGATGCCACTTTGAAAATGATTTGGTTCGTACAAGAATGAGGGTTTCGCAGCTGAGCACAAGAGCTTTGCTGATAGAGATGGGAGGAATTGTAGTTAACATTAAGGACTATGTATTGGTCAAGATTTCATCGATTTAAGGTGTTACACACTTTGGGAAGGTTGGAAAATTGGCTCTTAGATATGTATATCCATTTCCTATGATAGAAAGAATTGGTAAACTCACATATCAAGTTGAGTTTCCTAATAGTTGTGGGGGTATGCATAATGTTTTTTTATATCCTACAGTGGAGTAAATGTATGCATGAACTTAGTGAGGTAATGGAACCAAGAGCGATCAAGGACTTATTAGTAGAAAAATATTTGACGTATGTTCAACGATCAAAGGGGTAGTTGGTTGAGATATGAAAGTATTAAGGAATAAATTTATCAGTCTTGTTTATAGTTGAGTGCGATAAAGAGGGATGTACCTAGAAGGTAGAGGATAAAACTAGGAGTATTTATCCTGATTTTTTTGGACATTCATGATATTAGCAATGTGCTTTGTTTGTCTATTGCATGAACTATTAGTGGTGCTAGTATATATTGTGTTTACGATATGGTTATATATTGGTAATTGCATTGATGCATTATGATAGATGATTAATGAGTTTACATTAGTTGGGCCTAGTGTAACTATTGTACTTATGTGTACATTTGTGTTAATGATAGTGGTCATAGCCCTACCTTATTCAAATTTCAAGGATGAAATTTATGTATGGAACGGAGACTATAACACCACATAATTTGGAGTTCCATAATATGGGACTAGATTAATAATAAGAATAATTATATAGTAATTAAGGGGATTGGTAAAAGGAATTACTCAAAGGAAAATTTAATTAGTCAACTGTAGAACACTTAGAAGATTAACTGAGTTGAATCAAGAGTAACTGTTATACAAATAATTTTGAGCTATAAATGAGAGAATGAATGAAAGGATTGTGTAACAATGGGGTTAAGAAGTTTATAAGATTAAGTAAGAAGGGATATTAGCCCAAGCCCAAATTACTAACTCTTATATACCTAAACTCATACATACTCTTTATTCTCTTATTTTTTACGAAAACAAAAATAAAATACCAAGGAGGTTGTTATTGACAAGGGAAAGAGAAGAAGAAAAATCCAAGGCAACTTAAATTCATTTTCTAAAGGGACAACGGATCTTTAATCAAGCTTTATAATTAGGTGAGTAATACTAACCCTATTTCATATCCAAATCTGTTCAGATTTGTATCTCAAATGTTTTTGATGTTTAAAACAATGATGATGATGATAGATTGATCATATATATAAGTTAAGTTGTTAAATGACATAGTTAATAACATGTTCATGAATGAAAATTTAGATAATCACCTTCAAATGAACTGAAATTTGGATATAATGCTAATAAAACTAAATTAACGATGGACTTTAAATTCCATAATTTTTGGATGAGAAAATAAATTATTATTAGTTGTCTAAGATAAAAATAACCATTTTTGAGTATAAAATAATGTTTAAAAATATTAAAATTTAAAATTTTAATTTGAAATATTTATAGGAGGTAAAGGGAAGTGTTTTTGAATTTCTCTCAATTTTTAGGAATTTTACCATGATTTTTCAAATTAATATGAATTAAATGGCAAGATTGATAATGTTGTTAATTAATGAAATAGTTAAAGAAATTGATTACTTAAGGAGCAACTAAGGGAGGAAATTATGGCTTTATTCTGACTTTATTGTCATATTGCTTAAAGTGACAAATATGAGAATGGCATGCGTGAAGACCGAGTCAATAAGTAGATTATTTGTTAAGTAATATATATGTTTTCCATTTTATCCTGGATTTGCCATTGTATAGACTCGATAACATATATGTGATATCACATATCTGGTAGCTTATAGACTTAACATCACGTGAGGGTTATAGACTCGATGTCACATGAGACTTCTAGACCCGATAGCATATAAGAGTTATAAACTCAGCGACATATAAGACTTATAGAGTCGATAACATATGAGAGCTATATACTCGATAACACACGAGAGTTATAGACTTGATAGCATACAAGAGAAATAGACTTGATAGCAAAAGAGAGTAATAGAGTAATATAGAATCGACAGCGTATAACAGTTATAGACTCGATAACATATGAGAGTTATAGACTCAATAGCATGAACTTATACATGCGATAGCTATAGACCCGATAACATTAATCTATACACGTGATAAAATTCCATCGTATAAACATGATAGCCTATATTCAAATTGTATAGGCTCGATGTCATTTCAGTGTATAAATTTGATAGCCAAATTGTATAGGTTCGATAGCATTTCACTGTAAAATCTCAATAGCAAAATTGTATAGGCTCGATAACATTTCACTGTATAAACTCAATAGCCAAATTTTGTAGGCCTGATAGCATTTCCATTGTATAGAATCAGTAGTTACCGGATCGATCACTTTTTTATATGAATGTTAGTAAACGATAGCTATGGTGCTGATAGCTTATGTTATAGAATCGATAGCTTTTCCGCAAGAGAGTTAAAGAGACAATTGTCAAATATGGATATTATTAGAAGCATTATGAAATCACATTTCCATGATGTTTAACTTGATTTTTACAGCGAGAAAACTTATAAAGGTAGTAAAAGTTAAATGTAACAACTTATATAAAGATTAAAATGGGTAAAGCTTAGGGTAAGCAAAGAAATGATATAAGGGACCATTTAAATAATGGGTAAAATAAAAAATGTTTTATCCAAAAGTATTAAAGTATTTTTTACCTAAATAAGAGGATCCATGGAAATGAATTGGATATCTAATTAATAAATTGAACAAATGGATCGAACTCACGATCTTAAAATATGCCCACTCATGGGGATATTTTATGTCAGTATGCTAAGGCTTCGGAAATCTAATAGCTTCAATTTGGAAAATTTAACTATAGCATGAGTAGATAGCATCAAAATGGATGTAATTAATGATTGAATTAGCAATATGAAACGGAAGTTTTTTTGGGACTACGAGAGGTTATTGACGCTTAGAAAGGATGCTTGCTAGAATGTATTCAGGGTACTTACATTCAATCTCCTAGGAGAGTTTGGATGGATGTAGTGAAGGTGGCACCCAAGGTGAATGAGTGGTCGTTCCACCACTTTGCCACAAAGTGAAGCAGACAACAGTGATCACACAACATATGGTAAATTTTCCGTTATCCCACTTTTTCACACAAAATATGGAAAAACCATCTGTTGTGTGACACAACAGTAATCAGATAACATTTGTTTTAAGGCACTATTTATTTTTTGTTTGATTGAAGTTATCAAAAAATTTACTTTTGGTTCCATGTCAATATTTTAGTTTCCCTCCCAATATTTTGGTGGCCGCGTGTTCCTTAGTTATTCCCTCTTCTCTCACTCTCAAAACCAAATCGGCAAAACCCTTTAAGCCTAAAATTAATATTTTTATTTTCCTTTAAGCCCGCATTCATTTCCATGCCTTCTTCCTTTTGTCTTCGTTCTAATATAGAGTTTTTAGATCAAAAGTTGCTGCTTGGAATTTAAAGTGCGAATGGTACTCCTCCTTCTCTGAAGCTCGCACACTTTGATTTGAAGTGGCTGATTGCGTAGTTGCTTTCTTTGACAAGTTGATTACTATCGATTTGGTATCTTTAACAATTTTTCCCCTTTTCAATTTTATGCTCTAACTCGATTAATTTTGTCGATGATGATATATGTTAAAGTATAGGGTTTGAATCCCTATATTTTTGTTTTGAAATTCCTAAATCTATTTCGAATATATTTTGGACGTTGATTTTACTGACTTCGGCTTTGGTTCTTTCGATTTTCTGATTTTCGATTTTGAACAGATTCGGTTTTACTTTATTTCCTGCAATTTTGATTTCAAAATTCCTGATTTCTTTACTGAAATGTTTGTGTTCATGAACCTGTTCTGTGTGGATTTGCTTGTTGCGCCCTTGCTCTTGATTACTACATTTTCATATGTATATGCCGCCTATTTATGTATACATATATACATATCAATGTGATCATATTTGTGTCCTTGTCCATGTTGATCTACATCATGATGTTTGCATGAGCTTTCACCTTGTTGCTTGATCTTGGTTGAGACTGTGATTGCATACACATGCATGTTCTGCTTGCATTTTACTTTGTGAATATGCAATTTGTGTACCCTGATACAATTTGTATACACTTTGTGTTGCCTGAGATCTGAGTATCTGGTTTGTTCAATCTTGTGCCTGTCCCATTCCTGTTTGTGTATTATGATAACCTGTGTGCATGTCTTGGTTCATGTAGAACATGCACCAATGTTGGAATTTGTATGGTCTCTCACTTGTTTTGCTTGTATTTACATGACTTGTTTTTTATGCACTTAAGTTGGGCTTAAACTTGCTTGGCTCGACCTTTTTATATATGGTGCACTTGAGTTGAGCCCAAGGAGGCTTGGGCTTGACCTTAAGAAACTGTCCGTGAGATTTAATTGAGGTCCGGCATATTGATTAAGTTTACCCTGTATATTCATCTTTTTTAAATGAATTTGGTTGCTCTGTCAATGCCCACATCTTGTTTTAAGAGTGTGTATGTTTTCAGAGTGTATATGTGCTTTTCTACTTACTGTATTAATTTTCTTGTTCATCTTGTTATTGAAGATTGCATCTTTGATTTCATTTACTAGCTTGTATAACTGACCTGTATTGTCGAGTTGCCTTGACTGCATTTCCTAAGTGCATTGTCTTGTATTGTTTAGTTCATGCTTCTTATAGTGCTTGTGCACTTCATTTCTGATCTTGAACCCATGCACACATCCTTACCTTGTTGCTCTTGTGCCTAAGTTTGTTGTGATGTAGTCATGTGTATCACCATCTTGCTGGTTTGTATCTCTGTTGAACTGCATGGACTTATTATTATGTGCATCTCTATTAAACTGCCTGATCTCTTTGAGCTTGCTAGTCCATGTGGTTGAATTGCTAAAAATTGCTTTTGCTTTTGGTCTGGTCTGGTTTGGTTGTGATACTTGACCACCTAAGTTGAATTGTTGTTTCCTGACCATGTGCTCGAACCTGTGCACTTCAGCCTTGTTCATGTTTTTTAAAACTGACATGTATTGCACCTGAGTTGAGCCCGAGCCTTCTTTGGGTTGACCTTATGCACACTTGCACTATGTTGAGCCTTCAGGCTTGACCTTTGCATTTGTCTCTGAGAGATAATCAATGCTCGGCCTTGTGATATTCATATTGGTACACTGCGTATCATAAGCTATTCATGCATACTTAATTTTTATTCCTGTCTAAAATATGAAAACAAACAACCCAAATAACTGATGTAATATTAAATCACAATTATAATTTTATTTTTATCATTTATGTTTGTTTCTTTTTCCATTTTACTTCATCGTTTATTTGACAAGTATAGCAAACGACTACACAGGCTTGAGCAAGAAGATATCAAAATCAAATTCGAGCCAGAGTAAAAATGTTGTATATGAAAGTGAAATAATGTATGATGAAAGTTCTATTGTATTTGAAAATGTAAATATAGTGCAAGCCAAATGTGTACTATTTGAATTTGAATTGAAATAAAATATTTGTTTAAATAAAATTGTGATTCATCTATTTTATTCTGCAAATATTTATTTCATTATGTAAACAAAATATAAGTGTAATTTGTGTTCATATTAGTCAATATTTATATGTTGTCTTATAGATAATTCTGGGAATGGTATTATAACATCAGACAACATGCATTTGTTGTGTTAGTGTAGGATCGATTTCACCCTAGAGGGGGAGTGAATAGGGTGATTATAAAAATTAATGCGGAAATAAAATAATTGCAGCACAGATAATAGCAGAATAATAAAAGCAGAAATAGAACAACACAGATTTACCCAGCTTCGGCAAAACCCTGCCTACGTGCTGCCCCCAAGGTTTCTACTAGAAATTAAGTAGTCAAACGCTTACACACGTAAACTTGCGACACCCGCTATCGACTAACCTAACTCTATGCTCAAAACCCTGCCACAACTCAGCCACTGAGTTGCGAATTCTCGAACTACACCACCGTAGTTCGTTCCCTAGTCACACGACTAGAATTTTATAAAAGTTTAAAAGTAAATTACAAATAAAAACAACTCCAAACTAGAAACCCTAATTTAAAATTAAAAGCCCAAAAGCAATTATATGCCGGCCCAAAAGAAAAGAATGCAGTGATAAAAAATTGTCCCCCTTTTCTCTTTTTATTTCTTCGGCCCATATTCTTTGCTTTATGAAAAATGGCTGTGTTCGTTCCTCTTTCAACAATTTAGGGCTTCTGTTTTTGCCGATTCCAGTTGATCGATTGAATAGATATCTTTGCGTTGATTGCTTTGTCGATCGATCGTCTCTTTGATTTGCAAATGGCTGCTTCAATTCGTCGAGTTCGATTTGAATAATTCCGGTATGTGATTTCCTTTATTACTCTCGTTGATATGCTTGAACTCGATGCTCTTTGATTGCCGATGATGTTGATGGTATTTATAGGGAATAAAACCCTAAATTATCGTTCACTTGAATTCGTCTGATAATTTTTCTCTACCGTTCGATTTTGCTTGAATACATATGATTTGTTTAGACTGGTTCAATTCGTATATTTCTTTGCTTGATTATCACGGCTTGCGTTTGCTTTGGATTTTGTTCCGTTCTTTTTTGGGATTTGACTTCGGCCATTTGAAATTGTGATAATCTGGACTCTTTCGATTTTTGTTATTACCTGGTTTTGACTCTGACTTCTTCGATTCTTATTATCCCTTGGCCACCACGGCTTTGATTTTATTATTTAAAATCTGACATGTTCAGATTGAAATTCCTGCGACATTGACTTTGTTCATTGAAGTATGTTGACATGGTCTTTGCATTGAGTTGATCTGGTCGCACTTCATTTCGATGTTGTTACCACTGCCTGTTACACACGGCTTCACTCAGTTCATATTATCAGTTGTTTGTTGCTTCATTGTGAGCTTGTCTGATTTTCACATATGCATATGTATATATTGTGTATATGCATGTGCTAGTTGCTGTTTTTGGACTTGCATTCTTTTACCTTTGGTGTGATGCTTTCTGAACTATATACATGTATGTGTATATGTATATGTATATGTATATGTATATGTATATGTATATGTATATGTATATGTATATATGTGTACATATGTATATGACACTGCATATAAACTTGTAAATGTTGAGGCTTTCTTGGATATTGAATTGCATTTTTGATTGTTGTGCACTACATATGTATGTATACATGTGTATAGCCTTCATCTCATGCTTTGTGTACATTGATTTTAAAAACTGCCTTGTATTTACATGCTCAATATGCATTGTTCTGGTCTTTGTATGGTTGAGTTCATTTGTTTGGAGTCTAGTCTGGTTTCACTGGCTTCATCTTGATTTTGGAATTTGTCTGCGCTTTGAATGCTGGTCATCTCCACTTGTATACATACATACATTTATGTATGTATATATGTGTGTGTTCATGGAGTCGGGTTTCATATATACTATGAACTAGTTCCATATGAGTTTGGTTGTATTGTTTGTTGGTTTGTATGTGGTCAGTGGACTAGGCACAATTGTGTTCACACTTGAATTTGGTCCGGAGTTTATCATGTAGTCTGCTTGGAGCTTGTTATCAGGTTGGGTTCCATATGAAGTCTTTTTATGCATAGCATATATATGTATACAGTGTTGCTCCTTGGTGTTGATATCTGACTGCATTTTGTTGTTGCGCATTTGAGTTTAAGTTTGTGCTTTTCTCTGCTGCCATCTTTCTTGTGTTTGGTCTTGGCCATTCACTTGTTGCTCCTTTGTGTGCTGTCCACCACCTTTTGTCTTTTTGAACTGGTTCATTGTTGATTTGAGTTGTTTTCATGTGTACACAATTGTGCACTTGTCAGCATCGTCTGGTTTTGGCTTCTTGTTGCATGAGAACTTGTACTCGATAATTTTGTGATGTATTTGTATTGCACCTGAGTTGAATCCAGCCTCGGCTCGGGTTTGACCTTGTGCTCACCTGTCTCTGCAATTTCATCAAGTGTATATCGGTCTGCACGACCTTGTGGCATGTACAGTGATACACTGTGCATGTCATAGGTTATTCGTGTTTGATGAATTCAAAATTAAATGATGACGAACAACCCAAATAACTGAGGCAAATAATATTTTCAAAACACATTTTATTTTACACTGCAAAAATATTTCTTTTCAATTTTACTGTGTCAGTGTTTATTTTGCAGATAATTCAGATGTTGGATACAAATTGGAATACAGCTGAAGAACAAATATGAGTGAACAAGTGATATGTAGTGAGGAAAGTTATGTAAATTGAAATGTATTGTAATTGAAATTTTGAATATATAGTGAGAGCACAAATTTAGTCCTATTCAAAAATTGTAATAAAATATTTGTTTGAATAAAATATCTGTTTTCATTTAAATTCTGTATTATTTATTTTATTCAGTAAATATTTATTTAATTATGTGAAAATAAAATAGTACAATAAAAAATACATTTAAATGAATATATATGTTTATTATCATCAAACAAAAATCATATACTAGCATATTCAACAGTTAGTGCATATTAGACCGGGGGGCACATCTATGATCTGATGTGCAATGATACGACATCAGATTTAACGATAGATATATATGCTTTCAGACAACAGGGCTTATTTGTCGTTTGATGCGATTTTTAGCATAGTGCACCTATGACGTTGTTCAGGTAAAAATGAAATAGTGATAGATAAATTGGTAATCACTAAATAAATTTAAGATAACTTGTAAATTGACACCTAAGTAAGAGTCTAGGTGTTGCATATGAATGTGAATGATAACTATATGACGTGATTCTTAAAGTGTTGATAATAGGTTATACTTACGTTGAAATTGATGAATGTATTACATGGTTCATAACACAATATTAAGTCTAAGGTATACTTAAGTTTGAAATGATGCTTATATGGTTATTCTCATAATATGATGATTCGATGTTACATGATATGATGTAATTACTATTGATGATTTTATGAGGGAAGAACAATTACAACTAGGCGACGTGGTCTTACTATAACTTATGATCAGGGAGATGTATTACTCATACCAGGCTTTATGTCTAACCTATATTTTATTATCGTTTTCCCTATTAACTCTGAAGCAATCATTGGAGTGGGCCAAGTTTATGTGATTAGCTTTGTTATCTTGAAGATGAACAAAACTCTGAAGACGAAGCTGGAGGCTTAGTAGTTAACAATGTTTTCTTTTAATTCTACTGTTGTTAAACCAGCTTATATAACTAGTTAGGTGAACGTCCTAGCATCTTCATATGTCAGACATATCACTATTAGTTATGTTTTATTATCATATTTACTCATCCGTGGGCACGAATTAGGAAATGAAAATGTAAAGACAATTTGTATAATGAAAATTATTTAGCTGCTATATTTACGAATGTCGTTGAAAAAAATTGATCCCATTTTATCACTTGAAAATAATTCTGGTGATGATTGTAGCATCATCGACATTCATTTTCCGATCTCAAAGTGGAGGCTGTTACAATATGGTATCGGAACTTAGGTTTAGGGACATTTAAGTAAAATAGAGCTAAGTATAAATCTAGGTAGAAACTAGTTGTTGAAAATGAACAACTTGGGAGAGTATACGCTACATGCATAAAGTACTTGTATTTTTTAGATAGGGATATGAGTTGATATATATACTCCTCTACTATTGTTTTCACTCTCTTTATTTTTGTGTCTTACAAGCGCTTGCTTATGCAAAATTCAAGAATGTAGACTAGAAGCTAACGATTGATGTTAGAAGGTGCAAGGGAAAATGTTAACAGCGAAATTACAAGTACGTAGACGAATAGAGAAGGAGGGGAGGCGACCTCGAACGTTAATATTGAGGCAGGTACACCAGTGCCTGCCCCGATAGCTGGAGTTATAGACACGGATCCTCTCTTTCACCGGTATATGATGGAGATGATGAGGCAACAACTAGCTAAAGTTGTTGAGCCAAGACCAATGATTAGGGGAGACTATTCAAAGATGAATCAAGACAATAAGAATTATGGAGGAAAGGTGTTTACCAGGAAAGAACCAACGTTAGAAGTTCTGAATTGGTTGAAGGTGTGTGAGTACGTCTTTGGAGACATGGGGTAACATGATGCTTAGAAAAGGAGGTTGGCTTCTCGTCGGCTTCAAGAACACGCTTTGGATTAGTGGGAGGCATCAACTGATGAGACTCAGAGGAGAAGATTAATTAGGATCAATTTAAGGAGCGATTAGAGGCTCAAGTCATTCCTGAATCGTAGAAGAGTGCTTTGTGCTGCGATTTTTGAAATGAAATAAGAGGATATGATGTTAGCATAGTATGATCAGCGCCTCAATTCTTTTTTAAAGTACTGTAGGGAGTATTCGAACTCCATCGAAAAAGAATAAAAAGTTCATCAAAGGCTTGAGGAATAGTCCAAACCATAAAGTTATGGCACATCTGTTATCTCCCTTTGAGTTGGTGATAGAGATGGTGCGGAGGTATAACCATTTATATCAAGAAGAGAGAAAAGTTGATGTTAGAACTAAGATGGGGCCGAGGATGATCTCCGACCTATATTAGGAGGGTCATAAGAACCAAGCAAAATAAGGAAAGACCTCAGGGAAGGAGCTCAGAAGACTAATGTGAAAGATGTACCTTGTTTTAACTATGGGCAAAAAGGTCATATTTTGTGTGGACACCTATTTTCTTGCAACCTATGTGTGTTTAACTTCCTAGATTATAGGGTTATTTTGGATATGGATTGGCTAGTGCTTAATAATGGTAGAATTTATTGTGTTGATAAGGTAATCACCTTACAACACCCGAGAGGAAGTGAAAGGGCTATTGTAGCCTTAGGTATGTTAAAGAAAAGGTTTGAAGCTTCCTTGTGTGCATTAGAAACTAAGGAAGATGGGATTAACGAGGTGCGCGTAATTTGGGAATTTGCATATATTTTCGAACAAGTAAGGAGATTACTACCTAGAAGAGCGATCATATTCCTAATAGATTTGATTCTTAGGGGCACATCTTGTTTGTGGCACCTAGCAGAATGTTGCTTATGGAGATGGAGGAGTTGAAATAGCAACTAGTGGAATTTGAGCATAAAAGTCTCATTTGGCCGAGTAGTTCGCCGTGGAGAGTGTCCATGGTATTAGTGAAGAAGCTAGATGGATCATTTCGAATGTGTATAAATTATCGAAAGTTGAAGGAAGCAATAGTGAAGAATCGTTATTCATTGCTCGGGATAGATGACTTTTTTGATTAGTTGATTAGAGCTAGGGTATTCTTGTAGCTAGATTGGGCAACGAGATTCCCCAAGTTGATGGTAGCTGATGACAGTAAGATGTATCGTGATATGAAGCATATGTTCCTTTAGGAAAGGATGAAGAGGGATGTCGATGAATGTTTGAAGAAATCTTTCACATGTTAGCAAGTGAAAGCCAAAAATCAGAAGCCAAGAGGGTTACTTCAAACTTTGCAAGTACCGACTTGGAAGCGGGACTCGGTTTCCATGGATTTTATAGATGGATTACCGAGGTCAAAAGAAGGAAATGATAGTATATGGGTAATGGGTGATAGACTAACTAAGAGCACTTATTTATCCCAGTAAACACGAAAAGAACGATAACTAACTTAGCAAAGCTATATGTGAAGAATGTTGTGAGACATCCATGGGATTCTAAGCGGTATTGTTAGTGATAGGGACTCATTGTTTACCGTAAGTTTAGGAGAAGTTCGTAGAGAATTTTGGGCATAGAATTAGACTTACATATAGCTTACCAGCCACAGTCAAACAAAAAGAGTAAATCGAGTTTTGGAGGATTTGCTGAGAGCGTGTGTCCAAGAATTTGGAGGGTCTTAGGAATACCATTTACACCTAGGTAGTTTTCCAGTAATAATTGCCAGTCGAATACAGGGATAGCACCATTCAAGGCACTTTACGAGAGATCGTGTATGTCATACGTATGTTGATTGGATATAGGAGATTAACTTATTGTAACGATCTACCTTTCTTACACCTAAAGATGATACTGAATATATCCTTGGTATTCGTGTGCCGATCATTAGAATGTCTGAAAGATAGGTTATTTGGGGTGAAAGAAAGAACAGAATCTCACAAAACGTGATGAGTAATATATAATATGAACAAGTATTTACAAAAAGAAATCATCTTTATTATACACAACATCAGAGTATATTAACTTATTATCAACTGGGTAGTTATAATAGCCTGTTCTTACAATTTGATAAATACAACAAACAAACATCAAGAACAACGAAATAGCAAAAGAATATAAGATACGTGAATAAGTCGTGGAAAATCCAGCTCGTCTCCTAAAAGCTCCAAATGATCCAGCTAAATCTGGAAAATATGCTCAGGCTGACCTGAGCATTACAGGAAAACAATGCCCAGGTCAGTCTGGTAAGACCAGCGTGAGAAACTTAAATCAAATCATATTGATGTTGATTTCTATATTTGAAAACCTTTTCACCATAAAGGTATCTCATAAGGCTACGTCGCACATAAACACGGACAGGCTTTTACCTTATGATAACCAAACCATTTTTACTATAAAATCCAATGATATTATAACAATGTCTAAGAGTTTAAAGTATTTAATAACCAAGTAGCTGTGATGTGTGTATATGACAGCAATAATAATATACAGTCAAAAAAACCAAAGGCTCTTATTGGAGAATGGATTTCCAATAATGACAAGGTAAGGGACTACTTTTCGAAAGCAGTTCACCTCTAGATAAAATGTACTATGAGATCAAAAACCTTTCAACCTCGACATGATAAGACCGGCCTACCCCTGACTGGATAATACTGAATATGATCACACCTAGGTTGTGATCAACAACCAAAAATAGGCCCCGAAGCATACATATATATATCGACTCTAGATAAGGCGATGATCATACCTAATGGGAGCAACCCATATAGCCTTGCGGCCTACCCTGTTTTACTCATTCCTGGGTTGTAAGGCCTGAGAGGCTACGCTCTTACCATTTCCTCGTAGCAAACCATATTGGAATGCTAACACTGCCCTCGAGGTAGGAATGCAAAGTCAACATTCATCCATACAAGTTCGTTCTGGGTCTAAATGAAACCAAAGGCACTTCAAAAAGCACCGTCTTCAATCATCGTCAAGTTATCTTCCATTCGAACACATATGTTGGTTCGAAGTGGTTTTCGAATAATATATCTGATTCTGGTCTCTTCAAACCAACAACAATAATTTCTAACTGAATCATTCTCGGTTCTTTTGGAAGTAAGCGGACTATATAGAGTCCCAAAGGGGATCTCTAATATATCCCTTAAAGCTAAGAACGTTTCATTCAAATTAGTTCCTCTAAGGGAAACTCAAACCGTATGAAATCGTGAAGCTTATGTTTACTTCCTAAGTCAAAAATAGCTATGGTTTTGATAGTCGGTTATTTAACTATCAAATTCACAATCAAACAACAATCCAAAGATTTAATTACCCATAGCAACCACTAAGCGTCATTTAAATAAATCTTTCATTTGTTAATTTTTTTTCAAAATGTTTGTTCAAACATTAATATACTTATCCGACTGCATAAGTATATTCACAAACATTATGAAAGATTTCGTATTTCAAATCATTATCAAAAGGATAAAAAAACAAGTGTTATTTAAAATAGAGATAAGAATAACCTCAAACACTATTTCTTCAATGTTAAATAGGGAATGAATGTTTCTTACCACTATAATTAAGAAGATCAGATAAGGAAAATCCCAATCTCAAATTTTCTTTAATAAATTTCCTCAATAAATCCTTTGATAAATCTCTTTAATTTATGAAATCTCATTTACTTAAATTCCAAAACCATTTAGAAAACACTTTAAAAAGCTCCAAGTTTATTTATAAAACTTCTTTATAAAACTCCAAGTATATTTATAAAAATCCAAAAATCATTTATAAAACTTCTTTTTTAAATATCCAAAATTATTTATAGAACTCTTTTAAAAATATCAAAACCATCTATAAACTCTTTTATAAATATCCAAAATCATTTATTAAACTCTTTCCCAAATTTCAATTTCTGTTTTCAATTTATAAATCTCCTATTATAACTTTCCCTATTTAAAACAAAATTTCTTAAATAAACCTCAAATCAATAAAGTTCCTTTGATAAAATCAATTATTTAAAACATCTTTAAATAAACAAAGTATTATTGAAACATTCTTCCTTTAATTATCTTTAAACCACATTAACCAAATAATGATTTTAAACAATCATCAAAAAGGTATTAAATTAAATTTAAACATTTTTAATAAAATAATTTCTTAATCATACTTTAAATATATCATTTAAAATGATAATAAACTTTAAACCATTTTCAAAAAGGATGAAATTTAAATATTTGATTTCAAAAATTTGGAAAGAGACTTAGCGACCACAATGGTTCTTATTTTAATTTAGATTAACTTTCCAAGTTATAACATGGGTAATTACATAAAAAACAAATATGAAAAGGGTATCAACCAATAATAATCAACCATCATATAGGTAAATGTCCAAGTTACAAAAATAGCAGAACTGGGTTTGTATTCTGCTTAAATAGATGTCAACGTAATCTACTTGGTGAATTATGGCAGAACTGTGATTTATTCTACCAAATAGATGTCAAATACAATTTAATTAGCAGCATGGTGTTTTATTCAGCTAAACAGATGTCATCAATATTCTATTCAATTTAAGTTATAGCAGAATGAGGATTTATTCTGCTAAACAGATGTCATCAATTTAGTATAACTTGTTCACATTTGTATAGTCACTTAATGGTATCGACAACTGAATCCCTAGTTTTCAAAACTATTCTTTATATAGAAAGTTGCCTCTAAGAAAATTGATCCTTAGAAAAACAACTAAATTAAAAACTTAAACCTCTTTTTAAATAATTCATTACAAGTTAAACCCTTTATTAAATCATAATTAAACCTTAATTAAGTTTTAACTAAACTTAATTATTAAATAAGAAAAAATTAAACCTTTAAATAAATAATTTATTTATAAATTAAAACCTTTAACTAATTTATAATTAAAAATAATTAAACACTTGTTTAATAATTAACTAATAATTAACTTTATACTTAATTAATAATTAATTAAAGACAAATCTTATACTTAAGTCATAATTAATTAAAAAATAATTTTACTTAAACAATAATTAATTAAAATAAATCTCACTTTAAAAGATAATTAATTACTAACGAATCTTGACTTAATTAGAATTAATAAACCTTGTTTAATCCTTAATTAATTCTTAATTACCCAAACTTAATTAATTAATAATTCCTTAATTAAGTATTTTAATCATCATTATTAAGTTTATAGAACATCACTAAAGATTTTTAAGTACAAAAACTTAAATTTTGTAAAAAGTTGACTTTTTATCGAACTGCATCTATAGCGACTATCGCTATGGATACCATAACTAGAAAAATTATTTCTTAGCTTTCTTTTGAAAATTTAACATTTGAAAGCATACTAACCTTTTTACAGACATAAAGTAAAGTAAAACAAAGTTTGAAACTTGAAAACAGTTTGATTGTTTTAAAACTAATAACCATAGTTTTCACCAAAGGATTTCAAGTCACCAATACCATAAAAAGGTGCTAACTTTCTTAGCAAATACATCACATACATAACATTCGTTCATAAACCATAACCATAACCATAATCACAAGCAAAGATCTAAACTTTATACATTCACATTACTTTTAAAATTTATTTTTCAAGTCTAAACTACATATCACATTCAAGCATAGATAAGCACATATAAACTCATATAAAAAATAGCAAATATCATCCAAACATCCAACAATATGCTACTATGTTAAGAAAAATATAAAGTTCAGTAGTTGTTTAAAAATGTGTGTGTTACTCACCAAAATTCAACCAAATCGACTAAGGCTTTGAAAAGGCTTTAGATCTTGCAACTCGTTGTAAAAAATGATTTTTGGACCAAGGAACATGCTCTTTAGCTCGGCCATGATCATCATGGGCTAGGCCATGGTTGTAGGAGGTGAGCATGGGTTGATTTTTGAAGTAGAAGGAGAGTAGAAAGAAGATTAAAGGATTTAAAGGAAAAGGTTTTGATTTTTGAAACTTGATAATAAAAGTGGAAGCCATTAAAAGACTTTAGAAGCTTTTGAAAATACAGTGAAGTTTGGAAAAAAAGGGAAAGTGAATGGGAAATGGAAGTGAGAAAAATGGGAAAAGCTTTTATATAAAAGGCATTTAGAGAATTACCAAGATACCCCCAATGTACCTACTGTTAGTCCATAGGATAGTGGTTTTGATGACAACAACTATAGAAGTGTTATAAAATATATATGTGCAGGAAATCTATATGCAGGTATCAACAAAAGAAGACTGTACAGTAAAGAAAACAAAATTGATGAAGACAAAGATCAAGAGTTCAAGATTGAAGACTCATGAGATTCAAGATATTCAAGAGTTCAAGACAAATAATATAGTTAGGTTAGATATTTGTTAAAACTCCTTGAAAGCACTATCATTCTTTTTTATCCAATTTACTCGTGGAATGGAATCCACTTCATTCTTGTTAAAGGGATGGAACCCTAGTGAGATGGAACTCACGAAATATCTAGTGGAACGGATAGTAGCCCTATTTTGTTATCCACTAATTTTGATTCAAAATGATTTTCAAAATTATCTCTTGTTTTATAAAATGATTTTCAAATATTCCTTTTCAAAAGAAAAACCTTCGTTCACATTTCCAAAAATGTTTTAGCCTCAAAATCATATTTATCATTTTGTTATATTTTGATTTCAAAATTGTCCTTGATATTTTAGCCTCAAAATCTATTTTAATATTATATTTACTTTAGTTTATTTACTTTGATTTTAAATATATTTTAGTATATATACATATATACATTCATAAGTATTTCTACTTCTAAATACCTTCTACAAATACATAGAGTCCATTTGAATAAAGTTGCATATGTTTTAAATCATCATTTTCAAAGTAAAGCAAATCATCACTTTTTACTAGACCATGTCGACATCCTATTTACCTGTCATGTCGACATACTTCCCGTTACAGCAAAGGTTGTTTTCAAAAGAAGTGTCTATTCATTTAAACCTCTTCGAATGGACACATCCATTCATTCTCTATAAATAGAGACTGTTATGGACGTTTTCAAAATACTACTTCTTCATTTTTCTCTCCTCTTTACTCTCTTATCTTATTTTCTAATCATCCTATCCATATTCTGCCGAAATCTTAAGTGAATCAAACCAGAATATCTCTAGTTTGATTCTCTGCCACTCTCTTCAAAGAATCTCAGTGCTTATCAGAGTTATAGATACATTTGTACTCAAAGAAACTTGTGTGGGGTTATAAAGGTGTGATCGTGTCCTTGGAAATCGATCGGGTGAACTTGTGTCCTGTGAATCAAGTGGTTCTACCCAGAGACCTGAGAATCTGGAGGGTGTACCTCGTTGCCTTGGAATCGAGGGATTGTAATCTAGATTATTGTTGAATAGAAAGCCGTACGGGTTGTGCGGGACTGGATGTAGGGTAACACCGAACCAGTATAAAATTCCTGGTGTGTTCTTTCCTTTACTTGCTTTTTATTTATATTTGCATTTGTTTGTGATTCTGTGATTTGATCTGTGATTGTGTATTTGCATTAAGTTAGTTAAATCAATTTAAATCAAAGAAGTTTTAAAGAAATTCTTAAAACACTATTCACCCCCCCTCTAGTGTTAAATAGCCTTAAGATCATCTTCCGCGTCCCTTTCATTTGGTATCAGAGCAAGTTTTTCAAAGTATTCATAACCTGATTTTTGAAAAGTAACAATGGCTACCAACACTGGTATTTCTAGTTCATTTGTAGAGGGTCAGTCCACTGCCAGACCACCACTTTTCAATGGCAGTAACTATGCATATTGGGCATGTAGAATGAAGATATATTTACAATCCATTAGTTTAGAAACATGGAATATGACACAAACTGAATACACTGAGCCCACAACTGATTTTGCTCAATGGACGACCGTTCAAAGAGAAGTGGCTCAAAACAATTCAAAAGCCATGAATATTTTATTTTGTTCACTAGATAGAAATGAATTTAATAGGGTATCTGTTTGTAAAACTGCATATGAAATCTGGAAAACTCTGCAAGTTACTCATGAAGGAACAAGCAAAGTTAAACAGACCAAAATTTCTATTCTTACTAATCAATTTCAATTATTTAAGATGTTGCCTAGTGAATCTATTCCAGATATGTATAGTCGTTTTCAGGATATTGTTCATTCACTAGTATCTCTGGGAAAAGCAATCTCCGAAGAAGATCAAGTCAGGAAAATTCTGAATTCACTCACTCCAGAATGGGATTTGAAGACACTGGCGATTGAAGAAGCAAATAACATCAGTACCTTGAAGATTGATGAATTAATTGGAAATCTGATGTCATATGAAGTTCAAATTCAGGGAAGAAGGGAGAATAAGTCATCAGAAAAAAAGTCCATTGCCTTTAATGCACTAACTGGTGAATCGGACTCTAGTGATGATGATGAAGAAATAGCCTTCATGACAAGAAACTTTCGAAAATTCTTGAAGTATAGAAAAATGAATAATCACAAGAGAAAAAGTTTTGGAAATAACACTGAATCACTCAACAACATCAAATGCTTCAATTGCAATGAGTTTGGTCATTATCAAAGAGACTGTCCACATCTAGAAAAGCAAACTCCTCAATCAAACAAATAATATTCAAAGAAAAGAAAGAAAGCATTTGCAGCAACACTGGATGATTCAGATACGTCCTCAAGTGATGATGAACAGAAAACAGAATTGGCAAATATGTGTTTTATGACAACTCAGAATTCAGATAATCAGGATGATATGGAACTCAAACAAGGTACACGTTTACTATTTTAATTGGTTGAAAATTGGTTGCTTAGAATAGTTTATTAGTTAAGTATATAATTGATTTTATTAACTTAAATTTTTTTAAATATCTTTTAAAAATTTATAAAATATTATTTTTATATATTTTCTGTATAATATATTTTCAAAATATATTCAAACAATAATCATAATATATATAAGTATATATATATATAAATCTTGTACATGCTTGAAATCATTTTTGCAAAATCTGATGTGCATGTCGACATGGCACTTATTGGTAATGTCGACATACCTATAGCAAATCAGATTTCTAAATTTGAATTCAAAATTCAAATTTCCCTCCACCTTTTCACTAACTCCTATGTTCTGAATAGTTATGACTCTTTGACCAGAGAATCCACCTATTCAACCTCTTTATATCTATCTTCTATCAACACTTATCTCCATCTTCAATTCAAATTCAAAACAACTTTTATCTTCAAACACTCTTATCTCTTCAAAAATGGCATCCACTAGCAACGTAGCCGGAATGAGGCTGTCAAGAGCCACCAAAGATCATCTCTACAATAATAGAGATGCCATACTTGCATACATTAATTATGCAACTTATGGAAAAGTTCATTCGGGTAATTTTGCTATTTTTAATGACTTCGCTTCTTATGAAATTGATGCTCTCTTTCAAAACAATGGTATTCTAAGCTTGGTTGACAATAACCAAAATGATTTTGTTTGCTATCCAAACCTTGTCAAAATGTTTTATGCAAATTTAAATCGTGGTTTTTATAATGGAAGGGATGATGAAGTGTGGAGTAGTGTCAAGGGGACACAAATTGTTTTGGATACCGATGTTTTAGGAACCATACTTGAGTGTAAAAGTACCGGTTCCAATCTTTCTTCTTTTGAAATCGAGGAAACCGATCGTGAAACTTTTCACAATATTTTTGAGGAAGAAATGGATTTCAAAAACAAATTTTTTCGACCAAAAGCTCGTATTGTTAATCTTCTCCTTCAACGCACTATTACTCCGAGATCGGGAAATTACAATAACCCGACTCAAAAAGTGTGTAAGGCTCTTTTTGCAATTTTTGGAAATTATGATATTAATTGAGCACAAGTTATCTTGGATGAATTTCGACACAAAAACTTGGATTCGAGAGAGAATGCATTATATCATGGAATATACCTCACTAGAATTTTTAATTACTTTGGAGTGGATATGATAGGTGAAGAATTCTTTCCACGAAAGGTTTTTAATCATTCCAATATTTCACTTATGAAAATTCCGCACGTGTTTCAACCATACGAAACACTAACGGAAAAAGAAGCACGATTGGGGTATGAGGAAATGCAAGAAGAAGAGGAAGAGGAGGAAGAAGAAGGTGAGGAAGAAGAAGGTGAGGAAGAAGAAGAGGAAGAAAGTGAAGAAACTTCCTTAGAGAGTATTGATTTTCCCACACGACCATCAAACAAGACTCTCCTTCACAATCAACGAGTGATTGTGAAAAATCAAAAAGCTCTCAAACACTCCGTAAACAAAAAATTGGACAAAATGTCCAATACTATGAACAAGTTCTTCTCCAAAGTCAGCAAGAAGCTCAATATCTCATCATCTTCATCCTCATCTACTAGTTTCTAGAGTTTACTTTTTGTATATCAATGAAATTTGGTGTATTGAAAGTTGTATCTTTATGTTTTCTTTATGAAATTCATGTACTTCTCTGTTCTAGTATGAAATGAAGCTTATTCTCTGTTTATCTTACTGTTACTCTTATTTATATCAAGTAATATATATATAAATCATATGTATATACACTGAAAATTCAAAAATAAGATGTGCAAAATCTGCTATGTATGTCGACATACTGTATAGAGGTCATGTCGACATATACTGGTAATATTCTGAATGGACATTTCAATTTGAAATTCAAAATAACTCCTTATGTCTATTCATTTCAAACGACTTTCCTGTCTATTTAAGTCCTATTTTCTTCCAGAAAACTTCTCATAACTTCTCTCTACTCTTATCTATTATTTCCTTCTTACTTATCGTCAAAATGGCTTCATCCTCTTCAAATCTAAGTGATAATCTTGAAGAGACTCTCAAATCCTTCAAAGATATTCTTACTTTTATTCTACGAAATCAGAGGCACTTAGAACTGAGTCAAATGCAGATGATAAAGGAACAAGAAAGGCATTTCGATGCACTACGATGGATGATCTCCGCTCTCAACAAAGAGGATCTCCAAGTAAATCCACCGAAGACATTGCTCCAGGACGATGAAGATTGGGAAGTAATCAAAGCGGATCCCATCTTTGGAAAAGAGGGATGGGTTAAAGTTCCACGTAACATTTAACTTGTTTGATTTGGTTTAAAATTGATTTGATTTGAAATACTTGATTTGGTTTGGTTTTAAACATGGTTGATTTATGATAACTTACTATATTGATTATGTAATAAGACATAAATAGGTGTGCTTATGTTTGATTGATTTGTCTACTTATTGTATGCATTTTCTTTTCATTTAACAGTTATGTATATAGTGATATGAATAAAATAATTTGTGGTTACACTTATTATTCTCATTCTTATATTACTCATATATATCATTCTGAGTATACAATATTTAGCATTGTTATATCTAGTTTCAGTATTATTAATGATAACACTATCATTAATATCATAGATTTAGGGGGAGTTAGTGTCATTTTTTTGTTGATGACAAAGGGGGAGAAGTATAAAATAGGTTAGTTAGGCATAGATTAAGGGGGAGTTATTAGATTTAGGGGGAGTTATAAGGAGAATATAAATATTTTATAAACAAAGGTTGTCATCATCAAAAAGGGGGAGAATGTTAGTCCATAGGATAGTGGTTTTGATGACAACAACTATAGAAGTGTTATAAAATATATATGTGCAGGAAATCTATATGCAGGTATCAACAAAAGAAGACTGTACAGTAAAGAAAACAAAATTGATGAAGACAAAGATCAAGAGTTCAAGATTGAAGACTCATGAGATTCAAGATATTCAAGAGTTCAAGACAAATAATATAGTTAGGTTAGATATTTGTTAAAACTCCTTGAAAGCACTATCATTCTTTTTTATCCAATTTACTCGTGGAATGGAATCCACTTCGTTCTTGTTAAAGGGATGGAACCCTAGTGAGATGGAACTCACGAAATATCTAGTGGAACGGATAGTAGCCCTATTTTGTTATCCACTAATTTTGATTCAAAATGATTTTCAAAATTATCTCTTGTTTTATAAAATGATTTTCAAATATTCCTTTTCAAAAGAAAAACCTTCGTTCACATTTCCAAAAATGTTTTAGCCTCAAAATCATATTTATCATTTTGTTATATTTTGATTTCAAAATTGTCCTTGATATTTTAGCCTCAAAATCTATTTTAATATTATATTTACTTTAGTTTATTTACTTTGATTTTAAATATATTTTAGTATATATACATATATACATTCATAAGTATTTCTACTTCTAAATACCTTCTACAAATACATAGAGTCCATTTGAATAAAGTTGCATATGTTTTAAATCATCATTTTCAAAGTAAAGCAAATCATCACTTTTTACTAGACCATGTCGACATCCTATTTACCTGTCATGTCGACATACTTCCCGTTACAACAAAGGTTGTTTTCAAAAGAAGTGTCTATTCATTTAAACCTCTTCGAATGGACACATCCATTCATTCTCTATAAATAGAGACTGTTATGGACGTTTTCAAAATACTACTTCTTCATTTTTCTCTCCTCTTTACTCTCTTATCTTATTTTCTAATCATCCTATCCATATTCTGCCGAAATCTTAAGTGAATCAAACCAGAATATCTCTAGTTTGATTCTCTGCCACTCTCTTCAAAGAATCTCAGTGCTTATCAGAGTTATAGATACATTTGTACTCAAAGAAACTTGTGTGGGGTTATAAAGGTGTGATCGTGTCCTTGGAAATCGATCGGGTGAACTTGTGTCCTGTGAATCAAGTGGTTCTACCCAGAGACCTGAGAATCTGGAGGGTGTACCTCGTTGCCTTGGAATCGAGGGATTGTAATCTAGATTATTGTTGAATAGAAAGCCGTACAGGTTGTGCGGGACTGGATGTAGGGTAACACCGAACCAGTATAAAATTCCTGGTGTGTTCTTTCCTTTACTTGCTTTTTATTTATATTTGCATTTGTTTGTGATTCTATGATTTGATCCGTGATTGTGTATTTGCATTAAGTTAGTTAAATCAATTTAAATCAAAGAAGTTTTAAAGAAATTCTTAAAACACTATTCACCCCCCCTCTAGTGTTAAATAGCCTTAAGATCATCTTCCGCGTCCCTTTCACCTACCCTCCATGAACCCCTTACCACCTCATGGTACTCAAGCCACCCCCTTGTCCCCCTTTCATTTCTTTAAGCTAATATGTATTTAATACATTAGTACTTATGTTTATACATGATGCGACACTTACTTTTCCTTTTAATTTAATTTTATTTATTTCATAAAAAATCTTATCATACTTAATATACTTAAGTATATACATTTATGTCAAAACATATCCTAACTAATTTCTAAATGTATGTGAATATATTTACACTAGTGTTCACAACGTTTTTGACAACTTTTAGAACGAAAAGTCGAAAATTCGGAAAACGAATTCTAGTCACATTTTTCGATTTTTCTTCAAACTAAATAATTTTGTAAACAAATTTGGAAAACTATTTCACCATCATTATTTACTAACTAAAAAGTTTTATTTTACTTATAAAAATCTATTATTTTAATAATTAAAATTAATTAAATATTCGTAAATCAAAGCGGTGAAATTCCGGGTCGTTACACTCTTCCTCACTTAAAAGAATTTTGACCTTGAAATTTTACCATAGCCCTAAACCCTAGAAACACTTAACACTACTCATCAGTCCATATAATGTACATAGACCATCCATGCACGAAATCTGATTTGATCACTTACTCGAATACATAGCTTTACTTCCAAACTAGTATCACTCACTCAATTTCCTAATGCGGACTCTGATCGGGCTTCTTAATTAGAAATCTCCACTCTCCTTACATAGCCATATACTATGATTAGAAAACATTGGTTCCATATTAAGAATCGTCACCAAATGTTCGCGATTAAAAATCAAGTGATAAATCCTTATTTGGAACGGTGTGGGACACCTCAAGTCATGTACTCGAATCATGGATCTAGAACTATATAAGAAAGGGAAATGATCTATGTACAACCTATGTATTCATCTAAAGGCTCTTGCCTACCCAATTACTTTTAATCCTCCCAAAAATATTTATGAAAATATTTCAACTTAGTTTCAAACATTTTATATGCTATAACTTTATTTAATAAACCTTTTCATACAATCATTTTAATCTATTACTTGCATAATATTCTCCTACATCCTAAGAGTATATACAAAACATCTGATTTTTAATTCTGTTCATTTTTAACTGTTCGGATATAAGCCCAAATAATTTGGGTCTTAAAATAGAGTCGACCAATTCAACCTCTTTACCCAATCGGTTTGGCAAGTAGCTAAGAAGAGTAGGATGCTGGTATCCAAACTCCATCCTAAAGTCTACTTTTCTTTTTCTCTTAGACGCCTCTAAGGTAAAAATGTTTATTAGCTGGCCCAATAACATCAAATGAAATTTAACCTCCTAGGTGTTAAAACCTAAAAACACTGTTTAATTAAACTAAGTTTATTAAACCTTCTTATTAAATTAATTCAAATTTTACTTCATTTATTACCCACTCTTAAACAAGATACCTTTATTATTTTAAAGGCTTAAGAGCCAAATACCCGGGTTTTATTTCAAAAACTTTTTGAAATGAACTTTTTTTCAAACCTTTAGAAAATATACATATAGCCCGAGTAACTCCAAAATGATATTAAGGAACTGGGTATTACCAAATAGTATCATATATCCCTTTACCAAGAAGGGTAATACTCAAAAGAAGTGTTTACCATCCGAACACATCTCCTGCCCATTTTTAGTCACTTTCGAATAACTCGAACTAGTTAATCAAGAAAATACTTCTTCTTTTCAAATCTCTTTTGAAACAATATTATGTATATATTTCCAACTAAATAGTTTTTAACAAAATATTTATCATCCACTTGCTTTGTATTCATTCGGATTTGAACTTGTTTCGATCGTACAATGACAAAGAGGATAGTTTACTAAGCGCACTACTACATTCGCCTAAGCAAACATCTGATTATCACTTAGAAGATTATTCAGATCATCACAAAATAGAACGAGGCTCATTCCTCGAACTGTCCAAAGAAAAATCTTACTTTCAAATTCCTTTTTCAGAATATTTATACCTTAAAGTATTTTCAAGTAAAATTATTACTATTTTTCCCAAACCTTGAAAACCATTTTCCAAAAGCACCGGGATTTAAGTCGTTAAAAATTATTTGTAGTTACAAAACACAATTTACAAAGTTTTATAAAATCGACTTTTAAATATTTATTTTCAAGGTATTCTAATTTTCTTTTAAATAAAAAACTTTTATTAAATCAAATTTTAACCCAACATTTCATCGAACGCCTTATAGTCAAACTGAGAAACTTAATTCATAAGGTGTTTGATTCAATGTTTAAACAAATTTCTACCTACCAACCTATTGTTTTAAAAAGAAAGATTGCAAAGGAATCTACAACCCAATGTGATAATAATTAAACATTATCATTTTCTAACAAACAAACATAACAAAAATAACTGTATAAATTTTTGAAAATCATTCCTATAAATAAAACATATTCCTTGGTAAAATTATTTCATTTACCAATTTTAAAAATAATATTGTGTCAGTTTGACCTTGTTCAAGTGTTTAGAAATCCATATCAATAGTATTAGCTACTTGTATTGACCAGAATCCATAAGCCACTCAACAGATCAATCAACACATTATAAAACATTTTTATACACTAACAAATACGCGCTCATATATATAGATAATACCCTCAAACTCATTCTATGATATTACTAATCTCATCTCTATTGAGTCACTCATTCTAGGGCATTACTAACCCTATCTATAAGGAGTTTACCCCCACCAAGGCCTAGGTGTTCGCTCAACCTAACATCTGATACCATGTGTAACGATCCGCCTTTCTTACACCTAAAGACGACACTGAATACATCCTCGGTATTTGTGTGTCGATCATTTAAATATCTGAAAGACAGGTCGTTTGGGGTGAAAGAAAGAAAAAACAAAGCAGAATCTCATAAAACGTGATGGGTAATATATAATATGAAAAGGTCATTACAAAAAGAAATCATCTTTATTATACACAACATCAGAGTACATTAACCTATTGTCAACTGGACAGTTATAACAGCCGGTCCTTACAATTTGATAAATACAATAGACAAACATCAAAAACAACTAAATAGTGGAAGAATATAAGATACGTGAATACGTCTTGTGAATCCAGCTCGTCTCCTGAAAGCTCCAAAGGATCCAGCTAAATCTAGAAAATATGTCCGGCCTGACCCGAACATTATAGGAAAACAACGCCCGGGTCAGTCTTGTAAAATCAGCGTGAGAAACTTAAATCAAATCCTATTGATGTTGATTTCTTTATTTGAAAACATTTTCAAATTTAAGATATCTCGTAAGACCACGTCGTACATAAGCACAGATGAGTTTTTATCTTACGATAACCAAACCATTTTTAATATAAAATCCAATGATATTATAATAATGTCTAAGGACTGTGATGTGTGTACATGACAACAATAATAATTGTACACTCAAAAACCGAAGTTGCCTATTAGAGAATGGATTTCCAACAATGCCAAGGTAAGGGAATACCTTCCGAAAGCAGTACACATCTTGAAAAAATGTACTGTGAGGTCGAGAACCTTTCGACCTCGGCATGACAAGACTGGCCTTCCCCTGACTAGATAGTATCGAATATGTTCACCCCTAGGTTGTGATCAACAACCAAAAATAGGCACCGAAGCATACATATAGATATCGACTCTAGATAAGGCGATGATCATACTCTAACGGGAGCGACCCACATAGCCTTGCGGCCTACCCTGTTTTACCCATTCCCGGTTGTGAGGCTTGAGAGGCAATGTTGTTATCATTTCCCCATAGCAAACTATCTTGGAATGCTAACACTGCCCTCCAGGCAGAAATGCAATGCTAACATTCATCCATACAAGTTCGTTCTGGGTCTGAACGAAACCAAAGGCACTTTAAAAAGCACGATCTTCAATCATCATCAAGTTGTCTTCCATTCGAACACATATGCTGGTTTGAAGTAGTTTTCGAATAATATATATGATCCCGGTCTCTCCGAACCAACAATGATAATTTTTGGTTGACTCATTCCCAGTTCTTTTGAAAGTAAGATGATTATACAAAGTCCCAAAGAGATCTCTAATATATCCCTTAAAGCTAGAGACATTTCATCCGAATGAGTTCCTCTAAGGGAAACTCAAACCATATGAAATCGTGAAGCTTATATTTACTTCCTGAGTCAAAACTGGCTAAGGTTTTGATAGTCTATTATTTAGCTACCAAATACACAATCAAACAAAAATCCAGAGATTTAATTACCTATAGCAACCACTAAGCCTCATCTAAATAAATCTTTCATTTGATAAATCTTTTTTTTTCAAAATGTTTGTTAAAATATTTATATACTTATCCCACCACATAAGTATATTCACAAACATTATGAAAGGTTTCTTATTTCAAATCATATCAAAAGGATCAAAAACAAGTGTTATTTAAAATAGAGATAAGAATAACCCCAAACACTATTCCTTTGGTGTTAAGCAGGGAACAAATGTTCCTTGCCACCATAATTAAGAAGGCCAGTTAAGTAAAATCCCAGTATCAAATTTTCTTTTATAAATTTTTTCAATAAATCCTTTTGATAAATCTCTTTAATTTATGAAATCTCCTTTATTTAAATTCCAAAATCATTTAGAAAATATTTTACAGAGCTCCGAGTTTATTTATAAACTACTTTATGCAAATCCAAGTTTATTTATAAAAATCCAAAAATCATTTATAAAACTTCTTTTATAAATGTCCAAAACTATTTATAAAACTCTTTTAAAAATATCAAAATCATATATAAACTCTTTTATAAATATCCAAAATCATTTATTAAACTCTTTCCCAAGTTTCAATATCTCTTTTCAATTTATAAAACTCCTTTTATAACTTTCCTTGTTTAAAACAAAATTTCCTAATAAACCTTAAATCGATAAAGTTCCTTTGATAATATCAATTATTTAAAACATCTTTAAATAAACAAGTTACTATTGAAACATTCTTCTTTTAATTATCTTTAAACCACATTAACCAAATAATGATTTTAAACAATCATTTAAAAAGTATTAAAATAACTTCAAACATTTTTAATAAAATGATTGCTTAATTATCCTTTAAATATCTCATTTAAAATGATAATAAACTTTAAACCATTTTCGAATTAAATATTTGATTTCACAAATTTGGAAAGAGGCTTAGCGACCACGATGGTTCTTATTTTAATTCAATTTAACTTTCCAAGTTATAACATGAGTATTTACATAAAAAACAGATATGTAAAGGGGATCAACCAATAATAATCAACCATCATATAGATAAATGTTCAAGTTACCAAAATATTAGAATTGGGTTTTTATTCTACTTAAATAGATGTCAACATACTCTACTTGGTGAATTATGGCAGAACTGTGATTTATTCTACCAAACAGATATCAAATATAATTTAATTAGCAGCACGGTGTTTTATTCTGCTAAACAAATGTCATTAATATTCTATTTAATTTAAGTCATAGTGGAATAAGGATTTATTCTACTAAACAAATGTCATCAATTTTGTATAACTTATTCACATTTGTTTAGTTACTTAATGGTATCGACAATCGAATCCCTTGTGTTCAAAACTATTCTTTATAAAGAAAGTTTCCTTTAAGATAATTGATCCTTGGAAAAACAACTAAACTAAAAACTTAAACCTCTTTTTAAATAATTCATTACAAGTTAAACCCTTTATTAAATCATAATTAAATCTTAACTAAGTCTTAACTTAACTTAATTATTAACTAAGAAAAATTAAACCTTTAAATAAATAATTTATTTATAAATTAAAGCCCTTAATTAATTTATAATTAAACACTTATTTAATAATAATAAAATTGAGAGAAATGTGTGATCCTCTGAAGTAGAGGGGATCACACATGTGTGTGTGTGTATCACTGAAA
Source organism: Allium fistulosum (assembly GCA_030737815.1). NCBI lineage: Eukaryota > Viridiplantae > Streptophyta > Magnoliopsida > Asparagales > Amaryllidaceae > Allium > Allium fistulosum. Next base: position 181,947,526 of record CM060903.1, read on the forward strand.
ACAAAGGTGCTGCTAACATGCCTGGCAAATAGCTAATCAAAATACAAAAAACAAACAGGACTGAGGTACAACTAGAATGGGCTCCGGCAAGGCCACCGCCCATTACACCTCATTATCGAGCTCCAGCAAGGCCATCGCCCGTAATGAGGTGTTAAAAGTACCTAAAAACCATGAAGCAACTCAGTGCGGATGATATCAAAAGACAGCTCTAGCTGAGAGAGAAAATGCCTCGATGCAAACATGGAAAATCTAGAATGAATGCTTCGCTGCAAATGGGAATGATCCAGAATGAAGTATGCCACTCTATCGATGTGGAAGAACTGGAAAGAATGCCTCACTGCAAATGCATATGATCCAAAATTAAGAGCGCCCCACTGTAGACGTCGAAGTACTCCTCACTGCGAAAGCAGAAGGTCCAGAATGAATGTCTCGCTAAAATCCTATCAACAACAATCCTGAGAACCTGCAAATAGTAATCTAGTACCATTTCTAGCCTAAACCTGTATCTGTAAATGGAAATAAAAAAATTATTAGAGTAATACATATATATATGTATATAAATGAAATTTATATACATATATATGTATTAATGAAGTAAAAGTAGTAATACTATATCTAAAATTATAATACAGAAAAGCAACAAAATAAGAAACATACTAAAAAAGAATTCAAACTCATAATGTATCATCTTAACCAATAGTAAAGATAAACAAAAGAGATATCAAAATCAAAAAGGTAAAAAAATAACAAAATAAAAAGCTAAATTCCTATAAACTAAAACAATTTTAAATTATCCTATACTTAATTAATAATTAATTAAAGACAAATCTTATACTTAACTCATAATTAATTAAAAATTAATTTTACTTAATCAGTAATTAATTAAAATAAATCTCACTTTAAAAGATAATTAATTACTTACTAATCTTGACTTAATTATAATTGATAAACCTTGTTTAATACTTAATTAATTCTTAATTGCCTAAAACTTAATTAATTAATAATTAGTTAATAATTCCTTAATTAACTATTTTAATCATCATCAATAAGTTTATAGAACATCACTAAAGATTTTGAAGTACAAAAAGTTAAATTTTGTAAAAAGTGGACTTTTTATCGAACTGCATCCATAGCGACTATCGCTATGGATATCATAACTAGAAATATTATTTCTTAGCTTTCTTTTGAAAATTTAACATTTGAAAGCTTACTAACTTTTTTACAAACATAAAGTAAAGTAAAACAAAGCTTGAAACTTGAAAATAATTTGATTATTTTAAAACTAATAACCATAGTTTTCACACATGGATTCCAAGTCGCCAATACCATACAAAGGTGCTAACTTTCTTAGCAAATATATAACATACATAAACATAACATTCACTCACAAACTATAACTACAATCACAAGCAAAGATCTCAACTTTACGCATTCACGTCACTTTTAGATTTTATTTTTCAACTCTAAACTACATATCTCATTCAAACACATATAAGCGCATATAAACAACATCGGATTCATACAAACATCCAACAACATGCTACTATGTTAAGAAAAATACAAAGTTCAAAAGTTGTTTAAAAATGTGTGCTTTACTCACCAAAACTCAACCAAATCGACTAGAGCATTGGAAAGGCTTTAGATTTTGCAAATCTTTGTAAAAAAAATGATTTTTGGACCAAGGAACATGCTCTTTGGCTCAGCCATGATCATCATGGGCTTGGCCATGGTTGTAGGAAGTGAGTATGGGTTGATCTTTGAAGTAAAAGTAGAGTAGAAAGAAGATTAAAGGTTTTAACCAAGTTTATAAAGGATTTAAAGGAAAAGTTTTAATTTTTGAAACTTGAAAATAAGAGTGGAAGTTGTTTAAAGACATTAGAAGCTTTTGAAAATAAAGTGAAGTTTGGAAAAAAATGGAAAGCTAACAGGAAATGGAAGAGAGAAAAATAGGAAAAGTTTTTATATAAAAGGCATTTAGAGAATTACTAAAATACCCCTAAGTACCTACCCTCCATAAACCCCTTGCCACCTCACCATGCTCCCTCCACCACATGGTACTCATGCCACCCCCTTGTCTCCCCTCTCATTTCTTTAAGCATAGGGATGTGAAGAGAGTATTTTATTAGCCAAGAATGAAGAGACAGGTAGCTGAATATGTGACGAAGTTCATAAATGCCAAAGGGTAAAGGCATAACAAACGAAGCCAAGTTGGTTATTACTTATGTTAGATGTGCCACAGTGGGAGTACATATCTATGTATTTAATGGAAGGATTACCCCAGAGTAGAAGAGTAAATGAGAGTATGTAGATGATAGTAGAACGAATCATAAAGAATGCACATTTTATTCTAGTAAAGGGCACGAGAACCATTGTGATTTTTACGACATGGTATATTAAAGAAGTGGTTAGGCTACATGGAGTTCCTGCTAGTATTATGAGTGATTGGGATCGGCTTTTCATGAGTGAGTTTTGAAGGAGTTTACATGAGGCATTAGGGATGAAGAATCTAAGTACCGCATACCACCCGTAGATCGATGGATGGACAGAGAGAGTAAATAATAGGGTGTTGGAGGATTTGTTGAGGGCTTGTATATTAGATTTTGGAGGGCCTTGGGAGGACCATTTACCTTTAGCAGAGTTTGCATATAATAACAGCTATCGAGCTAGTATAGGCATGACACTGTTTGAAGCTTTATACGGAAGGCCATGCAAATCACCTTCATGTTGGTGGGAGTTTATATACAAGATTATTTTGGGTTTATGGTTGGTTAGAGATACCGCGAAGAAAGTAGAGCTCATAAGGAAGAGAATAAAGGATGCATAAGATCGATATAAATTTTATATAGATAAAAGGAGAAAGGATTTGGAGTTTGAAGCGGGAAATTTAGTTTTTGTCAAAGTTTCTCCATTAAAGAGGATAGTAAGATTTGGAAATTCAGGGAAGTTAGCACTCAGATTTGTCAATCCATTCCTAGTTTTGGAAAGGATGGGAAGCTTGGTATATAGAGTGGAGCTGCTAGAAAAGATAGCAGGAGTCCAAAATGTGTTTCACGTGTCACGTTTCAGAAAAAATTTACACGACCTGACGGTTGTGATAGTGCCTAGCCAATTGAAAGAAGCAAAATTAGAGTCTGAGTCGGCTTCATCTTGTGCACCAACCCATATTGTGAAATGTGGAGTGAAACGACTTAGAAAAAAATGGTCATGAAATTGGTTAGAATGCAGTGGGGAAATGATCTGGCAGAGAGCACGTAGAAGCCTGAAGAGAAAATGAGGGCTACACATCCTCAACTCTTTTGTGGTACGTTCCTCGACATTGATTTGATTTCCTTAGTTAGGTTATCCTAGGATTAGAATGTAGATGCTTTGGATGGTTTATTGTTGAATTATATATATATATATGGTTGATTTGCGTTTACACACAAACACACACACACACACACATATATATATATATATATATATGCTTATATTAGGATGTTGTGCATCTTGCCTAACATTTACCGCATTCATATAGGATGCGTTAGCTGCATTTATGCATTTTAGGGTTAGAAACTAATTCATGACATGCCTACCTGTATATTGTTCATATCATTATATATTGTTTGTTTGAAATAACATAGATGTTATATTTATGACATGGTTGATATATATACTTGCGACCAAACATTATATTATATTTTCCGTTCCTTAGAAATTTTGGGGACGAAATTTTTTTAAGGGGAAGAATGTAATACCCTAGAAATTTGAGTAATATTTTAATCAAATGATAATAATATGATAAGATGAAAATAAAGGAATTATTAAATACATTAAATATAAGGAGGGATAAAATAGTCATTTTCAAGACATTGGAATTTGATGATGAAATGAGCACCATTGCAACCATCTCGTTTTTATGATTCGTTCAGTATATTGGTTTGTGTCGTTTGGAGCTCGTATGAAGGAGATATGGTCGAAAACGTTATCGAGTCGAATGCGCTATACGATTTAAATTTGAATTTGAAAATTGGTGGACGGTTAGGTTTTTCATCCTTTGACTTAAAATTGAAAGTATGTATCCTATTTTCTCATTTCAGAAACTAACTCCATCACTCCTTCTTCCTTCATTCTTCCAGTAAACTACTTCCACTAAAATTAAGTTAACTCACCCAATTCTTTGTCAAATCAAACGAAACCAAAAGTTACGCAAAGCTAACGGATGGGGCCATGACCCAGCAATGATGTAGATGTAGAAATTCAAGGAGAGGAAGTGTATAAACCCGAACAGTGAAGCTTTGAACTGGAAATAGCACATTGGTGAGTGATTTATGCATTCCCCCTCCTATAATGCAATTTTAACACTATAAGATGATTAGAAAGCTATAATAGATTAGTTATTCATGACTAAACACATTTAGTTCTGAACTACAAGGGTTTTTTTGGAATCTGGTTGATCTAAATATTTAGAAATAAGGTTTAGACAAAACGTGGAAATCTGAAAATTTAACACCAACATCTATGAAATAAAGACATAATTTTACTTAGGAACCTAAATCTAGGGTCTATGCACATTCCCTAATGATTTGAGATAAAGCGGTGGTGGCCGAAGACGAGAACGATGAAGAAAACTACCAATTTTTGAACTAAAACCTGAAACAGAAATGCATACCGATGGACAAGTGATCATAGGTCGATGCATTGGTGCACGTTAATTTTACCTGTATGAACCTCAGCCTTATGGCCCAATATAAATAAATAGTATATAATTCTATTCATATTTTCTTTTATGTTTTGGAAAATGATCTTAAACATGACTAGAGGAATGATAGTGCTACGAAATGAATGGGTATGTAGAATGGTTTGGTTGTTATATAAAGTGGGTGTATATATATATATATGTTATGAACGAGATTGTGATGTGATGATGAACATGGATGGGAACAAGTCTTTGTCATGGGATAGACACCTTAGAGTACATGTGTGATGCGAATGCGGTCCTGCAACACATAGTAGGTGATTCAAGCATGATGATATTATCTCTCTCTAGTTCTATGGTGGGCCAAGGGAGGAAGCAGATGTTAAGCGACCCTACAGGCTACGAGCATACTAGGATGTGAGTCCATTAGGTAGCACGAGGAGAATAGGCTTTCCTATAGGCTTCAAGCGGTCCAGGGAAGTGAGTCTTATATGAGATCTAGATGATAGCAGACAACCTGCAACTCTGTAGGACATAAGGCCAGACCAGAGTGTGAGTCCGTATAGATATAATGTGATATGGTTAGATGTATAAGATAATAAGATTAGATGTGGTGATAGAATGAATGGTGGTTGGACGATAGACTCATATCATATTATAGTATTAATTTTTGTAGCATATGTATAGTAGAGTATGGCTTACTCACCAGACTTATATCTGGAACACTCATACTTTCATTTTTATACATATATCCAGGTTAATGGAGATTAGGGATGAGATGGTATCAGAGATGGAGATTTATTGATTCAGTATATATATGGAGTAGATCAGTATTATATCTAGATTTGCTTTTTTATTTATGGGATTAGATTATACTTGTATTTATTCAGACATATGTATTTGACATTTCAGACATGTTATGGTGATGTGACTATAGTATTGATTATGTATTATATTTTTTTACATTCCGTTGTGAGACTCTGAAAGTAGATAGTGTTAGTTAGAATTATATTAATATATAATATCTTCCTATGACCATATACATATTTTATCTTACCCAATGACTCGTCCTCCGATTCTTAGGTGTTGTCGTCGGTTTGGGCATCGGACCCAAGGTTCAAAAAGGTGGGTTGTTACAAATAAGGTCCATTTGATTGTTCGGAATATGATTCTAAAGATTCCTTAGGATTCTTTTATGCCTCTCTCGTTCATTCATCATTCGGATTTGGTGTACTTGTATTTCAGTAAGCATGTTAATAACATGCTTCATTTCCTTCTCAATTTTCCTTGGTTTCGAGAATGAGAAGACACGAAAAGGTGAATTTCTTTCATTTGGATGGTTGGAAGTGTTTGGATCATTAATGGTGTGTGTTTTTAATTTTTACAGTGAATAAATTTGAGAAAATGCGTCTGGAGATGAAATATTTTAGTTATATATGTAGTTTTCATTTTTTAAATTTAAATTAAGGAGGGAAATCTATTTCAACGTTCTATATGTCGACATAAGAAATTACTGTACATGGACATATCCATTTTTCATGATATATTCTAATTTTTATTTTATTTGAATTCTATAAATTAATATAAAATATTTTTTTAGAAAATAAGCAGATTCCTAGTTTTCATCTTAGTTTAATAAATTTATTAGTGCTTTTGTTAATATATTGTCCATTAAGTTTTCAAGTTTTACAAATTTGAATTAATGGTTTCGAGATTTTTGAATTAATTAGAAAGGATAGATTTAATATTTCAAAATAAATTATTATGTAAAACAAATCTTTTTACCAAATTAGAGTATTTCATGAATATTTATTGTAAAAAATAACTTAAAAGTACTTATTTTTATGATATAGTTTCATCTTATTATTAACTAATACCTATGTTATGATATTTTTTAAGTTTATTCTTTTAAAATATATATTATTTACATACATATGTATATTTCACAATTTTATTATTTGTAAATTTGTATTTCTGATTTATACATATTATTTTACATATTATATAATATTTTGAAATAAATATTTTTTAGTTATATGAATTTTGTATTGATTATGAAGAATATTAATTTGAAACGTTATTTTACTGTTTCAAACAATGTTTCTAAAAGAACTAATAAAATCTGAAACACATATTATCTATTTATGATAGTTTAGTCTTCTAAACTAATGAATAAATTAATTAAATTAAAAATTACTGACTTTTTGAGTTACTGTTGGTTTTCTTCAGTGTTCATAGCTTTTTCTTTGTGATCAACTGGTGTATGTTCATCTTTTGTGAGAAAACACTGTGCAGTTAAAGAGCTCGGCAGATTCAATGCGGCGGAGGAGCAAAAAGTCATAGCGGATGACTCTAAAATAGCATATAAAACTCGTACTTAATGTTTTTACAAATATATAAATGGTAATTAAATGAAAAATTAACATTCAATTGAATTATAATTAATACATAAATAATTTTAAATAAAAACGTGTGCTAATATACTGTAAATAAACATAAAACTGTTATATAACATAATTGAATTTAGTAGAATATTAGAGTATTTTCATTTCTGAAAATATATTAAAAATTCAATTAGATAAATTAATTTCATAATTTTTATAATGTATAAATGTCATTTTTCAATTCATTTCTTTTAAAGAAGATATAGCGGAAATAGCGGAATATAGCAGGAATAACGGGATATAGCGGAAATAGCGGAATAAAGCGGGAATAATGGGATATAGCGGAAATAGCGGGGCTTAAAGCGGAAAGGCTATATTTGGGGCTATATGGAAAAATCATAGCGGTGGAAATCCGCTATGAGATACAACAGGGTTATAGCGGGGTAATAGCGGGGCATTAACTGTACAGGGAAGCACATATCTACATTTTCAGTCTTTGAGTCACTACTACTTGATGTGGAGTCTGAATCATTCCATGTTGCATTGTAGGCCTGTTTCCTCTTTTTGTTGAAGGAGTCCATGTTGGGAGAGAACTTCGATTTCTTTTAATTTGGTCAGTCTCTTAAAAAGTGTCCAGTTAGTTGCATCCAAAGCATTTGACGTTATCTTCGCTCCCGGATTTGTTCGGGTTTCCACCGGTCCTTGTGAATTTGTTTATTTTTCGATACTTCGAGAATTTTCTAAAATTCCTAGTCATAAACGTTGTTTCCTCATCGTCATCCGATCCTACTATAAGTAGCGTCGAATGCCAGTGTTTTGTTCTCACCTGACCGACTTTTCTTTTTTTCCTACAATTGAACTTCATATGGCATTAAATTACCTATTAATTCTTCTACTTTCATTATATCGATATCATTGGCTTCTTCCATACTAGAGTCTTTTGATCTCATTCAATTGTAAGTGAATTAAGAAACTTTTGGACTTTTGATCCCCTTTAGTGTATTCTTTTCCTAATAAAATTAAAGTATATAGCATGTCTTAAATCTTGAATACATGTCATAAATAGACTCATTTGGTTTCATTTTAAATAACTGAAATTGGTTAGTTAAAATAGAAATCTTGGTTTGTTTAATCTTACCAGTGCCTTCATGTGTAACATGTAGTGATTTCCATGTTTCATATGCAGACTTACATATAGAAACTCTATTAAATTCATTTTTATCTAGTGAACAGAATAGTATATTCATAGCTTTTAAGTTACTAAGTGCTTGTGCCTTTTTCTCATTTATCAGCATATGCAGTCTCGGGTTCCATATACTCAATTTGGGTAATATTCCAAATTTCAAACCTATTGGATTGCAAATAAATTTTCATTCTACATGACCAATATGCATAATTACTGCCATTAAAAAGTGAGGATCTAGCAATTGATTAGCCTTCTACAAAAGTGTTAAAAAGTGCGTTACTAGAGTTAGTCATTAAAATTTTCAAAAATCAAATTACGTGTTTTTGAAAATTGTGTGCTCTAATACCAAATGTGGATGAGGTGATGATTGGTATGATAACCTAATCTATACTGCAGCGAAATGGATCTTATGGCTATTTTACACAAGGAGGGGGGTGAATAGTGTATCTAAACTTGTTATCAATATAACTACAAATTTCAAACTTCATCATAGAAAATTTAAATACCTGGAATAATATAATCACATAACAACCAGAAAATAGTAAGTAAATGCAGTAAAAGTAAAAGTGAAGGTAAAGAAGACACTAAGAATTTTGTACTGGTTCAAATTCCCAATCCAACATCCAGTCTGTACCCCATATAGGTTTCACTAATCACATCTTGACTTTAAATCAGGTGGCAAGAACACCCTTTACACCTCTTGATTTCGACTCAAGTGGCAAGGACACCTGCTAGAATTTGACTCGAGTAACCAACATACCCTTTGGAATTTGACTCGGGTAACCAGAACACCCTCTGGAATTTGACTTGGGTAACCAGAACACCCTCTGGAATTTGACTCAGAAAACTAGAACACCTATTCTATCTTTGACTCGAAAGGCAGGACAACTCCCTTTACAATCTCGTCTTAACCGTCTCTAGTTAAGATCACCCTTTTACAAGTAGTAGTAGTAGACTATAAGAAATCTAATCGTTCGATCACATTTCCAATTTGTTTGTAGATATAATTTCCTATAGACCTTTAGTAGTTGAATATCTTTGCTTTTGAGTAGTACCGAGTGAAGATCAGAGAGCTAAAAGTATAGAGCAGAAGTGAATCTTCTTTGATCTTTTGTATGAATGCAGAGATAGAGAATTGACGTAGACATTGACAGCACTTCGTTGAAATCTTAAAGAAAATGAGTGAGAAGAGATGAAGGAAGTACTTAGAATTGTTGTTAAAAATTAGAAATTAGAGGACTTTAAATAAAGGGTGAAGAGTTGTGTCCATTCGCGAAAGGATGACGCCAAAAGTTGTTTCTTTTGAAAATTTTATAAACACCTCAATAGTCTATATGTTGACATATACAAATTTATTTGTATATGTTCAAAACCATTTTGAAATTGTTTTAAACTATATTTCTTTATAAAAACTTGTAACAACCCCTATCTTGTGGCCCAAAGCTAAGTGCTACAAATGCGGCAGTCATCTATAGTATTAACTTCTGGCGACAAAATACGGTAATGTTAATGGTATCCATAATATCAGAAGCATATGAATATGAAACAAAATCACATATTCAAAAACAACTTTTCTGATTACATTTCACAAAACATGTTTCATATCCAATTAAATAATCCCTATCGTTTTCCATGTTCAGAGAAAATATAATTATTACATAAATACACCAAGAGCGACATATGAAGATGGTTGGTTGACCAGAGTACTAAATAGTCATACAACACAGGGGAAATAAAACATAACAACTCCTAAGTAGCTAACATCAGCCTCCTGCTCGTCTCCGGAAGCTTTATTAGTCCACCTACTAAAACCTGTAAATCCTCAACTCTCAACCTACTCAAATCAATTTTGATCACCCAAGAGTTTAAGGGGAAAAACATAAACTTCGAGTCAGACATAAAGCCTAGTGAATAATACTATACATCTCGATTACCTGATATTAAGTGAGATCACGCCACTTAGCGGAACTGGTTTCCCCTCACTAATATCCTTTAAAAACATATCTTTTGCAAATCAAAATCCTACAACCAAACTAGTTAAAACAATATTAACAATATCATGTATGCATACAAATCAAGTAATAACTATATGTCCGAACACTATAGTTTTGTTTGGCTACCTACTAACCTTTGGCTGACTCGGGCCTACCAGACAAAATAAACAAATAGTCCTACTTCTTTTAGATACTCTTCTGGACGGTTTGTCCCTAACTTACTTCTCCCTGGATCAACTGATCCTAATGATTTTGTGGGCTCACCAATAACTATCCTCAATCTGTATATTCCTTTCTGTGTGTAACATCATTTTAGCCTTACCTGTGAGAAAGCCCTACACACTGGAATTTTGGACTTATTTTAGCTAGGGGCTATTAGCTAAAGTATAGGGCGCAACCCCATACCAGTCTCTTATGGTATTCTAATATCTGAGACATTTTACTTAGGGTCATCTACCCTTGAAATTTTCTTTGAAAACATTTCTTTCAAATTGATTTAACCTTTAAATCATACTTAAACAAGGAAAATATACTCTATGCTTTACTCAAATCACTTTGCCATGTTATACTTTACACAAAACATTTTTGATGAAAACATTCAAAACTTTTGAAAGTACCCCTTTCAAAACCATTGAAAGTACCTCTTTCGATACAAGTAAATTACTTTACTTTATAATCTAGGTCGCACACCAAAACATACCTTTCGAAACCATTTACATTAAACCTTTCGAAAACATTGAAATCATCTCTTTCGAAAGCTTTATAAAACCATAGACATCCTCCTTTCAAAACACTTTAAACCTGCCTTTCGAAGCCATTGGAAACTCCATTTAAAATCTTTCAAAAACATTGGGAATCACCCCTTCGAAACATTTATCATAAACCTTTCAAAATCATTAAGTGTTACATAAATCAAACCTTTTGAAAGCATTTGGGTTCAAGTAAAACATGTGGAACAACCTTTCGAAACCATTTAAAACCATTCATTTTGAAACCTTAGGGTTTAACTTTCAATAGAACAAAGGGTCTTAAAACAACTAAGTCGAAAGCACTCTTTTGAAAGCAATTTCCTAAGTAAAAGAAGTGCATGGTGTCGAAACCAATCTCTTTGAAAGCATTGGAGAAGCAGCTTAGGTTTTAAAACAAAGAAACCATTTCGAAGACATTGCTTCGGAAGGTAGGATGCGGCAGTAAGGGGTTTCGACCCCTTTGAAAGCTTCTTTATAAAACAAAAGGTGCAACCTCTTCCGAAACCATTCTTTAAAACCATTTGACCAAGTCGAAAGCTATCTAAGTCGAAAGCATTCTTTTCGAAAGCAAAGCAGGCACATTTCCTTTTAAAAGCAAAACAAGGCTTTGACCCCTTCGGAACCCTTTGTTTCGACTATATACCTTTCGTCTATGTTCAATTCACTACATACCAAGTCTTTGATACCATGTGCATTGCTTTCAATGGAGATGGAGGCGGAAGTACCTAGTCGAAAGGTGCTGCTGAAAGTGGCGAAACAAGAAAAACATGGTAAAACTGATTTTTAACTTTAAAAAGTAATTCCTTTTCAACTAACCTGCTTGGTTTATCAACATATGATTGGTTGTTGATTTCTTTTCTAAATTCTTTTCTAAAAATGCTGCCGAAATTTCAGAAGTAAATAATTTAAAATGTTTATAAAATGCTCATTCTCCTTTTATAAATATATAAAACATTTAAGTCTCTCATACCTTAAATAATTTTATATACTTATTAAACACTTAGGAAAATTCTATAAAAATTTCCATAAATCATTTTTAGTTTGTTTTCTAACATATATTAATTTGTGACCCAAAAACAATATAAACTAGCCGTATTTAATTTTAAACCCAATTAACCATTTTCTTCACTAGAAAATTAATAATAAATCCACATTAATTTAGAAAATTATGAAATTTGAAACCCGTCTCTAAAATATAATTTTTGACCTTATATTAAAATCGTAAGGCATTTAGATGTCATTTAATAGGATTTTCATATTAAAACTTATCATAAAATCCATATGAAATAATATAAATAATCAACAAGCATATATATCCATTTTAACAATAAAAAACATGGCAATATACTTTGCAAAAATATTTGGATCTGATCTAGAAACCAAAAACATCAAAAATATGAGATGTAACCTATTATTCACCTTAGCTTTGTGATTGAGGAGTTGAGATTTGATGGATTAAGTTGCTTAAGCTTCTTCCTCTTATCTTCTTCTTGTTTTCCCTTAATGGTGGTTGGCCTCCCTTAGTATTTGATTTTGTTTTGAATGTTGAAAATGAATGAGATTGGAGGGTTTAGGGTATTAGAACATGTCTTATTCCTACTTTTCCCTTACCTATTACCCTTATCTATTTCATTTAAAATCCCTCTTTAGTTAATTAATTTAAGTTGGCACGGCTACTTCTATTGACACAAATCTCAATCCCTTAATAATTTCCTTATTTTATTTTATTTAGCTAATTAAATGTACTAAATAATGTTAATCAAAATTAGGGTCGTTACAGACTCCCCTCCTTAAAGAATTCATCCTCGAATTTACGATAAGGTACATGACAAATCAATCGTAAAGGTAAAACATACCATGAAACAAATTAGGATAAGCATCTCTAATCCTGCTCTCAGTTTCCCAAGTACAGTCTCTCTTATTGTCGTTCAACTGGACCTTAACTAATTTGACTGTCTTGTTCCTTAGCCTCTTCTTATCACTCGCGACTATACAAACTGGCTTCCTGACTATAGTCAAGTTCGGTTCTACTACTAAGTCCTCTAACATAGTCGGTGCTATAATAGTCTCTTGGTCTTGAATACACTTTCTCAGATGAGAAACATGAAAAACATCGTGAACTTCTGCCAAACCGTTTGGTAACTCCACCCTATATGCGAGTTTCCTGATCCTTTCTATAATAGGAAATGGTCCAACGAATCTCGGTGCCAATTTTCCTAATCTCCCGAATCGAATTACACCTTTCATCGGTGATACCTTGACGAAAACATGATCTCCTACTGAGAACTCTAAGTCTTTCTGTCTCTTGTCAGCATAGCTCTTCTGTCTAGACTATGCTTCCTTCATCCTAGCTCGAATTAACTCAATCTTCTTTGCAGCTTCTCTAACTAAATTTGGACCAAAAACCAACCTATCTCCGGTCTCTAACCAACAAACTGGAGATTTGCATGGCCTTCAATACAAAGCTTCAAATGGTGCCATCTCTATACTAGTATGATAGCTCTTATTATACGAAAACTCGTCTAAGTGTAGATGGTCTTCCCATGATCCACCAAAATCTAGCACACAAGCTCTTAACAAATCTTTCAAGACTTTGTTATCTCTTTCCGTTTGCCCATCAGTTTGTAGATGGTAGGCAGTACTCATCTGGAGCTTGGTACATAAAGTATCCTGTAGACTCTTCCAAAATTCGCTAGTGAATAAGGAATCTCTATCACTTACTATACTACTAGGAATTCCAAGCAATCTAACTATATTCTTCATAAATAACTTAGCTAAAATAGGTGCCATCCGAGTAGACTTAACTGGAATGAAATGGCTCTCTTGGTTAACCTGTCCACTATGCCCTTATGCTTTCATAAAGATCTTGGCAACCTGTCTATAAAATCCATTAAGATCGAATCCCATTTCCAAACTGGAACATCTAAAGGTTGAAGTAACCCACTTGGTTTCTGATGTTCGTCACCCGTTGACAGTTCAGACACTGCTTTACCCATAAGCCTACATCTCTCTTCATACCTTCCTAGAAAAATCTTCTCTTCATATCCTGATACATCTTAGTTCCTCCCAGATGAATAGTGAACTTCAAACGATGGCATTCCTCAAGAACTTCCTTCCTAATGTCTCCCACATTCGGAACACCTAATCTTCCTTTCTTTCCCAACCACCCCTTTTGGTCAAGACTAAAATCTTTCAAGTCATCACTCTTTGTTCCATCCCTTAACTTTCTGATCCATTCAACTAGTAGTGGATCCTCCTTCTGCTTAGAAGAAATCTTTTCGATTATCACCCATCGAACTTCTAAACATGACAACATAGCAGTCTCCTTACTAGATCTAGCTTCAGATCTCCACTGTACTCTACATGCCGTCAACGCTTCTAAATCTTTCCACTCAGCTATCATTGCCAACACTGCATTTTGATATTTTCTGCTAAGTGCATCCGCAACCTTATTGCCTTTTCCTGGTGTGTACTCAATACCAAAAACATAAGCGGCTATAAACTCTAACCACCTCTGTTGTCTCATATTCAGCTTATTCTAAGAGAATAAATACTTTAATGACTTATGATCCGTATACAGCTCAAATCTTTCTCCCAAAAGGTAATGTCTCCACACCTTCAATACAAAAATTACCACAGCTAATTCTAAATCATGTGTTAGATATCTAACCTCATGCGGTCTAAGCTGTTGAGATGCATAGGCAATCACTTGACCTCTTTGCATTAACACAGCTCTTAACCTAGTTCCACATGCATCCGTGTACACTACTAAGTCCTGATTCCCCTCAGGAACAACCAATACAGGTGCATTAGTCAATAAATGTTTCAGCTTCTTGGCAATAAGTGTTTCAGTTTCTGGAATGCCTCCTCACACTTATCGGTCCAAACGAACTACACATCCTTTCGCATTAGCTTGGTCATCGGTGCTGCTATCCATGAAAAATCCTTTATGAATCTCCGGTAATACCCAACTAATCCAAAAAAACTCTTTATCTCGGTTACTACCTCGGGTCTCTTTCAATTATTCGCCGCTTTGATCTTAGTTGGATCTACAGACAACCCTTTCTTTAAGACTACATGACCAAGAAACTTCTCTTCCTTCTTCCAAAAATGACACTTTGAAAATTTCACTTTCAGTTGATGCTGCCTCAACATCTCAAGCACCACTCTAAGATGAACTTCATGCTCTCTTTCATCCTTAGAGTATATCAAAATATCATCCATAAATACCAACATGAACATGTCCAAGTGCTCTCGGAAAACTCGGTTCATCAAATCTACAAAGTATGCTGACGCATTAGTTAGTCCAAACAACATTACTAACCATTCATATGATCCATATCTGGTCCTAAATGTCATCAAAGGAATACTATCCTCTGCTACTCTAAGCTGATGGAACCTTGTCGCTAAATCCAATTGGGAAAATACCTTGGCTCCACTCAACTGGTCGAATAAATCATCAATTCTAGGCAACGGATATCGATTCTTTATCATCTTCTCATTCAACTTACGATAATCGATACATAACCTTAACGATCCGTCCAGCTTCTTAGAAAACACAGCGGCTGCTCCCCAAGGTGAGCTACTTGGTCTGATAAAATTCTTGCTTTCTAAATCCACTAACTACACCTTTAACTCCCTCATCTCGGTAGGTGTCACCTGCTTGGTGGTCTACTCACCGGTTATGCTCCAAGTACCAAATCTATTCAAAACTCAATGGCTTGTTTCGACGGCAATCCCACTACAGGTTCAAAGATATCTGCGAATTCTCTAGCAATGAAAACTCGACTCAACTCGTCTTCTACCTCCACAACTCCCAACAAAGCATTTACCTCACAGCTAGGGTTTTCTACGGAGTATATAATCCGGTCACTACATTCAGGGTGTCTAAATGATATTTTCCTATCATGGAAAAATATCCTAGCATCGTATTTACTTAACCAATCCATACCCAAAATAATTTTGAACTCTACAAAATCAAACACATGCAAACTGCAAACAAATGTATGACCTAATAATTCAAACTCTAAGTGGTCACATCTCATCCCAAGAGTCACAAAACTTCCTATCGGATTTGTGACCCTTAAGGAAGTAACTAGGTATAAGGGTTCTAGGTTAAGCTTATCTACCAAACAATGAGATATAAAAGAATGTGATGCACCAGTATCAAATAGAACGCTAACTGACATACCATGAATCATAAGCGTACCTCCCAACACAGCTTTTCCTTTCTCCTCCACTGTTGGCCTCGAGGTAGTTGGCTTCAATGTAAACACTTTGCCCTTTCCATTCTTGGCTAGCTCCTTACACTAGTTCTTATAATGTCCAATTTGATCACAGTTGAAGCATCTAATATTCTTCTTCCCGATCACCTTATTTCCATCCCTTGAGCGACATTCATTTGCGAAATGCCCTTTCTTATCACACTTATAGCAAACAACCTCCGACTTTCCCTTCTTGGTAGCTCCACCCTTCTGAGCTCCCTTCTTATGGAAAAACTTTATTTTCTGATTTTGCCCCACTTGGACTTCCTTTGCCTTATTCCTTTCCAGAAAAGCAAGCGTCTCCTCATGTCTCAAAGCCATTTCCACTACAACATCACATGGATCCCTGATATGCGGTAATTGGCCTTAGCAAGCTCAGGCTTCAACCCCCGAATGAACTTTTCATTCCTCTTAATAACGGTATCAATAGTAGCATAGCCATATCTCGCTAGCCCCTTAGACCTCGTTGCATACTCCAGCACAGTCATGTCTCCTTGCTCTAACTCAGCAAACTTCCTGAGCAGAGTAGACTTTGCAATCTCGGACATAAACCTCTCCTCAAATCTCCTCTTAAACTCAGCCCATGTCATAGTCTCCTCATTAACTCCAATAGCAACATTGTTCCACCAATACAACGCTGCTCCTTATAACTGTCTAGAAGCAAGTCTTCTCTTTTGCTCATCGTTGAGTCCCAAATCAGCGAAAATCCTCTCGCAATGAAGCAACCAATTCTCCACTTCGATTGCGTCTTCAGTACCAATAAACAGCTTTCCTCCCAGCTGAGCATAATCTCTACTCAAAACAACATAGTTGTTGACCATCAGAGCTTCTTGATTTCCTCCTCCAACTACTTCAACAGCAACTCCCACTTGCATCATGTTCATAAAGAACTAATACATCGCTACCATGTCAACTTGCGGGACTCCAGCACCCACATTTCCAGCATGTGCCTGACCTGGATTTCTCCTGGTATTAGGTCTGGCATTTCCATTTGTTATGGTACTTCCCCCCAAGGTTAACTCTTCCACTTCTAGCATCCATATCTACATTCGAGCCTTCGTATGATACAGAAGAATAGCCTAAGAGGGATGGGAGAATAAAGATATAGCGTATACTTATATATAGCAAATACAAGTACGTTACCATAGCATATCCCGTACCCGATCTTTCCTCCAATTCCTTAGGATTATGTTTTCAAAATCATTTTAATTTAAAGTTTTTTTCCACAAACCTATGATCTAATACCCAAGTTGTAACATCCCCTATCTTGAGGCCCAAAGCTAAGCGCTACAGATGCTGCAGTCATCTATAGTATTAACTTCCGGCGATAAAATACGAAATGGTATCCATAATATCAGAAGCACATGAATATGAAACAAAATCACAGATTCAAAAACAACTTTTCTGATTACATTTCACAAAACATGTTTCATATCCAATTACATAATCCCTATCGTTTCCCAAGTTCAGAGCAAATATAATTATTACATAAATACGCCAAGAGCGACGTATGAAGATGCCCCCTTGGTTGACCAGAGTACTAAATAGTCATAACAGACTTAATACAACACAACGGAAATAAAACATAACAACTCCTAAGTAGCTAACATCAACCTCCTGCTTATCTCCGGAAGCTTTATTCGTCCACCTACTAAAACCTGTAAATCCTTAAATCTAAACCTACTCAAATCAATTTTGAGCACCCGAGTTTAAGGGGAAAAACATAAACTTCGAGTCAGACCTAAAGCCTGGTGTGAATAATACTATACATCTTGGTTATCTGATATTAAGTAAGATCACGCCGCTTAGCAAAACAGGATTCCCCTTACTAATATCCTTTTAAAAACATATCTTTTGCAAACCAAAATCCTGCAACCAAACTGGTTAAAACAATATTAGCAATATCATGTATGCATACAAATCAGGTAATAAATGGACTATCTGTCCGAACACTACATTTTTGTTTGACTAACTACTAGCCTTTGGCTGACTCGGGCCTACCAGACAAAATAAACAAATATTCTAGCTTCTGTTAGATACTCTTCTGGACGGTCTGTCCCTAACTTACTTCTCCCAGGGTCAACTGATCCTAATGTTTTTGCGGGCTCACCAATAACCTATCCTCACTCTGTATATTCCTATCTCCATGTAATATCATTTTAGCCTTACCTATGAGAAAGTCCTACACAATGGAATTTTGGACTTATTTTAGCTAGGGGCTATTAGCTAAAGTATAGGGCGCAACCCCATACTAGTCCCTTAGGTATTCTAATATCTGAATCATTTTACTTAGGGTCATCTACCCTTAAAATTTTCCTTGAAAACATTTCTTTCAAATTGGTTTAACCTTTAAATCATACTTAAACAAGGAAAATATACTCTATGCTTTACTCAAATCACTTTGCCGTATTATACTTTACACAAAACATTTTTGATGAAAACATTCAAAACCTTTGAAAGTACCCCTTTTGAAACCATTGCAAGTACCACTTTCGATATAAGTAAACTAGTTTACTTTATAATCTAGGCCGAAGGCCAAAAAATACCTTTCGAAACCATTTACATTAAACCTTTTGAAAACATTGAAATCATCTCTTTCGAAAGCTTTATAAAACCGTAGACATCCTCCTTTCAAAACACTTTAAACCCGCCTTTCGAAACCATTAAAACCTTTCGAAAACATTGGGGAATCGCCCCTTTGAAAATTTTATCTTAAACCTTTCGAAAGCTTTAAGTTCTTTACATAAATCAAACCTTTCGAAAGCTTTTGAGTTCAAGTAAAACATGTGAAACAACCTTTTGAAACCTTTGGGTTTAACTTCCAATATAACAAAGGGTCTTAAAACAAGTAAGTCGAAAGCACTCTTTTGAAATCAGTTTCCTAAGTAAAAGAAGTGGATGGTGTCGAAACCAATCCCTTAGAAAGCATTGGAGAAGCAGATTAGGTTTTAAAACAAAGGAACACTTTCGAAGGCATTGCTTCGAAAGGTAGGATGTGGCAGACGGGGTTTCAACCCCTTCGAAGGTTTCTTTATAGAACAAAAGGTGAACCTCTTCCGAAACCATTCTTTAAAACCATTTGACCAAGTCGAAAGATATCTAAGTCGAAAGCACTCTTTTCGAAAGCAAAGCAGGTGCGTTTCCTTTTAAAAGCAAAACAATGCTTCAACCCCTTCGGAACCCCTTGTTTCGACTATATACCTTTCGCCTATGTCCAATTCACTGCGTACCAAGTCTTTGATACCATGCGCATTAGTTTCGATGGAGATGGAGCTGAAGTACCTAGTCGAAAGGTGCTGCCGAAAGTGGCGAAACAAGAAAAACATGGTAAAACTGATTTTTAACTTTAAAAATAATTCATTTTCAACTAACCCGATTTGTTTGTCAACATATGATTGGTTGCTGATTTCTTTTCTAAATTCTTTTCTAAAAGTGTTGCCGAAATTTCAGAAGTAAATAATTTAAAATGTTTACAAAATGCCCCTTCTCCTTTTATAAATATATAAAACATTTAAGTCTCATATCTTAAATAATTTTATATACTTATTAAACACTTCGGAAAATTCTACAAAAATTCTCATAAATCATTTTTAATTTGTTTTCTAACATATATTAATTTCTGACCCAAAATTAATATAAATTATCTGTATTTAATTTTAAACCCAATTAACCATTTTCTTCACTAGAAAATTAATAATAAATCCACATTTATTTAGAAATTATGAAATTTGAAACCCGTCTCTAAAATATCATTTTTGACCTTATATTAAAATCACAAGGCATTTGGATGTCATTTAATAGGGTTTTCACTTTAAAACTTATCATAAAATCTATACAAAATAACATAAATCATCAACATGCATATATATCCATTTTAACAATAAAAAAACATGGCAATATACTTTGCAAAAATATTCGGATCGGATCTACAAACAAAAAACATCAAAAGTATGAGATGTAACCTATTATTCACCTTAGCTTTCTGATTAAGGAATTGAGATTTGATCTTGGATTATGTTTCTTAAGCTTCTTCCTCTTATCTTCTTCTTGTTTTCCCTTAATGGTGGCCGACCTCCCTTAGTATTTGATTTTGTTTTGAACGTGTAAAATGAATGGGCTTGAAGGGTTTAGGGTATTAGAACATGTCTTATTCCTACTTTGCACTTACCTATTACCCTTATCTATTTCATTTTAAATCCCCCTTTAGTTTATTAATTTAAGTTGGCACGGCTACCTATATTAACACAAATCTCAATCCCTTAACCATTTCGTTATTTCATTTAATTTAGCTAATTAAATGTCCTAAATAATGTTAATCAAAATTAGGGTCGTTACAAAAATTTACTAGAATTGATTTTATAAATAAATTAAATATTATTCTTTTATTAAAATGGTTTAAGTGGAAAATAATTTTTGAAGTGAAGATAATTAAAGATATGATACTACTCGGGTCTTTAACATTTAATCTATGACTCGATAAAATAATAACATAAATATCTTGAGCTATTTGTACTTTTTCTTGAATTCTTGAAAACTCACAAGTTTTCAAATATATCTCGACCAACTCTTGATTTATACCGATAAGTTCTTCAAGCTTTTATCGTCACTTGTATAAACCTATTAAATATTCATAATATCATACATAATACACTATATAACTCGAGAAAACATTAGTAACAACTAACAATATTTATATGGTTGTTGCCATCTAAGTCAATATTTGTGTATTACCACTCTACTAATTGTACCCAGCTGCAGAACAAGGAAAGAGCTAAGTTCTTTGACTGCAATAAGCATGGCCATAAGAAGAGGGATTGCTTTGAATTGAAGCAGACAAAGGTTTATGCTTTGGAGGGACCACCAATTGGACTTATTACTGAGGAAAAAGGAAGGAATGCTATCCTTGGAGGTATGATTGTGATTTCTAGTAATTCAGTTAGAGTTCTACTTAATACTGGTGCTACGCACTCTTTCATTTCAAAAGACTTGGTTGATGGGTTAGAATTGGATACTGCCTATTTGATCATGTCCTTGCATGTAGTTAATCTGAGCGGTGGGTATGCCACTCTCCGATTAAGGTACACTGATCTTAACTTTGATTTGGGCGGACATTTGTTTGTGACCCGTATGTGTTGACTTCATAGGATACAGGGTTATTTTGTATATGGCCTAGTTAGTGCATAATGACGTTAGGATCTATTGTGCCGACAGAATTATTGCTTTGGGAAATCCAAGTGGTAGAGAAAGGATCATGGTAGAATTTGATGTAATGGAGAAGAAATTGAGACTTATGTTATATGCAATGGAAGATCGAGAGGATGAGATAGCAGAGTACCGGTAGTTTGGGAATTTGCATATTTTTCGAGCTAGTAAGGGGATTACCACTTAGAAAAGCGATTGAATTCCGAATAGATTTAATGTGGTCGGCATAACCTATTAGTAGACCACCTAGCAAAATGCTACCCAAAGAGACGGAGAAATTGAAGAAGAAGTTGGTGGAACTTGAATATAAGAATTTCATTAGGCCGAGTAGTTCACCATAGGGAGCGTCCGCAGTTTTCATTGTCAGACATATCGCTATGGATGTGTATCGACTATTGGGAAATGGCTGAGTTAATGGTGAAAAATCATTATCTATTGCCTAGATAGATGACTTGTTTCACCATTTGAGTGGAGCAAGAGTATTCTCGCAGCTAGATTTGGCCATAGGATTTCATCAACTGAGAGTAACTGAGGATAGTGTTCCTTTAGCCGCGTTAAGAACTAGATACGGTTCATATGAGTGGTTAATTACGCCTTTGGAATGACCAATGCTCCAACGTTCTTTGTAGATCTTATGTACAAGATCTTTCGCAGTCAGTTGAATAGATTTGTGTTAGTCTTCATTGATGACATTTCGGCGCATTTTAAGAATGAGGGAGACCATGAAGTCCATCATAGATGGTTGTTGGAGACATTGAGACAACATAAATTGAAGGTGGAGTTTTGCAGGTGTCATTTTTGAAAATGAGAAGTTATGTTTCTTGATCATGTTGTTTCAGAGAATATATTAGTAGTGGATCCATCAAAGGTAGAGACCATTAATGATTGGAAGAGAGCAGGGACGGTCACCAAGACAAGAAGTTTATTGGACTTAGCTAGTTACTACCATAGATTCATTAAGGATTACTCATGTATAGTGGCACCCTTAACTAAGTTGACTAGGATGAACGAGATGTTCGTATGGACCGATAACTATGAAGGTCATTTCATGAGTTTAAGAGGTTGTTAATGAATGTTTATATCTTGATCGTACCTGGGCATTGGGGTTTGGTAGTATATAATGATGATGTGGAATCAGTTAGGGTGTAGTGTTGATGTAGAATGGATAAGTAATAGCTTATGTATTGAGGCATTAAGGTTGCATGAAGTTAGATATCCGACTCATGACTTAAAGTTAACCGTAGTGATCTTTACTTTGAAGATTTAGAGACGTTATTTTTTAGGATAGAGGTTTGAGTTGTATATGGAGCATAAGTCCAATAAGTATATAACTCTCAGAAGGAGTTGATTATGAGGCAACGAAGATGGTCGGAGTTCTTGGTGGCATACGAGTTTGATATTGAGTATATGCTGGGAAAGGGGAATAAGGTTGTCAATGTTTTAAGTAGAAAGCAGTAGAATGGACTCTAGCCCTAGGTGAGGAAAGGAAGACATTGGAGACGTTAGCATCTTATGGAATGCATTATAGGCTGAACGCTGGATCAACTTAAGATCGGAGCATGTTAGCGAGTATGGAAGTATGTCCGGCACTTTAGATGGAATTGTCGCAAGGTAGAGAGAGGACCTATTGTTAGCCGAAAGAATCAGGCGATTAGAGATGGGTGTGGATGTTGAGGATCTGAAAGGATTTGAGATAGATTCAAATGGATGGCTTAGGAAGAAAGAAAGACTATGTGTTCTGAACGAAGGAGATCTTAGAGAAAAGTCATCTGTTTAAGTTTACGATTCATCCCGGAGGGATAAAGATGTACCACGACATAAAGCTTGTCTTCATTTGGGAAGGGATGAAGAGAGACATAGGTGAATGTGAAGAAGTGTTTCACATACCAGCAAGTGATAGCTGAGCATCAAAAGCCAAGTGGTTTACTTCAAACCTTAGAAGTACCGACTTGGAAGTAGGATTCCATGTCTATGGATTTTGTAGATGAATTGCAAATGTCAGGAACGGGGAACGACATCATTTGGGTAATAGTCAATAGATTGACAAAGAGTTCCCATTTTGTTTCAGTAAAGTCGACAAGGATGGCAACCAGCTTAGCAAAGCTATATGTGAAGAATGTTGTGAGGATCCACAAGATTCATAGTAGCATTATTACTGATAGAGACCCATTACTCAACAGTGAGTTTTGAAAAAGTTTGTAGTGGGCATTGGGTACAAAACTGAATCTGAGTATGGCTTACCACCCATAGACAGATGGTCAAATAGAAAGGATGAATTGTGTGTTAGAGGATTTGCTGTGGGCATGTGTTTTAGGTTTCGAAGGATCTTGGGAAGATCATTTGCATTTAGTAGAATTTTCCTACAATAATAGTTACAATCGAGTATTGGATGATAATGTTTGAAGCACTTTATGGTAGACTGTGCAAGTCATCTATTTGTTGGTTGGACACATAAGATAGACTCGTGTTAGGACCCAACTTGGTAAGAGATGCTACTAAGAAGATAGATCTGATTCGCGCTATAATGAAATTTTGCATTTAAGGAAATGTGTGCACGACCAAATACGGTAGTGGAACCGAGGGTGATAAAGGACTTATCTGCAGAACCAGATTTGACTTATGTTGGACGACTGTAACATCCCCCTACTTGGAGGCCCAAAATTAACGGCTACGGATGCTGCAGTCATCCATAGTTATTAATCCTCGGTGACCAAATACGATGATATTAGATCCATTGATACACAGAAACACAAGAATATGGAAAAAACATTACACAGCAAACAAATTCAACATTCCATTTCAAAATATTCCAAATTTATTATATAATCCCAGTTCACAGACCACGTTCAGATAACATATAATTCTTACAAAATACGCCAAGAGCGACATACGAAGATGCCCCCTTGGTTGATCAGAGTATATAACTAGGCAAAAAAACAAATTTGCCTTTACAAACAAAACACACAGCGGAAATAAAAGAACTCTAATAACAAGCTTGCCTCCTGCACGTCCTCGGAAGCTTTATTCGTCTAAAAGAACACCTGGAAATCTTAACTCTCAACCTACTCAAAATCAATTGAGTACCCAAGAGTTAAAGGGAAAACTAAAACTTCAAGTTAGACATAAATCCTGGTATGAATAATAATATACCACCTCAAATCATTTAGATATCTAGTGAGACCACGCCGCTAAGTGGAACGGGTTTTCCTCTCACCGGTATCTAAAACATTTATAAAACCATATATTATGCTCCTGCATCCACAATGGTTAAAACATAGTATTTCAAAACATTATGATGATATGCAAAACAAGTAAATCAAATCTGGATTACCCATCCCCATTCGTTCTGATTATCTGTCTCAATTATAGTTTCTAGGATTACTATTAACTTGTTAAATGTTTATGGACTATATGTCCAATATCTTCGTTTTCATGGGATCACTAAGAACCTATTGGTAACTCCAATATCGTATCTCTTATCCTAGTTTTCATGGGATAACTAGGGACCTATTGACTAACTCCCAATATCTTAATCCGGATATAGTTTTCATGGGCTAACTACAAACCTACTGGCCCTGCCAGTATCAAATCATAGTTTTCATGGGCTGACTATGAACCTGTTGGCCCCTGCCAATATCTTTAATTAAGATTTTAACATTTCTTAAGTTATATTTACTGCTGGTCAACCTAACTGGTTATTTTGCCCTTCCCCAAAGTACTGTTATAGATTAATTACAATGTGAATAAGTATATGAAGAAGTAATACTTCTAAAATCTTTAGTTATGCCATGGTATTTCCTTTTTAAAAGTGAGAGTGGGTTATTTGTTTTGAAACTTTAAAACATCACCTTCGAAACCTCTGGATAACCCCCTTCGAAAGCATAAACTTCTTTTCAAAACGTAATAAACATTGAAGCCCTTGTTAAATGTTCACTTTTGAAACCAATGGTACCTTTCGATGGAATCAAAATATTCTTTAAAACATAGCTTTGAAACAAATAAAGTACTCTTTTGAAAGCATTGGGTTTACTCTTTAAGAACATTCTTTGGGTCAAAATGATTATATACGAAAGTACCTCTTTCGATACCAATTATAAAATTGTTTTGGGAAAAAAGTTAATGGTGCCGGAACCATCTAGTCGAAAGCAACCACCCTTTAAATTAAAACATCAAAGGATAGAGTCGAAACCCCCTTTCGACTCTATTGCCTTTGAAACCCCCAACCCCTTCGAAAGCATTCAGGAAAAGGCTTAGTTTAAATTAAAATAAAGAGAACCATTCGACAGCATAGATGGTTTCAATACAGTCGAAAGGAAAAATTTGCGGTTGGGTTTCGACTTGGTCGAAACCAATCCTTTCAAAAGCTCTTATTTAAGGAGAAAGGTACCCGTTTGAAAGCTATTTATAAAGTCCCTTTCGAAAGCATGACTTTCGACTATGTCGAAAGCTTTAAGTAAAACAAGGCAGGAATTTATCTTTAGAAAACAAACTAAGGTTTCGACTCTATAGGATATCGACTCAGTTGAAAGCCCTTTAAAAACTTGGCAGGCACTTATCTTTTTAAAAGTGAACCTCGGTTTCGACCCTGACGAAAGCATTGCTTTCGACACCCTACCTTCCGCTACTTACCAATTCACTTCGTACCAATTCCATTGATAACATGTGCATTAGTTTCGAAGATAATGGTTTCAACTGGATTGATGCAGAGGTAAAGGATTCAAAAATTGCCCCCGAATTAGGCGGAACAACATTTTTCCGAAACGCTGATTTATAGCTAATTATGGAAATTACTTTATAACTAACCTGCCTATTGTAATTCCTTAATTGGTTACTTTAAAACTTTTCAAATACTTTACAATTGGAAAATGGCGCATTAATTTAGATCCAAATCAAAGAAATATAATGTTTAAGCCCTTCCATATAACAAAAAACAACATTTGTAGAAAAGTCCCTCTTTAAAAATAATTTATTTTTCCTAATAAATCAATTGGAAAAAATTCCCGAAAATCACAGAAAATCAATTTTATCATGTAATCAAACATATCAAAATTTCAGACCCAATTTTTTCCTGAAATACTTGGAATAAATTTTAAACCCAATTATATCATATTTTCTTTTAGAAATTCATGATAAATTTTCTATAGCTTGGAAAATTTTGAAAATTAAAACTCATCTCCAAAATCATGTTTTACTTCACATAAAAATTTTCCATGGCATTTTAAAACCATAAACTCTCGGTTTTACCCTAAAACCATGCTAATTCATAGGAAAATGGATGAAAATAAATCAAACATAATATTGTTCTAGCATTTCATCATCCATATCAACATAAATATGAATTTAATCATAAATCCAAAAACATATGTAACCATAGAATAAAACAGAGATGGTAATGAAATCATTATTTACCTTAGGTATGATAAGGAATTTGAGATTTGTTGTTGATTAATCCTTCCTAGCTTTTAGATAAATTTTCCTCCTTTCTTTCTTGGTAATGGCCGGCTCTTAGGTTTTAGATTTGCGTTTGTGAAAATGAAAAAAATGGAACGTGAATGGACAAGGATGAGAAGTGTATAGCCATGTAAAATAAAATGGTTATTTACTAATATGCCCATGTGTAAATTAATTAACCTTTAAACCAATTTAAAGCCCATTTATTAAATATTAAGTATGACCCTTTATATAATTTATTCAAATCTCAATCCCCTTATCATCATTATTCTATTTAATTTATCTCATTAAATTTCCTGAATAATGTTATCAAAAGTTAGGGATGTTACAGGCTCCCCCCTAAAAGAATATCGTCCTCGAAATTCAGTAAGGACTAAATACTAAACATAGCAATCATCTGTAACAACTCCTAACAACCATACTAATCTAACTGACTAGCAACTATCTATATAAATCTAATATAGACATACCCTCAAAGTAGATCAGGATAAGTATCTCTAATCCTGTCCTCTGTCTCCCAAGTACAGTCCCTCTCATTGTCGCTCCACTGAACTTTCACCAACCTGACTGTCTTATTTCTTAATCTTTTCTCATCTCTAGCTACAACCCGAACTGGTTGTCTAACAAAATTCAAATTAGGCTCTACTACTAAGTCTTCCAACCCTGTCGGAGGAATAGTAGTCTCTGGATCATGCACATACTTGCAAAGATGAGACACATGAAATACATTATGGACACCTACCAAACTGTTCGGCAACTCTATTCTATATGCGAGCTTTCTAATCCTCTCTATAATCTGGAATGGACCTACATATCTTAGGGACAACTTCCCTGACTTTCCAAATCGTATCGCACCCTTCATTGGTGATACCTTAATGAAAACCTTATCTCCAACTGAGAATTCTAAGCCCTTATGCCTCTTATCTGCGTAAC
Source organism: Allium fistulosum (assembly GCA_030737815.1). NCBI lineage: Eukaryota > Viridiplantae > Streptophyta > Magnoliopsida > Asparagales > Amaryllidaceae > Allium > Allium fistulosum. Next base: position 181,975,367 of record CM060903.1, read on the forward strand.
TCTTCTGTCTTGACTGAGCTTTCTTCATCCTTCCTCGGATTAACTCAATCTTTTCTGACGCCTCTCTAACCAAATCTGGACCTAAGACTAATATGTCTCCAGTCTCCAACCAACATGCAGGTGATTTGCAGGGTCTTCCATACAAAGCCTCAAAAGGCGCCATTCCTATACTAGTCTGATAACTATTATTATAGGAAAAGTCAACCAAATGTAGGTGATCTTCCCAAGATCCACCAAAGTCCAATACACAAGCTCTCAGTAGATCCTCGAGTACTTGGTTGACTCTTTCTGTCTGCTCATCTATATGAGGGTGATACGCAGTACTCATGTTAAGCTTGGTACCCATCACTTCCTGTAGACTCTTCCAGAATTCACTAGTGAACAAAGCATCTCTGTCACTAACTATACTATTAGGAACTCCATGCAGTCTAACTATGTTCTTCAGAAACAACTTAGCTAAAATAGGTGTCGTTCTGGTTGACTTAACTAGAATGAAATAGGTACTCTTGGTCAATCTGTCCACTATAACCCATATACTTTCATTACCTCTATTTGACCTTGGCAACCCGTCTATAAAATCCATAGATATCGAATTCCCATTTCTAAACTGGAATCTCTAAAGGCTGAAGCAACTCACTCGGTTTATGATGTTCAGCTTTCACTTGTTGGCAATTTGCACACCGCCTAACCCACAAGCCAACATCCCTCTTCATGCCTTCCCAATAGAAGCTCCTCTGCATATCCTGATACATTTTGGTCCCTCCAGGATGAATTATGAACTTGGACCGATGACATTCTTCAAGAACTTCTTTCCTTAAGTTCTCTACATTCGGAACACACAACCGTCCCTTCTTTCTCAACCATCCTCTCTAGTCAAGGCTAAAATCCTTTAGATCATTGATCTCAGTTCCAACCTCAAGCCTTCTGATTCTCTCAGCCAAAACTGGATCCTCCTTCTGCTTAGAAGTAATTTTTTCAATCAATACTGGTCGAACTTCTAAACAAGACAACCTGGTAGAACTCTGACTAGAACCAGTAGTCGATCTTAACTGCACATCGCAACTGACTAAAGCTTCTAAATCCTTCCACTCCGCCAACATAGATAACACCACATTCTGATGTTTTCTACTAAGAGTATCGGCCACTTTATTACCTTTCCCTGGTGTATACTCTATACCAAAATCATAAGTGACCAAAAACTCCAGCCATCTCTACTGCCTCATATTCAACTCCTTCTGAGAGAATAAATACCATAACGACTTATGATTGGTATAAAGCTCAAACCTCTCCCCTAGGAGATAATGTCTCCAAATCTTCAATGCAAAGATCACAACTGCCAACTACAAATCATGAGTAGGATATCTAACTTCATGCGGTCTAAGCTGCCTAGATGCGTAGGCAATGACTTTACCATTCTACATCAACACTGCTCCTAATCCAGTTCCATGTGCATCAGTATACACTACCAACCCTTGGTTTCCATCTAGAACTACTAATACGGGTGCATTGGTCAATAAATGCTTTAACTTAAGGAATGCTTCCTCACATTTGTCGAACCAAACAAATTTCACTTCCTTCCTACTTAGCTTAATTAAGGGTGCTGCTATCCGCAAGAAATACTTAATGAATCTCCGGTAGTAACCAGCAAGTCCAAGAAAATTCCTAATCTCAGTCACCATCTCTGGTCTCTTCCAATTATTCATGGGTTCGATCTTATCTAGATCGACTGACAATCCTTTCTCTGAAACCATGTGACCAAGAAATTTTACCTCTTTCTTCCAGAAATGACACTTGGTAAACTTTGCATTTAGCTGATTCTGCCTCAGCATCTCAAGTACCATTCTAAGATAAATTTCATGTTCTCTCTCATCCTTATAGTAGACTAGAATGTCATCTATAAACACCAACACAAACCTATCCAAATACTCTCGGAAAACTCGGTTCATCAAATCCACAAAAAAAGCAGAAGCATTCATTAATCCAAATGGCATCACTATCCACTTATATGAACCATACCCAGTTCGAAATGTTGTCAAAGGAATATTGTCCTTCGCCACTCATAACTGATGGAAACCTATCGCCATGTCCAACTGGGAAAACACTCTTAATCCACTCAATTGATTAAACAGATCATCTATTCTTGGCAAAGGATACTTATTCTTAATTGTCCTTTTGTTTAACTTATGATAGTCAATGCACATCCTTAACGACCCATTCGGTTTCTTTACGAACACTGCGGTTGCTCCCCAAGGCGAACTACTTGGTCTAATAAAACTTCTTCCTTCTAGATCCACTAGCTGCACCTTCAATTCCTTCATCTCAGTTGGTGTCATCCTGCTAGGTGGTCTACTCACAGGCTCAGCTCCTGGCACAAGATCTATTCTAAACTCAACAGCTCTTTTCGGGGGTAGTCCAGTGACTGGCTCAAAGACATCTACAAACTCTTTTGCTACTCGAACTTGACTTAACTCATTTCTTACCTCCATAACATTAAGCATAGCACTAACACTTTGTTCAATATTCTCTACTGAGAATATCACTTGGTTATGAATACCAAGGTGTCTTAGTGATATTTCCTTATCCTGGAAAAATATTCTAGCCTCATACCTACCCAACCAATCCATACCCAAAATGATTCTGATATCTACGAAATCAATAACATACAAATTGCAGGTAAACTTATGACCTAACAAGTCAAGTTCTAACTGGTCACATCTCATCCACAGAGTTGCATACCCTCCTATTGGATTTGCAACCCTTAAGGAAGTAACAAGGTATGTGGGTTCTAAGCACAACCTATCAATCAAACACTGAGATATAAATGAATGTGATGCACCGGTATCAAAAAGTACTCTAACTGGAATACTCTGAATCAAAAGCGTACCTTCTATCGAAGTCTTTCCTTTATCAGCTGCGGTAAGCCTAACTGGTCCTATAGCAAAAACTTTTCCTTTGTCCTCCTTAACTGGCTCTGGACATTGATTCTTGTAATGCCCAACTTGATCACAATTGAAGCACTTCACATTCTTCTTACTTGCAGCTTTCTTCCCATATCCTGACCGGCATTCATTAGCAAAGTGACCATTCTTGTCACACTTATAGCAAACTACCTCAGCCTTTGACTTCTTAGCAGTATCTCCCTTCTGGGCTCCCTTCTTTTTAAAGAACTTCCTCTTCTTCTCCTGAGAACCCTGAGTTTCCACTGACTTCTCTTTAGCAAACTCGACAAGTAACTCTTCATGGCGAATGGCCATCTCCACCACTATATTACAAGGATCACGGACATGTGTCATGGTCATTCTAGCAAGCTCGGGACTCAATCTCCAAATGAACCTCTCATTCCTTTTGATGTCAGTATCTATAACAACATATCCATATCGAGACAGCTCTTCAAACTTAGTAACATACTCGACTACTGACATCTCTCCTTGCACTAAACCCATAAACTTCTTCATCGACTTAGACTTAGCAATGGATACAAACTTCTGCTCAAATCTCGTTTTAAAATCAGCCCAAGTTAACTGCTCTTCTGGAACTCCAGCAGTGACACTATTCCACCAATGTAGTGCTGACCCCTACAACTGTCTAGAGGCCAACCTCCTCTTTTGCCCATCATTCAGGCCCAAATCAACAAATATACACTTACAATGCAACAACCAATTCTGAACCTCTATGGCACTCTCCATTCCCAAGAATGGCTTCCCACCCAAATTGGTGTAATCTCTGCTCAGCAAAGCATAATTATTCCCAACTAGAGCCACAGGATTAGCTCCTCCTATATTTCCAGCAACACCAGCAGCAGCTCCTGCTTGCATCAAACTAACAAAGAACTGATACATCGGCCCCATATCTACTGGTGGATTTCCAGGACTCACATTGGCATCATCATTTTGATTACTAGTATTAGCCTGTCGACCTGGGTTCCTCCTGCTAGTAGGTCGAGCATTTCCATTAGTTGTGGTGCTTCCTCCACCGAGATTTCCTTTTCCGTTTCCTACTTCCATATCTCCTTCGTCGTAAATTTGCATACGAGCCTTAGTAAGATATAGAAGAACGGTCTAAGAGAGCGGGGAATACGTACTTATATATATAACTATATATATCAAATACAAGTACGTTACTATAGCATTAACCCAAACCCCAATCTTATTATCTGATTCATTGAATTATGTTTGGAAAATCTTTTAGGTTTAAGTTTCATAAACCTATGCTCTGATACCAACTTGTAACATCCCCCTACTTGGAGGCCCAAAACTAACGGCTACAGATGCTGCAGTCATTTATAGTTATTAATCCTCGGTGACCAAATACGGTGATATTAGATCCATTGATACACAGAAACACAAGAATATGGAAAAAAAATTACACAGCAAACAAATTCCACGTCCCATTTCAAAATATTTCAAACAGGTCACATAATCCCAGTTCATGGACCACATTCAGATAATGTATAATTATTACAAAACATGCCAAGAGCGACATATGAAGATGCCCCATTGGTTAATCAGAGTATATAATTAGGCAAGAAAACAAATTTTCCTTTACAAACAAAACACATAGTGGAAATAAAAGAACTATAATAACAAGCTTGCCTCCTGCACGTCCTCGGGACTTTATTCGTCTAAAAGAACACCTGGAAACTTTAACTTTCAACTTACTCAAAATCAATTGAGTACCCGAGAGTTTAAGGGGAAAAAACTTCGAGTCAGACATAAAGCCCGGTATGAATAGTAATTTACCATCTCAAACCATTTAGATGTCTAGTGAGACCACGCCGCTAAGCAGAACGGGCTTTCCCCTCACTAGTATCCTAAAACATTTGTAAAACCATATACCATGCTCCTGCATCCACAATGGTTAAAACATAGTATTTAAAAACATTACGATGGTATGCAAAATAAGTAAATCAAATCTGGATTACTCATCCCTATTCATTCTGACTATCTGTCTCAATTATAGTTTCTAGGATTACTGTTAACCTGTTAAATGTTTATGGACTATCCGTCCAATATCTTAGTTTTCATGGGATCACTAAGAACCTATTGGTAACTCTAATATCTTATCTCTTATCCTAGTTTTCATGGGTTAACTAGGAACCTACTAACTAACTGCCAATATATTAATCCGGATATAGTTTTCATGGGCTAACTACAAACCTACCGGCCTCTGCCAGTATCAAATCATAGTTTTCATGGACTAACAATGAACCTATTGGCCCCTGCCAATATCTTTAATTAAGATTTTAACATTTCTTAAGTTATATTTACTACCGGTCCACCTAACTGGTTATTTTGCCCTTCCCCAAAGTATTGTTATGGATTAATTACAATGTGAATAAGTATATAAAGAAGTAATACTTTTAAAATCTTTTGTTATGCCATGGTATTTCCTTTTTAAAAGTGAGAGTGGGTTATTTTTTTTGAAACTTTAAAACATCATCTTCGAAACCTTTGGATAACCCCCTTCGAAAGCATAAACTTCTTTTCAAAACATAATAAACATACATTCTGAAGCCCTTGTTAAATGTTCACTTTCGAAACTAATGGTACCTTTCGATGGAATCAAAATATTCTTTAAAACATAGCTTCGAAACAAATAAAGTACTCTTTTGAAAGCATTGGGTTTACTCTTTAAAAACATTCTTTGGGTCAAAATGATTATATACGAAAGTACCTCTTTCGATACTAATTATAAAACTGTTTGGGGAAAAAAGTTGATGGTGTCGGAACCATCTAGTCGAAAGAAACCACTTTTTAAATTGTAACATCAAAGGATAGAGTCAAAACACCTTTTCGAATATATTTCCTTCGAAACCCCCAACCCATTCGAAAGCATTCAGGAAAAGGCTTAGTTTAAGTTAAAATAAAGAGAACCCTTCGACGACATAGATGGCTTCAATACAGTCAAAAGGAAAATTTGCGGCTGGGTTTCGACTTGGTCGAAACCAATCCTTTCAAAAGCTCTTATTTAAGGAGAAAGGTACCCCTTCGAAAACTATTTATAAAGTCCCTTTCGAAAGCATGATTTTCGACTATGTCGAAAGCTTTAAGTAAAACAAGGCAGGAATTTTTCTTTAGAAAACAAACTAAGGTTTCGACTCTATATGGTATCGACTCAGTCGAAAGCCCTTCAAAAACTAGGCAGGCGCTTATCTTTTTAAAAGTGAACCTTGGTTTCGACCCTGACGAAAGCATTGGTTTCGACCCTGACGAAAGCATTGCTTTCGATACCCTACCTTCCGCTACTTACCAATTCACTTCGTACCAATTCCATTGATACCATGGGCATTGGTTTCGACGCTAATGGTTTTGACTGAATTGATGCGGAGGTAAAGGAGTCAAAAGGTGCCTCCGAATTAGGCGGAACAACCTTTTTCTGAAACGCTGATTTATAGCTAATTATGACAATTACTTTATAACTAACCTGCTTGTTGTAATTCCTTGATTGGTTACTTTGAAACTTTTCAAATACTTTACAATTAGATACTGCGCATTAATTTAGATCAAAATCAAAGAAATATAACGTTTAAACTCTTCCATATAACAAAACCAACATTTGTAGAAAAGTCCCCCTTTAACAATAATATATTTTCCATAATAAATCAACTGGGAAAAATTCCCAAAAATCATAGAAAATCAATTTTATCATGTAATCAAACATATTAAAATTTCAGACCCAATTTCTTCCTGAAATACTTGAAATAAATTTTAAACCCAATTATATAATATTTTCTTTTAGAAATTCATGATAAATTTTCTATAGCTCGGAAAATTTTGAAAATTAAAAATCATCTCCAAAATCATGTTTTACTTTACATAAAAAAAATTCATGGCATTTTAAAATCATATACTCTCGGTGTTACCCTAAAACCGTGCTAATTCATAGGAAAATGAATGAAAATAAATCAAACATAATATAGTTCTAGAATATCATCATCCATATCAACATAAATACGAATTTAATCATAAATCTGAAAACATATATAACCATAGAATAAAATTGAGATGGTATGAAATCATTATTCACCTTAGGTATGATAAGGAACTTGAGATTTGTTGTTGATTAACCCTTTCTAGCTTTTAGATAAATTTTCCTCCTTTCTTCCTTGGTAATGGCCGGCTCTTAGGTTTTAGATTTGCGTTTGTGAAAATGAAAAAAAGGGAACGTGAATGGACAAGGATGAGAGGTGTATACCCGTGTAAAATAAAATGGCTCTTTACTAATATGCCCATGTGCAAACTAATTAACCTTTAAACCAATTTAAAGCCCATTTATTTAATTATTAAGCACGGCCTTTTATATAATTTATTCAAATCCCAATCCCCTTATCATCATTATTCTATTTAATTTATCTCATTAAATTTCCTAAATAATGTTATCAAAAATTAGGGATGTTACAACGACCCAAAGTGATAGTAGGTCGTGACACGAAGGAACTAAAGAACAAAGCTACTAGACTTGTTCATGTCCAATGGTGCGGCGATAAGAATGATTGTACCTAGGAGGTAGAGATAAGATTATGGAATATCTATCCTGAATTGTTTTAGGCATCCATGTTTGTAGTAGTGTGCTTTGTTTGTCTACTATATGTAACAGTAGTGGCACTAATGTAATCATGTTATGGTATGATCATGTATTAGTAGTTGCGCTAATGCATTATGTTTGATGATTAATGGTTTACATTAGTTAGGTGTTAGTGTAACCTTTTGTACTTGTGTGATGATGACTTTGCACTATCATGTTGTTAATGTAACTTTTTATTCTTCCTTATCTAATTTCGAGGATGAAATTGCTATAAGAATGGGAGACTATAACACCCCATATTTTGAAGTGTTGTAATATGGGAAATTAAAATAAAATAAGGAATTATGAAAATATAATTAAAGTAATTTGATTGCAAGAATTACCTAAGGAAGATTTGATTAATTAAGTGCGGGATATTTTTAAAAGATAACTAAATAGACTAAGGGTAATTAAAGCAATTAAAGTCGACCTATTTAATAAGAATAAATAATTTTGAATTTTGAACGAAAAAGAGTCTTATATAAAGGAAAATAGAATAATGTGAATAAATAAAAGGGATTTAAGGCCTTTAATATAAATACCCCTCACCATACCTTCCACTTATTCACATTCTCTTCATTTTAAAACAAAAACAAGACTCCATCAAATCAAGCTCAGCCACATTCCAAGGGAAAGAAGAGGGAAATCAAATCTAAAGCAAAGGACTTTCATTTCTAAGGAAAAGTGAGGGTTGAATCAAGGTTTTTAAAGCTTTTTCTAAACTTAAGTGAGTAAAAAATTTCTCTAAAACCCTTACAAACCCGTTAAGGTTCGAATTTGATTTTGTTTGGATGATTTTAATGTTGATAAACATGTTTGGATCATTAGATATGGTTTTGAATGTGTATTATGATTTAAATGAAAAGAATTTAACCATGTTTTAGGGTAAAATAAGTTTTAAGCATAATAAGTTTTAAACATATCTATATGCTACGAAAATTTAATATGATGTTTCTAACAATAAAATAAATATGGGATTTTGATTTTGTAATTTTTAGGTGTAGAAGTAATTAATTACGAATTCTCTAATTGGAAAAAGGCTTATTTTGGGTGCAAATAAATATTTAAAAATACGAAAATTTATTATTTTGTCTTGAAATTTTCACCAATTGTAGAAAAAGTGTTTTTTTTGTTTTTGGTGAATTTTTGGAAAATTTCCCATTAATATTCAAATTAATATGAATTAATTAACAAAGGAAAATATACCTTAATTAACAACCTAATTAAGGAAATGATTAATAAATGAAGCCTAAATTTTAGCTATGGTAAAAAAATGATGTTATAAAACAAAAGAAACAAATGAATAAATGACATGTGTACCGGTTAGGTAAAAGGATATCACTTTATTAAGGCAAAATGTCGTTTTTCACTTAATTATGAATTTGCCACTTTGGCATGCAATGGTCTTATTTAGGCATGCGATAACCCTAAACTTTTGACATTCGATGGCATTAGAAAAATCCTGCTACTCGATAGCATTAAAAATCTTAACACTCGATAGCTTCAGAGTTAAGCTTGCGTAGCTTATAAATTATAAACACTCGATAGAGTTAGGGGCCTTAACCTTCGATGGATTTAAAGTAAGGTTGACCCTCTATAGCTCTAGAGTAATATTGAAATTCGATAGCTTCAAAATTGGTGGAACTCAATAGCTTGAATGCGATAGCTTGCATGTGATAAGTTTGGTGTGCGATATGTTGGTTGCGATAGCTTTGTGACTCGATAGCTTTGATTAGTGATAGGTTGGTCTGCGATGGCTTTAGGTTGCAATGGCTTTGTGTTACGGTAGCTTTGGGCTGCAATAGTTTTGGATTGTGATGACTTGACCTTCAATGGCATTGTAATTGAGACATGTGATAGCTAGGTAAGAGTTTATGCTTGATAGCTATTAAGCTAGGCTTGCGAGTTTGCTATATGGCACGATTTCAAAGAAATTTTAGAGATTTTCTTATCCAAAATCTGATTTTGCAATTTGGAAGGCTTCCAAACTAGTCTATGCACCTTGCCATAAACTTAAGTGACATTTTGGAAGCCAATTTTCAAGATGTTGGTTGTGAATTTCATGGCGAAATTATAAAGGAAAATTTATAAGTTAAAATTGTGTTAACTTATTTAAACGTTGAAATGGAGTAGGATTAAGGAAACTAAGAAATGATAGTTGCATCATTTAGATTAAAGATAAAGACGCTTTATCTAAAGAACGTGTAGGATACACAACAAACAAATGGAAGAAATGGATTGAACCCAAGATCATAAAATTTATCGAATCATGGGTTTATTGAATGGCAAGGTGCCTAGACTAGTGATGTCTAAAATTCAATGGTATAGGGTAAGGTACCATGACGTGGGAAGTCTATAGGGTTCAATTCAGTTAAACTGAACTTTAAAGTAAGTTCATAGAAGGGTGCCAAAACATCAGGATGGATGTTATAAATGAATCGATAACATGAAATGAAGGTGTTTAAAGACTAAGAGAGGCTATTAACGCTTAGTAAGGATGCTTGCTAGAATGTATTTAGGGCCCTTACATTTAACCTCTTACTAGAGTCAAGGTGGATCCCATGATGGAATGAGTAGCTATTTCATCCAGGGACGTTGTTCGAGAAAAGACGAATTAGTGATAGGATGATGTTTGTGAACGAGAATGATGATTATATGACACGGTTCATAATTGATTGTTAAGTATAGGGTACACTTATAACTGAAATGATGTTATATGGATGCTCATGCTATGATGGTTGTTTACATGATATGATGTAACTGTTGTGATGTATAAGTGAGGGGAAAACTTGTTCCATGTTTTAGCGGCCTGGTCACACCATGTGTATGTTTAAGACAAAGTTTTACTCATACCAAGCTTTACGTCTAATCCATATTTTTATTATTTTCCATAAACTCACTGGTACTCATTTGAATAGGCTGAGTTAATGGAACCTAGAAATCTCACTTTTTGAAAAGACATATAAAAACTCCTAAAATGAAGCAAGAGGCTTACTTAATCAAGTAATTTTATATTCTGTTGTTGTAAACCGGAGTATATAACTAGTTAAGTGTTCGTGTCACATCTTCATATGTCGGACACGACACTATTATTTATGTTTTATTATATTTTACCTCTATGTGGGCACATTTTATGATTTTGATAATGTAAAGACAATTATGTGCAATGAAATTTATTTAGCTGCTCTGTTTTGTTTAATGTTGTGAAAAAATACTAATCTCATTTTGTCGCTTGAAAATAATTTTGGTGATGACTACAGCATCACTAACGTTCATTTTTGGGTCTCGAAGTGGGGGATGTTACAATAGAGTCATCAATGCAACGATAAAATATAATAGATGAAATACATAAGTCCAAGTGGATCTGCCAAAAGAGTCAAATGCCCACCATCTCCAAAAATATTTATACAACATATGTCCATCAAATACAATTCAATACACGTCAACATATACATATATGAGGCTACACAAATACACTGTCCTACTAATATACTAGCCCCAACTCTATGCCCAACAACTATAAGCTGGTCATTTCGTTCCTAAACCTGAAATGTCTTGGACCGACCCAAGTATTGTATAAATAATAAACTGGTTAGACAACGTCTAGAATGTAGATGCCAATATATGATAACAATTGGCATGTGAACATCTCAAATATACATAACACTATATCTCAAACCATACACATATCATCCCGCAATAAATATAAAGTCAAGCAGCACATCAAGTAGTATAACATCAAAATGAGATAAAACACTACACATTCAACTATTATTAATACACAACAAGTATTATGTGGCATGCTCTCAGTCATGCCCAAGACTATTTCTCAGAAGTGAACATAGTCAACATATAAGATAAATAACAAACAAGCATCCAAGGAAAACAAATGTCAAAAATAGATATGGCATGCTCTCAGCTATACCCACAATTACCTCTTGGGTAATCGTGTAATAGATAAGTACGTTGTCAAACTACTCAATATAGTATGCTCTCAGCATCCATGGTTACCTCTTAGATAACAGTATAATAGATGCATATGGGATCACTCCATTTCATGGACTTTAAGTCTCATGAATATCCGAGGAATCCACAGTCACATAAATAATCATCTTGGCTTCAGCTTCATAGAGAGTAAACTTGGCTCTCAACCTCGTGACAAATCATGTGGGTTCTCATCCCCATAAATATCTACTCGAATCTAAGTCTCGTCGGTAGTCATATGGACTCTCAACCCAACGAACAATCATATGGGCTCTCGTCCTCATACAAGCTACTACGGCTTCGGTCTCATCATATGATCAAATCAGCTCTCAACCCCATGCTCGATAATCTCATAAAGGTGAATAAGTGTATGTCTACATATCACATTAATAACTAGACGGGAAACTATTAAGTTCTCAGCTCTGCTCCAAGGGCCTTGCTCACATGCTCTAAATACTATCCCTACAAACTTTAGTTACCTCAATGGCCATTATGACATGATATCCATTCTGCACCAAGTGTTGCATGACTACGTAATGCAATGGTCACACCCAAATGGTAACAGACTGCTAGCCTAAATGGCATGGGGTAGTGGCTCTCAGCCATATATAAAAAATGTTACACTGATTTGGGGCAAGACCCTGCAATCATGCCGCTAGGATGGATGCTAGCTTAATTTGATTTACTCCTTGCACAATAATAGGAGTACTCTCACAATAGGTAGACACACCTATGGCTCTTAGTCTGCAGCTCTCAGCTTGTATGAATGAAATTTACTTATAAAGAGTAATCTGAAAAATATCAACATAGGCGTCTCGTAGCACCTATTGTTACTCACGCATTTACTTAGTGCCCGTAAACTACAGTCGCATCACACAATTATATTCTATATAACAAGTCCAAAGAATAACCGAGAAATATTACTGAACTTCCCATACCAAGCGATGTTATAACCCCGTTTATTCAATTTCCTAGCTACATAGAAAGTGCAATCAAACAAAGCACATAATTCATTTAGAAAATAGATTTTTTTTAATTGAAAGATATATTAAAGTTTTCAAAACCCTTTATATTATTTAAACATCAAAAATACAATTTTCCCATTTATTTAAAACCAAAAATAAGAATTTTAAAACTTATAATACATTTCAAAATCACTTTTCCATATTCCAAAAAATCATAAAAATCTCTTTTAAAATAAATTATTATTTATAAAAGTCATTCCAAATATGAATTTTTAAGCCTCGAAATCAATGTTCTATTTAATAAATCAATTTCTTTTATAATATAATTAATATTCAATTAAAGTAATTCTTGTTGATTTCATATTTGAAATACGCCGGCTTTTTACTTCAAAGATTTTTTTTTTTTAATTTTTAAAGAATATTTTATAAATCAAACAAACATGACACAAAATGTCTGGAGCAGAAAATTGCATCGGGTTGTAACTATTAGTCTCCTCCCTCCTTAACTAGTCGATCGGTTAGAGACAAAGGGGGGACCTGTTAGGCGATTTTTCACAGCAATTGTCTTCCCCTCTTGTTCGTTTACTGCTCTAATCCAATTTCCTTTGCATTGGTACTATTTAAAACAATCACATCCAAACATTCACATACAAAGCATCATCATACGTTCAAACAATAAAACAAGGTGAATGGAAGAGGAAGGACGAGTAGGTTTATGAACACAATATCAACAGAGCAAGAAATATTCATCACAGTATCAATATTTCATTCATCATATTCAATTGCAGAGTATACTAGCATAGTTGTAAGTGAGACTTACTTGCCTTAGCAATAGCAAGCACCAAATTCCTCTTAACCCTTCACCACACCTCAAAATCTCTCTTTTATACTCAGTGTATCTTCAACTTACTCACCGAAACTTGCTCAATCCAACCTTGATGGTTTCTTAGGGTGTAAATATCTATTAAGAAGCTTATATTTAAATTTCATGAATTTAGGAATTTTATTGGATTTTATTTGAATTTCGAGTGAGACCTAGGCTTAAGTTTTGATTTTGCAAAAATAAACAAAATGAGAGCCGGTTTTTATTTTTTAATTACTTTGAACATGGTTCTAAAGCTTTAAAGAAAAGTGGAGAATGAAAGAGAGTTCTCTAGTTTAATTTGGGTGCATGGGCTATTTGTGCTTGCACATAAATTAAAACCATTCTATTTAATTTCTCTTTCACTTCCATAATACAAAATCCCACTTACTAAAATCAATTAAAAACTCTTTACAAAAATTATATTTCTCATAGTACTTTTATTTTTACAACACTTTATATTTATATAAATCATATTTTCCATATTTTCCATAACTAAAATAAATATTCTCTTATTTACACAAATTAGTCCATTTATAAAATTCATTACTAACTTCACGTGTTAATTTATATAAAAATTCATGCTTTGCCAAATAATTTCCAGAACTCTTTTATTCATTATTATTTAACATTATAATAATTATTAAACCACTTTATATTTATTTAAAATCATTTATAGTTTAAAAATATCCATATTGACTTAAAAGTACCCGAAATGACCCTTATTAATAATTCACTACTTCAAAAATATTTAATGGCAAAATAATTTATTACTAACCATTTTTATTAAATATTTCTTCACAATTAAATGCTTAAAGCCAATTTTACCTTTACTCAAACCTCAACAATAAATATTTTATTATTAAAATCTCCTAATTTGACAAAAAGTACTTATCATTTAAATTCCATATGTTACTATAAATATTCGTATCGAGCTTCTAAAGAAAAACATGTCGAACTTGAAGGCAATATGGGACATCGAACCAGAAGAAAGCAAGGATATCAAGCAAATGATGTTAAACAAAAAGTGACAAACTTCAAACACTTGCCAAGAGATGCCGAATGTCTCAAAGAAAAAGGTCATCGAACCTCTACAATAGGAAGGATGTCGCCTACATAAGCGATTAGCAGATATAACAGGGTATCGAATCGTTAAAGATGCCGAGCTCCAAGTGTTCAACAAATGCAAGAATTGTCGAACTTGAATAAAGAAAAGGAAAAGTATCGAGCCTCAACAACCATAGAGGTTGTCAAGCATGAAATCAAACCTTCAACAACTTCTAAAGATTCCGAGCATATGACAAACAGAGTTAATGTCCAATGTTGACAACGAATCAAGATGCCAAGTCCACAAGGTAATGGAGGTGTCAAATTAATAAACACGTATAGATATCGAGCCACTACAACAAAGAGTGTAGTAGAACAAGTAAAAAGAAGAATGTCGAGCATTTAGACTCATAATGAAGGTGTCGAGCTTCTAGAGAATGAGTCTACGCTACATCTACTATCATCAAGCTATTGCCATGATAACTATTATCGAGTATCTACCATAATAAAGGCTATGAGTAACTACCAAAGGGATTTAGTATTGTTGAACTTATAAGAATGAGCAACGTCGAGTTTCATCAACGATGAGATGATATCGAATCTTTAAGCAGTGTCGAGCCCTTACAACTATAACTGTTGTAAAGCATATAAAAGTGGCAAGAGGGTTTCGAACTTCTATAAACGGCAAGAGATATCAAGGTTGTAAAGATGTAAGGAATGCCGAATATCTACAATGAGATGTCAAACTTTATTGAAATGGAGATACCAGAACCATTGAATTTAGGGCCATGCCACGCGTTAGTCATCCTACATCGGAGCACCCCTATAAATAGGCCCCCACCAACGACCAATGGGGGGCGAATTCTTCCTTCCTCATTTTCTTACATTTGAAAAGTTGTAACCCTAAATCAAATTGAGGATTTTTAGAGCCAATTGCAAATTGTTGAGTTTTGCACATAAGAACTTGAACAATAAACTTTACATAGCATACTTCCATTGAATAAAGATATTTGGACATTATTGAACTCATGACACGCATATGACATCTTGTATTTGACTTAAACTATGGACATACACGTTTCATACTTCTGGACTCGCATACTTCTTTTGAGCTTTGCATAAGGCCATTCAAGCTCTTATCTAAACTGGACTTGCTTTACCTTGCATAGTTGGTTAACAAAGAAATTTGTTACGCCATACAATTCTACATTCTCAAATTCTCAAACCAATTCAACATATTTTATTATTTAAACTCATTTTATTATTTAAAACTTTATTATAAAACTTCAAATAATTGCTTCTAAACACTGGCTTGTTACACATGGTCTTACCTCGTAGAAGGAAGTGCAAGTATTTTGCAAGAAATTTTGCAGAAACCTATGTAGACAACTTTCGATGCGTAAGCCTATACGAAAATCTAGATTGATAGATGTGGTGACTATTGTAAGAGTTGAAACGATGAGACAGAGCAAATGACAAAGTGGAGTAGAGAAAAACGTAAGGGAAACATAGCAAATAGGTAGGACTATATGGATTTGTAGTTGAAAAGAATATTAGCATTGTTATGCCTTATTCAGTTATATGTCAAACATTTATGTTGTTATAAGCAAGTTAAAGCAACATAACTAAATAAGCTATCGATTTTCATTCTCTACCAAAGCTACATAGACAAGGTTCTTGAAACATACGTTTATTTAACAATTCTTAAGGGTCCAAATTGAAAAGATGCGGTAACCATAAAAGGATTTTGTTGTCCAAGAATTCCATCTTTTGAAATATTTGCAATTTTCCCATTAAAAATTCTAAATCAAGAAGCGAGATCCATAATTTTAGACAAACAAGCAAAGTAAAGAAACACACATTAATCAGAATGGAAATTAGGACCTGTCCCTTACTGTCAAAGTTTGATACACGGAAAACCCTATTCAAAAACATGTTTTAAATTACGCCTCATATTCCTATGACTAAAACTAGATTTTTATTTTTGTCATTTTCTTTTGAAAAATACAAACATTTGCAGAGCGAATATTTGCACTTTTTATTGTAATATTTGCAGTTTAAACTGCAAGTCTTTGCATTTTTGGTTGTAACTAAAAACATGAGTGCTTTTAAAACTTGTTTTTTTGGAAGGAACGACTGTGTATTTTAAAACTTGAAGGGAGTATCTTACAAACCTCATCTTGATTTGTTCACTAATTTTTTTTCTTTTTGCACGTTAAATATGCATTAAATTGCAACTTAATTCGTGTAAATTCAAAACAAAAATTAAGCTTTTTCCCGAAAATTAGCCGTTTTCGGTGCAAAAATTCGTAGAGAAAATACAAATATTCAAAAATGAAAAATATTTGTACTAAAACTCGTAGATTTTGAAAATTAGTTGAGGAGTATTTCATGGATTGTGTTTTTCAAAGAATGCGAAAATAGAGTTAGTTTTGATATAAGGATACATCGTTAATTTCCATTTCCAATTTATATACAGTTATAATAATTTTTCTTATTTGTTTAATACAAGTTATATTAAAAAGGAGAGATCATGGAATACAAAATAAAACACAAGATTTGACACAATAAATTAATATATTTTGATAGTTGGATTTTTATGTTTTTACATGAATGTAAATATAAGACCATTCGGATTAATCTTTCACATATTAAAAATAAAAGGTATCTTTTTAGCTAGGCGTGGTTTTGACAATTTTTTCGCACTGTGTTCTCATTTCTATCCGTATTATTTCCTTTTTTACATCAACGGCACAATTGTTTGTTGCCTTTATCGGACTATTTTCAAATCAGGCCGATACGATACCATTACATACGTTACAGCATAAAATAAAAAACCCCGGGAAATCAATGACTGTTTCCAAACCCTAAATTACAGTAAATATCCAAATCACCACCACCGTTACCGATTAAAAAACAATGGGAATTGGCGGAAATTTCTGGGATCTGCTGAAACCTTACGTCCGCCGTCAGCCTCCGACATTCCTCCGCGATAAGCGCGTCGCCGTAGATCTCTCCTTGTGGATTGTACAGCATGACGCAGCAATTCGAGCCAATTATTCTCATGCGCGAAGTCCCCATCTTCGTCTTACGTTTTTCAGGACCGTTGCATTGTTTGCCAAGGTTGGGATTTCAAAAGTTTCCATTTTTAACTGTTTTTGAGTTGATTTCACAAAATTAAAAGGTTAATAGTTAGAAATTCGATTATTTCGTAAATAAAGCTGTTGATTTGTCTGCTGATTTTTGAATTTGGTAAAGTTTGGATTTTTTGGGGAGGGCTCTTTAATTTTACTAAAATAAACTCCATGGTAGGATTCTACCTGAAGGAAGGTACGTTGTTTATGGCTCTTTTAGTCTATTAGAAATTGAGCTTGTAAGGTTTTGTTATTTTATTTAAGCTGCGTGGAATTTTTGTTATAAGATATATAGATTTTATAGATCTGCTTAAATAAATATGAATATCTGCTATATTGAGTAGTATGTAGAAAGATGAGCTTAGTCTGTATTCTCGTGTACCTGGGTTACTTTTTCTATACAAAAAAGATGTGAGATTCTTAGCTTATAAATATGAATGTTCACGAGTACAGCATTATACATGCATCTCAGGAAGTGAAATATGAATACGTTTCCTCGGTGCATATAAAATAAAAATAAGTAAACAAGAACCGTTTCATGCTATATTTGGTGTTGTTTATGGTATGTTTTCTTAATATTCTGTAATAAATAATCAAACTTGGCTATTTAAATAAGGTTTTGTGGCAAGATCATGAGTACTTTATACAGTTCATCAACAGTATCATTATTATTCTCCAAGGGTACGTATGTGCTGAATGAATTCAGGAAGTTTGATTGCTACATACTTGCATTGTACTACTATTACTATCCATTGTAGCCTTGTAGGTGTAATATGTAATAAATGAGATTCTGTAATATATACTTTTTCCAGGTTTTTTTAAGCAATTTTACAAGTTTATACTTCTGATTTAATTTAATGGAGTTTGTGTTTGCTGTTTGTAGATGGGTGCTTATCCTGTGTTTATTGTGGATGGTGAACCGAGTCCGCTGAAAGGGAAGGCGAGAATAGAAAGGTTTTTGAAAGGATCAGGTGTAAATGTGGATGATTTAGACATGGGATCTCAGAGGAGGAATGCTGTGTTTGCTCGGTATATTCTAGAGTGTGTGGTGAGTAAAATCTATGAAATGTATATGGTTTAATTCTTGTAAACTTGATTTATGCTATAATTTGTGAACCGACTGTGTTGCAACAAATAGGATTTTAAGTATTGATAATAAAAAGGGCAATAAATAGTGATTCCTTCTGTTCTTTCTTTCTTTCCTTTTTTTTTTTGGGTAAAAATTCATCATCCTGCTTGTAGCTGTATCATCTTTCGTTACTCTGTCAAAACCATCATTTTTTGTGGTGTTTTATCTGTGATATTATATGCAATAGATATCACTTAATATATTTGTCAACATACAAGGAATTGCTTGAACTCCTTGGAGTGCCAGTCATAAAAGCTCAAGGTGAGGCTGAAGCTCTTTGTGCACAATTGAATAGAGAAGGACATGTAGATGCATGCATGACTTCAGATAGCGATGCCTTTCTCTATGGTGCTACATGTGTTATAAAATCATTTCAATCAAACTCTAAGGTAAGCTAAACTGTTTAGTTTATTGTTTTTTAAATCACATAAAAATATTAACCATAATTCAACTGTCAAACATGTTGCTTGATGCAGGAACCCTTTGAGTGCTATGACTTATCAGATATAGAAGCTGCTCTTGGACTAAGAAGAAATCAGTTAATAGCTATCTCTCTTCTTGTTGGCAATGACCATGATTTAGGTGGTCTACCTGGATGTGGCGTTGATACAGCTGTTCGATTTGTACAATTATTTCCTGATGATGAAATTTTGGATAGGTGAATTTCTTCTGGAACTTTTTTGCTTGTTGTGTTCAGTATTACACACATCCTTTTACACACTTCATTAATTGTCATTTGTATCCTTTTAAAATATATTTCAAATGTGAAAGAGGCGTGTATCTGCATGTTACGCATTATTGTTGTGGTCAAATCTGGAAAATGAAGTGGTAGGGAAAATACCAGAATTTGTAATACACGATTGATTTCTTCTTAACCCAAAATCAGCAATAGTTTTCTACAGTTAAACCTTCCACAGATTTGCAAATTTTATTGGAATCTAAATATATATTTAAACCTGAAAAAATGTGGAACCTTATACATGTACAGGATATCTGAAATCGGAAAAGGTGATTTCTCATTCCTTGATAGCGAGAAACATGCTGCAGAGAATCTTCACATGCCTAGTTCTGTTAAAACTGCTACAAATTCAAAACCTCCTCACTGCTCACAATGCGGTCACCCTGGCAATAAGATGGCTCATATGAAAGTTGCATGTAAACAGTGTGTCATTGATGGTTCACAAAACTGTATCCATAAGCCTATGGGGTTTAGATGCCAATGCTCTTCTTGTGAGAAGGTAAACTCTTTAGGTTTTTTGTTTCTGTTTGCATTGATCTACAGTTTGGCAAATTTGTCCAAAATTGCATCTTGCAATGGAGGGTTTTGCTTAAAGGATAGTTGTAAGCCATCTGAGCATGATCCATTTACTTAAAGAAACTATGCTTTGAGTTTTAAAGGATTTTTTTTGTTGTTTTTTTTTTGCTGTTTTTTTTTTGCTTGTTTTATTTCTAATCCAGATCACTTTGCTTGCAGGATAGGATCGAGAAGGAACAAAGAAGACATGAAAATTGGCAAATGAAAATCTGTAACAAAATTGCTGAACATCATAATTTTCCTAACAAGGAGATCATTGATATGTATTTATGTGACAACCACAGAAAGCAGAGTGGTGAGTCTTCGTAAGCAATTTCCATCATTCATTTTCTTTCAGAACTCAACTGTATGGTTTAGTAAATGTGAAACACTCATAAAATTATGGATAAATAAATATATTTATTATACCATGATACCAATTTCACCCTTAATTTTATATGGTTGTTGCTTAATTTACATGGTCTTACAGTGATGAATTGTTAGAGAAATATTCATAACTCCATTCTTGTTGAAAGCTAGATCTAGTGCTTGTTCGCACACAATTATGATAGACTGCACCTACACATTTCATGATGTTATTCATCGCTATGCTTAATCCACTTCTTTTGATGAATGCATGTGCTATTTTTTTTTCTAGAAAAAGAAAACTTGGCAGAAAATGATGTTCCTGTTCTCGTATGGAATAAGCCAGATATGGGAAGGCTTGTAGATTTCTTAACTTACCACCAAAAATGGCAACCTTCCTACATTCGCCGAAGAGCACTTCCAATATTATCAACTATTTTCTTTAGAGAAATTGCCTTGAATCCGAATAAAGACATGCTTCTAGCTGATCAATACCAATTTCACTCAATCCTGCGAGTGAAGATAAAGCATGGCCATCCTTGTTACTTGATCAAATGGAAAAAAGCCGGGTGCACTACCATAGCGGTTATTGATACTCAAGATACCACCTCTAATGAGGCAGTTGAGATTGAAGAAAGCAAGGACAACGATCTCAGAGAGTTCAGTGATATTGTAGAAGAACCTGACGCTCCGGAAATTTTTGTTGAAGCTGGAAGTTGGTATTTGCTAACAGAAGAAAATATTGAACTTGTGCAAGCTGCATTTCCTGAAGTTGTTGAACAGTTTATGGAAGAAAAGGTATTATTACTTTTGACCACTTTTGTGGACCAAACTGTGTTTATGGGATTATTTTTCAGTTCAAGACCTTTTTGTATAACTTATTACAGAGTTAGGCCACTTTCAAAGCTTATTAGTGTAAACGAGGTTTTTTAGCACGTGCATATAAAAATCCTTATAAAATTATTAAATTTGAAATTTTTATGTACTTTGAAAAAAACAAACTGAAAAATATAATTGTTGGAAAAGGATTTGAACTTGTAACCTTGTTTAAGTTTCAAAATTTCCATTTGAATACACACACACATGTTAATTTTTGTTCATGGTAGGATTTGAACTTATGACCATTTGTTTGCATATAAGGGGTATTTTTGAAACTTCACAGTTGGACCGAAAAAATTGTGTTTTTATTCCAACTATTAATAAAGAAATATTGACCACTTCGTGGCATGCGATTCAAAAAAAAAAGAATTTGAAATTTTTATGTACTTTGAAAAAAACAAACTGAAAAATATAATTGTTGGAAAAGGATTTGAACTTGTAACCTTGTTTAAGTTTCAAAATTTCCATTTGAATACACACACACATGTTAATTTTTGTTCATGGTAGGATTTGAACTTATGACCATTTGTTAGCATATAAGGGGTATTTTTGAAACTTCACAGTTGGACCGAAAAAATTGTGTTTTTATTCCAACTATTAATAAAGAAATATTGACCACTTCGTGGCATGCGATTCAAAAAAAAAAGATATGACTGGCACGTTTTAAAATGACCCTAGAAAAAAAAATCATTTTTTTCCGTGTAAAAGTACTATTTTGAGACTGCACCAGTGCAATATATTATTTTTTGTCATGCTGTCATAAAATGATTGCAACTAAAAATATTTCTTTTATATAACTAAAATTTTTTTTTAGTCTAAAATTGTGGTATGTTTTTGGATAAAAAAGCCCCAAACTGAAAGAAAAATCTAGGTATATAAGGAATTTACATGATACCTTGAGCACTCAAAAAAAATGAACATGATACCTTAAAATCAAACATTTTATGCCTAGATTTCTAGAATCATAATTTTTCACATGAGATGAGATTATAGAACCTGACTACGGTCCCTTGTCACACCTAAACAGTACTATGTTTTATGTAATGAGATTTTCCCTTTAGGTAGATTGATATTTCATGTCATTGTCTGATCTTTTTTCACAAGCACTTGGTGATTGGCCCTCTAATATATACAAGTTTGGTTCATATACATTACTATTATTTGTGGCTAAATATGCGTTTTAAATACTGCAGAGGATAAAAGAAGCAAAGTTAAAACAGAGAAAACTCGATAAAAACGAGCAGGGTTCTGGATTTGAGACCCCCAAATCGGATGGTGTTCAGCTGAGCATCACCCAGTTTTATCGTTCTACCAAGTCGAAAATTCGACCAACATCAAGTGACGATGCAGTGAAGATGGCACATAATAATGCGAAGAAAGGCAAGAAACTGTCTGATGATCTAGATAATCCCATACCTAAATCTGTGAAGCGACGTCTTCTTTTTGACTAGTCATTCATGTTTATGTTTCACAATTTTTGACATAGGATTAGTATACATGTTTCCTTGATGACGTTTTTTTAATATTGTAAATGGTTAATGGAGAGTGGGAAAGATACGAACCTATAAAGTTATAACTAATGTAAGCGTTGTTTCATCATAGAAGTGTATTATGTCTGAATGCTTTTGTTTCTGAGTTGTGATGTTACAAAATTATTTGTTATAAACAATTAAGAAATGTTGAACTTAATTCTCTTTTTATACAACTTGAAATGTTGTTTACCTCGGTCTTTGTTTCAGCCTTCTACTGGAAGGCTTATACAGTAAAGATGTATATTGTAGTTTAAACACCTTTATTTTGAAATAGCCTGAATTACGAGATGTTGGCGATGTTACCAATTTAAATGGTAGCTTGCTATGAACCTGATATGTTAAATCTGGCTAATTAATTTGCGTTAAACTATTCCTGAAAGCCTTCGTTTCTGCGGTCATTTTTCTAGATACAAATCATACTGAACATTGCTTCGGTAATGCTACGTTTTTTCTTTTAACGTTTTCCTGATTATGGTATCAATAGTACAAGATCCTTATTCTGCTATTGCGGTTCACTACAAAATAACATCATATAATGTAGATTAATTGATTTCCGGTCCTTTTCAAAATAACAAATTCATATTGTTACTGTAAAGGATTGGTAATGGATTAAACTCACAAAAAAAATCTGAATGGCTGAAGATGTGGACAATCAGGGCAACAACAATAATAAGACCAAGTGCTAATATAAATATTAAACATCTCCACCGGCACATAAAATGAAATACAACTCCTGAAATTGTTTAAAAATATCCACTTCAATTACTCCACTTCAATTACAAATAACGTTTTATGCGATAAATACTCCACTTCAATTACTCCACTTCGGCCAGATAATCATCAATCTCTGCTGGGGTAAGTACCCTGTAAATCAAATAATCACTTTTCAGAAACAGATAAATGATACAAAATACAACAACAAACAAAGCCATTATTTCCAAACAAGTTGAGGTCGGCTAGAGATGGAACTCAAAAATAAATAACAAAGCTAATTTAAAAGTTATAATAATAACAATAACAATAACAATAGCAATAATAAAATAAAGTCAAATAAGTAAATTAATAATAATAATAATAACTAAGTAAAATAAAAATAAAAATAAAAATACACATATATATATATGTATAAAAATAAATAAATAAATAGATAAATATAATAATAGTACAAATAGTAATAATGGTGCTGATAATAATATTGATCAAAGACCAAACGCTACGTCTTAGGCCCCTTTTCCCTAGTTCTATAATCTAAAACTTATAAAACTCATAGCTCATGGTTCAGGTACGTGAATCGCTAATTTCCACGCGCTCCTACCCGTTACCAGCTCTTCGGATATATTCCAATCCTTCAACCCCTTTTTATTACTTCCTCCCATGTCAACCTTGGTCGATCTCTACCTCTCTTGGTGCTACTCAATTGATGCTACTCCATCGCAGCATACGCATCTTGTATGACCGCAACTTCAAATTTTCACGTATATCATCATTTCTAATTCGGTCTCTTTTTGTATGACCGCAACTCCAAGTTTTTCACGTATATCATCATTTCTAATTTGGTCTCTTTTTGTATGACCGCAACTCCATCGCAGCATACGCATCTCTGCTACGCTTAACTTCTGGACGTGTTGGCTTTTGGTAGATCAACATTCTGCACCATACAACATCGCAGGCCTGATTGCTGGGTATAAAAACATATCAAATGGTCGGGTATAATTAAACATATCACCACTATATAAGTTTGAAGTTTTAGCATGGATTTCAATGTTTTGGCCAAAATATATTGCAGAAGAACTGCAAGCAATAATCACAAATCACAATTGTGCAGACTCCAGAGGGGAACGGGATTGATATATCCACCCCTATAATATTGACCTATAGACCTCTGGAAAAATTGTAAACGGCTGTTTTCAGTAATCTATTCTAAGGTTGGTCAAGGGAATAGAGTATGCACTTTTCTGCCTCAGTTTTTGAACTACTAATAGGTCTAGTCTCGACAAATAATTATAAGAAAAATAAAGGATTCCCTCAAGTAAAATAACATACTTGAATTTCCTATCAGTGCCAATAATTCCAATTTCAATATTCTTTGATGAAATTTGTCCTTCAAACCTACAAGGAACAGTAAAAACACAAAGCATAAGACTACAATCATATTATGCTGCAGTTCAATTATTATAGGTTATGCTGCAAAAAGTAACCACAAACCCAGAAAGTACATATGCTTTATGTTGCTTACAGTATAATATGTATATCGTATTTGTTTTCCTCAATAAATAACTATAGGTTAGCGATAATATACCCTTCTTTGAGAGTCAAAATTGCAGTGTGGATGGCATCCTCAAGTTCCATATCATCAGTGTACCTACAATTGATGGAACTCAGAAAACGTGCCATTTAAGAGCTAAGGCCTATAAGCAATTTATCCGTTGGTAGAACACGCGCAGACACACATTACACGCACGCACGCACATTACACACACACACACAGAGGGAGGGAGCCTTTGTAGCCCATTGATATGAACAATAGGATTCCATAAATGATGATATATGTGCACGCGCGCAAGACACGAATACATATAGAAAACACTAAATAAAAGAAATATTACCGCTTCTCAAGAAATGTTTTAGCATTGGATACATTTTTCCCCATTGCCGAAGCTTTCCATGAGAAGTATGATCCAGATGGGTCGACCTACAAGTAAAAAAAAGTGAATGATTACAATCGGTTCTGTTGTGATATCATATCATAAAACCAATTAGCATGTCAAAAGCCAAATGGTTATATTATGCACCAGAACCAGCTCGTTAAATAACTAATGTTGTAGGAAAGCTATGTACTAAAATCATTTGTATGGAAAACTAACTCATCAAACTATATGATAAATCAATCAAAATTATTCTTCAACGATAGAGAAGAGAAGACTGAAGTACCTGATATAGCTGAGGACCATTATCATCATACCCAGCTATCAGTAATGAAACTCCAAATGGCCTCACACCTCTAAACAAACAATGAATGTAACATTAACAGAAAACTATAATTGGTTCTACATAGAAACGCAGGAAAAATATGGTACCAATAGAATTGCATGGCACATGCAATCAATAGTTCAAAACAATATACAAGCTTACTGCAAATCAAAGTACATGGTTCGGCAGTTTGATCATATTAACATAATTAGTGATTTAATAACTACACATTTATTTATCAATAGTTGACAACCATACACTAGATATCTCAAATAGTACGGGCATAGGAGGTAAACGAAATCTGCTAACTATAATTCAAATTGGCAAATTAACATCTATGAGAAACAAAT
Source organism: Allium fistulosum (assembly GCA_030737815.1). Classification (NCBI taxonomy): domain Eukaryota; kingdom Viridiplantae; phylum Streptophyta; class Magnoliopsida; order Asparagales; family Amaryllidaceae; genus Allium; species Allium fistulosum. The sequence goes on from CM060903.1 coordinate 182,001,442, forward strand.
TCGCCACAAATAAGGCTGGCCACCATTTCTTTTTATGGATTTATAGCTTTTCCGAAGATAAGACATAAAATGCAACGTTATAGCTGTATTCTATACCAAATAATCAAGGCACATCTTACCATATTTATGATAAATTAAATATTACTGTTCATCATGTCAGATATAGTTCATAGCAAACTAGCAACTACAGAATTACCATTTATACCTGAATTTAACGCTTCAAAGATTGACTTAAGGCATTATATATTGCTTGCATGAGCACATATAGGGGTAATGATGGAACAAGTATAAGAACAATTTCAATATTCAGATACCATATGTGGACTCAACTCAGAACCAATTAGTTCCAACTTGATCACTTCGACAAAGACGACAATACATATATGTACCATTCATTTTGCTTTAAGACGTGATAGATGAGTTCGTACAGTCTGAAATTAATTAGACCATATAAGGCAAAACAAAATACAAAACTAATTCATTCACATATGGTACCTAACCGGCTAAACCATAGAGACCCAATTTAATGCAGTTAATTCAGACTGTCACTTCAGCACATACAACCAGGACAATTTACCAAAAAAATATATATAAAAAATGAGACAAGCGTCATTTGATCAAGGTAAGTTAACATAATTTACTCAAACTAATCGTTATAATGTCACTGTCTGTCATGTAATATCTTAATTTTGTACGTGAGTATGTATGTGTGTGTGTGTGAGTAACTTACCCAGATTGAGTAAACTCTTGCATGACAGCTGCAGTTTCCCTAACAAGTTGTGTTACGGGAATTGGCTCCTGCATTTAAGTAAAATAATGCAATCGGTTACATGCACAAATATAGGTTGCCAAGTTCGCTATTAGTAAATTGAGCTGAAATGAACTAGTACGGCATATTAGCTCCATAATACTCAAAATAAATGAAGTTGGTAAAAAGTACATGTTTACAGTGTTATATATGAGAACAATAAAGTGAAGAAGGAAGCTCTTTTGCATCAAAACAACTAGGTTAAATAAGGATGATCGGATGATAACTAGGAGGAATGATAGCCCCACACTTCACTTTAAAAACATGAAAATATTCAGAATTCATATTAATTGATTAAAGTGAGTTCATGTTTGCAACAAATCATAAAGTGCATAAGCACATGCATAAATAAGTGTTAGGTTGCAAAATTTGAGATTAATTTTTGAGCTGAAAAGAACCTTCGTATGGAACTAAAAATAAGTGAAGTCAGCAGATGGTACATAGGTCACAATGTTAGATGAGAACCCTAAAGTAGAGAAGGAAGCCGATTTGCTTGTAAACAAGTAGGGTAAACGAGGATGAATCTGTAAACTTCACATAGAAAATATGAGACGATCAAGGGCAGAGCAACATGTATGGGAGGTAGGACGGTCGTGCCATAGCAGGATTTTAGTAATTTATGCTCTTTCTTCTTTTTGCCTTTTTTTTCCATATTTCAAATTAACTGTTTGCCCTATCTGAACATCTCCTTCCATATTGTGTGATATATCTTGCTCATTTGTATGTTTTTGCCCTATCTGATATTGTGAGCTAGCTCCGCCATTGGAGATGATACACTTAATCGGTTGATATAAAACACTATTTTTTCAGAATTTACAAGTTTATGTTTGCAGCAAAACTTACACTCCTCAATGAGTGTCGGCGTAGGATAGCTCGTTAGATGAACAACACACAAAATTATAGAACCTCAAGCTTAGAATAGCTTATTGGGGCTTAATTTGGAGCAGTGGATTGTGGCAACCATTGGATTATTGGATGAAGACATTCGAGTTCAAAACTAACGAGCAACAAATTAATGATTTCAAATTTGAATTAATTTGATGGACTGCTGGATAAAATTGATCGAAATCACTATTAGATTTAAATTGGATTATTGGTATATTACTTTAAACTGAAATTGCTTTATGACTTTAACTTCCAATTATTGAATTAATGCTTAAAATCGAAACGGATTAAACTGATTTTTTTTTATAACAGGTACTATTTACTTTAAGGGAAAAAATTACTAGTCCCGAGCATTATGAGAAACAATGGTAAGAGTGTTATATAGATTTCTTACTCAAAAACCACTATACAGTCCCTAGATGCCCATGCTACCATCAACACATTAAAAAACAGCAAAACAAGCATCAACAAAAAAACAATAGGCCGAAAAACAAAACCCAAGAAAAAAATAAAAACCACCGCCCTACTTTAACACCGTCTACTTCTCATTATCGCAGCCACTTCTTTTAATAACCTTCTTTAATGTGTACCGCAGTTGAGTAGAAATTCATGGCGGCGCAAGCAAATTCACCATCAAAATTCTTCAGTTCCTGCTTTGAACAATCACGTCTACACAGATCTGCCTCTCCCCCGATTCCCATCACAAGCCTGCTTGTTATTGTCTTGGATTCCTGGCTGAGGATGCTCCAGAGGTTGTAGCGTGCTTGTCGTGTGCTGATGACTGCTTCCATCACTGCGATGCGGGCGTTGAGGTTCATATCCGAACTCCCGAAAGATAATTTCTAAACCTTTTGTCCCCTCCTCCTCTTTAATATCTACATGTTTTATAAGTTGTTCACGGTCTGATAGTAATAGCTCCAGTCTAATGTTGTAGGGAACTTCGATGTTTTGAAAAACTCTTGTATTACGTTCCACCCATACATGCCAAACTAATGAAGTGAACATTATGGCAATTAGTTTTTTGAATGATTTGTTGCCAATGTTATGAATTAAAACCCGAGATAATATGTCATCAATATTATTGTTAATGTTGACTGGAAGTTGTAGCTTAGATTTTATGCTCTGCCAAATTGACTTGGAATACAAACATTGAAAAAATAGATGATTACGAGATTCGTCCCCTGCCTGCACAGATTGCATTCCATATTTATTGTTGCATTCCATTTGCTGATTTTATCTTTGGTGTTAAGTTTCTCTGATTTCGCTAATAAAGCACATAATGACGATTTGGGTCAGCATTTATCATTTCAAATAAGGCCACACCACTCTAGTTCACTGTATCTTTCCCTGACATGATTCCGTGCTGAGGAGAAAGAGAATTCCCCGTTGTTTTGATTGTTGCATACCCGGAAATCTTCTTCATGTGTAGGATTTAATGAGATTTCATGTATTCGTTGGAACATATGAGGAGGCAAAGAGGGATATGTCTTCACTCCATTGACCATTGCACATCAAAGAAGACACCTTCCTGTTGGGGCCTCCAATGATCGAAATAGCTTGTTGCCCCATCAAATCCTTCAGTGAATCCTTCAGTGAATGGTCATTGACCAAGGGTCAAACCATCTGTGTTGTCTCCATTTGCAATCTGCCTCTCAATAAACCTTTTGTTTGCATTCTTGTGTTGAGTAACAGTTCCATGTATACAAAGTGTTATTGTCTTCCATTATTGTCCAGAGATTTTTATTTTTACAGTACCTATTATTCATCCATTGAGCCCACAAACAATCATTTTGAAGATATCTTCATGAGAGTTTTAGAGAGTCCATCTTCGTAATATCTTCCAATTTCTTAAACTGACACCTCCTCTGCCTTTAGTTTACACAAATCATTCCAGCACATATTGTGGTGTTTGTTTTTTCTAAACAAAATTGGAGCAAAATTTGTTTTTTCTAAACAAAATTAGAGCAAAGTGAATTTACTCTGTTAATGAATGATGTTGGTAGTTGACGTTATTGAATCTAAAACATGATCATCAGATATATCACCGTTTTGATTAATTCAATTCTGCCAGTTACATTTAGCATTCCGTTTTTTCAATTGTTGAACTTTTTGTTTATTTTATCAAACAATACTCCAAAATCCCTTGATTTTAGTTTTTTTGTAAGATAGTGGTATCCCAAGTATGTGATTGAGAGAGTCCCTACTTGAAAATTTAGTATACTTTTGATCTGGTTTTTTGTTTTTTGCACCCTTGCTAAAGAACAAGTTCATTCATTTTTAAGTCCAGAGACTCTTTAATCTTTCTCAGACTTTGGCAATTGATGCTGCACTTATCCGTGTTGGCTTCTGTAAACACTAGAATGTCATCAACATAAAGCAAATGGATGAGAACAGGTTCAGTAGGAAGAATTGAGGTAATATTGCCTTCATAAACTTTCATGTCAAATAGGATTGTAAAGTACGCCATTGCGAAAGCAAAATAATAATAATAGAATAATGGATCTTCTCGTCGTATACCCCTATTACTACTAAAATAACCTATTGGACTATCATCCATTAGGATTGAAAAGGTGGTTTTGAATAAGCATTCATATATCATATTTGCAAACTTTGCAGAGAAACCAATACAAAGGAGCATATGATATATGAATTCCCGACTAATTTTGTTATATGCTTTGTGTGAGTCCACTTTTAAACATAGGATATTAGATGTCTTTCTACTGAACCCTCTCACCATGCCATATGCGAGTCTGCTAGGAATAGATGCATTTTGATTGACTAAGATTAAATTATTAAGATAATGCTTCATCCTATTACATAGCAAAGTTATCAATATTGTATAATTACATTACAAAAAGAGATTGATCTGTAATCCGACAGAGCCTGTGGGTCTACATTCTTTGGGATTAAGCATATAAAGGTATGACTAATTTCTTATATAACCTTATCTGATTGTTGAACGTCCAACAAAACGTCATTTTTGATAAGTTCCTAGTGTAGCTTATAGAATTTAGAATTGAAATCATCTGGACCTGGAGAGTTGTTATCATCTACTTGAAAGACAGACTTTTTGACTTAGTCTAACTCAAAAGGTTTGTCCAATGAATTTCTAGCATTCTGAAAGAATTTTTCTAAAGTAATATGAGAAAAAATGTAATTCAGAGAAGAAGTATTAAATAAAGAGGAAAAATATTGCAATGCTTCCCTGTTGAGATTATCGTTTGCATTAACCCAGTTGCCTTGAGCATCCACCATCATTTCAGAATTTGGCCTAGCATTTGACTATGATATTTTAGAGTGAAAGAAGGGTGATGTGTCATCTCCTTGTGTTAACCATTGACTTTTGATCTCTGAATATATTTTGTCTATATTCATTCAAAATTTGGTCATCATTTGGATGGATGACTAGTTTTGAGTATGCAACATCTAACTCTTTTCTTAGAACATCAACAAACAATGCACTCATTGTCTGACAGCCGCCTCCTTGTTCCACTACTTGAGATAAAATTTTGAGTTCTTTTAATTTAGAAATTAGTTGGAATAAAAGGTTTCCAGCACAATCTGAGTTCCGGTCCAAGCCCACCAAGTTATGGTACTCGGATTTAAATTGCCAAGAGTTGTTATATTTGAAATAACAGAAAATTATTGTCAAGGACAAAATTTCTCAGCATTTTAGTCTCAAGGACAGACCTTCAGTATTTTAGCGTGAAGAACAACTTTATTTAGGTATCAGTTTTTACAATTTTTAGGTATCAGTTTATAGTTCGGTAGCAGTTTTGGAAGAATGTTTGTCCTTATGAATAATTTTGAAAGAATGTTTGTCCTTATGAATAATTTTTATGAGAATGTCTGTCCTTGAGGCTAAAAATATACAAATTTTTATTCTTTAAATTAATTCCCCCTTGAAATAACTACTCTTTCTAGCTTGTCCCTTTGAATTAAAGTTGCATATAATGGGTGTGTGATCGCTAGTCGGGTGATTGAAAAATAAATCGAAAATTGTGGGAAACTATCATAACCTTTGTTGTTCATGAAAAATCTATTAATTTTGCTATGTGCTGACATGTTGGCTCCACTCCTCCAAGTGTAGTAGTTCCAACACAATCTAAAAAGTCTGAATCGGTGGATGTACTATAAGATCCATTATTGATTTTGTCATGAGAGTAAAGAATTGCATTGAAGTCATCTACCAGTTCCTAAGGCATGTTAATTTTGTTAGCATGTTGCTTTAAGTATCCCCACAGTTGTATTCACTTTTCTATTTGATTGTGCGTATAAATCACACTGCAAAAAAAAGGCATATCCATCTTGTTATAAATAAAACACGTACTAAATTGTTCATTTTTGTGAATTACCGACACGTCCCACTGATTTTTATCCCACATAACCATTACTCTGCATTTTTCTAGTTGCTCATTATTATAAACACAATCTTAATCTTTATCAAAGAAATCAACAAATTCTCTAATTTTGTGTACTGTTAGTTTGTTTTCCAAAAGACCAATAAATGACACATGTTTTTGTTTCAAGACATGAACTACATCTAATTGTTTAGACGGGTAATTAAGACTCGTGACATTTCAAACAATTATATTCATTAAGATAGATTAGGAGAGTTGCTACATAAATCAACGTGAGAGGGAGCACTTACGCTTTTGACCGTTTCATTTTCTTACCTTTCGTTTTACATGAGTAACCATATTGTGCCATACAGGTTATCAATCACGTCTTCCTTTTGTGTTGTGTTTCAAAAGGGGCTTCGTCTTGTCGCCGTTTCTGCTTTGCTTATTTCTGGTGCAAAAATCAATGTTGTCTATAGGGTTAGATGGAGAGTTGGCCCGAGTTGAACTCTAAGCCGGAACCGTTATTGTTGGTTGCGTATTATGTTGTTCCGAAATGAAAGAATTCATGTCTTGAAATGAGTTGCCTTTGTCTATTACATTTGGTTTGCAATTTTTGTTCGATTCAGATTGATCTAAATCGGGACTTTGCTTAGAACTATTATCTTTTAACTCATCCGACTACCTAAACTAATTAGATGTTTGACCGTGTTGACTTATGTCCTCTGCAATAGATAATGTTTCATCACATTCAAGTACTATGTCATTATGTATATTGTCTGCTTTAATTTATGTGCTTGCTTGAGATGTCTGCGAAGTATTCTGATTTTTTTTTTGAAATGGTACTTAGATACAACATGTCACTGGGACAACATACACAAATCACATGTCAATATATGTCTGAATCACGCTACGCAAGTTTCGAACTTGTGACCTCTCGCACCAAAGCTGAATCACTTAACTACCGGGACAATGGTGATTTACCCAGGTTACAGTTATATTTTCCGATCTCAAAATAAACTCAAACAGATGGACTGGACCTCGAAATAATGAAGGAATGACTCCGAAGACTTGGATGCAAGCTTGGAATGACGATGGAAAAGACTTTGGAAAGTTTGGATTTGATTGCACTAAGGAAAAGAGATCGGTACCAACATGAAAAGAGATCGGTACCGATCACTTTACGTGCACATTCATGGCTTCTAGAGCGACGATCAATGAATGTTTGGCTAAAATGATTGTTTTGGGATCCATTTCTGAAAGAATAGTTGAACAACTCCAAAAAGTTCAGAGAGAAGGACAAATACTAGACGCGTCAGAACTTCTCGGTAACAACCTGATCTCTAAGGTAAAAGTGTTCGAAACTTAACGAATCAAAGCATGAAGATTGGATGATTTGTAATCAACAAATTAGATCAGTACCGACTTGATTCTGTTTGGTACCGATATGATTTTATGGCACGGAGGACCTCGTTTCTCCTCCTACTTTTTCGAATCTAAAGCTTGATCAAGTATTTCGTGATCCAGTGACTTCAGTGGGCGATTTATCAATAAATAGAAGGCCTATAGCAACTTGAATGTGACTTTTTTCTTTGAACCTTGGGCACTTAGAAACTTAACAATCATCTTCTTCCCCAAACCCTTATAAATCTGAGATCTACTAGATTGTAGTCGAATTTGGGTTACATTCATTATATTCTGGAGAGAAACAATCAAACAAAAATCATGTTTTTTCCTTTGTTTATTTTAATAGATCTCTATTGTTGGTTCTTTCATCTGATACCGAGGTATTGCGTCAATTTTTGACGCAACAACTAGCATAGGCTTTTCCTGCAAGCTATTATTGCATGTGGCTTTTTGTTGTAATTTTGCCTGCTCCTTTTGGCTGTCTATATCCATGTTGCCGTTTGTATTGTCCTGAGCTGTTTTTGTTTTGGAAATCCATATTTTCTCGAATGCACAAAATTTCATTGGATGCACAAAACAGTTGTAGTTTTAACACACGCTTGGCTTTCACTCGTATTTAACCGGTTGCATAAACATTTCAGTGTTTCAGTTATAATTGCAACTTCATTTGGAAAATTAAAATCATTATTAATTTCAATCAGGACCCTAGAGAATGATATTTTAATCATTCCTTTGGTACGACGATCCATCTTTATAGGGTTGCCTAACACAGAGGTAATTTTATTAACGTCTTCTTCTGATCAGGAATCCAGTTTTAACCTTGGAAATCTTACCCAAACTGGAATAGTATGTAACAATTCTTTAGACAAGTTTAAATCTACCACATCTCTTCGTCATCATAAGTTTCCTACCCTCCAAGATTTTATCACAATCTTCCTTATTTTCGAATTTTATTATATAGAAACCATTGTCTTTGGTGTGAATATAAAACTCCACTTATTTCCACACTATTTCAATATAGGCTCTAAAGTAATGATAATACGAACGTGAACCAACCACATAAACAACAATAGAATTTTCTCAATACCTTTTTGCTGAATCAATTGCTAAATTAGTCATTTTAGCACACCATTGGCTGTAATCAATTGGATTGAAAAATTGTAGAGTGGATATAGGATCATATTCCTCTACAATCACCGCTTTCAACGCTCAATTTAACGGGTTTAGACTTAGAATTTACTGATTGCGCACAATGGGCCGGAGGCAGATTATTGTCTGAATGAGGCAAGGGCTTAGTAGGGTAAAAGGACGGAAAACCATATTGAGCGAAGTTGGCTGGAGGAGACTTCCTTTGTACGTGATGGAATTTCCTAGTGTATGGATTGGATTTGAAAGCCACATATGGAGCTTTTTGAGCCGCCTTAGCACTTTTTTGTGTCCTCTTTGACACCACCGGAGTAAAGCCATCGTCTGACGCTGCTGGGGAAGATACGGAACGGACCAGATTTGGAGGTATAGGCGGAGGAGAGGGTGGCGGCAGAGGGAGAGGGAATAGGGTTAGAAGCCATTGCTCGACAATAAAAATTTGAACTTGCTATGATTAGATAATCATTCAATGAATTATTTAAGGAAAATAAGTATTACTTTTATCGGTTTAAACAATACTTAACATTTTTCCAATGTTTTAATGACATTATCATATTAACCAAAGTTATCACAACGGGATTCAAATCGTAAATTATAAAGTTTAAATCGAAATGGGATTTAAATCGTTGATTCTAAAGGTCTACATTGTAAAGTTTGCACACACTTTGACACACTTTGAAATTGATTATGATATTTAAACTTTTACATCTAAACTTAAATTTTAGTTTTTTTCTCTTGTTTCATTTTTATTTTGTATAAAAATAGTAGAACCGGAAATCTTAATTCGGATAGCATATTGAATATATAAGTATGTATTAAATGATATTCCTCAACTGTGGTTTTAAATGGGCTTGAATCATAATATAAATCGAATCGAAACAGGAGAGATCCAATCTGAAACGGAATTTAAATCATAAGATTTAATATTTTTGATAACAGTCATTAACATTAATGTTTTAACATATTTACTATTTCTTTCTTCTGAGTTGCAACAATATTTTAAATGGATGTTTGAAGTATTTCAAATGAAGTAGGATATCCTTGACAATAATTCATCGTGGTTATTGAACACTCGGTAACTCAAAGCCACATTCAAGTTGATTTATTAGATTTTTCATTTACCCATTGTTTATAACCTCAAATTTTGAACCACGATCCAAAAGGTCAAAACATAGTCTGAATAGCATACCCGTAGAAAGATCATTGTTAACTTGCTTTGCAAACGGGTCCACATACAATATTTGATAGACAAACCAACCACTTCAATCAATTTTGTTATGATGATTATAGGAATTGATTGGAGAATAGCGTGAAAATAATAATTTGTATATTGCTTATTATGTTATGTGTTCGCCCTCCATCGAGGAATAATTTGTATATTACTCATCATGCTATTCGTTTCGCCCTTCATTGATGAATAAAAATGCAAGTGATTACTAAAGTTGCTAAATGCGACATGGTTTCATATCTTTAACTCAATATTTCCCTTTCAGTGGTCACAATGAAATTGAAGGATGGAAATTTTCCTGAACTTATGTAATGTTAACAAATGAGAAGTCTTCCATTAATGATGTTCACAACATGACACCATCATATGCTTAAAAAGATATTGCAAACATTATTGTTGTGGAAGTTGTGGATGTTATCATAAAACATTTTTTTGGAGGATCATTTGCAATCTTAATTGATGAAGCACGTGATGCTTCAATTAAAGAGAATTGACAATTGTTTTACAACTTATGGAGAAGATTAAAAGTGATATGGAAAGATTTATAAACATGATACACGTTCCTAACACCAGATCAATTCATCTCAAAGCATCACTTAAAGCCTTCATTTGTAAGCATAAATACAGCATAGCAAATTGTGAGGCTAAGGTCATGGTGGTGCAAACAATATATATAATGTGTTCAATGGTCTTAAAGCACTTATTTTAAACAAGAAAAACTTGCATTATACGTTCACCGATTTCACATCAACTCCAATAAGCACTAGCTTTTGTCGCTAGAGACATAAATCATAGTTCTTAGTCTTTTTACCTTATTAAATCTTGCAAAAGGAGCATTGTGCAAGCGTGAAGATATTTTATACTAAGAAACGAATAAAATATTTGGTCGATTAGGAAGTGGTGAAGTGGTTGGGGGTTACATCAAAACGTAGCTTGAAACAACCGGGAGGCACACATTGTGATTCACATCATGATACACTAGGTAAATTAATTATGTTTCCTTCGACTATTGATGTTTTAAAGTTCCGGTGAGACTGATAAAAAAAACATTTGAATTTGATAAATCATAAGTGTTGCAATATTATGATTTTATCGTTATTATATATTTAATGAAGAATATAGTTGCAATTGCTAATAATTTTTTCAAAATACTACAACGAAAAGATCAAGATATAGCAAATGCTTTAATGTTGGAAAAAAGTATCAAAAGAACATCTACAAAAAATGAGAGTACTCGATAGGATAGTCTTTTGAATGAGGTAGGTTCTTCTTTGCAAGGGACAAATTTTCTACTACAAATATGGTTGCTAATTATCTTGTTTTGGGTAGATCAAGAGGAGGACCAATAACTAAATATTTATACCATTATCGAGTTGCTTGATTCTACCTTTGATTAGATAAACAAGCCGGTGAGTATTATAATCACTTTGATGAGGTAAACTCTTAATTGCTTCATTGTATGTCAGCATCCAATCCACTAGATTCATTTGCAGTTTTTGATAAAACGAGATTGGTTCATTTATTTGAATTTTATAGTGGTGATTTTCTAAAGCAAAGTGCACTGACCTAGGTGAATATTTGTGAAATTGACGTGAAATCTAATAATAAATTCAGAAGGATGAAAAGGATTAGTGATAGGGCTAACTAGATGGTGGCAATGAGAAAGAACGCCACAAATGATTTGGTTTACAAGTTCATATCTAATTAGTTTCTACACAATTGTGAAGAGACAATTTTTTGCTTAATGGGCGATGACGGTTGAATGATAATTGTGTTGAATATAAAAAGAAAGATTATTTAATGATATCAGCAATAATACGATTATTGATCGCTTTTAAAGCATGGAAAGTCGATGCTATGTTTATTTTACTATGGAAAGATTGATGATCATTATTGTAAGGGATTGTTATTATACAATTACTTCATAAATTGTTATGAATTATTTGAGATGATGGTTATTTTGTTATGAATTTTAAGTAATTACTTGACTAATTAGCAAAAAAATGGGATCTATCACAACTGAACCTCCAAACTTTGTTCAATCCACCGATCCAATGTCCTAGCTATGACACTAATTGTGTATCCACACAAGAACTAGGAAATAGCGTGTGTGTGTGCAAGACAATTACTTTGTACAATGAAGGATCATTGAGCAACAACTGAATGGTCCAAATCAATTTTCAAAAGAGAGACAAAATGACTAACTACCCAAAATCAGAAATAATGGTTTAAACTTAACTGAAAAGCCGAAGAAATCAAAAGAATATGTCTACTGTAAGATGCACAAATTAATAATGTGGTATACGTTATGAAAATGAGTTGTATGCAAACTTACTTTATACAATCTGTAATATTGCTGTGCTTGCTTTCTGCTTTTCCTCACTAGAACACGAGAATCTGGACCCATGCCACTGCCAATAAAGAAAGAAAATTAAAACACTTTCACAGCAAAAAAATAGAAACTCGAAGTTTACAGAGGACATTAAGTTTTAATTCCAAGCAAAACCAGCTCAGCTATCGAGGAAAATACGCCAATGATTTTAGCATATCTACAATAAAGGGAAAAAGGAGTCTGTACTCCTCTTCGCTGTCTTGCCTTGTCAAGAGTTAAATTGGACACAATTACCCTTTACTAGTCCACTGAATTCAAACATAAATAAGGGTATATTTATATAAAATTGTATGAAGTACATCCAGTGAGCCATATCGGCAGTGTAGAGTCACATCAATATATGATAAAATGAGTTAAATAAGGATCTTATGCTCTATTATTGCAGATGAATGGCCAACTCCCTTGGACGGGGAATAAAAAGTGAGCTTCATTGGAGCATTTTTACAAAACCATGTTAAATTTGCCAGTTTCTAGAATACAAGAAGCGTTATCATTCAATATCCATCATAAGTGGGCATAGAAGATACTGTAGTTTGCCATCTGGAATGATTAAGCAGCTTGATACAGTGCAAGCTAGCCAACTAACATGTTTAACAGACTATGAAAAACAATATAGCTTCTCATTACCTGTAAACAACTCCGATATTTGTCGTCATAAGCTGAATTTTCTGTACCTATAATAAAACAAACAAAGAAACAACTTAAACATGAATGTAAAAAACATTCAAAGCTATCCAACTGGTCTATCTTATGAACTTTTAATTTCCCCAAAGAATTGTAACAACGTGATTATGGTCATCAACAAAGAGTAACAAAATCGACAATTTACATATCAACCATTACAGTATAAAACCAAATTGAATACACATCACGAAAATATTTTTGCCAGACCCAAGTATTTAGAGGTGAAAGCGTTGAATGTTCTCATATGAAATATTAATAAGCTCAGTTATCACACCTATAAAAGGCTAGATTGCACACTGTACCAAATAGTCAATCAAATTCCACTACCTTTGATGGTTGGCTGAATTTTTGTATTAAGAGCAATTAATAGCAAAATAAAAATAAAAATGAATATATGTTATGAGAGCAATTAGTATTTAGTAGATCAAAAACCAAATTGTACTCTTACAGATGTTTCATCCACCAAGATGGAAGGCAATTTCTTCTCTGTAGCAATAACAACACCATTTGCAGCTGTGCGAACAATAACATGGAGGAAAATGTATAAATGCATTAGTCATTTTATTAGTTAAGAAAATAATGCTAAGAATAGAGTGCCACAAAATAATAGAGGCAAAAACACTTTGCAATAGTTCCTACAAAATTTTGACTGTCAAGTACAGCTATAGTAACCTAGGTATATTTTACATGATCATTGTTCATTTATCTGAAAACTCATTCCTGATCAAATTTAGGCAAGATTCAAGTCAAAATTCAATTATTGTTTTTGAAAGAAAAGAAAATAATAACAACAATATAGTCATGGCTTGAGGAACAAGTAGGGATATCATTATTATTTGTCATGGTGACTTCAGCCCCTCCTGGACCCAAGCTACATTTGTCAAAATGCTAGCGGCGACTTCAGCCCCTCCTGAACCCAAGCTAGATCCGCCCATGAATAAACATAATGAAATGTAATAAAAATAACAAAAACTTATTTTGCGAGTTATTTGTCTTGGACTTTTTTAATATTTTATTATTGAGCTTTTCAATGTGATAGAGATGACATCACATGCTGGACAATATACTAATAAAGAATTATATAAAATACTTGGACAAATTATCTGTTTAGAAGAGCTAATTTACAAGTAGAGATGAGATATCACTATTGTATTAAAAGATTCAACCAATGTGGGCAGACGACCCCACTAGGCTTAAAGTATGTACGCCCTTGTTTACAAGTAAAAAAATAATAGAAAATTAAGTTACAAAAATTTTAAGCTAGATTATTTTGCTTCAACATATTCCATTTCATAACATAGAATGAATGGCATGTTGATTTTTCCTCAAATCAATGTTGGTAACCTAATGGTTAGGTTGTTTCTTTGTTTTTGAGCAAGAATCGTAGCGTTATCTTCGGCATTCTCAACTTATCCAAGCCTCAATCAAGTGTATTTTATAGTTTTTATAAATTTTGAATTTTTTTTTCTAGCTCATGGGTATGCAAGGCTTATCTATTCAAGATTATCCATACGCAATGGTAGTAAAAGATCAAAAAGAACAACAGTCTTAAGCAAGTTCAATCACATAATATAACATATACAATGAACTATACATAAAATAACTCAGCATCACTAAATATTTTCGACGGCTAACATAATTAGTAGAGTTAAATCAATAAATGCATGTGCAATCAAAGTTATTTTGTTTCGTGTTTAAAGCAACCTACTCAAAAATATATAACTATGATTAAATTACAAGTTTTAGCATTTCACGTCTGTACATTGGACTCGGATGAATGTGTGATGATTATAGAAAAATGGTAGTCTGATTGTTCAAGTAACATTTAAAGTGAAGCAAAGTCAAGAACGGCAAATATTTTAACAATAAATCCGATTTACAGGTTCGTTACTATGAGTAGGTTTACTCAAATACAGAAAATTAAGCTTTACAACAACATATACTTAAGCAACATAATATCTAGGACCAAAATCCATGCCGATTAACAAACGATGACAAACCATTAACCTAATCCTAAATCCTTTGAAAAATGATTTGACATCCTCAACTCTACCTCTGAATGAGTCAATTCTAACCCTGACTTGGTTGACTCTAGCAAGTCACAATTTATAGAGCATTTTGATAGAAGAATATACAATATTGAAATTGAATAATATACATAACCATTTAGCAAAACAAAAAGGTATGAAATTGGTTTTTCAAACAAAAAGTTTAGAATAAAAAAATTAAATACATTGATTTTACTTCATATAAGGTATGGAAAATTATGTGTTTAAAAACCTAGAGTCAAAATTATTAGTACTCTTCATATTTTTGTACAAATTTCCAGAGTAAAATATTGTAAATGGATGTTGATTGTACTTCATATAAGGAAGGTAGTTAACATAATAAAAATTTTACTGTATTGTAATATAGTACAAAAAATTATTTTAATTTAATAGGGAAGATTGGGGAGATTATAAATTCAAAATTACAGCTAAAAAGGGTAGCATAATAGCAAACTAGTCTCGGTTTTGACTCGAATCACTTAAACTATGAGTCTACGGTCGAGTTTCACTAGTAGAATTAGAATCAAGTTTATGGATTACATATCTCAAACAAAGTAATTAAGGTGCTAAGGCGCAAAAAGGTGCAAGCCTTGAGCCTTGGGCTTTTTTTAGCCTTGGGCTTTTTTGCGAGTCTTTTATACAAGTTTGATCTACTATTTTACTAACTGCAAATTAAATTGTAAACCATATTTTATAATTCATTCAACTATTTAAATATTTTATTAACTAAATTTTAAATCATATTTTATAATTCATTTAACTATTAAAAAAATTTATTTAACTATTTTACAAACTAAAATTTGAATTTTGCAAAAAGGCGCCTCAAACTGCAAAAGGACGCACTCAGACTGTAAAAAGGTGCACAACGTGCACCTGAGCCTTTTTTGCACCTAGGCGCATGCCTTGATAATACTGATCTCAAATAGGTAAAGTTTGATTATGTGTTGTGTGGTTGTGATCACTTGAGCTACTAGTAAATAATATTAAAAAGGAACATAGTTCTCATGAATTTTGAAAATGCTTATCATTATCAATTCTAGTTGTATAAATATCATAGGTGTTACTTATGTTGATAAACTTCAAAATGATGCTTAAAAAATTGTCATAAAGGCCTCACTTGCAAAGCATCAAAATTAATGGTTAAAACTCATCCACGTTATCATGAGTGTACCATTTTTGCCTTTAACAATGTTTAATTGCACTCAATGCTCTAATCGTCACTAAGACGCAATGTGGCTTACGCAACAGATGCACAAATATGCAAAAACTTTTTGAAGTCTTTCCACACAACGCGACAAACGATGGACGCTCTATGAAATATTGTGCATTTGTTAAAAAGTGAAGAATTATACATTTAGTAAAACAAGGGCAATACAACTTATATTCCTCTGACTGACGGATATTCTACAAAGATTAAAATATCAACTACTATTGTAAACAGAAGTAAAAAGTCCTTCTAAATGCAAAAAAAAGAAAACGATACGGTAAGGAATGAAAACCAATTAAAATTTAGAAAACAAAACAATACAACAAAACTAGTTTTTATACATTTTTTAGATGCTGAAAAGGCACAAATGAAAAAACTGTCCTTGTTGATCTTGGTTTATAATTTTTGTACTTCCTGAAGTGTTTCACAACTTAGGATTTTACGTCAAAATCGCAAATAAGACTTCTGATTATTAAATCATAACATTTTTGTTGTTTGTTTTTACTCGATCTTCTGCTTAAAACCACACATTCAGACAAAAAATATTCAAAACTTTCTTGTTTATTCTTAGTTCTGAATGTCAAATGATAATTTGTTCCCTTTATGCCCTTATTAATATATATAAATCTAATGCAAATTCAAAATTTTAATATGAACACTTGAAATTTAAAATTTTCAAAATCCAGTATACTTTAAAACATACACTTTTGAAAATTTTAAATTTGAAAATTCAAGATTTCTAAAATCGAACTTTTAAAATTAATTTTTTAAACTATTTGTTTTACTCAGAAATTCCAATAAATTAAAATTAAAATGTCCTAAAATTCATTGCTTTTAAAAAATATGATTTCAAACATTAGAAAATTCCATAATTAATAATTTTGAATATTTAATCCTCCAAAATTAGTTTGTTAATTAACACGCTTGTTTTTTTATACGCAGTTCCTAATTAACCTTATGAAATAATAATATTCAAAACTTTTGTTGCTGTTTGATTTTTTGGAACGTTCTAATTTAAACCACTTATTTGCTTATTTCTAGTGTTTACCACTTTATTTCTTTTTACTAGTAGTTCTAAAAGCTGAATAATTATTTCTTTCGATTATACCCTCGCTGATATTTACAAATAATAATAAATTCAAAATTTTAACATTAAACAATTAAAATAAATTCAAATTTTCAAAATTAATTCTTGAGATTTCAAAATTTTAAAAATTCAAATCTTTAAAGTTCAAACATGTAAAAACCCAAATTTTTATTTTCAAAATTGAAAATTCGACTGCTTTAAATTTTATTTTTTAGAATATAATAATTTGATATTTTCTCTTAAAATCCAAAATTGCAAAATTTTGAGAACTATTATTCAAATGAGAAGTTCCAAAACTTTAAATTAAAATTTTAAAAATCATTACCTTTGAAAATAATGATTCTTAACAATAGAATTCCATAGTTAATTATTTCGAAAACTTAGGTAGTGTTTGATCTGTTATTTTTAGTTTTGGGTTTTCGTCCATACAAAAATACACACGACGCATTTACATTATCGAAAACGACCAATTTAGAAAACGAAGTTAGCATACAAAATAGAAAACAACTTTATTTTTGTTTTCCGCGCTTTGGAAAATAACACAAGCACGTGAAACAATCCATCCTTCCATCGTCCTTCTATCCCCTTCGTCCTCTCATCCGTCGTCCCTCCATTCCCCTCGTATTTGAGATACATATTGAAAACAAAAAACACAACATTCGTTTTTAAACCAAACACTATCTTAACTTTTCAAAACAAACATTTACTAATTTTCCAGTATTTAGATTTCTCTTGATTCAAATGTTTCGTAATTTAAAATTTTAATATTTCAAATTTCTTGTTTAATACTCATTATTTAGAAGTACAACTAATAATAAGGGTGTTGTCATCAAAAAATCCATATCTCTTAGGTTGTGTTCTATACTGTTTGTTTTTTGTCAGTGTTCTGAATAAGGCCATCTATTCAGAAAAGATTATTCAAAACTTTTTCTTGCTTATTTTTTTTTCTGAATGCTTAATGATGTTTTTTGTTCTGAATGCAAACAAACAAATAGGCAATTATTCAGAATTCAGCATTCAACCATCATCATTCATACTCCAGCAATCAGAATTCAAAATTCAGCATTTTAAACAAACAGAGCCTTAATACTAATTAGAAGTTTTAAAATGCAAACAATTATTCAACATTTAGCGCTCAGCTTTCAAAACTCAGCATTAAACCATCAACATTCAGAATTCTGCGCTTTAAACAAACACGGCCTAAGTCTTTATTTAGAATTCAACATTCTAAACAAAAGCTGCCTAACTCCATCTTTTACAACTAAATTTCATCAAAAATTACCTATCTAAACAAACATTTTACTATTCGTTTAGAAAGAAAAAAAACTACTTTGGATGCAGTAAAAGCTGTTCTCAAACGGGCTCTAAATAGAAACTGAGAAAAATAAAACCTCATCAAGAACCTACCTTTGATCCCGAGAGAGGTTTGGCCAGATCCAACAGCTGTGAGTGCGTGCTCAATCTGGACCAGCTTTCCCGATGGACTAATAATTTTTCAGATCAAATATGTTATATAAATACAAAAACTAGGGATAAGAATTGAATGATCAAAGGATGCGGTACTAACCTGAAAGTAGTGAGCGAGAATGAATATTGACTGTCTCCCATTTTTTTGTTTTCAGATTTATTTATGTAATAACAGTAATATCAAATGGAGGTGGTTTGGAAGAAAACGCTGTTTTCAAAGGAAGAAGGAGAGCTAGATGGCCCGAACTATGATAGGGCTTTTCGAACGGAAGGAATGACCGTGTAGGATTTAAATTTTCATTTTAATATTTTCTGAAGAAAGCGCTGTTTTCGTGAGTGGTTTCGTTCCAGAATCCGGGCATTTGGACCCAGCGCTCGGAAAAATTCTATTTTTTATTCCGACGTGTTGTTTTTTCTAAATTTTTTTGTTTCTTGCTCATCAAGCTTGACAAAAGCCTGGATAATAACGGCAGCCACGTCTAAACCGAACGTGGGTACTCAAAAACAACACGTCCAGACTTGCATTTTCACCGGTATCCACTCTAAGTCCTAGTGACACACTCTCGTCGGCGACGGACAAGGCTATTGTTTCCATCCACGCTGTCATTCGTTCTGGCCGTGTTTGTAGCAAAAGTATTTCTTCTCGCCAAATTGAAGTGACGTCCATCCTAAAACTTCGTGCATTGCAGGTGCAATATTTGATTAAGACTACTTCATGTCACTCATTAGTTTTATAAAATTTCATCCCGTAACATCTCTAAAAATATTTCGCATTCGCATAAGGTTTCCATATAAAAAAATTACAGTGCATTTTATGGTGTAGTGGTTTTAAAAAAAACCACGCAATGAGACTATTTGTTTTGTACGTGTGCAAACTAATGTAAAACGGTGAGCTTTGCAAGAAAAAATTAATTTTTTTTCATGAGTATTAAATTTTGTCTTCTACTTGGTTAGTCGAAATTAACTAATGCGCTTAATATAAAAGTAATCTCAACCGTTTTCTTAATTTGCAACTCAAAATAATATATATTTACAAATGACTTAGGGACCAAAGCGGGTTTTCTAAACCCGCAACATTGCAATGGTTCTCGGTAAACTAATGCAATTAGTTTCTTACTTTGTTATAGTTTATTCCAAGAGCACCCACTAGTTTTTTCTTAGCATACACTTTTTCAAATTGTTAAACCTGCTCATAGAAGTTGTCGATTTCATTGAGTTTCACAACTAAATAGTCGATTTCGTTAAAGACGACTAAATAAGAGAAAATATTAATGATACCGTTGATTTCTCCGTTGTGTATGGAATTTTTTATAGGCATTGTTGTCTTCTCATCCTTCCACTCTTTAAACTTTCAAACCTACACTTTATCAAAATAAAATTCAGTTTCATAGTTCTCAAAAATATTTTCACCTGAAGAGGTAAAACATTGAAATTCTTCATATCTCCACTTTCGACTATATCCAAATAATTTAGAGTTCAGTAGTACTCCTCCTCAAAGCGCAAATAATAAAATTTATGTTGAAAATCCTATTCTATCACAATCGATTTTCCTAGAAAACTCAAATTACATGTCTCGAAATAACATGTATCGGTCTCAAGTAAATTATCCTTAAGTCCCTTATCAGCACCATAGCACATATATCAGACTTTGAGGAGTCAATTCAGAAATGTCGATGAAGGAATAAGCCACGACAATGAAACTCCTAAAGAAGGTACTGAGGGGTCAAAGAGCAGTGGGTTAAATGAGTAAATGTCAAACTTTTTTGCTATTTTGAATCATATTGGGTCTATAAAATCTAAATTTATTTAGATTTGATCTAAATTAATTTTAGATGAAAGCTTTATTTTATTTAGTTTGTAAATAAAGTTTTGTTTTATATTATATATTATGTACATGTGTGTCATATACACATATACATGTATGTACATGTGCAACATATACAATATACATGGTTTAACATACTCGTATATAAGTGTTGGGATTTACACCGCACTGGACACGTTAACCCCTCCATATACATATATGTTATCTAATAAAAGGTAATATGTGTAAATATAAATATAAATGATTTTAAATTTCAATTTAAATTCAAATTTCAAATCAAATCTAGACCTAGATATAAATATTTTATAGTTCAATTTAAATCAATAAATTATATTTTCATTATATATATACGCAAAAAATGGAAATATACATACATATATACATATACATAATAAACATTTAAAATACAAATATAAATTAACAATATATTTATTTAAATGTAAATGGATAAATTGCATTTAAAATTCAATGTAAAATAACAACATGCATTTAAATGTAAATGGATAAAATTATATATATAATCCTTATGGTTTAAAATTTTGTTTTTTTTATTTAAATCTTTTCCATACGGAAATGCTTAAAAAAATATTTATTTAAAAAATTAATTTTTTACAATCATGTATATGATTAGAGTATATTAAATGTATATATGCATATTTTAAAGTGTATATATTATATTAAAGTAATATGTATATTTTAAAATAAATAATATGTACACATATATTTAGATTTTAAAATTATATATATATATATATATTAAAATCAATTTTGTCAAAAGCCTTTTTAGATTATTATTAAATTTTGAAAAAATACATTATGGCCGAAACTATACGTATATACATTTACACAAAAAAATTAATCATAATATATGTATGTGTGTGTATTCACATCCAATGTTGACAGCACACATTTATAAGGATTTGTGATATCATAATATAATCTAAGCATATATAATTCAAGATAATTATCAAATAATTATATAAAATTGTAAAAAAGATTAGTTACCTTGGCTATAGCCTAATTAGTACATGTTGAATGTTGAATCGATCGACTCCGCCTGAATATGAATTCAAATCCTTTGAATAAGAGCTACCAGACCGAAAGCGCTACACATTATTGTCCTGATTTAATTTTAATTTGTGTTTTTGATGCTTAATCAATGGACGAGGTGAAGGGGTATTTGCAGACATAAATAAGAGAGGTTAGAGCAAAAGAGTGAGCGCTCAAAAGAGGAGTTAAGGTAGTTTAAATAGTAGACCAAGAGAGGAGCTAAAAGTGGATCCAGATCCACAAATATCTCTACCAATTCAAACCCCTTTGAATCAAATCCAACCCCTATGTCCTCTTACCTATGGCCTCTATGTCGCTTCAAGCCCGATCAGATAAGATGCATTTAAATCTAATTTACGCACATTGAGTTCGTGTATTAATACGTGTATATACAACTTTTATATACACATTAATTTCAACACCGATCAACATAAAGCAAATACAATTTTAAAAATAAAATTTCATAAATATTAATTAATTTATAACAAGTATAATTAATTAAATCAAGCGGTAGTCGAAATATTCAAAATTTCGGTTGGGTGACTCTTATATGTAAATTCGGTCAACGATTAATATCGAACAATTCGAATATTAATGTTCACACGTCACTATAGCCAGTGGTGTGGCATTATGACCAAATTTATCACTTACATAGCTTCGATAAAATCCAATTTTACGTATTTTAAGCGTTACCTAGTAGTGGCAATTATTTACACTAATTCTCTTCGTCAAAACTATATCACATTAGGACTTATGAAATTTGATAATGGTCAAAATTCCAATATCGTTCACATTTAACTTTATAGTCCAAGCACAAAGTCCTTGGTTCAATAATAACAATTATTATTAACCGAACTGCTCTGGTCATAGACTTTGACTTTGAGTTAACTTCAGTCGAACATAATACTAACCTCATATAACCGAGAAGACGAATTCTCTATTGAATAGAGTTTCACTTAAATGCTTCCACTGGAGCCAAATACATTCGTTAGATGGATGTCGTGTCACGATTTAACTACAATTAAAGTAGAGTTTCCACGATGAAGCTCGATAGTATTCTCAAGTCAAGAGAATTGTATAATATTATCATGCTGATATTTACTGTTTGACCTTAGTTATATCAACTAATAGAAAACTATCAAATGAGTCATTCCATAGTTATCTAATAACTATCAGTACATAACCCTTTGGTACCCCCGGCGGCCTTAAATAATACATTACCCAATGTTTGGAGAGTGCTACGTACTCTAGTCTCAACGGATATATTGATATCCAGTCTCGATACACCTTGACTGAAATATATTTAAAATTGTATGTTTATTACATTATGATAAATTGCTCATGATTACAACACATTGTAGTTACCATCACAAAACATATCATTTATGCCTTTCCTATTAAATATACTTAAATTAAATTAATTAATATAACACATTATATCAAGTGTATAATCAGAAAGAAATACAACTCTTAGTTCGAATGAGATTTCATTATAGAGTTAGTCATTTACAGTAAATTACATAATCAACTCTATCAATCTCTCACTTGCACTTGGATGCAATTATGGAATCTCAGTCTCATCTATTCGATCAGTTTAATGAGAACTGATCGAATTAGACCCTTTATGAATGGATCTGCTCTGTTGTTTAAAGTATCTACTCTGTTAATCAACTCTCTCCGATCCCGATAAACTACTTTTATCATATGGAACAGTCGAAGTATGTTTCCCGACTTCCAATAAGCTCTTATTGTTACATTGTTATCATATAATAATAATGTAGTGTTCTCAATACACACTAGAAAATTCAACACTTACCTACTTGGTTTTACCAACACTATTACGACATCGTTAAAGTGGCATCGATGGAGCATCAGAATGGTGTTCGTGTATACCTACCTATGTAAAAATACTGATGCCCATTCGACATCTATGTTAAGGCGTCGGTGGGGCGTCTGTTTGGTGTCTGCCCTATTTATAATACCCCAGCCGACGTCCTCACATTCTCCATTTTTCCAATAACAAAAATCGACCAAGCTGCCGCCTCCTCCTCCACTACTTCGATTGCCACCGTCTCCTCCTCCCTCGTTGATGCCATCGCAAATCCCAAGCCGACATCTAAGCCCTAGCCACATGGCCCCACCTTGTCGATCATCGAAAGCATACTCACTCCTCCTCTATCGATTTCAAATGTCGTTGCCTCCTCCTCTATCTACATTGTCGCAAATCCCAAGCCCTAGCGGTAAATCCGCAATCGACCACCTTGTCGATCGCTGCAATCCCGAGTCGTAAATCCCTTATCCAAGTCGTCGATCAAGACTTCGACGGTATAATTTATTTCCCTGATTCATTTTCTATGCAATGCTATGATTTGATTAACTTTGTATATGATATAGATTCGTTATTTTATATTAGTTAGTATATGGCCGTTGATATAGGTTCATTAGTCGTATACGATTTGAGATATCGTTGGTTTTGTTTTAAAATTGTTCGATGATTCATTGTTATTGATGTGATGATATTAATGGAACCTCATAGGTGTTTAATTTGGCCTCATCTAACAAGTACCGTACATGAACGTTATATAGATATTCATTTTTTAAATAAAATGAAAATCGATATTCATCTGATACGTTATTTGTCAGATTTGTCCAAGTATTAGACAAGTTAAAAGCGCAGTGATATTTATGTTTCGTAAATCAATATTTCAAAACGAATAGTTAATGAAATTTTAACAACACTTCCTTCTTGTTCCTCGTATGCTCTTTTGAGTATGATACGAGGAATAAAGGGAAGTGCTGTCGAAATTTGGTTAATCATTTGATTTAAAATGATTTACAAAGCGTAGATATCATTGCGTTTGCAATGGAAAGTAGGATGGCCATCGATTTAAAAAAGTGTAGAAATCTCTATATTATATAGCTTTGAAATTGTTGGTGAATTCCATTGTTTTATAATAAAATTAATAATGTTATTGAATGTATTAATAAAATAATTGAAAGTACATAATAATAAAATTAATAATGTTATTTAAAGTGATAAAAATTAATAATGTTATTTAAATTAAGAACAAAATTAATAATATTATTTAAATTATTCATAAAAAACAATGTTATTTAAATTAAGAACAAAATTAACAATTTTACTTAAATTATTAATAAAATTAATTATGTAATTTAAAGTATCGATAAAGTTAATAATGTTTTGTGATTTGAATTAAAATAATACCATGTGAAAGATAATGTAAATTATGTTTACGTGTAGAGTATAGAAGATGGATTATTTGAAAGATTGAAGTTGGATCTACATGAGAGGTAAAAATTAAGGAACAATTTCATTGTACTTTAGAAATGGCGTGGATGCATTCATGAATATGGCATCTAGTAATAAAACTAATATGAAAAAAGTCTGATGTTCATATTTGAAATGTGATTGTCTGAAACTTCTAGAGTATTATACTGTGATATTACATTTACACCAATATGATTTTATGCCCAACTATCATATGTAGATCTATCATGGAGAAAAATATCATGTTGTATAAGAGGAGGCCGTTAATATGGATGTGGATTATGATGAACCCCTTATTGAAGAAAATGTTGATATAGAACATAAAATGACTGAAATGGTTCATGATGCTGCTGGTCTGAGTATGTGGATCGAAGAACCAAATTTGGAGGAAGATCTTGACTCGAAAGTGAAAAAGTTTTTTAATTTGTTTGAAGTATCGAAACAACCACTCCATAAAGGTTGTAAAATGACATACTTGGTAACGACATCTAGATTAATTGCTATAAAATCCGAATACAACGTCGGAAAATCTAATGAATGTAATTCTTAGCTTGTGTAAAGAAATGCTTTCACCCGACAATGTATTGGCAGAGATCTGGTACTCCCTTAAAAGAGAGGTCTTTGCCTTTGGATTGCCTTATGAAAAAATTGACACGTGTCTAGATGAATGCATGATTTATTAGAAGGAAGATAAAGATTTGGCGTTATGTAAATTCTATAAACAACCTAGATATAAATCGATGAAAACCGGTGGTTAAGGCATACCTTTCACCAAAATGCATTATTTTCCCATTACACCGAGATTGCAAAGGTTATATGCATCTGCTGCTACGACGAAACACATGCGATGACATAGGGAACAACAACGAGATGAAGGTGTATTGTGTCAACCTTTAGTTGGTGAAGCTTGGAAACATTTTGATAGGACATATCTTAATTTTCTAAAGAATCACGTAATGTTAGACTTGGTTTATATACATATGGTTTTGCCTTAATTGCTTCATTCAATAAGCCTTACTCAACATGGCCAGTTACTAACACCTTATAATCTCCCTCCGTGGATATGCATGAATAATCCATTCATATTTCTAAGTGTAATTATTCCAGGACGTAAAAGTCCAAAAAGGGGATAGGCGTGTACTTGCAGCCTTTGGTTGATAAGTTGGAAAAGCTGTGGACATAGGGTATTGTTACATACGATGTCTTAAATAAAAAAAAACTTTAGGTTGTTTGCTTCTTTGTTGTGGACGATAAGTGATATTTTTGCATATGGGATGCTTTCTGGATGGAGTACTAGTGGAAAATTCGCTTGTCCTGTTTGCATGGATTGCACAATCGTTTAAACTTACACATGGTGACAAACACTGTTGGTGGATAGACATCATCATTTTTTACATGTAAGTGATCATTTTAGATTTGATTAAAAATCCAGACACAATTATTACTTTAGAGCCACTTGAGTAGCGAAGAAGTGTACGAGCTTGTGCAAGATTATCCCAAAATACACGAGATAAAAAAGAGCCCAAAATTCCTGGTAAAGGAGAGCATCACAATTGGTGCAAACAAATTATATTTAAGAGTTACAATAAAGGAAAAATCACAAAGTTTGACACAATATAGACGTAATGCGTAATGATAAAAATGTGTTCGAGAACTTCTTTAAAAAAATAATGAACGTGAAAAGAAAAACAAATGATGATTTGAAGTCAAGAAAGGATAACACGTTATATTGTAATCGTCCCGAGCTTAAAATTGATAGTGAACGACCAAATTTCAAAGTCTTACTTGTTACGAGTTGGAAAATATGCATCGACAGAAACTATTAGAGTAGCTTCAAAATTTGAGGTTTTAAGATGGAATTGATTCTAACATGAGAAGATGTGTTGATATGAAGGATCTTCAACTATCGGGATTGAAGAGTCGCGATTGTCATGTTTTTTTAGAGACACTTTTCTCGATAGTATTCAAGGAGCTCTTTCGCCAAAGGTGCGGATGCCTACTACTAAACTTAGTTTGTTCTATGAAGAGTTGTGCTCGACCACACCTAATAAAAGTAATTTGAAAAACTGAAAATGAATACCAAAGTATTATGTAAATTGGATAAAATATTTCCTCCTAAAATATTCCATTGCATGGAATATCTACTCGTACATCTACCAACTGAAGCTCTAATGTGAGACCAGTGCAATACAGATGGATATATACTTTCGAGAGGTACGTAAAATACAATTGGAAGTTATATATTCTTTTTCGAAATCAAAATAGTAAAATATATAACTGATAACTTTTTAATATGAAGGTACCTAGGTCACCTTAAAAAAAGGTGAAATAAAAAGCATGCATTGAAGGCTCGATATGTCAAGCATAGTTGAAGAAGCATCCACATTTTTTAGTTATTATTCTAAAGACCGTGTGAAGCTGAATTCTAACATCGGTTCCTGTAATGATGATGTTATGGATGAGTCATCTAACATTTCTCTTTCCATTTTCAAAAACGTGGACATCATTTGGATAAATGGAAGGATGGAAGTTTTCAGACACTTAAAGAGTGTCATAGCTAGAACAATGGTGCTTTCAAATTTTAAAGAATTATCAGATCTTATTAGGTAACACAATATTTATTTATTTACTGACAATATCATGTTATGTAGCATAATAATATATATCTTAACTCTATCATTTTTTTAACAGTTAATTTGAACAACAAAATTCAAGAGTTGAACCTATTAAAGGATTTGAGACTTGGTTTCAGAAATATGTAAGCGCGCACACACACATATATATAATTAATGAATAAACTTATTATGAAATAGTTTAACTATTATGTATATTGATATTATTACTTTAATGCAATAGGTTGTTGATAATGAAATCGATGATATTTGTTATAAAACTCTTTGTTTGGTCTAATGGCGAAATATAGAAAATGCCTAATCATGTATGTAAATGGCTTTAAATTTCACACAAAGGACTTTGAAGCCAATAAAACAACATACAATAGTGGAGTATGTGTTAAAGGCAATGAATATGGTGATGATTTACAAGATTATTATAGAGCGTTACAGGAAATAATTGAACTCACTTATTTTGCAATACTGGAGAATAAAACGTTTTTATTCAAATGCGGTTGGTTTGATACTACTCCTGATGTAGGAGTACATTGTATGCATAAAGATTATCCTCTTATTGCGGTAAATCACAAAAGATGATATAAAGGAAACGATCTATTTGTTCTAGCGATGCAAGCAACACAAATTTAATATGCAGCTTATCCTGCCATGAACAACAACATGGACAACTGGTGGGCTATCATTAAAACAAAACCTAGATGGTCATTTAAGGGGGATATAATCATAATCGATGATCAGTCGTACCAAAATGATCTGAAGGACAACGAAATACTCAAATAATAGAAGGTGCTGATGATATAGATCATCACTTAATAATGAAGTATTTGATGGAATTGAATTAGATGAAGATGTCAAGGTTGATGATGATGAAGATGATAGCGAAGTAAATGAACATGAATATGATGATGATATTGTAAATCATGATATTGATAATGATGCTAATAATTGGTAGCTTATGTATAATTTATTAAAAGTCCGTTTTCTCTATTTGTCATACCAAGTCCATAATATGAAGATGGATTGATCATTCTTTATTATATTGTATACATCTATATATGTATTATTATAACATATATGTGTAGTCGATGCCGACACAGCCGTGGTGGTTCATCATCAAGTCAGGGTGGCTTCCACACATCACAGCATAATGTCGACGATGCACATATGATGTCACAATTCATTCAGACTCTCAACGCCGCTCCTATGGAATGTGGTACTGGTCCATCCACTCGTGTGTTTAAGATGGACTCTTCCACTTCCTTGGCCCCACTTGATATCTTCCCCAGAGAGCAAGGATCGGGGGGAGTAATTACATACACTCACATACACATATGTACACACACACACACATTAGATACATAAACATACACATACACATACATGTATCTATACACCCACACACACATACACGTACACAAACACACATATGTGTACATGTATGATTTCAACGGCGGCGTCGCATCTGATGCCATCCGTGATGGCTTGCTTGCACGGATCACGACATTCTAGCCTACATTTAGTGGCATTCCTAGTGAAGTGAAGAAAGTCATGTTCGAAGAATTTATGGTAAAATAGTTTTATTACATAACACACTATATAAATATGTACATAATTTTTTTCATAATATATTAAGTCTGCATTTGCAGAGGAAATTCTCTTAGAAAAAGGCGTTTACTATAACACCCCGAAGAATTTAAGCAGAGAAATTTAATGAAGAATTAAAATAAAACAGGGGCAAAAAAGTAAGTTTTCGAAATGTCAAATTTGACAACGAAACTTGCACCGTTGCATACGCAGCGATTTTCTGGACAATCATATATAACACTTTGAAATCGAAGCTAGTATGGATAAGATACGAACATTTTAAAAAAATTCAACGAAATAAATTAAATTTATAAACTTTCCTTAATTAAACAAGCCCACAGGCTGACACCATAAGGTTCGTCGGTCGATAGGTAGCGATCGACCGGTCCCCCTTTATGGTCGACCTGTTGTTGTTAAAAGTCGGAGAATTTGGGGCAACGAACGATTTGGATTGAACGAAATATTTTTATTTGGCCGTGAAGCAATCGTTTGATGTTCTGGATGAAACCTAATATTCTCTAATGTTAATCTAACAATTAGAACTGATCTAAAACTCCTATAAATACAGAGCTAGTCTATACCCTAATTTGTGTGAAATCATCAGTATACAAAAATACTCTATCAAGATGTCCTCCTCCACTTACAAAATCCAACAAAATAAAATAAACTAATAAGAAAGAACTCATGAACATTGAATCGAGGAAGGGGCAAGCAAGCGAGGGTAGATTTCGAAGAAGAGATTAGGAGCAAAGCTTGGATCCAAGGTGAGTGGGAACACTTTTTATAAGATGATTATTTGTAGTTAATTTTAATATACACTATTTAATCTAGGTTGTTAGAAATTGAATTGTAAACATTGTCTAGTTAAATTAGAAATTTTATTGTTAGTATATGAACATAATTCCTCTTTTCTAACCTAGATCTGTAAAGCTAATCTGTAAACCTATAAAAATTGGGATAACCCAAGATGTTAACAGTAGCCCTAGGTTAAACTAATTTATTATAAACTTGCGTAAATCTATGAATTTAATTTGAATAAGAAGTTTGGATAAATTGTAAAGATTAGGTTACTAAAAATTGGTAGTTAGGATTCATTGTAAGCAACCTGCGAACGACGATAATTAATATAATATACAGTTAGAGGTAATTAAACAACCCTAAATTTTATACCATGACCGGTCGATCGCATTACTTGGAGCGGTCGACAGCAAGTGGTCGAGCACCTAGTATATAGCAGTTGACCAGTAGGCATTCCAAATGCGCAAGTTGAACCTTGGCCTATGGCTTAGGTTATATATAATAAGTAATTGTTTATATATTATATATATAAATGTTAGAAATGGTAGGGAAGTTAGTTCCCTATGAGATGATGTTAGGACGTTGCAGATTGGGTAAATGCTATTTGTCTAGCTGGGTTGATTTTTCGACCGGGGGCGATTCTATCGCAAACGGCACCCACGGGAGGTTGGACACACAACACTAACTGAAGCCTGATGAAGTGTGTGGACACGATGGAGTTCCTTGGCATTCACGGATACCCAACGCGACATGATACTATGTGGTTGATAGATCCCAACGCGTGCAATAAGAGGCATATGCTAAGATTGAGAGGTGGACACGAATGTGGACGATGAGACAATTCAGCAAATTGGCATTACGGGTTCCCCCTCAATGCGTATTTGGGGTATGTGTAGTGGTAGTCGTAGTTAGGGTTCACCAAATTTATTTGGGGTGCGTCTAGTAGCTATTATTCGATTGTTAGTTATTGAGGTTCAATCCTTGCAGGAGCCTGCACATGTTGTTAGTGTAGGTGTGTATCATGAAAGAACCCTTAAGTAAACCTTAGTAATACACGGACACTTGTAGAACACCATAGGTCACACATGGTAATATTAGAGTCAACTACATATGATCACCATATATTAATAGTGTACTCATTCATTAGACTTTTGTCTGACCCATCCTTTCCTTTATTCCTCCTAAAGTGGACAAGGTAGCAGGTGATAGGCCCGAGTTCGGTACGAGGAGAGGCGAGCTCATCACTAGAGTTGCTTATTATTTTATTTTACTCTCCATGTAACTGTTTATTTTATCCAGTACTTAGTATTTTATCAGACTACGAGTTGTATTTCCGTGTACTTTGCATTTGACTACGTACTGTTTTTTGAGACCGTGTTTTGAGATATTTTCTGAGATGGCTATTTTTCTCCTTATATTTTGTTCCCTTCCGCTATGAGTTCTGAATGTATAGTATATCTTATATCATATCTGTACATCTTTAGTCTCTAAATTATTTTAAAAGTCCCACCTAGCACTGACGTAAGTCCGAAAGTCACCTAGGCTTTGAATCGGCGTGTCGAGAGGTGCGGGTTATCACATATGGTATAAGGAGCCTAGGTTCAAAATTCCTTAGGGGTAGGGGCATATTGAGAGAACGTACTTGAAATTTTTTGCAAAAAAATGATTTTTAAAATATTTTCCATAAATTTCTCAAAATGGATTTTCAAAGTGTGTGCGTGCGTATGTAAATAGTAGTTTTTAAAGTGATTTTCAAAAGATTTTATGTAAGCGTAATCTCTTTCTCTTATTGTTGCTCGTGTTATCCATGGAAAGTTGCTAATAAATTCCTAAATCATAGATAGAAGATGATCGATTCAGGCTCAGGCAACGTAGCCAAGATTCCGGGTGCAAATGTCCCAATTTGGTTCGGTAGTATCTTCAGGCAAGGGGATAAGCTGAGCTTAATCCCAATAGAGGACCCATAGGAAGAGCGATGGGTGCAGTTCCTGCCCACCTACCTATTGCCAATTTTGCTAACCTGTGCAAGGATTTTTCGAGCCTCGGAGGAAAGTCGTGCATGGGACTGAGTCATATGTAGATTCGAGGACATGGATCCGTACTTGTAAAGGGATTTTTGGGTTGATGGGTCTTGCTGATGAGGTAAGGAGATAGATGGAAACTTGGAATTTATGGGGGAGGCCCTAAGTTGGTGGGAGGTAGTTGAGGCTGAGACTGTGGAGGAGAGATCGCTTGGGGGAATTTCGAATTTGAGATGAAGTTCCTTTCCAGAGCAGAAGAAGGAGAGCAGTTGGAGAAGTTTATTCACCTGAAGTAAGAAGTCATGTCAGTAAAGGAGTATGTTAATTAATTCAAAGAGTTGTCTAGGTTTAGGATGGAGTTGATCAATACCCCACATAAAAAGGCCCTGAAGTTTGCTAAAAGGCTGAACCAACCCCTTCAAGGTTTAGCTCTAAGTCATATTCTCATAGGTGTTACATATGAGGGTTTAGTGGAGATGACCTTGCTGAATACCGTCTCCAAGGTGGAAGTAAAGGAAGACCCCAAGAAAACTGGAGGAAAGGCGCCACAACAGAATCAGAGCAAGGGAGGCGTTGGTCCCAAGCGAAAGGTCAAGCAGCAGGATATGCATTGCAGGAAGTGTGACAAGAAGATACATTTTGCGAAGAAGTGCAAGATAGATGGTTCAAAGATCAAGTGTTACAATTGCAATCAGTTTGAGTACATGAGGCGAGAGTGTCCAGCACCTCAGAAGTCTCATACCCAAGCAGTCCCAGCTTCTGCACTAGATGCAATACCTAGCTCGAGTACGCCACCAGTTGTAGATAAGGGGAAGAAGGTAGTGATTGAAGGTGCGTTAATGCTATTTGGTTTATATATTCGCACTTTATTTGACACCGGGGCATCACATTCATTCATTTTTATTAGACTTGTAGATGAGTTACATTAAGACATTAGCATAGTTATAAACCCTATAGTTGTGTCAAACCGTATAAGAGGATCGACTTATTTGTCTATGGTGTGTAGGGGTTTGAAGTTATTCATTTTGGGGGTCAAATTCGATTGTAAGGCTTTTTTCTTAGGATTTTCTAGGTTTGGGTTTATATTGGGCAAGGATTGGATGATGATGTATGGAGCTATCCTATATTATGGTAGGAAGGTTGTTAGGTTGAGCACATGTAGTGGACGTAGATTAGAGGTTTTTTGTAACTCCCGAGGATCAGTTATGCTGAGTTACTTATACTCATAAGACATATCACATGACGAGCTAAATACAGTGCCTATAGTTAGAGATTACCCAGATTTCTTTTCTGAGGTTACCGGTCTCCCATCCCAGCGAGAGATCAAGTTCTGAATTTATCTTATAGAGAATACTAGACCTATTGCTTTATCCTTAAGGCATATGCTATGAAGTATAGACGCGAGTTGAACAAGCAGGTGAATGAGTTGTTGGAGAAGGGCTTCATTAGGAGGAGTATTTCAAAGTCGGATTGGTCGGCCGTAGTGTCCGAAAAATAGCGTGAGTGGACGTATGGTATGCGTAGGAGTAGCAAGAAGCATCTAGCTCTTACCCAAGAGATATACAAACAGTTCTTACGGCATTAGGAGAAAGAGGAATTCAAGGAAATATTGAAATAGAATGCCCAAAATAGGAGTAGAAATCCTAGATTGCATACTAGTGGCTACGGATCATACACGGATCATCGTAACGATCTGGTACGTATTAATAAATTTATTTAACATTTTAACTAAAATAAAATAGATTTACATGAATGTGTACTTAATTCAAATTTTAGTACGAAGAGCGGCACAATGAGCCTTTACCTTGGGAACTGTGCAGGACTTACAAGAATGAGTCATCGGATAGGTCCATCGCCAATAGTCGGGTAAATGATTCTTCCATTGAGTTTGCGGTATGTATACATATATTTACATAATATTTATGTATATATACATGTATAAAATTCAAATAAATATGTAAAAAAAGCAAAATAGACGAGATACCGGGCTAGGATTGATGAGCTTCAGAGCCAAGGTATGGAGATAACAAGAGAAGTGGACGAAAATGTATTCCACACACTCACTAGAGCTGCTGCAAAAGGGGAGGATCGTAAGCCCAACTACAAAATATTCTGAGGGTACGTAATAGCTTAAACATTCGTTATATACGTAATATGATAATAAGTTTATATGTATATTAAACCATATACATATATGTATGATATACTATATGTATGTATACATTGGTTTTAAATCCCAAGAACCACATATGTGTGTGTATGTATGTATGTATTTTATACGATTGCTTAGTATAATTAAGTTCGAGTTATTTTAAATTCCAAGTTGACCAGTACCACTGTCCTAGTGGTTAGGCGCTTCAACTTTGATGCGAGAGGTCACATGTTCGAAACTTGAGTAGCATGATTCGAACATATATTGACATGTAGTATGTTGTATGCTATCAAAGACTTGTAGTACTAATATGTACTATGATCTAAGGACCTAATTTCAAATTCCAAGAACCACATGTATGCTAAATGTGTTCCAAAAATCACTATATATATGCTTAATGTGTTCCAAAAATCGCCATTCTAGAAATAAATTAAACAAATATATAAGTTAAATCACTCTATAAATTAGACACACACAAAAAAACACACACACACACACATACATATATAATTGAGTTAGATTATAAATTTTGTTTTAATAAATCAAACAAGAGTATGTTTATATAAGTTAAATCACTAAATAAATTATATATATATAATTAGGTTAAATTATAAATTTTGTTTCAATAAATTATAAAAGAGTTTATTCAAGTTAAATTATATATATTTTTAAATCATACAATAAATTAAATAAACATATAAGTTAAATCACTAAATAAATTAAACAAATGTATATATAATGGAGTTAACTTATAAATTTTGTTTTAATAAATTAAAGAAGAGTATGTTTGTATAAATTAAATCACTTAATAAATTATATATGTATATAATTAGGTTAAATTATAAACATTTAAATAAAAGAGTTTATTCGAGTTAAATTATAGATTTTTTAAATCACGCAATAAATTAAACAAATATAGAAGTTAAATCACTCAATAAATTAAACAGATGTATGTATGATTAAGTTAACTTATAAATTTTGTTTTAATAAATTAAACAAGAGTTTATTCGAGTAAAATTATCATTTTTCTAAATCAACCAATAAATTAAAAAATAAGTTAAATCACTCGATTAATTAAACAAATATATAGTTAACGCAAATTTAAATAATTTCAACAAAACTATAGTTGAAATAAAAAATTTAATCATTATTAACAAGCAAATTTGGTTAAAAAATACAGATCATCATTATATAGAGCTGCTATAGTTAATAATACCCTAGAAGAAGAAAACCGACTGTTGAATTCGCACGTCGGTAAGCTAGAGAAGAAGCTTACATTGCTTACGGATGCATTTTTGCGATGCTTCCAAACAAGGACATTTCTAGTGATGGTGATGGAGATGGTAGGCATGGTTTAGGGAAGTAGGAAGTATTTGAGTTATTATTGTTTGGGTGTTTGGTTTGTATACACCGTGGTGATACTGCTTGGATATTTGGTTTGTATTTAGATGATACTGCTTGAATACTTCGTTTGTAGTGTGATGGTATTGTTTGGATATTATGATGTTGGATAATATTTATGATATTATTATGTTGGGTAATATGTATTGTTATATGAATTATGTCGTATGTGATATCTGGTATATGAATTTGTGATATCAATATGTTATGTTGAGGTGAATATATATTGTATATATTTGAATGTGTAATTGAGGTTGAAAATGCAGTAGAAATGCCACAAATATGTTACGGTAGCAAGGTGTTTGAATGGGGTCGGAAAATTCGATTTTAATAATTTAATTGTGCGTGAAAAAGGTCTCGGAATAAGGTCGAAAAATCCGACTTTAACAATTTAATAGGGCATCGTGAAGGTGTCAGAAAGTTGTCAAAAATGTGTCAGAAAATATAAGTTACACAATTTTAATTGTAGTGGCAAGGCATCACAATGGCATTGGAGAAAAGGCGTCGGAAAGTCATCAGAAAAGGGTATCTTATTGGCGTCGATGACAATCCCACACGAGACGTCTTCAAGGCGTCGGAACAAATTTTCTAACATTCTTTCTATTGACGCCTTTTATGGTATCGACACGATGTCGGTAAGACATTTACAGATGCCTCACCGGCGACTTCTTGATGTCGATAAATTCCCTTGTTTTTGTAGTGATACTTGGAATTACCCCTAGCTCAATTATAAATTTGTGCGGACTTGTACAGTGCTTTTATTGTGATGTTATTCAAGGCAATATACTTTGCCTTTTCATTGAATCAGCCACAATGTTTCATTTCGAACAATTTTAACTTAAAGCTTCTTAATTAAGGTTTGAACACGAATTTAATATTGGCATACTATACTCGATAACATTTATGAAGTTTGGGTCTGAACACTCATTCATAAGGAGTTCATATTTCTGTAAACAATTCTCTAATATTTCGTAAATACTCAAGAGCGCTGTAAACTACCATTTAGTGACCTTAATTTTTATTTGATAATTTCTTCATCCATCAAATACATAAGCAAATTTCGATATTACAGTCAATACAACATGTATGATAATTCCTATTGCCAATGCATAAGGATTCCATCATACATTTTCCATATTAAACATTTTAATAAGATGCCTTTGCATATCATTTAGGGCATTCCCAACATCCTTTATACTTATTATAAAAGATATAATTCACAAATCCAATGTCAAGTCTTAAACAACCGAACAAGAATAAATTTTAATATAAGTACATCGTTAACTATCAGGGTATGTAGTTTACTTATAGTTAAGAAATAGTTATGTACCTTTTAATGTTCTTTCTTGTAGACACATGTTTCCTCTACATTTTGATAGAAAATCAAACTATTTAGTATTTCTATCAAAACACTTGATCAACTTTGATGCTTGTCTAATGATACTTTCGTATTTGTTCTTGGATCATATCCGAATAAACCACAAACTTAATATTTCTCGCACTAACTTCGAGACACTTTGGTTGTTACGTGCAAACAGTCAATTCTAAATCATTATTTTGAATTTTATGTTTCAACACATTTGTATCAAAACACAAAGCCATACCAAACAATAATTTTGTGAGTAAAATCTGAATCATCTAGAGCACATTGAATGGTGAATCTATCATACTAATTTCAACAATTGAAATTTATGATTGTATTCTTATCAATATTGCTCACTATATTCCAACTGCACCGGTCTTTCTATTGAAGACACATCTACGTTCGATGAATCATATCTCTTTGGGTACAACTAAAAATATTATATTTTTATAATGTATTTGGAATCCTTTCAGATTTGTGCATCATACCATATGGCAGAGTCAATATTCTTAATGGTTTAACAGACAATCGAGGATTATCTATTCTTGATATTGATAAGAAACTCATCGTTTCTATTTAATATGCGAGAATATTTTTTAGCCACTCTAATTCATCATGTTTGGTTAACTTCATTTCATCCCATGTAACCGGTTTCATCATTGTATCATATCCAATTCCATTTTACTACCAATAATTTCTAAAAGAAATTTCTTCGCTATGAAGTTAGTATTTCTTGAAACAAAATTGTTCTCTATGCAATAGAATAGGTATTCATAAGCACTTTATGAATTTCCTTATATCTAAAATGGATTTGGTTTTACTTTATGGTACTTATGTTCGAAACATAAGTTACTCATCCAATGACGATCATTCCCAAACTCCTTTTGGTGTGATTCATACAAGATCCCTTACGTACTATTACTGCCTGTAGTCTTTCGACTCGCATAATCTGCCAACTCCTCGACCTATGTTATACTTATGTTAAGATTTCTTATTAACCCTTATCTTATAAACTATTCCTTTAGATGAAATTAATTTTAACCGTGTATACCACTCTTGTAACAACCCTCTCCAAAACAAGTCCAATTTTCAATGACCTAAAAGCCCATCAAATCTTAGGTTTATTCTAGAGTTGGTTGTTTGTTGGTATAATTGATAAAACAATACGCATAGCTATCCATTGTTAGTCTATAGGATAATGGTTTTGATGACAACAACTATAGAAGTGTTATAAAATATATATGTGCAGGAAATCTATATGCAGGTATCAACAAAAGAAGACTGTACAGTAAAGAAGACAAAGATCAAGAGTTCAAGATTGAAGACTCATGAGATTCAAGATATTCAAGAGTTCAAGACAAATAATATAGTTAGGTTAGATATTTGTTAAAACTCCTTGAAAGCACTATCATTCTTTTTTATCCAATTTACTCGTGGAATGGAATCCACTTCGTTCTTGTTAAAGGGATGGAACCCTAGTGAGATGGAACTCACGAAATATCTAGTGGAACGGATAGTAGCCCTATTTTGTTATCCACTAATTTTGATTCAAAATGATTTTCAAAATTATCTCTTGTTTTATAAAATGATTTTCAAATATTCCTTTTCAAAAGAAAAACCTTCGTTCACATTTCCAAAAATGTTTTAGCCTCAAAATCATATTTATCATTTTGTTATATTTTGATTTCAAAATTGTCCTTGATATTTTAGCCTCAAAATCTATTTTAATATTATATTTACTTTAGTTTATTTACTTTGATTTTAAATATATTTTAGTATATATACATATATATATATACATATATATATATTCATAAGTATTTCTACTTCTAAATACCTTCTACAAATACATAGAGTCCATTTGAATAAAGTTGCATATGTTTTAAATCATCATTTTCAAAGTAAAGCAAATCATCATTTTTACTAGACCATGTCGACATCATAGTTACTCGTCATGTCGACATGCTTCCCGTTATAGCAAAGGTTGTTTTCAAAAGAAGTGTCTATTCGCTTAAACCTCTTTGAATGGACACATCCATTCATTCTCTATAAATAGAGACTGTTATGGACGTTTTCCAGTAACTACTTTCTTTATTTTCTCTCCTCTTTATTCTCTTATCTTATTTTCTAATCATCCTATCCATATTCTGCCAAAATCTTAAGTGAATCAATCCAGAATATCTCTAGTTTGATTCCCTGCCACTCTCTTCAAAGAATCTCAGTGCTTATCAGAGTTATAGATACATTTGTACTCAAAGAAACTTGTTTAGGGTTATAAAGGTGTGATCGTGTCCTTGGAAATCGATCGGGTGAACTTGTGTCCTGTGAATCAAGTGGTTCTACCCAGAGACCTGAGAATCTGGAGGGTGTACCTCGTTGCCTTGGAATCGAGGGATTGTAATCTAGATTATTATTGAATAGAAAGCCGTACGAGTTGTGCGGGACTGGATGTAGGGTAACACCGAACCAGTATAAAATTCCTGGTGTGTTCTTTCCTTTACTTTCTTTTTATATATATATTTGCATCTGTTTGTGATTCTGTGATTTGATCTATGATTGTGTATTTGCATTAAGTTAGTTAAATCAATTTAAATCAAAGAAGTTTTAAAGAAATTCTTAAAACACTATTCACCCCCCCTCTAGTGTTAAATAGCCTTAAGATCATCTTCCGCGTCCCTGTCATCCATCTATACTTTCAAAGTCTCATAGTGGAAAGAATAAAATATAATAATAATATAAATTACACATCTCATAAAACCAAATCATAGAAGTACATTATCTCAATAGTACATAAAACATGTCTGATACATAGTCTGTGTACATCATAACAACAAAAATAAATAACTATAATAGGTAACTACCCACCAAGTCTCCACCATCTTCTCCATACTCATCGTGGTACCTAACAGGTAAGTTGTAATGAAGAGGGATTCAGAACAACAATATCTAGTGAATGAAAACCTCAAGTTTAACAATAATAGTATACGAGTAGTATTCATTCAAATAAGCATTATGTCTTACGTATTTACTATACTTCTCTAAGTATGTTTCTAACTGGAGGTTAATGCCCTATAAGCCTAACTCCATGACTATAAAAGCGGGTGCAACACAACTATGGAGTATATCGGGTTCAACAACCCACCTACCGTCCAATCATACCCTAATGATGTAATAAAAAGTACCCTGACCACTTAAGACCTTTTAAACGGGGATAGACAGAGTCTAGTCATTTAATACCTAGGCCCTAGACAGATTCTCCAATCATTTAATACATAAACCCAAGGCGAACCCCTCCCAGTACTCCCTAACCGACATCATAGAAATTCTTTTATAGGCCACTTAATACTTCTTAGATAGGGAAGAGGCAGACACTCTGGCCATTTTATACCTTTACCCCGAGCGTAACCCTCTAAGAGATTCTCACTAACACACCTAAAAGATAATCCCGACCATTTAATACTGATTAATTGGGAAAGTGGCAAACCCATCAGCTATTTAAAACCTCAATTCTGAAGCAGGCCCGTCCTGGAATTACCCAAGTTATTTATGAGAAATTTCCTAAGTTATTTGGGAGGACACAAACTCTAAACCAGCCATTTAAAACCTAAACCTAAAGCAGACTTTTCTTGGAATTTCCCCGTCCTTATAATGTGTAACTTAGGTGATGTCCTATGTTAGTCTGAGTTACTTCACCTAGATTTATTTGGTCCATCTCAGATTCAATCAATCAACCATAGTAAATATGTCTTTGTAATTGTGGATGATTATTCCAGATATACATGGACAATCTTTCTGAAACATAAAAGTGATACTTTTGATTATTTTAAAAGTTTTTCAAAAAGAGTTCAAAACCAACTTTCTTCCAAGATCATCACTATTCGTAGTGATCACGGTGGTGAATTTGAAAATGAGAAGTTTGAGGAATTCTGTAATCAGAAGGGAATTACTCACAATTTTTCGTTTCCAAGAACTCCACAACAAAACGGAGTAGTTGAGCGTAAGAATAGGACGATTCAAGAGTGTGCTAGAACTCTACTTTCTGATAGTAAATTACCAAAACATTTTTGGGCTGAAGTAGTTGCAACAGCCTGTTATATTTTGAATAGGATTCTAATTAGACCTCTAACCAATAAAACACCTTATGAACTTCTTTTCAATAAGAAACCTAAGGTATCTTATTTCAGAATTTTTGGAAGTAAATGTTTTATCTTAAATACAAAAGATAATTTAGATAAGTTTGATCCTAAATCCGACAAAGGAATCTTTATCGGATATTCTAACAGGAGTAAAGCTTATAGAGTTTTTAATCTAAGAACAAACACTATTGAAGAAACTTTACATGTTTCCTTTGATGAAAATTTCAAAGAAGTTGATCAGACTAATGATGAGGATGACTTAGTTATTTCTAATCATGAATCTGTAGATGCTACAAATGAAACTTTTCATCCAAATAAAAAGATTAGGCTTTTAAAAGATCACCCTGTAGAAAATATTCTAGGAGATATGCAATCTGTTGTTAAAACTAGGAATCAATTAAACAGTATGAGTCATGTTGCTTTTATATCCTCAATAGAACCTAAAAATCCAAAGGAAGCATCAACTGATGATTCATGGATTCTTGCTATGCAAGAAGAATTGAATCAATTCACCAGAAATGATGTTTGGGAACTTGTTCCTAGACCTGAGGATAAATCCATTATAGGCACTAAATGGGTATATAAAAATAAATTAAATGAATTAGGTGAGGTCGTTAGAAATAAGGCTCGACTCGTTGCACAAGGTTATTGTCAAGAAGAAGGTATAGATTATGACGAAACCTTTGCACCCGTAGCAAGATTAGAAGCTATTAGAATTCTGCTTGCTTTCGCTAATTTCAATAATTTCAAACTTTTTCAAATGGATGTCAAGAGTGCCTTTCTAAATGGTTTTGTAAAAGAGGAAGTTTATGTTGAACAACCTCCACTCTTTGAAGATACAAAATTTCCAAATCATGTTTTTAAATTAAAAAAGGCCCTGTATGGTCTAAAACAAGCTCCTAGAGCTTGGTATGATAGACTTAGGTCTTATCTTTTGCAATCTGATTTTGAAATAGGTAAAGTAGATAACACACTTTTTATTAAAAGAAATAAAAATGATATTCAACTTGTACAAGTGTACGTAGATGATATTATTTTTGGATCAACCAATTCTGACATGAACAAAGAATTTTCTGACATTATGACAAAAGAGTTTGAGATGAGTCATATGGGTGAACTTAACTTTTTCCTAGGATTACAAATCAAACAATTAGATAATGGTATCTTTATCAGTCAAGAGAAGTATGCGAGAGAGTTAGTTAGTAAGTTTGGCTTGACCAATGTGAGTGGAAAACCAACTCCCATGGCAACCAATATAGCGTTAAGTAAGGATGATCTATCCAAAGACGTAGATCAAACCTTGTATAGAGGAATGATTGGATCACTTCTCTATATAACTGCTAGTAGACCAGATATCATGAACAGTGTCTGTCTCTGTGCAAGATATCAATCTCAACCCAAGGAAACTCATCTAAAAGCTGTGAAACGTATCATTCGATATGTTAAACACACCTTTGATTATGGATTGTTCTACCCTAAGAATGATTCATTTGAATTAGTTTCCTACTGTGATGCTGACTATGCTGGGTGTAAGTCAGACCGAAAGAGTACAAGTGGAACTTGTCACTTTCTAGGTCATTCCTTAATTTCCTGGTTCAGTAAAAAGCAGAATACTGTTTCCCTATCAACAACTGAAGCAGAGTATGTTTCTGCTGCTTTAGCTTGTTCTCAAGTTTTGTATATGCAACAAACCTTGAATGATTTTGGTATATCTATCACAAAATCTCCAATTTTCTGTGATAACACTAGTGCCATTAGTTTGTCCAAAAACCCAACTCTCCATGCCCGAACTAAACATATTGACATTAGACACCATTTTCTAAGAGATAACGTAAATAAAGAGAAAATTTCTCTTGATTTCGTTAATTCTGAAAATCAAATAGCTGATATTTTAACCAAACCTTTAGGAGAACCTGTCTTCACCAAGTTAAGAAGAGAATTAGGTATATGTTCTCTTTCTGAAATATAGTATATAGTATAGTAGTATACATAGGGTATATATGAATGATTTCTTAACCATAGCATTTTACAACACCATGTCGACATAGTATTCATGCGTCATGTCGACATGAAACGGTAAAAATGACAATTCGTTTTTCCCTCTAATTTATGAATGGGTGGTTATTTAATTCACCCATTCCGAGTTTCTCTTCCCTCCAATCATTATTTCTTCATATTACTTTCTGGAAACATCAAATCCATGGCTTCCACATCCAATCCTAATCAAATTTCACCGGTTCCTTTCCCTTTTCCTTCACAAGGCCCTTTCCAAAACTCCATACTTGCTCGTGTCATCAAAATAGAGGAGAAAGTTGATGATTCGCTGCAGATGTTAACTGAAATGCAAGTTCAACAATTGAGAATGGCAAGAGAGCAAGAGAAACAAGGGAATATTCTGAGGAATCTTCAAAAATTCCTCATGGATAATCATGCCAATCCAATTGTAATTGAAGATTCTTCTAACATAGAAGCAAATGAAGAAGGAGAAGAAGACGAAGACGAAGAAGAAGAGGAAGAACCAATGGAGGAAGAAACTGATGATGAAGCAGTATGTGTAGGGGAAGTCTGTTTTGATGCTTATGGGAACATTGTGGAACAACATGGAAATTTCTGTTTCCATTACCCAAATTGTCCTGTCCACAAGTCTCCCATCATCAAAAACAACTGTTGAGTTGTTTATTTTCTTGTTTTAGTTATGTGTTTATAAGTTTAAATAGTCATGTATATAGTAATATTGAAATGAATAAAATAATCTGTGGTTACACGTATTATTCTCATTCTTATATTACTCATATATATCATTCTGAGTATACAATATTTAACATTGTTATATCTAGTTTCAGTATTATTAATGATAACACTATCATTAATATCATAGATTTAGGGGGAGTTAATGTCATTTTTTTTGTTGATGACAAAGGGGGAGAAGTATAAAATAGGTTAGTTAGGCATAGATTAAGGGGGAGTTATTAGATTTAGGGGGAGTTATAAGGAGAATATAAATATTTTATAAACAAAGGTTGTCATCATCAAAAAGGGGGAGAATGTTAGTCTATAGGATAATGGTTTTGATGACAACAACTATAGAAGTGTTATAAAATATATATGTGCAGGAAATCTATATGCAGGTATCAACAAAAGAAGACTGTACAGTAAAGAAGACAAAGATCAAGAGTTCAAGATTGAAGACTCATGAGATTCAAGATATTCAAGA
The DNA here is from genome assembly GCA_030737815.1 of Allium fistulosum. NCBI lineage: Eukaryota > Viridiplantae > Streptophyta > Magnoliopsida > Asparagales > Amaryllidaceae > Allium > Allium fistulosum. The sequence goes on from CM060903.1 coordinate 182,045,604, forward strand.
GTTCAAGACAAATAATATAGTTAGGTTAGATATTTGTTAAAACTCCTTGAAAGCACTATCATTCTTTTTATCCAATTTACTCGTGGAATGGAATCCACTTCGTTCTTGTTAAAGGGATGGAACCCTAGTGAGATGGAACTCACGAAATATCTAGTGGAACGGATAGTAGCCCTATTTTGTTATCCACTAATTTTGATTCAAAATGATTTTCAAAATTATCTCTTGTTTTATAAAATGATTTTCAAATATTCCTTTTCAAAAGAAAAACCTTCGTTCACATTTCCAAAAATGTTTTAGCCTCAAAATCATATTTATCATTTTGTTATATTTTGATTTCAAAATTGTCCTTGATATTTTAGCCTCAAAATCTATTTTAATATTATATTTACTTTAGTTTATTTACTTTGATTTTAAATATATTTTAGTATATATACATATATATATATATATATATTCATAAGTATTTCTACTTCTAAATACCTTCTACAAATACATAGAGTCCATTTGAATAAAGTTGCATATGTTTTAAATCATCATTTTCAAAGTAAAGCAAATCATCATTTTTACTAGACCATGTCGACATCATAGTTACTCGTCATGTCGACATGCTTCCCATTATAGCAAAGGTTGTTTTCAAAAGAAGTGTCTATTCGCTTAAACCTCTTTGAATGGACACATCCATTCATTCTCTATAAATAGAGACTGTTATGGACGTTTTCCAGTAACTACTTTCTTTATTTTCTCTCCTCTTTATTCTCTTATCTTATTTTCTAATCATCCTATCCATATTCTGCCAAAATCTTAAGTGAATCAATCCAGAATATCTCTAGTTTGATTCTCTGCCACTCTCTTCAAAGAATCTCAGTGCTTATCAGAGTTATAGATACATTTGTACTCAAAGAAACTTGTTTAGGGTTATAAAGGTGTGATCGTGTCCTTGGAAATCGATCGGGTGAACTTGTGTCCTGTGAATCAAGTGGTTCTACCCAGAGACCTGAGAATCTGGAGGGTGTACCTCGTTGCCTTGGAATCGAGGGATTGTAATCTAGATTATTATTGAATAGAAAGCCGTACGAGTTGTGCGGGACTGGATGTAGGGTAACACCGAACCAGTATAAAATTCCTGGTGTGTTCTTTCCTTTACTTGCTTTTTATTTATATTTGCATCTGTTTGTGATTCTGTGATTTGATCTATGATTGTGTATTTGCATTAAGTTAGTTAAATCAATTTAAATCAAAGAAGTTTTAAAGAAATTCTTAAAACACTATTCACCCTCCCTCTAGTGTTAAATAGCCTTAAGATCATCTTCCGCGTCCCTGTCATCCATCTATACTTTCAAAGTCTCATAGTGGAAAGAATAAAATATAATAATAATATAAATTACACATCTCATAAAACCAAATCATAGAAGTACATTATCTCAATAGTACATAAAACATGTCTGATACATAGTCTGTGTACATCATAACAACAAAAATAAATAACTATAATAGGTAACTACCCACCAAGTCTCCACCATCTTCTCCATACTCATCGTGGTACCTAACAGGTAAGTTGTAATGAAGAGGGATTCAGAACAACAATATCTAGTGAATGAAAACCTCAAGTTTAACAATAATAGTATACGAGTAGTATTCATTCAAATAAGCATTATGTCTTACGTATTTACTATACTTCTCTAAGTATGTTTCTAACTGGAGGTTAATAGCCCTATAAGCCTAACTCCATGACTATAAAAGCGGGTGCAACACAACTATGGAGTATATCGGGTTCAACAACCCACCTACCGTCCAATCATACCCTAATGATGTAATAAAAAGTACCCTGACCACTTAAGACCTTTTAAACGGGGATAGACAGAGTCTAGTCATTTAATACCTAGGCCCTAGACAGATTCTCCAATCATTTAATACATAAACCCAAGGCGAACCCCTCCCAGTACTCCCTAACCGACATCATAGAAATTCTTTTATAGGCCACTTAATACTTCTTAGATAGGGAAGAGGCAGACACTCTGGCCATTTTATACCTTTACCCCGAGCGTAACCCTCTAAGAGATTCTCACTAACACACCTAAAAGATAATCCCGACCATTTAATACTGATTAATTGGGAAAGTGGCAAACCCATCAGCTATTTAATACCTCAATTCTGAAGCAGGCCCGTCCTGAAATTACCCAAGTTATTTATGAGAAATTTCCTAAGTTATTTGGGAGGACACAAACTCTAAACCAGCCATTTAAAATCTAAACCTAAAGTAGACTTTTCTTGGAATTTCCCCGTCCTTATAATGTGTAACTTAGGTGATGTCCTATGTTAGTCTGAATATTTTGTAGATGCTGGTAGCCAGATAAGTTGGGCAGATTTGCCTCACAATTTTGGGACTAACTCTGCATCCACCGGGGTACTTATTACAGATGATGTCCCACATTAGTTACAAAAGTCACACTACCGGTAGCCAGATTAACTGGACAAACTTCTATGTGCTTTCAACTGACCTCGCATCCCTATAACTTAGCCCTATTCTCACTCCTTGAAATTAAATGTTGAACTATGCCAACATATACATAATACACACACACCTCACCCATATTATGCATTTATAGGCCTTATAAGGAAAACTCCTTATTGCGTGTTTTGTTTATGGATTAAATTTCATAATTGTCCTTAACTCATCTTATTAGATTTATTATTAATTATTAATTGTCATTTGTTTGTCGGTTTCTTTATTAAATGCCTTATTTATTATATATGTTACAAAATTTAAAAGAATACATTGACTGGCATTAAATTATGATAAATTTGTTTCTATATTTATTCAGCTGATTTGTTCGTTTCTTATTCGGGGTTATATGTTATTTTAATATGTTAACATTTGTAATTTTTATACAAGTCCTGATCCAATATAGCAAATTACAAACTAGCTAACATCATCGGCAAATTAGCTACACTAAATAGGCTGGTATATATTCAAATTAGAATCTAAAACATGCAATTTCATGTTATTTTAATATAGTAGAACCACAATCCCTTTTTTCAAAGAAGCAAATTTAAAATTCCAATCATTTATATTTCATTCAACTTTTAAAATCTATATCGCTAAAATCAATGAAGCATATTTATTTTAAATGTTGAAGTAGATGGTGTATGTAACGACCCTAATTTTTAGCAATATTATTTAGGATATTTAATTAGTTAAATAAAATAAAATAATGCGATGATTAGAGAATTGAGATTTGTGTAAATAAGGTGTAGCCACGCCTAATAACAAATGAACTAAAGGGAAACAAAAATGAAATGGATAAGGCTAATAATGAGAGGCAAAGTAGGAATAAGACATATTCTAATACCCTAAACCCTCATGCACTTCCACTCTCACGTTCATAAACAAAAATCAAATACTAGAGGTCGACCACCATTAGACAAAGCTAGAAGAAGAAAAGCTAAAGATCAAGAGGAAGATTAATCAAATCCAAGATCATATCTCAACTTCTTAATCACAAAGCTAAGGTGAATAATGATTGCATCTTATGTTTTTGATTGTTATTGGTTTTAGATTAAATCCGAACTATTTAGCAAGGTTTTCCCATGTTATTGGTTGTTAAATTGGATATATATATGCTTATTGATGATTTATGCTAATTCATATGAATTTTATGATATGTTTTAATGTGAAAACCCTATTAAATGACATCCAAATGCCTTGCGATATTAGAATAAGGGCAAAAATGATATTTTAGATATGAGTATCAATTTTCATAATTTTTTGAATTAATGTGTATTTAATATTAATTTTCTAGTGAAGAAAATGATTATTTAGGTTTAAAATTACTAATATATGTATGTTTTGGGTCAGAAATTAATATATGTTAGAAAAAATATAAAAAATGATTCATGGGAATTTTTATAGATTTTTCCTAAGTGTTTTAATAAGTATATACAATTATTTAAGGTATGAGACTTAAATGTTTTATATATTTATAAAATGGGAAGGGGCATTTTGTAAATAATTTAATTTGTTTATATCAGAAATTTCGGCAGTACTTTTAGAAAAGAAATTATCAACCAATCATGTTTTGACAAACAAGGCAGGTTAGTTGAAAAGAATTGCTTTAAAAGGTTAAAAATCAGTTTGTACAAGCTTTTTACATGTTTTGCCACTTTCAGCACCTAGCCTTTGACACCTTAATCCCGCCTCCAACTCCATTGAAACCAAAGCACAGGGTATCAAAGACTTGGTACGTAGTGAATTGGACATAGGCGAAAGGTACTGGGTTGAGACAAGGGTTTCCGAAGGGGTCGAAGCCTTACTTTGTTTTTAAATGAAAATGCACCTGCTTTGCTTTCGAAAGAAATGCTTTCAACTTGGTTAGCTTTCAACTGGGTCAAATTGTTTTAAAGGAATGGTTTCGAAAGAGGTTGCGCCGTTTGTTTTAAGTAAATGCTTTCGAAGGGGTCGAAACCCCTTGCCGCCGCTTTCCACCTTTCTAAGCAAATGGTTTAGAAAGGGTTACCTTTTTTTAAAACTTAGTAACTTCTCCAATGCTTTCGAAGAGTTGGTTTTGACACCATCACTTATTTACTTAGGAAATAGCTTTCGAAAGAGTGATTTTGACTTAGTTGTTTATGACCCTTTTGTTCTATTGAATGTTAAACCCATAAGGCTTTGAAAGGAATAGTTTCTAATGGTTTCGAAAGGTTATTCCACATGTTTTACCTGAACCCAATTTTTTTTGAAAGGTTTTATTTTATGAAAGGTTTCGAAGGGGTGGTTCCCCCAATGGTTTCGAAAGGTTTTAAATGGAAGGTTCCAATGTTTTCGAAAGGCAATGTTTGTAGTGTTTGATAAGAAGATGTCTAAGGTTTTAAAGCTTTCGAAGGAAGGTTTTTCAATGTTTTCGAAAGGTTTATTAAGAATGATTTCGAAAGGTATGTTTTGGTCTTTCGGCCTAAGGTTATAAAGCAAAGTAGTTACTTGGTTTCGAAAGGGGTACTTTCAATGGTTTTGAAAAAGTTACTTTCAAAGGTTTAAAAGTTTTCATCAACAAAGTTTTGTGTAAAGTATATATAACATGGCAATGTAATTTGAGTAAAGCATAGAGTATATTTTCCTTGATTAAAGTATGATTTAAAGGTTTAAATCAATTTGAGAGAAAAGGTTTTCAAGGAAAATTTTATAGGTAGATGACCTTAAGTAAAATGACTTGGATATTAGAATACCAGATGGGACTGGTATTGGGTCGCACCTTATGGTTTAGCTAGCAGCCCCTAGCTAATATAAGTCCAAAATTCCAGTGAGTAGGGGTTTGTCACAGGCAAGACTAAAATGATGTTACACACAAAAAGGAATATATAAAGGAGAGATAGGTTATTGGTGAGCCCGCAAAAACATTAGGATCAGTTGACCCTAGGAGAACTAAATTAGGGACAGACCGTCCAGAAGAGGAGTATCTAACATAAGTTAGTTGTTTATTTTGTCTTGTAGGACCAAGTCAGCCAAATGTTAGTAGTTAGCCAAATAAAACTATAGTGTTCGGGCAGATAGTCCATTGATTGCCTAATTTATATGCTTACATGATATTAATATTATTTTAACCAGTTTGGTTGTAGGGTTTTGGTTTGGTTATGTGGTCTCACTTAATATCATATAACCGAGACGTATAGTATTATTTACACCAGGCTTTATGTCCGACTCGAGGTTTATGTTTTCCCCTTAAACTCTCGGGTGCTCAAAATTGATTTGATTAGGATGAGGGTTGAGGATTTACAGGTTTTAGTAGATGGACGAATAAAGCTTCCGAAGACAAGCAGAAGGCCGAAGTTAGCTATTTAGGAGTTGTTATGTTTTTATTTCCGCTATGTTGTATTAAGTCTGTTATGACTATTTAGTACTCTAGTCATCCAAGGGGACATCTTCATATGTCGCTCTTGGCATATTTTGTAATAATTATATTTGATCTGAACCTGGGAAACGTTTGGGATTATGTAACTTGGAATATGAAATGTTATTTTGAAATGTAATCAAAAAAATGTTTTAATATGTGATGATTTTATTTCATATTCAAGTGCTTCTGATATTATAGATACCATTAACATTATTGTATTTGGTCACCGGAAGTTAATACTATGGATGACTGTAGCATCTGTAGCGCTTAGCTTCGGGCCTCCAGATAGGGGATGTTACAATGTAAACTAGGGATGAGAGAAAGAATCTCTTTTTTTCTACTTTTCATACCTATTTATATTTTCCACGTAGAATTCTTTGTCACAACAATCAAAGTTTGAGAAGTAGAATCAAATGGAATACAAAATATTCATTTGTAATAATAATAAATCAAATTCCACTATATTAAAATAAAACAATTAGGATTCCAAAAAAATTCACAACTTACATTTTATGGGGAAATTTTGGGGTTTTGAATTGATAAGTTTTCATATTTAAAATTTTCCAACACATGGTATAAATCCAAAAAACAAACTACGTAAGATACCATTAAGGAAAAATTAAGATTTTCACTCACAAACAATTCGCAATGAATCTCCTTGGATTTGCTTCGTGCGATGACATTATCTCTTCTTCCAATTTATCCTCTATTTATTGTATAACATATAATCGATTTATTTATACATATTAGATTCAAAATCCATAGATTAAGGAAGAGATTTTATACTACATACATATATTTATATTTAATTTATTACCTTTCTCTTTGGCTTACTTCTTTCAAATCTTCTTTCCTTGAAGATATATATTTATTTTTCATTTTGACTCAAAGAGATTTTTGTGGAGGAAGAGAATTGACAGAGTGTTATCCATGGCTTTAGATTTGTATGAAAAGAGTAAGGGGGCCGACCTCTTGTTTATAGTTGCTTGGAGACGTGAAAACCGTCAGATCGACAATATTTTAATAGTTTAGGATCTGCATCATTCAGACCAGGGAAAATCCTAATCGTCACAACAATAATCAATCGACCACACTCCATGTGCGGTGGACCGACGGTTCCCTCAAGCATTATTTTTAGCATTTACTTAAACGTTAATTTTATATTTAATGTTTTACTTTACCGTTAAGTTTATTGATGTTTCTTTCCTTAATATGTTTTGAATTATTTTCGATCCGCAATTTCAAACGTCGATAACTCCTTTCTTTAAACTCCGATCGCATAGCTTTATATATGAAAGTTTCTCAGGAGATCACAATGAACACGATGGTTCAAGTTTCATGGACCAGTTCTGACATTTGTTGAATTTTCATTTTTAGTGTCTAATTAATTTCCTATTAGTTTTTACGAAATGTTACATTCTCCCCCTTAAAAGAATTTTGTTCTCGAAATTTTTCAAGGACATATAGTGTAGCGTGCACTCTATAACCATGTTATACAACCAAGTTATCCACAAAATTATTTACTCAACCAAAAGTGCAATATGATTATGCATGCAACATATCTATAGGTGAGCTCAACCCTAGCGTAAAAGCAAGATTGTGACATACATGCATGTATGCAAACAAACCTAAATATGCATAAAATTCTATATGAGTGTAAAATTAACAGGAAAAAGTGTAACAATCATCCCCTACCATCCAATCTAGCAACCATGCTACAATCAAAACCTATATAATACTAATTTAGAGAGATAATTTTTTTTGGAGAAGAGCTGGATGAGAAGCCCTCATTTTTTCTTCCGTTTCGTAGATGTTTTTAGTTGGATTATCTTTGCGTATACATCCATAACTGATTAGGATTTACTTTAACGGCTATATCATTTATGTACATTTCCAAGTATGACACATTGAAGGCGCTGTGAACTCCAAGTTTGTCTACGTCCCCAATGGTACATGATGTTTCATTCCTAATTTTTAGTTCATTTAAGTGGTGTCATGTCAGTCCACGACATTTCTTTCTCAACTTCAACCAATCATGACTCGGAAGTATTGTTCTCTCAAATCTTGGAGAAGTTATTAATTCTCTATCCTAAAGTGAACAAGCATTGCTTGTAATCCTAAACTTTTATACTACCTAATCCTAAAATCAGTAAGGTTGCCTAGATGTCTAAAAGAATATTTTCTAACTAAGTTTCATCGAACGTCTTGTCTCCTTTAGTCCAAGGGTTGACTGAAAGAAGACTTCTAATCTTCTTATCAACATACTTTCGAGTTCTAAATATTATTTTCGATAAGGACGACCTTCAAATCTAATCACCATCCACGCTTTTCCACACAACACATTATATTCTATACTTCAATATTGGTGACTCTAGAAAGTGATATATGGTTTCCTTATCTTTCACCAATCAACTCAATTTAGAGTTATCCCAAATAGATGAGGTCTAGCTTCTACCTAGTCTCTTCTGATGACCTTTGGATCGTATAATTATGGTATTGTTTAAGATGATAACCCTAAGAATCCAAGTGGTATGCTATCCTATGTTTGGGTAAACTTTATGTTAACCTAAACGCAATCCTACATAATTTTCTTGAGGTTGTAGTGGCAACCTAAGTAATACCTAATGTAGCCATAATCCAAAAATACATATCATGAGACGACATCCTACTGTCATGGTGAACAAAAATCCATAACCAAATAAATATGTGGCCACAAAATAACCAAAATGTCCGAATAACACCACACATACCCAAAATATCATGATCGTCCACCTTGACAGGATAAATATCATAAGAACTTTCTTTCATATAATATATTCACTCTTTGCTAACAGTGTCATCATTTGCCTTAACTTATTTGAGTGGTATTCTTACACATCATGTTATTTTTTTAAGATAATTATCCATAATATTCTTGAAATGTTTACTAGCATTCCCTTTTTCATATGATCTTTCAGAATCATCTAATTATGAGCATTATGTTTTGCAACACTTCTAAACCGTCTAAATAGTAATTGATTATCTCTTTCCAAAAATAAAATTAAAAAAATTCCCAAAAGGAAAACCATTAGTTCTTCTTTTATTATACAAGTTTCTTTTTAAAATAAGATGGTAAGTGCTTATGCCAGAGTTTTTACATTTCTAAATCAAATATTTTCCCTGATCAATGGGGTAACCAAACAGACTCAAAAAAAATGGTCCAACACATTTAACTTTATTTATTTGTATATTTTCATCATCATTATTTATTAATAAAAAATCTTTTTTTAGTATGAACCAAGACTTAATTGGTAACTAAATAGAGAGTTCTAAAATCGATCATTTAATTAAATCTTCTTAAGAAGAAAGATTCAAAAGTTTAGAAGAAGTTTAATTAGGCATAATTCATGAAAGTAAAGGTCAAACCTTAATTATCAATCTATTTACTCTTTTACCCTACTCAATTTTACTTAGATTCAAAGGGTTCAACTTATCCATAATTAATGGAAGTTTACAAAAGTTATTTAACTCTTCTTTTTAATAAGGGAAATATTTCAAATTTCACTAATATTATGTTTTTAAAATCATCTTTTAGCCTCAAAAGTACAATTTCAAAACTTATGTCATGTAGTAGCCTCTTTTTCTTGTTTATAAAAAATTTCTAAATTTCAATTTTAATGGTGGAAAGAGATATTCATGCTGTTTGGCCTAATGTGTTGCCTACATATAAAACTTTATTAACAATGGCTCATTTTTTTAGCATGGACTTGCACCATAAAGTGAGGTCAATGACTTTTAACTTTCCCTTTTTAGATAACTTTCATTTAGTATTAACCTCCTCAAATAAAATGTGTTATTTCAAACCTTCATAAGGTTTCCACTTTCAATCACTTTAAATTTTGTACCTGTTGCTCATAGCTTTTAGCCTTTCTCTGTTTTTTCTAACTAGTTGTCTCTAGTTACACCATATCATGGTTGGTTTGACATTCACTTTTTTTTATAAAATCATTAAATTTCATAGTCACTGTTGACTGGGTTTTTAACCCATCAAAATTCAATAAGAATTAGAACATTAGGACTATGCTAGAATAACTCAAGAATCAACCAAAAGGACCAGAAAAGAAGAAGAGAAAGACCCAAGAGGAAGGATGCCAAAATAAGCTAAGGTAATGGATCGCTAGTGATGGATCACTAGCGATCCATCACCTATGGATCTCTAGCGATCCATAAGGCTTGCTCATGGACCCTCCAAACCTCTTGCAGCATGATTCATTACCATTTCTATGCACACTTGCCAAGTTTCATAGCATGCCAAATAATCTAGCTTGAGAAGTGAAGACTCATCTGTTCAAGCTGTTTGACCAGAATTAGCTAACTTAAAATGGACCTACAGAACTCATATAAAGTCGGATTGACTTGTAATTTTGGGAGAACATTTAGAAAATATAGGAGAAGGCTCACAAAGAAAATGAAGTCATTTAGAGTTGATTTGATGGACAGCTAGCGACCCATTTAGAGTGGGCCCCACCACCTCAAATTTTTATGTTGAATCCCTAACACCCTCTAGAGTATTCCTGCAAAGTTTCATTTGATTTCGTTAAGATTTGAGCGAGATATGGATAATTCTTCTAGACCTGATGACCCATGAAGACGGATGATCAAACTAACTCCAAACGACTTGATATTTGGACAAAGCACTTAAATAGAAGATAGGAAGACAACAAAAAAAGATCACTCAAAAATATGCTAAGTGGATGCATAGCTAGCGATCCATCCCCTATGGATAGCTAGCGATCCATCAAGATAGATCAGATCGCCCTCAAACTTTCCGAGCTCCTTCATAGCACTAAGTAAAGGCTTTAGGTAGAAAAATATGCTAAGTTGATGGATAGCTAGCGATCCATCCCCTATGGATAGCTAGCTAGCGATCCATCCCCTATGGATAGCTAGCGATCCATAGAAATGTATAGATTGATTTGAGATTTTTGATGATGACTTGTCATAACAACTGGACTGTTCTGCACCTGGACTTCTATCCCAATACTCACTGAACTTCCCTATAAATACTCACCTACCTGCAACTAGAGATGGATCTTTTTCGAAGAGAGAGAGCTTCCATCACTTGACCGAAATTCCTTCACTTCTTCAACTTTCTTCTCCCTCACAACAGTAATCAAGGGGGTTACTGTGATTCTCCAGTTAACCCTTGAACTTGTGACTTATTCTAACTCATTGTAACTTAGATCTAAGGACTAACTAGTTGATATTCAGAGAGATTCAACTAGTATAATCATAATAAAGATTGATCAAAGTGGACGTAGGCTAGAGTCATCCGAACCACTATAAAAATTCGGTGTCTCTTTTCTTACGTCTACTTTTTATTTGTTGTTTATCTAAGATTTGTTCTGCTAATTATCTACACTGGTGCTTTCACACTTGATCTAGGGTGTTGTTCCATTTTTTGGGTTAACATTTTGGTGCTTTCACTGAGAACCTTGAACGAGATCTTAAGAACCGAAGTTTGAATCTAAGATTTAGAGAAGATAAGTAGGCCTAATACTAGATCTAGAGCTATAGCAAGTCAACTGGAGCCTTGGAGCAGCATGAGGTGTCCTCAAATTCTCATCAACCCAACTATTTGATTAGAGAGGAGATGGAAAAGATGATAAAAGAGATGCATGATGAAATCTTAGCTAGACAATAGGAGATGATGGATGGCTTCTTCTATAGGATGGAGCAGCAAGGGATGGCTAGATCTGCAGGGAATAGGAATCAAACTTCAGGGGGCAATGCTAGAATCAACATGGGAGTCAATCCCAATGCCGGAGTTACTGTTGGAGCACCAGGAACTGGTGGTACTGGAGCTAATCCAAATACTAGGATGCAACCAACAGAAGAATATGTACCAGAACTTCCTCGAATGATTGTAGGTCTGAATGAGCTAGAGTTATGAATCGGATTATAGGCATGCGGCTGGAAGAGTGCATCCTGGGATACCCCCATCAGAACAAGGGGCAAAGTATTGCTTTAGGACGAAGACCTTCATTGGATGGTGAGAACCGAATTGCTGAATTGGTATGAAGGTTCATTAGAGGAGGACCCCTAGATCGGGGTTTGGAAGATGTGAACAGGAATCAGTTTACTGCTAATATCTGGAATGCGAGAAATCTTCCAGATTTTAAGTTTTCGACATTGGAAATGTACGATGGGAAGACAGATCCAACGATTCATATGATGAGATACATCTAACATATAGAGGTGTTAGGTTCTTTTGAGGAGGTAATGGGGTGGTGCTTCCCATTATACTTAACGGATTTAGGTACAATGTGGTTCGGACAGTTGGAGAATGGGTCCATAAGCACATGGACCGACTTAGTGAGCAAGTGAGACAGTTCAGAGTTCATTTCTCACAATAGAGGAATGTACTTACACTCTCAAACGTAAACAAAAGCTTGGAGAGTCCTTAAGAAGTTATTTAATAAGATTCAATGCGGCGGCGGCTGCAGTTGATAAGCCGGATCCATCATTTATCCTAATGGCAGCAGTATCTGGGGTCGCAAGTACGACTGATTTCAAAGCCGCATTGAAAAGGGATCCACCGAGGGATCTTGCAGAATTCTACTACGAAGCTGAGAGATATTTGCGTCAGGAAGACGCTGAAGCCAAAGATGAGGATGTGGATGCTGAAATAAATGCCATGGAGGATAGGGGACCATCCAGAGCTAGAATTGGAAAAGACAAAGGGAAAGGAAAACCGACGACGACTTCGAGGAGCCGTAATGACAAAGGAAGGAGCCGGGATTCTCTTCATACACTAACTTGACTAGAACCCTTGAAAGGATATACTTTGATATTAGGGGGAAAAACCTCTACCAGAGGCTTCCTAGTAGGGAGCCCACTGATCGAGAGAAAAGATCTGGAAAGTTTTGCACCTTCCATGAGCTGAATGATCATGAAACGAATGAGTGCCGACACCTTCATGATCTGATAGAAGAACCGACTGCCACAGTACGTCAGGAACAAAACTACGGTAGAATTACAAGAACAACAACCATTCATGGCAAATGCATCAAGAAACGCCCAGGGATTTGAGCCAAGACAAATTATCCCATGATCGGGGTAGATGAGAATCAGATTCAGCTCCTATGATTTGCTTTTTGATTTATTTTTCTGCACTTTTCTTTTGGTATTTAGACAATAATAACCTCAGGCTGCTTGCATGTGTACAGGATCCTGAACGGTCCCTAGGCACGCTCTGAGTCGGATGTCTAAGATGACTATTTAGTACAATAATGACCTCAGACCGCTCACACGTGTACGAGACCCATATTGGTCTCTAGGCACGCTCTGAGTCGGATCTCCAAGGTGAAAATTTAGATTTCTACTTATTTTGATTCCTGCTTATTTGATTTCTGCTTGTTTGTTTTGATTTGAATATTTGAATTTTTAAAAATCCACATTGATTATGATGACTGATATTGATCGCCATTGAGTCCCGCCATGGGACCGGAGTGCAGGGTGCAAGTCCCATTGCCAAAGAGTGAGCGAATGGACTTGAACAATATTGATCGCCTTAGAGTTCCTACCGAAGAGACGGGACCGGAGTGCAAGAAGTAAGTTCCCTCACCGATGATTGAGCGGATGGGCTTACTTGATCCTCCTTAACTTAACAAACAAATAATCCGAAGAGATCGTCCCCTTAACTTAAAACATTAAACGATCCAGAGAGATCGCGCATTAAACTTAAACGATCAGGAGAGATTGAGCCTTAGAACAAATTTGATTTCATAAAAGGGTTTGAATGCCTTATAAATATAATAAAACTGATAAATCCTGAATGCACACAGGATGATCTCGATATATGATATGATTTTTGATATATAATGTGATTTTGATATATATATATATATATATATATATATATGACAACTCTGAATGAGAAGCAAAATGATAATGATGTAAATCCCGAATGAACATGGAACAATTAGAGATATGTGATGTAAATGGAGATATGTGATGTAATTGAAAATATCGGTTGTAATTGGAAGCATGTGATTTAATTAGAAATATGTGATGTAATAACTCCAAATGAAATCGGAATGATTATGATGTATAGATTACACTTGAGTAGAGTCTAGAGTCTTAGGATGTTACTGGTTTGGAATAATTTGTGATCGGTAAGAGAATCTGAAGGAACTGGACGATTCATCAAGGCTAAAGAAGTTAAAAAGCTCAATTATCGAAGACTAGAGACAGGAACTTGTTCTTAAACAAAACACACTTTTCATTCAAAAGGCGTACTTTGGGGGTCAAGTTTTAACTGGGTTTTTAACCCATCAAAATTCAATAAGAATTAGAACATTCATACTACGCTAGAATAACTCAAGAATCAACCAAAAGGACAAGAAAAAGAAGAAGAGAAACCAAGAGGAAGGATGCCAAAATAAGCTAAGGTGATGGATCGCTAGCGATCCATAAGGTTGTTTGATGTGATTTTTTGTTTGATGATAACAAATATATATCAATTTATATATGTGTTTGCAGATTGTACTATACACATATATGAATAAATATTCATATTTAATAATAATACTATTGCACAAAATTTATATAATTCAATCAGTATTTTTATTCAATATAATATTTTATTTCAACACTTATACAGTACAAAGTTTTCGGCTCTCTTTATATACATACACCGGTTTCATACATTTCACATTCATATTTTTTTCTCACTACAACGCTCAACACTTAGTTTTTCACTCTGTCTGCACATCTGCATCTATCTGCATTGTCCAGCTCCAGTTCTTGTCCTGTCTCCTGTGTACCTGTATAATTAGCAACTACAGCAGTAATCTGAAAATAAACAAATTTGAATTTGCAAAAATATAAATTTGTTTTTTATTGGTGTCTCAGATATATGGGTTATTGTCATCATTTTTGATTGTGTAATATCTGTGCATATTAGTATTCTTATCAGGGACATGTAATCATGAGTGGCTGCAATACACACGTGTACATTTATACACGTGTGCACTGCCTCGCCAACTCGTGTGCACAGTCAACAAAAGCAATCATGCACAACATAGACTCAGCTGGATATGCAACCTGACAATGCTCAAGTCGAGCCAAAAGACATGGTGAGCAACACAAGTGCAACAATCGACAATACATGCTCAAGTTCTCAACAAACAAATACAACAAATTCAGAAATTCATACATAGAAGCATGGACAGAGATGTGGACTACCAACATGAATATAGCAAGTCAAGTATGCATGGCAGCTCGGTGAAACACAGATGCCAACGATATCAAGATTAAGGCTCAAGTGATAAGTACACAAGGCACATAAATCAATGCAACTCTAATGTACAAGCATGGACTGCAAAATGCAACAACAACTTGAAATCTAGTCATTTCAGCAGTTCGACCAAAACTGGACAGAGCAACATGTTCAAGCTAACTCAAATGAACAACAGACAACGATATGGCAATGCAACTCGATCAACAACTCAAAGTATCAAAACAGAACATGATATGATGCAGTTTCAACATATGCAGTGGTAACAAAATGCAAAGTAGTATAAATGATTTAGGCGCACATAGTCACTGCAACAACAAACATGCCTCGACTCAACAATATCAAGTTTAGTCAAAACAATATAAAGGTAACAAGCACAATTTGGTTCGGTGTTAAGGCAACAAATCTGTTTTGATCAAAAGCAGGAAAGATTTCTTTTTACGGCAAAAACAAATCAGAAGACTTGGTCAAGAAATCAAATATGGCAAACAAATCTTGGCAATGCAAATATATGGAAAAGATTTTTCCATATTTGATTAAAGAATTTGAATGCATATATGGACAGAAATAATTCGAATATGGACCGAGAAAAAAAAATTCCAAATATCTTGCTATAGAAACAAAAAAAAATCCAGAACGAAATCAGCAGTTCGAATTTCAAAATTGTGAAAACATATAGGAAATATCCAAAGCCGTGGGTACCAAGCAAAATTCGAATCGTATATACCCAAAATGTCGCAACAAAATCATGGAAATATTGAACAACGTGGAGGCCAAGCAAGAAATCAAATCAGACGCAAATTATTAGGGTTTCTACCCTATATATATACCCCAAAATCATCATCGGCAAAAAATCAATCGAGTTCAAGTACGAAAAATTATTAAAGCACCAAAAAGAATAAATTACATACCGAAGCAAACATTCGAATTCGATCAAGGAGGAGAAGCCGCAAACAATTAACTTGAAGAAAGCAAATCGAAGCATCAACCATAAATTAGGCGGCGACTTCACAAGCCCTAATTACAGAGCTAAAAGGAACGAACGAAAGAAGGAACCGGAGCCGACATTGATAAAAGAAGATAACAGGGTCGCATTTTTCTTGAGTGATAATACTTTGGGTCGGGTTGTTTTGTTTAAGGGCAAAAAAAAATTTTGCTCAAGTTTTTTATTTATTTTTGCTCTTGTTTTTATTTTTGAAGTCTGTACTTTTCGAATCAAATCTTGGTAAATCACCACCTAGGATTTAGGTTGTGTCAGATTGTCTAGTTAGGATTAGTTCAGTAAGCAGGGTTTGCGATTTTGCAAAACTCTATAGGCGGTAGCAGGGTTTGCGAGTCTGTTAGAGTGTTTGTAAGCGGGAGACTGTTTAATTCTAATAGAAATCTGGGAATGCAGCAGTAGGCAGGGTTTGCCGAAGTTGGGTAAATTTTGTGTGTGATTTACTTTTCAGCATATTTACTTCTCTGCAGTTTGTTTTTGTGAGAAAATTTGCTATAACCCTATTCACCCCCCTCTAGGGTTAATCTAGATCCTACAAGTAGTATCAGAGCCCGGTATTTTTCTTTAACTCTAGAGTCATGAATCCACCAAATAATGCTTTTTCTGAGGGGCAATCTATTGCTAGGCCACCCATGTTTAATGGGAATGATTATGCTTATTGGAAAGTTAGGATGGGTATTTATCTTAGTTCTGTGGATTATGATGTTTGGGACATTATTGAAACTGGCTATAAATCTCCCACTATAACTGTTGGTGATACTGAGATTCCTAAACCTAAGGATAGGTGGGACGCTAACGATAAGAAATTAAAAACTACAAATGCTAAAGCCATGAATGCTTTGATCTGTGCTCTTGATAAGACTGAATTTAATAGAATTTCTCATTATAAAACTGCGCAGGAAATTTGGCATACCTTGGAGGTGACACATGAAGGAACTTCTCAAGTCAAGGAGTCTCGTCTAGCCCTATTCAGCAATGAATACGAGAACTTTGTAATGGACAAAGGCGAGAGCATAAAGGACATGTTTGTACGCTTTTCAACTTTGGTGTACAATGCTAGAGCGCTTGGGAAGGTATTCACTGAGGTAGAGCTTGTGAGGAAGGTGCTACGAGTCTTACCGATGAGCTTTGAGGCAAAAGTCATGGCAATACAAGAATCGAAAGATCTGAGTAAACTAAGCATGGAGGAGTTGATCGACAACTTGATGACATATGAGCTTGAGCTAAAAGCAAAGGAGGAACGCAACAACTCCGAATCAAAGAAGAAGACGATTTCCTTAAAGAGCAAAGAAGAGAGCGATGAAGAAGAAGAAGATCCAATTGAAGAGCTTGCAATGGCTGCCAATAATCTTAGAAAATGGTCAAGATTCGGGCCACACAAGAAGAAAACAAGTGGTAATAGGTCAAAAGATTCTGACAATTCCGATAATGAATTGACTTGCTTTAACTGCAAGAAGCCTGGCCACTTCAAACAAAAATGCCCACTTCTCAAAAACAACAAAGGAAATAAAAAGAAGAAGAAGGCCTTTGCAGCGACTTGGGATGATGAAGAAGGAGAGGTAGTTTCGAATAATAGCTCAGAGGAGGCTAATTTGTGTCTTATGGCAAAATCAGATTCAGAAGCAAGCTCAGAGGAATCTAGTGAGGTAGGTGACTATTCTTATAAAGAACTTGTTTTGATGTGTTGTGATCTTACTAAAACAATTGATACTCTTGAATCTAAAATTGAAAAACTGTAATCTGATAGGAGAGAACTTGTCCATGAAAATTCTAGGTTAGAAACTGAACTTGAAAATATTCAAAACCTAGACTGTAAAAAATGCAAAATTTTAGATTCAAAATTATCAAAACTTAAGAATAGCTTTGAGAATCTTGAAAAAGAAAACTTGAGTCTTAAGGAAACCATTGACACTAGGAAAAAGGATTTTATAAATAGATGCACCTCACTTGTGACTGAAAACACAACACTAAAAACCAAAGTCCAAAATCTTGAGAAATCTCTGAATAACTTTTCAAGAGGAGAAAAATCATTCAACATGTTATTGGGAAATCACCTTTTTGCTAACAACAGAAAAGGACTAGGCTTTGGGAAAACACAAGTTGATGATAATGCAAAAGGTAAGAGTGTCTTTGCTAGATGTGAAATAATTGGACATCGTGCTGAAAATTGTAGTCATAGGAACAAGAACACAAAATTTATACAAGTTTGAGTTCCTAAGAATTCTACAAACAAATTTCATGTCTATTGGAACAAGAATGAAAGGACAAAACAAGTTTGGGTTCCAAAGGGATTGTTTATTCACAATGCTTCAGTCACTAATATCATTGGACCTAAGAGTTTCTCTAGGTCATCCTTCTCTCTCTTTATACAGGTTTGTTGGCGGGCTAAGGAGCAACAAGAATGGTTCCTAGATTCAGGTTGTTCTAGACATATGACAGGTGACAAATCGAAGCTCCTTAGCCTAGAGAATTTTAAAGGTGGAAATGTGATCATGGGAGACAATAGCAAGTGTAAGATTATTGGTAAAGGTGAAGTAGGTAACGGTACTTTTTCCTTGACTAATGTTTTATACGTTGATAATTTGCATCACAATCTCATTTCTATTAGCCAACTATGTGACAAAGGTATGAATGTGGTTTTTGATAGTAATACTTGCAAAATCATTGATAAATCTTCTAATAACATTGTTTTTATGGGCAAAAGAAAAGGAAATGTTTACACGCTTTCGTTTGATAATCTAAATCTTTCTAGATGTTTGGTAGCCACTGACGAAGAGGCATCTTTATGGCATAGGAGACTTGGACATGCTAGCATGGGCCTCTTAAAAAAACTTGAAACGAAAGAATTAGTTAGAGGGTTACCACATCAGAAATTTAAAAATAATAAAGTGTGTAAAGCATGTTCCTTGGGCAAGCTTAGTCGATCATCATTTTTCCCTAAAAACATTGTTAGCACATCAAGGGTCCTTGAATTAATTCACATGGACTTATTTGGACCAAATGAAATTGCAAGCTTGAATGGAAAACGTTATTGTTATGTATTGGTTGATGATTATTCTAGATTTACATGGATTTATTTCTTAGCCAAAAAGTCTGAATCTTTTGATTATTTTTCAAAATTTGCAAAACTTGTTCAAAATGAATAAGGAGTTTCAATTAAAACTTTGAGAAGTGATCATGGAGGCGAATTTAAAAATTTGGAATTTGAAAGCTTTTGTGAAGAAAATGGTTTAAAACATGAATTTTCTGCTCCACGAACACCTCAACAAAATGGGGTGGTTGAAAGGAAAAATCGTACATTGCAAATTGGCTAGATCCATGTTGAGTGAGTATAAACTACCTCTAAACTTTTGGGCAGAGGCAGTGAATACTTCGTGCTATGTAATGAATAGAGTAATGATTAGACCAATACTTGGCAAAACGTCTTATGAATTATGGCATGAAAGGAAACCTAACATTTCTTATTTTCGTGTATTTGGATGTCCTTGTTTCATTCTTAACACAGGTGATCAACTTGGAAAATTTGGATCAAAGGCCGATGAGGGAATTTTCATGGGCTATTCAACAAGGAGCAAGGCTTACAGGATATACAACAAACGAACAAAGACAATTGTTGAATCAATCAATGTGAAATTCGATGAATCTGACCTGGAAAGGACGACTGAAAAGGCGGTTGACGATGGGGTAGATCATGAAGGAATTGAAGAAGGGACATCTAGTGAGAAAGCTGAAAGTAGGACTGTTGATGCTGATAGATTGAAGTTCAAATCCAATCATCCTCCTGAATTGGTTATAGGTGATCCTACGGAAGGTATACGAACTCGCTCTTCATTTGATAAAAATTTGTGTGCGTTTTGTTGTCACAGTGGTTTTATTTCTGAGATTGAACCTGATTCTGTTGAAATGGCTCTTAATGTTGAAAGTTGGGTTTTAGCAATGCAAGATGAACTTAATCAATTTGAGAGAAATAAAGTTTGGAAATTAGTTCCTAGGCCTAATGACTATCCAATTGTTGCAACTAAATGGGTGTTCAAAAATAAACTTGATGAATCGGGAAATGTAATTAGAAACAAAGCTAGGTTGGTCGCAAAAGGATATAACCAAATAGAAGGCATATATTTTGATGAAACATTTGCTCCAGTTGCTAGGTTAGAAGCCATTAGGATTTTGCTAAGTTTTGCATGTTATAAGGGTTTCAAACTTAAACAAATGGATGTAAAAAGTGCCTTTCTAAATGGTGATTTGAAAGAAGAAGTTTTTGTTGAATAACCCCCCGGTTTTGAAAATCATGATTTTCCAAATCATGTGTATAAACTAGAAAAAACATTATATGGTCTTAAGCAAGCTCCTAGAGCTTGGTATGACTGCCTTTGTACATATCTTTTGGAAAATGGCTTTCAAAAGGGGAGTGCTGACACGACACTGTTTCTATTACATAAAGGAAGTGATTTTTTGATTGTTCAGATTTATGTGGATGATATCATTTATGGTGCTACTAATGAACTCTTGTGCGAGAAATTTGAACAAGTCATGCAGGCTAAATTCGAGATGAGCTTGGTTGGAGAATTGAAATATTTTCTTGGATTTCAAATCAAGCAAAGCAGTGATGGTATTTTCATTTCACAATCCAAGTATGTGTTGGAACTGTTGAAGAAATTTGGAGTTGAGAACTCCAAACCATTGAGAACTCCTATGAGCCCATCAACAAAGTTGGACAAAGACGAGAAAGGAGTTGCTGTTGATTAGAAGAAATATCGAGGGATAATTGGTCCACTTCTCTATCTTACTGCTTCTAGACCTGATATTATGTTTCTGTGTGTTTGTGTGCACGTTTTCAATCTAATCCTAAAGAATCTCATTTGAAAGCCACTAAACGAATTTTGAGATATCTTTCACACACACACAAATTTGAACTATGGTACCCTTCTTGTGAAAATTTTGATTTAGTTGGTTATTCTGATGCCGATTATGCTGGTTCATTGGTTGACAGGAAAAGCACTAGTGGGACATGTTTCATGCTAGGACATTCATTAGTTTCATGGTCAAGTCGAAAACAGAATTGTGTTGCATTATCCACCACTGAAGCAGAATATATTACTTTAGGAAGTTGTTGTGCTCAAATTTTATGGATGATGCAAACTCTTTCTGATTTTGGCTTAGTTTATAAACAAGTTCCATTAAAATGTGATAGTAAAAGTGCAATAGACTTGTCAAATAATCCTGTTCATCATTCACGCACAAAACACATTTATGTGAGACACCACTTTCTTAGAGATCACATTGCTAAGGAAGACATTTGCATTGAACATATTTCAACCGAGGCTCAACTTGCTGATATTTTCACAAAACCCCTCCCCGAAGACAGATTTTCCAGATTACGTTTGGATTTGGGGATTATAGAAATTGACTAATCATTTTCCATTTTTTGGTTGAAATATTCTTGGATATTTATCTTCAACTTCAATTTCTAGGATTCAAACCAGTTTTGGATATTATTCAAAGATTGATTCGAATATGGTATTCAGTAGTGGAAATATGTTTGTTTTATTTCTTTTCAAAATTAAAAAAATAAAATGTTTCATAATATAATTAACTTGGTAACTTATTCCACGACCATTTCTATCTCTACCATCTTTCTATCATTCATAATGGTTTTGTAAAATGAGAAGAGTGAATTATCTTTTTTTTTAAATAATAATAATAATAATAATATCTCATGCATCCATTCTCATTTAAAAGTCCTTATGGTTATGCATGGATGGAGCATGTGAGTGAATTATTTTTATTTTATCATCACTCCATTCTCATTTAAAAGTCCTTATGGTTATGCATGGATGGAGCATGGTAGCTAAGTATTTTTCTGGTCTCACTTAAAAGTCCGGATGCTTAGACTAATAAGTAACTGCTAATCCCATTTAAAAGTCCTTATGGTTATGCGTGGTTAGTAAGTGCTTATTTTTGTGCTTAAATGTCAAATTATTTTTAAAATATCTCTCTTCTCATTATATAAAAACCGAATCATCGATCCATTCTCTACAATGTGGAAATTGTTATCTCGTTATGGTATATTATGATTTATCTTTGTTTTGCATTTGTTTTTTTATTTACAAAAAAAAAATGTTCCATTAGTTTTGTCAGTCTTTTAATGATAACAAAAGGGTGAGAAGAACAAGATTTTGATAAGGAAGTAAATATTTTTGGAATACTTCAACAAATTTGTTAAATGTTGTTAGTTAATTTTCTTTAGTTCTTTTATTCTTCTGTAATTTTCTAAATCTTCTAAATAGGGAGTGGTCTCAGTTGTAGAGGGAGCATTCATATAGGGGGAGCTAAATATTTCATGCTCAAACACATTTATTAGAATTTGAAAATCTTTAATATATATATAACATCATCAAAAGGGGGAGATTGTTTGATGTGATTTTTTGTTTGATGATAACAAATATATATCAATTTATATATGTGTTTGTAGATTGTACTATACACATATAGGAATAAATATTCATATTTAATAATAATACTATTGCACAGAATTTATATAATTCAATCAGTATTTTTATTCAATATAATATTTTATTTCAACACTTATACAGTACAAAGTTTTCGGCTCTCTCTATATACATACACCGGTTTCATACATTTCACATTCATATTTTTTTCTCACTACAACGCTCAACACTTAGTTTTTCACTCTGTCTGCACATCTGCATCTATCTGCATTGTCCAGCTCCAGTTCTTGTCCTGTCTCCTGTGTACCTGTATAATTAGCAACTACAGCAGTAATCTGAAAATAAACAAATTTGAATTTGCAAAAATATAAATTTGTTTTTTATTGGTGTCTCAGATATATGGGTTATTGTCATCATTTTTGATTGTGTAATATCTGTGCATATCAGTATTCTTATCAGGGACAGGTAATCATGAGTGGCTGCAATACACACGTGTACATTTATACACGTGTGCACTGCCTCGCCAACTCGTGTGCACAGTCAACAAAAGAAATCATGCACAACATAGACTCAGCTGGATATGCAACCTGACAATGCTCAAGTCGAGCCAAAAGACATGGTGAGCAACACAAGTGCAACAATCGACAGTACATGCTCAAGTTCTCAACAAACAAATACATCAAATTCTGAAATTCATACATAGAAGCATGGACAGAGATGTGGACTACCAACATGAATATAGCAAGTCAAGTATGCATGGCATCTCAGTGTAACACAGATGCCAACGATATCAAGATTAAGGCTCAAGTGACAAGTACACAAGGCACATAAATCAATGCAACTCTAATGTACAAGCATGGACTACAAAATGCAACAACAACTTGAAATCTAGTCATTTCAGCAGTTCGACCAAAACTGGACAGAGCAACATGTTCAAGCTAACTCAAATGAACAACAGACAACGATATGGCAATGCAACTCGATCAACAACTCAAAGTATCAAAACAGAACATGATATGGTGCAGTTTTAACATATGCAGTGGCAACAAAATGCAAAGTAGTATAAATGATTTAGGCGCACATAGTCACTGCAACAACAAACATGCCTCGACTCAACAATATCAAGTTTGGTCAAAACAATATAAAGGTAACAAGCACAATTTGGTTCGGTGTTAAGGCAACAAATCTGTTTTGATCAGAAGCGGGAAAGATTTCTTTTTACGGCAAAAACAAATCAGAAGACTTGGTCAAGAAATCAAATATGGCAAACAAATCTTGGCAATGCAAATATATGGAAAAGATTTTTCCATATTTGATTAAAGAATTCGAATGCATATATGGACAGAAATAATTCGAATATGGACCGAGAAAAAAAAAATTCCAAATATCCTACTATAGAAACAAAAAAAAATCCAGAACAAAATCAGCAGTTCGAATTTCAAAATTGTGAAAACATATAGGAAATATCCAAAGCCGTGGGTACCAAGCAAAATTCAAATCGTATATACCCAAAATGTCGCAACAAAATCATGGAAATATTCAACAACGTGGAGGCCAAGCAAGAAATCAAATCAGACGCAAATTATTAGGGTTTCTACCCTATATATATACCCCAAAATCATCATCGGCAAAAAATCAATCGAGTTCAAGTACGAAAAATTATTAAAGCACCAAAAAGAATAAATTACATACCGAAGCAAACATTCGAATTCGATCAAGGAGGAGAAGTCGCAAACAATTAACTTGAAGAAAGCAAATCGAAGCATCAACCATAAATTAGGCAGCGACTTCACAAGCCCTAATTACAGAGCTAAAAGGAACGATCGAAAGAAGGAACCGGAGCCGACATTGATAAAAGAAGATAACAGGGCCGCATTTTTCTTGAGTGATAATACTTTGGGTCGGGTTGTTTTGTTTAAGGGCAAAAAAAAATTTTGCTCAAGTTTTTTATTTATTTTTGCTCTTCTTTTTATTTTTGAAGTCTGTACTTTTCGAATCAAAGTAAATCACCACCTAGGATTTAGGTTGTGTCAAACTGTCTAGTTAGGATTAGTTTAGTAAGCAGGGTTTGCGAGTTTGCAAAACTCTATAGGCGGTAGCAGGGTTTGCGAGTCTGTTAGAGTGTTTGTAAGTGGGAGACTGTTTAATTCTAATAGAAATCTAGGAATGCAGCAGTAGGCAGGGGTTGCCGAAGCTGGATAAATTTTGTGTGTGATTTACTTTTCAGCATATTTACTTCTCCGCAGTTTGTTTTTGTGAGAAAATTTGCTATAACCCTATTCACCCCCCTCTAGGGTTAATCTAGATCCTACAATAAGGCTTGCTCATGGAACCTCCAAACCTCTTGCATCATGATTCATTACCATTTCTAAGCATGCTTGCCAAGTTTCATAGCATGCTTAACAATCTAGCTCGAGAAGTGAAGACTCATCTGATTCAAGCAGTTTGGCCAGAATTAGCTAACTTAAAATGGACCTACAGAACTCATACGAAGTCGGATTAACTTGAAAATTTGGAAGAACATTTAGAAAACATAAGAGAAGACTCACAAAAAAACGAAGTCATTTAGAGTTAATTTGATGGATCACTAGCGATCCATCTAGATGGATCTCAAGCGACCCACCTAGAGTGGGCCCTACCACCTTAAATTTTTTATGATGGGTCCCTAACACCCTCTATGTGTTCCTGCAAAGTTTTGTTCAATTTATTTAAGATTTGAGCGAGATATGGATGATTCTTCTAGACCGGATGACCCATGAAGATGGTCAAACTAACTCCAAACGACTTGATATTTGGAGAAAGCACTTAAATAGAAGATAGGAAGACAACCAAACAAAGATCACTCAAAAATATGCTAAGTGAATGGATAGCTAGCAATCCATCAAGATAGATCAGATCGCCCTCAAACTTTCCGAGCTCCTTCGTAGCACTAAGTAAAGGCTTATAGTAGAAAAATATGCTAAGTTGATGGATAGCTAGCGATCCATCCCCTGTGGATAGCTAGGAATCCATCCTCTATAGGTAGCTAGCGATCTATAGAAATGGCTCAGATTGGTTTGAGATTTTTGGTGATGACTTGGCATAACAACTGGACTATTCTACACTTGGACTTCTGGCTTAATACTCACTGAACTTCCCTATAAATACTCACCTGCCTACAACTAGAGATGTATTTTTTCCGAAGAGAGAGCTGCCATTACTCGACTAGAATTTCTTCACTTCTTGAACTTTCTTCTCCCTCACAACAGTCACCAAGGGGGTTACTGTGCTTCTCCAGTCAACCCTTGAACTTGTGACTTATTCTAACTCATTGTAACTTAGATCTAAGGACTAACTAGTTGATATCCAGAGAGATTCAACTAGTATAATCATAATAAAGATTGATTAAATTGGACGTAGACTAGAGTCAGCCGAACCACTATAAAAATTTTGTGTTTCTTTTCTTACTTCTGCTCTTTATTTGTTGTTTATATGAGATTTGTGCTGCTAATTATCTACACTGGTGCTTTCACACTTGATCCAGGGTGTTGATTCATTTTTTGGGTTAACGGTCATGAAGGACTTAACCCAAATTTTATCTTTTAAAATATAAACTCGGAAACTTTTTATTAAATTCAACAATTGTTTGGTTTTCAAAAGGAGTCTTGAAAAACTCCTCATTTTAACCATCTTTAACTGTATGTGTCATAACTTTTAAAACTAAAATTTATTAAGTTCAAAAGAAAATGTTAGCAATTTAATTTTAAAAATAACATTTCCTTTAAACAACAAATTATTTTATTCTTTCTAGATTGTAAGAGTCAAGTATTTATTGCATTAATAGTCATCAAATCAGAGATTTTCTTCTTAAAATGTAGGATTTTTATTATTTTTATTTTTTTCAACTCAAACTATTTATTAAGTTTTGCATTGAAAAACTCAATTGTTATACTAAACTGTTTTTCAAAGTTGCACCGTTACAGTGTTTCTGTAACATCTTTTATAACTTTAAATAATAAAAAATGGAGTAGACAAGGACAACTTTCATACTATTATTATCTTACTACTCATGCTATTCAAATTTCCTCTATCTCGGTTATTTTTATTTAAATTAATTCTTTTTATATAGCTCTTCTTTTCAATTGTCTGTTTTCTTCATTGGACCATCGTAGTGCATTCGCCAACTACTTTAGTTATTGGGCTTTTCTCCATTAACATGAAACATTTTTCTTTTTTATATGAATCTATTTATGTTATTTTTCTCCGTATTTTCCTTGTACGGGAATATTCTTTCTATTTTCACAATCAGGTGTTCTCACCCTTCCATTATCTTTGCCCCATATAAATCAAGTACCATTTCTATTTATCCAACCCTTAAAAAAGAATTTTAAAACTTTTAAATTCAAAGAAATAGAAAAATCATTGATTCAAAATTACGCCCTATTTTTTGTCTATTTAAAAAAAAGAGATTATCGGTTTCTCCTTATTCTTTACCAAAAAACTTTTACTTGGAATTTATTCTAGTCAGTTTTAGCTAACCTCTAGAAATTTTTCTTAATAACCCATTTAATTAAATTTTCCTAGTTTTTCAAGAATCTATTTTTATAGGATATTTTATATGGCAAAAAATTTAGTATTTACTTACTTTTCAAAAATAACAACTTTTTAGTGATAGGGTTCTTTTATATTTAAATAAATTTTTTGAAAGCCATTTCAAATATTTTAAGAAAATTTAAAATCTTTTATTAAATTCTTTCATTTAGGGTCGGAGTCAGAAATGGATTTTAGTTTGTCCTTTCTTTTGGACTTTTCTTCTTTTCCAATTATTCTTAACTTATCTTCATTGATAACATATTAAAATACGGCTATCATCTTGTGGTGGTTATTACAAACCTTCTTGGGGGAACTTGCTCAATTCTTTTTATACCTTACTTCCGGATATTTATAACATATAAGTTATTACTTCCCATCACTGGGGGTGAAATGTACATCATCAATTGACAATCTAGCAAAATCCATAATCATATGGCCATTTAGGCCCAGCAAAAGGAGTCAAGTACCATCCACCTTTAGAGACCCTTCTATATGGCATGCTCATGCTCTTCTTAAGTCAACATCTATGATATAGCCTACATTCCAACTCATAGTTGCCTTATCCATCTTTTCAGAATATGGTCGAAACTACTTCTATAGTTGAAATTTGTAGATTTGTCGTGTAATATATATAATTCTAGGTAAAAAACACAAATACGTTCACTCAGCGAATCTAATTCTTATGATCAACTAACCTAAGCTTCGATACCAAATGTAACAACCCTCTTCGAAACGGGCCTAATTTTTGACCCATTAAAAGACCATCGAACCTTAGGTCCATCCTAAAACTGATTGATTGTTGGTATAATTGATAAAACAACATGTGAGCTATCTATCTATGCTTTTGGAATCACGGCAAAAGGAATAAAATATAATAATAATAAAAAGTACCAATCCCTTAAATCCAAATCACAGAAGCATACCATCTCAGTAATACATAAAACATGTTTGATGCATAGTTTGGGTATATCATAACAACATAAATAGATAACTATAATAGATAACTGACTGCCAAGTCTCCACCATCTTCTCCAAACTCATCGCGATATCTAACATGTAGGTTGTAATGAAAAGGGAGTCAGAACAACAATGTTTAGTGGATGAAAACCTCAAGTTTTACAATAATAGTATATGAGTAGTAAGCATTCAGATAAGGATTATGTCTTACATATTTACTATATTTCTCAAAATATGTCTCTAACTGCAAATTAATGGTCCTACAAGCCTAACTCCATGACTATAAAAGCAGGTGCAATGCAACTATGGAGTATACTAAGTTCAACAACACACCTCTCGTCCAATTATATCCTAACGATGCAAGAGAAAGTACCTTGGCCACTTAAGACCTTTTAAACAGGGATAGGCAGACTCTAGTTATTTAATACCTATACATTAGGCAAACTCTTCAGCCATTTAACACCTAAACCTAAGGCAAACCATTCCCTCCCTGGCAGACATTGTAGAAAATCTCTTATGGGTGACTTAATAATTCTTAGATAGGGAAGAAGCAAATGCTTCGGCCATTTAATACCTCAACCCTAAAGCGGACTGCCTATAAGAGATTCTCACTTACGCACCTAAAAGATAATCCCGACCATTTAATACTTCTTATGTAGGAAAGATGCAAACCCAATCAACCATTTAATACCTCAATTCCAAAGTAGGCCCGTCCTATAATTACCCAACATTATTTATGAGAAATTCCCTAAGTTATTTAATACTTCTTAATAGAAAGGATGCAGACTCTAAACATGACATTTAATACCTCAACCTTGAAGCAGACTTCTCTTGGAATTTCCCCGTCCTTATAGCCCGTAACCCAATTATGATGTTCCATATTAGTCTGACTATTTCTAGATGCTGGTAGCCAGATCAGTTGGGCAGATTTACCTTATAATTTTGGAACTAACCTCATGTCCACCGTGGGTACTTACTACAGGCGATGTCCCACATCAGTTACAAAAGTCGCACTGCGGGTAGCCAGATTAACTAGGCAGACTTTTGTATGCTTTCAACTGACATCTCATCTCTATAACTTAGCCATATTCCCACTCCTTGAAAATAAATGTTGAATTATGCCAACATATACATTATATATATGTATATTGAGTATATATGTACCTCACTCGTATTACACATTTAAAGGCCTTATAAGGGAAACTCCTTATTGTGCCTTTTATTTACGGATTAAGTTACATAATTGTCCTTATCTCATTTTATTAGATTTATTGTTGATTATTAATTATATTTTATTTGTCGGTTTCTTTATTAAATGTCATATTTGTTATATATGTTACAAAATTTAAAAGAATACATTATTATTACATTTATGGCTAGCATTAAATTATGGTAAATTTGTTTCAATATTTATTAAGCTAATTTGTCCATTTCTTATTTAGGGTGATATGTTATTTAGTATGTTAACATCTGTAATTTATATACATGTCTCGATCCGACACAACAAAGTATATAATAGTTAACATTATCAACAAATTAGCTACATTGGATAGGCTTTTATATATTCAAATTGAAATCCAAAGCATGCAATTTCATTTTATATTAATATGATAGAACCATGACCTCTTTTACCAAAGAAGCAAATTTACAATTCCAATCTTTTATGTTCCATTCAACTTTTTAAATGTATATCACTAAAATGACAAGGAAAGCATATTTATTTTAGCTATTGAAAAGGCAGTGCAAACCACGGATAAGAGGAAAAATCCCCCTTTTCTTTACTTTGCACACCAATTTCTATTTTCCACATAGAATTCTTTGTCATTACAATCAAAATTTGATAAGTAGAATTAAATGGAATAAAAAATATTCATATTGTAATAATAAATCCAATTCCACTATATTAAAATAAAACAGTTAGGATTCCAACAAATTTTACAACTTATATTTTATGGGGAAACTTTGGAGTTTTGAATTGATAAGTTTTCATATTCAAATTTCCTAAAGCATAGTACAAATCCAAAAACAAACTATGCAAGATACTATTAAGGAAAAATTAAGGTTTACACTTACAGACAATTACCAAAGAATCTCTTGGATTTGCTTCATGCGATGGTCGTATCTCTTCCTCTAATTTATCCTTTATTTATTGTGTAACATGTAACCGATTTAGTTATACATATTAGACTCGGAATTTTTACATTAGAGAATATATATATATATATGTATGTATATGTATATGTATAT
Source organism: Allium fistulosum (assembly GCA_030737815.1). Classification (NCBI taxonomy): domain Eukaryota; kingdom Viridiplantae; phylum Streptophyta; class Magnoliopsida; order Asparagales; family Amaryllidaceae; genus Allium; species Allium fistulosum. The sequence continues at coordinate 182,075,994 of CM060903.1, forward strand.
GTATATGTATATGTTTGTGTATGTATGTATAAATTATTACCTTTCTCTTTGGCTTGCCTCTTTCATCTCCTTCAAATCCTTGAAGGTATATATTTATTTTTGATTCTGAGTTAAAGTTTGTGGAGGAAGAGAATTGGCAGAGTGTGATGGCTGTATCTCTTCCTCTAATTTATCCTTTATTTATTGTGTAACATGTAACCGATTTATTTATACATATTAGACTCAGAATTTGTACATTAGAGAACATATATATATATATATATGTATATGTATGTATGTATGTATATATGTATACACGTATATATGTATGTATGTATGTATGTATGTATATATGTATATATGTGTATATATATATGTATATGTATGTATGTATGTATAATTTATTACCTTTCTCTTTGGCTTGCTTCTTTCATCTCCTTCAAATCCCTGAAGGTATGTATTTATTTTTGATTCTGAGTTAAAGAGATTTTTGTGGAGGAAGAGAATTGGCAGAGTGTTGTTTCTGGCTTTAGATTTGTATGAAAAGAATTAGGGGGTTAGCCTCTTATTTGTAGTTTTTTGGAGGTGCCAAAACCGTCGTATCAAGGATATTTTAATAGTTTACGATCCGGGCCATTCAGGTTAGTGAAAACCCTAGCCGTCATGACATTAACTGGTCGATCGATCCCAATGGGCGGTCGTCCGGTAATCCCCCCAAGCATTATTTTTAATACTTACTTAAATGTTAAGTTTATATTTTAACATTTTACTTTATCGTTAAGTTTATTAATATTTATTTCCTTAATATGTTTTTAATTTTTTTGATGCACAATTTTCAAACGTCGATAACTTCTTCGCTTGAACTCTGATCGCGAAGCTTTATATATAAAAGTTGCTCAGAAGATCACCACGAACACAATGATATAAGTTTCATGGCCAAATCTTGACATTTACTAAATTTCCATTTTTAGCATTATTATTAATTGATTGATTTTTCTTAGTTAATTTCCCATTAGTTTTACGGGGTGTTACAACTCTTAAGTACACAATCTCATAGAAAGAAGTTAATTCAACTTCACTGATCATTTACCATACTTTGTTCGCTAGAGTTCGATTACTCCTTATTGATACATTATTATATATTATAGGGTGGAGTGAATTCTGAGATTGAATCTTTATTTATTTTTTCTATTGCACGTAATTGAATCATTTTATTTTCTATTGCACGTAATTTCATTTATTTTCATTTTACATTCAATGAAATTATCATAGACATGCCACATATGTATCAAATACACATGTTCGTGTTTGTGATAATTCATCGGTGAATTCGATGAAGTATGTGGAACTGTTTAGTAGTATTAGACTAATGATTGCATACATCTATATGTGTAAATTCGAAGTGTTCATCAACTCATATGTCGCTCCCATCGAATGGGTGTTTTCCCCTTATCCGTTTGAGGTATAATTCACTAGCATCATGTAATTCATAATCATATAATCAAAGAATTATTTCTCAAAACCGTGGATTAGTCTATAACTCTAAAATAATTATAAATAATTTTAGATACTTCTGTATTTTCCAATGCATCACTTTTATTATTAAAACAAATACCACTAACATAGTTTTATTTTATAACGAATATTCAAAATATTCACAACGAAATAAAACTATGGCTATTTTTCAGTCAACACTGAAAAATGGTTATTATTTCATAAATAATGTTTGGTATGTTTTACGAAAACAATTTTCGTAACTTGATGCGACTAATAAGTGTTATATGGCATGCTTGTACTATTCCCACCATTACTATAATAGCGTATAAAATACGGAGCTCCATTCAACTACTTAATATATAGGATATTTATCATATCTATTGCAACCAATTTACAATCGAGAGTCTTTAAATCAAATATCTTAAACTCAAAAAAATAAATCTTACATAAAACGATTTTTTATATGAATATACATTTCGGAATAGAAATCATATTTCTCATTCCAATGTTAAACATCTATTATTATTTTACAATTCTCATTTCCGATATTCTTTATGAAGCAAAGTTGACCATTCAGTCTCTTCATCCCAACTATGCCTTAAGTTACATGCACTCTCATAGATTCGATTTTCTTTCTAAACGGTCAAACCATTCAAAAGAAACCCTTACTACAATTTCATAATGGATCATTTACAAAAATGCATTTGGCCATCCTTAACTTTTAAGGATATCAAATAAGTTGCACTTTACATAAACTGATCAAACTGCCATTTCACTGATCGAATTCTTATAGCTATCTTGTACCTTTTGGTCTAGTATTACATTTAACAAGAGATTCTTATTATAATTAATCACATTAAATATATGATCTCGTACTATGGTTTACTTGCTTATTTCGACTGAACTAGTTTCATTAAGGTTTTCGTACATTACGAGCTATAACCGTTCACCATATAACGTTTATATGATATTGGATATAGATCAAATATTTATAACCCTATACCGCTTTTAGAGTTCGAAACTCATTATATAACACATAGTCTCAGGCTAGTTAACATATAAGTAACCAAGTTACGAACATATTTAGTAGCTATATAATTAGACGCTTGCATGGGTGTTGAAACATCAACATGCAAAAAAATATTTATCACTAAGTATATTGTGACGTACCACCTCTTCGACCCACATAGATCGACACTAATACATCCTCGGTATTCATGTTCCGTAAATCCAAGTGCCGGAGAGGCAGATTATCATGGGGTAAAGAAAATAAAGATAGAAGATAAGTCAATAATAAAATCTCACATCATATTCAACACATAATTATACATATGAACAGTACATGCAATTACTTCAAGTTGCTCCATTAGAGTACTAGCAAGTACTAATCCAGCCAGGATAGTTATAACTACTATCCTTACAAGTGCTGGTAATACAAAAAACAGACACAGTGGAAAGTGATAGATAACTTCATTAAAAGACCCAAAATGCTCTGTGCTCCATGCTTTATCCAAAATGCTCCAAGATTACCTAACTACTTGGCTGTCCAAAAAATTAGGGCACCCAGAGTTTAAGGGGAAAGAAAATAAACTCCGGGTCAGTTATGGGACCGGTGTGAGAAACTGAAAATATGGATATTTGAAAACAAATGGTATCTCATAAGGCTACGCCACACATAAACACGGAACGAGTTTTTACCTTGTGATAACCAAAACATTTGCTACGTAAAATATAGGAATATTATTCTTAATGACTTTCTTTTGGAAACACTTTTCAAGTAAATATACAAAATCTTAGCCGAAATTGTTACATTATTAAATTCCAGCATACTAGTTTCTATAATCAAGTTTGAAGGCACTTATTGGAGAATGGATTTCCATAAAATGCCAAGGTAAGGGACTACCTTCTGTACGATACATACCTAGAGGAATGTACTGAGGATCGACATCCTTAAAACCTCTGCGAATCAGAACCAGCCTACCCGCAGACCCATCTGGTGGTGGATAGAACTGAATATGACATCACCCCGGTTGTAATCGACCTATCCGGGATCCCATAGCATACACCACATACTCGACATATAAAGAGTAATCTAGAAAGGCGACGACCATACCCTAATGGTTGCAAACCACATAGCCCTGAAGCAACCCTGTTTTAGCAATTACCGGTTGATGAGGCCTGAGGTAACGATTACCTTTCACATAACATACATTCCACTTTGAATGCTACACTGCCATTCCATGATCACATAACTGATTTCTACAAACGTATAACTCCTGAGCTCGTATGTCTTAGAAAAGGGTGTTAAGCTAAGAGAAATTGCATTCTCCACCACCAAATAGATGATACGTTTATAAAGGTCAATCAATGTGATTAGAAATGCAACGTCAAACATCCGTCCATACAAGTTGTCCAGGGATAGGAATAACCAAAGGAACTCTCCTATCACATCATGTCGGGAAACATCCCTAGGATTAGTAGCGAGCAGTCCTTGCATCAAAGATCATATGAAGATACTACTGCCACATATATATGATATGGGAAATTTCCCCCGAGGGTCAGTGATAAGCAGCCCTTCATTCTATTTACTATCATTCCATGTCTTTACTTCAAATACATAAATTGATTCGAAGTGATTTTCAAATAAGGATCACTCAAATCTGATCCCAGTTCCTTCGAACCAATCATCAATAAAAAGATATTTATTAAATAGGTGCTTATTATTTTATTAATTACTTTCTTTTTATCAAAAATATCTTCTAGAGATATATATATTTAAAAAAATTCATTTTGGTATAAATGGAATCATTAAACCTCTCTTTCACTTTAGAAATACCAAATCATTTTCATAAGTCATATTGCAAAACTTGTAAAAAGGTTAATAGAAATTATACTAATTCTACTCAACATCAATTTCTATATTCAACCTTTACTATCCGTCGAGTAACGGTGAAATTATCTTTTAAATCCACACGGATAGTACGGGTTCCATCCTCGGAATTCAACACCAAGTATAAGAAGATTATCTCTATATAATCCAAGTTGTATTAAATTAAATTCATAAATTTTGAATCTTTTATACTTGTCTCGTTTCCGACATTTCGACCTCATCCATCCCTCATCCAGGAAAGAGGCCAGGAGAGCCAGAGCATTGGTTGCTCCTGAACGTCTCCTTAGTTTAAGCACCCCACATCTGGGTCTCACGAATAGAAAAATTCTGTCTACTCATCGACTTTTAGAGCCAATATTAAATCACTTGATTTTAACAGCTTTTCTTTAAATCATTTATTTAAACTATTTAAATAAACTATAAAAACTCCAAATCATTAATAAAACACTTAATTATTCATTTGCAAACATTTATAAAATTTGGAAAAGAATTATTAAGTTTAAATCCATATTTCAAAAGTTATTAAAAGTGCTGCAAATAGTGCTGCGAATAGTGTTTTTAAGGTTTATTTGATCAAAAACAACTTTTCGATCATTTAGAATTTCATTTTTATAACTCAAATCTCTTTTAAAACATTTTAAAATATTTATAGAATTCATTCCATATTTTTAAAGAATTAAAAGTATCATTTTAAAGAATTTGTCATTTTGGTTTCCGAACTGCCAAACCGCGACTTTTTGAAAACTTGTTTTGCTCATATTTAAAAATCTACTAAATGAAATCTCGATTTTCTTAAAAACTATGATTATAAGGGTTCGGAAAATTTTTATTACAAAGAATTTCGACTCCAAATCCATTTAAAATGGATTTAACTTTCTACGGTGCGAAATCACGGACTACCGTTTCGCGACGCGCCTATTTTAACTAATTTTCCATTTTACTTTCAAACTTCATCGAAACACTTCTGAATTTTTATAAATCATTATTAAACTATTTTCAAAGAGGTTTAACAACTCATATATACCATTTCATTTAAAAGGAAAGTGATTTCCTTTGTGATATTTCGACGTATATTTAAATGTGACTTGTTTTACACATCCAAACAACAATATTTCACAACCAAACATGATGATCAAATCATAGCAACCAAAAAACATATCATATCATTATCCAAAGTATATATATATAAATATAAGTGGAGTTTTCTCACCTTGGATTAAACGGTTAACTTAAAAATGGCTATAGCTTCGCTAACTCGAACTTAAACTCACAAACACTCGACTTGAAGCCCCTAAGTGGCTCGGCCTTGGTCTTGAAGCTTAGAGGTGCTCACAGCCTAGGGTTGCAAGGGGTGGCGGGCTCGACTTTGGTGGTGGGGGGTGGTTGCCGTGGGGTTTAAGGGGAGGGATGAGGAGTTTTGAGTGATTTTTGAGGTGTTCGCGCGTGTGTGATTGTATGTATATACACTATATATATATATTTTTTTTTTGCATTTATTTTCTTCATATTTTTTCTTAAATGAGAAGCCATTACAGTAGTTAAGATAGATTAGGAATTTTGATGGAGAAAAGTGAAGAATGAAGTGGAGAAGAGGTGTGGTATTTATAGGCAAATGGGAGAGTAAAAATATCATGATATTATCTCCACCTTTGCATCATCCTATCATCACCAACCACCTCCCTCCATCATCACCATGCTTCAACCGAAACATGCCCCCCATGTGCATGTACTAGGATGTGTAAGTGTTGACTTTGTTTTTGCTTAAGGGTGAAGTATATGGAAAATATCTTGATATTGTTTTGTTACGTTATATTAAAATGTATATATATATATATATATGTGTGTGTGTGCGTGTGTGCGCATGTGTATCCATGTGTATGTGAATGTCTTCATGTATGTGTATAGGTATATGTGCATATGTATGTCACATATAATCCACAACGTTACACAATTTTTACATGTTGAACCATTACGAATTCCAATTTCGATTTCCGATCATATTTTCTTTTTTAGTTAATATACATATATTTGTAAACAAAATTTGATAATAAAGTTTCTATCATTATATAATAATTAAAAGAGCTTATTTAATAATTAAAATAATTATTAAATCATCTAAACTTAATTTAAATTCAAAAATCAATCATTCCAAAATAGCGACATTATAAATGATGTCATATATACTTTTAATTTTCCAAAATTAAATAAATTATTTTATTACATATTCTCACTCATATAGATAAATGAATGTATGTATCCAGCTCCATGCATGACGTCATCTAAGAGTTGTTTATTGATAAAATGATTTTTGGTTATTTTATCGATATATCTTCCAAAGAATATATTTTTACAAATATTCATTCAATATAAGATTACCAATTTATTGTTTAAAACATTATCATTTATGTTAAAATATCTTATTTTTGAATATTTTGAAATTTTTTTGAAGTGATGAATTTGTGGGTCGTTGAATATAAGTTATATTCTAATTTGTCGATCTTCAATTCAATTCATTTGTATATCTTAATTGATAAATATTTTATCAATTTTATTAGTTGCACAAATTTATCGATGTAGATTATTTTAACATTATATAACATATGTTCTTACAATATTAAAAAGTTAAATATTACCATTTCATTTTTTAATATGGTTCCCAGTATTTTAATGTTTCTCAAAACCTTAAAAGAAACATAGAACTCTTTTGATTTATTTAATGGGTATTAGAACTCATATGCCTTAGGATTCCGACTTTTAGGAAAATCCAACAAATCATAGACCCACATACAATGGATAAGGCCTTATTGGTTGTATCGTATACAACTTCTAACCTTGTAGTCTTTGTCCTAATCTCATATTTACCTTGAGGAAAGCTCAACAAATAAAGAGAGATTATTCACTTGAACCTACCATTTCGTGATAGCCTAAGTATGATACACATACCTTGAGGAAAGCTCAACAAATATATGCAGTTATCTTACATCGTCTATTTTATATATTAATAATACACAAAACATCCATAGCTTGAGGAAAGCTCAACAACTAAGGAGTATGCAAGTAATTTGTTAATATATAACTGGTAGATGACAAATTTATATTAAAGATTCATAATCTTTAATATATTTAATCGGGTGATATCGACTTATGGAATAATGCACTTCTTATGAAACACCCTCGCGGTTTAAGTGTAGGACACATTTGAAATCATGGTATACGTACTATACGTACATATTTATCCCTTAAATCTATATTGGGTTTCTTACCACTCCACCTTTATTATACATTAATATTCTATAAGTTTAATCCTTGTATAACATTTTATAATTTAACTAACTTATATAATAATCTTATGTATAATCTTATTAATTTTATTATTTAAATCTTAATTATTAATTAATTAATTAACATTTTAATTAATTTTATTTTATTCATTTTAAACATTTTTAGTTGAATATGTTAACTATAACATTTATAGTTACACACATATATCTTATATATATGTATTGTTGTAACAACCGACCTTTTCGACCCTTAGAAGTCGACATTAATACATCCATGGTATTCATGTATCGGGCATCCATGTGATGAAAAGACAAATAGTCGGGGAGAAAGAAAAGGTAAGATAAAATCTCAGAAAAACGTGACGAGTAATATATAATACTAAACAAGTCTTTACAAAAGAAAGAGACTTTAATATACATACATAAATCAGAGTACAACACTATTCCATCATCAGCCTAGATAGTTATAACAACCCGTCCTTACAATTGTTGATAACTACAACAAGATCAAACAACGGAAGACAAAAGAAAAATATAGCAGTACATCTTTGAGGCATCCAGCTCGTCTCCTGAAGCTCTAGAGTGTCCAACTAAATCTGGGAAATATGCTCGGGCTGAGCCGAGCATTATAAAAAAAATAACGTCCAGATCAGTCTGGTACACAATCAAATGGATTTTAAATATTATAAAACCTTCTAAAATAAAGGTATCTCGTAAGACCACTTCGCACATAAACATGGATGGGTTTGTACCTTACGATAACCAAACCATTTTTAATATAAAATCCAGTGATATTATAATAATGTCTAGGGGAGAAAATAAATATATAAAATTGATGAAATGCTTGCATCTCACATCTATAAAAGCACGTATTGGAGATTGGATTTCCATCAATGATAAGGCTACCGGGGTACCGCCTGCCATAGTACACCTTTAGAAAAATGTAACGAGGTCGAACCTATCGACCCCTGTAAATCAAAGTCGGCCTGCCCCTCTAACATGACAAACTAGATTACATCATCTCTCGGTACCACCTATGGAAACCTATTACAGAACCTGGCCATACCCATGCGCGCATATCAGAACTGTAATTATCGATTCTAGATCGAGGAATGATGCACCTAATGGTAACGAACCATGTGGCTCTGAAGCATATTTCTCAGTTTTAGTCATTACCAGATTGTGAGGCTTTTGAGGTCACAATTACCTTTTTCCTCTTTTAGAAATTCCCACTTGGAACGCTAACACTGCTTTCTAAGCACCAATGCAATGCTAGCGTTCGTCTATACAAGTTGTTTAAAATAAGAACAAACCGAAGGCAGTACTTCTACTACATCCATTTTGGAATCACCTATAGGAATAGTAGCTAGTAGCCCTTGCACTTCAAAGAACTTTATCTTTGATTCCATCATCTTCAAGATGTCTTCAACACGACGCTTGAGGTTGATCGAAGTGATTTTTGGATAACTCATACTTATCTGATCCTAGTCTCTTTGAACCAACATTCGATAGTTTCCAATAAACTCAACCTGGTTCAGATAATATATAAGAGCGGAGATCACCTCTTAACCGTTTAAGTGGACGGATTTCCTTATCATTGGTCCCAAGAGTACAAAATGAGATTTATACACATGGTACAACATCATCGAAGACGACTATACCATATAACCCCCGTGTTTCTCCTAGATATTTCCAGAGTTAGATTTGAGCCTTTGATAGTCGGTTAATTAACTATTAAATAACAAGCAATCAACCATAGATTTAAATCCATATAGGATCCACTAAGCCTCTATTAAGTAATCTTTCAATAATTAAAATCTCTTTCAATCATTTGATTCAAAATACCGTCGCACAAGATAATATTCACAAATCCCATATACCCTTTTCAATACTTGAAAAACATTTACATACTTATCTCACCGGTATAAGTATATTCCAAACCATTATATATTCAATACTTAGAAAATATCTATATACTTATCTCAAAGGTATAAGTATATCAAAAAATTTGAGGGAGATTCCTCTTTTCCAAAATCTTATTTAAATGAACCAAACAAATATTATTTTAATTTTTTTTTCACTATAAACCAACCATCATCCTTCGGTGTTAAGTATGAAAAGAATATTTCCATGCCACCATAATTAAGAAGGATTAATTACCAAAATCAAATCTCATTTCTTTTATAAAATTCTCTTTTTATAAGCTTAGTTCATACTTCAAATCCTTTTTTATATATGTCTAAATTTATTTATAAAATTTCTTTAGAAATCTCTAAAAATGGTTTATAACCTCCTTATAAAACTCCTTTACCAAAATATCATTTAAAACATCCTTTACAAAAATATCATTTCCCTTCTCTTCTATGTGTAATCCTTTTTATAAAACAATTTATCATTTATAAACACCTTTATTCAATTAAATAATTACTTTTAAACATCATAAATAAATAAATATTTTACTTTAAACAACACTGATAAGATAAGTAATTAACTTTAAACATATCATTAATTAAATAATTAATTAACTCAAAACTAAACAAATTAACTAACAAAATTAATATATAATTAAATAACTTAAAATATCATTAATCAAATAATTATTTAACTTTCTTTAAAACATCCTTAATAAAATAATTAAAATCATTTATAATTGAATAAACACTTGACCTCAAATTGTTATAAAAATTTAAGTAAGTCTACAACTTTGCAAATTCGGAAGGAGACTTAGCGACCACAATGGTACCAAATCAAGTTACCACTTAATTCAATTTGACTTCCCAAGTCACATATCTGGTATTTACATAAGCAATATTTATGTAAATAAACCCAATTAACAACTACTAGCTAATCCATCACTTATCCAATAATAATCAATTCACATATTAATTAACTGACATATGAATAGACGTCCAAATTAATATAATAGCAGATTGAGGATTTATTCCGCTAAATAGATGTCATTAATAATCTACACAAATTTTTTTACAGTAGAACAATGTTTTATTCTGCTCAATAGATGACCAAAATAATCTATTTAATTTAATTTAATAGATCAGTGTTTCATTTGGCCAAATAGATATCACCAACAATTTGATTTAACCGCATTGTTATTTACACAACGTAATTATATCCAGTCAGATCTATTTTATCATTAACCTTTACTTCCATAAAACTATCAATTATTTATATCATAATGTTCTACTAGTTCATACGATCATGGTGTAAAAATTCGCGGGTCAATTGGATTTCAAATAGGTGAGATATCATATTCCAAAATTAACATTTAGGTTTACAAAATTAAAAAACAAATAAATCAAAGGGGTTCTCACCCAACAAAATGGGCCGAGCCCACTTCAAAACCCACACCGCACACCCAGCTCCTTCCCTACTCAATACAGCATGCAAATGACCACAATGATAAGGGCTTAAGTGAAAAATTCTTTTGTTTGAACAGTACCACTCCATCTTCTTTCTTTTCTCAATTTCAAGTTCCCGGCTTTAAAAAAATGCCGCCTCTTCCACCTCAAGGTCGACGCCACCTTGGCCAAAGTCAGTCGCCTCCACCCCTGCCACTACCCACGCAACTACACGGTCACGAACAGCACACAAACCCATACAATCACCCGATCACACTGCTGCATCTCCATACACACACACATGAATATACATACATGGCCACATGAACAGACATAAATATATACACACACTTGCAGAGAAGAAAGAGGGTGCTATCAATAAGGTGTCTGGTTTTATTCTTTATAAGGTCTTTGGTTTTACTGATTGTCTCTGAGAGAGAATATTAGTAAGGTTTGTGGTTTTATTTTCTATAAAACCAGACACCTTATTGATAGTCTCTCTCAATAAAGTGGCAAATGAAATATACTTTCACTTGCAGTCAAGTAAGAAATGGAAAAGAATGCATTTGTCCCTTCATGCACGAATATCTTATTTCCGGAGAAAGGGAAAAATGAAGTATATAAAATGTGTGTTGCTCTCTCCTCGTGCCTTGATATGTATATATATACACAAAATAGAAAGTTTAACGTTTGATTTTAAAATATTTGCATGAGAATTATAGTTGCTTGCAAGGACAAGCAAGGTCAGGAAAGAAGTGAAAAGAGTCGGGTTACGTGCGTTCATTCTTTTGTTTATTGTGTCTATAAATTTGCCTTTCTCCTTGCACTTTATGTGTGCAATTTTAAAAACAATCAATTCACCAATGCCTTAGTTAAGCAACCAAAGAGAAAAAGAACATGCCATGTTGTGTCCCTTGTGCAAATGCATGCATGCATATGGAAACTAAAGTGCAACAATAAATGCTAAGGAATCAAAGTCAAGAGCAAAGGACACAAAAATATGTTGCAAAGATTTGGTGCCAAAAGGTTTTGTTTTTAATTTAAAAATAAAGTTTTGGGGCATGGCGCTACACACTAATGCATTCGCATATGGGCCGTAAACGACAGAAATAAAAATACAATCATGTACAACAATACGACATGATCCCAAAATAACAATAAAATACATTGGTAAACCTATTATGTGCAATTTCCAAAAACACCAACGTTTGCCGCAAAATGAGTCAAACGAGTCATACGAGAGTTTAATTATTTTCCAAATTAAAAATTATTGGAAAAACCTATAAATTAAATTAAAATACGTCACCAAAAATCGGACTGTTATTTGAAATATATATTTTATTATAATTTAAATTAAAATTCTCATATTTAAATAAGTCAAATATTCAATTTTGAAGACTTAAAAATTAATTACAGGTCGTTACATTCTTCCCCTCTTAAAAGAATTTCCTTCCCAAAATTCTCAAAGTAAGAAAAAGTGTCTTCGAACCTTTAATCTTATATAACTTTTATGCTCAAAATGAGTTACTATTATTTTTTAAATCTCACATATATACTTAACATTTTTTTATAAGCCCATACGACATATATAGATCATCCGTATGCAATACTCAATTCGACCACTTACTCGAATACATAACTTCTCTTCCGAACTAGTATCGCTCACCCGACTTCTCTAGTGTGGACTCCGATCAGGCTCCCTGATTAAGAATCTCCGTTCTACTTGCATAACCATATACTATGATGGTAAACTTTAGTTCCATACCAAGAACCCTCACTAAGCGTACACCATCAAAAATCGAGTGATAAATCCTTATTCGGATCGGTGTGATCGCCTCAAAATTATGTACTCGAATCTCGAATCAAGAACAGTTATGCAAACAAAATTGATCTACGTACAACTTATGTATATATTCTTATTGGTTCATACTTATACTAATTTCTTTTTGCTTCTATAATTATTTATGAAAACATTACATAAAAACTTATCTTGAGTTTTTAACATTTCCTAACTCAAGTTCATACTCCTAAAATACTCTTTAAATCCTAAGAGTATATATACAATATCATATTTTTTTTACTAAAACAAGATGTTCAACAAATTTAAAACTTGTTTTAACTTACTATCTCTTCAAGTTTATAAGTTTTAGGAACTTATTTCCTTATAATTCTAAAAAACACTTAGCTTCAATTTCTATTTTAATTCGAAAGTTTTCGACTGTCAAAAATTGCCAAAAATTCCATTTCACATTAACAAATGAAAACTACTAAACAACATATAATAATAAGATGTACAATAAATCTATCCTAATGTATATGATACATGAGTCAATATAATTACTTAACCAAAAACTTAAGAGCTAAACACCCAGGTTTTATTTCAAATCAATTTTGAAATAATAATATAAATATATTCATAACTTTAGCATATCAGATCATCCTTTCAGAATTTTTCAACTAAGATTTGTTTTACAAAGATAATTTGAAGCTAAACTGCTGTGGTAGCATCTTTCCCACTTAGAAACTCGAAAATGAACACCGATGATGCTAAAATCATCGTTGGAATTATTTTTCAACGATCGAAGTGAGTTTAGTGCTTTCTTTTCTTTCAAAATCTTTAAAAATTATTTATATTCACGAATAATTTCGAATTATATTATTATTCCTTTCCTCAAACTTTGAAATTCATTTTTAAAATCATTAGGATTTAAATCCTCATATTTTCTATTTTAAATCCTTTTTATTTATAAGCCACATTCTTATAAACCAATTTTATAAAATCAACTTCCTCTATAAAATCATTTGTCAAATATTTATTCCTAAAACATTCCAATTTCTCTTAATAAACATTCTTATTAAAATCCAATTTTTAATTCAATATTAACATTGAACGCCTTATAGTCAAATTGTGAAACTTAATTCACAAGGAGTTCGTTTCAACGTTTCACCCAATTTCTATTTACCCAACCCATATCTTAAAAAAGAAAATTACTAATAAAACACTCAACAATAGTCAATGCTCAAACTAGACGAGCACAACAAAATAAACCATAGATGATAATAATTGAATATTATCATTTCTTAACAAACAAACATATCAAAAATAACTATACTAGATTTCTTTTGAATTTTTTTATATATAAAATATAATCCTAGGCAAAATTATTTCATTTACCCATTTTAAAACAATACTGTGTTGTTCGGCCTTGTTCAAGTGTTTAGGAATCCCTATCGATAACATGGACCAAGAGTATCGACCAGAACTCATAAACCACTTAACTGATCAAACAACACAATATAAAATATTTTTATATCACTAACAAATACGTGCTCTTATATACATACACTTAGACTCATTCTAGGGTATTATTAACCCTATCTCTAATGAGTTTACCCTACTAAAGTCGAAGTTCTCGCTTAACCTTCAGCTCTGATACCAAGTGTAACAATCCGCCTTTTCAACCCTCAGAAGTCGATATTAATACATCCATGGTATTCACATTCCGAGCATCCAGGTGCGAGAAAGACAAATTGTTGGGGAGAAAGAAAAGAAAAAGAAGACAAAATCTCAAAAAAATGCGATAAGTAATATATAATACTAAACAAGTATTTACAAAAGCAAGAGACTTTAATATGCATACATAAATCAGAGTACAACTCTCTTCCATCATCTGCGTGGACAGTTATAACAACGTATTCTTACAATTGCTGATAACTACAATAAGAACAAATAGCGGAAGATAAAAGAAAAATACGAAAGTACGTGTTGGAGGCATCCAGCTCGTCTCCTGAAGCTCCAAAGTGTCCAACTAAATCTAGGAAAAATGTTTAGGATGACCCGAGCATTATAAGAAAAATACCGTCCGGATCAGTCAGGTAAAACCAGCATAAGAAATACAATCAAATGGATTCTAAATATTAGAAACCTTTCAATAAAGGTATCTCATAAGACTACACCGCACATAGACACAAATGGGTTTTATCTTACTGTAACCAAACCATTTTTATTATAAAATCTAGTAATATTATAATAATGTCTAGAGGAGAAAATAAATATATAAAATAGCCGATATGCTTGAATCTCATATTTCAACATAGTTGGGTACAATTAAGTCGGTAAAGGCACATATTGGAGATTGGAAATCTTCATCAACGTATGAACGTATTCTATTTTTACGCTGCATTTGTTTTGTTGTTTTCAGCATTTGTAAGGACAGCGATTTATAACCTTCCAAGATGAGCTTAGGTTAGACTTTGATATATGTATTTCAAAATTTTCCATTGTAAAAGGTTTTGTGATTAATAATATATGTTATTCCATTCGTATGAGATTCTGTTCTGCCTTTCTTTCTTTCTTGCACTTAAAGAACCGCCTCTTCGGCATTTCGATTTGCGGCACGTGAATACCGAGGATGTATTAGTGTCAATTTTCGAGGGTCAAAGAAATGGGTCTTTACAACTGTTCTCCCCTTGCACCATTACATGTCCCTCTTAAGCTATACTATGGTTGTAATAAAGAGCGGGCCAGAACAACGTTTCAGTGACTGGTAAATTATACACTTTGTACGCAACACTAGTTTATGCCGATTGCCTTCCATCTTATGTTATGTCATTTTATTTTTCTTAGTCATCTCGATTCCACATACGTGTACGATACGCTCCATCTAACTAAAGTAGACCATAACTGCATATGTCTGTGTGTCTATACACACACACCACGGTCCCCCTTTAGACCAAGATATTATCCCTGCCAGTATCTGTAACCCAGAACTTCATCAAGATCCATCATCAACACAGTATCACATCCTCGCCGTTGTGAATACCAAGGAACTCTCATAATGCCTAATTACGGCCTCACAATAGTTTAGCCGTATTCTATCTATCCTTGAGGATTTACTTACTTGTCTTCTTCTTATTATGGACTCGGCTCCATGGACTATGGAGGACTCAGCTCCTTGGACTACCCCACTAGTTTTAAAAGACCTCACTTAAGGGTTATCTAGCCTTGCTTCATAATAAACAAGCTAGCAAACAACTATGGCGGTGCATGACCTAAATGTGACCTACCCTAATAGGAGGTATAGCCCATTTAGGTGTAACCCTCGTATTTTTGCTGCCCGCTCAGGACCAATGACGTTCTCGACCTATGTACAACTACTACTCCCTAATATGGTACCAAACACATTAACATAGCGTCGATTCTTGCTTATCGTCCCATTTAGATTGCCTAATGCAATCAAGGCAACACCCATACTAAAAAGTTGAAGCAGACCCTACTAGGTATTCCTTCGTCTACATGCGAGCATTTATAATTCCATGGGTCCTACAGTTGAATATGTCCCACATTAGTATAACATATACACTACTGCTAGTAGCCCCTTGCTGTAGCAGACTTTTGTTGTGTAACACTACTTACATCGCATTCCAACCAACTTTAACGACTATGTCATTCTTATCAATCTAAGTTATTAGATAACTTTAATAATTCACACCCGTCCTAAACGCATACTTTAGGCTATGTGTATATATATTCATACTTGTTTAATTATTACACCTATTATGCCTCTAATGTTCAATGATTCATAATATTTCTTTACCTTTTCAAGCATTTACTTCTTATCCTTTTAATATCAATTTAATGTTATTTACTTCTTTCATTAAAAGATCTAAATATATTTTCTTGTTTACTTTTCTTTCTCGTTACTGGATTTTTATTTCTATTTCTCTTTAACTTTTACCACCCTCCTTTGTTTAGTAGACTTTCCTTACCCGTATATTATATATACTCTTTACCTTTATTTATTTTATTATTGCCTACCTTGTTATCGTTTACTATTAGATTTTCAACTTGTCACTATTGCATATATATATATTATAATTTAACCGTTATTATTATCACAACTTCAATTATTTAATTCATACTTAGGGATTTTTGCATTTTAATGCGTTGGAACATTTATCATAATATCTTACGTGTTTTATACAACTAAAATAGCTAATGCTTACTACCTAAACCTATAAGAAACGATTGCCAGAAGCTGCCCTTCAACATCAACCGATATTTATGATGTCATGGCCCTACCACCCTACTTAAATTAAGTGGACCTTTCTAACATGCCATTCCACTGTAACCTATGAATCTAAACTTCATTTTGGCTTCTAATAATTAATATCCATTCATTAGTTCCATAATAACAGCCAATTATGAGATAAACTGTACATCCCCACACTATAATGGGTAAGAAATATAAACCATGCATATTTAGAATAAGGGGGAATTAATTTAAAGGACAAAAATTTGTATATTTTTAGCCTCAAGGACACGACCTCGATATTTTAACCATAAGAACAAACATTCTCCTAAAAATTATTCATAAGGACAAACATTTTTTCAAAGCTGCTACCAAACTAAAAACTGATACCTAAAACTGCTACCGATAACTACAAACTGATACCTAAAAACTGTTATCAATATTCTAAAAACTGATACCTAAAGAAAGTTGTCCTTCAGGCTAAAATACTGAAGGTCTGTCCTTGAGGATAAAATGCTGAGAAATTTTGTCCTTGACGATAATTTCCTGTTTAGAATAACTCATTGCAAATTGACTTAGTGGAACAACTTTTCCACTATCTATCTTGCATTCCTTAACTCTGATTCTATCAACGTCATCTATGTGTGTTTGCCATCTTACTACCCTCTATTACTATCTTTTCTAAGTCAAAATCTCTTGATAGCATTCTCAAATTTTTGGTTACTTTCTTTACCCTTGGTCTTTTTTGCGAGCTTGTTCTTGAACTTGCAAAAGTGTACTTCGATACTATTCATCATTCCTTTGTGGGTTCTTACTTCTTCTTATGGCTTGCACACATGTCTAATAAAACATTCATGGGTTATCGCCAATATTCCTTACAGTCTCGGGGATTCCATATTGCCACTCTATGAGCAATCATCACTATTTTCTTTATAGCCTTACCTTTTACCCCGTCTTACCTAGGTGGTCATCCCTATCCACTCCACATTAAAATTTTGGTTTGGTTTTTGTCACTATTTTTCAAAAATTAAAACTTCAAAATTTTGAAGCATATAATCCCAAAATTCTTATCTTTAAACTTACAAACTTAGAAACTTTATATTAAATTCAAAATTAACTTGGTGCCTTAACTTGTAAAATTATAAATTAAGGTTTTTGAATTAAGCTTTATTCATCAAGTCCAAAAGAAAATGTTAGCAATTTAATCTTAAAAAGTTCCTTTTCTTTTCCTTCAAATCAACTTTTCTTTTAAAACCCTTTTCCAACAACGAGGATTTTTTACTTTTGGGATTATTAACTCAAATAATTTATTAAGTTTGCTTTTAAAAACTCAAATTCTTATACCAAACCATTTCTTGGAAAATACAGGCTATAATGCTTCCAAAACATCTTTTACAATTATAAACAAACTAAACTTAAATAGACAAGGATACTTCCATCCTATTATTTTCATATTACCCATTCTATCTCCACTTCCAATCCTTTGTGGAGTCTCTAATATCATGTAAGGGGGAATATTTAAGAGAAAAGTGCAATCAATGCGCGTCACCATGGAAAATATTCATTAATTTGTTTTGCCTTTAATTTCCTATGTTGCTTAGATTACCAACATTATTTTTAATATGATCTCTTAACGTTATTTCTAATTACTAACATTATTTTATATAATTTTCCAATAATGTTACTGCTATTTAACTTTTTCTACCTAAACGCTCTTATTTAAATTGCTTATATATATAGCTTTGCTCTTAATTTACTGTCTACTTTGTTGAACCATTGTAATTACCCAGAATTTTAGACACGAATTGAAATAATTTAATTAATTTTAAATGTTGAAATATTAGTTTTATAAGTCAAATGGATTAAATTAAAGCATAAGGGTTAACTGAATATTGGAATAATGATTTAAACTTCGAAATTATTTAAATGATTGAATCTTGAATTTAATTTGAATAAACGGATTTCAAAAGCTTATTTAAATTCAATTTAAGTAATAAATGGTTAGTGTAAACTTTTAATTTAGAATTAAAGTTGACTAAAACTAGTTTAATAATAATTCATTTTAATGAATGCATGAAATTATTATTCCGGAGCATTATCTCGGATTTTGACTAAACTAGTGCTTCATTGGATTCGGAATAATGAATTGTTATATGCCAGGGAGTTTCGTGACGATCAGATGTATTGTGTAGTCGTGCGAACTTGAAACGCATAGGAATTAATTACAGGAATTTAGTATAATATAATCTAATTTGAAAAGCTAACTTTTGTATATGATGGAATTGGGTCTTGATACTAGTTCCTTTGTGTTAGGAATAAGGGTATTTAGTATAGACTATCATGTGGCACGTCTCGATTGGAGTTTGGAATTTTGAGACATGAATAGTGTTTGAAAATCTTATATAGAAGGACCTTTTCGGAAAACGCTAGCCGCCGTTCCATCTAACGACCATTATCAATCGGAGCCACTAGAGGCCGATTCAAGCGAGGGATTCAACTAGAAAAATGTTTGATATGATGTATTGAGTGAGGTGGATGGTTGGGTTGAGCTAGATCGAAGCACGACGACGTCACGATTGAGATGAATGGCGTCATCATTTTTGGGAAGTTTGCGGTGATGGAGGCGAGATAGGGGACGAGGCTTGTGGTGTTGAGGTCGTCTTAGCCAGGCGCATCGACAGCGAAGAAGCAGCGGCGACGATTGGAGGAAGACCCAACATCGCGAGTTGAAATTCAACAGTCTGGGTTTAAATGAGAAGGTGATTAACATTAAAACCGTTATTAATTTAAGTTAATAAAAAATTTATTATTCTCAAAGTTTTCGCTAATTCGTGTCTTTTCCATACGAGGTTGGATCTGGACGCAGTCAGTTGCATTGAAGTCGTGGCGATAATATCTACGTCATCGAGTTGGATTTGTCAAATTCGAAGCTTGTAGAATTTCAAGTTAAAATCGAACGATGTTCTATTTTAGACGAAATCGGAACGCTTCGGCGAAAAATGGAATTTTGGTGAGTTAACTCTCAAGGCCCACTTATATTTTATATAAGTGAAAAATATTTTCATTGATGCCTGTTTGTTGCTTGTTTGGATGATTTACTAATTTATCAGTTGGTTTGGATTAATCCCGCACTTGAAGCGGATGACCTTTTATACGTACCCGCCTAGTAGCGGATGACCATATTACATGATTATATATTGTATGTGATGCATAGGGGTAGGTTGGAGGGATCCAACATGATTCCTCACCACTGTTGATTTTATTTACATATATACGTTTTGGTTGATATATATATGAGCTGTGATGTAGTAGGACAGGTTGGAGGGATCCAACGGGATTCATCACACTGTTGATTTTACTTTTCATATATTGTGGTATATGATTTGTTGAATGCCATATTTGATAACAAGGACATGATTTTACTTACTTAGCACTATAGTAGCACTTGGCCTTATTTCAACTTCATAAATTATTCCAGCTCATAGTCGCGTTATCCATCTTTTCAGAATATGATTGCAACTACTTTTATAGTCGGAATTTGTAGGATTTGGCATATAATATATATAATTATAGGTAAAAGTACAAATACTTTCACTCATCTTATAAGATCGATTAATATAAGCTCTGGTACCAAATGTGACAACCCTCACCCTAATGGGCCTAAATTTTCGCTAAATTGAAAACCCAAATCCACCAAAATACAGATCGTTGGTTTAGTATCATGCAAATAAATAAATAAATGCATATAAAAGCACTATCGATATAACTCACGGCAGAATAGTAAAGTATAATAAATCATATAGTCACTAACCAAGATTAACACTTCAAATAGATAGTGCCCTTGTCAGTGCCGATCATACATAAGGAATCCTTTCCTTCCACTGTTCCCGCCACGCACCAATACTTGTCCCTCTTAAGCTATCCCGTGGGTTGTAATGAGAAGGAGGTTAGAATAACATTCTAGTGATTGGTGAATTATACACTTTGTACATAACACTAGTTTATGCCGATTGCCTTCCGTCACATGTTATGTCCATTTATTTTACTTAGTCGTCTTGACTCCACGTATGCGTACGATATGCCCCATATACCCAGAGTAGACCATAACTACATTCATATGTACACATATAAGTACTACAATCCCCATTTGGACCAAGATACTATCCCCTCTAGTATCCGTAACCCAGCACCTCGTCAGGATCCATCATCAACGTGGTATCACATCCTTGTCGTCATGCATACCAATTAACTCCCATGGTGCCTAATAATGACGTCATAATATTTTAACCATATTCTATCTTGCCTTGTGGATTTACTTCTTGTCTACTTCTTATTATGGACTTAGCTCCACGGACTATGGAGGACTCAGCTCCTCGGACTACACCACTCATTTTGAAAGATCTCACTTAAGGGTTATCTAATCTTGCCTCCTAACAAATAAACTAGCAAACAACTATGGCGGTGAATGACGTAAACATGACCTACACTGATGGGAGGTGTATCCCATTTAGGTGTAACCCTCGTGTTTCCGTTGACCGCTTAGGACCGATAACGTTCTCGACCTATGTATAGCTCCTACTCCCTAATATGTTACTAAACACACTAACATAGCATCGAGCCTTGCACATTGTCTCATTTAGATTGCCTAATGCAATCAAAGAAATACCCCTAAGTTAAATCAGACCCCATTGGGGTATTTCTTCGTTTACACATGAGCATATATAATTTCATGGGTCCTAGAGTTGGATATGTCTCACATCAATATAATGTTTACACAACCGCTGGTGGCCCCTTGCGGTGGGTAAACTTTTGTCGTGTAACACTACAACCTTGCATTCCGACCCATTTTAATAACTATGTCATTTTTATCTAAGTAATTATCTAACATTATTAATTCATACCCGTCCTAAACACATATTTAAGGCTACATATATGTATTCATACTTGTTTAATTATTATGCCTCTAATGTTCAACGGTTCATAATATTTCTTTATTTTTTCATGTGTTTACTTCTTATACTTTTAATATCAATTTAATGTTGTTTACCGTTTTCATTAAAAGATCTAAATAACTTTTGCAATTTACTTTTCTATCTCATTATCGAATTTTTATTTCTATTTCTCTTTAACTTTTACCACCCTCCATTGTTTGTTCGACTTTCCATACACATATATTATATATACTTCTTAACTTTATTGATTTTATTACTTGAATACCTTGTTATCGTTTACTATTTGATTTCCATCTTGTCTAGGTTGCATATATATATATATAATTTTACAATTTAACCGTTATTATTATCACAACTTCAATCCTTTAATTCATACTAAGGATTTATGCATTTTAATGCATTGAAATCACATCTTCCTCAAAAGGAAAGGTTAACACTGTAAATATCCATATATTATCCAAAAAGGGAATTTGTGTTGCATAGACGATACAAAATACAGTAAAATATTCCTATTTTATACATCTCTTTTTTAAGCGTATTCTTTGTAATTTCAAACGATACACTTTCATTTATGAATCTAAACTTGATAATCTATATAAATTTACACTGCAACACAGTACCTTCCAATGAATTAAAATACTACCTAAATCCCCATAATAATTTATTGTGATAACTTTAATTTACATTTTACCTACATAAGGTTTAAATCTACAAATCTACAACTACTAAATAATTTATAAATTTCAGGGACTACTACTACCCTATACTTTCCAGATTCTCATACATGCAAAATTAAAACTAAGTTATCAATCACATAATATGTAGGCATGACTGATAAATTCATTACACATATACAATTTTAGCCTACAACTCCAAGTTTACATTTAGGCATACATGAATAGACTTACAATGATATAAATCCAATATTATATATATAATATAATTTCTCACTCACATTTTAGCTTTCCCAATCTCCAGATCTAATCCCTATTATTCAGTTTGACTCCCTTTCTCTCCCTGTTTGAATACAAATACCGCAAGCATACATATATCTATCAGAAATCTAGATCGGAGAAGAACTTTGGATTTAATTTTGATTTTAGATCCGGATGTATAATTTACCTTAGGTTTGGACATTTGATTTGACGCTATTCTTTTTCTCAATCATCCTTTGCTGTTCTCCACTTGTATATACATATATAACTATTTTGAGAATTATGAATTTCAGTGGAGAAGAGGAAACGGTAGAGCTCTGTCGTTGTTTCAGAAAATATGAGAAGAAAGTGAGGGGTTAGGTTCATATTTATAGAGGTACGAACCAATGTCAACCATTCGATTAAATTATTTTAAACCAGAGTCATTCGACCACATCATAATCCTACATTTGACGCCTCAGCTGGTCGACCATCGCACCCTGATCGATCGACCGGTCGTAGTTAATTGTGTTAATTAATTATGCACATTTTATTTTGTTGATTTATTTCTTTTCGCACATCACCAAGATAATTTATTTCTGCATTAACTTTTAACTCTAAAAAACGGTTAACGTTAATTACATTTTATTTTCTTAACTACATATATAATTATTTCTGACTTGAAATATTCAAACCTTAATAACTTTTTTGTTTGAACTCCGGTCAAAAAAATTTATATACGAAAATTGATTAGAAAATCACCACGAACCCACCGGTAAAGTTTCATAGCCAAATTCCGACATTTGTAAAAATTCTATTTTCGACGTTACTAATTATTAATAAATTTATTTTTAATTGATTATTTTTAAATTCACAGGGTGTTACATTCTTCTCCCTTAAAAGAATTTCATCCTCAAAATTCATTAATGGAATGTGCAACCAATCTAAACTAACCAACCAACTAATGTGCAACCAATTTTACCCAATAGGGTACAAGTGCACAGTGTGTCATAACATATATGACATGCATGCAAAATAATTCTCAATCGGCGCATCCTATATGAATGCATTCTTTTAAAATAATTTTGACAATATGGTGCAAACAACCTGTATATACTGGTAGTTCTATATGTATGCAAATTTTGAAAATCAAAACTTTGTTTTCGCATCCAATTTTTCCCACACTTCTATGAGTAGAAGTATAGTTCTAACTAATTTTGCATCCAATCTGTACCATCCAATACCTAGCATATAATTTTCTAACATTCAAATTTTTTGAAAATTCGATTTTCTAAACCTATACTCTTATGTTGGAAAAAGGGTTTAGATGGAGAATTCCATATTTCCATCCTTCTTGTATACCCTTTTCTACTATACCTTGGAACTTCTCTTTTGCCCCCAATTCTTTTCTAACTTTTCCAAGTACAATCGACATAAAGAAATTTACTTTTAAAATTTTAAAATTTTAAAATAGAGTTATTTTAAAACAAGTTTGGTTCACCTATTGACAAGGCATGGAAAATGAGATTTCATAGCTAATACAGCTTTTTTCCCTTATCACTAACTACCCATTACTTTAACTGTCACTTTTGCTGCACCGTAAAATTCATACTTGTTAACCCATCAACTTTTCCCCTATGCTAAGCATGTTACATTTCAAAATCATAAAATTTCCTCTTTTCTGTTCAAAACCTTTTTAAATTAAATTTTTTAAATAATTGAAAAATCTTCAAAGATTCATTTCATTTTTATCAAAGTTTTTCTTAAAAGCATTTTATTTTTAAAAGAAAAAGACCTTGAAAACAAAAAAATTCTCAAAAGTATATATTTTTCAAAATAGTTTATGTCACATCCTACATCGTCAAGATTTGGCCAATAGTTTAACACCCGTAATGGACTCTATTCTATTACATGGTAAATATCAATTTCATAAACTTTTTCATTTATTTTAAAATAACAACCGGCACACAAGTTCATTTATAAATTTTGGCTTTTAAGGTGTAGAGATAGCGACTTGTGGTATTGCAATAACCTTTCTCTGTCCTTCACCTCACCAAAATTTATCTCCCAAACCTTTATTACTTTTTGGAACTTTACTTTTCTTTTAGTAGCTAATTTAATAAATTCCCTACTTCCAGCCTTTTATTTATTTATTTTGCATTTGTTAAGTGTCTACATGAGATTTCCTTACTTGCACAGTTTTCCAATTAATATAGCACTCCATCCCAAAAACCAATTTCCAAAAGGAACATTTCTCAATAGAAACAACTAATGCTTACAACTCAAACCTAAAAGAAACAATTGCTGGAAGGCGCCCTTCAACATCAACTGACATTTATGATGTTGTGGCCCATCATACTACTAAAATTTAATTGACCTTTCTAACATGTCATTCGCCTGTAACCCACGTATCTTAACTTCTAGTTGGCTTCTAATAGTTAAGATCCATCCATTACTTCCATTATAATAGCCAATTATGGGATAAACCGTGCATCCCCACATGATAGTGGGTAAGAAATATAAACTATGCACATTTAGAATAACTCATCGGCAAACTGACTTAGTAGAATAACTTTTCCACCATCTATCTTGCCTTCCTTATCCCTGAGTCTACCAACGTCCTCTATGTGTGATGGCCATCTTATTACCCTCTATTACTATTGATTTTGGTTGAACCATAGTTTCTTTATTTCCATAACTACTCTCATTAATCGATTAGGTGTTTATCCTATATTTGGGACAAACAATTTTCAAACCACTATAAATTCCATGTGTTTTACCTCATTTTCAATTTCTTCGTTTCGATAATCATTGCTTATTATTCGATTGTGTGTTTGTCCCATTTTTAGTGCAATGCTCTAATCGTATCGAGGAGTGCAATGGGAGAAAATATCTCATTATAGTCTACTCCATATTGTTGTAAGTAGCCCTTTGCTACGAGTCCTTTGCTACAAGTCTAACCTGGTGCTTTTGTATTGAACCATCCAAGTTAAGCTTTGTCTAATAAACCCATTTTACACCAATGATATCTTTATCTTTTGGGCAATCTACTAATTCCCTAGTATTATTCTACTCGATCATTTTTACCTCCTTTTTCATTGCCTTGACCCATACTTCTTGCATTGATGCTACTTCATAGCTTTAAGTCTATGGCCAAGTTGCAAGTTTCATATATATCCAGTAAAGATATAATTCTTCTCAGTGTAGACTCTGGTGAAGAAGTTTGTCAGTGAGGAAGTGAAGGGGGAATATACACAACTTCTTTCACTTCTATTTGAGGCTGTTATACTGGTATGGAAATGTTTCTCATCTCAACTTTTTCTACATCCCAATTCCAAGCAGTATTTTTTATAAATCTTGACATCTCGACTAATAGTGAGCTTCTTTGTTAGTAAGTTACAAACCTTATAACCTTTTGATTACGTGCTATACCCCTAAGAAGATTCCTTGTATAGTCTTGTCTTCTAGCTTATGTCTCTTTTCATCTAGAACACGAATGTAGCAAATCAATCCAAAAACTCTTAAATGCTTCGCCGATGGCTTTCGTGCACTCCAAGTCTCTATAGGAGTCTTATCTTTGACAGCTCTAGTCGAATATCTATTAAGTATATAGACGGTAATGTGAACTACTTCCACCTGAAAATTGTTGGGCAAGCCCTTTTCCTTCAACATTAATATGACATTCTCCATAACTATGCGATTTTCCCTTTTAGATACTCCATTTTGTTGTGGTGTATACACGATTGTAATCTTTCACTCAATACCTTCATCATCATAAAATTTACCAGAGTTGTACTCTTTGCCATGATCACTTTTAAGCCTTTTTATATGTTTTCCGCTTTAATTTTCAATAAGGGCCTTAAAAATTTTGAATATCCCAAAACTTCTGATTTTTCTTTGATGAAATAGACCCATGTCATTCTATAAGTTATCAATGAATAGGATGAAAGACATGTAATTATGGAGTGACAGTGTCCTTATTGGTCCAGAGACATTAGAGTCGATCAATTCCAATAAGTCTTTTGTTCTCCATGTGTTTTTCGTCGAAAACGATGATCGGTGTTGCTCCCCGAGAAGACATCCTTCACATGCTTCATTATTTTCTTTTAGGCTTTGGAGATCTCTCATTGTGTTCTTTTGATATAACAACTTCAAAGCTTGAGTATTGAAGTAGCTAAATCTTCGATACCATAGCCATGAGTCATCAACTTATACTTTCATGTCAATGTTAACAGTATATATAAAGCTTATTGGAAAGCTTCTATTTATCTTCTCTATTTTTTTTGGGCTATCTCTAGTCTTTTGTTATTGCTATCACATATTTCACATGTGTCTCCTTCAAAATGAAGTGCTTAACCTTTCTCCATCATTTGGCCAATTCTTAATAGATTTTCTTTAAGATTTGGTACTAGTAAAGCACTTGTTATAAATCTTCTACCTTTCTTTGTTTCTACCATAACAAGTACCTTTGCATTTTGATTTTACAACTATGTCATTTCCTAGTCTTACTTTCACCTTGACAGAGTTATCAATATCTTTGAAGATGCTTCTATATTTGGCCATGTGATTGCTACAACCATAATTGATGCCTGCACCATATCGAAACCTTGTTCATGTGCCATTCTACTAGACCCTATGTACCAT
Organism: Allium fistulosum; assembly: GCA_030737815.1. Taxonomy (NCBI): domain Eukaryota; kingdom Viridiplantae; phylum Streptophyta; class Magnoliopsida; order Asparagales; family Amaryllidaceae; genus Allium; species Allium fistulosum. Next base: position 182,103,539 of record CM060903.1, read on the forward strand.
GGCCTAGCTCTACCTTAATTATGATTGCTTAAGCCTAAACTACTAAGCAACGATTTATAAATCTTTTGCCATTGTCTAGGGAGTTACCATCGGTTCTAATTTCATCGTTAGCATTTTTAGTTTAGAGAACTACTTTAGTTGTTCACAAGGCCAATTAGCTTTGTGAATAACTAAAGTAGTTCTCTAAACTAAAAAATGTTAATATTGATATCAAACCTAGGACCTTAACTAATACGTATGTACTTAACTACCATGCATGTGCCGTACCACCCGAAATACTATGATAATGTAGTTGGCTCAAATATGGAACACGTGAATGGCGTGAATGAAAATACAAGTCCTGCATCAAGAAAATTTTATTGCTTTCCAATACAAGTTATAATATATTTGAGCTTATATTTATAGGCTTCATTTTACAATAGGTTAGTCTTAATAGAACATTTTAAATAGAATAGTCTAGGTAGAATAGTCTGAATAAATCAAGGAGCTAATAATTAATTGTTACATAAGTATTTTTCTCCATCTTTCTAGAGAACTCTAAGATAACGTTATCTAACTTTCTAGAAATTTGTACCACTCTTCAACAGCAAGGAACAAAGAAGATATGAAAATTGGTAAATGAAAATCTATTAAATAAATTAATGAGCATAATAATTTTCCTAACAAGGAGATCATTGATATGTATTTATGTAACAACGATGGAAAGCAGTGTAGTGAGTGTTCGTGATCAATTTCCATCAATTCATTTTCTTTCGGAATTCAAGTGTAAGGTTTGAAAAGCGTAAAAACACCCATAAAATTATGGATAAATAAATATATATTAACTACTTTACCATGATAATCAATTCCACCCCTAAATTTAAATTGTTGTTGCTTAACATATACAATCTTACAATGGTGAATTGTGTTGGAACCGGGCCAGTTCGCAGTGGAAGAAATAGCGAATTTCAAATATTTTTACCATTTTGAATCTTTATTGAGCCTATGAAGTCTAAATATATATTAGATCCAATCTAATAAAATTCTAAATAAAATCTTATTTTGTTTAAATTGTTAAAATGGATATTTAAATATAACTTAAACTTATAGGTATTATAATGAATGTATTTGTGACAACTTGGAATTTCGAACAATTCATATTTAAATATTTGAATCTTGGACTTAATGCGATTAAATTTATTTAATAACCTTGTTAACCTCCTTTTAATTAATAACTAATGAAGGAAACTTTTTTTTGAAATTTGTTCACAAAAATAAACAATTCGAAAAAATATCAGTAATGTGACCGAAAGTCGTCTTATCGATAACCGACTTTTTGCTAAACAAAAGTTGTTCGAACTCTTTGGAACTTTTACAGTAACATATGAACATATAAATAACAAGTTAATAACACTTAAGTTAATGAAAAATTAATTAAGTTAAAAGTGTTTAATTAAGGGGAAATTAACCCTTGAATTAAGGCTTGGTTTAAGGCATGAGAAGTGGAGAGAATAAAGGCTTGTCTCAAGGCATGTTTTAAGGAGAGGAAGGAGAAGAGGAAGCTTCCTTGGGCTAAAGTGGGGAGGGGTAATTAGGTCCTTTGCGCTTTTTTCTCAATTCTATAAATACACACCCATATGTTGTCTTATATGGTGGTCAATTCACTTCAAAGAAAAACAGCATTCTTCCATCTCTTTTCTCTACTTAAACTTCTAAATACAAAACAATGTAAAATAACTCCTTCCTCCAAAATTTCACAAAGTTCTTAAAACATCATTAGAACATAATAGCATTTAAAAAAAGTTAAAGAATAATGAAGAATTGGAGAAAACATGCCAGGCCGTGAGCAATTTGTGCATGCTGGAGGCTTGGCTTTGGTGATTTTGGAGCAAAGGTGGTAGCTTTGGCTTTGGGGTTATGGTACGAAATGTTGCCTTGATTCTAGTGGCTTGTGATGTACTTGGTTTTAGGTGAGTTATCTCACTATCAAATGAATATATGTTGTGCAAAAATATAAAATGCTATATGAAAACAAATGCAAGTTATCACTTTTGGATCCCTCTTACTTTTGAAAGCAAATAACAATATATATGTATTATAATCTCTCTTATAAACCCTTTAAAACTTGTAACATGGTCATGACCTTATGTATACATGTTTTCTAATTTTGTTTGTGATGTAAAAGTGTGTATGTGAATGTTGAAGCGAGAAAATCGTTATAAAAGCACTTTGAATCCCCTGTATTTTAACTTGTTTTAGAATGATGTTATGTGTATATATTATTGGATAATATAATTTAGTTGTTCTATACACTTCTAGAAGTGATTTGGATAGCAAATAATATGTTTGGAAAGTTGTGGAAAACATTGAACGAAGCTTTAAAAGTTAATAGTGAAATAGTCGCTATAAATGCACTTTGAATCCCCTCTCCTCTATCTTATCTTTTTATGAATGATTTTTGAATGAGATGTATTAATTGATTTCTACACTTACAGTAGTATAAAATATAGTAAGAAATCGAGTTGAAAAGTTATTTAATTTATAAAATAAAGTTGTAAAAGTTATGGTCCATATAGTGATAGTCATTCTAAATGCACTTTGAAAATCCTTCTTTTTAATAAAGTATAAAATGTTGTTTTCTTTAGATATTTTATAAAATCTTTTCAAAGGAATTTTATAAAAGGTATACAAGTATTTTAAAAGAAATTTGTAGTTTAAATACGTTCTTAAGGAGTTTGTTTTGAAATTTTAAAGAAAAGGTTATATATATAACTTGTTTTCCTAACTATAATCCCCAAAAAGGAGAAACCACAAACCATATAAGATTATATGCATATTACCTGTGCCTATGTCCTTTATAAATTAGTTGCAAAGATGTTGTGCAATAGGTTTAAATATTTCCTCCCATATTTTATCTGAAAATTAGTCTATTTTTATCCCTAGAAGGAATATAGGAGAGAGCATCTTACTTGCATATGGACTAATTAGGGACTTTAAAAAGGTTGGCAAGCCAAAAATGTGTATTAATATTGATCTGCATAAGGCTTATGACATGATTAATAGAGAATTTATATGCCATATGTTAAATGCCATGGCCTTCCCATCATCTTTTATTGATCTTATCTATGAATGCTTCAGTTCACCAACCTTCTCCATTTCGATAAAAGGGGTCCCTCATGGATTCATTCATTCAAATAAGGGTTTAATACAGGGGGACCCTATGTCTCCCTATTTATTTTGTATAGCTATGAAGTTTTTTCATTGGGAATGGAGGATGCCATAACCCAATAAAAGATCATGCCTATGTCTAATGTTAGACCAATTATTTCTCACGTATTATATGCAGACGATGTCATGATTTTCCTAGAGGCTATTCAGCGAAATGCTACTGAAATTAAGCATATTTTTGATGAATTAGCTATCACTACTGGGCTTCAGCTGAATCAACTAAAATCTAAAGTTTATTTTAGTAATTTGTTGATAACAGGTCATAAATATTGCAGTTTCTAAGTATGTAAGTGGAAAAGCCGCTAGTAAAGTGCCTAGGGGTACTTCTATCTTTTAAATATGTCAATGCAGCACAATGTGTTCCTCTATTACAAAGAATTACTACCAAACTTGAATGTTGGGATAGTAATTTTCTATCCACAGTTGGAAGGGCTCAACTTATACAAAGTATAATTACTCCTATTGTTCTTTATTGGCTCCTTACTTATCACTTACCCTCCTCAATGTTAAAAAAGATTAAAACTTTGTGTTCAAATTTTGTTGGGGAGGGTAAACTCATAAAATCTCTCGGGACATTTTATGTAGACCTAAATGTGAAGGTGGTATAGGTCTAAGAAAAAACTATCTGACCTAAGATCTATTGCTATGCTGAAGCTTAACTGGATTTTACTTACTAAGAAATGTCTATGATTTGACTGGATGAGGAATAAATATTTACATTCTAACTACTGGTCCCTTGCTATCAATAATAATTTTTTAGTGACACTAATCAGAAGTAAAACGAAGCTTTGTAGCTAGCACTAGTTGATTATGAGACATCGGATCATCACAGATCTAAAGGCCTACATTACTCCCAATTCACTGTTGCAGATTGCCAACCTGTCTGGGCTTGGCCCATTTAGTTTATTTCTGTATAAATAGTGTACTGTACAAAATTTTGTTTATTACAATTGATTCAGTTTATCTTTTATCTGTTTCTATACATCTCAATACTAAATCATCTTTATGGTATCAAAGCAATAATTGTCAAACGACTGATCATCAGAATTAGCTCCATGATCATCATCGAGCCATCCAGAAAGAAAGATTTATAATCTAACTTTCGGTTGCTCTCAGTTTTCACAGAGCATCTCATCATTTGATTCTGCTACCATTCTTCTTTTCTCATATCTGTTCTTATTTCCCTTTCAAGATTCACTTTCTTGGATCAACATCTGGCTGCAAAATAAACATCTGCCTCGCCAGTTTTCTGTTCATTTCATCATGACTGAAGAAAGTGCAACTGTTGCTACATCAGGATTCAAAGCCAACAATGCTGCCATTTTCTCTGGAATGATAAAATTAAAAGGTTAGACAGCAATACAACTAGATGAAAGCAACTATATCATGTGGAAATATCAAACTGAAACAGCCATAAAAGGCCATGGGTTAGAAGAATATATTAATGGTACTCTGACCATTCCACCCAAGATGATAACTGATACTCAAGATAAAGTGATCCCTAATCAAGAATTCATATTCTATCAGAGACAAGACAATCTTCTTGCAACATGGCTAATGTCTTCAATTAGCACAAACATCTTATCCCATATTGTTGGATGCAAAACTTCACAAGAAATCTGGGAAGCCATTGAACAATTCTTCAATTCTCAATCTTCTGCAAGAATTATACACTACAAAAGACAACTGCAGAATTTAAAGAAAAACGATATGTCAATGAGGGAATACTTAACAAAGGCCAAGAACTACTGTGATCTCCTCAGCATAGTAGGATACAAAGTATCTGAAACCGAGCAGATTCTCACAATTTTAAGTGGATTGGATGAAGATTATGAATCCATAGTGGCTGTTATCTCAGCTAAAAAGAACTTACCAAACATTCAATATGTACATGCAACACTTCTTGCACATGAAGGAAGAATTGAAGAAAAGAAGACACAAAATTCTGACTACTCTATCAACTACACTTCTGTAAATAAAAAGAAAAACCAAGACACCCCTCAAAACTCAAACAGAAATCAAACTGGAGGGCATAGAGGAGGAAATCAAAATAGCAGAGGTAGAGGAAGAAGCAGATGGAACAATTTTAATAAACCAAAGTGTCAGATTTGTGAAAGAATAGGACATACAGCATCAAAGTGCTATTTCAGATTTGATCAGAACTACTCTCTCAACAACAACAACAACAACAACAGTCAGAGATCAATCAATCCAAATATCAACGTGGCACAAACAGGAGTGGATACCACCAATCAAAACACTGCACAACACTCAAAGAATGAGGATGCAGCATATGAAGAATGGTACCCAGACTCAGGAGCTACAAATCATATTACCAACAATTTGGAAAATCTGAATCTAGGAAACAAGGAATACAAAGGTACACAATCTATTCTCTTAGGTAATGGTAGATCTATAGGAATCACACACACTGGAAATGCTAAAATCTTTGGTAAAAGAGAATTACACTTAAATAATTTACTCAGAGTTCCTCAAATAAAGAAAAATCTCATAAGTGTTTCTCAATTTGCCAAAGATAATCAAGTATACTTTGAATTTTATCCAAAACTTTGTCTAGTTAGAGATACATCAACTAGAGAAATTTTACTGCAGGGTAATGTGAAAAATGGTCTATACTCATCCAATCTGAGGCAGCACAATAGGGTAGCCAATTCTGGAAAATGGTGCAACAATGTTGAAAATAATATCAAAAATAACAAAATCTTTGATCTTTGGCATTGTAAATTGGGTCATCCCAGTATTAATACTGTAAAATCTGTGTTGAAGAATAATAAAATCAATATTAATGATATATCTCTACCCTATGTATGCTCTGCATGTCAAATAGGAAAGAATCACAAATTACCCTTTCTTGATTCATCAACTAAATATACCAAACCATTAGAGATGGTAGCTACAGATTTATGGGGACCAACCCCAATTAATTCTGATTTTGGATTCAAATACTATATATCTTTCGTTGATTCTTTTTCAAGATATACTTGGATATATTTTCTAAAAAATAAAGCAGAAACACATAGGGCAGTTATTCAATTCATTACTCAAGTAGAAAGACAACTAAATCATCAACTAAAAATAATTCAAACTGATGGAGGAGCAGAATTCAAACCATTAAAGAATTATTTCTTAGAAAAAGGAATAATACATAGAACTACCTGCCCCTATACTTCTGAGCAAAATGGGTTAGTTGAGAGGAAGCATAGGCATATCGTTGACACTGGCATCACTCTTTTGGCACATGCTTCAATGCCACTCAAGTTCTGGCCTGATGCATTCTATTCAGCTGTTCATCTCATCAACAGAATGCCAACAAAGGTACTGCATAAGAAAACTCCTTTAGAATTACTATTTAATACTGTACCAGATTACAATAGCCTCAAAACATATGGTTGTCTATGTTTTCCTTATATGAGACCATATAATTCTCATAAGTTAAGTAATAGATCAACATCTTGTACCTTTATTGGTTACACTTCTAATCAGAAAGGTTACAAATGCTTGACTAGTAATGGAAAAATTATAATATCTCGACATGTTGGATTTAATGAATCTATATTTCAATTTGCTAGTACAGAAATCAAAACTACTGAAAAGGTGTATAACACAAAAAATGTTATACCTGATATACCCATCCTCTCTCACAATAAAATTGTTGAAGCTACACATCAGAATCAACTCGAACCTCAACACACAGTGTCAGGTGAAGAACCAGGTCAAGATTCAAGTAACTCCAATAATGACTGCAACAACAATAATGAGTCTCGCACATAAACTACCTCTGCTCAAGAAAATCAAAGCAATGACACTCCTCATCGAGATAATCTTAATGAGGAGGGAACAGGTCATCACATGATGACCAGATCAAAACATGGTATATTCAAACCCAAAGCATATCATGTCATCAGCAACTCATCTGAACCTGTTTGCTTCAATGAAGCCTTACAGGATAAAAAATGGAAAGCTGCAATGGATGATGAGTACAATGCTCTCATCAAAAATGAAACCTGGACTCTTGTTCCTGCACCAAAGAATAAAAATATCATTGGATGTAGATGGACATATAAAGTCAAGAGAAACTCTGATGGCAATATTGACAAATATAAAGCCAGACTTGTGGCCAAGGGCTACTCTCAACAATATGGGATAGACTTCAGTGAAACTTTTTCACCAGTCGTAAAACCCACAACCATAAGAATTATTCTCACTATTGCTCCTCACAATAAGTGGGAAATAAAACAATTAGATGTCAATAATGCCTTTCTAAATGGTGAACTTCATGGGGAAGTTTATATGCATCAACCATCAGGATATGTTCAGAGTAACAAGAAGGACTGGGTATGCAAACTTGACAAAGCTATTTACGGGCTTAAACAAGCTCCACGTGTTTGGTATGAAAAGCTTAAATCTACTCTTGTTAATCTCAATTATCATCCCACTAAGTCTGACAATTCTCTATATGTTAAAATTTATAACAATATTACTGTGTTCATACTTGTTTATGTGGATGACATCATAATCACAGGAAACTGCATGAAGGAAATCAGGTATGTCACTGATTACTTAAACAACAAATTTTCCTTAAAAGACTAAGGAAATTTAAAATATTTTCTAGGCATTGAAGTCATAAGGAAATCTGAACATGAACTTATTCTTTGTCAAAGAAAATACATATCTGAAGTTCTAAATAGAGCTAAAATGAGTGCTGCAAAGCCCATGCCTACCCCAATGTCAAGTAATTAACACTTATCTAAAAACAAAGGGGAAATCTTTGATAATGAAAAACTTTACAGAAGCATTGTAGGGGCTTTGCAGTATATCACAATTACTATACCCGACTTATCATATTCTGTGAATAAAGTTTGCCAATTTATGCAGAAACCTTTAGATCTTCACTGGAAGGCAGTTAAGCACATTCTAAGATACTTAAAAGGATCAATCAATCAAGGCCTAAAGCTAAAAACATGTAAAGACTTATCTATCAAAGGTTCGCTGACGCTGATTGGGCTTCAGACTCTGATGACAGAAGATCTACGACAGGTTACTGCATCTATTTAGGAAGCAATCCAGTGTCGTGGTGTTCAAAGAAGCAACCCACCGTATCTCGCTCCAGCACTGAAGCAGAATATCGAAGCGTGGCAAGCACGACAGCTGAAATCATTTGGCTCAGATCTCTTCTCAAAGAAATCAAAGTCACTTCCTTAAATCAACCAGTGATATGGTGTGATAATTCTAGAGCCGTCTCTATCTCAGCAAACCCTGTTCTTCATTCTCGAACGAAACACATAGAAATCGATCTGTATTTCGTTCGAGAACAAGTCATCAAAAAGGAACTTGCTGTTAGCCATATTCCAGCAAGTCATCAGACTGCTGATATCATGACAAAGGCTCTTTCGAAGCATAACTTTGAAAGATTTAAAGCTAATTTGATGATTGAAGATGTCGAAAGCAGATCTGGATTAAAAGAGGAAAAGAATAAAACCCTAGGTCAAATTGAGGGTGGGAATCAGAAGTAAAACGAAGCTTTGTAGCTAGCACCAGTTGATTATGAGACATCGGGTCATCACAGATCTAAAGGCCTACATTACTCCCAATTCACTGTTGCAGATTGCTAACCTGTCTGGGCTTGGCCCATTTAGTTTATTTCTGTATAAATAGTGTACTGTACAAAACTTTGTTTATTACAATTGATTCAGTTTATCTTTTATCTGTTTCTATACATCTCAATACTAAATCATCTTTAACACTGAAGAACATGATGAGATCCATGGATCAACCACAAATCTCTTGTGGATATTCTAGGATGGAATATGGCTGCCATGTTTAATACTAATAAGACTGTGTCGTAGATTATTAGTAACAATAAATTCCATCCAGACATTCTACCAGAAACTCGTGAGGTGAAGCATTTTATTAACTCTATCTCTGTAAACAACCAAATTCAAATAGATATGTGGCAAATTAATGGGAAATCAGAGTTTGATTTTTCATCAGCCTGGAATTCTATTCGTACCAAATACCCTCCAGTTAACTGGCACCACATCATTTGGTTTAAATTAAATGCAAAAAATGCTAGTGTGTGCATATAAGGCAGTGATGCAGAGATTACCAACTAAAGACTGTCCCATAAACTGGGGAATTAGCATTGATGGCAGATATCCACTATGCAACTACGAGGATGAAATGTGAATATAATAGATACATGCTTTCCTTTTTTCATTTGAACTTGGCCTCCTACATCCGCCTTCAACTATACTGACAGGGGAGATTCATAGCTTCCTATCGAGATTCTCTATGAAAAATATCTATTAAAAATTTTCCTTTGTAACTCTCGTGACTGCTGTTTATCATATATGGGGAGATACGAATAGACAGATTTTTGGGCATAAGCAAACTACTCGTTTATAGAGATCTAGAATTATTGAGAATGACATTGTTGTGCTAGCTGTTCGGGACTGGGATAGAAGACATTATAGCACTGAAGAGAAGACATTTTTGGAACGATGGGGAATAGAGCTAAATGATGGAGCATGAGGGCAGCGAATTATTCGGTTAGCTGATGTTTTTGTCTCTGATGTAATGGCCTGGAGTGGGTGGTGAGGTTATTGGGCTGGTGTTTATTTCTGCCTTTTTTTTCATGTAATATTGTATTGATCTGTACTTATGGACTGATTTATGTTGCACTCTTTTTCTTTACTATCCTGGTAAGGTTTTTTTAAAAGGCAAAGATATCAGTAATCTTTATACGTCACTAAATAAAGAACATTTTTTTCAAAAAAAAATATAACATGATTATTATGAAAAAGGTTTCTAAATCAATATTAAGTAATTATTTTTAAAGTAATATTTTATATAATTATTTATAACTTATTTATAAGTATTTTAAAAGTGATTATATATATATACAGTATAAAGAATTTTCCTTTCACTTTTCTTCTTTAAGTTTGTTTAAAATTCTATTAAATATAGTAGCTTTATAACTAAACTATTATATATATATATCATTTTAAAAACATTTCTAACTTATATATTATTTCAAAACCATTTCTTACTTATATACAAATATTTTCAAAAACTATTGTGGAAGAAGGGATAAGAAGTTACACTTTAAGAATGAACGTGTAGTTTATTTGCATATGGAATGGTGATATTAGCATACTTAACACTAAAAGTCGAGCGAGGTAGACTTCTCTATTTGTGAGAGTCAAGGTTGATGTTCGAGTAGGGATGAGCAATAGTGCTCCAATCTACCGGCTTCCCTCTTGACCGAGGAATGGTTAAGTTAGAATGTTAGGAACGTGTTTAAGTATACGAACCTTGATTTCTATAAACAATCGTTTTTGGAACTAGACCACCGATTAGTCGACTATTGAACTTAACTAAATAAAAAGTAAATGGTTTTGGGTTGTAGTAAACAATGTTTAAGTTACAGTTGTTTTTAACCCCTATTAATTATAATTAGGAATATAATTAGATAGTTAATAATGAATATTTTAAAGATAACTATAAGTAAAAGGTTTTGGGTTGTAGTAGACATTGTTTAAGCAATAATTGTCTTTAATCCTTAAATGTAATTACATCTCTAAAAGCAAGTTTTAATAAAATGGTTAAGTGTGAAATGGTTTTGGGTTGTTGTGACAATGTTTGAGTAACACTTGTCTTAAAACCTTAAGTATAAAAATAGATCTTCAACAATAAAATTTTAAAGATAAGCACAAGTATGGAATTTTTTATAAAAAGATATAAAAAGTGATATGTTTAATTAATGAAAGATAAGTGGTTTTCAGTAACAATGTTTAATAAACATTTGTTTTTAACCTCTTTGATTATATTTTAAAGTAAGTAAATCTTATTAATGATTTGTGACTATACTTATACCATTAGAGATAAACATATGAATACTTTTGAAGTATAGAAAAGAGTATAAATGAATAATATTACGTGAATAGTAAAATAAGCATATATCTTTTATAAAGGGAAATTAAATCTATATACACGTTTAATAAAAAGTTTAATTAATAAGTTAAGTTATTAATTAAATAGGTAAAGTTTAATTAAGTAAATGAGTTTAATAAAATAAAGGTGTTTAATTAAATGAAGAAGTTTTATTAGATAAAAAGGAGTTTTACTAATAAAAGAGGTTTTAATTAACGAAAGGTTAATTTAATAAAAAAAGGATTAAAAGTCGTTCATGTGACTTGATCGTGCTTTATGTGTGTTAATTGTGCTTGTGTGTTAATTGTGCTTGTGTGTTACTTGTTAATGGAAAGTAATTAGTCATGTACTTAGCACTAAAAGCTAACGAAGTAAACTTGATTCTATTTGTGAGAGTTAAGAATGATGATTCGAGTATGGTGTAGAAGCAATTATGCTCTAACCTACTGGGCTTCCTTCTTGACCGAGGGATAGTAGAAGTTGAAATGGTTGGAAATGTGATAAGTATACGAGACTTGGTTTCCATATGCGATCGTTTCGTTATTGTTTAACATGACCAAATTAACTTAAGAAGTATCAAAAATCTTTATGGCTTCACACACTTTGAGAACCCTCGGGAACGAGCATTCATATGAAACGTCTCTAGCTTTCACTTATTTTTCAAAGAACCAGAATTGAGTTAACCGAAAATTCGTCAATTTAGTCTTCAAGACCAGAATCAGTAAGTGTTTTAATTATCGAAAACCACTTCAATACTGAGATACATGTTTTATCTCTTGGAAACAGATCTGTTCGAGATGCTGGAATCCATTTAGGGATTCGTTATCTGTTCGAGTGATGATGGCTCGTGTGTTGAGATGCTGAACATGACTTCACTATCGGTATATGACTAAAGGCAGAGTAGGCTACACAATCCTGGGTTTAACTGAACCAAAAAGGGGATAGGTGATCAATTCCATATCTAGAGTATGCTTTCGATATATTGCACATGGGGAGTTGATCGTACTTGGTTCACGTGTTAGGGCATGGGCTAGTTGTGTTTACCTTATGGTACATATTTTTTCTAGAGATATATGACACTCGGAAGGTAGTTTCTGACCCTTGTCATAGAGATTGGTCTCGATTTGTTTACAAGTTTTATTGGGCAAGTCTCCATGGAAAACCCATTATGCGAACGCGCCTTAACGGTTTTGTTGTATACCTATAAATATTGTTGTGGTGTGATTAATGTAAGCACCAACATCCATTTTCTAATTTATATTCTTCACCCTAGACATTATCTATTATATCACCTTATGTACTTATTAGATGGTAGGGTTTTTTAAGGGGATAACTGTTTAAGGGGATAACTGTTATGGCATTCCACACAGTCTCATAAGAATTGTTATATGTCGGCTGCGTATTTCTTGAGTTTCTCAAACCAGACTTATGTCTGACTCGTGGTTTTATATTTCCCTTAATTCCATAGATGCTCACATGAGTAGTCTGAGAAATGCAGGTTTTCAATGATATTCATTGGGCTCTTGGAGAGGGCTGGATGTTTCCAACCATAGTATTTTATTTCTGCTATATTACTTTACATATATATCAGCAATTGTAACAAGTGGTTGTTATAACTGTCCAGGCTGATGATAGTACTCTAATTAGTAACTTTGAAATGCTATATATATATATTAAAGTAGCTTTGTTTATTATCTTTTATAACTATATGTTATCATTTCGTCGTGAGATTCTGATGTTTTTGTTTTCCTCTTTCTTTTCTTCTTTTTCTTTACCCTAATGTTCGGTCTTCCCAACACTTGGGTGTTCGACACGTGAATACAATGACTGTATTAATGTCGACATTCAGGGGTTGAAAAAACAATCATTACAATATCAAATGCATTCAAATATGTGAAGTATAAGTGCAGTATATAAGTGGTGTGTATATATGTAAATGAAACATGTATAAATGAATTTAGAGAAGGAAACCTTTTGTTTTCTTCTCTTACCCTATGCAATTAATAAAGGGAAGATATGGCAATATATGAAGAGAGAGAAACCTTTCATATCTCTCCCATTTTAATTATAATAATTAATATATTAAATAACATTTACATATGCCTCTGTTGTCCAAGTTTTGATTAATGAAATATATGCATACATCCATAATGATTATACATACATATATAGTGAAAACCTATTAGTTGTTTTAAATAATTTGGAATCGAAAATTAACATTAACGGGAAATATTTCAATTAAAGGAAGGTTTGACAACAAAATGTTACATTATTGCACAAAATCCTCTTACAAATTTGAATAACAAAAACATGTATATTTCCATAAACATGATCATTACAAGTTAATAATATAGATCTAAACAATATATATTTCTATACATTGTAGCACATGATATATGTATATATACATTTGTAAAAATAAGTTTTGATTTCAAAGTTAACCATTTTCATCAAACTTTTTAATTAAGAACTTAAACAATGCTTTAGATTGACATGAAACTTTAAATATAGAAAACCATAAAGAATTAAATTTGCACTAAAATCCATTCATTAATCTTAATCAAAGTATTTATTTTTAAATAAGTATTGAAACAATTATATACAAGTATTTACTATACGGAATTAAAAATCAATTTCAAAGAACAGTAGATAACTTAACATATACCATTAATTTGCATTTGAGTATGTAAATCTTATATAGTTATATAAAAAATCTCATTCAAAATCAATTTTCAGTTTCAAAAGTTTATATACAATAAAATAAAATAAATTAGGACAAAGTAGGAATGTGTAAATTTATGATAAGAGTTTACAGATCTAAACAATATAGAGAATAATTATAGGCTATCAACTGTAATATAGAATTTAAAACATATCAATTTATCATGAACATACAATAAAGGGAGATTATGAACGAACAAAGATCTGAATCCACACAATACAATAAACATGTTTTAATCAAACGGACATAAGGGTGGTTTAATTTACATGTGACAAGATGAATAATTAAAACTTGAGGTGAATCATACAAAGTCTAATTACCCTAAATGATATAAATACATAGGTGAATTTATATAAGAAAAATTACCTTTAGATGTAGCCAATAAATCACACCTTGAACTATTAATCAAAGCTCCTAGATTTAGAATTCAGCCTCCAGATTTTGTAAGGATCAAGAGATAAACCACCTTAAACGAATAGATTTGAATTGTATTTGATTTTGGGAATTTTTGAAGCCATGGAAGCTCTTATGTTTTCAGCCATTGGAGAGGAGGGAGAGAACCAGAGAAGTTATAGGAAGAAAAAATGAATAGCAAAAGCTTATGAAAAGAATGAAATAAAGAAGGTAACCAATGCCAAATTAAATAGACATTTTTCCTTCTTTATATTATTCTTTTTCGTTTATTAGTTCTTTTCAAAACTTATCCTTTCTCTCTCTCTTATGTGGCCTGCCAAATATGGAGGAATAATAGGCCTCAAGTGATCTCAAACCCACTCGGCATTTTTTTCATTTAAATCTAACTTGAAAATTCTATCGTTATTGTATATCGGTACACGTGTTTATAACTTTTATTTATGCACTGCATTGATTGCTAAAGGTATACAACCAAATAAAATATGATAATCAATATTTCAGAAATATTGATTAATTTACAACGATTATAAATTAATTAAATCATGAAGTTTATTCGAAGTATTCATTATTACGCTTGTGCTACTCAAAGGTGTAAATTCAATCAGTGATTAATATTGAGCAATTCAAATATTAATGTTCATACGTCACCTTAGCTAGTAGTGTGATATTCTGGCTGAATTTATCGCATACACATCTTTTCGACAAAATCCAATTTCATTATTCAAGCATTACCCAATTGTGGCTATTTTTACACTAATTCTCTTCGTCTATCATTTTGGACTTGTGGAATTTGGTATTGGTCAAAATTCTAATATCGTCCATATTAAACTCTATAGTCTAAACACAAAGTCCTTGGTTAAATAATAACAATTATTATTAACTGAAATGCTCTGGCCACAGACTTTGACTTTGAGTGGACTTTAGTTGACCGTGAAACTAATCTCATATGACTAAGGAGACGATCCTCTCTTGAATATTGTTTCTCTTCCAATGCTTCCACTCGATGCAATTATAGTCGTTCGATGGACGCCATGCCATGATTTAACTATAATCAAAGTAGAGTTTCCACATTAAAGATCAACAGTATTCTCAAGTCAAGAGAACTGGGTAATTTTGTCACATTGATATTTTCTTTTTGACCTTAATTATATTAACAACCAAAAAACTATCGAGTGAGTCATTCCATAGTTATCCAATAATTATCAGTATATATCCCCTTGGTGCCCCCAGCAGTCATGAGTAATACCCTGCCCAACATTTGGAGAGCTTTACGTATTCTAGTTTCAACGGATGTATCGATATCCAGTCTCGATACATCTTGACTAGGAATATTTAATAGTATATTTAATTTCATTATGATAAATTTCTCATGTCACAACACCTTGTAACTATTATCACAAAACATACCATTTATGATTTTTCTACTAAATAAACATTTAATTAAATTAATTAATACAACACATTATATCAAGTATACAATAGAAAGAAAACACCATTTTATTTCAAACAAGATTGGTTATCGAGTTAGATTTATGATGCAAATTACATAATTGCCCCTAGGGCATACCCTTAACTCTATCAATCTTCCACTTGCACTTGGGGTCAGTTATGAAATCTCTATCCCATCCATTCAATTAGTTTGATGAGAATCAATCGAGTTAGACCCTTCGTGAATGGATCTGCTATGTTGGTTTAATTATCTACTATATTAATCAACTCTCTCCAATGCTGATAAATTACTTTTATCATGTGGAACTATTCAGAGTATGTTTCTCGACTTTTAGTAAGCTCTTATGTAACGACCCATAATTTAATCACTTTGAACTTGAATAGTTAATATGTTTTTAAATGAATAAATAATGGATTTTATATCTAGAATACAAATTTGGATAAAACGTCTCGAATGGATTTTTTTAAACTGACGCAAAATGTTAGTTTAAAGATGGTCGAGTTATAAGGCGGTTAGGGGTATCAATTTATTTAAGAATAAGTTTTCCTAATAAAACAAGAAAGAATTATTAATCCTACCTAATAAAACAGAATAGTATAATTACTTGCCTAATAAAACAAAATAGCATAATGATTATTATATTCCATACGGATGGTTTCCATTGGACCAAAATCTGGTCGAATCAGGTTATGCCATGTAGATGGTTGCCATTGGACCAAAATCTGGTCGAATCAGGTTATGCCATGCGGATGGTTGCCATTGGACCAAAATCTGGTCGAATTAGGTTATGCCATGCGGATGGTTGCCATTGGACCAAAATCTGGTCAAATCGTGTTATGCCATAGTTGATAAGGAGGATTCCTATTGGACCAAAATGTGTTCGAATCAAATTAAACCATCAAGATGTTTTCTATTGGACCAAAATGTGGTCAAATAAAATTAAGCCATCAAGATGTTTTCTATTGGACCAAAATATGGTCGAATCAAATTAGGTCATAAGGCTGTTTTCTATTGGACCAAAATCTGGTCGAATCTGGTAAGGCTATAGGAAATGACTAAAGTACCCTTCTCTTCACTTATAAATAGCCAAGTCCATATCTCATTTTAATTCATTCACAAACTAAAGAAAAGAACTAAAACTCATTATAAAAGGTAAAGTATTCCAAGTTTCCATCAAAGCAAATAGGATGTGAGTATATTCCTTGTTTTCATAGTTTAGTGGGTATAACTTATTCTGTGAGTATTATTTAATTATTTTATAGTGAGTGTAATCTTAATCTCGTTCCTTTTACTCATTCACATTTTAATAAATGTTGTGTTAACCATTGATTGTAAATTGTTAATAATAATGAGTCTGTTGTTATTCTTATTATTATTCTTGTTTGGTTGTTTGATTTGTGCTCGGCCAGTTTATGAGCAATAACTTTGATGTTTAGTTAAAGGGAACTTACACCACCTTTTAAATTAGGATTGATATTTAGTGACTTTTTGGTTAAAAGGAAATAACACCCCTTTTAGCTATCTCATTTGATTAAGAGGGAGCTTCAACCCTCTTGGTCGTATTCTCCTTTAAAGATGATGGGTTTAAGTTATGATTTAAATGCAAGTTTTAAATCTTGGTTTAAAGTATTTTAAAGGAGCTTTGAAATTTATATAATGATTTAAATAGGTTATTTATAGAAAGTAAGTAGTCCTATACTTGGCACTAAAAGTCGATGAGTAGATTGATCCTCCATTTGTGAGATCTGGAACCGGAGTGTCTAGGCAAGGCTAGGAGAAACCAGTGCCCTGACTTACCTGGCTTTGTTTTTGGGCGAGGGGTAGAGTAAGTCGAGAATATCGGAAACGTGACAAGTGTAGGAGATTTGATTTCCATAAATGATCTTTATAATTATAATGGAAAACATTTGCATTTCTTATAGATAATTGTTTTTGACCCATCTAAGTATGCTTTTGAAATATGAAATCCTCCCAAATGTTTTGTAAATATACTTATACCGATGAGATAAGTATATGGATATTTTCCAAGCAGTGAAAAAGTATAAGATTTAATTTCCATATACGATCGTTTTGTTATCCCCGATAGTTGATATCTTGACTATCAATTTCGATACCCTTCTTCCTTTTGTTTTTGTTTCGTCAATCTAAGACGATTTGTTGCTCATTTAGAGTATTGATATCCTTTATCGGAAATGACTAAATAAAGAGCGAGTGGGGGCCAAGCTATGTGGGGTTGCTCCCATTAAGGTATCTTCACATCTACTCTAGATTGGTTTCGGTTGTATGCGCACGGAGATGTGAAATACTCGGATACTCGGTAAGGTTGACGGGATCCGGCTTGGAGGATTCCGAGAGCCATCGTAGTTCTTAAGTATATTTTCTTGAGGTATACTTTCGATAAGGGGGGCGCACCCTCCTAGTCATTGTTGGAAAAATTCCTTTTCCTTATTTTTGATTCAAATCTTTGGATTGATTCTTTCTTAATTGCATCGGGAAGCATCTTGCGCTCTTTGCGGTGTTTAATTATTTGTGTCCATTTTTTTTTGCTTGGATGTTGTCCTTGTGAGGGGAAACCCATTCTGCATTTTTGCGACGTGGTTTCACAGGTTATTTTGTGTGTTCTATTTTTTTTTATTTGGAGTTTACTCATACCGGACTTATTATCTGACCCGAATTGTTTATTTTCCCTAAACCCTCGGGTACTCATTTATATTTGAGTAGTCCGAAAATGATAGGTTTCTTTGGGCTCTTTTGAAGATGGTGGACGAGCAGGAAGCTCCTTATCTATCTAGTTATTTATTTCCGCTGTTATGTTAGCTCTATGTATGTATATTTAAAGGCGGGTTGTTTTAACTACCTAGACTGATAGTAGTACTTTTGTTGTAACTCTGATAACTCCATGTTGGGAGTAACCTTATGTACTGTCTTATTTTATGTTATATATTTAACCGTTCCGTTGTGAAGATTATTGTTCTGTTCTTATATTTTACCCCATGACAACTCGTCTTTCATATACTTGGGCAACGACACATGAATACCATGGATGTACTAAGTGTCGTTCTCTGGGGTCAGAAAGGTGGGTCGTCACATCTTATTATTACATTATTATCATATAACAATAATTAGTATTCTTAATACTTGGAATCACCTTGGGCTTAGTTATAAATTTTTTTATGTGTGTTTGTATATATATATATACACATATTAACCTTTTCATTGAATCAGCCACAACATTTAGTTTGGAACATTTCCAACTTAAAGCTTCTTGACTTGAATTTGTAATTGACATATTATACTCAATATAACTTATGAAATTTGAGTCCGAACACTTCTGTGTAAGGGGTTCGTTGTTTATGTAAACAATTCTCTAGTATTTCATAAATACACGAGAACACCTCGGATAACCATTTAGAGATATCAATTTGGATTTGATATTTACTTTGTGTATCAAGTGCATAAACAAATGATGATATTGCAAAAAACATCACATGTATGCTAATTTCTATTTCCAATGCATAAGGAATCCATTTCACATGTTCCATATTAAACACTTTAATAAGGCGCTTCTGCATATTGTCTAGGACATTTCCAATGTCCTTTATACTATCTAAGAAAGACATCATTTAAAAATCCAACATCGAATATTAAAACAACTGAAGCTGATTTTAACATAAGTACGTCTAACAATCAACAATGTGTTGTTTACTTATAGTTTAGAAATATCTATGTACCTTTTAACTTTCTTCTTTATGAACACACGTTTCTTATGCATTTTGACTGACAATCAAACTATTTGATATTTCTATCAAAACACTTGTTCAAATTTCATGTATGTCAAATGACACTTTCGTAGCTATTGTTGGATCATATTCAAAAAACCACAAACCCAATATCGCTTCCGCTAACTTCGAGACACTTTGGTTGTTATATGCAGATAGTCAATTCTAAATCATTATTTACAATTTTTCATTTCAACACATACGTACCAAAATACAAAGTCATACCAAGTGATAATTTTGTAAGTAAATCTGAATTAACTTGTGCACGTTGAATAACGAATCTATTATGCCAATTTCAATAATTGAAATTTATAAGATTATTTTTTATCAACGTTGCTCATTAAATTCCAACTATATTAGCCTTTCTTTTAAAGACACAATCGCGGCAGATGGATCACATTCCTTTGGGTACTACTGTCAAAATCATATTTGGTACTATACTTGGAATCCATTTCAAATTTGTGCATTATACCATATCTAGAGTCAATACTCTTAATGGCTTAATTAACAGCTGAGAATCATCTATTCTCGACATTGATAAGAAATTCATAGTTTCTCTTCAACGTGTGAGAATACTTATTAGACACTTTAATGTGATGTGTTTTTTTAGCTTAGGTTAATTTCATTTCATCCTACATAATCAGTTTTATCTTTGTATTGTATCCAAATCCATTTTAATACCAACAATTTCTTAAGTAAATTTCTTCGCTACGAAGTTGGTATTTTAAAACAACAGTGTTTCTCGGTGCAATGGAATATGTATTCATAAACACTTTATTGCTTTATATATAAAACTGATTTGGTTTTTAGTTTAAAAAAATTATGTTCAAAATGTGAATTGGTCATCTAATGACTGTTATTCCAAACTCCTTTTAGGGAGATTTATACAAGATTCCTCATGAACAATTATTATGTGTAATCTTTTGACTTGCACAACCTACCAACTCTTTGGCCTAGGATATATTGGGTCTCTTATCAACCCTTATCTTGTATGATTTTGTAAACCATTCTTTAGATGAAATTAATTTAGATCTTGTGTACTACTCTTAATTACACGATCTTATAGATAGAAGTTAACTACACTTCACTCATAATTAATCGTGCTTCGTTCAATAAAGTTCGATTTCTTTTTCTCGATACATCATTATGTATCATAAGGAGGAGTGACTTTTAAGGTTGAACCTTTATTCATTTTTAGGTACATTCGATCAAATCAAATCATTTTTCATTGCACATAATTTTATTTACTTCCATTTTATACTCTATGAGCTTATCATAGAAATAAATCAAATACACATGTTCATGTTGTTGATAACTCACCAATGAATATAACAAAGTATGTAGAACCGTTTTGATATTAATAGAATTGCGATTGCATAAATCAATATGTATCAATCCAAAGAGTTCATTAACTCTTATGATGCTCCCATTGAATGAGTGTGTTGCCCTTATTGTCTAAGATACAATTTTCTAGTACCATATGATTCATCATCGAATAATCTAAAATCTACAGCTCAGTCTATAATTCTAAAATAATTGCAAATAAATTTAGATATTCCTTTATTTTTCAATGCATCTCAAATACCACTATTATAGTTTTATTTTATAATGAATATTCATATTTCATATTGAAATATGACTATATCTATTTTATAATCAACATTAAAAAATAATTATTGTTTCATAAGTAATGTTTGGTACATTTTACGAAAATAATTTTCATAATTTGATGCGTCCAATAAGTGATATATAACACACTCCCACTATTTTTGCCTTTAATATAGTAGTTATAAAATATGAAGCCTCATTCTACCACTTAATATAGTCTATTTATTTAATTTACTGTAATCGGTTTACAGTCAAATCAAATATCTTAAATTCAAAGAGATAAATCTCATAAAAAATAATTTTCTGTTTAAAAATACATTTTGGAATAGAAATCATATCTCTTATTCAATTGTTAAGTATTAACTATTATTTTACAATTCTCGTTTTTAATGTTTATTTATGAAGTAGAAGTGACCTTTAACTTTCTTCATCCTAACCGTGCCTTGAGTTACATCCATTCTTATACATTCGATTTCCTTTCTAAATGGTCGAATCATTAAAGCAAATCTATACTACAATGAACTCTTTAGAAAAGTGCATTTGGTCATCCTTAACTTTTAAGGATATCAAGTAAATTGCACTTTATGTAAACCGATAAAAATGACATTTCAATGATCAAATTCTTGGATCTATCTTGTAGCGTTTGGTCTAATGTTACGTTTAACACAACAAGATTATTATTGTAATCAATCGCATTGAATACACGATCTCACACTAAAATTTACTTATTTATTTTAATGAACTAATTTCATCGAGGTTTTATACATTACGAATTGTGATCGTTATCCATATAACATTCATAAGTGATCACATATAGATCAAACATCCATATTCTTGTTTTGCCTCTAGAGTTCGAAACTCATTGAAGACAATACATGGTCTCAGGCAAGTAAACTCGTAAATGGCCAAGTTACAAACGTATTAGTAGTTGTATAATTAGGCGCTTGCATGGGTAAACATGCAAAAATTTATTGGTAAGTATATTTTATATTTCTTTATCAACATTTAATTCAGTTCCTTTGTATATTTTAATTGATAAACATTTTATCTGTTATATTTAATACATAAATTTATCAAAGTAGATTATTTTGTTTATATATAGCAGACGTTCTTACAATATTATAAATGTTAAATGTTACTATTTCATTTTCCTAATAAGGCTCCCACTAGTCTGTTATGCTTCTCTAAGTTAATACCTCAGTTATTGATTTTGATAGCAACAACCATATACAATCATATAAAATATAGATACTAATGTTTTGCCAAGTTATGTAGTATATAGTGCAAAATATTACACGGATGTTGAATCGAAGACTGTACAGTATAAAGACTCGAAAGATAGACATAAAGACCGTAAGTACAAAGACCAAGATATGAAGATCTCAAGATTATAATTTGGTATATAAAGTCATAGCTTATGTTGTTAAAGTCCTTGATAACAATCTTTGATCTCTATCTCCTATTTTCTATCTTTTATATTTTTAAACAAAATAATTTTTCAAAATATATTTCAAAATATTTTATAAAAGTTTTTTAAAGTTCAAAATGTTTATAAACTATGTTCAAACTATTTTACAAAGTATAATATTATTTTACGAAGTATAGGATTTTCAAAACATTTTAAAAGAAATAAGTTTTCAAAATATACATGCATATGTCGGCATATAGGTAGATGGTATGCCGACATATATGCCACCAATTGGTTTTCAAATTTTCAAATAAAGTGTTTATTGTTGTAACTCTTCACAAACTGACACATATGTTGATTTACTATATAAAGGGAAGTTTAAATGAATTTTAAAGTTTATAATTACTTATTTTCTTCCCTCCCCTTACTCTCTTGAAAACTCTATTGAAAATATACTATATTCTCTTCAAAATCACTTAGAATCAATTCATATTTCATTGTATTGATTCAATAATACTTTCTTGCTATTTTGGAAACATCTCTCTCTCAATTCAAAGTGCTGTCTAAAAAGCTATAAGATCCATTGTATCCAAAGTTTAAGAAATTGTCTTTGAAAAAAGTATCAACTCTATTTGTATTTGCTTTGGGTGTGCTTGTACCCCGTTCAAATAAAGTGGATGTGCTTAGTAGCCCGAAAATCTAGTGGGTGTGTTTGTAGTCCGTTCAAATCAAGTGAGTCTACCATAAGCTTGGAAATTCAGGAGGGTGTGTCTCGTAGCCTCAAAATCGAGATTGTATTTTGGTTTAACTTCTGCCCAATTAAAGATTGGCATTTGAAAAGAAATCCATACAAGTAATTATATGGGACTGGATGTAAGAAAAATCTGAACCAGTATAAAATCCCTAGTGTCATCTCTCTAACTCTTTACTTTGCTTTACTGTTTTTATTTTTATCTGTGATTGCATATGTGACTGTTTGATAGTATAATTTTATATTGTTAATATGTGATTTAATATTTAACTTGAAAGAAATTTAAAAAGATTTACATAAGTTAGAAAATGCTATTCACCCCCCTCTAGTGTTTAATTAGCCTTAAGATCCATAATTCTGCAACCTACATTTGGTATCAGAGCACTAGTTTTCAAAAACTTGTAATTTGATTTTTGAAAAATATAAATGGCTCGTAATACTCTTTTAAACATTTTTATGGAATTTTTTTTTGTGAAACCAATCTATTATTTTCAAGTAAATTTGAAATAATAATTTTTAAAAGTCACTTGATGTTTTGGAAAGGTATAATGTTGTATTATAGGGACAAGAACATTATATGGCTAATGGTGAACATATACTTAATACTCAATCATCACAAATCAAGAAGGATAAGTGGACACTAGGCAGTGGATGCTCAAAACACATGACTGGAAATTCAGAGATCTTGAAGGATACTGTCTACAAAGATAGCGGATCAGTTAATTTAAGAGACAACTCAAAAGGATATGTGACTAACATTGGCAATGTTAGTAACTCTAAAACTCATACTATTTCAAATGTTTTGCTAGTTAGGAATTTGAAACATAACCTGCTTAGTATTATTTAATTGTGTGACAAGAGTTTTAAAATTAAGTTTGAGAAAGATAATTTCCACATTGAAGATAATGAGTCAAACATTATCTTTGAAGGTATTAGGAACCGTAACACTTATATTTTAAGTATGAAAGTGTCTAATGATAATCTGTGTCTTTTGGCTCAATCTAGCGACCCTTGGATTTGGCACAAAAGATTTGGTCATTTTAATTTTAAACACCTATCTAAAGTTATAGATATGAACTTGTTAGAGGTATTCCTAAAATGAGTTTCAATGTCAACAACTTATGTGATGCCTGTCAACTAGAAAAACTTTGTAAAAATTCTTTTAAATCAAATAATATGATTTCTACTTCTCATCCTCCTTAATTTCTTTATCCAGATCTTTTCGAACATTCGCAAATATAACTAATAAATCATAATAGATATGTCTTTGTAATTGTAGATGATTTTTCAAGATATACATGGACAGTTTTCTTAAAACTTAAAAGTGATGCCTTTGAAATGTTTAAAATTCTTACTAAAAAATTCATAATCAAATATCTACTAAAATTAAAATGATCAGGAGTGATCATGGAGGAGAATTCGAAAATGAAAATTTTGAAAACTTTTGTAATGAGAAAGGGATTACACATAACTTTTCATTTTCAATAACACCCCAACAAAATGGAGTAGTAGAACGTAAAAATAGAACTATACAATAATGTGCTAGAACAATGTTAAATGATAGTGATTTACTTAAAAAATTGGGTTGAAGCAGTTGCTACAACATGTTATATTTTAAATAGAATTTTAATAAGTCCTTTGACTAAGAAAACTCCTTATGAATTATTTTATAATAAAAAGCCTAAAGGATCTTAGTTTAGAGTTTTTGGTAGTAAATGTTTTATATTAAATACAAAAGATAATTTAAATAAATTTGATGTTAAATCAGATAAAGGAATTTTTATTGGTTATTCTAATAGAAGTAAATCTTATAGAGTTTTTAACACTAGAACTAACGCCATTGAAGAGAGATTTCATATTTCATTTGGTGAGAATATTAAAATTAATAATTCCAGTTTTGATGAAGAAGAAAATATTAATAATACTAATGAAATTACAAATAATGAAATCATTAATGATGTAAGTAGTAACAACTCTGAAAATTTACATGCAAATAAAAGAACAAAACATTTGAAAGATCATCCCATAGAAAATATTCTAGGAAATATAGAGTCTGTTGTAAAATCACGGCATCAATTAAATAAAATGAGTAATGTAGCTTTTATCTCAACTATTGAACCTAAAAATCCAAAGGAAACATCATTAGATGATTCATGGATTGTTGCTATACAAGAGGAACTAAATTAGTTTACCAGAATGATGTTTGGGAATTAGTCCTAAGACCTGAAAAAATTCTGTAATAGGAACTAAATGGGTCTATAAAAATAAAATAAATGAATAGGGAGAAATCATTAGAAATATTGCACGTTTAGTAGCTCAAGTTCATAGTCAGACGGAAGTTATAGATTTTGATGAAACTTTTGCTCCAGTAGCTAGATTAGAAGCTATTGGAATTCTACTCGCTTTTGCAAATGATAATAATTTTAAATTATTTCAAATGGATGTCAAAAGTGCCTTTTTGAATGGATTTATGAAAGAAGATGTTTATGTAGAAAAATCCTCACGTTTTGAGGATGAAAACTTTCAAATGACGTTTATAAATTAAAGAAACTTTTATATGGTCTAAAACAAGCTCCTAGAGCATGATATGATAGACTTAAATCTTATTTATTACAATATAACTTTGAAATAGGGAAAGTAGATAGTACTCTATTTAGTAAAAAAAATAGTGATATTCAGCTAATACAAATATATGTTGATGATATTATTTTTGGATCAACAAATGAAAATTAATAAAGAATTTTCAGATATAATAACTAAGGAATTTGAAAAGAGTCATATGGAAGAACTAACCTTCTTTTTAGGGTTATAAATAAGACAATTGAGTAATGGTATCTTTATAAGTCAAGAAAAGTATGCTAGGGATCTAGTTTTGAAATTTGAGATGAAAAATGCTAATGGTAAGCCAACTCCCATGGCAACTAATAAGAAATTAAATAAGGATAAATTCAAAATATGTAGATCAAAAACTATCTAGAGATATGATAGGATCCTTACTCTGTATAACTATTAGTAGACCAGATATAATCCATAGTATATGTCTATGTGCAAGATATCAATCTAAACTTAAGGAAACTCACCTAAAATCCGTAAAATGAATACTAAGATTTGTAATCAACATATTAGACTATGGATTCTTTTTTTTAGCAAAGCTAACCGGCTTTATAGTGGGCCGTCCTACTGTATAAATAATGGGAAAACATGTGTTCTACACATGCACAGAACAACTAAAGGGCAGAAAAGTCCAAAAGACATAAAAAAGCACAGGAGCTAGACAAAGGTGCCTAAGCTGTTATAAAAATATGACTAAGCTCCCTCAGAAGAGGAAGAACAACCACGACCAACATCCAATGTTGGACCAAAAACAAGTGGAAAACCTGAGAAGAGAGCAGCCAGATGAGAATCATAACCTTCGGAGTCCGGAGAGTATATAAATTTCCTATCCCATGTGACATCATAAAACTTACTTTTGTTCACCTCACCAATCTCACCAACTCTAGTGAGGCACAAACCATCCCCCTTAATATGATAGATAAGAAAACGAGTCTCGCCTGGAATGTCACTAATAAAAGCATAGAATGTGTCATTCTCAGGCGAATATCTCATATCAGAAGGGGCATGAACCCAAGCACTTTCTTCAAGATTCCAGGAAACAATATAAGACGTAGAAGCAGCAGGAACCACATCCTGGGGTGATGGCGGATAACAATCAAAAAGAGCTTCAATAGGAGCATCAACAGGAGCATTAACAATGGGAGCTATAACAGAGGGAGTTTCCGGTGCATCAACTAAAGGACCTACATGAGCAACTTTCGGGACCCACATCTGGACAGGAGGACGAGGAAGAGGAATCCGTTCAGCTAGGGGAACAACGCCAACAACTACCGGTTTAGAACATGTATCTGAAAGATGCCCAAATGAATGACAGGACGTGCATATCTCAGGTTTCCAACTGTAACAAACTCCGACCTCAGCAAACTGGCTCTCATTAAGTCTGACCTTTAAAAACGAAGGTAAAGGTTTGTTAGGAGTAATCTCGATCAGAGCTTTGGCATAGACTAATTTCTTTCTGGCCATAGTGTTTGCATCATAACATATCACCTTCCCTACAAGACTCGCTAGCCAGTCAATCCTAATAAGAGGCTATAGAACAGATGGAATGTGAGAAAAGTGGGCCCAAACAGGAGTAGATAGAACTTGGTCTTTCGCTCGATCCACAGAAGGACACCACATAGTTATAATGAAAGGTTTCCCATATATAAGAATTGGGTCAGCCTCCAGAATACGCTGTCTTTCATCAGAACGCGAGAATTTAAAATAAAACATTTCATTATCAAAGTGAATACTCAAACTAAACTATGGATTCTTTTATCCAAAAGAAGATTCTTTTGATTCAATTTCATATAGTGATGATGACTATGTTGGATGTAAATCAAAGTGATAAGTATACGTAGAACTTGTCACTTTTTAGGACACTCTTGTTTTCTAGTTTAGTAAAAAGCAAGATTCTACGTCACCATCTACAACATAAGCGGAATATATCTCTACTGCATTAGTTAGTCCTCATGTATCTATATGCAACAAATTTTAAAAGATTTTGGTTTAAATTTTACTAAGCCACCAACATATTATGATAACACTAGTGCAACACATCTATCTAAAAATCCAACACATCATGCTAGGACCAAACATATAGACATTAGACATCATTTTCTGAGAGATAACATAAATAAAGAAGTAATTTCACTCGAATTTATAAATACTGAAAATCAAATAGCGGATATTTTAACAAAACCGTTAACTCAAACATCTTTTATGAAACTTAGAAGAGAGCTAGGAATATGTTCTTTCTCTAAAATATAAATATAACAACATATAATTTGTAAATTTAAAAAGAAAAGAAAATATCAAATTTAACCTACATATGTCGACATATAGTCTGCCAATATGTGACATACATTGTAGAAATTTTAAAACTCTTTTCCCTCTAAAATCCAAAATTCGAAATATGATTATATAACCACAAAATTTCAACTTCTTTCACATTTCCCTGTCTTATTCTTTCTATAAATTTCAAATAAAATTAAAACAATGGATTCCTCGAGTTCCAAGCATTCAAGAGAAGAGAGCGCCCCCTTTTCCTTCGAAACCTCCACCCTAGGCCCCTTCCTAACTACTATGATTGCCAAAGTCGCCAAAGTAGAAGATGATCTAAAGGCATGTCCTCGATATCCTTTCAGAAATAGACTCGTTCAACTACATCTCTTGAAAGAACAAGAGACACAAGGATGCATACTTCGCAATCTTTAGAAGCATATATTGGATAATGCAACCAATCAAATAGTAATCGAAGAAGAAACTCCTAATCGTGTCATTCACAACCCTAAATGATGAAGAGGAAGAAGTGAAAGAAGAGGAGGAAAAGTAAGACATCGCTGAGGATGACGACGAAGTAGAATGTGTAGGAGAAGTCTGTTTCGATCGAGATAGAAATCTCATGGAACAAAAATGCAACTTTTGTCTCCACCATCCCTTTTGCCCCATCCATAAATCTACCATAATAAAAAAGAGCATTGATTTGTACATTTAAAAGATTTGGCTTATCTAAAATTAAATTGTTAGTAGTAACAGTTTATGATTTAATTTAGCTTGGATTGCTAGTTAGGATGTAAATTGTTATGGTTTGTTTTGATGTATATGTTTGGATTGTATAGTTTGAAAAAATAAATTCTTATCTTAGTTATATATAAGTCTCCATATATTAATCATCATATCATATTACATCATGTTTTGGTACTTAATTAATTAAATTTCACTCTACAGTTTCTAAGTATTTATATAGGGGAAAGTTGTAACATCCCCTATCTAGTGGCCCAGTGCAAAGCGCTACAAATGCTGCAGTCATCTATAGTATTAGCTTCCGACGACTAAATACGGCTATGTTAATGGTATCTATAATATCAGAAGCACTTGAATATGAAACAAAACACAGATTTCAAAACAACAGTACTTCATTAATTTTCAAAACAGATGTTCCATATTCTTAATACATAATCCTAATGCATTCCCAAGCATAGATTAAATATACTTATTACAAAATACGCCAAGAGCGGTATACGAAGATACCCTCTTGGATGATCAGAGTCATATAGTCATAACTGACTTAGTACAAACATAGCGGAAATACAACATGGCATAAATAAGAATTGCAACTCCTAAATAGCTATCTGTTTGCCTCCTGCATGCCTCCGGTAGCCTTATTCGTTATCCTACTAAAACCTAAAAAGAACCTAACCCCTCAGCCTACTCAAATTAATTTTGAGCACCTGAAAGTTGAAGGGAAAACCATAAACTTCGAGTCAGACATAAAGCCTGGCGTGAATAATAGTATACATCTCGGTTTAATATGTTAAGTGAGACCACGCCGCTTAGCAGAATGTCACTAACATCCATTTAAAACATATTTTTGCAAAACCTTTTTCCTGCAACCAAAACCGATTAAATACTGTAAAGCATCATTATGTAAACATACATAAATATCAGGTAATAATGAACTATTTGTTCAAACACATAAGTTTTGTTTGGCTAACTTTTAACCTTTGGCTAACTCGGACATACCAGAAAATATAAACAAAATTTATCTAACACCTGTTAGACACTCCTCTTCTGGACGGTCTGTCTTTATCTATCTGTTAAATACTTTGCTTCTGGACAATTTGTCCCTGGCTTAACCATCTCCCAGGTCTTCCTGATCCTAATGGTTTTTTGGGCTTACCAATAACCTATCTGTATACAAACATATATTCCTTTCGGTGTGAAATCATAATTTTAGTCTACCTGTGACCTTGCCCTGCACATTGGAATTTTGGACAACAATTAGCTGTGGCTAATAGCTAATGTAAAGGGCGCGACCCTATGCCAGTCCCATCTGGTATTCTAATATCCGAGTCATTTTCATGTAGGGATCCCCTTCCAAAATTTTCCTTACAACCTTTTTTTTAAATGATTTAAAACCTTAAATCAAATTTATACAAGGAAAATATAAAATCTTTATGCTTTGAGTCACATTGCCATGTTATATATATATATATATATATATATTCTTTACTCAAACCTTAGTTGATAAAAACATTTAAACATTTGAAAATACCTCTTTCTAAACCTTTGAAAGCATCTCTTTCGAAACCAAGTAAAACCATTTAATTACCTAGACCAAGAGGCCAAAACCTTACCTTTCAAAACCATACTTCAAACCTTTCGAAACCATTGAAATCATCCCTTTCGAAAGCAATAAAACTTTAGACATCCTACTTTAAAAACACTCTAAAACATTGCCTTAGAAAACCTTCCATTTTAAACCATTCGAAACCATTCAGAAAACAGAACCTTTCGACCTTGTCGGAAGCTACCTTTCGACTCCATCGAAAGCTTGGATTTTGACCCCTTCGAAAGCTTTACTTTCGGCCCCATTGAAACCATTCAGAAAATAAAACCTTTCAAAAGCATTCAACCTTTTAAAATGTAAACCTTTCGAAAACTCATTGGGTTCAATTTAAAACATGCGGAAGATCTTCTTTTAAAACCATTCGACTTCATTGGAAGCTACCTTCCGACCTTGTCGAAAGCTTTGCTTTGAAAGCTTTAAAACATATCTTCTTTAAAACAATAGGCTCCAGCCTTTTAAACATCTCCTTGAAAGCTAGGGTTACACTTCAGTTTGAAAAACAAGGGTAAAACATCTAAGTCGAAAGCTTCCTTTCGAAAGCATGGAGAAGCGGCTGGTTTTAAAAACAAGTAAACCTTTCAACTTTGTCGAAAGCAACAACTTCGAAAGTTTGGAAAGAGGCAGTAACCTTTCGACCTTGTTGAAAAGTTTTAAAACCTTTGTTTTAATTATTTGACCTGGCCAAAAGCAACCAAGTCGAAAGCTTTTATTTGAAAGCAAAGCAGGTGATTCTTTTGGTTTATAAAACAAACATACTCCAACCTCTTTGGCAACTAACCTTTCGACTAAGTACCCTTCGACCTTGCCCAATTCATTATGTACCAAGCAACTTGATACCATATGCATTGGTTCGACCTTGTCGAAAGCTTTGATTGTCGGAAGGTCTGGGTCAAAAGGCTTGATGCCAAAATGGCATAAACATGCTAAAAGCATGATTTTCTCGTTTTTTACTTAAAAGAGATATTTTTTCAACTAACCTGCCTTTGTTTGTCAAATTCTTATTGGTTAGTAAAATACTTTTTAGAAAAGCGCTGCCACTAATTTCCGAATTAAATAATGATTTTATTTCATAAAATGCCCCTTCTCCTTAATTAAATATATAAAACATTTAAGTCCCATACCTTAAATAATTTTATATATTCATCAAATCACTTAGAAAAATCTTGAAACTTTTCAGAAAATCTATTTTAATATGTTTTCCAACATATAATTTTTTTAAATCCAATTAATTATTATTTTAGCCGTAAATAATTTATAACCAATTAATCATTTTCTTGACTAGAAAATTAATATAAAATCCACATTAACTCGAAAAATTATGAAAATTGGAACCTATCTCTAAAATATCATTTCTGGCCTATATTTAAATTTTCAAGGCATTTGGATGTCATACATATCATAAAAATTAATATGAACATGCATAAATCACCAACAAGCATATATATATAACTTTAATCATCAAAACACGGCATATACTTGCAAAATCATTTCGGATCTAATTTTAAAACCATAAACCATAAAATGGGATGAAGTAATTATTCACCTTAGCTTTTAGATTAAAAGATGTGAGATTTGATGTTGAGTTAGTTAATTAACTTCCTTCTTATGAATCCTAGCTTTATCTTCTCTTGAGAATGGAAATGGTGGTCGGCCTTGATATAATTTAGTTTGAATAAAATGAAAATGAACGTGTGTTTCATTCCTAAGGGTTTAGGGTATAAGCCTCTCATATTTCCAATATTGCCCTTACTCATTTTCAAACACATTAGTTTATGTTATCTCATTTTAATTTGCACATTAACATGGCACGGCTACCCTTAGTTTAATCAAATCTCAACCTATTAATCTTCACATTATTTTATTTTATTTAACAAGTTGAATATCCTAAATAATGTTATTAAACTATGGGGTGTTACAAACTCCCTACCTTAAGTAATTTCGTCCTCGAAATTACAATAAGGTACATAACAATACAATCAAAGGTAAAACATACCTTCAATTAAATCAAGATAAAAGTCTCTAATCCTGCCCTCAGTCTCCTAAGTACAGTCTCTAGTATCATCACTCCACTGGACCTTTACTAATCTGACTGTCTTGTTCTTTAACTTCTTCTCATCTCTCTCGATTGTCCGAATCGACTTTCTAACTATAGTCAAGTCCGGCTCTACTACTAAATCTTCTAACACTGTAGGTGCTATAGTAGTCCCCGGGTGTCTGACACACTTTCTAGGATGAGAAATATGGAAAACATCATGAACTCCTGCCAAACTATTCAGTAACTCTACTCTATAAGCGAGCTTTCCGATTCTCTTAATAATACGAAAAGGTCCAACGAATCTAGGTGCTAACTTTCCTGACTTTCCAAATCTAATCACACCTTTCATCGGTGAAACCTTAATAAACACATAGTCTCCAACAGAGAATTCCAAGTCTTTCCTCCTTCTATCTGCATAACTTTTCCACCTAGACTGAGCTTCCTTCATCCTAGCTTGGATCAACTCAATCTTCTCTGCGGCTTCTTTCACCAAATCCGGACCAAGAACCAGTCTATCCTCGATCTCTAACCAATATACGGGAGATTTGCATGGCCTTCCATACAAAGCTTCAAACGGTGCCATCATGATACTAGTCTGATAACTATTGTTATATGAGAACTCGACTAAATTAAGATGGTCTTCCCATGATCTCCCGAAATCCAATACACAAGCTCTTAACAAATCCTCCAAGACTTTGTTAACTCTTTCCATTTGCCCATCATTCTGTGGATGGTAAGCGGTACTCATGTTGAGCTTGGTTCCTAATGCTTCCTGTAGACTCTCCTAGAACTCACTAGTAAACAAAGAATCTCAATCATTAATGATACTACTAGAAATTTTGTGCAACCTAACCACATTCTTCATGAATAACTTCGCCAAAATAGATGTTGTCCTAGTTGACTTTACAGGAATGAAATGGGCACTCTTAGTTAGTCTATCTACTATGACCCATATGCTTTCATTTCCTCTACTAGATCTTGGCAACCCATCAATAAAATCCATAGAGATAGAATCCCACTTCCACATCGGAACATCCAACGGTTGAAGCAATCCACTTGGCTTCTGGTGTTCAGCCTTTGCCTGTTGGCAATTCAAGCATTGCTTAACACATAAACCAATGTCCCGTTTCATACCTTCCTAGAAGAAACTTTTCTTCATGTCCTGATACATCTTTGTTCCTCCTGGATGGATAGTGAACTTCGAACGATGGCATTCATCCAAAACTTCTTTCCTCATGTCTTCTATATTAGGAACACACAACCTTCCTTTCTTTCTCAACCATCCTTTCTGGTCAAGATTGAAATCCTTTAAGTCATCGCTCTTTGTTCCTTTCCTTATCCTTTTGATCCATTTAGCCAAAACTGGATGCTCCTCCTGCTTAGAAGTTATCTTCCTAATCATTACTGGTCGAACTTCCAAACAAGACAATACAACACTTCCTGCACTAGAACCTACTTCGTATCTAAACTGCACTCTACAAGCTGACAATGCTTCCAAATCTTTCCACTCAGCAATCTTAGCCAATACTGCATTCTGATATTTCCTGCTAAGCGCATCTGCAACCTTATTTCCTTTTCCGGGTGTGTACTCAATCCCAAAATCATAAGCAGTAATAAACTCCAACCACCTCTGCTGTCTTAGGTTCAGCTCCTTCTGAGAGAACAAATACTTCAACGACTTATAATCCGTATAAAGCTCAAATCGCTCTCCCAAGAGGCAATGCCTCCACACCTTCAAAGCAAATATAATGGCAGCTAACTCCAAATCATGTGTTGGATATCTAACATCTTGCAGTCTGAGCTGTCTAGAAGCATAAGCAATCACTTTACCTCTTTGCATCAACACAGCTCCCAATCCAGTTCCACACGCATCAGTATAAACAACCAAATCCCGATTCCCCTCTGGAACCATCAACACCGGTGCATGGGTCAGTAAGTGTTTCAAGCTCTGGAATGCTTCCTCACACTTATCAGTCCATAAAAACTTCACATCTTTTCACGTAAGCTTAATCATTGATGCTGCTATCCACGAAAAATCCTTTATAAATCTCTGGTAATATCCGGCCAATCCAAGAAAGCTCTTTATCTCGGTCACCATCTCGGGTCTCTTCCAATTGTTCACCGCCTCAATCTTCGTCGGATCTACTGACAAACCTTTCTCTGAGACTATTTGTACCAAAATTAGGCACAACACTCTTCAGATGTGTTTGAAGAGATAAAATGAAGAAAGTAAATGTAAAATGAGGCAGATCTAACAAACACACCAATCAACAAATAAGAAAAAATGCAAGAACACACAAATTTAGAGTGGTTCGGCGTATTGCCTACGTCCACTATGAAATGATTGATGTTTATTGAATTTGACTTGCTGATTATAGGAGATTACAACAGTACAACTAAAATACAATATTGATTTTGACAAAGTATCAGCGTAGAGAAGCCAAAAGTCCCGTTTCTGGAGGCCTAGGACTTCTTTTTATAGGTGTAGGCTGAAAATATCTGGCTCAGATCTCGGAAGACCCCTTCTCTCATGTGGGTGGGCCTACCAGATCGATCACCAGACATTTGGGATCGATCCATGATCGATACGTATACAATTCGTATCGATCAAAAACGACTCCATTTGGGCTGAGATCGATCAAAGGCCAAGTTGAGGTGGTACGCAAGCTCCTAAGAAAATTTGGTAGCATTTGGACTTGTAGCTTTTGATTTATGATCGATCCAAGTTTGGATTTGCAAAAGACTGCCGAGTTCGTATCGATACGATTCGTATCGATCACTTCGTATCCATGCTTGTTCGTATCGATTAGGTGACGTGGAGCGATAATCCAAGAGAGATCCACTTTTCATGTCGAGTGACTATTTCTTCCATTTGAATCGTGCTTTGTTCGTATCGACCTAATGTAACTCCATTCGTATCGTTCCCTTGAAGTTTCTTCATATCGATAGCCTCAATTTCAGTTTGTATCGATGCTTGCTAATGTTCTTCGTATTGATGATCAAAGCCGCTTCGTATCTGTGACTTTCACTTCAATTTGCATCGATACGTACTTATTCCTTTCGTATCGATATTCGCTTATACGTTTCGTATCGATCACTGGTCGACCGATACGAAATGTCTGAATGAGATGATCGGTACGAATGGCTTTAAAGCTAGAATTGAGGAAGTCTGATCGATGCTGGCTACTGATGGATACGAAGGGATGTGATGGATACGAAGGAGGATGGTGGGTGATGGATACAAACTAAAGCTTTCTTGAGGGATGGATACGAAATCGTACGGATACGAAATCGTACGTTTTCTTGACCTTGATTGATCCATATCTCAAGCATACGAACTCCGATTGACTTGAAAATTGGAAAGTCAGCTTCCATAGCTTTGCTTGTCGTGCCATATCAATTGTAGCTCGATCCAGGATCAGACCAAATTTGCCAGTATCCATAGTAGACCTGTGCATAACCGATCTTCGGGACGGACTGTCTTTGGTTTCCAATCAATTCCTTGGTATCACGGCCTTGCCAAAAGGCGGGATACATGACTAAGGAACTTCACTTCCTTCTTCCAAAAATGACACTTCGAAAACTTAGCCTTCAACTGATGCTCTCTCAACGTCTCAAGCACAACTCTAAGATGAACTTCATGCTCCTTCTTATCCTTAGAGTATATCAGAATATCATCCATGAAGACCAACACATATCTATCCAAGTGCTCTCGGAAAATTCAGTTCATTAAATCCACAAAGAATGTCGGCGCATTAGTTAGTCCGAACAGCAAAACTAGCCATTCGTACGATCCATACCTTGTCCTAAACACCGTCAAAGGAATACTATCCTCTGCCACTCTAAGCTGATGACCCATCGCTAAATCCAGCTGAGAGAATACCTTAGCTCCACTTAACTGATCGAACAAATCGTCAATTCTCGGCAATGGGTATCGGTTCTTTATCGTCTTCTCATTCAACTTACGATAATCGATACATAGCCTTAACGATCCGTCTGGCTTCTTAGCGAACACTACGGCAGCTCCCCAAGGCGAACTACTCGGTTGGATAAAATTCTTGCCTTCCAATTCCACAAACTGCACCTTCAACTCTTTCATCTCAGTGGGTGCCATCCTACTTGGCGGCCTACTCACCGGTTGTGCTCTAAGCACTAAATCAATTCGAAACACGATGTCTCGTTATGATGGCAATCCAGTTACCAACTCAAACACATCAGCAAATTCTCTAACCACAAAGACTCGATGCAACTAATCCTCCAGCTCCATGATGCCCAATAAAGCATTCACCTCGCAACTAGGGTTCTCTACGGTATAAACTATCCGATCGCTAAAATCCGGATGACTAAGTGATATTTTCCTATCATGGAAAAATATCATAGCATCATATTTATATAACCAATCCATTCCAAGGATAATCCCAAATCCCACGAAATCAAACACATGCAAACAGCAATCAAAAGTATGACCTAGGAAATCCAACTCTAAATGGTCACACCTCATCCCAAGTGTTGCATACCCTCCTATCGGATTTGCAACCCTTGAGAAAGTAACTAAATATGAGGATTCTAGGTTAAGCTTATCTACCAAACATCGAGAAATAAAAGAATGTGATCACTAGTATCAAACAGAATGCTAACAAGCATACCGTGAATCTGTAGTAAGCCTCCCAGAACAGCCTTCCCTTTCTCCTGCATAACTGGCCTTGAAGTTGCGGGCTCCAATGCATAAACTTGACCCCCTTCCTTCTTTAGAAGGCTCCTTGCATTGGTTCTTATAATGGTCGATCTGATCACAATTAAAGCACTTGACATTCTTCTTTCCAACTGTTTCTTTCCCTTTTCCTTTTTTTGCACAACACTCATTAGCATAGTGTCCTTTCTTATCACATTTATAACAAACCACCTCCGCTTTTCCCTTCTTTTGGGCTCCTCCCTTTTGAGCATTTTTCTTATGGAAAAACTTTCTTCTCTGGCCTTGTCCCACCTGGACCTCCCTCATTTTCTTCTTCAAACAAGCTAACGCCTCTTCCTGCCTCAAAGCCATTTCTACCACTACATCACTTGGATCTCTTAAGTGCGGCAAGGTAGCATTTATCAACTCCGGCTTCAAGCCTCTTATAAACTTCTCATTCCTATTGATCACCATATCAACCAAGGCATACCCGTACCGAGCCAACTCTTCAAATCTTCTTGCATACTCTAAAACAGACATCTCCCCTTGTTCTAGTTCAGCAAACTTCCTAACCAATGACCACTGCACATCACTGACATAAACCTTCCTTGAAACCTTCTCTTAAACTCCGCCCAAGTCATGGTTTCCTCAACAACACCAGCTACAACAGTGTTCCACCAAAATAGAGCAGCTCCCTGAAGCTGTCTTGAAGTTAATCTCCTCTTCTGCTCGTCATTCAATCCTAAGTCAGCGAAAATCCTCTCACAATGCAACAGCTAGTTTTCTACCTCAATCGCATCTTCAATTCTAATGAATGGCTTCCCTCCAAGCCTGGTATAGTCTGTGCTCAAGTTAGCATAATGGTTGACTATTGGAGCTTCCTGAACTCCTCCTCCAACAGCATTACCTCTGACAACTCCAACTACAATTCCAGCTTGCATCATGTTTATGAAAAACTGATACATTGCTCCCATATCCACTTGGGGAACCCCAGCACTAGCATTTTCAGCTTGAGCCTGACTTGGACCTCTTCTAGCATTTGGTCGGGCATTTCCATTAGTGGTGGTGCTCTCTCCTCCAAGATTGACTCTGCCTCTTCTTCCTTCCATATCTGTATTCAAGTCTCGTGAGTTACAGATGAATAACCTAACTAAGATAGGAGTCTAGAGATATAGCATATACTTATATATAATTACAAGTACGTTACTATAGCATTATCCCATACCCCAATCTTAACTCTAATTACTAAGGATTATGTTTTCGAAAAACCATTTTTAGTTAAATTATTTCATAAACCATGCTCTGATACCAAGCTGTAACATCCCCTATCTATAGGCCCAAAACTAAGCGCTACAGATGCTTGAGTCATCTATAGTATTAGCTTCTGGTGACTAAATACGGCTATGTTAATGGTATTTACAATATCAGAAGCACTTGAATATGAAACAAAACACAGATTTCAAAACTACATTACTTCATTAATTTTCAAAATAGATGTTCTATATTCTTAATACATAATCCCAATATGTTCCCAGGTACAGATCAAATATACTTATTACAAAATACGCCAAGAGCGGTATATGAAGATACCCCCTTGGATGATCAGAGTCATATAGTCATAACTGACTTAGTACAAACATAGCAGATATACAACAAAGCATAAATAAGAATTGAAACTCCTAAATAGCTATCTGTTTGCCTCTGGTAGCCTTATTCGTCATTCTATTAAAACCTAAAAAGACCCAAACCCCTCAGCCAACTGAAATTAATTTTGAGCACCCGAGAGTTGAAGGGGAAAACATAAACTTCGAGTCAGACATAAAGCCTGGTGTGAATAATACTACACATCCCGGCTTAATATGTTAAGTGAGACCACGCCGCTTAGCGGAACGGGTTTCCCTTTACTAACATCCATTTAAAACATATCTTTGCAAAACCTTTTTCCTGCAACCAAAACTGATTAAACACTGTAATGCATCATTATGTAAACATACATAAATATCAGGTAATAATGAACTATCTGTTCAAACACATAAGTTTTGTTTGGCTAACTTTTAACCTTTGGCTGACTCGGGCCTACCATACAATATAAACAAAGTTTATCTAACACCTGTTAGACACTCCTCTTCTAGATGGTCTGTCCTTAACTATCTGTTAAATACTTCGCTTCTGGATGGTCTGTCCCTGGCTTAACCATCTCCCCGATCTTCCTGATCCTAATGGTTTTTTGGGCTCACCAATAACGTATCTGTATACAAACATATATTTCTTTCGGTGTGTAATCATAATTTTAGTCAACTTGTGACCAAATCCCACACACTGGAATTTTGGACAACAATTAGCTGGGGCTAATAGTTAATGTATAGGGTGCGATCCTATACCAGTCTCATCTGGTATTCTAATATATGAGTCATTTTCGCTTAGGGATCCCCTCCCAAAATTTTCCTTAAAACCTTTTTTTAAAATGATATAAAACCTTAAATCAAATTTATACAAGGAAAATATAAAATCTTTATGCTTTACTCAAAATCACATTGTCATGTTATATATATATATATATATATATTCTTTACTCAAAACTTAGTTGATGAAAACATTTAAACATTTGAAAATACCTCTTTCTAAACCTTTGAAAGCATCTCTTTCGAAACCAAGCAAAACCATTTAATTACCTAGACCGAGAGGCTAAAACCTTACCTTTCGAAACCATATTTCAAACCTTCCGAAACCATTGAAATCATCCCTTTCGAAAGTAATAAAACTTTAGACATCCTACTTTAAAAACACTCTAAAACATTACCTTAGAAAACCTTCCATTTTAAACCATTCGAAACCATTCAGAAAATAGAACCTTTCGACCTTGTCGGAAGCAACCTTTCGACTACATCGAAAGCTTGGATTTTGACCCCTTCGAAAGCTTTACTTTCGACCCCATTGAAACCATTCAGGAAATAAAACCTTTCGAAAGCATTCAACCTTTTAAAAGGTAAACCTTTCGAAAACTCATTGGGTTCAATTTAAAACATGCGAAAGATCTTCTTTTAAAACCTTTCGACTTCATTGGAAGCTACCTTCCAACCTTGTCGAAAGCTTTGCTTTGAAAGCTTTAAAACATATCTTCTTTAAAACAATAAGCTCCAGTCTTTTAAACTTCTCCTTGAAAGCTAGGGTTACACTTCAGTTTGAAAAAAAGGTAAAACATCTAAGTCGAAAGCTTCCTTTCGAAAGCATGGAGAAGCGGCTGGTTTTAAGAACAAGTAAACCTTTCAACTTTGTCTAAAGCAACAACTTCGAAAGTTTGGAAAGTGGCAGTAACCTTTCGACCTTGTTGAAAGGTTTTAAAACCTTTGTTTTAATTATTTGACCTGGCCGAAAGCAACCAAGTTGAAAGCTTTTATTTGAAAGCAAAGCAGGCGATTCTTTTGGTTTATAATACAAACATACTCCAACCTCTTTGGCAACTAACCTTTCGACTAAGTACCCTTCGACCTTGCCCAATTCATTACGTACCAAGCAACTTGATACCATATGCATAGGTTTGACCTTGTCGAAAGCTTTGATACCCTTCGACCTTGTTGGAAGGTCTGGGTCGAAAGGTTTGATGCCAAAATGGCATAAACATGCTAAAAGCATGATTTTCTCGTTCTTTACTTAAAAGAGATAATTTTTCAACTAACCTGCCTTTGTTTGTCAAATTCTTATTGGTTAGTAAAATACTTTTCAGAAAAGCGCTGCCACTAATTTCAAAATTAAATAATGATTTTATTTCATAAAATGCCCCTTCTCCTTAATTAAATATATAAAACATTTAAGTCTCATACCTTAAATAATTGTATATATTCATCAAATCACTTAGGAAAATCTAGAAACTTTTCAGAAAATCTATTTTAATATGTTTTCCAACATATAATTTTTTTAAATCCAATTAATTATTATTTTAGCCGTAAATAATTTATAACCCAATTAATCATTTTCTTCACTAGAAAATTAATATAAAATACACATTAACTCGGAAAATTATGAAAATTGGAACCCATCTCTAAAATATCATTTCTGACCTATATTTAAATTTTCAAGGCATTTGGATGTCATACATATCATAAAAATTAATATGAACATGCATAATTCACCAACAAGCATATATATACCTTTAATCATCAAAACATGGAATATACTTGCAAAATCTTTTCGGATCTAATTTTAAAACCAAAAACCATAAAATGGGATGAAGTAATTATTCACCTTAGCTTTTAGATTAAAAGATGTGAGATTTGATGTTGAGTTAGTTAATTAACTTCCTTCTTATGAATCCTAGCTTTATCTTCTCTTAAGAATGGAAATGGTTGTCGGCCTTGATATAATTTAGTTTGAATAAAATGAAAATGAACATGTGTTTCATTCCTAAGGGTTTAGGGTATAAGCCTCTCTTATTTCCCATATTGCCCTTACTCATTTCCAAACACATTAGTTTATGTTATCCCATTTTAATTTGCACATTAACATGGCACGACTACCCTTTGTTTAATCAAATCTCAACCTATTAATATTTATATTATTTTATTTAATTTAACCAAATGAATATCCTAAATAATGTTATAAAAATATGGGGTGTTACAGAAGTTTTTATTTTTCACCAATTTTTGTTGATGACAAAGTAGGAGAAAAGTATAAAATATACACATGCATATATTCGGGGGGAGTTTTGTAACTCAAGGGGAGTTATATCATATTTTATATATAGGATTATTTAATGGTTGCCATCATAAAAAAAGAGAGAGATTGTTAATACCTCAGTTATTGATTTTGATGACGACAACCATAAATAACTATATACAGTCATATAAAATATAGATACTAATTTTTTGCCAAGTTATGTAGTATATAGTGCAGAATATTACACAGGTGTTGAATTGAAGACTATATAGTATAAAGACTCAAAAGATAGACAAGAAGGCCCATGAATACTATTGATGAAATTTTTTGGTTTCACCACACTCGACTTGACCGTAAGGCAATCTTGTCGTTGATTGTCCTCACGGCTAGGATCAGCGAACCAACGCTTGGTTAAATTGCCTTTAGAAGGTGATTGTGGTGTTGAATGCTTCCACGGCTAGGTAGTCGCACTCCAACTACATGTTGACATGTCGAAATGGATTAATGAACAAAAAAGCATATAAAAGTGAATGGCAGACAAGTAAAAGACACAGAGATTTTTACGTGGTTTGAAATGTTGCAAATCCTACATCCACGAGATAATCCACTATATTTTACTAATTTTTGTACAAGAGATTTTAATGGCCCTGAGGCATACATTATGTTCTTTTAAGAAAGAAGAAGTTGCCAGAGAAGATTCCAAAAGCTTAGGATTCAAAAATAATAGAAAAGGATCCCCGAAAAAGATCCAATGCCTTTTCTTTTATAGCATGAAAAGTGCTTTGTTGATGGTGGTAATCTTCTGCCATATTTTCCTTCAACCTTCGCCATTGGATTGTGCCACTTGTCATTTATCCATGGTGCTCGTACTTTGTGCTTGGATTGATGACGTGTCTTAGGCGGGAAACCCTGGTTATGGCGGGAGATTGGAATTTTGAAGCAGAATGCCTGAAAAGTAGGCGGAAAGCCCGTCTACATAGGTCGACCTCTTTTCTCTTGAAATAGCAAGCTACCTTAAGAGGAATGATTAGATACCTTTCTGGAGCCTTGTCATGTTGTTGAGGCATAAGAATGGATGTAGTGTGAATATCACCTGGTGTTTAGACCGTATTGCTCCACTGCTGCTCTTGTTTTTCTTGCATAATTTGTTACCACATCACGTCAGAATGGGGTAGTTCTTCCCATGCTGTGCCAAGACTTGTTTGAGACTTGCTTGTTATTTGAATTGTTCTCTTGGTTGTGGTTGATGAGAGACAAGGAGAGGGTGAACTTCATGTTTTCATTTGCCTATAGGGTTGAACCTATGTTAAAGCGTAGTTTGGGTGATCCTGTATGTAGCCCCGGTAGAGTGCTTTCGGCTCTGTATGGCACTATTTAGGTTGCCCCAATATATGCTTGTACAAACCTATTCCAATAGACATTTGAAAAAATGTGAATATCGTTAACTTAGAACCTCACATGCTAATATCATTGCTTTGGTCTTGTACTCTAGCTTGGTCTTTGCTTCCAATTGTGGTCGGTGCGATCTGTTCCGTCTTCTCGATGTGCACAACATTCATTTTATGTGATTTGATATTTTTGGAGAAGAATCAGGTCTGTCAGTGGCATTGACCTTAAGCATGTCCT
This sequence comes from Allium fistulosum, assembly GCA_030737815.1. NCBI lineage: Eukaryota > Viridiplantae > Streptophyta > Magnoliopsida > Asparagales > Amaryllidaceae > Allium > Allium fistulosum. Next base: position 182,147,042 of record CM060903.1, read on the forward strand.
TTGCCTAGTCATGTTGTTGTCGTTAGGATGACTTTCGATTCTACAAGTACTATTTTATTCCTTTGTGCTGGGGTTCATGATAAGAACGGGTGTAACACTTGCCCTCCAAGTCCTCGGCGGCTACAGGTCGGGGAAGACTTGTCTCCTTATGCATTCTGTTTGTATCTCCACTTAGTCTTGTCTAATCAATATTTTCGGCCTAGGAATAAGTTTTTTCAGCTGCAAGTGCATTTAATGTTCCAGAACGCGTGTCAGTGTATGGTTGGACCATCCTATAACAATTATTCAATTTGCCTTTTCGTTTTTAGGCTGATTTTTTATAAGTCATTTATACTCATTATTTTCTATGTCAAATCCACGTTTCACTTAATACTTGATCGTTTCAATCGTGTGGCTGCAATTCAAACTTAGGTGCGCGTTATTCTTTCTTCATCTTCTCCAAATATTTTCTTTATCTTCTTATTTGTAAAGAGTCGAATTGATTCTCGAATTTAGGGGTAATTCCATAAGTTGAGAATAGGATAAGCCGCATTAACTCTCGCTCGAACTTCCTTTAAAATATTACCTAAGGTTTTAGCATGGATTCTTCTGACTCTTATTCGTCGTTTCCACGTTCTGAAATTACTCGCTTAGAGGATACCATTAGCATCCTTAAGAAGTTCGGATTCCATAGGTATGCACCTAGATTTTCGGAACCTCATGAGCAGATGAACACTCCGCCGGAGGGTTACATCGCCATTAATCCCTAGCATATTAGGAGTCGGTTGTTTCTTCCAATGCATCCGACAATCCGTGAATGGCTTGTCACCTTAGGTATCGCTCCAGTTCAACTTGCTTCAAATTCTTACGCCTTTGCTTTGGCTATGTTCATCCTTTATGCTAAAAATGGCATTAACCTTAGTGATAAGGAACTCTGATTCCTTTTCGAGGTTAGAAGAAGTCATGGAAAGGGGAATAAGGGTTTCTTTTACATTCAGGCTAAGGATGCATTTTTGGCTGGCACCCCTAGCAGAACTAAACCATGGCTCTTATATTATTTCTTTAGTTTGAATAATGATGGGTTCCCTTCCTTTTCCATTATTATTTTGCTCACACCATCTCCTCAGAGGTGAACGAATGACTGCACGAGTCTCATAGACGTCAGATTAAGGGTTTGCCTAAGGATGTTAGGAATATAACCAAGTTGTTTATTGGATTAAAGCTGAAAGATCACGGTTTGCTGCGTCTAAATCACATTTTTATAGAAGAATATTTAAGCCCGCTTCATCCATACCTAAAATTCAGGGTGTAAGTAACTTGCAATAGTTTTTAGGGTTTCCACACCTATGATCCTGACTCTGTTATATTTCTTCCTACAGATAGCATGGATAGAAGTATTGCTGCTAGACTTTGCAAATCAATGGATGCGAAGGAGAAGGAGCCTTCTTTAAAGAGGTCGTTTAAAGGGTCTGATGATCCTTCATTCCTTTCAATAAACTATGCACTTCGGAGAGCACTCCACCACTTCCCAATAAGGATACTCTTGTTTCGCGGGTTCCTCTATCTTCAGGACCGATTAGTTCTTCTCAAAGGGAGAATCTACACCTGGTGGTTTGGTCACATCTGAAGTCTCCCTATCTGTTTTGATGGAGAAGGTGGGGATGTTTGCATTAGGTCCTCTCGTTTTTCCTTCTTTTAGCTTTTGAGGTGCCCCGTGCTACCATTTTGTTGGAATCCTAGAAGCTTTGGTCTTATATTAGTAATCATGTTCTCTCTCTTCTCTTTTCTTTGGCATTGAGTTATCACTTATGGTGTTTTATGTTTCTCATTCTTATAGTCTATGGCCTTGACGATGAAGGCGCGCACATCTGTGAGCGTGTAGGCCCTGCTTTCGGATCGGGTTGTTTGTCTTGAACCTGATCTTGCTTCAACCAACGTTGCATTAGCTTCTGCTAAGGTTAAGACAGTTGAGGAGGCTAAAATGCTTCAGAAGTAGGTGGAGAAGGCCGAAAGGGTCGAGAGGGAGGCCATATCCGCCGCCTAAGCTGCTATGCAGCGTGAGCTTAAGGAGAAGGATGCAGAGTTTGCTAGAGTTAAAAAGGATCTAGCGACATCCGAGGAGAAGCTCGATACTCTCACTTTGAAGATCACCTATGGTATTTACGCCATGGGCAGACGTCAGCACAAGGTGGAAGTTAGGCCTAACTTTGTGGATGATGAATCCGTGGCAGACTCAACTTTTGCTTACTACTAGAAGAAGTGGAATGAGGAGGAAGAGGAGGTTGCGAGAAGGGTTGTCGATCCTGATTGTTTTGAGCATCTTTCTTGGGAAGAGAAGGAGACAATTGTGACAGATCAGGTGAACCGGCAATCTAAAGGGAAAGAGCAACTTGTAAACAAGGTTAATTCACTTTCTATGATAGAATTATATGTTTGAACCTGGATATCCTTTTGGTGTTTGCATTGTACTTAAATCATGAAGTTTAATTAGTTGTTTATACTATAATGTGGTATCTTTTATCTTGAATGATTGTGTTCTCCTTACTGTCTCATTTAGTATTTGGAGTGAATGTGTTCGTCAAACCATTGAAGGAGACTGATGGTAGATTCGAGAGGAACGCATTAGATCGTCTAGGATTAAGTTCGATAGCCTGGCTAAACGTGAGCAAGAGTTAGATCAAACTTGCGCAGATCTCATAAATGAGGTCGTGGAGTTATTAGCCCGCATCGATCAGGTGGTTCGTGAGAAGGAGGTTCTCGGCGATTTTGTTTTCAACGATGGAGGCACACATTACAGAGTGGTTCTTTTCCCTTCAATAGCCCTGATCTAGAGGGGTTTAGGCTTAAGTTTAGATCTTCGATTAATGAATAATTCTCCTGCATCTTTGTTAATTAATTTTATGTAATGTGGTTGGGTAGGTATGATGTAACATACCTTTTGATATTGAAGCTTAATTTGTTATGTTCTGATTCAGTGGCCAAATGTTATTTTAGTAATTTTTTGACCCAGCTCTCCCTCTCCAAACTCTATTCAGTACTAAATATATCTATTACTAGGATGCTTCTACCCTTATTATTGTTCTAACTCGAGGGTTCTGACATGGTTGAGGCGGTTGATGCTCTTTAGGAGGATGTTGAGAGGCTTGAAACAGAGTTGAAGTTCAATTGAGAAGAGCTTGTCAAAGCTCAGAGTGCGCTTGAGCGTTGTAGAAAAAGATTGTGTGTATGGTCTGGAGATGCGGCGTCGGAGCTGGATGGGATACGTGAGACAGTGAAGACGAGAGAAGAACTTTACGTTATTGTCTATATAGAAGAAATTGTTAAATATGAGAAGCAAGTGAAGGACATGTCGGTTGAGATTGCCAGGTTACTTGGCGAGCTGGAGGCTGCCGAGTATAGGAGGTTGACTGAAATATCACAATCTGATATTGATTATGTTCCTTCAATGAGCTCTGAATCTTCCTTTCTCCAAGGTAGCAGTTGTAAGGTTATTGCGAGAAGATTGTTTGGAGATTTCACAAATGAGAGTAGGAAGACGAGGGCTTAGCTGATTGAGGCCATAAATGACATGAGAAGAAGGGCATCATTAGAGGTGTACAAGCTTGAAAGCGTATTGCTGCCCTTTAAAGATAGGGTTTCTTCCTATTCAGATAAACTTGAATGAGAGAAGGCTAAGAAGAAGAAGGTTGAAGCGTTTTTACAACATTCCCGAGATGTTTTGGAATTTTTCTACTCCTCACTGGATCAAAGTTTTCTAAGTGATAAGAAGGGCTATGAGCTGACAGATGATCTAGGTGAGGACCCCTGGGTAGGAGTTTGTTATGACCCCCAACAGTCTGTGGCTCACACTTAGCGTTTTGTTATTATAACTTTTAGTATTAAGATTACACTTTTGTAACATTTAACTTGACTTTAGGATGGGGATAATTCTTTTTGTAATGATAATATTTTCTTTTATAGAAGTTTATTAGCTAATATTTTCATATAGAAAATATGAATCTTTTGGTAACCCTACTATGTTTATATATATATTATTTGATTGCAAGCTTATTCGGCCTTCTCCGGTTAATTTGTTTTATTCAGGATTTGGAGGTAGATGCTTTGCGAAAGAAACTAGATTCTGCTCAGCCCAAAATTGAGGAGCTAGAAGATTTGTTAAGGAATGCTAAGAGTATCTACGGGGATATATACAGAGATGAGATAGTTAAGTTAAAGAAGAGGATAGTAGAGATAGACAGAGAGATGGCATTACATATGAGTGCAGAGGTGAATTCTTTAGCACCTCCAACTTCATGTGTACCTCTTGGGTTAGGTGCAGTCCCTGAGCTTCCATCTGGAGTTGACCCAACTGATATTATTAAGTGGAAGAATGATGCGAAGAATCATTATGAGGCCAAAATTAAAGAGTTAGAGAACTATTTCAAATGAGAATTAGGGACATTATAAACTCACATTTGTCCGTTCTTGTCTGCGAAGAATGAATATTTTGATCCCTCTTCGAAGAATGCAGAAAAGTCAAAGGAGCAACTTTGGCCTGAGATCGAACGAGTTGGAAAAATGGCTTGAGGTGAATAAATACCTTAGAAAACAAGATATATAGTTTGGAGTATGAGGCTCAATTGGACTTCACCGCGGTTTCCCAGGGTGGGATAGACAGGGCATCGCTTTCGGATGAACTCCATAAAGAGAAAGTGAAGACCAGAATAGCAAAAATTGGTCGACAACGTGCGATTGACGTTTTTAAATATTTTTGGCCTGCACTTAACTTATCCTTCATGCATAATCGTGCTAATTATGAATACATATCTAAAGATTACGGAAACGTTTAGGCTGGTGCCAATTATGATCCGCGTATGGCTGACCATAGATCGGCTTATGGCAAGGTCACTCATTCCCGATCATCGGTGGTGACTATAAAGTTGGAGGGCAAGCTTTTGTTTTAACTCGCCACGGCTTATTCTTTGTGAACGGTATGGGGTAGTCACTTTTAGCTTGTTTTTTTGGAACTTGGACTAGATTTGCAATTTAACTTTATAAAAGGGGTATTTCCTTTGTAATACGACTTGAGTGGTAATCATTTGTAAATCATGCATAAGTATAAAACAAGTAATATTATGGCGAGATCCATAGCTAAGTATCGAAAGCTCAGTTTTCTTGTGTATACCTAACGAGATTTGAGTAGTGCCTGAGTTTGTACCTTATTGTTAGTACGTTGCTCATAGTGTACTCATCTGCCTTCACCTAAGATTTGCTTTGGAAGTATTATGTGCGTCCATGATTTGATAGGCCATGACTTCCAGGTATGTACAGATGCGATCCGATCTGTTATTGACTTAGCATCAGATTGAGCATGAGTTGATCCACAGCTCTGGCAGTGGGTGTGTTAAGATCTACTCCTTATTGTTGGAATGAAGTATCCATAGCTAAGTGATGGATGACCTCCTCCCTATTATGGCCTGCCCCCCGTTCTGGTGGGTGAAACACCCTCAGCCGTATGCTTGGCCTGATATCTGACTACCTCGATTCTAGGGCGAAGTGTCAGTTTGACCTACCACTGTTCTGGGGCGAAACGTCTGTTATGACCTACCCCATGTTCGGGGGTGAAATGTTCTTAGCTAGATGTTTGGCCGAAATTGTGACCTATCCCTGTTCTGAGGCAAAACGTCCTTAGCCAAATGCTTGGCCAAAATTGTGACCTACCTCTGTTCTTAGGAGAAACCTCTGTTTGTGACCCACCCCTTGTTCTGGGGGTGAAATGTCCTCGGCTCGAGCTTGTACGACCAACCCCTTACTCTATGGAGAAATGACATACATATATAGAGCTGAGCTCCTCTCCAACATCACCGTTCTCATTGCAGAGAGTGCCGTTATTGTTCTTAGGTGAAATCATACTTTTGGAACAATGGCGGTGGGCTAGGAAAGTGAATCGTCATGCTCTGGGTGTGGTCATTCCCATTGTGGGAGTAATATTCGACTGAGAAGTTAGGTCATGATACAGCCTACAATGACATGCGCATGAATTTTTGTACTGGTTCGGGCAGTTTAATATCCGTACGTCTAGTATATTGAATTGACATAAGTGTTGGTAAAGGTAGTCTACTATCCATAAGGCCAATCTTTACGATTGCTAATAATAGAAAAATTCATACCAGAGCAGGGAAATTTGTCATCTTGTCTAGCGAAATATTTTGGTTGAGAAGCCGAACTTGCGTTGATGCAAGCCCAAATGTGTGGGGTCAGTGTCACCGTTCTCAGTATTGAGATTGTCGTTTTGCTCACTGCTCTGTTGATTCAGTGACTACTGGTAGTGAACTATGAATGTGTTTATATAATTTCTCATTTTACAGAGAAATAATACAAAGACTTTATATTCATATGTATACAATTTTTTTGTGCAGAGCTGACCTATGGCTCAGTACACTTTGTTCTTGGCTTGGGCCTTTTAGTGCAGTACTGGACGCTTATCTTTGCAGTTGCTGCTTCGACGCCAGCTCCTCCTTTGGGGTTTGAATTCATCCCATGCCAAACCTCAGCTATCTGCTCAACTCTGCTTCCACCTCGGCATAGGTGAGGATGCATAAGCAATCCATGAACGAGCATTTGGATCCGGCTCCGGTTGGGAGAAATCCATGCACGAGCATTTGGATCCGGGTCCAGTTGGGAGGAACTGGCGGCTAATCTTTCAAATCTGTGTGCATCTCAATCACTATGGCTTGTTGCTTACTGCGATGATCAAGATATGTGTTGTAGGTTAGGTCAATGGAACACCCATGTTATTGTGACGGGACTTTTCGATTCCAGTTTTGGGTTCCATGCCATAACCCGAATCGTCGTCCAAATCAACAAATACTTGCGCGCCCGCATTCCTTTGGGTGGTTGATCGACATGGGAGAGCAACAGACGTCTGCTAAGTGCCGTTGAACGTGATTCCACACACCGTGGATTATCGAGCCATTCTATCAGGCAGTTTATGGCTGGTCTTACCGCCTCATTTTTGAGGATGCAGTGGTCACTTGTCTACTGCATGGCACATACAATAGACTAGCAAGAGCCGTGAGACATGGGTGAAGGTGAAATGGAGGACATAATTGGGAGTCGGAGAACGGAGGTATGAGAAACGGAGAGCGAAGGACGTAGTTCAGGCCCTCCTTCTAGCGCCAAAAATGTCGATGAAATTTTTGGGTTTCACCACACTCGACTTGACTGTGAGGCAACCTTGTGGTTGATTGTCCTCACGGCTTGGAATCAACGAATCAACGTTTGGTTAGATTCGCCTTTAGGAGGTGACCGTGGTGCCAATGTTTACACGACCAGGTAGTTGCACTCCAACTATAAGTTGAAATGTCCAAATGGATTAATGAACAAAAGAACAGATAAAAGTGAACTATAGAAAAGTAAAAGACATGAAGATTTTTTACGTGGTTCAGATTGTTGCAAATCCTACGTCTAGGGGATAATCCACTATATTTATTATTTTTTGTACAGGAGATTTTAATGGCCCTGAGGCATACAATATTTCTTTTTAGAAAGAAGAAGAAGTTGCTGAAGAAGATTCCAAAAGCTCAGGATTCAAAAAGAATTGAAAAGGATCCTCGAAAAAGATCCAATGCCTTTTTCTTTTATAGCATGAAAAGTGCTTTATTGACGGTGGTAATCTTCTCCCGTATTTTCCTTAACCTTCGCCATTGGATTGTGCCACTTGTCATTTATCCATGATGCTCGTACTTTATGCTTGGATTGATGATGTGTCTTAGGCGAGAAATCCTGATTATGGCGGGAGATTGGAATTTTGAAGCGGAATGGCTGAAAAGTGGGCAGGAAGCCCAGGTCTGCATAGGTCGGCCTATTCTCTCTTGAAATAGAAAGCTGTCCTAAGAGGAATGATTAGAGACCTTTCTGGAGCCTTATCGTGTTGTTGACGCATAAGAACGGATGCAGTGTGAATATCGCCTGATGTGTTAGACCATATTGCTCCGCTGCTTCTCTTATTTTTCTTGCATAATTTGTTACCATGTCAGGTCAGAATGAGGTAGTTCTTCCCATTCTGTGCTGAGAGCTTGTCCGAGACTCTACTTGTTATTTGAATTGTTCTCTTGGTTGTTGTCGATGAGAGATAAGGAGCAGGTGAGCTTCATGTTTGTCGTTACCCTATATGGTCGAGTGTGTGTTAAAGCATAGTTTGGGTGATCCTGTATGTAGCACCGGTAGAGTACTTTTGGCTTTGTACGACACTATTTAGGTTGCACCCAGTATATGCTTGTACAGACCTGTTCCTGCAGACATTTGACAAAATGTGAATATAGTTAACTCAGAACCCCACGTGCAAATCTTATGTGCTTTGGTCTTGTACTCTTGCTTGGTCTTACTTCCGAATGTGGTCAGTGTGTTCTATTCTGTCTCGTCAATGTGCACAGCATCTATTTTGTGTGGTTTTGATATTTTTGGAGAAGATTCGCGTCTGGTCAGTGGCATTGACCTTAAGCCTATCCATTGCCTAGTCCTGCTATTATTAGGATGACTTCCCATTCTCTAAGTACAATTTTATTTCTTTTTGCCACTGTTCATGGTAAGAACGGGTGTAACAAGTACAAAGATCAAGATATGAAGATCTCAAGATTATAATTTAGTATATAGAGATCATAGTTTATATTGTTAACGTCCTTGATAGCAATCTTGGATCTCTATCTCCTATTTTCTATCTTATATGTTTTTAAACAAAATAAATTTTCAAAATATTTTATAAAAGTTTTTTAAAGTTCAAAATGTTTATAAACTATGTTCAAACCAAGGTTTTAAATCTTCTTCATAATATCTAAGATGTCAGCCCAAGATTTTCTCCGATTTCCGAGATTTGATAGCTTGGTTGGTTATTAGAATTTTAAATATCTTTCATTTCGCCCGAGATATTAGCCCGAGATTTTCTCCAAAATTCGAGGTTTGAAACCTTGGTTTAAACTATTTTATGAAGTATCAAATTATTTACAAAGTAAATGATTTTCGAAACATTTTAAAAGAAATAATTTTTCAAATCTTGAAATGAAGTGTCTAATCGTTATAACTCTTCACGAACTGGCACATCTGTTGATTTACTGTATAAAGAGAGTTCAAACGAATTTTAAAGTTTAGAATTACTTATTTTCTTCCATCCTCTTACTTTCTTGAAAAATCCATTGAAAATATACTCTATTCTCTTCAAATCACTTAGAATCAATTCATACTTCATTGTATTGATTCAGTACCACTTTCTTACTAGTTTGGAAACTTCTCTCTCTCAATTCAAAGATCAAAGTGTTGTCCAAGAGGCTATATGATCCATTGTATCCAAAGTTTAAGAAATTATCTTTGGAAAAACTATCAACTCTATTTGTATTTGCTTTGGATGGGCTTGTAGCCCGTTCAAATTAAGTGAGTGCACTTAGTAGTCCGTAAATCTAGTAGGTGTGCTTGTAGCTCGTTCAAATCAAGTGAGTCTACCTTGAGCTCGGAAATTCAGGAGGGTGTGTCTCGTAGCCTCGAAATCGAGATTGTATTTGGGTTTTCCTTTTGCCCGATTAAAGATTGGCATTTGAAAAGAAATATGTACAAGCAATTGTACGGGACTGGGTGTAGGAGAAAACCAGTATAAAATCCTCGGTGTCATCTTTCTAACTCTTTACTTTGCTTTACTACTATTATTTTTATCTGTGATTGCATCTTTGACTGTTTGATAGTATAATTATGTGTTGTTAATATGTGATTTAATATTTAACTTAAAAGAAATTTAAAAAGGTATACATATGTTAGAAAACACTATTCACCCCCTTTGGTGTTTAATTAGCCTTAAGATCCATAATTTCGCAACCCACACTCCAAACCGTAAGACGAAACATAGAAGTCTTTCGACTTCACCAATGGGTGTTAGGACTCACTTGTCTTGGGAATCTGGCCTTAAGTTTACTCAACAAGTCATAGCCCCATAAACGATGGATAACTCCTTATCAGTTGTATCATATACAACTCCTAACCCATGGTTCCTTGTCCTAATCTCATTTTGACCTTGAGTTTGCTCAACAAATCGAATGAAATTATTCATTCATGCCTACCATTTTGCGACGGCCTAAGTATAGTATATGTACCTTGAGTTTGCTTAACAAATACATATAGTTATCTTATCTCATCTGGTCAATATATTAATAATACTACGCATGACATCTCTAGCTTGAGTTTGCTTAACAACTAGAGAGCATGCAAGTAATTTATTAATATATAAATGGTAGAGGACAACACTTATATCAAAGATTCATAATCTTCAATATAATGAATCGAGATATCGACTTATGGAATAATGTATTGTTTATGAAATACCCTTGTGATTCAAGTGTCGGACACATCAAAATTCACGGTATATGCACTATACGCATATATTTATTCTTTAAATCTATTTGGGTTCTTACGTTCCACCTTTAATTTATACATTCGTATTATATGAGTTTCAATTATCATATAACTTTTATATTTAAACTAACTTATGAAATAATCTTATATATCACATTATACTAATTAAATGTTATTTAACTAATTTTAATTAATTAACTCTTTAATTAATTTATATTACTCTAGTATAACATTTATATTGAATAATTTAGGGACAGTTTGGCGTAGGTCCCTAATAAGTTTCAAAATACACAAAAACCCCAGTAAAAAAAGGTTCGTAAATTAGGTCCTTAGAATTAAGTTATCGAATAATGGCATACACTTATGCAATTATTTAGTGAATAATTGCAGACATTTATGCAATTATATCCAAAAGTTGCATAAATTTATGCAATTTTTTCGGTGAATAATTGTGGAAATTTCCGCAATTTTTTGAAAAAATTGTGGAAAATTCCGCAATTATTCACCAAAAAATTGCGGAAATTTATGCAATTTTTTCAAAAATTTGCGGAAATTTTCGCAATTATTCACCAAAAAATTACAGAAATTTCCGCAATTATTCACCGAAAAAATTGCATAAATTTATGCAACTTTTGGATATAATTCCATAAATGTCTGCAATGATTCAGTGAATAATTGCATAACTATATGCAATTACTTATTAACTTAATTTCAAGGACCTAATTTACATACTTTTTTTTACTGGGGTTTTTGTGTATTTTGAAACTTATTAGGGACCCGAGCCTAATATTCATAATAATTTATGTATATATGTATATGTATACACGTTATAACCTTTATAGCATAATACATATACATTATATATATGTATTTTTATTTATTTAATCAATTAACCTTTAATTTATTTATTCAATTAAACAATTTTAATAGATCATATTACTTTTGAATGTTTATTTTATATACATACATGTATACTTATGTTATCATAAACACTTTAAAATAACATAACATATATCAATATATATAATACATGTATATAAGTATTAATTAATTAACATATTTAATTAATTCATTTTATTGTTTTATTAATCTTATTAATAAATTTTAAATTTCAAAATTACTATTTTAATATTTTCAAACATTTTGAAAATATCATTACCTTTTCGAACATTTTAAAAACTTATGCTGTATTATAACTTTTATAGTAAACATGTTTTTATTTTAAATTTAACTTTTAAATTTAAAATCTTTTATTTTGATTTTCAAAACAATTTTAAAAACTACTCCAAGGTCCAATTCAAATTGGGCCTTTTTAATTAGGGGCGACCTTTGGGCTCACATCACCTTTCAGGCCAACCAGTAACCAGGTAGGACGATGTATTTATTATCCAATTCCAATCCTACACGTTAGCTTTCTAGACACTATACTAAGTGGGAAAGCTTAATTGGTTAGCCTTAACTGACTAATTTAGACCGCACAGGCTATTGGGCTCTGATACCATTATCGGAACTATGCCAGCCCGTAGCGAAAGAAATTGTTGAATTTCAAATTTTTACCATTTTAGATCTTTATTGGACCTGTGAAGTCTAAATATATATTAGATCCAATCTAATAAAATTTTAAGTAAAATCTTATTTTATTTAAATTGTTAAAATGAATATTTGGATATAACTTAAACTTATAAGCATTATAATGAATGTATCAAATACATTCATTTGTGTAAAGTGTAAGTGTAGTATATAAGTAGTATACAAGTAGTGTAAACATCTTTTCGATAATATGTGTTGTGAGGAGTAATGTAAATGTAGATATGCAAATATGTGTATATGATTTGTGTGCATGTGTATTATGTACACCTTTTATTTCTTTTTGGGTTTTCTGCATTTCTGGGTCAGCGGGCTCGGCCCATTAGTTAGAGTTGTGTTTGTATATAAGTCGTTTGTTGTAATGTTTGTAACAAGAATAGTCATCAACAAAAGTAACAAAGTATCTATAACCTTGCTTAGATACAACTATAGCAGGACCCCAAACATCTGAATGAATCAACTCAAATACAGAACTAGCTCTCTTATTTATTCTAGAATAAGAACTACTACGGCGATGTTTAGCAAACTGACAGACTCACAACTTAAAGTAGATAATGAATTAAACTGTGGACATAACTTCTTGAGCAATGACAATAAAGGATGACCCAACTGGAAATGAGTTTTAAGAGCAGAGTTTACACTTGAACAAGCAATATGGTTAGGTATCTTATCAGTTAGGATATACAAGCCACCAGACTCTTCACCTTTACCAATAATCTTCTTCGTTGTAAGGTCCTGAAACACACAATGATCAGGGAAAAAGGATATGCAACAATTAAGATCACGAGTGATCTGACTTACTGGTATCAGAGCCTCAAGATCTCAAAATCTGATTCAATCTCAAATTATCCTTTTCGATCCATTGTTTGATTATCTTGGATCAAGGTGAGTGAAAATAAGGGCACAATGGACGCGATGTAGTTGATGCCAAAGATCACTGATCATAAATTGAATAATTTGAATTATCTGAATTGGAGTAAAACTATTCGTCTTTATCTTCGAAGTATAGATAAAGATCGACATCTTACTGAAGCTCCACCAGATCTGGATTCTAAGGAAGATAAGCACCTATTGTGGTTGAGAGATGATGCTCGGTTGTTTCTTCAAATTAGAAATTCTATTGATAGTGAGGTTATTGGATTGGTAAATCACTGTGAATTCATGAAGGAACTCATGGAATATTTGTAATTCTTGTATTCAAAGAAAGGAAATTTAACTAGAATGTATGATGTTTGTAGATCATTCTATCGGGCAGAAAAACAGGAGCAAACTCTGATGAACTATTTCATGAATTTTAAAAAGACTTATGAGGAACTCAATCTACTTCTTCCGTTTCGCCCAGATGTGAAGGTCCAACAGCAACAGAGAGAGAAAATGGCTATTATGAGTTTTCTAGCTGGATTATCATCATAATTTGAATCAGCAAAATCATAGATTCTATCAGGATCTGATGTCTTGTCACTTAAAAGATGTTTTCAGTAGAATTCTTCATACATAAGTTACTCAGTTATCTAATGTAGTGTCTGAAAGTGCTTTAATTGGTAATAGTAGGGTTAATTCTTCTTGGAACAATCAGAAATTAAATACACAGAATCAAAATATTAATCCATCATGGAATAACCAGAGATCAAATGTGCAAAGTCAGAACAAATTTTGTGCGTATTGCAAGAAACCTGGTCATACAAAATTTGAGTGTAGAAAGTTGCAATACAAGAATTCAATATCTAGTAATTCACAAAATCCTACTAAGATAGTGTTGATGACAGTTAAGAAGTATCTCAACTCCCCTAACTCCTTTGTACAAAACTGTGTATGAATGAACTTCCTAAGAGCTTCAATTCCTAGCTCATCATCCTTAGTAATCACAATATCATCTACATAAACAACTAAAAAGATTGACTTGCCTTGTGAACTTCTAAAAAATACTGAATGACCAGACTTACTCTGCAACAGCTCAAACCACTCCATTGCTTTACTAAATTTCCCAAACCATGCACGTGGACTCTGGTTTAAGCCATATAAACTCTGATCATTCAGTATTTTTTAGAAGTTCACAAGGCAAGTCAATCTTTTTAGTTGTTTATGCAGATGATATTGTGATTACCGGGGATGATGAGCTAGGAATTGAAGCTCTTAAGAAGTTCATTCATACACAGTTTTGTACAAAGGAGTTAGGGGAGTTGAGATACTTCTTAGGGATTGAAGTTATGAGAAGTAATAGGAAAATATGTTTGTCACAGAGGAAGTATGTGTTGGATTTGCTGAAAGAAACTGGGAATTTGGGTGCAAAACCATCTTCTGCACCTATGATGGTGAACATTACTTTGAGTAAAGATGGAGATGAATTCAATGAGCCAGATAAGTATAGGAGATTGGTTGGTAAGCTTAATTACTCAATAGTGACCAGGCCAGACATTGCTTACTCAGTGAGTGTTGTAAGTCAATATATGAGTGCACCAACTATTGATCACTGGAATGCACTAAAGCAGATTTTATGTTACCTGAAAGGAACAGTGGGTAAAGGAATTCTTTACAAGAATCATGGACACAACAGAGTAGAAAGTTTTGTAGATGCAGACTGGGCTGGTTCAAAGGAAGACATAAAGTCTACTTCGGGGTTTTGTGTGTTTGTTGGAGGAAATTTAGTGTCATGGAAGAGTAAAAAGCAGAATGTTGTATCAAGATCGAGTGCTGAGTTAGAGTATCGAGCCATGGCTAGTGCAGTGTGTGAACTGATGTGGTTTAATCACTTTATGACTGAGTTGAAGCTCGAAGTTGAAGTGACATTGCTATTGTGGTGTGATAATCAAGCTGCTATACATATAGCATATAATCCAGTGTTTCACGAGAGAACTAAACACATAGAAGTTGATTGTCATTTTATATGAGAAAAAGTGCAGTAGGGGTTAGTCAAAACTGGATATGCGAAATCAGAGGAGCAAGTGGCAGATATGATGACTAAAGCACTTAATGGTTGTCGAATGAAGTTCCTATGCAGCAAGTTGGGCATGATAGACATGTATGCTCCAACTTGAGGGGGAGTGTTGTGAGGAGTGATGTAAATGTAGATATGTAAATATGTGTATATGATTTGTGTGCATGTGTATCATGTACACCTTTTATTTCTTTTCGGGTTTTCTACATTTTTGGGTCAGTGGGCTCGGCCCATTAGTTAGAGTTGTGTTTGTATATAAGTCGTTTGTTGTAGTGTTTGTAACAAGGATTTTGAATCCATTCGATCAATACAATAATGAACTTTTCTATTGATAACAATATGCAATTTTACTTATTTAAGCATTACCCAATTGTGACTATTTTTACACTAATTCTCTTTGTCAAAACTATATCACTTTGGTCTTATCGAATTTGGTAATAGTCAAAATTCGATTATCATTCATATTCAACTCTATAATCTAGACACAAAGTCCTTGGTTACATAGTAACAATTATTATCAACCATGCTCTGACTAGAGACTTTAACTTTGAGTGGATTTCAATTGACTGTAAAACTAATCTTATATAACTTAGGAGACGATCCTCTCTTTAATAGTGTTTCGCTTCCAATGCTTCCACTCGACGCAACTATAGTTGTTCGGTGGACGCTTAACTATGGTTAAAGCGAAGTTTCCACATTGAAGATCAACAGTATTCTCAAACCAAGAGAATCGGGTAATTATGTCACATTGATATTTTCTGTTTGAACTTACTTATATTAACCAACAGAAAACTATCGAGTGAGTTATTCCATAGTTATATAATAATTATCAGCACATAACCCCTTGGTTCCCCCCAACAGTCATGAGTAATACACTGCCCAACATTTGAAGAGCGTTACATACTCTAATCTCAATGGATGTATCGATATCCAGTCTCGATACATCTAGACTAGGTATATTTAAAATAATATATTTAATTTCATTGTGATACTTATGGTTACAACACCTAGTAACTATTATCACAAAATATATCATTTATGGATTCTCTATTAGATATGATTTTAATTAAATTAATTAATTAATTAATATAACATATTATATCAAGTATATAATAGAAAGAAAACTTTTTTATTTCGAACAAGATTGGTTATCGAGTTAGATATATGTAACAAATTATATAATTGCCCCTAAGGCATACTCCTAACTCTATCAAATTGTTGTTTGAGAAATACTCACGAGTATTTAAAAATTGGTATAAAATGATGTTCTTATTCTCATATGGAATAGGTCATATATTGGAAGTCTTGTAGATTTCTTAACTCGCCACCAAAATTGCAACCTTCCTATATCCGACAATGAGCACTTCCAATATTATCAACTATTTTCTTCAGAGAAATTGCTTTGAATTCAAATAAAGACATGTTTCTAGCTGGTCAATACCAATTTCACTCAATCTTACGAGTAAAGATAAAACATGGCCATACTTTTAACTTGATAAAATGGGAAAAAGCTAGGTGCACTATCGCAACAGTTATTGATACTCAAGATAGCTACTCCAATGAGGTAGTTGAGATCGAAGAAAGAGAGGCCAACAATCTCAAAGAGTCCGATGATATTGTAGAAGAGCTTGATGCTCCAGAAATTTTGGTTGAAGCTGGAATTTGTTATTTGCTAACAGAAGAAAATCTTGAACTTGTGCAAGCTACATTTCCTGAAATTGTTGAACAGTTTATGGAAGAAAAGGTATTATTTCTTTTAATCACTTTTGAGGACCAAACTGTATATATAGGATAAATTTTTGATTTAGGCTTGTCAAAAAATATATTGTAGTAATAGGCCTACTTTATAACTAGTTGCAAGAGTATGCCACGTTTTATATAATTTGTGCAATTTTAAATTGTGCAGGCTATATATTTTAAAAAGAAATATTGAACCTGTGCAGTTTTGGATTGCGCAAGTTTAATAAGCTTGTATTATAGCTTGCGCAATTTAAAATTGTGCAAAATGTAGTTTGTACTTGCACAAGTACAATTTCGGAGTTAAAAAAATATAGGACTTCCTTCTTCTCTTATTCTCCTCCTCTTTCATTTCCCTAAATTAACCCACTCTAACCCATTTCATGTTTTCCTAATTTCAATTCCATATTCAAATTAATCTTTAAATATAACTTAGCTTCACTTAGTTTGTTATTCGTTCTCAAAATGGAAGGCTCTTCTTCATCTTTCCAAATTAGAGGTAAAAATATTTTGAATTGGAATTAACTGATTTTTTTTTCATGTTTAACTAATTTCAGGTATCATTATTGTAGTCGATTGATTTAATATTGAAATGTTACTGGTTAGCTAATTGAAAATGGAAACCCTAGTTTTAATTTTTATAATGTATAAATGGGTATTGATGGCTATGTACGGTGCCTAATTTTTATAAAATTGCTACTCGGACCCGTTGACAGAAGCGTCATTTATCTTCAACATAAACATAAGAGTGAAAACCAATCGCTTATGGAGGTATTGGGTTTTTTTATACGCTTATGCATTATAATATTATGATTTGTATTAGCTTTTATAAATCAAAACGTTCAAACAGTTCAAGCTATAAACCGTTAGAGCAAGATTAAGGAAATAAATAATAAAGATCTTCGATTGGAGCAAAGTTTAAAAATAGCTAGTTTTTGAAAAGCAATGCAAGTTGAATACTTTAAATTAGATCATCATCTTGTTACGACATTATGTGATCGTTGGAGGCTAGAGACATATACTTTTCATTTTAAGTAGGAGAAATGACTATCACTTTATGTGACGTTTAATACTTATCAGGCTTATCTATAGACGGTTCCTCAATATGTCTTGATAATACGAAGTATGATTATTTTACATTGTGTCATGAGTTACTTGGTATATTTCCTCCTAAGAATGCAATAAGAACTAAAAGTGAGGTTAGTATGAGTTTGGTTTAGAAAAGAATTTCAAGAACCACTTTGAGAAGATGCGACAAATATTGACATACTTTACGCAGTCGTGTTGTAATCTTGTACTCCTTAAACCGTCGATTTTTATGGATCATTCGAAAGGTCGATGTGACTTGAAATATTTGTAACTTTTGGTCGATTTAGCACTTGGGGTTAGTAATTATGGACTAGTGCATTACTTTTTTATTTATATGGTAAGTAGACAAATGTTGCCTTACCAAAAACAAAATTACCAGGTGATTGTATGATGTTGTTGCAGTTATGGACTTGGTCTTATTCAGCCATTGGACGTCCTAGTATAATGATCCCAGCTAGTTTAGATCGTGATTTTCCATATGGTTGTAGGTGGAATTCTACTAGGAATTGGCGTGAAACTCTAAAAAATATACAATTTTATCGCAATGAGTTAGATTTACTAGTGTATGATATCGTAACTTGGGAACCGTATTCGTTGCTTAATGCATTTTATAGTCCAATTATACAGTATCTCTTTCCGGGTTAGATCGCTAAGTGTTAATTAATACTATTTTGGAATTTTGAAAATTATGCTTCATATCGAGCGATAAGACAATTTGGATTTAATCATCAACATGTTCCCGATCTAACTGTTTCAATAGATTCAAATCCGAATATTGGCGTGCTTTGTTGAGTGAAAATTAGGAGTCATGGAATGAAAGTTTTGATCATGCTGTTCAAAAATGTAATCCTCCTACATTATTGAGTGATCATGGGTGTTGATATTGGCAAATAACTCATCATTACATCTTAAAATAATTGCCTAAGAGATTGGTTGCTTACAATCCTCGTGCTCCACTAGAACATGATGTAGTTTGTGCTTTAATTTACAAAATTTGATAATTTGCATTTTTACATATGAATTCTTAATTTAGCTTTTTATAGGTAAGCAGAATATATAATGCTTTAGAAGCGGTCGATGATATTCAAGATAATCAATTTGAGCCGGAGAAGGTGGCTTATGACATTTGCTCGACTCAGTTTTAGGTAGAAACAAGTTACATCGACTATCAAGACCTTTGGTAACTACCGTTATATAAGAAAGCAAGTGCCGAACATTATTTTCTTGTAATCATGTAATATGTATTATCTCTATATAGATAGTGTGGAATGATGTGTTTCTACAATATTAACATGCTTTGTTTTCGTAACAAAAATTTATCACTTTATTCCAACCGAAAACGTAATCGTCATCTTCTAGATCAATAGCGGATGAACCATCATCTCTAACTCATTCACTACTATTTTTAAATCATATTCAATAGGATTGATTTTTGTCACTTCAAATCTCCGTTGTTTAAGCTCTTTAAAACTACAATACTTTTTTATTTTCGATCGTTTCCGTTTACATTATCTAAGAAAAATAAAAATTCTAATTTCAAAATCTTGATTTGTGAAAAACCTAAATTCAAAATTTCAAGATTAATTTCTTGATTTGAGAAGAAGATATGTTTCATTAGAGAATCTTCAACCAAAAGTACTTTTATTTCAACAAAATCTTTATTTATGATAACAAAATTTGAAGAGTAGAATAAATAAGTTTGGTTTTGGATGATGAAAGATGAGAGGAGGAGAATGAAAGAAGACCGAAGCCCTCTACCATTTTGACTTTCAAACTGTACTTGTACAATCCAAAATTGTCCAAGTACAAAATTATAGCTTATGCACTTTTAAATTGCGTAAGCTATAATACAAGCTTATTGAATCACACATTTCAAAATTGTGCAAGTTCAATATATTTTTGAAAAAATATATAGCTTGCGAAATTTAAAATTGTGCACGCTATATAAAACAAGGCATATTCTTCCAATTTGTTTTGAAGGTCTATTGCAACAATATGTTTTTTTAACAAGCCTAAATCAAAATTTTGGCATTTGGTTCCTTTTTAGTTTAAGACCTATTTTATAATTTATTACAATGTTACTCCATTTTCAAAGTTTATCTTCTATTCTATATTTTACGAGTACTTTGGCACGTGCGATGCACGTGTGTAGGAGTAACTGGTATTAAAAAACAACATTTGTAAGGTATACGTACGACACGCCCGATGGAGGTGTTGTGAAAAATTAGAGCTAATTTTTAATGTTATTCCAAGATGGTTCCCTATTTAACATTTTATGTCCAAAGTAGCTTTATATCCAGTGTCTCTTTTGGCCAGACTTATGTATACAACCGATAGGTAGGCACGTAAGCGAGCAAAACTATAGATTGATGTCGTTCTGGCTACAAAAAGTAAAGCTCTAGTTACTTTTATCTACTACATTTGTTAAGTTATTTGATCATATATTATGTTAGAATCTTCCTAGTTGGTAATTATATTAATTAACCAAAAAGATTAACTTATTACTAACTCTAAAACTTCAAAGCATTGATTTTCCCTTCTCAAAGTTCTATAGGAGATACAATCTATGACATTAAATTTAGATTTTACTCCAATAGATTAAAATATATTATTAATCATGCAATTAATATAAAGAAATGATCAGATGTAAAAATAGAAATTATATACAAAAGGCACTGGATTATATAATATAAACACTATCATATGGGAGTTAACCAACATCAGCATGTAAAGAAACAGCTGTGAAAATTTTCTTTTTGCCTTTCACAAATTATTGGAACTTTTTTAATCCAAAACCGATTCTTGTAAAAATTATTACTGGCAGCTAGTTAAGTTAATGAAACAGCCAATGGGTCATCATTGGTTTGGTTTCTATTAGAATTCAATTTGTCATTCATGAATTCCAAACAAATTAATGTTTAATTATTTTACACAATCAACCGCATAGTTAGTATAGAAACAAAATCTCTTTCAACTTTTATTTAAACATTTTAGCCACAAAAAAGAATATGTTCACCATACCAACATCATCACCCAAGCTTAAATTCATAAAGCAACACTATCATGTCCCTCAACTGTACATTAAACTTAAATTCAAAGAAAAGTACAAACATCCTTTAATTGTAATTTACATCAAATATATTGATACAGAAGTAATGTATTCTTGAATCAAGTAATACAAATTGAACACAAATTGTGCATAATTTTCAATCAAGTAATACACATTACTTAATAAATATTAATCCATTATTTAGGAAAGAAAAGAAACTTAAGAGCTTATGTACAAATATGTGTATACAATTACATAGCTTCAACCAAGGGAAGTAAAGATTTGAGTATGCCTTTATAAAGTTGGTAAACCTGTTCCATTCATGATTCCATTGGAGAAAATAATACACAAATATGGACCCGAAGCTTAATAAAACATAAACATAATTAGTAGATGTAAGAAGTAAAAAAGGGGAATATGGTGAAAGAAATGAAGTCTTATGGATGTGCTTGTCTATTTTGAAAATTTATTGAGCATATTTACTGTATACCTAAAATAACCTACTTACGTGTTTAATGTATTGGTACGAAGATTGCATAAAGTATGTTTGATAAAAAAGGGAATAACCAACATTATCATGTCCACACAAAGCAAATATTATTGCCTTGGTAAGAATATCCCAAAAATGAGAAGGAAAATATTGAAAAACAAAACATGACATTAATTTTGATCATTGCTAAATATACTGACTGAACAAAAATTCAACTCATCGCCGAAGAGGAGTTTCGTACCTTGCACACTGAAGGAAGAACTCCAATTAATAGAACTCCAGTACCATTATTAGACGAATGGCTAAGAAGTTTACACCAATCAAATTTCAAAGCTCTGAAAATTCCAGCAGCATAACAAAAAAAGTTTGGATAAACCAGGTTGATTGAAAGCATAAAAAACGTTCATCCATGGTATTATTGTTAAGGCTTAATGATTTGATGACCAATTTAACAATACATGATTTATATATAAATAACGTGACTAAATTTTTAGAAAAAAAATGTTTTTTATTGCCTAGTCGATCGATTCAAATTAATTTAAATTATCCTAATTGATATTAGTTTGGAGTAATGTGTGTATTTATTTTTTACTTAGGCAAAATGTGAATTCTGGCAAGGATTACTGGAAATGAATTACAACGCGCATTTAACATTATCCCTCCTTACTTTAGGAAACAAATATAAAAAATTACCAATTCAAGCGTTATGAGTTTGGAAATCTGCACCCTCCTTCCTGACTTGTCCCGGTCTACTGCTGGGTTAGTAAGTACTTAGTTCAACATATTAAAGATTTATAGTTTAAACTGACTGACAGCAAGTTGATATGACATACTGGGAACAAAAGCATTGTGAGTAGATAAATATTTCATGTCTATATGCTAACATTGATAAAATAATCATTTAATTATGGTCAGACGTACATACCTTAAATATAGAAATAATGAAAACTGATTTATGGTCTGCTTGAATGTATCTTGAGCAAACTCCAAACACATAAGCCAAGTCCGAAGCACATATCATGAACTTGAAACTGAGTTGAAAGGGTTAAGCAAGTAACTGTTATGAGTAATCATTCAGGCTATAAAAATAGACAACATGTAGTACACTATAAAGTATGTATGCTTAAAATATTGATCAACTTTCAGCAGAATTGGGTAGAAGCATATGCGGTGTGTGATATCCACCGCCGATGCAACTACACAAAATTTAGGTAGAAAACTTAAAGGGACATAATGTCCCAATTCCAAACTACTTTTCAATTTTGGTAATATCACCATTGGAATTAAAAGCCCATAATACATTTTCCTGCTAATCAAGCTGGATCTTTACATGGCATAATTTATTTATTTGATGCGTAAAATAAACAAATGTTGTTGATATGTTCATTTACTGCATGGACTCAAACAGTACGTCCGCCCGTTAGCAATCAGAATTACACAAAGTGGATAATAACATGGTCCAAATTACTTAAATCACCTCAAAAACAGTATGAAACTACAAACTATAAACCTCAAAAAGTTTACATCACACAACTACTTTGCCTACAATCCACCCATCTTTCAACAAATCAACGTTTCAAAAACGGTTTACAAATAAAGGCACTTCAATATTACATACGTTTTCCACGTACATTGCATACATATGCACTAACTATAGGATACGAACATTACTGGCAATTATAAAACATAATGATTTCAATAACAAAATCATCAAACAACATATGCCAGATTTGAACTTAAAAATGGTAGAGTGTGATGCTATGGGATATCAGATTAAATAAATAAGTACGACTACACGTATATTTGTTGTCTGATATATTTACATATACACATTGCTGGATAAACAGTTAATTAGCCATACAATAGTTTACCTAAAATAGTTGTAGCAAACAATAATGTAAGCACCCGTGGAATGCATATGTTGTACCTATTTAAAATTTTAGGACTTCAAGCATGTCAATAAAGTTTGAAACATATATCATCAGGTTAAAACAGACATGGAAGTCCAGGTTCATTGAAAAATTGTTCTGACTACTCTCTGGGTGTTTGAAAAATTACAGAAAATAGAACGATGAAGATTATATATGTAACAAAAGCATTATAATTTTACAAAGGCATATCCCAAAAGTACATAGTGAGTGATAATTGTCTTCGATGCAACTGTAAA
Organism: Allium fistulosum; assembly: GCA_030737815.1. Classification (NCBI taxonomy): domain Eukaryota; kingdom Viridiplantae; phylum Streptophyta; class Magnoliopsida; order Asparagales; family Amaryllidaceae; genus Allium; species Allium fistulosum. The sequence goes on from CM060903.1 coordinate 182,170,449, forward strand.
CAACTTTAAACACTATACATAAAAATCATTAATATTTCATTGGATTGTTTTGCAAACTTTTCATATGTATTAGCAACATTCATCAGGAATCTGATGTATCAAACATTGGTTTTTGTAAATCAAACAACACTATCAAGTAATATTGTAAATTGAAATTTCCCATGGTAAAACATATATGTGGTTGACATAAGCATCTAACGCATGATTTATATTTACATCTTGTACTCGTTACTGTTCCATTTACACAAATTGGACCAAACAGGGATAAACTTTGAACTCAAAATGAACAATCTACTGACCTTATAATAACAATACACAAAATGGCTGCAGCAACTACATTGATTTTAGATAAATGTAAATTGTATGTGGGACAGTCATTGCTGAAGGAAGTTTCATACCTTGCATACTGAAGGAAGACTTTCTAATAATAAAACTCCGACACCATTATTGGATGAACGGCTAAGAAGTTTACACCAATTGAATATCTAAGCTCTGAAAATTCCAACAACATAACTAAGAAAGTTTGGAGATATATATATATATATATATATATAAACCTTGAAAGTAAACAAATTTCTCAAGACAGACCACTAATAATGAAGAAGTCAAATAATAACAACAATAATAATAACAATAAAAACTATGATTCTTCTCAATTTTTGGGATATAGATAACGCATGAAACTCAGTTTAAGGGGAAACAAGGTTCAACCAACAAAATTGGAAAAATATGAATGAAATCGTGAATGATGCAGGGGTAAAATTAATTTTTGAAAAAAAATGGTACCTCGTAAGCCAAATTCACAAACCAATTTGGAAAATCAACGTTTGCTATATGTCCGTCTAGTCCATTGAAGGGTAAGGGATGTTGACAATATAGGGTATCAATCAATTGGCAATGGCAGCAAGGCGATTTTAGTGAAACTAAAATGTGATAGGTTGAAACTTGGAGGGAGATGGAGAAACAGTTTTGAGGGACGTGGATTTGAGGGAGAGATGGAGAAATTATGTGGGGAAGTGGAATGAGAACCTGTAGCGGGCAAGGGAAATGACAGAAGTGTCACTGTGTTAGCACATTTGTTGAACTTCAGTAATGGGCAATTTAGGTATCTTGAAAAAGGCTTCAGTTTGACCGTTTGACCATAGTATTTGCTTTATATATTATATAAAGTTAAATTCTTCTCAATAACTTTTTTTTTAATTTTGAAATAAAAATCGCAGCTTAACCAATGGGTATACCAAAAGTTAGAAATCATTATCCAGTAACGTGGTTAATTGATTATTACTCAGATCCAATTAATTTTTCTTGTCACATCACGCGGTTACCTATCTCCTTCATGCCAAACATGTACTACTCTCCAGTATCCCCATCTTCCTCCTCGTGTTTTATATCCAAATTAAAATGGGGCATTTCACCAGAAGGACAAACTTTGCAGTCCAATTAGTTTCTAGGACACACATTCAAAAAAATTACTTTCAAGGCCAAAGTCAGTAGAATAATTACTTTCAAGGACAAAGTCAGCAGTCCAATTACTTTCAAGGACATAATTTCATAGGTCTTTAGGCCCTAGAAACTAATTATTTTATGTTTTGTTCTTGAAAGTAATTATTTCAGTTGTGTGTCCTAGAAACTAATTCCACTTGCTAAAGAGGCCCTTGTGGCTAATTTTCACAATTTTAAAATCTCCTAAAGTGAAATCATTGGGCATTCTTTTCTAACTGCCATCACGGAAGGTAAATTTCAAACTCATTTTTTCACTGATTATTTTTTCCGTAGCAAAATTACAATTTTCTTCTTCTTCAATATTTGAGGCTACGATTCTCCATTTTATTGCAGATCTAATAAAGTAAATATGTGCTGATATTTGGCCCTTTATGCTGCATTTCTATCTAAGTTCAAATTTTGAGTGGAGATTTGGGAGAGTATTTCAATATTGTTTGGAAATTGACATGCTAAGAGTAGTGACCTATCGTGTTGTGATTAAAAGGATGAGACGTAACTGACCTGATGCTTTATTATGTAGAGGACAGACTGATAAAATATTTTTCTACTTTATTTTCTCAACAGTTAGTTAAACATAGGAGGACGTGATACATTATATATTTATCGTTAAGCAAAGAATGGCAGTAGAATAAGATCCACATGATGGGAGGAGACACTGTGAAAGGTTATGCGTTTGTTTTTTATTTTGAATATTGCTTCTTAATTTATGCGCATGCAATCCAACCCAAGAACTCTAGAAACAACTTGAGCAAGAAGCCTTATTGAGATAAGTGGTCACTAGCGCACTATGACTTTGTTTGAATTGTAACATCAGAAGAGTGGTTTAGTTTAAACCGAGCTCATTTGTTGTCTTCATTGCACCATTTGTCTTTGATATAATAGCCAAGCTAATTACTTATATTGACTACAACATATCAAAGCTTTCAGCATACAATAGATAACTGTGCGTGCATAATTGAGATTTTTTTTTCGCTCAATCCATCTTGGAGAGTTCTAATTTTTCACATGCAGAATTTTCTCTCTTCATACATTTCAGCTTTTACAATTGGTTTTAAGTTTATGATTAGTTATGTTCCTTGATTTTTTTTTCCACAACTTCCTTTTATTCCTCATGTTGTACTTTTCACGATTAATATGTTAATTAGTGAATAATCAACCAAATGGGATCAATATATATACTTCTTGATAGAATGATGTGCATGTCGAGTACTAGCTTGAACAAAGTATGATACTACAGGATTTTATGCCACTTTGGAGGCTTCATTATTATTATTTTAGTTACTAAAAATATAAGCCACATTCTCACAAAACAATATCTACTTGCTTTTCTTTTTTATGATATGTGTTTTAATCTATTTGATTTGTCCGGTATCTAGATGTGCATTTACTGCATAAATGCTAAAGACCTATGCAGTCCAAAAATAAGCTTTGGCATTTCATTTGAATAATTCTAAAGCACACTCGATACTTGGATTTTTCATGAATATTGGAGAGAGACCATTTTTTACTGTAATTTCTCCTACAACTCCTGATGTTCTATGGACATTTCAAAACTGCAATTTTTATTATTATATTTCATCTATTATCGTCTACTGATATCCATCCTTTTGTGAAATTTGGTTTCAGCATTCCATAAAAGGTTTTCAAGAATGTGAGTTGAGCGAAGGAATAATTACCACTCGGAGTTTGAAGACTTTCATTTACAAAGGTACAATCTATATTTGTGTTTTGGAAATTTCAATGAAAAGAATACTTCTTTTTTCACCTTAGCTTGAGACATTACTTGAAAAATAAGCATTTGGTTTAATATTATTTTAATAATTAAACAATTTCGCATGATTAATATGCTATGAACACATGGCAATACAATCTGGCATCCCAATTAAAACTGATACAAACACCAAAAAGTTACAAATGTCTTGGAGAGGCGCATTGAATCATGATTGAAGAGAATGGTATTCAAAAATACTCCATTTGAATCAGAATGAAAAAACATCTATAATATTATTATAAAGAAATTAATAAAAACCAACAAAAATTAAAACAAAAAATATTAACCCTCTCACTCTTGAGTTACTATTTGACTATACTGCCTTTGAATCATAGTGGAAAAATATATAAAGTATTATCAAGTCTGAAGCCTATGCATACATGTATATTTTGTAAACTTCGTGTCAATATATCCTGCATATTACGATTATGAGTATTTTTCGAACTAATCTATCGACAAAATAGTATAAAAAGCTTTACTTTTATACTTTAAATCCATTTTTAATAGATTTATGTCTTTTAAATTATGTACTATCTTATCGTTACGAACTATAATATTCAGCTTTACCAATTCTACCCTTTTAAGTGCAACAACCCGCAATTTTAACGACCGAATATTTAAACGATTAACTTAAATATTTAATCATTAATTGATGGAAAGCCTGTTATATCCGATTTTTTAAAAAGGATGAATTGGGACCTGAGACACCCTCCATTGAGACCGTAGTTCTGTTATGAGAAAAATGAGTATAAGCCAGCTTCGTTTGAAGTCGATAAGTTTTTGGAGTGAATTGTGATTCTTGAGAAAGAAATGAATTGGGTTTAAGGCCCATGAATTAGCCATAAGCTTGCCTATAAGTTGGCTAACCCCTCACTTTCATTTCATTCAACCACTACACCAAAATAGGTGATTCCCAACGAGTATAACTGTCGCAAACAGTTCCAGCAATGCTTATTAGCGTCGCTGTAGGGGCGTCGCAATTTATTGCCAACGCTTATAACGTTGGCGAGTTTAGCTTACCAACGCTTATAAGCGTTGGAAGGTTGTATTCGCCAACGCTTATAAACGTTGGTGTATATTATTTAGCAACGCTTATAAACGTTGGCAAATTAACCATCCAACATTGTTTAATTTTCTATGCTGACGCTTATAAGCGTTGGTATATTTTAATTGCCAACGCTTATAACGCTTTAACAGCACTATTATACTACATTCAATAGAAACCCAAAATTTACAATATTCATGATCAAATAACAACATAAATTTCATAGTCAACTACTTCATAACAATGTCAACTACTTCATAACAAGTACAATACATAATTAAGTTGGTTAATTAAATACATAATCAACTACTTCATAACAATGTCAAATTGGAATACAAAAGATACTTGAGTGTTTAAAAATCCAATTCATGGTATAATCTGCTAGCTTTCACAGTAGTAGTGGCGATAACTCTTGCATCAGCAACATGGGTTTTTTGAGAATTGTAGATACCTTCATTTTCCAATTTAACCAATTTGATGAAAGCCAGTCCTAACTGCCCCATTGTTTCTTCAATATCCTACTGAGCTTTAACAAGTTACTTCAGCCTGTGACAAAAGGAATAATAAATAAACACATCTGCAATAGGTATCTAGAATATTATGCACAAATAAACCAACAAAGCTGAAAACTACCTCTGTCGATTGTCAAACAATGATACATAATATGCCTATAATGCAAGATCATGGTAATCTGAGAATCACGAAGAATGAACTTTAATTAAATTAATTGTTTTATAAACTAGGTAAACAAGAAACATTAGAACCACAACAGAAACACATGATAAATATATCAAAATCATATCCTAATGGGTGCACCATCAACCCATACTAATTGTTATTGCTGCAACTTGTACAAGTCATAAGAATATTCAATAAGAGAAAACATCATGTTACCTTACTGCAAATATTCAAGGCCTGCATTAAAATATCTTCCATTGCGAAGGAGGTTGACTTGGCGGCTCTAGCCAAGTATACTCAAGACTTTAGTGGTACTGTTATCATGAAAATTTGCTAGCATGCTTGCAAATATACGATAAGAGAAAACATTGAGAAGGTATGCTTTTATTAGACTATCTCCAATTGATATCATGCAATAATATATCGTTACATTTGCTACCTAAGCTACCTTATGTTGAAATATGGAAATCTTAGAAATCAGATAACCACAAGATTGGAAATCTCAATTAAATTTACACAAATTTGAATGAAATCAAATTTCAAACTTTACATACTCTATTCTTATTTTCATTTAAATTGGAAACAAGTAGCTTTATGTTTACCTTCTCAATTAAATTTACACACTCAACCCTGTATTTTAACATGGCTGTTAACATTAAAAAAGTTCCAGCATCAAAGCTTTAAAAGCTACCTTGTTTTCAGCAACTGTAGTGTCAGAGAAAACATCAGCCACCAATTTAGCAATTTGCACTTTGGCCACCTACGACAACAATTGATATCATCACAGTAAACCCTGCAAATCTGTAACCATGCATATAAGTTTTGAAATAATCAAATATTAAGGTAGTTCAATACCTTGGTCTCGCTAACAACACCTTCCTTTTCAACGACAATGCCAAACCCATTAACTTCAGAATAATCCTCATCAATTGTGGCTTTAATCACTGTATACTTCACCTCCGTGCTCTCCACAATTTTATCCAACAATCCTCCAATACTCAAAATCTCATACTTTACAAACAAGTTTGAAATGTTAGAAAAAAGCGAATTAAGGTCATCAAGTACATTGTACGTAGAAGACTGATTGGAAGGGGAGAAGGAGTCTGAGTTGGAAGAGTCATAAATGATCGCCACATGGCTCACACCTGCTAGCTGGGCAGCCAGGATCAGCTGAAAGGCATTTTCTGTTGTGATCGATGAGGTCGGGCCATTTTATGTTGGCCCAATTGTTATGCACAGTTTTGCGGCTGGGCCTATTGCTTTTGCAATTTGTTCAGGCATAGTGAATGTTGTTTGCACTGCATTCAGGCGCTTCGATTCTACTGGTGAAATTAGCTGCAAATCCTTGAATCTAGTGAAATGAGGATATTATAACATATTAGGCTAATTACACTATTTCCATTAAAAGTTACAACTACAGACGCTAAAATTAATCAAACTGATATGCAATTAAAAGTTTATCTCATTTATGCACATATAAATGTCAAATTGAAACTTTAGTTACAAAACTAAATTTACTTTTTTATTACTTGATCCATAATGACGAGAACTATGTTGTCTTGTTTGATAATAAAAAAATACTGAGATGTGCAGGGTGAATGGGTAAAGGCGGTTGCGGATGGATTCACGGTTGCTTCGGATCTAAGAGGGTCGAGGTAGTTGCGAGAGAGGAGTCGCATGGTTGCAAGTAGAGTCGCATGGTATACTACAGAAACATGTATATGCATATGTATAAAAATAACAACCCAGATAGTACATTTTTGCTTCAAAATAGCATATAATCTTAGTAGGTACATACCACTACTACTGTTGTGTTCATGTTTTACTAAACATAAAGAAAATATAAATCATGTACAGACATAAATGAAATGAGCATCCAAGTATATGCATGTATTAATAATAAACAAGCTCCTGCTACTCCCGCGTTTCAAATTTTCTTTTCCAAAAACACATTCATAACAAAAGCATAGAAACCCTTGTGAACATTAGATACACCTGCATGCTATGATTTAAATTGTTCATATGATACACTTCAGCAGCAGAAGTGAACAGAAATATACGAACACAAGATTTAAATTATATAATGATCTAGATGTACAAAATTTCATGCTAACAAACAGCAATAGTCTGAAAAATAAACGACTGGAAACATAGCTTTTACCTGAGTTTACCAGTTAGGCGAAGCTTTAGAGCTCAACCAGCATCAAACGAGTTTAATATCCAATGACAATTAATAAGCCAACAATGTTGATGTCAATACGTCAGTAAACCACCACTCAAATTTAATCAAACAGCATTTACTTTTTTTGGAAAAAAATTTGTATACTTAAAAACATAAAGGATCACAAAGAACAAGGTGAAAGAGAAAAGCTACCATCAAGTGATTCTTCTAGCCACAGCCATAACACAATACAAAATAATCATGGACCAGTGCTCCATCTTGCATGGATTCATCAAACACGAACAAGGATTCAGACCCAATCCTTGCTTCCATAGATCAAGTTAAAAACATAAAGGCGGTTGCGGATGGATTCACGGTTGCTTCAGATCTAAGAGGGTCGAGGTAGTTGCGAGAGAGGAGTCGCATGGTTGCAAGTAGAGTCGGCTAGTCTGAGATGCTCGAGGTGGAGTCGGTGGAGTTGCCGATGAAGGCGGAGTCGCGGGTGGAGGCGTAGAAGGGAAAAAAAATCGCCGCGATATCCAATATTTTTTTTAGTAGCCGCAGGAAAAAGTAAAGCGTGGAGAGGTTGGGTACTAGGGCTGGGATGAAGAGCTCATTTACTGTTTTTCCCTAGCCCATTTCATTTAATTTCAATTTAACCGGATTTTCCAACGTATATATGTGTTAACAATAAAAATAATATAAATATGTAATTTCAGCAACACATTTTTAGCTTACCAACGGTTATTACTGTCGTTAATCTCCAACACAAATAAGTGTTGGCAATTGAAAAAAACAAGCGTTGCAAAATGACTGTTATGGTGTAGTTACTTTTCCTCCTCTTCTAATCTTCTCTAATTATTCCTTAATCCCCCATGTCCTAATCCACTAAATCAAGCTCAAATAAAATCCTAAATTCATGAATAAATAACCATAATCCTTCTCTACTCATTCCTCACATAACCCACAAAGGAATTAGCTTGAAGTGGAGTTAGGAGAAAGATCTCAACTTTAAAGAGAGCTTGAGAATGAGTTTTGGTGATTAGAACTTGATTTGGTGAAGAAAAAGATGAGTGGGATGATTCTCTACTCGAATTTACTTGTTATACTTCGTTAATTTGTTATTTGTGGTTTTGAAGTATTATGAAGTAGTCCAGAGAATGTTAGTAATGTAATTAGGCTTAAGTTTATGGCTTGGTATGGTTTTTGTTTCCTTTTCTTTTCTTTTTTGTTCCCGACTAGCCGTCTTTTGTGGTATTCGAAAAACCAGTCGTTGATTTTTTGGGTTTTACAAAGTGTGGTTTGTTATATTAAGTAATTACACCGAGATCTCAAATATGTAGGAACCCAGCTGTTACGTTACGGTGGTCGGACCAAATCCTCCATCTTCAATATGTGGCGTATGTATATGAGTTGACACACTTTATTGTAACAAAAGGAATCTCCATATTACATGCCTACCAAACATTTTTACAGACCACTTCTCCAAGTCATTTAGCGATGTGAGACTATTCCAATCCCAAAGCTCATCCTTGCCGTATGCGAGACAAGCCTAACAATCTCCCCTTTGACTCACATCCTCTTGGAGTACTTTTAAGAGCATTGTTTGTTCACATCGCCCAGTTTGTAATATTTGGCACCGATACCATTTATTGTGTAACGACGGTTGGATCAAGCTTTCCATCTTCAGCATGCGGCGTATGCATATGAATTAGCACACACTTTATTGTAACAAAATGAATTTCAATGTTACATTCCTACCAATCCATATTTATACACCACTTTTTCAGGTTATTTATCGATGTGAGACTATTCTAATTCTAAATCATCATTCATCCTTAACATATGCGAGACAACCCTAACAATCTCTCCTTTGACTCGCATCCCCTAGGGTATTTTTGAGAGCATTATTTGTCTGCATGGCCCAGTCCGTAACCTTCGGTTCTGATACCACTTGTTGTATAGCGACAGTTGGACCAAGCTTCCCATCTCCAGCATGTGGTCTACGCATATGAGTTAGCACACACTTTATTGTAACAAAAGGAATCCTCAATGTTAAGTGTCTACCAATCCATATTTATACACCACTTCTTCAAGTTTTTTAGCAATGTTGGACTATTTCAATTCCAAATCATCGTTCCTCCTTGCGACATGCGAGGCAACTCTAACAATCTGCTCTTGACTCGTATCCCATTGGAGTATATTTGAAAGAATTGTTTGTTTGCATGACCCATTTCGTAACCTTCGGCTCCGATACCACTTGCAACGGTTCGGAATTTCGAACACTTCGTATTTAAATATACGAATTATTCAAATATTTGAATATTGGATTTAATGTGATTAAAATTGACTTAATAACCTTGTTAACCCTTTTAAATAATAACTAATGAAGGAGAATTTATTTTCGAAATTTGTTTACAAAAATAAACAGTTCGAAGAAATATCGATAATGTGACCGAAAATCATTTTATTAATAACCAGTCTCGAAATGCGTGTAATTATCATCCTGCGGCACCGTCTCGGATTTTGACGAAACTAATGTCATCGGAGGCAGAATAATGAGATGATGCATGTCGACGAGTTTTGTAGCGATCCAATTCCCGTGTAATCGTACGAGCTTGAAACGCGCATCGATTTATTTGAAAAAATTAATAGTAATATATATTATCTTTATTAATAGTTGGAATTGAAACACACATTTTGGTCCGACCGTGAAGTTCCAAAAAAGCCCCTATATGTATTTCTTTATTAATAGTTGTAATACATTTGGTGTCATACTCTTCTGTTGTCAGCATGAAATACCAAAAACGTCTTTCTGAAAATATTATCAAAATTTAGTATCATTTAAAAATAGGATCTCACAATTAAGCTTCATTTACAAATTCAATTTTTCCTCTATAAATATGTACCAAGTCTTAATATCACTTAAAAATAGAATCTAACAAATAAACTACTTTACAAATTCATTTTTTATAAATTAATAATATAAATAAAATTTTAAACTAACAAAAAAATAAATATTGCAACTTAAAAATAAAAATTCAGATTAACTACGTATGATTCAATGCAAAAATATGGCTAAATGTTTGTGGAAAATATTTTCTTTTAAACGTATTTAACAAATACAATATGTACAAAAATAATCCAGGTGTGTTCATCACGCGCGAAGCGCGTGCCGTAACGTTCGTTATAAATAACCTCCCACCACCCTTCCCTCTCTCCCTCTTTATTATTCTCCTTAGCCTCTTTCTCCTGTAAACAAAATAACACAACCGCCACATATCTTCAATTGTTTTGAGAGCTACAGGGCACAAAAATTAACTACATTGGATCCGTTGTAATCGAGGAAGCAAGGACTTCATATCCGTGTAGGAGAAAGTGAGTGCGGTGGTGTTTGGCTATGCCCAAATTTTTTGGCTACAACTAAGGTTTGAAATTGGTGGAGATTAAGGAGGAGAGATGCAAGGATAAGAGTGGCGTTGTGTTTCTCTTAAGGAGACGAGTTAGTGGTTGTTTGGGGTGGTGCAGCACGGTCTTGGGCATTGCATCATATTGGAACAGCGAACGGCGGGGTATAGGTCGCAATTTATAAGAGGGCGTCGAAGGTGAAATCGATGATGGCGTTGGACCCGGGGCTGCAAGAGAAGTCGATTGACGTTGGTCGGAGGAGCTTCGAGGGAAGTTCGTTATGTGAAAGTGGCATAGTCAGCTATAGGTCACAACCGAGAAGAGTTGATCGAGCTTCATGAGGTGGGGTACATGGCGTAGAGCTTGCAAAGGGGAGTTCATCGGAGGTGGTGTGCGTTGTTTTGTAGAGTATTGCTCGAGTTAGAGAGGTGCGTGCACGGGTTTGGAGGGGTTGTGCGTGTACTGGCATGAGCAAAATTGAATTGGGGTAGGAGGGATTATATTTAATAAGGTAATTTAGTTGATAATTAAGTTAATTAATTATTTTAATTAATCACGATTCTTACAAAATCAATATCTCTTGCATACGAGGTCCAATCGAGATGTCGTCTTCGCTGTTGCACTCATAGTGAGATTTTCTACATCTTGGTTTGACTTGGACTTGGATGAGTTTACTCACCGTCGAATTGTATATGTTGTGTATATAATGTTTATTGTGTTAAAAATAAGTAAAAGTAGATAACAATGCAAGTTATTACTTTTGGATCCCTCATTGTTTTGGAAAGCAAGTGACAACATTATATATAGTATAATCTCTTTATAACCCTATAAAATATGTAACTGTTTGATATTGCTATATGTGAATTTGAAATGTGTTGTGAATATTTGAAGTGAAATAGTCGCTATAACCGCCTTTTGAGATTAATGATATTTAACATATGTTAAATCGGTTAAAATGTGATTATATTGTGAAAGTATACATTTGGTTGTTCTTTACACTTTTTTGGTGTGTTTGACATAGTATACATTTGGTTGTTCTTTATACTTTTTTGGTGTGTTTGACATATGGGAATTGGTTTGGGAAAGTTGTAGTCGTGAATGGAAGTTGTGAAAGTTAAAAGCAAAAAGGTTGATATGGATGCACTTTGAAAATGCCTTGTGCTCGGCGATTTTTAAAGTCAACTTTGAAAGACATCCTAAGGGCTTCTTTGCATTTTTAATAAGTACTATAAGTGTACTTATCAAAGTAAAAATATCAAAGTAAAATATGTTTCTAATAATTATTTATGTATATTTAAAGAAAAAAGTTTTTAAATTATAAAACATGCTTTTAATTGTTTTTAGTAAATTATAAATTAGTTATTTTTAAGTAATATTTTACATAGATATTTAAAACATATTTATAGGTATTTATATATATAAGTTTTAAATATTTTATAAAGGAATAAGAGATAGTTTTGGATTATAACATTTATGTTACAATAAATGGTTTTGTAAAGTTATTAAAAGTATATTACGTTGTGTAAAAAATGTAGACATATTTAGATCTTTAAAATAATGTTTTTAAAGCTAATAACATGTATGGAATGGTTTTTAGTCCTGATAGGAGATGATCTCCATTCTTATGTATTGTTTTTTTATTTCTGGAAAAACCAAGGTTGAGTTAACCGAAAATCCATCGATTGGTTTTGGAGTGCTTAAAGGCGAGGGAGTGTACTTATATGAGATGACTTGAAACTGTAACCACTTTAAAACCATATACGGGATTATGCTTTTGAAGAGATTTATGATCTGTTCGAGATGCTGGAATCTATGTGAAGATTCGTGATCTGTTCGATATGCTGGAATCTATGTGAAGATTCGTGCTCTATTCGAGATATTGGTATCCATTTGGGGATTCATGGACTGTTCGAGATGCTGGAACCCATGTGTGATTCCGAGATCTGTTCGAGTTGTGGCTCATGTGTTGGGATGCTGAATGTGACTTCATCATAATGACAGAAACTGGAGGTAGGATGCATAGACAAAGGATTTAGCTAACCCATAGGATACAGGCGAATCCATTCTAGTATTGCTTACTGTTGGAATTCCTTTTAGATGGTGAATGAGATATATTTCACATCACCAAAAATATGCCCGGTTATATTTTTGGTAAATAAAAGTGAACAGTTTTACTGTTTGAATATGAATAGATGCGATGAAGAGACGTGACGTTTTAAACAGCAACGGTTTTGGAGCGTTGCAACTGAACGGACGCGACTGTTGCAAACAGCAACGGTTCTGGAGTGTTGCAACTGAACGGACGCGACTGTTGCAAACAGCAACAGTTCTGGAGCGTTGCAACTGAACGGACGCGACTGTTGCAAACAGCAACAGTTCTGGAGCGTTGCAAATGAAAGGAAGTGACTGTTGCGAACAGTAACGCTTTTTTGACGTTGCAAATGAAGAGGTGCGACTTTTCTCAACGGATGCAGCCGTTGGGAATTCGGCTATAAATAAGGAGGAAACCTGATCACTTTCCTCACTCATTTTTCAAACCGAATTATCTCTTCTATCTCTTCATCTCTTAAATCATATTCAGTCCTATCACACAGAAGATCATACACATCACAATCTCGTGCAGATTACGTCTGTTGTATCTTGGGAGAATTTTGAAATAAAATTCTTAAGGAAATCGTTACGACGAGCCTCAGACAAAATCGGGTTAGAACTTTTATTCTACATTCTACCCTTTAATTTTGTTATACTATTTATTCAAAATAGTATAACGCTGTTGTTGTAATTTATTTACAACATTCATATTGTTATTATAATTAATACAGAATTCCAGTGTAGTGGAAATCTAAGTTATAAACTTGTGCGACGAGTTTATATTTGATTATTCTCTGTTTTGGTATACTAGACGTATAACATCTTAAGAATTTTACTGTTTTAACTAAAACAGAGATGGCAATAGTTGAACTATCAACAAAAGCTGAGGTAGAAAATCAGTTAAATAAAAAGATCAAGATATTGAGATCTGATCGAGGTGGAGAATATGAATCACCATTTGAACAGTTCTGTGCCGAAAATGGTATAATTCATCAAACAACAGCTCCATATTCACCACAACAAAATGGTGTAGCCGAGAGGAAGAACAGAACGTTAAAAGACATGATTAATGCCATGCTTTTAACCTCTGGTCTACCGACGAACTTGTGGGGGGAAGCCTTAAATATGTCTAATCACATATTAAACAAAGTCCCTCATAATAAAACAGGAACAATTCCATATGAGTTATGGAAAGGACACAAACCAAGCTTTAAATACCTCAAAGTGTGGGGGTGCTTGGCAAAAGTTCCAGTTCCGCCTCCCAAGAAAGTCAAACTTGACATAAAAAAACTAATGAGAGTGTAATGCAACTGGAATACTCTCGTGTAATAGGATGTCTCATGTATCTCATGAATTGCACAAGACCAGATATAACTTATGCAGTAAGTCGACTGAGCAGGTATACAAGCAATCCAGGAAAGAAACACTGGAAAGCACTAATGAGAGTGCTTGGATATTTAAAAAATACCACAAATTATTCCTTACATTATGAAAAATATCCTGCCGTCTTAGAAGGATATAGTGATGCAAACTGGATTGTTGATTCAGAGGAATCAAAATCGATAAGTTGTTATGTCTTTACCCTAGCAGGGGCAGCAGTGTCATGAAAATCTACTAAACAAACATGCATAGCTCGATCCACTATGGAATCAGAGTTCATCGCTTTAGATAAAGCAGGCAAAGAAGCAGAATGGCTTCGTCACTTTTTAGAAGATATTCCATTTTGGCCTAAACCTGTACCGGCCATATGCATACACTGTGATAACTAAGCTGCGCTAAGCAGAGCGCACAACTTTGTGTATAATGGAAAGTCACGACATATTCATCGACGCCATAACACAGTTAGGCAGTTACTCTCAAATAGAACTATTTCCATAGATTATGTGAGAACAAATGATAACCTAGCGAATCCATTTACTAAAGGTTTATCAAGAGAGGAAATTGACTGCGCATCGAGGGGAATAGGTTTAAAAGCCTAAACCAAAAAGAGTCATCTTATACGGAAACCTATCCTAGCGACTGGAGATCCCACGGACTAGGATCAATAGGCAAACCAGTTCTGAATAACTCAAGACGTAATGCATTTGCGTGGACATAGTCCAACTCCATTCCTATGGTGCATAATATAAATGCATGCCTACAGAAGTATTTAAAGGTTAAAACTATGTTTTTTAATGATGACCATATCTTGGAAATAACAAGTGGGGTATATGTAGGATACTCTTAATGGTTGCGATCACCTATGTAAGTGTGAGCTGGGTCGGCTCTATGAGAATATTAAAAGGCTTTTATTCTCTAAAAACACTCGCAGAATCAAAAATTATTCAGGACCAAAATGAACACAACCAAGAGATTGGATGTGATGGGAAATAATGCTTTGTAAAGCTTATTGTCTGGTTATACAATAACGGCTGACGGTTCAAGATGAAATAATTCACCGATTAGCCAAGTATATCCGATAAGTTTTAACTAGGGAAAGTTCAAAGTGAAATATCTACTTATCCTCAATATAGCATTATTTTCATATGAACTGTGTGATATTACACTCTGTGTGGGGGAGAGATATATCATCATTCATGTGGGGGATTGTTGGAATTCCTTTTAGATGGTGAATGAGATATATCCCACATCACCAAAAATATGCCCGGTTATATTTTTGGTAAATAAAAGTGAACAGTTTTACTGTTTGAATATGAATAGATGCGATGAAGAGACGCGACGTTTTAAACAGCAACGGTTCTGGAGCGTTGCAACTGAACGGACGCGACTGTTGCAAACAGCAACGGTTCTGGAGTGTTGCAACTGAACGGACGCGACTGTTGCAAACAGCAACAGTTCTGGAGCGTTGCAAATGAAAGGAAGTGGCTGTTGCGAACAGTAACGCTTTTTTGACGTTGCAAATGAAGAGGTGCGACTTTTCTCAACGAATGCAGCCGTTGGGAATTCGGCTATAAATAAGGAGGAAACCTGATCACTTTCCTCACTTATTTTTCAAACCGAATTATCTCTTCATCTCTTAAATCATATTCATTCCTATCACACAGAAGATCATACACATCACAATTTCGTGCAGATTACGTCTGTTGTATATTGGGAGAATTTTGAAATAAAATTCTTAAGGAAATCGTTACGACGAGCCTCAGACAAAATCGGGTTCGAACTTTTATTCTACATTCTACCCTTTAATTTTGTTATACTATTTATTCAAAATAGTATAACGCTGTTGTTGTAATTTATTTACAACATTCATATTGTTATTATAATTAATACAGAATTCCAGTGTAGTGGAAACCTGAGTTATAAACTTGTGCGACGAGTTTATATTTGATTATTCTCTGTTTTGGTATACTAGACGTATAACACTTACATATATGTATGCGGAAGTGATGCATTCAAAGCCACGTGTTCGGGCGTTGGTCGACTATGTACTTCTATGGTACGTTCCCTAGAGATGTACATTGCTTGAAAGGATA
This sequence comes from Allium fistulosum, assembly GCA_030737815.1. Taxonomy (NCBI): domain Eukaryota; kingdom Viridiplantae; phylum Streptophyta; class Magnoliopsida; order Asparagales; family Amaryllidaceae; genus Allium; species Allium fistulosum. The sequence goes on from CM060903.1 coordinate 182,186,579, forward strand.
TCTCTGATCCTTGTGAAAGATGACCGTTCTCGCTGTATCGAAGGCACCTCCACGGAAAACCTACACAATTATGAGAACGCGCCTTAACGGTTATTGATTGTATATCTATTATTGTTGTGGTGTACACATAGCACAACTACTTTCTGATTTATATTCTACACTTTAAACATTATCTATTATATCGTCTTATATACTTATTAGATGGTGATTCTTTTGAGGGGATAATTGTTACGGCATTCTGTGCTGTCTCAAAAGTAGTGTTATATGTTGTACACATATTTCTTGAGTTTCTCACATCAAACTTTAGGTCTGGTTTTTGCTTTTCCTAAATTTCTCGTGTGCTCTTTCGAGTAGTATGAGAAAGACAAGTTTTAGTTGGATGTTCGTTGGAGCTCGAGGAGACGAACTAGATGTTTCACCTACCGTAGTGTTCTTATTTCCACTGCATTACTATATTGTACATATTAGCATTTGTAAGTACAGTCTACTACAACTGTACAGACTGATGATAGTATCTAGAATTGTCACTCTGAAATACTATGTATCTTAGAGTGATAGTTTGTATATATTATATGTTATCGTTCCATATTGAAATTTTGATATTTTGTTCTTTTTTTGTTTTGTTTTACCTTAACAATCCGTCTTTCAGGTACTTAGACGCTCGGTACGTGAATACAGTGAATGTACTAGTATCGACATTTGGGAGTCAAAAAGGCCGGTCGTTACACCACTTGTTATGTAACGACAGTCAGATCAAACTCTTCATCTTCAGCACCTGATGTACGCATATGAGTTGGCATATACTTTATTGTAATAAAAGGAATCCTTTTACGTGCCTACCAATGCATATTTATACACCACTTCTTTAAATTATTTAGCGATGTAATACTATTTCAATTTCAAACCGTTGTTCCTCTTTGCCACATGCGAAACAACCCTACCACCAACCACATGGGTTGTTAATGTATCAAAAGTTTAAAAGTTGTGAGGATTGACGGTTTTCATGCAAAAATAGTTCCGACTGTTATAGTGGCATGCATTTGAAAGCTCTATGAACAAAGCCAAAGAAAAGCTTCTCACACTTGACAGTTCCATGGAAATAAGCTAGTCCTATGTGGAGAAAAATTATGATAGCCAATATCTTCAAATCATACTCGAGCATGTAAACAATAGAGAATTAAAAATGAAGGCCCTAAACCGAATAAATTGCTTACATAATGTCACTACTCACACATGTAAATAAATTTTTAGACAATAACAATGACATTAAAAATTTGAAAACTAAGTAAATGAGTGGTTGTATTAATTTGGAAAGAAGAAAGATGAACATTTATTACTTTAATTTATAAGATCGAGAGGTTGATGAGAAAGATGAAAACTTTCAGTTATAGCTCATGCCTATTTTTTTGATAGCTCAGTTTCTATTTATAAGTGAAAATATTTACTTTAATATCTTGGATGGTAAGGTGGAAACTACCCGTTAAGAAAGGTTGTGTATTTCAGAGTCAAGTCAATTTATGTACATTGAACATGAAATATTTTAATTACTTCAATCACCAAATCAGTATTTTAGAACTGTGACTATGGAGCTTTGTTATGAATACCGGTTTGACAACTGCATTCCATTATATGATAATATTTATTATTTACTTTTTATTTTCTTCATTTTTCAGCACGAAAAACTGTCTAAACATGTTGAAGATTGTAAGTGTATTTTACATATGTTCTTTTTACGTTTTGAGTTGACTTTTAATAATACAACAAGAGTTCATTATTTTACATGTAAGACATATTTTCGGTAAAAAAAGCACACCATAAAACATTTGAATTATTTTATCTTCAACGTGATCCAAGATGTATTTCGCAGGGCACTAAAATGGAATACCACGTGCAAAACACGGATTCAAACACGGATTCATACTAGTTGTAGTTTAAAAATATTGACCACTACATGGAAAAAATGGCCGATTACACGTGATTTTAAATAATGTCATTGTTGAAAAAAATATGATAGAACTGGCATGCTTTTATGACACCGGTTATTCTTTCTAGATTTTCTATCTTTTTATTTTTATAGAAGTGCGATTTTGAGAATGTACCGGTGTAATATATTATTTATTGTCATGCTGTCACCAAATGATTTAAACTAAAATTATTATATACACACATACACGCATTAGATATGTAGACACAAAGTACGACACAAAAGATCTTAACCAGTAGATGTCCTCTTGAATTCCACTTTTCATATAAAAACAAAAATTTCAACCCAATTGTGCTTTTATTTATGTTCAAATAACTGCTAGTCTAAACTTGTAATAGTTTTGGATAAAAAGGCCTCAAACTGAAAGTAAAATCTACGAATATAAGGAATTTACATGACAACTTAAGCACCCAAAAAAATCGAACATGATACCTTCAACTCAACATTTTATGCCTACATTACAAGAATCATAAATTTTCATATGAGATGAGATTATAGAACTTGACCATGGTCCCTTGGCATACATAAACAATACTTTGTTTTATGTAATGAGATTTTCCCTGCAGGTAGATTGATATTTCATGTCAGTGTCTGATCTTTTTTCACAAGTATTATTCAGTGATTGATCCTCTAACATATACAAGTTTGGTTCACATACATTACTATTAATTGCGGCCAAATAGGCATTTTAAATACTGCAGATGATAAAAGAATCAAAGTTGAAATAGAGAAAACTCAACAAAAATGAACCAGGTTCTGGATTTGAGATTACCAAATTGGATGGTGTTCAGCTCAATATCAACCAGTTTTATGGTTCTACTAAGTCAAAAATTCGACCGACGTCAAGTGATGATGGAATAGTCAAAAATTCAACCGACGTCAAGGCTTGGTATATATGTTTTCGACTAGAGCCATTCTTGTTTATGTTTCACATTTTTGACATAGGATTGGTATATATGTTTCCTCGATGACGTTTTTTTTGTAAATGGTCAATCGAGAGTGGGGACGGACATAGTGTAACCATCTATAAGTTATAAATAATGTAAGCTTTATTTCATCATAGAAGTGTATTATGTCCGAATGCTTATATATCTGAGCTGTGATGTTACAAAATTATTTGTTATAAACAATTAAGAAATGTTGACCTTCAGTCTCTTTTATTCAACTTGGAGATTTTGTTTACTATGAGTCTGTGAACTTGTTTCAGCCCTTCTACTGGAAGGCTTATATGTAAATCTTAAAGATGTATATTGTAGTTTGACCACCTTTTCTTTGAAATAGGGCAAACTCTAAGATGTGGACGATATTACCAATTTAAAAAGATAGACCACTATGAACTCGATATGTTGAATCTCGCAATTTATGTTGTGTTAAACAATTCCTGAGAAAGACTTTATTTCTTTGGTTATTTTTATGGACACAAATCATACTGAATATTGCTTCAGTAATGCTATGTTTTTTTATCTTGATTTAGGTACCAATGCAAGATCCTCATTCTGCTACTTCTATTCACTATGAAATAACATCATATAATGTAGATTAATCGATTTCCAATGTTTTTCAAAATAACAAATTCATATTGTTATTATAAAGGATCGGTAATTGATTAGACTCAAAATAAAAATCAGAATGGCTGAAGATGTGGACAATCAAGGGAAAAACAATAGAAGACCAAGCACTAATATAAACATTAAACATCTTCACCAGCACATAAAAACTACTGAAATTGTTTAACATGAATCTGTATGAATATTTGTTCCTATTTTTCCCTTCCAAATATAGATCAAATTCTAAGTGATATATACTCCACTTCAGTTACTCCACTTCAGCCATATAATCATCAATCTCTGCTGAGATCAGTACCTTGTACATTAAATAATCACCTTTTAGAAACGGTAATTGTTGCTCAAAATTTTCGCAAAAACTTATTTGTAGGAAGATAAACGCATCAACCAAGCTAACCCGGACTTCCTTGGGAGTCAACTGTCCCAAGGGCCGACCGATTTATACGCTCGGGTTCCTCTCACAAAAGGATAGAAAACAACCGAAGTGGCTCAAAGGAGAGTGAACGGTCAGACCGGCAGAGAAAAGCATACCCACTAAAGTCCCACCACCCTTGAAAAGCGCTAATACAGCCGCCCTGCCACCAACTGCTTCCATCCGATGGGGAAAGTAGCAACAAACTCCGAGTTACGCCATCAGACGTCATGCAAAAGAAGCAACTAGAGTACGAAAAGGCAGTTTGTCACTATATATGCATGTACCGCTACCAACCCTTCAGTTGGCAACCATCCCACGGTCCGATCTACCGTACGGACCGCGAATATCCTTAGGTAATCTCAACCACAGATCAATGGAGGCTTGCTTATATAAATATCCCAATAATTTCACCAGGCGAGGGGTCGGATTCAAAAATTTTAAAAGGATAACACTTTCCACCATACTCTTATCATCTTCATGCATTCTCCATCATCTCCATGTATCCATTGTAATGAATGCCTATGTCCTTTGCATATATGCTGCAAAACTAACAACATCATTAAAACCTCACTCTCTCACAATTCCCGAGGTTGATTAGTCATTCTGTCTTGCTGATGGAATTTTTAGTCAACATTTTGGTGCTAGAAGGAGGGTCACCTCCGAAACTCTCCAGCTCCCTCGAATCTTGCCTAGACTCCACACTCAAAATGACAATGAATGGTGTCGACACGAACGACAACTCGCATGATCGAGACACCAACGGTAACACACCCGCTGGTATTCCCTGCCCATTCCCTGGAGTCGGCAGCGAATTCTGGCAAACCACATCCGATCACATCGCTAGGATGGAAACCCTTAGCCAAGAAGTAAACAGCCTAAGGACCGCAGTAGAAACTCACTCTATCACGGGCCCAGGACAGCCATCAGCTCAGGAGGTCAACAACTTTACAACGCTGTCAGTCATCCGAAGCACTTGCGTATTGGCAAACCCCAAAGCGCACGGTTGGCATCCGAAACCGCCATCCACACGGCCCTGGAGCCAGGCGATGACAACATAGTTGGGGGAGAGCCGAACAGCTATCGGGATGATGAAATCCGCAAGCCGCGTCTTGAGCGCCTAAGCGATCAAGCTCAAACCATGGTCAGGGGACCTAGAGCTGCCTCTATACACTCCCACTCGTAGAGGGAAGTACCTCATCCTATGCCTGGGTCGAACAAGCCCGACCGTCACAATCACCTCCGTCATGCAGAAGATCTCTTTCCCTAGGTTGCTATCATGTACCGTACTAGGAGCCTCCGCCCGTCGATGCAAGGTCGTTCCCACAACGGTGGAAGCTAACCTCAGAGGCGAAATGATCCGGTTGCACCAACAGATCAACCGAATACAGGTTCGCGGCACCAGTGGCTGCGGCCTGTCAGACGACGAGGATGGAGAACCATTCACCGTAGAAATCCTCGAAACCCACCTCTCAAGATGGTACATGCTACCGCAAATATACAAATACGACAGGAGCACAAACCCGTCGGATCTCATTGCCACTTTCAACTCAATCACTAATGCCAGGCAGCTAACCGGTAATGCGAAGTGTTTGCTATTCTCGTCCATATTTGTCGGGCCGACATCTCATTGGTTTTACACTTAGCTCCCGGTAACATTCGGTCTTGGTTACAACTATGCTCCGAATTCAAAAATAGATTTTTCAAGAACTCGTATCATGATAGCTAGCGAGTTTGGTGATATCAGGCAGGGCTAGTCAGAAAGTCTCTGGGGCCATGCTAACCGATTCAATCGGGAATCAACCCGAGCCTGCGGGCCCGACAAGAACAGTCTTTCTGTGCTTAAGCGTGCAATACAAATCCCGAATGTGGGAAGAACTCCAGAAGGGACCGGCCTCGTTTCTTGCTGATTTCTATTAGCACGCAAGTGGAATTATGAGGATGGAAGACGTAGATTTGTCAGATAGCAATAACGAGGGACGACGCCCCCTCAAATTTCACTAGAAAGGAAACCATGATCGAAGAGAATGGAATAGGCAAAATCATGCAAAGAGAAACCATGATGACGGCACAAGGTATCAGACTCGATATGCTAGCTATACTCCCTTGAATAGAGACATGGAAACTGTCTTCCACGCAACCAGAAAGCAAACGCCCTTCCAAAGGCCACATAATGGTTGGGCGAGGGAACTGCCCCTTAGCGACCATCGATATTGTCTCTTTCATCATATCAACGGACATTCTACTAACAACTGCCATGTTCTAAAGGACGAAATTAAGAGACTGATTAGGGAAGGATTGCTTGTGGAATACGTCAGACAACAAGTAGATGAGAGGATGGCCCGTGAAAACCATTCGATCCAGCCTTCCTTATAATCAGTCGGGGGCACAGTGGCCATGATCGACATTCTTTCCATATGTGGAGGGCCACACATAGCAGAGAGCAGTCGGAGGGCGCTCACCCGATATCAAAGGGAAGTCGCCACCTCCGGCTAAGTATATTCGTTGGAACGATGGGCCATTAAGGCTCCAAGAATGGAAGAGGAAGATCTCCAATCACCTTCATAGCTTAGGATCAAGGGGTAGTGGTGTACCCCCACCATGACCCAATGCTTATAATTGTGTCGATGGCTGGCACCAACGTCCACTGGGCTTTAGTTGACAGAGGAAGCTCGATCAACGTCATGTTTAAAGACGCTTATGATGCGCTCAGGATACCGACCTCCCATCATGCGCCTTGTGTATTGCCTATTTATGGGCTCGGCGGAGTTAGGATAATCCCCATGGAGGTAGCAACGCTCATAAATACCTTTGGTATGGAACCCACCACAGCAAAGATTCAAATCATTTATATGATCCTGGACTGCCCATCTGCTTACAATTTGCTCATCGAGCGACCGTCCCTGACCGAAATTGGATGTCATCATGTCGTATAGCCGCCTGATAATGAAATTCCTAATGCCAAATGGGATTGGCGAGGTTAAGGGAGACCAACAGAAAGCAAGGCAGTGCTATAGGACTTTCCTCTGTCGGGTAGAGAAGGGTGTCCTAATGATTCAAGAGGAACCACCACCAATGTCAATCCCTACTAGAACCAGAGAACGCGACCCCCTTAAGTGTATCTATAGGGATGTGCGACCAAGTCATCAACACGGTAGGCGGTCCCCGATCCGCTGAAAAAACTGAGTCTTTGGGGCCGGTTACCTTTGCGTCCCCTCAGACAACACATGAACTCATCTCCAGTTGGAACGAGCAGGCGGCCCCCCGGTGGCTACCGGGGCCGACTAGCAACACTCTAGAGGGAAAATCCATCGAGGGCGGGCCTGCTGCAGCCAGAACAGTACAAAAATGTCTCTCTATCCTGACTAAAGAAATAATGGAACGCATGATATACGCTTTGGATCAGTGTGACATAGAGAAAAACACAAGTATTGAGATGACCCGCTAGATCCGTGAATGGGGGACCAGGCGCCCGGTGGGGGCCCTACGACCTCCTGGAATACGTATCCGTCGACGAAAGAGATCCCACCAAAGTCGTCCAGATTGGGATTGAGCTTAGTCCAAGGGTCAGGGAAGATCTGATAAAATTTCTCAGACAAAACAAAGATGTCTTCACTTGGGGGCACGCCGATATGACTGGCATCTATCCTCGCATAATCTGCCACGTGCTAAACATTGACCTAAAAGCAATCCTCGTTCGATAGAAGCGCATACCCTTAAACCCCGAAAGATACAAGACATTAAAGGAAGAAGTAGAGAACTGCTCACTAATGGCTTCATAAGGGAGGTGGACTACCCAGTTTGGGTCGCGAACCCAGTCTTAGTCCGCATACCAAAAGGTTCATGGAGGACATGCGTTGACTTTTCGGATCTCAACAAAGGGTGTCCAAAGGATAGCTTTCCTCTGCCCCGCATTGACTGAATCATGGACGCAACTAGCGGCCATGAACTCCTTAGTTTCATGGATGCCTATTCATGCTATAACCAGATCGCCATGCATGGCCCTGATCAAGAACACACCTCTTTCATCACCAACACTGGGTTGTATTGTTACCGGGTCATGCCTTTCGGTTTGAGAAACGTGGTGGCAACCTACCAGTATTTAGTCAACCGGATGTTTTTAGAACAACTGGGTCATTCGATGGAAGTATACGTCAATGACATGCTGGTAAAATCGAAGAGGGCCAACAACCATGTACCCAACCCCGCTGAAACTTTCGACATCCTGAGAAAGTACAACATGAAGCTGAATCCCAAGAAGTGCTCATTTGCGGTCTGATCCGGCCGATTATTGGGGTATGTTGTGAGCGCTAAAGGAATCGAGGCCAACCCGGACAAGATTCGGGATATTCAAGAAATGCATGTTCCTAAAATGGTGAATCGAGTACAGAGCCTCAACAGGATGGTGGCCGCTCTAAGCCATTTTGTTTCAAAGGCTATGGATCGGTGCTTGCCCTTCTTCGACCTCGCCAAGAAGGGGAAGACCTTCGCCTGGGATGACGAATGCACGAAGGCTTTCGAAGAATTGAAGCAACACTTGGCTACCCCTCCAATTCTGTCAAAACCTATTAATGGGGAAGATCTTTTCCTATACCTGGCGATCACCAACCATGCGATCAGCGCCGCCCTCGTCGGGGAAGAGGAAAAGGTGCAGCGGCAAATTTACTATGTAAGCAAGCGATTGACCGGACCTGAAATAAGGTACAAAAGGACCGAAAAATTAGCCATCTGCCTCATGATGGCAGCCCGGAAATTGCGACTGTATTTCCAAGCTCATCCTATCAAAGTTCTAACCAACTAACCACTTAGACAGATCTTGAGTTGCCCTGACATAGTGGAGAGGCTCCTTAAATGGTCCATCAGGCTGAGCCAACACCACATCCATTTTCTCCCACGACCATCAATCAAAGGATAAGCGGTGGCCAATTTCATAGTCGAATGTTCTGACCTGAGTGATGAAGAAGAGAAGGAGAACCCCTCGAAACAAACTTGACACCTGTACGTGGTTGGTGCATCCAACGAGAAGGGGGCGGGAGCAGGAATGGTCCTAGTTACCCCCAAGGGGAAAGAGCTCTACTTCGCCATCTGACTTAGCTTCAAAACCATGAACAACGAGGCCGAATATGAAACCCTTTTGGCTGGCCTAAGGATGGCGAAAGAACTTCACATGGAATCACTACATGCCTACAGTGACTCCGCCATCGTCGTCAACCGAATGAACGATCACTTTCAGACAAAGGGAAAGGTTCTGGCACTTTACGTCATTGAATCCCGGAGACTTACCAAAGCCTTCAGAGAATTCCGACTAGAACAAATCCCCAAGGAGCGAAACAGTAAGGCGGACCTATTAGCAAAAGCAGTAAGCGACCTAGGAGAAACTCTCCCGTGGGTACCACTGGACACCCGGAGCACTCTCAGCTTCGAACTAGGGACAACTGTCATAGAAATTGATCAGCCTTCCAAAGGAAATTGGATGACGGCCATATACAGGTACATTATGAATAACAAGCTGCCAACTGACCATAAGGAGGTCAGAAAAACTTTGCATCATTCACTGCATTACACGATCATCAAAGGGAAGCTTTATAGACAAGGGACTCAACCTCACTGCAACGTTGTGTGTTTGAAGATGAATCTGCCTAGATTTTAGAGGCATTGCACGAGGGCCTCTACGGAGATTATGCCGAGGGCAAAGTCTAGCAAAAATGGCCGCTCAGTAGGGGTACTAATGGCCCACCATGGTAAAAGATTCAATGACTTATGTGAAGAAATGCGACCAGTGCTAGCGATTCTCAAAGGTCCCTAGGGCTTCCCCGGCCCCTTTGGTCTCTATGACGTCCCCTGGCCGTTTGATACATGGGGGATCATCTGATCAGGAAGCTCCCTAATGCCAAAGGCGGACACAACCACGCAATCATAGCCATAGATTATTTCATCAAATGGGTTGACGTAGAACCTCTGACCGGTATCACGGCTCCAAAGGTTCTCAACTTCTTTATCAAGAACATCCTCTGCCGCTTTGGCCTCCTAAAGAAAATTGTTATGGACAACGGGATCCAGTTCAAAAGCACGATGTTTCAAGAGTTCTGCGATAGAAATGGAACATAAAAGAGCTTCTCCTCGGTCACTCACTTACAGGCCGATGGATAAGTCGAGGCAGCCAATAAAACCATCAAATCTACTCTCAAGAAAAGGCTTGCCAAAGCAAAAGGAAATTAAGCGGAGAGCTGCCTCTTGTATTGTGGTCGTATCACACCTCCGCCCGAACTTCGACTGGCCACACACCCTTCTCCCTTTCATACGGGCACGAGGCCATGCTGCCTATCGAGGTGGACATCCCGTCCCCTTGTAGGGTGACCTACGATCGTGAGCAAAATGGCGAGCTCCTCAGGATTGGCTTGGACACACTCGACGAACGGAGAATGGAAGCAGAAATCCACACCAAGGCTTATAAGGGAAAAGTCACAAAACATTACAATGCATGGGTAAAGCTCCGACAGCTCACCATCAACGACTTGGTTTTACGTCGTGTGTTCGTAAACACCAAGGACCCGACTAATAGGGTAATCGTCCCGAATTGGGAAGGACTATATGTTATCAATTCCATGCTAGCTAACGGTGCATACTATCTATCTCGCCCTGATGGGACCTATGTGTCTTGGACCTGGAACCTAGAACGCCTATGGACTTACTTTATATAATGAAAGTACTACATAAATAAGACCTTGGAATGTAATCGTTTCTTGCCTATGGACTTACTTTATATAATGAAAGTACTGCATAAATAAGACCTTGGAATGTAATTGTTTCTTTTTGCAGGGATCAGTGGAAGGTCATCTCCCTTTGCCAAGACAATGTCAGCCATGCAAGTTTGAGATACCTGAACAGGGATGAGTTCTTACATGCTCATTCACCCGGTCCGACGACAGCCCACATCCTGTCAAGGGACCGCATGAGCTACCGCTTCCCTCCCTGATAGAAGGACGCGCTCGGCGAGGGTGGATTACCATGCATCCACTCCGCCTAGGCATGTCAGGTTGCCCAACGACCTGTAGATCATCCCGGTGCTACCTGATCTACTTCGATAGGCAAACACGATATATAACTCTTGCCTCCTGGGGTGCATCACGAGCTGATGGCGACCGCAACAGTCTGATTCCCCTTGCCTGTGATGCTCCTCGTCTCGGCGGGATGAGACATAATTGTCGAGACTGATGCATGATAACTTAGCACAATGCCATGATAGTATCTCCGAGATCCGACATTCGTAGTATTCCCACAAGCAAATAAGCCGGGCTTTATTTTAACCCTTGGGTGTCGGAAAGGGCGCTCGTGAGCAAATAAGCCGGGTCTTTTCATGCAAACCCCACGAGCCTTAACTCTAACCTCTGGGTGTCGGAAAAGGCGCCTGCAAGCAAATAAGCCGGGTCCTTCCGTGCAAACCCCATGGACCTCAACTCCAACCCCTAAGTGTTGAAAAGGGTGCCCGCAAGCAAATAAGCTGGGTCCTTCTATGCAAACGCCACAGGCCTTAACTCCAACCCCTGGGTGTCGAAAAGGGTGCCCGCAAGCAAATAAGTCGGGTCCTTCTGTGCATAACCCACGGGTCTCGCTAAGGCCTCAATACCTCCAAGGCGAGACATACTCGCCACAACATAACTTGTGCTTTTCTTTTATTTGCAAGTACAATAACAGAAATGAGAATCTCAAACACCACGTGATGTAAAAAAAGAGTTCATAACAAATAGAGGGCACAACACTAGCCCGCCGCGCTAGGTGCAATCAACCTATGCCAACCAAAAACAAGAGTAAAAGGGGGAAGGTAAAAGAAACAACAAAGACAACCAGGATACAACCAACAACACGCGACAACCTCCTTACTCATTTGGTCGGGTCAGAGAGTCAATCTGCTCAGTCGTCAAGATGGCCGACACGGGCTTACCCGTTTCGGTCAATTTAGCGACCGCCTCCTCCCGGTACCTCTGGGCCAAAGCGGGCGTCACCCCCGGGGTCACAATAGGAAGGTAGAAGTTGTTCATGAAAGTGCCCACTGCCATGTTAGTTAAACGAGCCGACCAGTGAGCGTCCCTTTTCTGATGCACTCTCTCTTTTAACCCCTCAACGTCGTCCGGGGGCAAGCAAGTCTGATGGGTATTCAAAAGCCCTCGAAGGCGCCCTACCTCCTGCTCTAATCTCTCCTCCACCCCCTTCAGCCATGTAACCTCTTCCTTAAGCGATCCCCGGTTGGCAACAGCCTGTTCTCTGATAGCCTTAGCATCGGCCATACGACGGTTGGCTTCTGCCACCTTTCTTAGCCAACTCCCTGCTTGAACTACATCTGCTTGAAGCACGATCTCCGACTCATAGTCCTTCTCGACCACACCTTTGGCCGCAATAGTGGTCTCACGCTCATCAATGGCCAGCTCAACTGCCGCCCGGGCCTCTTCAACCTCCTCCTTCGCAGCTCTCAACTCTTCCTTCAATTGGGAAACAACGTCATCTCCACCCAACAAACTGGCTCTGACTGCTTCCAACTCTGACATCTCATCCGCTGTGCGAGCCCTATTATTCTCCAACTCCGCTCTCAAGGGAGTCAACCTGTCATGACCTCCCCCTAGTTCGTCCGTAGTCCTCACCATCCGCTGAGGACCACAACGAGAAGACTCCCCCACTTCTTCTACGGCCTGCCCCTAGTAGGTCTCGCATGCAAATTAACAAGCTCATCGCGGACCCGCATCGCGCACGCGTCCGCTTGAAAATAAAGCAGTCCGAGTTACTGGCATAAGGAGATGGAAGAAAAATGATAAGGTAAACAGGTCTTACCACAACCAATTCCTTGCACAAGCTATCAACAATAGCCTGTAATATATGACCTGGCCATTTAGAGCGGGCCAGTGGGAAATCCCTAAAAAATAAGCAGCAACCAGTTGGAAGGTTCGCAGGAGTCTGTCCAAGCACTCCCTGTCATATCCCGGACTGATCCAAATGGAAATCATCCCAACTTTCTCTTCATCCTCTTCATTAGGCCCACGATACATGGAAACATCAACATCATCTTCATAAGCTTTGCCAGGAGCCACCCCTGTTTCATCCATCGTGGGCTCCTCTCCTCCTACGCCCCATCAGTCCCTCCTCCTCTGCCACTCCGATCCTTGCCCGTTTGCTACCTGGAGACTCCTCAGCACTGGACTATTCATCAACATGAATCACGGAGCAAGAAGCGTTGGCCGCCACTTCGAAGGGCGGCTAAGGAGAGACCATTAGGGCTTTCCCCCTGGCATCTTGCCCCAGAAGATCCGCGGGGGGATCATTCGCATCATCCAGCTACTCAAAATTAATCTGGCCCACTGAAATAAGGAAACGTAAAAATTTAGAAAACAAGGAACCAAATGCGGTAAAGATAAACATGACTAACTACCGGTCGGAGCACCCGAGTTCCGGTTCCTAATCAAAGGTGCACAAGGTTCGGAATCATCCCCTTCAAAGTCTGTAGGTCCTGCTCTTCCTACGCCAATGATCCAACATCATGACCCCTATTTTCAGTAGGACCATCACCCGAGGAAGACCAAATCACACCTTCTCCGAGGGCGGGGGGCAGAAGTTGGCCAGAAGTTCCATCATATTTCGCCGGATCACACTCCTGCCATTCTGATGGCACATCAGAAAGGGCATCCGCATCAATTATGGGCCGGCTCTCAACATTCCTCGAGCTAGCATAATCATCTGTACTAATGCATCCCTCGCCAGCCCCAGGCAAAAGTGTGGATTCATGTAAAGGAGATAAAATGAGGCGACTACCTACGGGCTTCTTTGAAATCGTCTCCTTCTTCTTTCTCTTTCGGTTGGTTTCTACGCCTTTCTCCATTTTTTGTTCGGGCGCGGATGGACTGGCCCTCCGATAGTAGCCTGACTTTCCGGAGCATCTCGTCAATCACTAAGTTATCCAAATCTCGGAGGGTATCATCGGCCCTCTAAAGGCCCAACACTTGCCTCTCCACTAACGTTGTCTCGGCCTGTCTCGGTATTGGGGACCATAGAATGGGAAAATTGTAAGAATGTTAAAAAGGAAAAAGAAAGAGAGAGAGGGGATAAAAATCATAAAGACAGTCTCACCAAAAGGTCGAAACGGCCGGTAATGCAAACCCTCATTCACAGCCCGCAAGACAAAGAAATACTGAGATTTCCAACTGGAGACACCTTTCTTTGAAACCTCAGTAAAAACCACTTCTCTCTTATTATTCATCTGGATGTGGTAGTAGGTATCGGGGCGATGAACAGACTCTTTGTTAATATTAAAGAGGCAAATGACAAAGCCCGTAAAAGGTGTCCCTACCTCTAAGCGATGACACGCTATGCAAAGGCCTACTAGATAACGACAGCTGTTTGGAGTAAGTTGACCTAGAGTGAGGCCGAGCCCGTTCATAAGGGACATGATGGTTGGATGCAAGGGCAAGGCCACTCCGACTTTTTAGCAACTCAAGGAGAATTGTAGTAGTTTGGTGGGGCAATGTCAGCTCGTTTGTAGGCTTTCGAAAATTGGATCAAGTCGGGGGTACAACCAAATAGGTTCAGCTCTCTGAACACGATGTCTGGTCCACCGACGAAGTCAGAAGGGACCATAGAAGCGAAACTCGAACCACCATCGAAAGCAGCCATCCTATGACAAGATCATAGCAAACATTAGAAAATAAGCACAATGAATGCCTCCCCTTCAGGAACTAACCGGTCTCAAAGCATGGTCCAATGAGGAGAGGCATCGTCAAAAAGAGAAGAAAACCACCAAAAAGGACACCACAAGGGGCACCCCACGACAGAGAAATGAGCCATCGACGACCTGATAACAATGATAAACGACAATGGAGAGAGGGACATGCCTATTAATGGAGAATTTCGAAAAGTGTCAATAGATTTACAACAATGGCATAAGAAATGGAAAAACGGTAAAAGGAGAAGAAGAGGTTGTTGCGTCTATTTATAGACCCTTACCAGCCAAATCGTGATCCTTTATCTTGAAAAGACAACCAAATCTGAACTGTGTGAAGAGATGTGACGTTAGGGTCGATTCAGATCCTTTTGCTCAGAAGTTACAGGGAAAAACGGACCAGCAAAAACACCCATAGAAAGACACGTGATAGTAGCATTAATTACACTACAGGCATCCATCAAATCACGTCATTTCTGCAAGCCCACCCCTGTTCTCGAGGGCAGGCTTAGGGGGAAAATGTTGCTCAAAATTTTCACAAAAGCTTAATAGGGCATGCGACCGCCTGTAGGAAGATAAACGCATCGGCCAAGCTAATTTGGGCTTCCTTGGGAACCGACTGACCCAAGGGCAGACTGGTTTATATGTCTAGGTTCCTCTCACATAAGGACAGAAAACCAATCGAAGTGGCTCTTAGGAGAAAGAACAGTCAGACCATAGAGAAAAACATCCCTTCTAAAGTCCTGCCATTCTCGAAAAACGCTAATACAACCGCCCTGCCACCAGCTGCTCCCATCCGATATGGAAAGTAGTAACAAACTTTGAGTTACACCGCCTGATATCCTACAAAAGAAGCAACAAGAGTATGGAAAGGCAGTTTGTCACCATATATGCATGTATCGCTACCAACCCTCCAGCTGGCAACCATCCCACGGTTCGAACCATCCTACGGTCCGATCCGCCGTACGGACTGTGAATATCCTCAAATAATCTCAACCGCAGATCAAAAGAGGTTTGCTCATATAAATACCCCAAGCATTTCGCCAAGCGAGGGGTCGAATTCAGAAAACTTAAAAGGATAACACTTCCCACCATACTCTTATCATCTTCAAGCATTCTCCATCATCTCCATGTATCCATTGCAATATATATATATATATATATAGTTTGAAGAATATGTGCAGTGGACGTAGGCATTCATTTTGGCCGAACCACTCTAAAATGTATATCTCTTTATTACTAACATTCCATCATTAGTTCGCGATCATATGTTGCAAAGCTAACAACATCATTAAAACCCCACTCTCTTACAATTTTCAAGGTTGATTAGTCATTCTGTCTCGTTGACGGAATTTTTAGTCAACAGCAACGATCGAAAATACTTAAGGAAAAAATAATGCAAAAACAGGTTTATTTTATTCTTATGGCTGGGTAGAATTAAATAGTTCATTCCATAATATAAGTTTTAATAATTTTAGCATGCATTTTAATATTTTGGCCAAAATATAGTGCATAAGACCGCTACCAAATTATCATATGCATATGGGAATGGGATTGATATATCCATCCCTATCTATCCATCCCTATAATATAACCTATAGACCTATGGAAAAATTGTAAGTAGCTTTTTTCAGTCAATTATTCTAAGATTGGTCAAGGTAATATATTATGCACTTTTCTGCATCAATTTTTAACATACTTGAATTTCCTATTAGCGCTAATAATTCCAATTTCCATATATTACAGAAGACTACAATCATGTTAAATTGCAGCTTAATTATTATAGGTTATGCTGTAAAAAGTTACTACAAACCCATAAGTATATACTTTTTGTTAGTTAGAAATGATGATGTTCTTGATTGAAAGAAAAGATATAAAGTGGACTTTAGATAATGAACTGATTCTCATTAATAATATAGGTAAGTACACAACTATATATAAGCACATGTATACAGATATTCTATGCACTGATACATACACACAACACAGTCCAAAATATAAAATGACCCAGCCCATACCAAAGACACATCAAATCAAAACAATTATGACAAGAGCTACATTTAGTACATAACAACATAACATTATAACTTTTAATTCCTTTCCTCGATTTGAACTCCCTCTGCAATTTTAGTTCCTTTCAAATTTCCTGATACTGCTTCCTTCCTCATTTGAACTTATTTTTCTTCACTTAAGTTGTGTTCAACGGTTAATTCTTCTCTCAGTCTAGTGAAGTGTGTAAGTGAAAGGGATCTTGCAAGGATGTTAGCATGTTGATAAAGTGCAGGAATATGATTGATGCATTGATTTCCTTTGTCTACTTGTTCCCCATCAAAATACAAGTCTAACTCAATATGCTTGGTCATGGAGTGTAGAATAGGGTTAGAAGCCAAAGAAACAATGCTTAAGTTGTCACACCGTATGATAGCTTTATGTCTCTTTGATCACCAACCTTAGATAATAGTGATTTCAGCCATATAATTTCAGAAATGACACTTGCCACACTTTGGTACTCGGCTTTAGTGCTTGACCTGAAGACTGTTGGTTGCTTTTTAGAACACCATGGTGTAATATTTTTCCCAAGAAATACACATTGACCACTGGTGGAGCGTCTGTCAAGTGATGTGCACGTAAAAGTGCATATTTTTACTTCCATATTTAATCTACTTTTACTTAAATAAATGAGTATATTAGGGTATTTTACATGACTAAAACAAAATCTAAAGTGTTTTCAAATCATCATTCATTCATCTTCATATGGGGGCAAAATAGATATTTTTGAATGTGTTAATTTTTGATGAAATTTACTTGTACATTTTAATGTTGTTTTGTAGAAATTTGAGTGAATATTGGAAGTGGCTTCATATATGTATGCATGCACAAGAGAAGGAAGACAAAAGAATGAAGAAATAAAAGAATTCATGTAATCATGGAGGACCCCACCTATCCACTACCATGATCTACAATTAAGAGCTAATGCATATGTTGGTGGGGATTAAAAGCACATGCACATTTAATGGAGGATTAATTTCATGCTAATGATAACTTGGAGGCCACACTTCCTAAGGGGCATTTTGGGTAGTCCCCTAAAATATGGATTAGGATTTTAGTCATGTATAAATAACCCTCTTATAAACTTAAGTAAAATTTTATGAAATGATTCATAAATGAAATTAATATAGAGTGAAATGTGTTAAACACGAACTTGATGAAATGGTCCCTAAGGGGTATTGGTATTGAAAAAATATACCAAGTAATAAGTGAATGTGGATAATTGAATGTAGATCAATTGAATGTCGATAAAATGAATGAGAACGGGATAAAGGCGAATAAAAGGAATTTGGTGTAGCTAAGAATCAATCGAAATAAATACGCAAGTTTTGTGTGTGTTATTTTATTCGCTAATGGTTTGATCCAGATTCGAGCATAGGATTTCGAGATGATTTATATCGATCCGAGTTAGAATTTTTCACTCGACTCTCGACGGCGAACACTGGATATGAATTTTTGGTTGATTCTAGGATTCTATATTATAGTATATGGCTATGTAAGGAGAATGTTGGTTTCTAATCAAGAAACCAGATCTGAGTCTGCACTAGAGAGGTCGTGTGAACGATACTAGTTTGGAGGTGAAATTGTGTGGTCGAGCGAGCGATCAGATTTGATATTGCGTACAGATGATATATGTACATCGTACGGTTTTAGTAAAGCAAATGTTAGAAGTTGAAAATGAAGAATAATATGGTTGTGAACTATATGATTAGACATCATTGAGAAATAAGATGCAGGTACATAAAAGCAAGAGCTAATTTGATGCCCTTGATTTCATAAGAAAATTGGTTGCCGATTAAAAGGTAGATGTTTAAATTGTTGTTTGAATTTGATGATTTTATGGTTGAGCCACTTGGCTTTTATTTTCTTTTGCTGGTTTGGGCCCGTAGTGGCGATTTGTAGTTGTTCTGATCTAGCCGCGCAAAGGAGACGCTGGTAAAAAAATTCGAAAATTTAAAGAGTTAGAAACCTCGAAGAAAATTTTTAATAGCTAAAATTTGATTTTGAGTTATAACCTGAAATGATTGGATAGATAATATTAGTTGGAATCTATGAATGTATTTGGAAACTTGGTAAAAATAATAACAAGGTTTCAACAAATTGGTTTTGGAAAGCTAATGGGTTTGGGCATTTTCCTACCTTGGCAATTTCGAGGACGAAATTCTTTTAAGGGGGGAAAATGTAACGACCCAGAATTTTAGTCATTTGAAATTAGAATATTTAATTAAATTTAAATATTGAAAAGTAAATTTTATAGATTTAATAACTCGAATTTCAAATATAGCGATTTATTGGATAATTTAATTATTGAAAATTTATGGTTGAAATTGTTTAAATGATTGAATCTTGGATTTTGTTTGGATAAAAATGATTTAAAAGCTTATTAAATTTCTATTTAATAAAAATGAAGATAATAAAACATTTAAAATTGGATTTAAAAGTGATTTAACTGATTTTTGAAATATCTCGTTTTAATTAACGAGTAAAAATGGCCTTCCGGGGCATTGTCTCGGATTTCGATGAAACTAGTTTCATTGGATCCCTAATAATAAATTGTATTACGCCGTCAAATTTCATAGCGATCAGATGTATCGTTTGGTCGTATGGGATAGAAACGCGTTGAAATTAATATCGGAAATTTAATATAATAATTGGGTTCAAAACGCTATCTTCTTCATACGATCAAATTAGGTCTGAAACAAGTTCCATTGGGTTCGAAATAGGGGTATAACATATAGAACGCTAGGCGGCACGCCTCGATTGGGGTCCGAATTTATATAGCTAGATATTTTGAATTTTAAATAATATATTTTCTTCGATATAACCATACACTGCCTGAATATTCACATCAGCCTTCACCATTGATCTGATCATACACTGTACAACCCACACCTCCTCTAGGATATTTTCTTCCCTCGGCTATTTATATGTGGTTAGTGAAAGAAAATAAAGAAAAAAAACCTTCAAAAAATTATATCTAAAATTTTACTTAATGAAAAAATCTAAAACAAGTTTTTAAAACCATGGTTTGATGAGAGCTTCATGCTGGTATGGGTTTGGTGTTGTTCGATTGTGTTTTGGGCAGTGGCCGTTCGGGGAGGCAGAGCTAGGTTTTGCTTTTGGGGTTGCTAGAGGCTGAGTTTGGAAAATAGTTAGCGCGGCTGAGTTCGTCATTGCTTGAATCAGACGTGGCCGAAGATTGGTGGATCATGATCAGGCGTGGGGTGTCGCGAAAGTTTGGGTTCACGATCATGCGTGGCTCGGTCGCGATCGATTTGGGTTGATCGAGTGCTGAATTGGTGGGGTGGTCATGTAGAGGATGTAACGAGGAGTTCGTAGGCAAGGTCAGCTTGTCGATTGGTGGTTTTGGAAGCGCGTGCACGTGCACGCTGTGCACTAGGAGAGGCTTCGGGCTGGAAACGCAAAAGAAATGAAGGAGGAGGAAGAAGAAGGTAGCACAGTGTGGGTTGCGGGTTGTGGTTCATGGGCTTTGGGCCGTGATTGGCTTAAGTGAGGGTTGGTTTTAAATTTAAAATGTGTTAATATATATATATATATATATAAGTATGTGTTCGTTAAAGTGTGATAACTCACTCGTATTTAAACCATTTTATGTGCAGCCAGTCGCGTTAGGTTAGTATTGTCAAGCACTACGTTTTGGAATTGAATTGATGACATTTGAAGCTAGTGGAATTTTATGCTGAATTCGAACGTCGTTCGAATTCAGATAGAACCAGAATGGGCAAGTGACCACTGGGATAATGGTGTGTTAAACTCACCTTTTTGGATAACTAGTATGATTTATAGTTGATAAAAATTGTTGGATGATTGTTTGGATGAATTGTATATATATATTAGTTGGTTTGGATATATTCTCTCCCTTGGAGCAGATGAGACCCTATTACGTTCCCGTGTAAGAGCGGATGACCCTTTGTATACGAATCCGCCTCGAAGCGGTTGATTATATTTTATGATTATCTAACATTTGTGATGCAGGGGAAAACAGGTTGGAGGGATGTAACGGGATTCCTCGCTATTATTGAATTTTATTGTTTCAATAATATTTCCTTTATAGGGATTAATGAATAACAAATATGATTGTGGATGTTGTGGTTATAATATCGTTATATGTTTGAAATTAAAACCCAGTAGTGATAGAAAATCAATATCGATATTGGTTAAGTGTTGGGTGGCTATTGGCCTCAAATTAGTATTTTAAAAATACTATAAATTGCCGTTAAATCGGATTAAAGACGAGAATGATTTTTTTTAAATCCGAAATTGGGTTTCAGAAATATTTTATTTTAAGGATTTATTTATTTAATTTTAATAATATTATTTTTAGGTTATTCAATTATATTAATGTTGTTTATAGTTATTTTATTATAGTAATATTTTCTTAAGTGTTTAATTAAATTAATATTGTTTAAAAAGTATTTAATTATATTAATATGGTTTTAAAGTTAATTAATTATAATAATAAGAATCTAAGGTTATTTAATTATATTGGTATTGTTTTAAAGTTAATCGTCTATAGTAATATGGATTTAAAGAATTATCAAAATGTGATAAGGTTAATTATTTAAGAATAATTATGGTTTGGAATTAATATTAAGGATTATTAATAAGGTTTTAAAATAAATTATTATTATTTATGAAAATGGTAAAGGTTAATTATTATTGTTCTTAAACAATATTTTGAAGTTATTAATTATCATTTTTAAGATGTTTTAAAATTTATAAATTTTAATGTTAATAATCATTATTATATAATGGTATTTGAAGCAAAATATTTTAAATTTTTTATAATTATTTCTGAGACCTGGAAATATATTTTAAAGACTTAGATTTTATAAAGGAGTTATAAAATGGGTTTGAAGAATTAAGGAAAGGTTATTTGAAAAGTGAAGAGTTTATACATGATTAGATATTAATAAACGAATTTCAGAAACGGGTTTATAGATTTAGAAAAGAAGTTTATAAATGATTTTTGAAATGTATAAGAAGCTTATAAGGGACGGAATTTTTTTATAAAGGGATTATAAATGGTTTTCAGAGGTTTAGAAAATGATTTATAAATGGTTTTGGAGAATCGAATAAAAGAAAACTTTCTAAATTTTGTGGATATACTTATACCGTTGAGATAAGTATATGGATATTTCTAAGTATTGAAATATAGAGATTTACGAGTATATCTTTTTAATTTACAAGTAATTTATGAAGTGGGTTTTATTTATGAAGGATTTATTAACAGAAGGCCGGTGGTCGCCATGTGCTTAACCCATGTTGTTTTCCCTATGATATATAATCTTTGTTTGAATGTTTTTTTATTTAATAGTTAAATAACCGACTATCAAATCTTGGCCTAAATATGTAATCCTTCTTAATTTTGGTGGTACGGAAAATATTCCCTACTTAACATCGAAGGATTTTAACTCTGAAAATATCTAGGAGAAACACGGGGATTATATGGTATAGTTACCATCGGTGGTGCTACACTGTACGTATAAACTTGTTTCGTTCTTTTGGGACAAATGATAAGGAGATCCATCCACTTAAACGGTTAGGGGGTGATCCCCCCTCTTATGTATTGTCTGATTATTTCCTAAAGAACCGGTATTGAGCATTCCGAAAATCAGTGTTTGGTTTTGTGGAGCACCCCGGAAGCGGAGGAGTGTACTCGTAAGAGATGACTCGAACCCATAACCACTCCGAAAACTATATACAGTTTTATGGAGGAGATTCGTGATATATTGGAATGTTGGGATCCATGTGTGATTCCGAGACCCGTTGAGGTATGGGAATCCGGGTGTGATTCCAAATCTAATTGAGATGTTGGAACCTATGTATGGTTCCGAGACCCGTTGGGGTATTGGAATCCATGTGGGATTCCGTGATCTATTTGGTAGCGGAGCGTAAACTGGAATGTCGGACCTAGCCTCATCAGCGGGAATGACTAAAACCAGAGATAAGAGGCATGACCAGTAGGGTTGGCAAACCCATAGGGTGCAGTCGGCTCCTCCTAGATGTCACTTATAGCTGTTATGCATGCATGGGGCAATGCACTCGATCTTAGCGAGACCAGCTATGTTTTTCCTATGGTACATCACTAAGGATGTATGCTGCTTCGGAAGGATAGCTCTGATCCTTATGCAGGAGGACCGTTCCTCGAAGTACTAAGGGCACCTTCGTGGAAATCCTACACAATTAGCGAACGTGCCTTATCGATTTTCGATTATATACCTAGTATTGTTGTGATGTACACTCACGAGCATCACAACTACTTGATTATTATTATTTTCATCCTTAGACATTACCATAATATCAATAGATTTTCTATGTAAATGTTTTGGTTATCATAAGGTAAAAACTCATCCGTGTTTATGTGCGGCGTGGTCTTACGAGATACCTTTGATTTCAAAGGTTTTATATAACTTTAAATCCAGTTGGGTGTGTTTTCTCACGCTGGTTTTCCAGACTGACTCGGGTGTTATTTCATTATAATGCTCGGGTCAGACCGAGTATAGTACAGATTGGTTTGGATGCTTGGAGCTTCAAGAGACGAGTTGGAGGCCCAGAGACGTATTCACGTAGATGGTTATTTTCCGCTGTATTCATGTTGTGTTTATCAGTAATTGTAAGGACATGCTGTTATAACTGTCCAGGCTGAAATAGGTTAGTATACTTTGATTGGTGTTTGTATATACATATATTACAGCTTTGTTTTTGTGTAAAGAAATTATGGTATATTATAGATTATTCAATCCGCTGTGAGATTCTACGTTGTTTAGTTTTCTTCTTACCTTCTTCCTTCTTCCTTTTCCGTAACAATCGGGTTTTCCGGCATTCGATTGCTCGTCATGTGATACAATGGACGTATTAGTGTCGATTTTCGAGGGTTGAAAAGCTCGGTTCGTTACAGACTCGGCATCTTCAAGCTGACCATAAATACTCGACACCTGACTGAATCACCATTTGATAGTCTTTCATACTTATAGAAGCATGGCACATGCATGGTAACTCCAAGCTCTTATTTACTCAATACCTCCAGCTAATAGATGTTCGATAACCTTGTTGGTTATTGATTCAAATTTGGTTTCTTACTGTTAGAAGCCATTTGACACCACGCTGATAGGTTATTGTTTATAGCTTGTTGTTTAATAGGTATGGTCTATGTACTTGAAAGCAAGGTTGATGCTGGGCAGCAATACTTATATTATACTAATTTATCAACCTTCTTCTGCTTGTTACTTGATATCTTCTTAGCAGCCCAATAACTTAGCAGCTCGATAACACTATGCATTTAAAGGTTTGGTACCTATTTTTCCAATGTTTCCATATCCTCCTATGGATTTAGTCGCTTCTTTTTCCCTTGATGATTTCTCAAGCATTTTTGGTAGTCAGAAAATATGTGGATAACATTTGCCCCTCTCCTTGTATAAAAGAATCTTTTTACACTTTAGTATAAAATCAAGTTTCTTCCTACCTTTCTAGCTCTTACTTTTTATGGTACTTTTTCTTTAAATCTTTTCCTTTTGAAAAATATAAGGTAAATGATGACGACGTTCATAATTTCAAGAAATTATTTCTTTCTCAAATTGACTAATTTTGTTTTGTAAATGCCAAAGAAATTTGTTTTGAAGTTGATCAAATTGAAAAAATTCTTGTTGACCTTTGAAAGTTTGGTTTTGAAAATCACTTTTGGAATGATTATTAAATCAGCATAATTTTAAATAAACCTTTCAAATTTGGTAAAAACATGGATTAATTTTTCTTCTTATCTTTCTAAGCTGAATGACTTCAAAGACGAATCTTTGTTGCTTACATATTATTATCCTGGCTAGTTTTTTAGAGTAAACTTCTTTCCCTCGGTCTGGGTTCCTTGAGGGATTATTTGATGATTTTTCTTTGTCACATAAGATTATATGAGTATGAAAAGTTACCCGAGCTTTCCTTTGAAGGTTGCTTTAACTTTGCCTTGGAGCTATATTGATCTTGATTGATTGCTCTTCCTTTAGAAGTTTACTTTAGCCCATCTTTCAGATGGAATTAGACTTGACTAATTGACTTCGTTATACAAGGTTTCCCCTTATATACATTTTAGGTAAGGTTTTAGGCTGGTCGATGCTCTGGTCGTGCTATCTTAGGCGGGACTGAAGTCTAACCCATCCTCCCTCTAGGAGGTGCTTTGAATAGGCCTTATAGGTAGAACCGAAGGCTATTGGTTGGTGCTTTGGCCAAGCCATCTTAGACAGGACCAAAGTCTAACCCATCCTCCCTCAAGGAGGCGCTCCAGACAAGCCTTATAGCAGGACCGAAGGCTGTTGGTCGGTGCTTTGTCAGGCCATGTTAGGCAGGACCAAAGTCTAACCCGTTCTCCCTCTAGAAGGCACTCCGAACAGGCCTTATAGGCGGGACCGAAGGCTGGTCGGTGCTTTGGCCAGGCCATCTTAGGCAAGACCAAAAGCTTACTCCGCCCTCCATCTTGGAGGCATTATGGCTAGGCCATGTAGGCGGGACCGAAGACTTGCGGTGCTCTGGCCAGGCCTTATAGGCGGGACCAGAGGCTTAATTACTCCAACTTCCCTCTAGAAGGTGCTGCAATCAGGCCTTGTAGGCAGGACCGAAGGCTTATAATGCTTTGACCAAGCCCTTGTGGTGGGATTAAATGCTTTTCCTTTATTTTATGAGTCTCTTTCTTTCCATTGATTGTCAATTCCATAGATATACCTATCTTAATTTCTTTATTCATCCATTATCGAAAAAAGGGTCTCATATGCTCGGCATTCCAAGTTCTTGCTATTATATTACCATCAAGTCGGCTTAGTCAATAATTCCTGATAGGATTACTCCGTGGATAACAAGGGTTCCTTCCCAATTTTGTCTAAGTGGTCCCATCGGTCGGATTTTTGGTATTTTCCATGACTTTTCGGAGCACCAAATATCATTTTTGATATGATCTCCCTTTAACTGTGGAGTTGTAGTATCTTGATATCCTTTATTGATGTTGGTCGTTCGTATGGCTGCTTCATCTTTTAGTTCATTAATTAAATATAGGAATTCTTTTCTTAACCCTTGATTGGGATCAAAAGCATATGCAATTCTTCGATGAGATCGTATTTCAACTTCGATTAGAAGTATTGCTTCAAATCCATATGTTAAAGAAAATGGAGTATGTTATTGCAGTCTTAGTAGAAGTTAGATATGCCCAAAGCACAAGTGGTAATTCTTCTATCCAATTTCCTTTTGCTTTGTCTAGACGTTTCTTGAGGATAGTCATGATGGTTTTGTTGGTGGCTTCGACGGCTCCATTAGTCTTGGGATGAGCTGTGGATGAAATATTTTTGATTATCCCATTCTTATTGCAGAATCTAGTGAATCCCTCACTTTCAAATTGGGTCTCATTGTCATATATTATCTTATTCGGTATTCCAACCCAGGTGACTATGTTTTTTTAATCACAAACTCTATCACTTTCCTGATGTTATATTTGGCAATGGTTCTGCCTCCACCCATTTGGTAAAGTAGTCGATGGTTACTGCTACAAACTTGGCTCCGCCTTTCAATACAGGCAATGGTCTTATTAAGTCGATTCCTCACACATCAAAGAGCCATAGACTTGAGATCGGGGTTAACTCATTTGTTGGTATATATGCGATTGTTGAAAGCCTTTGACATTTTTCATGTCTCTTTACATAATTCATAGCATCGTTATTCATACGAGGTCAATAAATACCTTATCTCATGACCTTTTTGGCCAACTTCATTCCATTAGAATAATCCCAACAGAACCCTTCATTGGCTTCTCTTAACAATTTTAACCCATTCTATGGACTAACACACCTCAAATAAGGGAGCGAATATCCACTTTTATAAAGTATTCCATTCAACATGTAAAAATTGGAGCTTGGTATCTTATCTTACTTGCCTCTCTTTTATCTTTTGGTAGTTTCCATTCCACTAAGTATTCAACAATGAGTGTCATCCACTTGTTCTTATATTGATATTTATTTTCGTATGAATGGTTCCTTCTTGGTTTTCATCATTATTACTTTTTGGCTCATTTTCCTTTTCCGTATGTATAAGAGCTTGAGATCAAATCAACGCCATGGTTTCATTCTTTGGTTTGGGGGCTTTTTCCTCAATACTGTGACTTTGTTGGAAGCTTGTAACAACCTGAGATTTTGATGTTAACTTAATATCGTCATTAAACGATTAAAATGCCAGCTAATTACTGTTTGAAGTTTTTAACACCCGGTTTAAATTCTTTTGAATAATTGTTAAGTGCTTTTATCGGTTGTAAATTTGATTAAAATTGTTAGTGGGCTTTAAAAATCATATTGGCCCACGTTTCCCTTGTGATGCCGTGATAATCCAAAGCCGTTCCCCTTTTTAATTCTTTCGTTCACTCGAAACCTAAGGCACGAACTAGATCGATCGAGAGAAACGAAAATGGCGGCTTCGTCCTCCTTCCTCTTCGTTCAGTAATTAGGGCTTTTCAAAATAAGGGCCGTCGATTTCAATGCTCGTTCAATCATCAGTAGCTAGAGCTTTGCTGCCGATTTCTGGTGCTCGCTCAAAAATTAGGGCTTCGGCAATCGACTTTTCGTGTTCGACTTCGATGGTCTCTGCTTTGTTTTCGGCAATACTGTGACGCCCCACCTCTATGCTCATAATAACAAAGAGTATTAAAGGAAATACTGTCTATTATTACGAAGAATAAGGCTGGATAGGAGCGACCATCCGTAATTGGCCTTACACTAACATTGGTTATCTCGATAGGAGTGGTACATACTTTTTATTTTTCTTCTATTATTTATTTACTCCCGTCGACACACCCAATACTAGTATAAAACGAACTACGACGGTTCATAATAGTTTAGGACATTAGATATAACAATAACACAGATAATATAAATGCGGAACACAGATAAAAACAAAAGTCTCATATATATATAACTGATGTCAGTTCATACATAGTTGACACAATACATATGATACAACTACAACTGTCGACTCTAGAAGTTATATATACAAGTACATTATCGACTAATATACATGAATACATATCGTTCTATACAATGACACGTCTGCTACAAAATGACATTGACAACTTCAGAAGATGTGAAAAGTCTTCATATCCTGAACAGCAACTCAAAGAAGAAAATCTACAACCTGAAATAACTCGGGTCTGACCCGAGTATTACATTCAAAAGAAAATAATACACGGGTCAGTCTAATTCAAACTCAGTTATTAGTGCATAGTAGCAATAATAATCAGATAGTCAAATAGACGACAGTCACAGAAATCTCGTATATCCGACTCCTTGATAAGAGAATCGAATAACGACAGATATAACACTAAACAGTGTTAAACAACACCAGCAAATCCAAATCATCAACAAGGATAGATAAAAGGTTACCAATGCAGATAATTCGGACAACAACAGAATTGCTTAATGGCAATTAACAACAAAATGATCAAATCACAAAGCAAAACACAATATCGGACTATCGAATTGGCAACACAAATCAATTTCATCAATTGAAATCAATCAATTCAAAATGTCAAATTCTGAATTGGCTGCAGTGCGCGCACGCGTGCACTGCCTCGCCAATACAGTGATGAAATACACAAAAGCTCAATGAAAGTTCACAAACGGGCACAAGGTCAAACCCAAGAAAATCAAGTTCAACTCAAATGCCATTCAAATAAAATCACAATGCGAGCACAAGGTCAAACCCGAGCGTTTCAGCCGGATTCAACTCAAGTGTAATGAGAAAAACAAATCCAATGTATATCAGATCAGTGATGCTCAACCCAAACCAACTACAACTCTTAATTATCATTTAAATCTTTATTTAATAATTTTTTTAAATAAATTATCATTAACCAATTATCTTACTCTTTAAAAACATTAAATCTTCTTAATTTACCACTTAATTACATTATTAAGTTTATGTAAAATAAACTTTAAAATAAATTAAGTGGTAAATTAAGAAGATTTAATGTTTTTAAAGAGTAAGATAATTGGTTAATGATAATTTATTTAAAAAAATTATTAAATAAAGATTTAAATGATAATTAAGAGTTAATTACCTTAATTTATGAACCAAGGGACGGGACAAGTGCAGCCCCTATATGAATAATGGAAAACATAAGTGATACAACAGTTCAGTGAACTGCAAGTATTGACCCGATAGCCACAAGTATAAGAAATGCCCAACACAAATGAATGCAGTGAAGGGTTCATGGATGTAACATGCACCAGATCAGGTCGGAGTGAACCAGATTCAAGTGCAGACCGAAGGCAACAACCAACAACAAAATGCAAAGGTCAAGCCATGGTGGTCATGACTCAACACAAATGCAAAGCTTCAACAAATCAAAACAGCGTCATATCATATGTATGCAGACCCAATGTCTCAAATGACTTAAGTGATGAAACACTGAAATAATGCCAAGGTCCAGACAACAACAGAGCACAATGCACCAAGTAAGTGACAGCAAACAACAGGGCCAGACCACAATAATGCAAGCATGAAGTGAATGCAACTACAGGTAAACACCCTAGGGCCAAGCACTGATATATGCAAACAAAAGAAATGCAACATAAATTAAAAGCTATGCAGTGATCAAACAGACTGCAAGATGTATGCAAACCTAAGGCATGAAACCACAGTGCAACGGTCAAGGTTGTATACCAAACTGAAACAAGCACATATCTATGTATATGTATATGCAAAAGTCATGCGCAACTGGATATCAACACGATTCAAAACTGTATACCAGATGCAACAAGGAACCAGAACTAAATGTCACGCAATGGGATTATCAAATTATGCTATAGTGATGATACAAGCACTTACAAAACGTATGTATGCATGCACAAATATGGTAAGACTCGAGCATGCAAGTGCAGACTACAAAGTGGTCACGTATACTGCAATAACAAAAGGCCACTGACTTGAGTACATTAGTGCAACAGGGACCAAAGGTCAAGTAATACAAGTATTACAGACCAGAATTCGAGTGATAAATGCACTAAGGACATAGCCATGAACTCAAATCATAAGTGATACGAAACTGCACAAAGAATACAACCAGGAAAACAAATACCTGAATGATATCAAGTGCAACTGCAACAGAAAGAAAAATATGTACAAGTGAATTCCACCAATGTCAAATGATGGAACCAGACCACATGGATAGGCAACCGACAGGAAAATATGCACAAGTGCGATATCGAATAAAATCAATTCAAGATACAGAGGTAATATCGAAACTAGTAGTGACCATGCTAGAGTCTTGGAGGAAAACAAAATTCGAGTTAAGGCCGAAGACAACAAGAATCTGTCCAAGTTAAACTAACTCATCAACATCATAACAAAATAATTTGCTTCGAATGAACGAAGTCATAATAACCACAAAAATCAAAACCGAGAGCATCCAGTATAGGCAAAATAAAAACAAATGGACAAACAAATGCTACCGTGAATCGCCAAAACAAACTCAAAGCCGAAGCTTAGTTTTTCCAACCAAAACAATGCTACACTCCGATGATCAGAGGATCGAAATAACCAGGGTGCATATTTAAACAAATTCAAGTGACCAAAATCAATTAGATCACTACCAAAGAAATGGTGAAAATCGAACTACCCAAAATAAACACTGTAATGACCATGAAGATCAAATAGATTAAACGTCATCAAAAGCAAAAGAATTCGAACACTGATAGCCAAGAGAATGAACAGCCTACAGAACAAAATCAACACTTGAACCAAAATCACTGTCGAGCATAACTGAATTAGATGTGAGTGACGCATAAATCACTCACCTTTGCCAAAACAAAGCAGAGACCATCGAAGTCGAACACGAAAAGTCGATTGCCGAAGCCCTAATTTTTGAGCGAGCACCAGAAATCGGCAGCAAAGCTCTAGCTGCTGATGATTGAACGAGCATTGAAATCGACGGCCCTTATTTTGAAAAGCCCTAATTACTGAAAGAAGAGGAAGGAGGACGAAGCCGCCATTTTCGTTTCTCTCGATCGATCTAGTTCGTGCCTTAGGTTTCGAGTGAACGAAAGAATTAAAAAGGGGAACGGCTTTGGATTATCACGGCATCACAAGGGAAACGTGGGCCAATATGATTTTTAAAGCCCACTAACAATTTTAATCAAATTTACAACCGATAAAAGCACTTAGCAATTATTCAAAAGAATTTAAACCGGGTGTTAAAAACTTCAAACAGTAATTAGCTGGCATTTTAATCGTTTAATGACGATATTAAATTAACATCAAAATCTCAGGTTGTTACAAAGCCTATTGGAAAAATTCGAGTTTATAGGGCTCCTCACAAGCTAGCTAACTTGGCCAAAGGGTCGGCTTGAGAATTCCTCCCTCTAGGTACTTGGCGTATCGAAAAATATTCAAAATGGGCTAACGTTTTCAATATCTTCCTAATATAATGGATCGATCTTGCATCCTTTGTTTGATAAGTTTGATTCAGCCGATTAACTGTTAATTAAAAATCACTGAAAATTTCAATCCTCGAGATTTTTAACTGAAGAGCTAAGGTAAGTTCCCCTATCATTGATTCGTATTCAACCATGTTATTGGTAGCGGGGAAACCTAACTTCATTGCGTAATGTAATCGGTGTCCGTCTGGGGTAATGATTACATATCCTGCACCAGCCCCTTACTCGTTTGAGGCTCCATCAACGAACAGTTGCCATTTATGCTTTAGATCTTTTTCCTTTTCCAATTATTCTTCAATGAACCCTGTGCATTCATTAATGAAATTACTCAGAGCTTGCCCTTTGATTGCCACTCGAAGCTTGAATTCAATCTTGTATTGACTTAGCTCTATTCCCCATTTTACTAGCTTTCCTGACGTTTCGGTCTTACTGAAGACTTATATAAGTGGAAAATTGGTTAAGACTTTGATTGGGTGCACCTAAAAATATGCTCTCAATTTCCGTGCAGTGGGAATTAGATAGTATGCCAACTTCTTTATAAATGGGTATTTAACTTCTGCCTCTTTAAGCCTTTTATTAGTATAGCACGTCGGAAGTTGAGTCTTATTTTCTTCTCTTACTAGAACCGAACATACTGCGTGTTTGGAGACTGCCATGTAAAGTTACAAGTTCTCTCATTCTATAGGACTAGATAATATTGGAGGTTTTTTCAAGATGATCTTTTAATTCTTTAAAGGCTTTTCGACAATCTTCTCCCTACTCAAAATCCTTCTTTTCTTGATCACATCAAAGAATGGGATGCACTAATCGGTGGCTTTAGAGATAAATCTATCTAAGGTTGTCACCATTCCATTTAGGCTCATCGCATCTTTACTTGTTTTTGGCTCTATCATGTCCTTAATTGCTTTCATTTGGTCAGGATTGGCCTCAATCCCTTGAGCACTGACAATATATTCTAGAAATTTCCTAGATTGTATCCTAAAAGAGCATTTTTGTGGATTAAGTTTCATTTTGTACTTTCTTAATACTCCAAACATTTCTTCAAGGTCTTTCAAGTGGTTAACCTCCTCCTCGGACTTAATTAGCATATCATCTACATATACTTCCATGTTTCATCCGATTTAGTCAATAAACGTTATGTTTACTAACCTTTGATATGTGGCCCCTGCATTCTTGCCATAATCTGTTATAAAACTTGTGTTTTCTTCATTTGAACATAGGGATTTGATTATATCCTGAGTATGCATCCATAAAATATAACAGCTTATGTCTATTTGTAGCATCAACCAATTTCTGGGCAAATGATAGATCTTTGGGCATGCCTTGTTCAAACCAGTATAATCGAAGCATGTTCTCCATTTTCTATTGGACTTTTTAACTAGTACAGGATTAGCCAACCTTCTAGGACTAATGAATCCATTCTTAAGCAATCTTTAACTTCTTCCTTTAATGCATTAGCTTGAATTTTATCAAACTGCCTTTTTTGTCGAATATGGATGATATTCAGATCTATATTTAGAGTGCGGCTCTTAATTGCTGGATCTATTATGACCATGACTGAGTGAGTCTAGGCAAACACATCTTTGTTAGATTTGTGAAATCAGATAAGCTCTCTTCTGAGATTACCCCTAATTCTTTCCCAATTTTTATTGTTTTGGTTGGTTCAAGCAAATCTATGCTTACCTCTTCTAGATCTTTGACAGATTTCATTCTTTCTTGTTAATTTCTGCAATCTAATTTGCTTATGATTTCTTCACCCATTATTTCATTGGTTATCTGGTTCACTTCTTTTCATTTTCTTTTTCTCTTGGAGAAGTTTAATCTTTTCAGCACATTCATAGGCTTTTCAATTACTTCTGCCTGTTTATTTGCCTCGGATGGTAGGCTTAAAAAAACCCACCCAAGGGCTTCTTAGTTTCAATTTGGCTCAATTTACCTTTCTCCGAGTTGTAACAAGAAGTGCCATCTCTTTTAAATTGCTCAAGCATAGCAAAATATAATTGTTAGGAGCTAAACTGCTCCCCTCCTACGGTTCCCCATCCATTCTTAGTTAAGAACTTCACCATTAGATGTTTAGGTGAGACAAATGCATCCACTCCGTTCAAAGAAGGCCTCCTAAAGAAAGCATTATAATAGAAGGGTTGTTCCATGATTACGAAAAGAGTTTCAAAGATTTTGGAGTATAAGGAAATTCCCATTTGCACAAATAGCTTTATCTGCCCTATTGGAGTAGATCCTTTGTTATTGAACCCAAAGATGGGCTCAAAGCTTGGTTCCAACTACCCTTTCGAAATATTCATCTGGTCAAATGCATGTTTGAAAATGACGTTTACTGCACTTCCAGTATCTAGCAGGATCCTAGTTACCACAGAGAGCCCAATTTGAGCAGTTATCATAAGCGGGTCATTATATGGATGGCGAACTCTCCTTAGTTCTTGTTGAGTTATTGTCAATTTAAGCATTTGAAGTTGAGATCTATGATTCTTGAATGGTGGTTCTTCCTAGATGGAGTAGATTCCATCCTTCGCTTCCCTTACATACCTGCTTTTAGCTCCTTTGCTACTTCTAGCAATGTGGGGACCTCCGTGAATGACATTTATGTGGTTAACTAGAGGAATAAAGTCTTGGGAATCATTCTCTACAAAGTTAGCAGTGTTGCTCAATGGCCTCTGACTATTCTCTTTGAAATGGGAAGACTTCTGAGTTTCCTTAATGAACTCCTTAAGAGATCCTGACCTGATCATATTATAAATTATACGTGCCAAGACACAACAATTGCGAGTTTTATGCCCATTTGCTTTATGGTAAGCACAATAATCCCCCCTCTCTTAGGTCCAAGATGTTTCCTTGCTTTGTAGGAGTTGGGGAAATTTCCACTATCTTTGGCCACAACAAAAATGTAGGAGATGAGTTTGTTCATGTCTACATAATTGGATTTGGAGACCTCCTCCCATCTTTCTCTTCTATTTTCATCCCATTTGGGCCTTTTTCTGGGATAATCGAAACTGAACTTTCCTCCTCCTTTCTTTGGTTAAGACTTCTTCCTAGCGTGGTACATTTGTTCCATGCGGATGAACTTATCAACATAGAAATGGAAGTCTTGTAGATCTCTACACCCATGAACGTAGAGCTCTTTCCAAAAAGGAGTCTGCTCAATTAACCCCGAACGCACTGCTATCAACTTTTCCCTCTCAATCATATTTTTTCCTTTTAATGCTTCCGTATCGTATCACCTTAGATATTTGCCAAGGAACTCCCTCGCTTTGCTTGACATTAGCTAGCACACAGGAATCTATGGTCGGGTCTTTGTATATGCAAAACTGTGTTGCAAATTCATAAGAAAATTGTTCCCGAGTGTAGATGGTCTTTTCTTGATAGTGTTTATACCATTTTGCAGCTGCTCCATGGAAAGTTGTAGGGAAGAGCCTGCAACAAACTGCTTCAAAAGCATTATGCAAGTCCATTTGACTTTCAAAAGCTAAAATATTATCATCAAGGTCAGTGGTTCCATCATACTTCAGTAAAGGATTTTAATGTGGGATGAGATTCTGATGAACATTATCTTCTCTGTAAAAGGTGCTTCTCAAAAATTATTATTAACCCTTGGATAAAGGGTCCTCTTCCCCTTAAGGTCAAGCATATCTTCACTATTTTTTGGCTACGTCCTTTAGGTTGGTTTCGTCGTCATGGTAGTCCCCTTTATAGGGCTTATATTCTTTGTATGAGATCGAGCTATCTGATTTTTCAGGAGATCTTCTTGCTAGCCTTCTTGGTTCTTCTTTCAATGGTTCATCTTAGCCTTATTGTCTTCTTTTGCTTGCGATTTTGGAGAATACATTGCTGGTCCTTCATCTTGGGTTTCTCTCTTTCTCCGTGGGCCTATGATACCTTGCCCTTATCTTTACTTTGGAGCATTGAGATATCTAGGTTTCTCCCTGGAGACTCCACTTCTTCTCCTTCTTCAGTAGGCTTTATCTTATAAGATTTTTGAGAAAGACTTTCTTAAGGAGTTCTTACATAACTGCAAGTCGTTGTGTTAAATCCTGAATTTTAGCTTCACCACATGTGGACTTTGCTAGGAATAAAGGTAGTCCAATCTCTGTATTCTCCAAATTGAAGTTAGGAGTGACATTATCCTCCAAGGTCGTCTATTATACAACTTCTTCATTTAGAATAATTACTTTCTTGTTCCTCACCATTTTCCTAAAACAAAATTTTACTTAGATGACTTCAAAGTAAGGAAATGATGATTCAGAGGCACGAGCCTTCTTCTAGCGGTAAAAATGTCAAACCAACAGTTGGCTCAACACCCAAGATGTATGTTAAACCAAAAGTTGGCTCAACACCCAAGATGTTGTATAAGGCAATGTTATTCAAAAATGTTTCAATAATACCCATTGGTTTCAATATAGTCATGAAGTTGTGCAAAAGTTCAAGTCACGTGTTCAAGGGTAAAATAGGCGATTACATAAATATGTAATAGTCCTTTACTCATATGTTAATGAGCGAAATAGGAAGTTCACATATATTATAGTCCTTTATTCATATGTCAATGGGCATAATAGTCAATATGTAAGGTAACTTTAATTTGGACAAGGGCTTAAGTGGCTTTGTATAAATCAACAATATTCAAGTCCAAGTGTAAGTCCAAGTCCAAAGATAAAATCAAACGCACGTCCATTATTCAATAATATTTAAGTATGCACATTCAACTAAAATATGCTATGCAAAGTCAAATGTCAAAGTCCTTATTTGCAAAAAAGTTCAAGAGTTACAATGTGCTCTAGAAATCTCCAAATTGATTTAGGATTTACAACTTGTTATTAAGAAGTGGGAAAAGAAATGATTTGCCCCTCTCAAAGTGGTGAAGGGGGTCTATTTATCGAAATAACAAATAAGTGGGATGGCTGTGTTAGTCCTTGAGATGATGGTTTTGATGACAACAACCTTAGGACTTGTTATAAAATATAAATACTAACGTTATGGTTTAGATATATATGTATATGCATAATATAAACATGCATGTACCAAGAATGAAGACTGTACAGTATAGAGATACAAGACTGATAAATTTAAAGATCAAAGATATCAAGATTGAAGACTCATGAGTATCAAGAAATCAAGTTATCAAGAGTTCAAGATTTTAATAGTACAAGATAAGTATTGAGTCTAGAATTATGTTAAAACTTCTTGAAAGCACTTACATCTTTATTCGAAATTTATTCATGGAATGAAATCCACTTCGAGCCTGTTAAAGGGATGGAACCCTAGTGGGATGGAACCCACGACAATATCTAGTGAAACATATAGTGGTCCTATTTTGATATCCACTAATTTTATAAAAATGTTTTTCAAAAATATATCTCTTATTTTAAATGTTTTCAAAACCTTCTTTTCAAAAAGACATCTCTCTTGTTTGAAATATTTTAGCCTCCAAACTATCTTTATCATTTTTTTATATTTTGATTTCAAAATTGTCATTGATTTTAAACTATCTCTTGTTTTAAATATTTAGTTTTAAAATATTTACTCAGATTTTAAATCACTTTATAGATTAAGATTATATATATTAAAAATTACTTTCTAAACTCTTATATATATTTAAACATATTCAAATATATTTACAAAGTTTTAGAAATCGTTTTGACAAATTACAGAAACCAATTTTAATAAGAAAATCAAAATCACCAATTTTGCCTTGAGCATGTCGACATACCTCAACCCCCCATGTCGACATGGTGTCCGTTAAATTCAAATTTTCAAAAGAGGTATCTATTCATCGTATCCTTTCACGAATAGATATGGCTGTTGATTTCCTATAAATACCAGTAGTTCTAAACGAATTTATCATCAGATTTCACTTGTTTTCTCTTCTCTTCATCTTCCACATTATAATAAAGAATCCCAAACTATATTCTGCCGAAATATCAAGTGAATCAAACTTGATTATCTCTTGTTTGATTCTCTACCACTCTCTCCATAAGATCTCAGTGCTATTCAGAGTTATAGGATTATTTGTAAATTAAACTGTTGAGTAAAAGGTGCGGTTGAGCCTTGAAATCAATTGGGTGTGATTATTGCCCTAAAAATCGATTAGGTGATCTTGTGGCCTGGTAAATCAAGAGAGTTTGCCTCGGACTCGAATACAGGAGGGTGTACCTCATGGCCTTGAAATCGAGGGTGTAATCTGGGAGATTATTTTTGATAAGAAATCTATACGTTTGTACGGGACTGGATGTAGGGTAACTCCGAACCAGTATAAAATCCTGGTGTGTTTTTTCCTTTACTGCTTATCTATTATTTGCATCTGTGTCTGATTCTGTGATTATATCTGTGTCTGTGAATTGCATTTGTTGGTGATTAAATTTACATAAGTTTCAAAAAGATTTAGAAAATCCACAAAACACTATTCACCCCCCCTCTAGTGTTATCCAGCCTTAAGATCCGTAATCTGCATTTCTCACATTTGGTATCAGAGCAAGGTTTTCAAAGTTTTCATAATCTGATTTTTGAAAAATTGTAAAATGGCAATTTTTTTGATAAAATTATTAACACTATTTTCATATGAATATGTCACGGAATCATCATGATATTGTTTTTTAAATCTATATTTAGTTATTTTGAAAAGTCATTTGATTCTTTAAAAGGTTATGTTATTTTGCAGAAGAAGAGTTATGTCCGATGACTGTTGGTTAAAAGATACCACATAATCATTCATCGATCAAGAAGAACAAATGGATATATAATGACAATCGACAATGAAATGGGTACCATATCAATACAAAACTTTTGATTCTCATCTACAACTTGATTTGATACTATACTCCTCTCCATCTGCTTCACAATGTCACTGGTTTCGTGCGAATCCGTCAAGAAATGATCAAGTTATGGTTAAATGAAGTTTTGGTGAACAAAGAGAAAAAACAAGCAAAACTGTCAATGGTATTGTTCAAATTGCATCCAGATATTTGAGTATTTTGTCCCAACTCCTTTTCTAGATTGTATTTCTTGTTCTGACGGTCGTTTTGATGGGTGGATCATCAAATTCCGATCAAAATTGAGTGAGATATGACAGTTTGAAGTTGGCTATCCAAAACTGAAAACTGTGTACGGGATTTCCTGCATTTCTCTTTCTGTTCGGTCTGTTGTACCACAATATCATCCAAATTCGTCACCAAACTATTATTAGATCATAGCCCTTGCCTTTCTCTTCGATTTGTCGCTGGTTTCATCCAATTCCGTTAAGAAACGAAGGAGATATGCCTTCTAAAAGTTTGGTAGTAAATAGAAAAATGGGAAGAAGAAGAGGAAGAGAAAGTTCTATGAAAAGTGGTGACTGTTGGGCCTATTTATAGTGGTTGAAGTGTCCATTCATTCAAAATTCAAATTCAAAGTTTTGGCGCCAAGTTGGTCAATCTACTAAATCATCTGTATCTTTCTCATACGGTCTTCAAATTCAGCAAATGAATATACAACGATGATCAGATTAACAAGCCTGTTGCAATAGAACAGATCTCGTCGATATAAATGTGTGGTTCGAGACAATGGAAGAACAACAAAGTTAGAAAGATAGAGGAGTGCAAAAACTGGTACGCTTTACTATTATTTCATCTTTATTGTTGCATTTAGGAATATATATTTATGCATTTAGTTAGGTATAGAAATTTATCTCTTTTATAAGTTTTGATATTATGGTTCATATATCGACACACCATGGTATACATATCGATATACCAGTCTAAATTTTTTTTAAAGTCTTTTAAAATGTGTTTCCTTTCAAATAAAATCTTACTACTAATTTATTACAACTATACTAAGTAGAAAAGCATACCTTCATTCGTGATTTCAACTTTTCTAATGATTGTTTTTTCTTCTCGTACTCTATTTCTTTTAAGATACTAACACTACGCCATAGATTGCATACTGCAACACCAAAGAAGTGATGCAGGATGTGCCAAAAAATGTTGCTGAAGGCTAAAAAAGGGCAAAGGCAACACTTTCTCGGTGTTGCATTTTGCCGCGTTGCCGCAGACCTCAAAGGCAACATTTTGACTATCTAAGGCAACATAAGAAATATTGTTGCAATAGAATCCTATTTGGGTCTATAGCAACATCCATAGGTGCATGTAGCAACATTCAAAAATGTTGCTATAGATATTAATTTTCTGAATTTGTGGGGCCCACAATGTAGAGCATATTTGATTTTTTAATAGAAATAAATATTTAATAAAATGCTATTGCACAGAATTTGATATTCAAACAGTAATTTATTTAAATAAATATTTTATTTCAACATTTAAAATAGTACAAATTCCCGACTCCACTATTTTACAATTCAATGATAAATAACACTGATATTCACATATACAGATATTCCTCACTACATCACTCAGTTCACTCATTACATATGCAGTTTCAATTTATACAGACACCGA
The DNA here is from genome assembly GCA_030737815.1 of Allium fistulosum. Lineage (NCBI taxonomy): Eukaryota > Viridiplantae > Streptophyta > Magnoliopsida > Asparagales > Amaryllidaceae > Allium > Allium fistulosum. The sequence goes on from CM060903.1 coordinate 182,226,203, forward strand.
CACTGACAAATATATGACGAGCTGAGTGCCGAGCCGAAGGCGAGCCGAGTGCCGAGCCGAAGGCGAGCCGAGAAGCGGGTCCGGGCGCAGCGCCGGCGGGGGTCCGGGGCACCGCAGTCCCGGCGGGGATCGACCTACCCGGCAGGTCGAACAAGTGGGCACCGCCCGATTCATCCGATTTTGGAAGATCGAGCCTTCTTTGAAACCTGTCTTCAACTCCATTTCAGATTGAATCCAACATCTGAGCAATCTGCAAAAATACACACTGACGCAGTAAAATTGAAAAGGAAATATTTTTGCAGTATAAAATAAAATGTAATTTTGAAAATATTATTTGCCTCAGTTATTTGGGTGACAATTTGGTCCAAGCAGTTGACAATGCACAAGAACAAAAATGAAACAGAAGCATGCTACAGAAATAAACAGCATGCTCAATGAATTGGTCAGAGCAAACTATACCAGACTTGTATGCCAAACATAAAACAAAAGTGGACAGAGCTCAACAAAAGAACTCAAACTCACAATTAAACCAAAACTCCAACCATATTCAAAAATACAGACCAACAGAAGTGTCAAGTGAATGAGCTGCAGCAATTTCAAAAATGGCCGAAGTCAGATAATATAAGAAATATGAACTCGAGCAAGTCCAGCTACCATATGAAAGCAACCATACATATATACATGTGTGAAACAGCATGTATATATATAGGCAGTGCAAACAGGCTCAAAGGACCAGTGCATATATACATGTTCAAGTGCAACAACAAACACATATATACATACATGAATGCATATATATATACATGATAATGGAAAACATAAGTGATACAACAGTTTCAGTGAACAAGTGAAGCACAAAGAGAAAGGTACACAAGTGTGTGTGTGGCACCAATGGAAACAGTATGGTGAAGCAACTTGACTACAAAAACTCAAGTGAAATATATTACAAGTTCAAGCTACAGGATGTCAACCAGAAGATATATTACAAGTTCAAGCTACAGGATGAACAGACATAGCCAAAGTCAACCACGAACAGTAGCAAGTTCAACCAATTCAAATCAAGTTGCCGAAGTCTAGTTAAATGTCAAAGGCAAAGTCACGATGAACAATCAATTAAATGACCGATGTCAACAGATATATACGAACGTAAATCTAGGGGTTCGAACCCTATATAAACACATTAACATCATCGGCAGATAGTATCGAGTTCAAGCAAGCAATACAGTAAAGTAAAAGCAACAAATTACATACCCGAATACACAGTTGAACTCAAGCAAAATCGAAGGAGCTGTATTCGAAGCAAGGAGACGATCGATTGCCAAAGCAAATCAGAAGAACAGCAATTGTAATCGATCGACAATCAATCGGGTCCTTCGATATTAGACGAAGCCCTAATCGCACAAGGCCGAAGCCCTAGCTAATCTCACAGGAGCGAAGACAAGGTCGAAGCCCTAGCTAATCTCACAGGAGCGAAGACAAGGCCGAAGCCCTAGCTAATCTCATAGGAGCGAACACGAGGCCAAAGCCCTAATTTCAGAGCAAAAGAGGAACAAGATAGGAGCAGCCATTATCACATACGAGAAAAGGGGATCTACTCTAAACTAGTTCAGGTGGTAAAACGAAATTTTGGGGCAAATTGCAGTGGTGATCCATTTTAACAACCAGATTAAATGTAGACCGTTGGATCGTATTCACGCGGATTGCTAATTTTATTAATTTTTTAATTTGAATACATCTATAGCTACTGCAACATCTTGTTGATACCTATGCTAACACCTTGAAGCGAGTGTTGTAATAGACAAAAATCAGCATACCTATCGTTACATTATAGCTAGCAACACCTTGTAATTTCGTTGCAGTAGGCCATCTATGGCGTAGTGTAATTTTATGTCCTTAAGAAATTAATAGCATGAATTTAGAATGTTAGAATAAGGCTCTATTTATAGATTTCTTCATTTAATAAGATTGCCCCACATCACATGACACTTGTCATATAAATAGATAGTGACATACATGCAAAATGACACGTGTCATTACATTTGTTCTTTAATAAAAGCATTTTTACATGCATAATGCCAAGTGCCTTACACATGTTTTTTCATTATTTTTTTATGTTTTTTAAATACTTTAATTATATTAACTACTATAAAAAAATTGGGTCAAAAATCAATTATTTACATGTCAAAATCTAGTCGTAAAATTAGTGCAAAATCATGTTAAAAAGAGGCCCAGAACTTTAGATAGCATTTCTGAAATGCTGTCTTTGCTTCTGTTAACGTTTTTTAAGCACTGCAAATTCGTTTTTATAGCATTACTGTGCTATGAAACGCTGTAGTGTTTCAAAAACTTTTCACAGCGTTGGTTAAATGCTGCAGTTTCTGTTTTATAATGTTTTGAATATATTTTACTGCAAAAACTTTTTATAGCATTCTGTAAATGCTGTCTTTTCTATTTGAAACTTCAAACTATGTAAAAATGATATTTAAATTAAGTATTTTTCTCTATTCTTTTTAGAGTTATTTTCTAACTTATATTAGAATATTTTAAAATTAATTTCATGTTTAAATATTTTTTAATAATTAACTAAATTTTTTAATGTAAGAGGCCTTAATATAACACATGTTTATTTTAGTTTTTCAATCTTTGTTATTTTATTTAATATTTCATTATGATATTTTTTAAAAGGTGTTTAAACATGTTTCTAAATATTTTAATCAATAATAATTTAATATATAGGTTTTAATTAGTAAGTTAAGTATTTTAAACATGAAAGTTTGGATTCTTAAAAAAAACAATTGAGTTAAAAAAATTATTTTAAAGAAATTAAATAAGGAGGGTATTAATTTTTAAAAACCATATTGATCATATATATAGTTTAAATCCATATTTTTTAGCAATTTGATTTTGATATTGAGTTTGATTACTACCTTTCATGAACATGTTATAGTTTTAATATCATTTGTTACCTTTAAACTCTTGTCTTTACTACTCTTTCAGTCCCATTCATTAGTTTCCTTAAACTAAGTCTAGTAATTGGTGTGTATTACCTTTGTTTGGTTGAAGTTATTTATAATAAATAGTTTGATATATGTATACATACATACATACATACATACATACATACATGCATGTATGTGTGTGTGTGTGTGCTTGTCAATTAGATATTACTTATCACTCATGTTTACCTTATAATCTGAATATCTCTTACCATAGTATATATATCATCATATCATTCTGCATATTATTATTTTTGCTTCGTTATCGTTTTATTTCATATTACATATCATTATGCATCCTATTTCATATCACATTTCATTGCATATTACATCATAAATTACAATGCATGAAATATCATAATCATTTGCATCATAAGTTGCACTTCATTCTGCATATCATCTCATGCTACATTGCATATGTCATACATTTCATACTGCATTACATACTACATATTGCATACATGTACACATAACAGGTGTATGTTATTTAGGGGGAGTTTATATTATTGTCTTATAGTATAGGGTTATTAGTTTTTGATTTGTTTGGTATGTCTTGATTGACTTGTTTGAATTGATTGACTTGTTTGACTTAATTGACTTGTTTGACTTGATTGATTTGTTTGACTTGTTTGACATGATTGGATTTGATGTGTGTGTTGATTGGATTGTCTGAAATATACTTATTCATATTTATGTATTGAATAATTATAATATAGTTATGTTAATGTCTTTCACATTCCATTTACTATACTTTGTTCTAGTATTAGTTTAAGGGGGAGTTTTATAGTTTTATGGTTTTAGGATGGTTTTGTTGATGACAAAGGGGGAGAATTATAAAATAGAGTAGTTAGGCTTAGATTAAGGGGGAGTTATTAGTTTTAGGGGGATTTATAATGGAGGTGAAGTATATTTTATAAACATAGGTTGTCATCATCAAAAAGGGGGAGATTGTTAGTCCTTGAGATGATGGTTTTGATGACAACAGCCTTAGGACTTGTTATAAAATATAAATACTAACGTTATGGTTTAGATATATATATGTATATGTAGAATATAAACATGCAGGTACCAAGAATGAATACTGTACAGTATAGAGATACAAGACTGATGAATTTAAAGATCAAAGATATCAAGATTGAAGACTCATGAGTATCAAGAAATCAAGTTATCAAGAGTTCAAGATTTTAATAGTACAAGATAAGTATTGAGTCTAGAATTATGTTAAAACTTATTGAAAGCACTTACATCTTTATTCTAAATTTATTCGTGGAATGTAATCCACTTCGAGCCTGTTAAAGGGATGGAACCCTAGTGGGATGGAACCCACGACAATATCTAGTGGAACATATAGTGGTCCTATTTTGATATCCACTAATTTTATAAAAATGTTTTTCAAAAATATATCTCTTATTTTAAATGTTTTCAAAACCTTCTTTTCAAAAAGACATCTCTCTTGTTTGAAATATTTTAGCCTCAAAACTATCTTTATAATCATTTTTAAATATTTTGATTTCAAAATTGTCATTGATTTTAAACTATCTCTTGTTTTAAATATTTAGCTTTAAAATATTTACTCGGATTTAAATCACTTTATAGATTAAGATTATATATATTAAAAATTACTTTCTGAACTCTTTTATAAGTTTAAACTATATTCAAATATATATACAAAGTTTTAGAAATCGTTTTGACAAATTATAGAAACCAATTTTAATAAGAAAATCAAAATCACCAATTTTGCCTTGAGCATGTCGACATACCTCAACCCCTCATGTCGACATGGTGTCCGTTAAATTCAAAATTCAATTTTTCAAAAGAAGTGTCGATTCGTCGTATCCTTTCACGAATAGATATGGCTGTTGATTTCCTATAAATACCAGTAGTTCTAAACGAATTTATCATCAGATTTCACTTGTTTTCTCTTCTCTTCATCTTCCACATTTATTCTAAAGAATCCCAAACTATACTCTACCGAAATACCAAGTGAATCAAACTTGATTATCTCTTGTTTGATTCTCTGTCACTCTCTCCATAAGATCTCAGTGCTATTCAGAGTTATAGGATTATTTGTAAATCAAACTGTTGAGCAAAAGGTGCGGTTAAGCCTTGAAATCAATTGGGTGTGATTGTTGCCCCGGAAATCGATTAGGTGATCTTGTGGCCTGGTAAATCAAGAGAGTTTGCCCCGGACTCGAATACAGGAGGGTGTACCTCGTGGCCTTGAAATCGAGGGTGTAATCTGGAAGATTATTTTTGATAAGAAATTCGTACGTTTGTACGAGACTGGATGTAGGGTAACTCCGAACCAGTATAAAATCCTGGTGTGTTCTTTCCTTTACTGCTTTTATTTATTATTTGCATCTGTGTCTGATTCAGTGATTATATCTGTGTCTGTGAATTGCATTTGTTGGTGATTAAATTTACATAAGTTTCAAAAAGATTTAGAAAATCCACAAAACACTATTCACCTCCCTCTAGTGTTATTCCAGCCTTAAGATCCGTAATCCGCATTTCTCACAGGCTTATACGTGTCTATTCAGCTAGATATCCACCATCTCTTCGTATGGTAGATACTCGACATCTCTTCGTATGGTAGATACTCGTCATCTCTTCGTATGGTAGATACTCGACATCTCTTCGTATGGTAGATACTCGACATCCTTCGTATGGTAGATACTCGACATCCTTCATGTCTTTTGGGGATCGCAACCCCTCATGGTTTGTAAAAGCTCGAAATCCTTTGTTAGTGTTGAAGCTCGTCATCCCTTTAGGATTCGCTATCCCTTCTTGTAACGACCCAGAAATTTTAACGATTTTTAATAACGTAACTAACTAAATTTTTCGTGAAAATTTAAACTTAAAATTTTAAAATGAAAATTTGGTATTTGGTATGCGTCTATTTAAACATAGCAAGTATCGGATTTTCATTGGAAAATATGAATGTTGGTTCTGTTGTATAACTTTCAATTTTAAATTTAAGTTAGTTAATTTGATGAAAATAAAATACTATTGAAACCTGAATATTTTTATAAAAGAAAAATGTAAATCATTTTTTGAGTGGGACGTCATATTTCGTTTCGCCAAATTTGGAATGTTTAACTCCGTTTATCTAATTTTCGGCGTTTTAGCAGCATATTTGGCAGCGAAAATCGAATTTTGATAGGATAGTCGTATCTCTTATATCTATGTATCATTCCATTCGTCTCGTCGTGCTGATCTCCGCAGTATATTCATTCCTGTAATTCGGCGTTCGATACGCGGCGAAAGCGGCATAACGATTTGCCGTATCGGTTCCGCTTTTGAGCTCTTTTTTCCTTTGGCTTTTCATTATCCACCGTATGATACCAATAGCCGTTTGCCTTTAATATTTTCAACTTTTGAACTTCACTATTCCCTAGGTTAATATAAAGGCTTGTTCGGCCTTCCATCTCATTTCCTTGCCTGCATCTTCTCATTTCTCTGTTTACTTAAAAATATGTATAAACAAAACTCGTATATAATTCCAGTTACATCCAGTTTGCCAGAGAATTTTGTGCTCGCCTCATTTTCATAACCCGCCCTCATACCCTCGCCATTTCCAGACTGCTACCGAACCATTCCACCAACTTCCAGCCATCCACCAGTTCTCGGACCTCACCCTCTCCCTCCGATCCATCAGCTCCGCCCATTGCTCTGCCTACATCAACTTCACCCTCCAAACAGCAACCACCGCCTAGCTCCATGCGTCTACTCCCTGACCATGCCGCCGCCCAGATCCAGACCTCCGACCCAGTTCACCCTCAAACCGCGGTAGTCTTCCTCCGCATCAATCAGCTATCACCCAGCCTATGCTTCACGTCCACCCTCCTCACCCCAAGCAGCAAACCCGAAACCCAAAAACACCTGGCCGCCGCATGCTCCAGACCTACCTCGCCTATGCCTTGTTCGCCGAACCAAGCTCTTCGGCCTATGCCTTTCTCTCCCCCTCAGATCTCCTCTTCCCTCATCAAACACGCAAACACCTGTGCCACCAAACCCACCATCCACCAAGAACTCACACAACCAGGCCTTCCTTATGACCCATCCGCCTTCTAAACTTCTGCATTACCGACTTCCACAACTCTAACCCTACCGCATAGCTCCAACAGCCGCATGCCGAACGCCAGCGCACCCAACATGTCAGCCACTAGCAGCTCGCTCTCGGTCGTCTATCTCCTCTTCTATTATATTTCATCATGCTTTGCTTTTGTCTCATCGCTGTCCAAAAATTGGTCGTAGCAACTTTTTGCTTTCCTTTGTGTCCGTGTCTGTATCCATGTAGGTGCCTTGTTCATTTCTCATTGTTCTCCAGCCTCGAAAGGTGAGCGATCACTCACGATTAACATTCATATGTTTAGTAAATTGATTTCACATGAAATGACGATTTAAATATGTTGTTAAACTTGAATTAGTTAGAAATTAAATGTTGGATATGATATGTTAATATTTAAAATTGTTTGCTTATGTTATTTGACATATGACACGATGACCTGTTATATATATATTTAAATTGTTAATTCTGATATATGCTTGCTATCGATACGTATGTCATTTTATATATTATTATTTTATTTGTTCTCACACTACAAGTTCCCTAATAGTTAGGAATTCCTTATGAGTTAAAATGATACATACCCAAACGATCTTATAGATTAGGGAAAATCATTATGGGTTGAAATGATAAACCCAAGCGGTTTTATTGCTTTTGAAATTTTGGGATTACGGGTTGAAATGATATATACCCGAAATTAAAATAATTGCGGATTGAAATGATAAATATCTGTATCACTTGACCATATGATAGAAAACTATATATGGACACCGTTGGTCTATTTTTAAATGATTTCCAAAATTTTGAGTAAAGAGAAATATATGGGTTTTTAATAAATATTGATTTTTAAATAAAATATAAAAAATTTATTTCAATATATGAGTAAAATTTAGATTTTTAAATTATATGTTTGGAAATTATAAATTTATAAGTTAAGTTTTGAAAAGGGTAAATTTTAAGATTTTACTTATAATTTTATTGTTTTTAAATATATAAATATAGTTTAATATAAAATAAAATAGATTTAATTTAATAATATTTAATATAATAAAAATTAATTTAATAGAATCTAATTGGATAAGTATATATACTGTATTTAAAATAATTATTTAAAATTTACATTAATATTTTGAAATAGATTTTTTGTAATAACTTTAATAAATCAAGGTTGGAAAGATGAACTAAAATTGATTTGGAATTTTATTTGTTTAAGAATTGTATTTAAAAAAATTGATTTGAAACTTATTAATTTTGAGATTTTAAAGATATGTTTTTATAACTTGATAACTTGATTTTGATTAAAGAGAATTAAATGGATATTTTTAGATTTAAATAAAATTGAATTTGAATATTTAATTTTGATTTAAATGTGTAATTTGAGATTTTATTTAAATGTATAACTAAATATGATTAAATAAATATTTTTAACTTTAAATAAAATTGAAATTGAATATTTAATTTTGATTTAAATTTGTAATCTGGGATTTTATTTAAATGGTTATTAAAAATGATTAAGTGAATATTTTCAAATTTAAATAAAATTAAAGTTGAATTTTGAAATATAAATGAAATTTATCAAATTGAGTTATTGTAATTTTTTTTTGAATATTTAACTTTGAAACCTGTTGAATTGGAAGTGGTTAAAATTTGTAGTTCAAACCTGGATCTAAAATCGATATAAGTTAAACAGGTTTTATTGAGAATTTGAATTGGACTTTTAACCTTTTTAATTGAAATTGTTGAACTGAGATTTGATTTAAATTGAATTTTGGAACTAAAGTTGATTTGAATTGATTTGTGAAATTGGAAGAAACAATTCTAATTTGAAACTATTTTTGATATAAACTCTTTTAAATCTATAAACAATTTTAATATATTATTTTAAATTTATAAACAATTTTAAATATATATTTTTAATATATAAACTATTTTTAATATACAAACTATTTTTAATATATAAACTATTTTAAATATAAACTATTTTTAATGTATAACTATTCCAATATATAAACTACTTTCAATATTCAAACTGTTCAAGTTGGAACTGTTATGGTTTAGATTTAATGGATTTAAATGTGAATGCTTTGATATGATGGTTTAAACTATTTTGTGGTTATGATTTTGAAAGTGATATGATTTCGAAAGTGAATATGATTTTGAAAATGATATGATTTTGAAATGAATATGATATTTTGATATGAAGTATGAACTGTTTGAAATGTAAATTGACCACGGTGTGAAATAAGCATTTGGTTGTTAAAGAGACCGGGATCGGATATTGTCATACTCTCTACCAATATCGAAAACCACTTTAACAACTGTGTACGTGATGGAGAATCCAGAACGAAGTAGGATGGTTTGACGACGTCTATATGAGGTATGAACGCAGCCCTGACTCCCGCGAGTAAGCTTGATGTGACTAAAACAGGAGCCATGCTGAGCCAAGTGAGGTCGCACCTCCGATTGAGCATGCTTCTTCGATACCATTCTATTACTTTGTGATTTGATTGGGTGCACCTTTGATTATGAGAGTGTGTCTCGAGGTGGGCGATAGTAGCTGCTATGCGTTACCACCAGTCCGGATCCACGAAACGATAGTATCCTACCCTGGGCATTGCCTCGCGTGCCTTGTCACATGCCTTATCTCGCCTATTACGAGTTTGGTTTGTACCGTATCTATGGAGTGCTCCCTGAGTATCCCACCGGTTTGGTGGAGCTTACAGTATCTGTATAGACTACGGGAATATATAAAAATGTGTTAAGGGGGATATGGGTAACGCCTTAACGCTATTTTAATAGTTTACTTTACTATAGACATTATCTATATAGCGTATTGTATTATGTATGTAGATAGTTTAACGGATCCTTAGAGGATGGGTATCCCAAACATCCTTTAAGTTATATTGCATTTCACTTGAGTTGATTTACTGGAATAAGAATGTTAATCTTGACTCGAGCGTTTTGTGTTTTGCTTTATGCTCGGGTCTGACTGAGTGTCACAGCATTTGAGACTCACCTTTGGAGCTTGGAACTTCGCTTAAAGATCTATCTTTATATGCTCAGCTTTTCAGTTATTCCAGTTATTTCCCGTTATTTCTATTCAGGCTTGTCATTTACTTATGTATTGAGACTTCTATGTATTTGAGATTCAGTTGTATTTTGTTTCAGACTTTGATGTTTTGTAGTAGCTTCATATACTACTATTTATCCATTCCGCTGCTTACTGTTATATTACTTTGTGTCTGTGATTCTGTGATTGATTTATTTACCGTATATGCTAAGTTTTGCCAAATATAAATTAACAATATGTTGTTTTGAGCGATTCAAGTCTGACATGTGTGAATGGTTCGAAATAGCCAGGTCGTTACACTTCTACTTGTAGAAGTTCGATATCATTTGTTGTTTGTAAATGCTCGACAACGCCCACTGTTGTCGAGGCTCGATATCCCTTATTCCTCCAGGTTTGTTGTAGCTCGACATCTCTAAGCATTTACTGGTTCGACATCTCCATCACCTTTCAGAAACTCGACACCTTCTCTTTTATTGTTAAATGCTCGATAGCATATTCTGCTTATAGATGTTCGACAACACATACGGTCGTAGTGGCTCGCTATTCCTTAGAGACTCGGCACATCTTTATCATTTATTGGGGCTTGCCCACTACTTGTATGCTCGACATCCATTCATATCTACAGGCTCGGCATCTTCAAGCTGACCATTAAGACTTGACACCTTACTGAAACATCATCATTTGATATTCTTCATACTTATAGAAGCACGACACATGCATAGTAACTTCAACTCTTAGTCACTTGATACCTCCAGCCAATAGATGTTCGATAACCTTGCTGGTTGCTGATTCTCAATAGCTTCTTACTGTTAGAAGCCATATAACACCATGCTGATAGTTTGTTGTTTAATCAATATGGTCTATCCGTCTATGTACTTGAAAGAATGGTTTATTCTGGGTAGCCATACTTATATTATACAAATTTATCAACCTTTTTCTGCTTGTTACTCGATATCTTTCTTAGCAGTCCAATAACTTAGCAGCTCGATATCACCATACATTTATAGGTTCGATACCAATTTTTCCAATGTTTACATATCATCCTGTGGACTTATTTGCTTCTTTTTCCCTTGATGATTTCTCAAGCATTTTTTATAGTCAGAAAATATGTGGATAACACCTTAATTCACTCTATATTTATTCGACATACATATTAACACACACACACACATAATATATATATGCACATACATACATATACACACACGTATGCATACATACATACATACATGCATACACTCACATAAATATATGTGTGTGTAGAGCTAGGATCAATAGCCCCCTTATTTAGCACCACTTTGTAGCCCCTAATATCAACCACAAATTTCTATTTAAATATTTGTACACACAAATACATACGTATATATATATATGTGTGTGTGTGTCTTTGTGTGTGTGTGTGTGTATACATACATATATGTGTGCGTGTAGCTAGGATCAATAACCCTCCTTATTTAACATCATTTTGTAGCCCCCTGATATCAACCACAATAACTATTTAAATATATATATATATATATATATATATATATATGTATGTATGTATATGTATGTATGTATGTATGTATGTATATGTACGTATATGTATATATATATGTATGCATATACGATCAATAGTCTCTCTTGCACCATTTTGTAGCCCCTGATATCAGACACAAGTTTCTATTTAAATATTTGTTCTTTCTCTCTTCTGTCACATGGACCAAATATTTAAATATAAACTTGTGGCTGAGATCAAGGGGCTACAAACAATGCTAAATAAGGAGAACTATTGATGCTAGCTCATATATATATGTGTGTGTGTTTGTGTGTGTACGTACGTACATATGTATAATTTCCATTTTAAGCTCTTTCCTTAAGATATGTTGCTATGTCTAACTGTGAAATTAAACTACAATTAACGCAGGCAATTTTAACAAGGACGAAAATATTATAGAGTAAATCATATTAACTTAGGAAGATCATCTAATGCGTAACTTCAATAAACTCAACGATGACAGAACAAAGAAATTATCTTTTATCTTCTAGTAAAGATATACACCTTTGTAGGAGATATATATTCTGAAAACTAAAGCACTGGTTGGAGTTAAATAAATGTACCATGTAAAATTATTATTATTTATAGCATGGTTTTGCAAGTGCTTGGAGTTAGGATCACATCATTTGGTGAAAATGAATCGAATCCTATGATGCGATGCTCTATAGGACATGTGTTTTTCTTTTTTTTGCTCTTTTCATTTTCTTTTAGTATTGATAACTCATTCATGTAAATAAGAACGTAAATTGGAATTTTCTTAAATGATTTTTAATTATAAAGAAAAGACATGTCATATCTACAATTTGGTTGTATCACAACATATAAATAGTGTATTACCATTGACACCCAGAAAAACACTTCTGCCTTTCATAACCAATGACCATCATATAAAATATGGTTACTTGCTTCTGAATATCTTAGTTTTTTTTGTGTAACATGCACCCAAAATACATTCAAAATAACTTTTTTATCCTAAATCTTTAACTCTAAATTCTTTCTTTCTCCGCACTATTCAAAATATTCTTTCATATTTTCACTGTCAAATCCTTTATTATTCACAACGACAATTGCATTTTCAATCTTATTATGATTGCTGAACATGATAAGAAAAAAAGAACAAAAAGGACATAAATGTTGTATAATAAAAATTACAACGCAATAACTTATATTGAAATTTTCAATGACAACATTATCAAACTTTATATTTGTGTTACCCAAAATCATTAATCTCATCCTAAAATAACAATAAAAAAGCTATAAACAACAAATTTAAGTTTTACATATTGAAGAAAAATAGTGTTTAAGAATAAAATGCAAATTCACCTTTATCTTCATTAAATTTATGATCATCCATTAAATCTTCACCCGTCTTCATGTTTATTTATTTATTTTGGTCTAGGGTTTGCAATTGTGTTTTCTAATGAGGAATGTAAATACAAATTTTTTTGAAAGAGATAAAAGAGACTTCAACCGTTTAGGACTGAATGAAAGTATAAATTTGATGGTAGGATAGCATATGAGAAAACCGATGTGTATAAAAAATTTAATAATAGCCCTAAACATTTATCCAACATCAATAGAAGCACACCATAAATATTTAGTATTTGTCTCATGTTATACAAACTCCACCTATGAGATTGTTTCAAGCATTTCCTCAAAATCTCCATTGTAACTATCACACCGATGTTTTAATTGTTTTAGTTACCTATTATTAACACGAAGAGTGCATAGCAAGGGGGACTAGTTATAGAACTGAAAATGATTTTGTTGAACCAGGGTCCATTCGATGTATAGCTTGATTATCCATACACCTGTAAGAATTACGATTTCGAAAAATAGTTGACCACTCGTCTCATAATCTTCCACCCGCAATCTCCAATACCCCAAAATTTGCGAACAAAATATCATCACCAATGCATTCTCTATCCTGTCAGTTTCCTTTTACTCTTCCAGTTCCCAAACGCAAACCCAATCCCGTATCCAATCGGGTTTCGATTCGCCCACCCCCACCGGACTTCAACTACACAACCATATCCACCCTTCTAGAAGATTCCAGGTCCGCAGCTTTATCTATAAATCCTAGTCTGATCGATTTGGTCGAGGACGGAAGCTTGGTTGTCATTAAGAAATCTCGATTCGGCCCGGTTCCGGTCTGGAGAAGGGAGTTTGTTGAACCGGAAGAGATATGGTTGGTTGGCACCTCGCATGTGGCTGAACGGTCCGGTTTGGATGTGGATCGGGTTGTGAAGGGGGTTAGACCCGATAATGTAGTTGTAGAGCTGTGTAGGAGCAGGCAAGTTTTCAGTTGGTTTTAACAATATAGGTTATGAGATTTTGGAGTAATGAAAATCTATCTATTAAATGATAGTAAAGCAGAAGAATTTTAAGCTCTGTGATTAATTCTAGGAATTATCTTCATTCCGCTTAATTCTCTCCAACTATAGATATTTTATTTTTAAAATCTTATAATTTATCACTTTACAATTATTATACTAAACTTCTCATACTATTTTATATTCAAATACCTACTATTTTAATAAGTCTACAATTATTTCTTTTAATAAGTCTACAATTATTTATAAATCTTTCCCGATTCTCTTTCAATATTTTACATCAAAGCCCACATATTTGAATTAATTACATAATCCAAATTTTAAATTAATGGACAACCTTAGTCAACTAATATTTATTAATAAATTCTAAAAAACTAAAGTTTCAATATATATGCTACAGGCGTATCAACAAATTGGTATAAAAAAAGATCTTTTTTTATTTAGATATGTGAGTGTGCTTGTGTGCGTATATAAATCACATAGCATAAATTATATACATTAACGATAATAACAAATTTATTTTATAATTTATTTACTGAACAAATTTATCATACAATACATTATATAATTCTATTAACTTCGAACACCAATTTTTTTTTTTTTTTTTACAATTCTTAGAAACCATTCTCAATTCTTTTCTAATATTTTACACTCAAGTCCATATATTTAACTAATTGTGTAATCTTAAATTTAAACTATTGAAATAAATTTGATTAACTGGTATTCATTAATCAATGTAATAAATACTAAAAATATAAGAATTTCAATATATATAATATTCATTTATATGTGGAAAAATGATAAAGTTATTTCTTTATTCAGATATAATGATATATAAATCGCATAACATAAAATGTGTACATAAATAACAATAACTCTTTTAATTTCTAATTTAGTTATCTTTAAATTTTTTTGTACATTATGTTACATTACATAACATAATTTTATTTTTAACAACCTTTAAAAGATAAATTTATATTTTACAACATTACTATGTAAACGAACAAATTTCATCGATAAAAATTAGATTATATAAACATTTACTTTCAACATGTTATCAAACCATGTCAAGCTCATAACTCAACTAAATGCTACGTAACATTATTTGCAATTATCAAAGTTTTAAGTGTGACTCTCCTATAACAACATAAAATCTATGGTTAACTATGAAATTGTTTAAAAATGAAAACTAAATAATGGATCAAAGTTCACATGTAGATAAATGGGCATAAGATGCTCTTCTCAAGTACAAATACGTAAGCTCTTCGTAATTTTCTATAACTTTTCACATTCAACTTCTTATTTTTGATAGTTATGTTGATTATTAATTCAAATTATTTACATATATTAAATTAAATTAACATTCGTAAATCTATTTATAAATCCTTGAAAAATAACAATTCAATATATACACAACAATTAAAATAAAAATGGTAAAGTTATTTATTCACTCATACATATAAAAAATATATATCACATGACATAAATTATTTACATCAATAGTATTAAAAAAATTAATTTTTTTAGTAGGACATTAATTGCTACAAATATATATAGTTAGCAAGGATTGAACCTTCAACCTTACATCTGAGCATCACATGTCATTTAAGTTTATAATTAATATATCACAATAAATTTATCATAAATTACATAATAAATTTCTAATTTTAGCAATAATTAAAATATAAATAATATTTTTTATTAACATCGCCGTGTGCAACGCACGGGTTACACACTAGTTTAGATGAAAATAAACATAATTGGGCAGCCGTGTTCATATAATCCCTTAGTAGTAGTTAAATTGTATATAATGTACTGTTTTAATTTTGTTTCTTAAAGTGTATTTTTATTTTTTAGTTTTTTATATTTAATATTGAAAATGCTAGACCACCTTAATAATATCATCTTCTAATTGTTTATAATCTATTTTTCAGCTCACAACCATATATGATTGACTACTAATTACGAAACCAACATTGAAATAAGTTTATAGAAATATTTACAATGTAGATATTGGCGCTTGAACATGAAATGCAGGCCTTTTCTATTTATAGAAGTGGAAAATAGGCATAAGGACAAACTTAGAAAAAAATTTAGGCCGAAGGACGATAAGTTTCATTTTTAGGTTGAAGGACAAACTTTGAAAAAAAAAAAAATGAAGGACGATGCTAGTTATAACTACCAGTTTGTATAGTGTAAAAACCGAATATAACGTCCTTCAGTTTAATTTTCTTGCAAAGTTTTTCCTTCCGCTAAAAATAAAAATGAAACTTGGTTTTCTTCAGCCTACTTTTTTTTGTGAAAGTTTGTCCTTGTACCCAATTCCCTCGTAATAATGTGGAAATAAACCCAAATCTGTTCCTGTAGAATAAGTCAAAGCATTAAACAATTACAGTCAGCGTTAAAATAAAAGAGAGATATTGATCAAAATGATATATGTTTGCAACCCAGCAACTATCTTTTTGCTATATTGAATGAGACATTATAAGATGAAACACCACATGTACTGCAATTAAATTCCTACTTGTTGAAACACCAAGTCAAACCCTGATGTAATTATGAAATCATGTACTTATATGTATGTTTACTTGTGGGTTAGTAAACCTATAAAAGGATAATAAAATGCTCTAAAGTGACAATCATAATAAAGAAAAATACAAAAGAAATATAAAAAAATGTAGGTAATTTAAAAAATAGGATTATTCTTAACACAACTATCATGTTATATGTACATCATCATTAAATCTATCCCTTGATTTGATAGATTCAAAACATATTTTTTGTCCGGTATCTTCATTTCGTTTTCTATTCGTGCTTGATGATCTGATTTGTAACATCCCACTATTTTGGATCATTCAAATCAACAATAAATCCACACATGTCGGACTTGAATTGCTCAAAATATCAGATTGTTAATTTAAATTTGGCAAAACTCAGCATATACAGTAAATAAATCAATCACAGAATCACAGACACAGAGTAATACAATAATACGCAGCGGAATAAATAAATAGTAGTTCATGAAGCTACTATATAAACATCCGAGTTAAAAATAAAATACAACAGAATATCTCAATTACAGTGAAGTCTTCAGTACGAATAAATGACCTCTCTGAACAAATCAACTAGAAAAGCTGAAAGCTGAGTCGATAGTTGGATCTCCAAATGAAGCTCCAAACTCCAAAGGTGAGTCTCAAATGCTGTATCACTCGGTCTGACCCGAGCGTAAAGCAAAACACTCGAGTCATGATTGACATTCTTATATCAATAAATCCAACTCAAGTGAAATATCAACTGAAATACAAGTAACTTAAAGGATGTTTGGGATAACCATCCTCTAAGGATCTGCGGAACTATCTACAATGTAGAAATATACACTATAACACCGTGGTCATTCCAAATTAATTTATACTTCAAAAGCAAAATATCATTTCATTTCAAATATATCTATTTTCCAAAATAGTATATATAGGTTAAATAATTTAAAAAGTAAAGTATTTATAATTTCCTTAAGTCTCATAAATCGATTCAAATCAACTCAAATTCCAAATTTAAATTTATTCAAAGCTCAATTCATCAATTCAGTTCTAAATATACCATTTAAATTTACAATATATTTCAAAGCTTTAATATTTAACATTTTCAAAGTTAAATTTAACAGTTTCATATAACTCTTAATTTAACTTCGTTATTATTTAATTAGGCAATATTCACTTAATAAATTCAATATCATTTAACTAGCCTTAAATTACATTTTTACTAAATATTTCCTTAAATTTATTTAAGCAAGAAATATTCATTAAATTACTTAAATCAAACCCAAGTTATAAATCATATCTTAAATCTCAATTTCAATAAGTTTCAAATCGGTTTAATTAAATAAAATTATCTTCCCAACCTTAACTTATTCAAATTATTACCAAAATCTATTTTGAAATATAAATTTAAATACTTAACCATATTATATGTATTAACTCAATCTTAATTAAATTAAATATTATTATTAAATCTATATACATCATTACCATTTATATATAATTATTTAAGAATCAACATTTATTAAAATCATATATTTCTTTCTAAAACCATAGAATTTATTTTTCAAAATATTTATATATGGACCAACGGTGTCTGTATATAATTTCCTATCTATGGTTAAGTGATACGGATATTTATCATTTCAATCCGTAAATTTAAATACATGCGTGTAGATATCATTTCGATCCGAAATCCCAAATTCAATTCAAATGAAAATCGCTTGGGTCTATCATTTCAACCCATAACGATTTTCTCCTATTCTAAAGTCCGTTTGGGTATGTATCATTTCAACCCATAGTGAATTCTATACTAACATGGAACTTGCAGAGTGATAACAGATAATAAAAATAAAACAACAGGCATATATCACCAATAACAATATAATATAACAATAAGATATGGTGTCATATCCCACAGGTGAACAGTTACAGATAACAGCATATATAACAATTTAAATAACTACCGCAGCACATTTCAATTGAAACCAAATTTAATAAATACAAGAACGTAAATCGTGAGTGATGACTCACCTTTCGAGGTTAGAGGAGTTTGACAACAGAACAAGTTAGGAAATCCAAACCAAAGCAAGATGGACACGATTCGATGATCAAAGCTGATAGATAGGAGTTGACGAGAACAAATCAAAGTCAGTTTAATATAAACTGAGAATATGCACATTATTATATTATATGCATATAAATTTCAGTATTTTAGTTTAAGACAAATATTAAAATAATATAAATTTCAAAATCATTGTTTTAAATCAAACCTATACACATAGAAAAAAATCAATCTGAAATAATACATATATATATATATACACACTTTGAAATCAACAATATGTATATCACTAATATATAAATTATATCCCATACAACATATAACTAACCCATACATTCACGAAGGAGCCAACAATCATAATGTATACATATACAAACAAATGAATCAAAATATATAATTTCAGTATATGTATGCAGACTTATGTCACATATTATAACTTATATCTCAAAATGGACACATCATATATATTGTGTATGTTCATTTGAAAATATCAATGCATATGGACATATGTACCGGCTTACTTATATATATATATATATATATAATCAACATGTAATATATATTACTATTATATATTAGCTACAAATGTAAACTGTAAACACGTATAAAATATAGTTTTTATATATATATATTTATCCATTGAAACTAACAGATCCACGCTTACACATATATAGCTTACTAACTATAAAAGATTATATACTATAACCCACTATATGTGACATAAGACAACTTGTTTTTAACTTTTATATAAATAGGCATTTACTTTACACATATAACACTAACGTATATGTATACCATATACACAAACTGTAAAACTTATTTTATAACATATATAACTCACGTAACCAACAAGTTGTATATATAGAATTTATATATATAACTATACAGCCGAATCCAAAATATAATATAATTTAATATAATATAATAAAATAAAACATAGTATGCGGTTGTAGAAAACATACATATGCAGACTAACGTATTATATATATATATATGCGAAGTAATAAACAATAAACGAAAATTTAAAATATAACTATAAAATGCTGAGATCAAATGAATGAGCAAAGTATCTCAAAACGTACCTATATACAACCTCACAGTATATGAAATCATATATGGAGCTGCTCTTCACGTGGGGATATGCGTGAGTTGATGGGTAGAGGCGAAGTGGAGTTTTCAGGTGGAAAGGTGGATCGGCTGTTGGCGGGTGTGGATGAAGTGCTAGGGCGGTGGTTCACGGGTTGAGGAGGCATGCGTCAGCTCCGGTGGTGATGGGAACCAGAGAAGCAGCTTTGAGAAAACTTTGCTCATGCAACAGGAACTGGAAATGAACATATAATAGCTAGAAGAAGAGGAACAAATAGAAGGAAGAAGATCCAGTGTAGACACAATTTCATACATATTCATTTTTTTTATAAACGGGTGATGAAGGTGCTGGATGGGAAAGGAAATTTGGAGGAAGAACAGTAGCTATGTATATACCTAGTTGCCTTTGTAAAAGAACAGAACCAAAAGGCAGAGGAAAGGTTCATTTGCTCGGGAAAAACGAAGAGACAGGCTGGCTTCAGGTAAAAGAAGGAAACGTGAGCAAGGACATGAAGAGACCCCAAAATAAACGTACAGACAAATAATAAATTGAAATGACCATTGATTTAGCAACGTTAATAAAGCAATTTATTATATTGCTTGGCTTGCACGTTTAGATCTGAAAAGCAATTGAAAGTGAAAGGACACAAATTTGATACCGTTACAACGGACCGTTATCATCGTTTCCGTCGCGTACCGGACCTTAAAACACAGAGTTGAATATACCACAGAGATCAGCAAGACGAGACGATCAAAACGGTACACAGATATCAGTGATACGATTGAATTATAAAATTTCAAATTTCCGCCACCGGAAATGCTGCAATATTGCAGAAAATAAGATAAACAGAGCTAGAGAAGATCAAATTTGGAAAAAAGAAAGATGACGTCTCACTCAGAATAGGATTTAGAAATTTACTGTATAAAAATATTCAGGTTTGGAAATTATTTTACTACCATCAATTTTTAACTGATTTAAATTGAAATAGAATTTTACAATAAAATAAACATCAATATTATCAGATGAAAATTTACCAGTTGCTACGTTAAAAGAGACGTATTCCAAATATTAAATTTTTATTTCAAAATATTACGATTTAAAATTTTCTCAAAAATTCAATTAAATACGTTATAAAAATTATTAAAATTTACGGGTCGTTACACTCTCCTCCACTCAAAACTTTTCGTCCCCGAAAAGGAAGGAGGTAGGAGAATAGAAACAACCAGAAAGAAAAATAGATTGAAAGTCAAAATTAGACAATTAATTCGAAACTATATATATAAATTTTACTTGAAATATTCATTTGAAAACTTCATTTGAAATTCAATTTTCTTTAATTCTTTAATATATATTTTTTTTTTCTTTTTTCAAGCCCATTTGTAAAATTTTCTTGCTTCCTTTATAAATACCGTTTATATGTTTAAATAACACCTTTATAAATATATGAAAACTATTTGAAAACAATTATTTACATTATTACTTATATTTACAAAGAAGCTATTTGAAAACATTAAATCCATAATTCATAAATTTATTAATTTTTATCTCAAGATACTTTTCAAATATTATTAATAAATCAATAATCATTTACTTTAAATATGTTTTATTTAATTAACAACTTCTAAAATATTTAACACTAATAATTTACTATTAAACCATGTAGTCTCAACAATATTTTAAAAACCCGCCGTTCGTAGCTCGGTTGGTTTGGGAGCTGGGAGATGGGAACCAAAGGACTGCGTCCGGGCAGGTTCGAATCCCAGCGCCAAACCATCAGTGGGAGTTTCAACGTTACGCATCCGTGTGCGACGACTAAATAAAAACGGGATAGACACACGGCGTGGGGTTTACTTAAGTGAGTATCAATGAATACCATGATCTTAAGGTTCCCCATGATCTAAAAAAAAAACAATATTTTAAAAGAATATAGTCAACAAGGAAAAGGAGGACTTGGAAAACAGAATATAGGTAAATAAATAAAGCTGAGCAGATAAGGTAGATTCAAAAGAATAGTATCGAGTACGAATAATTAATTCAAGCCATAAGAATTTCAATTTCAAATATTAATACAGAATTCCTTTGTTGAAAATACCTTTATAATAAAATACTTTTATAACTCGATGTTTCAACAAGTTTATCCTTGTTCCTGTAGACTCTGGTAGTGCGTTGATCAGGCGCAAAACTAGAATTCTCCAGGTACTTAGTAGACCTGTTTCAACACCCAGTGAAAATACTGGAAAACTTTTAAAAACAGATATGGAAAGTACAATCCAAACAAAAAAAACAAACAAATCATGGATCGCAGATACACAATGGTTACGCCGGGCCCCCCAGGAAACATCCGTACCTTTTAAGCATTCACTGCCTTGCGAATTTCGCCATGATAACAAAACTGTGGACCGCATGATACATAACAATGGTTATGCCTGGATCCCCCAAGAAACATCCATACCCTTTAAGCAATCTCTGCCTTGCGGATTACGCCACTAACACGACCATAGATCGCAGATACACAATGGTTACGCCTGGATCCCCCAAGAAACATCCGTACCTTGTAAGCAATCACTGCCTTGCGAATTACGCTATGCAGTCGAGTTCGTAAGACCATGGGTAACGCCATGGAATTCGAAGGACACTCGAGTATCATATCCGAAAAACCAAAAATCAGAGAGAATAATATCGTTAGAATGAATCCAAGATGTGGCCACAAATCGAATATCAAGCAGAAGGCACTTTTCATATCTTTACTTCGAAAATATGTATCATATAGTACCTTTCAAATTAATTTCAAATATCATACTTATATAAAGTCCATTATATATAAGATTTCATTTTCAAATCAAATACTTTCCAAAATCAATAGTATATCAAATCACACTTATATAGACTTTAATTATATAAGATTTCACTTTTCAAATTGAGTACCTTTTCAAATCCATAGTTTTCGAATCAACATCATACTTATACAGACCAATTTTTTTATATAAGTTCGATAACTCTCAAATCAAGTTTTTAGTAACACAAGGTTCTCAATTTCAATTTGTTTCAATATCAATGTATTTTTCAAAATCATATACGCTTTCACCAAATTATTCTTCCAAATCAAATATCTTCAGTTCCAAAGTTTTCAAAATAATAAATTTAGAAAATAAATCCAAATTTCCAAATCAATATAATTAAGTCAAACAATTCATTTCCAAAATCAATGGTTTTCAAAATCATCTTATATTTACATAAGGTCCATCTTATATCAGGATCAAAATTTCAAAAATAAATTTCGCTGTACGAAGAGCTATATGGGATTGAACATCTTTGCTTACTAAAAGTTTTGAATTTAGAATAGTTTTGTATATAAGATAGTTTGAAAAATAGTTTTGTAAATAATTTGTAAATAAAATAGTTTAAAATAGTTCGTTTTAAGAAGAATAAAAGAAAAATAATTTGAAAATGGTTTTAAATTGATAGTAGTTTTGTATAAAAGAAAAATTCCAATTAAATTACAAAGATATCCAACCCAACAACTTTCCATTTCAGCGTCAAGTATATCAATGATATTAGGATATAAGATGTACATATGTCATCATTTCGCAAAATCACATTCGATCGCTCGCTCGATCACACAAGTTCGCTTTCGAACTAGTATTGTCCATTCGACTTCCCTAATGCGGATTTCGATATGGTTTCTCGACTAGAAGCCATCAGTCTCCTTGCATAGCCATATACTATGATAGAGAATTCTAGAATCAAGTCCAAAATCCATATCAAATATTCGCCATCAAGAATCAAATGAAAAATCCTAACACGAAATGGTGTAATTCACCTCGAACTTGTGTACTCAAACTTGGATCAATTCAATTATGCGAATAAAACAGCATACGTACAACTTATGTATCTATTCCAACTTGTTCCATATATAGTTTTATAAAGATGTTACCAAGTTAAACATTTAAACTAAATTTTATTCAAAATATTTTGAAGACCAAATTCTTTTCAAATCTAAATTTCGTATTAGAAAATTCAAAATAGTCTTATTCATTTACTTAACAAAACAGTTTCAACCTATTTAAATCATATTACTACATACTTTAAACATACATACCAAACTTATATACTTTATACTTTTCAAAATCACTTAGCTTTGAAAGGTTAACCTTGATTTGGAAGTGCTCGAACCTTCAAAATAGTTGAAGAAATCATTTTCAAATTCAAGAGTTGGAAATCAATAACAAATCAGTAAATCAATTTTAATAGATAAGGTTATATCAAATCCGAAACTCGAGGACTGAACACCGGCTTACTTCAAATCATTTCAAATATATATATACATATATCTTTCGAATATCAAAT
Source organism: Allium fistulosum (assembly GCA_030737815.1). Classification (NCBI taxonomy): domain Eukaryota; kingdom Viridiplantae; phylum Streptophyta; class Magnoliopsida; order Asparagales; family Amaryllidaceae; genus Allium; species Allium fistulosum. The sequence goes on from CM060903.1 coordinate 182,250,241, forward strand.
CTTACTTCAGAATTTGAAATCAAAATTGGTTTCGCAAAATCACTCGCGTAGCAATGCTACTAAAGTGGCCTCTCCCCCACTCTGAAACTCGAAAATTAATGTCGATGATGCGTGCACTCATCACCGAAATTATTTTCCAGCGACATAAGTGAGTTCTGGACTTCTATTTTCTCAAACTTCTTTTGAAATTTCTTCGAAATCATTCGAAACTCATTAAAATCATTTGAAACATTTCTTATTCGGAAAATACTTTTAAATCATATTATTATAATATATTTCAAAATCTTAAAACCAATTTCAAAACACCGGGGTTCAATTCTCGAATTTCAAATTTAAAATCCTTCAGTTATAAATCATTTTTAGCTAAATCAAATTTATTATATAATTTTTCAAAATTACAAATCCTTTCGAAACCTCAAATTCTCATTTTAAAAAAGTATATATAATCCTTATCGAAAATATTTCACTTTTATATATAGAATAAAATCATACTTATCAAAATAATAATTTCGATATATAAAACACTTTCTAAAATTACAAACAAACCCGATTTTCAAAGGATGATTTAAGAATGGATTTCAAACAAAGATAGAGATTCAAATTAGAGGAACTCTTAATCAAATAGAATTATGATTCGAAGATAAGCTCGAACGAAGATGAGATAATTAAATTTCAAAATAGAAGATGAATATACTTATATAAATCGCGGGCGACCTTAACCGGGTCAACCGTGACTTCAGGAACAAGATCGATGTAGAATTCCAAGAAAAATCAACATTCGATCGCAAGAGATAGCGGCATCTAAATCGAAGATATAGAAATCTCCGGTGAATCAATGCCAATTGTGAAGGAGTTTCACCCCTTCACAAATCATTCAAAGATTGGTGGGATCCTATTCTTATAGAGATCATTCGAAGTGGAGTTATGGGATACTCCAGAATCAAAAGAATTCAAATAGGGAGAGACAAGAATGAATTTTGGAACCGCAAGAAACGTTCCAAAGTTTAAAGGAAATCGAGTCAAAAGGAAGAGATTCAAACTCGAACGAAAGAGATTCTGTAAATAAATTTACTATATATGCTAAGTTTTGCCTAGAGTCAGAGCTCTGATACCAACTGTAACATCCCACTATTTTGGACCATTCAAATCGACAATAAATCCACACATGTCGGACTTGAATTGCTCAAAATATCATATTGTTAATTTAAATTTGGCAAAACTCAGCATATACAGTAAATAAATCAATCACAGAATCACAGACACAGAGTAGTACAATAATACGCAGCGGAACAAATAAATAGTAGTTCATGAAGCTACTATATAAACATCAAAGTTAAAAATAAAATACAACAGAATATCTCAAATACAGTGAAGTCTTCAGTACGAATATATGACCTCTCTGAACAAATCAACTAGAAAAGCTGAAAGCTGAGTCGATAGTTGGATCTCCAAATGAAGCTCCAAACTTCAAAGGTGAGTCTCAAATGTTGTATCACTCGGTCTGACCCGAGCGTAAAGCAAAACACTCGAGTCAGGATTGACATTCTTATATCAATAAATCCAACTCAAGTGAAATATCAACTGAAATACAAGTAACTTAAAGGATGTTTGGGATAACCATCCTCTAAGGATCTGCGGAACTATCTACAATGTAGAAATATACATTATAACACCGTGGTCATTCCAAATTAATTTATACTTCAAAACCAAAATATCATTTCATTTCAAATATATCTATTTTCCAAAATAGTATATATAGGTTAAATAATTTAAAAAGTAAAGTATTTATAATTTCCTCAAGTCTCACAAATCGATTCAAATCAACTCAAATTCCAAATTCAAATTTATTCAAAGCTCAATTCATCAATTCAATTCAGTTCTAAATATACCATTTAAATTTTCAATATATTTCAAAGCTTTAATATTCAACATTTTCAAAGTTAAATTTAACAGTTTCATATAGCTCTTGATTTAACTTCGTTATTATTTAATTAGGCAATATTCACTTAATAAATTCAATATCATTTAACTAGCCTTAAATTACATTTTTACTAAATATTTCCTTAAATTTATTTAAGCAAGAAATATTCATTAAATTACTTAAATCAAACTCAAGTTATAAATCATATCTTAAATCTCAATTTCAATAAGTTTCAAATCGGTTTAATTAAATAAAATTATCTTCCCAACCTTAACTTATTCAAATTATTACCAAAATCTATTTTGAAATATAAATTTAAATACTTAACCATATTATATGTATTAACTCAATCTTAATTAAATTAAATATTATTATTAAATCTATATACATCATTACCATTTATATATAATTATTTAAGAATCAACATTTATTAAAACCATATATTTTTTTCTAAAACCATAGAATTTATTTTTCAAAATATTTATATATGGACCAACGGTGTCTGTATATAATTTCCTATCTATGGTTAAGTGATACGGATATTTATCATTTCAATCCGTAAATTTAAATACATACGGGTAGATATCATTTCGATCCGAAATCTCAAATTCAATTCAAATGAAAATCGCTTGGATCTATCATTTCAACCCATAACGATTTTCTCCTATTCTAAAGTCCGTTCGGGTATGTATCATTTCAACCCATAGTGAATTCTATACTAACAGGGAACTTGCAGAGTGATAACAGATAATAAAAATAAAACAACAGGCATATATCACCAATAACAATATAATATAACAATAGGATATGGTGTCATATCCCACAGGTGAACAGTTACAGATAACAACATATATAACAATTTAAATAACTACCGCAACACATTTCAATTGTCGTTTCAATTGAAATCAAATTTAATAAATACAAGAACGTAAATCGTGAGTGATGACTCACCTTTCGAGGTTAGAGGAGTTTGACAACAGAACAAGTTAGGAAATCCAAACCAAAGCAAGATGGACACGATTTGATGATCAAAGCTGATAGATAGGAGTTGACGAGAACAAATCAAAGTCAGTTTAATATAAACTGAGAATATGCACATTATTATATTATATGCATATAAATTTCAGTATTTTAGTTTAAGACAAATATTAAAATAATATAAAATTTCAAAATCATTGTTTTAAATCAAACCTATACACATAGAAAAAAATCAATCTGAAATAATACTTATATATATATATACAGACTTTGAAATCAACAATATGTATATCACTAATATATAAATTATATCCCATACAACATATAACTAACCCATACATTCACGAAGGAGCCAACAATCATAATGTATACATATACAAACAAATGAATCAAAATATATAATTTCAGTATATGTATGCAGACTTATGTCACATATTATAACTTATATCTCAAAATGGACACATCATATATATTGTGTATGTTCATTTGAAAATATCAATGCATATGGACATATGTACCAGCTTACTTATATATATATATATAATCAACATGTAATATATATTACTATTATATATTAGCTACAAATGTAAACTGTAAACACGTATAAAATATAGTTTATATATATATATATATATATATATATCCATTGAAACTAACAGATCCACGCTTACACATATATAGCTTACTAACTATAAAAGATTATATACTATAACCCACTATATGTGACATAAGACAACTTGTTTTTAACTTTTATATAAATAGGCATTTACTTTACACATATAACACTAACGTATATGTATACCATATACACAAACTGTAAAACTTATTTTATAACATATATAACTCACGTAACCAACAAGTTGTATATATAGAATTTATATATATAACTATACAGCCGAATCCAAAATATAATATAATTTAATATAATATAATATAATAAAACATAGTATGCGGTTGTAGAAAACATACATATGCAGACTAACGTATTATATATATGCGAAGTAATAAACAATAAACGAAAATTTAAAATATAACTATAAAATGCTGAGATCAAATGAATGAGCAAAGTATCTCAAAACGTACCTATATACAACCTCACAGTATATGAAATCATATATGGAGCTGCTCTTCACGTGGGGATATGCGTGAGTTGATGGGTAGAGGCGATGTGGAGTTTTCAGGTGGAAAGGTGGATCGGCTGTTGGCGGGTGTGGATGAAGTGCTAGGGCGGTGGTTCACGGGTTGAGGAGGCATGCGTCAGCTCCGGTGGTGATGGGAACCAGAGAAGCAGCTTTGAGAAAACTTTGCTCATGCAACAGGAACCGGAAATGAACATATATATAATAGCTAGAAGAAGAGGAACAAATAGAAGGAAGAAGATCCAGTGTAGACACAATTTCATACATATTCATTTTTTTTTATAAACGGATGATGAAGGTGCTGGATGGAAAGGAAATTTGGAGGAAGAACAGTAGCTATGTATATACCTAGTTGCCTTTGTAAAAGAACAGAACCAAAAGGCAGAGGAAAGGTTCATTTGCTCGGGAAAAATGAAGAGACAGGCTGGCTTCAGGTAAAAGAAGGAAACGTGAGCAAGGACATGAAGAGACCCCAAAATAAACGTACAGACAAATAATAAATTGAAATGACCATTGATTTAGCAACGTTAATAAAGCAATTTATTATATTGCTTAGCTTGCACGTTTAGATCTGAAAAGCAATTGAAAGTGAAAGGACACAAATTTGATACCGTTACAACGGACCGTTATCATCGTTTCCGTCGCGTACCGGACCTTAAAACACAGTTGAATATACCGCAGAGATCAGCAAGACGAGACGATCAAAACGGTACACAGATATCAGTGATACGATTGAATTATAAAATTTCAAATTTCCGCTATCGGAAATGCTGCAATATTACAGAAAATAAGATAAACAGAGCTAGAGAAGATCAAATTTGGAAAAACAAAAGATGACGTCTCACTCAGAATAGGATTTAGAAATTTACTGTATAAAAATATTCAGGTTTGAAAATTATTTTATTACCATCAATTTTTAACTGATTTAAATTGAAATAGAATTTTACAATAAAATAAACATCAATATTATCAGATGAAAATTTACCAGTTGCTACGTTAAAAGAAACGTATTCCAAATATTAAATTTTTATTTCAAAATATTACGATTTAAAATTTTCTCAAAAATTCAATTAAATACGTTATAAAAATTATTAAAATTTACGGGTCGTTACATGATTCTTCTTCTATCTTTATCCAATTACTTTAGCATCTACGCAAAAGCTAAAAATGTTGTGGTTGTTTATATTACAAAATTTAACACTTAGACACAAGTAGAGTTATTAATGGGTGAAGTTGGAAAGCAAATCACTTAAATGATGAGTGACATAGGTGGTGGAGGACATATCGTTGCATAAAGTTTTGATGATAATATAAAACCATGCATGTTTTTCCAATTTCAGGCTGATTAAAATTCTTTGAATTTAAACCAGCTATTATGAGACCATGTCTCTGTCTTTTTGTTTACATCTATCGTTTTTCTCAGGACATAACAAATTGTCATCTTTCAGTTGACTATTTTGGCATAATAAGCTTCGGAGCACGTTTTCACTTACAAATTCTGGCCTAACTTGCATATATGCAGAGTTCAGAGCTGGAATAATGTACGCATCAAAAGAAGTTGAGGATGCACAACTGCTAAAATCAAATATGTTCTCTTTAAGTGGGGTAAAATTCTTTGGAGCCATAAACCGGAGCATAAATTTAGGTATGTTGTAAACATTTAATTATATAGTGAGGTTTATTATTGATTGATTGGTTATTCTCTTTGAAATGCCAATACGATTATTTTATTTCAACCGGGAGTTAATCCCATGGGTGAGTACGGGATGTATCCCAACCATTTAATTATCTTGGCCCCCTAATATCCTCCCGTTCAAATCCTGATCCGTATATACCTGGTGTTGGTTTCTCAGTCACTGTAGCATATTCCATACCAGTATTATCAAATTATTTCCACTTCATAATATTTAACACGAATTGCAAAATCTTACAGTGGCACCTTTTTTCTGCAGTAAAATTAGTTGTGTATGATTTTAAATGGATCATACTGGAATGCATTAAAGTATCCATTTTGTTTTTATTTTCTTCTTACACAAATCAATATGTTGTGCTGTTACTTTCTAAATGGGTAGCAACACAAATACATAATGAATCAATTAGAAATTATATGCAGGATATACCTTTATAGTTTCCACACTCCCCTTAAACCAATTATGTTGATGAATCAAATGCTAAATCATTTGTTAAATTTTAGCATAAATTGATATTGCATTCATCAAAATTTGGTAAAGCTATTTATGTAGTCCGTTTAACAATTGAACAATATGTCATTTGAGTTGTCAAAATATTTGACAACTCTATTGCTTAAGCAATTGGTAAGCTTTACTATACTTGATCAATTTTTAACTTTTAGCTTTAGGTCCATATTTTACCAAAATATTCTAAAATTAATTCATTGTTATCAAAATTTTAATAAATGAATTAGCAATTTAGTTGCAACAAAGTGCATCGTTAAGAATCAAACGATTTTGTTGATTGACGATTTAGTTCATAATTTTTGACAATAAAAAAATGCATAATTGCTTTTAGGGGAAGTGTGCCTATATTCTCCATCTCATTGATAATGAATGACCCTCAATGATTGATTGCACTTTAATAATGATTGCCTGCACAATCCACGAACGACTCAACTAAAAAGAGTGTGGCTAGCATTGTTCTTGTAGTTTATACAACATATGATGTCTGCATGATTGTAGCCCTTGATAATCATTCATGATAATTGCTATTAAACAATTACAGTCTTTGCTATAAAAGCAGGACATGTGCAATGACTATTACCACATAAGGAGAAACTTTTGGGTCCCACAAGTGGGGTCCAAAAGCTTCATCCTAGCGGTAATAATTGCCGGGTGTATAACCGGGTAATTTAGTATTTATGTAAAATTTACGTCATACAACATTTGATATATAATAAACTCGCATATTCTATTGGCAAGATGAATTTGAAAACTATTGTCGTTGTCAATGCTCTTGGTATATCAGTGATTGGTAAACCGATAAATAACTTATCATTGATCGGTAATGGTAAATTTTATATTAAGTAAGAGTGAATAAAAATAGTTGTATATGCAGATTTAAATGGTTGAGTTACACAAATTTAACTTAACCAATACAAAATATAGTTATGCATATTTCATCATATTGATATATAATTTAAATGCTATATGATTTTGACTTGATTCATATATGGCTTACGCATAAATTGAACATAAATTTTTTTTTTTAAAGATTAACAAATCAGAAAGTGGTTCAAATATCATCTTAAAGTATGTATTTGTAAATTAGCAATTGGTTAACATTAATATAATAAAATTATAAAATGATTGGTAAATTCACCATTACTAATGGGTTTGACATTAGACATGTCAACGGATACTTTCAAATGCGTATAATATGATATCCGCATCTGAAATCATTTTTGAATATCGGATATCCGCATTTGCGAATACGGAAGGTTATCAGATAATTATCATATTCGCTGTCAAATAAATCAAGAAACATAAATAGAAAATTTTGGTTTAACATAATTTTTTTTCAATCCCATTGATTATAAAAGTGTGAAAATAAACAAAATATAATTATAGTAAATAGTTTTGAGTAGTTAATATGCATTAAATGTACATTATATAAACTACTAATTTAATAAAACAATAAATTCAGATCTTTCATTATGCTACAATAGACATAATATAAACTATAATCTCGATTATAATCTTCGTATCTGCATCTGTATCTGTTTTTTTGGATATCGGATATCTATCCGCTTTTTGGATACGGATGCGGGTGGATTTCGGTTTTTTCGGGTATCCATTGACAGACTTATTTATTCATTAATGTTAAATTTACCGATAAGATTGGTACAATTACCGTTATCATGTCCATACTAATGGTATACCGGTTAAGCTTATTGTTGGTTACTCATGATTTGGCAGTAGCATGGTAACAGTAAAACTACAGTTAGCATAACAGTCTGATTTATTAGCTGTGGACAAGATAAATGGAGCGATACACTCTTCCCAATAGCCTTGCTAGTACTCATCACAGTTCAGGAGATTATCTTGAAAACAGTTTTTATATTTAGAAACTGCTGTTTGTACTAGGACTGCTCATTGGTTCCTCGTTGGAACTTAATGTGCTCTCTTTTCCATTTATGTACATCACCATAGTAGATTAAGTTGATCTGACTCTCCCAGTTCAAGTTTTGAAGTATTAATAAAATAATGGACGTGTGCATATTGAGGTGAACTAATGATAAACCACGATTTATTATAAAAACATTATTTAACCAAACCCCTTGTGCTTTTATTCCGATGGTTGGCAACTGGATTATTTTGTGGGTTCTTATTACACAGTTTTATGTTACCAACCAAGTTTGGCTTGTTTGTCAATTGCAACATACTGACAAAATTTGAATAGAAGGGGCGCTATCATGAAGTTTTGAGGAATAACCGATAAATTTGTTTCAAACAATAAATTAAATAGCATTGAAAAGAAGTTACAAGCTAACAGTCGTTGTATGGATGTCAGGTGGACAAAGTGCTCTTGCTCTACGTTTGCTTTTAGCATTTTTCTCTTCAAAGATATCTGATGGTGTAAACAGACCATTTGGAGATGAGGTATATAAAGCTCCTTGAACATATAACCATTTAATTTGACCAATACAGATATTGCTCCAGTTCTCATTATAAACAATGTTATTCTGCCACAAATAGTTTCGTGCTGCTCGAAAAGCTTCTGAAGAAACTGGTGCTCAGATTGTTTTAGGAGATCGGCCCATTGAGATTACCGTATGTTTTTCAAGGGGGGAATTAATTTAAAGGACAAAGATTTGTATATTTTTTGCCTCAAGGACACAACCTCAATATTTTTACCATAAGGACAAACATTCTTCTAAAAATTATTCATAAGGACAAATATTTTCCAAAATTATTCATAAGGACAACAAAACTGCTACCAAGCTAAAAACTGATACCTAAAAACTGCTACCGATAACTACAAACTGATACCATCAATGACTAAAAACTGATATCTAAAGAAAGTTGTCCTTCAGATAAAATATTGAAGGCCTGTCCTTGAAGCAAAAACGCTGAAAATTTTTGTCCTTGACAATAATTTCTTGTAATATAAATATATGGGACAATGGTAAATCAATTATTATTTTCAGCTTCAACGAGCACTGGGTTCTCTCAGTTGGAACGAGAAGCTAAGATTGCTTAACACGCTTTTTCTGGGGATAAGTCCATCGTCTACTCAGGAGGGGAGTATATTGAAGGTATTTTCTTCCACAACTAAAATTTGACCGTTGTCTGATTATTTTTTCCTGTTTTTAATTAATTACGCATTACAAAGATAATACAACAAGTCTTATTATATATCATCTGCTTTGACAGACATGTCCATTTCTTTAGTTTTATTGCTATAATATTTATTACAACATTGATGTTCAATATGGAACATCAGCGAACATGTTAAAATAAATGAAGTTGACTAATAGTTGCAGGAAGCAACATGAATAATTAGAATGATTACTCTTCGAGTGCCTTTGCTTGCTTTGAATTTGTCATGTTAAATTTCTACTCTCTGTATTGTGAAGCAGGAACAGAAAATGGATGGAAGCCCTTTTGAACTGTATAAACAGCTCAGTGTTTCATATCCTTCTCTACTGCAGCCTCTCATACACGAGCGTGACGTGGTACTTATACTTAAATCACTTATACTAATTGCTAGGTTTTTTGGATTTTCCATTCATTACAATAGCTTAACATTAAAGATCCTTATTTGATTATGTTTCCAGCATTCTGTTTTCAAAAAAAAAATTTATCGATAAATCCAATAATTTCGTAGTAACAACATAATAAAAATTTCCAATCATTTTCTACATTGATGTTTGATGCATACTTTCTTGGAGTTTGCAGGCGTAAGGTAAACTTGAAAGAAAAAAAAACGTAGCAAACCACGTAAATTTACTTTTGTAGTCCTTTGCATTGTACCAATGTAGCCAAAATCTCTCCAAGTCCACAGCAAAACCTACAATTAAATATAAGAAAAAACAAAGGTGGCAAAGAGTCTGAAAGTTAATATTCTTTTTGGGCGTGTTTTTTACAGTATCTTGCATGGTCTATGAAGAGAAGCAAAGCTGTAAACAATTGCAAAACTGTAGTTGGAATTGTTGGTAAAGGACACATGAATGGAGTAGTTTATGCCTTAATATCTGATCAAGGGGACTTACGATTTCGTGATGTTGCTGGATACCCTGACAAATCAGACACTTGGATCAATTCATTTGCAAAAGGTTTGGCAAGGGACACTATTATAGGTGTTATACTCTGGGTTCTATATGAACAGTTTAAGGTCTTGTTTTGATACCGTGACTTGTGCTTCTCTTGTTTAGAGCTTTAACTTCATATTTGTACTTTGTGCTTATATTCGATTAAAACTAAAGAGCTTTGTATAAATTATAGGAATGCCTTGTTAATTCCCCCTCAACTGATTTTGTTTTGAACTTCGTCTGCTAAAACCAGATAATCAACAATACGTAGAGTATATACACTGTGTATAGAAGTGACTTAGCCCCTGCTTCAAATGTATAAATAAATCAGAGTTATTTTATGTTAAATTTGTTGATAAGTTCTAAAACTTACAAGAGAGTGATATATATTGACAACAATCAAGATATAAGTGTGACGTGAACACTGAGAACTTTTTGTTGCTTGGGTAAAGGGTTGAGAACCACAATAAATGAACTTGCCTTAATGATGGTTGAAAATTGAAACGTTATGTTGGATGTAACATTTGGAAGTGTTATTTTTTATTATATTATATTATCAGAAAAAAAAAAGATAAAGAAGTTCATGAACTTCACAGAATCAACAGCCTTTTCTATTTAGCACCATTTTGTAGCCTTTTTATAACATCTGCACGTTATTATTTAAATATTTGTTCCTTTCCTGTTCTATCACATGCATCAAATATTTAAATATAAACTCGTGGTTGATATTAGATGGCTACAAATGGTGCTAAATAGATTGGACTTCTCATATTAATTGTGGGAAGGCTCCTAACAAACACTATCATCTCATGTTTTTTTATTAGGTGACATTAATTAAATAATTAAGTAATATCTTTTTTAATATTAATTAAATTACTTATTAATTACTATAGTGCAAAGTAGTAGCATACTAGTGTACACCCTTGCACTACAAGGAACAGAAGCAATAGCAACGGCAATTAGCCGTTGGCGGCCGTTGCTAGCCGTTGCTAGCCGTTGCTATTTGCCGTTGCTAATAAGGTCGTTGCTACGAGCTCCAGCAACGGCAATAGCAACGGCTCCGTTGTCAATTTAGCAACGGCTAGCGACGACTAATTGTCCACGTGGAAACAGTTAGCTCCAACCGTTACCGTCCCGTGGCGTCGCGAACCGTTGCAAGCCTGGAACCAGATAGCCGTTGCTAGCCGTTGCTAACCGTTGCAAGCCTGGAACCAGATAGCCGTTGCTAGCCATTGCTAACCGTTGCAAGCCTGGAACTTTTCTGTTTTCCAGCAGCTAGCTTTCACTCTTCCAACCTCCAAACCATTCCACAACACAACAATCACTTCCAAACCATCGTATACATTCCATTCCAACCATAATATAATCAAATACATCGCAAATAATCAAATAAAACACATATACATCAATACTCACGCAACTACATAATCAACTAACACAAATATTTCATCATCAACCAAACAAAATACATCTCAAACCATTCACACATAATATCCATCACCAACACCATAGGTACACAAAACACCAAACAAACTACCAAGCCCGTCAACAAACATAAGTACACAAGTCCAACATATATCCATTAAAACCACAAATCTTGCCCAAAAAAATTAACGATCAACAAAACATACCTACTCATCGTCATCGTCATCACCACCACCACCACCTGACCCTGGCATGGTCACATGCTCTGAAACGAATGCGGCAATGCGCTCATCTATCTGCTGAGACAAGAAGCTCTGTCGCCAATCATTTATCTCGTCCAGCTGTCGTTGCATCTGGGCTACCTCCTCTTCGGCCATAGATTTCTTGTAAGCCCTCTGGAAGTTAAGAGCCTGTAAAAACGATCAAACAATCTAGTTCTAATTCACGCTCGCAACGGCTATATTAAATTCAAATATAAGTTATTAAAACAGTTTACCTCCTGATTGCCGTATCCATAACGCCTATTGCGAGAAGGCGGATCAATAATTCTATCCCATATTTGATTGGACTCTTGAAGCGTAATATCATCCCATCCAGTTCTTTGCGCCATCGCTGCCCGCTCCGCTTCATATCTACCCTGCAATTACGAATATAAATTTGACTCAATATATAGCTATACAATTTACTTATACACTACTAAAGGAATGTGAAAAGTTGTCATTGCGAATAAACATATTTACCATAACAGATTCAGCCTTCGCATCTGTCCACTCATAGGTGACATTCCCATCATCATCGGTCTGCTCCACCGCATGAGTGACTCTAAAAACCTCGGCCATTGTAGGCTCCTGTCCGGTTCTTGAATGCTGAAATTATACATGAATAAAAAACGTTACTAATATAATTAAATAATATTACAGTTTATAAACTCAAATTACGAATTTACCAATTCCCTCCGCCATTGTTGGAATGACTTGGACCCACCGCGGTGTAACGCTGGATTTTTATTTCTGTTCGTACTATTTCGCTTTGCTATTTCCTGTTAATTTAAATACATGGTTAGTTAAATTAATAATGCAACTAGCTTACATAATGTAAATAAATAATACTAACAATACAGCAATACATAACTTACTTTGACAGCTTCACTTTCCCAGTGGGTGACAAATGCAGCCCAAACATCATTACCCATCCAACTGGGTTTTTTTCCGCTTAGCTTGGCCTTCGAAAGAGTTTCCCTGTAATTTTTCCGCATCCTCTTATTCCAATGATTGAAGAAGACATTGTTATCTTCCGGGCGGACACGTATTACAGCCTGCTTATTGAAAATAATTTGAATTATATACAGTATACTAATTTTACATTGAAATATAAAATTATACTTACCATCAAATCAGCAACTATAGCGTTCATCACTTCGCCTGGGATGTCGTCCCAATAAGGCCAGCAACCAGACATCCTACTCTTATAGGATTGCTTTGACACTTGAAGAATGTAATCCGCCGGCTCTATTTCGAAACCCCTGTATAAATGTTGATGTATATAATTAATATATTTTAAATAATTTAATTGAAATTATTTAGATACTTACCCAACACTCTTGGGAACTATCTCTATCTCACGGCGAAAGTCCGGAGCCGTACCGCTGGGACCCGCGCCATGAGAAGGCGAAGGAGAAGGCTGGGATGTACTGCGCCTTCTGTGAGACATATCTGCCACAAACATAATCATATCATATAATGAAAAGAAAACAAATTATTATTACAACACATGTTCCATTAATCATCATAATCATTCTTTGTAATTACATAGCTCAGAATAATGCAGAACATAATCATTATTATTATTAAACAGCTCTCTGAAAGAAGCGTAGGTCAAAATAAAACAGAATGATAATACATAACAAAATTATTATTATTACATAGCTCAGAATAATACAGAACGCATTCATCATTCTTAATACATTACTCAAGATAAAACATCATACATGCATACATTAAAAAACAGTGTAATGTATCAGTCTTCGTCGTTTTCTGATTCAGACTCGGTCTCGTACTCTATATCGTTTTCTTCGGTACTTTCAAACGCATCAATTAAAACATTCGCTTCATCATTCAACGATCCTACGTCAACATCGTCAGTTATTATTATTTCAGTATTTGGCTCCAGATCTGCTTGATACGCTGCTTCATCTGGAATATTATTTCCATCAAATGTAAATCTTGCTTTTGTTTTAATAACAGCCCACCAATCAGCTCTATCTTTTTTTAAGGATGGATACGGAGCAAAATAAACTTGTAATGCTTGCTTGGCTAATATGAAAGGATCATACTTATGGTAATACGAGGTATGCTTTATTTCAATGAGCTTGTAATCTTTGTGCACGTTAATTCCAGAACCAGGAATATTGCTAAACCAATTGCATTTGAATAAAAAAACTTTCTCTGCAGGTTGTATATAATATGTCAACTCTAAAACCTGTGTTAAGACGCCGTAAAAATCTTTTATATGCTCCTCTGGATTTTTAGATTTTTTTTAGTTATATAAGGTGAGACGTATGCTTTTGAGTTGTAATTTTTTCGATCGACTTTTCTTGGATACTGCTAAAAATATGCCTAAATAATTTAAAGTACACAATAACTAATATTTGTGGGGATAATGGCTTTATATAGTTGGCATACATCAGCTATAAGTTTAAATCGAATTTTGAGCACATAACTTCTTTTATCGTTTGCATGATAATATTATTTGCTATGACTTTAATTCATATTGGAATTGAAGTAGAAAGCTAAAAATAGTAACTAACTGGAATTAATTGTATTTAACTCTAACTCAAATTTCAAATGGTGAAATGGTGAATATATTTATCATAATTTAAAATGTGAATAAATGATATAAAATCCATTTCAATTTGTAGATAATTACTGATACTAATTATAATTGAACTGTGCATAATAATTTTTGATGCCAATCAATCTAGTATTGAGGACCATGTGAGAATGAATATATATTCATTGTTACATGCAATGGATTAACTACTATTTATTGTTGTAAATTAGGTTCCACACTAAATAGATAATTGTAATAGCCTGTCCTTCATAATACCCTAAAATCAACGTCAAATGACAACGTCTGACTTTCGGATACCACAAGAGATAGTTTGCTAGGATAAAATTAAAACAAAACACTATACCAAGGCATATGGATAGAATCTCACAACTGAATAATAACATATAAGATACTGAATATACATGAACAGAACTACACACACACACATACATAGACTCTGTACCGACGTAAGTAACTGATAAATAAATATCTATAGAAAGTCGAAATAGAAAATTCGATACAACAAGTCTCAAATATATAAAACATATATGTCATGTACTACTATAATATTACGTGTGTGTATCCAAGTATCGACATCACGCATCCAAGATGCTCCAGCTGCCTGTTAGTCCATGAGATGATGGTTTTGATGACAACAACCTTAGAATAGATTATAAAATATAAATACTAACATTACAAGTTTAGATATATATGTATATGCAGGATCTAACCATGCAGGTATCAAGAATGAAGACTGTACAGTATAGAGATTCAAGATATAGAGATAGAAGACTCATGAGTATCAAGATTATCAAGAGTTCAAGGTTAAGTTTGTTTTATTAGGAATATTTGTTAAAACTCGTAGAAAAGCACTGGCATCTTAATATCCAATTTATTCGTGGAATGGAATCCACTTCGAGCCCATTAAAGGGATGGAACCCTAAGTAGGATGGAACCTACGAAAATCTACTGGGACATTGTTTTGTATCCACTAATTTTAATTCAAATGATTTTATAAAATTATCTTGTTTTCAAAATGATTTCAAAACTTTTCTTTTAAAAGATTCAAAACTCTCTATCCTGATTTTAAATAATTTTAGCCTCAAAACATCTTTAATTTCAAAGTCAAATTACTCCTGATTTTTAAATGTCTTTTCAAATAATATATTTAACCTTTAATATTTATACTTAGATTTAAATATAAAATTATAATTAAATTATGTATATATTGTTCTTTATATTTACTTATGAATTTCAACTATATTCAAGTATATTTATAAAGTTTTAAATAGTTTTTATATAATAAATATTATTTTTATAGAAATTCAAAATATCAACTTTGGCTGAGGGATGTCGACAAGCCCCTAGGCACTATGTCGACATGGTGACAGTTGAAGTTCAAAATTCAAAATTCAAAAGAAGTGTCTATTTGCCATAACTCTTCATGAATGGTCATGGCTGTTGATTTTCTATAAATAGGGGTCAGTTTCAACGAATTTTCAATCACTTTTTTCTGGTTTTCACTTCTCTTCTTCTTCCACATTTCTTAATACAAAATCATACCATTACTCTGCCGAAATCAACATCGAATCATACTCGATTACTTCTAGTTTGATTCTCCATCACTATCTCTACAAGGTTCTCAGTGCTATTCAGAGCTATAGACTTCTTCGTAATATATTAGCGAGAAAAGGTGTGATTGTAGCCTTGGAAATCAATTAAGCGAGAAAAGATGTGATTGTAGCCTTGGAAATCAATTGGGTGAACTTGTTGCCCCGGAAATCAAGTATCTCTACCCAGAGGATTGTCATTCTAGAGGGTGTACCTCGTAGCCTTGAAACTGAGGGTTGTAATTGTTGAATTGTTGTTGAAAGAAAATCCGTACTTGTGTTGCGGGACTGGATGTAGGGTAACTCCGAACCAGTATAAAATCCGGTGTGTTCTTTCCTTTACTGCTTTTATTTTATATTTGCATCTGTGTTTGATTCTATGTTCATATCTGTGTCTGATTAGTGTATACACTGTTAACAAATTAAGATAAAACTCAAAAAGATTAACAAATTTCTTAAAACACTATTCACCCCCCCCCCCTCTAGTGTTAATTCTAGCCTTAAGATCCTTAATCCGCATTTCTCACATTTGGTATCAGAGCTTTGTTTTCAAAAGTTTCATAATCTGAATTTTGAAAAGTTTTAAAATGGCTACTAACACTAGTACTGCTATTACCACCAACACTAGTTCATTTGTAGAAGGTCAGTCTACTGCCAGACCACCACTTTTTAATGGCAGTAACTATGCATGTTGGGCATGTAGGATGAAAATATATTTACAATCTGTAGGATTAGAAACTTGGAATATCACACAAACTGAATATTCTGAACCCACAACTAATTTTGTACAGTGGACCACTGAGCAAAAGACAGCTGCACAAAATAATTCTAAAGCAATGAATATTCTGTTTTGTTCACTTGAAAGAAATGAATTTAATAGAGTGTCAGTTTGTAAGTCTGCTTATGAAATCTTGAAAACTTTGCAAGTAACTCACGAAGGAACAAGCAAAGTTAAATAGACCAAAATTTCCATGCTCACAAATCAGTTTCAGTTATTTAAAATGAATACTAATGAGTCTATTTCAGATATGTATAGTCGATTTCAAGATATTGTGCATTCTTTAATATCTTTGGGAAAGGAATTTTCGGAAGAAGATCAAGTCGGAAAAATTTTAAATTTTCTCACTCCAGAATGGGATCAAAAGACACTTGCAATTGAAGAGGCAAATGACATCAGTACTTTAAAGATAGAAGAATTGATTGGAAATCTAATGTCGTTTGAAGTTCAAATGATCGAGAGAAGAGAAAGCAAAGCATTTGAAAAGAAATCAATGGCATTCAATGCATTGACCGATGGATCAGACTCAAACAGTGATAATGATGAAGAGATAGCATTTATGACCAGGAATTTTAGGAAATTCCTGAAGTACAGAAAATTGAATAGTTCCAAAAGAAACAACTTTAAGAATTCCGGTAATCAGACTACAGTACCAAACTTTATCAAATGCTTCAATTGTGACGAACCAGGTCATATCAAAAGAGACTGTCCGTATCCAGATAGGCAGAATCCTCCTATGAACAATGAACCAGCAAAGAAACGGAAGCATGCATTTACTGCTACTCTAGATGACTCAGACTCGTCCTCAAGTGATGATGATCAGAAGACGGATAATTCGAATTTGTGTTTCACTGCAGTTCACGACTCCGACGAATTCAAAGAAATGGATTCAGAAAAAGGTACACATTTACAATACAATTGGTTGAAATTGCTTGCATAGAATTAGTTGCTTGATTGTTTGATTGATTGATTTTGAATTGATATGTTGTTTGAATTTTAAAATTTATTTTCTATTTTTACTAGTATTTTATTATTATTTTTATTATTTTTGACACATTCTGAAATATATTATAAGTACAATAATATTTCAGAAATATAGACATTAATAATAATATTTATATATATATGTATTAGATAACTTAGGAAAAATCATGTCATGAAAATTCAAAGGCACATGTCGACATGGCCCCTACCACGATGTCGACATACCTACCTGAATTTGAATTTCAAATTTTGAATTCAAATGTTTGAATTTCCCTCCACCTTTTCACTTCATTTATTTCTCTGAAAAGATACCTTTTGACCAGAGAATATGTCCTTTGAAAGTCTATTTATTCACTATCTTTTATCATATCTTTTCACCTTCATTTTCAAATTCAAACTCTCTCTTCATATCTTCAAGTTCTCTACTCTCTACTCTAATGGCTTCTTCAAGCAACCCCTCAACCATGAGAATTTCCAGAAAAATCCAAGAGCAATTATTCAATGATCCGGAGGCAATTAAAGCATACATCAATTATGCTAATTATGCCAAAGTCCATCCCGGAAAATTTGCTATTTTTCAAGATTTTTCTTCTTATGAAATTGATTCTCTTTTTGCAAACAATGGTGTTTTAAGTCTTATTGACTCTTCTCAAAACGATTTTGTTTGCTATCCTAATCTTGTCAAAATCTTCTATGCTAATTTAAACCGTGGTTTTTATAATGGAAATGAGAATGAAATTTGGAGTAGTGTCAAAGGCACTCAAATTGTTTTGAATTGTGATCTTTTGGGTACCATTCTTAATTGCAAAAGCACGGGAATGGATCTTTCTAGTTTTAAAATCGATGAACATGATCGTGATACATTTCATCATATTTTTGAAGGAGATGAAAACTTTGAATTTAAAAACCGAAACTTTCGTCCTAAAGCAAGAATTGTCAATCTTCTCTTACAACATACTTTGACCCCAAGATCGAGAAATTTTAACAATCCTACCTCAAAAGTGTGCAAAGCACTTTTTGCTATTTTCGGAAATTATGATATCAATTGGGCGCAAGTTATTTTGGATGAACTTCGTCCTAAAAATTTTGAAATGGGAGAAAACACTTTATATCGTGGAATTTACCTTACTCGAATTTTCAACTATTTTGGAGTGGATTTCAAAGGTGAAGAATTTGTCTCTAGAAAAGTTTTTAATATCTCAAACATTTCTCTCATGAAAATCCCATATGTTTTTCAACCTTATGAGACTCTTACCGAAAAGGAAGAGCGTTTGGCTCATGAAGAAATGGAAGAGGAAGAAGAAGAAGAAAGGGATGAAATGGAAATAGAAGAAGAAGAAGAAGAAGGTGAAACATCCTTAGAAAGTATTGAATATCCTTCCAATCCATCCAACAAAACCCTTCTCAAAAACCAAAAGATAATTGTGGAGAATCAACGGATTTTAAAACGATCCGTTAGTAAGAAGTTGGATAACATGTCTTCGAAGATGAACAAGTTCTTTTCAAAAGTCAGCAAGAAACTTGGACTATCTTCATCATCTTCATCTTCTAACTAGTTTTATCTTTTAGTATCTTATTGTATTTGTCTTAGTTTGTTTTATTTCGAATGTTCGTGTAGTTCTTTATGTTTAATCATTGTATTATCCTATTATGCAATGAAATTGAATTTCCTTCATGTCATCTAGCTTATTTTATATCTTGAATAAATGTTAGTATATTATAGAACTATATATACATCATTATTCACAAAATAAAATTATCATCAAAATTCACTATAGTATGTCCACATACCCTCCTTGACCATGTCGACATGTACTGGTCAGAATTGATTATTGATTTTGAATTTGAAATTTGAATAACTACCAAATGTCTATTCATTTCAAATGAATTTCTACACCTATATATACCTTTTTCTTCCAGAAATCTTCACTGAAATTTATTTTTCATTCTCTATATCCTTCATTTCTTTCTCTAATTCAATTATGGCCAATCCTATTCACAATCTATCTGAAAATCTTGAAGAAACACTCAATTCATTCAAGAATATTCTCTCTACCATCCTCCGTAACCAGCGTCACTTAGAGTTGAGTCAAATGCAGATGATCAAGGAACAAGGGAGACACTTCGATGCAATTCATTGGATGATCTCCTCCCTGCACAAGGATGATAATGAAGCACATCCTTCCGTTTCTCTATCTGTTGATAATGAGAATTGGGATGCCATCAAACAAGACCCTATCTTTCGAGAAGATGGATGGGTAGATGTTCCACGTAACGTTTAATTTCCTTTCTTTGATTGATTTGTCTGAATTAATTTGTTTGATTTGGTACTTTGTGTGGATTGATTTTATTTGGTTTGAAGTTTGGTGTGTAAAACATATATATATACACTGAAATGAATATAGTCTTTAGTTGAGTTATTATGCTCATAAGTATCATTATTTCTTAATCTATATATTATATATTCTGTTGTATAGTTTATCAATGCAGGTACTGAAGTCCAAGAATAAGGGGGAGTAGGTTTTTGTTGATGACAAAGGGGGAGAAATATAAAATAGGGTAGTTAGGCATAGATTAAGGGGGAGTTGTTAGTTTTAGGGGGAGTTATTAGGATAGAAGATATATTTTATAAACAAAGGTTGTCATCATCAAAAAGGGGGAGATTGTTAGTCCATGAGATGATGGTTTTGATGACAACAACCTTAGAATAGATTATAAAATATAAATACTAACATTAAAAGTTTAGATATATATGTATATGCAGGATCTAACCATGCAGGTATCAAGAATGAAGACTGTACAGTATAGAGATTCAAGATATAGAGATAGAAGACTCATGAGTATCAAGATTATCAAGAGTTCAAGGTTAAGTTTGTTTTATTAGGAATATTTGTTAAAACTCGTAGAAAAGCACTGGCATCTTAATATCCAATTTATTCGTGGAATGGAATCCACTTCGAGCCCATTAAAGGGATGGAACCCTAAGTAGGATGGAACCTACGAAAATCTACTGGGACATTGTTTTGTATCCACTAATTTTAATTCAAATGATTTTACAAAATTATCTTGTTTTCAAAATGATTTCAAAACTTTCCTTTTAAAAGATTCAAAACTCTCTATCCTGATTTTAAATAATTTTAGCCTCAAAACATCTTTAATTTCAAAGTCAAATTACTCCTGATTTTTAAATGTCTTTTCAAATAATATATTTAACTTTTAATATTTATACTTAGATTTAAATATAAAATTATAATTAAATTATGTATATATTGTTCTTTATATTTACTTATGAATTTCAACTATATTCAAGTATATTTATAAAGTTTTAAATAGTTTTTATATAATAAATATTATTTTTATAGAAATTCAAAATATCAACTTTGGCTGAGGGATGTCGACAAGCCCCTAGGCACTATGTCGACATGGTGACAGTTGAAGTTCAAAATTCAAATTTCAAAAGAAGTGTCTATTCGCCATAACTCTTCATGAATGGTCATGGCTGTTGATTTTCTATAAATAGGGGCCAGTTTCAACGAATTTTCAATCACTTTTTTCTGGTTTTCACTTCTCTTCTTCTTCCACATTTCTTAATACAAAATCATACCATTACTCTGCCGAAATCAACATCGAATCATACTCGATTACTTCTAGTTTGATTCTCCATCACTATCTCTACAAGGTTCTCAGTGCTATTCAGAGCTATAGACTTCTTTGTAATATATTAGCGAGAAAAGGTGTGATTGTAGCCTTGGAAATCAATTAAGCGAGAAAAGATGTGATTGTAGCCTTGGAAATCAATTGGGTGAACTTGTTGCCCCGGAAATCAAGTATCTCTACCCAGAGGATTGTCATTCTAGAGGGTGTACCTCGTAGCCTTGAAACTGAGGGTTGTAATTGTTGAATTGTTGTTGAAAGAAAATCCGTACTTGTGTTGCGGGACTGGATGTAGGGTAACTCCGAACCAGTATAAACTCCGGTGTGTTCTTTCCTTTACTGCTTTTATTTTATATTTGCATCTGTGTTTGATTCTATGTTCATATCTGTGTCCGATTAGTGTATACACTGTTAACAAATTAAGATAAAACTCAAAAAGATTAACAAATTTCTTAAAACACTATTCACCCCCCCCCTCTAGTGTTAATTCTAGCCTTAAGATCCTTAATCCGCATTTCTCACATTTGGTATCAGAGCTTTGTTTTCAAAAGTTTCATAATCTGAATTTTGAAAAGTTTAAAATGGATACTAACACTAGTACTGCTATTACCACCAACACTAGTTCATTTGTAGAAGGTCAGTCTACTGCCAGACCACCACTTTTTAATGGCAGTAACTATGCATATTGGGCATGTAGGATGAAAATATATTTACAATCTGTAGGATTAGAAACTTGGAATATCACACAAACTGAATATTCTGAACCCACAACTAATTTTGCACGGTGGACCACTGAGCAAAAGACTGCTGCACAAAATAATTCTAAAGCAATGAATATTCGGTTTTGTTCACTTGAAAGAAATGAATTTAATAGAGTGTCAGTTTGTAAGTCTGCTTATGAAATCTTGAAAACTTTGCAAGTAACTCACGAAGGAACAAGCAAAGTTAAACAGACCAAAATTTCCATGCTCACAAATCAGTTTCAGTTATTTAAAATGAATACTAATGAGTCTATTTCAGATATGTATAGTCGATTTCAAGATATTGTGCATTCTTTAATATCTTTGGGAAAGGAATTTTCGGAAGAAGATCAAGTCAGAAAAATTTTAAATTTTCTCACTCCAGAATGGGATCAAAAGACACTTGCAATTGAAGAGGCAAATGACATCAGTACTTTAAAGATAGAAGAATTGATTGGAAATCTAATGTCGTTTGAAGTTCAAATGATCGAGAGAAGAGAAAGCAAAGCATCTGAAAAGAAATCAATGGCATTCAATGCATTGACCGATGGATCAGACTCAAACAGTGATAATGATGAAGAGATAGCATTTATGACCAAGAATTTTAGGAAATTCCTGAAGTACAGAAAATTGAATAGTTCCAAAAGAAACAACTTTAAGAATTCCGGTAATCAGACTACAGTCTCAAACTTTATCAAATGCTTCAATTGTGACGAACCAGGTCATATCAAAAGAGACTGTCCGTATCCAGATAGGCAGAATCCTCCTATGAACAATGAACCAGCAAAGAAACAGAAGCATGCATTTACTGCTACTCTAGATGACTCAGACTCGTCCTCAAGTGATGATGATCAGAAGACGGATAATTCGAATTTGTGTTTCACTGCAGTTCACGACTCCGACGAATTCAAAGAAATGGATTCAGAAAAAGGTACACGTTTACAATACAAGTGGTTGAAATTGCTTGCGTAGAATTAGTTGCTTGATTGTTTGATTGATTGATTTTGAATTGATATGTTGTTTGAATTTTAAAATTTATTTTCTATTTTTACTATTATTTTATTATTATTTTTATTATTTTTGACACATTCTGAAATATATTATAAGTACAATAATATTTCAGAAATATAGACATTAATAATAATATTTATATATATATGTATTAGATAACTTAGGAAAAATCATGTCATGAAAATTCAAAGGCACATGTCGACATGGCCCCTACCACGATGTCGACATACCTACCTAAATTTGAATTTCAAATTTTGAATTCAAATGTTTGAATTTCCCTCCACCTTTTCACTTCATTTATTTCTCTGAAAAGATACCTTTTGACCAGAGAATATGTCATTTGAAAGTCTATTTATTCACTATCTTTTATCATATCTTTTCACCTTCATTTTCAAATTCAAACTCTCTCTTCATATCTTCAAGTTCTCTACTCTCTACTCTAATGGCTTCTTCAAGCAACCCCTCAACCATGAGAATTTCCAGAAAAATCCAAGAGCAATTATTCAATGATCCGGAGGCAATTAAAGCATACATCAATTATGCTAATTATGCCAAAGTCCATCCCGGAAAATTTGCTATTTTTCAAGATTTTTCTTCTTATGAAATTGATTCTCTTTTTGCAAACAATGGTGTTTTAAGTCTTATTGACTCTTCTCAAAACGATTTTGTTTGCTATCCTAATCTTGTCAAAATCTTCTATGCTAATTTAAACCGTGGTTTTTATAATGGAAATGAGAATGAAATTTGGAGTAGTGTCAAAGGCACTCAAATTGTTTTGAATTGTGATCTTTTGGGTACCATTCTTAATTGCAAAAGCACGGGAATGGATCTTTCTAGTTTTAAAATCGATGAACATGATCGTGAGACATTTCATCATATTTTTGAAGGAGATGAAAACTTTGAATTTAAAAACCGAAACTTTCGTCCTAAAGCAAGAATTGTCAATCTTCTCTTACAACATACTTTGACCCCAAGATCGGGAAATTTTAACAATCCTACCTCAAAAGTGTGCAAAGCACTTTTTGCTATTTTCGGAAATTATGATATCAATTGGGCGCAAGTTATTTTGGATGAACTTCGTCCTAAAAATTTTGAAATGGGAGAAAACACTTTATATCGTGGAATTTACCTTACTCGAATTTTCAACTATTTTGGAGTGGATTTCAAAGGTGAAGAATTTGTCTCTAGAAAAGTTTTTAATATCTCAAACATTTCTCTCATGAAAATCCCATATGTTTTTCAACCTTATGAGACTCTTACCGAAAAGGAAGAGCGTTTGGCTCATGAAGAAATGGAAGAGGAAGAAGAAGAAGAAAGGGATGAAATGGAAATAGAAGAAGAAGAAGAAGAAGAAGAAGAAGGTAAAACATCCTTAGAAAGTATTGAATATCCTTCCAATCCATCCAACAAAACCCTTCTCAAAAACCAAAAGATAATTGTGGAGAATCAACGGATTTTAAAACGATCCGTTAGTAAGAAGTTGGATAACATGTCTTCGAAGATGAACAAGTTCTTTTCAAAAGTCAGCAAGAAACTTGGACTATCTTCATCATCTTCATCTTCTAACTAGTTTTATCTTTTAGTATCTTATTGTATTTGTCTTAGTTTGTTTTATTTCGAATGTTCGTGTAGTTCTTTATGTTTAATCATTGTATTATCCTATTATGCAATGAAATTGAATTTCCTTCATGTCATCTAGCTTATTTTATATCTAGAATAAATGTTAGTATATTATAGAACTATATATACATCATTATTCACAAAATAAAATTATCATCAAAATTCACTATAGTATGTCCACATACCCTCCTTGACCATGTCGACATGTACTGGTCAGAAGTGATTATTGATTTTGAATTTGAAATTTGAATAACTACCAAATGTCTATTCATTTCAAACGAATTTCTACACCTATATATACCTTTTTCTTCCAGAAATCTTCACTGAAATTTATTTTTCATTCTCTATATCCTTCATTTCTTTCTCTAATTCAATTATGGCCAATCCTATTCACAATCTATCTGAAAATCTTGAAGAAACACTCAATTCATTCAAGAATATTCTCTCTATCATCCTCCGTAACCAGCGTCACTTAGAGTTGAGTCAAATGCAGATGATCAAGGAACAAGAGAGACACTTCGATGCAATTCGTTGGATGATCTCCTCCCTGCACAAGGATGATAATGAAGCACATCCTCCCGTTTCTCTATCTGTTGATAATGAGAATTGGGATGCCATCAAACAAGACCCTATCTTTCGAGAAGATGGATGGGTAGATGTTCCTCGTAACGTTTAATTTCCTTTCTTTGATTGATTTGTTTGAATTAATTTATTTGATTTGGTTTGATTTGATACTTTGTGTGGATTGATTTTATTTGGTTTGAAGTTTGGTGTGTAAAACATATATATATACACTGAAATGAATATAGTCTTTAGTTAAGTTATTATGCTCATAAGTATCATTATTTCTTAATCTATATATTATATATTCTGTTGTATAGTTTATCAATGCAGGTACTGAAGTCCAAGAATAAGGGGGAGTAGGTTTTTGTTGATGACAAAGGGGGAGAAATATAAAATAGGGTAGTTAGGCATAGATTAAGGGGGAGTTGTTAGTTTTAGGGGGAGTTATTAGGATAGAAGATATATTTTATAAACAAAGGTTGTCATCATCAAAAAGGGGGAGATTGTTAGTCCATGAGATGATGGTTTTGATGACAACAACCTTAGAATAGATTATAAAATATAAATAATAACATTACAAGTTTAGATATATATGTATATGCAGGATCTAACCATGCAGGTATCAAGAATGAAGACTGTACAATATAGAGATTCAAGATATAGAGATAGAAGACTCATGAGTATCAAGATTATCAAGAGTTCAAGAGTTCAAGGTTAAGTTTGTTTTATTAGGAATATTTGTTAAAACTCGTAGAAAAGCACTGGCATCTTAATATCCAATTTATTCGTGGAATGGAATCCACTTCGAGCCCATTAAAGGGATGGAACCCTAAGTAAGATGGAACCTACGAAAATCTACTGGGACATTGTTTTGTATCCACTAATTTTAATTCAAATGATTTTACAAAATTATCTTGTTTTCAAAATGATTTCAAAACTTTCCTTTTAAAAGATTCAAAACTCTCTATCCTGATTTTAAATAATTTTAGCCTCAAAACATCTTTAATTTCAAAGTCAAATTACTCCTGATTTTTAAATGTCATTTCAAATAATATATTTAACTTTTAATATTTATACTTAGATTTAAATATAAAATTATAGTTAAATTATGTATATATTGTTCTTTATATTTACTTATGAATTTCAACTATATTCAAGTATATTTATAAAGTTTTAAATAGTTTTTATATAAGATAAATATTATTTTTATAGAATTTCAAAATATCAACTTTGGCTGAGGGATGTCGACATGCCCCTAGGCACTATGTCGACATGGTGACAGTTGAAGTTCAAAATTCAAATTTCAAAGAAGTGTCTATTCGCCATAACTCTTCTTGAATGGTCATGGCTGTTGATTTTCTATAAATAGGGGTCAGTTTCAACGAATTTTCAATCACTTTTTTCTAGTTTTCACTCCTCTTCTTCTTCCACATTTCTTAATACAAAATCATACCATTACTCCGCCGAAATCAACATCGAATCATACTCGATTACTTCTAGTTTGATTCTACATCACTATCTCTACAAGGTTCTCAGTGCTATTCAGAGTTATAGACTTCTTTGTAATATATTAGCGAGAAAAGGTGTGATTGTAGCCTTGGAAATCAATTAAGCGAGAAAAGGTGTGATTGTAGCCCTGGAATCAATTGGGTGAACTTGTTGCCCCGGAAATCAAGTATCTCTACCCAGAGGATTGTCATTCTGGAGGGTGTACCTCGTAGCCTTGAAACCGAGGGTTGTAATTGTTGAATTATTGTTGAAAGAAAATCCGTACTTGTGTTGTGGGACTGGATGTAGGGTAACTCCGAACCAGTATAAAATCCGGTGTGTTCTTTCCTTTACTGCTTTTACTTTATATTTGCATCTGTGTTTGATTCTATGTTCATATCTGTGTCTGATTAGTGTATACACTGTTAACAAATTAAGATAAAACTCAAAAGATTAACAAATTTCTTAAAACACTATTCACCCTCCCTCTAGTGTTAATTCTAGCCTTAAGATCCTTAATCCGCATTTCTCACACTGCCTCACTCTGATAGCATATCCCTAAGAGCACCCGACTCCTAAACTACTTAATCGAGTACCCGAGAGTTGTCATGACATAAACAGACAAAGGCAAAACGCGGGTCAGACATAAAACCTGGTGCGAAGAGAACTATCTCAAAATACTATATATCGCAACTATATACATTTGTAAAACAGAAACTACTAAGGCACATCTGGTCATCTCTACAAATGTGGCTCAGGGATAATCTGTACATCCCATAAACATGTAAAGTAAACCCATCACAAAAGTATTGAATCATACCATAATCTCCTATTCTCCTGTAATCAATGAATTAGCACAACTAATATAATGTGACTGATACGTAACAATATACTATGATAAAAGTAATCCAATATACAAACGCAGGGGTAATATAAATATCATAATATAAGTCTAACACACAATATACAATAATAATAATCAACCAACTAATATACTACACACAACCTAAAAATAAATAATAGACAATACAAATTGATACCCATCATTACTGATGGATGGAGTCTGCTATGGACATCCAACATGATCCAATGATCCCTATCAAGGATCCAAATTAATTAGGATCAGTACTAGATTGTACTATAGATATCAATCGCAAGCCAATGATTCTCTTCGAGGGTCCAAATAAATAGAGTATGTACCATAGCCCCCGACCCGCGTCCTGATTGATCAAACTCGTGTAGATCTCACCATACCTATATCAAGTATAAGTGATAAATAACCTACTTTACATGCTTGAAACCTAGTCCCAAAATAAATAGAGTCAGTATCTAATCATACCATATACCCTAAGTCACATCCAGAGTAATCGAACTTGTATAAATCTCACCGTACTGCATATTGAGCGTAAGTGATATATGATGTATTCTGTTTGAACTAGGTCATCCCGCAGCAGAAGTTATGGTTGAATTTCAAAAATAATTCTCTTATTGGATCTATAATGGGCATATGAAGTCTAATTTATTTAAAACATTTCTAAATTTTATTTAAATAAAATCTCTTATTTTATTCAAATTTATAAATTATACACAATTTTATTTAATTTATACTCTAAGCATATATAAGTACACATATGTATCATATACATATGTGCATGTGTGTGCATGTGTAAAATGATAACCTGTGCAAGGTATAACATGCCCATATATAAATGTTGGGATTTACTTCGTAACAAACATATTAGCTCATCTGATATGTACCGTATGTTGTCCAAATATATCTATGCATATAAAGTTGTTATTTACATAAATATTATAAATCTACATATCCACACACACACGTATATATATAGCTTATCTTTACTACTAATAAAGGGAATTCATTGAATAGATTTACTCAGTGTCTTTTTGAAATTCCAGATATACTCTTTTACATCTCATAGAGAAATAGTATTCAAATATGAGAATATATCCTGTTATTTTCTAAGTACAATTGTCAGTCACCATGGAGAACTACGGTGTGCGTTCACAAGATGAAGTATCCAACTATACCGTATTATCCGTAATTTAGGTGGGAGTTCATCGGTCGAAGTATCGCCTGATTCCGAGTTAGTATGAAGAAGTTATTGCAGTCTGAACAAAAAAAATAGCGGCTTCTGCACTAGGCGGAGTTGAAATATGGGGATGTGGTAGCCTATTATTTTCTAAGTACAACTGTCGGTCCCCATGGAGAACTACAGTGTGCGTTCATAAGGTGAAGTATCCGAGTGTTTCATATTGTCCGTAATTTAGGTGGGAGTTAATCGGTCGAAGTCTTGTCGGATTCTGAGTTAGTATGAAGAAAATATTGCAGTCTGAACAAAAAAAATAGCGGCTTCTGCACTAGGCGGAGTTCAAATATGAGGATGTGGTAGCCTGTTGTTTTCTAAGTACAACTGTCAGTCTCCATGGAGAACTACAGTGTGCGTTCACAAGATGAAGTATCCAACTATACTGTATTGTCCGTAATTTAGGTGAGAGTTCATCGGTCGAAGTATCGCCTGATTCCGAGTTAGTATGAAAAAGTTATTGCAGTCTGAACAAAAAAAATAGCGGTTTCTGCACTAAGCGGAGTTCAAATATGGGGATATGGTAGCCTGTTATTTTCTAAGTACAACTGTCAGTCCCCATGGAGACTACAGTGTGCGTTCAGAAGATGAAGTATCCGAGTGTTCCATATTGTCCGTAATTTAGGTGGGAGTTAATCTGTTGAAGTCTCACCGGATTCCGAATTAGTATGAAGAAAATATAGCAGTCTGAACAAAAAAAATAGCGGCCTCTGCACTAGGCGGAGTTCAAATACGAGGATGTGGTAGCCTGTTATTTTCTAAGTATAACTGTAAGTCACCATGGAGAACTACAGTGTGCATTCACAAGATGAAGTATCCAACTATACCGTATTGTCCGTAATTTAGGTGGGAGTTCATCGGTCGAAGTATCGCCTGATTCCGAGTTAGTATGAAGAAGTTATTGCAGTCTGAACAAAAAAAATAGCGGCTTCTGCACTAGGCGGAGTTGAAATATGGGGATGTGGTAGCCTGTTATTTTTCTAAGTACAACTGTCGGTCCCCATGGAGAACTACAGTGTACGTTCATAAGATGAAGTATCCGAGTGTTCCATATTGTCCGTAATTTAGGTGGGAGTTAATCGGTCGAAGTCTCGCCGAATTCCGAGTTAGTATGAAGAAAATATTGCAGTCTGAACAAAAAAAATAGCGGCTGCACTAGGCGGAGTTCAAATATGGGGATGTGATAGCCTGTTATTTTCTAAGTACAACTGTCAGTCCCCATGGAGAACTACAATGTGTGTTCACAAGATGAAGTATCCAACTATACCGTATTGTCCGAAATTTAGGTGGGAGTTCATCGATCGAAGTATCGTCTGATTCCGAGTTAGTATGAAGAAGTTATTGCAGTCTGAACAAAAAAAATAGCAGCTTCTGCACTAGGCGGAGTTGAAATATGGGGATGTGGTAGCCTGTTATTTTCTAAGTACAACTGTCAGTTCCCATAGAGAACTACAGTGTGCGTTCATAAGATGAAGTATCCGAGTGTTCCATATTGTCCGTAATTTAGATGGGAGTTAATCTGTCGAAGTCTCGCCGGATTCCGAGTTAGTATGAAGAAAATATAGTAGTCTGAATAAAAAAAATAGCGGCTTCTACACTAGGCGGAGTTCAAATAAGAGGATGTTGTGCCATGTTATTTTCTAAGTAAACTGTCAGTCCCATTGGAGAACTACAGTGTGCGTTCACAAGATGAAGTATCCGGGTGTACCATATTGTCTGTAATTTAGGTAAGAGTTCATCGGTCGAAGTTTTGCCTAATTCCGAGTTAGTATGAAGAAGTTATTGTAGTCTGAACAAAAAAAATAGCGGTTTCTGCCTAGGCGGCGTTCAAATATGGGGATGCTACTATCAAATCTACTTCCACGGGTACAAATAAAAATGCATGCATATTGTGGTTAAATGCAGGCCCACCTGGGCGTGCATATGTACTCGTATATATAAGTAAAATATTAATTATATTATATATATGTATTATTGTCATAAATATTAAAATAATTTATATATTTATACATAATAATTTTTTTTAAATTATGAACTAATATATATATATATATTACAATAACAAAATAATACATATAAGCATATATATATATATATATTTGTATATATTAATAGAATTAAATAAAAAAAAATTTAATTTTTGAACACTTATAGATCATATGCATGGCACAAAAAAAAAATTATTATAAAATTTATTATATTAATATATATATATATATATATATTGAATAATTAGTCAAAAAATAATAAAATATTAATACAAATATTTTCATGACATATTATTCAAATTTTAAATTTTCAGAAAATCTAGCATGATATTATGAGGTTTGAATTTCTA
This sequence comes from Allium fistulosum, assembly GCA_030737815.1. Classification (NCBI taxonomy): domain Eukaryota; kingdom Viridiplantae; phylum Streptophyta; class Magnoliopsida; order Asparagales; family Amaryllidaceae; genus Allium; species Allium fistulosum. The sequence goes on from CM060903.1 coordinate 182,281,693, forward strand.
GAATTTTTCTTGGTAAAAATTTATTTTTTATGAATTAATTATTTTTGGTCGTATATTATAATAACTTTTAAAAATATAAAAAGTCTTTTTTAAATTCTCATTTCCTAGCGGAGAATTTATTACATGATAAAATAATTTATAAAATTTAAAAGTTAATTTTTGAAACATATTTTATTTTACATAAATTATTTAGTTAGTGTATTGATTTAAATAATATTAAATGATAGTAAATAATTATTTAAAAATAATTTACAACTGCTGAAAATTATAATTAATGTAAATATACATGTATAAAATATATGTTCAATTATTAGCATGAAATGATGATATAATTAAATACAAACTACATAATTATAATAAAAAGACATATTAGTATGTATATATTAATTAATAGAATAATTATTTTTATAAATAGAATATTTGGTTGTGCATATCTGATCAGCATGTAATTTTTTTTAAAAATGAATACATACATATAGCTAATCTGGTATGTGACAACATCAATACATATAAGACTCGTCACCTAACTAACACTATAATAATAATAATATATATGAATATTAAAATATTATTCAGAAATTATAACCATATAATATAGTAAAAACATACCAAAAAATAATGCCTTGAAGCACACATAGTAATGATGAACTCTCTCTCCTTTGGAACCTTTTCGATTCGGTTGATTGTTAATCATTGAACCGTAGACCTTTGACTATCAAATAGTAATTGTCTTGTAAATTGATTTGAGTTGGATTTGCTTGAGCTCCTATGTGACGACCCACCTTTTTGAATAATACAAGTCGATAATAAACCACACATGTCTAACTCAAACCATTCAAAATGGCAGATTATCAATGAGGTTTAATAAGAAAATAAGAGAAAAGAAGGAAAACAATACACAGAATCTCGCAGCGGAATGACAAAATATAATAATCAAATAAACAGTTCATGAAGCTGTTTTACAATATACATTTGATTTTCATTTTTTTACAACATAATCAGAGTACAATCAACAAACATACCAAAATAATGCAGCAGAATAATAATAGTAAATACGGTCTAGCAAACTCCATCTCATCTTCAAGGAATAATGTCTTCAAACACTGAAATACTTAGGCTGATCCGAGCGTAATGAAAAGACAAAACACTCGAGTCAGAACTAAAAGTTCTTATGTAAGTTAATATGAGTGTAATAGCTTCAGAGATGTTACAGGATTTTCCATCTCCTATCAAGTGTACAACGTGAGTGCAATAACTTAAGAGATGCTACGGGATTTTCCATCTCCTAAGAATCCGTCAAACTATCTATATGTAGAAGATACGCTATATATGTAGTGTCCATCAGTAAGTAAAGTATTAAAATAGCATTAAGGCTTTACATTGATCCCCTTTAACACATTTTTAAGCAGGTAGTCTATGCAGGTCCTGTAACACAACCAGTAACGTCGGTAGCCGGTGAGTCCCCTATAGGTACCATACTAAAACAAAATCGTAGTGGGCGCGTATAAGGATAAAAGTATGACAAGGCACGTGAGGCAATGCCCAAGGTAGGATTCTACCAGTTTACCCTTTATGGCTGGTTGTAACACATCGTAGCAACGACTGTTGACCGAGTGCACCACCCCCAAAATCAAATCAATGTGCTCCGATCAAGTTAGAAATCAATATAATACGAAGGGGTGGGGACCCTAAAGGTAGCTAACCCCTTGGTCAGACATAGGCTCCTGTTTTAGTCAGTTCAAATTGACACAAGTGTTGGGGTCGTCCATCATCGTTCTCTTTCTTCATTCTAGTAAACGTCGCCAATTCAACCTCTACATTCTGGATAACGTCCACCGCATACATGGTTATTAAAGTGGTTCCGGTAGAATAATAGAGAGTATGTCATTCATCCGACCCCGGTCTCTTTAACAACCAATCGTCCATTTTACACAACGGTTGGTTCTTTTAAATTTCAAGAACAAATCATACTTCATATCAAAATATCAAATTTACTTCAAAATCATTTCGAATGCAAAATATAGGTTACACTTCCAAATCAAAACATTCATATTTAAATGAATGATTTAAATCTAAGATTCCCACTTTTAAAACAGTTTGAATATTGAAAATAGTTTTGATTAATTAAAATAGTTTGAACATTGAAAATAATTTTGATAATTAAAAATGGTTTAAATATTGAAAGTAGTTTTGATAATTAAAATAGTTTTGAAGATTGAAGATAGTTTGAATATGTGAAATAGATGATATATTAAAATAATTTGATTTTTAAAATAGTTTATATATTAAAATAGCTTATATAAAAACTGTTTATTTCTTTCAAAACAATTTGAACTCAGGTTCAAATTCCCAATCAAAACAAATTCCATTTGTTGACTTTCAATTCAAGTCAACTTCATATCCAAAAATTCAACTTAAATCAACCTCAATCTAACGATTTTAAACTTTACTTCAAATTCAATTTAAACAGTTCTATTCAAAGGCTGAAAGTTCCAATTCACATTCTCATTTTTGAAACAATGTAGTTTAAATCCATTTCACATCCAAACTTGGTAATACCAATTCAAAACCATTTTAATTTAAGTAAATTCAAATTTTAAATTAAAATATAAATCTTTACAATTATCCACTTCCAATAAATTCAAATCATATCTCATTTTCCACTTTAAGATTTCAAATGAAATCCTTAAACAAATTCATTTAAGTAGTTTCCATTGCAACATTTCAAATCTCGAATTAGAAAATAATTTAATTCATATAAATCAAAATTTTATTTTCTTTAAAACAAAATCATTTAAATCAATTCCAATTCAAAATTTTGAAACCATTTAATTTAACCAAATTCGGTGTCCGTATATAATTTTCTACCCTATGGTCAAGTGATCATTTATTTCAGTTTTAGTTACATTGATGGGTATATATCATTTCAACCCATATTTAAATGACATAGGTATATATCATTTCAACATATTTCTTAGTTCATTTCGAATACTCCAAATGACAATTTATAGGATGTCAAATAATAAATAGGGTAATAACAGGAATATGTCAAAATAAATAAACAACCATACATCCAACATAGCAATCAAAGGCATCCAATGGCAATCAACATCAACCAATATATCACAAAAGTTACTAGTTATCAATTGTCGGTGTTTAACTAGCAATTTAATTTCAATATTAATTTAAATGTCAATTTAATTCAATAAAAATTCAAATTCAATTTAAATGTCAATTTAAATTACCAAACAACAATCAATAAAATTTTATCATTTCATAATTTTAATTCAACCAACATAAGAAAATTTAGTATTACGTGAATGAGTTAAATCACTCACCTTTTATTTTAAGCCCATTATAAATCCAACAAAGCCTAAAATTTCAACAGTCTCCAAATTTAACCAAACAAGTTTCATATTGTCCGAAATTTCAATGCGAGTCCAATAGAAGAAACCGCGCGTCAATCGGAGTTTCTATGAAAAAGTTATTCAAGTTAGAACATTTAAATTTTAAAATTAAATAAAATAAACTAAAGGCAATTTTGTAATTAGCATAACCTTCTTCAATTAACGTTACCAGTAAATAAAAGAAAAACCCAACGGCCGCCGATCCTCTTCGTCGAACGCCGCCGCTACACACCTCCGTTCATCCATCGGCCATCACCCTCGAGATCGCGCCGCCGCCCACTGCCTCCGGACCCCACCATGTCGATCGCGATGAGGCCAATCACCCTCGACCGAGACCCCAAATGCACGTCTTTCACCATAGATTCTGGCGAACTCGAGCGCATCTAAGTTAATCCAACCGTACATCTTGTAGATCTCGTCGATCACTACAACTTTCCTTTAGGAGTCATCGAGATTCGTCGAGAGATGAAAGAGGTCGAAGGGGAAGAAGGTGAAGCGATTTCGACCGTAGAAGGTGGCGGCCATGAAAATTAGGGTTTTATATGTATTTTAATAATATTTATTCTCGATTTGCATGCCTATTTATAGCGTAAGATCCAAAACAGCCCGAGCTCCAATCGAGGCATGCTGACAGGCAATCTATATGTAAAAAGGCCTTCTGAACGCAATGGAACTAGTTTCGAGGTTATGTTGTCCTTGGTATCTGCCATTTGTATCATGGCTTCTGGGGATGTTGTCCTTGTTGTCCTTGGTATCTATCATTTGTACCATGACTTCTTTCTTCTCAACGAACTCTCTAATTAAGTGGAACTTTCAAAGAATATGCCATGATTTCTTATGTGCTCTAGGCTCCTTTGTGATCTGTATCGCTGCACTGTTATCACAGAATAATGCTATAGGATGCTTTGTATCGGGAATCACTCTGAGATCACTCAAAGACTTGTGCATCCAAACACCTCTTTTGCTGTTTTATTGAGGGCGATGTACTCGGCCGCCATCGTGGAATCAGCAACTGTCTCTTGCTTGGAACTTTCCAACTAACGGCTCCGCCATTAAACGTAAATATATAGCCGAATACTGACTTACTATCATCTATATCACTTTAAAATCTCAAATTCGTATACCCCTTTATAAGGAGGTCTCCATTTCCGTATATGAGGAATAAGTTCTTTGTATTTCTCAAATACTTAAGTGTACATTTTACGGTCATCTAATGTTTTTCTCCAGGATTAGACTAGTGTCGGCTTACACATCCTAATATGTATGCCACATCCAGTCTAGTACACAACATAGCATAAATTATGGATCATGTGGCTGAAGGATAAGGGATCTTCTTCATATGCTCTTTCTCCTCGTTGGTAAGAGGAGCATCCTTCTTAGAGAGGACGATTCCAGATTGCGTTGGAATGTTTCCATGCTTAGAATTCTCCATACTGAACCTTTTCAGTATGGTATCTATGTATAAGGATTGAGACAATCCCAACAGCCTCTTAGATCTATCTCTTTAAATCTTAGTATATAGGCTGCTTCTCCTAAATCCTTCATGGAGAAGTTCTTGGAAATCCAAGATTTCACTGGTTGCAACTACGAAGTGTCATTGCCAATTAATAATAGATCATCGACGTAAAGTACTAAGAATATGATAGTGTTGCCCTGTTCTTTTCTATATGCGCACGTTTCCTCTATGTTCTGATAAAAACTAAACTATTTGATTACTTTATTAAAACACTTGTTCAAACTCCTTTAAGCCTATTTAAGTCCATAAATGGACTTTAACAATTTGCAAGCCTTGCCCTCACTCTCGCTGAACACAAAACCCTCAGACTGCAATATACAAACGATTTCTTCTAAATCACCATTTAGAAAAGTCGTCTTTACATCCATTTGTCATATTTTGTAGTAATAGAATGTGGCGATTGCTAGCATAATCCATTCGGACTTGTGCGTGACTACGGGTATCATCGTAATCAACGCCTTGAATTTGACGAAATCCTTTCGCAACTAACCTTGACTTATAAGTCTCTACTTCCTCATCCGCCTTTAACTTTTTCTTAAAAATCCATTTGCAGCCGATGAGTTTTATCCCTTTGGGTACGTCCGACAATGTTCAAAGTTTATTTTCATACATGGAATCCATCTTCGATTTCATTGCTCCAAGCCATAGTGCAAAGTCCTTACTCAACAGTGCTTATTGGAAAAACAAAGGAGCGTCATCATCTAAGACATAGTCCTCCTTCTCGCCATCCACAAGAAAACTGTAGTATCTTTCTGGTGCATGAGATTCTCTACTACACCTTCTAATAGGTTGTGTATTTTCGTACATGGGCGAACTTCATTTTTCCACTGGCTCAGCTTCCATGTTAATTTCTTGGATCTCATCCAAGTTTACAACCTCGCTATTAATTTCTTTAGACAGAAATTCATTTTCTAAAAAGACGGCGTGTTGAGAAACATTAACCTTTTTTCTTCAGTATTGTAGAATATATGTCTCATCGAGTTTTTGAGATATCCTATAAATTTACACAAAACTGATCTTGCCTCTAGTTTATTCGGACCAATGTTCTTAATGTATGCTGGACAACCCCACACCTTCAAATATTTGAGTTGGAGTTTCTTACCATACCACATCTCATATGGTGTTTTAGGCACGGATTTATTAGGTAACAAGCTTAACATATGCGTTGTGGTTTCTAGCGCATATTCTCAATAGGACAGAGGTAACTCGGCCTTACTCATTATGAAACGTACCGTATCTAATAGTGTTCTAATTCTTCACTCCAACACACCATTGTGTTGCGGAGTATAGGGTGGAGTAACCTGAGAGATAATATCATTATCTTTTAAGTATTGTTGGAAATACTATCCAACATACTTGCCTCCTCGATAGGATCTTAATTTTATGGCTCATTTGGTTTTCTACTACATTTTTATATTCAACAAATTTTTCATAGAGGTCAGATTTGTTCTTCATAAGATACACATATCCTAGTCTCGAGAAATCATCGGTGAATGTAACAATGTAAGAACTATTATCATTGGTAGCTGTAGGCATCGGGCCACATACATCACTATGTACTGACCCTAAGAGTTCATCAACTCTTTCATTGCTCCCACCGAAGAGGTGCTTGGTCATTTTACCTTTGAGAAATGATGTACACGTGTCAAATTATTAAGAATCAATTGACGGTAGAAAACCTTCGGTTTCAATTTATATAGTCGTTTTTTACTAATATGACCTAGCCTACAATGCCAAAGATAATCATCATTTATACTGTTAGAAACATTATTCACAGAACACACATAATTAGTATTAATCACATAAATTCCATTTTCAAGAACACTTTCATAGACTTTACTTCCATCCAAACTAATGTTCATAACATTATTTGCATAATGAAATATATATTCAGTCTTAGACAATCTAGAAATAGAAATAATCCCATAAATAAAGTCTTTTACAAAATAACAATTGTTTAATACTAATGCTAATCCATTAGGCAAAAATAAATGATAGTCTTCTACTGCCATTGCATCTACCATAGATCCATCAACAACTTGGAGCCTCATCTCTCCTTTTGCCACGCGATGCGAGTTCCTAAGTCCTTGTAACAAATTACATATATGAGTTCCAGATCCGGTATCTACAACCCATGACATTTTATTGATTACAGAACAATTTTTGAATCATAAATGTACTAGATAGAGCTGTATGACCATTTTTCTTCTTTTTCCTAACAGTCTTCAAGAAACCAGGATGGTTCCTTTTCTAGTGACATTTCTTGTGGAAGTGGTGACATTCGCCCTTGTCATCGGTCTTCTTACTTTTCTTTTTCTTACCATCTCTTTTCTTTTTCTTTGAACTCTTCAAAGATGATGCACCACCCTTCACAGAATGTATGATACCTTAATCCTTAGATGCATACTCGGCCGACCTCAACATATTGAGGAGCTCCGCGAGATTCACATTTAATTGGTTCATGTTATAATTCAGTTGAATGGTTCATACTGAGAAGTAAGAGAACCAATGATCAAGTCTACTTGTAGTTCGTTGCTTATTTGTACGTCCAAATGTGAAAGTCTATCAATATAGCCCTTCATCATTAGCACGTAATCGTCCACTTTTTGTCCTTTGGTTGTTTTGGTATTGAATAGTTTACCTTGCGAAACATGAATGTTCACCAAATAGGGCCTTGAGGCTATCAAATATCTCATGGACAGACACATTTTCGTGCATCCTATGCTATAGTTTGTCTAACATGGACAACATGAAAACTTGGGCGATCTCTAGGTCTGACACCCATTTTTCATCAGCAAGTCGTAGTTTGGGATCCACATCATTAATGGATTGTTCTTTGGGTTCGCATGTAATAGCAGTCCAAAGGAGCTCGTAAGTCAATGCTATTTTAATTGCTCTTAGCCAGTCGGTATAGATATGTCCGCTGAGTTTGTCGTTTTTAGAAAATAGTTTTGAAGTTGTCATTTTCTGCAAGTTTAAATGGTATTATTAGGATAATTCATAGTATATGTTCTTACAATACTAGTAAGGTTAAAATTTATGTTTCATTTTACCAATACGCTCCCACTAGTTCTTTTGTGTTTCGCCAAACCCTAAGTCGAACATAGAAGTCTTTCGACTTCTGTAGTAGGTGTTAGGACTTGTTTGCTCAACAAGTCATGGCTCCACAAACGATGAATAACTCCTTATTGGTTGTTTCGTATACAACTCCTAACCCTTGGTACCTTGTCCTAATTTCACTTCGATCTTGAGTTTGCTCAACAAATCAAAACGAAATTATTCACTCGTACCCACCATAGCGCGATGGCCTAAGTATAATATATGTACCTTTAGTTTGCTCAACGAATACATATAGTTATCTTACCTCGTCTATTCAATATATCAATAATACTATACATAACATCTCTAGCTCGAGTTTGCTCAACAACTAAGGAATATACAAGTAATTATTAATATATATATATGGTAGAGGACAACATTATATTGAAGATTAATAATCTTCATTATATTATATTGAGTGATACCGACTTATGAAATAATGTAATTCTTATGAATTACTCTCGTGATTCAAGTGTCAGACACATTGGAAATTACGATATACATACATTACATACGTACTTATTCCTTAAGTCCAATTAGGGTTTTGTAATATTCCACCTTTAATTTATACATTCATATTATATAAGTTTTATATATTATATAACTTTTATATTTCACATTACTTATATAATAGTCATATGTATAACATTATATTAGTTAAATCTTGTTTAATTAATTAATTTACAAATTAATTAATATTATATTAGTACAACATTTATATGTAATATTCATTATATGTATTATAACCTTTATGGTATAAAACATATATCATTTATATGTATATATTAACTAATTAATTAACTTTTAATTAATTTATTTAATTAAACTGTTTTTAATTTCAAATATCATTATTTATACATACACGTATACTTATGATATCTTAAACATTTTAAAATATCATAACATATATCATAATATATAATACATGTGTATAGTTTCCACTAATTAACTTATTTAATTTATTAATCATATTAATAAATATAAAAAAAATTGAAATTATTTAAAATTATTTTCAAACATTTTGAAATACATGTGCATTTTATTTTAAATTTAAATCTTTATATTTATTTATCGAATGAATTTGAAAATTAGCCCAAGGCTCAATTCTAATTTGGGCCTTTTATATTAGAGACAACCTTTGGGCTGTGGGATTAACAGTTAACCCTAATATGACTAATTTAGACCACATAGGCTATTAGGCACTCATACCATTATCGGAACTGGGATAGCCAGTAGTGGAAGTTATGAGTGAATTTCAAAACAATTTCCCTTATTGGATCTATGTTGGGCCTATGAAGTCTAATTTATTTAGAACATTTCTAAATTTTGTTTAAATAATTTGTCTTATTTTATTTAAATTTATAAATTATATATAGTTTTATTTAGTGTTATCCGGGTTTTTAACCCAGTAGGAACCAATAGGAAATAGAACAACCTCGTGTTAACAGGATGGTTCAGAACTTAATCAAAAAAGATAAGACAAGGGATTAGCGAGGGCAAAGCTATATGACTAAGGGAACGACTGGGATCAAGTAAACCGAGAGATTGGCATTCTTTTAGCCCAACCAGCAGCTGAGCGCAAACAGCCAGTAAATGGCCATCAAAATGAAACGACGACGACAAAAGACTATGGAAGCATCTCCAATTCCAAACTCTAGAAAAATCCTAAGTGCTTGGATCATCAGCGACCCATGCCTCTCCTCGAATCTTCAAATGAGCTAACTAAAGATACGATGAAAAGAGGCCAAGACATTGGCTCACAAACGAGCCAAGTCTATGGGTCGCCAGCGACCCATGGTTTTGCCTTGGTTTACGAGCCAAACCCCCCAGGGTCATTCCCTACCTACCTGTGAGCAGTTGATGAAGTAGCCTGGCCCAGAAGCTCTCTGATCTATATAAATACCATCCTACCTGCAACATAAACGGGATCTCTCCGGACTGGTTGCTGAAGTTCTGCTGGAAACATTCTTCACTCTCTGCCTCCCTCACAACAATCTCCAAAGGAATTCCCTGTGATTCTCCAGTGGAATCCAACTTTGGGGATTCAATCTACCTAAGGATAATCAAAGCATTGTAATCAAACATTTCTTGTAACAGTAATCAGTCTATAATAAAACTATAAAATGGATGTAGGCTTCATTAACAGTCGAACCACTATAAAAATTCCCTATCTTCTTTCTTTTACTGTTCTTTTTTTATATCTGTTATCTGTGATATTGCTCTGTCGGAACAGGGCTGGTGCTTTCAAACTCAAACCAGGGTGTTGATCCATTTTTTGGGTTAACATTTTGGTGCTTTCATTGAGAACCCAACTCAGGATCCAGATCTAGCTATCTACTTTGGATCTCATAGGTCCAAAAGTTAGATCCTCAATCTTTGCTTGAAGAACTCGCTGTTTTAGGATCAATGGCTCCTGGAAGAAGAAGAACTGCCTTTGGGAGACTAATAGGGGCAGTAATAGCTGAAGAAGGTTCTAGTCTTCAATAAGCTGAAGTAAATGGTGCTAATTTAGCAAACCAGGCACTAGCATCCTCCGGTCAGCATGAAGTCGTCACCAGGGACGAGCCGAATAAGATGGCTGGGGAGATCAACCAAAGAACGGAAAATAGTCAAAAGGCTCTAATGGATAAGCTCAACGCTTTGTTGACCCTACAATCAAACCCTGCTCTAAGGACTTTGCCTGAACTAGTGACTGTTGTAGAACAAGAGAATTCCTTCGATTCCGGCCTGCATAGAAGGAACGGAAAGCAGCCATAAAAAAGGGTAACAACAGGATGTAACATGAAGGAGAATGAGAATACTCCACCTAGCGCAAATCAACCGATCTTGAATTTGAATCAAGGGGCCAAAACCCCGTAGGAAGATATAGTTGTCAATCTCTCCGATTCAGAAGATGGAGAGCAAGGCAATCAGATGAAAGAGAACGTCAATGCGTTCGAAGATGCTAGAAACATCCAAACTGCTCCAGTCAGGCCAACTATAGGCCAACGGGGTCCCACGGATGTGGCCCTCTTGGAGACAGGAGGGCCTACGCTTCAACCCACACGTCAAGACCGTTTGCAGAACCAAACACTTGGTGTAGTGACTGATTGTCGCCCCCCAGGACTACCGAACATCAGAGGCATACATAGCAAACATGGTCAAACGGCTGCTGGACGAGAGTAAAAACCGAAAGGATGATGAATGGGGATATGCCCTGAGTCGGACCCCTTTTACCGACGAAATCTTGAATAAAAGATACCCAGACAAATTCATGATGCCAACTATCCCCTCCTACGATGGAATGAAGGACCAAAAACCCCATTTGTACAAGTATAGCTGATATATGGACGGAGCCAATGCTCCAGAGGCCGTTCGCTGTCGATGTTTCCCTATTTTTCTAAAAGGAGTCGTGCCTATGTAGTTCACCAGACTCCCTCCAATATCTATTTCTACCTTTGACCAACTTGCAACGAAATTCCTTGACCAGTTCTGGCTCCATACCGTGTAGGATCGTTTTCACCCTAGAGGGGGGGTGAATAGGGTGATAGTATTAATTATAAAAATTTATTGCAGAAGTATATAAAATAATTTCAGCACAGATAATAGTCGTGTAACAACAGCACAGATAATAGCAGAATAATAAAAAATGCATACACTTGAAAAGTGCTCGACGCACAATGAAACTGCACCAGACCAAGCTAATGAACAACAGAGATGTGTGCATACACACCAGACTACAAAGAGACAAGGCTAAGACTTCCAGTACATATGCATACATACATGAACCACACTGACTCAATTCAAATACAACCAAACAAGTTCATACATGAACAAGATACAATATGCAAATATAAGAAAATTTCAAGTAGACTGTACATGAAGACAAACCCCAGTGCAACATATATACATGTTGACCAGGCTATACAATGAACACAACACAAATGTACTCGATACAACTACAAATGCACAGCACACATCAAGTATACATGAGCATGAACCAAATAGACCAGTGAACAGCAAGTGGTACGAGACTGAACCAGGCACAATGCAACTGAAATGCAAACTGTCTCGAAGTAAATGAGGACTCAATGCCCTGACTCGAAGAACAATGTACAAGACAGCAACTCATTACAAAAACGTGGCAATGTTGAAGACTTCAATATGCATAGAGTCAAGGCAGTGATCGAACAATCAAAGTCAAGGCCAATTCAATCTGAATTTATCAAGTCATGAAACAACAAAATACAAGTGAGTGTATCAAGTCAGAGCTGTGACAAACAAAGTCAAAATATCATCACAAAACTACCATAACCGAAGTCACCAGCAAAATCAACGCTGTGATGACCAAGAAAAATGAACAGTTCAAAATCGAAGCCGTGAGAATCAGGCAACGAAGTATACGAAATTGAAGAAGTCAGAAATCATCACAATCATTCAAGAATAATCAAGCGGCCAAGCATAGTTACAGACGAATTCAAATGATTCAATACGAACGAAAATATAAGAATTCGAATCCTATAAAACCCAATCATCATCGGCCGTAAAAGGTATCGAGTTCAAGCAAGCTAACAAGTAAAGAAGAAAAGCATACATACCAGATTTTCGAATCGAACTCGATCAAATAGAAGCAGCCGTGAGCAACTCAAAGAGACAGTCGATCGACAGAGCAAGGAAAGGGAAATCACTTATTCGATCAATTTGATGTCGGCAGCTTCTAGTTTACAAAAGCCCTAATTTTCGAGCAAAGGAAAAGAGGAATGAAGACGAGAGCCATTGTCACAAACAAAGAAGGATACAGGCCGATTAAAAGAAAGAAAGAAAAAGGGATTCATATTTAATTTTTAGTTGGGCCGGTCTTATTTCTATTGGGCTAAATATTTAAAATTAGGGTTTTTGTTTTTAAACTGATTTTATTTTGTATTTTAACTTTTAAACGAGTGTATTTTCTAGTCGTGTGACTAGGGGACAAACTACGTGGCGTAGTTTGAGAATTCGCAACTTAGTGGCTGAGTTGTGGCAGGGTTTTGAGCGTAGAGTTAAAGTTAGTCGATAGCATAGCAGGTGTCGCAAGTTTACGTGTTTAAGCGTCTGACTACTTAATTTCTAGTTGAAACCTTGGGGGCAGCACGTAGGCAGGGTTTTGCCAAAGCTGGGTAAATCTGTGTGTTCTATTTCTGTTTTTTATATTCTGCTTTTATCTGTGCTGCTATTATTATGTTGTGATCTGTGATTGAAATTATTTTATATACTTCCGCAATAAATTTTTATAATTATCAGTATCACCCTATTCACCCCCCCTCTAGGGTGAAATCGATCCTACATACCGCACAACCAAAGGACGTCATGTCCCTATCCGGATTGGTCCAAGGGCGCAACGAGTCATTGAAATCATTCATGAACAGGTTTAACACCGCGGGGGTGGAAGTAAGCAACCCCAATGAGGATATTGTTTTTATGGTGTTAGTTCGTGCTATTCACCCGGAAACGGAGTTCAGGAAATGGATTAAGATGAAGCAACCTACCAATAGGAAAGACTTCAATCGTAAAGCAAGCTAGTACTTGAGATTGGAGAAAGCACAAGAGCTGGAAAGAAAGTCTGCTGGTATACAACAGATGAACACCGGACAAAATGACATGGCGGCAAATCAACACACGCGCGATCCTGGAAGTACTCAAGGAGTTGCGGAGAAGAGTGGGAATCAGAAGAGAAGAAACCAGAACTCCGATAAAAGAAATAACTGTGGAAGCAACAAAAGGTTTAGAGAGTTTAGACAGGAAGACTATACTCCTCTGAATGATACTCCAGAGAATATTTATCTCGCAACACAAGAGACTGAAGAATATATAAGAAACCTCTTAGAAAAGAGGCAATGGAATAGCAAAAGCGCTCAAGGAAATTCTGCCGCTTCCACGAGACACACGGCCACAATACAAATGAATGTCTCCACCTTAAGGACCTCATCGAAGGGTTGATCCGAGACAACAAGCTTCAACAATACGTGAAAAAGCCACAAAAACCCAATCAACCTGCGGCCCCTCAACCTCCTAAAGAAGAAAAAAATCAAGCTAGAACTAGTGAAGAAGGGTTGAAACAAATCGACCAGAGGCTTATTATTGGAACAATATCTGGGGGACCACATCCCACGCAAAAAAATTGGGGAGAGATGGAACGATATGCGAGCTCGTTAAAGCATGCCCTGAAGGAATCATGTTTAGCAATAGATGATGAAACTTTGGTCAAGCTGCAAAAGGTTTTGAGTGATGACATAGTGTTCCGCAATTGGGACACCGAAGGGATTGAAGCTCCGACTCTTGACCCAATGGTGGTGACAGTAGGAATCAGGCCTGTCGTAGTCCGACGAGTGCTGGTTGATAGTGGCAGTTCGTTTAACATACTTTTTAGACATAATTTTGATCAAATGAAGATTGGTATGAAAATCATATCCGCGTGCCAAACAAAGATTCAGTGGTTTACCGGTGAACCCAAACAACCAGTGGGAACAATTGACCTACCTATGGAGCTTGGAGAGGATGAGCGAAGGGTCGCCCTCATTCAGACTTTTGTGATCATGGATGAAATGTCATCAAACAATGCATTCTTGGGACGACCCACATTAGCAGACTTCAAAATAGCATTAGCCCAATTGTGCCTTACATTGAAGTTCCCTACCGAGCACGGAGTCAGAATTGTGAAAGGAGACCAAAGCGTTGCCCGAGAATGCTACATCACGGAATTGTGCGAATCAAGAAGAACGAAAAAGGGAAAGTGTTAGCACCAAAATTGGTCACTAACCTCGTTGAGAAAGTTTGTGTAGAGAGATAAATGAAGAAGGTAGATTTAAATAAAGAACAAAATGCAAAATTGAATATAAAGACGAGAACACCAGATTTATAGTGGTTCGGCGTAATTGCCTACGTCCACTTTGAGGTTAATCTTTTATTGCTTTCCTTAACAACTGATTACAGATACAATCCGTTCACCAACTACTCGAATACAATTGCTAAGTAAAAAGAGTGAGTCTTGAAAGCGGCAGAGTCTCCCCAGTGTTCTCGAAAAAAGGTCCTCTTCACTGTGCCCCTGCCTCTCTATTTATAGACAAAGTTGGGTTGGACTTGCCTGGTGGGCCTGGTAGCTGAATACCTCGGCCCAAAAAGAGTGAGTTCTGTGTGCCGAACCATAGATGCCGAACAGACTGATGCCGAACAGAATGATGTGCTGAGCGGACTGATGCCAAATAGACTGATGTGCTGAGTGGACTGATGTCGAACAGACTGATGCCGAACAGACTGATGTGCTGAGTGGACTGATGCCGAACAGACTGAATAACGAACGAAGTGTGGATGCCGAGCAGTATGGAGTGCCGAACGGTCCAGGTATGCCGATCACTCTAGAATGCCGATCTATGTACAATACCGAACGACTCTCCATGCCGAACGGTATGTAAGTGTTGAGTGCCTAGTTGCCTGGTCAAACCTTCAGGTAATACTTGCCCCCCAAAGTACACCACGTGGTTAAACGTGGTGTGCTTTGAATTACCCTGGATGCCGAACGATATGCAAATACCGAACGACACAGCCGATGCCGAGCACCCTGGATGCCGAACGACATAGCCGATGCCGAGCACCCTGGATGCCAAAAAATATCGATTTGACCGGTTCAACCGGTTATAGTCTCTTCGACTTCCCTTCTCTCTATATAAGCCGATGCTCCTTCTTCTTCTCCCTTTTACTTCTACCTCCGCTTTTCAGTATTTATGAACTTTGCCTCTCAACAGACTTTAGAGAATTATCTACTTTTCCCTTCCCTTCTCAAACATCATTCGTTGCCTCACTTCCCTCCCCAACCAACTGAATCTAATTAGAGCCACGTTCCCTACTCCAGAATCTCCCCGAGCTTCGACTCATTTCTTAGGTAAAAAACTTTTCCTTAAATACTTCACTCCGATTAGGAAACCTAGCATGAGATTCGAACTCGTGAATCTCTGCAAAATCAAAGCCAGCAATAATTGCATGGAGCAGGAGGAGTTAAGGGTGAAGTGTGGGTGTTTTAAAGGAGTTTAAGGTTATACGAACGGTAGAAGAGAAGAGCATGGCAGAGGTGTTTGAAGGAGGGAGTTGGTGGAAGACGTATTGATGTGGCTCGGCATGACTTCCTTATGCCGAGCGATGGAGAAAAAGAAGAGAAATGATGTTAAGGGCAGAAGGCTGAGTGAATCAGCTCGGCATGACCTGCTGCGTGCACTCGTCTTCAGGCCGAACAGAAGAGAGGTCGAACAGAATTCTTGTCGGATAGAATTTTTGGCCTAGCAGAATTTTTGGCCGAACAGAACGAAGGCCGAACGAAAGTCAAGCCGAACAAAACCTAAACCGAACAGAACTTAAACCGAACAGAACTTAAGCCAAACAGAATTTAAGCCGAACAGAACTTAAGCCGAATAGAATCCAAACTGAACAAAACCTAAGACGAACAGAACTTAAGCCGATCAGGACTCTAAGGCGAACAGAATTCTAAGCCGAACAGAACTTAAGCCGATCAGGACTCTATTCATCTTGCCTAATCAAACACAAGGACATGGACTTAAGCATACCAGCATATCGAACTAATCTAGACTGATAACTTCTTAGTTTCAATAATCACAAGCCTGAACTTAAACCAATAATAACGGATTAAATCTTTTAACACGCAGTGCCAATGTCCGAGTTCAAGATTGGAAATATTGCAATGCTGGCTTTCAGAGACGGTCAGCGATGACGGTCTTCGAAGACGATAGTTCAATGCTCAACTCCATACCATCGATTCTGTGACTTATAATTTCTCAGCGTTTACACCCGAATGATCGCACTAGTTCACACACTACACGGGGGGAATATTCGTATTGTTAAGTCTAACGTCGATTATTTTTTAAGTATAGTTCGAACAGGTACTTTGCTAGATTCAATCTTTATCAACGATGTCTAGGAAATCTAGCTCCGCCATGATTTCAGACAGGCCGGGGCCGTCCTCCCGACGAGAAGTCGCAGATGCTTCAAACCCATCAACTTCCCCTGCACATGACTTAGCCCCCGATTCTCTGGAGGCGGCAATTCTCTTGGACAACCCTGTCGACTCACAAGCTTCAAAAATCAATGAGAGTATGCTCTGTTGGATATATTCTGTCCACGGAATTCCCTTTGATGATGTGCTAGTTCCTTCGGGGCATGATCGTCCACACTTGCCCCCAACCGGATACACAGCTTGTAATAAATTCATGTGCTGGGTTGGCAATGTGTCACCGTTCAACTTGTTTCTTCGGGATGTGCTGTAATTTATTGACATTGCCCCATCGCAACTGCACCCGAAAGGCCATGCATTCCTCTACGATACGTGCATCCTCTTCATGAATGTCTTCTCTAGGCTCCCAACCCCGGGCGATATCCGATACATATATTGCATCAAGAAGCGGAAGGACAGCCCATCATTCATGTTTCTTGAGCCGCACAACAAATGTCAGATCTTAACCGGGGCGTGGACCAAGTTCGCCTTGTATAAACAAGAATGGTTTTATGTGCATTATCCTCCTGGCTTTGCGAGTAGATGGGTTGAAGGAAGTAAGCCTTTTTCTTGGTCTGTTACTCACGTTTAGTCGAAGACGTACCTTTTCTAAACTTTTACCCATCTTTTCAGGTATTAGCCCACGTCCTGACGGCCGCGGATATTCTGATGCCGTCGAAGCCATTCGAGCCCTCCCCGCCGAATAACGGGACATTAGAAATCTCATTTCGAATGAGTCACTTACAAGGCTCGGACTGTTGGCAGAAGGCCGTCAGATAAGCCTTCCTCAAGGCATCACCATTCTTAGGCCTGGCTCTGGCAAAGGGAAGAAACAAACTGAGTCTTCAGCACGCAATGCTCCTGATGCACTAGAAGAGGGAGAAATTAAGGAGACTGAGACGTCTGAAGTACAGGGCGAGAACATTAGTCCGTCTCGGGGACCGGCGGTTGAAGTTCATGACATAGAAACGTCGTCTTCCCCTTCGAAGGAAGAGAAGAAACTGACGCGCAGGCTGAGGAAGAAAACTGTGGGCAGAACTTCTAAAGTTACCCTTATGCAAACGGAAAAAGAAACTTCCTCGTAGCACTTAGAAAGCTCTCTGAAGGGCCTGTCGAACCTTACCATTCCTAGCGATTTACCTAACTACGGTTTTGACGATCCAGAAACCCTCAAGCTTCATTCGCCCGCTAGAGACAGTACGGGAGTTCAAGCACAAGTCCAGGGAGATAAAACTCCAATTATTAAAGAAACTGGTCCATCGGAGGGAAACACTAGGACACACACGGACACGCGCACTTCACTCTGCACTTCAATCCTAACCGTCACCTTGATCTTTTCTAACTTGTCGTTATCCTCATTCTATGCAGGTGACATGGGACGCTCCCACGGATTCGATCGCCTCCACGGCTCTTCTATATTTCACCATCCTGGTAGGGACTCGGGCCCCGATAAACGCCGGGACAGGGACGATTACGGAGATCGAGACAACCGTCCCCGAGAGTCGTCTTATCGAAAGAAATCACACTCCCAATCTTCATACTCTCGTGATCCTCCTCATCAAACAGAGCCAAGCAGAGAAAAGTCTTCGCTGAAGGGGTCTCAACCTGATGTTTCCCGAGATCAACATTCTGGCTCTTCAAGCACACGGCAATCTCGGGAACATCGTAAGAGAACAGAACTTTCAAAGCCTCCTCCCCCTGCTCCTGCGGTACCAACAATATCGGAGAAGCTGGTTGATCTTAAAGCTAAATTTCCCAAAATCTGCTTTGACGGTCTGAAGTTTCTCCCAGCTATTCATCATATTCCAGGGCATGTCAAGCAGAGTGTCATCGCTTGCAACAACGACGTCTATGTTCAACATGACGCGTTTGTTCATTTGATCGAAAAAGTCTCGGAAGTATCCGTTGAGCATCAACAAGAAATCGACCACTTGAAGCTCGAAGCTATCTTCGACAAGGACATCATCAAAAATCAAGATGAAGAGCTCGCTTCGTATAAGTCCAAGCTCGAGGCTGCAGAACAAAGTACGAAAGACACTACCGAGGTCGTCGCTCGTCTAGAGACGACCCATAAAAAGGAACTTGACGAAGCGGTTCAACGCAGTGGGGCCCTGGCTTTAGAAAAAGATTCTATTCAGAAAGAAATGGATGCACTCGCTCTGAAAGTCAGAGAGTTGAAGGAGCTACTCTCTAAGGAGAGGGAAGAGAAGATAGCGGCTCAAGAAGAGTTTCAACGGTACTATAACGAGATCGTCGATACATGTCTCTTAAAAGCAAAGCTCGATGATGAGCTTTCTAAGGTTGAGACGATGAAGGACGAAGCCCGTGAGGAGGGCAAGAGACTAGCTTCCGAGGAGATCGACTCCCGTCTTGAAGCAGCTGCAGAGGCCGGTAGAGAAGAGGTCAAGTGTATTTTGACCCGCTGATCGCCGAATACAGTGCCCGCGTCCTCATGCACTGGGACTTGACTTTCTTGGGCGAGGGCTATCTTGAATCTCTGGCCGAGGCTTGGGAGACTTTAGTAAAGATTAGACAGGTGGAGTCGGGCACCGAGGAGGTCGACGAGGAGGCTTTAGTGAAAGAATTTCTGAGGGGGAAAGAGCCATCAGACTTGTCTACAGCTATGGCTCTCTTTGGTAAAGGCTCTCCTCCGTCAAAAGAGAAAGATGACAAAGCTGGTCCATCTGGAACCGAGGCTGCAGCTCTTCCTTCTATTCAATCGGTCGATCGGCCGGCACTTGACCCATTCGAGCAGCATGCCGGCTATGATCCGGAAGACCCCGGTCTCGGCATTCATGTGCTATCTCCCATCCTAGAGGGTGAAACCCCGCGCACAGCTGAAAGCCAGTAAGAAATCGGTATAAAACTCTTCTTCTAGAAGTGCAAAGATCCATCGCTTTCCGCGATCGGTTATTGGTTCTAATGTTCGTTCTTTATGTTTTTATACAGGCCGCTCTGATCCCGAACTGACTCCGAGGAGCGATGACGCCAAGGATGAGACGGGGAAAACAAGTGATGCTACTCATGCGGGAGTAACTCCCGGTCCTGATGCTCAAGTGATCGGGGCGCTTGATGATGATAAGTCCGACACTTCATCTCCCGTTGAAGGGAGTTGTGAAATTGAAATCATGGGTGCCTCTGAACACACTTCGAAGGTGAGTATGAAGGAGCGACTCGCGGAAGAGAAGAAAACGAAAGTTGAGATCAAGGTCGAGTCTCAAGTACTAGAACTCACCGACCCGCTGAATAGGCCTTTGAAAGTCATCCTTCCCGGCAAATCCAAACTACTGGATGTTCCTCCTCCCACTCCTGACTCCGCTTCTTTGGCAAGCAAAAAGTCCAAGAGGAAGCGTGAGGGAGAGGAGTCATCTGAGAAAACAAAGGAGGACAAGAAAAAGAAGCCGAAGAAATAGCCACTATACTCGTTCAACGAGATTTTTGCTTAGGTCCTGTAACTACTTTCACTTTTTCAGTTTCGTAGTTTACGTAGATAGATTTTTGACTCCAAGTTTTGGAGGAGTGGTTGTATAACCCTATTTTGGATTATTGAATAAAGTTTAGTTTCTTTGTCATTTGAACGATTTTTTGCTTTTTAGCTTTCTACATAACTGTGGTCGAAACTCAAATTCTTAAGAGTTGCATAAATTCCCAATCCATTCTTACATTGTTCGGACATTCTTTGGAATTGTACATTTCTCGTTTCACATTTTTGGTACTTAGAATATTTTCTAACCTGCGCTCCGAGGACTTAGAGCAATTCGGTCCGCATTCGGGGGACTCGGAGATTGAAGTCGTTTATACTCTAGTCCGCGCTCTGGGGACTTAGAGTACTCCGGTCCACACTCAGGGGACTCGGAGATTGAAGTCGTTTATACTCTAGTCCGCGTTCTGTGGACTTAGAGTACTCTGGTCCGCACTCAGGGGACTCGGAGATTGAAGTCGTTTATACTCTAGTCCGCGCTCTGGGGACTTAGAGTACTCCGGTCCACTCTCAGGGGACTCGGAGATTGAAGTCGTTTATACTCTAGTCCGTGTTCTAGGGACTTAGAGTACTCCAGTCTGCACTCAGGGGACTCGGAGATTGAAGTCGTTTATACTCTAGTCCGCGCTCTAGGGACTCAGAGTACTCCGGTCCGCACTCAGGGGACTCGGAGATTGAAGTCGTTTATACTCTAGTCCGCGCTCTGGGGACTTAGAGTACTCCGGTCCACACTCAGGGGACTCGGAGATTGAAGTCGGTTATACTCTAATTCGCATTCTGGGGACTTAGAGTACTCCGGTCCGCACTCAGGGGACTCGGAGATTGAAGTCGTTTATACGCTAGTCCGCACTCTGGGGACTTAGAGTACTCCGGTCCACACTCAGGGGACTTGGAGATTGAAGTCGTTTATACTCTAGTCCGTGCTCTGGGGACTTAGAGTACTCTGGTCCACACTCAGGGGACTCGGAGATTGAAGTCGTTTATACTCTAGTCCGTGTTCTGGGGACTTAGAGTACTCCGGTCCACACTCAGGGGACTCGAAGATTGAAGTCGTTTATACTCTAGTCCGCGCTCCGAGGACTTAGAGTACTCCGGTCCGCATTCAAGGGACTCGGAGATTCAATTCGTTTGTGCGAGTACGTATGTCAGGCAGAATAATACAACTTCAGTTGTTCGTCACCGAACTACAAGGCTTAGAAACATCAATAATTCATGGAAAGGATGGCTTCAAGCCTTTATTAATGAAAACAAACTAAATCTTCCGATTACATGCTAAAAAGGAAACTAAGAATCAATGGAATGTAAACATACGGGAAACAATTGCACCTAAAACAGAAAAGAAACATGCTAAATATAATAGGGTCGTAAATGTTCACTGTTCCATGCTCGGGGGAGCGTAACGCCATCAACGGTCGCTAGCTTAAATGTTCCCTCTCCAAGCTTCCGTTCAACGACATACGGACCTTCCCAATTGGGATTCATATGTGATGGTACCGGGAAAACCCGTTTCAAAACGAGATCACCCACATCAAAGATTCTCGGGCGGACTTTGTCGTCGTAATATCGCTTGACTCGGTGCCTATATGCTGCCGCCCTTAATTCAGCCTCTTCACGTTTTTCATCGATGCAGTCCAGTGATTCCAACAAGAGATCCTGATTCGTCTTAGGATCATAATACGTCACTCAATGCGATGGAACTTCAAGCTCCATGGGTATAGCAGCTTCCGAGCGTATGCCAATGCGAATGGAGTGTGGCCAATCACGAACTTGTGGGTAGTTCTATAAGCCCATAGCGCTGTTGGGAGTTCATCTACCCACTTGCCTCCGGCTTTTTCCAAACGCTTCGTCAATATGGACTTGATTATTTTGTTCACGGCCTCGACTTGTCCGTTAACTTTCGGATGTGCAACGGCGGCGAACTTTTTCTAAACGCCGTACTTTAAACAGAAATCTTTGAATTCCCTGCTTTCAAACTGCGTTCCGTTGTCCATAATGATGGTTCGCGGGAGGCCAAAGCGGCATATAATGTTTCGTACAACGAAATTAATGACCTTCTTGGAGGTGATTGTGGCTAGAGGCTCTGCCTTGGCCCATTTTGTGAAATAGTCGACCGCAACTATCGCGTATTTTGCACCACCTTTGGATATAGGCAAAGAACCGATTATGTCGATTCCCCAGATTGCAAACGGCCAGGGACTACCATTTGTGTGAGTTCTGTTGGTGGAGCTCTTGGGATTTTCGCATATCTTTGACACTTGTCACATTTTCTTGCGTAATCTACAGCATCCCGATTCACAGTTGGCCAATAGTATCTGTAGCGAAGGATCTTTTTTGCTAGTGTCTGCCCCCCAGTATGGTCGCCACATTCTCCTTCGTGAACCTCCTCCAAGACCCGCTTTGCCTCATCACGAACAATGCACCGTAGTAATAGGACCGAGAATCCTCTCCGATACATTACTCCTCCCCGCATCACATATCGCGTGGCTTTGCGAATGACCTGTCGTCTTTCGCTTCTTCTTTCGGGTAAAGTCCCGTTTAGCAGGTATTGTTTGAATGAGGTCATCCATGACTCCTCCTCGATTTCCGTTTCCAACGCAAAATCGACTTCCATCACATCTATGCTTGGAGTGTGTAAGGTTTCGACGGGAACTAATCCCATTTGCTGCGCATCGCCAGTGCTTGCGAATTTGGCCAACGAGTCGGCTTCCCTGTTTTGTTCATGCAGGACATGCGAAATGTCATAATGTTCGAAGTTCGCCAATAGTTCCTGGACCAGAGCAAGGTATGGAGCAAGCTTTTGTCCCCTTGCTTGGTAGTCTCCTCACACTTGGTACACCACCAGCTGCGAGTCACAGAAGATTTCAACTGATTTAACCCCGAGTTCTCCAACGAGCCTTAAGCCAGCAATCAGTGCTTCATATTCTGCTTCATTATTCGTAGCCGGGAAATTGAGCTTCAAAGCGTAACAAATCGATCGATTTTCTGGAGTCACGAGAACTACACCAGCTCCGGAGCAACGGTCATTTGATGCTCCATCGGTGTACAATTTCCATCGAATGAGGGGAACGACAATATGACCATCTGGTTCGTCAGATATAGTAAACTCAACGATGAAATCTACTAATGCTTGCCCTTGTATGGCTCTGCGTGGCAGGTAGGTAATATCGAACTGACTCAACTCGATATTCCATTTTAACATCCTTCCAGAAGTTTCTGGTCGTTGGAGTACCTGCCGTAGGGGCTGATCGGTATAGACACTGACTGAGTGCGCTTGAAAGTATGGACGCAGCTTACGTGATGCAATCACCAAGAAATAGGCCAATTTCTCAATTTTAGGGTAATTTCTTTCTGTCTCCGTTAAACGTTTACTAATGTAATACACTGGCTTTTGGACTCGGTCCTCCTCGCGGACCAAAGCCGCACTTATAGCATGCGGGGATACGGCTAAGTATACGTACAACATCTCGTGGTCTACTAGTTTCGACAGCGCTGGAGGACTCTCCAAATGCCTCACCAGATCTCGGAATGCTTCCTCACAGTTGGATGTCCATTCGAAATTCCTCTTCCCTTTCTTTATTATGTCGAAGAAGGGAATGCACTTGTCTGTGGCTCTGGATATAAATCGAATCAGCGCAGTCACCTTTCCATTCAAGCTTTGCACCTGTTTTATAGTTCTGGGCACTTGCACATCTCGAATACCTTGAATCTTTTCCGGGTTAGCTTCAATTCCCCTGGCATTAACAATGAATCCCAAAAACTTCCCCGACGCAATGCCGAAGAAACACTTCAGAGGGTTGATCTTCATCCCATAATATCTGAGTATACCGAACATCTCTGCTATGTCTCGAATGTGGTCGTTTGACTATCGTGATTTCACGAGCATGTCATCCACATAGACTTCCATCGTTCTACCAATCTGATCTTTGAACATTTGATTCACCAAACGCTGATAGGTCGCTCCCGCGTTTTTCAATTCGAAAGGCATTACTACATAGCAATATAGCCCAACGTCTGTGACGAAACTGGTGTGCTCCTGGTCCGGAATATGCATCGGGATCTGATTGTATCCCGAGTACGCATCCATGAATGATAACAACTCATGTCCTGCAGTGGAGTCGACCAACTGATCAATCCTAGGCAATGGGAAACTGTCCTTGGGGCATGCTTTATTCAAATCGGAATAGTCTACGCAAGTTCTCCATTTCTCGTTCGCCTTTTTCACCAGGACGGGGTTCGATACCCATTCAGGGTAGAGGGCGTCGTAGACGAACCCATTGGCTTTGAGTTTGTCCACTTCCTCTCTGAGAGCAGCGGACCTCTCCGGGTCCATCCCTCTCCTCTTTTGTTTAATCGGGACGTACTTCGGGTCTATGTTCAACATATGACTCGTAATAGCAGGAGAAATCCCACACATGTCGGAATGCGTCCAAGCGAAAACATCGAGATTCGCTCGGAGGAAATCACTGAGATCTTCAGTCATTGAGGGGCTGAGTTGTGATCCAATCTTCAGTACTCGCGACAGATCGTCTCGACTGACTGAAATGTCAATTGTCAATTCAACCGGCGCTGCCTTTTCTTCCCTGGGTTCCTCATCGTCGTCTCTCGGATCTATGTCTCTGTAGATCCGAGGGTTTTGCCTGAGCCAGGACTCGGGCGTTATTTGTCAATTGTCGGTATTATGGATGCGGACGGGATTGTCCGCAACCTTTCCTTTCTCCCTCCGATGGGCCTCTTGGAGCTCAGCCACATAACATGCACGACCGGTCGCCTAGTCGCCATGAATAACACCTACTCCTTTGTCAGTTGGAAATTTCAAAGTCAAACACCACGGGGCTAGTGCTGCCCTAAACTCAGCCAGGGCCGGTCGGCCCAGAAACACATTGTACGGAGAATCCACATCCAAAACTACGAAAGGTAAGATCCGCACCCTCCTACGCTCACCTTGTCCCAGTTCAACTGGCAACTCAACATATCCCACTGCATCGGTCGCTATGCCATTAAAGCCATGTATACGAGCTTTAGATGGCTTCAAATCCTTCGTCTCCATATTCATCTGATCATAAGCCTTCTTGAAGATGATATTGACAGAACTTCCACAATCAATCAAAATCCTTTTCAAAAAAGCTGGTCCGATTGTCGCAGATATGACCATTGGGTCAATGGTAGGAGCCTCCACCTGGTCAGCATCTCTGCTCCTGAATACTATGTCATTTGTCATCATGCATAGCTGTTTGGTGGGGGTCCCATCCTCCACGTTGGAACAACACTCGAAGTCTGTGTGCCTCAGGGAACTAGCATACCGTTCCATCTCTTGCCAGTTCTTATCCGTAGGGTGAGGTCCGCCGATGATCGTGTTGATAACTAGTCTTCCCACGGTCCGAGCAGGCTCCTCGGGATGACGTGGAGCTGGTGCATGACCGGGATTGGACGTTCCCTGTCCACCTTCTTGCGGATTCTTCACAAACTCCTGTAACTTTTTTTGTCTAATCAACTTTTCTATGGCATCATGTAGGTGTCTGCACTCTTCAGTATTGTGCCCATAAGTTTCATGGAAGCGGCAGTATTTCCCAGTCCGCTTTTGTTCCTCGGTTGACTCCTTTGGGCGTGGCTTTCTGTACTGAAAGGTATTGCAGGTTGATAGGTAAATGTTTTCAAGAGACGCATTCAGCGGGGTGTACTCATTGTAGGTTGGAATTCTCGGCTTTCATTTCCCCGCTTTTCTCTTCTTCCCTTGGTTTCTTCCTCTGGATTCCTTAGATTGCCCGGGCTTGTTCTGGACATTGACTTGAACTTTCCCCGAGTTATCTCCGGACTGCTTCACAGCAATGTTGCTTTTTACGGACTCCTGAGCAGGCCCCGGTGCTTTATCTCGCCTTATCCACCTGGCTTCCTCTCTTCTTTTGAACTGATGTGCCTTTGAGTAAAAAAGCTCTAGCGAGGTTTTCCTGCCAACCAATCTCCAAACTCTGAATCCGGATCCACACCTCGCATCACAGCCATAAGAATTGCATGATCATTGGGATTACTGACTTCAGTAGCCGCAACATGGAATCTCTGTAAATACTCCTTCAACGACTCCCCAGGAGCTTGGATTACACTTGATAGAGACATCACGTCCTTTGGACGAGTGGTATGTATCCTGAACTGTTCTATAAATTTCTTTGCCAACTCCTCGAAACTGGATACAGACCGCAGAGGAAGTCGGGTGAACCACATGGTAGCGATCCCAGATAGAGTTATTGGAAAGCACCTGCACTTGGTTGCATCATTCGCTCTAGCTGAATCCATCATTCATTCGTACCTCATCACATGCTGCTTGGGATCAGACTTTCCTTCATAAGCTGGGATAGTTGGCATGCTGAACTTCCTGGGGTACTCCGCCTGTAGGACAACGTCTGTGAACGGAGTATGACTTCTGGACACTCCCCAATCGTCATTTGATAAGCCTTGATTCTCTTTCATCAACTGTCTGATCATAGCTGTTAGGTCTGGGGTTTGTATGTAAGATGGAAGGTTGGAGTCTGTCCGACGGGATTGATCAGGTTGATGTCTCCTCTGCTGGCGATCTGCCAAACGTGCATCTTGAGGTTCGATGTCATTAGCATCTTGGTGAGCCGGGCGTCCAGCCTCCACCTGCACTTCAGCTCCTAAGTTTCCAGTTCCGGCTTGGTCACGGTCTCCGAGGTGTAAATGGTCCCCGGTTGTTCGGAAAGCAGCACCTGCCTGCGTAGTTTCAGCCTTGCGGCGTCTACGCCTGGGAGGTTAATCGGACGAAGTCGAGCTGTCGGATGAAGAATAAGGAGCTGGATTGCCCCCAGCATTCTGATGTTGTTGTTGAGTGAGTTGTGTCATGAGGTTGGCGTTAGCTTGCATCTACTCTCCGATTTGTCTCCTGCTTTCCCAGAGTTCTCTCATCAAGTCGTTGAACTCTATTCTGGTGACAACTGGCATCTGGTCTTGGGCGGTAGTCCCTGCACCTAGATCTGCTTGCTGATTGCTAAGCCTGCTTGTTGTACGCTAGCAGTCTCATGGGCGTCCTCATTATGTGAGGCTGATCTGGTACGTGGTCTTGCCATTATAGAGTTATTGGTATGAACTCTGAGTAGAATCAACGGACGTCCTACGAATGAATCAGATCTTCTTTGGGTGATTTATTCAATCCAGTAGCTTCAAAGCAGATCCTTGAGGTCTGAGAATTCGATTCTCAGTGCAAGCACCAAAGTGTTAGCACCAAAATTGGTCACTAACCTCGTTGAGAAAGTTTGTGTAGAGAGATAAATGAAGAAGGTAGATTTAAACAAAGAACAATATGCAAAATTGAATGCAAAGACGAGAACACCAGATTTATAGTGGTTCGGCGTAATTGCCTACGTCCACTTTGAGGTTAATCTTTTATTGCTTTCCTTAACAACTGATTACAGATACAATCCGTTCACCAACTACTCGAATACAATTGCTAAGTAAAAAGAGTGAGTCTTGAAAGCGGCGGAGTCTCTCCAGTGTTCTCGAAAAAAGGTCCTCTTCACTGTGCCCATGCCTCTCTATTTATAGACAAAGTTGGGTTGGACTTCCCTGGTGGGCCTAGTAGCTGAATACCTCGGCCCAGAAAGAGTGAGTTCTGTGTGCCGAACCATAGATGCCGAACAGACTGATGCCGAGCAGACTGATGCCGAACAGATTGATGCCGAATAGACTGATGCCGAACAGACTGATGTGCTGAGTGGACTGATGCCGAACGGACTGATGTGCTGAGTGGATTGATGCTGAACAGACTGATGCCGAACAGACTGATGCTGAACAGACTGATGTGCTGAGTGGACTGATGCCGAACAGACTGATGTGCTGAGTGGACTGATGCCGAACAGACTGAATAACGAATGAAGTGTGGGTGCCGAGCAGTATGGAGTGCCGAACGGTCCAGGTATACCGATCACTCTAGAATGTCGATCCATGTACAATACCGAACGACTCTCCATGCCGAACGATATGTAAGTGCCGAGTGCCTAGTTGCCTGGTCAAACCTTCAGGTAACAGAAAGGATGTGGGGAAAGCCCTCCACATTCGTGAACCCTCCAAATAGCAACTATAGAGCCGCTCCTGGATTGGGGACTATAGCCGATTCAACAAGGCTTTGGACCCTAGAAAGAAGAGCTCAGGGGAGGATCGGGCAGCACCGGCTGAATTGACGTTGTCCGTCCCAGTTATTAACTTCACAGAATGGGTCGAAGCGGAACCCTAGTTGCCGTAGATTATTTTACAAAATGGGCCGAAGCGGAACCGCTGGCCACCATAACCACAAATAAAGTTATTAACATTGTTACTAAAACATCATTTGCAGGTTTGGTATGCCGCAAAAAATCATCACTGACAATGGAACCCAATTCGAAAGTGCCGAGTTCAAAGACTTCTGCAAGCGCTTCCGAATCGAAAAAAGCTTTTCCGCAGTGGCTCATCTGCAAGCAAATGGGCAAGTGGAAGCAATAAACAAGATCATCAAATCCACCATCAAAAAGCGACTAACAAAAGCAAAAGGAAATTTGGTTAACGAGTTTCCACTCGCGCTATGTGCTTACAGGACAACACACAAAGCGGCAACTGGCCACACTCCATTCGCCTTAGCATATGGTTCAGAAGCGATGATTCTTATTGAATTAGAAGTCCCCTCGCACCGAAGGCAGAATTTCAATCAAAAACAAAACGAGCAGCTCCTACTCTAATCGCTAGACATGGTCGATGAAAAAAGAAAAGAATCAGAGTTGAGAACTGCTGCCCACCAAAAAAGGGTCGCACGGTACTTCAACTCCAAAGTTAATAGTCAAACCTTCGAAGTCGGAGATCTTGTGCTCAAGCGAGATTACCCTGTTCCGGGGGACCTTCGAACCAAACTGGGAAGGACCATATGTCGTTAATCAAAAGCTCAGGGATGGGACTTTCAAGCTGACAACCGTCGACGGGGTCACAATTCCCAGAGCCTAGAATAGCGAATCGCTCTGTCGTTATTTCATTTAAAAAACTACTTTATGCATTCTCTATTTTTCAGCAAATAAGCCATCTTGAAAATGCCAGAGGCATTGTACATAGGCAAAGAATCCACCATGCTTTCCTTAATAAAATTCGATTTGCTTTTTCAAACCGACAAAATTGTGTCTATAATAAATACCCACCGGGTCGACGGAAGCAAATCGACTCAAACCGTTGGATCGGCGGAACCCGATCCTTGCCTCTTAAAAAATCGGTGTTGCCCTGGCAACGCCGAGGGGCATCCAAAACTAACTTCTCACATTGCCCGGAGATAGGCACAGCCGAGGGGCCTCAAAAGCTAACTCCTCGCGTTGCCCGGAGATAGGTAACGCCGAGGGGCATCAAAAACTAACTCGTCGCGTTGCCCGAAGATAGGAAATGCCGAGGAGCATCCAAAACTAACTTCTCGCGTTGCCTGGAGATAGGCAACGTCGAGGAGCATCAAAAACTAACTCCTCGCATTGCCCGGAGATAGGCAACGACAAGGAGCGCCAAAAGCCATGCATCAAAAACTAACTCCTCTCGCTGTATGGAGATAGGCAATGCCAAGGAGCATCAAAAGTCGCGCACCTCGTAAGCTGTGTATTCAAATTTAAACTCCTCGCTCTGCCCGGAGATAGACAACGCCGAGGAGCATCAAAAGTCGTGCATCTCATAAGTCGTACATCAAAAACTAGCTCCTTGCATTGTCCGGGGATAGGCAACATTGAAAAGCATCCAAACTTACACTCCTTGTGTCACTCAGAGATAGGCGACATCAAGGAGCAACGAATGCTACGCACTACACAAGCGGCGCATTAAATCCCAAAACAATAGCCCCTCACATGACCCGAAGATGGGAAACACCGAGGAGCGTGAGGAACCGCACGCATATAGCTAGGAATAATGAGCGCAAGCCGGACAGAATTGGTGCTAGGAGGAAGGCACTCAATGGTTGACAATACTTACCCATGCGTAAATTGCATACTTACCTGAATGTCACCAGAAACTGAGATTACATGCTAAAGTCGCAAAACTTCCGAAGAAAGGGGAATCAAGTTGTAACTTGGCCAAATTTCAAGTTTGATATAAGAGTTTTCTAAACCTTATGTTTCCGGTCATTTGAAAATTGCTTGAAGTAAACAGCCCTATAAACTGGGGGCATACACTGGGACTCGAACAAAAACACATGAAAATAATAAGTTCACAAGTTCTGTCACTCCAAACAAAAAATTTTGAAACAAAGAAGTTAACAAAGAAATTCTTAAGTTCTGTTAATTTCTAGAGTTCCGTTGATTTACAAAGTGCTGTTAATTTCTAAGTTATGTTAATCTCTAAGTTTTATTACTTCAAATAAAGGGCTTTGGCTATAATCACAGAACTAGAAAAATAAGAAATGAAACAAGCACAAGTACATAGAACATATATGAACAGACAGATAAGAGTACAGTCAAAATATCAATATATTGTTCCTAATTTTTTGTACGCAGGGTCAAAATGTGGGGGCCGTACCCATACAACACTGGCCAACCAAAAGTAAATACAGACTCTACAGTAAAGACGCAAAGTGCAGACTCTGCACTTGAACAGAATGACTCAAAAAGAAACAAAAATAAGTCAATCTTCCTGCAAGTTGTTGACCAAAATCAAGTTAACCTTCACACAATCCGCTCAACATTTCTTACTGCCGCTCCCCTTTCCACCCTTGATCGGTAGCTTCTACTTCTTCTCAGGAGTGGCGTTACTGCTGGTAATGTCAACGAATAGCTTGGTGGCAATGTCCTCATCTTCCTCCGAAGCCTTCTCAGAAGCCTCTCCCTTCGTCTTTCGCCTTCGAGATTGCGGGAGCTTTTGGAGGCTTTGATCGCTTCGACCATTACCCTCTTTACGGTAACCAACTTGTGTTGAGTCTTCTACAGTGGCTTCGCATGAGTTTCCTGCTCCTTGGTCTCTGCTGTCGTTACGTCGCCTTCCAACGACACAGAAGGGTTGTCCAGGCCATGAAGTGCAGCTATCTTTTCAGCTTCTGGCCCCGATGCGAACCAGACGCGTACGTAGAAACCGGAACAGGAACAGAAACAACCACAGAAGATGTGGAAATGGCAGTAGGCATAAGCGCCGAAGTAGTTGGCACGTCAATGGGGAAGGTAGATGGACCTATAAGATCAAAAATGAAAGCATTAAATTCCTCTTGCTCTTGTGGCGTAAGCTGGAAACTCCCAAATTCGGAGGAAGCAAGGACATTACCTGCGCCAGAGGAATGCTCTAGAATGCCTACTTCGTACTCACCACCTTCACCCTCTTTTGATGGCTCCACCGTCTGAGGAATGATTCGAAGTCCTGAACTCATTGGCTGGTCGTGGAGCTGCTCTAATAATTCGCCCATGCCGGAGATAGAAGGTTTGGTAAGCACGTCGGTGGCGGTCATCAAGGCCGCATCGGTGGCCTCCTTCTCTCTTTCAATTCAGAGAATTTCCTGGCCCTTAAGTAACGCCTTCTTGGATTCGTCGTTAAGATAGGCATCTCGCAACTCTCGATCGGAATAAACGTCGTCGTTGTCGGCAAAACGAGATAAGATTTCCTCCCAAACAAGAGCGAGAGTATACGGGAACTTTGGGCCGAGATAGCTGAGACTTCCTTGATGCAACAAAGAGTTAACATAGAAGTTTAGAATAGTCGCATCCAGCTTCTCCATTTTCCCGTTGAAGGCATTTTGGAGGTCCAAGTAATCCACTTTCACAGTAGCTTTCTCAATTTCAGCAGCAGTCTTGTCGGCATTGAGCTGTGCGACCTGAGCCTGTAACTTGACAATGATCTTGGCCTGGTCGGAAGTGTTGTGCCCTTCAATGATGAGGATCAGCGATAGTCTTCCGTTGAGCCTCAATCATTGCACTGCAAGCATTCACTTCTTGCTTTAAATTATCCTCCTACGCATGAGATTTTTTGATCTCACCTCCGTAGACGATTTCTATTCAGCTGTGGGCATCTCTCACCTCTTTCAGCGTGTCGGCATTTCTCTTGCTATCCTACAGTGTCGTTGCTTTCTCTTCCTCTAATCGCTTAATCTTGGCGTCACGCTCGGCCAATGCCTTCTCAAAGTCATATTTATCCGATTCGAAGGAGTGGATTTCCTAATAATTATTTCTGTTTGTATCCGCTAGCTGTTTACAGAACTTCTCCCATCGTTCGGCCCATTCTAGGTCGCTCTGGATAGCTTGGAGAATGCGGCATGTAGGAATCCTTGTGAATGGGGTAGAGATCCAGGTCAAACTTGACCCCCTTTAAGAACCAACCAAGAAGCGCTGCCTCAAGTTTGGGGGGCCCGAAGGAAGGACGTAGGTAGGTCTTCGGTGGGGGTGAGAAGCACTGGGGGTAGCAGTGACAATAGAAGATGATGATATATGAGTTGAAGGCGGAATTGGAGCAGAAGTTTGAGGCGAGCTCCGAAGAATGAGGGCGATGTTCAAACTTTGACTTTTTCGACGATTCATCTCTTTCCTCAAGAGATCTTCTCTTCTCATACCCGCCTTTGTATGATCGAGCTCGGTCTCTTTCTTCCTGGCAACGGGTTTCAACTTCGAGCTCTTTCCTCCGCCTGTATTCCTCCTCCGTTTCTCGGACTTGATGGCGACTGGAGTAGCGCTTGGGATACCACTGTAAATCGGTGAAGTCTTCGAAGTCGTCATTAAAGCCTCGTCCTCTCGTCATACCTGGCATACATAAAAAGTTTCAGAAGCATAACATAAACTAAGAAAATGTATGAATGGATGGAAATGAGTGTAATCCTAATGCAACGTGTAGTGTGATTCTAATATGGGCCTAAGACGTCGTCATGAACTGGAAAGAACGACTATCGTAGGTGGGATCAGACTGACTTCGGTTATTGTGGGTGGAACCGGGCTAACTGCTGGCGCAATATCACCCGAACTAGGAAGCGTCATGTCAATTTTATAGTCTCCTTTCATGAGCACGTCGAAGTCGACAAAAACATCGCTGAAATCCCCGAACTCTGCTTCAACGTCTTTATTGGGAGAGTCTCGATGCCTTTTGGACTCTGGAGCTTTGCCTTTAACACTTATATCAGGGAGAAGCGAGCTTGGAAAAACGAGACTCATACCTGGAGTTTCATCACAAGACTCTGAGTGCCCACCATCGGATTTAGATAAGAAGTAATCACTAGCAGTGGACTTATCACTACTACTTTCAAACTCTCCCACTTCCTTTTCCGAATCCACCGCGGCCTTGCCCTCTCTTTGTTTGAACTCCTCTTCTACTTCCTCCGGGATTGGAGGCATTCTACCTAGGCCGCTTAATCAGTCATAATAGCCTCTTCCCCCTCACGGGCTTCGTTGGTGGATCCTCCGGACGGGCTTTCTCTCTCTTGAGAGGTGCCTTCTTCGGAATCATGGGAGGAGGAGATAGATCTCATATGAACCCTGGATCGAGCGGGAGAGGGAATTTCAACTTGAATGGCAGATTTACCCAGAGCCAGTAGTCCGTAGCGATGCAAGTTTTCATCGGTCAGTAATACTTTAACGCTTCTCTCCTTGGCATCGATTGCCTTTAAAGTGTCACAAACTTCATTGAGTGTCGCGTCTTTGTTCGGTCTTGGAATAACTACAAGAGACATATGGTTGATTAGGAACTCTATGGCAACGCATTAAAAGCTCGATGAATAAAAAGAAGCTTACCCCTAGTCGTCCACCGACGATTGAACCCCTCGGAGCATCTGACAAAGAAATGTTACGTCTTGAATTGCGATAAGTTACTTTGCAAGCGCTGGACGATTTTCCAGTTTCTCTGGGCTTCGATTAAAATCAAGGAGGGACAATCATCTCTCCTCTTGAACGCCAAGAAGTACCGCAGCTCGTTAAAGCTTGGAGCGCGGTTGAATGCCCGCATGAAAAGAACATACAAGCAAGTCAAGATGGCATAGCCATTCGGATGAAGCTAAAATAGGGCAATACCCAAGTTTGAGAGAGTCTCACGCAGAAAGTCGTTGAAAGGAGGCACGGCTCCATTCAAACACATGTATCGGTGGCAAGCGGTGTACCCCGAGGGAGGCATATGAGCAAATTCATCCTTCTCCGACAGACGAACATCCTCTTCGAGAATTCCGTGTTGTGCACAGATGTTACGAAGGACCTTGGTGGAAACAACCGATGAAGCTCTCTCAGGCGGATTAAGCAGAACTCTGAAGTTGGGAGGCGTGCGATTGGCCCAACTGGGACTAACTGGCCATATTGAGCTTGCGAAGTAGATGATGACTCGGCTTCTGAGAGTGTCGGGCTTCCCTCGATTGGCTTACGACGGGTGGATGGCTACTTCATTCTAAATAACAGAACTCACGTCCGAAAACGGTCGGGTAAATCTATCCTAAACTAATAGCTTCCCCTGCCACACTTGAATTCCGAAGAAACATTAACTTGTAATCGCAACGTTGGATTTCAAGTGCGGACTGGGGCAAGTGAAGTGTGCTATCTATATGGGATAAACTCGGTGCTCGATACACTGCAAACGCCCTATCCCGTGTAGATAGTTCGCTCGCAATGGAAGGAGAAAAGAACTTCCCGTGTCACTTCATTTTCTACTTTTGTTTCTACTTCCTATACACTTACCCGTTATCGATCTATGTTCGATAATGGATGCATTGTCCGAAGTGACGTGGAAAACTCTTCTCACTACAGGAACGTTGAGCGTGCAATAAGCACTGGGCCGAAGCCCGAATCGTGATCGATTGGTGATGTGACGTACGGTAACAGCTGCGAAACTGGACATAAGTCAATTCTGGTCTAATGGATGAAGATAGAAAAATGTGTCAAGCACTAGGCCGAAGCCCGAATGTCGTTCCGGGAAACAACTCGAGACTTAATTTACTATCTTCCTCCATTAAACCGCAATCAACTCGAACTTCTCGCAATCAACATTGCAAATGGAAACTCGTTATCAAATCATTATACCAATGCAATAATTAGCAAACCAATTAAGTAAACCCACCTCTAACTGAATTCAAAGGCATAGGAAGAATCAGAGATCAAACTCAGCGAGCTAGGAAATGGATCGGTGGCGCGCTGATGGCAGGTCGGCGACAAAGTAAGATCGGTGGCGAGCTGATGGCGAGCTAGGATTTTGCTCCAAAGTAAGATGAAAAATCACGGTGCTGTGAGTGAAGATTAAGGTCGAAAACTTGGACTAGATGGAATCAAGAAAGAGGATTAATCAAGTCGAGCAAACTAGGGTCGAATTGTTTTAGGGTTACAGGTCGTAAGGCTTCAGGTCGCACGAGAATGGTTTAGGTCATATAGAAATGAGAAGAGGGTCGGTTCAAGTGCATAAATAGGCAAAGAGAATGAGGCAAAAAATTCCTAAGGCATTGGGTCGCATGCGATCCATCATGGATCGCTATCGACCCAAATCCCCAAAGAAATTTTTTAACAATATGGATCGCTAGCGATCCATATGTAATGGATCGCTAGCGACCTATAGTGTTAGGGGTACTTTTTCTCGAGCCCATCCTATGACATTTATCTATCCCTTCAGAGCATGTCGGGAAGCTACGGGAAGAAATTTGATCCATTGAGGCAAGCGATAGCAGTCAAAACCAAAGAAAGATGACCAACAACATTGGGTTAACGTATTCGTAAAGCTCTAATGCAATCACTTGGAAATCGATGGATGGATATTGAGAGCGATAACTTCCAAAGCACGCCTTGTTTACAACGAAGACGTACTTTGGGGGGCAAATGTTATCCGAGTTTTTAACCCAGCAGGAACCAATATGAAACAGAACAACCTCGTGTTAACAGGATGGTTCAGAACTTAACTAGAAAAGCTAAGACAATGGATTAACGAGGGCCAAGCTATATGACTAACACAACGACGGGGATCAAGTAAACCGAGAGATCAACATTCTTTTAGCCCAATCAGCAACTGAGTGCAAACAGCTAGTAAATGGCCATCAAAACGAAACAACAATGACAAACGTCTCCAATTCCAAATTCTAGAAAAATCCTAAGTGCTTGGATCATCAACGACCCATGCCTCTCCTCGAATCTTCAAATGAGCTAACTAAGGATACGATGAAAAGAGGCCAAGACATTGGCTCGCAAATGAGCCAAGCGACCCATGGTTTTGCCTCGGTTTGTGAGCCAAACCCCCGTAGGGTTATTCCCTACCTATCTACGAGCAGTTTGATGAAGTAGCCTGGCCCAAAAGCTCTCCGATCCATATAAATACCATCCTACCTGCAACATAAACGAGATCTTCTTCGGACTAGTTGCCGAAGCTCTACTGGAAACATTCTTCACCCTCTGCCTCTCTCACAACAATCTCCAAAGGAATTCCCTGTGATTCTCCAGTGGATTCCAACTCTGGGGATTCAATCTACCTAAGGATAATCAAAGCATTGTAATCAAACATTTCTTGTAACAGCAATCAGTCTATAATAAAACTATAAAGTGGATGTAGGCTTCATTAACAGCCGAACCACTATAAAAATTTCCTATCTTCTTTCTTTTACTGTTCTTTTTCTATATCTGTTATCTGTGATATTGCTCTGTCGGAACAGAGCCGGTGCTTTCAAACTCAAACCAGGGTGTTGGTCCATTTTTGGGGTTAACATTTAGTTTATATTCTAAGCATATATAAGTACACATATGTATTATATACATATATGTATGTGTGTGCATGTAGAACATGATAACCCATGCAAGATATAACATGCTCGTATATAGATGTTGGGATTTGCATCGCAACATACATGTTAGCTTATCCAATATGTATTGTATGTTGTCCAAATATATGTATTTATGTAAATTTGTTATTTACATTAATATTATAAATCCACACACACAAATACACACACACATACATACATGTATATATATTGCTTATATACATAAGTAAAATATTAATTATTTATACATATATGTGTGTATGTATTATTGTAATAAATATTAAAACAATGAATTAATTTAAAGGATAAAAATTTGTATATTTTTAGCCTCAAGGACACAACCTCAATATTTTAACCACAAGGACAAACATTCTCCTAAAAATTAATCAAGGACAAACATTTTTCCAAAATTATTCATAAGGACAAACATTCTTTCAAAACTGCTACCGATAACTACAAACTGATACCTAAAAACTGCTACCGATAACAAAAAACCGATACCTAAAAAAGATGTCCTTCAGGCAAAAATACTGATTGTCTGTCATTAACGCTAAAATGCTGAAAATTTTTGTCCTTCACAATAATTTCCTGTTATATATACATATATATACATAATGTAAAAGTTTTCATTATTATAAACTTATATATATACGTATTATAAAGACAAAATAATCTATTTATATATAAGCATATTTATAATATCTAAATATGTATATTTATATATTTGTATATATTCATAGAATTAAATATAAAAAAAATTTGAACATGTCCAAATCGTATGCACAACACAGTTTTTATTATTATATTAGAATATATAAATTGATTAATTAGCCGAAAAACAATAAAATACTAACAAAACAATTTTGAGGCATATTTTTTAAATTTTCAGAAAATCTATCATGATATTTTTAGATTTAGAAAAAATTTCCATAATTTTCTTGGTCAAAATTTATTTTTTATTAATTAACTATTTTCGGCCGTATATTATAATTTTTTTTATATTCTCATTTCCTAGCTAGGAGTTTATTTCATGATAAAATAATTTTATAAATTTAAAAGTTAATTTCCAAAACATATTTTAGATTGTATAAATTACTTAGATAGTGTATTGATTTAAATAATATTAAATAATAGTAAATAATTATTTAAAACAAATTTACAGCAACCAAAAATTATAATTGACGTAAATATACATGTATAAAATATATGTTCAATTATTAGCATGAAATGATGATATAATTAAATACAAACCATGTAATTTTAATTAAATGATATATTAATATGTATATATTAATTGATAGAATAATAATAATTATAAATAAAATATTTGGTTGTGCATATCTGATCAAGATGTAAAAACAATTTTTTTAGATGAATACATACATATAACAAATCTAGTATGTGACAACATCAATACATATAAGAATCATACCTAACTAACAATACAATAATAATATATATGAAAATTAAAATATTATTTAGAAATTATAACCATGTAATACAATAAAAACATCCCAAAAGTAATGCCTTAAAGCACACCTAGTAATGATGAACTCTCTCTCTTTTGAAAGCTTTTTGATTTGGCAGACTGCTAATCCTTGAATCGTAGACCTTTGACTATCAAATAGTAATTGTATTTTGAATTGATTTCAATTGGATTTTCTTGAGCTCCTAAGGGATGAACTAATCCGGCAATGGAAGGGGATAGTGGAAGCAAGATTTTATAGGGTTAGAGATCTTTAAATAGTGGATGAAAAAGAGAAAGTTATGGATCATATATACAATTCTCGCTAAACCTAAGCCATCCATTTTTAACCCCTCTAAACTATTTTTAGGCGCCCTCTATAGGCTCATAATGGCCAAATTATCAACATATCATCATGGGCTAATATCCCATTTAAGCCAAAATAAATATTATTAATTTAGTTGCTTGTCGATATCACATATCGATATATCTATAACTATTACAAATATATTTGATAATATGTATCCCTTAAATCATATTCAAAATTTTAGAATTAATATTTCATAGATATTGATCAATTTAATTAATTTATAACAATTATAAACTACCTAAATTGTTTAGTCTAAAGACAATTCATCATTCAGGTTATATGACTCGTCATGTGTAAATTTTGTCAACGGTTAACATTGAACTATTCGAATGTTAATGTTCACACGTCACTTAGCAGGTGGTGTGACATTTTGGCCAAATGTATTGCTTACTTAGTTTCGGTAAATTCCAATTTCACTTTATTAAGCGTTACCCGGTTGTGACTTTTATTTACACCAATTCTCTTTATCAAATCTATATCACTTTGGATTTATGGAATCT
Source organism: Allium fistulosum (assembly GCA_030737815.1). NCBI lineage: Eukaryota > Viridiplantae > Streptophyta > Magnoliopsida > Asparagales > Amaryllidaceae > Allium > Allium fistulosum. The sequence goes on from CM060903.1 coordinate 182,321,219, forward strand.
GGTAATTGTCGAAATTCCAACATCGTTCATATTCAACTCTATAGTCCAAACATAAAGTCCTTGGTTAATTAATAACAATTATTATTAACCACAATACTCTGGCCAGAGATTTTGACTTTGGGTTGACTTGAGTTGATCGTGATACTAACCTCATATAACCAAGGAGATGAATCTTCTCTTGAATAGTGCTTTACTTCTAATACTTCCACTCGACCCAACTATAATCACTCAATGGACGTCATGTCATGATTTAACTATAATCAAAGTAGAGCTTTCATATGGAAGATCGACAATATTCTTAAGTTGAGAGAACTGTGTAAATCAGTTACGTCGATATTATCTGTTTAACGTTAGTTATATAAACCAACAGAAAACTATCGAGTGAGTTGTTCCATGGTTATCCAATAACTATCAGTACGTAACCTCTAGATGCCCTAGTAGTAAGTAATCCACTATCCAACATTTGAAGAGCGTTACATACTCTTGTCTCAACGGATACATCGATATCCAGTCTCAATGCATCTTGACTAGAAAGATGTGTTTTATAATATTATGATACAATACTCATGATTACAACCATTTATAATTACTATCTCAATACATTATTTACGGATTTTCTGTTGAATATATTTTAATGAAACATTTAATTATTTATAACATGTTATAACAAATATATAACAGAAAGAAAAACACCTTTATTACGAACGAGAATTGATTACAGAGTAATTAATTTACGATAAATTAAAAATTGTCGTTAGAGCGCACCCCTTACTCTATCATATTCTACACACCCGAGACCTTTGCAGATCTCACCATACCCCATATCGAGCTTAATGATAGATGATCCCTTAGTAGATGATCGTCATCAAAAACATTATATCCCCCTTCTTAGTTATCATGGATTTCTCAACTAACTTGCATACATCTCTATAAAAAAGAGAACGATGTGCATGTTCTATATAATACGCTATCGGGAGCTGCAAAAGAGCACCAATGTCATATAGATATATATATAATTATATATATATATACACATCAAAATATATGTCATGTAATCATATACGCCTACTACGAATGAAGACTACTATGTCATCATCGTACATTTATTCGTATATCATGTATGGTCACTGATATAAAGCCAATATTAGGCACGGTCAGAAATATAAAACTTATACCATTCATCAAAGCATATCTACCCCAAGGTTGAAACAAAGAGGCATGGACTAACTTCACTCAATCATACACACTCGTCGGACGTGATCGGGCCAACAATCACCATACCGACCGCATGTCCGATCGTTATTGATCACATAAGCATCACTTTACATTGCATCCGAAACCCAAGCTTTGCCTTGCATTTCACTCCCGGAGTAGCCCAAAGTCTTCCTAAAGTTAAGCCAAAGCATCGTGCCAACTCACGTCCAGAACCGGGGAAAAAAGCCCCTATCTCCTTACACACTGCCTGGGCTTACTGCTCCGGCATGTGCCCCACCGGTACACCGATGGTATAGCCACTGGTGGACCGATGGTAGCCTGTCCCAAGCAGTTTGCCTGGGCAGGTTCCAACCGCGCAATGACAATCACCGATATGAGCCTCTTTCCTTCCATTGCTTTGCCCGATGAGTCGCCTAGCTCCTCCAGCCTGCCTTCACCACATCAGACCTCTTCTGTCTATTGGTTAGTTCCTTATGTATTCGAAAACCGATTTCTATACGAAATCCACTCTTTTATGCGTAGAGTTCCGCGGGACGATTTCAACAACCGGCCTTCTCTAATATGCCAAAATGAACTCAAGTGACCTTCTTGACTCACGTGATGCTCTCACTGTGTCGATGCACCTACTTGGGCATGATATGCACTCATGTACACACAAAAACATATAAAACTGGACAAATCATGTTTTGAGCTTCAATAGAGTGATTACTCGACCCGGTATTCTCTCATGCAACTTAGCACACTCGATAGTCACTATGGCTACATGATATTGCTTGTAACTTGTTTATATAATATTCCTATACGCATATACAATTATTCACATAGTAAGCAATTGTTGTCAACAATCCAAACCATTCAACAATTCTCATTACAATACATAAATTGTATTGACTATTATATAACTTCAAATGCACGTATATGTATACCTATCAATATACATATACATACATGTATATTTAAATAAGTATTTCGATTATTACTTACATCAAAATTTATCTTTGTTTATTAAATCTTTTTAATAAAAGTCTAATCTCTTTTTCTAATATTCTATAAAATCATTTCATTATTTTATAAAATACAATACTGGCTTATTAATCATTCTAAGCCTTTATAACACTTCATTTTTTCATTAAAATTAGGTATTCACCTCATAATTATTTTATAAAATCTTATAATCGTTTTATAAAATAATTCCTTCATACTATTTTATAAAATCTTATACTTTTATAAAAAATTCCTTTATGCTATTTTATAAAATATCTCATACTATTTTATAAAATACTTTGTTTATACTAATTTATAAAATATCTCATACTATTTTATAAAATATATTATTTATACTATTTTATAAAATCTTCCATTTTATAAAGATATCATTCACACTACTTCATAAAATCTTATACTTTTACAAAATATCTCTTTCATACTATTTTATAAAATTTCTTTTTTATATTATTTTATAAAATATCTCATACTATTTTATAAAATACTTTATTTATACTATTTTATAAAATACTCATACTATTTTATAAAATATATTATTTATACTATTTTATAATACCTTCCATTTTAAAAAATATATCATTTACTTATAAAATTATTCCTTTACTTAAATAATATTTATAGCACTAATAAAGCTTCATTAAGCCTCCAATCACTTTAGTAATAAGCGTGAAGCCCAAAACTGACTTAATTTGTTTACAAACTTTTTTAAAATTCATTCAAATAGTTTAATTAGTACTAACTAATGATATACACATAACCATATCATCAAATTAGCCTCTAATCCATCACAACATCATACACAATCATTCATTTAACCCAAAATCCATTCTAGGTCTTACTAACTTTTCTAAAATTAGCAATTAAGGTTTCTAACAAATAATTAGCTAATATAATCACATTTGCAATTTGAACTTAAGGCTAAATCAAACCAAACATTCTCTAAATCATTTCATATAGCTCCATAATCATTAATAAACAAATTAATGAAGTTTAACAAGTAAATATAGATAAAAATCATCACACTCGCCTCTTCTTGTCCAAACCAAGATCCAAAACACAAAAGCCCATTCCATTCTTCTCTTGAAATTTGAGATGAAGCTCCAACTCTGATTCGAACTGATTCCTTGATGGGTCATGTGAGGAATTGGATGAGAGGAATTATGGTGATTTTATCGGGATTTATAGAATTTTATCTAGGTAAGAATTAGTGATTCAGGTTTTAGGAATTAAGAAAGTAATTAGGAAAATATTAGGAGAGGAAGAGGAAAAGTAACGTTGAAATGAAAATGATGGAGAGTTAGCTACATATAAGCTAACTCATGGGTAAGCTAATGGGCTCAACCTAAATTCATTTCATCCAAATGAACATACTATTTGTCCCAAAAACTAATCGACTTCAAACATAGCCAAGTTCATGTTCATTCGTTTATGACAGAATTGGAGCTCTAACAGCGGGTACCTCGAGTTCCAATTCACTTTCTACGAAAAATCAAGTATAATGGGCATTCCGCCAATTAATTATTAAATATTGAAATAAATTATTTAAATATACAATCGGTAAAATTGCGGGTTTTCATATTCTCTTCTCCTTAAAAGAATTTCATCCCTAAAATTCCTATAAGTATGAGAAAGTAACAGGATTGATCAAAATTCCCGACTCTTAATTTCGAAAAATTTCAGCAGTATTTCCACTTATGCTACTAGCGTTATGGAACCTCCCAAATTAGAATGCATCACACAACTAGGAAATACATGATAATATACATTATTCCACATTTCCTAAAAATACAGCCCTTTTTTAAGAAAGCTTCTCACCATTTAAATGCAAATCAAACAAATAAGCATTTAAATAGCTATGCTTCAGCCCTCAAGTACCTAATTGTACCATACAAAGAGGTTTATGCACTAATTATATATCAACAAAAAATTAAAACATGTAAAGTTAATCATAGTAACTGATACTACCACAACCATACATGACTAAAAACCGAAGAATAAGCTCAAATAAGTCGGTATCTTAGTATACCATAGACTCCAAGTCACATCAAAATGCAGTCGACTAATATAGATCCCATTCGACCCCTAAAATAGGCATGGGTGAAATGTGATCTATCCTAAATAGCTATTGCAATCTCTCTTCGAACATACTATAACAAGTAACTATAACTAGCACATATGCAACCAGACACACAAAACAAGCAGCAACAAGCAACGACAATCAATAAAAACAAATAAAATTAAACACAAGCAACAATAATCAACAACAACCAACCAATCAATCAAGCAACAGTAAGAAATCAACAAGCAACAATAAGAAATGACAAACAATAACAACCACAACAATCAACAACAAGAAATAACAAGCGACAGCAAACGGCAAAAATCAATAAAAATCAATCAATAAGCAACATCAATCAATCAATCAATCAACAACAAACAAGAACAATCAATCATCAAGTAACAGCAAGCAGCAACAGACGTCAATAAATAATCAAAAAGCAACAATAATTAGCATACAAACACCCAAACATGCAAAAAGAGTTTATACTAGCATGGTGCACGATGACCAATAATGTTCAAAGCGTGCATGTCAAACTATAAACTCCCATGAATCTGTTCGACGTTTAGGATGAACAAAAAGCCCGGTTGGTGCAATCCCTTTCATGGATATAATACATGAAAAAATATCACACTCGCTGCTTCAAAAATGAAAACTTATGCGATATGCTGGATCATCGATCTTTAAAACTCTTAAATAAACCCAATAGTCTAAAGTCTTAATTTTCCTTTCCTTCTAAACAAAATTCTTTCTCCATAGGAGAAATTTTTAATAATTAAATCATTATTAAATGATAATCTACAAATGTTTGGGCTCGCTCAGGTTCAAACTCACCTCAACCGCATAATGTTAATAAGAATAATATACCAAGTGTACCACGATGCTCGTGTAGGTAAGTATCATATCACTACTTAGTAGATTATCCGAATCTTCACAAAACTAGTTGAGAAATCCTTCCTAGAACTATCAAAAGCTACCTTAACTATACTATACTATAAATAAATTTGCAATGAATAAAGATCATCCAAAATAATATATGATGCTCATCCTAATCCTTTGTTCACTCGCAGTGTTTCTTTGTTAGACTAGAGTCGACCACCCGACTCCTCTCATGCGACTTTGATCTGGTTCCTTGGTCCAACCATTAAAATTTCCTAGCACAACCAGAGTCGTGCTTCAAAAATCTCTCACTCACCTCAAGAATCCGAATCAAGTGCTTGCCTTTAAGAATTGAGTGAAAAACCCTTACTTAATTAGTGCAAATCACCTAGAAACGCTGCACTCAAACTAGTGATTGGGAACTGGTATATAAATGGACTGATCCTTAGAAAATATCTCTTCAGCACGTGGGCTTAACCCTACCACCAAAGGTTTACTAACACAAGGACAAATAACTTCCAACACAAATGGCTCTACGCAAAATGCATATAAGTCATCGTTTCGATTTGTGCTCATTACCGAGCACCCACCAAATCCTACTTGGGTTCAAATCCAAGTCACGGTTCATCGACCAATCCCACTCAACTCAAAAGCCCATGCGTCGGGAATTGTGGTACTCACGGTCGCAACACCACCCTCAACACCCACCACAACTACGTATGTATCCATCTTCTTATACTGATAGTCTGAACAAAGATACCTTAGCAACTAGCGATAGAAATAAATCAGAGTCCAAAAGACAAGTGGTGTATGCAATATTATATAGTAGAAAATTACAAGTACGCTCTCTCAATGTATCTCCTTTTACCAAGTTTTTTAAGTCAAATTGGTCTACCTGGTCTTGAGTGTTGACCTAGGCGCTGATGCCAATGTAATAACCCGTCCTTTATTATACCCTGAAATCAAGTCGAAAGACAACGTTTAACATCTAGATACCATAAGAGACAGTTTTTCAGGATAAATTTAAAACAAAACACTATATTGAGGCATATCGATAGAATCTCATAGAGGAATAATAACATATAATATACTAAATATTCATGAACAAAACTAGATATATGTGTGTGTGCGTGCGCGCATGTGGTGTGCGTGTATAAGAGACTACATTGGTGGAAGTAACCGATAAATAAATATCAATGTAGAAAGTCAGAATAGAAGACATGATACAACAAGTCTCATATATAAATAACATATTTTTCATATACTACAACAATATTAGGTATATATATTCAAGTATCGACATCACGCCTCCAACATGCTCCAACTATGCCACTCTAGTAGTATATACCCAAGAGCATCGGACTTCCAAACTGCTCAATCGAGTATCTGAGATTTGTCATGACATAAACAGATAAAAACAAAATGCAGGTCAAACATAATGCCTGGTGTGAGAGGAACTATATCAAAATACTATATATCAAAACTATATACATATATAAAACAGTAAACCACTAAGGCATGTCTGGCCCTATCTACAAATGTGACTCAGGGGTAATCCTAATAACCCATAAGCAAGTAAAGTGAACCCATCACAAAAGTAGGGAATCTTAGCATAACCTGATTTTCTCCAATAATCAACGAATCAGCACAACTAATATAATGTGTGTTACAGTATACTATGATAAAGGTAACCCAATATACAAATGTAGGGGTAATATAAATGTCATAATGTAAGTCTAACACACAATATACAATAATAATAATCAACCAACTAATATACTATACACAACATAAAGATAAACTAAAATAGAGAACACATATTGATACCAATTATTACAGATGGGTGGAGTCTGCTGTAACGACCCAGAATTTGATACCAATTATTACAGGTTTTCAGTTAGTTTTTGGATAGGAGAAGCCATTAATTTTTATTAGAGTTTAGAAATGAAAAGGAAGAAGAAAGAGACTTGAAACAAACGATTCTCTGGTCTTAACAAGTATTTAAATCGGTGAAAATTCGTTTGAAATGAATAGACACTTGCTGACTATTTAATTTTCATAATTAAAAATTTTGAAAAATTACCGTTGTATGTCGACATATGTACCCAAGGTATGTCGACATATATAAAGAAACTTTCAAAACAATTTTGTTTTGATATTCTAATATATTTAGCTTATACATTTATACTTGTATGTTTTTCAAAAATGATAAACGATGTATAACAACTAGGAAACATATTTTTCATTAATATTAGATGATGATTACATGGCTCATACACTAAAATAATGAAAAGATACATAAGATCAAACCAAATTAAAACTAAAATGACCAAATACAGCACATTCATAAGCAACTAGATAGATATTAAACTAGAAATATGTAGATGAAGAAGATGATGAAGATATCGCAAGCTTGTGTTTCACTTTTCCAAAGAATTTGTCCATTTTGTTGGAAATAGTGATTAATTTCTTACTAATGGAATGGTTGAGAATCTTTTGGTTTTCAACAGTCTTCTTTTGATTGTTGAGATGGTTTTTGTTGGTTGGTCGAATAGAAAAATCAATGCTTTCTAAGGAGTTTCCTCCTCCTCCTCCTCTTCTTCTTCTTCAATATCCATATCTCCTCATCTTGTCTAATTTCTTCCTCATATTCTCCACTTCTTCCTCCTCTTCATAAGCTAACTTTTTCTCTTTCTCCGCAAGAGTTTCATATGGCTTGAAAAAGGGTGGAATTTTCATAAGAGCGATGTTGGCTTGATTAAAGACTTTACGAGAGACAAACTCCTTTCCTTTAAAGTCAACACAAAAGTAATTTAAGATTCGAGTAAGATACACACCATGAAATAGTGTGTTTTCATGATTAGAAAGATTTTTGGGATAAAATTCATCTAAAATAACTAAAGCCCAACTTATGTCATGTTAACCATAAATGGCGAAAAGAGCTTTGCACACTTTTAGAGTTGGATTGTTGAACTTTCTCAATCGATGAGTGATACTTTGTTGTAAGAGAAGGTTTAAAATTTTTGATTTTGGAGAAAGTTTGGGTTTTTGAATTCAAATTCATTGTCACCTTTAAAAATATTGCGAAATACTTCACGATTTTGTTCATCAATTTTCAAAGATGCAAGGTCCATTCCAGTAGTTTACATCTGAGAATGCTACCCAAAAGTTCACAATTTAGAACTATTAAAGTTCCTTTTACACTACTCCACACTTCTCATTCATTATCCTCGTGAAATTTTCCTTTCAAGTTTGCATAAAACATTTTGACCAAGTGTGGATAGTAAACATAATAATTTTGAAAAGCATCAATTAAACCGAGAATTCCATTTTATAAACAAATAGAATCAAGTTCATAAGTAGAAAAATCATTAAAAATTTCAAATCTTCCCGTAGAAACTTTTCCAAAATTCATATAACTAATATAGGTTTTCATAGCTTCTTGATCATTGAAGAGAAAATTCTTGATAATTTTGGAAAGTCTCATAGATGCAGGAGTGCTTGAGGAAGCCATTGATGAAGAGTTTTGAAGTGATAAGAGAGTTAATGAAATTTTGAAAATTAAAAGTGAAATGAATGGATAAAGATAATAAATAGAGAATCAAATGACGTTCTCTGTTCAAGGGATACCTTTTCCGAACATAAGGTAGGTGAAAAAGTGGAGGGAAAATTCAAATTTTGAATTTGAAATTCAAAATCTGCCTAAGTATGTCGACATATGCTAGAGGTGTATGTCGACATACATGTTGAATTTTTCAAAAATAATTTTTGTTTAACTATATCCTATTTTATTATATATATCTATTTATATTTATTCTATTTATAGAAAAATAATTTTAATAATATTTTATTATTGTATTATTAAAATATATAAAATATTTAAATTTAAAATATAATCACATAATATCCAACCAATATTATTATTAATCTATAGGATATTCCTAACAACCAATAAAGCAATCAAAAAAAGTCCATTCAAGAAATTAGAACTTTTGATATATTAAAAACGTACATTTTTCTGATCCATTTCACCATTTTGTTCTGAATTATGTATTGTTGTGAAGCACATGTTAGCAATTTATACATCTATTCATTTTCACTTGAGGATGTGTCTGAATCATCTAATGTCGCAGTATAGACTCTTCTCCGTTTTCTAGATGAATCAGTGTTTGGTGTAGTTTTCAGTTTATCGGGATGTGGACAGTCTCGTTTTAAATGGCCAGGTTCATCGCAGTTATAACATCGAATGCCATTTCCGCTTTCATTTCTGCTTCCTGGATTTTTGTTGTCATTTCTTTTGAAATTGTTCATTTTCTATATTTTAGAAATTTTTTGAAATTCCTTATCATGAAAGCAATTTCTTTATCATCATCGCTGTCTGAATCTAGATTATCCGTCATTGCATTAAAAGCTATAGATTTCTTCTCTATTGCTTTGCTTTCTCTCCTGCCCTGCATTTGTGCTTCAAAAGACATTAAATTGCCAATTAACTCTTCAATTTTTAGAATGCTAATGTCATTCGCCTCTTCGATTGCAAGAGTCTTTTGATCCCATTCAGGAGTAAGTGAATCGAGGATTTTTTTTAAACTTGATTCTCCTTAGAAAAACTTTTACCCAGTGCAGTAAGTGAGTGTACTATATCTTGGGATCTACTATACATATCGGGTATAGACTCATTTGGACTCATTTTGAATAATTAAAACTGGTTCGTTAACATGGAAATTTTGGTCTGTTTAACCTTACTTGTGCCTTCATGTGTAGTTTGCAAAGTTCTCCAAATTTCAAATGCAGACTTACATATAGATACTCTATTAAATTCATTTCTATCTAGTGAATAAAATAATATATTCATAGCCTTAGAGTTACTTTGTGCAACCGCTTTTTGGTCAGCAGTCCACTATGAAAAATTAGTCTCGGGTTCAGTGTACTCAGTTTGTGTGATATTCCAAATGTCTAAACAAATTGACCGTTAATAATTTTCATTCTACATAACCAATATATGTAATTACTGCCATTAAAAAGTGTAGGTCTAGCAGTAGATTGTCCTTCGACAAATGAGTTACTAACAAGTGTATTAACAGTTTTACTAACAGTATGTTACCAGTGTTGATAGCCATTTAAACTTTTTCCAAAATCAGATGATGAATACTTTGAAAACTAATGCTCTGATACCAAATGTGAATCAGCGGAATAGGGATTTTAAGGCTAAATTAACATTAGAGGGGGAGTGAATAATGTTTAATGGATTATATGAATATTTTTCGAATTCTTTATGATTCTACTTTGAGTGATGTAATTAGCAATCATAGAATCAAAGTGCAGATAAAAGTAAATGCGGTAAAAGTAAAAGGGAAAGAACACACTAGGATTTTATACTACTTCGGAGTTACCCTACATCCAGTCACGTAAAATTCCCTATATGGATTTTTTTTCAACTAGTAAATGCAAATACAATCTCGATTTCAAAGCTACGAGACACACTCTTCGGAATCCCGACCTTTGGGTAGAGTCACTTAATTTCTGGGTTACAAGCACACCCATTAGATTTACGGGCTACTAAGTACACCCAATTGATTTTACGGGCTACAATCACACCACAAGTATAGTAGTATGATTTGATAGAGTTTTACAGACTCGGACCTTCAATCTTGATTGCAATTGATCCTATAACTCTTGAATAGCACTTTGATCTTGGTTTGATTGAGAGAGATGAGAGAAATCAGAGAGTATATGAAGGAGAATCAAACCAGTGATGATTGAATTTGATTCTGGCCGAATTTCAACAGAGTTTGGGTATATTTTGATTTAGAAAATGAGCGAGTGGGAGGGGGAGAGATGAATAAGAAAATGATGATGAAAAATTCATTTGGAAGTTTGGTATTTATAGAGGAACGATGGTCATATCCATTTGTGAAGAGATATGATGAAAAGACACTTCTTTTGAAATTTAAATTTTGAAAAAATCAGCCACTATGTCGACATACATACATAGAGTATGTCGACATACTTTTTTTAAAAATTGAAAATACTTTAAAATGTTATTTTGAAAACTTATTGTTTTGAAAATAGTTTGATACTTTGTAAAATCATTTATGCATATTTTATACATATTTTAATCATAATAAAACTTTATATAATAATTTTGAAAATTTTAATATAATGTAAATAATATATATATAAGCAATATAATTATAACTTATTAAAGTATAAACAAATTTCAATATATATATATATATAAACTCAAAAACACTAAAATAATATCTTTATAAGCATAAGAGACTGAAAATCATTTTGAGAAATATTTTGAAAAGATTAATTTAAAACCAAGATATTTGAAAAACAATTTAAAACAAAATTAGAGAAGGAGAGAGAGATCAGGAATGTGCTATCAAGGTTTTAACATAAATTCTACGACTCTATAACTCATATGAAATATCTTGAAATTTTGAACTCTTTAATACTCATGTGTCTTCATTCTCCAACTCTTAAAACTGTATATCAGCATCTTGAATCTACTCTTGATACTATACAGTCTCCTTAATTAACACATGTTTAATATCCTGCACTATATACTGTATATAACTTGATAAAAAGTTAATATTTATAATTTATATAATGTTCTATAGTTGTTATCATCAAGACCAATACCTAAGGTACTAACAAATGGTAATTTTGGTATGCCATTTATGGGTAATTACCTTATCTACTTTATTAATAAATGTTAAAGAATTTAATTCTTCTTTTTCTATAATACTATTATTATCTTGATTATGGTTATTACTGTCTTGAGGTATCGTTTCAATTAAAGACGTTCTTTATTTTAACTCTTTTATTTCTTGTTTAAGTATTTTAACTTCATGTTGTAATTGTGCAACCGTAGTTTCGGTATTTACTGGGTTAATATTGTTTGAGATTTTAACTCTCAAAATATCTTTTAGATTATAAGTTTATAGTTCTTTTAGTTTTAAATTCTTTTCATTTTTCTCTTCCTTTACGAGCCTCCAAATATTTTTTCAACATAATTTTCTTTTCTTCTTGATCTACAATTTTTTTCTATAATGTCTAGAATGAAATTTTCTTCTATTGATAACATAAATAATCCATTAGCTTTGCATAAAGCTTTATAGCAATCATAATTACCATCACAATTATCGTATTTTGAGCCACTATCCAAATAATTTTTCAATTTATTTTCAGTTTTTGAATTAATCTATGTGACAAAAGAAAATTTTAAATTTTCTTTCTCTAAATCAGAACTTATTATAAATAATTTTTTAAGTGAATTTTTTAATTCTTCATCTATATTATGATTATTTATCTTATTTCCATTTTACATTTATTAGCATAATTTCCTAGTGTTTTACATTTCCAACGTATTGGAATTTTTCTTTGGTTAGAATTATTTTGTTTTTTACTTTTATAAGACTTGTATGGTTTCGTTTTAGGAGTCTTGCTGCTTTCTGCATAATTTCCTTTTCGAAAATTTTTATTACTGTTTTTATAAAACCTTTTATTAGATGATTTTTTAATCCTTTTATATTCATTTATTGATTTTATTAGTGATAAACCAAGTTGATTACAAAATCTTCTAAGATTCTTTTTCCATAATTTTTTCCCTTTTGAACCTGTTTATGTAATTTTATTCCATTACATAAATGAATTCCTTCTACGGTGATGTGCACGTAAATGTGCATATATTTACATCCACATTTTATCTATTTTTATTTAAATAAAAGTCATATTTAGGCATTTTAACATGTTTAAAATCAAAATTCAATTATTTTCAAATCATCATATATTCATCTTCATTCAGGGGCAAAATGGTCATTTTTGTGCATGTGTCAATTTGAGAATTTTTACTTGGATATTTTTAATGATTTTTATAGGAAATTTTGATGCATATGGAAGAGGGATTCATGAAGATATATGCATACACAAATGAATACAAAGGAATGAAGAGGAAATAATTCAAGTCCAAGATCATGGAGGACCCCACCTACTTGCATAAATCTACAATTAGAAGCTAATGGACAACTAAGTGGAGGTTAAAGCTTCATGCACTTTTAACGAGGGATTAATTAGTGGCTAATGGTTACTTAATGGCCACACTTCCTAAAGGGAATTTTGGGAAGCAAAATGGAATTAGGGTTTTATGCATGTATAAATAGCCCTCTTATGCACATGTAAATATCTTATACTCTTTCACATTAGTTAGAAAATTAAGAAAGCAAGTTGTAATGTCAATGTTTCATGAAATAAAAATGGCTTCCAAGCCTCTTCCTCTTCTTTTTCTACATGCTTTTCTTTGCTTTTATGTTAATGTTTATTTTTATGCTCTCTTTCTTTTAATGTTCATAGCTTAGATTTACATTCATGCAAGTAGCGTAGCTTTAATTTTTATGCAAATAGTTAGTAGTTAATCTCTCTTTCTTCATTTGCTTAGATTTCATTTCATTGCTTTTTAATATTGAAATTTACAAGTGTTGATTTGATAACACAAATGAGTAGCTAAACCCCTTCAATTTAGGGGTAATGAAGCTCTCTAACTTTATGTAATTTCAACATTTTTATGATTTATGATCTCTTTTGGTTTGTGCTTCATGAGAGTGAATTTTGATGCAAGTTTATACAAGTGGGTTTGATAGCTTATGTTGCTTTTGCAAATGAGCTATTCTTATTCAGCATAAACACAATTTGCATCATCATTTGCTCATCGATTTTTGATTTTGAAAAGAAAGTAAAAACAAAATTTGATGGTCTATCTTACTAATTACAATAGTAAATAGATCATACTTAAAATAGCTTTTGCTTTGCCTTCATTTTCATGAGAATTTACAAGTGGTATAATTGTTGTATTATAGTTTGATGGTTTAAGTTATGTTAATTAATAACATAAATAAACCATACTTATGATAAATGCAACAATTATTTCACTTAATATCATGACTAGAGATCATAAATTATTTGTTTGTTGATTTACAAAAATATGAGGGTGGATTTGCCTCTAAATTGTTCTCTAGTCTAATAATTTTTAAATCACATTTCAATTCTAACTTTAGCTTCATTTTTGCAGTTAGCAATTTGCTCTCACTTTGGTCTAATTTGATTGAATTGAAAATTTAAAAATCTTAAAAATTCCCTTCGGATCGACCCGTACTCGCCACGTACTAAAATTGTATGCCGTGTGCTTGCGGTTATTTTATTTCAAAATTTATCGGCATTTTTCTAATCAATAGAAAATTTGCCGTTAAACATACAACTATCTCCAATGCCAATTCACCATAAGTATATTGACTATAAGGGATAGTTCCATTATTTTTCTATTTTATACGGTTTTTAACCCTTTCTACAAAGAAATATGGTAGTCCTAATAAGAATTTCTCTTTCTAAAAGTCACAATTGTTATCATTTCTAGTAAACACTTTAGAAAAATATACATCTTTATACCATCTAAACTAGGATAAAATTTGACATCTCGGGTTTATTAATTGTTCCTGAGTTTTATCAGTTTGAAGGGAAGTTGCCCCAATGAAATTCCTCGTTGTAGTATATATTAATGTATTAACACAGTCGCTCATTGGGACTTCATTTTCTGCTTTCGTTGTAGAAAAATATGCATTTTAGCTTCATTTGTTAAATGAAAATCATACCAACCTTTTAGTTGGCCAGTAAAGCCTATGACCATGACTTTTGCAATTTTCTCATCAAAATTACCTTTAAGTTGACATGCAATAGCTTACATATTCATGTATTGCAACTTTATTTGAATTTGATATTCAGTATGGTCATAAATATTCCATTCTACAATGGAAGAACAATCAAAAGATGTTGTTGCAAAATTTTATTGTTCCTCAAATAAAAGGTCTACTGGAGTTGGTCTCGTATAATAAGGTTTACTATACGAGGAGTTTCCATAATTAATTTTATTAACTTCAAAATTATTCTCTGGTTTCTCTTATTCTATATTTAAGAACATTTCTTGTAAGTTATTTACTTCTTTGTCCGAATCATTATCAGACTCTGGTTCAGAAATTTCTTCTGTTGACTTATTTTCAATTATAGGTGCAATTTATTTTATTTTATGTTTAAAGCATCTAATCTTTTCATTATTTCTTTTAACATTTCTGAATTTTCTACTGGTTTATCCATATTCATTTCTAAATTTTGTACAGACCAGGGTTTAAATAAAACTTCTTCTGTATTACAGTTCCTGCAATCTTATTTTGGTCTCTATTAACTCCTTGTTCAGTTGTTGTAAGTTGATACCTATTATTTGTAATGTTAAATTTGTAAAATTATTTTGCTTTATTAAAGCTTCTATTTTATTATCTTTCCTATAAGGAGTAGTGGTAATTTTTTCTTTATCTACTTTAACTGATAAGTTTGCCTCTGGTGGGTGTATACTTCTAATTGTTTTTCCTGCTTTTGTAGTACAACATCCATAAGCAGAGTTTATATTTGATACTTTGAGAAGTCATCAAAATCTAAAAAAAAATCCTTTTGTCTTTCTATTTTATAGAATTTTTCTATCATTGTGAAGAATTTATAATCTTTTGATAGGTCATCACCCATCTTTTTTTTAAAATATTTTATATCTTTTAATCCATCTTCCGTGTTCTTTGGAATCTTTAATAAAAAACTATTTTCTTTTATATTTGTTTTTTTGAATAAAACTTTATTTTTTCAGTTTTCGAAAAAGGGAATTCATTCTCTTCATTAAGAGTTATGGTATTTATACCAAATATAGATTTATCCTCATCATATCCCATATCTGAGGTGGTTGGAGATCTGGGATTTGATGGAGGATCATCAACCTATATTCTGGTTGACTAACTTTGTCCATTGTATTCTTTACAATTATGTTTTCCTTTTCTATTTTTAAAGGAGTGGTTTCAGCATCGCTGAATCTTGGCTCCTCTAATTTAGAGCTAGAACCTAATTTTAGGTATTTGACTCTATCTATTAAAAATTTGAATTCAACATCACCATCAAGGTATTCAATAATTTCTTTTAATTTTTTATTTTCCACCTTAGTTGGTTCATTCGCTTCTTCTAGAAGCCATTTATCTGGTAAATTCATTTCATAATTGATTCAAAAATTACTACATTACTTTTACTAATATTTGTTATAAACAGTGTTGTTGTACCTTGATTTTTAATCGGTGTATTTTTTATATCTGTAGTAATAATATTCATTACCTTATAACATATCCTATAAATATGAATAACATTATGTGTTCTTGGTTTCATATTAAAACTTTCAGTTTTTTTAGCAAAGCTAGCGAGGTTGACTTGGCCCCTACCAGATTTTACAATAAAATAAACCGATTCAAAACAAGCTTTGAACCAAAGAAAGGAAAAATCAAAACACATAAGGGAAACAAGAAAACAACCACACAAGAAGGAGAACTAAAATAAAATAAAAGAGAATTCAAGTCCATGCAAGAGCAAATCCAACAAGAAACTTGAAAGAAGATCTCTTCAATTGCATCCGAGTTCTACTCTTTATTTCATGCCAAAGACACTCCATGGATTTCCTTTTGCCTTCAAAAATAATTGCATTCCTTTCTCTCCAAATGGTTCATAGTTCTCAACCACAACATGAACAACACTGGACATTGAAAAAACAAGTGGCAGAGGACTCATCATTCATATAGCAGAAAACACAATCTCTACTGCATAGCATCCCGTAACTATTAAAAATATCAGTGGTCATCAAAGCAGAGTTGAGGACCTTTCACAACATTAAGTTTTCAGTAGGGGAGGATTCATTCCTCCATATGATGCCAGCTCATTTCTTAGCAGGCAGGGAAACAGTTCCAGTTGCAGCTGACACACATGACCAATAGAGTGATGCTTTTGGTTCTAGGAATTTTGCATTATGTGTTGAACATGGTACTGCTTGCTCTGAATATTCTCCCACATCAGTCTAACTGCTTGGTTACTAATGTAAGGAAGTTTAAGAAACCCATCATAAGTAAAGTCATTGGCCTTTGCTTGAAGATGTATACTGGTTTGAACAAGCCGCTGATTAGATAAGACTTTAGATAAAATGATTCCACTACCAACCCACGGCTCATGCTAGAAACTTATAGTATTGGTACCAGTAAAATGGGATTGAATATAGGGTAAGAACAAGTTTCTAAACTCCAGAACTTTCCAAGTCCAACTACAGGATTGAGGGATATCCATATTCCAAAGTTCTTTCCTTCCTATGCAATAGTGCCAGACCCATTTCACCCATACACTGTCTTTTCTATTAACAATGTCATTAAAGTGCTTGCTAAACGCTGCCATATTCCATACTTTAAGATTATGGATTCCCAGGCCTCCCATGCTGAGAGGAGCTTCAAACTTGGAGAAAGAGCATGAAAGGAGCTTTCTATTGTGTATTGAACCAGTCTAGAAAAATCCGAGCATGGTAGATCTAACTAGCCTCAACAATTTTCTAGGGAGAATGATGGTACGAGCCCAATACACCATCATGGAGAAAATGACTGACTTTATAAGGACCAACATGCCAGACCGAGAAAGGTATTTGATGGACCAACAATTCATGGTGACTGTGATTTTACTGTACAGTGGCAGGTAGTTGGCTAAAGTTATTCTTTTAGTAATGAGAGGCAATCCCAAATACTTCATGTCTCCATCCATGCTTTTAAACCTTGTTGCCTGATACAAACTATTAGCAAGGATTTCAAGAACACCAGAGAGAAGGATACTTGATTTATATGGATTGAGTCTAAGCCCAGTCATCTTGTAGAAGGTTTGAATAAGGCAACTCAAGGAAGATTGTTCAGGTTTAGTAAAAACTAAGACATCATCAGCAAACATTATAAAGGACACTTGCAAGTGACTACATTTTGGGTGATATTTGACAAGTCTATTATTGTACTTCAAAGACAACATGTTAGAGAAGACTTCCATAACCATAATGAAGAGATAGGGGCTTATAGGATCTCCTTGACGAATTCAATGCTTACTTTTAAAATAACCTACATGCCTACCATTGATGATTACAGAGAATGTTGGTGTTGATATGAAAGTGTAGACCCAAGCCACAATACTTTAGGGAAACCTATCTTTGCCATAGTCCTGACAATTGCAAACCAATGCACACTGTCATACGCTTTAGAAATGTCAAGTTTTAAAACAGCAACAGGCGTGGCAGAAGTCCTGCCATAACCCTTTAGTAAATCTTGAGCGAGAAGAATGTTATCCAATATACTTCTACCAGACAAAAAAGAAGCTTGGTTGGGGAGATAAGTTTAGGCAAGACAACAACAAGCCTAGAAGCAAGAATTTTGAAAATGCATTTGTATACAACATTACAACAAGAAATAGGTCGAAAGGAAGAGACAGCGGATGGAGAGTTGTTCTTAGGAATTAAGGCAATGTCGGTGGAGTTGACTTCACGAAGAAGTTTGCATTTGTCAAAAAAATTATGTATGGCTTTGCAGAAGTCGGATCCTAAAACATTCCAAGAGGAGATGAAAAAATTTACATTGAGACCATCAGGCCCACCAACTGACTGCTTGTTCATGGAGAAAAGAGTATTTTTAATCTCTGCATCTATCACTTTAGTGGTCAAAGCAATGACATCATCATGATTGATTGTGGGGAGGTTGAGGGATTAGAAAGTATCCAGATCAAGGATTAAGTCATCGAAGTTACCAAATAACTTAATGAAGTGACCAACAAATGCTTTGTCAACGGTTTCAGGAGTAATGTGCTGATTGCCATCATCATCATATATGTTGTGGATCTAGTTCTTGGCTTGCTTGGCTTTAATAGAAGCATGAAAGTAAGTAGAGTTTCTGTCACCCTCCTCGTTCCATTTATCACGTAGTTGTTGTTTTTTCATGTTAGCTTCAATTTTCAATGTTCTGTTGAGGTCATGAAAGATCCTACTCTCCTCTTGAGCTGTTGCAACGTCATTGGGATGGTCCATCATTTTATCCTGGGCACTTTTCAACTTAAGCAACATGTTAGCAGCCATCATACTACCAGTGCCAAAAATGCTGCGAGCCCATTGCCTTAAAGCCACCTTTATAACCTTAAGTTTCCTATAAAACCTGAACATGGGTTACCATAGTAATTAGTAGAATAAGCTTGCAGTATAATATTGTGCAAATGAGGATGCTTGGCCCAAGCATTGTAGAACTTAAAACTTCTCTTATCTTTATTAATGGGGAGCCTTGGGTTAATAATTAAAGGAGAATGATCAGATAGAATCGGTTGAGGTAAAAAGACAGAATGAGAAGGCCATTCAGTTAAAGAGGGAAGATTACAAAAGGCATGATCAATTGTGGAGAAGGTATGAACACCACTTCTACTTCTGTTGTTCCAGGAGAATTTAGCACTAGATTTGGAGATAGGGATGAGGTCAGAATCTGACAAGGCAATGTTAAGAGGGGCAATGTCTTTGGGGAGAAGAGGAAGACCACTCATTTTATCCTCAAGGAGATAGCAGCAGTTGAAATCTCCAACCACCAGCCATGGGTGGGTAGCCTGTCTGAGAGGGGGAAGAGAATTAAGGAAAATGTTTCTAGAAATAAGGTAATTGTCAGCATAAACTATAGTGAGATAAAAGGACAAGGGAGGGAATATTGATTGAACATGGAGGTGGATGTGTTGTCTGGATGTCAAAATGGTTGAAACAGTTAAAATTGAGAAATAAAAAAGGACAAGAATTCTGCCATAAGGAGCATTTTCAAGATTGTGAAGCACCGACCATGTGGGGTTGATGTAGTTGGCAACTTTGATGGATAATGGAGACTTAAGTTTGGTTTCAAGAAGCGCAAGGAGACAAAGGTCATGGAGTTGAATTAACTCTTTTGCTTGATCAAGTTTAATACTACTGTGAGCTCCACGTATGTTCCATGCAGCAATTTTTTTAAACATTGATAAACCATAAACAGAGGTGGGAACTGCTTTGCTGCTCTTTGATGAAACAGATCGTGTTAATCTTCTTAAATCTGAGATAGTAGGATTGGGTTCTTTAGAAGATGAGGATGGCAAGTCCTGCTGTATGATGTTTGAGTTTTCATTGATGTCATTTGTTGGTATAGAGTCATGAGTCTGCTGATCACTGGAAGGCCAGCCAGGGATTTTGACAGAAAAGGAATAGTCAGGTGATTGAGCAACGTTGGATGGGCTGGGTGGCATGAGAGACTGATTAATGTTTTATTTTTCATGCATTGAAACTATCATATTTGTTAGATGCATTTGAAATGCTGAGCACCAATTAGACTCGTAAGTTGGCGACAACATGTTATCGGGATAGACTTGGGCGGTTGAGGGATTCACTTCGGGCTTTGATATAATGCAACCTATATTTTCTGTTGTTTCACAAGGATTGTGGTTGTGCATGTGCACATCAGAATCAATAGGTGCACAACAACTTTTTTATCACCACCACTTTTCCTTATGTCTGTATAATAACATTCACTTTCCGCTGCTATGTTAGTTTCTACCACTAGTACATTATCATCCATAAGATAATCATTTTCTTCATAATCACTATCTTTCGACGTATAGAATTTATTACTCACCAAGTCAATAACTTCAGTTTGCTTCATGTCATCTGCAATATTTTTGCCTTTCCTCTCTTTGTTATTTTCATCCTCATTCAAAAGCTTAGAAGAATTCACATTATCAACCACTGTTCCATCTCTTACATTAACTTGCTGAGTTGGTTTTGCAACCTTCTTTTTACCTTTATTGTTTTCCACTTACTACGACACTTGCTTCTTTCTTATATTTCTCGCATTGGAAGTAGATTCAATTTCTTGAGTTTTTTTACAATCCAAATCCTCATTTTCACGCATACACTTGCCAACAACACCAATGTTTTCAGATAAACAAGTCTCCACCGTGTGCCCAAACACTTTACAAGTTGTACAAATCTCAGGTTTCCATAGATAACTCACTTGAACTTGCTGCTCAGATCCATCAAGCAATTTTACCAGGAAGCTTTCAGGGAGATCCTGATCTGGCCCTACCTCCACCATGCACTTAACAAAGGAAATTCTCTCCAGTTTTTCAGTCGATTCATCCATACATAAGAACTTTCTTATTCTCGAGGCTAGCTAATTAATACCTATGTGTGACCAAGCATATAATGGTATGCTGCTTAATCTGATCCAAACAGGAACAGATCTGATCCTACCATAACTATTCCCTACATTTTCATCCCATGGCTTCGCTATGAAAAGTTTATTTTGCATAATGATGGGGCCAACCTCGATAATTTTCTTCCTATCTTCTTCATTTGACAACTTGAATAAAAATAAGAAACCATCAGATTTAACCGATATTGAGCCTCTTAACTTCCATTGCTTTATCAAGTTAAAGACAACTATTGAGTAAGAGAGAGGTTTATCCAAGAAAAACCCGACTAAATACTACTTCCATATCGAGTTACCTACTTGAATCACCTCAGGGGGGTACCAGAGCAGAACCTTCATATAACAGAGGTACATCACATGGCGTTAAACGACCAACATTATGAGGTTTCAATTTGAAAAGGGAGGTCCAAGCTGGGGGTGGATTAGATAGAGAGGAAGGAACATAAGGCAAGCAAGGTGAAGGGACAATGAAGGCAGAAAGGATAGGAGGAGGATCAAGCAAGGAAAGGGACGAGGGAGAGGGCGGTGGTACAGGAACATGAGACACGAAAGTGGAAGAGTTGGAGCAGAGATGAGTGGTTGATGGGTACGGTAGGGATGGAGAAGAAACGGCGGGCAGAGGAGGTTTCAAAGGTATGGGAAGAGAGGGAAGTGTCCCCGTTATGTCTAAAATAGATAGATTGAAGTAAATTTGGATATGTTAAAGACACAGTAAAATTTGGAAAACACGAAAAATACATCGGTCTATCACATAGTGTTGATTCTACTATTCCTAATAAGGAATCATGAAATTTATTATGTCTTTCATCTCTTACTGCAATTATAACAAATGTATTTAATCCTAATCTTGTTGTCGGTTTTAAAGCAGCTTGAATTAATTCAATATGAATAAATTTATGTCTTTCCTTATGTAAATTCAAAAGCTATTTTGAAAATACGCTAAATGAAATGTACCCTTATGTTAAAGGAATTGTCTGTTCTATCGTTTTAATTATGTAGTTTGATTTTTTTAATAAAACTTCTAGTTTTCTTATAAATTTTTGAAGGCGAATAAGCTGGAATATTCCAATTATTTAAATTTTGTTCTAAATCTTTATTTATGATAATATCCTTATTTTTGCCGAGAATTTCTCTGCCTAGATTATCTAGACTATTATTATTACTGTTTCTAAATGATAGTGGTCTAGTTAATCTTTCTATATCATCTACCTCATCACTGCCATTGATTTACTCCTAAACTTCCCTGACAATGCCTTTCTATGGTAATAATAGGAAAAACACAACTACATGACTTATGGACAGAGTCTCGGGTTTTGAAGATAGATAATGAGTTAGAGTAGCTAGATATTATCAAATATAATTATAATAACAACAGTTGTAAACTAGATCTGAAAAATTACTACGGTAATTTTTTACTACTGCAGTAGCAACTTTGCTATAACAACACTGCTATAGTATCGAAAACATTAAATAATCGTTTTAATCGATTGAAAATAAATAGTACCTTCTCTTCGGGGCTTTTAAGCCCGACTCTGATACCAAATCCTACAGGATCATAGATCAACACTTTAAACATTTAAATATTTTATTAATGTAGCCACTAAAGCTAGTATAGCAGTATCAGCTAAAAAGATTAAAAAAATTCAAACTAAAATTCAATTTCTAAGACATATTATAAAAAATGGGACAATATTCCCTATTGATAAAGCAATAATATTTGCCTAGAAATTTCTAGACGAAATAAAAAATAAAAATCAACTACAAAGGTTTTTAGGGAGCTTAAACTATGCATCGAAATTTTATAAAAATTTAACTCATGATGCTAAGCCATTATTTGAAAGATTAAGGAAAAATCCTCCTGCATGGTCGGAAATACATACTAATGCAGTAAAGAGAATTAAGTCAAAAATTAAAGAAATTCCATGTCTAACCATTCCACACCCCGATGCATTCAAAATAGTTGAAACTGATGCATTTGACAGAGGATATGGTGGTATTCTTAAACAAAGAATTAATAATAAAGAGTCTTTAGTTAGATTCATATCAGGAATCTGGCAAGGACCTAGAGTAAATTATGCTACTGTTAAAAATGAGGTATTGTCAATTGCATCATGCATACAAAAATTTGAAAGTGATTTACTAAATCAAAAATTTCCACTTAGAATAGATTGTAAATCTGCTAAAGAAATTCTTCAAAAGGATGTTAAAAATATAGCGTCAAAATAGATATTTGCTAGATGACAAGCTATTTTGTCAATCTTTGACTTTTATATTGAGTTTATTAAAGGATCTAGCAATTCTTTGTCGGATTTCTTAACTCTTGAATTTTTATAGGGTAAGAATGAATAAGGACAAGGAAAAAGCTAAAAGTAGTAAACCTGCCATGACCAAGAAGACTTACAAGTTTATCGTTAAAAAAGAAGAAAAAACTATCAAAGAGCATGTCTTAAAGACGGTACCAATAGAGAAACAATTAAGCAAAGATGCCTATGATTTAGAAGTGGAGCATAGCTCAATTTTTTAGTCAAGGTGGTATATTGATTTGTCTGGATCAAAGTTCGTATAAAGGAGTTGCACGTATTTGAAGCAAACAGGTTTTAGTTGGTTTAAAACGAACCTAAGTCCATTTAGATAAAACAACCGTTTAGAAGTTATAAAACGAACTTAGAAGTTCGAACTCATTCATTCATGTACGATTTCAATTGCAACTTCTCCTTCTCTCTGTTACCACCTTTCTCTTTCAATTCTAAACGAAACCCAAAACACATACACATACATTTGTGTGTGTGTGTGTGTGTGTTAAATCGACAAACACGAGCAGGGCTACACAAAGATACCCATTATTCGTGGAATCGAGGAACTTCGAAGAACAACAATTCTGGACAGTGAGGAATTTAAGGCCAATTAAGCAATTTCCAAGGCTTGGCAACGCCGATAAGTAAGTTTTCACTATGTGATGGCTAATCAGGTTAAGTAGATGTAAGAATTGGATAAATTAGAGTTTGGGATTTAATATATAGATGTGATTACAGAGTTAAATAAGGTCAACGACATTTTATCTAGGGTGAAATTATGATTAGACTGTATATTATATGAAATTAGCCTTATATGGCCAAGTTTACGATGATTAGGGTTAGACTACGAATATATTAATGATATGTGATATATGGAAGGATAAAACATTAGAAAATGGTGCATAAGATAAGTAGAAAAGCATCAAAATAGTAAACAATGGAGTAGAAACAAAATATGGAAGAAAACAGTTTCAGAATTTTAGTTTTCTAGCATTCAGCGTGTACATCGGTCCATTGGTGTTAAATGCATTGGTTCGTCGGTGGATGCTACTTCCGTTAGGTTGAACCCAGACTATGTTGAAGTATTTTTACTTCAGCCAAGCCTATACGAAATAGACGATTAACGATGTGTTGGTTTCTCTATGAGATCGAGAAGTGTTTAATGTTCAGAAATGTGCTTTGATGATTGTGCATTGTGATGATTGTGTTAAGTCATATATCAAAAGAAGTTAGGCCGTGTTTACATATATTTTATATGTACGTGAGTTAGTTTATGTTTATCTAACTAATGTTCTTGGTTATGTTTATGGGATTAGTCTATGTTGAACTATATCATGGGGTTAGTCACTGTTTAACTGCACGTATTGATGGGTTAATATATGTTTAACTAACTCTTTCTCTCTTTTGCGTATAGACGTGTTAGTTTATGTTTAACTAACTTTACTGTGTGTTTCATGTTGTTAAAGCATAACATAGTAATTCTATATTTTGATGATTATAATAGCGTAACACTTTAGATGTAGGTGAGACATGTTTAGGCACAGTAAGTGTAAGCTCTCATATATTGTATATGAAATCAAGTTAATAATATATACTTGGTAATATATTTACTACCAGACATGTGTCTGACCCTCTCCTCATACACATTAGGTAAATGAAGTAACCATGACAGGTGTGACGTTTGAAGGCAGTGACTACAAAGACGTTTACATGTGTTATCCGTTTATTTGTACATATTGTAAATATGGTGTGACAATGCGTGTATGCATGAATAATATGAACGACTTATGTTGTATATGTAAACGAGATTTATTTATTTTATCTATAATGTATTTTGATCCATTCCGCCGTGATTCTGAAAGATTTAGTTAGTTCAGCTCTTTGTTTATTACTGTTTTAAAACAATTCAGCTTTTCATTCTACGACAATCATATGGCCGCGAAAAGTCAGGTTGTTACATCAACATTTTCAAATTTAAAATGAATTCAATTTTTTTTTAAAAAATGTATGCTGTAAAGAATAGTGAAATAAGTCAAGGAATACTAATTCAAATGTAAGTGGCAAGACACTCTGGACCGAGCATGTAGAGGTCTTGAGTTAGATCTCTCGAGACATTAAAATAAGTGCTCTATTTGGATAAATTGGCGCTTTTATTTTGAAAGAAGCAACAGAGAAATAAACATAACTAAAACAATTTCTTCAAAATGTGATCGAATAAGCTAGCACAATGGTTTAAATTTTAGACCGGAGGTGATAGTGAAATATACAAGGAGTAAAGCAAATGTTCGAATTGGATCATTGAGACTTGATGCAACCAATCCCAACGATCCAACTTGAGCCGCTTCGTTGGAACTTGAAACATCTGACATGTTGAAAATTGAAACTAAGCAACTAAATGCTACGAACGATGATGGCTCCTTTCTGGTAGACCAACGACAGACGCGTCAAAAATTGAAGCGGAGCAACTAAAGAATACAAATGCTGAATGATTCCTTTCTCCGTGATCATTGCTTTGGAACTCCAAATACACCTAGGGCTGTTAATTTTGTACGAGTGTCCGATGTCCGTAGCCGAAATACGTCCGTCCGAGTCCGTTCGATTTTCATTTAGGACACGAGCTAGAACAACAAAATTTGTACGAGCAAAAATATTGTCCGGTCCGAGTTCGTTCGAATTCGTCCGAATTTCTTATAATTCAGTATATCTGATGGAAATTTTATTAAACAACATAAAATTTGATATAAATAGCAATGTCCGTCCGTGTCCATTCGAGTCCGTGTCCGAAAAATGTATGTACGAATCCGTCCGATTTCATTTAGAACACGAGCTAGGACAACAAAATTTGTACGAACATGTCCGATCCGATTTTATTTAGGACATAAACTGAACACCTCTGTCCGGTCCGGTCCGACCGATTTACACCCCTAAGTACACCTGATTGTTATTTTGTTCTGTTTAGTTATAAACGTGTCTATGCTACAAATTTTAATTGGCATTCATATCAACGCTTGGACCATGTTTACTCCGCACACCAATACAAAAACCAAAACCCTAGCGCTAAACTAATCCAACAACTCAGTCCGGATTTACAAATACCCAAACCGAAACCCATTAAGAAACCTAGAACCAACTAGACCAATTCTGAGTCTGCTACTCTCACTTCAGAAACGGTAAATTCACTCGCTGCATTTCTCCGTCTCTCCTTCAAGCCCTAACCAAACCCTAGATCTTAAGAAATCCTTAGAAATCGAAAACAATGTCGTCAATGCTACAGCCTCAGATCATCCTTCTGAAAGAAGGCACTGACACGTCCCAAGGTAAGGCGCAGGTGATCAGCAATATTAACGCCTGCACCGGCGTCGCCGACTGCGTCCGTACAACCCTCGGTCCACGTGGCATGGACAAGCTTATTCACGATGACAAGGGGAATACGACGATATCGAATGACGGTGCCACGATCATGAAACTGCTTGATATTGTTCATCCTGCTGCTAAGATTTTGGTTGATATTGCCAAGTCTCAGGATTCTGAGGTATTTTGATTTTGAATTTGCTCTTATATGTAAAACTAATTGCACATTTTGGATTTACGGCTTAGAATAGTTATAAGGTTAGGGTTTATTGGTGAAATTTATGATTTACGTCTGTATAGGTTAATAGTGTTTTATTTTGGTTGTTTGCTTGTTAAATGTGTTCTTATTAGTTTACATTTAACTCATACTTGGCAGTGTTCTTATTAGTTTACATTTATTTCATACTTGGCAGTGTTCTTATTAGTTTACATTTAACTCATACTTGGTAGGCAGAGCTGCAGAGGTCATTAAAACAGTGTTGTACAAGTATTTTTTTTTGACTATACAGAATACTAATCATAAATCAGCAATAAGTGTAATAACGACTTTACTATATATATCAAGTTTAATTTAGTAAGAGTTTCCAGAATGGGAAAGTCAATTTGAACCCAAACAGATGATACAATTGGTGGCAAAGTAGATCTCAACTATTATGTCTTCCTCTGATTTCAACCTCATATGCAAACATAACGAGGTTCATTGAACAACATATATTGTGTTCCATTGTGTTTTATTTTGCACCCAAGTAGCTGCCCTCTTCCGGAATAGGGAGAGCCCTGGTGAGGCTAAGAGTGGCATTAGTTGTAATGTTAATTATTAGTCAAAAGTATTACAGTATACGTTAATATTCTCTAATGGTTTTCCCTAGACCTCCAGCCATTCTATAGGGGTATATCCTGCTGGTAACTAGTCTATGTGCTTGGTTTTGGAGGATTTGATTGTCAAACTTATGGAAGTTATGACGTAGTATTATGCTAAAGATCTCTGTGAGCTATTTAAGTGCTGCAGTCTTGTTTGTAGTTAGTTTTTTCTCCCTATATATAAACTTTTGATCCTTTTCGTCTATATGATTACGTGGATAAACTCACAATGGCATCCTAAAAACAGTTTACCTTAGATGATTAATGAGCTGCTTTAATTATTTTGTATAGTGAATACTTCTTTGCATATTCTGGTTTAACATAGGTTGGAGATGGTACAACTACAGTAGTACTCCTTGCTGGAGAATTCTTGAAAGAGGCAAAACCATTTATCGAAGATGGAGTCCATCCTCAGAATCTCATTAGGAGCTATCGTGCTGCAAGCAATTTGGTAAACATGTCATTCTCTGTACGCATTTTGTTCATGTTCTCATTTTGCAAATTGAGAGCCAAATTTAATGTGCACAGGCCATAAACAAAGTTAAAGAACTTGCTGTAAGCATTGAAGGGAAGAGCCTTGAAGAAAAGAAATCCTTGTTGGCAAAATGTGCTGCTACAACACTTTCATCAAAATTAATTGGCGGGGAGAAGGAATTCTTTGCTACTATGGTTGTAGATGCTGTACTTGCTATTGGAAACGACGACAGATTAAATTTGATTGGGATTAAAAAAGTTAGTTTCAAATTTATGTTTTTGGCACTACTTTTTAGCGGTTTTTTTAGGTTCATTATAGCATGCTGAACAAGTTGATTCTTAGATTGCATCTTTCAAGTTATATTATCAACTTTTTATGGTTTGACACCACAATAATAGTTATACCAGAGCCAGTCCTAAGCATCAATAAAGATGGACAAGAAGCAACTTCTTAAAATATTGCGAGTAAGAGATGTCTGGACATTTAAATTTCGCTTTAAGTTTTACCGATCATTGATTTTGATGGGTACCAAGTACAAGATGACATTAATAAAGAAAATTAGCGGCACTAGCTCAGGTATTCTTTATATATATATATGTATGTGTGTGCGTATGCGTAATGGAGATAAAATCCTATGGTTTTCAAAAATTTAAAAAGTTTATGAATATTTTTATAGTTGGTAGATATAATAAAGAAAAAAATAGGTAAATATACCAACAAATTTCCTCAATTTTTAAGAAAATCAAAATGGGAATCATTATCTATTTGGAACATTCATTTCGATCAGTAATTTAAAACACTGACCATCAAAAAATTAGCAAGGTTATACAATTCAATAAGCAGATGCTAGATGGCAATCAAGAACTAGAGATTAATCGTTTAGGTGGGAATTGGTCGGAGATTAATCAGAGCTAAGCACTTTTGATAAAATCGTGTATTTTTGGATAAAATTTTAGTATGTTAGTAATAATTGGTCCAAAATGAAAATTTAGGGTTTGTATGGGCTTGGGAGCAACCAAGGATAGCATGTAGATGTAGATGCTTATACGAGACATCAAGTCTCAACTAGTGTCTAGGCGGATGCTTAGATGATGCGGTAAGCCTCTTCTATGTGGGCCTAGGCGGATGGCTAGGCAGCAACCTCGTCAAGCGCCTAGCCGGGAGTTAGAAAGATTTTTACAATAGAGACAGTTAGTATGAAAAAACATTAATAGAAGTAGAATTTTAGAAAGGAATAGTTTGTTGATTATCAATGTTAACAAGGAAATGATTATGTTCTTATAAACAGAAAAGAGCAATAACTTTTGTACTTGTAAAATGGAATAAATTAGAAACAAAGAAAATCATGTCTAAAAATTTTAAAATATAAAAAGAGCGGTGAGTTTCTAAGTTGAAAAATCAGGCAGAAGGGAATTTTCTGACCTAAAACTGAAAACATGAGAAAAGCGCTTGACATTTTAGACAACAAAATTGCTAAATCCGGGTATCGAACTCAGCACTTCATCCAAACAATCCAAGAGTGCAGAGGCCCACTGATGTTTCCATTTATTGACATATAAATCTTTGAAATATTATTGAATTACCATACGTTTTATATCCCGCCTTTCCGAGGCTGTATGAGTATGGTTAGCATGCCAAACCGGGCCTGGTTAGCATGCTTATAAATGAGGTGCTTCTACATCTTTGTATCTCCAACACCTCATAAAGCTCATGAACCCTATATTTAACTTTCTTCAGTTATCGTGTTACGCTTTAAAGAGTGATAACACAACAAATCCAATTATTATCCGAGTTTACAGCTTGCCCAGTAGCATCTAAGTTTTTCTTTTCATGGTAGGGACATTTTTCATACGTTGGTGTGAATACACATACGTTTTTTTTACATAGATGAACCAATCCCTACTACAAATCTGTTTATTCCTTGTTCCTTTTGTTATGTGTTGCAAATTACAATATGTAGAAACTGACGATTAAGTATGATGCGCAGTGTACATCCATAAAATTTTCACTTGGTTTTTTGTGTACAGGTTCCCGGTGGCACCATGAGAGATTCTTTCCTTGTCAATGGTGTTGCTTTTAAAAAGACTTTCTCATATGCTGGCTTTGAACAACAGCCAAAGAAATTTCTCAGTCCAAAGATACTTCTGTTGAACGTTGAACTAGAACTGAAGTCAGAAAAAGAAAATGCTGAGATCAGGTGGTTAACTATATCTTACATGTTACACATACTCGTGTTATATGCGATTTTAACCTTGTTTTGTTTACCATCTAGATTGTCTGATCCATTGCAATACCAGTCAATTGTTGATGCTGAGTGGAATATCATTTATGATAAACTAGATAAGTGTGTTCAGAGTGGAGCGAAGATTGTTCTCTCAAGATTGGCGATTGGCGACCTTGCAACTCAGGTTGGAAATTTATCTTTTGATAACTTGAGTACATTGATATATGGACACTACATACCTGGCATTTTGTTTGCTTAGGCTTAGGCTGATGCTGATAACTTCGCATCTTCTGCAATAAAATGCATATCATGAGTATATATGCATGCATAGTTATGCTGGCATTTATGTTTATATATTGGCATAGTAACACTATATGGCGTTGGGGTCATTCAAGTACATATAAAAAAATATATCTATCCATCTGTCTATGGTATATAATGACAATGTTATAACAACTTTATCTGTACTTACTCAAATAAGAGTAGTTTACTAGTTTTTTCTTTGTATCAATCTTATTTACTAATATCCATTGTATGTACACATATTTAATAAGTTAGACCCGTCTAAATGCTTTTTTTGTTTGCTTCAGTATTTTGCAGATCGAGATATCTTTTGTGCTGGTAGAGTAGCTGAAGAAGATTTGAAACGTGTGGCTGCTGCTACAGGTGGAACTGTGCAGACTTCTGTTAACAATATCATTGATGAGGTTTTTTTTCCAACTCTTTCTTTCTGTTTGTTTCTATGTTGGAACACTAAGAATAATAAGTCATACAACAAACTATTGATGTAAAAAACCATTTTGAAAATGTTCCCCACTAGCAATTTAGCTTTCTTTAATTCAGGAATAGGAGTTAAGTTATCCAGAGATTTCTTACCATATTTTACAAATAGCTTCTAGTGAAGTTATTTGGGAGCATCAGTTTATAATGTACAATTAAGTCATTTTGTGCTTTAGACGCTTATAGTGTTTGTTCAATCATAAAGATCGTTGGTAAGAAGGTTATAATAACGTTCTGTTAGTTTCTAAGCTCAGTCACCAATTTTTCTTATGCTAAACATTTATAGGTTATGGGGTGTTGCGAAGTTTTTGAAGAACGACAAGTAGGGAACGAGAGGTTCAATATATTCAGTGGCTGTCCATCTGGTCAAACTGCAACTATTGTCCTCCGTGGTGGGGCAGATCAGGTATTTTCACCTATCTTAGTAATTGTCTACCTTCTGATTCATCAGCTTACCTTGCAATTCCTAATAGCTTCCATATTCCTATTTTAACAGTTCATTGAAGAAGCTGAAAGGAGTCTGCATGATGCTATCATGATAGTAAGAAGGGCTGTAAAGAACTCCACTGTTGTCGCTGGTGGTGGTGCTATTGATGTAAGCTATATATACGTGCATGCATATATTCATGCTTGTATGCGTACACTCTGTGTGTAGACTTCATGCACGCACATTGGGACTTGCATCTTTTCAATTGTTAAATAATTTTTTGCTTACATAGTTCAAACTCATGAGCTGTATTTGTTTAATAGATGGAGGTTAGTGGATATCTACGACAGCATGCACGAACAATAGCTGGAAAGTCTCAACTATTTATAAATTCATTTGCCAAGGCCCTTGAGGTAGAAAATTCTACCCTTTTATAATACAAATCTGTTTGTCTCACTTGATTAAAACATTTAATGTATTCATAAGATTTGTTACTTGGGTGATTGCCATTTCTCTGAATTGCTTCTCAAAGGGGTTCATATTTTACACCTATCTTTCTCAAGTGTCTCTTAGTCTATATTACAATTGTCTATAGCTGCTTGCCAGTTGTGTTTAGGCAACACATTATTTGTGAAGCCTTTGATCTTCAATTACTAGTTATCTAGTCAAAATGGCAATTCATGCTCAATAAAAAGTAATTACTAGATCAACTAAAGTTGGGTTCATATTTGAGTCTCAATTTCCTGTTGTTTTGCTATGTTGGGTCTATGGTAGTCTGATATTTGTATGTTATATACATTTACTAGATCGACTAAAGTTCAGGCACTTGGTAATTCTCAACCTTTCTTGCAGTGTGAATACTTTTATGTATTATTATATATTACAAAATCTAACATCTATAATTTGTTTTGTTTTTATTTAGAACACAATATTGCACTATACGTCTAGTCTAGCGTAGGCTGTGTAGCATATACCACTTTTTTTTTGGTTGCTAAAAGTGACTTGTAAGCGAAAACACTACCAAATTATGTTTTTGGCCACCAGTCATATTTTTGTAGGCCAGGTGTACCAATTTTCTGTCTACAATATCGATATGTTTCCTTGGTTGTGTGGTTGTGCACCCAAGTCGCAACTGACCTGTAATGTTTTCCGTTCCTCCTTTTTTCTTCACCCTAAGTTTTCTCGCAGTATAAAATGAAGGAAAAGTAAAACAAATGTGTATTTCCATTTGCACGTTTTAAACAGAAGCCACTCTATTGTGTAGGTTATTCCTAGACAACTATGTGACAATGCTGGTTTTGATGCAACCGATGTCTTGAATAAACTCAGACAGAAGCATGCATCTGGTAAGCCTTTAACAGTTTTCATCACTATCAAATTTTTGCTACTAAGGCACTGATCAATTACAAATTACTAACACAGGTCAAGGTGCGAACTATGGTGTTGACATCAACACTGGTGGAATTACAGATTCTTTCGCGAATTTTGTATGGGAACCTTCTGTTGTTAAGGTAGCTATATTATTTCGTTTTGGAGTTGCATAAAACTGAGCAGGAATGCTTTTTCTGTTCCATCCAAGTTCGTACCTCATTTTTACATGCTAATTTATCAAAATTGTACATGGGTCGCAGATAAATGCTATAAATGCTGCTGCTGAAGCTGCTTGTCTTATTTTAAGTGTGGATGAAACTGTGAAAAACCCCAAGGTATATCTTATATTTTCTTTTTCTTCCTTGCCAATGCATAATTGAAGATTGCATTCTAGCAGTTGCGTATGCTTGTTAATCGTTCAGAGTATAATGTTATTCATCCTGTTAACTTCTACTGTAGACTGTTCATCTCCAATTTCTCTTTACCTAAGGGTTCATATTTTGTTTGTTGCTTTTGCATTGTAGTTTATGCATTTTCTGTCGCTCATCTTGAGATATTTTGTTGTTTTTCCATGATTACGTAAACATCATGAGATCAACACCGGCTTCATCCCCATAAAATATTTATTAATTTTCAAGACAATAACCTCATGGATACTCCGTCTTTTATAACATTGAATCATACACACTCAAACTGCAATGTACTTCTTAAGTGAACCTTAGCATACACTGGTATTAGGAAATTATGTTTACATACTTGTTATTTATCATTTATTATTAAATCTTTCCGTTGCTTTTCATATTTGGAAACAGATCCCTATTTTTAATTATATAACACGTAGAAGTTCCTATTCTTAATTTACAGACCGCTGCTTTAAATGTGATGCCCTATCGTTTTTGTCACCTATTTTTCCTCGTTAAGAGTATCGATAAACTGGATTATCGAGTTGAGTTAGAGCTGTCAACGGATGCTAACGGATATGGATACTAGTGTATCTGTATCCTAGAATAAAAATCCGCATCCGAATCTGTGTCCGCTATCGTTTTTGTCACCCATTTTTCCTCGTTAAGAGTATCGATAAACTGGATTATCGAGTTGAGTTAGAGCTGTCAACGGATGCTAACGGATATGGATACTAGTGTATCTGTATCCGAGAATAAAAATCCGCATCCGAATCTGTGTCTGCTTTCGTTGGATATCTGAAAGTGCATATCCGCAACCGTGGATATTCTCGGATATTCAAAAATATCTGTATCCGAAAATTGAAATATGGATATTTCCGGATATTCGAAAGTATCCGAAAAAGTTCGTATTAGAAAAGTAAGAAGTGGGATGGTTTCAGTTATTCGAAGGGTAAAATTTATAATATTTATTTAGAAATATAAATATTAAATTAGTATTTATTTATTTATTTTTGATTACGACTTTCAATTAAAATTAGATTTTCCATTTTAAAACTGCATTTTCATATAGAAATGCAGTTCCTAATTTTAATTGCAATTTTTCAAAATTAAAATTTAAGCATTGCAACAACACATCATTGAAAGAAATTCACAGGGTTATAAAAGCTTGTATACCTTTATTTGAATCTAAATTAACTCTTTTTTTTATCAAATGGACACAAATAGTAATAATTTATATACTCAAAGTTAACATACTATAAAGCATTGAACGATCAAAATAATTTAATACTAACTTGTCAATGTTGAATGACAAGAGACTAATAATATTAACTTAACTTACTAAATGTTAAATGCATTTCCTGTAAAAAAATTAGATTGATTTGAATTTGAAAATAATAGAACTATAGTAAAAAATACGCTTTTTTACAT
This sequence comes from Allium fistulosum, assembly GCA_030737815.1. Lineage (NCBI taxonomy): Eukaryota > Viridiplantae > Streptophyta > Magnoliopsida > Asparagales > Amaryllidaceae > Allium > Allium fistulosum. The sequence goes on from CM060903.1 coordinate 182,356,122, forward strand.
AGCTCTTTGATACACTCATTTTGACCACGTACATTTTGAAATAAAAATTCAAGTTCACATCGGATGTATATTTTTTGGCTACAGATACCACCGTATCTGCATTTTTTTATTTTTGGGATATCAGATATTTGCATCCTTTTCTTATTTTTCTTTCTTAGCATGGTCATAGTTATATCATTTTTCGCCACATTCAAAGCTATATTATTGTATGTAATTTTGAAAATATTTATTTATGTAATTTTGAAAATATTTATTTTGTCTTGCGTTATTTATAATGCAAGCTACTTTACATATTTGAATTTATTTATTTTTGTTAAACGTCTTTTATTATGCAATTAGAAGGACCTGTCATGTAAAGATAAATGTTACAAGTTGCCAAAATCTCATGATCACGTCTTTTATGCTATTTTGGTTTATTTTATTGTACCTTGCATTTCTACAATGCAAGCTACCTTATTTTTTCAAATTTATTTATCTATTTATCATGTGGTATGTTTTATGCGAATAAATGATATAAACTACCAACTTCAAATATATATTACTGTAGTTTTGATGATATTTTTGAGTCTTGCATTATTTACGGTGCAAGCCAAATGTAGATTTTGAATTTATTAATTCTTCTCAAATAACTTACATTATTACATTATGGAAATGATATGTTTTTATATAGATAAATGATATGAAATATAAGATGTTCAAAATAATCTTCATTTGTGCATTTTTAGTAGCTTCATTGTACTTTGTAGCTCAACCAGTGCAAACAGCCTAATATATCGATATAACATCTAACTTGTATGTAATTTTTTTCCCTATCAGTCGGAGAGTGCTCAGGGAGAGGCTGCAGGTGCAATGGGTGGACGTGGGCGTGGAGGAGCTGCCTTCCGTGGAGGTCGTGGCGGCAGAGGCATGAGAAGGCGATGACCTTTTCCCTTTTTGACCGTTGCCCAGTTTTGTGTGGTGCTTTCGGATGGTATCTTATTTTGTGTTCCAATGTTCGCTTTGTATTTGTTCGTGGAAAGGGGTTTAGGATATAAGACATGATAATTTGTATGATGAAATCAGTGTATGCAGATCTAATCCCGTAGCTGTTAAAAGAAATATGATTGTTTTTTCAACCAACAGTAGTTGGTAGTGTCTACTTAAAACGTGTTCTCGGTTATAGTTCACGGTTTCTCTGAAAAGCATCAAGTATCTTAGGAGCAAGGAGGTTGGATAAAAATTATTACTTTTGCGTGTTAAGAGCTGAATTTCCAGTACGATGAGCAATGCAGATGTTAATGTCGACGATCCTAAGAGCATCTCCAACAGTTCGGAGTGCGTAAATATGATTTTTCACACTTTGAAATGTTGGAGGTCTCATTTCTCTAACAGAAATGAGGTCAGGCGCTTATTGAACATGCGCTTCAATATGGGGCATTTGTTGAACAGACCAGACGTCTATTTAACACGCCTCTCGTATAATCCCCAACCCCTACTTTCCACTCTGTTCACATTTTTGCACTTTGTTGGAACGAATTTTGGATGCAGATTTGCGATTTTCTCACCTGTTGGAGAAGCTCTAACATGTTTCAGTGGTTTATTTTTACTTACAAATTTGTGAGTAGAGAGAGAAATAAGCGTATGGGCTCTACAGTATATATGGATGTTCTCATAATTTCTTTCAACTAAATTTTAATCACAAGCTAGGTTTGTAAGACTAGCGAAACCCTTTTGTTTGCAAATTTTTAAATAATATGAAATACCAGAGATGACTGTTCATTCAAAAACCGAATTTTGCATTTACTCGGTGTTACATGAAAATAAATGTCAGAACGAATAATTTGCATGTCCATTTTATCGTGCACAACTACTTATGTCGTTCAAAAATAGAAAATAGATACCCGAATGAATATTTGTAGTGCATGGTAATATGTAATAGAAATCAAAGCTAGATGTTCGGAAGAAGTAATTTTGTATTTAACAACCCTGAAAAACATGAAAAAAAATTAAAAGTTAACAAAGAAGAAGAGAAGAATAAGAAGAAAAAAAAATACAATTGAAACATAATCAGCAATGACTTTTTCAGTTAAAAAACTAACCACTACGTAATTAGGTGTGGTTTGTTCAGCTCTCCGTGTCTAGTTTGAAGTGAACTCGTGGCTGGTCGTCGAGTGAACAGAGGATTGGTTTATAAAATGTGTAGCCTTTGCCGTTTTATAAAATGAGGATATTAGTTATGTATTTGTGTTTGTAGTTGTTATTGTTTTGCATTTGTTTAGTGGAAGTGGAAGTTGTAGTTGTGTAGTGCTGTTTTGTGTTTGTTGTATTAGTTATGTATTTGTGTGGTTAATGTGTTTAGACTAAGTTACAATTTTATTGTATGATTTTTATTTCTAAGTAAAAATGTTTGACAAAATTTGTTGCGTATTAGTAAGAAGTAAATATTCGGTAAAGCTCTTTGTTCGATTCACAAATAATTCCGTACATCAACTTAGGAAACAAGTTCACTAATAACATTACAAATACCTCATCATATATTCTTCATAACCTAGTACACAAAACAAGTTTAGAAAATTTAACAAAACAACTTTACTAAACAACTTAAACAAACTACTTCACAATGACTTCAACAAACGACTTCAATAAACATCTTATTAAACAAGCTCACAAACTATTTATATATTTATGACTAAGTGGTCATAACATTCCTTTCTCTGTGCGCCCATAAGTGGTCAACCAATTGGTCACATAGTTCAAAATGTGCTACTTGGCCTTCAAAATGCTTCACCGTTGAAACATATTTCTCCATCGAGTTAATGTTTCTCTGGGGGCCTAGTATTTGAACCCTTAAACATGTTTGGATAATTATTTTTTGATTCTTGTACCTGCCTCTTTCAAACTCCATAATCATGTTATGAATTATGGTACATGTATATATAATCTCAAAAAGAACTCTTGCGTCATGAAATCTGGTAGGGTTTTGTAAAATCTGAAACCTTGCTTGCAAAACGCCGAATGTACGTTTGATATCCTTTCTGTAGCTTGCCAGTTTCTCGATGAAATACTGCTTCTTATCATTGGTTAGGACCTTATATCCTTACATTAATTGTAACATCCCCATACTTGGAGGCTAAAAACTAACGGTTACAGATGCTGTAGTCATCCATAGTTATTAATCCTCGACGACCAAATACGGCGGTGTTAGATTCATTGATACACAGAAACACATGAATATGGAAAATTTTTAAAACTTCAAACAAGATCACATTCCATTTCAAATCATTTCCAATTCATTACATAACCCCATAATCGTAAACCACGTTAAGAGAAAATATATTTATTACAACATATGCCAAGAGCGACATATGAAGATGCCTTCTTGGATGATCAGAGTATGTACAGACAATATAACAACTTTGTCGTTACAAACAACACATCGGAATCAAAATAAAAGAGAACTCTAAATATATATTATGCCTCCTACACGTCTTTGGAATTAATTTCTAAACCCAATAATACATATTTTCTTTGAAAATTCATAACAAATTCTCCACGGCTTGAAAAATTCTAAAAATTGAAACCCAACTCCAAAATCATGTTTTCCATAACATAAATTTTTTCCATGGCATTCTAAAATCATTTGCTACCGGTTTTGCCTTAAAACTGTGCATATACATATTTAAACAATTTGATATTAAGTCAATCATGTTATAAAACCAAGTATATCATCATTCACATCATCATAAAATGGATTAATTCATAAATCCGAAACATATGATTGAAAAAAAAATAGAGAAGATTAGGATTATTATTCACCTTAGATTGGATAAGGAAATTAGAGATTTGTTTGAGATTGATTCCCCTTAGCTTGAATCCTAAGCTTAACCTTGAATTTCCTTTTCTCTTCTTACTCCTTAATGGCCGGCTCCCCTTTTCTTTTCTTTCATTTTAATTTTTGTGATAAAATGAACGTGAATGATAAGGTAACATAATTATAGGGTAGTGAACTAAGGGTGCGACAATTACCCTTATGCCCTTATGTTAATTTAATTATCATTTATCCATTTATAAGCCCATTCAAGTTACTTAGCATGTCCTCTAAGTTTATTCACCAATCTCAATCTCCTTATCACTCTACATTATTCTATTTAATTTATCTAATTAAATCTCATGAATAATGTTATTAAAAATTAGGGGTGTTACAGGCTCCCTTCCTTAAAGAATTTCGTCCTCGAAATTCAGTAAGGACTAAATAATAAACATAACAATCATCTATAACGACTCCTAACAACCATACTAGCCTACCTGACAAGCAACATATCCATATAAATCTAATATATACATACCATCAAAGCAGATCAGGATAAGTATCTCGAATCCTATCATCTGTCTTCCAAGTACAGTCCTTCTCGTTGTCGCTCCACTGAACTTTCACCAACTTGACTGTCTTGGTCCTCAATCTTTTCTCATCCCTCGCTACAACCCGAACTGTCTGTCTAACAATTGTCAAATTAGGCTCTACTACTAGATCTTCCAACCCTGTCTGAGAAATAGTAGTCTCTTGATCATATACATACTTGTGAAGATGAGACACATGGAATACATTATGGACACTTGCCATACTGCTCGACAACTCTACTCTGTACGCGAGCTTACCAATCCTCTATATAATTTGGAATGGACCAACATATCTTGGGGCCAGCTTCCCCGACTTTCCAAATCGTATCACACCCTTCATCAGTGACACCTTAATGAAAACCCCGTCTCCTACTGAGAACTCTAGGTCTTTACGCCTCTTATCTGCGTAACTCTTCTGCCTGGATTGGGCTTCCTTCATCCTTACTCGGATTAACTCAATCTTCTTTGACCCCTCCCTAACCAAATCTGGACCTAAGGCCAATCTATCTCCAGCCTCCAACCAACATGACAGTGATTTGCATGGCCTTCCATACAAAGCTTCAAAAGGCGCCATTCCTATGCTAGTCTGGAAACTATTATTATAGGAAAATTCGACCAAATGTAGGTGATCCTCCCAAGATCCACCAAAGTCCAACACACAAGCTCTCAACAAATCCTCGAGTACCTTATTGACTCTCTCTGTCTGCCCATCCGTCTGATGGTGATATACAGTACTCATCTTGAGCTTAGTGCCTAACACATCCTGTAGACTCTTCTAGAATTTGCTAGTGAATAAAGCATCTCTGTCACTGACTATGCTACTAGGAACTCCATGTAGTCGAACTATGTTCTTCATGAACAACTTAGCCAAAACAGGTGCCGTCCTGGTTGACTTGACTGGAATGAAACGGGCACTCTTGGTCAATCTGTCCACTATGACTCATATACTTTCATTTCCTCTATTTGACCTTGGCAACCCGTCAATAAAATCCATGGATATCGAATCCCATTTCCAAATTGGAATCTCTAAAGGCTGAAGCAACCCACTCGCCTTCTGATGTTCGACTTTCACTTGTTGACAGTTTGCACACTGCCTAACCCACAAGCCAACATCCCTCTTCATACCTTCCCAATAGAAGCTCCTCTTCATATCTTGATACACCTTGGTCCCTCCAGGATGAATCATAAACTTGGATCGATGACATTCTCCAAGAACTTTCCTCAAGTTCTCAACATCTGGAACACATAATCGCCCCTTCTTTCTCAACCATCCTCTCTGGTCAAGATAAAAATCTTTCAAATTATCGATCTCAGTTTCAACCTTAAGCCTTCTAATCCTTTCGGCTAATAATGGATCCTCCCTCTACTTAGAAGCAATTCTCTCGATCAACACTGGTCGAACTTCTAAACAGAACATCATAGCAGTACTCTGACTAGAACTAGCAGTCGATCTTAACTGCACACCATGACTGGCCAAAGCTTCTAGATCCTTCCATTTTGCCAACATAGCCAATACCACATTCTGATGTCTTCTGCTAAGAGCATCCGCTGCTTTATTACCTTTCCCTGGTGTATACTCTATACCAAAATCATAAGCAGTCAAAAACTCCAGCCACCTTTTCTGTCTCATATTCAACTTCTTATGAGAGAATAAGTATCTTAAAGACTTATGATTAGTATATAGCTCAAATCTCTCTCCTAAGAGATAATGCCTTCAAATCTTTAATGCGAAGATCACTGCACCCAACTCTAAATCATGAGTAGGATACCTCACCTCATGTGGTCTAAGCTGTCGTGAAGCGTAGGCATCCACTTTACCCTTCCGCATCAACACAGCTCCTAATCCAGTTCCATATGCATCAGTATACACCACCAACCCTTGGTTTCCGTCTGGAACTACTAACACCAGTGCATTGGTCAACAAATGCTTTAACTTAAGGAATGCTTCCTCACATTTGTCAGACCAAACAAACTTCACCTCCTTCCTGGTAAGCTTAGTCAAAGGCGCTGCTATCCGTGAGAAATCCTTGACGAATCTCCGGTAGTAGCCAGCAAGTCCAAGAAAACTTCTAATCTCGGTCACCGTCTCTGGTCTCTTCCAATTATTAACCGCTTCAATCTTATCTGGATCGGCTGACAACCCTTTCTCTGAAACCACGTGACCAAGAAACTTAACATCTTTCTTCCAGAAATGACACTTGGAAAACTTCGCCTTTAGCTGATTCTGCCTCAGCGTCTCAAGCACAACTCTAAGATGATCTTCATGTTCTCTTTCGTTCTTAGAGTATACCAAAATGTCATCTATAAACACCAACACGAATCTATCCAAATACTCTCGAAAGACTCTGTTCATCAAATCCAAAAGGAAAGTAGGCGCATTCGTCAATCCGAATGGCATCATTAATCACTCATACGATCCATACCTAGTCCGAAATGCTGTCAAAGGAATACTGTCCTCTGCCACTCTTAACTGATGGAACCCCGTCGCCAAGTCCAATTGGGAAAACACTCTAGCTCCACTCAACTGATCAAACAGATCATTTATTCTCGGCAAATGATACTTATTCTTGATTATCCTCTCGTTCAACTTACGATTGTCGATACACATCCTTAACGACCCATCTGGTTTCTTCACGAACACCGCGGCTGCTCCTCGAGGCGAACTACTTGGTCTAATAAAATTCCTTCCTTCTAGATCCACTAGTTGCACCTTCAACTCCTTCATCTCAGTCGGTGTCATCCTGCTAGGTGGTCTACTTATAGGTTCAACTCCTGGCACAAGTTCTATTCGGAACTCAACAGCTCTCGGTGGTAGTCCTGTGACCGGCTCAAAGACATTTGCAAACTCTCTTGTTACTCGAACCTGACTTAGATCTTCTCCCAATTCCATTGCACTTAATAAAGCACAACTACTCCGGTCAGATTTCTCTACTGAGAATATAATTCGGTTATGACTATCTGGGTGTCTCAATGACATCTCCCCATCTTGACAAAATATCCTAGCCTCGTACCTACTCAACCAGTCCATACCCAAAATGATTCTGAATTCTACGAAATCGAAAACATACAGACTGCATGCAAACTTATGATCTAACGAATCAGGTTCTAACTGGTCACATCTCATCCCTAGAGTTGCATACCCTCCTATTGGATTCACAACCCTTAAGGAAGTAACCATGTATGTGGGTTCTATGCATAACCTATCAACCAAATACTGTGATATAAATGAATGTGAAGCGCCGGTATCAAATAGTACCCTAACTGGTGTACTCTGAATCAAAAGCGTACCTTCCGTCATAGTTTTCCCTTTATCTGGGGCAGTTAGCCTAGAAGAAGATGGCGGTCCAATAGCAAAAACCTTCCCTCTGTCCGCCCTGACTTACTCTGGACACTGGTTCTTATAATGCCCAACTTGGTCGCAATTGAAGCATTTCACATTCTTCTTTTCTGCAGGCTTCTTTCCCTTGCCTGACCGGCAATCGTGAGCATAATGACCCTTCTTGTCACACTTGAAGCACACTAAATCAGCCTTTGCCTTCTTGGCAGCATCTCCTTTCTGGGCTCTCTTCTTCTTAAAGAACTTCCTCTTCTTTCCCCGAGGACCCTGGGAATCAACTGGCTTCTCTCTAGCACAACCAGCAAGCATCTTTTCATGGTGAATGGTCATCTCCACCACCACATTACAAGGATCACAGATATAGGTCATGGTCATTCTAACAAGCTCGGGCCTTAATCCTCAAATAAACCTTTCATTTCTTCTGATGTCAGTGTCTATAGTGGCATATCCATATCGAGACAGCTCGTCAAACTTAGCAACGTACTCGATTACTGACATCTCTCCCTGAACTAGATCCATAAACTTCCTCATCAACGCTGACTTAGCTACCTCAAATAAAAACTTCTACTCAAATCTCCTTCTGAAATCAGCCCACTCAGCTCTTCCTCCGAAACCCCGGCAGTCACACTATTCCACCAGTGAAGCGCTGCCCCTTGCAACTGCCTAGAGGCCAGCCTTCCCTTTTGCCCATCCTCCAAACCTAGATCAGTAAAGATTCTCTCACAGTGCAATAACCATTTCTCAACTTTAATAGCATCCTCCGTTCCAACAAACGGCTTTCCACCCAGACTGGTGTAGTCTCTGCTCAACTTAGCATAATTATTCCCAGTTGGAGCTACAGGATTAGTTCCTCCAACATTTCCAACAACGCCGGCAGCAACTCTTGCTTGCATAAGGTTAACCAAGAACTGATACATCGCCCCCATATCCACTGGTGGATTTCCAGCACCCACATTGGCTTCAGCATTTTGGTTAGCATTAGCCTGTCGACCTTGGTTCCTCCTGGTATTAGGTCGAGCATTTCCATTGGTTGTGGTGCTTCCTCCACCGAGATTTCCTCTTCCATTTCCTGCTTCCATATCTTCTTTCTCGTAAATCTGTATACGAGCCTTAGTAAGATACAGAAGAACGGTCTAAGAGAGAGGGGAATACGTACTTATATATATATATATATATATAAATATATCCGATACAAGTACGTCACCATAGCGTTATCCCAAACCCCAATCATATTTCTGATTTATTTGATTATGTTTTGAAAACTTTCTTTTAAAATTTCATAAACCTATGCTCGGATACCAACTTGTAACATTCCTCTACTTAGAGGCCCAAATCTAACGGCTACGGATGCTATAGTCATCCATAGTTATTAATCCTTGGCGACCAAATACGGCGGTGTTAGATATATTGATACACAGAAATACATGAATATGGAAAAATTTTAAAACTTCAAACAAGATCACATTCCATTTCAAATCATTTCCAATTCATTACATAATCCCATAATCATAAACCACGTTCAGTGGAAATATATTTATTACAACATACGCCAAGAGCGACATATGAAGATGCCTCCTTGGATGATCATAGTATGTAAAGGCAATATAACAACTTTGCCGTTACAAACAACACAGTTGAATCAAAATAAAAGAGAACTCTAAATATCTATTATGCCTCCTGCACGTCTCCAGAAGCTTTATTCGTCTAATGAGGTACCTGAAAACCTCAACTCTCAAACTACTCAAAATCAATTGACTACCCGAGAATTTAAAGGGAAAACATAAACTTCGAGTCAGACATAAAGCCTGGTATAAATAATAATCTAACATCTCAAACCATCTAGATATCTAGTGAGACCACGCCGCTTAGCGGAACGGGTTTTCCCCTCACTAGTATCTTAAAACCTTTATAAAACCATATACTATGCTCCTGCATCCACAATGGTTAAAAACATAGTCGTTTAAAGATATTATGATGATATGCATACAAGTTAAACCATTTTGGATTTTCCATCCTCTGTTTAATTGACTCCCTGTCATGTTTATAGTTTCTAGGGTCACTATTAACCTATTAGTTTTCATGGGCTTACTAATAACCTTTATATAATATATGGACTCTCTGTCCTATTTCATACTTTTCAGGGGTACACTATGAACCTATTGGCCTCTGCCAATTAACTTAATTAATTCATGGGTTCCCCTGAACCTATTGGCGACCCCAATAACTTCTTTCTTATCCTAGTTTTCATGGGTTAACTAGGAACCTATTGACAACTGTCAATAACTTAATCCGGATATAGTTTTCATGGGTTCACTACAAACCAATTGGCCCCTGCCAACCACTCTTTATAACATAGTTTTCATGGGATCATTGTGAACCTGTTGGTAACTCCAATAACTTCCTAATCATAGTTTTCATGGGTGCACTATGAACCTGTCTCCTTGACAACCTCTATACTTAGGCATCCTATATTCTGGTCTCCCTGACCTCCTAGATGCAATTATACTCATTCATGAGTAAAATCAATTTATATTCATTACTGGGTCAACCTAGCTGATTCTTCTGCCCTTTATCCCCAAAATGCAGTTATGGGTCCGTTATAATGTGAATATATTTATATTTGAAGAAGCAAACAACATAACATAACAATACCACTCCCGTGGGTTTAATATAAAACATGGTTAATCCCTTTAACCTATTATTTTATCAACGAAAGCTTCTTGTTAAAATCATTACAAAAACTCCTTTAATTAGCCATGGGTTTCTCTTTTTAAAATTGAGTTTGGGTTATTAGTTTTGAAAAACAAGACATTTCGACTCCTTTGAATCCTAGCTTCCGACCTCACTGGATACCCTCCTCCGAAAGCATAAAATCCATTTTCCAAACATTAGGCCCTTGCCTTTCGAATACTTCAAAACTTTCTTTCGAAACCTTTCGAATGTATTAAAGCATTAACATTTAACAATTAGAAGCATAACTTCGAAACCAATTGAAAGTACCCCCTTCGAAAACATTGGGTTTATGCTTAAAATATTATTTGGGTCAAGTGAATATAAACAAAAGTATCTCTTTCGAAACCATTCTTTATCCTTTAAAAGTTTTGGGGAAAACTTGATGGCGTCGGCACCACCCTTTCGAAAGCATAAGTCCTTTGGGTAAAATACTTGAAGGTTGGCTTCGAAACCCCTTTCGAGATCACTGCCTTCAAAACCCCTAATCCTAACCCCTTCGAAAGCTATGGGAAGTGGCTTACGTTTTAAAAACAAGGGTTACCTTCCGAAAGCAATGATATCTTCAATGCCTTCGAAAGGCAAAGTGGTAGAAGGGTTCCGACTTGGTCGAAACTACCCCTTCCGAACACTTCAATTTTGAAAACTAAGTAGCCCCTTCGGAAGCTACTATTTTTAAACTAAGGCGGCAGCTCTCTTTCGAAAGCTAGTTAAAAGTCGCTTTCGAACGCATCGGTTTCGACTCCTTCCAAAGCATATAAGGAAGCAGACAAGCACTTTTCTTTAGAAAACAAAACCATGGTAACGACCCCATCAGAAGCCTTGCTTTCGACACCCTACCTTCTGCCTTTTTCTCCAATCCACTACATACCAACTAAGTGATACCATGTGTACTAGTTTCGGTTTCATTGGTTTCGACTTAATAGGTGTCGACCTGGTTGATGGCGGAAGCTCTGGGTCGAAGGCTACTTCTAAAGGAGGCGGAACTTGCTTTTTTGAGTAGAGGTTGTTTTTACCAAATAAAGTAATTTCTTTGTAACTAACTTGCCTACGTGTAAACATTAGATTGATCGCCTTAAACTTTTCAAATTATTTTACAGATAATTGCCGCATATTTTCAGATCTAAAACATGGTTAATTTTAACAAATAAGCCCTTCCCATTTAACAACAATTAAATCATTTAGGTCCTCCTTTAAAAATAATTTAATTTCCATAATAAATCTCTTAGTTAAAATCTCCAAAAATCACATAAATTCACTTTTAATATGTTATCTAACATATATAAATTTTAGACCCAAATTCATTATATAATTACTGGAATTAATTTCTAAACCCAATAATACATATTTTCCTTTGAAAATTCATAACAAGTTCTCCACGGCTTGGAAAATTCTAAAAATTGAAACCCAACTCCAAAATCATGTTTCCATAACATGAATTTTTTCCATGGCATTCTAAAATCATTTGCTATCGGTTTTGCCTTAAGAACCGTGCATATACATATTTAAACAATTTGATATTAAGTCAAACATGTTATAAAACCAAGCATATCATCATTCACATCATCATAAAATGGATTAATTCATAAATCCGAAACATATGATTGAATACAAAATAGAGATGATTAGGATTATTATTCACCTTAGATTGGATAATGAAATTAGAGATTTGTTTAAGATTGATTCGCCTTAGCTTGAATCCTAAGCTTAATCTTGAATTTCCTCTTCTCTTCTTACTCCTTAATGGCCGGCTCCCCTTTTATTTTCTTACGTTTTAATTTTTGTGATAAAATGAACGTGAATGATGAGGTAACATAAGTATAGGGTAGTGAACTAAGGGTGTGACGATTACCTTAATGCCCTTATATTAATTTAATTATCATTTATCCATTTATAAGCCCATTCAAATTACTTAAGCACGACCTTTAAGTTTATTCACCAATCTCAATCTCCTTATCACTCTACATTATTCTATTTAATTTATCTAATTAAATCTCCTGAATAATGTTATTAAAAATTAGGGGTGTTACATTAATGTTATTCACTTCGAATATATGTCATCTACAAAATAGTACCCATCCGATGCACGACATTACTAACTTTGTATTCAACGTCCGTTGATAGTCCATTAGACAGTTTTGAAAATAAGTATGATTGCTTTAGAACATTGAAATCATTTAATAAACTTGGTACTCCAAAAAGCACATGCCAAATCCATAAATCATCAGATGCTACAGCTTCTAAAATCATTTTTGGCACCTTTTTATGTCCGGTGAACATTCTTTTCCAGGTCGGACAGTTTTTCCATGTCCAGTGCATGCAGTCCAAACTATCAAGCATACCAGGAAATCCCCTAGCTTCTCCTCTAGCTAGCAACCTAGCAACATCATTTGGACCCAACGTATGTAATTATTCGTCGACGAACTGCGTGATCACCGTTATACAAAATTCCTTCATGCACTCTATCGATGTTGATGATGCAATCCTGAATTATTCATCCAATTGGTCACCAGACATTCCATAGCTCAACATTAGTAAAGCAGCCGAAATCTTGATATGTGGTGAAATTCCTATATCAAGTGCTCCATTTAACATATAAGTAAAATATAGGTTTTTTTCATGGAGTTTTAAATAAATTTTGTTGAAAATATCCGGGCTCATGTGAAATCGACTATGGAACAACGTAATATCGCAAGTTGGATTGCCAATAAAGTAGTCCTTCATCAACCTTTCATGTCCATCTTTATAGTATCTCTTATAACGATAGTCAATTCATCCAGGCATACTGTCGCGGTGATTGCTGGTAGATCCCTTCACCAAAAAAAAGAATACCGTTATGCAAACTATTGCATTTTAAACTCGATGGTTTGATTGTTCAACTCTTCTTCCTCGTCGAAGCTTTGTCTTCTGTTTTGGTTGTAGTAGTAAAGGTAAGGATCCATTTTTGTTTAGAGAACTTTGTAATTTGATTCTTGTTTTGTTTATATTTGTATATTTGTGTTCTAAATAGTTCTTAATCAGAGTATAGATAGGTGTGGGAGATAATAACCCATTGTCATTGAGTGGTTACAAATTGCACAACATTGCTACAATGTATGATTGGACAAGACAATGAATGGTTACGGATTGTACAACATGACTATAGTGTATGTTTGGATAAGACATTAAATCGGCAAGGCATTGAATGGTCAAGGATTTCCCAACATCGCTACAGTGTACAACAAGACATGTCATTAAGTGGTTACAGATTGTACATCATGACTACAATGTACATTTGAATAAGGCATTGAATGGTCACATGCACATGGATGATGGACAAGTGGACATTCAGAATAGGTTGTTGCAAGTCACACGGATTAGGACATTGCTATTTATAATGAGGATTGGTTTGAGAAGTACATAAGGATTCCAAATGGCAAATCAGACTTGGACTCCCTATGATTATTTAGTATTGATTAGGCATATATACAGGCCGATCAAAGACGAGTTCGATGAAGATTTTTGGGTCACCGTCAATAAAGCTTATAATAACCATCCAAAATGCAGGGTAAGAATAATAAATTTGGATATTAAAAGTACTTATGTTACGTTTACTAGAGGATGTAGAAGGTACTAAAAAATTATAGTCGAAGTGGAACAATAAAATGTGTTTGAGATGTTTAAATCAACATTTGACTCTTTATTTTATGGATCATCAGACAACCTTCATTGGTCGTGCTGCGTATGATCTGTAGATTAGTTATAATAAAAAAATTTGAGTGATTTATATGTGTCTCTAGGTGTTATATTTGTTCTGTGTATGTTATGTGTTTCTATGTCATTATTTCATGTTTTTCTATGAGTTGTATTTGTTCCTATGTCATTGTTTTATGGGTTGTATTTGTTTTGCGTATTTCTACGTGTATTTATATGGGTTGTATTCATTCTATGTATTTTATGGGTTGTATTTAAACTATGTATTATTTTGGGTTGTACTATGTATATCTATGGGTTGTACTTGTTTTATATTAGAAATATTCATTAGCTCACACATCAACATACTTAAACATACAACATACTTAAACATCAACATACTTAAACATACAACACATTAATAGAGCTTTATTATGTCCACCACCACCCTGTAATTGCAATGAGCTTAGCCCGTTGCTAAGTGTTGCTATTTCTTGTTCAAATTCTATCGCATATTCTATAGCTCGATAAGGGAATGGATCGTCAGTCTATTCCCATAATCTACAACCGTTTGGAAAGTTGGAGCATCTATAGTGGCGCTGTCCAATGTCATTTCCGCTTCTTACAATTAAATAAGTAACAATAACTCCACAAACACAAAATATCGAAGGAGAGTTGACTATTCTCTTTCAGTCCGTTGATTACAAAGTTCATGTCTTCCTTGTTTGCTTCTATGTTGGATTCTACGCAGATCTTCAAGTCTTCTTCTCTCTTCTCTTAATTGACACTCTTGTTCCTCTCTCTTACGTTGCCTTAGATCTTTGTAGTGCCTTTCCTACATTTCCACATACCACTCCATCGGTGGTTGATGAGAAAAAGGATTTGGAGGCTGTTCGTGACTTAAAGGACCTTTGTATGTGTATGAAGAAGGTAAAGAAATGTGGCTGTAGTCCACCATGATGATATACTATGTAGAAAATTGAAAGAAGAGTTTGTGTATATCTCAATGTTAGGATAATGTTATTTATAATACCTTGGTGCATGGAAAAATGAAAAAACAATATACACGACGACAATGTGGCTACAGTGGTGGTGATAAGACAAGTCGCCGACAAAAGACGCACAACGTGGCTACATCAGTGATAAGATAAGTCACTGAATGATATCTGACAAAATTGATACACTAATGTACTCATAAAGCAATACTCAGTTTAAACCATTAACAATGTTGCACAGAAAAATAAAAAAGCCAATGTACACAAGAATAACGTGGCTACAGCAGTGATAAGACAAGTCACTGAATGATATTTGACAAAAGTGATTCAATAATGTACTCATAAAGCAACACTCAGTTTAAACCATTAACCATGTTGCATAGAAAAATGAAAAGCCAATGTACACAAGAACAACGTGGCTACAATAGTGATAAGACAGGTCACTGAATGATATCTGACAAAATTGATAAAGTAATGTACTCATAAAGCAATACTCACTTTAAACCATTAACCATGTCGCACAGAAAAATGAAAAGAAAATGTATACAAGAACAATGTGGCTACAGTAGTGATAAGACAAGTCACTGAATGGAAAATGGAAAGAAAATATACACAACAAGTACAAATATAACATCAATCATAACATATAAATAGTGAGTACACTAAATATATCAGAGTTAGTACATAATCTATGAACATCAATCTATACATGGACGAGGACCACAATGGCGACGTGTCTCATCATCATCATCATCATCTCTGCTAGATAAGTGATCATAGTACATACCAAAGTCAGCAAATCTCTTCCGCTCTGCCTCTAGTTCAGCCTTTAATCGTGCCGTCTGTTTGTACCAAAAATGGGCACAACACTCTTCGGGAGTTATTTGAAGAGATAAAATGAAGATTATAAATGTAAAACAGAGATTATCTAACAAAAACTCCAACAAACAGGAATATAAAGTGCACAGACAAGCAATTTAGAGTGGTTCGGCGTATAGCCTACGTCCACTATGAAGTTTTGATGGTTTTATTGATTCTCTTTCAATGATTACAAGCGTTTACAGCAATGAACAGCGGATTACAGTTTAGAATTCGAAATTGACAAAGTAGGATGCAAATCTCAATTCGGCAGAGTCTGGACGCTTCAGAGAAAAAAGATCTTTTTTCTATTGATTCTGGGGCTCTATTTATAGGCGTAGGAGGCTTAGAATTCGCTCAAACTCCGGGAGACTTGGTCTGGCACGTGAGGGGGCCCACGCGACCGTTTCCAGAAAGTTTGGAGTCAATCTGCGATCGACACGAAGTCATTTCGTATCGATCAAGATTACCTCCAATTGAGCTCAAATTTGGTGGAGATGTTCCTTGGTATGCGTGCAACCTTTGGTTAAAATTTCATGGTATTTGGATCAGTGGATTGAGAGATATTGTCGATACGAGGCGATGTTCTTCGCTAGGCTGTCTGGTTCGAATCCATTTCTCTGAGCTGAGGGCTTCGAGTCGATGGTGTCACGCGCTTCTGTGAAGACGTGGAACGCACACTTCGCCTCGATCCGGGCTTTACTCCGAGTCGACCGTGTCGACTCCATATTTCTCGGCGCATTCGCATCGAGGGATGACGTGGTGCGCGCGCTTCGCCTCGATCCGGTCTCAGCGCCGCATTGACTGTTTCGAGTCCATGTATCTCGCCTCGTTTTCTTCGAGAGATGACACGTTGTCCAAGCTGGTTGACCTGATGGATACGAGTAAGTCATTTCGCATGGATTCGAAGCAAGGTTCTCAGATGGATACGAAACAGGCACTGGCCGATGGATACGAAGTAGACATTAAGTGATCGTTACGAACCAGGTGACTTATTGATGGATACGAGCAAGTCTTTCCGGCTGAAGGTTCTATCGATACGAAGCTCATCACTGTGTGGACTTAATCATTCTGATCGATATGAGATCGATGGATGCGAAACGAGGACCACCGATGGATACGAAACCCATCGATACGAACTCGATGTACTAGCTCCATCGAAACGAACAGATACGTTTCAATGGATACGAAATGGGGTCTGCTGATGGATACGAAAACATGCTTTTTCCTCCAACTTGTATCCATCATAACCTGTGCGTATGAACTCGGATTGACTTGAAACTTGGAACGTTGGTTTGCTTTATTTTCCCGATCATGTCTCATCGATTGGGGCTTGATCCGGACTCCGACAAAATTCAATGATATCCATGACAAACGACATTTGGAATCCAACTCCTTGGTGTCCTGGCCTTGCCAAAAGGCGGGATAACATTTGCCCCCCAAAGTACGTCTTGTGAAAACATGACGTGCTTTGAAAAGCTGCAGGTCTTCTTTGAATAATTTGAAAGTCGTACCCTTTGGTCATTCTCTTGTATCGGTCCTCTCATGAATCGATGCTAACAGTTGGAAAGCCTTTCTTCGTATCGATGTGGGTTGACTTGATGGATACGTAAATGGTCATCCGTATCGATGGTCACAAATCGCGGTGGATTTTGATTTGAATTGGCGATATCTGGTGGATACGAAATGGATGTTCGTATCGATAGATTCTGATGGATACGAAAGTGACGCTCGTATTAATAGGTCTGCTCTGTTTTGAATCGATGGCTCATAATTTGGATGTTTCAAAACGATGGTGTCTGGTGAACATTTCGCCTCGATGAATGCACAGCTTGATGGATTCGAAGAGAGCATTTGCACTGATCCATCGTACTCAAGTGGCCTCCCTGTGCGCTTCGAACCGATAAAGGCTAGTGGGCTCGATACGAATGCTCACATCGATGCGCTGCTTGACTGGCTGCGACCGGTCATGTTGACTGGGAGGTGAATCGACCCAGTTCGCCTCCAGGCCTCATATAAATACCGGGGACTTGGCTCGATTTAACCTTTTTACCTTTTACTTTTACTGTTGCCTTCTGCATTTTCGTATCGATTCACGAATCTAGAAAGAGATAACAGCTCTGTGCCTTCGACTCTATTAGCTTCAATCCACCAGATCTTGAAATCTCAATCTTAAACTAGGTAATCCACCGCGAATCTAAATGACGAAACTATCTTCGATATACTCTTTCTTCGTCGATCAACCACTCTGGCAATTGGCAAAACCAGATCTGGATCGAAGTCCAGATGGCCATGGCGACGTTCTGGTAGATTGGAGAAGAAAGAGTGGAGAAGGCAAAAGCGAATCGATCTAGGGGCCGTGTTCGAATCGACGAAGACAGCGACATCTTTTCTTAGATCCCGTATTGATTCTTGGGATAAGTCAATGGGGGAGATCCAGTTCGCATCGATGGATATGATGATGGATCGTATCGACATGAAATGATCAATACGAAAAACTAAAAAATGTATCTTAGTTTCAGATCGATACAAACCTCGCCTTCGCGATCGATGTTAAGCTAAGGCCTTTTCTGATCGATACAAACCAGGCAACCAAGGATCGATGCGAAGTACCCTGATCTCTGATGGATTCGAACTCGACTCCTGACGATCGATTCGAAGCATGCTCACGGGTATCGATTCGAACCAGTATCATGATGGATTCGAACGAGCCTCTTCTGATCGATTCGAACTTCCCACTATGGATGCGAAATCTTGACATTCTTCAGCATATCTCCGATGAGCTTCATTCTTGCATATCTGGACTTGATAATTAAATTGCATATTTGACTACCTCTCGAAGCTCGTCGATGGAACTGCCATTTAACAGAAAAGTACAACGAACTCTTTAACCTTGAATCGATCGTTATCACCTGGACAGCGTGGTCGTGACGGTCAGCGATGACGGTCATGCCTGTCTGACTTCCAAAATTTAGTCGCTTGCATGTTTTCTTTAACTCTACAGAACTTGCTCAAGTCACGCACAACATTTGCACTACACAACACATTCATGCACTTTACACTGGGGAATGCACGGGCTTTTTATCATCTAATGATGGTTTCTCGTGAGTTAGCTAGTGATGGAACCGTCAAGTTCGCAGCAGCAAGAAACTCAGAACCCTATCCTTCCCAGACTCGAGATTCCGGTCATCGAGACCGAAGCTATTGGTCCAGCTCCGGATGAGTTGCCCGATGCGTCCTTCATTAATAGTCCACCTGATTCTGTCCCGTCCAATATCTCTGAAGACATGCTAGGGAGAATATGCTTAAGGCATGGCTTATCTTTGGATGAGGTACTGTTGCCTGGACCGGATGACAGGCCACATAATCCCCCGGAGGGGTATACTGCTTTTAATCGACATGCGTGCGCAGCCGGCACACTTCCTCCGTTCAATGACTACATACGAGAAGTGTTGGCTTATTTGGACATCGCTCCGTCTCAATTGCATCCAAACGGATATGCCTCACTCAACAGCTTGTTCATTGTATTCATGGAATACCTCCATCGTCCTCCCCGTATGACCGACATAAGATACTTGTTTAATTTCAAGAGTCGGACTGACAGCCCATCTTATACGTTCTTGGAGTCTGTAAGGAATTGTCAAGTTGTCGCGGGGTCGTGGACTAGGCTAATCTACTTTAAGTCGGAGTGGTTCTATGTCCGATGTCCTCCGGGGTTTGCCAGAAGATGGCTGTTCAGACGTGAGCATTGTCTTTTTTCCCAAGCAATTGACAGGGCAATTTTCGGAGTGAAATTAAACTTACGTCTTCTTCTCTTTTTCTTTCAGCTATCATCCAGCGGCCTGAGGGCGGCTACTATAAAGAGATAGTTCGGGTCCTCCAAGAGATTCCTAGCGAAGAAAGGAATATTGAACTGTTACTGACAGATCGGAATCTCAGGGTTCTTGGGTTGATCGGCCGGAGGCAGAGCATAAGGCTTGATGGCGCATTAAAGACCGTCTCCAGAAAGAAGGTCAAGCAGATGAAACCCAGGGTTGTGATAATTGAGGAACCCGATTCCGAGAAAACTCATACCGACGAGGAACCGTCGGTCGGACCCGCTAATGCAACCTCGGAGTCCGATGCAAAGAGGAAAGGCAAAGCAGTGGCCTCGAAACAGAAGTCTGGGAGGCGGAAGTCTGTGGTTTTGCACCGTTCTTTGCCAGGAGTTAAGATTACGGAAGCATCCTCCCTGCAAGCTGAAGATCAATTCGAAGGGCCTGCTGACCCTCCAATCCCGGACATCGAGCCGGAGCAACACGACGTTGGATCGGGTGGACCGCGACATATCGTCGATGTTAGCGAGTTTGATCCTGCCAGTGCGATTGACACTTCTGGTTGGTCCGGGGGGTTACACATTCACACACTCTTCACGGCACAACACACCTTTCTAACCGTAAACAACACATCGCAAACGGTTACTGATTCTTCGTGGTTTTCTTTTCAGGTACGATGTCTGGGCAAGGTTCTGTGCTTGGTAGTTTGCGCAATAAGCGCCGTTATCATGAGCCACGCAGGAGAGAGGGCGAGAGGGATTACGACTCAGGACATTCTGGTCAGGAGAAGTCTGACAGATATAGGGGATACGTTCGCCGATCCCGATCTCGCTCTCCTCCCCCCAGGACCTCTGCTCCTCCTACGGCCGCAGTTACTCGTCCTCCCGAAACTACACGGCCTAGGCCGCCTTCTCAAGCTTTGAGGTCCGATCCTCCGCGCAGGACTAAAATAGCCACCTCCTCGGCTACTGTACCGGTCCCGACCGAGGCGTCTAGTGAAGGAGCGCTTAAACTTGCACAGATGAGGAAGGAATTCCCCGATATCTGTTTTGACGGTTATGTCTTCCCTCCGCACTTGAAGAGAATTCCGCCAACCGCTGAAACCACTATCCATGATTATGTTGCGGACATCTTTTTTCAGTACAGGGAATGGGGACGGGCCGCGAGGAAGGCGTCTAAAGTGGCATTTGATCGGGGCGTCACCATTGAGAAGCTCGAGAAGGAATTGGGTCACAACGACCAAATCATAAAAGCGCTCAACTCGGAGGCTGAGTCTTCCCGTAAATATGAAATGGAGGCTCTAAAGAAAGTTGATGAAGTGAACGCTGTCATGACCAGGATGAAGCAAGAGCACTATACCACCATCGAGGACATGGGTCACAGGAACACTTCCATTACCGCCGAGAGGGATGCCGCTCTGAAGGAGCTTAATGAGCTGAAATCAAAGTTTTCAGAAATGGCGAAGGAAAAAGACGCAGCTAATGTCTCTGCGCAGGAGGCCTGTGACCAGGCAGTGACGCTCCGAAAGGAGAAGGAAGCGGCTATACAACAAGCCCATGAAGCTGAGGCTGGGGTTGACGAGAAGGTACGGCAGGCGGAGGCCAGGATTGAGGCCGAGGTGGAAGAGCTACTCGTCACCTATAACGCCAACGTGCTAAGGCACCGAGATTTGACATGGCTTGACGATTACCCCACACATCTCTATAACGCCTGGAACCTACTGGTTGATGAGGAGAAATCCGGGCACCCTGATGAAGCCCTTGATGAATTCGAGCTGGAGAACCGCATCCTCAATGATGACGAAAAGAAGGTTCTCCATGACTCCATGATTTCCCACGACAAGGTGAGGCTTGGTGCCCAGATCCCGGAGGTCGGAGAGAGCTCTGGTGCAGAACACCATGTTATGAGTCCTGAGATAGTCGTGTCATCTCAGTCTGAGTCAACTCCGATGATCTACCCCCAGCCTATTCCGACATATGATCCAGATCAACCGCATTTATCTCCTATTAAGGAACATCCTTCTGAAGTAGTTCAGACGACCTCGAGCCAAACTGAGGAAGGTACTCTGAATTAACTTCTTGTATATTTGGATTGAAGAATCTGTGTTGAAATGTCGCTAATGACATGTCTTTTTCCTTTGATCAGTGACAGGAGTCGCACCAGCCGCGCCTCTTACCACCCAAGAATCAGGTCAAGCGCCAGGAGCCATCATCTCTGAGGCGACCTCCGTCGCGGCAATGGCACCAGTTGGAGTGACGCAGGGGAGCTCACTTTCTTTCGATGAGCAGATGATAAACGAGCTCCTTGGCCGTCAAAGTGATCCTTTTGCGGACTTGCCATTCGGCTTGGGTGGATTCACAGCTACTTCTGACACCCCGTCTCAGACTACTACGGCTCCTAGCGAAGCCAGGGCACGGCGGGAAGCGGCGATGTTGGCCGAGATTAATGCCGAGATGGCGGCCGTAGCGCACGGCGGTGAAGTAGATGGCGGAGCAGCAGCACAGTGCCCTACTCCTCTTATGACTGTGTCTCCTGGGGGCACACTTACTGATACTAATGTGCCAGCCCCTCCTCCGGCTGCGGAGTCTGTTCCTCCCACTCCTCCCGCGGGAAGCATCTCTATAGAGTCCAGCTCAGACGAGGACGTTGACATTATGCCTTCACCCGAAGGGAGCCTGCCTAAGGAGAAGAGCTCCAAGCGAAAGGGTACTGGTGGTTCCAGTAGCTCCTCGAGGAAGAAGAAGTTGAGGAAGCATAAGGATTAGACATTCTTTTCATAGGCAGTTAGGGACTTTTGTCATTTTTTCTGCTTTTCCCTTTTGTAGGCCGTGTTTAGATGCGGGTTCGGCCCCTGCTAGTAGGAACATTTTGGAAGAAACTCATGTATGAACCATTGTTTTTGAGTTAATTGAAATAAAATTTTGTTTTCAAGTTTCAGCTCATGTTCCTTTCTATGCTTGAATGTTGCAGTGTTCGGACTTCGGTCCAGTGTACTTGCATCATCTGATCGTTTCAAGAATAGCTTATTTTACTTGTTAAGTATGGAAATCTCGGACTTGAGTCGCGATAGGGGATCGCATCGGAGCCGAGCATCGCATAGTCTCGAGTAACGACTAACATTTGCCTTTGCCCCCAGTTCCAGGGTTAAGTTGTGATGATCAGCTTGTGATTGCAGCAAGCGAGGACCGAGTGGCCGAACTATACTTGTTTTCTTATGCCTCGTTCCATCCACACTCCGGGGATATATGTTATCTCGTAAGCAGTTGTTCGCACTCTGGGAACATGGAGTTGACTGATGTTTGTACTCCGTCTCGCACTCTGGGAGCATGGAGTTGGTCGTTTATACTCCGCATCGCACTCTGGGAATGCGGAGTTAGTTGTTTATACTCCGCTTCGCACTCTGGGAACACGGAGTTGATTGTTCATACTCCGTCTCGCGCTCTGGGAGGACGGAGTCGAATGTTTATACTCCATTTCGCACTCTGGGAATATGGAGTTAATGGTTTATACTCCGTCTCGCGCTCTGGGAGGACGGAGTCGAATGTTTATACTCCACTTCGCACTCTGGGAATATGGAGTTAAATGTTTATACTCCGCTTCACACTCTGGGAATACGGAGTTGATTGTTTATACTCCGTCTCGCGCTCTGGGAGGACGGAGTCGAATGTTTATACTCCACTTCGCACTCTGGGAATATGGAGTTAATTGTTTATACTCCGTCTCGCGCTCTGGGAGGACGGAGTCGAATGTTTATACTCCACTTCGCACTCTGGGAATATGGAGTTAATTGTTTATACTCCGTCTCGCGCTCTGGGAGGACGGAGTCGAATGTTTATACTCCACTTCGCACTCTGGGAATATGGAGTTAATTGTTTATACTCCGTCTCGCACTCTGGGAGGACGGAGTCGAATGTTTATACTCCGCTTCGCACTCTGGGAATGCGGAGTTAATTGTTTATACTCCGCTTCGCACTCTGGGAACACGGAGTTAATTGTTGGATTGTCGTGTGTCAACCCTATTAATATCGGTGTCATGGCTTGTCCCCGAGCTCGGGTTTCACCTAGTGAGTGGCCGGTCGTATCACAACCACTCTCCATTTGAATAAGTCCCATTGCATGATGGGATTTAGCTCTTCGTGCATCGTGATGTTGTATATCGTACTTAATGAATCACAGCTCTGGCTCGAAGAAGTGGCATTTTATTGCTGAAATAAGAAAATGCGGCAAAGTCAGTTGCCTTATTACAAAATTCAAATTTCGAAATGCAGAAACAAATTGCTAAATAGAATGAAATGAATAAAGCCTGTCATATGTAATAGCGGCGGAGACTTTCGCTGTTCCAAGCCCTTGGTAAATCGAGACCGTCAACAGTCGACAGCTTGAATGTACCATCTCCGAGCTTTCGTGTAATTACATATGGTCCTCCCCAGTTCGGTTTCATGTGTGAAGGAACCGGGTAGATTCTCTTGAGTACGAGGTCGCCGAGTTCAAAGGTTCGAGGTCGAACTTTGGTGTTGTACAGTCGGGCGACCCGGCTTCGATGTGCGGCTGCTCTCAAATCAGCCTCTTCCCGTTTTTCATCCAATAGATCCAAAGACTCGGCCAGGAGTATAGCGTTTGTTTTTGGATCATAATAAGTCACGCGATGAGAGAGCACTTCTGTCTCGACCGGAATAACGGCTTCTGAGCCGTAAGATAGGGAAAACGGAGTGTGTCCGGTCGCGGTTTTGTGGGTCGTTCGATAGGCCCATAACGCCATAGGAAGTTCATTGACCCACTTGCCCCCAGCCTTCTCTAATCGTTTCTTCAGGATCGATTTTATAACTTTGTTGACAGCTTCAACCTGTCCATTCGCTTGGGGGTGTGCGACAGCCGAGAACTTTTTGCGGATATGAAACCGTTGACAGAAATTCTTGAATTCCGCACTCTCGAATTGGGCTCCGTTATCAGTGATGATAGTATGCGGGAGTCCAAATCGACAGATGATGTTGCGAACCACGAAATTTATCACTTTCTTTGTCGTAATGGTTGCAAGGGCTTCGGCCTCAGCCCACTTTGTGAAGTAGTCAACGGCGACGATGGCGTATTTCGCACCGCCTTTTGCTAAAGGTAAAGCGCCGATGATGTCAATGCCCCACATTGCGAATGGCCAGGGACTGACCATTTGGGTCATTTCAGTTGGCGGAGCTCTCGGAATTCGGGCATGTATCTGGCATTTATCGCACTTTCGGGCATAGTTTGCCGCATCTCGGTTCACTGTCGGCCAGTAGTACCCATATCGGAGTATCTTCTTAGCGAGAGCTTGCCCTCCGGTATGATCGCCACACTCTCCTTCATGCACATCATGTAACACTCGTTTGATTTCCTCGTGGGCGATACACCTGAGGAGAGGAACGGAATAACCTCTCCTGTACATGACTCCGTTTTGGATGACGAACCGCGAAGCTTTTCGCTGGATTTGTCTCTTCTCATTTCTAGGTTCAGGCAGCGCCCCATTCTCAATGTAATTCCGATACGGAGTCATCCAGGATTCTCTACTGGGAGCGGTTTCAAACACGGAGTTCATTTCTATTCGGTCGATGCTCGGGGAGGCTAAAGTTTCAACAGGGACAAGTCCCATTTGTTGCGCTTCACCTGTGCTGGCTAACTTTGCCAGTGAATTGGCTTTTTGATTGTGCTCCCGAGGCACATAATAGATGGCGTAATAATCAAACTGGTTTAGTATTTCCTGAACTCGTGCCAAGTAAGCAGCCAGTCTTCGGTCTCTTGCCTGGTATTCTCCTCGTACTTGACACACCACTAACTGTGAATCGCAATAAATTTCTACAGCGATGATTCTCAAGTCTCTGGCAAGCTTTAGGCCGGTTAGGAGGGCTTCATATTCGGCTTCATTATTAGTTGCACGAAAGTCGAATTTAAGAGCATAACATATGGATCGGCCCTCGGGAGTCTCAAGTACAACCCCAGCGCCTGAACACCGGTCATTTGATGCACCATCAGTATACAGCTTCCAGATGTATTCGGGGGATTCACTGGTCTCGGGTAAGTCTTCTGGAACGGTGAATTCAGCTATGAAATCAGCCAGGACTTGTCCTTGAATGGCTCTCCGCGGAGCGTATGCGATATCAAATTGGCTTAGCTCAATGTTCCACTTGAGTAACCTACCGGACGTCTCAGGCCGCGTGAGGACCTGTCGTAACGGCTGGTCGGTGTATACAGTAAGTGGATGAGCTTGGAAGTAGGGGCGGAGCTTCCTTGAGGAAATGACCAGGCAATAGGCCAGTTTCTCCAGTCTCGGATAATTTCTTTCAGCTCCTGTTAGTCGCTTACTAACATAGTAGACCGGGTTTTGCACTTTGTCTTCTTCCCGGACTAGAGCAGCACTGATCGCATGTTCTGATACTGCCAGGTAGAGATATAGTTGCTCGTGGTCAACCGGTTTTGATAAGATCGGAGGTGTGGAGAGATGTTGGACTAATGATCGGAACGCGCCTTCACACTCCGCGGTCCATTCAAAGTTCCGTTTGCCCTTCCGGATCAGGTCGAAGAAAGGAATGCATTTATCGGTGGATTTTGAAATGAACCTGCTCAGTGCTGCGACCTTCCCGTTAAGACTCTGGACTTGCTTTATAGTTCTAGGGGTTTGCAAATTTCTAATAGCCCAGATCTTCTCAGGATTCGCCTCTATTCCTCGAGCGTTGACGATGAACCCAAGGAATTTTCCGGATGCAACGCCAAAGTGACATTTGAGTGGGTTGAGCTTCATTCCGTACTCCCGGAGGATACTGAACATTGAATTCAAATCTCTGACGTGATCAGTGGAGAATCGGGACTTCACCAGCATGTCGTCCACGTAAACCTCCATGGTCTTCCCGATCTGATCAGCGAACATTCGGTTGACTAAGCGTTGGTATGTTGCTCCAGCGTTCTTTAGACCAAACGGCATGACTTTGTAACAGTAGAGTCCCAGATCGGTCACGAAGCTGGTATGTTCCTGATCAGGTAAATGCATGGGTATCTGGTTGTAGCCAGAATAAGCGTCCATAAAGGATAGTAGTTCATGTCCGGCCGTTGAATCAACGAGCTGATCGATTCGCGGAAGTGGGAAGCTATCTTTTGGACAGGCCTTGTTTAGGTCAGAGTAATCAACACAGGTTCTCCACTTCCCGTTTGGTTTCCGAACTAGTACAGGGTTGGACACCCATTCTGGATACAAGGCATCTCGAATGAACCCATTTGATTGTAGTTTATCAACTTCCTCCTTAAGGGCGGCAGATCTTTCTGGATCCATACCGCGCCTTTTCTGCTTTACTGGGACATGTCGCGGATCTATATTCAGGGAGTGACTTGCAATGCTCGGCGAGATCCCGCACATGTCAGAGTGTGTCCAGGCGAAGACGTCGAGATTCGCCCGAAGAAATTCGACCAACTCCTGCTGTGTCTGCTCGTTCAGTTGGGACCCAACTTTCAGCATCTTCGAATCATCATCCTCACTGATTGGGACGTCCACAGTCAGTTCGGCTGGAGAAGCTTGACTCTCCGTTGATTCGTCTTTATCCTCGTTGTCCCTGGGGTCCAGGTCTTTCAGGAATTGGTCGTGGTGCCCGGGCCGAGGCCCAGGCATCAATTGTCAATTATCGATAGAACGGACGCAGAGAGATTCCTCTACGCCCTTTCCCTTCTCTTTACGTTGCGCCCCGCGCAGCTCAGCAACATAACAGGCCCTTCCTGAGGCCTGATCTTCTTGAACAACTCCAATCCCATGATCAGTGGGAAATTTCAAAGTTAGACACCATGGGGCGATCGCCGCCCTGAACTCAGCTAAGGCTGGTCGACCCAGAAACGCATTATATGGCGAATCGATTTCTAGAACAACAAATTGTAACATTCGGACCCTTCGGCGTTCTCCAACGCCTAACTCGACTGGGAGTTCCGTTATTCCGATGGGTATCGTGGCACTTCCGTTGAAACCATGGATTCTGGATAAACAGGGTTTCAAATCCTTTGTCTCCATCTTCATTAGATCGTAAGCCCGTTTGAGCAAGATGTTCACAGAGCTCCCACTGTCAACCAGGATCCTCTTCATCCAAGCAGGACCTACCTGGGCAGATATGACTAGTGGGTCGATGGTAGGGGCTTCGACTCTATCGGCGTCTCGGCTCCTGAACACGATATCATCGGACATTATCTTTTGTTGCTTCGCCGGGGTTCCATCCTCGCAATTACTATAACACTCGAAGTCCGCATGCCTGATAGAACTGGCATACGACTCCATTTCCCCCCAGCTTCTGTCTGCCGGATGAGGACCACCACTTATTGTGTTGATAACTAATCTCCCCCCTGCACGGGCGGGTTCCTCCTCTCTTTCCTGATTTTGTGAACGATTTTGATTCGAGGGGCCCGCTCCGCCAGGCTGCGGCGCCCGTATAAACTGATCTAGCTTCCTCTCTCTAATCAGCTTCTCGATGAGGTCCTGTAAGTGCCGACACTCATTGGTATTGTGTCCATAGCTTTCATGGAACCTACAGAATTTCCCTGTTTGAATCTGTCTCTCCGACGAGGGCTTCGGAGCAGGCTTCTTATACTGTACAGTGTTACAAGTCTGTAAGTATACGTTTTCCAATGACGTGTTTAGCGGCGTATAACTGTCAAACATCTGAGATCTACGTCGTGGACCTCGGTTCTCGTCTCTCTTCTTATTCTGGCCATTGTTTCCTCTCTGCTGGGTTTGCTTGTTCTGTATATTCAGTTGAACTTTCCCGGAACTCTCGCCGGACTGTTTAACTGCCACATTGCTCTGTATTCCCTCAATGCTGGGCCTCGCATCGTCCTGCTTCCTAGACTGTTTTGCATCCTCCTGCCGCAGGAATTGAGCGGCTTTGGAGTAAAAACGGTCCAACGATGCGGGCGGTTTTCCAGCCAGCCAGTTTCCGAATTCAGAATCAGGATCAATCCCCTTGGTCAGAGCCATCAAGATTGAATTATCGTTGGGATTGGTGATCTCGACGCATGCTGCGTGGAACCTCTCCAGGTAACGCCTGAGCGTTTCTCCAGGTGCTTGAGTGACGCTGGACAAGGTGTTGACGTCTTTTGGCCTAGCAACATGCATCCGGAATTGCTCTACAAACCTCTTGGCCAATTGATCGAACGAAGAAATTGATCTAGGTGGTAGGCGAGTAAACCACATTGTCGCGATTCCCCCCAGAGAGATGGGGAAACTCCGACACTTCACTGCATCGTCGGCCCTTGCAGCGCTCATCGACCATTCATATTTCAGAATATGCTGGTTGGGGTCACTATTCCCTTCGTACATCGGGAGAGTCGGCATTCTGAATCGCCTAGGGGGTTCGGCATGTAACACTTCGTCTGTGAAAGGGGTATGACTACGGGAAATCCCCCAGTCATCATTGGTGAGCCCCTGACTCTCGCGGATCATCTGACGTATCATGGTTGATATATCTGAAACGGGCAGATTCTGAGCGTGATGAGCTAAGGCGTGGTCGGGTTCCACGGTGCGAGTTGGGATCGGGCGCTGTCGACGATCCGTATCTCGCCTCCTTGGCTCAACGTCTTCTGGGACATAAGGTTCAGGAGTATGTCCTCGCTGTTGATTGATCGGTTCTGATTGATTTCGGGTATCGACCCTTGTCTCTGCTGCGGCGGTTGTGGCGCGGTTATCCGTGGTGTACTGTGGGGCAGTACCTCCTCGTGTTGAGGGACCCGTTTGGAAGCTGGTCGACGGTCCTACCCTCAGTTGCCCAACAGTTAAGGCGGGCTGATGTTCAGCAGCTT
This sequence comes from Allium fistulosum, assembly GCA_030737815.1. Lineage (NCBI taxonomy): Eukaryota > Viridiplantae > Streptophyta > Magnoliopsida > Asparagales > Amaryllidaceae > Allium > Allium fistulosum. The sequence goes on from CM060903.1 coordinate 182,385,698, forward strand.
GAGCACGACTCCCCTCTAGTCGAGGACGGGTAGTTCGGTGGTGATAATCAGATGAAGCTGAGCTTTCGGTAGACGCTCTGGAGACATCATCTCTCCTGGACCTTCTGTGCTCCCGGCGGTTTAGCTGGTTGGTCAGCTCGATATTGGCGCGTAACTGTTCCGCCAACTGCTGACGGCTTTGGGTCAGCTCCTGGAGCAATACCTGAAACTCCTGTCGGGTGACTAGCCCCGTTGAGTCTGAGTGAGTGGTATTGTCTTGATTGGAGGAAGGCGGCTGTGTGGGATTCTGCCTATCTCTGCCTTCTTGCTCTGCAGCGGTAGCGCCAGTTCTTGTGCTGACCATTCTCGGTGGTGGAGTCCTTTCCTAGATTTTGAGCAAATCTGAATAGAATGGAAGGATTCCGGACTGGATATCTGGATCTTCCTCTTGGATTTGTGCAATCCGGTATCGACGGCAGATCCAATGAGCAGGAGAAAAAGCTGGTTTTCTCAGTGAAAGCACCAAAGTGTTTGTACCAAAAATGGGCACAACACTCTTCGGGAGTTATTTGAAGAGATAAAATGAAGATTATAAATGTAAAACAGAGATTATCTAACAAAAACTCCAACAAACAGGAATATAAAGTGCACAGACAAGCAATTTAGAGTGGTTCGGCATATAGCCTACGTCCACTATGAAGTTTTGATGGTTTTATTGATTCTCTTTCAATGATTACAAGCGTTTACAGCAATGAACAGCGGATTACAGTTTAGAATTCGAAATTGACAGCAAAGTAGGATGCAAATCTCAATCCGGTAGAGTCTGGACGCTTCAGAGAAAAAAGATCCTTTTTCTGTTGATTCTGGGGCTCTATTTATAGGCGTAGGAGGCTTAGAATTCGCTCAAACTCCGGGAGACTTGGTCTGGCACGTGAGGGGGCCCACGCGACCGTTTCCAGAAAGTTTGGAGTCAATCTGCGATCAACACGAAGTCATTTCGTATCGATCAAGATTACCTCCAATTGAGCTCAAATTTGGTGGAGATGTTCATTGGTATGCGTGCAACCTTTGGTTAAAATTTCATGGTATTTGGATCAGTGGATTGAGAGATATTGTCGATACGAGGCGATGTTCTTCGCTAGGCTGTCTGGTTCGAATCCATTTCTCTGAGCTGAGGGCTTCGAGTCGATGGTGTCACGCGCTTCTGTGAAGACGTGGAACGCACACTTCGCCTCGATCCGGGCTTTACTCCGAGTCGACCGTGTCGACTCCATATTTCTCGGCGCATTCGCATCGAGGGATGACATGGTGCGCGCGCTTCGCCTCGATCCGGTCTCAGCGCCGCATTGACTGTTTCGAGTCCATGTATCTCGCCTCGTTTTCTTCGAGAGATGACACGTTGTCCAAGCTGGTTGACCTGATGGATACGAGTAAGTCATTTCGCATGGATTCGAAGCAAGGTTCTCAGATGGATACGAAGCAGGCACTGGCCGATGGATACGAAGTAGACATTAAGTGATCGTTACGAACCAGGTGACTTATTGATGGATACAAGCAAGTCTTTCTGGCTGAAGGTTCTATCGATACGAAGCTCATCACTGTGTGGACTTAATCATTCTGATCGATATGAGATCGATGGATGCGAAACGAGGACCACCGATGGATACGAAACCCATCGATACGAACTCGATGTACTAGCTCCATCGAAACGAACAGATACGTTTCAATGGATACGAAATGGGGTCTGCTGATGGATACGAAAACATGCTTTTTCCTCCAACTTGTATCCATCATAACCTGTGCGTATGAACTCGGATTGACTTGAAACTTGGAACGTTGGTTTGCTTTATTTTCCCGATCATGTCTCATCGATTGGGGCTTGATCCGGACTTCGACAAAATTCAATGATATCCATGACAAAGGACATTTGGAATCCAACTCCTTGGTGTCCTGGCCTTGCCAAAAGGCGGGATAACACCGTCTTCACTGCTTGTCGTGCCGTCTCCTCTGCCAGTCAGGGCAATGCATCCTTGTAATAATCAATGCTATGTATGTGCTCTATATATCTAGTATGGCAGAGTCTCATCTACATGTCGAATAGATCACCGTATGATATCTGGAAGGGATCCGGATACTGTCATGTGCAGAAGGGTGAAATACGTCAACGTAACGATCTGCTCCAGAAGATGTGGGCACTGCCATGGTCCAACCAAAATGGCTAGCAGCATACACATTATCTGGTACATGAAATCCCTGGTCCTTGACAATCGAAGGTGCTATACCATGATGTATAGTAGATGGCCCTACCAAATCTATCGACGCTGCATGAGTAATGGTATCACCAGATGCAGTGTAAAATCTACGCTAGAACTCAACGTATGATTAACCAGTAATAACAAATCTCTTTGCTGGCCATAACCTATTGTTCTCGCCTCGGCAAGCTGATCTGGATCATAAATCATACATTGATACGTATGAGGGTGCAGATCATTGGGAATGGCATCAAAGTCGTAACGTTGTCTCCAACACCTCTCACCAAGGTACCAGTGTGAACCGAACACTGCAGGATATGATACAAGTGGAAATCTCCGTATGCTAGCATCCTAGTTATCTGCACAAACTCAAGCTCGATCGAGTCACTAGCATCAAATGGATGTTATTTAATCTGCCCTCTATACATCCTCAATTCAATCTGGTTATGGGTAATCAAATATACACTATTGTTCGCACACCAAATAATAAACGGGGGAAGAAACTAGATGCATTAGTAGTCACTGTCATGAAATGGAAGTTCCTGGAATACTCAAATACTAATACGGTAATAACTCCCAGAAACCGTACAATGAAATATGTGAATCAAACACGATGCATTGTGCGTCCAAACATATGTATAGGTAGTCAAGAATAGGAGTACCCCAATCGTATATAACAGTACAGTTAAAATCCAAACCATATACGACCTCAACATAGGCGACCTGTAAACTACCGCTAGAGGTACTGAAAAACAAGTTACCCATAAGGTATAAAACAAACAATCTAGCAAACTCCAAATCATGCTCAGGAGAATACTCCATCAATATGCTGTCCATGGCAGCAGTAATCCCTCTGACTCTAATAGAAGAAGTGGACTGATAGGATGCGGGTGAAGTGTCTAAATGTGGAACAATATCTTAAACAATTATGTGATCATGCCATTAATTGTCATGTGGAATCGATCGAAAAGCAGTCACTCCTATGCTAATTCCAATGAGCATAGAAAAGTCGAACGATGTAATCCCTAACTCAATGTAAGGAAAATGAAATGTATGGGTGGTTTCATACCACCGTGAGCGATAGCAACACACAATTGGACATCTCCTCCAATAACATTATTGATGCCTAGAATTTTAAATTACATAACAAGTTAAACCAAAATATAATAGATTGACGGAATTTTTTTAAACTTAAAAGATTGATTAAATTACCTTAGAAATGATGAAATCCAAGATCATGTAGAAAGGCTACAACTCTAGGAATATTTGCCAAATGCTTGAGAAAATATTTTAGGGTATCAGCTAATGAAACTTGAAAAAAAATATTCCATGACTGTTTAAGTTAAACGAATTCATAAATATACGTTTTAAAATGATAATTTACTTTCATTATGCCATGAAAAAAAGGTACTTACAACTAAGATAGTCTGTGTGCTGATGTGCACTTTCCCTTTTGGAAGCACCCAAAAATCGGTAAGAACCTTCGCTATGCTCAAGTTTGGATCCTCAAAACCACTAAGCTCAGCAACTCTAGCAGAAACCTGCCCCACTCCCCTGCAAGTCCTTCCTGCTCGACCACCTCTATGGCCTCCGCAACCTCATCGACATCGTAACCACCTTTGCATTCACCTTGCTCCTCGAAATTTTCGGCGGCCTCATGTAGGTCTTCTATTCCATGCTCTTGTACATACGGTACAATAACAGTATCTTCTCTACACCGACCACTGTCATTGCCGCCGTCGCCACTGCTACTTTCTCCATGCATAAAATTTTTCACAAAATTTTTGAGTAATCCAAACATTTCAACATGTGTAGATCTCAAAAATAAGGTTTAATTTGTATATTGGATTTAGAGGTTTGGGGTATGAAAATGGTGAAAAGGGAGGATAATTTTGCTCTTGGTCGATTGTAGGGATGAAAGAGGAAGGAAGAAGGAGGAAAATGACGCAGCGGCTGGTTAGGGTTTCAAAAATTTAAACGACATAGAATTCTCCGTTTTAATTAAAAGGCAAAGACTTTGCCATTTTAATTAAAACGGCGAAGTCTGTGCCTTTTTAATATGTGTTCTTTTTAAAAACTGGTCTGTGGCTAGTCCCACGGTTACCTGAGTGCGTGGCTCGTTCGCTAATAGCAAAATGAAGTGAGAGAGTGCAACTGAACATGTCGATTGTTAGGAATGGTCTTATAAGGAACATAATGCTAGGGTTTAACATCCTATTAGTTATTAATTTATCCTTTAAATTATGCACTTGAATGCTTATTTCTATGGAATTTTCTTTAAATTATGTACTTGAATACATATTTCGATCGAGTTTCGTAACGGGGGAGGGGGCAAATACCAAACTTTCTTAAAATCAAGTATCCATTTCTTTAATTTTCAATCACATAATTTTGTACTATTTGAATAACAATCATTCATTTCAAACGACGAGGACAAATTTTGAAGAGACTAAGTTTTCCGCCACAAACAATTGGGAAAAACAATTGTAACATCCTTCATTTTGAGATTCAAAAATGAATATCAAAATTAATCTAATCTTATTTTCAATCTACAATATGAAATTTGTTTTTTTCCTACATACAATAAAATGACAATAAGATATAGTTCTTAAACACATTACTTCATCATTTCAATTCATATTAACAACCCAATTTCCATCGCAGAGAGAAAATATAATATACAACATAAATGTTGCATGTATGATGATACAACCATGAATGATCGAACTTTATATTACATAAGTTTTACATAGTAAAATGAATAACAAAATAAATCTGCTTCATACTGCTATCGTTTTTAACCATTCGACAAAAACTTGCTAAACCTTCAACCCTCAGCCTACTCAAAAAATACTCGAGAGTTTATGGAGGAAACATAAATTTCGAGTCAAACATAAATCTAGTATAAATGGTATTAGACGCAATGATTCATCATATGGACTATACACAACGAGACCACACGACAAAGTTGAATGATTTTCCCCTCCCAAGTATACTTACATTTACTACAAGTAAATTATTTATATAATTAGGTCTTGGTCTAAGGTTTAAGTGTAGATTTTTATGTCATATTTTCCAAAAGTTAAAATTTACTTTTTTGTAAAGCTATAAAGTTAACGTGCTTCAGTTCTTATCTACACATTTTCATAGTTTACTTGTCCCAGAGTTACTTAGCTTTAACAATGGTATGAAACACTTACGTAGGTTACTATTATTCATCAAAGCATACGAACATTCATCACATGCTTAGTTTACTAAGATTAATATCTTTCACATAGGTATAACACCGATTCATCATGGTATTTGCTCGTGCAAAGGTTACTATATTTTACCTAGGCATATACATTTATCATTTCCCAATATCGCGAAGGTTATTGTCATCCACTTAGGAGTTTTTCCTTTATAGAGGTTACTGTCATTCACCTTAGTGTTTAACTTATCTTGGCAATTTGTTGTCATGGAGGTTACTATCGTTCCCCTTGATGTTTGACCTCATCACTCTGGTAGATTGCTTTTTTTGGATCAGGTACGCTTAGTAGTAGTGCAAAAAGGCAAATCTCAAAAAATTTCCGTATGTTAATTATTGCACCAGATCTTTAACTTGCTTATTATTCCTCAATTTTCTAGCTAGTAAAAGATATGTCGATCAACACATCAATGCTCGATCCATCTCATGCTAATTTGCATAACAAGACTGAAGCCGTTAAAGACAAACCGGCTTGTGATACTACACCCAACCCAGATCCATGTCAGCTAGCACTTCTTAACCCGGCCCAGTTCAAGCGGCCCCGTTCAACCTGGCTCCATCACAACATATCCAATAAGCAACACACAGATAGGCCGACCTGGACTCCTAAACTTGGCTTGGCCCGGCTCAAGATGACAAAACTGCTAACTCATTAGACTTGACCCGACTCAAAAGCGATTAGTTTATGACCCGATTCTATCTCAGCCCATCTACGATCGACCACAAATATCCTGTCTCATCACCACACGCTCGGCTCGTCACTTTCAGCTCTGTCCTTAGTTGTCTTCTGCCTTGCTCTTTGTAAGCTTCGGCAATAAGCAATCGACCACCACTGTGAACAAGAAGCTTCCCTCCAGCCTTGCTACCTAGAAAAGTGTGCTAGATATCAAAAAATACAACCTAGTACAACTTATTACACCTACCACCGTGGCATGTCTGCCAATATCATACCAACTGTAACATCCCCCTACTTAGAGGCCCAAAACTAACGGCTATGGATGCTGCAGTCATCCATAGTTATTAATCTTCGAAAACATGGAGTAGCAGCTGGTTTTAAAAACAAGTAAACCTTTTGACTTTGTCGAAAGCAATGACTTTAGAAATGCGGCAGTAACCTTTCGACCTTGTCGAAAGGTTTAAAACCTTTATTTTAAATGTTTGATTTGGTCGAAAGCAACCAAATCGAAAGCTCTTATTCGAAAGCAAAACAGGCGATTCTTTTGGTTTATAAAACAAACATACTCCAACCTCTTTGGCAACTAACCTTTCGACTAAGTACCCTTCGACTTTGTCCAATTCATTATGCACCAAAATACTTGATACCATACGCATTGGAATTTGACCTTGTCGAAAGTTATAACCTTTCAACTTTGTCGAAAGGTCTGTGCCGGAAGGTTTGATGCCTAAATTGATTGAAATATGCTAAAAGCATGATTTTTTTTAACTTAAAAGAGATAATTTATCAACTAACCTGCCTTTGTTTGTCAAATTCTCATTGGTTAACAATTACTTTTCAGAAAAATGCTGCCATTAATTTCAGAATTTAATAATGATTTTATTTTATAAAATGCCCCTTCTCCTTAATTAAATACATAAAACATTTAAGTCTCATATCTTAAATAATTTTATATATTCATCAAACCACTTAGGAAAAATCTGGAAAAATTCTAGAAAATCTATTTTAATATGTTTTCCAACATATAATAATTTCACACCCAAATAATAATTATTTTAGCCGTAAATAATTTATAACCCAATAAATCATTTTCTTCACTAGAAAATTAATATAAAATCCACATAAATTCATAAAATTATGAAAATTGGAAATCATCTCTAAAATACCATTTTTGAACTATATTTAAATTTTCAAGGCATTTGAATGTCATTTAATAGGGTTTTCATATCAAGCATATCATAAAAACTAATATGAACATGTATAATTCACCAACACACACACACACACACACACACACACACACATATATATATATATAAAACTTTAATCATCCAACCATGGCAAATACTTGCAAAAACATTTCGGATCTAATCTTAAAATCGAAAACCATAAGAAAATGGGATGTAGTAATTATTCACCTTAGCTTTGAGTTTAAAAGATGTGAGATTTGATGTTGAATTAGTTGATTAATTTCCTTCTCTTAAATCCTAACTTTTATCTTCTCTTGAGAACGATAATGGTGCCTAGCCTTGGTATAATTTTAATTTGAGCAAAGTGACATATACTTGCAAAAACATTTCGGATCTAATCTTAAAACCGAAAATCATAAGAAAATGGCATGTAGTAATTATTCACCTTAGCTTTGAGATTAAATGATGTGAGATTTGATGTTGAATTAGTTGATTAACTTCCTTCTCTTAAATCCTAGCATTTATCTTCTCTTGAGAACAATAATGGTGTTCGACCTTGGTATAATTTTAGTTTGAGCAAAGTGAAAGTGAACATGTGTTGCATTCCTAAGGGTTTATGGTATAAGCCTCTCCTATTTCCCATAGTGCCCTTACTCATTGTTATCTCATTTTAATTTGCACATTAACATGGCACAGATACCCTTAGTTTAATCAAATCTCAACCCATTAGTCTTCACATTATTTTATTTAAATTTTAGCTAATTAAATATCTTAAATAATGTTATAAAAATATGGGGTGTTACAGACTCACCTCCTTAAAGAATTTCATCCTTGAAATTATGATAAGGTACACAACAAAACAATCAAGGTAAAACATACCATCAAACAAATCAGGATAAGCATCTCTAACTCTGCTCGTAGTCTCCCAAGTACAGTCTCTAGCATCATCACTCCACTGGACCTTTACTAATCTAACTGTCTTGTTCCTCAACTTCTTCTCATCTCTAGCCACAATTTGAATCGGCTTCCTAACTATAGTCAATTCTGGCTCTACTACTAAATCCTTTAAGCTACAGTAGTCTCTGGGTCTTTAATACACTTTCTAAGATGAGAAATATGGAAAACATCATGGACTCCTACCAAACCATTCGGTAACTCCACTCTATAAGTGAGTTTCCCGATCCTCTCAACAATACGGAAAGGTCCAACGAATCTAGGTGCTAACTTTCATGATTTTCCAAATCCAATCACACCCTTCATCGGTGAAACCTTAATAAACACATAGTCTCCAATAGAGAATTTCAAGTCCTTCCTTCTTCTATCTGCATAACTTTTCTGTCTAGACTGAGCTTCCTTCATCCTAGCTTGATCAACTCAATCTTCTCTGCAGCTTCTTTTACCAAATCCGGACCAAGAACCAACCTATTCCCTGTCTCTAACCAACATACGGGAGATTTGCATGGTCTTCCATACAAAGCTTCAAATGGTGCTATCCCAATGCTAGTCTGATAACTATTGTTATATGAGAACTCGACTAACTGAAGATGGTCTTCCCATGATCCCCCGAAATCCAATGCACAAGCTCTTAACAAATCCTCCAAGACTTTATTAACTCTTTCCGTTTGCCCATCAGTCTGTGGATGGTAAGCAGTACTCATGTTGAGCTTGGTTCCTAATGCTTCTTGTAGACTCTTCCAGAACTCACTAGTTAATAAAGAATCTCTATCACTGACAATACTACCAGGAATTCCGTGCAGTCTAACCACATTCTTCATAAATAACTTCGCCAAAATAGGTGCCTTCCTAGTTGACTTTACTGCAATGAAATGGACACTTTTGGTCAGTCTATCCACTATGACCCATATGCTTTCATTTCCTCTACTAGACCTTGGCAACCCATCGATAAAATCCATAGAGATAGAATCCCACTTCCACAATGGAACTTCCAACGGTTGAAGCAATCCACTTGGCTTCTGGTGTTAAGCCTTTGCCTATTAGCAATTCAAGCACTGCTTAACTAATAAACCAATGTCCCGTTTCATACCTTCCCAGAAGAAAATTCTCTTCATATCCTGTTACATCTTCATTCCTTCTGGATGGATAGTGAATTTCGAACGATGGCATTCTTCCAAAACTTCTTTCTTCATGTCTCCTATATTTGGAACATACAACCTTCCTTTCTTTCTCAACCATCCTTTTTGGTCAAGACTGAAATCCTTTATGTCATCGCTCTCTGTTCCTTCCCTTAACTTTCTGATCCGTTCAGCCAAAACTGGATCCTCCTCCTATTTAGAAGCTATCTTCTCAATCATTACCGGTCGAACTTCCAAACAAGACAATACAACACTTCCTGTACTAGAACCTGCCTCAGATCTATACTGCACTCTACAAGCTGACAATACTTCCAAATCTTTCCACTCGGCAATCATAGCCAATACTGCATTCTGATGTTTCCTGCTAAGTGCATCTGCTGCCTTATTTCCTTTCCCGGGTGTGTACTCAATTCCAAAATCATAAGCAACAATAAACTCCAACTATCTCTACTGTCTCATGTTCAGCTCCTTCTGAGAGAACAAGTACTTCAGCGACTTATGATATGTATAAAGCTCAAATCGCTCTCCTAAAAGATAATGCCTCCACACCTTCCAAGCAAATATAACGGGAACTAACTCCAAATCATGAGTTGGATACCTAACTTCATGTGGCCTGAGCTGTCTAGAAGCATAAGCAATCACTTTACCTCTTTGCATCAACACAGCTCCCAATCTAGTTTCACACACATTAGTATAAACAATTAAATCTTGATTCCCCTCCGGAACCACCAACACTGGTGCATGGGTCAATAAGTGTTTCAAGCTCTGGAATGCTTCCTTACACTTATCAATCCATACAAACTTCATATCTTTTCACGTAAGCTTAGTCATCAGTGCAGCTATCCGTGAAAAATCCTTTATAAGCCTTCGATAACATCCAGCCAATCCAAGTAAAACTCTTTATCTCGGTCACTGTCTCGGGTCTCTTCCAGTTATTCACCGCCTCAATCTTGGTCAGATCTACAGACAACCCTTTCTCTGAGAGTACATGACCAAGGAACTTCACTTCCTTCTTTCAAAAATGAAACTTCGAAAACTTCGCCTTCAACTGATTCTGCTCAGCGTCTCCAACACCACTCTAAGATGAATCTCATGCCCCCTTTCATCTTTAGAGCACACTAAAATGTCATCTATAAATACCAACACGAACCTATCCAAGTGCTCTCGAAAAATCCGGTTCATCAAATCAACGAAGAAAGCACGCGCATTTGTCAATCCAAATGGCATCACCAACCACTCATACGAATCATACCTAGTCCGAAATGCCATCAAAGGAATGCTATCCTCCGCCACTCTCAACTGATGGAACCCCGTCGCCAATTCCAATTGGGAAAATACTATGGCTCCACTCAACTAATCAAATAGATCATCTATCCTCGACAGAGGGTACCTATTCTTGATCGTCCTTTCATTTAACTTACGATAGTCGATGCACATCCTTAATGACTCATCTGGTTTCTTCACAAACACCGCAGCTTCTCCCTAAGGTGAACTGCCTGGTCTGATAAAATTTCTTCCCTCCAGATCCACTAGCTGCACCTTCAATTCCTTCATCTCTGTCAATGTCATCTTGCTAGGTGATCTACTGACAGGTTCCGCTCCTGGTACAAAACCTATCCAAAACTCAACAGCTCATTTCGGGGGTAATCCAGTAACCGGCTCAAAAACATCTGCAAATTCTGTTGCTACCCAAACTTGAGTAAACTCATCTCCAACCTCCATGGTATTCAACATATCACCAACACTCTTACTGGAATTCTCCACTGAGAAAATAATTCGGTTATGACTATCCGGATGCCTCAATGATATCTCCCGATCCTGGCAAAATATCCTAGCCTCATACTTACCTAACCAATCCATACCCAAAATGATCCTGAAATCCACGAAATCAAAAACATACAAACTGCATGCAAAATTATGACCTAACAAATCAAGTTCTAACCGGTCACATCTCTTCCCAAGAGTTGCATACCCTCCTATTGGATTCGCAACCCTTAAGGAAGTGACAAGGTATGTGGGTCCTATACATAACCTATCAACCAAATACTGTGATATAAATGAATGCGATGCGCCGGTATCAAACAATACCCAAACTGGTATGCTATGAATCAAAAGCGTACCTTCCATCACAGACTTTCCTTTCTCAGCAGCAGTTGGTTTAGAGGATGATGGCTCCAAAGAAAATACCTTTCCTCTTCCTGCCTTGGCAGCTTCAGGACACTTATTCTTGTAATGCCCCATCTGGTTGCAATTATATCATTGCACATTCTGCTTCCCCACAACCAACCTTCCATCACCCGAACGACACTCATTAGCATAGTGCCCCTTCTTATCACACTTGTAGCAAACTATATATGCTTTCCCTTTCTTGGTTGCTCCTCCTTTCTGAGTGCCCTTCTTCTTGAAGAACTTCCTCTTTCTCACTTGAGGACCCTGGAATTCAACCGGCATCTCTCTAGCTGAAATAACAAGCGTCTCCTCATGGCAAATAGCCATTTCCACCACCACATTAGAAGGATCTCTGATATGGGCCATGGTCATTCTGCCTAGCTCTGGCCTCAATCCTCTAATGAATCTCTCATTCCTTCTGACGTTAATGTCAACCAAAGCATAAACATATCGAGATAGCTTATCAAACTTAGCAGCATACTCGATCATAGACATCTGTCCTTGGACAAGATCCATAAACTTCCACACCAACGCCGACTTGGCAACCTCAGTCAAGAACCTCTGCTCAAACCTCCTTCTAAAATCAGCCTATTTCAGTTCTTCTTCCGGTACACTGGCTGTCACACTGTTCCACCGATGAAGCGCTAACCCTTGCAACTGTCTAGAGGCTAGCCTTCTCTTCACTCCATCATTCAAGCCTAAATCTGTTAAGATCCTTTCACAGTTCAAAAGCCAGTTCTCAACTTCAACAACATCCTCTGTTCCAAGAAACGGCTTTCCTCCCAGACCGATATAGTCTCTACTCAGCTTAGCATAGTTATATCCAACTGGAACTACATGATTAGCTCCACTACCTAGATTTCCTCTTCCGTTTCCTACCTCCATATCTTCTTTCTCGTATATCTGCATACGAGCCTTAGTAAGATACAGAAGAACGGTCTAAGAGAGAGGTGAATACGTACTTAGATATATAACTATATATCAAACACAAGTACGTTACTATAGCATTAACCCAAACCCCGATCATATTTTTAAATTCATTGGATTATGTTTCAAAAAGCTTTTAGGTTTAACTTTTCTTCTAAAGTTTCATAAACCTATGCTTTGATACCAACTTGTAACATCCCCCTACTTGGAGGTCCAAAACTAACGGCTACGGATGCTGCAATCATTCATAGCTATTAATCTTCGGCGATCAAATATGGCGGTGCTAGATATATTGATACACAGATCACAAAAATATGGAAAAAATTTAACGATCCAAAAACACAATTCCACATTTCATTCAAAACATTTGATGTTCATTACATAATCCCAAAAGCATTAACCTCGTTCAGCAAAATATAATTACTACAAATACGCCAAGAGCGACATATAAAGATGCCCCCTTGGTAGATCAGAGTATATATAGTAAGGCTAATAAATCGGCCTTTACAAACAAAACACACAGTGGAAGAGAAAGAAAACTCCAAATAAATATCTGCCTCCTACACGTCTTCGGAAGCTTTATTCATCAAAAAAGAGAATATGAAAACCTTATATCTCAAACTACTCAAATCAATTGAGTACCCGAGAGTTTAAGGGGAAAAAAAACTTCGATCCAGACATAAAGCCTAATATGAATAATAATCTAACATCTCAATCCTTTTAGATATCTAGTGAGACCACACCGCCTAGCGGAATGTGTTTTCCCCTCACTAGTATCCTAAAGCCTTTATAAAACCATATACTGTACTCTTACATCCACAATGGTTAAAACATATATTTTCAAAACATTATGATGATATGCATACTTGAAAATGATTAGGATTTCCCCATCCCCTATTAGATTTTAATTACCTCAAAGAGGGACTATCCATTCCATATTCATTTTACTTAAGATGATGCGGACTACCCATCCCACACCACATAGTATTCCTAGGGTAACTATAAATCCTTCATTAAACATATGAATACTATCCATCCCCCACATGATGTTGACTATCCATCAAACATCCCATAGTTTTCCTAGGATGACTATGAACCCTTCTTCAATTATATGGAGACTATCCATCTCCAACTTGATGTTGACTATCCATCAAACATCACACAAATATACTTATCTCATGCTATCCACATGATTAACCTATTTCCATTAGTATCCCTAATTTATGTTGTATTCATTATAATTTACATTGGTATCCCACAATGATTGTCAAAACATATAAGTGTTGATCCCTAACTATTGTTGAACTCATTAAGCCCACCCTGATATCCCCAGGGTTAAACAATATTTCTTTTATAAGGTTAAAAGAAAACAAATTTCCAATCCCTTTAGAAGTATCCCCTTCGAAAGCTTTGCTTTCGACCCTTTCAAAAGCAATAAAACTTTAGACATCCTACTTTAAAAATGCTTCAAAACATTGCCTTAGAAAACCTTTGGAAGACCTTCCATTTAAAACCTTCTGAATCCATTCAGAAAATAAACCTTTTGACCTTGTCGGAAGCTACCTTTCGACCCCTTCGAAAGCTTTGCTCTCGACCCCATCGAAAGCTTTGCTCTCGACCCCATCGAAAGCTTTGCTCTCGACCCCTTCGAAAGCATTCAATAAACAAACCCTTTTGAAAGCATTAAACCTTTTAAAACACAAACCTTTCGAAAACTTACTGGGTTCAACTTAAAACATGTGGAGAATCCACTTTAAAACCTTTCGACTTCATTGGAAGCTACCTTCCAACATTGTCGAAAGGTCTGCTTCGAAAGCTTTAAAACATCTCTTTAAAACAATAAGCTTCAGCCTTTAAAACACCTTCTTCAAAAACCTTGGGTTATACTTCAATTATAAAAAAAGGGTAAATCATCTAAGTCGAAAGCTTTGATACCTTTCGAAAACATGGAGTAGCGGCTGGTTTTAAAAACAAGTAAACCTTTTGACTTTGTCAAAAGCAATGACTTTAGAAATGCGGCAGTAACCTTTCGACCTTGTCGAAAGGTTTAAAACCTTTATTTTAAATGTTTGATTTGGTCGAAAGCAACCAAATCGAAAGCTCTTATTCGAAAGCAAAGCAGGCGATTCTTTTGGTTTATAAAACAAACATACTCCAACCTCTTTGGCAACTAACCTTTCGACTAAGTACCCTTCGACTTTGTCCAATTCATTATGCACCAAAATACTTGATACCATACGCATTGGAATTTGACCTTGTCGAAAGTTATAACCTTTCGACTTTGTCGAAAGGTCTGTGCCGGAAGGTTTGATGCCTAAATTGACTGAAATATGCTAAAAGCATGATTTTTTTTACGTAAAAGAGATAATTTATCAACTAACCTGCCTTTGTTTGTCAAATTCTCATTGGTTAACAATTACTTTTCAGAAAAATGCTGCCATTAATTTCAGAATTTAATAATGATTTTATTTTATAAAATGCCCCTTCTCCTTAATTAAATACATAAAACATTTAAGTCTCATATCTTAAATAATTTTATATATTCATCAAACCACTTAGGAAAAATTCCAGAAAATCTATTTTAATATGTTTTCCAACATATAAAAATTTCAAACCCAAATAATTATTATTTTAGCCGTAAATAATTTATAACCCAAAAAATAATTTTCTTCACTAGAAAACTAATATAAAACCCACATAAATTCAGAAAATTGGAATCCATCTCTAAAATATCATTTTCGACCTATATTTAAATTTTTAAGGCAGTTGGATGTCATTTAATAGGGTTTTCATATCAAACATATCATAAAAACTAATATGAACATGTATAATTCACCAACACACACACACACACACACACACACATATATATATATATATATATATATATAACTTTAATCATCCAACCATGGCAAATACTTGCAAAAACATTTCAGATCTAATCTTAAAACCGAAAACCATAAGAAAATGGGATGTAGTAATTATTCACCTTAGCTTTGAGTTTAAAAGATGTGAGATTTGATGTTGAATTAGTTGATTAACTTCCTTCTCTTAAATCCTAACTTTTATCTTCTCTTGAGAACAATAATGGTGCCTAGCCTTGGTATAATTTTAATTTGAGCAAAGTGAAAGTAAACGCGTGTTGCATTCCTAATGGTTTAGGGTATAAGCCTCTCCTATTTCCCATATTGCCCTTACTCATTGTTATCTCATTTTAATTTGCACGTTAACATGGCACGACTACCCTTAGTTTAATCAAATCTCAACCCATTAATATTCACATTATTTTATTTAATTTTTAGCTAATTAAATATCCTAAATAATGTTATAAAAATATGGGGTGTTACACCAACTCTTGTAGCATGCCGCCTTTCTCAACATAAAGCACGCCCCCAGTGCGACATCATAACTAGCCTGCATATCAACCATATATTCCAATCACCTATCCAGCCGTCTTCCATCAAACCAAGCGACCACATCTACAGTAGGGAATGGTCCCTACCTATTTGCAATACAATCTCAACCGACCATTGATCTACTTCAGCTGCTATAAATACCCCTTATCATACAACATCAAAGGAGTTGGAAATTGGTTAAAATCTAATAAATCGCTTCAAAATTACGTCTTCTCACATAAAAGAGTTCTTAAGCTTAGCCATTGTAGTCTTAAGTGTTTTGATTTTTATTATTCTCTTATAATTCTTTTGTAATTGTAAGAGATAAAGATAACAAGAGATCTTCTTAGTGGACGTTGGCTAACTTCTATCGAACCACTCTATACCTTGTATCATTTGCATTTTTTGCTCGTTTTACTTATCATTTTTCATTTTTAAGCTTGGCGTTGGCAAGTAACCATTGTTTACACAAACGCATTTGTCTAATTCCAAGTTTGGATAAATTTTTGGTCAACACTCATCATGAATAATTTTGTTAAATTAAATAATATTTAATGTTAATAGGGAGAGGAGAGCCTCATCTCTAGGTCATCATCATCACCATCACTCTTCCTGCATCATTGCCACTGGTCTCTCCTTCCATAGAGATGTCAGTTGAGCCCAATATCAGTCATAGGCCGAACTCTCCCACAACAGGCAGATGCTTTCCATTGGGAGGAAATGAATCATCTTCACCAACAAATCAGTAGAATGCAAGCTATTTGATGATGAGAATAGAGAGCCATTCTTCAATGAAATCCTGTGCACATACATCCACCGACGGTATGCCTTGTTGCCTACTGACAAGTACGATCGGAGTGCTGACTCATCGGATCATATCACTGGTTCAACTCATCACTCGTACCGGCTAGCTTTATGCATATTTCAAGACCAGGTTCTTTGCTTCCAAGGCCCATATCATGATTTTTAGTAAGCTAGGTAACATTAGGCAAGGGTTGATTGAAAATCTTCGATCACATGTGAATCGCTTCAACAAAGAGTTTACTCGGGCTAGGGTGTCAATAACAGCAGCCAGGTTATGGCCATCTGCTTGGGGGTTAGATACTAATCCAGAACGTGGAAGGAATTATAGAAGTAGTCGACCATATACCTAACATATTTCTATCACCGAGCAACCACATCATGAGAATGGAGGACGCCGATCTTTTAGACAATGATAATAAGGCTCAGTGTTCAAAAAAAGCCGGTCCCCCTGAAACTTCAGACCATCAAGGTAATGGTTGATAGAACAATTAGAGGTGCAGAAGATGGCACCCGGTACAATCCTAGGTATGCTCAATATGCCACCTTGACTTGAGATATCAAATCCATATATCTTACAACCAGGGACCAGGTACCATTCCAAAGACCGTCCACCACTTGGACTGAGAGAAGGGAGGAGCCTCGCGGCAATGACAAGTACCATGAGTTCCATCAAATCAACAGCTACTCCACCAACGAGTTTCGTATACTCAAGGATGAGATAGAAAGGCTGATTCGGGAAAGGATGCTTATAGAGTATGTTCAACATCAGATCGAACGAAGAGCGGCTCGCAACAATCAACCGGATCAACCTCAACCATCCGACAACAATGTCGTAGCCATCATTGACATCTTAATTATTTATGGAGGTTCGCATCTGGCCAGAAGAAGCTAGGGAGCATAGTCCCAGTAGCAAAAGGAAGCCATGTCGGCTGGCCAGATTTATTAATTAGAACATCGAGCGTCCAAAGCTCCCTGATTAGAAACATATTATCCTATCCCCTTCATTACCGAAGATAGAGAAGACGTCTCCTACCCCAGCATGACCCTATGGCGATCACCCTTGCAATGACCAACATAAACATACATTGAACCTTCACGGATAAGGTCATCTTAGCCAATGTCATTTTCAAACATGTCTTCGAGGCACTCAAGCTTCTTATCTCTAGCCATACCCCTTGCGCCTTGCCCATCTACGACTTTAGGGGCATTAACATTATTCCAATGGGTACGAGCTCTCTCATGACCACATTTAGCCTAAAGCCCCTTATTACAAAGATACATGCAAACTTTGTAGTACTAGATTACCCATACTCTTATAACCTCTTGATAGGACGATCGACCCTTATGGAGCTCGATGCAATTGTCTCATTCAAATGGCTCGACATGAGATTCCTTATCCAAGGCAGGGTTGGAGAAATCCGGCAAAACCAACAAAAAAGTTAGGAGTGTTACAAGAGCTCCCTCAGACAAACAAAGAAGGGTGTCCTCATACTTTAAAAAGAATTCGCAACAATCAACAACTAGTCACTGATGAGAACCTTCAAGTTGGTTAGCACCCCATATCGTGCCAAGATGCCCTAGCTTTGAAACAAAGATATCTACATTATTAACTGCCCTTGTAAACAATAACCCCCTAACGAAGTCATGAATATCAACGATGTGTCATCTAGGAGAGTTCTCGATCCGGTTAGCACTTACACTCGTGTCGGGGACATCCTTGCTTTGGAACAAGCCACTATCAGCGAGGTATCACCCAAGAGAGTGGTCTAGCCGGCCAGTGCTCGCACTCATGTCGAGACCATCCTTAGCCATGAAGAGGCTCCTGCCGATGGTGTGTCACCCTAGAGTACCCCCGATCTTATTAGTGCTTCAATTCATGCCAGGATTACCCAAAGTAACGAAGCTACATTAACTGGCTGCATGTCACTTGAGAGAACCTTCAAGCCTAACTACGAGCCAATTCGCACCAGGACTACCCACTACATTGAAGACCGGGATGTCATGGATCCTATTTCCTTGGTCATTCACTAGAGAATAAAAGATCTTAACACAACATGGAATGAGTAATTGCACCTCATTGGCAAGTGAAGACATCCAACACAGCAACTCCTACCATCTCAATGCGGCCGACCCATTTATCCTGAGCATAGATTCAACCCTTCGACTTGAGCATAGATTTCTATCTCGATCGTGGATGTCATGGTAGGGGTGAACATTTGGTCGATTAGGTCGATTTTGAAGTAAAAAATATCAAACCGAATTGGAACCGAAAAAATTCAAAATCAAACCTAACTAAACCGAATTAATTTTGGTTAATTTGGTCAGTAACCAGTTTAACCGAACTAGAAAAATATGTTATATTCAATTGATTGATTCACTCAAAGGAAAATATAAATTTATGTTTTAAGAGATTTTATTTAGTATTTATTATATTTATAATAAAATTTGATCTATTTTTAAAAGGAAAGCTTTGTATTATATCACTAACCAATTATTTATAGTATTACAATATCATAAAATTGGATAATACATTAAATGTTCGATCAATTCGGTTAAACCGATAATAAAAAATTAATATTTTACAATCTGGGTTCAAATCGATTTAGTTTCAAAATCAAACTAAACTAACCAAAATGAACTAGTTCAGTCGGTTAATTTGGTTTTAACTAAAAATTGCACACCCTTATGTCATAAAGCCATTAATTTACAGGTTGGACCAATTCAATTTAGAAACCAACGCTAATCTTCATGATGACCCAACTGATCCTCAAATAGGAGATTCAAATATTGAAGGCAGACCGATTATTCCACTCGAGTTAATTTCCATAGACTGTACCGATCCTAGCAATTTTGTTCAAATCTGTATCTAGTTCAGCTCATAAATAGAGGCAAGCTAGTTAAATTTTTATAGCAAAGCAAGGACATCTTTGCTTGAGGGCATGCTATATGACCAACATCGATTCTAGAATCATCTACCATGCATTAAATATCGATCCAAAGCAACCCTCGTCCGTCAAAAGCGTAGACCTCTCAATGAAAGAGATACCAAGCTCTTAAGGAAGAGGTGGAGAAGCTATTAGCAAACGGCTTCATCTAGGAGTTAGAATACCCAGTTTTGGTAGCTAATCCAGCACTGGTCAGAAAGCTAAATGGATACTGAAGAACTTGCATCGACTTCTCCAACCTCAACAAATACCATCCTAAAGATAACTTCCCATTGTCTCGCATAGATCGGCAGTAGGTGTAACCAGTGGACATGAGATTCTCACTTTCACGGATGCCTATTCTGGATACAATCAGATCCCCATTCATGGCCCATACCAAGAACACACTTCCTTTATCACTATTGCTGACCTATATTGCTATCGCACTATGTCGTTTGGACTTAGAACTGTGGATGCTACCTACCAAGGCTCTTCAATCGCATGTTCTCAAAACAGATCGAGTAGTCATTGGAAGTGTATG
Source organism: Allium fistulosum (assembly GCA_030737815.1). Taxonomy (NCBI): domain Eukaryota; kingdom Viridiplantae; phylum Streptophyta; class Magnoliopsida; order Asparagales; family Amaryllidaceae; genus Allium; species Allium fistulosum. The sequence goes on from CM060903.1 coordinate 182,405,895, forward strand.
TAGATGACATGCTGGTAAAGTCAAAAAAGGCTGAAGGCATATACAGAAACTAACTGAGAAATCTAACCAACCTTAGAATGTGGTTAAGAGTTGGTATTAGTGAAGATTACTTGCTAATTCCTTGGTTTAAAATGTAAAATAAGGAGATAAAATTCGTAAAAGTAAAGAGACAAAGTTTAGAGTGGTTTTATCTAAGGCGATCAACGTCCGCTATGTGAAATTTCTTATTACTTTGATTTTGTTACAATAGCTTAGCTTATAAGAGGTAATAATAATAAGAGAATAATTGCTTGAATGCCAATATTGTTCAACCCTTGTTTGAATGCATGCCCTAGTCTATTTGTATAGTTAAATTGATGCCTAGATGGTTGAGATTTTGCCGATCAAGCCCATGAATCATTCGAGGCCATTGATAGGTGTATACGGTTGATGTGCTTGCCAGCTATGATGCCAAATGGCGTGTATGGTGCAGATGATAACAGTTGACGGATCGTACCATGAGCATGCTTGGAGTAAGGGCGGGCGTTATGGGATCAGGGAGTGGCTGTAGCAGAGGTGCTTTAATAGAAGCAATGGACATGAAAAGATTACCGCACAGTAGCGCTTTTATCAGATGAACAGTGCTTGATTACGCCAATCTTTTCAGTGGAACAACACATATGAAGCTTCCTTGGGCAGTGGTGGTCTAACGTTGGTAGCCATAGCCGAGTGCTGCCAATGAAGTTAGTAGGCACAGGTGGATGGGGTTGGAGACGGGTGAGGGATTTGTTTGGCGATTGACTAAATAAACAGACATGCCAAATGTAGAGGAACGCTTCAAAGGTTGATTCACTTTTGTACCCCCATCGCTGCGAGTGTGCGAGGGAGATGCTTGTCCAACGGCAACACCGATGCAAGTAGGATGTTTCTTGAGTGAGCCCTTTTGTCGTAGGCCGATCAGGGAGCAAAGCCAAGCGGGTGAGCCAGGTACCGGGCGGGATCTTCAAATGGGTAGACTGTTGCCATTTGAGCCGGGCCAATCAAAGTGTTGGACCATATGGGTATGTAGGCCAAGTCGAACATAACTATGATTTCATGGGCCAATGGGACAACATGAGCAGTCCCAATTCATACTTGTGAGAATTTGAGTAACACAGCACCTTCTCGAAATTCAAGCTAGAGTAGATACCCAGGGAGAAAAAGGCCAAGGCCGACTAGCTAGCCAAGGCAGCAAACAACATAGAAAAGGCTACTCCTGGGTCCCATTGGACATTCAAGACATCCCTTACTATAAGTGAGGATAACAACAATAGAGATTAACACGCCATCCACGGGCAAATGGATGGCTCCCCTGGTCTAGCATATGACAAATGAAGAATTACATGTCAATCGCAAGGAATACCGGAATGTGCTCTATCGTGATCCCCGTTATATAATCATGGATGAGAAGCTCTATAGATAGGGTACTCTACACCACTTCAGTAGCGCATGTCTAGAGACAAAGCCGGCCAGATTTTGGAAGAGTTGCATGAAGGATTTGTGGAGATCATGTCGGTGGCAGAGCTTAACAAAGAAGGCCACCTGTTAAGGCTATCACTGACCTAGTATGATCAAGGATTCAATGGATATGTTAAGAAGTGCAACCTGTGTCAGCAGTTTGCTAAGATCCCCAGGGCCTTTCCTACCCTCCTTACTTCAATGACTTCCCCCTAACCATTTGACATATAGGGAATTAACCTGATAGGAAAGATTCCAAAGGCCAAGGAAGGGTTCAACCACACCATAGTTTCCATCAACTACTTTACCAAATGGGTCGACACTGACCCCCTTACTGAGGTCACCACCCTAAGATACCAAACTTCTTCATCAAAAACATTTTCGACTTGGCCTGCTAAAAAGGATCAGCACTGACAATGCCACCTAGTTTGAAGGTAGCCACTTTCAAGAATTCTGTGAAAGAAATGAGATTGAGAAGTGCTTCTCTTCAGTTATTCATCCTCGAGCAAACAACCAAGTAGAAGCCGTCAATAAAACCATCAAGTCGACATTCAAGAAGTGCCTCACAAAAGCCAAGGGAAATTAGGATGAGGAACTACTACTCGTCCTCTGGTCCTGTAGCACTTCCAACTGACCATACTCATTTCTCGCTTTCTTATGGGTATGAAGCCATGCTACAAATCGAAGTAGACGTCCCCTCACATGGGCATCTCACATATGAGCTTGAACAAAACGACAACTACTCAAGCTTGGGCTTGATACCATTGAAGAACAAAGGGCTAAAGCTGAACTCCACACTAAAGCCCACAAGAGGAAGATAGCCAATCACTACAACTCTAGGGTGAAGCTTCGCCAATTCATTATCGACGATCTAGTACTACGCTGGGTGTTCGCAAACACCAAGAACACGGTTGAAGGAGTGTTTGTCCTGAATAGGGTGAAGCTATATGTCACCAACGCCGCCTTGTCAAATGGTGCTTATCTCCTCTCTCGCCCGGATGGAACACATATTGATAGAGTTAGGGGTCTGCGGTAAGGGCAATTCTGGAATTTATTGTCGACTCTATAATAAAATCTTATTCGATATAAAAGGTGTTTGTCATTCTGTTGTATACTTGTCTTATTATGATATGTTAATTAATCATATAATTTAAGTATATTAAATAGAAAATCCTTAAATGATATGTTAAGTGATAATCATGAGAAATTTATCACATTAAAATAATATATTATTTTAAATATTCCTATTTCAAGATGGGATATCGATATATCTATTGAGACTAGAGTATGTAACACTTTTCAAATGTTACCGGTGTATTACTCATGGCTGTTGTGGGCACCAAGGGGTTACATACTGATAGTTATTTGATAGCTATAGAATGACCCACTCAAGAGTTTTTTTTAGTTAATATAAGAAGGTCAAACAAAGAATCTTGAGGTGACGATGTTACATTGTTCTTTTGACTTGAGAATACCGTCGAACTTTAATGTGTACACTCTAATTTGATTACAGTTAAATCATGGCATGAAGTTCATTGAACGACTATAGTTGGGTTCAAGTTGAAGCATTCAAAGTAAAATATTATTCAATAAAGAATTCGTCTCTTCAGTTATATGAAGTTAGTATCATGATCAAATATAGTCAACTCAAAGTCAAAATCTCTAGCTAGTCCAATATGGTTAGTAATGAATTTTATTATTGAACCAAGAACTTTGTTTTTGGGATTATCCAAGCTGAGGGTGATATTGTAATTTTAACCAAAACTAAATACCATAAGTCCTAATGTAATATAGTGTTGATGAAGAGAAATTGTATAAAAAGTCGTTACTACCTGATATTGCTTATGATAAATAAAATTGGATTTTACCGAAAGATGTGTAAGCGATAAATCCAACCAAAATATCATACCATTAGCTAAGGTGATGTGTGAACGTTAATATTCGAATTTCTCAATATTGATTGTTGGTTGAATTTCCACCTTTGAGTCGCACAACCTTACTATTAATACTCTGAATGAACCACATGATTTAGTTAATTTATAATCGTTGAAAACTAATTAAATAAACTAATATTTAAAATATTAATCATTAACTTTTTTGTCTGTATACCATTAGTATTTAATAAAGTATATGCATAAAGTTATAAACGTGCTTACTTATATACGATATCAGTAGAATATTTAAATTAGATTTAAATGAAAATAATGTTAACTTTGTTTTGGAATTTTTTGAGGCCCAAATCCTCTATGTTACGGTTGACCAAAAATGAAGGGGAGAGGAGGAATTTTGATTTTGAAATTAAAGGGCAAATCATAATTAAAAGAAGGTTAATCATACCCCTCTTTAATTATAATTTATTTCCTCCTTTAAAAGATTTAATTCAGGCATTTGCACTCTCTCCTCGTATCTATTTCCAATCAAAATTTTCATGGTGGTCTAGGGTTCATAGTTCCAATTTTTTTTAAAAAGTGGTTACCCCTTGATTATTACAAGGTCCAGAGATTGATTCATAGAATCTAGGAATCCTTTCATCATTCAAGGTACTTCTTTTGGCCATATCTCAAGGTAAATTCCTATTTTATTTATACAAATTCATCATGTTTATATGGTTTGGATCCTCCACCTCCTGTATCTCTTTTATTCGTATAAAATTTTCAATATAATTTAGATCACTATTTGCCTCCCTTGAATTAGCTTTATGCTCATCTTAGTAATATGATTTTAACACCTCTTTGTCCTTCTCTTTAATTATTTATATGTTATTTATGTCAATAATTTTAGATCTACCACTACTTTTATTTATTTATTCATATTGAGTTTTTAATTTAGATTTGGATCTCATTATCATGAATTTATATGTGCCTAAGTTGTCTAATTATTTTATTTTAGAAACTATTATTTGAACAAAATTTTATAAGAAATAATTTTTGATTAATTGATTCAAGTTTTATGTTATAAGTTTGAGCATTGAATACATATATTATAAGTTGTTTTAAAATAATTTTGGTTATTATTTACATGAGAATAATAATTTAAGTCAAATTAAATTTATAGGCGCACTTTTCCAAAAGAACTTCAAACTTTTGATTTCTTTCTTAAGTTAACAAAGTAGATCTATTTGATTAATTTTATTGTTTGGAGGTATGTCTTTTAAATTATAAACTAATTGAATACATATAATACATGTTTTAAATTTAAAACATTGATTCAATTATATATATTTGGACGTACACACACACACATACATATATGTTTTTAATTCAAGGTTTACAAAATAGATTTTTATGTAAAATCGTAATTTTGATTTTAAACAATTCCTTAATTAAAACTAACTTTAAATTGTTTAATTTAAAACATGTCAAACAACCTAATTAATCTTAATGTAAACAAGTATACATTAATGTGGGTGTGTGTATGTCTTGTATATCTTATTTTGTTTAATTTTTATTTATTTTGGACAACGAAGGTATATATAAAAGGAGAATATTTCCATTGCGGTGTAAATCCCAACACCTGAACACATGCACATTAATTACGTACACTTCTATATGTCGCACTTGCACTTACACACATGTGTGTATTTGATGCACCCATTACAACATGCAATCATCTTAAATTAAACTCAAACCATTTTAAACACATAAAATAGAACAATGATTTTATTTAAAATTTTAGATTGGGTGCAAAATCCATTTAGATTCATAGACTTAAACTAAGTTCAAAATGATTTTTTTTGTGAAATTCACTCATTTAACCCGCTTCCGACTAGCGCAGTTCCAACACATATTCCACAATTGGAACACAAAACACCTATAGGCTTATCATATATAAGAGCCACAATTATAAGGCTATAGTAAAAATCTTTTACGAAGAATATAACGAAGAATTTAGAGCTGATTCTATCTAACATGTGATGACCCACATTTCGGAAGGTTTAAATTGATAATAATCCACACACGTCCAACTCAAACAATCCAGAACATAGATAATCAATGGGGTTAACTAAGAAAAATAAGAAAAGAAGAAGACAAACACAGAATCTCGCAGTGGAATGACAAAATATAATAATCAAATAAACAGTTCATGAAGCTGTTTATACTATACATTTGATTATAATTTATACAACATTTATCAGAGTTATATATACAATAAAATAATGCAGCAGAACAGCATGATGTGGTGAAATAATACTAGTAATAATAATATACGAAAATCTTCATCTTTGTCCTCTAGAATAATGATCTTCAATACGCTGAAAACTCAGGGCTGACCCGAGCGTAATGAAAAGACAAAACACTCGAGTCAGGACTAAAATATCGTTATGCGAGTCAAATCAAAATCACATATAATAAGAGTGTAATAGCGTCAGAGATGTTTACGGGGTTTTACATATCTTATCCAGTGTATAATGTGCGTGCAATAATTCTGGAGATGTTACGGGATTTTCCATCTCATAAGGATACGTCAAAATATTATATATAGTAGAATCTATATATGTAATTTCTAATCAGTAAAATAAACATTTTTCTTAGCATTAAGGATTTACGTTAATCCCTCTTAATGTATTTTTAAGCATTGTCGTACAGTTTGCATATAACGCCCCAGTAGCACGTCGGGGGTTAGGGATGCGCCGTGATACGATAACACTAAACCAAAATCGTAGTGGTCTCGTATAGGGATAACAATATGACAAGGCATATGAGGCAATGCCCAAGGTAGGATACTACCAGTTCGGGTTGTAGGGCTGGTGGTAACGCATCGTAGCCACGACCGCTTACCGCGTCCATCCATCCCATATCGAGTCAAAGGGTGGTTATCCCAAAATCAAGGTGCACCAATTGAAACCAACATCAAAAGTAATAGCATGGACCAAGTCCAAGGAGAAAATCCAAGAACGGATGTCCGCTAAGGATAGCTAGCCCGCTTGGCCCTGTCAAGCCATCCAGTTTTAGTCATTTCAAATTGGCACAAGTACCGGAGTCTATCCATCATCGTTGTCTTTCTTCAAATCCAACAAACTCACGCCAAATCCAATCACTTCATTCTGGAGTCTCCTCCGCGTACATAGTTATTAAAGTGGTTCCAATATTGACAGAGAGTATGCCAATAAGAGGCCCCGGTCTCTTTAACAACCAAACGTCGTTTTACACACCGGTTGGTTCTTTTACATTTCAAATACGATTCATACTTGATATCAAAATATCATATTCACTTCAAAATCAATTTCATTTCAAAATATCATTTATTTTGAAATCATCATATTTACTTAAAATATGTCAGTTTCACTTGAAAATATCCTTTCATTCAAATTTCCATTTCGAATTTCAATTTAGGTTATAACTTCATTTTAACCCAACTCGCATTTAAATCCATGATTTAAATATAAACAGTTCCCACTTTGACCAGTTTGAATTTTTAGAAAATAGTTTGAATAGTTTTTAAAAAGTTTAAAAGTTAAAATAATTTAGATATTAAAATAGGTTATATATTAAATGATTTGAAAAATTAAATAATTTGAAAATTTAAAAAGATGAATTTTAAAACAGTTTATAGGAAAATAGTTCGTAGTAAAATAATTTCAAATTCAAAACTGTTTGTTCCTATTTCCAACAAATCTGGACTCAGGTCCAAATTTCAATCAAGCTGATTCAATTTCAAAATTTCCAATTTAAATCATCTTCAATCACAATTCAATTCAAATCGACTCAATTTCGATTTAAATTTAAATTAATTTAAATTTAAATTTCGATTCAACTATTCGATTCATTGGTTTAAATTTCAATTCAATTCTCAATTTTAAACCATTTCAATTTATATAAATTCTAATTCAATTTCAGAATATCGATTTAAACTACTTAAATCAAATTAACTTCAATATTCAATTTAAGTCTCAAATCTTTAAAATAATTCAATTCCGAGTTCAAATTTCAAATATCCATTTAAAATACTTGAATTTATTTCAAAGTTCGAACAAATGTTCAAATCTTTTAAACAAATCAATTTCCATAATTTAAATAATATTTTAATTATAGCTTCATATTTCAAATTAGATTATTTAAACAATTCCTGTTAACAAATTTCAATTTCAACATATCGAGCTCAAGTTCGAAAATAATTCTATTTCCATAAATTCGATTTTTATTTCTTTAAATCGGAATCAATTAAATAATTTCAAACCAAAATTTTTACAATCATTTAATTTAACCAATCTGGTGTCCGTATATAATTTTCTATCCTATGGCCAACTGAATAATTATTTCGATTTTTAATTTCAGGGATGGATATATATCATTTCAATCAAAATCAAAGTGTCATAGGTATATATCATTTCAACCTATTTCTTAATTTATTCGAAATAATTCAAATAACAGTTTATATACTATCAAATAATATACAGGGTGATAATCATGATATATATAAAATAAATAAACATCCAAATCATCCAATACAACAACCAATAGTCATCCATCACGATCAACATCCAAACAGTCAATATAACACAACAATTAACTGCTTATCAATAATCGAAAGTTTAACTAGTAATTTAATTCCGATTCCACTTTAACTGCCAATTTTAATTCCTAACAGTTAATTCAGAGGTCGATTTAAATGTCAATTAAATTATCAAACAACAATTAAAATTTTTAAATCACTTCATGATTTTGATTTAATTAACATAAAAATATTTTAGTACTTCGTGAGCATTATAAAACACTCACCTTTATTTGAAACTGAAAATATTTTGGCTTCAAATAAATTCATAACCCATTCCATAACGTAGTCTTCGTCGATACGATCGCAATGCAACTCGTTTCGTTCGAAACGGACCTCGCATAATAAAGATGTTCAATATTTAACGCAACGATAATTAAAATATAATTAGAAAACTAATTAAACTAATAATAATTAAACCATACCCTAACACTTCGTCACTGTTCAAACTCGTTCCAGGCGCGCTCAACTCCTTCCTACTCCCAATTCCATTTTTTTCTATATACGCGAGTCGATTGAACGCAAATCGCAGCACCTCCGACGCCTCCCCCAGCCATCGCCAACCGCACGCCACTTCTCCAGTCGTGTGCGCGAGCGAGCAAAGCTCCGAAAACCCTAAAACCCAAAATCGCAGCGAACCAATCGGCGTCGTCGCCCTCCAGTCGCCAGCGCTGCCGCGCGTATACACGAACAATCGCAGTTAACTTCTTTTGTTTTTTTTCTTTTGTTATGCAAACATAGAAATGAGAGGGAGAGAGGAGGACATACGGGGGAAAACAAAAGGGTGGGATGAGCTACAAAGTGTTGGGGGAAAGTAAATATATATATTATTATAATTAGAAAATATCTAGCTTCTTAACGTCCGGAATTCTCGAACTCCAAACGAAGCGTGCTGTCTGGCATTCTATATATTATACCCCCATTCCGTACACAATGGAACTTGTCTCGAGGATTAATTCAATCGTATTCAAAAGATATCTTTTCAAAATCAAATTATTTTAATTAGATTATTTTAATTAATTTCTACGCGTTTTAAGCTCGCACAGCCAAATGACAAGTCCGATCGCTACGAAACTTTAAATCCTATAATAACTCACTATTACAGAACCGATGAAACTGGTTTCGTCAAAATCGGAGACAGTTGGTCGAATGGCTATTTTTACACGTTAATTAAAATATAAAATCTACAATTTCTATTTATTCAGTTTTAAATTCAATTTTAAGAGTTAACAATTTTCATTCTTGTTTAAATAAAATTTAAATAGGCTTTTGAAATCATTTTCATTCATATTAAATTCAATATTCAATTATTTAAACAATTTCCTATATTAAATTTAAACAATTTAATTATCAAATAAATTACATTAATAAATCATTAAATTTCAAATGAATTTTAATTATCAACAATTATTTTATTTTCATCTAAATAATTCAACATTTATTATTCAATTTCAGCTATTGATTATAAACTACATCAACTTATAAACTTTAAATCTTATTTGAAACCATCCACGACGCTTCTACTACGCCACTCCAATATCAGTTTTATGGAAATTACTTATTTATTAAATAAGTTATAAAAATTTTAGAACCTCAAAATTTTTCTAACACCCGGATTTACGGAAAATTTCGGCAGCGTCTCCTTTGCGCGGCTCGATCGGAAAATTTTTACAATAAAATATATAACACAAATATGTACCGAATATACATCTCATCTCAATGATGAGGCATCCCATATGAAAAAATATAAAAGTGCGGTATGTAATCCAAGATATGTACCTTATTATTATTAATACGAGCGAGTTCGCTCATATTAAGCTAGTAAAAGCAAATCAAATCCGCGTATACGTCTAAACGATCTTCGTATGTACCTATCTCAACTCAAATTTGAATATTAGTCACTTATAATAAGATATAGATGGTGTATGAGTTAAATAGACTATATAATATGAATTTTGAATCCAAATCATAAAGCATAAGCACCAATACACAACAAAACAATCATATGTAGCTAAAATCAGTAATAACCATGATTTACAACAAAAGAAACCATCCAACAATTAATATTAGTCCAATTAATTCATAACTATATGAATTTACATTATCCAATGTCAAATCAATAGTTAATTTATACACTATCATTTCTTATTAGCATCCAATTTTTATTAACAGTTAAATGATTTGCTTCAAATTTATTTACATCTATTTCATTTACATTCAATTTATTCATTCAATTTGTTAAATTTCAATTATTTCATTTTATGTTTAACAACATCTCATATCAACTCATTTATGGACCATTTTATAAAATCATTTCATTTAATCTTGTTCAAATTGAGTTTTATTATATTACCACTTAGTATATTCTCTTTAATACTAATGTCATTTATAAACCATTTCATAAAATCATTTAAGTTTATTATAAACATTTTAATTCATGAGTTGCATTTTATAAAATGTTTATTTTTACTTCATAACTTAAATTCATATTAATTCATTGACTCATTTCATTAGTTCATTTCACTAATTCATATTGTTAACTTTACTTAAGTAAATTATATATTTTTTAACTCAAATTCATATTAAACTTGACTTAAGTAAAATTTTATTTCATAATTCAAATTTCAACTTTCTTATTTCATTAACCATTTCTTAAATTTATAATTATTTTATTCAGATGTATCTTCTTTTACACAATATTATTCAAATTATAATTATCTCAGAAGGCTACAACTAAATCTTAAAACATCCTTTGCAAATTTATTTATTTATTTTACAAACAATTTACAAAGATATGATTTAATTTATTATTTGTTTACCTTCTCTTAAGTTAATATATCTAAATAGTATTTTCTTTTTACTACTCAAATCATTCATTTAACATTTCTTAGAACATTGACTAAGTGTATAACATTTCTTTATTTAACATTCACTTATTTCATATTCAATTAGTTAACATTCAATTTATTAAAACTCATTCAATTTGCATTCAATTTATTTACATCCAATTTAAATCAAATTCAATTACTCATATAAATTTTACTTACACCCATTTATTCTCATTCAATTTCTTTCACACCCAAGTTGCATTTCATTTTATATCAAGTTTGTATTCATTCTATTAATTCATTTTATAGCTTAAGTGGAATTAATTCACTTTATTAATCCATCTAGTTCCATTCAAATCCAATTCAATTCATTTTTTTCTTTATTAAGTTAAACGTTATTTCATTTAATCCATTACTCAGTTTATTTAACTTGATTTAAGTAAAATTTTCTTTTCTTTTCATTCACACTCAACAAATTTAAAATTTGTTTTTAGCTTAATATTTCTCAAACTTATAAGTTATACAAACTTATCCACTTAAAATTTCATTTCATTATTTTATCTAATTCATTTAAAATACAATTCACTCTTATTTAAGTTTTCTTGAGTTAAACTTCATTTTATTTACTTCGTTTCACTAACTCAATCTATTTAACATTTCTTAGGTTAATTATTTTATTTCATATCTCAAGTTCAAATTTTCTTTTGTTTGCTTAACCAAAATGTTCAACCATTTTTTAAATTTCGGTCTTACTTTCCCGTTCAAATTCATAAGTTATAAATTTATTTCTTATCTATACTATTTTCAATTTATAAGTTCAAAACTATTTTCATATATTTATCATATCATACTTGGAATATTTTTTCACAATCAAAACTTGTTTTAACCGGAAATAAATTTCTTTTGGTAGCAATTCTCACTTAGAAACTCGAAAATGAATATTGGCGATGCTGCAGTCATCTCTTGAATTATTTCCTAGCGACTAAAGCGAGTTCAATGCTTTTTTTTAAATCCTTTCAAAATATATTTTTAGTCAAAACACTTTTAAATAATATTATTATTAATTTTGAAGGCTTTGAAAACAATTTTGAAAGCAACAGGATTTAAATTCTCAAATTCTCAGTTTTTAAATCCTTTCTATTTATAAGCTATATTATAAATATACTTATACAATTTCATTGCCTTATTATGGAAACATTTCATTAATTTATATCTTTGTTATTGCAAAAAATTCTTATTTTAATTAGATTTCAATTTAATTATCGAACGCTTCGTGAAGTAGAGTTCACAAAGTATTCGTTTTTAGTTTAATTTAACCAATAATCTATGAAAACTAAATATTATCATCTCCTAACAACCAACATCCATTAATAATCATACAGGTTTATGAATATTATAATTATATATACTAGTATAAATCGCACGTATGTGCTTCCGGTAGCTTTGGTGGTCACAACATTTTTATCTCAAAAAGTTACGCTGATGGTGTCGGATGCAAATTTATAGTGAAATTATGTTTAAGAGTGCTGAGAAAGAGGATGGTGGTGGAGGTTGTTAACGGACGGTAAGATTCCGTTGGTGGACAAAGGGCATTTTCGGACTTTTAGAAAGACGCGGTTGAAATTTTATTCATCGAATTCTCATTATTAATAGTAGATATATATATATTAAATATAATTTAGGTAAAATTATTTCATTTACTTGATTATAAAACAATATTATGTCGACTTGCCTCATTTAAGTGTTTAGAAACCCCTATCGATAACATGGCATCCCACGCACCGACCAGAATTCATAAACAACACAACGGATAAGTAAACACAATATAAAACATTTTATAATACTAACAAGTACGCGCTCTCATATATATACCATCAACACAAACTCATTCTAAGATATTACTACCCTATCTCTAATGAGTCAAACCCTACAAAACTAAGGTTATCGCTAAACCAAAGCTCTGATACCAACTGTGAGGACCCACATTTCGTAAGGTATTAATTGACATTAATCCACACATGTCCAACTCAAACAATCCAGAAAATAGATAATCAATGGGGTTAATTAAGAAAAATAAGAAAAGAAAAAGACAAACACAGAATCTCGCAGCGGAATGACAAAATATAATAATCAAATAAACAGTTCATGAAGCTGTTAATACTATAGATTTGATTATAATTTATACAACATTTATCAGAGTTATATATACAATAGAATAATGCAGTAGAGCAACATGAAGTGGTGAAATAATACTAGTAATAATAGTATACCAAAATCTTCGCCTTCGTCCTCCAGAATAATGATCTTCAATACGTTGAAAACTCAGAGCTGACCCTAGTGTAATGAAAAGACAAAACACTCGAGCCAGGACTAAAATATCCTTATGTGATTCAAATCAAAATCACATATAACAGGAGTGTAATAGCGTCAGAGATGTTTACGGGATTTTACATATCCTATCCAATGTATAACGTGCATGTAATAACTCAAGAGACGGTACAAGATTTTCCATCTCTTAAGGATCCGTCAAAATATTATATATAGTAGAATAAGCTATATATGTAATGTCTAATTAGTAAAAAAATAGTTTTCTTAGCGTTAAGGCTTTACATTAATCCCCCTTAACACGTTTTTAACCACTGTCGTACAATTTGCATATAACGCCCAAGTAGCACGTCGGGGGATAGGGATGCGCCGTGATATGACAACACTAAACCAAAATCGTAGTGGTCTCGTATAAGGATGAAGGTATGACAAGGCACGTGAGGCAATGCCCAAGGTATGATACTATCTGTTCGGATCGTAGGGCTAATTGTAACGCATTGTAGCCACGACCGCCCACCGCGTCCATCCATCCCATATCGAGTCAAAGGGAGGTTATCCCAAAATCAAGGTGCACCAATCGAAACCAACATCAAAAGTAATGGTATGGACCAAGTCCAAGAAGAAAATCGAAGAACGGATGTCCGCAAGGGGTAGCTAGCCCGCTTGGCCCTGTCAAGCCGTCTTGTTTTAGTCATTTCAAATTGGCACAAGTGCCGGGGTCTATCCATCATCGTTCTCTTTCTTCAAATCCAGCAAACATATGCCAAATCCAACCATTTCATTCTGGAGTCTCCTCCGCGTACACAGTTGTTAAAGTGGTTTCAATATTGACAGAGAGTATGCCAGTTATAACTTCAAATTTCATAATTCAAATCTTTTAAACAAATCAATTTCCATAATTTAAATTATATTTCAATTATAACTTCAAATTTCAAATTCGATTATTTAATCAATTCCTGTTAACAAATTTCAATTTCAACATTTCGAGCTCAAGTTCGAAAATAATTTAATTTCCATAAATTTGAATTTTATTTTTTTAAATCAAAATCATTTAAATAATTTCAAACCAAAAATTTTAAAATCATTTAATTTAATCAATCCGGTGTCCATATATAATTTTCTATCCTATGGCCAAGTGAATTGTTATTTCGATCTTTAATTTCAGGGATGGATATATATCATTTTAATCCAAATCAAAGTGTCATAGGTATATATCATTTCAACCTATTTCTTAATTTATTTGAAATAATTCAAATAATAGTTTATATACCGCCAAATAATATACAGGGTGATAATTAGGATATATAAAATAAATAAACATCCAAATCATCCAATACAACAACCAATAGTCATCCATCACAATCAACATCCAAACAATATAACACAGCAATTAACTGGTTATCAATAATCAAAAGTTTAACTAGTAATTTAATGCCGATTTCACTTTAACTGTCAATTTTAATTCCTAACAGTTAATTCAGATGTCAATTTAAATGTCAATTAAATTATCAAACAACAATCAAAATTTTTAAATCACTTCATGATTTCGATTTAATTAACATAAAAATATTTTAGTACTTCGTGAGCATTATAAAACACTCACCTTTATATAAAACTAAAAATATTTCGGCTTCAAATAAATTCCTATCCCATTCTATGCCGTAGCCTTCGTCGATACGATCGTAATGCAACTCGTTTCGTTCGAAACGGACCTCGCATGAAAAAATGTTCAATATTTAGCGTAACGATAATTAAAATATAATTAGCAAACTAATTAAACTAATAATAATTAAACCATACCCTAACACTTTGTCACTATTCAAGCTCGTTCCAGGCGTGCTCAACTCCTTCGTGCTCGCGCTTCCATTTTTTTATATACACGAGTTGAGTGAACGCAAATCGCAGCACCTCCGACGCCTCCCCCCAGCCATCGACGACCGCACGCCACTTCTCCAGTCGCGCGCGAGCGAGCAAAGATCCGAAAACCCTAAAACCCAAAATTTCAGCGAACCAATCGCCGCCGTTGCCCTCCAGTCGCCAGCGTTGCCGCGCGCGTACGCGAACGATCGCAGTTAACTTCTTTTGTTTTTTTTTCTTTCGTTCTGCAAACATAGAAATGAGGGGAGAGAGGAGGACATACGGGGGAAACAAAAGGGTGGACTGAGCGTACGAAGTGTTGGAGGAGAGTAAATATATATATTATTATAATTAGTAAATATCTACCTTCTTAACGTTCGAAATTCTCGAACTCCAAACGAAGCATGCCGCCTGGCGTTCCATACGTTATACCTCCATTCTAAACATAATGGAACTAGTCTCGAAGCCTAATTCGATCATATTCAGAAGATAGCTTTTCAAAATTAAATTATTATAAGTAAATTCCTTTAATTAATTTCTACGCGTTTCAAGCTCGCACGACCAAACGACATGTCCGATCGCTACAAAACTTGAAATCCTATAATAACTCACTATTACGGATCCGATGAAACCAGTTTCGTCGAAATCCGGGACAGTTGCTCGAATGGCTATTTTTACACGTTAATTAAAATATAAAATTTCTAATTTATATTTATTCATTTTTAAATTCAATTTTAAAAGTTAAAAATTTTCATTCTTGTTTAAATAAAATTTAAATGGGCTTTTGAAATCATTTTCATTCATATTAAATTCAGTATTCAATTATTTAAACAATTTCCAATATTAAATTTAAACAATTTAATTATCCAATAAATTCCTTTAGTAAATCATTAAATTTCAAATAAATTTTAATTATCAACAATTATTTTATTTCCATCTAAATAATTCAACATTTATCATTCAATTCAGCTATTGATTATAAACACATTTAATACATGGAATTTCATTTCAATACTTGTTATTGCCAAAACCTTCGAAATTGGATATTTCAAAATTTTATTCGAGTTCATATTAAATAAATTACATAAATAATTCATTAAATTTTTATTTCTAACCATTTTTGTTCCATAATTATATTAAATCTAATAATTTAAAATAGTCAAAAATACGGGTCGTTACAGAACACAACTAAGGCTATCCGGTGAGGATGAGTTATCATGTGCTATTTTCCTTGCTTAGGGACTGCCTACCTCCGTCGTCAAGGATGGCATGAGCCATTCAATGCTCCTCTCCTTGCCGACTGGCTATCCAATAAGGGTGAACTACTATGCATTCACTTCCTTATTCATGGGCTGCCACCATGATAAATTACCCAACGAGGATGGATTATTATGTGCTTATTACCTTGTTCAAGGATTGTCGACCTCTTTTGCCAAGGATCACGCGAGCCACACTCCCCTCCTTGCCGATCGACTATCTAATGAGGGTAAATCACCATGTTTTCACTTCTTTGTTTGGGGACTGTTAAATTCCCCACATTGAATTTGCATGAGATATCGCTCCCTTTTGTATCGAGGCACATCGACGACCGATAGCTCGACAACAATGGTCCTAGTTCCCTTGTCCATGATGCAACCTGTCCCTCTTGTGGGATGGGTACTGTAGTCAAGACTGGTGCTTTTATCTTAAGTGACACTGAGGTCCAGCATCCATAGTGCGCCCACATAAAAATAAGTCGGGCACCATATCAACTGGCTGCATGTCACTCTGGAGAACCCTTGAGCCACTTAATGCTCTAGTTCATGCCGGGATTGCCCGCCGTTCAATCTTGCTGCATGTCACCCAAGAGAATCCTCGATTCCCTCAGTGCTTTGGTTCATACTAGGATCACTCGACATTGCTAACTACATGAATAGGTCGACAACCATATGCCCGCCTCCGTGTTCGACTGAACCAGATTTCACAACCAACGCTCAATTTGAGTTCATATTCCGGTCCGGCCTATCATTAAGATAAATTCTACCTATAATCAGTTTACATGCTTCACATGAATAGGCTGTAGTCACCGTCCATCTCATTACCATACACTGAAATTTATTTATCGTATGGAAACATTTAAAGTGCAGATAACGTAAGGATTATGCCAACTACTCAAAGTACGCTATCCTCCTAACCGTGCATAAAAAATCAAGAAAGGATGAATAAATCAAACACTTGAATAAGCTTCATATTCAAAAATGGTTATGTTCATTCTTACAAAAAAATGCAGGTCACAAAGCCCGCCTCGTTGGGCATACAAAAGATTGAAGGAAACTGTTTACAAAGCTGGCCCACAAATCGACCCGGTCAATGAGTCAATCTGCTTGTGTCAAAAATGCTAGCACAAACAACCCAGCCGCCTCCATCTCGGTAGCCACTTCAGCCCGTGTCATAGTAAGGGACTCAGCATTGAAGTTGCTAATGGAAATCAACAAGTGGTATTTTCCCCTAAACAGGGACTTCACCATATTCTTCAGCCAGTTCTTCCATCTATCCTCCTCCGCTACCCTAGCGGCCTCAACATCCGCAGATGACCACCATCCAATTAGATGCTAGTTTAGGTCATTCCATAAAGCTTTGACTCCTTCTCAGCTTTCGCCAATTTCTCCCTAAGGTCCTCAGCACCTTCTCCCCAGCCTCAGCCACACCTTCGCTGCTTTCTCGTGCGACGCTATTGCCTCCTTGGCTACCACTAGGGAATCCTTGGCCGCCTTTTGGGCCATCTCCCTTTTCTCGACCTCCTCTTCAAAGTTGTAGGAATTCATCCCAGATGGAGCGATGAGCGGGCTGAAAAACTAATGTTATATAAATTTACATTAAGCAAAAAAGAAAATTCAAGTTTATGAGCTTATGAGAAGGGCACCTTATGTGTGAGCTTTCAACACGGGCTCCCAAGAATGCTGGTCCCAACCGGATCTAGGCCTAGGGTGGATGACAGAATCTCCATGGACATAAGCTGGAATGATCTCAAAAGGCGATCGACGTCATTTTCGTGGTCAGAAGCCCGATGAATCTCTAAAGACACTTGATCTGTTGGCACCGCCTCTTACCCATAAGCCAACTTTCTACATCATAAATAATTACCTTCCTAGCAAAAGGAGTGTGGGCATCACAGGATGACTTCCCCCATCCTCTTTCTTTTACTTCTATCGATGGAATGCTAGGTTGCCTACTTAAGGCCGTGAGGCAACTCAATGATCTTCGAGGTTGTCGCGTGTGCCTTGGGCATAATAGCCATAGCGATATGGATAATGGAGTCGAGGGTACTGAAAGCATTGAATTTGAATTGGTCTGCCACTGAAATAACAAAAATCCATGATTAGTTCAAGTACAAGAAAAAAGAGACAAGTGCAAGTAAATTAATTACCATTTGGACTTGCCCGGTCTTGCCTTTTGGCAAGGGGTAGACATGATGAGACTTAACCGAATACACTAGATTGATCAGTCCTAAAGTGGGACTCGTCTGGTGGCGCAACATCGCATCTGAGATACAAAGGATCACATATGGGATGAGGCTCCAAGGAGGGACTTTTGTCCATGCTAATGCCCGATTCTTGTGGCCCTCCCCTTATACTATCTTCCTTAGAACTCTCCTCGGTATCCCACAAGATGGCCAACGTCCCACGACGTGGAACCAGAACATCAACCAACTGTTGTAGGCCAAAAGTTCCCTACTAAGGCTTCGATACTACATCACTAAGCTTGCCATAGTCATCTTGTTACCACTCTTTAGGCCCCTCACCCATGATAACATGTACCTTCGATTCTTGTTTGTAATCAACCTGGCATTGGGATCCAAGAAGGTGATCATAGTGTAGTCCTGCTTCTTCTTGGCTAGTTTTTTTTATCAGGGAAGCCTTCTTTGCAACTATTTTTTGATGCTCCCTCAAGAGCCCAGCCCAATGAAGGTTTGCGTTAGTTAGTTAGATGTTCAAATTCTGAAGGTTATCGAGAGCAATCATTAGTTATTCCACATATTTGCTAAGTATCCCGAAGTGGGTGTCGGGTGAGTCAAGAGAGAACCCCATCAAAGCAAAGATGAGCAAGAGAGAAGAAAGATGAAGGAAAATGAAAACAGCAAAGAAGACTTACTAAGGTTTAGAACTTGGTGTTCCTAAGGTCGAGGTTAACCCTACAGGGCACAAATAGACTTCCCCATCCAGCCGAGGAATGTTTTGGTGAGAATGTTAATGAAGATAGCGGGTTTAGTGTTGGCTTGGAAGTGGAAGTAGGTGTTGGTTGGATACCTGGCTTCCATATGCAGTCGAAAGAGCATGTTGATCAAGTGAGTGGTCAATTCGGTAAAGTTAAGACCCAAGCAAGCGACATAAGCCCCATGTAAGAATTGGTAACTATTGGGGATGACTTGACAAGGGGTAAGCCTGAAGACATTGAAAACAGAGACGTGGAAGGGGTTGACAGGAGGAAAGGCTCCAATTTTGAAGTAATCCAGGGACTAAGAAAAGTAGTCAAGGGGAGGATGATCCGGTCGGTCTATAGCAGTGGGATATACCACCATCCCAATATTACATTCGTGCCTGGCTAGGCAATCAACCAGGCTCACTATTCCCTCCATTAGCTCAGATGCTTTTAGACTAGAAATGTCGGCTGAAGTCGATTCAGAGGTTGCCATTTAAAACATAAGTGACCTAAATTAAACTACAAGTCCCTAATAGCTAAGCCTAGCAAGACCCGAAGGAAAAAATCCAAGAGGGAAGTTGGACAGCCATCTTTATGGCATGACCTGACCGGGCATCCCATGAAGGTCGACTCAAGACTCAAACTTCACTCCTAACCTAAATTACTAGCCTTATAGCCCATATTTACTACTATATTTTAACTTAAAGCCCGAGCTACTAGTTTGGGCCTAAATGTATGACCCACAACACTTATATAGTTTTTACATATGTAGATCATTAGGAAGTTCACCAGCGTCGATTGACCACCGCTGGCATGGCAATGATGGTCGATCGACGTTCAAAAGATGACAAAAAACATCGACTCCTACCAAGCAACGACACAAAAATAAATTCAAAATCTAGTGCTTCAATAGTAAAAAAATTCCAATGGCGAAAGCGACACACGTTCAAAAACGAAGAAGCATAGAGGAAGGAGATGTAACGACCCGTATTATATATATCAAAGGATCATAAAATATTATTATTTAAATCATATAAGGTCGTATAACCCAAAAGTTTTAGGAAATGACTACTAGGGACATTTCCATACTTAGAATTTTTATCGGACAGTTTGAACCCAGAAATTATTGTAAAGGGTATAACTTTTAATAGGGGTTGAATTAAGGTCTAAAACCACTTCCATTAGATCAGGATGATGTTTTCTTTTTCCGTAGAATGATCATATAGAAAAATGGACTTACTATTTATGTTTACGAGATATGACTATTTTAAGTTTAGACTATTGCTGGCTAGATTAGTGGGTGATTAGTTAAGCCCAAACTTAAAACCACCAATCCATTTTGGGATTTGTGCCTGATTGGGATTGATGTGGCAGTTCCAAATCATTTCCCACTTCCCAAAAATAGTTCTAAATCTCCATTGACTTAGATTTCATCAGAAAGCTCACCTTTTTCATACTAATCTTAACCTAAACCATCACTAGAAGGGTAATTAGCAAAGAGAACGGTAGATCTATCATTTTGGGTTACTTTGAAATCTAGATTTTTGTTGTCCATTAGATTTGGAGATAGATTGGTAATTTTAGCACTAGGTGAGTGATTTATGATCTCTCGCTATCCTATGCATGTTCATATAGTTAAAAATGATGTTTTGGTATGAATTGTATGTTAAAACGATTTCAAACTTTAATTTAACCTTCTTACGTGTTTATGACCGAATTTAAAAAGAATGAAATGGATTTTAAATGGTTTCATAACCCTTTATGAATCATATTGTCATTTTAGTATGAAATTTGACCTAGGCATAATTTTGTATGTTAATCATGTTTGGATGAATTGTATATATTGAATGTATGCTTATGAATGATGGTTTCTATTTCATGTATTAGTTTGATAGGTTTGTTAGTACTTTTAGAAAATTTAGGATCAATTCGGAAAAAATAAGGTCAAACGAGCTCAAAATCGAATGAGATTTAGAGATTTGTTGAGGAGTGTTTGGGGAGCTTGCAGTTCAGGTCATAGTTCGATTGAAGGTGATTTGGTTGCTTCAATTCAGGACGGTGAATTTTGAAGATCTGGTTTGTAGAAGCAGTTGTTTCGGGACTTAGGTTGTGAAACGTTGGGAAAGATTTCGGAGAAGCCAAGGAATGGAAGTCGGGACTTAACTCCAAAATTTGGGAAGACCTACATATCGGTACCGACCTCGGTACTAACGTCCTTTTGGGCTTATATGGAGTGCTTAAGGACTTGGGGAGTGTGGTAGTGAGGAAAGGAGCTCAAAATAAGAAAAGAGGGAAAAGGTTAGGATGTGAAAGTGTTAGCCAAATTTTTGGCTAAGCAATTCATATTGGTACCGACATGATCATATCGGCACTAACATGAATTGATGTGGCTAACTTCGGTCAAACTTCTAGGAGGAGATCAGTATGTCCTGCAGGTCATGATGGAGGTGTTTGTTTGCATGACGTTCGATTTCGATGAGGCAGCGCAATGAAGGATGATAGCTTCGGGACTTTGATGATGGTAACTCGATGATGATGGAGTTGTGTTCCAATGACGATGGATCGATGTTGAATAGAGTTGCGAGGATGATTATCCATAAGGGTAGGTTCTAGGAAGGGTGACTTATGGATAGAATATTGAAAGATTCTATTGTGGAAAAAATGAATGTGGAATGGTTCCTTAAGGATGAATGGAAACTTAACGGAGCAAGAAATTGGCTCGAATACGCATGCTAAGGGACTGTTGATACTTGAAGTGTTTTCTGATGTACTCGTAAGCAGGGGCATTGTGAGGATGCTTATTTTCTTGGAATGGCTACCCCATACTGGAGGAATGGATCCGTATACCCTATACCGATGGAATGGATCTAGTGTATGCTATGGGCTGGTAGGTGAGTACCCTGAAAACCGGGCTTTTTCCATTAATCCTTGGCAGATGAATGGTCATACGAGTAATCATATATCCAGGGTACATTGAGTGAAATTGAGGATTGTTTGATGGATACTATGTCTGCTATGTTGTTATAGTTGTAGATTATCACTCTAGGGATCTCACATGATGGAAGTTTTATGGATTGGATACCTAGACACCCCATGTTGTACTAAGGATGAAGTACACCTTTAGGATGATAATAGAGTAGCATATTATAGTTTTTATATGCTAACTCTTTGGTTGTAGGGATATGTCAGGTATGATTCTTATACCTTTGTTCCTTACTATATCAACTTGTATAGTATTTTGAGATTTCTTATCACTCACACCAAACTGTAATCTGACATGAGGTTTTATGCTTTGCTTCTTATTATCTCGTGTACTCTTAAATGAGTAGACTAGATAGCAGGTTTAGTTGGTACGTAGTTGATGTACAACGGATGACCATAAGATGGCGCTTTCTCATATTATAAATGGACTTACTATTTCCTATTCTGTTGTGCGACACTATGGAGCCTAGATAGTGTTCGTTTACTATATTTAGAGGCAGTTATACTTTGTGTTTATTACCAGTTGTATAAACTCTATTTCTACTTTGTATAACTGTATGAACCTGTGCACTCTGATATTTGTGGTTTATTTAGTTATTACTGTCTCACTGTCTTATATCAGCGATGTTTTTTATTATATTTTATTCGATGCGCTGTGAGATATATGACAGGTTCTGTGATTGTACTTATTATATATTTTGGTTTTCAAAACTATATAGTAGTGTATAGTATATAAGTCACATACATACATGAGTACCATTGATGCAGTTTTCTTTATGAGAGACTGATCATTCTTGTTACAGACCAAGAATGAACCGACATACAAGAAATGCTACAAGAAACTCCGACTTCGAAGTCGAGGAAGGAGCAGGCTCGAGGTTGCTAACCCTGACTTGCAGGCAATGTTCAATGTGATGATGGAAAACATGCTGCAAAATGTCTAAGCGGCTGCTCCTAATGTTATTGTAGATAGGGTGCTCAAGGGAAGGCATCCAGAGTTGATTTCGCAAAGATGAATAAGGACTTTACAAGTCTTGATGGCAAACCGTTCCAAGGAATTGAACTAGCTATGGAAGTGCAGGATTGGTTGGATACCTGCGAGAGGATTTTTGATGAATTGGAGTTGGATTATGCGATGAGGAGGAGGTTGGCTTCTCGACAGCTTCAAGGTAGAGCCATGAACTGGTGGAATGCTATTAAGGTTTCCACACCTGAGGACCACTTTACTTTGGAATAGTTCAAAACTAGATTTGGGAAGAAGTTTATACTAGCTACATAAGTCCGTGTTGTTTAAAAAATTTGCAGACTTGAAGTAAGGGGATATGGCTGTTTTCAAGTATGTGGCTAAGTTTGACGTCTTGACAAAATATGGGATGGACTTCATTGACACTCCGCTGAAGAAGAATGAAAAGCTTGTTATTATACGACTACTTGGGGAAAAGCTTGTAAGGTATATTGATGAGCCGTTTTAGAAGATAGTTGAGAAAGCTCTTCGACTTGATAGTTTGTACCCTAAACCCAAGTATACTATAGTTAAGTAAGAGCCAAAATCGTAGCAAGACGATGGAGGTAAGAAGAAATGGAATGGTAAGAGGAACAATTTTTAGGGAAGAATGTTCAGAAGAAGGCAAAGTGGGATCCTGTCTACTATGGTTGTGAAGATAAGGTCACTTGATTAGGGCTTGCAAGTTTTAAGGAAAGAAGATGTGCTATAACAGTGGCAAGTTTGCACATATGCAAAAGAGTTACCCAGAACTAGTGCAGCAGAAGCAGGTAGTGAAGGCATATGCTTTAGATGTCGTTCATACATTGTCAAGTGCTTCCTCGGCGTAAAAGAAAGGTAAAGGTATCACTATTCAAGGTATGTTTTCTATTTATGGTGTTTCCATATGTGTTTAGTTTGATACCGGGGCTTCACATTTCTTCATGTCTATTGACCTGGTAGGTAGATTGGGATTGAGACCCAAAATAATTTACCAGACTTTAGTAGTGATGAACCCTATTGGAAGCCCTACTAATCTTTGTATGGTTTGTCGTAGTTAGTCTTATCGAGTCATGGATGCTCTTTTATTTTTGATTGTTTTGTTTTGAGTTTCATTGGGTTCGGGTTTACCTTAGGGATGGATTGGCCGAGGAAGTATGCGGTAGTGGTGGACTGCGAGAAGCTGTTGGTGACAATTTGGGCTGAGGAGGGGCGGATGGTTGCAATTGGATGCTAACCAAAAGATAAGGTTATGGTTAGCTTTCTATATTCATTCGATTTCCGACATGATTAATTGTCATCTGTGCCTATTGTTATAGTATCCAGATATATTAGAGGAGATGATCAGAGTACCGTCACACCGAGAGATTTAGTTTTGCATAGACTTAGTGAAATTTTCCAAACCAATAGTCACGCTTTTAAGGCGTATGACATACAGAGAGCAGAAGGAGTTAGAGGTGCTAGTGAATAACCTGTTGTTTGCACCAAAATTGGTCACAAACCCCGAATGTCGTGAAAGCACCAGTGTATGAACACAAATCAGCAATATTGTAACACAAATCTCAGATCCAAACAAAGTAGAGAATAACCACTCAAAAATAACAAACAGAAACACAAGATTTATAGTGGTTCGGCTATCTCCGGCCTACATCCACTTCGAAGAATAATCTTTTATTGATATGCTTGCTGGTTACAGTGAATTACAACAGTAATTTTCGAGTACAACAATGAAATTTGAGTGCAATCGTGGTTTTGGCAGAGTCTCGACGTTGAATAGCCCAAAAAGATCCTTTTTCTGTAGCCTCTAAGGTGCTATTTATAGGCGCTCCATGCAAAAATCTGGCTCAAACTTCGGGAGACTTCTTCTGGCACGTGGGTGGGCCCACGCGACCGATCCCATGAAGTTTCGACTCGATCCGTGATCGATACGAACGTAATTCGTATCGATCAAGATTTTGTCCAATGGAGTCGAAACTTGGTGTGAACATTCTTTAGCTTGTACGTAAGCTCCTGTGAAATTTCATAGCATTTGAACTTGTGGATTGCGAGATATGATCGATACGAGTTGGTGTTCTTCAGCAGGCTATTTGGTTCGAATCGATGGTTTTGAATCGATCTGTTCGAATCGATGGTTGCATGTGCCCAGGTGATGATGTGGCGTGCACCCTTCGGATCGATCCAGTTTTTACGCCGAGTTGACCGAGTCGTCCCCAGATTCTCGCCTTGTTCGTATCGAAGGCCGTTGCGTAGTTCGAATCGATCAATAGCGTGCTCTTCGTATCGATCTGCAGTATGCTCAGTTCGAATTGATGTTCTCAGGTGATGGATACGAAGTGGACATTGCTGATCGATTCGAAACTACGGATAAACGATGGATACGAATAGTTCCACTCTGATCGATACGAACTCGATGGATGCGAGGCGAAACCGTTCTGATCGATATGAACACATACGAGGTGAAGTCACTCTGATCGAATCGAACTCAATGGATTCGAACAGCGCGATCGTTGATCGATTCGAACATGATGGATTTGAAATCAGATGTTCTTTGGTGGATACGAACAGAGTGTATGTATCAATTCGAACGGCGTGTTTCCCTCTTCTTGTATTGATCATATCTCGATGATACGAACTCCGATTGACCTGAAATTTGAAGTGTCGGCTTTTATGGCTTTGCTTGTCATGTCCTGTCAATTGTAGCTCGATCTGGACTTGGACAAAATTCATCGATATCCATAGCGAACCTGTAATGCATAACCGATATTTGTGACTAGTAATCATTGATTCTCAATTAATTTCTTGATATCTTGACTTTGCTAAAAGGTGGGATAACACTTTGCCCCCCAAAACATGCCTTTTGGTAAAAGGTGTGTTTTGAATAGCTTCAAATCGAATGCTGTGTGCTCATATTTTATTCACAGCTATAGTATCGTCAATCAATTTTGCGGCTGTTCGAAGCCGAATCAGTATCCATTTCCACTTACGGAAGTTAGTAATCAAATCCTACAGCTTCTCCGGACTATCGATGGTCACTCCAGGCCCTTGCTAAGTCCATTCCAAACCTAGCGATCGAATAGAAAGATCCTGTTGCGCTCCGGCGTTGCTTTCTATCCCTTGCACTCTGGCCCTAGTGAGGGCATATAGCGATGTCTTGGTCTTTCTGGACCGATCACAGCCTCTCCGGGCTCTTGCTGGATCCCATCCTATCACTCTTCGGTGAAGGGGAAACAGCGTCGAGTGAGCCGATCCCGTCGCTCTCCGGCGAAGTGGCAACACCCTCTGCACTCCGGTTCAGTGTTTCTGAACATTAAGCGATGTCATGGCCTAAATCCTAGGCCGATCATAGCCACTCCGGGCTCTTATCGAACCCCGATCCAGTCACTCTCCGGTGAATGGGGAACGACGTCAAGTAAGTCGATCCTGTCGCTCTCCGGCGAAGCAACTCACTTCTTGCACCCCGAACCCCGCCTCTCCGGGTAGGGTCATAAAGCGATCATTTTCAAGCTGGTTTTCAATATTCATCCTTTAACTCTCCGGTCAAAGGTTTATTTCGAGAAATTCAAGTTCATTTATTAAATTCAAGTTCCAGCGTTCAATCACAAACAAAGGAAAAATCTAAATATTTCCTCTTCGGGCAGAGCGGTCTATTACCATCTCAGAGCATGCCTGGGGATCTCTCCGGTTCCCGTACATGTGTAAGAGGAATAGCCGTTTTATTTTGGAATCAAATCTAAGAAATTTAATCGACCAAAGTTCAAATCCTGAACTTGGCCCTTGCCATCATGATCAATTGATGACGAGTCGTGATCCAGATCCAGGATTAGTTCTATTAGGTGGAGGCAGTAGTTGTTCAGGTCTTACAGCCGCTGTCCGATCTCTGGTGTATTGTGGCAATCTACCACTTCCGATATGCTCTTCTACCTCATCCTTCAGATGGCAGCATTCATCGGTAGTATGCCCTTCCAGCTCATGGTATAGGCAGTACTTTCCACTTCTACGTTCCCGTTCTGTGGGATCTCTCCTAGGTGGTTTTCGATAGGGGAGCTGCCCCCGAGTCTCCGTGTAGATTCGTTCCAGGTTTGTTGTCAAGTCAGTGTATTGCCTGAATCTAGGCTCTCAGAATTTCTTCCGTTTGTCAGGACCATCATATCTGTCGTCCTGCTTTCGCTTCCCTTTGTCTGCTTCGGACAGTTCTTTGGAGGTTCCTTCGCCTTGCACAGCGTTTGTTTATCGCCTCTCGGCATGTGAATCTTCTAGCCGAATGAATCTTTCAGCTTCATGATAGAATTCTCTAAGGTCTTGTGGTGGATCTCTTGCTAAAGAATCCTTAAATTCTGTGCCTTCCGCGACTCCTGCTACCGCCGCCATCAAAATCATTGATGGATCCGGGCGATCTACCGAAGCCACAATTGCATTGAATCGCAATAGAAAATCTTTTATGGACTCTCCTGTCCTCTGCTTTATCGATGCCAAGGTCATCACACTCTTGGGTCGCGTCATGTGGACCCTAAATTGCATCATGAAGCATTCCACTAGCTCGTTCCATGTTCTGATTGATCCATTCTCTAGCTGCCTGGACCAAAGCCCAGTCAAATCTGTCAAATATAAAGGGAAACATCGTGCCATCACTTCCTCGGATGCCCCCAGCACTTCCATATGCCTGATATATCTAGTAATATGCATGGTTGGGTCTAATTTCCCGTCATATGGGTCCAGCGCGGGTAACCTGAATTTTGGAGGATTCCTTGCATTTCTGATATTCAGAGTGAACGGACTCCGACTAACTTCCTCTAAGCCTCCGCTTGACAATCCTCCCCTCATTATCCGTCGCACTAATCCAGCCATTCTTTCGTCTCCATCCTGGGGTCGTCCCCTCGGCGTGCTTCTATCCTGCCCCCCAGGTCTCGAAGGGTATTCCGGGTAGTATTCCTCGTGTGGCTCATTCATGTTGGAGTTGGCTCTAGCCTGTTGAGCTCCATCCGTGGGTCTTCCAATGTCAGATCCCGAGGGTCTGCCCCCAGGTCCTTGTTGATTGCCTTCAGGTTCTTCATTCTGATCTTCGATCTGACCTCCATTGGTCCCTGTGTCTCTAGCTCCTTGTCCCGTATTTGCAGCCACTGTTGTCGGTCCAAGGTTCTGTGCTTCGGCTGCTCTCATCTGCTCAAAGAAGCTTTGCATCCTTTCTTGTTGGCTCTTCAATAATCTTTCATGTATTGAATCCACCATAGCCTCCATCTCGTCCCTGGTGATGTAGATCGAAGCTGGTCCTTCTCCAGCTCCAGAGGAGGCCTCTTGACTCCCCCCTTGTTGGCTCCTTTCTCCTCTCCGCCTTCTTGTTGATTGTCGCGTCATTGCCTTTCGAGTCTGAACTCTTCAAGCTTTCAAATCTGAACTCCAAATCCGATATAGCGGGTGCTAGCTCTTCTCGATGAAAGCACCAAAGTGTATGAACACAGATCAGCAATATTGTAACACAAATCTCAGATCCAAACAAAGTAGAGAATAACCACTCAAAAATAACAAACAGAAACACAAGATTTATAGTGGTTCGGCTATCTCCGGCCTACGTCCACTTCGAAGAATAATCTTTTATTGATGTGCTTGCTGGTTACAGTGAATTACAGCAGTAATTTTCGAGTACAACGATGAAATTTGAGTGCAATCGTGGTTTTGGCAGAGTCTCGACATTGAATAGCCCAAAAAGATCCTTTTTCTGTAGGCTCTAGGGTGCTATTTATAGGCACTCCATGCAAATATATGGCTCAAACTTCGGGAGACTTCTTCTGGTACGTGGGTGGGCCCACGCGATCGATCCCTTGAAGTTTCGACTCGATCCGTGATCAATACGAACGTAATTCGTATCGATCAAGATTTTTTCCAATGGAGTCGAAACTTGGTGTGAACATTCTTTAGCTTGTAAGCTCCTCTGAAAATTTCATAGCATTTGGACTTATGGATTGCGAGATATGATCGATACGTGTTGGTGTTCTTCGGTAGACTGTTTGGTTCGTATCGATGGTTTCGAATCGATCTGTTCGAATCAATAGTTGCACGTGCCCAGGTGATGATGTGGCGTGCACCCTTCGGATCGATCCACTTTTTATGCCGAGTTGACCGAGTCATCCCCAAATTCTCGCCTTGTTCGTATCGAAGGCCGTTGTGTAGTTCGAATCGATCAATAGCGTGCTCTTTGTATCGATCTGCAGTATGCTCAGTTTGAATCGATGTTCTCAGGTGATGGATACGAAGTGGGCATTGTTGATCAATTCGAAACTATGGATAAACGATGGATACGAATAGTTCCACTCTGATCGATACGAACTCGATGGATGCGAGGCGAAACCGTTTTGATCGATACGAACACATACGAGGTGAAGTCACTCTGATCGAATCGAACTCAATGGATTCGAACAGCGCGACCGTAGATCGATTCGAACATGATGGATTTGAAATCAGATGTTCTTTGGTGGATACGAACAGAGCGTACGTATCGATTCGAACGTCGTGTTTCCCTCATCTTGTATCGATCATATCTCTATCATACGAACTCTGATTGACCTGAAATTTGAAGCGTCGGCTTTTATGGCTTTGCTTGTCATGTCCTGTCAATTGTAGCTCGATCTGGACTCGGACAAAATTCATCGATATCCATAGCGAACCTGTAATGCATAACCGATATTTGTGACTAGTAATAATTGATTCTCAGTTAATTTCTTGATATCTCGGCTTTGCTAAAAGGTGGGATAACACCTGTTTAGATGAGGGTTCATTCGTAGGAGCATATCTGAGTGGGACGCACCCGTAGTATTCGCCACTAAGGCCGATTACTCTCTAAGGTTGTGTTTTGATTACCGTGAGCGAAATAATGTAACGAGGAAGAACAAGTAACCACTCCCGCGTATTGATGACTTGTTCGATTAGCTCTATGCTGCAAATGTGTTCACTCAGTTGGGCCTTGCGACAAATTTTCATCAGTTGAGAGTAGCAAAAGGGAGTATGCCGATTATTGCATTTCGTATGTCGTTTGGTTTATTTGAGTGGTTGGATATGCTGTTTGGGCTATCCAATACTCTGGTATATTGGAACTGGGCCAACCCACAACGGATGAATTAGGTAAATTTCAAAATTTATTCCATTATTGGATCTTTAATGGATCTATGTAGTCTAATTCATTTAGAACTTTTCTAAATTATCTTTAATAAAATAAATATTTTATTTGGATTTTGTAAATGAAATTTATTAATTTGTATTATATTTCATATTTGTGTATCATATACACATATGCGTGTGCGTGCACGCGCAACATGATAATGTGTACATGGTTTGACATGTCCATGTATAGGTGTCGGGATTTACACCACAACAGAGATGTTAGCCCCTCGTGTATACTAATTTATTATCTAAATGTACATATATATATATATATGCATCAATTATTGTATAAATAAATATACATATAGACACACACACACACATATATATAATTATATATTTCTTATAAAAAATCGATTATAAATTATTTGTATAAATAATTTATGAAATACATGTGTGTGTATATAATATAATTAAATTTCAAAATTATTTTAAATATTAATTTTTAAAGTAATTTAAAATCATTATCATATATTATAATTTTTTAAATTTAAACATATACATAGATATATTATATAATAAACATATAACTAGTTCACTAATATATATATATATATATATATATATTTCGAAAATGCAATATTATATATATATATTATACTATACATATTTGCCATTGCTTAGGGCTAGGTAAATAATTTTTATTATTTTTTCTGGTTTAAATGATTTTTAAATAAAATATACTTTAAAAATTAAACCCATGTGGATTTAATAATAAAAAATATATTTAAAGGTCATTTTTGAAATCAAAATGCATATTTTATATCATATAATTTTTTTAGAATATTATATTATTTATATATGTATTAGAAATATTTTTCGTTTGTTTAACTGATATTAAATCAAATAAATAATTTATATATTCATAAAATAAATAATTTTTTATTACTGAATGGTTTTTAGGTGTGTACAAGCTTTTTAAAAAATTTAAACATACATATCATATGAATTAATATTTTATAATTAGATTTAATTGATAAAATCATTTAATAATAAAAATTATTTTTTTATCAAGCCATGATTGACAAGATGACATCTAATTTTTTTTATATGCACGCGCACACATACACAAATATATATATATATATGTATATGTATATATATATATATGTATGTATATATGTATGTATATATGTATGTATGTATGTATGTAAAACCATCGACGTGTTATAATATAGTAATATATCGATTCGCCATAAGGTCTATCTAGCTAACATATGATCAATTGATTAACTAAGAAATTTAGAATATTAATAAATGATAAAATGACTCCTTACGGTCGAATCGAAGAGTTTTGATGTAATTTTTGTACTTGGATATTGGGGTTTATAGAAGATGGTTGCAAGCCCAAAATTTCAGAGGGAGAGAGAGTGAGAGGAGAGAAAAAGAGTAAAATGAAATGGTGTAAAGAGTGGCATATAAATAGGAAGTCAAAATGGAGAGAAAAGTGCACCCTAATATCTTTCTTACCAATTCCACTCTTTTAACCTTTCAAATTCCTCTCTCTTTTCCATCGTATGGTTGCCCAACCATCCCTCCTTTCATCTGAAATAAGCATGCCCATATGAGGCTCAAATTTGGTCTAACTCCGAACAATATTTAATGCAATTTTAAATCTTATTTAAAAGTGAACCAATATCGTATATCGATCAGTATATTTATAACTATTATAGAAACATTGTTAAAGATAGTTCAATATACAAGAACTAAAATTTTAGAATTAATATTCCATAAATATTAATTAATTAATTAAATTATAACGATATCCAATTAAGTAAATCAAGTGGTAAAAGGAGTATTCATTATTTTGGTTGGGTGACTCTTAGATGTAAATATGGTCAGCGACTGATACCAAACAATTCAAATATTAACGTTCACACGTCACTTAGCAGATGATGTGACATTATGGCCAAATTTATCGCTTACTTGGTTTTAATAAAATCCAAATTTTCCTTATGAAGCATTACCCGGTAGTGACCATTATTTACACTAATACTCTTCGTCAAAACTATATTATTTTGGACTTATGGAATTTGGTAATGGTCAAAATTCCAATAATGTCCATATTCAATTTTATAGTTCAAACACAAAGTTCTTGATTTAATAATAAATATTATTATTAACTGAACTACTATGGCTAGAGATTTTGACTTTGAGTTAACTTCAATTGACCGTGGTACTAACCCCATATAACCGAGGAGACGAATCCTCTCTTAAATAGTGTTTGACTTCCAATACTTCCATTTGACCCAACTATATTCGTTCGATGGACGCCGTATCACAATCTGACTATAATCAAAGCAAAGCTTTCAAATATTGAAGATTGACAGTATTCTCAAGTTAAGAGAACCGTGTAAATTAGTCACATCGATATTTTCTATTTGGCCTTAGTTATATTAACTAATAAAAAACTATCAAGTGAGTGATTCCATAGTTCTCTAATAACTATCAGTATGTAACCCTTTGATGCCCCTAGCAGTCATGAGTAATACACTATCCAACATTTGGAGAGCGTTACATACTCTAGTCTCAATGGATGCATTGATATCTAGTCTCGATCATTTTTGACTTGGAATATTTAGTGTTTATTATAGTGTGATACAATACTCATGATTACAAATATTTGTAATTACTATCACAAACACATGGTTTAAAGATTTTTTTGTTAAATATATTTCAATTATAACACATTATAACAAATATATAATAGAAAGAAAAAAACTTTATTATGAACGAGAATTAGATGCAGAGTTAACTAATTTGCAGTAAATTACAGAATTGCCCCTAGGGCATACCCTTAACGCTATCAATCTGCCACTTGCACTTATGGCCAATTAGGGAATTTCAATCCCATCCCTTCAACTAGCTTATCGAGAGCTGACCGAGCTAAACCTTTGGTGAATGAATCTGTTATGTTGTCCTTGGTATTTACCCTTTGTATCACGACCTCTTTCTCCTCAAAGAATTTTCTAATAGATGGAACTTCCAAAGAATATGATGTGACTTCTTATGTAATCTAGGCTCCTTTTCGATATGAATATCCATATTCTTATCATAGAACAATGCTATACGATTCTAGGTATCGGGAATTACTTTGAGCTCACTCAAAAACTTGTTCATCCATACTACATCTTTAGCTGCTTCATTGAGTGCGATGCACTCAGCCTCCATCATCGAATCATCTACCGTCGCTTGTTCAGAACTTTTCCAATTGATGACTCCGCCATGAAGCATAAAGGCATACCGATTTACTATCATCAATGTCACTCTGAGAGCTCGAACCCATATACCCCTTTATAAGGAGGTCTTCATTCCCATAAATGAGAAATAAGTCATGAGTATTTCTTAAATACTTTAGTATATATTTTATGATCGTCCAATGCTTTTCTCCAGGATTAGACTGGTATTGACTTAAGCGTCATAATGCATATGCTGCATCCGGTACAGTATACAGCATAACATACATTATGGATCATATGGCTGAAGCATAGGGGATTCTCTTCAGATGCTCTTTTCCTTATCAGTATGAGGAGCGTCCTTCTTGGAAAGGACGATTCCAGCCTCCATTGGAATATTTCCATGTTTGGAATTTTCCATGCTAAACCTCTTTAGTACGGTACATGTACAGTGATTGGGATAATCCTAGCAACCTCTTAGATCTATCTTACAGATCTTTATACCTAGTATATAGGTTGCTTCTCCCAAATCCTTTATGGAGAAGTTCTTGGAAAGTTAAGCTTTCACCAATTGCAATAACAAAAATTTATTTCCAACCAACAGAAGATTGTCGACATATAACACTAAGAATACGATACCGTTGCCCATTCCTTTCTGTATACGCAAGCTTCCTCTGTGTTCTAATAAAAACCAAACTGTTTGATTACTTTATCAAAACACTTGTTCGAACTCCTTGAAGCTTGTTTAAGTCCATAAATAGACTTTGACAACTTGCAAGCCTTGCTCTCACTCTCACTGACCACAAAACCCTTGGGCTATGACATATGGAAGGTCTCTTCTAAATCACTAGTTAGAAATGCCGTATTTACATCCATTTACCCTATTTCATAGTCATAGAATGCAACAATAGCCAGTGTTATCTGAATGGACTTAAACATGGCTACGGACGAAAAGGTCTCGTCATAATCAACACCTTGAATTTGATGAAATCCTTTTAAAACTAGCCTAGCTTTATAAGTCTCTACTTGTCCATATGCATTTAGCTTTTTCTTAATACAACCGATGGGTTTTATCCCTTCAGGATATGTTCAACAAAGTCCATACTTTGTCTTTGTATGTAGAATCCATCTCAGATTTCTTTTCTCCAAGCCAAAGTGCAGAGTCTTTACTCTTTAGTGCTCGTTGGAAAGACATAGGACCGTAATCATCTAAGACACTATCCTTCTTCTCGCCATCCATGAGAAAACCGTAGCATCTTTTTGGTGCATGAGATTCCATACTAGATCTTCTAATAGGTTGCGTGTTTTCGTATACATGTGAACTTGGTTCTCCCACTAGTCGACCTTAATGTTAACTTCTTAGATCTCATCCAAGTCTACACTTCGCTATTAATTTCCTTTGACATAAATTCCTTCTATAAAAGGATAATGTGCTAAGAAATAATAATCTTGTTCCTCAGTATTGTAGAATATATATCCCATTGAGTTTTTGGGATATCTTAAAAATTTACACAGTAACAATCTCTCCGAGAAACAATAACCTTTTATTCCTTAGTATTGTAAAATATATATCACATAAAGTTTTTGGGATATCCTATAAATTTACACAGTACTGATTGCTCCTCTAATTTATTTGGACCAACGTTATTAATGTAGGCCTGACAACCCCTCACCTTTAGATACTTGAGTTTGGTTTCTTACCACACCACATCTCATATAGTGTTTTAAGTAAAGATTTAATGGGCAACAAGTTCAATATATACACTGCGGCTTCCAACGCATATCCCCAATAGGGTAGAGGTAACTCCGCTTTACTCATCATGGAACGAACCATATCTAATAGTGTTTGGTTCCTTTACTTTGACATACTATTATGTTGTGGAGTATCGGGTGGAGTAACCAAAGAGATAATCCCGTTATCTTTTAAGTACTGTTGGAAACTCACCCTCTCCATCAAATCGAAGAATCTTAACTTACGATTCGTTTGGTTTTCTACTACATTCTTAAACGCAATGAATTTCTCATAGACATTGGATTTTTGCTTCATAAGATACACATATCCCAGTCTTGAGAAATCAACAGTGAAGGTAACAAAGTAAGAACTATTATCTTTGGGGATTATAGGAGTTGGGCTACATATATCACTATGTACTAACCTTAAGAGTTCAAATCTTTCATTACTCCCATTGAAGGGAAACTTGGTCATTTTCCCTTTGAGACACAACTCATGTGTGTTAAATGATTTAGAATCAAATGATGGGAGAAAACCTTCGTTATCAGTTTACATAGTCGTTTCTCACTAATATGACATAGCCTACAATGCCAAAGATAACTGTCATCTTTATTATTAGAATAACTATTCACAAAACACACATAGTTAGTAATAATCACATAAATGCCATTTTCAAGAACACCATCGCAAACTTTATTTCCATTCAAAATAATATTCAAAACATCATTCGTACAATGAAATATATATATATATATATATATATATCTAATCTTGGACAATCTAGAAACAGACAATTCCAAAAATTACATATTTCGTAAAATAACAATTATTTAATATCAATACTACTGCACTAGGAAAACATAAATGATAACCTTCCGCCGTCATTACATCTGCGATGGATCCATCAACAACTTGGAACCTCATCTTCCCTTTTGCCATGCGATGCCAGTTCTGAATCCCCTGAAACAAATTACATATGTGTGTTCTAGATACAATATGTAAAACCCAAGACATTTTATTGATTACAAAACAATTTTGAATCATAAATATATCTGATGGAGCTGCAGAACCATTTTGCTTTCTTTCTTTAACAACCTTTAGGTAATTAGGACAACAGTTCCTTTTTAAGTGACCTTTCTTGTGGCAGTGGTGACATTCACCTTTCTCATTGGTCTTATTACTTTTCTAATTATTCTTTACTTCTCTTTTCCTCTTCTTCGAACCTTTCGAAGATGATGCACCACCCTTTACAGCAAGCGCTGCTCCTTGATCCTTAGGTATAGACTCGATCGGCCTTAACATATTGAGGTGCTCCATGAGATTCACATTTAATTGGTCCAGATTATAATTCAATATCAATAGTTCGTACTGAGGTGTAAGAGAACCAAGTATCAAATCAACTTGTAATTCATTGCTTATCTGTATGTCCAATTATGAAATCCTATCAATACATCCCTTCATCATTAGTACGTAATCATCCATCTTCTGCCCTTTAGTCATTTTGGTATTGCACAGCTTTTTCATAAGCTTGTACCTTATGGAATGTGACTATTCACCAAACAAGGTCTGGAGACTATCAAATATCTCATGGACATAGAATATTTCGTGCTGCCCCTTCAACTACTTTTCTAACATAGACAACATGAAAACTTGGGCGATCTCTATGTTTGAAACCCATTTATCATAAGTAACTCTAAGCTCGGGGTTCGCATCGCCAGTGGGTTGTTCTTTTAGGTTGACATGTAATAGCTGACCAAACACGCTCGTAAGTCAATGCTATCTTAATTGCTCTTAGCTAATCGATACAATTTTGTCCAGTAAGCTTATCTTTTTTAAGAAAAAGTTTTGGGGTAGACATTTTTTGTAAGTTTTAATTGGTAGATTATTAGGACAATATCATAGCAGATGTTCTTATAATATTAGTCAGGTTAAACTTTAGGTTTCATTTTACTAATAAGCTCATACTAGCCTTTTATGTTTCGCCAAACCCTAAGTTAAACATAGAAGTCTTTCGACTTCACTGGAAGGTATTAAGACTCGTCCGTCTTGTAATTTTGACCTTGAGTTTGCTCAACAAGTCATAGCTACACGGACGATGGATAACTCCTTATCGATTGTATCATATAAAATTCCTAACCCATGGTACCTTGTCTTAATTTCATTTCTACCTTGAGTTTTCTCAATATATTGAAATGAAATTATTCACTGCTACCTACCATATTGTGATGGCCTAAGTATAGTATATGTACGCTGAGTTTGCTCGACAAATACATATAATTATCTTACCTCGTCTATTCAATATATTAATAATACTACACATAGCATCCTTAGCTTGAGTTTTCTTAACAATTAAGTAGTATGCAAGTAATTTACTAATATATATGGTAGAGGACAACATTATATTAAAGATCATAATATTCAATATATAATATTAAGTGATATCGACTAATGGAATAATGTAATTCTTATGAAACAACCTCATGATTCAACTGTCGGACACGTGGGGAATCACGGTATACATACATTTACGTATATATTTATTCCTTAAGCCTATTTAGGGTTTTATAATGTTCCATCTTTAGTTTACACATTCATATTATATAACTTTTATTATTATATAACATTTATATTTTACTTAGCTTATATATTAGTCTTATGTATAAAATTATATTAAATAAATCTTATTTAATTAATTTTTAATTATTTAAATCTTTAGTTAATTATTTATTATTCAATTTTAACCTATTCTAATGAATATTTATATACTGTAACCTTTATAGTAATACACACACAGATATATATATATATATATATCTATGTGTGTGTATTTTAATTTAATAATTAACTTCTAATTAATTCATTTAATTAAACTATTTTAATTAAATTTTATTAATTTCAAATTTTATTTTATATATATATACGTGTATATTTATATTGCCTTAAACATATCAAGACAACGTAACATATATCAATATATATTATACATGCATATATGTTTTATTTAATTAACTTAATTCTTTTATTAGTCTTATTGATAAAAATTTATTTTTGAAATTAATCTTATATTTATTTTGAAACATTTTGAAAATATTCATTATACTATAACTTTTATAATACGTATATATCTTATTTTAAATTTAACTTTTAAATTTAAAATATGTATTTTTAATTTTCAAACAATTTTGAAAATTAGCCCAATACTCATTTCAAATTTGGCCTTTTCTATTATGGGCAACCTTTGGGCTCATATATCTGCTCAGTCTAGGCCGGTAGCCAAGTAGGGCAGAGTACTTGATTATCCAAACCAATCCTTCGACGCTACCTTTCTAGACACTATACTATCTAGGTTGTGAGCTTAGTTAGTTAACCTTAACATGACTAATTTAGATCGCATAGGTTGTTGGGCTCAGGTACCATTGTTGGAACTGAGCTAGCTCGCAGAGGATAAATTGGGTAAATTTAAAAAAAATTCCATTATTAGATCATTAATAGGCCTATGTAGTTTAATTCATTTAGAACTTTTTTTAATTTTTTTTAAATAAAATTAATATTTTATTTGAATTTTATGAATGAAATTTATTTTATATAATTTGTATTATATGTTATATATGTGTATCATATGCACATATGTATGTATGCACATGCAACATGATAATGTGCACATGGTTTGACATGCTCGCGTATAAGTGTTGGGATTTACACCACAATTGATATGTTAGCCACTCATGTATACTATTGTATTGTCTAAATGTATATATATGTGCATCAATTATTGTATGTGTGTATATATATATGTATGTAAATTTAATTATATATTTATTATAAATATTGATTATAAATTATTTGTATAAATCCTTTATGAAATATGTATGTGTGTGTGTGTATATATAATACAATTAAATTTCAAAATTATTTTAAATATTAATTTGTAAAGTAATTTAAAATATTTATCGTATTTTATAATTTTTTTAATTTAAACATATACATAGATTATTATATATATATAAACATATTACTAGTTCACTATAATATATATATATATATATATATATATTATACATATTTGTTACTGCTCATGGCCAGGTAAATATTTTATTATTATTATTTTGATTTAAATGATTTTTAAATAAAATATATTTTAAAAATTAAATCCATGCAGATTTAATAATAAAAAATATTTAAAATTAATTTCTGAAATTAAAATGCGTATTTTATATTATATAATTTTTTTACAGAACATTATATTGTTTATATATGTATTATAAACATATTTTGTTTGTTTAACTAATATTAAATCAAAAATAATTTAAATTTTTTATATATTTATAACATAAATAAGTTTTTTTTCTATCGAACGGTTTTAAGGTGTGTATAATTTTTAAAAAAAATGTTAAACACATATATCATATGAATTCTTATTTTATAACTAGATTTAATTGATAAAATAATTTAATAATAACATTTTAATAATAAATTTTTTTATCAGGCCGTGATCAACAAGACGAAATCTAAACAAAAAACCTTTTTATGCATATATTGTTGATTCATGAGTTTTGATTCATGACACAAGCTTCAGAGATCATACGACGAGAATACTATATGAAAGCGACAAAAAGAGAATAAGTGCATACCGTGCACTACAAAGGAGATAATCTTACAATCCAGAGATTAGTATGGATATTTTATTTTATTTGAGTCTTAGAACAATGTTAAAATCATTCCTCAAATAGTCACACACGCACACAAAACATTTTATAGCAAAAACTATGTTCACTGTGCATATAACACCAGGTCGGCCGACCGACCAGGATCCTCGGTCGACCGACCGACCAGGATCCTCGGTCGACCGACCCTGTATCATGTGCACAGTGACTTTCTGTTTTGTATACGTTTTAAACTCAGCTGACCGGCCAGGTTTTCCGGTCGACCGACCAGAGAAAAACGGCTAGTTTTCTGAAGAGACGCGATCATTTCATGAAGAGGAATGTCCTCTATTTCAAGAGGTATGGACACAACTGTTAACTAAAACTCTTCATGAAAGATTACAACTCTTCTACAACTATATAAACATATTCAATTCACTTCTACAATAACCGATTCTTGTTTATATTTCTGAAATCTAATCTCTATTCATTTCTGCAAATAAAAGCATTTATTCTTATTTAATATCACTAGAATCCTTGAATTTATTCATATACTTCGATTCCACGTGATTATCTTCCTTCTAAATCTTCACACCCATACATACTCTTGAGGATTTGATTATAGGAAAGTTGTACTATCAAAAGACAATCAGTGTTATTCAGAACACATTCGTCAACAAACTATTTGTATTAAGTTGAAGTCCTCTTCGGCTGTTGAGGCGGAAAAATTCCTGTTCGGCTGCTCAGGTGTCGTATACCTATTCCTCCGGGTTAAGTGAGGGGTTTAGTTTAAATCCAGAGGGTATTCTGGGACTGGACGTAGAACGGGAAGTTCGAACCAGTATAAAAATTCCTGGTGTGCTTACTTTAATTTGTACTTTACTGTTATTACCAGTTTCCGCATTAACATACCATATTACACGATCCTTAGTACTACACGTGTACTTTTATTTGGTATCAGAGCAAGGTCATCCTATAACCATCACAAAGTTATTTGATATTTACTTTTAGTAATATGGCAACCACACAAATTAACGATGTTAACACTCACACTAATTCTAGTTTCACAGAAGGTCAATCGACTTCACGACCTCCACTTTTTAATGGTATAAATTATAATTATTGGTCAACTAGAATGAGAATCTATATGCAATCTAGTGGATTTGATATCTGGAATATTATACAAAGAGAGTATACAACTCCTACTGGAGAATACTCAACTTGGAGTAACATACAAAAACTAGATGCTACTTCAAATGCAAAAGCAATGAATATTTTATTTTGTGCATTAGATAGAAATGAATTCAATAGAGTTAGTATGTGCACTTCTGGTTATGAAATTTGGAGAACTCTTAAAGTTTCACATGAAGGAACGAACAAAGTTAAATTGAGCAAAATTTCTATGTTGAAACATCAATTTGAAAATTTTAAAATGAGGCCAAATGAATCTATAAATGACATGTACTCTAGATTTCAAGATATTTATCATGCTTTATTATCACTAGAACAAAAGTTTACTGATTTTGATGTTGTCACAAAAATCTTGAATTCTTTAACGGATGAATGGGAACGAAAAGTCCTAGCTATTGAAGAAGCAACTGATTTGTCAACATTAAAACCAGAAGAGTTGATAGGTAATTTAATGTCCTACGAAGTAAATTTGCAGGCAAAACGAAATGGAGCACAAGAAAAGAAAAATGTAGCATTCCAAGCAGAAAAAGATGATTCCGACTCAGATAATGAAGATATGGCCATGATCGCTAAAAATTTCAAAAAGTTTTTGAAATTCAACAGAAACAAATTCAAGGGAAACAAAAATAATTCCAACAACAATTCCAATAGCAGCAAACCATCATCTTCAACAATGGAATGTTATGAATGTCATAAGAAAGGACACATGAAGAAAGATTGTCCAGATCGTAAAAAGAATAATTTCAAGAAGGACAAAACCAAACGAAAAGCTTTTTCAGTCACTTGGGACGACACTGACTCATCATCCTCATCAGA
The DNA here is from genome assembly GCA_030737815.1 of Allium fistulosum. Classification (NCBI taxonomy): domain Eukaryota; kingdom Viridiplantae; phylum Streptophyta; class Magnoliopsida; order Asparagales; family Amaryllidaceae; genus Allium; species Allium fistulosum. The sequence goes on from CM060903.1 coordinate 182,447,726, forward strand.
GAGTGAAAGTGATAATGAACAAGCAAATGTATGCTTCATGGCTTCGTCAGACGATGTAAGTGATTTTACTTTTGAAGATTTAATTGAAATAAATTCTGAATTAGTAAATTTAACAAAACAACTTAAAAAGAAAAATAAGGAGTTGCAAAGAAAGTTAGATAGAACAGTTTTAGAAGTAGATATGTTAAAAGATGAGAAGGTAATATTGGAAGAAGAACTTGAAATCTCTCAACAATCGAATTCTAACTTATCTTCTCAAATTACGTCAATATCTGAGGAACTAGAAATTCAGAAAAATAAAAATGATGTTTTACTTTTTGAAAATAATAGTTTAATATCTAAGATTAAGGATTTAGAGTTAGAAAAATCTAGTCTTAAAATAAAATTTGATGATATTTCTAAAAATGTTTCTAATTTCAATAAAGGAAGAGAAAATCTTTCTAGTATACTAGAAAACTCTCAAACTTCTAACAATAAAACTGGACTAGGATTTAAGAAACAAAATAATTTTGCTAAAAGTAAAATTAATAATAAAATTAAGAAAGATATTAGGAAAACAGTTTATTCAAATACTAAAACTATTAAGATATGGATTCCAAAAACAAATAATACATTGATAAGGAATAAACATATCAAAAGTTTTATGGAAACTGTTCATAATAACAAAAATTATGTCTATAAAGGGGATTCTGAACCCGTATGGGTTTGGCTTCCTAAGATCTAACTCTTAGGACCCTAAAAAGATTGGGTACCAACTTTTTATAAATTTTTGCAGGTACCACATAAGAAGAGAGGAAAATGGATTTTAGATAGCGGTTGCTCAAAACACATGACTGGAAACAAAGAAATGTTATCAAACATTATATACTCAAATGGAGGAGCAGTCACCTTTGGAGATAACTCAAAAGGATATATCATCGGCAAAGGCAATGTTAATAGCAACGGTACATCTAATTTACCTCTCATTACTGATGTTTTATTAGTTAAAAATTTAAAACATAATTTATTAAGTATTAGTCAACTATGCGATAAAGGTTTTAATATAACTTTTTCAGAAAATAAATGTAACATTTTTGATAAAAATCACAACATCATTTTCGAAGGAAATAGAGATAAAAATATTTATATCCTAAATATGAATGTTAATAATGATTCAAATTTGTGTCTAGTAGCTAAAGAAAACGATTCTTGTCTTTGGCACAAAAGATTTTGTCACATAAATTTTAATACCATCAACAAACTTGCGAAAAATAAATTAGTTAAAGGATTACCCAATATAAAATTCGAAACTAACATATTTTGTGATGCATGTAAATTAGGAAAATTAACAAAATCTTCTTTTAAATCAAAGAAAGTAATATCTACAGAACAACCACTTGAACTTTTACACATGGATCTTTTTGGTCCAACTCAAGTACAATCTATTAAACATAATAGATATGTTTTTGTTATTGTAGATGATTTCTCTAGATATACTTGGATTTTCTTTTTGAAAAATAAAAGTGATACTTTTGATAATTTTAAAGTTTTTGTTAAAAGAATTCAAAATATTAAAACATTGAAAATTAAAAATATAAGAAGTGATCATGGAGGCGAATTTGAAAATGAAGTTTTTGAACAATTTTGTAACAAGAAAGGTATTAACCATAATTTCTCTTTTCCTAGAGCACCACAACAAAATGGAGTTGTAGAAAGGAAAAATAGAACGTTACAAGAATGTGCAAGAACTTTACTAAATGGAACAACTTTATCGAAACATTTTTGGGCAGAAGCTGTAGCCACTGCTTGTTACGTACTAAATCGCGTTTCTATTCGACCATTAACTAAAAATACACCATATGAACTTCTAAATGGAAGAAAACCAAATATTTCATATCTAAAAGTTTTTGGTTCCAAATGTTTTATTTTAAATACTAAAGATCAACTAGGTAAATTCGATCCAAAATCCGATGAAGGTATATTCGTTGGATATTCGGAACGAAGCAAGGCTTATCGAATTTATAATAAACGAACTCAAATTATTAAAGAAAGTTTACATGTTTCTTTCAACGAAAATTTTAAAAATATAAATCCAAGTGTTACTATTGATTCTGATGATGAATCTACTCAGAATGAAAATAATAATGCAAATGAAAATTTTGATATTCATGAAACCAATACAAACGTGACGTCTAATATAATAAAATCTCCACCTATAATCTTAAGAGACCATCCTGTGCAAAATATAATTGGAGAAGTTAATACGAATGTTAAAACCAGACATCAATTAAATCAAGTTGGTCATGTAGCTTTTCTTTCTAACATAGAACCTAAGAATATAAAAGAAGCTTCAACTGATGACTACTGGATACTTGCCATGCAAGAAGAATTAAATCAATTTGAACGAAACTAAGTTTGGGAACTCGTTCCTAGACCCAGTGACCAATCAGTCATCGGTACTAAATGGGTTTTCAAAAATAAAGCAGATGAACTGGGAAATATAACAAGGAATAAAGCTAGATTAGTTGCACAAGGATATAATCAAGAAGAAGGTATTGATTACGAAGAGACGTTTGCTCCAGTCGCCCGACTTGAAGCAATACGAATATTATTAGCTTATGCGTGTTTTCATAATTTTAAACTATATCAAATGGATGTTAAAAGTGCATTTTTAAATGGATTCATAAAAGAAAATGTTTTTGTTGAACAACCACCTTTGTTCAATCATGAAAAATTTCCAGATCATGTATATAAACTTAAAAAGGTGTTATACGGTTTAAAACAAGCACCACGTGCTGGGTATGATCGTCTTAAAGGTTATTTATTAGAATCTGGTTTTGAAATCGGTAAAGTAGATCAAACACTTTTTATTAAGAAAACTAATAAAGATATTTTAATAATTCAAATATATGTTGACGATATTATTTTCGGCTCGACAAATGAAAAATTATGTCAAGAATTTTCAACTATAATGACAAATGAATTTGAAATGTCTCATATGGGAGAATTGTCATATTTTCTTGGATTACAAATTAAACAAATTGAAAATGGAATTTTTATTAATCAAGAAAAATATTGTTATAATTTAATCAAACGTTTTGGTCTTGAAAACACTGCTGCCAAACCAACTCCTATGAGTACAACGATTCATCTTGATAGAGATGAAGATGACAAAAGTGTTGATCAAAAGTTATATCGTAGTATGATAGGTTCTTTACTTTATTTAACAGCGAGTCGCCCCGATATTATGATGAGTGTCTGTTTGTGTGCTCGATTTCAAGCAAATCCCAAAGAATCACATATGAGAGCAGTTAAACGCATTATTCGCTATCTAACTAAAACCAAAGATTTCGGACTATTTTATCCGAAAGAATGTCCTTTCGAATTAGTTTCCTATAGTGATGCTGATTTTGGAGGAAGTCGGACAGATCGAAAAAGTACGAGCGGAACGTGTCACTTCATTTGACGTTCCTTAGTTTCTTGGTTTAGTAAGAAACAAAACTGTGTTTCTTTATCAACATGTGAAGCAGAATATATATCTGCTGCTTTGGCATGTGCACAAGTCGTATATATGCAACAGACATTACAAGATTTTAATTGTCATCTTGAAAAATCAATAATTTATTGTGATAATACCAGTGCAATAAATCTTTCTAAAAATCCGGTCAATCACTCACGAACAAAACACATTGATATTCGACATCATTTTCTTCGTGATTGTTTGGAAAAAGGATTAATAAATCTAGAATTTATCAACACTGAAAATCAAATAGCTGACATTTTTACTAAACCACTAAATGAGAATACTTTTATAAAACTAAGACGTGATTTAGGTATAATGTCGTTTAAAGACTTATGAATAAAAATATGCAAAAATATGGAAAAACAAAAATTATTTTATTTCTGACCAAAGCCGCACTCGAACTCATGACTTCTGACTTATATGTTAGATGTTGTAGTATAACCACTTGAGCTATGGGTGTTTCTTGTTCCAGCTCTGTTTCTAATTTGTACCATTAAAACTTAATTTCAAAAATATACTATTTTTGACTCTAAAGCATTGTATGTCATTCATTTACAAACAGTTTTTGTTTAAAAGTTATGTGATTAAAACTATAATTTGATTTTAAACCATTATTTTTTTAGAAATAAATGGTTATATATACATACATATGTTTATTGAATAGAACATAAAATACAAAAAATCTACTTACAAAACAAAACTTGAAACAAAAATGTCTTCTAACAATGACGTCTACAATTCTGAAAATTCTCATCTTTCTTATACATCCCCGGACGACGACTATTCTGATCGCATCCCTGAAAATGGTCCCCATCCTACTTTTCCAATGCCTAATCGTGTTTTAGAATTCTCCTCTCCAGATAATGACCCCCGACACAGGTGGAAACCATGGGAAGACTCCCATACAGGTTATACACCTGATAAAAAGAAAGGGAAAAAGGAAATGGTAGTATCTCCATCAACCAAACAAAAGATTGATGAAATTCATCACTACCAACAACAACAGATGAATATGCAAAGGGAACTTTATTACGAACAGAAAGTCACGGCAAGACGTTTAAGCTTCCTTGAAAAGATTGCCATGAAATTTTGTTCATCTAAGAAGGATGATGTTGCTGAACCTTCTTACAGAACTCCATCTCCTTCTGACCATGTTCAATCTCCAATAGCTCCAATATGGTCACCGGTAGAAAACGTTCCATCTCCAAATTCATGGGAATGTCGATGTTGATGCACCATGGCTATAATTTAATATATATATATGTTATTATTTTGAATAAGATGTATAGATATATATGATGTAATAATATAATTATACTTCTATAATTCTTGTTTGAAAAACAGCATAAACTAGTCTGTTCACATGCCTCGGTCGACCGAAAAATCTGAATCGGTCAACCGAAGCTGTCCCGAGAAGTTTTTAAAAAACAGATTTCTTACAAGTCGGTCGACCGAACAACTTGTCTCGGTCAGCCGAACTTGTTTCCCGAATGACATTAGAACATTTTTTAACTCGGTCAACCGAATACCCTACACCAGTCGACCGAAGCTCTTCCCGAAAGTTTCAGCACTATTCTAAACCTCAACTCGGTCGACCGACCCAGGAATTTCAGCCGACCGAACGAACTTTTCTGCTGAAATTGCCTACATATTCTAACCCAACCATTCACTTTTTTATCTCACCTCTTCACTTTACTCTCCCACAACAGATTTTAACCCTAGCCCCCATTACAACCTTCCTAAATTTCTTCAAATTCTTCAAAGAAAAAATGGCACCCAAGAAGAAATCTAAGACTACTGCTGGCCAATCTTCCTCAACTCCTGTAGACTCTCAGATTGCTTCTTGGCTAGTAAGTGAAAAAGCTTTAGAAAGATGGATAAGGCTTCAAGATGCAAAAATCTTTGAGGAGTCTTTTGTAAGTTATCCTGATTTTACCGCCTACGGTGTTGAAAATGCCGCTCTTGAAAGTGGTCTTTATGCTTTTCTTGACCATAGGAAAAACAACTTGAAAATTAATCATATAATGGTAAAGTTATTCCTAGCAAATCTCAATCTTGTAAATCCACCAAGAAACACTGAAAATTGTGTTTGGACATCGGTTTGTGGCACGTCGATTTTTCTCTCCATTGATCGAATGAATCATATTCTAAATACTCGACCGGGTGGAATCTCGTTACATGATGTAGACTGTAATACATCAACTCGTGACCGCCTAAGTCATCTATTCTTTGAAGATGACGCTACCGATTTAAGGCAAACTTCATCCCTCCGACCTAAAGCACGACTCTTTCATCGATTCATGATGAAGTCTATTGTTCCAAGAGGAGGGTCATACCACTTAGTATATCCCGAAAACTTCAAGGCGTTATATGCTATGTGTGGAAATATTCGGGTAAATTGGACACAACTTCTCATGGATGAATTCCTTACGTTCAACCAAGGGAAAATGCTCCATATTTATTATGGAGAATACATAATGCGGTTGATTAATAGCTTTGTCACCCATGCTCCGGAATCCGAAACATCCAAAGTTCGTACCTTTGACTCACGAACAATAAAATTAATGAAGTTACCCGATGCACCATCCCAAATCACCACCTTTCAGCAATGGCGTACCATTCCACAAGAACAACTACGTCGCAGCTATTCTACACCTCAACCATCCACTCATTCTACAGAACGTATAACTCGTCAGACCTCTATCCAAAGACCACCTCCCGGTACTAGCACAGCGGCTGCCATTGATATTTTGGCCCAAAATCAACTAGCTTTGGATTCTCGCCTTCGAAAAATTGATGGGCGTTTCAAGAAGATCAAAGGCTTCTTCGTAAATTTATGGGATGCCTTATCATGCTCTTTTGAAGCCGGTGCTTCATTTGTTGCTCCTGGAAAAAGACCAGCACCAAATTTCTCTTGGTCTACATCCGATAACACAAGTTCCAGCACATCGGCAACTCCCGCACCTACCACTCAAAGACGGGGTAAGGAACCGGCTCCTCTCGATGAAAATCTTCATCCAGAAGAGTGGGATACCGACGATGATGAGTAATTGTAGTATTTTTACAATTTATTTACTTTCAAGAATTTCTTGTACTTTATTTGTTTCTTAATTAATTGTTATGTTATGTTCTAAGCAAACATCTTTAAATTATTTCTATTTAAGAATGTACCATGTAAATTTAAATGTTTTTGCATTACTTTAATCTGTTATAAGTATTCCTTTTTGTCGATGACAAAGGGGGAGAAATGTATGCAAACTAACGAATTTTTGTAGAAAAGTCGCCATATATTCAGGGGGAGAACTATAATATATATGTCAATATTACTTCGTCACATAAGTATTGTCATCAATCAAAAAGGGGGAGAATGTTGATTCATGAGTTTTGATTCATGACACAAGCTTCAGAGATCATACGACGAGAATACTATATGAAAGCGACAAAAAGAGAATAAGTGCATACCGTGCACTACAAAGGAGATAATCTTACAATCCAGAGATTAGTATGGATATTTTATTTTATTTGAGTCTTAGAACAATGTTAAAATCATTCCTCAAATAGTCACACACGCACACAAAACATTTTATAGCAAAAACTATGTTCACTGTGCATATAACACCAGGTCGGCCGACCGACCAGGATCCTCGGTCGACCGACCCTGTATCATGTGCATAGTGACTTTCTGTTTTGTATACGTTTTAAACTCAGCTGACCGGCCAGGTTTTCCGGTCGACCGACCAGAGAAAAACGGCTAGTTTTCTGAAGAGACGCGATCATTTCATGAAGAGGAATGTCCTCTATTTCAAGAGGTATGGACACAACTGTTAACTAAAACTCTTCATGAAAGATTACAACTCTTCTACAACTATATAAACATATTCAATTCACTTCTACAATAACCGATTCTTGTTTATATTTCTGAAATCTAATCTCTATTCATTTCTTCAAATAAAAGCATTTATTCTTATTTAATATCACTAGAATCCTTGAATTTATTCATATACTTCAATTCCACATGATTATCTTCCTTCTAAATCTTCACACACATATATACTCTTGAGGATTTGATTATAGGAAAGTTGTACTATCAAAAGACAATTAGTGTTATTCAGAACACATTCGTCAACAAACTATTTGTATTAAGTTGAAGTCCTCTTCGGCTGTTGAGGCGGAAAAATTCCTGTTCGGCTGCTCAGGTGTCGTATACCTATTCCTCCGGGTTAAGTGAGGGGTTTAGTTTAAATCCAGAGGGTATTCTGGGACTGGACGTAGAACGGGAAGTTCGAACCAGTATAAAAATTCCTGGTGTGCTTACTTTAATTTGTACTTTATTGTTATTACCAGTTTCCGCATTAACATACCATATTACACGATCCTTAGTACTACACGTGTACTTTTATATATTATATATATATATATAACCATCAACATGTGGCAATATAGTAATATACCGATTCATGATCAGGTGTATCTAGCTAACATATGATCGATTAATTAACTATGTAATTCAAAATATTAATAAGTCAGAATTTGGAGGGGCATACCTCTCACCAAGGCCTAAAGATCACATTTTGAAATGATGAAATGGCTCTTTAATCGAATTCCAAAATCTAGAGTTGCTGACTCCCAAACTGCTTTACCACTGACGATCAAATCAAAGAATTTTGACGTGATTTTGTATTGGAATTTTGGGTTTATGGAGGATGGTTGTTGGCCAAAAATCTTAGAGAGAGGAGATAAAAAGTGTAAAATGAAATGGTGTAAAGAGTGGCATATAAATAGGAAGTCAAAATGGAGAGAAAAGTTGATCACATCGTCATATCTCTCTCTTAACAATTTCACTCTTTTAATAATTCAAGCTCCTATCGTTTTTCCATCATATGGCGCCTAAACTATCCCCCCTTTCAACCCATATGGGCCTCGGGTTTGGTCTAAATCTAAACAATATTCAATGCAATTTCAATTCTTATTTAAACGCGTACCGATATCGTATATCGATAAGTATATTTGTAACTATCATAAACATACTATTTAATATTTTTCAATATACATCAAATAAAATTTTATAATTAATATTTCATAAATATCAATTAATTTATAATAATTACAAATTAATTAAATCAAATGGTAAAAGGAGTATTCTTCATTTCGAGTGTGTGACCCTTAAGTGTAAATTTGGTCAACGATTAATATCGAACAATTCGAATATTTACGTTCACATGTCACGTAGCAGGTCGCTTACTTGGTTTCGGTAAAATCCAATTTTTACTTTACAAAGCACTACCCAACTGTAATAATTATTTACACCAATCCACTTCGTCAAACTATATAACTTTGGACTTATGGAATTTGATAATGGTCAAAACTCCAATAATGTCCATATTCAACTCTATAGTCCAAACAAAAATCATTGGTTCAATAATAATGATTATAATTAACCGAACTACTTTGGTCAGAGATTTTGATTTTGAGCTAACTTCAGCTGCATATGATGCTAACCCTATATAACCGAGGAGACGAATCCTCTATTGAATAGTGTTTGACTTCCAGTACTTCCACTTTACCCAACTGTAGCCGTTCGATGGACGTCATGCCATGATTTAACTATAATCGAAGAGAAGCTTTCATATTGTAGGTCGACAATACTCTCATGTCAAGAGAACTGTTTAAGTCATATCGATATTCTGTTTACCTTAGTTATATTAACCAACAAAAAACTATCGAATGAGTCATTCTATAATTATCCAATAAATATCAGTACGTAATCCCTTAGTACCCCCAGCAGTCATGAGAAATACACTGTCCAACATTTGGGGAGTTTTATGAATTTTAGTCCTAACGAATGCATCGATATCCAGTCTCGATGCATCTTGATTAGGAATATTTTGCATGATGTTTTTATTATATTATGATACAATACTTATGATTAAAACTATTTGTAATTACTATAATAAACACACCATTTATGCATTTTCTATTATATATATTTTAATTAAATATTTAATTATTTATAACACACTATAACAAATATAAAAAAGAAAACACTTTTATTACAAACGAGAATTGATTGCAAAGTTAATTAATTTACAACAAATAATAAAATTGCCCCTACGGCATACTCCTAACTCTATCATGGGAACTTTATTGATTTCATGAACCGTGTCTTTGGGGATCAATTGAAAAAGTTTGTGCTTGTGTGCATGGATGATATACTTGTCTATTCTAAAATAGAGGAGGAACACAAAGCATATTCGAGGATTATGCTTGAGGTATTGAGGAAGCACATATTGAAAGGAAGTTTTTGAAGTGTCATTTTTGGAGGAGGAAAGTGAGATTCCTTGGTTATGTCGTCTCTGAGCAAGGTATTGCAGTCAATCCTACGAAGGTGGCATCGGTTCAAGATTGGAACCAACCCAAGGACATTATTGATATGAGAAGCTACCAAGGATTAGCGGGATACTATAGACATTCTATAAAGTACTTATTGAAGGTAGCAGTGCCGTTGACCAATTTGATGAAAAAGGATCGTACCTTTGTTTGGGAGGTGAAGTGTGAGCATGTGTTCATGAGTTTGAAGGAGAGGTTGATGAGTGCATCAGTGTTAACAATTCTAAGTGGGAATGAGGAGATGATGGTATACACTAATGCTTGTGGTATCAGATTGGGTGCAGTACTGATGCAAGGAGGTAAGTTTGTTAGAACCTCCAACTTATGTTTCAATGATAACAACTATACAATCATATACATAGATAGACTTTACCAAATTGCAGGTATATACTACAAGCAGACACCGTGATCGAAGATATTATCGAAGATATTAAGACTCAAAGAGAGACGAAGATTCATTGACCATACTAAAGGTTATCCTGTTGTAAAAGAGTCCTATATAAAATATTGTTAACGTCTCCTTGAGTATATATGCATATACAACTTTATATACATCAAAAACATGAAGAAAATGACAATTTCACCTCATAGACATCTGAGGTATACTCACAGACGTTTGTAACAAGTTTTAGTTTAAAAATAAAAATACTCACAGGCGTCTGAGGTATACTCACAGACGTTTGTGACAAGTTTCGGGTTAAAAAATAAAAAAGTCACAGACGTTTGTCAAGGAAAAAACTATCATATTTGAAAAGTCACTTCTTTATGAAACCAAAGGAAATCATCTTCCACGAAGAGTTGCAGCCAAATGAAAAGTTTTCTTCAAAAAGCAACAACTCTTCATCTGCACCTCCCTAAGTCTATAAATAACATCTTGATTGAGAACTAACTTAACTTTCTTTGATCTATCGTATACTCTCTTGATTTCTAAGCATTCTCTTACATATATACTGTTTACATACTCTCAGTCCATTATAATCTGTTGGTTAAATTCACTTCTTATAACTCAAAGCAATCATACTCATATACTCAAAGGAGATCATAGGAAGATTTGTACTATAAGTCAAAAATCGTGTTATTGGAACACAAAATTGTAAAAGAGACTTTTGTATTAAGCCTATTCCTCTGGGCGAAGTGAGGGTAGTTTGTTTAAAGGAAATACCAAAGAGGAGCTTCGGGACTGGACGTAGGACAAGAGGTCCGAACCAGTATAAAAACTCTGGTTTGCATGCTTTTTATATTCTACTATTTATTATCTACCGTTGCATTAATACACACACACACACTTGCATATTATACACAATTTAAATAGTATACGATCCACTAGATTTACAATTGGTATCAGAGCAAGGTTATTTCAAGTTACAGTAACATGTAATTGAAACATATTTAATATGGCAAGTACATTTCAAGAAGGTCAATCCACTGCACGTCCTCTACTATTCACTGGATCTAATTATGCTTAGGTCTATACGTATGCGTATTTTTATGGAAGCTAATGCTCTAGTAATTTGGTTAGCAACTCAAAATAAACATGAAGCACCTAACACTGATATAGGCACATGGACTGATGCACAAAAAGCAGAGGTATCTAACAATGCCGAAGCTATGAATGTTTATTTTGTTCACTCGATAAAAATGAATTTTCTCGAGTCATGTTGTGCGCTACTGCTTATGATATATGGCGTACATTACAAATTACTCATGAAGGCACAAATAACGTCAAGAAAACAAAAATTTCCATTCTACAAAATCAATTTTCTTTTATTGAATTGAAATCAAATGAGTCAATTATTGACACGTATGCTAGATTTCAAACTATACAACACGATCTATGGCACTAGGAGTTAAATTCACTGATTTTGATTTAGTCACACGAATTTTGAACTCTCTGACAATCGAATGGTAAAGAAAAGTTTTAGCCATCGAAGAAGCTAACAATCTTTCCCAACTCAAAGTCGAAGAGTTAATGTAATGACCCGATATTTTGGACCATTCAAATCGACAATAAAACCACACATGTCTGACTTGAATAATTCAAAATACCAAATTGTAAATAAAAATTTGGCAAAACTCAGAATATACAGTAAATAAATAATCACAGATCACAGACACAGAGTAATATAATGCAGCGGAACAAAGAAATAGTAGTTCATGAAGCTACTATATAAATACATCAGAGTTAAGTAAGATACAATAAGAATACCAAGATACAACAGGAGTAACAGTATGATAATCAGGTACAACTCAGAATACAACTGGAATCAACTGGATAACAAAATGAATAAATATCTGGTTCTTCAAAGCAAAAATCCAGCTCCAAAGGTGAGTCTCTAATGCTGTATCACTCAGTCTGACCCGAGCGTAAAGCAAACACAAAACACTCGAGTCAGGACATCCATACTTATACAATGTAAACCAACTCAAGTGAGCTGTAATAAAGGTACAAGTAACTCAAAGGATGCTTGGGATCGCCCATCCTCTAAGGATCCGTTAAACTATTTACTATGTAGTAATATTGCGCTATTATAATAATGTCTAATAATAAAATAAACATACTTTTTAATAGCGTCAAGGGGTTACCCATATAGCCCTTAACACGTAATAGTCCCAGTAGTCTATCCAGTATTAGCATACTCCCAAAATGGGGGCTACCCTCGATACTTCACTGGCTACGGGAGAAATCACAAATCGTAGTAAAGCTCGATATGGTAAGTGACACGGCACAACTAGGAAATTCCAGGGTAGATATACCAATTACGCATCTGGGCTGGTAGTGACGCATAGCAGCCACTACCGCCCACCTCGAACAACACTCCCAAATCAAGGGGTGCACCCAATCAATCACAAAGTAATAGAATGGTATCGAAGAAGTGTGTCCGATCAGAGGTGCTACCTCATTGGCCCGTCAATCGCTCCTGTTTTAGCCACTTTATGCCAACTCACGGGAGTTGGGTCCACGTATATACCTTTAGGATCGTCGCCACCATCCTACTTCATTCTGGAAACTCCACCGCATACACAGTTGTCAAAGTGGTTTTCGGTATCGACAAAGAGCATGTCCATATCCGATCCCAGTCTCTTTAACAACCAATCGTTATTATAACCCATGATTATAAATTTCAAAATAGTTTATGTTTCAAATCAAAATACATCCTTTAAACCATTTCAAAATCATATCATTTATTTCAAAAGAATAGATACTTTCAAACCCAAAACATATCCATTTCAAAACCGATTCAAAAATATATCATTTCCATTTCAAAAATCAAAGCAATAATATCTCATTTAAATTCCAAAACCAAATCAATATATCATCTATATTTCAAAAATCAAAGCAATAATATATCATTTAAATTCCAAATCACAGAAAGTTTCTTTTAATTTATTAAACTTGAAATATTCTTTTAAATCATCTTAAGTCAAACCACCTTATAAAGTCATATCCTTAAATCTTTAATTTCAACAAGTTTCAAATTAATATATATATTTAAAGACAATTCTTAATTAAATACAATTCCAATTAATTTCATTTCCAACCATAGTACTTTCAAAGTCATAACAATTCTGAAACCAAACCTTTTGAAACCAAAATACTTGGAAATCATAACACTTGAAATATTGTCATTAAAACCTCATAATACTTAGAAAAATCATAATACTTCTAAATTAATATTCATTACCAAAGTTATAACACTTTAAGTTCATTCATTCAATTATACCAATTTCAAACATTGTATTAACTCATAAATTTCAAAATGGTTTATATTCAAATCAAAATAATTCATTTACACCATTTAAATATGAAGTCATTTTACTTACAATACAAATATTCAATTCCCAAAAATTTAGCCTTTTCTGAGCTCATTTATTCACTTAAATACTTCAAACAATTTAAATTTCAGCTTTCGCAGCACTTAGAGAATGCTACAGTAAGTTACATTTAAAACAATTCAATTCAGCAAAGACAGCATTTAAAACTGCTATAATAGTTCAGTTTTTAGTTGAAAAATAGTTCAATTCAGAAAAGACAGCATTTACAAAACTGCTGTAATAGTTCAGGGTTCTATTTAAAGATTTTAGTTCAATTCAGGAAAGATAGCACTTGCAAAGTGCTGTGATAGGACCTTTGTTAATTTTCTTTTTAGTTTACTTCTGTAACCACAGCACTTACAAAGTGCTGCAGATTCTACTTAGTTCAGATTTTAGTTCATTTCCAGAAACGATAACATTTCTGAAGTGCTACTAAATGAATTTCCAGATTTTAAATAGAATTCCAGCCATAAATAAACTTCAATTTAAATCATTTAAACTTACAAAAATCATATTTTTTCCACATCAAAATGTTCATTTAAATACCTCTAACTTGTGATTTTTATAAAGTGAATTTTTACAATAAAATCCAATTTTACAAAAATTAATTCAAGTGTACCATTTCCTTATTTCCTTCATTTTTAATAAATTCTCTTTACACTTAAATTTTAAAATTTCATTTCATAAACAAAACTTAATTTCAATTTTATTTAATTAACTTAAACTTTCATTAAAAATCAAATCACAAATTTTCAAATTAAGTTATGTTGAAAATCACAGTTTTTCCATTCATTTATTTAACATATTTAACACATAGAAAAATTATTTTCACTTTATTAAATCATTTTAAAAACCAAATTTAAATCAAAATATCAAAATTTACATTTTTTAAAATACTTAAAACTTCCAGAAAAAATATATGAAATAACCACAGGTCTGTATAATATTTTCTAACCTAGGTCAAGTAATACGGATAATATATCATTTCAATCCGAAATTTACAAAGAAAAATCCGGGTTCTATCATTTCAAACCCGCAATCCCAAGTTAAATAAAAATAAATAAAAAATCGCTCAGGCCTATCATTTCAGCCCATAACGATCTTTCCCTATTCTAAAGTCCGTTCGGGTATGTATCATTTCAACCCATAGTGATTCTATTCTACAGGGAACTTGCAGTGTGAGAACATAATATAAATAAACAGTAAAATAAAGTAAAACATAATAGATGATGTGACAAGTTAATTACAGGGTTTAACATCATATAATATACATCACAGGCAGGTATAACATGATATAATAATTTATACATATCCACTTGTTGTCACTTCACAATTTATATAAGTATGAATGTCAGGTGTGATTACTCACCTTTTTACGTTGAAGTTTTGCAAAACAAACACACAAACAAAAATTCGGAAAGCACGAAAGCATGACTAGATTTGGATGGAGAGAGAGCCAAGATGTAAATCTTGTATTCACAAAATAAACAAAGCAAGATATAAATATGAATACAATACAAAAGAATATATTGAAACAAATTGAAATAGAAATAGACAATTGACTACACAAAGCTTTAAACCATTTTTGCTTGATCTCCACTCAACTTTGCTCGACCATAAGGCTTTATAGGTTCAGCCACAACATGGTTTAAGGTGCAAAGGTTCTGGTTTGGGTTCACAAATGCATGGTTACAAGGAGAATATGAAGGGGTAGGGTTTACAAGTAGAGAAGGCAAATAGACAAGGCAAACAATGGAGTTTGGATGCATCTAGGCTCGACCAAAGGGGTCTATAGGCTCGGTCAAAGGTTGCTACAGATCTGGACAGAGGGGAGGTTGATGGTCAGAGGTGATATCATGGTGGTGGTGGAGCTAGAAGTGGCGGCCAAGGCAAGATATAGTGGTGGTGATGAAGTCTAGCTCGGCTATGTGTATGATTTGGAGTTTTGGACATTGTTTTGTGATGTTTGGATCATCTAGGTGTCACGGCCATCTATGGTCAGAGGAGTGGGAGGGTTAGGTCGCGGATGATGTGGGAAAGAGGTGGTGCGGTGGTCGGAGGTGACGGTGGAGTCTAAGGCCGAGCAAAGCTTAGAGAAAATCAAGGCAAAAACATGGAAAAACAATAGGAAAAAGAAGAAGAAAAGTGAAAAGGAGAAGAGGCCATTACCTATTTTTTCTTCAGATCTGAAATGCCTTGCAAAAATGAAGACGGGAAGAGATTTTTCACGTGATATAGGCGGCTAGGAATCAAGGAAATAAATGGCAGCAAATATTGAGGAGTTATGGTATGAAATCAATGGATGGAAAGCTAAAGAGGTAATAAATCAAAACGTAACGTATGCCTCCACTTAAAAATAGATAACGTATCCTAATTGATGTGTTACCTATATATTAAAGAAAGGTGTATACAAGAAGCTTTCACAAACCAATAAATACAATAACGTTAAATAAATACCTTTTAAAGATATGCCTTTAAAATAAAAAACGTACATATATTGAAACTTCTTAAAATTTCAAACAAAATGCAATTAACTTTGGAAAATTATAACAACCCTTCTAAACAAATAAAAGTCAAGTAAATAAAATAAATGCTGAAAAAAATAAAGTGGAAATGAAAATAAAATAAGGTTTTAAGAAAATAGAAAAATAAATAAATAATTATTTTAATTAATTGAAACTAGAAATTAAAAATTGTAAACAAAATACAACTGACATTAGAAAATTTCAATTACACTTTTTAAAATGTTTTAAACTAAAATATATATACATAACATCATGATACACATGTAAACATAAATTAGAACATGACATGACAACAAAATATTATTTATATAAAATTGAAATAACAATTTTGTTAAATACAACAAATTACATCCAATTGTGTAACAGGCATAACTTTCACAATATTAATCAGATTTCAACGAAACGAAAAGCAGTATACTTGAAATTTTATTTACTTTCATAATAAAAGATAAAATTTAAAAATTCAAACTTTTAAAATTTTAAATTAAAAGTCAAAGTTTGACCACATTGACAAAATTCACATTTCTGGAAAATATTCTATTTATTCATGTTTGGAATTATAATTCACATACAAATCAAAATTAATATTTAAAATAACAAAATTTTCCATTTAATAAATAAAATAAAGTTTTTAAATCAGGAAATTCAATTAAAAATAATTACAAAATACAGTGTTGTTATAGTTAATAGGAAATCTGATGTCATATGAAGCTAATTTTCAGGCAAGAAAAGAACAGAATAAGAAAGGAAAAACATCGCATTTCAGGCAAACAACGACAACTCCGACTTAGAAGAAGATGAGATTGTTTTCATCGCCAGAAATTACAACAAATTCAAGAAGTTCGAAAAGATGATGAAATTTCAAAACAACAGCAGCACTAATTCCTCAAATCAAACATTAATAAAATGCTTCGGATGTGAAAAATTTGGCCATATGAAGAAAGACTGTCCACTACTCAACAATGATAAAAAGAAAAACAAATTCGAATATTTCAAGAAAACGAGAAGAGTATTTCAAGTAACTTGGGATGACTCTGACTCTTCCTCTTCATCTGATAGTGATAGTGATAGTGACTCAGAACAAGCAAATGTTTGCTTCATGGCTAACATAGATGAGGTACATCCTGAATTAACATATGAATAACTTCTTGAAATTAGCATGGAATTAGATGACACATATAGAGAATTAAAGAAATTAAACAAAGAAAATATAGGAAAATTAAACAGAGCTGAATTAGAAATTGGAATGTTAAAAGATGAGAAAAGTATATTAGAAGAAGAATTCGAATTAGCACAAAAAGAATGCAAAGAATTATCATCTCATAGTGCTACTCTAAAACATGATATAGAGAATAACAAAATAGAGAATCATAAACTTGAAAAAGAAAAATAAGAATTAAAGCAAAATTTAGAATTAGCTAATATAGAAATTTCTGATCTCAGAAATAAATTATATAAAATTACTAACAATGTTTCAAAATTTAATAAAGGAAAGAAAAATCTAGATAATTTGATAAAGATTTCAAAACCATCAGGAAATAGGAATGGTTTAGGATTTAACAAAAATAATCATAAACATTCTAGAAACAATCTAATCTCTAATAATAATAAAAGTTTAAAGAAGTATAGTACATTTTATACAAATTTTAGAAAAACAAAACTTAAATATGAGAATAAGGAAACAAAAATGATTAAACTATGGATTCCTAAAACAAATAACAATTTGATTAGACAAAAACACATAGATATGTATCTAAAAGAAATAGTTCACAATGAAAATTACATTTCTAAAGGTTCCAAACCCTCATGGATATGGCTACCTTCTCCTACTAACCATAGGACCCTAAAAAGGAGATGGGTACCAATTAAATATTTTTATTATTTTGCAGGTACCCAAAAACAAAAATAAGAAGAAAAGGATACTCGATAGTGGATGTTCCAAACATATGATGGGAAATGCACACATGCTATCAAACATCACTTACATGGACAATGGCACAGTCACTTTTGGGGATAATTCTAAAGGATATGTTATCGGAATTGGAAACGTCATCAATGTCGGTACATCTACTTCCCCTATCATTTCAAATGTTTTGTTAGTTAAAAATTTAAAACATAATTTACTTAGCATAAACCATTATACGATAAGGGATGTAACGACCCTATATTTTCAACTATTCACATCCGCACATGTCGAATTTGAATTGCTCAAAATACCGAATTGTAAATATAAATTTGGCAACACTCAGAATGTACAGTAAATAAATCACAGATCACAGACACAGAGTATATAATACTGCAGCGGAAGCAAAGAAATAGTAGTTCATGAAGCTACTATATATATACATCAGAGTTAATAAGATACAACAGAAGTAACAAGATACGATAGAAGTCTTAATATGAAAATCAAGTACAAATCTGAATACATCACTGGAATCAACTGGATAACTGAAAGCGAAATAGATAGCTGGATCTCCAAGAAAAGCTCCAACTCCAAAGGTGAGTCTCGAATGCTGTATCACTCAGTCTGACCCGAGCGTAAAGCAAAACACAAAACACTCGAGTCAGGACATACATACTTATACAATGTAAACCAACTCAAGTGAACTGTAATATAAAGGTACAAGTAACTTAAAGAATGCTTGGGATCGCTCATTCTTTAAGGATCTGTTAAACTATCTACTATGTAGTAATATTCGCTATTATAATAATGTCTAATAATAAAATAAACTTACTTTTAAATAGCATTAAGGCTTTACATTTTCCACCTTAACACGTAATAGTCCCAGTAATCTATCCAGTATTAGCATACCCCCAGATCGGGAGCTACCCTCAATACTCCACAGGCTACGGCATAAAACCCAACTCTTAGTAAAGCTCGATATGGTAGGTGACACGACACAACAAAGCAATGCCAGGGTAGATATACGAATTATGCATCCGGGCTGGTGGAAACGCATAACAGCCACTACCGCCCACCTCGGAACACACTCCCAATCCAAATCGAAGGGTGGCCACCAAATC
This sequence comes from Allium fistulosum, assembly GCA_030737815.1. Lineage (NCBI taxonomy): Eukaryota > Viridiplantae > Streptophyta > Magnoliopsida > Asparagales > Amaryllidaceae > Allium > Allium fistulosum. The sequence continues at coordinate 182,466,977 of CM060903.1, forward strand.
AATCACAAAGTAATAGAAATGTATCGAAGAAATGCGTCCGATCAGAGGTGCTACCTCATTGGCCCTAGAATCGCTCTTGTTTTAGCCATCTTATGCCAACTCACGGGAGTCGGGTCCACGTTCATACCTCAATAGGATCGTCGCCACCATCCTACTTCATTCTGGAATCTCCACCGCGTACACAGTTGTTAAAGTGGTTTTCGGAGTTGGCAGAGAGTATGACAACTTCCGATCCCGGTCTCTTTAACAACCCAACGTTATTATAACCCATGGATATTTATTTCAAAACATTTCTATTCCAAAACCATTTAAATCAAATACCATTACTTTCCAAAATAATATCCATTTCAAAACTAAATACTATCTTATTTCATTTCAAAACCAAATCAATATATTATTTAAATAAAACCCAAATTTCCAAATCACTGAATATTTCTTTAAATTTATTTAACTTGAAATATTCCTTTAAATCATCTTAAACCAAACCACTTTATAAGGTCACATTCTTAAATCTTAAATTCCAATAAGCTTCAAGCTAATATATTTAAAGACAATTCTTAATTAAATACTATTTCAACTAAATTCATTTCCAGACCATTTAAAAGTAAAGTCATTATACTTACAAATCAAATATTCAATTCCCAAAAATTTAGCCATTTCTGAGTTCATTTATTCACTTAAATACTTTAAAACATTGAAATTTTAGCTTTTGCGGCACTTAGAAAAATGTTGCGGTAAGTTATATTTGAAACAATTCATTTCAGCAAAAGCAGCATTCATAAACTGCTGTAGTAGTTCAGTTTCATTTGAAAACTAGTTCAGCTCAGAAAAAGACAGCATTTACAAAACTGCCGTAGTAGTTCAGGGTTCAACTTGAAAAATTAGTTCAATTCAGCAAACTGCAGCACTTATCAAGTGCTACTGTAGCCCTTTTATTAGTTCCAAGTTTTAGTTTTTAATTCAGCAACCACAGCACTTACCAAGTGCTGCAGTAGCCCTTAGTCAATTTAGCCTTTAGTTCATTTGCATCAACCACAGCACTTACAAAGTGCTGCAGTATCCTTTACTTCAGATTTTAAGTTAGTTTCAGAAATGATAGCATTTCTGAAGTGCTATTAATTCAATTTCCAGATTTATAATAAAATTTCAGAAACAATTAAACTTCAATTTTAACTATTTTAACTTATAAGAATCATATTTTTCCACTTCAAAAATGTTCATTTAAATACCCTTTAACTTATGATTTTATAAAGAATATTTTTTAATAAATCACATTTTCCAATAATTTCACTTATTAAATTCAAGTGTACCATTTTCCCATTCTTTGCATTTTTTTCCAATTAACATAACACTTAAATTTAAATTACCATTTCATAAATAAAACTTAATCTCCATTTTTTTTTGGCAAAGCCAGCGGGGTTAACTGGTCCCCTACCAGTTTATTGCAACACAATAAAAAGACTCAAAACAAACTTTGAATCAGAAAAAGAAAGTACTAGGAAAACAAAGAAGACAACAAGGAAAAACAAAGAACAAACAAAAATCACCTCCAGCAATCAATCATGATGCCAGGGATATGGCACTCCCTCCTTTTCAGTTGCATGTAAGTTCTATTCTTAACTTCAGACCAAAGAGTACTAAAGCTTTTCCTTTTATTTTCAAAGACTATAGTGTTTCTCTCTTTCCATATCACATCCATATAAATTTTAATGCATATGATCAATACTCTGTTACCACTATTCTTCCACTTCGTAGCCATCAGAATTATATTCCAATCAATTGCTGATAAGGGAACAACAACAGTTCTTTGTAGACTACTCACAATCATAACAACCAGAGCAATTAATCTAGGGCAGTCGAAGAAAATATGATCTACTGTTTCAACATACTGCTCACAAAATACACATTCAGGGGTACTACTAATCCCATAACTGTTTAAAACATGTCTGGTGAGGAGTGCATTGCTAACAACCTTCCAGAACATTAAGTTTTCTCTCGGGGGTGAATCATTGTTCCAAAGCACAGAGAACCATTTAGCAGCAGGGTAGACATTGTCATTACTGAAGAGTTTGTAGACCCACTTAATACTATGGGGCTTTTTATTCCATGTCACGTTTAATGAATGGTCAGTGCTGAAGCTAGTACTCTGGATAGTGTTCCACAGTTGCCTAACAACTTGGCTACTATTGTAAGGAAGATGGATTCTTCCTTCATTAAGATACTCACTGACTTTTGCTTCACGATTAACTCCAGATTGGACTATCATAGCATGATCTATATATGAAGATAGAATCAAACCTGGACTAACCCAGGGTTCATCATAAAAACTAGTACTAGTGTCATCGCGAACATGGTACTGGATCATGGGCAGGAGCACTTCCCTGAGCTTAAGAATATTCCTCCATGTCCAACTACTGTCTTGAGCTATATCCATCAACCAAAACCTCCTATGCTTGATATTGTACGTCCATATCCATTTGATCCATAGACTGTTTTTCTTAGTTATTATATCATGGAAATGTTTACTGAATGCAGCTCTGTTCCAATTTTTAGCATTTATAATGCCCAGACCTCCCAACTGAAGCGTAGTTTCACAATTAGCAAAAGAACATGGCAATAGTTTCTTATTGAACATGCTACCTGTCCAGAAAAATTTGTTCATGGCAGAGCGAACAAGGTGCAGTAGCTTGCTAGGTAGAATAATAGAGCGTGCCCAATATACCAAGGAAGGGAAAACAACTGATATAATAAGCACAAGCCTAGCACTTTGGGACATTCTACAATTTTCCCAAGCATTCATAACAGAAGTAATTTTATTAAATAGGGGAAGACAGTCAGCTATGGAAATTCTTTTAGTAATGATGGGAAGGCCTAGGTACCTCATGTCAGCGTGCATACTAGAGAACCCACTATGCTGATACAAGCCAGCTGCTTGAACATCAGAGATTCCTGCAAAAAGCAAGGAGGATTTGGTCCTGTTGATGGATAAACCAGTCATAAGGTAAAAGGAATGCAGAGCACACAGGATTTCACTTAAAGAGGATGCTTCCGGTTTTGTAAAGATCATCACATCGTCAGCAAACATGATGGAAGATAGGTTGTGCAGAGAACACTTCGAGTGGTACTTAATGAGTCTTTGAGTGTATTTGTTCTGAAGTATAACATTGAGCACTTCCATAACTAAGAGAAATATATATGATGAAATTGGGTCACCCTGCCTTATTCCTTTTTGGCAACCAAAGTAGCCAATAGGCCTTCCATTAACTATGACAGAGAATGTAGGGGAAGAAATACAAGTATATATCCAAGAAACAAAGATTTTGGGGAAGCCCATCATTGCAATAATCCTCACAATAGATTCCCAGTTTATGGAATCATAAGCTTTTGATATATCGATTTTAAGCGCAGCAGTAGGAGTAGCATTACATTTTCCATAACTTTTCATCAATTCATGGGCAATAAGAACATTATCAAGAATGTTTCTAGATGGAATGAATGCAGCTTGATTGTGAGACACAATTGTTGGAAGAACACAAACTAACCTAGTTGCAAGAATCTTTGAAATACATTTGTACAGAACATTGCAACACGATATAGGCCTAAAGGATGAAACTTTGTCAGGTGGAGAAACCTTAGGGATTAAAGCAATATTCGTTGCATTGATCTCTCTCAGCATTTTACACTTGTTGAAAAAATTATGGATAGTTGTACAAAATTCAGGGCCAAGCACGGACCATGTTGCAATAAAGAAAGTAACATTTAGGCCATCAGGTCCGGCAGAAGAATGTTGGTTCATGGAGAAGAGGACAGTCTTGATTTCTTCATCAGTAACAGGTTTTATTAATGCTTCATCTTGAAGAACAGTTATGCACGGCAGCGGGAGGGAAGAAATAAGGCTAAGGTCAGGAGAGAAGCTCGAAGAATTGCTAAAAATTTTAGAGAAATAATCAACAAAAGCTTGATCCACAGTTTCAGGTGTAGAGAATTCATTACCATGTTCATCCATTATATTGTAAATGTTTTCTCTGGCATGCTTGACCCTTAGAGAGTCATGGAAAAATTTAGTGTTCTTATCACCTTCTTCATACCATTTGTTGCGTAGTTGTTGGCTTTTCATACTTGCCTCCAGCTGCAGGGCTTTATTCACTTCCAAGAATATACGACCTTCTTCATTCGCAGCATTGACGTCATCCGGATTTTCCATCATGTGTTCCTGTTTTGCCTTGAGTTGTTCAATGAGAGTGGTTGAGAACAAACTGCCATGCCCAAAGGTGGAGGAAGCCCATGATTTGAGAGTTTGCTTTATACTTTTCAATTTCTTGCAAAACTTATACATAGGGTTACCAAAATAGCAATAGGAATTGTGAACATTAGTTACTAAATCAAGAAAGTCAGCATGTTTTGCCCAAGCATTAAAAAATTTAATACTTCTTTTGTCTCTTCTTAAATGGGGATCAAGAGAAAGGATTAGGGGTGAGTGGTCCGACATTATTGGGTGAGTGGTCCGACAATCGCAGCCATAGTGGTGTTCGCACTTTCACTACTATTGATCATGCTTTCTGTAATCTCCATTTTTATTTGATTAACTTAAACTTTCATTTTTAAACCAAATCACAAATTATCAAATTAAGTTGTATTCAAATTCCAAATTTTCCATATATTTATTTCACATTTTTAACTTGTAGAAAAATCACTAACACTTTATAAAAATCATTTTTAATTAAATTTAAATCAAAATATCATAATTTACAATTTAAAATGCTTAAAAATTTCCAGAAGAATATATAAAATAACCACGGGTCTGTATAATATTTTCTAACCTAGGTCAAGTGATACGGATAATATATCATTTCAATACGAATTTACAAAGAAAAATCCAGGTTCTATCATTTCAAACCCGCAATCCCAAGTTAAATAAAATAAATAAAAATCTCTCAGGCCTATCATTTCAGCTCATAACGATTTTTCCCTATTCTAAAGTCCATTTGGGTATGTATCATTTCAACCCATAGTGATAGGGAACTTGCAGTGATGATAAGCATGAAATAAATAACAGTAGACAAATAATATTATAACAAATGATATAACAGGCATATAAACAGTATTTAACATCATAAAAATATATCACAGGCATGTATGAACATAACACATTATTTTATACAATTAACTCGTCATCAATTCACAATTATAAAAGTACGTATGTCTAGAGTGAATAACTCACCTTTTAAAAGCTAGAATTGAAATTCAAACCCAAATCTAAACTCCGCAAAGCACGAAAAGGCACAACAAAGCACAATGCAAACTTGAGTGATAGGGGAGCCAAGAATCAACTCTTGTACATAACAAAATAAAGCAAACAATTTTCACTAACATAAGTATGAGATTCAATACAAAAGAATAGAAATAAAAAAAATGAAAAAGATAATGAGTTTACATGACATAACTTTGATAAATCAAAGCAAGGTGATCAAACAACAAGCAAGTTGGCTCAACCACATTATCATTTGACTCAACCATCACCAAAATGGTTCGGCCCTATGTTGGATCTAGGTCAAGTGGTCACGGCAAGGTGTTGTAGATCAAGGCAAAGCAAAGAGATGGTGGTGGAACAAGGGTGGCCGAGGTTAGCACATAGGAAGGGAAGGTGAAATACATGGCTCGGCTAAGGTTTTCATGATTTGGCGATGGGGTTTTCATCCATGGTAGACACGGCTTTGGTTTAGTGGAGGTGAGGAGGTGGTGTGGTCGATTATGGTGATGGTGTGGTCGGCAGGGAGATGAACATGGTGGGGAGGCCGAGCTATGCAAGAGAAAAAACAAAATAAAAATAAAAGTGAAAAGGAGGAAGGAAGAAGAGCCATGGAATAACTTTCTGAATTCTTTTTTCTGGAACGTAAATGAGATGAGATGTGAGAAACTTGTACGTGATTGAAAAAGTATGGCGGTTAGGGTTTCCACTATATTTGAACGGCTATGAGATGAAGTCTAGAAAATGAAAGGCTAGCAAATTAAAAGGCACAATTTAAGGGAAAGAATCTTGTATATTTTTTCTTTGTTTGCACGCAAATGAAAAGGCAACAAATACACAAAACAGGTAATCTATATCTCTTGAAATTCCTAAGCTATTATTAAAAGTAAAAATCAATCAAAAATCAAATGAATATATTCAAAGTTTATACAAATAAAATAGAAAATAAAAAAAAATTAGAGAAACAAACATAGGGAAATAGAATTAAAAATATAGAAAGTCATTGCGTGTAAACACTGTATTTTTATCTAATTTAAAAGTATAAGTTTAAATTCCCAATAAATCCATATTAACATTGGTTTAGATACTAATACATTAATAACTTCCCAATTCATCCAAATTTCAATGAATATAGTAATTAATTTCATTCACTTACCATAAATCTATTTGTTATGAATTGAATTCCCATAAGTTATAATTAATTTCAAATAAACCGATTTGATTCAATTCTAATCCATTTATTAAGTCTATACTACTCTACAAACCTCGTTAATATTCGTTTATCTTTCATTAGATTAATATATATTCAAATATCCATCTTTCCTTTGTATTAACAGTTGTTCTCAATTATATTGAATTTGTTAAATGTATACATTTATTATGATTGAATACTCCATTAATTCATTCAGATAGGTTTCATTCTTTTATATTATCTTATGAATAAAATATGCATTTCCATTTATTTCATTACATTCACATTTTACAATTACTGTCCTATCTCAAGCTAATGAACATTTACTTACATTTGAATACAATTGATTTCCAATTCATTTTATAGCCTAAATAGACAACTTATAATAGTTGTTACCATTCTCTTTATTACACTCAAGTTTATCATTTTCTCTAATTATCAAAATTGCTTACAAAATGTTTAATTCATTCAATTACCATACATTTATTTACTTATATTCAATTTTATACCCACATGTAACATTTACAACTAGATGTATAGACCAATTAAATAGTAACTTACAACTGTTACTATAACTTTAATCACACTTTTGAATTCATTGTTCACAAACATATGTTACCATTCTTATATACCTAATCTTTATTCAATGGTCATTTATTTCATACTAAATCCTTTATAAAGTTTAATTTTTGCATTTGTTTTTTACATAAATTTATAGCCAAGTATAACAATTTCCATTACTTCAATAAATTGTAATTTCATTTCAATTGTTAATAATTAGTTTTTAAATACATTGTTACATTTCATTTTGGCATTCATTTCATTATTAAATTACAAAGTTTTTATTTCTTCCAAATTTATTTACCAAAATCTTATTAAATTGACAACTTTAATTATTGAAAATTTAAGTGTAACAACCATGTATTTTATGATTATTTTAATTGTATATTTTAATTATTTTTAATTGAATTCCTGATTTGAAAACTTTATTTTATTTATTAAAATGAATAAATTTTTTTATTTTAAATATAAATTTTGATTTTGATGTGAATTAGAATTCCAAACATGACTAAAAAGAATATTTTCCAGAAAAGTGAATTTTGGTCAATATGGTCAAACTTTGACTTTTAATTTAGAAATTTGGAAGTTTGAAAATTTGAATTTTATCTTTTACTATGAAAGTAAATAAAATTTTAAGAATAATGCTTTTCGTTTCGTTAAAATCTGATTAATATTGTGAAAGTTACGCCTTTATAACTATTGAGTGTAATTTGCTGTATTTAACAAAATTGTGTATTTTAATTTATATAAATAATATTTTTATTTGGTCATGTAATGTTCTAATTTATATTTATATGGGTAAAATAACATTTTATGTATATATTTTGGTTTAAAAACATTTTAAAAGTATATCTGACATTTTCCAGTGTCAGTTGTATTCTGTTTATAGATTTTAATTTCCAGCTTCAATTAATTAAAGAAATTCTTTATTTATTCCTCTATTTCCTTAAGACCTTATTTTATTTAATCTCCACTTTATTTTGTTCATCATTTATTTTACTTATTTGACTTTTATTTGTTTTAAAGTGAAATAGAAATTTTATAAAGCTAGTGATGTTTTATTTGTAGTTTTAAGCCTTGTTTAAATTAAATAAACTATTTCTTTATTCTTTTTCTATTTTCTCTAAATTTAATTATTTATTTCACTTTAGAAATGATAAATGAATTATTTTATTTCAAAACTTTGCTTTAGGATAATTTTTAAAAATGAAGTTGTTAATTTTCCAAAGTCAATAATGATTTATTTGTAATTTCTGGACCCTGTTTTCAATTTTTAAGCAATTTCTTATATTCATTTTCCATTTTCTTTAAAATTAATTAATTATTTTTATTTTATATTACTTTGTTTCCGTTCTAAAGTCAAATTACTGATTTTATTTTGTTTTATTCGAATTAAAGAAAAAGGAAATATGAAAGAGTTTAAAATGCTTTAGAAACTGAAGTCTTTTCATCTCCTATGTCCTTTCAATTGCCACAACTCCTCATTTACTTCTTTTGGATGTGTATTACTTTGTTTGGCCGTGTATTCCGGTGCTCATTCCTGCAAAAAAAAAAATTGTTCCTCATTCTTTTCATGGCTTGCAAAAAAAATTGGTAATGGCTACTTTTTCCTTCTTCTTCTTCTTCTCATTTTCATGGTTTTTGCCTTGTTTCTTGGATTCTTTTGCACTTCCTCCTCCTCATATCCACGGCCACCACCTCCTACACCTCTTCCCTGCCATCATCACCAACTATACTCCAGGTCATGACCATGGCCGAACCCACCATGGTGACCAAACCCCTCAAAAATGCAACCTAGGCCTTAAAAACAATGTTGTGACCACTATTTGCATCACCACTTCATTTTCCACCACCACCACCTTTGGCCGCCACCACCACCTATGACCAGACCACCACACACCCCTCTAGCCTCTGACCTGACCCACACTCCACTGGCCGACCCCAAACACCCCATGGCGGAGCCTCTTTGTTGAACCAAAACTCCTCTTTGTTGCCTAAAACCTCTTCACCTTCCTATGTTGTAACTTCCTCCACTTGTTCTAGCCTTTATGCCATACATTCCTATGTTCAAACCTGAGCCAAAGTCATGCCAAACCTGAGCCAAAACATCCCCTAGGCTGTGCAAGCAAACGTAGAAAGCAAGGCAAAAGTCGTTGAATTCATATTTGTTTTTATTCCAAAGTTATATCATTTCAAGGTTGCATTAAAATTTATAATTTGTTTGGTTTTTTTTTGGATTGTAACACAAGATCTATAGCTTGGATCTTTCTCTCCACTCAAATTCTAGTCTTGTCATCGTGCTTTTGATTCCGTTGTGTCATTTGTATTGCAATCTCCAGCCATAGAGGTGATTAAATCTCACCTGACATTTTATACTTATGCAAATGTGAATTGACAACAATTGAATGTGTAGTACTATTATGTTATGCTATAACTGCCTGTGATTATTTATGTATGATGTTAAACCTGTAAATTACATGTCATATCATCTGTTACTGTTATATAACACTATTATGTTTATTTATATCAGTTTATCACACTGCAAGTTCCCTGTAGAATAGAATCACTATGGGTTGAAATGATACATACTCGAACGGACTTTAGAATAGGGAAAAATCGTTATGGGCTGAAATGATAGGCCCGAACGATTTTTATTTATTTCATTTAACTTGGGATTGCGGGTTTGAAATGATAAAACCTGGATTTTTCCTTTGTAAATTACGGATTGAAATGATATATTATCCGTATCATTTGACTTAGGTTAGAAAAATTTATATACAGACCTGTGGTTAATATATATTTTCTTGAAATTATAAAATATGTTAAAAATGTAAATATTATGATAATTTGATTTTTATTTTAATTTCAAATAATTTTATAAAGTGTTATTGATTTTTCTATAAATTAAAAATAGTTAAATAAATAAATGTTTAAAAGTTGAAATTTGAAGTATAACTTAACTTGGAAAATGTGAAAGTGTTTTAAAATAAAGGTTAAGTTAAGAAAATAAAATGGAATTTAAATAAAATTATGAAAGGTAAACTTAATTAAATGTTAAGTAAATGAAATATTATAAATTTTACATTTATTTTATAAGTGAATTATTAAAGATTTGATAATTGTTTGTGAAACTTTCACTTTGTAAAATCATAAATTAAGGGTTATTTAAACGATTGTTTTTAAAGTAAGAAAATATGATTTTTATAAGTTAAAATGGATTTAAATAAATTTTAATTGTTTATGAAATTGTAGCGAAAGTTTGGAATTTAAATTGACAACATTCCTGAAATGCTATCATTTCTAAAGTTAAAGATATTACAACATTTTGTAAATGCTGTAATTGATATAAATGAACTAAATGGCTAAAATGAACTAAGTGCTATAGTTGCTGAGTTTAACTAAAGTTTTATTTGAAATCTAAACCTATTACAACATCTAAATGCTATCTTTTGCTAATTGAATTGTTTTTAAACATAACTTTCCGTAGCATTTTCTAAATGCTGCAAAAGTTGAAATTTCACTGTTTTAATAAATTTAAGTGAATAAATGAATTTTGAAATGGTAAAATTTTGAGAATTGAATATTGTCTATTAAATATAATAACTTCATTTTTAAATGATTTGAATGGAATAAGTTGATTTGAAATATTTTGATATTTTGAAATGGATTTGAAATGATATTTGATTTCGAAGTATAAATTACCATTTAGAATTTTAACCACGGGATGTAATTAAATTGATGGTTTTATGGATCCTTAAAGGATGGGCGATCCCAAGCATCCTTTAAGTTATTATGCATTGCTATTACAGTTCACTTGAGTTGGTTTACATTGTATAAGTATATATGTCCTAACTTGAGTGTTTTGTGTTTTACTTTACACTCGGGTCAGCCTGAGAATCACAGCTTTGGATTCACCTTCTGGAGCTAGAGATTTGTTGGAGCTTATTTATCTATCGGTTCATCGACTTCTATTCCAGTTATTTCTTATTCAGTATTGTCTCGGTATTATTGATTTATGTATCCTGACTTCTATTATATTTATTTTGACTATGAGATTTTGTATATTTTTGAGAGTTTGTATATAGTAGCTTCATGAACTACTATGGTATTTTATTTCTACTGCGAGTTATTCTGATATTCTATATTTGTGATTCTGTATTTGATTTTATTTGCTCCAAATTTTATTACAATCTGTTATTTTGAATTATTCAAGTCAGACATGTGTGGATTATTGTCGATTTGAATGGTCCAAAATAGTGGGTCGTTACATTACGGGTCGTTACACTCTCCTTCACTCAAAACTTTTCATCCCTGAAAAGGAAGAAGGTAGGAGAATAGAAACAACCTGAAAGAAAAGAGATTGGAAAGCAAAGAATATAATAAATCTAAAACCATGAAAATTTCATCTTACATTAATAATTAATGTCATCCATTAGATTTTCTTTCTTTAGTTAAATAAATCTTAACTATTTTTAATCTCATTATATCATCATACAATTATCTTAAATTAACAATTTCCAAAGTCATGAATTTGAAAATCATTTATTATACTCATAACTTATTCACTAAATTTCATTCTTCTTCATTCCAAAATTATTATTAATTTATTCCACTTAATATATCTAATCATATATATTAAGTATATTTACAGTTATTATAGCTACTCAAATTTGTTTATAATTCCTTTAACACCATTTTATATCATAAATTATTCAATTAACCCTTATTCTATTTACCTCTATAAATATCTTTATAACTAAAATTTAAGTATATAACATTTATTATAACTACTCAAATTTTATTTATAAAATCCTTTTATATTGTACATTATCCAATTACATTGTTAACATCTAAATAATTAAGGTAAGTTATATTGGAATGCAATAGAATATTATACAAATAAAACTTTCTAGTTCAATTATTTCAAGCTTAAATATTTATCCAAAATTTTTGGCTTCATTTTATAATTGAAATCATCCTTTAAGATAAAATTTAAGAATTGAATTTCCGATTAACTTCAGACAATTCTAGGTAAATAAATATATATACATAATATATATCAAATCAAATTTGAAATCATTTACCAATATATATATTATAAATTAAGTCATATTTTAGAAATTCAAATCAATTAAATTTTCCAAAACAAAACTGTAGCAAGGCTACAAGATGGTCTCTTCGCTTCGAAACTCGAAAATGAACGAAGATGATGCTGTAGTCATCACCGAAATTATTTTCCAGCGACAAAGAAAAGAGCACTGATTTTAAACCTTTAAACTTCTTTGGAAACAATTTCTACTCGAAAATGCTTTAAATATTATATCCTTTTAAAACTTTAAAACCCAAAGTTTGAAATCTTCGGAAATTAAATTCTCAATTCTTGTTTTGAATTCATTTAAATTTCCAAATTAATTTATAACCATGTTTTATAGTTCGACTATTTATATATGAACAAAGCCAATGATTACAATATATATACAAATCAAATATTATTTCTTAACATCCAATTCAATTAACTATAAAAATTCAGAAAATTATACATATAAATAATATGATTATACAAAATTTCTCATTTACCAAGTTTGAAAACAATATGGTGTTAGTTTGCTATGTTAAAGTGTTTTGGAGATCCTATCGATAGCGTTGATCAGACGAATCGATCAGAAACCCAAATCAACAGCAACAACTCAAACAACACCCTTCATTTTAAACATTTTAAATATTAGATTTTTCAAATATAGGAATAACTTCTTTTTCTTTCAAAACAAGGATAAAGGTTCAAATTTGATGGACTCAAATCAAAGAGAATTCTAATTTGAAGATAAGTTCAAAACAAAAGAAAAGATGATTAAATAACAGAATAAGGAGATGGATCAGTTTAGATGAATCGCGGGCAATCTTAACCGGGTCAACCGTGACTTAAAGAATAAGATCGATGTGGATTTTCCGAGGTAAATCTACATTCGATCTCAAGAGATAGAATTCGAAATAATAAGAGATACTAACATCTAAACCGAGGATATATATAAATCTCCGGTGAATCAATGCTAATTGTAAAGGAGTTTCACCCCTTTACAAGTCAATTTGAGGTTGGCGAGACCACCAATTTTATAAAGATCATTCGAAGTGGAGTTATGGGATACTCCAGAATCAAAAGAAGATGAATAATGAGGGACAAGAATGGATTTTGGAACCGCAAGGAACGTTCCAAAATTCAAAAGAAATCGAGTCAAAAGGAAGAGATTCAAGCTCGAACGAAAGTGATTCTGTAAATAAATTTACCATATATGCTAAGTTTTGCCTAGAGCCAAAGCTCTGATACCAACTGTAACGACCCGATATTTTCAACTATTCGCATCCGCACATGTCGGACTTGAATTGCTCAAAATACCGAATTGTAAAGATAAATTTGGCAACACTCAGAATGTACAGTAAATAAATCACAGATCATAGACACGGAGTATATAATACTACAGCGGAAGCAAAGAAATAGTTGTTCATGAAGCTACTATATATATACATTAGAGTTAATAAGATACAACAGAAGTAACAAGATACGACGGAAGTCTTAATATGAAAATCAAGTACGAATATGAATACATCACTGAAATCAACTGGATAACTGAAAGCGAAATAGATAGCTGGATCTCCAAGAAAAGCTCCAACTCCAAAGGTGAGTCTCGAATGTTGTATCACTCAGTCTGACCCGAGCGTAAAGCAAAAAACCCAAAACACTCGAGTCAGGACATACATACTTATACAATGTAAACCAACTCAAGTGAACTGTAATATAAAGGTACAAGTAACTTAAAGAATGCTTGGGATCACCCATTCTTTAAGGATCCGTTAAACTATCTACTATGCAGTAATATTCGCTATTATAATAATGTCTAATAATAAAATAAACTTACTTTTAAATAGCATTAAGGCTTTACGTTTTCCACCTTAACACGTAATAGTCCCAGTAGTCTATCCAGTATTAGCATACCCCCAGATTGGGAGCTACCCTCAATACTCCACAGGCTACGACACAAAACCCAACTCGTAGTAAAGCTTGATATGGTAGGTGACACGGCACAACAAGGCAATGCCAGGGTAGATATACCAATTACGCTTCCGGGCTGGTGGAAACGCATAGCAGCCACTACCGCCCACCTCGGAACACACTCCCAATCAAAATCGAAGGGTGGCCACCAAATCAATCACAAAGTAATAGAAATGTATCGAAGAAATGCGTCCGATCAGAGGTGCTACCTCATTGGCCCGAGAATCGCTCCTGTTTTAGCCACCTTATTCCAACTCACGGGAGTCGGGTCCACGTTCATACCTCAATAGGATCGTCGCCACCATCCTACTTCATTCTAGAATCTCCACCGCGTACACAGTTGTTAAAGTGGTTTTCGGAGTTGGCAGAGAGTATGACAACTTCCAATCCCGGTCTCTTTAACAACCCAACGTTATTATAACCCATGGATATTTATTTCAAAACATTTCTATTCCAAAACCATTTAAATCAAATACCATTACTTTCCAAAATAATATCCATTTCAAAACTAAATACTATCTTATTTCATTTCAAAACCAAATCAATATATTATTTAAATAAAACCCAAATTTCCAAATCACTGAATATTTCTTTAGATTTATTTAACTTGAAATATTCCTTTAAATCATCTTAAACCAAACCACTTTATAAGGTCACATTCTTAAATCTTAAATTCCAATAAGCTTCAAGCTAATATATTTAAAGACAATTCTTAATTAAATACTATTTCAACTAAATTCATTTCCAGACCATTTAAAAGTAAAGTCATTATACTTACAAATCAAATATTCAATTCCCAAAAATTTAGCCTTTTCTGAGTTCATTTATTCACTTAAATACTTTAAAACATTGAAATTTCAGCTTTCGCAGCACTTAGAAAAATGCAGCGGTAAGTTATATTTGAAACAATTCATTTCAGCAAAGGCAGCATTCATAAACTGCTGTAGTAGTTCAGATTCATTTGAAAACTAGTTCAGTTCAGAAAAAGACAGCATTTACAAAACTGCTGTAGTAGTTCAGGGTTCAATTTGAAAAATTAGTTCAATTCAGCAAACTACAGCACTTATCAAGTGCTACTGTAGCCTTTTTATTAGTTCCAGGTTTTAGTTTTTAATTCAACAACCACAGCACTTACCAAGTGCTGCAGTAGCCCTTAGTCAATTTAGCCTTTAGTTCATTTGCATCAACCACAGCACTTACAAAGTGCTGCAGTATCCTTTACTTCAGATTTTAAGTTAGTTTCAGAAATGATAGCATTTCTGAAGTGCTATTAATTCAATTTCCAGATTTATAATAAAATTTCAGAAACAATTAAACTTCAATTTTAACTATTTTAACTTATAAGAATCATATTTTTCCACTTCAAAAATGTTCATTTAAATACCCTTTAACTTATGACTTTATAAAGAAAATTTTTCAATAAATCACATTTTCCAATAATTTCACTTATTAAATTCAAGTGTACCATTTTCCCATTCTTTGCATTTTTTTCAATTAACATAACACTTAAATTTAAATTACCATTTCATAAATAAAACTTAATCTCCATTTTTATTTGATTAACTTAAACTTTCATTTTTAAACCAAATCACAAATTTCCAAATTAAGTTGTATTCAAATTCCAATTTTTCCATTTATTTATTTCACATTTTTAACTTGTAGAATAATCACTAACACTTTATAAAAATCATTTTAATTAAATTTAAATCAAAATATCATAATTTACAATTTAAAATGCTTAAAAATTTCAAGAAGAATATAAAAAATAACCACGGGTCTTCATAATATTTTCTAACCTAGGTCAAGTGATACGGATAATATATCATTTCAATCCGTAATTTACAAAGAAAAATCCGAGTTCTATCATTTCAAACCCGCAATCCCAAGTTAAATAAAATAAATAAAAATCGCTCAGGCCTATCATTTCAGCTCATAACGATTTTTCCCTATTCTAAAGTCCATTCGGGTATGTATCATTTCAACCCATAGTGATAGGGAACTTGCAGTGATGATAAGCAGGAAATAAATAACAGTATACAAATAATATTATAACATATGATATAACATGCATATAAACAGTATTTAACATCATATAAATATATCACAGGCATGTATGAACATAACACATTATTTTATACAACTAACTTGTCATCAATTCACAATTATAAAAGTACGTATGTCTAGAGTGAATAACTCACCTTTTAAAAGCTAGAATTGAAATTCAAACCCAAATCTAAACTTCGCAAAGCACGTAAAGGCACGACAAAGCACGATGCAAACTTGAGTGATAAGGGAGCCAAGATTCAACTCTTGTACATAACAAAATAAAGCAAACAATTTTCACTAACATAAGTATGAGATTCAATACAAAAGAATAGAAATAAAAAAATGAAAAAGATAATGAGTTTACATGACATAACTTTGATAAATCAAAGCAAGGTGATCAAACAACAAGCAAGTGGGCTCAGCCACATTATCATTGACTCAACCATCACCAAAATGGTTTGGCCCTATGTTGGATCTAGGTCAAGTGGTCACGGCAAGGTGTTGTGGATCAAGGCAAAGCAAAGAGATGGTGGTGGAACAAGGGTGGCCGAGGTTAGCACATAGGAAGGGAAGGTGAAATACATGGCTTGGCTAAGGTTTTCATGATTTGGTGATGGGGTTTTCATCCATGGTAGACACGGCTTTGGTTTGGTGGAGGTGAGGAGGTGGTGTGGTCGATTATGGTGATGGTGTGGTCGGCAAGGAGATGAACATGGTGGGGAGGCCTAGCTATGCAAGGAGAAAAAACAAAAGAAAAATAAAAGTGAAAAGGAGGAAGGAAGAAGATCCATGGAATAACTTTCTGAATTTTTTTTTCTGGAACGCAAATGAGATGAGATGTGAGAAACTTGTACGTGATTGAAAAAGTGATGGCGGCTAGGGTTTCCACTATATTTGAACGGCTAAGAGATGAGGTCTAGAAAATGAAAGGCTATCAAATTAAAAGACACAATTTAAGGGAAAGAATCTTGTATTTTTTTTCTTTGTTTGCACACAAATGAAAAGGCAACAAATACACAAAACAGGTAACCTATATCTCTTGAAATTCCTAAGCTATTATTAAAAGTAAAAATCAATCAAAAATCCAATGAATATATTCAAAGTTTATACAAATAAAATAGAAAATAAAAAAATTAGTGAAACAAACATAGGGAAATAGAATTAAAAATATAGAAAGTCATTGCGTGTAAACACTGTATTTTTATCTAATTTAAAAGTATAAGTTTAAATTCCCAATAAATCCATATTAACATTGGTTTGGATACTAATACATTAATAACTTCCTAATTCATCCAAATTTCAATTAATATAGTAACTAATTTCATTCTCTTACCATAAATCTATTTGTTATGAATTGAATTCCCATAAGTTATAATTAATTTCAAATAAACTGATTTGATTCAATTCTAATCCATTTATTAAGTCTATACTACTCTACAAACCTCGTTAATATTCGTTTATCTTTCATTACATTAATATATATTCAAATATCCATCTTTCCTTTGTATTAACAGTTGTTATCAATTATATTGAATTTGTTAAATGTATACATTTATTATGATTGAATACTCCATTAATTCATTCAGATAGGTTTCATTCTTTTATATTATCTTATGAATAAAATATGCATTTCCATTTATTTCATTACATTCACATTTTACAATTACTGTCCTATCTCAAGCTAATGAACATTTACTTACATTTGAATACAATTGATTTCCAATTCATTTTATAGCCTAAATAGACAACTTATAATAGTTGTTACCATTCTCTTTATTACACTCAAGTTTATCATTTTCTCTAATTATCAAAATTGCTTACAAAATGTTTAATTCATTCAATTACCATACATTTATTTACTTATATTCAGTTTTATACCCAAATTTAACATTTACAACTAGATGTATAGACCAATTAAATAGTAACTTACAACTGTTACTATAACTTTAATCACACTTTTGAATTCATTGTTCACAAACATATGTTACCATTCTTATATACCTAATCTTTATTCAATGGTCATTTATTTCATACTAAATCCTTTATAAATTTTAATGTTTGCATTTGTTTTCTTACATAAATTTATAGCCAAGTATAACAATTTACATTACTTCAATAAATTGTAATTTCATTTCAATTGTTAATAATTAGTTTTTAAATACATTGTTACATTTCATTTTGGCATTCATTTCATTATTAAATTACAAAGTTTTTATTTCTTCCAAATTTATTTACCAAAATCTTATTAAATTGACAACTTTAATTATTGAAAATTTACGGGTCGTTACAAGGGATTTAGAATCGATTTTGAAAAGGATAAATGCAATATCTTTGATCAAAATAAAATTTTAATTTTTGAAGGAACAAAAAATCAAAATATTTATATTCTGAACATGAATATTAATCACAATAATGATTTATTTTTAACCGCAAATCATGATGATCCATGGATATGACATAAAAGATTTTATCATATAAATTTCAAATATATAAACAAATAAGCTAAAAACAATTTGGTAAGAGGGTTACCCCAAAATAAATTTCAAAGTTAAAAATCTATGCAATGCATGTCAACTTGGAAATTTAAAGAAAAGCTCGTTTAAATCTAAAATAGAAATCTCTACTAAACAACCTCTTGAATTACTTCATTTGGACTTATTTGGTCCAACTCAAGTACGTTCAATAAATCATAATAAATATGTCTTTGTAATTGTATACGATTTTTCAAGATATAGTTGGACACTATTTTTAAAACATAAAACTGATACATTCGAAATGTTTAAAATTTTGCTAAATGAATTAAGACTTTAATGGATTTAAAAATAAAAAGTATAAGAAGTGATCACAGTAGAGAATTTGAAAATGAAATATTTACAAATATTTTTAATAAGAAGGGAATTGCTCATAATTTTTCATTACCACGAACACCACAGCAATACGGAGTAGTCGAAAGAAAAAATCACACCTTGCAAGAATGTGCTCGAACTCCCCTAAATAGCAGTGACTTACCAAAGAATTTTAGGGCCGAAGCAGTTGCTACTGCTTATTACGTATTAAATCGAGTAACTCTTAGACCTATGACTAAAAATACATGTTATGAAATGTTCTACAAAAGGAAACCAAAAGTATCATATTTTCGAATATTTGGATCAAAATCTAAATACAAAAGATAATATTGGTAAATTCGATTCAAAAGCCGATGAAGGAATTTTTGTTGGTTACTCTGATCAAAGTAAAGCTTACAGAATTTTTAACAAATGAACAAATGTTATAAAAGATAGTCTTCATCTCTCGTTTGATGAAAACTTCAAAAATATAAACAAAGATGACGAAGAAATTTCTGAGTCTAGTCAAAATAGAATCATTGAAAATATAAGAATCAAAATAATATAATTGAAAATAATACTAATAATCAAAATAATATGATTGAAAATGATAACCAAAATAACAATGGGTTGAAATCACCTCCCTACATTTTAAAAGATAATCCAATTGATAACATTATTGGAAATCTAGATAATAGAGTTTCAACTAGAAGACAAATAAATCAAATGAGTAATGTAGCATTTATATCTAATTTTGAACCGAAAAATTATAAGGAAGCATCAAACGACGATTTCTGGATTTTATCTATGTAAGAAGAACTTAATCAATTTGAACGTAATAATGTCTGGGAATTAGTACCAAGGCCAACCGATCAATCGGTAATTGGAACAAATAGGTTTTTAAAAATAATACCGATGAAAACAAGAATATCATACGTAATAAAGCTAGATTAGTAGCACAGGGATATAATCAAGAAGAGGGCATTGATTATGAAGAGACTTTTGCTCATGTCGCACATCTTGAAGCCATAAGAATATTACTTGCTTTTGCGTGTCATCATAACTTTAAGCTTTTTCAAATGGATGTTAAAAGTGCTTTCTTAAATGATTTTATAAAAGAAATGTTTACGTAGAGCAACCACCACTAATTGTTCATGAAAAATATCCGGATCATGTTTTTAAACTTAAAAAGGCATTATATGGTTTAAAACAAGCACTTTGAGCTTTGTATATTCGATTAAAATCACATTTAATTACATCCGGTTTTCGAATTGGTAAAATAGATACAACATTATTTATTAAAAGAGAACATAAGGATATATTAATTGTTCAAATTTATGTTGATGACATTATTTTTGGATCTAATAATGAAAATTTATGTAATGAATTTTCTACAATAATGACAAACGAATTTGAAATGTCTCATATGGGTGAATTAAATTTCTTTTTAGGATTACAAATAAAACAATGGAATTTTTATAAATCAAGAAAAATACTGTAAAGAACTATTAAAACGTTTTGGAATGGATAATACATCAAGTAAGCCCACTCCAATGAGTACTACTACTCATCTAGACAAAGATGAACACGGAAAAGAGTTTGATCAAAAACTATATCGAAGCATGATAGGATCCTTACTATACTTAGCCGCTAGTAGACCAGATATTATGATGAGTATTTGTCTATGCGCAAGATTTCAAGCACAACCTAAAAAATCACATCATTGTGCAGTTAAACAGATTTTACGATATTTAACCAACACTAAAACTTATGGCTTATTTTATCCAAAAGGCAGTACGTTTGAACTTGTATCTTACAGTGATGCGGATTTTGGTGGATGTAAATCAGATAAAAAATGTACAAGTGGCACATGTCACTTTATTGGTCAATTGTTAGTTTCTTGGTTTAGTAAAAAGAAAAATTGTGTTTCTCATTCAACATATGAAGCTGAATATATTTTTGCTGCCTTAGCTTGCGCTCAAGTAATATACATGAAACAAACACTTAAAGACTATGGAAGAATAATAAACAAATCTCCAATATATTGCGATAATACTAGTGCTATAAATTTATCTAAAAATCCAATTAATCATTCTCGGACAAATATATAGATATTCGTCACCATTTTTTGAGAGATAATGTTGAAAAGGAAATGATAACTCTATAATTTGTAAATACCGAAAATCAAATAGCGGATATTTTTACAAAACCATTAAGTGAACAAATCTTTTTTAAGTTAAGACGGGATCTAGGAATTTTTTCATACACCGATTTGATTAACTAAAGTTATAATTTATAGTTCACTTAAGTCTGTGATAGCTTATATGAAATTTCAAATAAAAATTAATTTTATAACTTTGAATTAATTACTACCACATAAATTGTTTTAATTAATAACCATTTAAAAATAAGCAATTAAATAACAACCATTTAAAATCCTATGGTTTAACTCAATTGTCTCAACTGCTTTTCTAAATATAACTATATTTTATCTTATAAATTCAGTTATGTATTACTTGGAAATAAATAAACATAGATAAATTTTATAAAAGCAAATAAAAACGATGTCTTCCGATCATGACTCCACCTATTCAGCTATTGACTACAAATCCCCATCATCCAGCAGCACTTACGTATCTCCAACAAAAACCACTCCTACTTCATCCCCTTCTCTAAACATTATCGCTTCACCAACATACCATATTGGCTTCTCTCCGAAAGGAAAGAAAGCTAAACTTTCAATTAATCTGAAATTATCATCTCTTTCTGACAAAGTCGATGAGATACACCACTATCAACAAGAGATGATCGGCGTTCAATGTGAAATGTATTACGAGCAACGTCGTCAAGGATCCTATTTAAACTTTCTCGAAAAGTGTATTCTCGCAATTTGTGGTCGTTCACCAGCAAAAATTGCATACATCAAAAGTCACCACGATTACGAGAAACTCCTACAAGAGCACACAACATTACTCCGAGAAACCTATGCAAACCAGGACCCTCAAACCAACCTTGGATTGACTCTCCAGCTCGTCCAAGTTGGTCTCCACTTAAGCCGTTACTTGACGATACGAAAGTTGAACCAGATTTGTGGGATATTCAACAAAACAATAATTCTGATTTCACTGACAAACACTAATTTTTTTAATATATATATCGTATATTCATTTATTAATGATTGATATGTATTCTGGTTAATGTAAACGGTGTATTTTAATAAATTTTCTTCTTTAATGTTGAAAATTTTCTATATATGCATGTCATGGACGTCTGTCAGCACTCTCGGGAAAAGTTTCCTTGTAGTCACAGCCGTCTGTGGATACATGACAGACGTCTGTGAGAACTCTCTGTTTAAAACTCTTTCAGCCACAGACGTCTGCTGATCCAACATAGACGTTTGTCCACCCTTTCGGCCTACCGAAGCCACACACGTCTGTGCCCTGTTGACAGACGTCTATCGTGCCTCAGTCAGCAGCCCTATATAAAGGAATTTACCCCTCTTTCACCATTATCTTCATTCCAACTTCAAAATTCTAAAACCCTAATTCTCAAAACTCTTAAATTTTCAAATCAATGGCTCCCAAAAGGTTTTCGTCTCCAAAAAACCAAAACAAGGCCAATCATCTTCATCCGCTCAAGCACCGGTTACCCAAACTCATATTAACCAATGGCTTCGAAATAATCCCAACGCAATTAGACGGTTTGAGTCTCTTACCCAAAAGAAGATTTACTCTGGACCTTTTTACTGCCATGCAAATGTTATGGAATATGAAATTCTTGGAATTACAATGGCTGTCGGTTGCTGCAATTTGATTAGCTACGATGCTAATAAGGTAACCATTGACCCCCTTGCTATTTATCTCTTCGACTCCAATTTATGCAGTTTAGAGATTTGGAATCCAAAGAACGATAAGGGTTGGTTATGGTCTAGTGTATATGGAAAAGTAGTTAAAATAGATGTATATACTCTTGGTCGAATTTTGGGTTGTTTCTATGAAGGGATTGATTTGACCAATATACCGGATCATAGTCTGTTACCTAAGGATGAAATTACACATCAAATATGGGAGGATAATATGCCATAATGGAAATCAATCTATCTTCGACCTTGTGCTAGAATTTTGAATCGTATGATAACTAATACCATTATTCCTCGCCTATGTAGTCATGAACAAATTTATCCCAATGATCATAGAGCATTATATGCCATATATGCTCAACAACAGGTTAATTGGGCAAAATTTATTCATGACCAAATTAAAGGATTTTGGTCGCAGCATCGTCGTTCCATTGTTTATGCTCCTTATATCATGTGCATCTAGCAAGAACTTAACGTTCCTTCGTATGTATCACAATACGAAGAAATTCCCACCAAAGATAGTGGTCCACGATATTTGTCGCTAATGCATCTTCCAAAAAGCCATCCTTGTATTATCCCTTTTAGTCAATGGACTCAACGACATCAACAAGAAGAAGAACACTATGGGCCTCCTCCACCTAGCGCTCCTCGATAAAGCTACTCTCATACTTCCCGACAACCACCTTCATCCAGTCATCATGCCGAATACTTTTCCGACTCCGAGTGACAAGAAGCTCGTCTTGAACCAACACCAGACGAATCTCTTTCTGATTTGGCCATCAAAAATCAAAGAATAATCGGCAAATCAGAGAGCATTAAATAGAAAGATGATAGGATTAGAACGTTCTTTCTCCACTAGAATGACAAAGATGGAGAAGACATTGGACAATGTGGTCTCCACTTTAGGAAAAGTAATGCGCAAGGTCCGTGGCTGCTCTTCCTCATGACCATCATCCTCGCCTTCCCCAACACCTCCACCTTGGGAACAAACACCAGTCTATCATGCACAACCCTCTTTCGTAGGTACATCACACGACCGATGTGCTCGCATGAAGACTCCTATACAATCTAAGGAAGAGGAAGAAGACAGTGATGAGATGTACGTGTCCGACACTCCACATTTTCAACAACCATACATGGCATTTCAAGGTCTTTCTATTCAAGAGGATGAGGAGTACAATGACCAAACATAGTGGCCAGGCTCGTATGAGCAGGATCCATCTTCCTATTGGGAATATTATGAGAATTACGGAGGATTATCCTACTCGCACAATCAATATAATTAGACTTTATGTTCTGATATTTTATAACTCCTATGCTTGTTTTGTCTTACAACTTCTGTCTTTTATTTTGTGTTGAACGTTACTATTTGATGATTACATGCTTTGGTTATTCAACATTTGATGGTAACATTACATATCATTTTTTGTTCCCCTTCATTTTGACAATGACAAAGGGGGAGAAAAAGGTGCATACACATAAGGGGAGAAGCATATACATTGGGGGAGTCAAAACATATATAAACGTAATAATACTTCTATTGTTGATATTTGATTATTTGAATGAATAATTGATTTATCATTGCATATTTTTCATCATTAAAAAGGGGGAGATTGTTAGAACCTCCAATTTATGTTTCAATGATAACAACTATACAATCATATACATAGATAGACTTTATCAAAATTGTAGGTATATACTACAAACAGACACCGCGATCGAAGATATTAAGACTCAAAGAGAAACGAAGATTCATTGACCATGCTAAAGGTTATTCTATCGTAAAAGAGTCCTAGATAAAATATTGTTATGGTTTCCTTGAGTATATATGCATACGCAACTTTATATACATCAAAAACACGTAGAAAATTGCAATTTCACCTCACAGGCGTCTGAGGTATACTCACAGACGTCGGTGACAAGTTTCGGTTTAAAAAATAAAAATACTCACAGACGTCTGAGGTATACTCACAAACGTCTGTGAAAAGTTTTGGGTTAAAAAATAAAAATTCACAAACGTCTATCATTATACCACAAACGTCTATCAAGGAAAAAACTATCATATTTGAAAAGAAACTTCTTTTTGAAACCAAAGGAAATCATCTTCCATGAACAGTTGCAGCCATTAAAACGAAAAGTTTTCTTCAAAAAGCAACAACTCTTCATCTGCACCTCTCTAACTCTATAAATAGCATCTTGATTGAGAACTAACTTAACTTGCTTTGATCTATCATATACTCTCTTGATTTTTAAGCATTCTCTTACATATATATTGTGTACATACTCTCAATCCATTATAATCTTTTGGTTAAATTCACTTCCTATAACTCAAAGCAATCATACTCATATACTCAAAGGAGATCATAGGAAGATTTGTACTGTAAGTCAAAAACCGTGTTATTGGAACACAAGATTGTCAAAGACACTTTTGTATTAAGCCTATTCCTCCAAGCAAAGTGAGGGTGGTCCGAACCAGTATAAAAACTCTGGTTTGCACGCTTTTTATATTCTACTATTTATTATCTACTATTGCATTAATATATATATATATACTTGCATATTATACACAAGTTAAATAGCATACGATCCACTAGATTTACAGTCGCCTACGCTAGTCGAGAACTAAAGCTGCATGGAAGGAAGTACTAGACTCACGATGGAGTTGGTGGCGATAGTTTTGCTTTGAAGATATGGAGTGTCATCCCACCTTTTGACAAGGGTATACGGACAAACCCGACGAGTCAAACTTTGAAGTTATCAAGGCAAGACACTCGAAGAGATGACCACGAAGCCCAATACCAAAAGTACAACCAAGATCACACCACAAATACCAAACCACCATACAAATTCAAGGACCCCAACTCCCCAAGCATGGGGTCGATACCGACCCATCCCTAGGGGTCGGTGCCGACCCATAAAAGCTCCACCAATGGAGTTCATCTTGTGCCGACTAGCTTAACTTAATACTAGGATCCTATTTCCAATGTTGTTTGTCGATTGAACACAACTCTCTATTAACCTCCATGAACTCTTGAATCAACAACTTTGTTTTCCACAACTTTGTTATTTGGACTCTGAAACAAGCTATTATT
The DNA here is from genome assembly GCA_030737815.1 of Allium fistulosum. Classification (NCBI taxonomy): domain Eukaryota; kingdom Viridiplantae; phylum Streptophyta; class Magnoliopsida; order Asparagales; family Amaryllidaceae; genus Allium; species Allium fistulosum. The sequence goes on from CM060903.1 coordinate 182,492,845, forward strand.
GATGCAAAAAACTATGGAATCATGAAGTTAAGCATAAGACGGGTCGAAGCGAAGAGTTGAAGGCGATCAATTTGGCTAACTAAGGGGTCGATACCGACCCCTACCCATGGGGTCGTACCGACCCGTTATATTTGATGATGTGGCACCTCCATTTTCATGAAGAACTAGTCTATAGCAAAGAGAATGACTTGGAGATCTTTTGTGCAAGATTTAAGGCTCCCTACTTCTATAAATAAAGGGGCAGGGCTCAATTTTCAGGATCTTTTTTGGGCTCTAGTTCCACTCTACTCGGCATTCTTGTAATTTTGAAAATTTAAGTGTCGTAATTGTACCGACCCTTAAGAACTTCTACCCCCAAGTTAGAAGTTAAGCAATAAAATCATTAAGTAGACGTAGTCCGGAGTTTGCCGAACCACTATAAATCTCTGTGTGTTCATTTCTTACTTATTTTAATTTTTTTTCTTCACTTTTTATTCTCTTCTACTATAACTTCTGGGTTTTTGTGTCATTTTGGTTCAAATATTTTACTGCTTTCGCTAAAAACACACTTGAACTCATTGATTTAAGATTTGAAAAGGATTCTAAATGGCTAGACAATCGACTAGGAAAGCCATTACTAACAAGGGGGTAGCTAGGAGGCATCCTTAGGAGCTTACCCCCATCAATCAACACAACTAGGGATGAGATGGAAATTATGATGACTGGATTGCAGGAAAGGATGAAGGCACGCTAGGAAGAGATGATGGAGAATTTCTTCAAGAGGATATGACAGATGGAACAGCTGGAGGTAGAAAATCAGAATTAGAGACCGAAAGCCAAAGCGTAGGTAGCTGGAGTTGGAGTATAACGACCCAGAGCAAACCTCGATCCAAACTTACGGGTCGATATCGACCCATCCCTAAGGGTCGGTACCGACCCCTAAAGGCTCAGGGGCATGAGTCATCCTGGCCTTAGAAGGAATGACATGCATATTGGAGCTGAAGTAGAGCATTTGAATGAAGATTAGAACGTAGAAGGACAGCCGGAGGAGTATGTACCGGAATTCCTTCGCAGAGTCGGGGGAGGGGGGGAGACAGGCCGAGAATGCTAATCTTAGAGTTCCTTTGAATGACAATGATAGACTTGCAGAGTTGGTGAGACATGCTATAATGGGTGGATTGCTTAACCAGAGCTTGGAAGATGTGAGAAGGAGTTCATTCACTCCAAACATTCGGTATGCTAGGAATCGGCCTGATTTCATATACCTACACTAGAAACGTACGATGGAAAGATGGATCCAACTGTTCATTTGATGAGGTACATTCGGCATGTGGAAGTGTTGGGTGCGTCTGAAGAGATTATGGGATGGTGTTTTTCTTTATACTTGTAAGGATTGGCGGCGTTATGGTTTAGACAACTGGAGAACGGTTCCATTAGTACATGGGCCGAGTTAGTGAACGGATTTGTGAAACAGTTTCAAGCCCGTATCTCATGACCCAAGAATGTAATGACATTAGAAACCATGAAGTAGAGGGTTAGAGAGATCCTCAGGAGTTTTCTAACAAGGTTCAATGTGGTGGCTGCCACGGTCGATAAGCCAGACCCTTTAATGATTTCGATGGCGGTAGTTTCGAGAATAGCAGCTAAGACGGATTTGAAGATTGCACTGGAACAGGATCCTTTGAGGGATCTTGTAGAGTTTTATCATGAGGCTGAAAGGTTTTAGCGCTAGGAGGATGCCGAGGCCAATGCGGAAGAGGTTAATGCTCTGGATGGCGGGGGATCGCTCGGAGTAGGATCTAACAAGGATAAAGAAAAGTGAAAGACAGATGACAGCTCTGATGGATCAAAGCAACAATGGAGGGAATTGAAATTCTCTTCTTATACAGACTTAAATGAAACCCCAGAGCAGATCTATTTGGATACTAGGGGACATATCTCCTATCGAAAGCTAGCGAGAGGAGAGCACACAGAGCATGAATGGGCATCTGGAAAATACTGGCTATTCCATGAGCTAGATGGGCATAACACGAATGATTACAGACACCTGTAGGATCTGTCGAGGATTATGTTAAAGATAACCAATTATAACAATATATAAGGAATTGAACTGCGATGGTGGGACTGGAGCAGCCATCGACTGCAGCAAATGGGAATGGCTCTAGATCAATGTCAAGGATAGTCATCTCTTAATCGAGATGACAGGGAATCAGGTTTAGTTCTCATACTCTATCTTTCTCTTTCAATAAACCATGCAATAATACGGTCTAGACACTTACTCGTGTACGGGATCTCTAGGCACGCTCTGAGCTGGATGCTAAACTATAGCACCCGGAGAGGCATCTATCATAATGTTTGGCTTTTTGTTTCTTAGTACTTGAATTCGATTCATTAGATAAATCTATGATTATTGAAACCCACTGTAATGTGATGATTGAAATTAATAGCTTTAAAAGTCCCGTCCAGAAAGATGGGACCGGAGTGCAAGGTACAAGTTCCCTCACCGAAGCGCAAGCAAACGTACTTGTATTATATTAATCGCTATAATCGGGACCGGAGTGCAAGAAGTAAAGACCCCCACTGGAGCATGAGCGAATAAGCTTACTTGTCATTGAGTCCCCTTACCGAAGAGTGAGTGAATTGGGCTCAGCAAGGGTCCAGAGAGACCATGACTCTGATCGCGTTAAGTTCCGACCGAAGAATCTGGACCGGAGTGCAAGAAGTATGTCACTTCGCTGGAGAGCGACTGGATGGGCTTGCTTATTGTCGAGTCCCCTCACCGGAGAGCGAGAAGATTAGGCTCGACAAGGGTCCGTAGAGACTATGGATTTGATCATCGGTCTTGAATGGCCATGGATTTGATTATTGATATTGAACGGTCATCGACTTGATTAATGGTCCAGAGAGACCATGGATTTGGTTAATGGTCCAGAAAGACCATGGATTTGTTTATCGGCCACGAACCACCATAGATTCACTTGCCGGTCCCGAATGACCACGACTTCGATTAATGATCCGGAGAGATCGTAGATTTAACTATTGGCCCTAAATGGTCATAGATTTGATTGACGATTCGAGGAAATTGTCCCCTTAATTAACTATAAAATGATCTGGAGAGATCGCACGTTGAAAAATGGACATTAAACGACTCAGAGAAATCGTGCGTAAAACTGAATCTAAAATGATTGGAGAGATTAAATCTTAGAACATATACTGATTTTATATAAGGATTTGAATGCCTAGAAATTAGAATGAAACGGATAAATCTCGAATGAACACATGACGATTTTGATATGCAATAACTCTGAATGAAATCAGAATGATAGTGATGTAAATCCTGGATAAACACGGGATGGTTTTGGTATGTGATGTAATAACTTCGAATGAAATTGGAATTGTGATACTGTATAGATAACGCCTAGGCAGAGTCTAGTCTTAGGCTATAACAGGTCTGAAACGACTTGTGATTGAAAAGAGAATCCGAAGGAACTGGACGATTCACTAAGATTGAAATAGTCAGAGAGCTCAAATATCAAAGATTGATATCACATTTGTTCTTAAGCAAAGCCCACCTTTCATACGCAAGGCATGCTTTAGGGGGAAAGTGTTATCCCACCTTTTGACCAGGCAGTATTCGGACAAACTCGACGAGTTAAACTTCGAAATTATCAAGGCAAGACGTCTGGAGAGATGACCACGATGCCCAAAACTAAAAGTACAACCAAGATCACAACACAAATACCAAACCAGCACACAAATTCAAGGACCCCATCTCCCCAAGCATTGGGTTGGTACCGACCCATAAAAGCTCCACCAATGGAGTTCATCTTCTGCCTACTAGCTTAACTTAGTACTAGGAACCTATTTGCAATGTTGTTTTTTTGATTCAATACAACTCTCTATTAATCTCCACGAACTCCTGAATTAGCAACTTTGTTCTTCCACAACTCCATCATTTGGACTCCGAAACAAGCTATTATTGATGCAAACAACTATGGAATCATGAAGTTAACCACAAGGTGAGTCGAAGAGTTGAAGGCGGCCAATTTGGATACTTAAGGGTCGATACTGACCCCTACCCATGGAGTCGTACCGACCCATAATATTAGATGATGTGGCACCCCTATTTTCATGAAAAACTAGCCTATAGCAAGGAGAACAGCTTGGAGATCTTTTGTGCGAGATTTAAGGCTCTCTACCTCTATAAATAGAGAGAAGGGGCTCATTTTTTAGGATCTTTTTTTGGCTCTAGTTCCACTCTACTTTACATTTTTGTAATTCTAAAAATTTAAGTGTCGAAGTTGTACCAACCACTAAGAACTTCTGCCCCCAAGTCAGAAGTTAAGCAATAAAATCATTAAGTGGGCGTAGGCCAGAATTTACCAAACCACTATAAATCTCTATGTGTTCATTTCTTACTTATTTTAATTTATTTTCTTCACTTTTTATTCTCTTCTACAATAATTTCTAGGTGTTTATGCCTTTTGGTTCAAACATGGAGGTATTATTTAAGAGAAAGGTCTGATTTATTCACGGACCACAAATCCTTGAAATACCTTTTCTCCCAGCAGGATCTCAACCTTCGTTAGCATCGATGGTTGGAGTTCTTAGCCTCTTACGATTTTAAAATTTCTTATACGCCTGGTAAAGGAAATGAAGTAGCCAATGCATTGAGTATAAGACATGCTAGTTTGGAGCGATGTTCCTAGAATAGAAGAAGTTTGAGTTTATCGTTGGTTCTGATTTTAGACCTCGATGTGAACTAGAGCAAGAAATGTTGGCTAGCTTGAGTAATAGACCTGCATTGATCGAGCATATCGATACTATTCAAAGGTAAGATGCTAGACTAGAAGATATCATGGTAAAAATAGAGGAAGGAGCGGAGTTTGCTAAGGTGAAGAAGTACATGCTCTACCGAGATGGTTGGCTCCGTAAGGATGGGAGATTGTTTGCTCTTGATATTGATGAACTACAAGATGAGGTGCTATGACGGTGCCATCATTCTAGATTGACAATACATCCCGGTGGTAATAAGATGTACCATTATATGAAGCAAACATATTATTAGGAGGGGATGAAGAAGGATGTCGGGACATTCATCTCAAAGTGTATGAATTGCCGGTTGGTAAAGGCAGAGCAAAAGAAGTAAAGTGGGTTGGTGCAGCCATTTGAGGTTCTCTAGTAGAGGTAGGAACAATTTTCGATGGGACTTCATCGATGGACTGCCTAGGACCATAGGAGTCGATGATAGCATTTGGGTAATCGTTATTGGATTGATAAAAAGTGTCTGATTCATACCCATTAAGTCTAGTAGAATGATGTCCAAATTGGTCGAGTTGTAAGTGAAATGGGTGATGCGATTCCCTGGTGTGCCAAAGAGCATTATGAACGACCGAGATCTTTATTCACTAGTGGATTTTGGAAAAGCTTAAGTGAGGCGTAGCACCATCTCAGTACAGTTTATCACTCGCAAACCGATGGACAGACCGAGAGGGTGAATCACATTTTGGAAGATCTCTTGTGTTTCCTGGAGATTTGACCAGGCAACTAGTGCTCAGCATTAGGTAGCACTCGGCATCAGAGAGTGTCCGGCATCCAGGAGTGTTCGGCGAAGCACTTGGCACCCAGGAGTGTTCGGCGAAGCAAACGACATCCAGTGGGACTCGGCATCCATAGCGTTCGGCATCTGTAGTGCTCGGCGACCAGAAGACTCGACGTCAAGTAGTGTTCGGCGTCAACTGGCACTCGGCGACAACCAATGCTCAGCGTCAGCTAGCGTTCGGCATCATTAGAACTCGGCGTAGTACTCAGCAATAGGAGTACTCGGCATCCCAAAGTACTCGGCGTAGTACTCGGCAACGGGAGTACTCGGCATCCCAAGGTACTCGGCGTAGTACTCGGCAACGGGAGTACTCGGCATCCCAAGGTACTCGGCGTAGTACTCAGCAACGGGAGTACTCGGCATCCCAAGGTACTCGGCGTAGTACTCGGCAACGGGAGTACTCGGCATCCCAAGGTACTCGGCGTAGTACTCGGCAACGGGAGTACTCGGCATCCCAAGGTACTCGGCGTAGTACTCGGCAACGGGAGTACTCGGCATCCCAAGGTACTCGGCGTAGTACTCGGCAACGGGAGTACTCGGCATCCCAAGGTACTCGGCGTAGTACTCGGCAACGGGAGTACTCGGCATCCAGAAGACATTCAGCATGCACAACTATTCAAGGTAACAATGTCGTTCGGCCTGCATGCATTATTCGTTCAACGGCTTCAGATAGAGACACGTTCGGCCTCAACTGACAACCATCCTGCACTTCCCACACATCCAACGTACCGTTCGGCATAGGAAGGACTGTTCGGCATCAGAGCGTTCGGCATACCAGGTTTGGCATGCAGCGACCACAACACCTGGGCTAGAGCGATCGGCCACCAAGCCCACTTGGGAAGTCCAGCCCATATTTGCCTATAAATAGAGGGGCAGGGTCACAATGAAATGGATCCTTTTTTGGGAGAGAACACTGGGGAGACTCTGCCATTTTTGAGACTCATCTTCTCTACTTAAACAACTTCATGCAAGCATTTAATTCACGAATTGTATTTGTAATCAACTATAAAGAAGATCAATAAAGTTTAACCTCAAAGTGGACGTAGGCAATTACGTTGAACCACTATAAATTTGGTGTTCTTACTTTCTGCAGTTAGATTAGCATTGTCTTCTCTGTTTAATTTACTTTCATCACTTATATCTCTACCCAATCTTTCTCTACGAGGTTAGTGACCAATTTTGGTGCTAACACTTTGGTGCTTTCACTGAGAATTGAATTCTCAGACCTCAAGGATCTGCTTTGAAGCTACTGGATTGAACAAATCCCCCAAAGAAGATCCGACTCACTGATAGGACATCCGTTGATTCTACTCAGAGTTCATACCGATAACTTTACAATGGCAAGACCACGTACCATGTCAGCTTCTCATAATGCGGATGCCCACGAAAATGCTAGTGTGCAAAAAGCAGAACCTAGCAATCAACCAGCGATTCCGAGTGCAGGAATTGCCGCTCAAGAACAGACTCCAGTTGTCACCAGAATAGAGTTCAATGACTTGATGAGAGAACTCAGGGAAAGCATGAGACAACTAGGAGAGCAGATGCAAGCTAACGCCAACCTGATGGCACAACTCACTCAACAGCAGCAACAGAATGCTGGGGGCAATCCCGCTCCTTACTCTTCATCTGACAGCTCAACTTCCTCTGATGAACCTCCCAGGCGCAGACGCCGCAAGACTGACGCTGCACGAGCAGAAGCTGCTGTTCAAACAACTGGAGACCATGACCAAGCAAGAGCTGGAAACTTCAGGACCCGGGGACAGACGGAGGATAGAGGCCCGGATCATCAAAATGCTAACGATGTCGAACCTCAAGACGCACGATTGGCAGACCGCCAGGAGAGGAGGCATCAGCATGGATAGGCGCGTAGAACAGACACTAACCTTCCGCCTTCCATACAGACACCAGATCTGACAGCCATGATCAGGCAGCTGATGAAGGAAAATCAGGGGTTATCGAATGATGATTGGGGAGTGTCAAGAAGTCATACTCCGTTCACGGATGTTGTGTTACAAGCGGCGTACCCCAGGAAGTTTAGTATGCCTACTATCCCTACGTATGAAGGGAGGACTGACCCCAGACAGCATGTCATGAGGTACGAATGGATGATGGATTCAGCTAGAGCGAATGATGCCACCAAGTGTAGGTGCTTTCCGATTACTCTATCTGGGATCGCTACTATGTGGTTCACCCGACTTCCTCCGCGATCCGTATCAAATTTCGAGGAGTTGGCAAAGAAGTTTATTGAGCAGTTCAGGATACACACTACGCGCCCAAAGGACGTGATGTCTCTGTCAAGTGTAATCCAAAATCCCAGGGAGTCGTTGAAGGAATATTTACAAAGATTCCACGTAGCAGCAACTGAAGTCAGTGCAATTCTGATGGCTGTAATGAGAGGTGTGGATCCAGACTCTGAGTTTGGAGACTGGCTGGCAGGAAAACCTCCGGCTACACTAGAGCGTTTCTACTCAAAGGCACACCAGTTCATAAGAAGAGAGGAAGCTAGGTGGGTACGACGAGATAAGGCGCCAGGACCTGTCCAAGAGTTAATAAAGAGCAACATTGCTATGAAGCAGTCTGGAGACAGCTCGGGAAAGGTCCAAGTCAATGTCCAGAACAAGCCTGTGCAACCCAAGGAGTCCGGCGGAAGGAGTCAAGGGAAAAAGAGAGAAGCGGGGAAGTGGAAGTCGAGAATCCCAAGCTACAGCGAGTATACTCCGCTGAACGCACCGCTTGAGAACATTTACTTATCCACCTGCATTACATTTCAATACAGAAAGCCACGTCCGAAAGAATCAACCGAGGAACAGAAGCGGACCGGGAAATATTGTCGCTTCCATGAGACTTATGGGCATAATACGGAGGAGTGCAAACACCTACACGACGCTATTGAGAAGTTGATCAGGCAGAAGAAATTGCAAGAATTTGTGAAGGATCCACAAGAAGGAGGACAGGGAACGTCCAACCCAGGTCGTGCACCAGCTCCGCGTCATCCCGAGGAGCCTGCCCGAACCGTAGGTAGACTAGTCATAAATACAATTATCGGCGGACCTCACCCCGCGGAAAAGAATTGGCAAGAGATGGAGCGATATGCAAGTTCCCTGAAGCATGCCGATTTTGAGTGTTGTTCGAACGCGGAGGACGGGACCCCTGCTAAGCAGCAGCGCATAATGACATACGATATTGTGTTCAGAAACAGGGACGCTGATCAGGTAGAAGCTCCGACCATCGACCCGATGGTCATATCTGCAACGATCGGACCAGCTTATGTAAAGAGAATTCTGATTGATTGCGGAAGTTCAGTCAACATCATCTTCAAGAAGGCTTACGACCAAATGAAACTGGAAACAAAAGACCTGAAACCATCCAAGGCTCGTATACACGGCTTTAACGGTGCGGCAACCGACGCCGTGGGGTACGTTGAGTTACCAGTTGAACTGGGACAAGGCGAGCGTCGGAGGGTGCGAATTCTACCCTTCGTAGTTTTGGATGTGGATTCTCCATATAATGTTTTCTTGGGCCGGCCGGCCCTGGCTGAGTTTAGGGCAACATTGGCCCCGTGGTGTTTAACTTTGAAGTTCCCAACTGACAAAGGAGTAGGTATTGTTCATGGCGACCAAGCAGCTGGTCGTTCCTGTTATGTGGCTGAACTCCGAGAAGCCCATCGGAGGGAGAAGGGAAAGGTTGCGGACAATCCCGTCCGCATCCTTAATGCGGATAATTGACAAGTAGTGCCCGAGCCCTGGCTCGGGCATAGTTCTCGGATCTTCGGAGATATAGATCCGAGAGACGACGATTAGAAACCCAGGGAAGAGAAGGCGGCACCGGCTGAATTAACAATTGACATCTCAGTTAGCCGTGACGACCCTTCGCGAATTCTGAAAATCGGATCACAGCTTGGTCCCGAGATGATTGAAGACCTTAGCGACTTCCTCCGGGCGAATCTTGATGTTTTCGCCTGGACGCATTCTGATATGTGTGGGATTTCTCCCGCCATCACGAGTCATATGTTGAACATAGACCCGAAATACGTCCCAGTTAAACAAAAAAGGAGAGGAATGGATCCGGAGAGGTCCACCGCTCTCGGAGAGGAGGTGGACAAACTCAAAGCAAATGGGTTCGTCTGCGACGCCCTCTACCCTGAGTGGGTATCCAACCCCGTGCTGGTAAAAAAGGCGAATGGGAAATGGATGACTTGTGTAGATTATTCCGACTTGAACAAAGCATGCCCTAAGGACAGTTTCCCGTTGCCTAGGATCGATCAGTTGGTCGACTCCACCGCAGGACACGAGCTGTTGTCATTCATGGATGCGTATTCAGGGTACAACCAAATCCCGATGCATATTCCGGACCAAGAACACACCAGCTTCGTTACAAATGTCGGACGGTATTGCTATGTAGTGATGCCCTTTGGATTGAAGAATGCAGGAGCAACTTACCAGCGTTTAGTGAATCGAATGTTCAAGGACCAGTTGGGTAGAACGATGGAAGTCTATGTGGATGACATGCTCGTGAAGTCACGACGGTCAAACGACCACATTCGAGACTTGGCCGAAATGTTCGACATACTCAGGTTTTATGGGATGAAGATCAACCCTCTGAAGTGTTCCTTCGGCGTTGCATCAGGGAAGTTTTTGGGATTCATCGTCAATGCTAGGGGAATTGAAGCCAACCCAGAAAAGATCCAAGCTATTCGAGATGTGCAAGCACCCAGGACTATAAAACAAGTACAGAGCTTGAATGGAAAAGTAGCTGCGTTGAGTCGATTTATATCCAGGGCAACTGACAAGGGCATCCCATTTTTTGATATAATAAAGAAAGGGAAGAGAAATTTTGAATGGACGGCTAGTTGTGAGGAAGCATTCCAGAATCTGGTGAGGCATCTGGAGAGTCCACCAATGCTGTCAAAACCAGTTGACCACGAAATGTTATATGTATAATTGGCTGTATCCCCACATGTGATAAGTGCGACTTTGGTTCGTGAGGAGGATCGAGTCCAGAAGCCGGTGTACTATGTTAGCAAGCGTTTAACAGGGGCAGAGAGGAATTACCCTAAGATCGAGAAATTGGCTTATTGCTTGGTGATTGCATCACGTAAGCTGCGCCCATACTTTCAAGCACATTCAATCGGCGTTTATACCGATCAACCCCTGAGGCAAGTACTCCAACGGCCGGAAACTTCTTGAAGGTTGCTAAAATGGAACATCGAGTTGAGCCAATTCGATATCGCCTACTTACCACGGAGAGCCGTCCGAGGGCAAGCGTTAGTAGATTTCATCGCTGAGTTTACCATACCCATCAAACCGGATGATCACGACATCATTCCCCCTGTTCGATGGAAATTATACACTGATGGTGCATCAAACGACCGTTGCTCCGGCGCGGGCATAGTTCTCATAACTCCGGAAAACCGATCAATCTGTTATGCCGTGAAGCTTGATTTCCCGGCTACAAATAACGAAGCAGAATATGAGGCACTGATCGCTGGCTTGAAGCTCATCAGAGAACTCGGGATCAAATCAATCGAAATCTTTTGCGACTCACAGTTGGTGGTTTACCAAGTACGGGGAGACTACCAAGAAAAGGGACGAAATCTCGCTCCGTACCTCGTTCAGGTCCAAGAACTACTATCAAATCTTGAGCGCTATGACATTTCACATATCCCGCGCGAACAGAACAAAGAAGCCGACTTATTGGCTAAGTTTGCAAGTACCGGCGATGCGCAGCAAATGGGATTGTATCCCGTCGAAGTCTTGCATGCCCCGAGCATAGACGGGATGAAAGTCGATCGCGTGTTGGAAACAGAAATCGAGAAGGAATCGTGGATAACCCCATTTAAACTGTACCTAACGACCGGGGCTTTACCAGAAAAAAGAAGCAAAAGACGGCAGGTCCTTCGAAAAGCCACGCGATACGTAATGCAGGATGGGTCGATGTACCGAAAAGGATTCTCAGTCCCATTATTGTGATGCATCGCTCATGATGAGACAAAGCGGGTCTTAAGAGAGGTTCACGAAGGGGAATGTGGCGACCATACTGGGGGGCAAACGCTAGCAAAGAAGATCCTCCACTATGGATATTACTGGCCCACCGTAAACCGGGACGCCGCGGACTACGCAAGAAAATGCGACAAGTGTCAAAGATATGCGAAAATCCCGAGGGCTCCATCAACGGAACTCACACAAATGATTAGTCCCTGGCCATTTGCGATCTGGGGAATCGACATAATCGGCTCTTTGCCTATATCCAAAGGTGGCGCGAAATATGCGATAGTTGCAGTCGACTATTTCACAAAATGGGCTGAGGCAGAACCTTTTCCACAATCACCTCTAAGAAGGTCATTAACTTCGTTGTACGAAACATTATATGCCGCTTTGGCCTTCCACGCACCATCATTACGGACAACGGGACGCAATTTGAAAGCAGAGAGTTCAAAGAGTTCTGTTTAAAGTATGGCATCGAGAAGAAGTTCGCCGCCGTGGCACACCCGAAAGCTAACGGGCAAGTCGAGGCCGTCAACAAAATAATCAAGTCCATACTGAAGAAGCGTCTGGAGAAGGTTGGAGGCAAGTGGGTAGATGAACTCCCGACAGCATTATGGGCATATAGAACTACCCACAAGTCCGTGACCGGCCACACTCCATTCGCCTTGGCATACGACTCTGAAGCCGTTATACCCGTGGAACTTGAAGTTCCATCACACCGAGTGACATACTATGATCCCAAGATGAACCAGAATCTCTTGTTGGAATCACTGGACTGCATCGATGAAAAGCATGAAGAAGCCGAATTGAGGGCGGCAGCGCATAGGCACCGAGTCAAGCGCTACTACGACGGCAGAGTCCGCCCAAGGATCTTTGATGTGGGTGATCTCGTTCTGAAACGAGTTTTCCCGGTACCATCACGTATGAATCCCAGCTGGGAAGGTCCGTACGCCATTGAACGGAAGCTTGGAGAGGGAACATTCAAGCTAGCGACCGTTGATGGCACGACACTCCCTCGAGCATGGAACAGTGAACATCTACGGCACTATTACATTTAGCATGTTTCCTTTCTTGTTTTAGGCACTGTTATTTCCTGCATCTTTCCATTCAGTAATAACTTAGTTTCTTTTTAAAAGTTGTAATCGAGCAGTTTAGTTGATTTTCATTAATAAAGGCTTGAAGCCGTATCTTCCATGAATCACTAACGTTTCTATATCTCGTAATTGAATGACGAACTACATTATCTTGTACGACGTATGGGCTCGTATAAACGATTTCAAATCTCCGAATCCCCAGAGTGCGGAGCGGAGTACTCTAAGTCCCCAGAGCGCGGACTAGAGTATAAACAATTTCAGATCTTCGAATCCCCAGAGTACGGAGCGGAGTACTCTAAGTCCCCAGAGCGCGGACTAGAGTATAAACGATTTCAAATCTCCGAATCCCCAGAGTGCGGAGCGGAGTACTCTAAGTCCCCAGAGCGCGGACTAGAGTATAAACGATTTCAAATCTCCGAATCCCTAGAGTGCGGAGCGGAGTACTCTAAGTCCCCAGAGCGCGGACTAGAGTATAAACGATTTCAAATCTCCGAATCCCCAGAGTGCAGAGCGGAGTACTCTAAGTCCCCAGAGCGCGGACTAGAGTATAAACGATTTCAGATCTCCGAATCCCCAAAGTGCGGAGTGGAGTACTCTAAGTCCCCAGAGCGCGGACTAGAGTATAAACGATTTCAAATCTCCGAATCCCCAGAGTGCGGAGCGGAGTACTCTAAGTCCCCAGAGTGCGGACTAGAGTATAAACGATTTCAAATCTCCAAATCCCCAGAGTGCGGAGCGGAGTACTCTAAGTCCCCAGAGCGTGGACTAGAGTATAAACGATTTCAGATCTTTGAATCCCCAGAGTGCAGAGCGGAGTACTCTAAGTCCCCAGAGCGCGGACTAGAGTATAAACGATTTCAAATCTCCGAATCCCCAGGGTGCGGAGCGGAGTACTCTAAGTCCCCAGAGCGTGGGCTAGAGTATAAACGATTTCAAATATCTGAATCCCTAGAACGCGGATCGGAGTACTCTAAGTCCCCAGAGCACGGACTAGAGTATAAACGATTTCGAACCTCCGAATCCCCTGAACGCGGATCAACTTACTCTAAATCTCCGGAGCGTAGATTTAGAAAAAAGGTCCAAGTACTCGAGAAATGTGGAATAAGGAGTATGCCACGTCCGGAGATGTTTGAACAACATGAAAATAGACTGGGAGATAAGGAAACTCATAAGAACTTGAGTTATGGCTGCAATTAGTCATCAAACCAAAGAAAAGCAAGAGAATCATTCGAACGAAAAAGAAACTAAAAACTTTATTCGATCAGTCCAAAATGGGGTTACATGATCACTCCTACAAAATTCAGACCTATCTATACAAACTACAAGCTACGGAAGATAAAAGCAATTACAAGACTTAAGCAAGAAGCTCGTTGAACGAGTGTATCGATTATTTCTTCGATTTCTTCTTCTTGTCTTCCTTTGCTTTTCCGATGACTCCTCTCCCTCACGCTTTTTCTTGGACTTCTTGCTTGCTAAGGAAGCGGAGTCAGGAGTAGGAGACGGAACATCTAGTGGTTTGGACCTGCCCGGGAGGATGATTTTCAAAGGTCTGTTCCGCGGGTCGGTAAGTTCCAGGATTCCAGGTTCAACTTTGACCTCGGCCTTTTTCTTCTCCTCTTCGGCGAGGCGGTCCTTCATGCTCATTTGCGAGGTATGCTCAGAGGCGCTGGTGATTTCAATTTCATCATTCCCTTCGGCAGGAGATGAAGTGTCGAGCTTATCATCATCCAGCGCCCCGATCACCTGAGCATCGGGACCAGGGAGTACTCCCGCATCGACAGCGTCGCTTGTTTTCCCTGCCTCCTCCTTGGCGTCATCGCTCCTCGGAGTTTGCTCAGCGTCAGAACAACCTGCACGAAAACATAAAGAATGAGCGTTAGAACGAGTAGCCACTGCTGAAAAATGACGGGATCTTTCAACTTTTAGAGAAAGGAGAATTTCCTACCAGGTTCTGGTTGGCTATCGGTGGCGCGTGGGGTTTCACCCTCCAGGATAGGGGATAGCACATGAGCACCAAGCCCGGGATCTTCGGGGTCATAACCAGCATGCTGCTCGAATGGATCAAGTGTCGGCCGACCGACCAATTGAGCAGCGGGAGGAGCAGCAGTATGAGGAGCAGATGTACTGACCCCGGACGGGCCGGCTTCATCATTTTTCTCTTGTGGCAGGGGAGAGCCTTTGTTGTAAAGTGCCAATGCTGCGGATAAATCCGATGGCTCATTCCCCCTAAGGAACTCCTTCACCAAGGCCTCCTCATCGACCTCTTCGGAGCCCGACTCGATCTTCCTGATCCTTATCAAAGTTTCCCAGGCCTCAGCTAGGGATTCGAGATAGCCGTCGCCCAAGAACGTTAAGTCGCGATGCATGAGGACGCGGGCCCCGTATTCGGCAATCAACGGGTCAAACATGCACTTGACCTCTTCCCTGCCGGCCTCTGCGGCCGCCTCGAGGCGAGAATCAATCTCCTCCGCAGCCACTCTTTTGCCCTCCTCACGGGCCTCATCCTTCATTTTCTCAACCCCGGCAAGTTCGTCATCGAGCTTCGCTTTCAGGAGACGAGTAGCGACGATTTCATCACAATATCGCTGCGATTCTTCTTGAGCGGCTACCTTGTCCTCCTTCTCCTTGGAGAGTAATTCTTTCAGCTCTCTGACTTGCACGACGAGCGCATCCCTCTCTTTTTGGACAGAGTCTTTCTCTAGGGCAAGGGCACCGCTGTGCTGGACTGCTTCGTCAAGCTCTTTTTTGTGAGCCGCCTCTAAACGAGTAACTGCCTCAGCAGTATCTTTTGCGCTTTGTTCAGCGGCTTCCATCTTCGACTTGTACAAAGCGAGCTCTACGTCTTGGTGCTCGATGATGTTTTTGTCGCAGCCAGCCTCCAGTTTTAGGCGATCAATCTCATGTTGGCGCTCAACGGATACCTCTGAGATCTTCTCCACCAGGTGCACAAACGCGTCATGTTGAACATAGACGTCGTTATTGCAGGCAATGGCACTCTGTTTCACATGCCCAGGAATATGATGAATGGCTGGGAGGAACTTCAGACCGTCGAAGCAAATTTTCGGAAACTTGGCCTTAAGATCGATCATCTTTTCCGCAACAGTCGGGTCCACTGCAGGAGTAGGAGGAGGAGGCTTTGAAAGTTCCACTCTTTTTCGTTGCTCCCGAACTTGCCTCGTACTCGATGAACCGGAGTGTTGTTCTCGAGGAACATCAGAGTGGTAACCCTTCTGTGAAGTTTTATCTTTATCCGGCACAGTTGGAGGAAGGGGATCACGAGACTGCGAAGATTGAGAATGTGCCTTCTTGCGGTGAGACGACTCACGGGGACGGTTGTCTCTATCTTCATAATCGTCTCTGCCCCTGCGTCTGCCTGAACCAGAGTCTTGTCCAGAGTGATGAAATATGGAAGAGCCATGAAGGCGATCGAGTCCGTGAGAACGCCCCATATCACCTGCAAAGAATGGAAATAACAACGAGTTAAGAAAAATCCGTAAGATAAGAAAAAACTTGAAGTGTATGATGGAATGCGTATGTACGTGTGTGTCCTAGTGCTCCCCCCGATAGACTAGTTCGTTTATCGGAGTGTTGTCTCCTTGGATCGGGAGTTGAACTCCCGCATGGCCTCTAGCGGGTGAAGAAAATTTGAGGGCCTCAAGATCATCAAACCCGTAATTAAGTATGTCTTCGGGAATAGAAAGGTTCGATAGACCCCTCAAGGAACTTTCCAGATGTTGCGAGGAAGCCTCTTTCTCAGGCGGGATAGGCGTAACTTTTGAAGTGCCACCAACTTTCTCCTTTTGAACTGTATATTTTAACTTCTTCTTCCCCTTCGAAGGGGAGGATGACGTCTCAATATCTTGAACTTCGATTGCCGGATTCCAAGCGGGACCCACGTTCTCGCCCTGAGTCTCAGGAGCTTCATCTTCTTTGCGCTCGCTGTCTTCATGCATATCGGGAATGCGGCGCGACGACGACTCGGCCTGTTTTTTCCCTTTACCGGACGGAGGTTTGGGAATGGAGACACCTTCTGGAAGACTGATCCGACGACCAGGAGCTAGCAAGCCGAACCCCGACAGTGATTCATTTGAAATGATAGTCCGGATGTCTCGTTCCTCGGCAGGAAGAGCTCTAATGGCTTCAACAGCCTTAGAATATCCTCGGCCTTCCGGACGTGGGTTGATACCTGAAAAGATGAAACAAAGAATTAGGAAAAACATGACTTCGGTTAAATGCAAATGGTGACTCAGCAGAGAAACTTACTGCCTTCAACCCATCTCCTCGCAAAACCAGGAGGGCAGCGCACATAGAACCATTCCTGTTTGTACAGGGCGAATTTGCTGCATGCCCCTGTCAGGATCTGGCATTTGTGGTACGGCTCGAGGAACATAAAGGAAGGACTGTCTTTCCGTCTCTTGATCATATAGATATATCTGATATCACCGGCGGTTGGAGGTCTGGAGAAGACAGCCATGAAAAGTAAGTAAGTCCCATATAGAAATGCATGGCTGTTCGGGTGCAGCTGCGACGGAGCTATGTCGATATACTGCAATACATCCCGGAGAAATAAATTGAATGGAGGCACGCTGCCCATCCAACACATGAACTTGTTACAGGTTGTATACCCGACTGGGGGCAGATGAGGACGATCGTGTCGCGAAGGAACTAACACGTCGGCAAAAGGGATGCCATGAATGGAGCATATCCGTCGAAGAGCGGCTTCGTTGACCTTCGAAGCTTGTGAATCGATCGGATTGTCTAGTAGGATTGTCGCCTCCAGGGCATCAGGTGCTAGGTTATGAACAGGAGAAGTCGACGGATTAGAAGTATCAGCGGCTACTTGCCTTGATGACGGCCCAGGCCTGTCAGATATAGTGGCGGAGCTAGACTTTCTCGACATTCCCGATAAATAACGAACCTGGCTAAGTGCTTGAGAGAACTATACTTAAAAAACGTTGAACGTTAGAATTAGCAACACGAGTTTTCCCCCCACGTGGTGTGTGAACTAGTGCAAGCAATCGTGTACAAGCAATGAAAATCTAAAGATATCAAAGATATGAAAGTGAGCTTCGGATCGTCGCCTTCGAAGACCGTCATCGCTGACCGTCTCAACGAGCCCGCCTGGTGGTGATTACAGTCCCAGATTCAGAAAACATATGATTTATAAAGTAACTGGCCTAAGTGTAGTTTGACATTTATACTGTTCGGCATTTAAATGTAGTTCGGCAATTGTATTGTTCATCCTAAGTATAGGTCAGAATGTATGTTTGTTTGGCATGCCACAGTGTTTGGCTAAGTCTGTATTCGGCTAAAGGCCTCGTTCGGTTAAGTCATTGTCCAGTTAAAAGTTCTGTTCGGCATTCAGAATGTTCGGCCTAAGTACATTGTTTGGTTTTGTTTTGCTCGGTCTAAGTTCTGTTCGGCAATTGTATTGTTCGGCCTAAACATGGTTCGGCATGTCAGTTGCTCAATATTTCATGACGTTCGGCATTGATACAGTTCGGCGTCTAAGTGTGTTCGGCTCGAGTTCGATTTGGCTAAATTGTTGTTCGGCATTTGTGTTTGACTTTGGTTTGTTTGGCTAAATTATCGTTCGGCATTCCTTAGTTTATTCAGATGAAATACTGTTCGGCATCGTCCACCATTCGGCGCATGACAACATACGCCGAACCAGGGCTGTGCCATCCAACACCCTTACCACCTCCAACGTTTTCCTTTTCCTTTTTCAACTACAGTTCGGCACGATGAAGCTAAATACAGTGACCACATGTGTAAACACCCCGAATCCTTCCTCCTCGCCTCGCATTATCGTTCGGCAATATACTCGAAAGCTTTCTACGTGACACACTTCCGTCTCATTTGAAACCTATTCGAGTTATACGAGGAATAATACCTAGTTTGCAGAATTGGAGAGTATGAAGGAATGGTCAGGTTTTAAATCTGATCGTCTAGCGAAAATTGCTAATCTTTGAAGAGTGGTAGAAGTGAAAAGGTAAAGGAGAGAAGACGGGGAGGACCTGGTTATATAGGGGGAAGGTAGAAGTTGAAAAGGCTATACCTGGTAGAACCGGTCAATACCAGGGTGTTCGGCATCGTAGCAAAGTGACGTTCGGCACACGAGGATTGTTCGGCTTCGAACGCATCGTTCGGCATCCAGGCCACGCTCGCCACGCACCTCCGTCACAGGCATTCTCGAGAAGGCATCATCAAGGGAAATCGAACCAGATTCAAAGCGCATCACGTTCGGTCACATAATACACTTTGGGGGGCAAGTGTTTCCTGGAGATTTGACCAGGCAACTAGTGCTCAACATCAGGTAGCACTCGGCATCAGAGAGTGTCCGGCATCCAAGAGTGTTCGGCGAAGCACTTGGCACCTAGGAGTGTTCGGCGAAGCACACGGCATCCAGTGGGACTCGGCATCCATAGCGTTCGGCATCTGTAGTGCTCGGCGACCAGAAGACTCGACGTCAAGTAGTGTTCGGCGTCAACTGGCACTCGGCGACAACCAATGCTCATCGTCAGCTAGCGTTCGACATCATTAGAACTCGGCGTAGTACTCAGCAACAGGAGTACTCGGCATCCCAAGGTACTCGGCGTAGTACTCGGCAACGGGAGTACTCGGCATCCCAAGGTACTCAGCGTAGTACTCGGCAACGGGAGTACTCGGCATCCCAAGGTACTCGGCGTAGTACTCAGCAACAGGAGTACTCGGCATCCCAAGGTACTCGGCGTAGTACTCGGCAACGGGAGTACTCGGCATCCCAAGGTACTCGGTGTAGTACTTGGCAACAGGAGTACTCGGCATCCAGAAGACATTCAGCATGCACAACTACTCAAGGTAACAATGTCGTTCGGCCTGCATGCATTGTTCTTTCAAGAGCTTCAGATAGAGACACGTTCGGCCTCAACTAACAACCATCCTGCACTTCCCACACATCCAACGTACCGTTCGGCATAGGAAGGACTGTTCGGCATCAGAGCGTTCGGCATACCAGGTTCGGCATGCAGCGACCACAACACCTGGGCTAGAGCGATCGGCCACCAAGCCCACTTGGGAAGTCCAGCCCATATTTGCCTATAAATAGAGGGGCAGGGTCACAATGAAATGGATCCTTTTTTGGGAGAGAACACTGGGGAGACTCTGCCATTTTCGAGACTCATCTTCTCTACTTAAACAACTTCATGCAAGCATTTGATTCACGAATTGTATTTGTAATCAACTATAAAGAAGATCAATAAAGTTTAACCTCAAAGTGGACGTAGGCAATTACGCTGAACCACTATAAATTTGGTGTTCTTACTTTCTGCAGTTAGATTAGCATTGTCTTCTCTGTTTAATTTACTTTCATCACTTATATCTCTACCCAATCTTTCTCTACGAGGTTAGTGACCAATTTTGGTGCTAACATCTTGCAAGCTTGCATTCTCTATTTTGGAGGTTCGTGGGACGATCATTTGCATTTGGTGGAGTTTACATACAACATTACTTATCAATTTAGTATCGGTATGACACCATTTAAAGCATTATATGGCTGACCGTGTAACGCTCTTTCATGTTGGTGGAGAGCGGGCGAGAAAGATACTCGGGCCAGATATGATCAGAGAGACCTCAGAAAAGATTGAAGTCATTCGACAATGAATGAAGGCTGCCCAAGATAGGCAAAAGAGTTATGCTGATAAGAGACGTAGAGATTTGGAGTTCTCTGTCGATAAGATGGTGTTTGTGAAGATTTCTCCATTAAAAAATATTGTTTGACTCGGTAGTCAAATTATTTAGGGAATTTAATTAGCTAAATTAAATTAAATTAAATAATGTAGGTTGATTAATGGATTGAGAATTGTGATTTAATTAAGGGGTAGCCGTGCCATGTTAATGAATAAACAAATGAACTAAAGAATGAAGTGTTAAGGCAAATAGAGGAGGGGTAAAATAGGAAATAGAGCGTTCTAATACCCTAAACCCTTAGGAATTTACTTCTATACATTCATTCATACATTCACAAGCAAAAATTATAAGTCTAAGGTCGGCCACCATTAGCAAAGAGGAAGAAGAAAAACTAGGATTCAAGAGGAAGAATCAAATCACTTAATCAAGATCAAATCTCACATCCTATATCATAAAGCTAAGGTGAATAATGACTACATCTCTTATTTCTTAAATGTTTTCGGTTTGAAGGGGATCCGAATTTATCTTGCATAGTTTAGCCATGATTTTTTTTTTTTTTTTGGCAAGGCCGACGGGGTTGGATGGTCCCCGACCATTTTATTGCAGCACTGATAGGAACAGAACACGTACAACAAAGAGCATAGCTCAAGAAAAACGAAGGCAAACACAGCGCCACAAGAACAAGAGGAAAAAAAGGCACAGGAACAGATAAAAATAAAAACACAAAAAGACTAAAACCTACAGAAAGATTCTAAAATCCCTGGATCAATGCTGAAGGATTGCATCCTCATGGATTGCTTCAACTCGTGAGTCATCCAATTTTTGAGCTCAACATCAGATTTAACTTTGCTTACATCAAAAACTCTAGAATTTCTCTCTTTCCAAACAATATTAATGAAACTTTTCAACACCACAATAAACAGTCTCATGCCATTCCTCTTGATCCCTGACCTTGCGTATGCATTCTCCCATTCACCACGATTGTCAGTAGTGGCCGAATAAGAATTTAGCTTTTTCAGAACCACAGACCAGAGCTGGTTTATGTACTTACATTCAAAAAACAGGTGCTCGACTGACTCCGGTTGCTCATTGCAGAAAGAACAGTATATATGAACTACCATTCCCATGCAAGCAAGTTTGGTTTTAGTATGTATTGCACGATTAAGGACCTTCCACAGAAGCAGGTTTTCTCTGTAACTACTGTCCAAACACCAAGTTCTCTTCCACCATTTCCACTTAGGCTGCTCTCCATTTTTCATCAAGTATTCATAACCATTTCCAATACTGAACTTTCCCATTTTATTTCCCCACACTATTCCAGCAGCTGAAGAAGGCAGAGGAGTAAACCTTCTTATGATGTTCCATATGTTCTGTATTCTAGGGTTGGAAGACGAGTATCGTATTGTACTATAATTGGTGAGAACGTCCCTGACTATAGCCGCACTATGAATTCCAGTCTGTTGAATTTCATTGTATGTAAGATGACGACTGAGAATGTACCCTTTATCAAGCCACGGTTCGTCCCAGAAACTAACACGATAAGATGGGCAGGAATTCATTTGTATAAGGGGAAGAAATAACTCCTTAATTTTGAACAAACTTTGCCATGTCCAGCTCATATTCTGTGGTTTAGACATCTTCCACAAACTCTTTCCTTTTGTTACATTTTTTTTTGACCAGTTGGCCCAGAGACTGTCAGTATCATTATAAAATGTGTCTAAATGCTTCGCAAAAGCAGCCCTATTCCATTGCTTCATATTGAATATACCAAGTCCCTCCTTAGACATTGGCCTCTCAAGTTTGCTAAATTTTATAGGAGCAATGTATTTACCTATAGTCTTGCCTGCCCATAGGAATTTCATGAAAGCAGATTTGATCATATTAATCAGCTTATATGGTAGAATGAATGTTCTAGCCCAATATACTTGCATTGAAAAAATAACCGACTTTATCAAAGTTAATCTACCCGCTTGGGTTAGAGTTCTAGTGGTCCAACAGTTCAATCTTGCTGTGATCTTCTCAAAAAGAGGAAGACATTGGTTAATTGTTATCTTGGAAGTTGAGAGCGGCAACCCCAAGTATGACACAGTGTTCGGGTTTGTAGACATACCTGTTATATGAGTTATTTGAGCAGACAGGTTGTCACTCACACCTGATGTAATAATATCAGATTTGCGAAGATTGACCTTAAGTCCAGTCATAGTATAAAACTGGTCAAGAGCAGTCATTATATTCGTGATTGTGTTATAGTCTGGGGTACAAAACACGACTAGATCATCAGCGAACATTAAGGCAGTGATTTGAGGATCAATGCAAGCTGGATGAAGTTTGAACTTATTATTGGTAACTAATTTGTCTATCATTCTCGTAAGAAGTTCCATCACCATAATGAAGATGTAAGCTGATAACGGATCACCCTGTCTTATTCCTCTCTTACTAGCAAAGAATCCAGCAGAGATGCCATTAACGTTGACTGAATAGGTTGGGGTGGAGATACATTCGTATATCCAAGAAATAAAGTGGGGAGGGAAGTTCATGTAGCCCATAATACGAACAACACTGTTCCATTGCAGCATATCAAAAGCTTTCATTATATCTAGTTTCAGCATGGCTTTTGGGGGAACTTTCTTGCGTTTGTATCCCTTAAGAAGCTCATGAGAGAGCAGGACATGATCAAGGATATTCCTGCCAGGTAGGAAGGCAGCTTGATTCTTTGAGACAATATTAGGTAGAACTTGCCTTAGCCTCATCGCTATAACCTTCGAGATACATTTGTACAGGGTATTACAGCACGATATTGGGCGGTAATCATTAACACTGTGAGCATTCTTATGTTTGGGAACAAGAGCTATATTGGTATAATTATAGGACCTGAAGATTTTACTCTTTTTGAAGAATAACATTATAGAATTGCACACATCAGTCGAGACAGTCGCCCAACATGAAGTGTAGAAAAGCGCGTTCAGCCCATCAGGTCCACCACACGATTCAGTTTTCAGAGAGAACATAGCTTGTTTTATTTCTTCTGGGGTAACAGCAGCACTAAGGATGTCAATATCATTTGTAGAAATTCTAGGAAGGATATCATCAGGGATTTGATCAATAAAAGGAATGAAGTTATCAGAGTTGCTATACATGTCAGTGAAATGCTTAACAAAAGCTTCTTGAACTTCCCCAGGGGTAGAACAAAGAACATCGCTTCTATCGTAAACTGTCGTTATGTTTTCTCTTCTTTGCTTGTTCTTGAGACTAGCATGAAAATAGTCACTATTTCTGTCTCCTTTTTCCTTCCATTTAATTCTCGACTTCTGCCTTATCATCTCACTTTCTTTTGTTAACGCTTCATGGTATTGCTTAGACAAAGTACTTTCAGCCTCTGAGAGAAACGCATCATTAACATTATTCATCATGTCAGCTTGAACTTCAGATAGTTTGTTTTTTATTGTAGTACTCATAGCTTCTCCCTTGCCAAATCTTTTATAGGCCCACCTTTTCAGAACTTCCCTCACTTCCTTTATTTTTTCCTGCAAGATAAAAAGATGATTACCATTAATTTCTTTGTTCCATGCAGTTTTAATAATAGATTGAAAATCCGGTTCAAGAACCCATGAATTAAAAAATTTAAAATTTGATTTTCCTCTCATGTTCGCTCCATGAAGATGGAGTATTTGGGGAGAGTGGTCAGAAAGTAGAGGAGGGGGGAGAAGGCTGTAAATTAAAGGCCATTTAGACAGAGCTGTTTGGTTGGAGAAAGTGTGATCAATTCTAGAAAAGGTCCTGCATCCATGACTTCTTTTATTGTTCCACGAGTATTGCATTCCAACTGATTTGACAGGGACAAGCTCAGCATCAATGAGGGTGTTAGCTAGAGGTTGTATTTCGTTGATGGAGAGGGGATTACCTCCAACTCTATCGGAGAGGGAATAGCAAGAGTTGAAGTCACCAAGAATTAGCCATGGGTGAGTGGACTGTCTCAGAGATGATATGACATTAAATAAGGGACTTCTGGAAGCTGCAGTATTATGAGCATATACAAAGGAGATATAAAAAGTTGAGTTATCAGCAAGATCAAGCACATGACAGTGAATTAATTGGGATGTGGATAGGACAGGAGAAAGTGTAAAATGTAGGGGATTATATAGAATCATTATTCTACCATACACAGCCTCATTTAGGTTGTGATGGTAGTTCCAGTTGGGATTTATATACTGAGCTGCCTTGATCGTCATCTGAAGATTTAACTTAGTTTCTAGCAAAGCTATGATAGATAATTGATGTGTTGTGATAAGCTGTTTACATTCATCAAGTTTGATTGCTTGATGAGCACCTCGAACATTCCATGCACCTATGCGTGTCATCATTGAGTAACACGAGCATTGAGCAGTTCTATTTTCATTCGCCTAGTTACTGCCTGCGACGAGGACAAATAGTTAGGGATAGTAGCTGATAGGGGGGTACTTTCCTTATTGGATGTTTCATCTGACTTAGGAGGGGTTGCGTGATTTGGTTTAGGAGGAGAAGAAATCTGAGGTGGCAAGGGGGGAGGAGGTTTGAATGCCTGAGGCGGGTCAATTCTGGAGTAAATATTAGATGTTGGATGATTGAGAGATTTGACTTTTACTTGGGAAGGAGAGATAGAAGTTTGGGTATTGGGTTGATAGTCTGTGCATGTCGTATCTTCCTTGTGCATGTCAATATACTTTGTTGCTATGTTTCTTTGTCTCATTTTCAAGTTTCTGTTTTTTCCATTTTTGCCTCCACTATTATTGGGTTCTACTTGTAATTTTCCTTCACCTTTATTTCCATCTTCAATATGTTCTGCTTCACTTTCTTCTGGTAGTTGTGTTTTATTAACTTTATCTTGCTTTTGCATTTTTTGGTTTACTTTCCCTTGTGTGTCCACAGAGTTACACTTTTCTTTTTCTTTAATCTGTCTTTCTGCATTCACTTGTACATCCTCTTCTTCATATGATATATTATCTTGAGTTTCTTCTATTTGGTTCTCTTGACACTGAACATTCATGTTTCCATCCTCATCTAGGTTAAGCAGTGCTTCAAATTGATTAGTAGTTATGAGATTTCCTATCCTGTCATCATCTTCAGCTCTCCCATCACTTTTGTCGTTATTATCCTTGATCACTTCTTCAGCAGCTACCTGATTTTTATTAGTAGCACTTTCAGTCGCACCTACAGTAGGTACCTCACTGTCAACTATTTCAATTCCCTTATTTCCATTTTTATGGGCTTCTATATTACACTTTTCTTGTTGTATTTCAGTATCAATTCTGATACTAACCTTTTCTTTCTCATGTTCTACATTTCTTCCTATGACTTGTTCCCTTTTTCTATCTTTTGCCATATTTTCTTTTCTCCTATCTTTTACACGTTGCCATTGTCTGATAACACGCTTCTGAAGAGGCTTTACATTCCTATTTTCTTGGACTTTGTCTGTTGTTTCTCTTTGATTTTCTTTAATATCATCTTCCCTTTTTTTCCTTTTCACTTTCTTTATGCCTTTTTTCCATCCTGTCACAACATTCAGTTTTATGCCCAAAATTTTTGCACGTTACACATACATCTGGCCTCCACAAATACTGCACATAAATTTTTTGAATTCCTCCTTCCACCAGCTTGACCAGAAACTCATCCACTAGCTCCTTGTCCGGTTTAACCTCAATTAAGCATTTGGCATAGCTCAACCGCTCCTGCTTTTCCGTCATCTCATCCATGCATAACATTTTTCCCAAATGACTACTCAACCAGTTAATTCCCAGTGGCGACCAAGCATATAACGGAAGGTTATACAAATGTACCCACACTGGAACAGAGGAGACTGTACCAGAGACATTACTAATTGCTGCATCATATGGCTTGACAATGAATAACTTATTATTCATGATAATGGGATCACTCAGTAGAATCTTGTTCCTATCTTCAGAACAAGAGAAGTTAAATAAGAAGATAGTACCATCAGATTTAACAGTGATGGAGCCTCTCAATTTCCAGATGGATTTTAGCTTTTGAATAACAGCTGTGTATGATAACGGCTTGTCAAGGAAGAATCCTACTAATGTTTCATTCCAGATCCGCGCTCCAGCTTCCAGAACTTCATGGGTCGGCACTAGAACCTCTTTTTCATACTCAGGAAAAAAGTCAACGGGGATATACTTACCAGCATTTTTAGGTTTATGCTTAAAAAGAGAAGACCAAGGCCTTTCAACTAGAGAGGAGGAAGATGATGGCACTGAGAATTGAGGAGGGGGAGGGGAAATATCTGAAGGTCGTATGGGAAGTGAGTCTGGAGGGTCAAGAGAGGGTGGACGTAAGACTGAAGGATCAGGGAGGGCAGAAGGATCTACCATGGAATGAAAGGGTTCAATGATGGTCGTATTAGGAGGTAATGGCGAAAGGATAGCTGAAGAAGAAAGAAGAACAGAGTTGTCATTGGTTGGAAGCGAACATTCATCAGAGTTAGGACGAACGTGAGAGTTGACTTGAGAAGAGAGGGGAGGTACGATAGAGATGACAGAGCCGGTAAGGGGAAGGACATTGGGAAGTATGGAGACGGACATGAGAGGACATAAGTTAGAAAAATCGATAAATATTGAAGGACAAAATGTTTATATATGCTTGTTGATGATTTATAATTATTCATATAAATTTTATGATATGTTTTGATGTGAAAACCCATTTAATGACATCCAAATACCTTGCAATTTTAGATATAGATGAGAAATGATATTTTTGAGATGATTTTCAATTTTCATAATTTTCTGAATTAACGTTGATTTTATATTAATTTTCTAGTGAAGAAAATGATTTATTGGGTTATAAATAATTTATGGTTAAATTATAAATAATTTGGTTCTAAAATTTATATATGTTAGAAAACATATTAAAAAGGATTTTCTGGATTTTTTGTAGAATTTTCCAAACTGTTTTGATGAATACATAAAATTATTTAAGGTATGGGACTTAAATGTTTTATAAATTCATAAAAGGAGAATGAGTATTTTGTAAATGATTTAAATTAACTAATTCTAATATTATGGCAGTACTTTTAGAAAAGATAATTTAGCAACCAATAAGATTTTTACAAACACGACAGGTTAGTTAAAAAAATTACTTAAAAAGGTTAAAAACCAGTTTTTCATGCCAAATGCATGTTTCGCCACTTTTGGCGCCCTGCTTCCGATTGGGTAGCTTTCGACTTAGTAGTTCCACCTCTATGCCATCGAAACCAATGCACATAGTACCATTAACCTGGCACCTAGTGAATTGGACAAAAGCGAAAGGAACTGGGTCGAAACTGGGGGTTTTGAGGAGGTTGAAGCGTTACTTTGCTTTAAATTGAAAATGCACCTGCTTTGCTTTCGACTATATTGCTTTTGACTTGGTTGGCTTCCAGCTGTGTCAAGTAGTTTAAAGAAATGGTTTTAAGATGTTGCGCCTTCGTTTTTAAATAACTGCTTTCGACTAGGTCGAAGCCTTAACTGCCGCTTTCTACCTTTCGAAGCAATTCCTTCAAAAGGGTTGATTCTGTTTTATAAAAAAAACCTGCTGCTTCTCCAATGCTTACAAAGGATGGTTTCGACACCATCACTTCTTTACTTAGGTTTTGGCTTTCGAAAGAGTTGCTTTTGACCCTATTATTTGTGACCCTTGGAGATTTTTAAAGAATAACCCAAAGGTTTCGAAAGAGATAGTTTTAGATGGTTTCGAAAGGTGTTTCCACATGTTTTAAAACTGAACCCAAATGCTTTCAAAAGGTTTAAGGTTTTGATGCTTTCGAAAGGTTTTTTAGGAAGGTTTCTAAGGGGTGGTTCCCCAATGGTTTTGAAAGTTTTAACTAATGGTTTCGAAAGGTTTAAAGGACAGGTTTTTCCAATGGTTTCGAAAGACCATGTTTAAAGGTTTTAAAGATAGGATGTCTAAGGTTTTTAGCTTTCGAAGGAAAAGGTATTTCAATGGTTTCGAAAGGTTTATGTAAATGGTTCCAAAAGGAAAGTTTTGGCCTTTCGGCCTAGATGAAAGAGAGGGTTTATTTGGTTACGAAAGGGATACTTTCAATGGGATCAAAAGGAGTACTTTCAAAGGTTTAAATGTCTTCATCAACAAAGATTTGGGTAAAGTATATATAGCATGGCAAGGTGATTTTGAGTAAAGCATAGAGTATATATTTTTCTTGTTTAAGTTTGATTTAAAGGTTTTAAATCAATTTGAGAAGAAAAGGTTTTCAAGGAAAATTTTAGTAAAATGACTCAGATATTAGAATACTAGATGAGACTGGTATAGGGTCGCGCCCTATACATTAGCTATTAGCCCCTAGCTAATTTAGTCCAAAATTCCAGTGTGTCGGGCTTTGTCACAGGTAAGACTAAAATTATTGTACACACAGAAAGGAATATATTTGTGCAGTGCAGGTTATTGGTGAGCCCGCAAAACCATTAGGATCAGTGGACCCTGGGAGAGAGATTAAGTTAGGGATAGACCGTCCAGAAGACTTGTCTAACAGATGTTAGGCCATTTTTACTGTATCTGTCCGGTAGGCTCAATCCAGCCAAAGGTTAGTAGTAAACCAAACAAAACTATAATGTTTGGATAGATAATCCATTTGTTACCTGATATGTATGTTTACTAAAATGCTTTACCGTTTTTAACTAGTTTTGATTGCAGGATTTTGATTCCCAAAAGATATGTTTTAAAAGGATATTAGTGAGGGAAAAGTCGTTCCGCTAAGCGGCGTGGTCTCACTTAATATCGCATATCTGAGATGTATAGTATTATTCACACCTTTATGTCTGACTCGAAGTTTATGTTTTTCTCCTTAAGCTCTCGTGTGCTCAAAATTGATTTGAGTAGGCTGAGGGTTGAGGATTTACAAGTTTTAGTAGGTTTGCAAATAAAGCTTCCGGAGACGAGCAGTTGGCTGACGAATAGCTATTTAGGAGTTGCAGCTTGTTTCATTTTGATGTATTTCCGCTGTGTTTGTAATAAGTCAGTTATGATTATTTAGTACTCTGGTCAATCAAGGGGGCATCATCATATGTCGCTCTTGGCGTATTTATGTAATAATTATATTTTTTTGAACCTAGGAAAGCGATGGGATTATGTAATTTGAATATGAAACATGTTTTGAAAATGTAATGTAAAAAGATGTTTTTTTGAAATCTGTGATTTTGTTTCATATTCATGTGATGCTGATATTATGAATACTATTAACATTACCGTATTTGGTCATCGGAAGTTAATACTATGGATGACTGCAGCATCAATAACGCTTAGCTTCACACCTCCAGATAGGGGATGTTACAACTTGGTATCAGAGCATAGTTTATGAAAAATTTCAACTAAAAATGATTTTTGAAAAACATAATCCTTAGGAATTAGAGAAAAGATGGGGTATGTGATAACGCTATAGTAACGTACTTGTATTTGCTATATATAAGTATACACTATATCTCTAGTCTCCTATCTTTATTAGGCTATTCTTCTGGATCTCATGAGGTTTGAATATATATATGGATTCAAGAAGAGTAAATCTTGTGGGGAGCACCACAACAAATGGTAATGCCAGACCGAATACGAGAAGGAGCCAAGGTCAGGCACAAGCTGGTAGTATGGGTGCTGGAGTCCCGTAGGTTAGAATGGAAGTTATGTATCAGTTTTTCATGAAATAATGCAAGTGGGTGTTGCTGCTGGAGTAATGGGAGGAGGAGTTCAGGAAGCTCTGATAGTCAACAATTATGTTGTTCTGAGTAGAGACTATGTCGGGTTTGGAGGAAAGCCATTTATTGGAATTAAAGATGCTTTTGAGGTAAAGAACTGGTTGCTGCATTGTGAGAGAATAATTGCAGACTCGTGGCTCAATGATGAGAAGAAGAGGAGGTTGGCATCAAGACAGCTTCAGGGAGTAGCTTTATTTTGGTGGAATAGTATGATTACGGCAGTGAATGAAGAGACAATGACATAGGCTGAGTTCAGGAGGAGGTTCGAAGAGAGATTCATGTCAGTTATGGCGAAGTCTACCCTGATTAGAAAGTTTGTTGAGCTGGAACAAGGAGATATGACTGTGTTGGAGTATGCTAGAAGATTCGAGGAGTTGGCTAGATATGGATATTCCAATGTTGATACTGTGCTGAAGAGAAATGATAAATTCATTAGGGGGTTGAAGCCTGAGTTGGCAAGGGCTATGTTACCTCATATTAGAGACCCTTGTGATGTTGTAATGGAGATGGCTTTGAGGAACGAGGAAATGCTTGATTTGTTGGAGAATAGTAAGGAAAGGGAAGTTCAGCTGGGGCAGAGTCAGAAGAGAAAATTCTTTCATAAGAAGGGTGCTCAGGAAGGTGGAGCCGCGAAGAAAGAAAAGTCTGAAGTGGTTTGTTATAAGTGCGACAAGAAGGGGTACTTTGCTAATGAATGCCACACAGGAAAGGCGAAGGAAGTGACCGGAAAGAAGAACATCAAGTGCTTCAAATGCAATCAGATTGGCCACTATAAGAATCAATGCAAGGAACCAACAAAGGAAGTGTGACGACCCGGAATTTTTGAATATTTTAAATTGGAATATTTAATTGATTTTAAATATTTAAAAGTTAATTTCTAACTTGAATTTCAAATATCACTAATTATTGGATAATTAAATTATTGAATTTAATTACCGGAAATTGGGAAAAATGTTAAACCGAGAGTTTTAAGCTCGTTAAAAATAATTTGAAGGCTGGTAAAATTTATAACGATGATACTGAAGATAATAGAAGTGTTAAAATTGAATTTATAGATGATTTGTTCAGTTTTAAAAATATATCGTAAATTGATATTTAAAAATAGCCTTCCGAGGCGCAGTCTCGAAATTCTACGAAACTAGTTCCATTGGATCTGTAATAGTGTATTATTGTCGGATGTCAATTTTTGTAGTGATTGAAGTTGTTGTGTGAGCGTACGATATATAAACGCGTTGAAATTTATATCGAATTCAATATAATAACTGGGTCCAAAAAGCTATCTTCTCCATACGATCGAATTAGGACTCGAAACCTTTTTCATTGCGTTCGGAATAGGCGTATAACATTATAAATGCCTAGCAGCACGCCTCGATAGGAGTTCAAAAATTTAAGTTGCATTTATCGAGATAATTTGAATTTGAATTTAAATTAAATATATATATATACACCAGTCAGACATCAGCTAAGATTATTTCACATCAGTTGTAATTTTATTCACTTCGTATCACTATAGCAGGACCATCTTTCACGCCAACATCTCCACTTGTCTCCCCTCTTTCTTCTTTTAAAAAGCACGCAGCAGAGTGAGATAAGAGAAGTATTTTGACGTAAGAGCCTTCACTTCTTTTTCCCCAATTCAAATCGGAAGAGTAATAAAAAAATGGTAGAACAAAGAAAATTAAAATCCAAATCAAATCAAATGCCAAAAACTCTTTTCCCTTCAAACTTCGGTGAAATCGATACTCGAGAATGTATAGTGACCGAGCTAAGTGCAGATCAATCGAGAGGGGATGTCGCGTTCTTTGTCGAACGGGGTGGTACTTGCGATTGTTTTGGGTTGCGCTGATAAGCTTTCCTCCACCACCGCCTAGAAGGGGAGCTCGCGATCGTATCGCGATGGAAGTCGAATGCAAGGCAAGTGGGTGTTCGACGGCATGAAGCAGTGGGTTGTGAGGCGTGTGCGACGTGCTCTGGTGTGTCGTAATGAGGTTGGTGGCTGCAGGGTTCTAGGCGGCGTGTGTGGAGGTCGCAAACATCGGAGGCTCTTTGAAGGTTACATATCATTTTGGGTAGGTGGAATTTCGATCTGCAGTAAGGTAGAGTAGTTTTATTTATTTTTATTGAATTATATATATATACAGATTTGAAAAAAAAATGTATATACAGTAAGGAAATTGCTATTTTGTTATATACAGAAAATGAATTTATAGATAATAACAAATATCTAGAGAAATATATATATATATATATATATATATTTACATGCATGCTTTAGCCTACTGTTTATTTGAGAAAATATTCAGGAGTTAAATTGGTTTAGTGAACTTATCTAAAACAATTTAGTTACTAAGAAATATTTTATTAAAAGGAGATTAGTTTAAAATTTAATTATTAGTTTAAAACCAATTTTTTAGTTAAATCATTAGTAATTAAAGT
This sequence comes from Allium fistulosum, assembly GCA_030737815.1. Lineage (NCBI taxonomy): Eukaryota > Viridiplantae > Streptophyta > Magnoliopsida > Asparagales > Amaryllidaceae > Allium > Allium fistulosum. The sequence continues at coordinate 182,525,336 of CM060903.1, forward strand.
TAGTAAATAAGAATTGATTGTTCGATTTATTTCGAATATTAATAAACTATATAAATATTTATACAAAGTCAAAAATCGTGGAGAGACAAGCCGGTTCGGATAGGATTGCAATAAAAAAAATCAAAGGTGAGTTAATCTCACTCAAATTGGATTGCTGGTTAATTTATATAGTGGAAATTTAAATTATTGATTGATTGATTGAATTGATAACTTATTATCAGTCTGGATGTGATATTATATATAGTAGTATATATATATATATATATTGGAGTGATTGATATTCCCGCATTATATAGCGGATGAGACCCTATGCGCCCCGCATAATAGCGGATGACCCTTTATACCGCGATATCCCACCTCGAAATGGGATTGGTATTTTATATTGTGCTAACATCTGTGGATGCAGGGAAACAGGTTGGAGGGATCCAATTGGATTCCTCAAAACGTTGAATTTATTTTATATTCAGCGATGTGGATTATTTGATGATCTGTGATGGATTATATTGATTATACTGGGAATTGAAAATTACTGAATACTATGGCTTGGTTGAATATATATATATATATATATGGGTATTTTGAGATATGAGTAAATATATAAAGATTGGATTTTTCGGAAGAAAATAAAAAGGGGATTTTAAGTAAAATAAATATAGTGAAGTGGATGAATTTAAAAGAATGAATTTGGGAAAAAGGGAAAAGTTTGATTTTAAAATCCCATTTAGTAAATGTCGAATACTGGAAGAATAGAACTTTTGAATGAATGTGAATTAAAAGATTTTAAAAATATAGACTTAAGCAATATTGATTTGAAGTACATAGGGTTATTTTAAATTCAAGACTTAAAATGTTGGGAAGAAACAAGAAGGAGAATTTTGAAGTAAAGTGTGAAAATTTGTATTTCAGATTTAAGTAAGGTTTCAAATCATAATTAAGAAGTGAATCTGAAATTTACAGATTTTGGGATAATTTGGGTAAATCAAAATAAATTTTAAAATGGGATTAATTCAGAAAATCGATAGGGGAATCGATTAAGTGTTTTGAAAACTATGGTTTAAAAGGGAAATGAGGGTATGGACATTATAAACTGGGTTTATAAATAAAGTGAAAATATTTATCAGTGGATAAATTCGAAAGTATAATTCATGGTGGGAATTTATAAAGAGATGGTAAATTGGTTTTAAAAATAAAAAGGTGGTTTTATTTTTAAAAGTATGGAAAGGAAATTACGGGTTTGGGATGTAAATTAAAGTGGGATAAATCGAGAGGATTTATAAATGATTAGCTGGGCTATATTGAAATAGGAAGTGTATTTTCCGGAAAAGCCAAGTATATTTTCAAGAAAGATTTTTTAAGTATAAATTAGCAGTTTTAAAAGTGATTTTTTAAAAAGAATGTTTTAGAAACTTATTATCTAGTGTTTAAAGACTGTTAAAGTAAACATTTATTTTAGAAATTATTTTAAAGGTTAAATTAGTATTACGATTACTAAACACTTACATTTTATAAAATGACTTTTATATTAAAAGTAGTTTTGTTTTAAAAGTATATCTTGAAGTAAATTAGTATTATGACTTTTATTTTTAAAAGGTTTTCCTTGGGAGGTTATTATGAATTTCATAACAATCATTTTGAATAAAGTGATTTGAGCAGTTTAGTTTAAATGGTTAAGTATATATTTGGATAAAGTGATTTAAATTACTTAAAACCTAATTATTAAGGCTTGGTGATTTTCTGTGGAAATAAAACAATTGGTTGGATGATTGTTTTAATTTGATAGTTAAATAACCGACTATCAATAATGGCCAATGCACTGATCGTTTCGAAGAGACCAGGATCGGATTTAATTATCTGAAAACCACTTCGATCCGGTTTGAACGTTTGCGAATGAATACCGTGAAGATGATGAAGACGGTGATTCGGTTTGTCCAAACCCAGGGAAACTTGTATGGACGAATGCTACCAGACCATCGTCAGGAGGACGATGAGCATTCTAAGTGAAATGTGTTCTAAAAAGGTAACGCATAGCCTCAAGCCTCATCAACCGGGAATGGCTAAAACAGGGGAGGTGCAGCAAGGCTAAGTGGCTAGCAACCAATTAGGGTAAGGTCATCCCTATCTAGATGTCCCTTTTTGATTTCGGCTTAGTGGCAGTTGCTGACCCCAACCGCGGGGTGATCTTATTCGGACTATCCAGTAAGGGGTAGCTCCGGCCTTGTGTTGTAGGGGATCGGGTTTGCTATATTACAGCACGATAGGGGGTTCTCGCTTCGTGTTTGGTGGCGAGCAGGGGACTCTTACCCCTACATGTCCCTTTGAGGTAGTAAAAGTCCTTGGGTTGTTTGCGAGTCGAGATGCTGGCCGTAAAAGCAAATTAGAGGTACCAATGAAAGCCACGGTGGGTCTGGGATGGTTGAAAAGCCTACCGGTCACCACTGCCTCGGGTCGTTTCACTTGGTATCAGAGCTGAAGGTTAAGCGAGAACCTTGGCTCTGGTGGGGATTACTCATTAGAAATAGAGTCCGTAGTACTCTAGAATGAGTTTGAGTGTATTAATAGATATGAGCGCGTATTTGTTAGTGAATATAAAAATTGTTTTGATATTGTGTTGACTTATCGGTTGAGTGTTTATGAATTCTGGTCGATATGTGGGACGCCATGTCATCGATAGGGGTTTCTAAACTCTTAAACAAGATAAACCGACACAGTATTGTTTTAAAATAGGGTAAATGAAATAATTTTACCCAAATTATTTTTGTATATAAAGAAAATAATTTTCCATAAATTATTATAGTTATATATATATGGTTGCCTGGTTGTTAGGAAGTGATAATATTAAATTGTTACCATTGCTGTTAGGAAGTTGAATAAAAGTGGAAGTTATAACCGAAATTTAAGAAATAAATTCATATAACAAAATGGAATTTGTAATGTGAACTATAGATATGGTTTATAATTGGAAATGAAATAAAAATTCCAGAGTAATATTTGAATATGAATTGAAAGGATTTGGAATTCGAAATTTTGGAAATTAAATTCCTTTGAGTTTGAAAATGAATTTCAAAGTTTTTAGAGAAATAATAGTGGTATTATTTCGGAAATATTTTTGAATTGGATTTGAAATCTGGTGAGATTTGGAATTTAAAAATATTTGAAAAGGGTTTTAAAAGAGATAAAAGCACTAAACTCTTTTCGGTCGCTGGGAAATAACTTCGGCGATGACTGCAGCATCATCGATGTTCATTTTCAAGTTTCCAAGAGGGGAATTGCTACCAAATTGTTTTAAATTGGAGTGTTTGAAAAACTGAGTTTGGTTTTAAAATTCAAGAGATAATTTGATACCAAAGGATTTTGGATATAATTGATTTCAAAACTGCTTTGAAATATGAGTAATTGTTTAAAATACTCTGGAGTTGGTTTGAAATTGTTTAAAATTCTTGAAGTGAATTGGAAGTGTTATGAAATAATAAATAAGTTTGGAAACTTATAAAAATTTGGAGTTGTTAGGATAAAAAAAATTAACTTAAGGAAGGGTTAAATAAAAGCAAGTGTGAAAATAAAATTAGTTGAAAGGTAAGCAAATTAATTGAGGTGAACTAAAAGAAGTTAGCAATTGGAATGTAAATAAGTTGGAAAACTTATAGAAGTTTAAAATTTGAATGGAAATAGAAGATAACAAAATCTAGTTAAATAAAAGTGAATTTGAGGAAAAGTCTAAGTAGACTAGACTAAATGGAATGGCTATTAAAGTAAAAATTTATTGAGTGGGAAATAAATTTGCGAATGAACAAATGAATTTACATTTAAATGAAATTGAAATTGAATATTGAAATTCATTTGGAATTTGTAAGTAAATGGAAAATTAGTCAAGATTGGCCTAAACAAAATAATGGATTGAGAATAAAATTAGTAAGTAGACTAATTGATTTAAATTGGTTAAGCAAAGGAATTGAAAATTTGATCTTGGAATCAATTTGGATTATGTTAAGTAAAGTGGAATTGAGAAATTTAGTTTGAGTGGACTTAAAGAACAAAGTCCTAAGAATTTAAATTTATTGGAAATTGAAATAAATTAGTAAATGGAGCTAATTTAAAGTAATGATATGGATCAAATATGAATGGAAGATAGTTGATAAAATTCAATATACCGAGTTTGAAGATAATTTGAATTCAAATAGAATTGAAACTGAAGTATTGGAATTCATTTTGAATTGGGTCAAGTAAAGTGGAAGAATTAATTCAAAATGGACTAGAATAATAAAAGTTTGGAAATAAAAATGGATGAGATAATGTGAATAGAATTCAATATTTAAAATGAAAGGGACATTGAATTCAAATGAATTTGAAAATAAAAATTTGAATGAAAGTATAGATAAACCAAAGTGGTGAAGTGAAAATAGTTATAAGAAGTAAATAAAACATTTATATTGTACTTAAGAGGGAATGGTGAAATTCTTAAGTAAATTTGGTTTTGGGAAAAATCTTCTAAGATAATATTTGAATGAAGGTTTAATAAAAGTGTGTGAAATGATAAATATGGATAAGTGAATAGGAATTAGAATAAATGTGAATAAAAACAGAATTGATATAGCTAGTAATCAATTAAGATAAATACGTAGGATGTACGTATATTATTTTATTCACATAACGATTTGATCCAGATTCGAGCACAGAATTTCGAGATAGTCATATCGGTCCGAGTTGGGATTTTTCACTCGATTTTCGACGGCGAACCCTGGATATGGATTTTTGATTGATTCTGGATATTCTCTATCATAGTGTATGGCTATGCAAGGAGAATGAAGGTTTCTGATCAAGAAACCAGATTTGAGTCTGCACTAGAGAGTCGGGTGGACGATACTAGTTCGGAAGTGAAATTGTGTGATCGAGTGAGCGATCGGATTTGGTATTGCATATGGATGATATGTGTACATCGTACGGCTTAAGTGAAGCAAATGTTGCAATCGTGAAAAGAAGTGAATAAAATGATTTTTAAATTCTGTGGTTAGATATTATTGCTAAGTAGGATATACAGGTGTTTTAAAAGCAAAAGGAAATTGGTGTTTTTGATCCCAGAAGATAAATTTGAATTTCTCGACAAAAAGGTATGTATTTAAATTGGCATATGAAATTTGATGGTTTTCTGATCTAGCCACTTGGCATTTTGTTTTCTTTTGGAATTTGGGAGCCCGTAGAGGCATTTTGTAGTTGTACCGATCTAGCCGCGCAAAGGAGACCCTGGCAAATTTTTCAAAAATTTAGGGAGTTAGAAAATTTTGAGAAAATTTTGATAATATAAAATTTAGGTTTAAATTATAATTTAAATGGCTGAGTAAATAATATTGTTGGAACTGATGGATGAGTTTGGGAAGTTAGTTGCTAAGAAATATTTTATTAAAAGGAGATTAGTTTAAAATTTAATTATTAGTTTAAAACCAAATTTTTAGTTAAATTATTACTAATTAAAGTTAGTAAATAAGATTTGATTGTTCGATTTATTTTGAATATTAATAAACTATATAAATATTTATACAAAGTCAAAAATCATGGAGAGACAAGCCAGTTCGGATAGGATTGCAATAAAAAAATCAAAGGTGAGTTAATCTCACTCAAATTGGATTGCTAGTTAATTTAAATAGTGGAAATTTAAATTATTGATTGATTGATTGAATTGATAACTTATTATCAGTCTGGATGTGATATTATATATAGTAGTATATATATATATATATATATATATATATATATATATATATATATTGGAGTGATTGATATTCCCGCATTATATAGCGGATGAGACCCTATGTGCCCCGCATAATAGCGGATGACCCTTTATACCGCGATATCCCACCTCGAAGTGGGATTGGTATTTTATATTGTGCTAACATCTGTGAATGCAGGGAAACAGGTTGGAGGGATCCAACTGGATTCCTCAAAACGTTGAATTTATTTTATATTCAGCGATGTGATTTATTTGATGATCTGTGATGGATTATATTGAGTATACTGGGAATTGAAAATTACTGAATGTTATGGCTTGGTTGAATATATATATATATATGGGTATTTTGAGATATGAGAAAATATATAAAGATTGGATTTTTCGGAAGAAAATAAAAAGGGGATTTTAAGTAAAATAAATATAGTGAAGTGGATGAATTTAAAAGAATGAATTTGGGAAAAAGGGAAAAGTTTGATTTTAAAATCCCATTTACTAAATGTCGAATACTGGAAGAATAAAGATTTTGAATGAATGTGAATTAAAGGATTTTAAAAATATAGACTTAAGCAATATTGATTTGAAGTACATAGGGTTATTTTAAATTCAAGACTTAAAATGTTGGGAAGAAACAAGAAGGAGAATTTTGAAGTAAAGTGTGAAAATTTGTATTTAAGATTTAAGTAAGGTTTCAAATCATAATTAAGAAGTGAATCTGAAATTTACGGATTTTCGGATAATTTGGGTAAATCAAAATAAATTTTAAAATGGGATTAATTCAGAAAATCGATAAGGGAATCGATTAAGTGTTTTGAAAACTATGGTTTAAAAGGGAAATGAGGGTATGGACATTATAAAATGGGTTTATAAATAAAGTGAAAATATTTATCAGTGGATAAATTCGAAAGTATAATTCACGGTGGGAATTTATAAAGAGATGGTAAATTGGTTTTAGAAATAAAAAGGTGGTTTTATTTTTAAAAGTATGGAAAGGAAATTACGGGTTTGGGATGTAAATTAAATTGGGATAAATCGAGAGGATTTATAAATGATTAGCTGGGCTATATTGAAATGGGAAGTGTATTTTCCGGAAAAGCCAAGTATATTTTCAAGAAATATTTTTAAGTATAAATTAGCAGTTTTAAAAGTGATTTATTAAAAAGAATGTTTTAGAAAATTATTATCTAGTGTTTAAAGACTGTTAAAGTAAACATTTATTTTAGAAATTATTTTAAAGGTTAAATTATTATTACGATTACTAAACACTTACATTTTATAAAATGACTTTTATATTAAAAGTAGTTTTGTTTAAAAGTATATCTTGAAGTAAATTAGTATTATGACTTTTATTTTTAAAAGGTTTTCCTTGGGAGGTTATTATAGAATTTCATAACAATCATTTTGAATAAAGTGATTTGAGCAGTTTATTTTAAATGGTTAAGTATATATTTGGATAAAGTGATTTAAATTACTTAAAACGTAATTATTAAGTCTTGGTGCTTTTCTGTGGAAATAAAACAATTGGTTGGACTATTGTTTTAATTTGATAGTTAAATAACCGACTATCAATAATGGCCAATGCGCTGATCGTTTCGAAGAGACCAGGATCGGATTTAATTATCTGAAAACCAATTCGATCCGGTTTGAACGTTTGCGAATGAATACCGTGAAGATGATGAAGACGGTGATTCGGTTTGTCCAAACCCAGGGCAACTTGTATGGACGAATGCTATCAGACCATCGTCAGGAGGACGATGAGCATTCTAAGTGAAATGTGTTCTAAAAAGGTAACGCATAACCTTAAGCCTCATCAACCGGGAATGGCTAAAACAGGGGAGGTGCAGCAAGGCTAAGTGGCTAGCAACCAATTAGGGTATGGTCATCCCTATCTAGATGTCCCTTTCTGATTTCGGCTTAGTGGCGGTTGCTGATCCTAACCGCGGGGTGATCTTATTCGGACTACCCAGTAAGGGGTAGCTCCGGCCTTGTGTTGCAAGGGATCGGGCGTGATCCTCGGTACTCTGATCTAGGCCAGGTACTGTGACGGGCGGTACCCCAGTAGCCCTGCCATTGTATGGAATTCAATCTCCAATAAGCGCCCGTACGGTTTTGATTGTGCCCAACTATTGCTGGAACGTGAGATGCAAGCATTTCAGCTAGATTCTATATTACTTTCTATAGACACTATTATAATATCAGACGGTTTTATGAAAAATGCTTTGGTTATCGTAAGGTAAAAACCCGGCATGTTTATTTGTGGCGTGGTCTTACGAGATGCTTTTGATTTCAAAGGATTTTGAAAACTTTTATAATCCAATTGAGTATTTTTTCTCACGTTGGTTTTCTAGACTGACTCGGGTGTTATTTTATTATAATACTCGGGTCAGACCGAGTATTACAGATACAGGATAGGATGCTGTGGAGCTCAGGCGACGAGCTGGATGGCGAAGCGTATTTCCGTAGATTTGTATATTCCGCTGTGTAAGGACAAGTTACTTTAACTGTCCAGATTTGGTTGTGATGATTGTGTACTCTGATGATTGTAAGTATTAAACAGTTACAGATTCCTTTGTATAAAAAATGTGTTGTTATATATTATATGTTGTTCCGCTGCGATTGTGAGATTCTGATGTTGTTTTCTATTTCTTCTTCTACCTCTTTCTTCTTTAACCCTAATGGTTCGTATTTCCGTCCAATTTGAGTTGAACCGATGGAGAATATTGTCGACTCAATGGGGGTACGGAACTGCGGGTCATTTCAGGAAGGGAGAGGAAAAGTATTTGCATTGGAACCAGCTACGCGGAGGCCAACGGCACAGAAAAAAGGGAATCAGTATTGAAGGTACGCTTCAGATCCAAGGTATGTCTGTTAGCATTTTGTTTGATACCACTGCATCGCATTCTTTTATATCTCGATGTTTGGTAGATAAGCTTAACCTAGAACCCACATATTTAGTTACTTCCTTAAGAGTTGCAAATCCGATAGGAGGGTATGCGACACTTGGGATGAAGTGTGACCACTTAGAGTTTGACTTGCTAGGTTACACCTTTGCTAGCAATTTGCATATATTTGACTTTGTAGGGTTCGGAATTATATTGGGCATGGATTGGTTAAGTAAGTACAATGCTAGAATATTTTGCCACAATTGGAAAATATCACTTAGACACCCTGATTATAGTAATCAGATTGTATATACCGTAGAAAGCCCTAGTTGTGAGGTGAATGCGTTGTTGGGTGTTATGGAGTTAGAAGATGAGTTGAATCGAGTTTTTGTGGTTAGAGAATTCGCGGATGTCTTCGAGCCGGTAGTAGGATTGCCACCGAAACGAGCCATTGAGTTTCAAATAGATTTGGTGCCTGGAGCAGAATCAGTTAGTAGGCTGCCAAGTAGGATGATACCTACAGAGATGAGAGAGATGAAGGTGCAGTTGGTGGATTTGGAAGGGAAGAATTTTATCAAAACTAGTAGTTCACCTTGGAGAGCAGCCGTAGTGTTTGCTAAGAAGCCGGACAGATCGTTAAGATTATGTATCGATTATCGTAAGCTGAATGAGAAGACGATAAAGGATCGATATCCATTGCTTAGAATTAACGATTTGTTCGATCAGTTGAGTGAAGCCAAGATATTTTCTCAGTTGGATTTGGCAGGTTTCCATCAGCTTAGAGTAGCAGAACATAGTATACCTTTGACGGCGTTTAGGATCAGATATGGATCGTACGAATGGTTAGTTATGCCGTTCGGACTAACTAATGCGCCGGCATTCTTTATAGACTTGATGAACCAAATTTTCAGAGAGCACTTGGATAGCTTCGTGTTGGTGTTCATAGATGATATTTTGATATACTCTAAGGATGACAAAGATCATGAAGTTCATCTTAGAGTGGTTCTTGAGACTTTGAGAGAGCATCAGCCGAAGGCGAAGTTTTTGGAGTGTCATCTCTGGAAGAAGGAGGTGAAGTTTCTTAATCATGTAGTTTCAGAAAGAAGATTGGCAGTAGATCCAACTAAGGTCGAAGCAGCGAATAGTTGGAAGAGACCAGAAACAGTGACTGAGATAAGAAGTTTTCTTGGATTGGCTAGATATTATCGGAGGTTTATAAAGGATTTTTCGCGGATAGCAGTGCCGATGACCAAGCTAACGCGAAAAGATGTGAAGTTTGTTTGGACCGATAAGTGTGAGGAAGCATTCCAGAGCTTGAAACACTTATTGACCCATGCACATGTATTAGTTGTTCCAGAGGGGAATCAAGATTGGGTAGTTTATACAGATGCGTGCGGAACTGGATTAGGAGCAGTGTTAATGCAGAGAGGTAAAGTGATTACCTATGCTTCTAGACAGCTTAGACCGCATGAGGTTAGATACATGACTCATGACTTGGAGTTAGCTACATTTATTTTTTGCTTTGAAGGTGTGGAGACATTACCTTTTGGGAGAGAGGTTTGAGTTTTATATGGATGACTGTAGCATCAATAACGCTTAGCTTCAGACCTCTAGATAGGGGATGTTACAACTTAGTATTAGAGCATAGTTTATGAAAAATTTCAACTAAAAATGATTTTTGAAAAACATAATCCTTAGGAATTAGAGAAAAGATGGGGTATGTGATAACGCTATAGTAACATACTTGTACTTGCTATATATAAGTATACGCTATATCTCTAGTCTCCTATCTTTATTAGGCTATTCTTCTGGATCTCACGAGGTTTGAATATATATATATGGATTCGAGAAAAGTAAATCTTGTGGGGAGCACCACAATAAATGGTAATGCCAGACCGAATACGAGAAGGAGCCAAGTTCAGGCACAAGCTGGTAGTATGGGTGCTGGAGTCCCGTAGGTTAGAATGGAAGCTATGTATCAGTTTTTCATGAAATAATGCAAGTGGGTGTTGCTGCTGGAGTAATGGGAGGAGGAGTTCAGGAAGCTCCGATAGTCAACAATTATGTTGTTCTGAGTAGAGACTATGTCGGGTTTGGAGGAAAGCCATTTATTGGAATTAAAGATGCTTTTGAGGTAAAGAACAGGTTGCTGCATTGTGAGAGAATAATTGCAGACTCGTGGCTCAATGATGAGCAGAAGAGGAGGTTGGCATCAAGACAGCTTCAGGGAGCAGCTTTATTTTGGTGGAATGGTATGATTATGGCAGTGAATGAAGAGACGATGACATAGGCTGAGTTCAGGTGGAGGTTCGAAGAGAGATTCATGTCAGTTATGGCGAAGTCTACCCTGATTAGAAAGTTTGCTGAGCTGGAACAAGGAGATATGACTGTGTTGGAGTATGCTAGAAGATTCGAGGAGTTGGCTAGATATGGATATTCTAATGTTGATACTGTGCTGAAGAGAAATGATAAGTTCATTAGGGGGTTGAAGCCTGAGCTGGCAAGGGCTATGTTACCTCATATTAGAGACTCTTGTGATGTTGTAATGGAGATGGCTTTGAGGAACGAGGAAATGCTTGATTTGTTGGAGAAGAGTAAGGAAATGGAAGTTCAGCTGGGGCAGAGTCAGAAGAGAAAATTCTTTCATAAGAAGGGTGCTCAGGAAGGTGGAGCCGCGATGAAAGAAAAGTCTGAAGTGGTTTGTTATAAGTGCGACAAGAAGGGGTACTTTGCTAATGAATGCCGCACAGGAAAGGTGAAGGAAGTGACCGGAAAGAAGAACATCAAGTGCTTCAAATGCAATCAGATTGGCCACTATAAGAATCAATGCAAGGAACCAACAAAGGAAGGGAGAGGAAAAGTATTTGCATTAGAACCAGCTACCTGGAGGCCAACGGCACAGAAAAAAGGGAAATCAGTATTGGGAGGTACGCTTCAGATCCAAGGTATGTCTGTTAGCATTTTGTTTGATACTACTGCATCGCATTCTTTTATATCTCGATGTTTGGTAGATAAGCTTAACCTAGAACCCACATATTTAGTTACTTCCTTAAGAGTTGCAAATCTGATAGGAGGGTATGCGACACTTGGGATGAAGTGTGACCACTTAGAGTTTGACTTGCTAGGTTACACCTTTGCTAGCAGTTTGCATATATTTGACTTTTTTGGGTTCAGAATTATATTGGGCATGGATTGGTTAAGTAAGTACAATGCTAGAATATTTTGCCACGATAGGAAAATATCACTTAGACACCCTGATTATAGTGATCAGATTGTATATACCGTAGAAAGCCCTAGCTGTTAGGTGAATGCGTTGTTGGGTGTTATGGAGTTAGAAGATGAGTTGAATCGAGTTTTCGTGGTTAGAGAATTCGCGGATGTCTTCGAGCCGGTAGTAGGATTGCCTCCAAAAAGAGCCATTGAGTTTCAAATAGATTTGGTGCCTGGAGCAGAATCAGTTAGTAGGCTGCCAAGTAGGATGATACCTATAGAGATGAGAGAGATAAAGGTGCAGTTGGTGGATTTGGAAGGGAAGAATTTTATCAAAACTAGTAGTTCACCTTGGAGAGCAGCCGTAGTGTTTGCTAAGAAGCCGGACAGATCGTTAAGATTATGTATCGATTATCGTAAGCTGAATGAGAAGACGATAAAGGATTGATATCCATTGCTTAGAATTAACGATTTGTTCGATCAGTTGAGTGAAGCCAAGATATTTTCTCAGTTGGATTTGGCAGGTTTCCATCAGCTTAGAGTAGCAGAACATAGTATACCTTTGACGGCGTTTAGGACCAGATATGGATCATACGAATGGTTAGTTATGTCGTTCGGACTAACTAATGCGCTGGCATTCTTTATAGACTTGATGAACCAAATTTTCAGAGAGCACTTGGATAGATTCATGTTGGTGTTCATAGATGATATTTTGATATACTCTAAGGATGACAAAGAGCAAGAAGTTCATCTTAGAGTGGTTCTTGAGACTTTGAGAGAGCATCAGCCGAAGGCGAAGTTTTCGGAGTGTCATCTCTGGAAGAAGGAGGTGAAGTTTCTTAATCATGTAGTTTCAGAAAGAGGATTGGCAGTAGATCCAACTAAGGTTGAAGCAGCGAATAGTTGGAAGAGGCTAGAAACAGTGATTGAGATAAGAAGTTTTCTTGGATTGGCTAGATATTATCGGAGGTTTATAAAGGATTTTTCACGGATAGCAGTGCCGATGACCAAGCTAACGCGAAAAGATGTGAAGTTTGTTTGGACCGATAAGTGTGAGGAAGCATTCCAGAGCTTGAAACACTTATTGACCCATGCACATGTATTAGTTGTTCCGAAGGGGAATCAAGATTGGGTAGTTTATGCAGATGCGTGTGGAACTGGATTAGGAGAAGTGTTAATGCAAAGAGGTAAAGTGATTGCCTATGCTTCTAGACAGCTTAGACCGCATGAGGTTAGATACCTGACTCATGACTTGGAGTTAGCTACAGTTATTTTTTGCTTTGAAGGTGTGGAGACATTACCTTTTGGGAGAGAGGTTTGATTTTTATACGGATCATAAGTCGTTTAAGTACTTGTTCTCTCAGAGGGAGCTGAACATGAGACATCAAAGATGGTTAGAGTTTATTGCCATTTATGATTTTAGAATTGAGTACACACCAGGGAAAGGCAACAAAGTTGTAGATGCGCTTAGTAGAAAGCATTAGAATGCAGTGTTGGCTATGATAGCAAAATGGAAAGACTTGGAAGTGTTGTCGACTTGCAGAGTGCAGTGGAGATCCGAGGCTGGGCTAGTGGAGAATCTGCTATGTTATCTTGTTTAGAAGTCCGACCGGTATTGATTGAAAAGATTGCTTCTAAACAGGAAGAGGATCCAGTATTGCTGAAAGGATCAGGAATTTAAGGGATGGAACAGAGAGCGATGACTTGATGGATTTCAGCCTTGACCAAAGTAGATGGTTGAGAAAGAAGGGTAGATTATGTGTTCCAGATGTGGGAGACATAAGGAAGGAAGTTTCGGAGGAATGCCATCATTCGAAGTTCACTATTCATCCAAGAGGAACGAAGATGTACTGGGATATAAAGAGAAATTTTTTCTGGGAAGAAATGAAGAGGGATGTAGGCTTATGGGTGAAACAGTGTTTGAACTGTGTGAAAGCCGAGCATCAGATGCCAAAGGGGTTGCTTCAGCCATTGGATATTAAGGTATGGAAGTAGGATTCTATTTCTATGGATTTCATAGACGGGTTGCCGAGATCTAATAAAGGAAATGAAAGTATATGGGTCATAGTGGACAGATTGACCAAGAGTTCCCATTTCATTCCCGTTAAGTCAAATAGGACGGCGCATGTATTGGCTAAGTTATTTACGAAGAATGTGGTCGGACTGCACGGAATTCCTAGTAGTATTATTAGTGATAGAGATTCCTTATTCACTAGCGAGTTCTGGAAGAGTCTACAGGAGAGTTTAGGAACCAAGCTCAAGATGAGTACCGCTTACCATCCGCAGACAGAAAGGAAAATAGAAAGAGTTAACAAGATCTTGGAAGACTTGTTAAGAGCTTGTGTATTAGACTTTGGGGGATCATGGGAAGACCATCTACACCTAGTCGAGTATTTGTATAACAATAGTTATCAGACTAGTATAGGGATGGCACCGTTTGAAGCTTTGTATAGAAGACCATGCAAATCTTCCGCATGTTGGTTAGAGACCGGAGATAGATTAGTCCTTGGTCCCGATTTGGTAAGAGAAGCTGCAGAGAAGATTGAGCTGATAAGGGCGAGAATGAAGTAAACTCAGTCTAGGTAGAAGAGCTATGCGGATAGAAGACGGAAAGATTTAGAGTTCTCAGTTGGAGGTCATGTTTTCGTCAAAGTATCGATGATGAAAGGTGTTATCAGGTTCCAGAAGACAGGGAAGTTAGCACCGATATTCGTAGGACCGTTTCCTATTTTACAGAAGATCGGGAAACTCGCGTACAGAGTAGAGTTACCGAGTAGTTTGGCAGGAGTCCACGATGTTTTCCATGTATCTCATCTGAGGAAGTGTGTTAGGGATCCAAACATTACTGTAGCACCGACTGTGTTAGAGGATTAGTAGTGGAACCGGAATCGGCTATAGTTAGGAAGCCTGTTCGGATAGTCGCGAGAGATGAGAAGAAGTTGAGAAATAAGACAGTCAGATTAGTGAAGGTCCAGTGGAGTGACGATGATAGAGATTGTACTTGGGAGACTAAGAGTAGGATTAGAGACACTTATCTTGATTTGTTTAATGGTATGTTTACCTTTGATTGTTTTGATGTTTACCTTATAATAATTTCGAGGACGAAATTCTTTAAGGAGGGGAGTCTGTAACACCCCATATTTTTAGTATCATTATTTAGGGAATTTAATTAGCTAAATTAAATTAAATAATGTAGGTTGATTAATGGATTGAGAATTGTGATTTAATTAAGGGGTAGCCGTGCCATGTTAATGAATAAACAAATGAACTAAAGATTGAAGTGTCAAGGCAAATAGAGGAGGGTTAAATTAGGAAATAGAGCATTCTAATACCCTAAACCCTTAGGAATTTACTTCCATACGTTCATTCATACATTCACAAGAAAAAAATATAAGTCTAAGGCCGGCCACCATTAGCAAAGAGGAAGAAGAAAAAGCTAGGATTCAAGAGGAAGAATCAAATCACTTAATTAAGGTTAAATCTCACATCCTATATCACAAAGCTAAGGTAAATAATGACTACATCTCTTATTTCTTAAATGTTTTTGGTTTTAAGGGGATCTGAATTTATCTTGCATAATTTAGCCATGATTTTGAAGGACAAAATGTTTATATATGATTGTTGATGATTTATGCTTATTTATATAGATTTTATGATATGTTTTGATGTGAAAACCCAATTTAATGACATCCGAATATCTTGCGATTTTAGATATAGATTAGAAATTTATTTTAGAGATGGGTTTCAATTTTCATAATTTTCTGAATTAACGTGGATTTTATATTAATTTTCTAGTGAAAAAAATGATTTATTAAGTTATAAATAATTTACGGTTAAACTATATATAATTTGGGTCTGAAATTTATATATGTTAGAAAACATACTAAAAAGGATTTTTTGGAATTTTTGTAGAATTTTCCAAATTGTTTTGATGAATATATAAAATTATTTAAGGTATGTGACTTAAATATTTTATATATTTATAAAAGAAGAAGGGGTATTTTGTAAATGAGTTAAATTAATTAATTTTGAAATTATGGCAGTACTTTTAGAAAAGAAAAATTAGAAACCAATAAGATTTTGACAAACAAGGCAGGTTAGTTAAAAAGATTACTTAAAAAGGTTAAAAACCAGTTTTTCATGCCAAATGCATGTTTTGCCACTTTCGGCACCCTGCTTCCGATTGGGTAGCTTTCGACTTAGTAGTTCCGCCTCTATGCCATCGAAACCAATGCACATAGTACCATTAACCTGGTACATAGTGAACTGGACAAAACGGAAGGAACTGTGTCGAAACCAGGGGTTCCGAAGGAGGTCGAAGCGTTACTTTGCTTTAAATTGAAAGTGCACCTGCTTTGCTTTTGACTATATTGTTTTCGACTTGGTTGGCTTTCGAATGGGTCAAGTAGTTTAAAGAAATGGTTTTAAGAGGTTGCGCCTTTGTTTTTAAATAACCATTTTCGATTAGGTCGAAACCTTAGCTGTCGCTTTCTACTTTCGAAGCAATTCCTTCGAAAGGGTTGATTCTGTTTTATAAATAAAAACCCTGCCGCTTCTCCAATGCTTTTGGAATGATGGTTTCGACACCATCACTTCTTTACTTAGGTTTTGGCTTTCGAAAGAGTTGCTTTCGACCCTGTTGCTTGCAACCCTTAGAGATTTTTAAAGATTAACCCAAAGGTTTCGAAAAAGATGGCTTTAGATGGTTTCGAAAGGTGTTTCCACATGTTTTAAAATTGAACCCAAATGCTTTCAAAAGATTTAAGGTTTTGATGCTTTCGAAAGGTTTTTAAGGAAGGTTTCTAAGGGGTGGTTCTCCAATGGTTTTGAAAGGTTTAAAGGAAAGGTTTTTCCAATGGTTTCGAAAGACTATGTTTAAAGGTTTTAAATATAGGATGTCTAAGGTTTTTAGCTTTCGAAGGAAAAGGTATTTCAATGGTTTTGAAAGGTTTATGTAAATGGTTTCGAAAGGAAGGTTTTGGCCTTTCAGCCTAGATGAAGAGAGGGTTTATTTGGTTATGAAAGGGATACTTTCAATAGGATCGAAAGAGGTACTTTCAAAGATTTAAACATTTTCATCAACAAAGATTTGGGTAAAGTATATATAGCATGGCTAGGTGATTTTGAGTAAAGCATAAAGTATATATTTTCCTTGTTTAAGTTTGATTTAAAGGTTTTAAATCAATTTGAGAAGAAAATGTTTTTAAGGAAATTTAATTAAAATGACTTAGATATTAGAATACCAGATGAGACTGGTATAGGGTCGAATCCTGTATATTAGCTATTAGCCCCTAGCTAATTTAGTCCAAAATTCCAATGTGTAGGGCTTTGTAACACCCCATATTTTTATAACATTATTTAGGATATTCAATTAATTAAATTAAAAATAACGTGAAGATTAGTATATTGAGATTTGATTAAACTAAGGGTAGCCGTGACATGTTAATGTGTAAATTAAAATGAGAAAACATAAACTAATGTGTTAGGAAATGAGTAGGGGCATTATGAGAAATTGGAAAGGCTTATACCCTAAACCCTTAGGAATTGAAAATCATGTTCATTCTCATTTTACCAAATTAAAAACTCTTAAGGCCGGCCACCATTATTGTTCTCAAGGAAAGATTAAAGCTAGGATTCAAGAGAAGGAAGATAATCAACTAATTCAACACCAAATCTCACATCTTTTAATCTCAAAGCTAAGGTCAATAATTACTACATCCCATTTTCTTATAGTTTTCGGTTTTAAGATTAGATCCGAAACGTTTTTGCAAGTATATGCCATGTTTTGATGATTAAAGTTATATATTTGTTTGTTAGTAAATTATGCATGTTCATCTTAGTATTTATGAAATGTTTGATATCAAAACCCTATTAAATGACATCTAAATGCTTTGAAAATTTAAATATAGGTCTGAAATGATAATTTAGAGATGGGTTCCGATTTTCATAATTTTCTGAATTTATGTGGATTTTATGTTAATTTTCTAGTGAAGAAAATGATTTATTGGGTTATAATTTATTTAAGGCTAAATAAATAATTATTTGGATTTAAAATTTTTATATATTGGAAAACATATTAAAATAGATTTTCTGAAATTTTTTCAGATTTTTTCTAAGTGTTTTGATGAATATATAAAATTATTTAAGGTATCGGACTTAAATGTTTTATATATTTAATTAAGGGGAAGGGGCATTTTATAAAATAAAATTATTATTTAATTCTGAAATTAGTGGCAGCAATTTTCTAAAAAGTATTTATTAACCAATAGAATTTGACAAATAAAGGCAGGTTAGTTGAAAAGTTACCCTTTTCAAGTTAAAAACAAGAAAATCATGCTTTTAGCATGTTTCAGCCATTTCGGACCCAGACCTTCCGACAAAGTCAGAAGGTTATAGCCTTCACAAGGTCAAAGTTCAATGCATATGGTATCAAGTTACTTGGTACGTAATGAATTGAACAAGGTCGAAGGGTACTTAGTCGAAAGGTTGGTTGCCAAAGAGGTTGGGGTATGTTTGTTTTATAAACCAAAAGCTTACACCTGCTTGCTTTCGAAAAGGAGCTTTCGACTTGGTTGCTTTCGACCAGGTCAATTATTTAAAATAAAGGTTTTAAACCTTTCGACAAAGTCGAAAGGTTACTGACGCTTTATCATTGTTTTTTTTTGAACCTTCCGACAAATTCGAAAGGTTTACCTGTTTCTAAAACCAGCCTCTTCTCAATGCTTTCGAAAGGTATCAAAGCTTTCGACTAAGATGTTTTACCTAACTTTTCTAATTGAAGTAGAACCCAAACTTTTCGAAGGAGTTGTTTTAAAGGTAGGGGACTATTATTTAAATGATGTGTTTTAAAGCTTTCGAAGCAGAGCTTTCGACAAAGTCAAAAGGTAGCTTCCAATGAAGTCATAAGGTTTTAAAAGAAGATTTTCCGTATGTTTTAAATTGAACCCAGTAAGATTTCGAAAGGTTTATGTTTTAAAAGGTTGAATGCGCTCGAAAGGCTTGAGTTCAATGAATTCGAAAGGTTTGCTTTCAATGGCTTCAGAAGGTTTAAAATGGAAGGTTTTCCAAGGCAATGTTTTAAGATGTTTTCAAGTAGGAAGTCTAAAGTTTTATTGCTTTCGAAAGGAATGATTTCAATAGTTTCGAAAGGTTTGATGTTTAGTTTGGAAAGGTAAGGTTTTGGCTTTTTGGCTTAGAAAGTTAAAGGGTTTCACTTGGTTTTGAAAGAGATGTTTTCAAAAGTTTAGAAAGAGGTACTTTCAAATGTTTAAATGTTTTCATCAACTAAGGTTTGAGTAAAGAAGATATATATAACATGGTAATGTGATTTTGAGTAAGCATAAAGATTATATATTTTCCCTACTTGAGTTTGATTTAAAGGTTTTAAATCATTTTGTAAATGTTTCAAGGAAAATTATGGGAGGGGATCCTTAAGTGAAAATGACTCGGATATTAGAATACCAAATGGGACTAGTATGGGGTCGCGCCCCATACATTAGCTATTAGCCCCAGCTAATTGTTGTCCAAAATTTCAGTGTGTAGAGCTTGGTCACATGTAGATTAAAATTATGGTTACACATCGAAGGGAATATATATTTGTATACAGATAGGTTATTGGTGAGCCCGAAAAACCATTAGGATCAGGAAGACCTGGGAGATGATTAAGTTAGGGACAGACCGTCCAGAAGTGAAGTATGTAATAAATGGTTAAGGATAGATAGTCCAGAAAAAGGATAGCTAACAGGTGTTAGATTAGTTTTGATTATATTATCTGGTAGGCCCGAGTCAACCAAAGGTTAAAAGTTATCCAAACAAAACTTATGTGTTTGAACAGATAGTTCATTATTACCTGATATTTATGTATGTTTACATAATGATGCTGTAACGACCCGTAAATTTTCGATAATTAAAATGGTTAATTTAATAAGATTCTATGATTAAATATTGAAAGAAATAAATATTTGTAATTTAATAATGAAATAATAACTAAAATGAAAGGTAACAATGTTAATTAAAGTAAATTATTAACAGCTTGAATGAAATTCCAATCAATTGAAATTATTTAAATTGTTATACTTGGCTATAGATTGAATAGAAGAAAACAAATGCAAATATTTAATTAGCTAATGAAATAATATTATTGTTAATGGAAATTGAATGAAATTAGTGTTATGAAAATACTTGTAACATTGATTTGTAAGTAATAAAAGCTTATTAATGTGACTAAAGGTTAACGGTGGCAAACTATTATATGTTACCTATTTATTTAGTCTGTTAAATTAAATTGGAAATCAATTTTTAATAAATGTAAATAAATGTTACATTAATATGAGTTAATTCAATAACTGCAATGTGAATGTAAGAAGATATAAGTGTTAATTTTATTAATAAAGTAATAATTGATGTAATAAATAGAATGGAACCAAGATAAAATAATTAATTGGATTTAAAATCTTAATTAATGTGTAAAATTGACAAAATTTCAATATAATTGAAATATAGTAATTGATACAAATAAAGATGAAATTTGGAAAATATAAATGTAATGAAATATGAAACAATGTTAACTATGTTAGATGAGTAATAATTGATTGGTTATAAAGTCTGGAATCAAATCAAAACAATTTATTGGAATTAAATTTTAATTAATGGGATAAATTGCAGTTGCAACTGAACACTATAACTATTGAAATAATTAACACTGAATTGACATGTAAATTTACTTTAAATTATTATGAATGTCCAAGCAATCAAGAATGATCAAATTTGTTAGTTATTAAATTTGAAATAAAAATGCGATTTAATTAATTTAATATTAATTTATTTAATTTATGTGAAAATAGCCATTTTAGCCACTGACTCAGATTTCGATGAAACGAGTTTCATCGGATCCGTAACGGTGAATTATTGTAGGATTTCAAGTTTCGTAGCGATCAGACTTGTCATTTGATCGTACGGGCTCGAAACGCCTAGAAATCAATTTGAAAAAAGCAGATTTTAACATAACTTCTTCATACGATGGAATTAGGACCTGAAACCTATTCCATTGAATTTAAAATATTTGAAAACATCTATTTTGATATATGGGATTACCCATTTTCGTTCCAGAGGCAGAACAGGCTTTTCGGGACATTTATCGTTCAACGTGTAAATAAATCGTATCCATTCATTCTACTTGTCTGATCTGCCTATAAATACCTCATTATAAACCTAGCCACTCCTCATTTTCATTTGTCTGCACGTACATTTCGGTCTACTCCTCCTTCTCAATGACAGACAAATCAAACAAACTTGCCAATTCAATTTCAAAATCAAATTCATATCAAAATTTTAAACTCCTCAATACATATCAAATTATATATCGATGAAGCTCTCGACGAGCGCAAGTCAATTTTACTGTCTGTTTTTCGATTTGAGTTTCTATGTGTCCGTAATTCGAGGAATAATTTCGGCCGCCCATGTGAATTATTGATGATTCAACGGCGGATCGTCGATTATATGGCGATCGGGTGGTGGCAACGTGTAGAGGGAGTCGAGCGGCATAGATCCATATGGCAAATATGTCGAGATCGGCCATGATTTGATCTGAAATCGATGGAATTGGAGTGGAAATCACTCTCGGACGGAGTTGGCTACAGGGCATCGCGGCGGTCGTGGGTGGATCCAGAGCGTGCGGCGTGGCCAGGCGGTGTTGGAGGCAGTGCTTGATTGGATTTTGGATGGTCACGGTGGTCGGAATATTGAGCTTAGAGTGGTGGCTGCTAGGTTTAAGGGTAGTTGATCGGTGTCGTGTAGTCTGGGCATGCGTACGTTAATCGATGACGTGGTATAAACATTGATTATTTTAATTTAGTTTAATTTTTAAAATTGAATGTTCAAATCTATATAACTTTTGCATACAATCTCGAATTCACGCGCGGTTGGCACCGTTGGGATCGTATTGAAATTCCGGACACTTTGACGCTAGTTTGGATGAATTGTGAGACTGTTCAAATTTGGGCCCTAAATTGGATTTAAATTCGATTTAAATTCAAAGGTAAGTGTTTTAACCCACTCACAACTTCTAAAATTTCTTGTGTTTGTTAAATTAAATTTATGAGGTGATTAGAAATTTATTTATGACTGTTTGGTATATTTTAAATCATCATCTCAGTTAATTTGAATTTATTTGAATTAAATCGTTATTTAATTTATTATTGAATATAAATTTCCAATTAAATACCTGTTATTGATTATCAGTTCTTATTGATATTTATTGATTGATTTGGATGATGTTTGTAATGGATGTTGATTGTTGATATTGGATGAATGGATGTTGTATTTTATATCGTTATAAACTGCAAGTTCACTATGGGTTGAAATGATACATACCCGAATGATCTATAGATTAGGGAAAAATCGTTATGGGTTGAAATGATAGACTCGAGCGATTTTATGGATTTTATTATTAATTCGGAATTGCGGTTTGAAATGATATATATAACCGTAACATTTTAAATTGCAGATTGAAATGATAAATATCCGTATCACTTGACCCTAGGGTAGAAAATTATATACGGACACCGGATTGGTTAAATTTAATGATTTTGAACTTCTAAATTTTTGAATTAATAAAAATAATATCTTAAAAAAAATTTGATGTATATAAATTGAAGTATTATTGGAAAATCAAGTTTTGTGTTGAAATGTGAATTGGTTTAAAAGGAATTGCTTTAAGAAATTAAATTGGAAGTTTAAAGTTAAACTTTTAAGTATAAATGAAATTCTATCGAAATTAAGTTATTGAAGTTGTTTTAAAATAACTTTGAAATATTTTGAAATTGGATTAATCCGAATTGATATTTGAACATGGATTGAAACGATATGAAATTCAATAGTTTATTGAAATGTAAAATTTAAAGGTTTGGAATTTGGTTTGTTGACTTGGAAATTGAAAATGGTCCAAATGCATTGAAATGAAATGAATAGTTTAATTTGATATTAATTCCAAATTCATGTTTTAATATAAACTGTTTTAAAAATATATTATTTCAAAATCTCTAATTATTAAGATTTCAAAGTACTAAACTATTTTAACCTGCATTAATTATATTAAATCATTTTAACCTATTTTAAACCATTTAATTTATTTAAACTAATTAACCTGTTTTAACTTATTTTAAATCTAATTAATCTATTTTAAAGCTATTTAATCTATTTTAATTATATTTAATCTATTTTAAATCTATATTAACTAATTATAACTATTTAAAACTATTTTCTTTTAAATTCCAAACTAAGTAAAACGGATGGGTTTATATTCAAATTCATGATTTTTAAGTGAATATGGTTAATGATGTTATAACCTAAGTTGGGATTTAAATAACATATTTGGTTTAATATGATATTTTGAAATGAGAGTTTAGCCTAATTTGGAAATATGACTTTTGAAAGGAAATATGATTTCGAACTATGATTTCAAATGTGATATGATTTCAAAGGTGAATATAATTTCGAAAGTAAGTAATGATTTCGAAAATGATATGATTTGAATTGAATATGATATTTTGATATCAATTATGAAATGATTTTGGAAATGTAAAAGAACCATCCGGTGTGTAATAAGCGATTGGTTGTTAAAGAGACCGGGATCAGATATTGTCATACTCTATGCCAATACCGAAAACCACTTTGACAACTGTGTATGCGGTGGAGATTCCAGAATGAAGTAGGATGGTTGGCGACGATCCTATATGAGGTATATACGTGGACCTGACTCCCATGAGTTAGCTTAAGGTTGCTAAAACAGGAGCAATTGACGGGCCAAGTGAGGTCATTCCTCCGATCGGGCACACTCCTTCGATACTATATTCTGACTTTGCGATTGATTTGGTGGCCACCCTCGATTTTTGATTTGGGAGTGTGTTCCGAGGTGGGCGGTAGTAGCTGTTATGCGTTACCACCAGTCCGGAAGTGTAATTGGTATATCTACCTTGGCATTGCCTAGTTGTGCCGTGTCACCTACCCTATTGAGACCATTACGAGTTTGTTTTGTACCATACCTATGGAGTGCCCTCTGACGACGTCCAGTACAGCCGGGATTACGGTACTGTATAGACTATGGGAATATATAAAAATGTGTTAAGGGGGAAATGGGTAACGCCTTAACGCTATTTTAATAGTTTATCTTACTGTAGACATATTATAATAGTGTATTGTACTACATAGTAGATAGTTTAACGGATCCTTAGGAGATGTGAATCCCGAACATCTCTTAAGTTACTGCACTCACGTTAGACACTGGATAGGAGATGTCAAACCCCGTAAACATCTCCGACGCTGTTCTTGTAACGACCCGGTTTTTCAACGCCCGAAAATCGACATCAATACGCCCACTGTATCAAATGCCGAACAATCGAATGCTGGAAAACCGAACCATTAGGGTTAAAGAAGAAGGAGGTAGAAGAAGAGAAAACAAAACAATAACAGAATCTTACCATCGCAACGGAATAAAAATATAATAGATAATAACTGATCTTTACACAAAAGAAACTATATCTGTTTTATATATTACATCATCAGAGTACACCAATATCAAACAATTACTGGACAGTTATATTAACTTGTCCTCACAAAAACTGACTATACAGCTTTCACTGTACAGCAGAATATAATCTACGTGAATACGCCTCGTCTCCTGAGCTCCACACCAGTCCATCCAAAATCTGTACTCTATAATACTCGGCCTGACCTGAGCATTATAGTTAAAACAATACCCGAGTCAGTCTGGAAAACCAGCGTGAGAAAACACACTCAATTGAATTATTTAAGTTTTCAAAACCCTTTTGAAAATCAAAGGTATCTTAAGACCACGCCATAAATAAACATGTCGGGTTTTTACCTTACGATAACCAAAACATTTCTTATCAAATCCTCTGATATTATAGTAGTGTCTATATACAAAAACTTATTCAAATAGCCGAAATTGTTACATTATTAAATTCCAACAATACTAGGCTCTAAAATCAAAACCGTAAAAGCACGTAGGGAGAATGGATTTCCATCAATGGCAGGGCTACTGGGGTACCGCCCGTCACAGTACGTGGTCTAGATCACCGTACCGAGGATCCACCCTGATCCCCTGCTACACAAGACCAGAGCTACCCCTTACTGGATAGTCCGAATAAGATCACCCCGCGGTTGGGATCAGCAACCGCCCACTAAGCCGAAATAAAGGGACATCTAGACAGGGGAAATCTTACCCTAATTGGTTGCTAGCCACTTAGCCTTTTGCGCACCTCCCCTGTTTTAGCCATTCCCGGTTGATGAGGCTTGAGACTATGTGTTACCTTTTTAGCACACACATTCACTTAGAATACTCATCGTCCTCCTGATAATGTTCTGAAAGCATTCATCCATACAAGATCGTTCTAGGTCCGAACGGAACCGAAGGCACTACTCCTACTACATCCATTTTGGAATCACTCTCAGGATTAGTAGCGATTAGCCCTTGCACTTTACTGCTCCATCATCAACTCCAAGCTCTTGTCTTCCTCACGAAAACATACTCGTTGGATCGAGGTGGTTTTCGAATTACAAATCCGATCCCGATCTCTTTGAAACAACGTTCGCTATTTCCCGGTAAACTCAACCCCGGTTCTTTAGGAAATAAACATACGAGAATAAGATCGGAGATCACCTCCTAACCATTAGTGGATGGATTTCCTTATAACGTCCTAGAAGAACGAACGAGTTTATACGTACAGTATAGCACCTCGAACGGTAACTGTACCATATAATTCCCGTATTCTTCCTATATATTTCCAAAGTCTTATTGGGTCCAAATCTGATAGTTGGTTATTTAACTATCAAATAAACAATCAATTCAGCCAATTATTTTATTCCCACTGAAAACGCCAAGTCTTATAAAAATTAGATTTTAATAGATTTAAATCACTTTACCCAAAATTATATACTTTATCATTTTAAAATAAAGCTACTTTAAATACTTCTAAATTTAAAACAACAGTTATGAAATTCTATACTAATTTTCCAAATAAAACTTAATCCAAAACTACTTTTATTTTTTATTTTTTTGAAAAAAAAAATTCCCATCTCCTTATAAATTCCCACCGTGAATTTATAATTCCAAATTTATCCACTGATAAATATTTCACTTTATTTATAAACCCAGTTTATAAATCCTCATTTCTCATTTCCTTTAAATCACAGTTTCCAAAAACATTAATCGATTTCAAATTGATTTCCTGAGTTAAATTCTCTTTAAAATTCATTTCTTGATTTATCCAAAATCAGTTCCAAAATCCATTAACAACAAATTCACCCTTTATTAAGATTTAAAATCCTTATTTAAATCTGAAACATCAATTTCAATCTTTATTTCGAAACTCCCATTTTATTTTCCTTTTTAAAAAATCCCACATCCATAATTTGATATCTTAAATATACCCAAATATATTCAGCCAACCATAACAATCAATAACATCAATTCCAATATAACATATCACAGATTATCAAATAAAACATATCACCGAATATGAAAAAAATTCCAACATTTTGAGGAATCCAGTTGGATCCCGTTCCACTCATATTTATTTATTTACCGTTGATTTAACTTACATAAGATCTTTTAGTTCTGACTCCAGTGTTTTGTCTTTTCAGTTCGCTCGGGTCGGCCTGAGCATTTCAGGATTCGAAGACTTGTTTCTGGAGGACGAAGATGAAGATTGTATTATTATTTACTATATTATTCCACTACATCATACTGTTCCGCTGCATTATCATTTATTTATCTCTGATATGTATAACTCTGATCTTGTATTATATAAGTATAATCAAATGTTTTGTATACAACTTCATGAACTGTTATTTGATTATTATATTTTGTCATTCTGCTGCGAGATTCTGTTTTGTTTTTTTCTTTCTCTGATTTTTCTTATTTACCCCATAACAATCTGCCCTTCTGTATGGTTTGAGTCGGCACGTGTGCCTGCTTAAAGCGTACTAAAAGGCGGGATGTTACAGTTGGTATTAGAGCTTTGGTTTAGCGAAAACCTTAGCTTTGTGGGGTCTGACTCTTTATTAATAGGGTAGTAATACCCTATAATGAGTCGCTGAGAGTATATATATGAGAGCGCGTATTTGTTAGTGTTATAAAAAGATTTTGGTATTGTGTTAATTTTTTCCGTTTTGTATTTATAAATTCTGGTCGGTGCATAGGACGCTATGACATCGATAGGGATTTCTAAATAGTTGATAGGACAGACCGACACAATATTGTTTTGAATATAGGTGAATGAAATAATTTTGCCTATTATATATTTTGTATATACAATAATAATTTTATAAATGATATATTTGGTTGTAATACATTTGTTGTTAGGTAGTGAGATTTATAGATATTGGTTGAGAAATAAGATTTGTAAATTAAATAAATATAAATTGGAAATTTTAGAACTTAAAGTTCCGGGATTTTGAAAATTTCTTTCGAATGATTTGAATATAATACTTATATTATTTGGAAGTATTTTCTGATATAAATTTTTCAATGCAATTTGGAAGAATGTTTTAAAGAGATTTTGGAAAGGAATAAGTTCTGTACTCCCCTAGTTGTCGTTGAAAAATAATTTCGGTGATGAGTGCACGCATCATCGACGTTCATTTTCGAGTTTCAAAGTGGGAAAACTGTTGTAGTAGTTTTACTGCACAATTGTTTTGATAATCTTAATTTTGAATTCCAATTTTGATTCGATATATATAAAAGATATGATTATATAGATATTATTATTTTGAATAATTGAAATGGAAACCCGGCATTTAGTTCTTAAATTTTTATAAATTAGAAATTTCAATTATGTAATGAAATAAAATTCTAACCATTTAACAATTGGAACTTCTAAATGGAAATAAGAAATTAAATTCTAAGTTATAAATGAAGTATATAAGGAAATTTGGAATTTGTAACCTGTAAATAAAAAGGGATATGAAATATAAGAAAGGGTAACCATTGAACATTTATTTACTAAAGTGAAATAAGATAAACTTGTGCAACTTTTTATTGCATTCTTAAACATATATATATATATATATATAACTTACCAATTATAAAAAGTTGAAATGTAAAAGAATATGTAATGGAAAATTTTACAAGTAAAACTTATGTAATTAAAGTGTTCAATAGAATTACTTTTATAAATAAGGATTTTAATACTATAATGGTTATAAACTTAAGTTATAATTGAAATGTTACTAAAATAAAATGTAATAGAAAGTGAGTACTGTAAGTAAATAATCATAAGCTTAAGTAGATGAATTGATATGCTAAGTAATTGAATTGAACATGAATATTATAAATAAAGGATTATAAACTTAAGTTAATGTTTGGAGCTATTTATAGTTAAAGTAAATGATGAAATGAATACTATACTGAATTAAATGCTTATTACTTCAGGAAGGCTTAAATGATTTAGAAAATGGATTTGATATTCAATGACATTATACAAGAAAGGATGAATGTAAATTAAAATGTAAGAAACATAAGTATGAACTTCTACAATAATGAATATTATTTTCTAATGGAAATCAAGTATATAAATTTATTAATGTGAACTAAACTGCAATAAAATACATGTAATACTTATATAAAGAAATCATTGATTATTATAAACACTGAATGAATGAATGAATGAGAGAGAAAAAAAGTTTCGTAAGAAATAAATGTAAATTAAAATCATTATATGAATAAAAAGGAAAATAAACAATAAATGTTGTGAAATGAAATTAATAAGAATAAACTTGAATAATAGTTGGAATTGGTTGTTTGTTGGTTTGTGGGTTGTTTGGGTAAAGATACTTTTAATTGTTTGGATGTATGGATAACCTATTGAGTTTAAACAAAGACTGTTGAGTGTATGGTATACTTAGTAGTTTATTTGTCATTCTAGGAGGTTAAAAATTTATGAACCCGAACAAACCATTTGTTTCTTTGCTATGGATAGATAGTTGATTCTATTGATTTCATATGATGATTATATGCCGTGGTTGCCAGTGATTGTTGTTTATATTGATTTGTTTGTTAGTGGTTGAAACAACTTTAAATATTTCATTTTATATAATTATTAACTCTTTTAGATTATATAAGTGAAATATAGGTTATGGAAGCAATTGCCACTGCTTTTGGTTTCGTAATTAAGCGTTGTTTTCCCGACAAATAGGTACGTTCTCGAATTACGGTTTTATAGCGATATTATATTGTTTTCCCGTTGTTGGGATATATATTATTTTGAAAATTATGATATATGTTGTTTTATTGATATTATTATTTCTCCCAGACCTCTCTGTACAAAGGAGACTCTGCCAAAAGATTTCGTGAATTTGGGACTTAGAAAATTTTGAGAAATATTTTCCAAACTTTATTAATTTGAGTATAAAAGGATTTAATTGTTATAAATTGATACATTTTATTTAAATTACTTAATTTTGTAAATTAATTGTTTATAAATTTAATATTTTGAATAAGATATATTGATTTCTAAATTCCTTTTTCCCTTCTTTTTCCTTTTCGAGAACGAAAAGTTTTGAGTGGGGAAGAGTGTAATGACCCGTAAATTTTCGATAATTAAAATGGTTAATTTAATAAGATTTTGTGATTAAATATTGAAAGAAATAAAAATTTGTAATTTAATAATGAAATAATAACTAAAATGAAAGGTAACAATGTTGATTAAAGTAAATTATTAACAACTTGAATGAAATTCCAATCAATTGAAATAATTTAAATTGTTATACTTGGCTATAGATTGAATAGAAGAAAACAAATGCAAATATTTAATTAGCTAATGAAATAATATTATTGTTAATGGAAATTGAATGAAATTAGTGTTATGAAAATACTTGTAACATTGATTTGTAAGTAATAAAAGCTTATTAATGTGACTAAAGGTTAACAGTGGCAAACTATTATATGTTACCTATTTATTTAGTATGTTAAGTTAAATTGGAAATCAATTTTTAATAAATGTAAATAAATGTTACATTAATATGAGTTAATTCAATAACTGCAATGTGAATGTAAGAAGATATAAGTGTTAATTTTATTAATAAAGTAATAATTGATGTAATAAAAAGAATGGAACCAAGATAAAATAATTAATTGGATTTAAAATCTTTTAATGTGTAAAATTGACAAAATTTCAATATAATTGAATTATAGTAGTTGATACAAATAAAGACGAAATTTGGAATGTAACGACCTGAAATTTCAACTATTCGCATCCATACATGTCGGATTTGAAATGCTCAAAATATCATATTGTTAATTTAAATTTGGCAAACTCAGCATATACAGTAAATAAATAATCATAGAATCACAGACATAGAGTAATATAAAAATATGCAGCGGAAACAAAAGAATAGTAGTTCATGAAGCTACCATATATATATAACAGAGTTAAACAAGATACAACAGAAGTCTCGAATACATAGATGTCTCAATACAATAGTCAATTACAAGATTAGAATACATCACTAGAATCAACTGAATAACTGAAAGCTGGATAGATAGCTGGATCTCCAAGCGAAGCTCCAACTCCAAAGGTGAGTCCCGAACACTGAACCACTCAGTCTGACCCGAGCGTAAAGCAAAACACAAAACACTCAAGTCAGGATTAACATTCTTAGATCAATAAATCCAACTCAAGTGAAATATCAACTGAAATACAAGTAACTCAAATGATGTTTGGGATAACCATCCTCTAAGGATCCGTTAAACTATCTACTATGTAGTAATATATGCTATTATAATAATGTCTATAGTAAAGTAAACTATCAAAATAGCATTAAGGCGTTACCCATATCCCCCTTAACACATTTTATATATTCCCATAGTCTATACAGTACCGTAATCTCCCCCGTAATGGGCGTCGTCAGAGGGCACTCCATAGGTATGGTACAAAACAAACTCGTAGTAAAGCACGCTCGGGTAGGTGACACGGCACAACTAGGCAATGCTAGGGTAGATTTACCAATTACACTTCCGGGCCGGTGGTAACGCAGAGCCGCACCAATCACCCACCTCGAGCCACACTCCCGAATCAAGGGTGCGCACCAAATCAATCACAAAGTAATAGAATGGCATACGATGGAGTGTGTCCGATCAGAGGTGCTACCTCATTTGCCCGTCAATTGCTCTTGTTTTAGCTACCTTATGCCAACTCACGGGAGTCGGGTCCACGTATATACCTCATATAGGATCGTCGCCACCATCTTGCTTCATTCTGGAATCTCCACCACTGTAACAACCCGGGATTTGCATTACCAATTAATAAATAAAAGTTAGGATTTTATTTATTTTAATGAAGCATAAAAGGATTTGGAATAAAAAAATTTATTTGAAAAAGGCTATTTTAATTAAATGGGAAATATGGGATTTTAAAATGAGTATAAAATGTTATTTTTGAAAAGTTAAATATTTTAGGAGAGGATTTAAAATGGGTTTGAATAAGAAAAGTGAGTTTTATAAACATATATGAACACTTAGAAATTTTTTGAAAACATGGAAATAACTCTCTTCATATTGGGTTATTAAACCTTACCCAATAACCCACCCTAAACTTCCTCTATAAATTATCTCAAACTCTCCTAACCTCATTCATCAAAACCCTAATCAAAACCCTAACCATTTCCTAAAGCTTTCATAACAAAAATGGCCTCCATCATCATCTCCTTCTAGTTTTAGCTTATGCAAGTCATTCTATGCAAAGGTAATGCAAATACCCACCTCAAATCCATATTTTATATCTTCATAATTTCTGAAATTTGATTAGTAACACATGTTTTATGTGTTTTTTGATCTTATAGCATCCTAATCATCTTTTGCTAACTTGGGTTGATGCTATAATAGTCTTTGTTGCTTTCAAGAGAGGTATATTGCTAAAAACCTCTTCTAATATGTGTTTAATCATCTTTTGATTTTGGTAATCAGTTAGTAACATATGTTTTATTATGTAACATGTGAATCATAGCTCTTTGATCATCTTTGCTTTCATTTTGGGGTGTGCACATAAGGTACTTGTAGTATATGCTAGCTGAAATTATAATTAGTTTATTGCTGTTAGTAAATTAGGCATATCTCATTCATCTTAAATCAGAATTAAGATTTTCTTGAAGTTCTGGAAATCTTATTCTGTACCCTATAACTTTTATGTTTTGTGCTTTGCCTAATTTTGAGGTTTGAATGGTCTAAATCATGCTTGTTTGTCGCTGACCTGACAACAAACTACAGGGTTGATAAAATAAAAACCTAAAATTGATTTGGCCATAAGTTACTCGTTTCTTATCCAAATCTAATAATTTTGGATGTTCTGGAAAGATTAGATTTAGAGATAAAACTTTCATGTTTTGAGTTTCATGAAATTTCAAAGTTAATTTGGTCAAAACTGTGCATTCTTACCACTGTCCCGAGAGCACAACGACAGTGATATAAAATTTAGATCTAAGAATTGTTTTAGTCATAGAATTTTCATCTCTGGTCGGAATTTGACGATCTTGGTCATTCCGGAAAGCTTAGAAACTAAGCTACAACTTTTATTTTATTCATTTTGCCAGAATTTGAAGTTTACTATGCCAAAATTGTGGTTTTTCATCTCTGGCCAGTTAGTGCATAGCTATAGGCCTTAGTTTCTTTTCTCCCGTTGTTTTCAGCGTAGAACCCCGACTTTGCGACGCCATCCCGGGCTCGTCCTTTGTCGGATTACATCGTGTTTGGTCTTGTAAAAAAGATGAGATCAAGATCTTTAACCATGCAAAGTTTGGTTTAGATCTGGGTGCATTAGATACTTCGTTTCTATTACCGAAGTAGCACCCAGAAACTGTTTTACAATAGTGATCATTTTCAGTTATCGTCGGACCAACTTTGAAACATTGTCGTTTCTTCGTTTCAAGTCAAAACCGAACGATTCTTATTGCATATCAAAGTAGGAGTACTTTACTATGCTCCTGCAAATTTTCATCAA
The DNA here is from genome assembly GCA_030737815.1 of Allium fistulosum. Lineage (NCBI taxonomy): Eukaryota > Viridiplantae > Streptophyta > Magnoliopsida > Asparagales > Amaryllidaceae > Allium > Allium fistulosum. The sequence continues at coordinate 182,558,158 of CM060903.1, forward strand.
GATCTGAGTTCATGTGACCCTTCGACCATGTCGTCGAAGTGGGACCTTTACACTGTTTTGACACAGTAAAGTTTTATGATTTTTGTCCGACTTTGAGACAACGCCGTTTCTTCGTTTCAAGTCGGAATTTCCCGATTCTTTTTGAAGTTTGGAGCAGGGATGTTGGACTATATGCCTACCAATTTTCATGCCATTCGGATTCAGTTTGCTGGTCCGAATAATTTTCCGAACTTGGGTTCGCGTCATTTTTGGACTATTTTCCAACACTTAGAATATTTTCAGTGATTTTCTGGTTTTATTGATTTCTTTGAGATTTGTCTCTAGATTTCGTACACGGGTTTTATGAATTATTTTCAAAGGATTTTTCACTCCTAAATGGCTTTCGAAATTATTATATAATATTATTTTTAATTATTAAATTAATTACTCCATGATAGGAGAGTTTTCAAAAGCCGTTTTAAAGTGATTTCAAAATCAATTATAAATCCATTTCGCACCATTATTTTCTGTAATAAAAATCTCACACTCACTTTTTAGCACGTCGAGCGAAGTGGAAAGGTGCTTAAACGGTTAGGAAATCTCCGGCCTATGGAACCGTGTGTATTTTCTTTCCGGTTAATCCCCGACCTATTCGATTGATCGTTTTGACCTTTGGGTCTAGTTTACCGATGATACGAGGTGGACTTTTTATTGTTTGGAGTGTGAGCTTGCTATTGGTTAGTAAACCGTTTAGTGCGAACGTGGGGTATGGGACTCATTGTTAACACTTTACGGGTTCCTCTCCAAGAAGTTAGTGACACATTAGCCTCTGGGCGGCCAGTACTGGACCTCTGGGTCACCACGCCTCTGGGCAACCGTCTCTGGACACCTGCTCTATCGAGCAGTTTATTTTTCGGCATGCGCCTCTGGGCCTTTATCCTTCTGGGAAGGATCTTGCCGTCTCGCGCATTCCGCATCTGTGCGAATGATCGATCACAACTCTACAGTACTTGGCAACAACGACTCTGGTCGGTGCCCGTGCAATATTGGTATTATTTGATGATTTTTATATCCATTCGAGTACCGCCATTCGTTGTTGGTTCTATGGAACCATACGATGTAAGTGCGATTACCTTGTGGATTCACAGTGTCTTTGGACACTGCTTTTCAGTGTTGGATTTCATTGACTTTTCAGTATATCCCCATTGCTCTTTGGAGCATCGATCTTTGCTTGGGCATTGATTACAGACTCTGGTCACTCTTGGGATTATTGCCTATGGGCATCTTTTTATGGCTTTGGCTACGCCGATGATATGAGGCGATTTTATTTATTCTACACTTTGGTGTTGATTTCTCTTTGGAGATTTTTATTGTTTATTGATGATTAGGGATCGTCATTATATTCATGTGGTTCATAATATACTTCTCTTTGGATAAGTACTGTTTTATTTATGTACCGCATTATTATATATCTCAGTTATTACTGATTGTTTAGCTAGCCTGACCCGAGTGTTTTCGCTCGGGTCAGACCGAGTTGTTTCAGGTTAGGTCTCTGGACTTAGCTTCTGTGCTTCCGCTTGGACATTATCTGCTATGCTGATAGATAGCGCTTTTATTTGTCCACTATTCCGCTACTCTGTTATTATTCAGACTTTGATATGTACATATTTTTAACCCACATGTGTGGGCAGTGGCTTTGTACCCACTTATAGTATTTGGATCTGTATTGACGATGTATTGTTCTGGGATTTTATATCTGTTATGTGATTCTGTTCTGTGATGTTTTATCATTTATTATTATGCTTTGTCCTGATAGATCTTTAGCCATTTGTAATTTCGTTATAAGTATTTACCGAATATGTCGAACCACTTGAAAAATATATATAGATACCATCCTTTCGACGTATTCAGTAGATAGTTATAGCTTGATTACAAATGGTCGCTTCCACTATACTCTATTCTCCGCTTTAACAGACAATATTACTCCTGTAATACTCTTTGTTACAGTGGGTCTCAGAGTGGGGCGTTACAGCTTGGTATCAGAGCCTGGTTTCAGGAATAAGCATAATAAACACAGAACATATACACTTAGTACAATACATTTTAATTAGATCCGAATTAAATCAAATCCCTTCCTTATGTTATTGATAGATAAGTTAGGAATATGTATAGGAATCCGTTATATTCCGTAGTATTCCTTAATTAATTATCTATCATTGAATCATGGCTACTCTGCTGGATTGGCTCGCTCAGTACGACGCCAAAATCATTTGTTCGGAGCGGATATTATTCATTCATCACCCTGACTCGTCCTCTCTGTTAGCTATTGTTCTTCAAGATGTTGGGCTTTCTGAGGTTACTTTATTCTCTCTTGATTCACGAGATGAGGATTTGAACTTATCTCGTATTCCTGTTGTTCGGGATTTCCCCGACGTTTTCGAGCCAGTATCCGGACTGCCGCCAAAGCGAGCTATTGAGTTCCGCATCGATCTCATTCCAGGCTCTCATCCAGTTAGGCGTCCTTCTACGAGAATGTCTAATAAGGAGAATGAGGAACTCAGGAAGCAGTTAGTGGAGCTTGAAGCGAAGCAGTTCATCCGATCCAGTTCTTCGCCATGGGGTGCTACTGTGGTCTTCGTTAAGAAGGCTAATGGCCCTCTTAGGCTTTGCATTGATTATCGCAAGCTCAATGAGCTGACCATCAGAAATCGCTACCCACTTCCTCGGATAGACGACATGTTTGACCAATTGAGCGGTGCGAAGGTCTTCTCTCAGCTTGACCTTGCCACCGGATTCCATCAGCTACGAGTCGCAGAAGACAGCATTCCTCTTACAGCATTTCACACTCGTTATGGTTCTTTTGAGTGGTTTGTCATGCCGTTCGGCTTGACGAACGCTCCGGCTTTCTTCGTCGATCTCATGAATCGAGTATTCCGGGAATACATCGATAGATTCGTTCTGGTTTTCATCGACGATATTCTTGTTTATTCTAGATCCGAGGCAGAGCATGCTCGTCATCTGCGGATCGTCTTGGATACTCTTCGTCAGCATCAGCTTAAGGCCAAGCTCTCCAAGTGCCATTTCTGGGAGAGTAAGGTCAAGTTCTTGGGTCATATTGTTTCTTCTGAGGGTATTTCTGTTGATCCTGTCAAGATCAAAGCTATTCAGAATTGGAAGCAGCCCGAGAACGTTCATGATATTCGCAGCTTCCTTGGGCTGGTGGGTTATTACCGTCGGTTTATCAAGGATTTCTCTCGAGTTGCACTTCCCCTCACGACTCTGACTCGTAAGGGGGTTCGCTTTATTTGGTCTGATAAGTGTGAAGTTTCTTTCCAACGATTGAAGGAACTTCTCACTCATGCTCCTATCCTTGTGGTTCCTGAGAGCAACCAGGATCTTGTTGTTTACACCGACGCTTGTGGTAGCGGCCTCGGTGCTGTTCTTATGCAGAAGGATCGGGTGGTTGCTTACGCTTCTAGGCAGCTACGCCCGAATGAGGTTCGCTATCCGACTCATGATCTTGAGTTGGCAGCTATCGTCTTTGCTTTGAAGACGTGGCGTCACTTTCTATTAGGCGAACGCTTCACTCTTTACACCGATCACAAGTCTCGGAAGTATTTATTCAGTCAGAAGGATCTCAATATGAGGCAGCAGCGATGGCTCGAGTTTCTCACCTCATATGACTTAGACATTCAGTATACCCCTGGCAAGGGTAATCGTGTGGCTGATGCACTCAGTCGCAAACACTTGGCAGTAGTTTCTATGATGATAGCCGAGTGGGATATTCTTGAGACTCTTTCTATGTGTGATATTCGAAATCGAGCTCCGTCTTCTGATCCTCAGATCTTGTTATTCAGCATGGAAGCTCGACCTATTCTATTGGATCGCATTGCCCATGCTCAGCGGCAGGATCCAGACTTGTTGCGATATATTCATCTCCTTGAGTCGGGATTCAGTGATGAGACATTGCTGGATTATTCTATTGATTCTCATCGGTGTCTTCGCAGGAAGAACCGTATTATGGTACCATCTGATTTATCACTTAGGCATGACATTCTGGACGAGTGTCATCGCACTAAGTACACCATCCATCCCGGTTCGAGCAAGATGTATGCCGATATGTGTCGGGTATATTATTGGGAAGGCTTGAAGAGTGATGTTGCAAGTTATGTAAGCCATTGCATGACTTGTCAACAGATCAAAGCTGAGCATCAGCGTCCATCTGGTCTTCTTCAGCCGCTAGAGATTCCATTGTGGAAATGGGATCAGATATCCATGGATTTTATTAACGGTCTGCCTCGATCGAGGTTAGGCGATACTTCTATTTGGGTCATAGTCGATCGCTTGACCAAATCAGCTCATTTCATTCCTATTAAGTCCACTCGGACTACTCCTCAGCTTGCTGCTATATGTGAAGGAAGTCGTTCGACTTTATGGTATTCCTAGCTCTATCGTCTGTGATCGAGACACTATCTTTACTAGTCACTTCTGGAAGTGCCTACAGTCAGCTTTGGGCTCAAAGCTGAATCTCTCGACTGCTTATCATCCTTAGACCGACGGTCAGACGGAGAGGGCGAATCGTGTTTTAGAGGATCTTTTGCGCTGTTGTATTCTGGATTTCGGAGGTAGTTGGGAGGATCACTTACCGCTTGTAGAGTTCTCCTACAACAACAGCTTTCAGTCTAGTATCGGCATGGCACCTTTCGAGGCTCTCTACGGAAGGCCATGTCGCTCTCCTGCTTGTTGGTTAGAATCTGGCGAGAAGCTCCTTCTTGGTCCAGATTCAGTTCGGGAATCTTCTGAGAAGATTATTCTTATCCGTCAGAGAATGAAAGAGGCACAGGACCTCCAGAAATCCTACGAGGACAACCGTAGGAAGCCTCTTGAGTTCTCCATTGGTGATCATGTCTTTATTCGGATATCTCCCATGAAGGGGGTTGTGCGTTTCAGCTCTACAGGGAAGTTGGCTCCTCGTTATGTCAGACCATTTCCTATTATGGAACGCATCGGCCCCGTTGCTTATCGTGTGGCTCTACCTGCTCATTTCTCTGGAATACATGATGTGTTCCATGTTTCTCAGCTTTGCAAGTGTGCGCGCGACCCTGATTCTATTATCGAGCCTCATAACATGCCCGATTTGGAGATCTCACCCGATCTATCTATAGAGCAGCAACCTCTTCGTGTGCTTAATTCGGAGATCAGACGTCTTCGAAACAAAGAGGTTCCGCTTGTGAAGATTCAATGGTCGTCTAATCCAAAGGACTGCACTTGGGAGACCAGAGAATTTATCGAGCGTACTTATCCTGGTTTTCTTCCATCTTTTGGCATGGGTGAGCATCTATATTTTATCTTCTGTATTCCTTTTGTGGATTAGATGTTATAAACGACTTCTATATTTAAGGAATTGCGGGGACGCAATTTTCATAAGGGGGGAAATCTGTAACAATCCGGGATTTGCATTACCAATTAATAAATAAAAGTTAGGATTTTATTTATTTTAATGAAGCATAAAAGGATTTGGAATAACAAAATTTATTTGAAAAAGGCTATTTTAATTAAATGGGAAATATGGGATTTTAAAATGAGGATAAAATGTTATTTTTGAAAAGTTAAATATTTTAGGAGAGGATTTAAAATGGGTTTGAATAAGAAAAGTGAGTTTTATAAACATATATGAACACTTAGAAAATTTTTGAAAACATGGAAATAACTCCCTTCATATTGGGTTATTAAACCTTACCCAATAACCCATCCTAAACTTCCTCTATAAATTATCTCAAACTCTCCTAACCTCATTCATCAAAACCCTAATCAAAACCCTAACCATTTCCTAAAGCTTTCATAACAAAAATGGCCTCCATCATCATCTCCTTCTAGTTTTAGCTTATGCAAGTCATTCTATGCAAAGGTAATGCAAATACCCACCTCAAATCCATATTTTATATCTTCATAATTTCTGAAATTTGATTAGTAACACATGTTTTATGTGTTTTTTGATCTTATAGCCTTCTAATCATCTTTTGCTAACTTGGGTTGATGCTATAATAGTCTTTGTTGCTTTCAAGAGAGGTATATTGCTAAAAACCTCTTCTAATATGTGTTTAATCATCTTTTGATTTTGGTAATCAGTTAGTAACACATGTTTTATTATGTAACATGTGAATCATAGCTCTTTGATCATCTTTGCTTTCATTTTGGGGTGTGCACATAAGGTACTTGTAGTATATGCTAGCTGAAATTATAATTAGTTTATTGCTGTTAGTAAATTAGGCATATCTTATTCATATTAAATCGAAATTAAGATTTTCTTGAAGTTATGGAAAGCTTATTCTGTACCCTATAACTTTTATGTTTTGTGCTTTGCCTAATTTTGAGGTTTGAATGGTCTAAATCATGCTTGTTTGTCGCTGACCTGACAACAAACTACAGGGTTGATAAAATAAAAACCTAAAATTGATTTGGCCATAAGTTACTCGTTTCTTATCCAAATCTAATAATTTTGGATGTTCTGGAAAGCTTAGATTTAGAGCTAAAACTTTCATGTTTTGAGTTTTATTAAATTTCAAAGTTAATTTGGTCAAAACTGTGCATTCTTACCACTGTCCCGAGAGCACAACGACAGTGATATAAAATTTAGATCTGAGAATTGTTTTAGTCATAGAATTTTCATCTCTGGTCGGAATTTGACGATCTTGGTCATTCCGAAAAGCTTAGAAACTAAGCTACAACTTTTATTTTATTCATTTTGCCAGAATTTGAAGTATACTATGCCAAAATTGTGGTTTTTCATCTCTGGCCAGTTAGTGCATAGTTATAGGCCTTAGTTTCTTTTCTCCCGTTGTTTTCAGCGTAGAACCCCGACTTTGCGACGCCATCCCGGGCTCGTCCTTTGTCGGATTTCATCGTTTTTGGTCTCGTTGAAAATATGAGATCGAGATCTTTAACCATGCAAAGTTTGGTTTAGATCTGGGTGCATTAGATACTTCGTTTCTATTACCGAAGTAGCACCCAGAAACTGTTTTACAATAGTGATCATTTTCAGTTATCGTCGGACCAACTTTGAAACATTGTCGTTTCTTCGTTTCAAATCAAAACTGAACGATTCTTGTTGCATATCAAAGTAGGAGTACTTTACTACGCTCCTGCAAATTTTCATCAAGATCTGAGTTCATGTGACCCTTCGACCATGTCGTCGAAGTGGGACCTTTACACTGTTTTGACACAGTAAAGTTTTATGATTTTTGTCCGACTTTGAGACGACGCCGTTTCTTCGTTTCAAGTCGGAATTTCCCGATTCTTTTTGCAGTTTGGAGCAGGGATGTTGGACTATATGCCTACCAACTTTCATGCCATTCGGATTCAGTTTGCTGGTCCTAATAATTTTCCGAACTTGGGTTCGCGTCATTTTTGGACTATTTTCCAACACTTAGACTATTTTCAGTGATTTTCTCGTTTTATTGATTTCTTTGAGATTTGTCTCTAGATTTCGTACACGGGTTTTATGAATTATTTTCAAAGGATTTTTCACTCCTAAATGGCTTTCGAAATTATTATATAATATTATTTTTAATTATTAAATTAATTACTCCATGATAGGAGAGTTTTCAAAAGCCGTTTTAACGTGATTTCAAAATCAATTATAAATCCATTTCGCACCATTATTTTCTGTAATAAAAATCTCACACTCACTTTTTAGCACGTCGAGCGAAGTGGAAAGGTGCTTAAACGATTAGAAAATCTCCGGCCTATGGAACCGTGTGTATTTTCTTTCCGGTTAATTCCCGACCAATTTGATTGATCGTTTTGACCTTTGGGTCTAGTTTACCGATGATACGAGGTGGACTTTTTATTGTTTGGAGTGTGAGCTTGCTATTGGTTAGTAAACCGTTTAGTGCGAACGTAGGGTATGGGACTCATTGTTAACACTTTACGGGTTCCTCTCCAAGAAGTTAGTGACACATTAGCCTCTGGGCGGCCAGTACTGGACCTCTGGGTCACCACGCCTCTGGGCAACCGTTTCTGGACACCTGCTCTATGGAGCAGTTTATTTTTCGGCATGCGCCTCTGGGCCTTTATCCTTCTGGGAAGGATCTTGCCGTCTCGCGCGTTCCGCATCTGTGCGAATGATCGATCACAACTCTACAGTACTTGGCAACAACGACTCTGGTCGGTGCCCGTGCAATATTGGTATTATTTGATGATTTTTTTATCCATTCGAGTACCGCCATTCGGTGTTGGTTCTATGGAACCATACGATGTAAGTGCGATTACCTTGTGGATTCACAGTGTCTTTGGACACTGCTTTTCAGTGTTGGATTTCATTGACTTTTCAGTATATCCCCATTGCTCTTTGGAGCATCGATCTTTGCTTGGGCATTGATTACAGACTCTGGTCACTCTTGGGATTATTGCCTATGGGCATCTTTTTATGGCTTTGGCTACGCCGATGATATGAGGCGATTTTATTTATTCTACACTTTGGTGTTGATTTCTCTTTGGAGATTTTTATTGTTTATTGATGATTAGGGATCGTCATTATATTCATGTGGTTCATAATATACTTCTCTTTGGATAAGTACTGTTTTATTTATGTACCGCATTATTATATATCTCAGTTATTACTGATTGTTTAGCTAGCCTGACCCGAGTGTTTTCGCTCGGGTCAGACCGAGTTGTTTCAGGTTAGGTCTCTGGACTTAGCTTCTGTGCTTCCGCTTGGACATTATCTGCTATGCCGATAGATAGCGCTTTTATTTGTCCACTATTCCGCTACTCTGTTATTATTCAGACTTTGATATGTACATATTTTTAACCCACATCCGTGGGCAGTGGCTTTGTACCCACTTATAGTATTTGGATCTGTATTGACGATGTATTGTTCTGGGATTTTATATCTGTTATGTGATTATGTTCTGTGATGTTTTATCATTTATTATTATGCTTTGTCCTGATAGATCTTTAGCCATTTGTAATTTCGTTATAAGTATTTACCGAATATGTCGAACCACTTGAAAAATATATATAGATACCATCCTTTCGACGTATTCAGTAGATAGTTATAGCTTGATTACAAATGGTCGCTTCCACTATACTCTATTCTCCGCTTTAACAGACAGTATTACTCCTGTAATACTCTTTGTTACAGTGGGTCTCAGAGTGGGGCGTTACAACCGCGTACACAGTTGTTAAAGTGGTTTTCGGTATCGACAGAGAGTATGCCCATATCCGACCCCGGTCTCTTTAACAACCAAACGTTATTATAACACCGCGGTCATTTCAAAATAGTTTATACTTCAAAACCAAAATATCATTTCCATTTAAAAAACCAAATCAATACGATATCATTTCCATTTCAAAAACATATCAATACTCAATCATTTCCATTTCAAAAATATTCACTTTCAAAATCATAGTACTTTCAAAGATATAATACTTTCAAAACCAAAACGATTTGAAATAATAATACATTGGAAATCATAATACTTTGAAATTCATAACTTTGGAAATCATAACACTTTAAAATCATAACACTTTCCTTCAAACAGTTTAGATATTAATAATAGTATATAAAATAAATTAGTTTATAAAATAAAATAATTTATATAAAATAGTTATAAGTTAAAACAATTTATATTAAAATAATTTGTATATTTGAAATAGTTTATTAAATAAAAATAGTTTATATAAAATAGTTATAAGTTAAAATAGTTTATAATAAAATAATTTTTATTGAAAATGATTTATATTAAAATAGTTTATATTAAAATAATTTATAAAGTAAAATATAAATAGTTTTAGATATAGTTTAAAAATACTTTATATAAAAATAGTTTCCTCAAATTTCACAAATTGATTCAAATCAACTCGAATTCTAAAGTTCAAATTTAATCAAATCTCAAATCATCAACTTCACTTCAATTTAGTTTCTCAATAAACCATTTCAAATTATCGATTTTCAAATACATATTTAATCCATAAAATAATCCATTTCAATTTCAATATATTTCAAAGCTTTAGATATTCAACATTTCAAAACTAAATTCGATAATTTCATATATATATATATATATATATATATATATCAAATTCACTTTACTATTATTTTAGTTTTGAAATATTCACTTAATAAATCCAATATCATTTAAAACAAACCCCAAATTACAATAAATTAAATATTTCCTTCAATTTATTTAAACTTGAAATATTCATTTAAATCACTTTAAATCAAAATCAAGTTATAAAATCACATCTTTAAAATTTCAAATTTAATAAATTTCAAATCAAACTTATTTAAGTATAATTATTAAATAAATATAATTTCAAATCAATTTCAAATTTATCTTTCCAACCTGAATCATTATAAACTCTATATTTGAAAAATACATATATTAAACAAATACTTAAACATATTATATATCAACTTTATTAAATCTTTAAAATAATATTTATTAAAACCATATATTTCTTTTCAAAACCATAGAAATCATTTTCAAAATATTTATATATAGACCAATGGTGTCTGTATATAATTCTCTACCCTATGGTCAAGTGATACGGATATTTATCATTTCAATCTGCAGTTTAAATATATACGGGTATATATCTTTTCAACCCGCAATCCCAAATTCAATGTCAATGAAAATCGCTTGGGTTTATCATTTCAACCCATAAAGATTTCCTCATATTCTACAGATCGTTCGGGTATGTATCATTTCAATCCATAGTGAATTCTATACTAATAGGGAACTTGCAGAGTGATAACAGATATGATAATAACATAATAAGCACATATCATCAATATAAATAACAGATAATGGTGTTAGATGTCACAGGTGAACAGATACAGATAATGGCATATATAGCAATATAAATAACTAACAGCAGCATATTTCAATTGTCGTTTCAATTGAAATCAAATTTAATAAATATAAGAACATTAATCGTGAGTGATTGCTCACCTTTCGAGGCTAGATAGACTTGACAAAGAGATGAGCTACGAAATGCAAGCACGACTTCCAAAGCAAAGCTAGATTGGCACGAATCGACGAACAAAGCTGATAAATGGGAATAGACGAAATCAAATCAGACTGGATCGATGAAGATAATTGATACAAGTGAACTTATATAACTATAAATACTATATATATATATCAAATCATATTCTAAATTAAACACATTTTAAATTATATATATATATATATATTTCAAAATCATTGTTTTAACTAAACACAAAAATAAAACAAACATATCTACGCAATAAAATTTGGAATAAATACTTATATATATACTAAAAAAACAAACTACTTACATAAATTTGTATATAAATCAAATAGATTTTACTCCTTATATAAGCATACATTTATAAACATATATACATGCTACTCAAAAATATGTACAGACCCCATATTAAAATGAATAAATGCAGAATGTACACATGAATCTGTACTATATGAAACATGCTTACAATCATATAAAAAAATCTAACATATGCATTGTCACCCATATATATATGTAACACATGTACAACTAAAATATTATACATATATAAACTACAAATATATATTACAGTAAATATATATAAGCCGCAAAACATACGTACTATGTTTTTAGATCAAAATATATATATGTCCCAAATAGCTAAATTAAATAGATATGACTCAAGACGAGCTGTATCATTCACATTTGAAACAGAATCTATTACATCATAAAATATAATATTATACAATAATTATATATAAGACGATATAACTAAATAAAACTATATATATAACAATATAGTGCAAATATATACATATCAAAAATAGGTAACCAGACCTATCTTGCTGTATCATTAACATTTGAAACAGAAATATATACAATTCCAAACAGACATATCTTAAGCTTATAAAACTATCAATATATATATATATATATATCAAACATTTATATATGAAATACAGTTTAAGCTTATCTATATATGTATGGACTATTATGTAATATATAGATCAAATATATGTCACCTGTATACAGCCGAAAGAAAAGCAGAGAAAAAGGAAGATGAGCTGAGGTGGTTCTGTCGAAGTGAGGTCGGTGCGGTGCATGGGTTGGGTGAAGAGGGAGATGCTCACGGTAGCTCGGAGGAGGAAGCTTGGAGTTTCGGCTATGACTTCGTGTTTTCATTAGAAAGGAACGAGAGCAGCCTGGCAAGGATGAAAGCAAGTCGCCAAATGGTTGATGAATGAATAATGAAATACATATTATTCTAATGAATACAAGGAGAGAAGAGACCCAAGAAAGTGAACAGGCTAAAAAAAGAATGGACACGCTCAAACAACATATTAATAAAAAATTTAAAGTCAAACGTGCAAGGGGAAATGAATGATCAAAATGAATAGAAAAAGGCAGGAATTTAATTCTGGGAGTTGAAAAGGATAGAGGCTATCTGATAGACAAACGAAAAGAAAAAGGAAATTAATGATAAGAATTTATGGTACCGATACGACATACTGATTCATCGTTTCCGTCGCGTACCGGACCTCAAAACATAGAATCAATTATACTGTAGAGATCAACACGGTGAGACGATCAAAACGGTATACAGATATCAGTGGTACGATCATCGTATCAAAAGTCGATAATCAGTACCAAAAAAATGCTGCAAATCTGTCAGAAATAAGATAAACGGAGCAATAGAAGTCCAAATTTGGAGAAACGAAATATGACGACTCACTCAGAAGATGATTTACAAATTTTCTATAGAAAAATATTCAGGTTTGGAAAACATTTTATTACCATCAATTTTTAACTGATTTGAATTTAAATAAAATCACACAATAAAATAAACTTCAATATTTTTTAGATGAAAATTTACCATTTGTTATGTTTAATTAGACGTATCCCAAATAATAAATTTTAATTCAAAATTTTATTGTCTAAAATTTCACAAAAATTCAATTAATTAAATAAATAAAACCACTGAAATTTACGGGTCGTTACATGGAAAATATAAATGTAATGAAATATGAAACAATGTTAACTATATAAGATGAGTAATAATTGATTGGTTATAAAGTCTGGAATCAAATCAAAACAATTTATTGGAATTAAATTTTAATTAATGGGATAAATTGCAGTTGCAACTGAACACTGTAACTATTGAAATAATTAACACTGAATTGACATGTAAATTTACTTTAAATTATTATGAATGTCCAAGCAATCAAAAATGATGAAATTTGTTAGTTATTAAATTTGAAATAAAAATGTGATTTAATTAATTTAATATTAATTTATTTAATTTACGTGAAAATAACCATTTTGACCACTGACTCGGATTTCAACGAAAACAGTTTCATCGGATCCGTAACGGTGAATTATTGTAGGATTTCAAGTTTCTTAGCGATCAGACTTGTCGTTTGATCGTACGGGCTCGAAACACCTAGAAATCAATTTAATTGAAATCAATTTGAAATAAGCAGATTTTAACATACCTTCTTCATACGATGGAATTAGGACCTGAAACCTGTTCCGTTGAATTTAAAATATTTGAAAACATCTATATTGATATATGGGATTACCCATTTTCGTTCCGGAGACAGAACGGACTTTTCGAGACATTTATCGTTCAACGTGTAAATAAATCGTATCCATTCATTCTACTTGTCTGATCTGCCTATAAATACCTCGTTATAAACCCTAGCCACTCCTCATTTTCATTTGTCTGTACGTACATTTCAGTCTACTCCTCCTTCTCAATGGCAGACAAATCAAACAAACTTCCCAATTCAATTTCAAAATCAAATTCATATCAAAATTTTAAACTCCTCAATACATATCAAATTATATATCGATGTGAAGCTCTCGACGAGCGCAAGTCAATTTTACCGTCGGTTTTTCGATTTGGGTTTCTATGTGTCCGAAATTTGAGGAATAATTCCGGGCGTCCATGTGAATTATTGATGATTCAACGGCGGATCGTCGATTATATGGCGATCGGGTGGTGGCAACGTGTAGAGGGAGTCGAGCATCATAGATCCATATAGCAAATTTGTCGAGATCGGCCACGATTTGATCTGAAATCGATGGAATTGGAGTGGAAATCACTCTCGGCCGGAGTTGGCTATAGGGCATCACGGCGGTCGAGGGTGGGTCCAGAGCGTGCGGCATGGCCAAGCGGTCTTGGAGGCGGTGCTTGATCGGATTTTGGATGGGTCACGGTGGTAGGAATATTGGGCTTAGAGTAGCGGCTGCTAGGGTTAAGGTTAGTTGATCGGTGTCTTGTAGCCTGGGCATGCGTACGTTAATCGATGACGTGGTATAAACATTGATTATTTTAATTTAGTTTAATTTTTAAAATTGAATGTTCTAATCTATATAACTTTTGCATACAATCTCGAATTCACGCGCGGTTGGCACCGTTGGGATCGTATTGAAATTCCGGACACTTTGACGCTATTTTGGACGAATTCTGAGACTGTTCAAATTTGGGCCCTAAATTGGATTTAAATTCGATTTAAATTCAAAGGTGAGTGTTTTAACCCACTCACAACTTCTAAAATTTCTTATGTTTGTTAAATTAAATTTATGAGGTGATTAGAAATTTATTTATGACTGTTTGGTATATTTTAAATCATCATCTCAGTTAATTTGAATTTATTTGAATTAAATCGTTATTTAATTTATTATTGAATATAAATTGCCAGTTAAATACCTGTTATTGATTATCAGTTCTATATTGATATTATTGATTGATTTGGATGATGTTTGTAATGGATGTTGATTGTTGATATTGGATGAATGGATGTTGTATTTTATATTGTTATAAACTGCAAGTTCATTATGGGTTGAAATGATACATACCCGAATGATCTATAGATTAGTGAAAAATCGTTATAGGTTGAAATGATAGACTCGAGCGATTTTATGGATTTTATTATTAATTCGGGATTGTAGTTTGAAATTATGTATATAGCCGTAACATTTTAAATTGCGGATTGAAATGATAAATATCTGTATCACTTGACCCTAGGGTAGAAAATTATATATGGACACCGGATTGGTTAAATGTAATGATTTTGAACTTCTAAATTTTTGAATTAATAAAAATAATATCTTGAAAAAAATTTGATGTATATAAATTGAAGTATTATTGGAAAATCAAGTTTTGTGTTGAAATGTGAATTGGTTTAAAAGGAATTGCTTTAAGAAATTAAATTGAAAGTTTAAAGTTAAACTTTTAAGTATAAATGAAATTATATCGAAATTAAGTTATTGAAGTTGTTTGAAAATAACTTTGAAATATTTTGAAATTGGAGTAATCCGAATTGATATTTGAACTGGATTGAAACGATATGAAATTTAATAGTTTATTGAAATGTTAAATTTAAAGGTTTGGAATTTGGTTTGTTGACTTGGAAATTGAAAATGGTCCAAATGGTTGAAATGAAGTGAATAGTTTAATTTGATATTAATTCCAAATTAATGTTTTAATATAAATTGTTTTAAAAATATATTGTTTCAAAATCTCTAATTATTAAGATTTCAAAGTATTAAACTATTTTAACCTGTACTAATTATATTAAATCATTTTAACCTATTTTAAACCATTTAATTTATTTAAACTAATTAACCTGTTTTAACTTATTTTAAATCTAGTTAATCTATTTTAAAGCTATTTAATCTATTTTAATTATATTTAATCTATTTTAAATCTATATTAACTAATTATAACTATTTAAAACTATTTTCTTTTAAATTCCAAACTAAGTAAAATGGATGGGTTTATATTCAAATTCTCGATTTTTAAGTGAATATGGTTAATGATGTTATATCCTAAGTTGGGATTTAAATAACATATTTTGTTTAATATGATATTTTTATATGAGAGTTTAGCCTATTTTGGAAATATGACTTTTGAAAGGAAATATGATTTCGAACTATGATTTCAAATGTGATATGATTTCAAAGGTGAATATGATTTCGAAAGTAAGTAATGATTTCGAAAATGATATGATTTGAATTGAATATGATATTTTGATATCAATTATGAAATGATTTTGGAAATGTAAAAGAACCATCCGGTATGTAATAGGCGATTGGTTGTTAAAGTGACCGGATCAAATATTGTCATACTCTCTGCCAATACCGAAAACCACTTTGGCAACTGTGTACGCGGTGGAGATTCCAGAATGAAGTAGGATGGTTGGCGACGATCCTATATGAGGTATATATGTGGACCTGACTCCCATAAGTTAGCTTAAGGTGGCTAAAACAGGAGCAATTGACGGGCCGAGTGAGGTCATTCCTCCAATCGGGCACACTCCTTCGATACTATATTCTGACTTTGCGATTGATTTGGTGGCCACCCTCAATTTTTGACTTGGGAGTGTGTTTCGAGGTGGGCGGTAGTAGTTGCTATGCGTTACCACCAGTTCGGAAGTGTAATTGGTATATCTACCCTAGAATTGCCTGGTTGTGCCGTGTCACCTACCCTATCGAGACCACTACAAGTTTGTTTTGTACCATACCTATGGAGTGCCCTCTGACGACGTCCTGTACGGACGGGATTACGGTACTGTATAGACTATGGGAATATATAAAAATGTGTTAAGGCGGAAATGGGTAACGCCTTAACGCTATTTTAATAGTTTATCTTACTGTAGACATATTATAATAGCGTATTGTACTACATAGTAGATAGTTTAACGGATCCTTAGGAGATGTGAATCCCGAACATCTCTTAAGTTACTGCACTCACGTTAGACACTGGATAGGAGATGTCAAACCCCGTAAACATCTCCGACGCCGTTCCACTCATATTTATTTATTTACCATTGATTTAACTTACATAAGATCTTTTAGTTCTGACTCGAGTGTTTTGTCTTTTCAGTTCGCTTGGGTCAGCCTGAGCATTTTAGGATTCGAAGACTTGTTTCTGGAGGACGAAGATGAAGATTGTATTATTATTTACTATATTATTCCACTACATTATACCGTTCCGTTGCATTATCATTTATTTATCTCTGATATGTATAACTTTGATCTTGTATTGTATAAGTATAATCAAATGTTTTGTATACAGCTTCATGAACTGTTATTTGATTATTATATTTTGTCATTTCGCTACGAGATTCTGTTTTGTTTTTTTTCTTTCTTTACTTTTTCTTATTTACCCCATAATAATCCACCCTTCTGTATGGTTTGAGTTGGCACGTGTGCCTGCTTAAAGCATACAAAAAGGGGGATGTTACAGATGCTTTACAATATTTAACTACTTTTGGTGTAGGGAAAAGGTGTTGCAAAGAGATATTTTGAAAGGATGTTAGTTAGGGGAAACCCATTCCACTAAGCGGCGTGGTCTCACTTAACATACCGGGATGTATAGTATTATTCACACCAGGCTGTCTGACTCGAAGTTTATGTTTTCCCCTTAAGCTCTTAAGTGCTCAAAATTAATTTGAGTAGGCTGAGGGGTTAAGGTCTTTTTCAGGTTTAGTAGGATGACGAATAAAACTACCGGAGGCATGCGGGAGGCAAACAGATAGATATTTAGGAGTTGCAGTTTTATGTTTTGTTGTATTTCCGCTGTGTTTGGATTAAATCTATTATGACTATATGACCCTGATCGTCCAAAAGGGTATCTTCATATACTTCTCTTGGCGTATTTTGTATTAAGTAAACGTATTGGGATTATGTATTAAGAATATGGAACATCTGTTTTAAATATAATAAAGAAAATGCTGTTTTGAAATCTATGTTTTGTTTCATATTCAAGTGCTTCTGATATTGTAGATACCATTAACATAGCCGTATTTAGTCGCCGGAAGCTAATACTATAGATGACTGCAACATCTATAGCGCTTAGTTTTGGGCCTCTAGATAGGGGATGTTACAGGCTTTGTCACAGGTAAGACTAAAATTATGGTACACACAGAAAGGAATATATTTGCGCAGTGTAGGTTATCGATGAGCCCGCAAAACCATTAGGATCAGTGGACCCTGGGAGAGAGTAAGTTAGGGACAAACCGTCCAGATGACTTGTCTAACAGATGTTAGACCATTTTTATTGTATCTGTCTGGTAGGCCCGATTTAGCCAAAGGTTAGTAGTAAGCCAAACAAAACTATAATGTTCGGATAGATAATCCATTTGTTACCTGATATGTATGTTTACATAAAATGCTTTACAGTTTTTAACCAGTTTTGATTGCAGGATTTTGATTCGCAAAAGATATGTTTTAAAAGGGTATTAGTGAGGGGAAACCCGTTCTGCTAAGTGGTGCGGTCTCACATAATATCATATATCTGAGATGTATAGTATTATTCACACCAGACTTTATGTCTGACTCAAAGTTTATGTTTTCCCCTTAAACTCTCGGGTGCTCAAAATTAATTTGAGTAAGCTGATGGTTGAGGATTTACAGGTTTCAGTAGGTTTGCGAATAAAGCTTCCAGAGATGAGCAGGTCGCTGACGGATAGCTATTTAGAAGTTGCAGAATGTTTCATTTTTAAGTATTTCCGCTGTGTTTGTAATAAGTCAGTTATGACTATTTAGTACTCTGTTCAATTAAGGGGGCATCATCATATGTCGCTCTTGGCGTATTTATGTAATAATTATATTTTTTTTGAACCTGGGAAAGCGATGGGATTATGTAATTTGAATATGAAACATGTTTTAAAAATGTAATGTGAAAAGATATTTTTTTTAAATCTGTGATTTTGTTTCATATTCATGTGATGCTGATATTATGTATACCATTAATATTACCGTATTTAGTCACCAGAAGTTAATACTATGGATGACTGCAGCATCTGTAGCGCTTATCTTCGGGCCTCCAGATAGGGGATGTTACACACAACGTTTTCCAAGTCTCTCACTTGCGGAAGTTTGTGCACGACTCACGCGTGACGACTGCACTGGATAAACTAGATGATATCGAGATTCAACCAGAAGCTTTGAGACCTGGTAGGCTGATTCATATTGTCGAATGTGATACGAAGTAGCTTAGGAGGAAGGCAGTGGAGTTAGTGAAGGTTCAAATGGGTGAAAGTGAAGGCAATTGCATATAGGAAACCAAGGAGAGCATGAAGGCTACATATTCGGAGCTCTTTGCATAGTAAGGCCTACTATTTATCGTATTTACTTTCACTTCTGAAATCATATTGGATAGTTTATTATCTCGCATGCCATGATATGTTTGTCTATATTACTAATTGCATGGTTGCCTGTTCGATATGATTGATTGTTGCATATAGGGGTGAGCATACATTGATTTGAACCAAATAAACCAATCAAACCAAATATAATTGGTCGGTTTGGTTTTGTTAGTTATTTGGTTGGTTTTGGTTTCCATTTTCAAATTTATTCGGTTTATTGGTTGGTTTGGGTTTTTGCATTTGAAAGCTGAACCAACCAACTAAACCAAATAAAAGACTTAAATTATTGTTAAATATCATAATTATTAACCAATACTATTATTATTATTTACATTATCATTTTAACAAAATTATTTTTCTTTTGATTCATGTTAATATATTTAGAAGAGAAATGGTTAGCTTTTATAAATTACAGCATCATCACATATTTAAATATATATGTAGACCAAATCAATTGTTTCAGTCTCGTATTATGTTAATAAATATACGACCTAGGTTAACTAATCACCAACCAATCAAACCAACCAAACCGAACAAATTATTTTTGGTTCGGTTGGTTTCGGTTATGAAAAATATCGGTTCGGTTTTTATTTTTTGAATGGTTAATTTGGTTTCAACATTTTTTGTCGATTTCAAACCAAAACCAACCATTTGCTCACCCCTAGTTGGATATGATTGTTAGGCATGCGGGGTAACTATGGTTGACCGTTCCTTGGTTTTTTTGCGGATTTCGGGGGTGAAATTCCTAAAGGGGAATGAAAATAAATATATTTTATATCTAATTTTGTTTATAGAGTGTGTTGCAATTTAAAAATAACCAAAGCACAATTTTGTTTCCAGTTATTTTTATCGGTAAAAATAATATGTATTTATTATTATTATTGAAAACGATATATTGTCCGAAATTGTAGTTAATTTCTTTTTTTCTATTAATAAATATATATTATACTTAATATGTATGTTCAATGTTGTATATTTATAGTTTTTTTTATAAAATACTGGTTATAAAGAAATTTCCTTTTGATACAATAACATACTGCATATACAAAAGAAAAGAAACAATTAAAGATATGAAGCGGAGAATATATAAAGCTCGGAATATATAAGTATGCAATCAGAGGTTGTATATATATAAAAAAGTAAATAAATACAAACAGAACAAAGAATTGGATGTAGAAGATACAACAAAATTTATTCCATATTATATATAGATTTTATTTCTACTCAGTGAAACAAATTATCTAGCAAATCCATATCTTCCTCAATGTCCTCTCTCATGTATTTTTCCATATATACACAACTCCTGTTTAAGCCTATATAAACTCTAGTACATTAAAAGAAAAAATTATGGGATAAAAAACAGTTTCGTTCCAAGCCTAACTTCTCAATACATATCAATATCAATTATCCTATCACCTATCCTCATCATCTCCCATTATAGTTCTGCAATTACAAACACGCTGCAAACAACTTCAAACTATTGGATCCAATAACAACAAGGCAAACATAAGGCAATCTTCATCAAAAAAAGCATAGCAGTCATCGACTCAGACAATGGATCAAGATTCAAGCAGGTAGCGCAATCAGTAGCAGCAAACCAAGGCAACCATTGATCAAGCGCACAACTTCAGCTCTGAGGAGAAATCTCGAACCATCGTCAACCTCTCGCAACCAATTATCATTTAAATCCAAAGTTTGTACTGTCTAACACATAACGTTTCAGACCAACACTCAACTCATATTCATCATCCAGGAGCACAAAACTCAAAGCCAACCATCTTCAACATCAGCAAACTAAAGGCAAGGCATCGTAATCTCCACGGCTTCATTTAGACTTCTGGAAATAGTTCAAAATTAGGTTTGTGATACAACATCTATTTTCAAATCTAGAATCCAACTTTGATAAGCTTCTCCAGTAGCAGTAGAAATCTCAACAGCAACCAGAGCATTACTATCCATACTCCATCGCATCCATCACTATTAGTTTTGATCATCATCAAACAATCACCTATGCATCTCCAAGTGATGGAACAACTCTCGAATTCCAACTACAATTTGAGTTTTGGCATGTTCCTCAACCCAAACAAACTTTCAAAGCAAACGGCGAGCCATCAGGTAGCTTCAAATTGACAGGCGCGATTAAGATCCAGGTGACTCACCTAGATCGCAAGAAAATCTAAGGCGTGACAAATCCGTCTCATCCTAAATCCAATCTTGCGGCATCAGATTCGAGCTCCCAAATCCAATGATGAAGCTTCAGTTCTCGGCATAACTTGTACGTAGAAGGGAAAGATTCAGATCGACATTCAAGGCGGTGCATTTATATTTGGAGGAGTATTTTTGGCAGAGGAGATTGTATTGGAAGAGTTTGTTCTCAAGAGTTCAAACATTTATTTTTGAAGGAGAAGATCTATTGGTCAGTGGTCGAAAAAAAGGGACAACTAATATAATTTGGGTAATTCTATTCCCACACACAGTTTCGACTAGTAGCCCCCCACGATATAAAAAAGAACGTATACCTCCAATCTTACTTAGTATCCCCCAGCTTATTCCAAAATTGCCCTTGACCTATCTTACTCACGGAATCATCTTCTCATACGCATGCAATTATTCGTCGATCGTCTTCTCCCCACGCACGCAAGTATTCGTCGATCATCTTCTCCTTACGCGCAGCTTCAACCTCTCATCCTCATCACATGCGGTCTCAACCTCATCGGAGCAATAAAGGTAAGCTTTAACGTTGGTGAATTTAGGGTTTATTTGCAAATCATGTGAATTTCTTGTCGAATTGAGTGATAGTTTGTTCGCAAATCGTGTGTTGTTGTATAGTGTTGAATTTAGGATTGAAATCAGGTGTTGAAAGTCGATTATAGAAAATCGTTATTGCAAACGAATTTTTTTTCTTGGTTTCAGCGTACCACGCACTGATACCACGTGGAAAAAATAACATCCACGAAGTGGTTCAACGTGGATGGTATTTTTTCCACGCAGAGGGACTGCGTGGAAAAAATAATATCCACGCACTGAAACTGCGTGGATGATATTTTTTTCACGCAGTATTTCTGCGTGGTAGCTATTTTTTCCATTATCTGCCAGTTTCAAAACAATTTTTTTTTCAATGATTTGTAAAGTAGGGTTTTGAAATTTAGATGCTTTACAGCTTGAAAAAATACGTACGTATTTGAGTTGGGAAGAAAGTTTGTTAAGGGCATTTTTGTCTTCAGATAATTATTTTTTTAAGGGGGGCTACTAATCGAAAATATGGGTTGGAATAGAATTTGCCATATAATTTGGCATTTCGAAATCTGGTGAATAAGCAAGGGCTCATTTTCTTTGGCAAAGTGTGTGGACAAAATTCTTATTCGAGAAGCACGGCTGTTATATAAATGACTTGAAGACAAAAAGGAAGATTTTCATTTCAGTCCACTCTTTTAATCTGAGGGTGATGTTATTGACACTCCAGAATTAAGGAGAGGACAACAAAAAACATGAAATTCGACATTCCTCTGCCGAACCAAGCCAAACCAACATTTTACACTACGTTCGGTGGGGGATGGTCGAATTTCAAGCTTAAATTCGGAGGGGGTCTGCCAAATTTAAGGCCTAAACTCGGCAGACCCCCGCCGAAATCACCCCTTAACAAATTTTGAAGTGTCAATATGCCCTAATTTGAACCATTTAGTACATTTTTCTTTTTTGTTTTGTATTTTAATTCTCTATTCAAACTCATATTTTCTAACTGCGCTACAGAGCGTAGTTCAAGGATTGATTTAAGGGTAATGAGTTCAGACAAAGTTACTAGATATATAATTAGTATAGTGTGCTACTAAAAGCACTCATAAACCCTCTTCTTAATACCATACATTTTTTAATAGAAAGTAATATAATTACCTACCTTCTAATACCAAATCCATCTTTATATATTATCATTGACTACCAAAACTTCATCCCTGAAGTTTCATAAAAATCAAAATTAACTCGAATTCTAATCAAAAGCTAACACAAATTCATAATCAGATACCAACAAAATTTACCTCAACATACATATTAATCGATTAACATAGAATTCAAAAAAAAAATTAAAAAAGCAGATAATTTAATTTAATAAAATAATACATGAAGGAGATGCTTCTAGTTGGGTTTGGATGATTGTCTCATCTCTTGATTTAGGGTCAAGAGGTTTTAAGAGTTTTTACTACACCATGACGTTGGTGCTTTCTGGTTGATTTTGGACGATTTTCTCATCTCCTGATTTGGAAGTAAGAGTTTTCAGAGGAATTGCAGTTTTCAAATTTAAGTTAAGAAATGAAATGATTGAGACGAAATGATGGTAGCCTATAGAAGGGAGTATGGTACTAATAAGTGAATGTAACGTTAAGTTGTGCTATTTCTTAGTGGTGGTATTAAGAAGAAGGTTTATGGGTGCTTTTAGCAGCACACTTAGTATATTCAGGTTAGTAGGGAGTGTAAGTTTACAGTTATTGTAAACTTTCGAATTTATAATTCTAGTAGTAACTTTGAGGGTAGCAGTAGACACAAACGGATTAGTGGCCGAAGCTGGGTATATCAATGCGTTATTTATTTTTTGCATTTACGTTTGTGCAATCAATTTTATATTTTATTAGTAAAAGTACGAAATACTTTTAAATACCATAGTCTCCCCTTTAGGGTACATTATCCGATCCTAACAGGTGGTATCAGAGCGGGTTGCTAAGAAAAATCCGATATCATGCCTAATCATAATAGTAGATTTAGCGAGAGTCGGTCTAGTGTTAGTCCACCTATTTTTAACGGAACAGATTTTTTAAATTGGAAATTTAAAATTGAATTTTATTTAATATCCATTAATTTTAAAATATAGGATATCACAAAAAAGAGGTGTGATACTATAGATAAGAATAATATTTTATTTAATGCTAAATTTATGAATATTCTTATCTCATTTATTAATAGAGCTGAATTTAACCATATCTCTCATTGTTTGACTCCACTTGAAATTTGGAGCACCGTCGACGCAAAATCTGGTGGTAATGTCAACGATGAAGAAGAACTTTGCATAGTTGATGCAAGAGCGGAATTTTATTTGGTGGGATAAACAAAAGAAGATTTAGACGATGATAGCGACTTAACAGATAGTGAGATAAGTGATTTTTCATTTAAAGATTCACCTCTGTTGTGTCTTAAATTAACTGGAACTATTGATATCCTCAAGCTGAAAATAACAAATTGAAGTCTGAAAATTTTGAATTGCGTCAGAAAAACTATAAACTGAAAAAAGAACTTGAAAACGCTAAGAAACTTGAAGATTTTGATAGCAAAAAATGTTTTAAATATGAAAAAGAATTTGTTCGCTTCGATAAAAAATTTCAAAAGCTTGAAAATGAAATTCTGATTTTGAAGAAAAACAAAACCGAACTGATTTGCAAGAATAACGTTTTACAAAAAGAGTTAGAGAATTTTAAAATGTATGGAAATTCTAAATGTGAAAAATGTGGAACTTTCAAAAAAGAAAATTTGGTGAAACTTGAGATAATCCTAGATGGGATAGAAAACGAGATAGAAAAGCTTACAAATTCCAAAAATCTTAAATGCGGTAAATGTGTGTACTTCAAAAGGAAATTAATTGAAATCAAAGAAAATTTCAAAACCCTTGAAATTAAAAACGTGATTTTGAAAAATAGCAAAACTGAAATTATTCAACTAAATCATGAATTGGAAAACGAGATTGAAAAAAATCAAAGATTTTGAAAAGCTTGAATTTGAAAAATGCCAACTTTTTGATAGTGAGATGCTTGAAATTAAGACCAAATAAAAGAACTCAAAAATGAAAATACAGTCTTAAAAAGGAACGATTTTGAAAAGAGAGAGAATGCTATTACTCGTTGTTCGTAGCAAATAAACGAGAATAATCTTTTAAAAAACCAGAGTTAATGAGCTCGAGTTGATTATTCAAAAAATTTCCACTGTGATTAATCGTTTAATACGTTATTAGGAAATCAACTCTTTGTGAATAAAAAAAGGTCTTAGATATTAAAAAGTGTTAGATTATTAACAAATGACTAGTAAAACCGTTAGGGGAAGAAGTGTATTCCCCAAATGCATAAAGTGTGGCAATATTGGATATAGTTATAATAATTGTCGAAATATGAACATGAATAAACAAGTAAAACAAATTTGGGTTTCCAAGGATACAGTTGTTAATACTAACAGTTAGCTATACAACAAATTTGGGTACTAAAGGTTTCAAAGTTAAACAAACATGTTCTTACATCTCTTTCTAGGCCACTCATTTCTTCTTCTAACATGTAGGTACGAAGATGGGCTAAGGAGCAACTACGATGGAGGCAGATTTCGAGTTATTCTACACATTTGATGAGCAACAATTATGGTTTTCCATTGCATAAGAAAATGAAGTGGGGATCCACTAACTTTGGATAAAAATGGTTAATACAAATGCAACTTCAAAGGTAAGCGAAGATACGACATCTAAACTCAACTTTTCGTTTTTCGCTTCATGTTTTGAGTTCTGATTTTCCGAAAGTGTTGTAGTAAAATTGTCGCACCTTAAGTTCTGGAATTCCATTTTTAGAATTCAATAAAGTTTGGAAAAATATGTAGAAAATCCAATAAGTCTTAGATTTTTTTTTTATTTTGAACTTGACACATTGAAAAAATGCAAACAATTTAGTGCATGGTTCGAAAACTATTTCAAAACATCTTAACACAACTGTAGTAAATTGACCATAACATGGATAGTATAACTCTGATTTCTGAAATTCTTGATGTTCTGGAAATTTAACATATAACACTATAACTTTCGTGTTTTGAGTTTTTACCGATTCATTACATAAAATCTCAAAAAACAGTAACTGCATAATGTTACAAAAGTGTTTATGAGTTATCAAAAGCTGTAGTATTTAGGACATAAATTTAGATATGTTTGTCGTTTTGACTTGAAACATGTTTTTTTTATTAGAAATTAATAATATCATGTTTTGTGCTTATTACCACTAATTCTTACTTCAACCTTGTCGAAACCAAAATGAATAGAAGAGAAGGAAGAATGAGAGATGATAGCACCAACAAAGCCTTTCGAAGAAGTCGAAGGGATGCTACAGCCAAAAGTCAGATATGTTATAAGCTTTTGAAGGGGTCAAAGTGGTCGAAAGCTCCCTTTCACTTCAAATTGCTTCCTTTCGGAACAGATGCTTTCGCCTACATGAAGACGTTTCGAATAAGTGGAGGGATACCTTTTGAAGGCAGAAAATAACAATCACTCACATGCGCGCCAAACCTTTCAAAACAAAAGGTTTCCCCTTCATTCAAATTACTCAGAAAGATGCTTTGTTGGAACAACCCCTTCGAAAGCATAACTAATCATTTCGAACCGGTCGAAGCCTTTCATAACTAAGAAGGGTTCTACATCAAGCGGCAAGTATGTTTTCGGAAGTTACCTTATGCATCGAAACCCTTAACATTCCAGTACCTTCGAAACCTCAAAGAATTACCCATTGACAGATTCGAAAGCTCATGCCTCTTCTTACTTGCAACAACAAAGCAACACAAGGAGAAAATGTGCACCTACCCCTTTCGATGAAGACGTAAGCATTCAAATGCAATGTAGAGGGATGCACAAAGATTAAAGGTGAAGAAAGGTCTACAAGGCCACCTTTTGACCAAGTCGAAAGCACTGAGTCGAAAGGTGCCAACCCGCACCTATAAATAAGACCCCAGGAGCATGGTTTGGGGATCCGAATTTTTTCACTCTACTCTCGTACTTTCTAAAAGTTGTAAACCCTAATTTTCAAATTGGATTAGGAATTTGATCATTTTGTACTATTTGAGTTGAATGAAAGCTAAATTATGGAATTTTGGAATATTCGGCTGATTTGATACCTCTGTTAAATTCAGTTCATAATTTTCTTGTGTCGACTTGATTGAAGAGTCACCGTTAGAGTGAGTCAAAACCTTTAGTTTAACCAATATCCTTAGAACCTTAGCTCCTACACTCAAATTGTCGAAAGGTTAGCTTCCGAAGAAGTCAAAACCAATCTATCCAACCCATATCCTTAACTCATTAAAGCCAAACTTAGGGCCTCTCCAACTGATTCGAAGGCGAGAGGTTTAAACAGAGTACTAAGGCAGATTAACTGGTTCGAAAGGCAATATAAGAAGGATTTTCCGTGTTTCGTCTAAATTGAAAGGTCCAATAAGGAGTTTCTACCACAATAATTTACACGAAAGGACAATTGAAGAGAATAAAATGGATTATAACCCTCTTAACTTGATTAAGAAGTGTCAACTATCTTCAACATTTTGAAATAAGGTCTTGAAAGAGTTATCCACACTTTGAATTCATTTTTGGGGTGTTGACAAGTTTTCTTGTTAAAATTTTGGCGCTAGAAGGAGGGCTTGAATCTCCGACCTTGTTGTACTTTCAACTCCACTTACCACTAACCCGGTCTTATTCCAAGCATACCTACTTTAAAATTTACATCATCATGTTTAGCAAAGCCAAAAGATCCGAACAAGGATCCTCGAAACCACATCTAATTGGGTTCTTCCATGGAACAATTAATGATTCAAATCTACATGAAGAACAAATGTTAAGAATGGAGGCCTTAAGGATCATGAGGAAAAAGAAAGTTGAACCTTATGATCCAAATAAATGGAGTTTAAACCCTTTTCATATTGACTCCACCCCTATCTTTGCCTTAGGAGAAAAGAAAAATGAAAGTGACAACTTGTTTGATCAAATGAGGAAAACAATTCAAAATTACACCAAAGGCACAATCTTTTAAGAAGGAATGATGGCTGATTACAACGCCTTTGCACACAAATGGCATCGAGCAACAAGTGGGACACTACCAGCACAAGAACTTCAAAGGGTTTTAAAGGGAAAACTAGTCGTTGAGGGTGAAACTCCATAACTAAGCAATAAAAAGTCTAGAAACCATATTCAAAAGACAAGCTTCAAGTCAAGACTTCCTAAGGAATGCAATTTGACAACACCAATCGAGAATGTTTCTCTGTTAACCAAGGAAGAGCTCAATTATTGGCCATCACAAAAGAAAAAACCTAAAAATGAAATGAATCTGGGAGGATCCTATTGCCACTACCATATGATGAATGGTCATGAAACAAATCAATGCAGAGCACTAGAAGGAATGATAATCAACTTTTTCAAACAAGGCAAAATTAATGAGTTTGTAAAGAGATCCTAGAAGAAGTTAATAAAGAACCACTTTATTAAGAAAAATCAACATGGTTGGGAGTAAGATTCTCCTTGCACTTGGACATTACCTTAAACAGTCAAAAGCATTTTTCCACGACGAGTTGGTCAGGTCAAAACACCTCCTGGAGGGAGGTTAGAGTAAGCTTTTATCCGTGCCACACTATGGCTAGGGTAAAACATCGATAAGCCATTGATCGCGCCACGCTATGGCCAGGTCAAGGCACCTCCTGGAGGAAGGACTGAGTAAGCCCTTGGTCCTGCCATGCTATGGCCTGGCCAAGGCATCGAACAACCCCTTGATCGCACCACACTATGGCCAGATCAAGGCACCTTCTGGAGGGAGTACGAAGTAATCCCTTGGTCCCACTATGCTATGGCCTGGCCAAGGCACCGAACAAGCCCTTGATCTCTCTACGCTGTGGCCAGGTCAAGGTGAAAGTTTCTGTGCTATAGGATCGTGTAATATGGATAAACTACTTGTGTGGAATAAGTAAGTAAATAATAAAGCAGTAAAGTAAATGACACCAGAGATTTTTATACTGGTTCGAACTCCCGTTCTACGTCCAGTCCCAGACTCCTTCCGGAATTAAACTAGCAACCCTCACTTAACATGGAGGAATAGGTTTACACCGCCTCAGCAACTGAACAGCACTTCTACCGCCTAAGCAACCAAATATGACTTCTACCGCCTGAGCAACCGAACAGGACTTCTTTACAAATAACAAAAGTATCTGACTGTAGTATGCTCTTTGAATAGCACTGATAAGTCAATTAAGTACAATCTTCCTATAATCTTCTCCTTTATGATATGTAGTGTAATGTGCTTGAGAATTGTGGAAGATAGAGTGATCAACAATCAGAGAATGTAAGCAGTTTGAGTGCAGTTTGAAAATAGAGAATGGATAAGAATTCAAGAATATTAAAATTAGTTTCAGAAAATTGTTTGTTGAATTCTGTAATCTATTTATAGAGTTCAAAAGGTTGCAACCATAGATGAAAATTAAATTGAAAAGAAACAGGCGCAATCGTTGATTTTGAAGACATTACACTTCAATGAAGAGAAGCGTCTATTCCTAAAAATAGCAGTTGGAAAAATTCAGTCGACTGAATATATTAATTCAGCTTTCTGAATTGAATTAAATCGAAGACAGAAAGGAAATAATCTAATTTTAGCCTGATTCAGCCGGCTGAATTTATTCATTCAGCCGGTTGAATATTGTGAAACAATAAATTTGTTTCAGTATTCAGCCGGCTGAATGAATGCATTCAGCCGACTGTTTTCAGCCTGCTGTGCATAGTTGTGCATGTGTGTATGCGTTTTTATATATATCAATTCAGGAGAGATTTTAATAAATTACTAAATGATATGCAGTCTCTAGACTAGGAACTAATAGCTTCAAAATACTCTGAATATGAATCTGCAACAAATCTCCTGCATAAATGATTAGTACACACAAAATATTTTATATAGCTTGTCATCAGTCAAAACAATGTTAAATTGATATTCCAACATTCTCCCCCTTTTTGATGATGACAACTATATAAGTAGAAATAATATATTTATAGAAGTACTTACCTTAACATTGTTACTCCCCCTGTCAATATGCACAAATATTCAACCAACTTTCTCCCCCTTTGTCATCGACAAAAAGAAAGAGATGCATAGAATTAAATAAAGAGTACATTATATAAATAACTCATACTCGAGATGTCATTACTGAATATAAAAATATTCATACAATCATTATATAAATAACTAGACAGAGCATCATAGAAGTTTGATTAAAATAGTAGAAACAATAATAATTAAAACTGGGTAGAGAGAGAAGGCTGATCATCATTGGAATCCGAACTTGAAGATGACCATTGAAAAGGCGATGGATTGTGAACTTCGGTGGATGTAGATCCCGAACAAGGAATTTTATCCCATATTTTATTAAGAAAATCTTTTATGGAATTGTTATTTTTCTTTTCAAGAGCCTTAATATCCCGATGAAGTTTGGATTGATTTCGGAAGAGAGTGATGATAGCTTGTCTGGAGGAAGTTTTCGGGCCAACAACTTGAATGGAGTCATCGTCCTCTTCTTCTTCTTCATGTTGAGTATGCGAAGAAGATGCAATAGTAGTGTCACGAGGTTGAGGAATACCTTGTTGAACATTGTGAGACCATTGTTGAAAAGAAATGATTTGTTGTGAAGGAGGCCGGTGTGGAAGACCCATCAATCCTAAAGTTTTTGCGCCTAACTCACTAATGCTTGAAAACTCGGAGTCGGGCATTGGAATGCCAAAGTTGAGAAGGATACGCATAATATAAGCACCATAATGAATGGTCTTATATTTTCTTCGGATTGTGATGTCTTGAAATTCATCTAAAATGATTTTTGCCCAATTTACTTGTTGGTTGGAGTAGATTGAGTAAAGGGATTGAAAATCTCTTTTATAGACTTTTTCATAACTTTCCGTTCGAGGTTGTAGAGAGCGAATGAAGGCACGGTGAATAAGACATGCTTGTGGTCTTAAGATGCTAGACTTTAATGCACTTAAATCGGTAAGATGATAGGACAAGAAACGATGTGAAACTTCGTCTCTATGATCCATATCAACTTCAATATCGTCTATATCAACACCTTGAAATGGACAATTTAAAATATTGCCTAATCTTTGTAAAGGCAAGAAAATTTTAGTGCCACAAACTATAGACCAAACACAATCTTGTCGATTTTGAGGATTATGGTGGTCTAAATTCAGATTAGCAAGAAAGAGTTTGATCAAAAGATGATTAATTTTGACATTTTTTGGAGCATACCCTATTAGATTATCAAAGTGGAATTGCTCCGCCAATTCTCTAATTCGGTAAACTGCAAGATCCGGAAATTTCATGAAAGCCCCTTCAAAGATATTGGAATTTTTCTTAGAATTGAATCGGGAGATTGCAACATCATTCCAAAGCCATTGTCGAATCTGATCTTCGGATGGACCGGAAGTGGATTCTCTTGTGCGTTTGGATCTTGGAGCCATTAGAGAGTAAAAATGAGGAGTAAAAGTTGAAGAATTTTAAAAAAATGACTAGGGTTCCGAAGTTAATGGGTAAGAAATGAAAAGATGAATATATAGTAGGTAAAAGGTAAGGACAAAAATGGAAGAAAATAATGTAGGACCAAGATAAAAAAATGTCTCAGAAGGAATTCAGCTGGCTGAATCACTGTAATCAGCCGTCTGAATTTCTTCCCGCAAGAAAATAGTTCGTTTTTGAACTACTTCAAACGGCTGTTTGCATTGATATAGCCATCTGAATCCGAGGCTAAAAATTTTCTTCCACGATATTCAGCCGTCTGTTTCATTATAAACAGCCGGCTGAATTTTTACAGAAACTTATGACAGCCTTTAATATTTAGCAAACAATATATATATAAACAATGTGAATAACTTTTGAACAATTAGGAATTAAAAATTACATATTAACAACAACATAAAAAAAATTAAATAGATTTGGAAGAAGAGCTTGAAGTGTGATATTCATCTGGTTCTATTTTTGTGTTCTCTTGAAATGGTTGAAGTGGTGACCATCTATTGCCACGTTCCCAAGAATTCGGAGATATTGGTGGACGCTGCGGTGATGGTTCCCAAGAATTGTGATGAATTGGAGAACGAACAGGAGACGGTTGATGAACCGTGTTTTTGGAGAAAGAACCACAGAATTTTAAAGCGACTTGTTCCAAAACGCTTAAACGCTTGGCACTAATTCTTTGTTCATAATAAAGTTCGCGCTGTAATTCCAGTGTTTCCTTTTGGTAGTGATGAATGTCATCTATCTTCTCTTTAGTAGATGGTGAACCAAAAAATAGAGACCGTCTCGTTCTTTTACCAGGTGGAGTATAACCAGTGTGTGTAGAAGGAGGAACAATTGGAACTGGTTCGTAAATTGGTGTTGGAGTTGGTAAATACACCGATCTCGAACTAGGAGAAGAATAAGATAGTGCAGAGGATTCAGAATTATGCTGGGAAGACATTTTGAGAAATGTATTTGAAACTTAAAAAAAATTTGTTTAAAACTAATGTCAAAAGAAGGAAGATTAGTAGAGGTATATATGTGAAAAGACATATATAAATAGAAAATAGATTTGTGGTTAGGTTTATAAGAACCAGAGAAAAATTTGGTTGGAGGAAAACAAATGTAAGGTAAATAGAAAAAAATGCAAACCATCTAAAGTTAAAAAGAAAGGAGTAGTGAAGTGGTAGAACACTAGACTTCCAAGTAAGAGATCCCGAGTTCAAGTATTGGAAAAAAGATTTACTAAAAAATTATAAATCCTTTATCGGTACAATTCCTAATTCTCTTCTGAACTTTATAAATATATTTTCATTTAAAGGTTCTATAAATATATCTGCCAATTGATTTTCAGATGATACAAATTCCAGTCTGACTAAATCCTTTTCAATATTATCACGAAGAAAATGATGACGTATGTCAATATGTTTAGTTCGTGAGTGATTTACAGGATTTTTGGATAAGTTTATAGCACTAGTATTATCACAAAAAATTGTTGATTTAGATAAATTAACATCAAAATCTTGAAGTGTTTGCTACATATAAATGACTTGAGCATAAGCTAAAGCAGCAAAAACATATTCTGCCTCACAAGTTGAAAGTGAAACATAATTATGTTTCTTGCTAAACCAAGAGACTAAGGACTGTCCAATGAAATGACAAATCCCACTAGTACTTTTCTGATCTGTCCGACATCCTCCAAAATCAGCATCACTATATGAAACTAACTCAAAAGGACATTCTTTCGGATAGAAAAGTCCAAAATCTTTGGTTTTGCTTAGATAACGTAATATGCGTTTTACTGCTCGCATATGTGATTCTTTAGGATTTGCTTGGAATCGAGCACATAATAAAACACTCATCATTATGTCAGGTCTACTAGCAGTTAGATAAAGTAATGATCCAATTATACTTCGATATAATTTTTGGTCAACACTTTTTCCATCTTCATCTCTATCGAGATGAACTGTTGTGCTCATCGGAGTTAGTTTAGCAGAAGTGTTTTCCATATTAAATCGTTTAATTAGATTATTACAATAATTTTCTTGATTAATAAAAATTCCATTTTCTATTTGTTTAACCTGTGATCCAAGAAAATAAGATAATTCTCCCATATGTGACATTTCAAATTCTTTGGTCATAATTTTTGAAAATTCCTGACATAATTTTTCATTTGTAGAGCCAAAAATAATATCATCTACATAAATTTGAATGATTAAAATATCCCTTTTAGTTCTTTTTATAAAAAGAGTTTGATCAACCTTTCCTATTTCAAAACCAGAATCTATTAGATAGCTCTTAAGACGTTCATACCAAGCACGAGGTGCTTGTTTTAGACCGTATAGGGCTTTTTAAAGTTTATAGACATGGTCTGGAAATTTTTCATGTGTGAATAACGGAGGTTGTTCAACAAAAACATTTTCTTTTATATACCCATTTAAGAAAGCACTTTTAACATCCATTTGATAAATTTTGAAATTATGAAAACATGCAAAGGCTAATAAGATACGTATTGCTTCAAGTCGTGCAACTGGAGCAAACGTTTCTTCGTAGTCGATTCCTTCTTCTTGATTATATCCTTGTGCAACTAATCTAGCTTTATTCCTAGTTATATTACCCTGTTCATCTGCTTTATTTTTGAAAACCCATTTAGTACCAATGACGGTTTGATCACTTGGTCTAGGAACTAGTTTCCAAACTTCGTTTCGTTCAAATTGGTTTAGCTCTTCTTGCATAGCTATAATCCAATAATCATCAGTAGATGCTTCTTTTGCATTTTTAGGTTTTTAGAAAGAAAAGCTACATGGTCCATTTGATTAAGTTGATTTCTAGTTCTAACATGTGAATCAATTTCTCCTATGACATTTTCTACTAGGTGATCTCATAAAATCCTAGGAGGAGATCTTAATTCATTTTAATTATGATCAATGTTTTCATTTTGTTCAATATTATTAGAAATGTTTTCATCTTCTTCAAAATTATTTTGAGTAACCATATTTGTGATTGTCTTAGGAATATCCACAAAATTTTTATTAAATTTGAAATTTTCGTCGAATGAAACATGAAGTGTTTCTTCGATTCTTTTTGTTCTTTTATTGAAAATTCGATAAGCTTTGCTTCGATCCGAGTACCCTATGAAGATTCCTTCATCGGATTTTGGATCCAATTTTCCAAGCTGATCTTTTGTATTTAAGATAAAACATTTTGAACCAAAAGTTTTAAAATAAGAAATTTTTGGTTTTCTATGATGAAAAAGTTCATATGGAGTGTGTTTTGTTAAAGGTCGGATAGAGACACGATTTAGAACATAGCAAGCAGTAGCTATAGCTTCTGCCTAGAAATGTTTTGGTAATGTATTTCCATTCAACAAAGTTCTTGCACATTCTTGTAATGTTCAATTTTTCCTTTCTACAACTCCATTTTATTGTGGTGTTCTAGGAAAAGAAAAATTATGGTAAATTCCCTTTTTATTACAAAAATGTACAAATGTTTCATTTTCAAATTCTCCTCCATGATCACTTCTAATATTTTTAATTTTTAAATTTTTGAGATTTTGAATTCTCCTTACAAAATTCTTGAAATTTTCAAAAGTATCACTTTTGTTTTTTAAGAAAATAGTCCAAGTATATCTTGAAAAATCATCTACTATAACAAATACATATTTATCATGATTTATAGATTGAATTTGAGTTGGACCAAAAAGATCTAAATGTAATAGTTCTAATGGTTGTATAGTAGAAATATTTTTCTTTGATTTAAAAGATGATTTTGATAATTTTCCTAAGCATCACAAATATTGTTTACTTTAAAGTTCATTTTTGGTAAACCTTTTACTAAATCATTTTTAGATAATTTATTTATAGTTTTGAAATTAATTTGACAAAATCTTTTGTGCCATAACCAAGGATCATTTTCTTTGGCTATTAAACACATAGTTGTATTATAATTTATATTCATATTTAAAACATAAATATTTTTATCTCTAAAGCCTTCAAAAAGAAGATTCTTATTTTGATCAAAAATACTACACTTATTTTCAGAAAAAGAAATATTGAATCCTTTGTCACACAATTGGCTAATACTAAGTAAGTTGTGTTTCAAATTTTTAACTAATAAAACATCTGTAATAAGAGGTAAATTACATATACCGTTATTGCTCACATCGCCTTTACCGATGACATATCCTTTGGAATTATCTCCAAATGTGACAGAACCTCCTTCTGAGTAGTTAATGCTTGTTAGCATCTCTTTGTTTCCTGTCATATGTTTTGAGCAACCACTGTCTAGTGCCCATTTTCCTCTCTTTTTGGATGGTACCTGCAAAATATAGAATTAACATTGGTACCCACCATTTTATTTTGGGTCCTAAGAATTAGGTCTTAGGAAGCCAAACCCAAGAGGGTTCAGAATTCCTTTTGAAAACAAAATCTTTGTTTTTATGAACAGTTTTTATAAAAGATTTTATATACTTATTTCTTATTGAAGAATTATTTGTTTTAGGAACCCAAATTTTAATTGAATAGTAAAATTGGAAATTTTAGAACTAGATTTTTCAACTTTATTTTTATATGAAGAATTCTTTTTCTTTGGAATAATTTTAGAGGATTGTTTATATCCTAGTCCTTTTTTATTTAAAACAGTTTGAGAATTTTCTATAATTTTGGAAAGATTCTCTCTACCTTTATTAAAATTAGAAACACTTTTAGTAATGTCTTCTAACTTTGTTTTAAAGCTAGAGTTATCTAACTATAAAATCTTGATATTTGATTTAAGGTCATGATTTTCAATTAATAAAGCATCATTCTTTTCTTTCTGAGTTTCTATCTCTTGACTTAGCAGAGAAAGTTGAGATGTCATATTAGAACAAGATTCTTGAGTAACTTGGAGTTCTTCTTCTTAAATTTTCTTTTCATCTCTTAGCATTTCTACTTCGATTTCAGTTCTATTCAATTTTTCAAGAGCTTCTTTGTACTTTCTATTTTTGCCTTTTAATTTGTCAAGTAATTCTGAATTGATTTCCAAAAGGTCATTAAAAGTTAGATCACTTACCTCGTCTTTTGTAGCCATAAAGCAAAGGTTGGCTTGTTCCGAATCACTGTTTGAGTCACTTTCTGATGATGAAGATGATTCTGTATCGTCCCATGTGACAGAGAAAGCTTTCTTCTTGAATCTGTCCTTTTTGTGCTTATACTTGTCTCTCTTTTTCTCAGGACAGTCTTTCTTGATGTGACCTTTCTTGTGGCATTCATAACATTCTAGAGCAGATGATGATGGTTTGTTGATGTTGTTATTATTGCTGTAGTTGTTCTTGTTATTTCTAAATTTGTTATTCTTTCTAAATTTTAAGAACTTTTTGAAATTTTTAGCAATGAACAACATATCTTCTTCATCTGAATCTGATTCATCTTTTTTGCCTGGAATGCTATATTTTTATTATCTTGAGTCTATACTCGTTTTGCCTGCAGATTCACTTCATAAGACATTAGATTTCCAATCAACTCTTCTGGTTTTATGGTTGAAATGTCGTTAGCTTCTTCGATTGCTAAGACTTTTCGTTCCCATTCATCCGTTAGTGAGTTGAGGATTTTTGAAACAATATCAAAATCTGTGTACGTTTCTCCTAATGCTATCAAAGAATGATATATATCTTGAAACCTAGAGTAAATTTCATTGGTAGTTTCATCTTGCTTCATTTTGAAATTCTGGAATTGATTTTTGAGCATAGAAATTTTACTTTGTTTGACTTTGTTAGTTCCTTCATGTGTAACTTTAAGTGTATGCCAAATTTCATGAGTAGTTTTACACATGCTTATTCTATTAAACTCATTTTTATCTAATGCACAATATAACATGTTCATAGCTTTAGCATTTGCAGTAGCATCTAATTTTTGCGTGTTAGTCCATGCTGGATATTCAGTAGTAGGAATAATATATTCATATTGCATAATGTTCCAGGTATCATAACTACTTGCTTGTATATAGATTCTCGTTCTAGTAGCCCAATAGTTATAGTTCATTCCATTAAATAGAGGTGGTCGTGCAGTAGATTTACCTTCTGTAAAGGTAGTGTTAGAAACAGTGCTGGTGTTGTTTTCCGTACTAAAATAATATCAGATAACTATGTTACAGTTATATGAAGGCCTTGCTCCGATACCAAATGAAAGTTTCTGTGCTATAGGATCATGTAATATTGTTAAACTACTTGTGCAGAATAAGTAAGTAAATAGTAAAAGCAGTAAAGTAAATGACACCAGAGATTTTGATACTGGTTCGAACTCATGTTCTACGTCAAGTCCCAAACTCCTTCTGGAATTAAACTAGCAACCCTCACTTAACCCAGAGGAATGGGTTTACACTGCCTGAGCAACCAAACATGACTTCTACCGCCTAAGCAACCGAATAGGACTTCTACCGCCTGAGCAACCGAACAAGACTTCTTTACAAATAACAAAACAGTCTTACTGTAGTATGCTCTTTGAATAGCACTGATAAGTCAATTAAGTACAATCTTCCTATAATCTTCTCCTTTATGATATGTAGTGTAATGTGCTTGAGAATTATGGAAGATAGAGTGATCAACGATCAGAGAATGTAAGCAGTTTGAGTGCAGTTTGAAAATAGAGAATAGATAAGAATTCAAGAATATTAAAATTAGTTTCAGTAAATTGTTTTTTGAATTCTGTAATCTATTTATAGAGTTTAAAAGGTTGCAACCATAGATGAAAAATTAAATTGAAAAGAAACAGGTGCAACCGTTGATATTGAAGACGTTACACTTCGATGAAGAGAAGCGTTTATTCATGAAAATAGCAGTTGGAAAAATTCAGCCGGTTGAATATATTAATTCAACCTTCTGAATTGAATTAAATCGAATACAGCAAGGAAATAGGCTAATTTTAGCCCGATTCAACCGTCTGAATTTATTCATTCAGCCAGCTGAATATTGTGAAACAATAAATTTGTTTCAGTATTCAGACGGCTGAATGAATGCATTCAGCCGGCTGTTTTCAGCCTGCTGTTCATAGTTGTGCATGTGTGTATACATTTATATATATATATATATATATATCAATTCATGAGAGATTTTAACAAATTACTAAATGATATACAGACTCTAGACTAGGAACTAACAGCTTCAAAAAATTCTGAATATGAATTTGCAACAAATCTCCTGCATAAATGATTAGTACACACAAAATATTTTATATAGTTTGTCATTAATCAAAACAATGTTAAATTGAGATTCCAACACAAGGCACCTCCTAGGGGGAGGTTGGGTAAGTCCATGGGTCCTTCTTATGGATAAGCTAACCAAGCACACCAGATAACAATAGACTAAGACGTCCAAGCCCGAGAAGCGACATATTAAACAATGGACTAAGACGTCCAAGCACGAGAAGCAGCATATCAAACAATGGACTAAGACGTCCAAGCTCGAGAAGCAGCAAATCAAACAACAACAACTTACAAAGCCTAAAGGGTAACCCATGTCAAAAGAGTCAAAACCCGAGGAGCGATACAGAACAGAGGGTTTAAATAAGAATCTGCATCCTCCAACTAATCATCAAAGAAGAATTTATAAACTTCACTTATTAATACCTGAATCTAGGTTTCGAGTCTTTCATTATTAAGTTTGAAACTTCACTTAATAATACCTGAATCAGGATTTCAGATCTTTTAATCTATGGTCTTCATCATACCTGAATCTGGGTTTCGGGGCTATTACTATTAATTACTGAACTTCACTCATTAATGCCCGAATCTGGGCTAAAGATCTTTATTAAGAAGATTATTATTATGGACTTCTGGTTATAATCTAAAATACCCGAATCTAGGTTTCAGATTTTCTAACTTTTAAATTTCAGTCATTAATGCCCGACTCTAGGTCACTAGATTTCCACTACAAACTTTTAGACAATGATTTCTGGACTTCTATTATACGATCATTATCGACTTTCTGTTAGCTATCTCCAGAAGATGAATTTCTAAACATCTATAGTTAAATCCTTGATTGAATTTATGGTTTTCTACCATCGAATTTCTAATATTCCACCAATATAATTGAAGTTGAATTCCTAGTTATCTCTTACCATTATCAAAGATGGGTTTCAAGACATTCAACGTAATCAGTTATAGAATTACTTTTCACTTATTATCATATGTTAACATAATGATTTGTTGATCTCCGCAAGTAATATGGATAAAATTCTATATAGATTTCAAGCTAACGATAAGGAATATTGTTTACTTCATGCTTTTTAGGAAAAGAGGATCAGTAAAGAGGATTGAAAGATCCAGTAGATACAAAAATCATAGTACAAATTATCAAAAGGTTGATTCAGAAATCATATTATAAGGAAGGACTACAGACCAGGTGATATTTACAAAGTTTTCATAATTTACATAAAATACGAAATTGTTTACAAGTATATAGTATGAATATATGTATTTCACAAATCTTGAGCAGCCTTATCTAGATTTTCGGCAATTAAAGGATCAACGATGAATTGCAATACAAAGAACTTCCTTAAGCTTCTTCTCTTTTTTCCCTATCTTATTGGCATCGTCTATAGATTCGATATGAGTCTTTATAGCACGATTAAAGGCTTTGTTTGCACCTTTGAGAGTTTTATTTTCCCTTTCTAAATCAGCGATACGCTTCTGAAGAAGATACTTTTCGCATTCAAGTTTCTGAATCTTAGTTGTATACTCATTTATGCGCTGCGAGTATCTCACTCTCTATTGTTCATCAAAATATTTCATCATCTCAAATTTGACTTTCCTGCACCATTCTCCTACTACCTTCTCGTCTAAGCCAGGAGGAGGATTAGTCGTAGCAAGAAATTTTTAGATGGCAAGGGAAGTAGATCTTGTTAATTTTGCAATGGATGGAATATTAAAAGAAGCTGGTGAATCGATGTTTAAAATGTTATTTCCCATAATGAATTCAAGCGATTCACACTGAGCTTGACTATCTTTTAACTTAATCTCCAAATCACTTATTTGTTGGAGAAGTTCGAACATCTTATGGTCAAAATCAATTGAAGGACTTGACTTAATTTGGCACTTTAATATGGAAATTGTTTCATCTTTACTCTTAGTGTCCACTTCTAGATTGGCGATCTGATCGTTGAGATTTCTAATGATTGTCTTTTGAAGCAAATATCTTCTATGCCATTCCAGAGCTTTGGCATTGTTTTAAAAGCGAGTAAACAAAGGATCACTAAGAAGCTTCCTCTTTTCAATATCTACTAACAACCTATCTCTAATACTAATAAAGCGAGATGTTGAATCTAGCGAGAGTGGCGTTGTAGATAATTATAACTCCTATTTAAACAAGTAAAAAGAAAATAAAGTCAAGATTCGAATAATCAATCTCTTTTATTATAACAATAAAAGATTACAACTTAAGTAGAAATGAAATGAAAAAGTACAATTAGACATTTGTTTCTTATTTAAAGTTGAGAAACCACATTTCTAACTTGACTCAAGGAATTAGCTGAAAGAATAACTGTTGAGTCAAAAGGAGCATTAAATCCTTCCGGAGTAATAACTAGAGGATATTTGCTTTAGTCCCACTCCCCGGTAGGAGGACTATCACTACCATATATCAATTTGGTATGATATGTCCGAATTTCCTTAAGAAGCTTTTCTTTTTCTTCACCAAGAAAATCGAACGAAGACGAAGATGTTCCATGTAAATCTTTGCAAATCTCTAAGAAAGCAATATCTGGCTAATTTTGAAGATTTCAAAAGTGAAGCCTTTTCTAGATAATCTCTTCTTAATTTAACATACTTGCTTAAATAATCTCTAGAAACAAGGCTGCTTGGGGGACATTCATTTTGTGAAAACGTAATAGAATACAACTGAGAATAAAAGGAAACTAGAGCAAAAAATTCAAAAACCAATATTATTGCATAATTACGAATGTTCATCCGTTTCATACAAAATTGACTTTGTGAAAACTCTAAAACAAATTTGTCCTTATAGTATTTAAGTTTTACAGGAGGCAACTTTTGGGGAATTGATTTGACTCATGATAAGTTCCAGCAGACTCTTGGATGTGGATCAGATCCAAATTCATCCAAATATCTCTTGTGTAAACGACTAAGTAGACCCCCACTAAAATCACCTAAGTATGAAAA
Source organism: Allium fistulosum (assembly GCA_030737815.1). Lineage (NCBI taxonomy): Eukaryota > Viridiplantae > Streptophyta > Magnoliopsida > Asparagales > Amaryllidaceae > Allium > Allium fistulosum. The sequence continues at coordinate 182,599,700 of CM060903.1, forward strand.
ATCACCTAAGCTTTATATAAAAAGCCTATAAGGTTGTTCCTCTCTTCAACCAACATCCAAAAGAGCGTAATTAACTCTTGATTCTCTTTCAAAAGGCTATCATATCGAAGGTGTGTCCTCCTTAGTCGTGGGGCATCTTCTTGATTTTTGAAAAACGCTAACATGGCTGCACTTTTGTTAAGCATATGATATTTATCGGAGAGGATATTGTGTTCTTTTATCTACTTATCTAACTCTCTATACAAGCTATTTATTTCTGCTTATTTTCTTTCAAGCTTGGTTTTATAAAAGTGAATGGGTTTCCTCCTTATTTAAAATAAAAGATGTAACTATTATTATCTTGGAAGTGAAAGCCATCTAAATAAGGAATCCCATACCTAAGAAACGGGAATTGTAGCTTGAGAGACCTACTTTTTCTCTCTTTGTTCATCGACGTCGATGGTCGTAGTCTCTTCTGGAAGGTCAGAAGGCTTTGGGGGTTTGGATTGGCTTGCTTCATAGATGATTAGGTCGCGGTTGGCCTTTTCTAAAGCCCCAGTATTGTCATCGTCATCTTTTTCATGAACATCAGAGTAACCACCCCCATCGCCACCTAAACCTTGCCTCCATCTTCATTATCATCATTATCGTCATCACCATCGTCATTATCATTATTATCATCATCATTGTCGCCTTCTTCCTCGGCGGCTTCGTCTTTATCACCTTCGTCCTCAGAATCGAAATCTACTTCGAAGGAAGGGACTTCGAAGGATAAGATTTTAGAGGCAACAATCTCCTCTCTTTCTGGAACTTCAACCCCCTACTCCATTTCTTTGACTTTAGCCATAAACCTATTAACAAGAGCAGGGTCGATAAGAAGGAAAGCTCAAATTTGGGCAGTTTTCTATATTGTCGGCATAAGCAAGCATTAGGGTGTCCTCGTAGGAGTTAACAATGACGTCATCGGGGGAAGTACATAAGAATCATGACATTTTCTGCTTGGCATCAAATATGACATTGATAGTCAACTTTAGAGAATTCTTCTTTTTCCCCAACTTTTCCATGAGAGAGGATTGTTTAGCTGCCATTTGAGCTTTTTCATCTTCAGGCTCTTTCAGAGCCATTTTCAAAGCTAGATTTTCATCAGCTAAAAGTTGACGTGCTTTTCTTTCCTCAGAAATAATAGACTCTGATTGAGCAAGAGAGGCTCTTAATCTCTCCAGTTCCATTGTAGCTTCGTTTTTACCAACAGACAAGGAGATGACTTGGTTGTTCAAGTTTGAGATTTCCCCTCGAAGCTTGGTTGTTTCAACAGAGGATTTTAATGCGTTATCTTGTAGAGAGAGCCAGCTTTGAAATTCTAAAAGGAAGAGCATGATGCAAATCAATATTCAGACAGAAACAATGATAATAAGGATAAATAATGTGTAAATGTACAAGGAGTTGTTGTTCTATAAGAGACCGACAGTGACCCGCCGGATCAGGAACATAAGAAGGCAGGTGAATAGAAGTAGAAGATAAAGAATTCAAGATAGATTTAACTATCTTTTCAAAATCACTTGTAGACATGAGAGATGTGGGTCCAGAGGGAGTTAAAGTTCCCAAGTCCTTTTGCGTCTGCTTAATGACGTGAGGAGAGCAGGAAACGACAATGCGAGACAAGAGATCATCCTTTGAAGGAGTCGTCTTGGGACGATCAATAGAAGCTTCAACCATTAGAATCTCCGAAGTTTTACTCATATCAAAGGCCCGCCTTCTTTTAGTGAAGGGGAATTTGGAACTTTAACAATTTTGACTTCTTGAAGGATGGTTCCGTCACGGCCACTTTACCCAGGTTTCTTTTAGCAGCCATCTTTGACCTAGCGATGGCCTGAGTCAAAGATGAGGCACAAGATGTAGAAGTTAGGAGAACCAGATCACTTATGATTGGTTCAACCTGAGGAGTAATCGCTGAAGATTCAAAAAAGTACAAGTTAGTAGAGTAATATTTTTAAAAAAGTGGCACAACAATAAACTTCAAGTACTATGTTAAAACCTACCGAAGTGATCGGGGCAAATTGGGGATATTGGGGAGAAGTTCTTCGTATCACCCAAAGATAGGAAGCGTTTGCTCTGAGAAGTGTGCTGAACTAGGGCAGGTTGACCAAATACCCTTTGGCCGGCTGGTAGGAGGGAGTGCTTTTGAAGGTTTGAGGGATTCAACAAAGTAAGTCTATTCCCAATGCTACTCGAAATAGCAATTAATAGCTTGACAGTTCTCTTATCCTTGTCATTTAGATCTTTAGTGGAAGGACCTGATAAGGAAGCATAGATTAGCAAAAGAAAGTAACTAGACAAGAATAAAAATTGTGATCAAGTTACGAGGGGAAGAGAAGGCACCAGTGATATTGGGAAAGCATTTGACAAAGAAGAATTGTGTTTCCCAATCACTGAACTTGTTTACCCCCTCGGAAATTAGCTTTTTGGCAGGATTGGCTCTAAAAATTTGATTGTTAAGATTGCTGAGTTTAACCGATCGAACTAGGTAGTTCAGAACTTCCCCATTTAGTGATGGAATACCTGACTCTAGAGCCATAAGTTCCAAGGATAGAAGATATGTATATACATTTGGAGACAGCTGGATGGGAGCGATGCCTAGGTGGGTCAGGAATTTTGCCAAAAAATTCGGGAAAGGTAAGAAATCTCCATGACAAATATGGATAGCGGTATAGACGAAATATCCTTCAGGAGGGCTTTGGATGGTGTCACTTGGTGTCACTGTCACTTGAGGGAATAGCTTCCACCTAGCAATGTCGAAGTCATTTAAAATTGCATCCACCTCATCCTGGGAGGATATTAAAGTGTATTTAAAAGTCGCCTCAATCTTCTTTGGAGAAGATTCCATCGTCGGTATTATACTTTTTCTGGTTTTTGAGAAGTCTTTTTCACGCCCATGATCCTGCCAGGTGAAGTCATTTCAGTAAGAAGTTATAATTTGTTATGTAATCAACATTTTTCAAGGATATCGAAAACCTATTACAACAATTCAAATATCAACCAAAACATGAAATTTCATATCCTTGAAAAAAAAGTTAGAGTTAGTTTTAGAAAATGAAATTTGTTGAGCTTTCGACTGCGTCGAAAAGGAAAATGGAAGTGGACCTCCAACAAACACCCTTCAACAATGTCGAAAGCTCAAGGAAAACTTTATTATTGAAAGGAGTAGTTAAAGCCTCTACAACTAATTCAGATATAAATATGCACTAACAACATTCAATAAACAAGAAAAGTAAATCTTACGACACTGTCGAAACCCATGAACTTTATTTTACTAAGGGAATATGAATGCTGTCCAAACCCTATATGTTGATTGAGTCGAAAGGTTTGGGTTTGAGTAATATTAATATAAATGAAAAGGTTTTGAGATGTTTCGACAATATTTTTATAACATGATGGTCGAATCCCAATTAGTTACAAGGGGTGTCGAGAAAGTCGAAAGGAGTATATGGTTTCGAAAGCATACCAACAACCGAACTTTATTTGATACAGTAGGTTTCGATCAAGTCGAAGGGTTTGATTTGATTTATAATTTAAACAAAGTATGTTTTTCTTAATCCAACTTATAAAAAAAATTGAAAAAAAAATGATGATGAATCTCTAACTCCACACATCTGCTAAAATAAATTAGAAGAAGGCATGTACTAGAGGTTTCGAAACCTATAAAATGAAAATTATGCTTTCGAAAGTATCTACTAGGTAATCATTTAGAAGTGAACATTAGGCAACTTCTTCGAAAGGTATCAGAATATACTAAAGTATAGTTATGCTTTCGAAAAAGTCCACTTCATATTAACTACATCAACCTTTCGACGAGATCAATTAAGAGATAGGCGTTGGACTTCCTTTCGATCCCATCGAAAGAGGTTGAAGAAGTAAAACAAAGTTAGCCACCTCAAACCCTTTCGAAAGGGTAGAAAGGTAAAATTACAGCGCCAAATTGCGATTCATATGGCTTAAACTTCTCTATGAAGTAACTGGAAAACTTTTTCTTCCCCAATTTCAATTTTAACCCAATACTTTTAAAAAAATTAAAAATTAATTAAAAGCAAAATTGACTTGAACACAGATTTACAATCAATAATCATAAAAATCCCCAAAATGTAAATTCGAACCTTAAAAAAAACCAAATCAGATGAATTTTAAATGTAGAATTGATGTGGGAAATGAAACAAAATAAGCTATAGAAAGAAATTCAAAGATACTTTCATATGAATGAAAAATTCAAATTATGGAATTAAAACAGCGATTCGAATTCAAACCTAATAAATTTTAAAAATCAAAATTCAGCGTGGAAAGTAAGTTCGAAAAGAAGAAATAATAAAAACTTACTTTGAATTCGAGTTTCTATTTGTTGGAAATAGGAATTTTTTAAGAAATTAAAAGCTTTGATTCTTGCTGAAATTTTCCTTTAATCGCAGATAAATGAAAGAGGAGAAGAAAGGAACGTGATTTATAAGAAAAGTCAACATGAAGGATGGCCGTACGATCAAATTTAAAAGAACGGCCAGGATTTATGCAAGAATATGAAAAGGCGGAACCAATTCTCACTTTGCAAGGGGGGGCCAAGTGTTACCACCAATTCTCCATTCAACCTTGTCAAAACCAAAAAAGAATAGAAGAGAAGGAAGAACGAGAGATGATAGCACCAACAAAGCCTTTCGAAGGAATTGAAGGGATGCTACAGCCAAAAGTCAGATATGTTATAAGCATTCGAAGGGGTCGAAAGCTCCCTTTCACTTCAAATTGCTTTCTTTCGAAACAGATGCTTTCGCCTACATGAAAACATTTCGAATAAGTAGAGGGATACCTTTCAAAGGCAACAAATAACAACCACTCACATGCGCACCAAAACTTTCGAAACCGATGGTTTCGCCTTCATTCAAATTACTCAGAAAGATGCTTTGTTGGAACAACCTCTTTGAAAGCATAACTAAGCCTTTCAAACTGGTTGGAGCCTTTCACAACTAAGAGGGGTTTTGCATCAAGCCGAAAGTATGTTTTTGGAAGTTACCTTCTGCATCAAAACCCTCAACATTTCAATACCTTCGAAACCCCAAAGAGTTACCTGTTGCAGAGTTGAAAGCTCATGTCTCTTCTTACTTGCAACAATAAAGCAACATAAGGTGAAAAGGCACACCTACCCCTTTCGATGAAGACGGAAGCGTTCAAATGCAATGTTGAAGGATGTGCAAAGGTTAAAGGTGACGAAAGGTCTACAAGGCCACCTTTCGACCAGGTCGAAAGCACTGAGTCGAAAGGTGCCAGCCCGCATATATAAATAAGACCCATGGGTCTGATTTGGGGTTTCGAATTCTTTCACTCTACTCTTGTACTTTCTAAAAGTTGTAAACCCTAATTTTGAAATTAGATTAGGAATTTGATCAGTTTGTACTATTTGAGTTTAATGAAAGCAAGATTATGGAATTTTGGGATATCCGGCTAATTTGGTATCTATGTTTAATTCAGTTCATAATTTTCTTGTGTCGACTTGATTGAAGAGTCACTGTTAGAGTGAGTCAAAACCTTTAGTTTAACCAATATCCTTAGAACCATAACTCCTACACTCAAGTTGTCGAAAGGTTAGCTTCCGAAGAAGTCGAAACCAATCTATCCAATCCATATCCTTAACTCATTAAAGCCAAACTTAGGGCTTCTCCAACTGATTCGAAAGTGGGGTTTCGACAGAGTACTAAGGCAGATTAACTGGTTCGAAAGGCAATATAAGAAGGATTTTCAGTGTTTCATCTAAACCAAAAGGTCCAATAAGAAGGAGTTTCTACCACAATAATCTACACGAAAGGAAAATTGAAGAGAATAGAATGGATTATAACCATCTTAACTTGATTAAGAAGTGTCGACTACTTTCAAATTTTTGAAATGAGGTCTCGAATGAGTTATCCACACTTTGAATTCAACTTTGGGGTGTTGACAAGTTTTCTTGTTAACAGTGCTAAATCAAATTATTGATTTAATATTTTCAAATAATGATTGCAAAACAGTTTGATTATTCAAAACAGTGATGGTGGATGTTTGATGATCATTTTTTTACACATATGTTTGAGACATACTTCTTCATAAGATGATGCTATGTTTCCTTTAATGATGACCAACAAATCTTTTACTCGAGAATATTTGGTTATGTGTGTTTTGGTTGAAATAGTTGATTTTATTGAAAAATTCGAATGTTGGAGTAAATTCAATTGATATTGTGGAGTACGTAGTGTGCTTGTTTTGATGACACTCGATTTTCATGCTTGACATTGATAATGAGAGCTCAAGAGGTCGGATATAAAACAAGTAACAAGTGGTATCTGAGGTACCATTGTACACCAGCATAGGCAGCGTAGAGTGCAAGTAGTATCGTGAAATCGTAACTTGTTCTTTTCTATTCGAAACATCTGGTATGATTTATAACCTTTGTGATTCCTCCATTCTATTATTCTTGATAGCTCGTATGTTTCATAGGATGACTGATGTTTAACACATTTTATTCCATGCACATGTGGAGAGCTTGTATTTTCTGCTTTTTACCTGTATTTCATTAAAAAAAAATCCAAAAACATGTTTGTTTTCCCATCTTAGAGTTTTTGTTTAAAAAATTGAAAAACCCAAAAATATATTTTTGTTTTCTTAGGATTTTTTTTGTTTTGCTCCCCATATTTATTCATGATGTGAATATTTTGAAATGATACACTTTGGCTATATCTTTGACATGAGTTTTTCAATGAGGAATTTTTTTTGAAAGGCTTGATTAGGGGATCTTTTGACTTGAAATGTTAATATGAAATCTTATGAGATGAGTTTTGATTTTCTACACTTGACGTAACTTTTGAAATAAATATTTTGCAAAATGAAAATTTTACTCTTTGCAATGAACCTCTAGAGATAGATTTTTTATATTTAAAATTTAATATGATTGTTGGAGATGCACTCTTTTAAAATTTTCGAACTTTGTAATGAAATTTGTTGCGATACATTTTTTATTTTGATATATTAATCTGTATACCCTTAGGTCATATGCTTCCCTTTACACAACTTGCTCTAAAACTAATTCATATTGTATGTTCAAGGATAGAATATAAATCTAAAAATATTTTTGAGATATTTATAGAGAATTTTCTTTTGAAACCATATCACGATCGATTGAATTTTCTTATGTAATTTTCAAAAGTATTTATATTGATTACATAAATGATATTGTATATTGTACTTGATTAAATAATGACGTTATGATATTTTTGATAATCAAGTATATGTTATATAGTTTATATTTTTAACTATTGCATATCCCATATCATCTCTGAATCTACAATTTGACTATCATATTCTATCGAATTCACGTTACTTTCTTACTTTTCACCATTATTCTTGTTCTTATATGAGTTGGCTAAATTAACGTACCCAAAACTAATTGTTGAAAACATATGAAAATTAATTTTTTTTTACATATATGATATAACGAGCTCCCTAAGCCCCAACATGCCTAAAAAATAGGTCTGTTGATACTCGTCAAGTAATGTCCATTATCATCTAGACATCGTGGCAATGCATGAATGGAAGGTTCTTGATCTCATCTACGATGAGTTAGGGATAAGCTAACTTGATTTCATAATGAATTGAAAATTAGTTATTTAATTATGTAATATCTTATAGGCTATATCATTTGAACCCTAATGCATTTAACTACACTTATTTTTTTCACTCTCTTTCTGCTCATAGAGCACGACTTTGATCATATAGGTTCTATGATTTATGGTTGATTTTTTATTAAATATTTAATGTCATTTTTTGATCGAGGTTCATTATTTACTATCACTTTCTCATCATGTTAATTTAATATTTACACTTTTGATGAAAACAAAATGAGGAGAGAGCGATTAAGATTTGATGACATTATAAATTTATTGTTACTATTGAAAGAAATATATTGGTTTGATATTTTATTCTCAAACATATATGTCGCATATGTAGGAGTACATGTTATATATATCGAAACATTGTGTTATGATTTGTTTTTATGATATTGAGTACGCACTCAGCATACACTTTACACATGTCAAATCTTAACTGCTTGTTTGTTATCATCAAAAGGGGATAGATTGTGGAGTATACATTTTGTTTGATGATAACAAATATATTTTAATATTTGATTGTATTTTTAAAGTTTGTTGCAATTTAAAAATCATCAAAGCACAATTTTGTTTCTAGTTATTTTTATCTATAAAGTTAATATGTATTTATTATTTTATTGAAAAGGAAACACTGTCAGAAATTACAGTTAATTTCTTTTTTTGATGTTAACATATATATCATATTTAATATGTTTGTTCAGTGTTGTATATTTAAAGTTTATAATATAAAATACCAGTTGTGGGAAGTTTGTTTTCAATGCAATAAAAGGCTGCATATGCAAATAAAAGAAAACAATTAAAGATCTAATGTAGGGAATATAGAAGTACGCAATCAAAGGCTGTATATACGAAGAAAGGAAAATAAATGGAAATTCAAAGTAAATAATTGAATACATAATCGGACAATATATTTTAGAAAATACAACAAATTTTTTTCTCTAATATATACAAAATTTATTTTCTACCCGGAAAAACTAATCATCTCACAAATCCATACCTTTCTTAATATCATTTCCCGTCTATTTTTCCATTTATACACATCTCCTCTTTTAAGCCTATATAAACTCTAGTAAATCAAAAGAAAAAAATTTATAGGATACAAAACAATTTCTTTTCAAGCCTAACTTCTCAATACATTTCAATGTCAATTATCCTTCAACAATCCTCATCATCTCCCGCTATAGTTCTGCAATCACAAACACACTGCAAACAACTTCAAACTATTGGATCCAATAACAACAAGGCAAACACAAGGCAATTTTCATCAAAACAAAGCATACAGTCATTAACTTAGGCAAGGGATCAAGCAGGTAGCGTAATCGGTAGTAGCAAACCAAGGCAACCATTGATAAAGCGCACAACTTCAGCTCTGAGGCGAAATCTCGAACCATCGTCAACTTCTAGCAACCAATTCATCACTTAAACCCAAAGTTTGTACTGTCTGACACATAATGTTTCAGACCAACAGTCAACTCATATTCATCATCCAGGTGCACAAAACTTGAAGCTATTTATCTTCAACATCAGCTAACTAAAGGCAAGGCAATCACAATCTCCGTAGCATTGTTTTAGACTTTTGGAAAGTAGTTCGACATCAGGTTTCATGATACAACAACATCTATTTTTAGATCCTGATTCTAACTCTGATAAGCTTCTCTAGTAGTAGCAGAAATCTCAATAGCAACCAGAGCATCACTGTCCATACTTCATTACATCCATCGCCATTAGTTTTGATCATCATCGAACAATCTCTTGTGCATCTCCAAGTGATGGAATAACTCTCGAATTCCAACTGCAGTGCGAGTTTCGGTATATACCTCTTGGAGGGAGGTTAGAGTAAGCTTTTATCCGCGCCGAGTTGGTCAGGTCAAAGCGCCTGCTGGAGGGAGGTTAGAGTAAGCTTTTATCTGTTCCATGCTATGGCTAGGGTAAAACATCGATAAGCTCTTGACCACGCCACGCTATGGCCAGGTCAAGGCACCTCCTGGAGGGAGGACTGAGTAAGCCTTTAGTCCTGCCATGCTATGGCCTGGCCAATGCATCGAACAACCCCTTGATCGTGCCACACTATGGCCAGGTCAAGGCACCTTCTGGAGGGAGTACGGAGTAAGCCCTAGGTCCCGCCACGCTATGGCCTGGCCAAGGCACCAAACAAGCTCTTGATCGCGCCACGCTGTGGCCAGGTTAAGGCACTTCCTAGAGGGAGGTTGGGTAAGTCCTTGGGTCCTGCTTGTGGATAAGCTAACCAAGCACACCATACAACAATGGACTAAGACGTACAAGCCCGAGAAGCGACATATTAAACAATGGACTAAGACGTCCAAGCACGAGAAGCGGCATATCAAACAGTGGACTAAGACATCCAAGCACGAGAAGCGGCATATCAAACAATGGACTAAGACGTCCAAGCTCGAGAAGCAGCAAATCAAACAATAACAACTTACAAAGCCTAAATGGTAACCCATGTCAAAAGAGTCAAAACCCGAGGAGCGATACAGAACAAAGGGCTTAAATAAGAATCTACAGCCTCCAACTAATCATCAAAGAAGAATTTATGAACTTCACTTATTAATACCTGAATCTGGATTTTGGGTCTTTCATTATTAAGTTCGAAACTTCACTTATTAATACCTGAATCAGGGTTTCAAACCTTTTAATCTATGGTCTTCATCATACCCGAATCAGGGTTTCGGTGCTATTACTATTAATACTGAACTTCACTCATTAATGCCCGAATCTGGGCTAAAGATCTTTATTAGGAAGATCATTATTATGGACTTCTGGTTATCATCTACAAATACCCGAATCTGAGTTTCGGATTTTCTAACTTTTAAATTTCATTCATTAATGCCCGAATCTGGGTCACTAGATTTCTACTACAAACTTTTAGACAATGATTTCTAGACTTCTATTATACGATCATTATTGACTTTCTATTAGCTATCTCCAGAAGATGAATTTCTAAACATCTATAGTTAAATCCTTGATTGAATTTATGATTTTCTACCATCGGATTTATGATATTCCACCAATATAATTGAAGTGAATTCCTAGTATCTCTTACCATTATCAAAGATGGGTTTCAAGACATTAAACTGTATTCAATTATAGAATTACTTTTCACTTATTACCATATGTTAACATAATGATTTGTTAATCTCCGCAAGTAATATGGATAAAATTCTATATAGATTTCAAGCTAACGATAAGTAATATTGTTTACTTCATGCTTTTCGGGAAAAGGGGATCAGTAAAGAGGATTGAAAGATCTAGAAAATACAAAAATCATAGTACAAATTATCAAAAGGTTGATTTAGAAACAATATTATAAGGAAGGACTACAGACCGGGTGATATTTACAAAGTTTTCATAATTTACATAATATATAAAATTGTTTACAAGTATATAGTACGAATATATGTATTTCACAAATCTTGAGCAGCCTTATCTAGATTTTCGACAATTAAAGGATCAACGATGAATTGCAATACGAAGAACTTCCTTAAGCTTCTTCTCTTTTTTCCTTATCTTATCGGCATCGTCGATAGATTCGATATGAGTCTTTAAAGCACGATTAAAGGCTTTGTTTGCACCTTTGAGAGTTTTATTTTCCCTTTCTAAATCAGCGATACACTTCTGAAGATGATACTTTTCGCGTTCAAGTTTCTGAATCTTAGTTGCATATTCATTTATGTGATGCGAGTATCCCACTCTCTGTTGTTCATCAAATACACTACCATTCTCCTACTTTATAAGAGTGAATGGGTTTCCTCCTTATCTAAAATAAAAGATGTAACTATTATTACCTTGGAAGTGAAAGCCATCTAAATAATGAATCCCGTACCTAAAAAATGGGAATTGTAGCTTGAGAGACCTGCTTTTTCTCTCTTTGTTCATCGACGTCGATGGTCGTAGTCTCTTTTGGAAGGTCAGAAGGCTCTGGGTGTTTGGATTGGCTTGCTTCATGGATGATTAGGTCGGGATTGAACTTTTTTGAAGCCCCGGTATTGTCATCATCATCTTTTTCATGAACATCAGAGTGACCACCCCCATCGCCACCTGAACCTTGGCCTCCATCTTCATTATCATCATTATCATCATCACCATCGTCATTATCATTATTATCATCATCATTGTTGCCTTCTTCCTCGGCAGCTTTGTCTTTATCACCTTCGTCCTCAGAATCGAAATCTACTTTGAAGGAAGGGACTTCGAAGGATAAGATTTTAGAGGCATCAATCTCCTCTCTTTTAGGAACTTCAACCCCCTACTCCATTTCTTTGACTTTAGCCATAAACCTATTAACAAGAGTAGGGTCGAGAAAAAGAAAGCTCAAATTTGGGCATTTTCCTATGTTGTCGGCATAAGCAAGCATTAGGGCGTCCTCGTAGGAGTTAACAATGACATCATCGAGGGAAGTACTTAAGAATCGTGACACACGCTACTTGGCATTAAAGATGACATTGATAGCCAACTTTAGAGAATTCTTCTTTTTCCCCAACTTTTCCGTGAGAGAGGATTGTTTAGCCCCCATTTGAGCTTTTTCATCTTCAGACTCTTTCAGAGCCATTTTCAAAGCTAGATTTTCATCAGCTAAAAGTTGACGTGTTTTTCTTTCCTCGGAAATAATAGACTCTGATTGAGCAAGAGAGGCTCTCAATCTCTCCAGTTCCATTGTAGCTTTGTTTTTACCAGCAGACAAGGAGATGACTTGGCTGTTTAAGTTTGAGATTTCCTCTCGAAGCTTGGTTGTTTCAGTGGAGGATTTTAATGCGTTATCTTGTAGAGAGAGCCAGCTTTTGGAAATCTAAAAGGAAAAGCATGATGCAAATCAGAATTCAGAGAGAAACAATGATAATAAGGATAAATAATGTGAAATGTACCAGGAGTTGTTGTTCTATAAGAGACCGACAGTGACCCGCCGGATCAGGAACAGAAGAAGGCCGGTGAATATAAGCAAAATATGAAGAATTCAAGATAGGTTGAACTATATTTTCAAAATCACTTGTAGACATGAGAGATGTGGGTCCAGAGGGAGTTGAAGTTCCCTAGTCCCTTTGCATCTGCTCAATGATGCGAGGAGAGCAGGAAACGACAATGCGAGACAAGAGATCGTCCTTTGAAGGAGTCGTCTTGGGACGATCAATAGAAGCTTCAACCATTGGACTCTCTGAACTTTTACTCATATCAGCGACCTCGCCTTCTTTTAGTGGAGGGGAATCTGGAACTTCAACAATTTTGGCTTTCTTGAAGGATGGTTCTGTCACGGCCACTTTACCCAGTTTTCTTTTAGCAGCCATCTTTGACCTAGCAATGACCTGAGTCAAAGATTAGGCACAGGATGTAGAAGTTGGGAGAACCAGATCGCTTATGATTGGTTCAACCTGAGGAGAAATTGCTGATATTCGAAAAATTACAAGTTAGTAGAGTAATTTGAAAAAACATAACACAACAACAAACTGCAATTACTATGTTAAAACCTACCGAAGTGATCAGGGCAAATTGGGGATATTAGGGAGAAGTTCTTCGGATCACCCAAAAATAGGAAGCGTTTGCTCTGAGAAGTGTGTTGAACTAGGGCAGGTTGACCAAGTACCCTTTGGCATGCTGGTAGGAGGGAGTGCTTTTGAAGGTTTGAGGGATTCAACAAAGTAAGTCTATTCCCAATGCTACTCGAAGCAACAATTAATAGCTTGAAAGTTTTCTTATCCTTGTCATTTAGATCTTTAGTGGAAGGAGCTGATAAGGAAACATAGATTAGCAAAAGAAAGTAACTGGACAAGAATAAAAACTGTGATCAACTTACGAGGGGAAGAGAAGGCTCTACTGATATTGGGAAAGCATTTGACAAAGAAGAATTGTGTTTTCCAATCTTTGAACTTGTTTACCCCCTTGGAAATTAGCTTTTTGGCGAGATTGGCTCTAAAAATTTGATTGTTAAGATTGCTGAGTTTAACTGATCGAACTAGGTAGTTCAGAACTTCAGCATTTAGTGATGGAATCCCTGAGTCTAGACCCATAAGTTCCAAGGATAGAAGATACGTATATACATTTTGGGACAGCTGGATGGGAGCGATGCCTAGGTGGGTCAGGAATTTGGCCAAGAAATCCGAGAAAGGTAAGAAGCCTCCATGCCAAATATGGATAGCAGTATAGGCAAAATATCCTTCGAGAGGGTTTTGGATGGTGTCACTGTCACTTGGGGGAATAGCTTCCACCTAGCAATGTTGAAGTCATTTAAAATTGCATCCACCTCATCCTGGGAGGATATTAACGAGTGTTTAGAAGTTGCTTCAATCTTCTTTGGAGAAGATTCCATCGTCGGTCCCGTATCTTTTTCTGGTTTTTTAGAAGTCTTTTTCACGCCCTTGATCCTACCAGGTGAAGTCATTTCAGTAAGAATTTATAAATTGTTATGTAATCAACATTTTTCAAGGATATCAAAAACCTATTACAACAATTCAAATATCAACCAAAACATGAAATTTCATATCCTTGAAAAAAAAATGTTAGAGTTAGTTTTAGAAAATGAAATTTGTTGAGCTTTCGACAGTGTCGAAAGGGAAAATGGAAGTGGACCTCCAACAAACGCCCTTCAAAAATGTCGAAAGCTCAAGGAAAAATTTATTATTGAAAGGAGTAGTTAAAGCCTCTACAACTAATTTGGATATAAATATGCACTAACAACATTCAATAAACAAGAAAAGTAAATCTTACGACACCGTCGAAACCTATGAACTTTGTTTACTAAGGGAATATGAATGCTGTCGAAACCCTGTATGTTGATTGAGTCGAAAGGTTTGGGTTTGAGTAATATTAATATAAATGAAAAGGTTTTGAGACGTTTCGACAATATTTTTATAAAATGATGGTCGAATCCCAATTAGTTACAAGGGGTGTCTAGAAAGTCGAAAGGAGTATATGGTTTCGAAAGCATACCAACAATCGAACTTTATTCGATACAGTAGGTTTCAATCAAGTCAAAGGGTTTGATTTGATTTATAATTTAAACAATGTATGTTTTTCTCAATCCAATTTATAAAAAAAATGATGATGGATCTCTAACTCCACACATCTCCTAAAATAAATTAGAAGAAGGCATGTACTAGCGGTTTCGAAACCTATAAAATGAAAATTATGCTTTCGAAAGTATCTACTAGGTAATCATTTAGAAGGGTACATTAGGCAATTTCTTCGAAAGGTATCAGAATATCCTAAAGTATAGCTATGCTTTCGAAGAAGTCCACTTCATATTAACTACATCAACCTTTCGACGAGATCAATTAAGTGATAGGCATTGGACTTCCTTTCGACCCTATCGAAAGAGGTTGAAGAAGTAAAACAAAGTTAGCCGCCCCAAACCCTTTCAAAGGGGTAGAAAGGTAAAATTACAGCGCCAAATTGCGATTCATATGGCTTAAACTTCTCTATGAAATAACTGGAAAACTTTTTCTTCCCCAAATTCAATTTTAACTCAATACTTTAAAAAAAATTAAAAATTAATTAAAAGCAAAATTGACTTGAACGCAGATTTACAATCGTAATCATAAAAATCCCCAAAATGTAAATTTGAACCGTAAAAAAAACAAATCAGATGAATTTTAAATATAGAATTGATGTGGGAAATGAAACAAACTAAGCTATAGAAAGAAATCCGAAGATACTTCCATATGAACGAAAAACTCAAATTATGGAATTAAAACAGCGATTCGAATTCAAACCTAATAAATTTTAAAAATCAAAATTCACCGTGGAAAGTAAGTTCGAAAAGCAGAAATAATAAAAACTTACTTTGAATTTGAGTTTCTGTTTGTTGGAAATAGGAATTTTTTAAGAAATTAAAAGCTTTGATTCTTGCCAGAATTTTCTTTTAATCGCAGATAAATGAAAGAGGAGAAGAAAGGAACGTGATTTATAAGAAAAGTCAGCATGAAGGACGGCCGTATGATCAAATTTAAATGAATGACCAGGATTTATGCAAGAATGTGAAAAGGCGGGAAACTTTGTGGGTTTCGAAATGGTTGACTTGAAAAGTCAAGAGCATCCCTTTGGGGGGGCAAGTGTTACCACCAATTCTCACTTCAACCATGTCGAAACCAAAATGAATAGAAGAGAAGGAAGAACGAGAGATGATAGCACCAACAAAGCCTTTCGAAGGAATCAAAGGGATGCTACAACCAAAAGTCAGATATGTTATAAGCATTGATGGGGTCGAAAACTCCCTTTCACTTCAAATTGCTTTCTTTCGAAACAGATGCTTTCGCCTACATGAAGACGTTTCGAATAAGAGGAAGGATACCTTTCGAAGGTAGCAAATAACAACCACTCACATGTGCGCCAAACCTTTCGAAACCGAAGGTTTCGCCTTCATTCAAATTACTCAGAAAGATGCTTTGTTGGAACAACCTCTTCGAAAGCATAACTAAGCCTTTCAAACTGGTCAGAGCCTTTCACAACTAAGCGGGGTTCTGCATCAAGCCACAAGTATGTTTTCGGAAGTTACCTTCTGTGTCGAAACCCTCAATATTTCAATACCTTCGAAACCCCAAAGAATTAGCCGTTGACAGGGTTGAAAGCTCATGCCTCATCTTACTTGCAACAATAAAGCAACACAAGGTGAAAAGGCACACCTACCCCTTTCGATGAAGACGGAAGCATTCAAATGCAATGTTGAAGGATGTGCAAATGTTAAAGGTGTCAAAAGGTCTACAAGGCCACCTTTCGACCAGGTCGAAAGCACTGAGTCGAAAGGTGCCAACCCGCACCTATAAATAAAACCCTATGGGTCTGGTTTGGGGATCCGAATTCTTTCACTCTACTCTTGTACTTTCTAAAAGTTGTAAACCCTAATTTTCAAATTAGATTTGGAATTTGATCAGTTTGTACTATTTGAGTTTAATGAAAGCAAGATTATGGAATTTTGGGATATTAGGCTAATTTGATATCTCTATTAAATTCAGTTCATAATTTTCTTGTGTCGACTTGATTGAAGAGTCACCGTTAGAGTGAGTCAAAACCTTTAGTTTAACCAATATCCTTAGAACCTTAACTCCTACACTCAAGTTGTCGAAAGGCTAGCTTTCGAAGAAGTCGAAACCAATCTATCCAACCCATATCCTTAACTCATTAAAGCCAAACTTAAGGCCTCTCCAATTGATTCGAAAGGGGGGTTTCGACATAGTACTAAGGCAGATTAACTGGTTTGAAAGGCAATATAAGAAGGATTTTTAGTGTTTTGTCTAAACCGAAAGGTCCAATAAGAAGGAGTTTCTACCACAATAATCTACACGAAAGGAAAATTGAAGAGAATAGAATGGATTATAACCATCTTAACTTGATTAAGAAGTGTCGACTACATTCAAATTTTTGAAATGAGGTCTCGAAAGAGTTATCCACACTTTGAATTCAAATTTGGGGTGTTGACAAGTTTTCTTGTTAACAGTGCTAAATCAAATTATTGATTTAATATTTTCAAATAATGATTCCAAAACAGTTTGATTATTCAAAACAGTGATGGTGGATGTTTGATGAAGATTTTTTTACACATATGTTTGAGACATACTTCTTCATAAGATGATGCTATGTTTCCTTTAATAACGACTAACAAATCTTTTATTCGAGAATATTTGGTTATGTGTGTTTTTGGTTGAAATAGACGATTTTATTGAAAAATTCGAATGTTGGAGTAAATTCGATTGATATTGTGGAGTACGTAGTGTGCTTGTTTCGATGATACTCGATTTTCACGCTTGACATTGATAATGAGAGCTCAAGAGGTCGAATATAAAACGAGTAACAAGTGGTATCTGAGGTACCATTGTACACCAGCATGGGCAGCGTAGAGTACAAGTAGTATCATGAAATCGTAACTTGTTCTTCTCTATTTGAAACATCTGGTATGATTTTTAACCTTTGTGATTCCTCCATTCTAATATTCTTAATAACTCGTATGTTTCACAGGGTGACTGATATGTAACACATTTTATTTCATGCACGTGTAGAGAGCTTGTATTCTCTGCTTTTTATCTGTATTTCATTCAAAAGTCCAAAAACATGTTTGTTTTCCCATCTTAGAGTTTTTGTTTTAAAAATTGAAAAACCCAAAAATATATATTTGCTTTCTTAGGATTTTTTTTGTTTTGCTCCCCATATTTATTCATGATGTGAATATTTTGAAATGATACACTTTGGCTATATCTTTGACATGAGTTTTTCGATGAGGAATTTCTTTTGAAAGGCTTGATTAGAGGATCTTTTGACTTGAAAATGTTAATATGAAATCTTGTGAGATGAGTTTTGATTTTCTACACTTGGCATAACTTTTGAAAAAAATATTTTTCAAAATGAAAATTTTAATCTTTGTAATGAACCTCTAGAGATAGATTTTTTTATATTCAAAATTTAATATGATTGTTGGAGATGCACTCTTTTAAAATTATCGAACTTTGTAATGAAATTTGTTGAGATACATTTTTTATTTTGATATATTAATCTGTATACCCTTAGGTCATATGCTTCCCTTTACACAACTTGCTCTAAAACCAATTCATATTGTATGTTCAAGGATAGAAATAAATCTGAAAATATTTCTGAGATATTTATAGAGAATTTTCTTTTGAAACCATATCACGATCGATTGAATTTTCTTATGTAATTTTCAAAAGTATTTATATTGATTACATAAATGATATTGTATGGTGTACTTGATTAAATAATGACGTTATGATATTTTTGATAATCAAGTATATGTTATATAGTTTCTATTTTTGACTATTGCATACCCCATATCATCTCTGAATCTACAATTTGACTATCATATTCTATCGAATTCACCTTACTTTCTTACTTTTCACCATTTTTCTTGTTCTTATATGAGTTGGCTAAATTAACGTATCCAAAATTGATTGTTGAAAACATATGAAAATTAATTTTTTTACATATATGATATAACGAGCTCCCTAAGCCCCAACATGCCTATAAAATAGGTATGTTGATCTCGTCAAGTAACGTCCATTATCATCTAAAGACATCACGGCAATGCATGAATGGAAGGTTCTTGATCTCATCTACGATGAGTTAGGGATAAGTTATTCTAACTTGATTTCATAATGAATTAAAAATAAGCTATTTAATTATGTAATATCTTATAGGCTATATCATTTGAACCCTACTACATATAACTACACTTATTTTTGTCACTCTCTTTCTGCTCACGGGGTATGACTTTGATTAATATAGTTTCTACGGTTTATGGTTAATTTTTCAATAAATATTTAATTTCATATTTTGATCGAGATTCATTATTTACTATCACTTTCTCATCATGTTAATTTAATATTTGCACTTTTGATGAAAACAAAATGGGGAGAGAGCGGTTATGATTTGATGACATTATAAATTCATTGTTAATATTGAAAGAAATATATTGGTTTGATATTTTATTCTCAAACATATATGGCGCATATGTAGGAGTACATGTTATATATATCGAAACATTGTGCTATGATTTGTTTTTATGATATTGAGTACACACTCAGCATATGTTTTATACATGTCAAATCTTAACTGCTTGTTTGTTATCATCAAAAGGGGATAGATTGTGGAATATACATTTTGTTTGATGATAGCAAATATATTTTAATATTTGATTTTGTTTTTAAAGTGTGTTGCAATTTAAAAATCATCAAAGCACAATTTTGTTTCTAGTTATTTTTATCTATAAAGTTAATATGTATTTATTATTTTATTGAAAAGGAAACATTGTCAGAAATTACAGTTAATTTCTTTTTTTGATGTTAACAAATACATATTATATTTAATATGTTTGTTCAGTGTTGTATATTTAAAGTTTATATTATAAAATCCTGGTTGTGGGAAATTTTTTTTAATGCAATAAAAGGCTGCATATGCAAATAAAAGAAAACAATTAAAGATCTGATGTAGGGAATATATAAGAACGCAATCAAAGGCTGTATATACGAAGAAAGGAAAATAAATGGAAATTCAAAGCAAATAATTGAATACATAATCAGACAATATATTTTAGAAAATACAACAAATTTTTTTTTCTCTAATATATACATAATTTATTTTCTACCTGGAAAAACTAATTATCTCACAAATCCTTACCTTTCTTAATACCATCTCCCGTCTATTTTTCCAATTATACACCTCCTCTTTTAAGCCTATATAAACTCTAGTAAATCAAAAGAAAAAAAATTAGGCAAATTCTATTTCAACCCGTAATTTTACTTAGTAGCCCCCCCTTCAAAAAATAAATTTCTGAAGACAAAAATACCCTTAAGAAGCTTTTTTCTCAATTCTTCCAACTTTTACGTAATTTTTCACTGTTCTAAAACATCGAAACTCCAAAACCCTACTTTCCAACTTTTACGTAATTTTTTTATTGTTTTGGAAGTACCACGCTGGATTAAAACATAATGTTGTTCCAGTACGGAGCGAACAAATGTGGTTGGTAATATAACCACGTAGTGCCACTACGTGGTTATATGATAAACCACGTAGTGCCACTACGTGGTTATATGATAAACCACGCATAGTCTCTACGTGGTTAGGTATCTAACCACGTCTTGTCAGTGCGTGGTGAACACAGAAACTCAAAAAAAAAATAGTACAGATATGTTTAGGGTAATTTTGGAACAAACGGAGGGCTACTAAGCAAGTTTGGGGGTTTACAATCTTTTTAATATTTTGGGGGGCTACTAATTGAAAATATGGGTTGAAATAGAATTTGACAAAAAATTATAGGATACAAAACAATTTCTTTTCAAGCCTAACTTCTCAATACATTTCAATGTCAATTATCCTTCAACAATCCTCATCATCTCCCACTATCGTTCTGCAATCACAAACACACTGCAAACAACTTCAAACTATCGGATCCAATAACAACAAGGCAAACACAAGGCAATCTTCATCAAAACAAAGCATACAGTCTACTCAGGCAAGGGATCAAGCAGGTAGCGTAATCGGTAGTAGCAAACCAAGGCAACCATTGATAAAGCGCACAACTTCAGCTCTGAGGCGAAATCTCGAACCATCGTCAAATTCTTGCAACCAATTCATCACTTAAACCATCGTCAAAAAAATCTAGCTAATCATCTTCAACATCAGCTAACTAAAGGCAAGGCAATCGCAATCTCCATAGCATCGTTTTAGACATTTGGAAAGTAGTTCGACATTAGGTTTCATGATACAACATCTATTTTTAGATCCAGAATCTAACTCTGATAAGCTTCTCTAGAAAGTGATGGAATAACTCTCGAATTCCAACTGCAGTGCGAGTTTCGGTATATACCTCAACCCAAGCAAACTTTAAAAGCAAACAGGGAGCCATCAAGTAGCTTTAAATTGACAGGCGCGATTGAGATTCAGGTGACTCGCCTAGATCACAAGCAAATCAAATATGTCTCGTCCCAAATCCAATCTTGCGGCATCAGATCTGAGCTCCCAAATCTAGTGACGAAGGTTCAGTTCTCGGCATCCCCTATAAGCAGAAGGAAAAGTTTCAGATTGATGTTTAAGTCGGTGCATTTATATTTGGAGGAGTATTTTTCGGCAGATGAGATTATTTTGGAAGGGTTTATTCTCAAGAGTTTTTTAAGAGATATATTTATTTTCGAAGGAGAAGAACTATTGGCCAGTAATTGAAAACAAGGAATGACCGTCAACTCCCCAAATGGTTCCTCTCGAAAAAGTTATGAAAGTTAGGTCCCTATTTTTAGTTTTTGGCTAATTTATGCTACTTTTGCCCTTGATTTTAATGCTGGATCGATTTTCTAAAATGAGACAGTTTGGTAAAAAATAACAAAACATGGACCTAATTTACATGGATTTATGAGTATGGACTTTTTATGCATGGGCTTTGAGAATAAAGACCTTTGGTCCAAAACCCCAATTGAAAATGGGGACAACTAATATAATTTGGCATTTCGAAATCTGGTAAATAAGCAAAGGTTCGTTTTCTTTGGCAAAGTGCATGGACGGAATTCTTATTCGAGAAGCACTGCTCTTATATATGACTTGAAGACAAAAGGGAGATTTTCATTTCAGTCCACTCTTTTTAATTTGAACCATTTATTACATTGTTTAATTTTGTTTTGTATTTTATTTTTCAATTCAAACTCTAGATTTTCTACGTGAGCTGTGGTGTAATTTTGTGATTCTATTCTTAGGCATTGAGCTTAGGCAGGATTACTAGGCATATGATTAGTATTCAGGTTAGTAGAGAGTGCATGTTTACAGGTATCATAAGCGTTTGAATATATAATTTTACTAGTAAATTTGGAATCAGCAGTAGACACTAATGGATTAGTGGCTGAAGCTGGGTATATTTGTACGTTATTTATTTTCTGCATTAACGTTTCCGCACTCTACTTTATATTTTATTAGTAACTATGCGAAATATTTTTAAATATCATATTCAACCCCCCCTGGGTATATTGCATGATCCTAACAAGTGGTATCAGAGTGGGTTGCTAGAAAAAAATCTAATATCATGTCTAACCCTAGTTGTAAATTTAACGAGAGTCATTCCAGCGTTAGTCCACCTATTTGTAATGGAACAGAATTTTCAAATTAGAAATTTAAAATGAAATTTTATTTAAAATTCATTAATTTTAAAACATGAGATATAAATGAAAATAGGTGTGATATGGTAGATAAGAATAGTATTTTATTTAATGCCAAAGTTATGAATATTCTTATCTGTTTTATTAATAGAGCTGAATTTGACCATATCTCCTATTGTTTGACTGTACAGGAAATTTGGAGTACTCTCAATGCAAAATATGAAGGTAATGTCAATGATAAAGTAGAACATTGCAAAGTTGATATGAGAGCGGAACTTTGTTTGTTGGGATACACAAAAGACGATTTAGACGATGATAGTGGACGATAATAGTGACCAAACATATGATGAGATAAGTGATTTTTCATTTAAAGATTTACTTCTCTTATGTCATGAATTAATTGAAATTATTGATAGCCTCAAGTTGAAAAATAAAAAATTGAAATCTGAAAGGTTTGAATTGCATCAGAAAAGCCATAAATTGGAAAAAGAGCTTGAAAATGCTAAGAAACTTGAAATTTTTTATTACAAAAAATATTTTAAATAAGAAAACGAATTTGTTCGCTTCAATGAAAAATTTCAAAAGCTTGAAAATGAAAATTTGATTTTTAAGAAAAATGAAACTGAACTAATTCGCAAGAATAACATTTTAAAAAAAGAGTTGGAGAATTTTAAGACGTCCGTATTAGTACCTTAGTTATTGATTTTGATGATAACAACCTTAATAACAGTAATACATTGATATAAAATATGGATACTAATGTTTTGCCAAGTTATATAGCATATAGTGCAGGATATTATATAAGTGTTGAATCGAAGACGGTACAGTATAAAGACTCAAGGAATGGGCATGAAGACTCATGAGTATAAAGACCAAGATATGAAGATCTCAAGACTATAGTATAATATATAAAGTCATAGAATATTGTTAAAGTCCCTGGAAGCCACCTTTGATTTCCATTTTCCATTATCTTATCCTTTATTTTTAAAACAAAATATTTTTTTAATATATTTAAAAATATTTTATAATAGTTTTTCAAGGTCTAAAATGTTTATGAACTATATTTAAATTAGTTTACAAAATATCAAATCATTTTACAAAGTACATTATTTTTAAAATGTTTTAAAAAGAAAAAGATTTTCAAAAATCACATACATATGTCGACATATGTATACTAGGTATGTCGACATACATGCCGCAAAATAGTTTTTCAAATTTTAAAATGAAGTGCCTATTCATTGCAACTCTTCACGAACGGACATATCCGTTTACATATTATATATAGGAAGTTTCAAAAGAAATTTTAGTTAGTTATTATCTTGTTTTTCACCTCTTCTTACTCTCTCAAAATCTCCATTGAAAATATACACAATTGTCTTCAAAATCAAATAGAACCAATTCATACCTTTGTATATTGATTCAATATTACTTTCTTACTGTTTTGAAACCGTCTTTCTCTCAAATCAAAGATCAAAGTGTTGTCCAAGAGGCTATAGGATCCGTTGTATCCAAAGTTAGGGCTGTCAATGGATACCCGAAAAATCTGAAATCTGCCCTCATCCGTATCCGAAAAGCGGATAATATCCGATATCCGAAAAAACGGATGCGGATACGAAGACATCCGCATCCGAAAATTATCCGTCCGGTCTTTGTCAAGATTATAATATAGATTATATGTATTTTAGTATAATGAAAGATATTTATTTATTGTTTTATTAAGTCAGTAGTTTATATTATATGCACTTAATGCTTATTAACTGCTCAAAACTATTTATTATCGCCATATTTGTTTATATTTAACACTTTTATAATCAATTGAATTGAAAAATATGTATGTTAAACTTAAAGTTCATATTTATATTTCTTGATTTATCGGTTGTTAGCGGATAGGATAATTATCCGATATACGTCCGTGTCCGTATCCGCGGATGCGGATATCCGATATCCGAAAATCATTTCGGATGCGGATGCGAATATGACACTATCCGCATCCGAAATTATCCGTTGATAGGCCTATCCAAAGTCCAAGAAATTATCTTTGGAAAAACCATCAAACTCTATTCGCATTTGCCCGGATGTGATTGTAGCATGTTCAAATCAATTGGGCGTGCTTGGTAGTCCGAAAATCCTAGTGGGTGTGCTTGTAGCCCGTCCAAATCAAGTGGGTGTGCCCTGAGCTCGGAAAATCAGAAGGGTGTGCCTCGTAGCATCAGAATTGAAAGTGTAACTGGGTTTGCCTTCTGCCCGTTTAAAGATTGACATTTGAAAAGAAATATGTATAAGAAATTGTACGGAACTGGATGTAGGAGAAATCCGAACCGGTATAAAATCTTTGGTGTCATCTCTCTAACTCACTACTTTACTTTATTGCTTTTATTTTATCCACGATCGCATCCATGATTGATTGTTGATATAATTCTGTGTTGAAAATCTGTGATTTAACATTAAACTTGAAAGAAATTTAAAAGGATTTACAAAAGTTAGAAAACACTATTTACCCTCCCTCTAGTGTTTAATTAGCCTTAAGATCCATAATTCCACAACACATGGTCTGAAATTCCAAATGCAAAAAATATGGATGTTTTGAAAAAGAAAATTTGATGAAAACTAAAATAATCCTAGATGAGCTAGAAAATGAGGCCGAAAAGATTAAAAGTTCCAAAAATCTTGAATGCGGTAAATCTGCGGATTTCAAAAAACGAATTTATTGAAATCAAAGAAAATTTCAAAACCCTTGAAATTATAAACGTGATTTTGAAAAATAGAAAATTGAAATTATTCAAATGAATCATGAATTAGAAAAGGAGATTGAAAAAATCAAGGATTTTAAAATGCTTGAATTTGAAAAACGCAAATTTTTTGAAAGTAAAATGCTTGAAATTAAGACCAAAATAAAAGAACTCGAAAATGAAAATACGGTCTTAAAGAGGAACTATTTTGAAAAGAGAGAGAATGCTGTTAGTTGTTGTCCTAAGCTAATAAACGAGAATAGTCTTTTAAAATCCAAATTTAATAAGCTCGAGTTAATTATTTGAAAATTTTCCACTGGTGAGAAATCGTTTAATATATTATTAGGAAATCAACTCTTTGCGAATAACAGAAAAGGACCTGGATTTGAAAACGTGTTAGTTCATAAGAAAACGACAAGTAACATAGTTAGGGGAGTAGTGTGTTTTCCAAATGCGTAAAGTGTGGCGATACCGGACACACTTAGAATAATTTTCGAAATAGGAACATGTAAAAAGAGTTAAACAAATTTGGACTCATAAGGGTACAATTGTTAATATTAATGGTCAGCTATACAAACAAAATTGGGTAACTAAGGTTCAAACGCAAACAAACGTGGTCTTAGGTCTCTCTCTGGGCCACTCACTACTTCTTCTAACATGTAGGTACGAAGAATGGCTAAGAAGCAACTATGATGGAGGCAAATTTTGAGTTGTTCTATACATTTGCCGAACGATAATTATAATGTTCCTTTGCCTAAGGAAAATGAAATGAAGATCTAGTAACTTTAGATAAAAACGGTGGATGCAAATGCAACTTCAAAGGTAAGCAAAGATATGGCTTCTAAACTTAACTTCTCGTTTTTCACTTCTTGTTTGAGTTCTGATTTTCCGACACTACTGTAGTAAAATTGTCATATATTAAGTTCTGAAATTCCAATTTGCAAAATTCAGTATGTTCTGGGAAATAGATAGAAAATCCTGTAAGTGTTATCGTTTGTGTTTTTGTAGATCTTGAACTTAACCCATTGAAAAACTGCAAACAATTCAGTACATGGTCTGAAAACTGTTTCAGAACTTCTTAACACAGCTGTAATAAATCAACCATAACTCAAATAGTATAAATCTGATTTCTGAAATTCTTGATGTTATGGAAAGCTAACATATAACACTACAATTTTCTTGTTTTGATTTTTTACTGATTCATTTCATAAAATCTCAAAAAATAGTAACCAAGTTAGCACATTGTTTGAAAAGTGTTTCTGAGTTATTCAAAAGCTACAATATTTTGAATATAAGTTTTGATATGTTTGTCGTTTTGACTTGAAACCAGTTATTTTCTATTAGTAAATTTTAATATATGAAACTTCCATGTTTTGTGCTAAATCAAATTACGAACTTAAAATTTTCAAATAATGGTTAGAAAACATATTGATTTTTCAAAACAGCAATGGTGGATGTTTGATGATAATTTTTTTACATGTATGTTTGAGATATACTTCCACATGAGATGATGCTATGTTTCCTTTAATGATGACTAACAAATATTTTGTTCGATAATATTTGGTTCTGTGTGTTTTTGGTTGAAATAGTTATTGAAAAATCGAATGTTGGAGCAAATTCGATTAATATTATGGAGTATGTAGTGCGCTTGTTTTGATGATGCTTGATTTTCACGTTTGACATTGATGTTGAGAGCTCAAGAGGTTGGATATAAAACAAGAGGTATCTATGGTACCATTGTACGCCACCGTGCGCAGCCTAGAGTACAAGTGGTACCGTGAAATCCTAACTTGTTCTTTTCTATTCAAAACATATGGTATGATTTTTAATCTTTGTGATTCCTCCATTCTGCCATTCTTGATAGCCCATATGTTTCACAAGATGACTGATGTTTCATACATTTTATTTCACGCACATGTGTAGAGCTTGCATTTTATGCTTTTTATCTGTATTTAATTAAAAAAAATCCAAAAACATGTTTGTTTTCCCTTCTTAGAGTTTCTGTTTTGAAAAATCGAAAAACCTAAAAATATGTTTTTGCTTTCTTAGGATCGTTTTGCTTTTCTCTCCATATTTATTCATGATGTGAATATTTTGAAATGAGAGTTTTCCAATGAGGAATTTTTTTGGAGTGGCTTGACTAGAGGATCTTCTGACTTGAAAATGTTAATATGAAATCTTATGAGATGAGTTTTGATTTTCTATGCTTGACATTACTTTGACAATAATTTTTTGCAAAAGGAAAATTTTGATCTTTGTAATGAACTTCTAGAGATGGATTTTTTTATATTCAAAATTTGAAATGATTGTTAGAGATGCACTTTTTAAAAATTTTCGAGCTTTTTCATGAAATTTGTTGAGATGAACATTTGATTTTTTATATTTTGATATATTCATGAGTATACCCTTAGACAATGTGCTCCTCCTTTACACAAATAGCTTTAAAACCAATTCATATTGTATGTTCAAGGATAGAATATAAAACTGAAAATATTTTTTAGATATTTGTGGAGAATTTGCTTTTGAAACCCTACCACGATGATTGAATTTTTTATATGATTTTCAAAAGTATTTATATTGATTACGCAGATGATTAAGGATACTGCATTTTGTACTTGATTAAATAACAACATTATGATATTTTTGATAATCAAGCATACGTTATAGTTTCTATTTTTGACTATTACATATCCCACATCATCTTTGAATCTACCTTTTTGACTATCATATTCTATCGCTTCACCTTACTTTCTTTCTTTTCACTATTATTCTTGTTATTATATGAGTTGGATAAATTGACATATCCAAAATTGATTGTTGAAAACAAATGAAAATTAAAAAATTACATACATGATATAACACTCTCCCTAGGCCCCAACATGCCTATAAAATAAGTGTATCGGTACTCATCAAATAACGTCCATTCTCATCTAAGAGGCCTCGTTGCAATGCATGGATGGAAGGTTCTTGATCTCATCTACGATGAGTTAGGGATAAGTTATTCTAACTTGATTTCATAATGAATTAAAAATAAACTATTTAATTACGTAATATCTTATGGGATATATCATTAGAACCCTACTACATATAACTACACTTATTTTTGTCACTCTCTTTCTGCACATGGGATATGAATTTGTTCAATACAGTTGCTATGATTTATGCTTGATTTTTCATTAAATATTTAATGTCATATTTTGATTGAGTTACATTATTTACTATCACTTTCTCATTGTGTTAGTTTGATATTTATACATTTGATGGAAACAAAAGGAGGGAGAGTGGTTAAGATTTGGGGATATTATAAATTCATTGTAAATATTAAAAGAAATACTATTGGTATAATATTTTATTCTCGAACACGTATGTCACATATTTAAGGGGAGTATACCAATAGGGAGAGCGTGTTATATATGTCAAAACATTGTGCTATGATTTTTTTAATGTTATTGGGTACACACTTGATGTGCACGTAAATGTGCATATATATACATCCACATTTTATCTCTTTTTATTTAAATAAATATCATATTTGGGCATTTTAACATGTTTAAAACCAAAATTTAATTAATTTCAAATCATCATATTTTCATCTTCATTCAGGGGCAAAATGGTCATTTTTGTGCATGTGTAAATTTGAGAATTTTTACTTGGACATTTTTGATGATTTTTATAGGAATTTGAATGCATATGGAAGAGGCTTATATGAAGATACATGCATGCACAAATGAATACAAAGGAAAGAGGGAAATAATTCAAAGTGAAGATCATGGAGGACCTCACCTACCCACCTACCTTAATGTACAAATTAGAGGCTAATGAACATGCTTATGGAATTAATGGCTTCATGTACACTTAAATGATGATTAGTAGAAGCTAATGATTGCTTGGCCTCCACACTTCCTAAGGGGTATTTTGGGAAGCCCCCTAAAAATGGAATTAGGGTTTTATGCATGTATAAATAACCCTCTTATGTACATGAATCTCATCTACACTTTCATTTTACTTAGGAAATTAAGAGATCAAATTGTAAGCTCAATGTTATATGAAATAAAAATGGCTTCCAAGTCTCTTTTTCCTCTCTTGTCTACATGCTTTTCTTTGTTTTTATGTTAATGCTTATTTCTATGCTCTCTTTCTCTTAATGTTCATAGCTTAGATTTACATTTATGCACTAGTCTAATCAATTTTCTTCTAGTAGTTAATCTTCTTTTTTTTGTTTATTCTCTACTTTGCTTCATTTTCAATGTTGAAACTTACATGTGTTGATTTGATAACACAAATGAGTAGCTAAACCCCTTCAATTTTGGGGTAATGAAGCACTCAAATCTTATGTAATTTCAACATTTTATGATTTATGATCCCATTTGGTTTATGTTTCATGAAGTGAGTTTTGATGCAAGTTTATACAAGTGGGTTTGATAACTTATATTGTTTATGCAAATGAGCTATTCTTATTCAACATAAACACAATTTGCATCATCATTTGCTAATCCATTTTTGATTGTGAAATTAAAATAAAAATGAAATTTGATGATCTATATTACTAGTTACAATAGTAAATAGATCATACTTAAAATAGCTTTTGCTTTGGCTTCATTTTCATGAGAATTATAAGTGGTTTGTTTGTTGTATTATAGTTTGATGGTTTGAGTTATGTTAATTAATAACATAAACAAACCATACTTATGATAAATACAACAATATTTCACTTAATATCAAAAGCTAGTGATCACAAATTGTTTGTTTATTGATTTACAAAAATATGAGAATGGATTTGCCTCTAAATTGTTCTCTAGTTCAATGATTTTTAAATCACATTTTAATTCTAGCTTTAGCTTCTTTTTGTAGTTAACAACTTTCATCTCACTTTGGTCTAATTTGATTGAATAGATTTTTAATCTCTCACAATTCCCTGCGGATCGACCCGTATTCGCCGCGTACTACAAAGTGTACGCCGTGCGCTTGCGGTTTATTTTAATTTGAAATTTTTCGGCAAATTTCTAAACCGATAGAAATCTTGTCGATTAACAAGTTTCCTCTCCAAAAAAAAATTTAGAAATCCAAAAAAAAAACAAGTTCAACTTTGTTTAATTTTCATTTTTTTTCACTTGTTTTAGTTTTCATTTATTTTATTTTCAATTGTTTTGTTTTTCATCTTTGATAAACATACTAAAAAATAATAATAAAAAAATTGTTGAATATATCTTGTTTTTCATTTCAGGTTGCCAAAGCAGAAATTCAAAAGAAAGAAGTGCTTGCCCAAATAAACTGCTTTGCCTTGCTAAAAAAAATTGCCGCCAAAAAAAAATTGCTAAATAATCTGCATGCTCTGGTATTGTGCACTTTTCCCTTGTTTTTATTGCATTGTTGGTTGCTTGCATTTGCATTTATATATACAAAAAAAAAATTCAAAACCCAAAAACAAAAACAAACTTCATTTTAGTTGCATTGAAAATTCACGTTTAAATTTTGTTTTGCATTCATCTCATCTTGTTTTCTTTTCTAAGGGCAATACCCCAATTCACATAAGGTGAGAGATTTCATCACCCTTTCCTTAGTCCATATACGCATTTCATTGTAGAATTGGACTAATAATAAAGGTTAGACATTCGGCTTATGGGTGTCACGAGCTCATCTAGAGCTTAATTGTATCTTCACAATTGTTTTCTTTGAACAATTTTATTTTTTGGTGTCTAGGCTACGGCAGAGTAATAAACAGTTACAAAAATTACAGTGATACGTAAATATTATATTGGTTGTTCCTCTGAAGGTACTTAAACCTTCGGTTGCATTGCTACGGTGATTCGTGGTGCACCGATAACTCCTGCCCGTTACCTGGCTGAGAAATATTTTTGTTGAATTAAGACAAAGTGTGATTATACAATTTTGAGTTAGGAGCTACTAAGGACAGAAAAATTGTAATTAAGTCCTTTGCATTCATTTAGTTGCATTAGTTCATGCATATTTAAAAAAAACAAAAAAAAATCAATAATTCAAAATCCAAAAAAATTGTAAATTTTACTTAACTTAGTTTTTAATTAAAAAAATCCATTTTTTTCCTCCTTTTTAATTTTTTTCAATCAAAATAAAAATAAAAAATATATATATAATCTTTTCAAAAGAAAAAAAAAATTAAAAACAAAAAAAAATTTGAAAATTCAAAAACAAAAACAAAAATCAAATTTCCATTTTCTCAAAACAAAAAAAAAATCCTTTTGGTAAATATTTGAAAATTTGAAATTCAAAAACAACAAAAAATTACAAAAAAAAACCATATAAAAATTAAACTTCTCTTCTGAAAATAAATCTCACTTGGTAAATAGTTTTCTTCCTTGTAAAAAAAAAGAGAAGATTCAAAAAAAAAAACAAGTTTTCAAATCTTCTTTCATTCTCTAAACTCGATTCTAACTCCTTTCTCTTCTCGACTTTCACTTGTGCATGAGTACTTGGACTCGTGACACAACAAATCGTTGGACTCGCGACTCAACAACTAACCGTTTAACTCGAATAGACGATCCTTCCGAAACGGCGAACGAGAACGCCCCTCTAACTCTTATGGATAGAATCATTCCCGATAGATTTTCTATTCCATCTTGCATCACGTTACCCGCCCCTACGGGTAACCATTTCGAAATTTACTCGAACCATATTGCCACTCTTTCGAAATTTGGCAATTTCTAGCACGATGACCCATACATTTTCTTGACTAAATTCGAACAAGTTTGCGCAACCATTAAACTCCAACAACTTTCTGATGATGGAATCAAACTTCGATTAATCCTATTTGCTCTTACGGATTACGCTGAAAAATGGTTGTACAGCTTACCATCAAACTCGATTAAAACGTGGGAAGAATTTGTAAAAGCTTTCTTAAAAAAGTTCTACCCCTTGGAAAAAACAAGTAGAATCCGAAACGAAATTGTAAACTTTCATCAATTCAAGGGAGAACCATTCGGAAAATATTTTGAAAGAGTCAAAGAACTTTTGATAAAATGTCCACACCATAACTTTGAAAAATGGATGATTTGCCAAATCTTATATGATGGACTCGACAACAGCTCACGAACCATGCTCGAATCAATGTGCCAAGGCAATTTTCTTGCCCAACATCACGATGATGCTTGGCAATTTCTTGAAAACCTCGCCGAAAAATCATCCCAATGGGAACGTTCAAATGAAAAATCGATCTACTCATGATCGAGTGCACACTCGATAGGATCTTCTGTTGCTTTGGAGGCGAAGATCGATGCAATGATTAAAAAATTCGATAACGTTTTCTCATCGAATCAAATGACCAAGCTTCCCAACCGATGTGTTACAAATGCAACGATCCTAATCATATAGCCGATCAGTGTCCCAATTCTGTCGAACAAATCAATGCTTTCAATAAAGCCAAAAACGACCTGTTTTCCCCAACATACAACCCTGGTTGGAGAAACCATCCGAATTTTGCGTGGAAATAAAAGAATCCTAACACGAATACGACTCATCCCAATTTTCAAGTATTTCCGAATAATGCTTCGAATCCTCCCTTTCAACCCAATAATTTTCAACCAAACTTTGCGGGTCCGTGTCATAATCAACCGCAACAATCAAATTTTCAACCAAATTCGGCTCATCCTCCCCAAGATGATAAACATTTAACTTCTCTTGAGAAAACTCTTGAAACGTTGGCTAACGCAACTACTCAAAGCCTTCAATCAAACAGCAATTTGCAAAATTTATTGACTTCATATATGCAAAACACAAACCAATCGATTGCAAAACTCAAAATGCAAATGAGTCAATTAGCCACATCTGTAAGTGAACACGAACGAGGAACATTCCCAAGCCAGCCCCTTCCAAATCCCAGAAATCAAAACGCAAATTCAAATCAATCTCATGTTGTTCAAAATAGCAACGTCACCCAATTGAATGCTATCACAACTCTTCATTCCGGGAAACAAATCGATAATCAAGTCGTTAATCCAAACAATTTACCGAAAACTTCTCTTGATACTTCTAAAACAACGAATGAATCTGAACAGAACGTGGAGCCAAACGTTGAATCAAATGCCAATCAAAACTCTTCTTCCTCTACTCGAGTAGACCCGCCTACCGAGTATCGTGTTCCATTTCCACATCGTCTTCGACCAAAGAAACACTCGGACCAAATGGAAAAGATGTTGGAAATTTTTAAACAAGTCAAAGTTAACATTCCGCTTCTTGACATCGTTCAGCAAGTCCCAACGTAAGCGAAATTCCTTAAGGACCTGTGTACCCAAAAGCGACACACTCAAGTGCCCAAAAAAGTCTTCTTAGCCGCCAGTTTGAGTGAAGTCTTGTCCCAATCCATGCCCGTAAAATACAAAGATCTTGGCTGCCCTACGATTTCATGTACAATTGGAGACAAGACGATTAACAAATGTCTGATAGACTTAGGCGCGAGTGTCAATTTGATTCCATACTCTGTGTACGAATAATTAAGCTTAGGTGAGCTCAAACCCACAAAAGTCACGCTTCAATTTGCCGATCGCTCGATTAAGAAGCCCGTGGGAGAAATCGAGGACGTGCTCATTCGAGTAGGGCAATTCATATTCCCCGTTGATTTTATCGTTCTCGAAACACAACCCGTGACGAATCCCTCAAGTCAAATTCCATTGATTTTAGGCCGACCATTCTTAGCCACCTCAAATGCCTTAATCAATTGTCGTAATGGATCGATGAAAATTTCTTTTCGAAACATGACTTTGGATCTCAATATTTTCAATCTTGGAAGCCAATCAAACGAACCTCATGACCAAACGTTGGAAGTTAGTGCCATTCACGAAAACTTTGAAAACGAGACACTTGATCTTAACGATGAACGCGAGGCCGAGTACGAAAAATTGTTTCACGAAATTCCCAACGAGATTGAATGCACTCTTCCTTTTGAATCGCTTCTAGTTGAGTCCGAATCTCAACCTAACTCTTCGATCGAAAAACTCCCGAAGTTGGATGTCAAACCACTTCCCAATCACCTTAAGTACGCATACTTAGGTGATAACAAAACGTTGCCTGTCATAATTTCCGCGACTCTCTCTCTTGAACAAGAAACTTCCTTACTTTCTATTCTTTCGAAAAACAAGGAAGCGATGGGATGGTCCATCTCCGATATAAAGAGAACTAGTCTCGCTCTTGTCCAACATCGCATCCATTTAATCGACGATGCCAAGCCTATTCGTGACGAATAACGAAGGCTTAATCCAAAAATGAAAGATGTGATGCGTGATGAAATTCTTAAACTTCTCGACAACGGAATCATTTACCCAATCTCCGATAGTTCATGGATTAGCCCAATTCACGTTGTACCGAAAAAGTCTGGGCTAACCGTTGTCAAGAACGATTCAAACGAACTTATTCCAACTCGTACTCAAACGGGTTGGCGTGTTTGCATTGACTATCAAAAACTAAATGCCACGACACGAAAAGATCACTTCCCTCTTCCTTTCATTGACCAAATGCTCGAACGTTTAGGCGGCCACGAATTCTACTACTTCCTTGACGGTTATTCCGGTTATAACCAAATTCCTATTGCTCCCGAAGATCAAGAGAAAACGACTTTCACGTGTCCATTTGGTACCTTTGCTTATCGACCTATGCCATTCAGACTTTGTAACGCCCCTGCGACTTTCCAACGATGCATGGTTGGGATCTTTTCTGACATGATCGAACGCTTTCTAGAAGTTTTTATGGACGATTTTTCAATCTTTGGCGATTCTTTTTCCCAATGTTTACATCATCTCGAGTTGGTTCTAAATCGATGTAAAGAAAAACATTTGACTTTGAATTGGGAAAAATGCCACTTTATGGTCAAACAAGGCATAGTCTTTGGACATATCATCTCAAATAAAGGCATTGAGGTAGATAAAGCGAAAATCGACGTAATTGCAAATCAACCCATTCCCTAATGTGTTAAGGACATTCGATCATTTCTAGGACACGCTGGCTTTTACCGACGCTTTGTGAAAGACTTTAGTAAAATCGCTCGTCCTTTGATGACTCTTCTCGGAAAAGATGTTCCATTCGATTTCAACTCTGAGTGTATCTCCTCTTTTGAACGTCTTAAGAGCGAAATCATTTCTGCTCCAATCATTTGCGCTCCCAATTGGGATATTCCTTTCGAAATCATGTGTGATGCTTCGAACTTTGCGATTGGTGCTGTGTTAGGGCAACGCATCAACAAAATCCTTCACGTCATTTACTACACGAGTATGACTTCGAATCACGCTCAACTAAACTACACAACAACCGAAAAAGAACTTCTAGCTGTCGTTTTTGCGCTCGAAAAGTTTCGACCTTACTTGATAGGTTCACACATTACTATGTACACGGACCACTCTACGTTTCGATACCTCTTCGCTAAAAAGGATGCTAAATCCCGCTTGATTCGTTGGATCCTTTTACTTCAAGAATTTGACCTTACAATTAAAGACAAAAAAGGATCCGATAACGTCATAGCCGATCACTTGTCTCGTCTTCCGAACGCACCATCTTCTTTGTCAATCAATAAAAAATTCCCCGCTGAACAACTTCTTTCAATTTCGATCGATCCATGGTACGCTGATATAGTGAACTACTTAGTCACTAAAGAAACTCCCTCATCATCGTCCAAACAGGACAAATGCAAATTCGTGTCCCAAGTGAAGTATTTCTATTGGGACGATCCATACTTGTTCAAATATTGTCCCGACCAAATCATCCGACGTTGCATTCCGGATAATGAGATCATGAGTGTTCTTTCGTTTTGCCACGATCAAGCGTGTGGTGGACATTTCGGTCCTCGAAAAACTGCGGAAAAAGTGCTTCAGTGTGGTTTCTATTGGCCTTCTCTTTTCAAAGACTCATTTGAATTTTGCAAAACTTGTGATTGATGTCAAATGCTTGGAAGAACTTCTCGATGAGATATGATGCATCTAAACCCCATTCTTACGATCGAAATCTTTGATGTTTGGGGTATAGACTTTATGGGACCTTTTCCCAATTCTTTTGGAAACTTGTATATCCTTCTCGCTGTCGATTACGTTTCAAAATGGGTCAAAGCCGTTCCTTGCAAAACCAACGACTATAAAATTGTTGTGAAATTTCTCAAAGAAAACATCTTTTCGAGGTTCGGCACACCTCGCACAATAATCAGTGATAACGGGAGCCATTTTTGCAACCGTTCTTTTGAAACTTTAATAAAAAAATACTCGATAACCCACAAGTTATCCACTCCGTATCATCATCAAACTTGTGGCCAAGTTGAAGTTTCAAATCGATAAATAAAACAAATCTTGGAGAAAACTATCAATAAAAATCGAAAAGATTGGTCTCAAAAATTGACCGACGCGCTTTGGGCTTACCGTACTGCCTTTAAAACTAACCTTGGGATGTCCCCATTTCGTTTAGTTTATGGTAAAGCTTGTCATTTACCCGTTGAAATCGAACACAAAGCGCTGTGGGCAATTAAGAACTTAAACTTTGATCTTGAGAAAGCTGGCGAAAACCGAAAACTACAACTCAACGAACTAGAAGAACTTAGGAACGACGCGTATGAAAATGAGAATTTACAAAGAAAAAACCAAAGTTTTTCATGACAAGTCAATCCTAAGGAAAACGTTTTGGCCTAACCAAAAAGTTCTTCTATATCATCATCATTTGCTAATCCATTTTTGATTGTGAAATTAAAGTAAAATTTGATGATCTATATTACTAGTTACAATAGTAAATAGATCATACTTAAAATAGCTTTTGCTTTGGCTTCATTTTCATGAGAATTATAAGTGGTTTGTTTGTTGAATTATAGTTTGATGATTTGAGTTATGTTAATTAATAACATAAACAAACCATACTTATGATAAATACAACAATATTTCACTTAATATCAAACTCTAGAGATCACAAATTGTTTGTTTGTTGATTTACAAAAATATGAGAGTGGATTTGCCTCTAAATTGTTCTCTAGTTCAATGATTTTTAAATCACAGTTTAATTCTAGCTTTAGCTTCTTTTTGTAATTAACAACTTTCATCTCACTTTGGTCTAATTTGATTGAATAGATTTTTAATCTCTCACAATTCCATGCGGATCGACCCGTATTCGCCACGTACTACAAAGTGTACGCCGTGCGCTTGCGGTTTATTTTAATTTGAAATTTTTCGGTAAATTTCTAAACCGATAGAAATCTTGTCGATTAACAACACTCAACATTGTGCTATGATTTTTTTAATGATATTGAGTATGCAGTCAACATATTATTTACATTTGTCAAATCTTGACTTCTTGTTTTTTATCATCAAAAAGTGAAGATTGTGGAGCATACATCTTGTTTGATGATAGCAAATATATTTTTATATTTGAATTTGTTTTCAGAGCGTATTGCAATTTAAAAATCATTAAAGCACAATTTTATTTTTAGTTTTTTATCTATTAAAATAATATATATTTATTATTATTATTATCGAAAAAGAAATATTGTTAGAAATTACGGTTAATTTATTTTTTAGATTAATAAATATATATTATATTTAATATGTTTGTTCATTGTTTTATATTTACAGGTTTTATATAAAACACCGATTGTGGAGAAGTTTCTTTTCAATGCAACGCTGCATGTGCAAAGAAAAAAAAAACTAAATATCCGAGACAGGGAATATATAAGTACACAATCAAATGCTATATATATATGAAAAAAGGAAAATAAATAGAGGGCAGAAACAAAGAATTGAATACATAATCAGACGATATATTATAGAAGATACAACATAATTTATTTTCCATTACATATAGATTTTATTTTCTACGTAGAAAAACAAATTAACAAATCCATACCTTCCCCAATATTCTCTGCCGTATATTTTACCATATATACACATCTCCTCGTTAAGCCTATGCAAACTCTATTACATCAAAAGAAAAAATTATAGGATACAAAACAATTTCTGTTCAAGCCTAACTTCGCAATACATATCAATATCAATTATCTGATCAACAATCCTCATCATTTCCCACTATAGTTTTGCAATCACAAATACACTACAAACAACTTCAAACTATTTGATCCAATAACAACAAGGCAAACACAAGGATATCTTCATCAAAACAAAGCATACAGTCACGGACTTAGGAAAGGGATCAAGCAGGTAGCGCAATTAATAGCAGCAAACCAAGACAACTACTGATCAAGCGCACAACTTCAGCTCTAAGGCAAAATCACGAACCATCATCAACCTCTCACAACCAATTCATCATCTAAATCCAAAGTTTGTACTGTCTAACTCATATTCATCATCCAGGCGCACAAAACTCTAAGCCAATCATCTTCAACATTAGCTAACTAAAGGCAAGGCAATCGCAATCTCCACAGCATCGTTTGGACTTCTGGAAAGTAGTTCGACATCAGGTTTCATGATACTAAAACATCTATTTTCAGATCCAGATTCCAATTCTGATAAGCTTTTTCAGTAGAGCAAAAACCTCAACAGCAACCAGAGCATCACTGTCCATACTTCATTGCATCCATCGCCATTATTTTTTATCATCATCAAACAATCTCCTATGCATCTCCAAGTGATGGAATAACTCTCGAATTCCAACTACAGTGTGAGTTTCGCCATATACTCAACCCAAGCAAACTTTCAAAGCAAACGACGAGCCATCAGGTAGCTTCAAATTGGCAGGCGCAATTGAGATTCAGGTGACTCACCTAGATCGCAAGCAAATCCGAGGTGCGGCAAATCTGTCTTGTCCCAAATCCAGTGTTGCGACATCAGATCCGAGCTCCCAAATCCAGTGACGAAGCTTTAGTTCTCGGCATCCCTTGTAAGACGAAGGAAAAGATTCAGATCAATATTTAAGGCGGTGCTTTTATATTTGGAGGAGTATTTTTCAGCAGAGGAGATTGTTTTGGAAGAGTTTATTCTCAAGAATTTTTGAAGAGACATTTATTTTTGAAGGAGAAGAACTATTGGTCAGTGATTCAAAAAAAGGGGACAACTGATATAATTTGGCATTTAGAAATCTGGTGAATAGTCAAGGGCTCATTTCTCTGGCAAAGTGTATGGCAGAATTCTTATTCTATAATAAGCACAGTTGTTATATATAACTTGAAGACAAAAGGGAGATTTTCATTTCAGTCCACTCTTTTTAATTTGAACCATTTAGTACATTGTTTGCTTTTGTTTTGTATTTTATTTTTCAATTCAAACTCTAGATTTTCTACGTGAGCTACGTGGTATAGTTCAGAGATTTTAATCTCAGAGTATTGAGATCAAACAGGGTTACTATGCATATTAATATATTCAGGTTAGCAGAGAATGCGGATTTACATGTATTATAAGCGTTCAAATATATAATTCTAGTAGTAACTCTGGAAGCAACAGTAGAAACTAGTGGGTTAGTGGCCGAAGCTGGATATATGTGTGTTGTTTATTTTCTGCATTTACGTTTCCGCACTCTATTTCATATTTACTAGTAGCTGTGCGAAATATTTTTAAATACCCTATTCACCTCCTAAAGTATATTGCACGATCCTAATAGGGAAGAGCGCAATGATCCGTATTTTGCATATCGGGAGATCGTAAAATATTATTATTTAAATCATATGACTTTAAATTTTTGAAAAATGACTATTAGTGGACATTTTCTATACTTAGAATTTTTATCAAACAGTTTGAACATAGAAATTCTTGTAAACCCTATAACTTTTGATAAGGGTAGAATTAGGATTTGAAACCACTTCAATTAGATCGGGATGATAGTTTCTCTTTCCATAGTATAATCATAATAGAAAAATGGATTTACTTTTAGGAGATACGACCGTGATAATTTTAAATTGCTGCTAGCCAAATTTGTGAGCGATTAATTAAGCCCAAACTTAAGCTCACTAACCCATTTTGGGATTTGTGCCTAATTGACACTGATGGGACATATCCAAATCATTTCGACTTCCCAGTAACAGTTCTACACCTCCATTAACCTAGATTTCATCAAAAAGTCACCTTTTTCATACTAATCTTCGCCTAGATCATCACTAAAGGGTAATTTGCAAAGCGGATTGTAGACCTATCATTTTGGGTCGCTTTGAAATCTGGATTCTTGCTATCCATTTCAGATTTGGAGATTAGACTGGTAATTTTGGTACTAGATGAGTGGTTCATGAACTCTCATTATCATATGCATGTTCATATAGTTAAAAATGATATTTTTGGCACGATTTCTATGTTAAAACAATTTCAAACTTTAATCTAACCTTCATATATATTTTTGATCAAATTTAAAAAGAATGAAATGGATTTTGAATGGTCTTATAACCCCTTCTGAATCATATTGTCATTTTAGTATGAAACTAGACCTATGCATAATCTTGGATGTTAATCATGTTTGGATGAATTGTATATGTTGAATGTATGCTTATGAATGATGGTTTCTATTTCATGTATTACTTTGACATGTTTATTAGTGCTTTTAGAGAAGTTAGGATGCAGTTGCCGATTGAGGCAAAACGAGGTCAAACGAGCTCAAATTGAACTAGGCTTGGAGATGTTGAGGAGAGTCTAGGGGCTTGTAGTTTAGGTCGCAGTTCGATTGGAGGTGATTTTCTTGCTCGAATTCAGGTCGGTGGAGTTTGTAGATCTAGTCAGTAGAATTGGTTGTTTCGTGACTTTGGCTATGAAACTTCGGGAAAAACTTTGGGGAAGGAAAGAAAATGGAAGTGGGGACTTAACCCCAAGATTTGGGAAAGTTCTACATATCGGTCCTGACCCCTTTTGGCTGGTACCAACCTCTTTTCGGCTTATGTGGAGTGTTGAAGGACTTGAGGAATGTGGCACTGAGGAAAGGAGCTCAAGTAAGAAAAAAGGGAAGAGGTTAGGGTGCGAATGATTTAGCCAAATTTTTGGCTAAGCAATTCATATTGGTTTCGACATGAATTGATGTGGCCAACTTGGGTCAAACTTCCAAGATGAGGAGAGTGTCATGTGGGTCGTGATGGAGGTGTTTGTTCATTCACTTGTTGTTCGATTGTGATGTGGCAGTGCGATTAAGGATGATAGCTTTGGGACTTTGCTGATGGTAGCTGGTGATGATGGAGTTATGTTTCGATGATGATGACGCGATGTTGAATAGAATCGTGAGGATGATTATCTACAACGGTGGGTTCTAGGAAGGGTGACATAAGGATAGAATGTTGAAAGATTCTATCGTGGTAAAAGAGGAATGTGGAATGGTTCCTTAAGGATGAATGGAAATTAGATGAAGTAAGGAAAGGGCTTGAATACGCGTGTTGTGGGATCGTTGATACTCATAGTGTTTTCTAAGGTATTCGTAAGCAAGGGTGTTGTGAGGACACTCATTGGATACTTGGAATGGCCACTCCGGATTAAAGGAATGGATCTGTGTACATTGGATTGGTGGAATGTATCTATTTTCAGCTATGAGCTGGTGGACGAGTATACTGAAAACCATGATTTTTTATTAATCCCTGATAGAGGAATGGTCATACGAGTTATCATATATCCATGGCGCATTGAGTGACAATGATGATGATTGTTTGATGGATGTTATGTTTTCTATGGTTGCTATAGTTGTAGATTGTCACTCTAGAGATGTCACATGATGTTGGTATTGCACATGTGGATACCTAGGCACCCCGATGTTGTACTTAGGATGTATTACACATTTACGACGACAGTAGAGTAGCATATTATAGTTGTTATATGCTAACTCTTTAGCTACAAGGGTAAGTCAAATATTATTCTTATACCTTTATTCTTTACTATATCGACTTGTATAGCATTTTTAGATTTCTTATCGCTCGCACCAAACTGTTGTTTGACTCGAGGTTTTGTGCTTTGCTTCTTATTATCTCGGGTACTCTTAAATGAGTAGACTAGATAAAAGGTTTAGGTGGTATGCGCTTGTTGTATAAAGGACAAGCAGAAGATGGTACTTTCTCGTATTATATATGGACTTACAATTGCTTATTCCATTGTGCGATAATGTGAAGCATAGTCAGTGTTCGCTTACTATATTTAGAGACGGTTATCCTTGAGTTTATTTCCGGTTGAATAAACTCTATTTTTGCTTTGTATAACTTTATGAATATGTGCACACTGATATTTGTAGTTCATTTAGTTATTATTATCTCACCTATTTTATATCAGTGGTATTTATTATTATATTTATTCGATGCGCTGTAAGATATACGACAGGTTCTGTGATTGTTTTTTTCTTCTCACCCTTGGCTATTGTCCTATATCAATTGGGCACTACAGCAGCACACTCTTCAGATATATCGGTGCTGAAGGTGTAGGGTGGTCATCACCAAAGAATAAGCTTACCAATTTGCAAAGAAGATGAAAGCTTTAAAGAGCTTTAAATAAGGTTTGAAGGTTTTTTGGCGGAAGTTGTTTGGATTTTAGTAAAGGTGAAAATGAAGGAGAATGGGGGTATTTATAAACCTACCTTTCCAATCGTAGCCGTTAAATTCAAAATATAAGAAGATCTCAACCATCTAGGTATAATTATTGGCACCGTCACTTCAACTTTCCCCATGGTCGAATAGCCACAATGTCGCTTTAAAAAAGGAATCATCTTGACCAATCAGGTGTTGACACATGGTGCATGCATTAAAGCAGAGCATAAAGCCTAAGCAACATGATCTTCGTGACTTGACAAGGCCGCTCATATTCATAGAGATGGGTTTGGAGAGCAAAATGTTTCTCAATTTTCTTACAAGTAAAAGAAAAGTCTACCAGCACGTCAAGGCCTGGCCCATCCTAGTCCAATTGCATAACATACTCAAGCCATCAAAGACAAGCCGGCTTGCAATCCTAAGCCCGGCCCAAATCCATTTCAACTAGCACTTTTTAGCACGATCAGTTCAAGCCATCCCTTATTCAACCTGGCTCCATCC
The DNA here is from genome assembly GCA_030737815.1 of Allium fistulosum. Classification (NCBI taxonomy): domain Eukaryota; kingdom Viridiplantae; phylum Streptophyta; class Magnoliopsida; order Asparagales; family Amaryllidaceae; genus Allium; species Allium fistulosum. Next base: position 182,642,586 of record CM060903.1, read on the forward strand.
TAGCCAATCCAACAAACAAGTCACATATAGGTCAGCCTGGACTCATAAGCCTGGCCTGGCCCGACTCAAGACAATAAAACAACCCATCCGTTAGACTTGACCCAGCTCAAAAGCGACCGGTGTATGACCCGACTCTATCCCAGCCTAACTACGACCGACTACATACAGCCTATCTCGTCACCACACGATTGGCTCGTCTCATCCAATTCAGCTCTATCCTTGCCATCTTCAGCCTTGCTCTCAGCAAACTTCGACAATAAGCAACTGACTGTCACCACAAGAAGCTTCTCTTCATCCTTGCTATCTAGAAAAGTATGCTAGACATTGAAAAGTACAACCTAGTACGACTTAATACATCTACCACTGCAGCATGTCTACCAAATGTATACCTAGTCATGTAGTATGCTGCCATTCTTAGCATAAAGAATGCCGCTAGTATGACATCACAGGTGGCATGCTTATCAACAACATATTCCAACTACATATCCTGCTATCTTCCATTAAACCAAGCGACCAGATCAATGGTCGGGAATGATTCTTGCATATTTGTAGCACAATCTCAACCATCCATTGATCAACTTCAGCTGTTGTAAATATCCCTTGTCATACAACATCAAAGTGGTTGAAAATTGATTAGAATCTAGTGAATTGCTGTAGAATTACATCTTCTTCCACAACAAAACTAAGTTCTTATTATTCTCTTCTAATTCCGGTGACGAAATACGGTTACTCTAATGGTATCCATAATATCAGAAGCACTTGAATATAAACAAAATCACAGATTTCTAAAACAATAATTATAGTGATTACATTTCAAACAAAATCATATCCAAGTTACAAAATCCCCAAAATGTATCCCAGGCAATGATAAAATATAATTTACAATAATACGCCAATAGCGACATATGAAGATGGCCCCTTGGATGATCAAAACAATATAGACATAACTGTCTTAATACACAGTGGAAACAAAACAAATGAATTCCTAAAATAGCTATCCGTCAGCCACCTGCTCGTCTTTGGAAGCTTATTCGCCAAAAACTGCTAAAACTTGAAAACCTAAACCCTCAGCCTACTCAAATCAAATTTTGAGCACCCGAGAGTTTAAGGGGAAACAAAAACTTCGAGTCGGACATAAAGCCTAGTATGAATAATTCTGTTATATCTCTGTTTACTAATATTTAGTGAGACCACGCCGCTTAGCGGAAATGAGTTTCCCCTCACTAATATCCTTTTTCAAAACATACATTTTGCAAGTCCTTTCCTACAACCAAACTGGTTAATCAAACCGATTATAATAATATAGCAAGATCCATTATGCTAAAAACAGGAAATAAATAGACCAACTCTCTGAAATCTGGGCTAACTGCCCTTTACTGGACCAACTGTCCTAAAACTGATTATACCAAAATAGCAATATCCTTTATGCTAATAAATGGACTATCTGTCCAAAATAGGTAAAAAGTGGACTAACTGTCCTTAAGAAGTAGCAAGGTCCGTTATGCTAACAAATGAACTAACTGTTCATAATCTGGGCTAACTGCCCTTAACTGGACTAACTGTCCTCTGGGCTGACTGCCCTTAAAATGGACTAATTCCGAATTTAAATGAGCTAACTGTTCGAAATTTCGTAGGGTTAACTACCATTTAAATTTTCCTTGAAAACCTTTTCAAAATGATTTAGTCCGTCAAATCATACCTATACAAGGAAAATATATCTTTAGCTTTACTCTAAACTACTTTTGCCATGTTATATATATACTTTACACAAAATAATGTTGATGATGTTCCATAAGGATTAACTATCCTATTAAATTAAGTTAAAAGTCCTTTATAACTTACAAACACTTAGGCTATCTGCATATTCATTATATTTGAAACCTTTGTCTAAAACCTTTAAACAACCCTTTCGAAATCATTGAAGGTAACTCCTTCAAAACCATTTAAACATTGCTTTTCGAAAACATTGGAAAAAACCTTTCCTTTCTTTTCTTTGAAAGCTTCAAAATATCATACATCCTCCTTTTAAAACCTTTTAAATTTTTCCTTTCGAAACTATTGGAAAAACCTTCCTTTTCATCTTTGTCGAAACCCTGGGGAACCTCCCCTTTCGAAACCATTCATAAAACCTTTCGGAAGCATCAAAACCAAACTCCTTCGAAAGCCCTTTGGATTCAATTTAAAATATGTGGATACCTTTCGAAACCATTCGAAGTTAACTACTTCGAAACCATTTAAAACGTTTCGATCGAAAATATTTGGATTATGCCTTCAAGTTGAGCGAAAGGATCGGAAAAACATTAGAGTCGAAAGCATCTGCTTCGAAACCCTTTGAAAGTAACTTTTTCAAAACCATTTCATAAACAATGAAGAGATGGTGTCGAAATCATCCCTTCGAAAACAATGGAGAAGTGGAAAATTTTAGAAAACAAAAGGTCCCCTTCGAAACCATCTGGATCGAAAGGTAGGAAGCGGCAGCTATGGTTTCGACCATGTCGAAAGCAATCACTTAAAAAAAAGAGCAATCCAATCAAAACCATTCATTTTAAACCATTTGACTTAGTCGAAAGCATTTAGGTCGAAAGCTATCTTGGGTTAAAGCAAACAGGCGTATTTTCCTCAAAACCAAAACAAAGCCTCACCTCTTTCGAAACCCATGGTTTCGACCCTATACCTTTCGCCCTCTTCCAATTCACTATGTACCAGTTGCCTGATACCATGTGCATTGGTTTCGACCGTGTTGAAAGAGGAGGAACAGTGGCGGAACCTGGTGCCGAAGGAGACGAAACAGTTAAAAGCCTGTTTATTTGTACTTTAAATTAGTTTGTTTGTACCTAACCTACCTTGTTTGTCTAAATCTGATTAGTTGCCAGATTTTTCCTTTCAAAAGTGTTGTCGACTTTCTATATTTAGCATTTTAAACTTTTTTATAAAAAGCCTCTTCTCCTCTATAATTAAATAAAACATTTAAGTCTCATACCTTAAATAATTTTATATAATCATTAAAACACTTAGGAAAATATGGAAAAATTCCAGAAAAAAACATTTTGTATATGTTCTCTAACATATAAAAATTTCAGATCCGAATAATTAATTATTTTCCCGTAAATAATTTATAATCCAAAATACCATTTTCTTTACTAGAAAATTTATAATAAACCCACGAAAATTCAGAAAAATCTGAAAATTGAAACTCATCTCTAAAATATCATTTTAGATCTTCATAAAAATTCGCAAGGCAATTGGATGTCATTTAATATGGTTTTCATCTCAAAACATGCCATAAAATCTATATGAACATTCATAAATCATCAACAGGTATATATAATCATTCTATCATTCAAAAACACGGCAAATACTTGCAAAATATTTGGATTTAATCTGAAAACCGAAACCAAAAAATATTTGAGATGTAAACATTATTCACCTTAGCTTTAAAGATTAAAGGAGCTTGAGATTTGAATGGATTTGATTTGAATTTGCTTTTCCTTTAGCTTTTCTTAATCTCTTCTTCCCCTTTCCTTGTTAATGGTGGTCGGCCTCTATTATAATTTTTTGAAATGAAATGGATGTGTGAGCTATCAAGGTTTTAAATCTCACTCATCTCGGCCGAGATCTCGTTTTCAAGCCTGGGCGATTCGAAACAACTAATTTCGTTTGAATCTCGTCTGACCCAAATCTCGGACGAGATTTCAGTATCTCGTCCGGTATCTCGAACGAGATTTAATAGCGAGATATTGGCCGAATTTTTGAATTTTGGAAAAAATCAACTCTTTTTCCGTATTGGGCTAGCTCATCCTTTACCTTAATTTAAGCCTTCTTAATTGTACTTTTTTTAACCCTTATTTCGTATATAAATCTCATTTAATCTTCGTCTCTTATTTTATGGCAGTGACGAGTGTAAGAAGATGATAAAATCTTACATCGATTATGGTAAGTATTTCACTTTATGATTTTCATTTAGGTTTCTAATCCAAATTAATTTACATCCAATTTCATTTTTCTTTTTTCGACACTTTCTTGAGTTTTTTTCCTAACCCTATTTTTTTGCGGCTATAAATTTTGGGCTTCACTTATTTAACTTTATGTTCTAAATGGATTCCCAATTTGATTTCATTTAGTCTTTGCTGCTATAATTTTTTTCCTCAAGGCTTATTTTTAAGCAATAAAGGAATTCTCTTTCATCTATTAATTTCATTTGATGATTACATGTTCATTCGTACATCATTTTTTTGCTTTTCTTATAATATTACTAAATGTTTGAAATTGTTTGTACTATGTATGCTATTTTCTACGTTTGTTTGAAATATCTATGCTATTAGTTGCTTAATGAGATTTTGTTTTCTAATAATTAAATACTATAATCAGACATAGAATATCTTAATTCTACTTGTAGACTTTTGTATTTGAAGTTATAAAATTAAGATTTCCCTTGCAGCACTATAAATCATAAAAGGTAGAAATGAGACATTATATTGTGTAGGAAAGTTAAGTGAATGATCAAACAAAGTAAAGGTGCATATGTTATGGTTTGTTTCTTGTCTACTTTATCTCATATGATATTATATTGAACATTATTCATTAAATCTAGTTATTTGTTTATTTTACATGATACAAGTGATATTTTTCCATACTAAATTACTAATGATAAGCGTGTGATATATTCAAGGTAAGTGCATAGTGTTTTCCTTAAGGTAGTGACTAGTATTTTAAATTTAGGTGTATGAAAACTAATTTTCGACATGACATATACTCCGAGATAACCCCGAAATAAATTTTAGAAACCGAGATGTAAATCCGAGATGGACGACCGAGATGCACTCATCTCGTTCGAGATCTCACCCGATACGAGATAAGCTATCTAAATTCTTCGAGATGAGACGTGACCGAAATCCGAGATTTAAAACCTTGTGAGCTATACACGGCCAAGGTTTGGAGATAAAGGAATGGCCTCTTTCCCATATTACCCCTCCTCTAATTCATTTTAAACCCTTCTTTAATTTATTGGTTTTAATGGCACGGCTACCTGAATCAAAATAAAATCTCAATCCCCTAATCAACACATTATTTTATTTAGCTTAACTTGCTAAATCTCATAAATAATGTTACCAAAATCTGAGATGTTACACGTAAGATGTACAATATTTATTTGTTTAAACAATATATATAATAAAGTGACATATGTGTAGTTGTGTACGTATGTGGTCATTAGGATTTATGACCACTTCATGTAATGTAAATACATTCATGACACATGATTTATAAATTAGTTTAAATCTACAACAATTATAATTATCGGTAGCCCATATTTAAAATATATATATATATATTGTGAAAGCTGAATATAAATCTGCATGCCTTTTCCTTTCCACTTTTCTCAAAAATCTCATGTGCTGCCATGTCTCCTAATGATTTAATTGTCTCATACATTTTCACTACTTTTCCTTATTACAATTACTTATTGAAAGAATTACCAACAGACTCATTAATGTTATATAAATTATATTCCTTGTATACATCTGAAAAGAAATACAAACATACATTTCAAACATTTATTAGCATCTATTTCTATCACTATCATTTCATTTTCTCACAATATCGTCTCTTCGTTTTTTTTAAGTTTCACGTGTGTGCTATAATTCGAAAACAATTTTATCGCCAATCTAAATCGAAATAAAAATTCTTCCTATATAATTTATATTCAGTTTCTTTAATTCTTTTTATATACTTGGAATTTGATTGAATTCGTCAATAGTTTTTCACTTCATATTTATCTAGTATTATTAATGAATTTATTCATTTTTTGCACCGACTATTTTTCTACTAATTTCTTTCAATGTTATTGTTTTTATGGAAAAATAATCCGCAGACCTCCAAAAAACTTAGCTTAGTGGGTTGGTTGAGCTTGATTAAAAGGAAAGAATTTTTTATTATTTTTCTTTTCATTTAATTTGACATTGAATTTGTAGGTTTTTTCTAATTTCTAATTTGAGGTTATGTTTTTGGTTTGTAAGATTATGAATATAGTTCTTTTCATTTGTCTTGCTAAAAATTACCGATTTTATAAATATGTGGACAACATAAAATCTCCTATCAATTAGTAAAATCTATTACGGGTAAATATGAAAGCTGAATATAGATCTGCATGCATCTTCGTTTTCACCTTTCTTAACAATCTCATGTGTCGCCATGTGTCCTAGTGATTTAATTGTCTCATGCATTTTCACTACTTTTCCTTATTACCGTGTTATGGGAATTCCGACTCGAGACCACTCAAATCAAAACCCCAAAGCACAGCGGAAAATGAGGTTGTGGTAAGAAGTGCAAAAACAACCAATCAATATCTCAATCATCTAAAATCAATCACAATCACCAAACAAGTAATAGAAAACCAAAGCAATAACGATAAAATAAATCACACACCAACTTATAGTGGTTCCACTAATTTCTTGTTAGTGTATATCCACTTTGAGAGAGAGCCTTTATTAATACCAATGAGAAGAGTATAAGAGACTGATTACAATTATCAAATATTAATATAGAATAAATTTATGGAGAAGAGAGTTGAAGAAAACTAGGTTTTGATAAACCCTAGTTAATGGAGGATAAAACCCTCAATTGAACCCTTGGAATTCTTAAGTCATCTTGCTTTGAATCCTAAAAATAGCTTATATAGTGAATCATACTTCCATGAAAAATACCCGAATTTCCCCTTGAAGCCCTACAAGCAATTCACAAATTATGGATTGAAAAAATAAAATTGCACTGCGTCAGACGTCTATCACAACCACTCAGACATCTGTCGTAAATTTCGGGCTGTAGTAAACCTGCTGTCAGACGTCTGAGGATTCCTGCCAGACGTTTGACACAACTTTCAGTTTGTGCATCTTCAAATCACGATAACTTGAGCATCCGAGCTCCGATTCGTGTGCCGTTTTCACCGTTATCAAGCTATTCTTGACCTCTTTATTCAGCATATAGTGTCACCAAAATTCAACACTCCACCTCGACACTATATTCATCTCTAACACTAACAACTGATAGTGCCAAACTACCACCACTTATACCTTTAACCAAATAAGCTTGAATACTTTCCCAATGAGCTCAGGCAAAGCCACCGCCCATTGCACTCCTTCAACGAGCTCAGGCAAAGCCCCCGCCCGTTAACGAAATATTGAAAGCACCTAAATCAAAAACCGTCTCACCAAAAGACAAAAGCACTAAGGAGTGTAAACTAGTACTCACAAAGAAGATAGAACCACATTCTCTCACCGATACTCTTCCTCATCCATAACCAAGCTCCTCCCTCAATCGTGCCATCTCGTGGCACCTAACACTTCAACAAGCGAATTAAGTTCGAGCAATGCTCGAACTTCTCAACCGGCAATACCTTAGTGAACATATCTGCCGCGTTATCCTTTGTGTGCACTTTCCGAAGATATACTTGCTTATCTTCATCCATAGCTACTAGAAATGACTCTCTCACTTCAATATGCTTAGTCCATGAGCTAAACGCCAAATTCTCTGCCAAGTGAATAACACTTTGGCCATCACATCGAACACCAATGCTATATGTTCAAATCCCAAGTCACACAACAATCACCTCAAATAAAGTGCCTCCTTTGCTGCCTCCACCGCGGCTATCAACTCCGCCTCCATAGTGGATAAAGCAACTACAGTCTGCAATCTTGATTTCCAACTTATGGTCGTACCACCAAGTATGAAGACATATCCGGAAGTCGATTTTCTTCGATCCCCATCACCGGTGTAGTTCGAATCACAATAATAATCAACCTGCAATTCATTCCCTCACTACCACCAAAAACATGACCATGAGATGATGTACCTCTAAGATATCTCAATATAAGCTTCACAGCTTCCCAATGCGATTTTCCCGGATTAGCCATATACCGACTAACCATCCCGACGACATTTACAATATCGGGCCTTGTACACACCATATCATACATTAAACTTTCAACTGCACTAGCATATGACACCTTTGCCATATAAGCCTTTTCTTTCTCCAAGATACGTGATCCCTTACTCGAAAGCTTCACATGCAAAGGTAAAGGTGTATTTAATGCCTTTGCATTCTCCATGCTAAACCGGCAAAGGACTTTCTTAATGTATTCCTTTTGAGTCAATTTCAACTCAAAACGCTTTCGATCCCTTTCTATATCCAAGCCCAATATCCTTTTTGCTTCTCCAAGATCCTTTATTTCGAATTCCGATTTCAAACTCAAATTTAACTTGGTGATTTCATTCTTATCCTTAAAAGCAAAAATCATATCGTCCAAATACAAGAGTAAATGCACCAACCAATCATTTTCCAACCTCTTGAAATATACACAAGCATCCTTGATGCTTCTATCAAAACCATTTTCAGGCATAAAATGATCAAATCTCTTGTACCATTGTCTAGGTGATTGCTTTAAACCATATAGTGATTTTTTTAACTTGCAAACCAAATTTGACTTACCATCTACGACAAAACCTTCCGGTTGTTCCATGTAGATGTCTTCATCCAAGTCACCATGCAAGATGGCGGTTTTCACATCAAGTTGCTCCAAGTCGTGAATAGCAAATATAACAAGTAATATCCGGATTGAAGTATGGCGCACAACCAGCGCGAATATCTCATCATGCTTTTTCCCTTACTTTGTGCAAACCCCTTAACCACCAGCCTAGCTTTGTATCACCCATCTTCCTTCATCTTGTATATCCATTTGCACCCAATAGCACGGTTTCCTTTAGGAAGTTGAACCGAATCCCAGGTTTGGTTCTTCATCAATGATTGCATCTCTTCCTCCATGGCATAAATAGACTCCGAGTTATCACTCGACTCCATGAAGTCATCAAGGTCCATCGGTTCATCTTGGACTACATGAAGAGCGTAATCCAAATTATCACAAAAGCCAAGATAGTTTCAATCATCATATCTATCGGGTGGCCGTATAGCACATCGACCCACCCGACTAGCAATACCATCACCCAAACTCCTTTCGGCTCCACCTTGAACCGAATCCTCTCTAGAATCATGTACATCACCAACACTACTAGAGATACCTTATGGACTATGTGATGTAACATCAACCGTTTCCTCCTCACAAGCATCTTCAACTATTCTACACCTTGAACGAAAAGTGGGAATAACTTTCTGCTCCTTTAATTCACCATGAACCAAATCCAGAACATCCAATGAGCTCTTATTCTCCTTGAACAAAGCCGACTCATCATAAATAACATGACGAGAATTCACAACCTTCTTCATTTCCGGATTCCATAGCTGATAGACTTTTACTCCATCCATATAGCCAAGCTAGATACCCTTGAAAGCTCTAGCTCAAGCTTATTATTTTCCGGATCATGCACATAAACAGGACTACCAAACACACGAGATAACTCAAGTCAATGCCCTTTCCCTTCCACACTTCCTCCAAAATTTTGTTACCAATAGCCGAGCATGGAATTCGATTCACATTATGCACCACGTTTGACAAAGCTTCAACCCAAAATCTCTTAGACAAACCCGATGTCAATCTCAAGCATTGAGCTTTCTCAAGTAGAGTACGGTTCATCCTCTCCGCAACACCATTCGACTGCGGATCGCCCTATGTAGTAAAATGCCTCCAAATACCATGATGCTTGCAAAACTCCAAGAACTCTCCGGACACATACTCTCCGCCATTGTCGGACCTTAGAACCTTCAAAGACTTGCCACTCTCATTCTCAACAAGATCTTTCCATGCTTTGAACTTTGCAAATGCCTCCGACTTGGCCTTCATTACATACGTCCATACCTTCTGAGTAAAATCATCAATGAAGGAAATATAATAATGAGCTCCTCCCAAAGAAGCTACTGGTGCCGGTCCCCAAACATTCGTGTGCACATACTCAAGAACCCTTCTCGAATCATGTTTTCCTTCACCGAAAGATACTTTAGTTTGCTTCCCCATGACACATTCCTCACAAAACCGTAGTTTGTTGAAACTCTCTCCATCGATCATCTCCCTCTTCCGAAGAATATCCAAACTCCTCTCTGGGACATGACCTAACCTCAAATGCCATAATCTAGTCGCATCCAAGCTACGAGAACTATCAACATATATACAAGTTTCACCTTCAATAGTCACTCCTTGAAGCAAATAAACACCATGAGTCCTAGCACCCTTCATAACCACAAGTGCATCCTTCGAAACCTGCAAGCTATCACTCTCAATAGTAATCTTACATCCTAAAGAATCCAGCTCCCCAAAGAGATAAGAGACTTCCGAAGTCGCGAAACATAACATACATTAGTGAGAGTACGAACCATTCCATCAAACATCCGAATTTGCATGGAACCAATGCCTTTCGACTTACAAATAGCACCATTACTCATAACAATTGAATTTCTTTCTTTGTTGACATAAGAAGAAAAATAATTCCTATTCGGCGTCGTATGATAAGACGCCCCTGAATCGAGCACCCATTCGCTACCCGAAACATCCGATGCTACCACCGTCAACATATCTACGTCTCCCTCAACAACTCCACTCTCCACCGCTACGGATGAAGATGTTGCTTCCCTCTTTGCCTTCTCCTTGTTCGGACACTCATTCTTCCAATGACTAGGTTTCTTACAAATAAAGCACTTGCCATTTATTTCCTTTGACTTTCCTCTCTAACCGGGCTTCCTTGATCTAGAACGTCCCTGGTTCCCTTTTTTCTCATATCTCTCCTTCTCCACAAATAAACCATGACCTCTACTAGCACCACTACTTCCATCATCCAACTCCTTTATTTGATCCCGTAACTTCTCGCTAAGAAGGCCCGTTTTGACATCATCAAGAGTCAAAGTATGCCGGCTATATGTCAAACTATTTGAGGAACCTGTATAACGGTCTGGCAACGAACGCAACAATATCATCGCCTTTTGTTTTTCCTCAATCTTCAAATCTACCGCCTTCATCTTCATTAGAAAATCATCAAAGATATTTAAGTGCGCCTTTAGCGAAGTACCCTCCTTCATCTTATAGGTGAAGAACGTTCACAACAAGATCAAATGATTAGTTAGTGACTTCTTCATATACAACTCCTCCAACTTGTCCCATATGCCCTTAGCGGTGGTCTCACCACTTATTTCGGAGATAACATTCTCCCCATAGCAAGTTGAAGTGTAGTGAATGCCCACTCTTCCATTTCTTCTCTCTCAACATTTGAGATGTCCGCCGGCAACAAATGTGTATCAAACACTACTCGATGCAATCAATTCCACCTTAGAACCGCTTTCATCTTCCATTGCCACTTTTCAAAATCATTATCGTCATTCCACTTGTCTATAACCAATATTGATCCTGAAGCCGCGTATGATCCACGTACATACGGTGCTACACCACTTGGACTAACTAGTGGCACTTCCACAACTATCTACCAATACCAAAAGCTTCGATAACAAATGTTATGGGAATTCCAACTCGAGACCACTCAAATCAAAACCCCAAAGCACAGCGGATATGAGATCGTGGTAAGAAGTGCAAAAACAACCAATCAATATTTCAATCCAAATCTCAATCCAATCCAAAATCAATCACAATTACCGAACAAGTAATAGAAAACCAAAGAAATAATGGTAAAGTAAATCACACAACGATTTATAGTGGTTCCACTAACGTCTTGTTAGTGTACATCCACTTTGAGAGAGAGCCTTTATTAATGCCAATGAGAAGATTATGAGATATTGATTACAATGATCAAATATACAAATATAATAAATTTGTGGAGAAGAGAATTGAAGAAAACTAGGTTTTGACAAACCTTAGTAAATGGAGGATAAAACCCTTGATTACACCCTTGGAATCCTTAAGTCATCTTGCTTTGAATCCTCAAAATAGCTTATATAGTAAACCATCCTTCCATAACAAATACCTGATTTGCCCCTTGAAGCCTTACAAGAAAATTCACAAATTCTGGGCCGAAAAAACAAAACTGCACCGCGTCAGACGTTTCACAATCTCTTAAACATCTGTCGCAACTTTCAGGATGTAGTGAACCTGCTGTCAGACGTCCGAGGATTCCAATCAGACGTCTGACAAAACCTTCAGTCTGTGCATCTTCAAATCGCGATAACTTGAGCATCCGAGCTCCGATTCGCTCGCCGTTTTCACCGTTATCAAGCTATTCTTGACCTCTTCATTTCACCATATAGTGTCGCCAAAATTCAACATACCGTTACTTATTGAAATAATTACCAACGAACTCATTAATGTTATATAAATTATATTCCCAGTATACATCCTAAAAGAAATACCAACATACATTTCAAACATTCATTAACTTCTATTTCTATCACTATAATTCCATTTTCTCACAATATCGACTCTTCCTTTTTTCCAGTTTTATATGTGTTTTATAATTCAAAAACGATTCTATTTCCAATCTAAACCAAAATAATAATTCTTTCCAAATAATTTATGGTCAGTCTCTTTAATTTTTTTAAACTACCTAGAATTTGATTGAATTCGTCAATAGTTTTTCACTTCATATTTATCTTGAATTATTAATGAATTTATTCACATTTTGCAGCGACTGCTTTCCTACTAATTGCTTTCAATGTTATTGTTTTATGAAAAAATAATCCGTGGACCTTTGAAAAAGACTTAGCTTAGTGGGTTGGTCAATCTGATTAAAAGGTTAGAATTTTTTTTATTCGTCTTTTCATTTACTTTGAAGTTGAATTTGTAGGTTTTTTTCTAATTTCTTTTGAGGGTATGTTTTTAGTTTGTAAGATTATGAGTACAGTTCTTTTCATTTGTCTTGCTGAAAATTACTGATTTTATAAATATGTGGACTACACAAAATCTCCTATTGATTAATAAAATCTGTTATAGGTAAAGTTGAAAACTTTATTTTATTCTCAAATTTTGTATAATATTGATTTTCGTTTGATTTTTCGTTTGGTGTTAATTCATTTATTATGTAGAATAATTGGTTCTTGCTACATACAGGTTTTAAATAATCTACTAGAGGTAACATTCATCCTTTTTCAATTCAAGCCTACCTACTTATATAAAAAAATTTGGTAGAGAACATTATATATGAAGTGAAGAAATATTAAAATAATAAATATTCGTATAGTATTTCGAAGAAAATGTAACACTTTTGATCTAGCTAAAGTAAACAACTTTAAAATTTTGTTTGAAGTTAATTTTAAATAAGTGTTCTATAAACCTTTTTTATTTAAATGTTTGATATTATGTTACATCACCTAAACTTATTTATAATTCTATTTTTATAGGTCCCGAAAATTAAAGACACTATTAGTGCCTGCGGAATATGTAATGATATCATTAATGCCTGAGCTTTTTATATATCTATATTATTGATTGGATTCGTTAATAGTATTTCAATCGTATTCATCTTGAATTATTTATGAATTTATTCATATTTTGCAGCTTTGTTTTCCTATGGTTTCTTTCAATGTTATTGTCTTTAAGGAAAAATAATGTGAAGACCTTCGAAAAAACTTAGCTTACTGGTTCGGTCCAGTTTGATTTAAAAGTTGGAATTTTCTTATCATTTGTCTTTCCATTTAATTTGATGTTGAATTGGTAGGTTTTGTTATAAATTTTACTTTCTAATTTCTAATTTCTAATTCAAGGTTATGTTTTTAGGTTGTAAGATTATGAATATAGACATAGTTCTTTTAATTTGTCTTGCAGAAAATTAATGATTTTATAAACGTGTGGACACCATGGAATCTCCTATTGATTAGTAAAATTTATTACAGGTAAAGTTGAAACCTTTATATTTTTATCAAGTTTTGTATAATAATTGACTTTCAATTCGAGGTTACGTTTTTAGGTTGTAAGATTATGAATGTAGATATAGTTCTTTTAATTTGTCTTGCAGAAAATTAATGATTTTATAAATGTGTGGACACCATGGAATCTCCTATTGGTTAGTAAAATTTATTACAAGTAAAGTTGAAAACTTTATATTTTTATCAAGTTTTGTATAATAATTGACTTTCATATGAATTTTTTTATTTGGTATGATTTTGCCTTTTGCTTAATTCATTTATTTTATAGGGAATAATTGATTCTTGCTACATTGATATCAACTCCAGTTTTGAATAATCTATTAGAGGTAACACTTATTCTTTTCCAATTCTAACCTACATAATTACTAAGAAAATAAATTTGGATAGAAAACATCATATTTGAAGTGAAAGAATAACAAAATAATAAATTTGTGTATAGTATTTTGAAGAAAATGAAACACTTTTAATCGAGCTACAATATGTAACTTTCAAATCTTTTAGAAGTTTAATTCGAAACAAGTGTTTCGTAAATCTCTTTTTATTTAAATGTTTTATAATGTGTTACACCTCCTAAACTTATTAATAATTCTATTTTTATACGTCCCAAAATATTAATGATACCATAAATGTCTATAGAATATATTGATATCATTAATGCCCGAACTTTCAATATATCATATAAAAGTTTTGTTTTTTGACTATTTGTATTCTTATTTCCATGTACAACAATAATGTATTTATTATTTCATTATTTATGCACATTTCACACATTTATCGTATTCTAATTCTTTCATTTTAATTTCATTTTCTCACAATATCTTCTCTTTCTCTTTTCCAGTTTCATACGTATACTACGGTTCAAAAATGATTATATACCCAGTCTAAAACAAAATTAAAATTTTATCCAAACAATTTAGTCAACCTTTTTAAATGTTCTAATCTAACTAGAATTTGATCGAATTTGTCGATAGTTTTTCCACTTTGCATTCATGTAGAATTATTTATGATTTTATTCATATTTTACAACGATTATTTTTATTACCAATTGCTTTCAATGTCGTAGTTTTTATGGAAAAGTAATCTGAAAACCTTTAAAAAATTTAGCTTACTGGTTCGATCGACCTTGATTAAAAAGTTAATTTTTTAATTATTATTTGTTTTTTCATTTAATTTGATTTTGAATTTGTACGTTTTTTTCTATTTCAAATTTGAGGTTATGTTTTTGGTTTGTAATATTATTACGAATATAGTTCTCTTCAATTGTCTTGCATAAAGTTACTGATTTTATAAATATGAAAATCTCCTGTTGATTAGTAAAAACAACTTTATTTGTTTTATTCTCAAGTTTTGATAATAATTGACTTTCATTTGATTTTTTTCGTTTGGTATGATTTTGCATTTTTTTAGTTCATTCATTTTGTAAAGAATAATTAGTTATTGCTACATAGTTATCAACTCCGGTTGTAAATAATCTATTAGAGGTAGCGTTCAACCTTTACCAATTCTAGCCAACATATAATTATATAACAAAATAAATTTTGGTAGAAACCATTATATATGAAGTGAAAGAATAATAAAATAATGAATTTTTGTGTAGTATTTTGAAGAAAATGTAACAACTTTAATCTAGCCAACTTTAAAATTTTGTTAGAAGTTCGATTCTAAATAAATGTTTTGTAAACTTTTTGTATTTAAACGATTTATATTGTGTTACACAACCTAAACTTATTTATAATTATACTTTTTGTACATCCTAAGTATTATGATACCATTAATGCTTATAGAATACATAATGACATCATTAATGGTTGAACTTTCTATATACTTATTCTATTATGTTATATAATTATATAAAGTTTAGTCTGACTATTTGTATTCTTATTTTCATGTACAATAATTACACATTCATTATTTACTTACATCTCAAATATTTAACATCTTCTAATGCTTTCACTTCTATATTATTTTCTCACAATACGTCTCTTCCTCTTTTTCGGTATCTTATGTATGCAATGATTAGAAAATAATTCTATTCCCGATCTAGAACGAATTTCAAATTATTTTCAAACTATTTTTAGTCAATCTTTTTAAATGGTCTAATCTAACTAGAATTTGATTGAATTCATCAATAGGTTTACAATTTGTATTAATTTAAAATTATTTATGATTTAATTCATATTTTACAGCGATTGTTTTCCTACCAGTTGCTCTCAAATTCATAGTTTTTATGAAAAAATAATTTGAAGACCTCCAAAGAAAAACCTGGCTTGCTGGTTTGGTAGAGGTTGATTAAAGGTTAGGCCTTTTTTATTATTTATCTTTTCAGTTAGTTTGATGTTGAATTTGTAGTTTTTGTTTTAATTTCTAATTTTTGATTGTTTTAGAAGATTATTTATCTATTTGGAAGATTACAAATATAGTTTTTTTCATTTGTCTTTCAGAAAGTTACTGATTTTATAAATATATGGATTTGAATAATCATTTGGAGATGATGTTTATCCTTTTTCAATTCTAACCAAATAATTATGTAAGAAAAAATTTGCGCAAACTTTACAGATGAAGTTAAGGAAAAACAAAATAATAAATTTTTGAACAGTATTTTTAATTAGCTACAGCAAACAAATTTGGAATTTTGTTAGAAGTTTTTAATTTGAATAAGTTTTTTTAAAATCTTTAGTTATTTAAATGTTTTATATTTTGTTACACAATCTAAACTTATGTTTTGCAAAATAGTATATTAACCATCTTTATCAAACTTAGGTTTTAATACAATTTTCATGTTTTAGAGGTGGTGTTCATGGTGTTGTTTCACCATTTGCACAATTTTTGACGAATTAGAAATGCGTTCAAGCAGTTAAAATAATGAAAGACAAAAGATGCATGGTCAACGAATCAAGATTTTTGGAAAGCTAGTATAGTATAAATAATACAATGGAAACTATATATATAATTATTGGTTTATATAACTTATTACATGATCTATAAACTTAAATGATGTACTAGATACAAAAGTTAAAAGATCAACTGTTGAAACTCTTAATGCACATCCATGCCACTTTCAAGAAATAATGATAGATTTGGGTTTTTTTATACTTTTAGTTTTAAAATAAATACTTACCTTCAGTATACTAGAGTAAATGCAGAGTTAGTTGGTAACATATTCATTTTTTGGTTTAATTGTTAATTTTAGAAATGAATATGATGTATTTTTACATCTTTAGTATTCAGTTATTTGTTTATAATTATATGAATATATGTTTATTAATGGTCGCTAATTCATTTAATTGGCACCAAAGGAAATTAATTCATGAATTAGTACAAAAATAATTATCTTGAAATGAAATCAATAGGAAATAATTTGGATTTATATGGAACTAATTGGAATTAACTATGATTAATTTTGTACTTAGTTTGAACTAAAACCTAAAATAATAATGAATATATCTATTATGATTTACTTTCATTTTTAGTTGCGTATAATAGTAAATATATATTTATGGTTCTACTTTTATATTTAATTATGGATAAAGCTTTTTTATAATTTTTAATCATCCTTAAACTAAAATGAGTCTTACGTCATTTGTTTTTTTCCTTTTATAATCGTAGTGCGTACTAAATTTATTGCAATATAATATATGCATTTGTTTTAAGTTTCTAAAATTCTTACCTTCAAATCTAATCAATTTTAAAAATACTAGAAATACACTTCACTTTTTTCTAAGTTTAAATTTATTAAAGAACATGAATAATATTTTTGTACTTCAAATTTCACTAATTAAAACAATAATATCAAAATCTTAAATTGAAGAAGATTAAGATAATGAAGATTGAAATTAGTATGTGTAACCCATTATAATCTTAAATTTTTGTAATTATTTAAATTAGAGAATTATAATCTTAGTATTTTGAGGATGAAATGAAAAAACAATTCAGAAAAGTATAAAGTTTGTGAAAGATGAGAGATGGAATACAATCATGAAACATTTAATTAGGTAATTCGAAATTAATTTTGTAATTGAAGAATTAATAATTATATTATTTCGCTATCAAAATTATCCAATTAAAAAATTCTCAACTTCTTTATCTAATTAAAGAATACATTTTTCATTTATACAAATCACTTTTTCCTATAACAATTCCTAATGTGAATAAAGATGATCAAAGAATGATCTTATATATAATAAAGTAGATAGGATGTATTAGTCTAATAAAAAATATCTAATATATAATAATAAATAGACTTAAGCATAAGTTCTCTATATTGAAACATATTCTTATAATCCACCGATATCATTTCAAGCAGGAATGATTGTCTCATAGTTTATTCTCACAAATTAGAATAGATGGTCATTAATATAAAATGATAACTAAAGCAATCAAAACATAAAATAAAAAGTTCAAATTGCATTATGTCGATACGAAAATTGTTATATGCACTTGAAAGTAAAGAGAAGTGAATTGAACATAAATGAATAATACAAACAAAAAACATGTATGATGAAAAGAATTCAAATTAATTTGAATTCAAATTCAAATTTAAATCACTAGATGTCTTAATTTACTTTCACCCTAAGTTCCATATGAAACCAACTAAATTTTCATTCTCACGGTGTCTATTCGTATATTTATATATATTGAAAAATAAGTGGTGTTTTTAAAACACTCTAATCATCATAGGTTTTGGTAATTGTTTATAAACTAAGAAAGCTTTAATGTATGAGATTCTTTTGTCCAAAAAATGTACAAATATCTAAATTATAATTATTCATATTTTACAATTATTTTTAAACAATCAAAATATAAGTTTAGTTTGGTATTTCTAATTTTTATAAATTTATTACCGAATATTCATGATTTACTTAATATGTTTATTTTTTTAGTTTAGTTAATAGTACATATTATAGGATGATGTCACAATTCTAACTTTATGTTACCAATTTGGACATCACGCTAGAATTATTTTCCTAACAATTTGAACAGTTTGTATGGTTAGCAAAAGATAATTGTAGTAAAGTGTGTAGAGATAGTTCTTTCATTTTCTTTCAATATTCGTGTATAAGTATTATTTGTGAACATATATGTCAAATTATATATATATATATATATATATATTATGAAATAAATTTTCTTAGATCTTTATTTACATGTGTACAACAAATATGCATACATACTGCCAATGATTATAAGTAAACAAACTTCAAAAAAGAAGGATCATGTTGAATACTATTATCATGTAATTGATAAAAGACATGAAATTGATATCAGTTCCATTAATTTTGTTTCAAACTAATTCAAATATTAATTAAATTAGTTGTCTTTAACTGAAATTAAATTTAGTTGAAGAATCGGTTGCACGTTAATTCTCATTAAAGTTAATTGATTAGAGAATTAAATTTTAACCAATCAATTCTTTTTAGTTAAGTATTTTTATTAGAAACTTGTTAGAAGCATTATAAGTTTTAACTCTATAAGGGATCCAATAATACGTATTGTTTTGTAACTTTAACAAATGCATCTATACTATAGAGAAATATAAAAGTAGGAACTCACACCATGTTCTTAACAACTACTTTTATTTTCTTTAACAAATTTAGTAAAAGGATAAAATAAATGAAATATATATATTTGTAGATAATTGTCTTCAACAAAAATAATTGAAATATTATTAGGGTAATACATTTTGTGCTTTTAGAGGCAATATCATGTTTCACATATTTTTTAAGCTTGAAGGACGACATTATATATTATATATATTATGGAACATGATTATAGTTTTCATCTTACATGTATAACTATAAGTAGATTACAAATACTATACCGTGTTGATGTTTTAATGTACACAGAAAAAATATTAGAAACATTCGTACTGACGTTGGATTGACACTCGAGAAAAAAGTCATGTATAATGTCCAATTGGATCTCCAATGAAGATTCATAGTCAATATTAGAAGTCATAATACTATATCAAAAACATAAATTAATATAGTTGGTTACGTAAAAGAAACAAGTTAAAAGAGAAAAATTATAGATCTAAGAGTCTACTTCAAATTTAAAATACGTTTGAATGTAGTGTTGGGTAATAAGCGACATAAGTATATTGAAGGAGTAGCGGTATATTTGATGTTTCCACTTAACTAAGTTCCAAACTAAGCATCGAATAATTCAAAGTTAATTTAATTGATTTAAAGTCGCAAAGGACTCGACAAAACAACATAATCGTAGATAAACGACTAAATGGAGTTACGTTCAAGAAGGTAGAAGAGATCCCGAGGCAAATACTGGAGGAAAGATCGCAAATTACAACTTAAAATTTTCAATATCGAATGTAGTACGAAAATATGAAAATTGCTTTCAGTCCTTATTCTAAACTATTGTTCCAACCACGTTCCTACATTTAAGAACCACTTTCTACACTTAAGTGTTAAATTTTGACGACACTATATGTAGAATTGTAGAGGTCGGAAGTAGCTTCGTAACGGAGAAAACGGTTCGCAAATCGGAGTTCGGAGGTGGAAGTTATAAGGGAAAAGATGAAGTGGGCTGAATTGGCAGGGTTAGACGTTTGAGGAAAATTGTCAGACGTCTGGCGCTTCAGCAGATCTGCACCAGACATGTTCCAGAGAATGAGGTCAGACGTATGAGTCTGTGTAGAATTAATTCCAGAGCCTTGAGTCAGACGTCTGACCAAATGGTCAGACGTCTGAGCTGAAGCGAAACTTTTCCAATAACTTAAGTCAGACGTCTGATCATTTTGGTCAGACGTCTGAGGCGATTTCCGTCTGTTTTTCATGTGTGGACTTAGCGTGAAGATTTGTGATATCTGCAGGGGCAATTTCGGAACATTGCCTAGGGTTTCTATTCTTCTATATAAGCTAGCTTCAGGTTCCAGATCTGGATGGGCGTGCAAGTGACTGCAAGAGATTAGCCTCTACAAATTAGGGTTTATCAAAACCTAATTTTCTTCAATTCTCTTCTCCACAAATCAATTTCTAATTAGAATTTTGATCATTGTATTCAATCTCTTGTACTCTTCTCATCAATATTAATAAAAGCTCTCTCTTAAAGTGGATGTACACTAACACAACGTTAGTAGAACCACTATAAATCGTTGTGTGATTTATTTTTCATTATTACTTTGATTTCTGAATTGCTTGTTTGGGATTGTGATTGCTTTTGGATTGGTTGAGATTGGAACTGTGTTATTGATTGGTTGTTTTTACACTTTTTACCACGATCCCGTCTTCCGTTGTGCTTGTGGGGTTTCGATTTGAGTCGTCTCCAGTTGGAAACTCGACCCAACATTTGGTATCAGAGCATTGGTGTTGGTAGGTGGTTGTAGAAATGCCAGAATCAAGAAATACCTCAAGTAGTTCCTCAATGGGTAATCCAAGTGGTGTAGCTCCTTATGTACGTGGTTCGTACGCAGCTTCAGGATCACAATTGGTAATAGACAAGTGGAATGGCGATGATGATTTTGAAAAATGGCAATGGAAGATGAAAGCGGTTCTAAGGAGGAATCGGATCCATCGGGTAGTGTTTGACACACATTTGTTGCCAGCGGACATCTCTGATGTTGAGAGAGAGGAGATGGAAGAGTGGGCATTCACTACACTTCAACCTGCTATGGGAGAGAATGTTATCTCTGAAATTAGTGGTGAAACAACCGCTAAGGGTATTTGGGACAAGTTGGAGGAGTTGTATATGAAGAAGTCACTGACAAATCGTTTGATCTTATTGCGAACGTTCTTTACCTATAAGATGAAGGAATGTACTTTGCTAAAGGCGCACTTGAATACTTTTGATGATTGGCTAATGAAGATGAAGTAGATTTGAAGATTGAGGAAGAGCAAAAGACGATGATATTGTTGTGTGCGTTGCCAGATCGTTATACAGGTTTCTCAAATAGTTTGATCTATAGCCGGGATACATTGACTCTTGATGATGTCAAGACGGGTCTTCTTAGCGAGAAGTTGCGGGATCAAATGAAGGAGTTAGGTGATGGAAGTAGTGGTGCTAGTAATGGTCATAGTTTATTTGTGGAGAAGGATAGGTATCTGAAGAAGGAGAACCGGGGGCGTTCTAAATCAAGGAACCCCGGTTGGAGAGGAAAGTCGAAGGAAAGAAAAGGCAAGTGCTATATTTGCAAGAAGCCCGGTCATTGAAAGAATGAGTGCCTGGAAAAGGAGAAGGCAAAGAAGGAAGAGACATCTTCACCAATAGCGGTGGAGAGTGGAGTTGGTGAGGGAGATGTAGATGTTTTGTCAGCGGTAGCATCGGATGTTTCGGGTAGCGAATGGGTGCTCGATTCGAGGGCGTCTTATCATATGACGCCAAATAGGAATTGTTTTTCTTCTTACATCGACAAAGAAGGAAATTCAATTGTTATAGGAAATGGTGCTATTTGCAAGTCGAAAGGCCTTGGTTCCGTGCAAATTCGAATGTTTGACGGAGTGGTTCGTACTCTCACTAATGTGCGCTATGTTCCGGGACTTAGGAAGTCTCTTATCTCTTTGGGGCAGCTGGATTCTTTAGGTTGTAAGATCACTATTGAGAGTGATAGCTTGCGGGTTTCGAAGGGGGCGCTTGTAGTGATGAAGGGTGCTAGGACTCATGGTATTTATTTGCTTCAAGGAGTGACTGTAGAAGGTGAAACTTGTATAGGAGTTGATAGTTCTCGTGGCTTGGATGCGACTAGGTTGTGGCATTTTAGGTTAGGTCATGTCTCGGAGAGGAGTTTGGATGTTCTTCGGAAGAGAAATGGTCGATGGAGAAAGTTTCAACAAGTTAGAGTTTTGCGAAAAATGCATCATGGAGAAGCAAACTAAAGTTTCATTCGGTGAGGGAAAGCATGATTCGAGAAGGGTTCTTGAGTATGTTCACACGGATGTTTGGGGACCGGCAGCTCGCTATTATATTTCTTTTATAGATGATTTTTCTCGAAAAGTTTGGGTGTATGTAATGAAGGCCAAGTCAGAGGCATTTGCAAAGTTCAAAGCATGGAAGGCTCTTGTTGAGAATGAGAGTGGCAAGTCTTTGAAGGTTCTAAGGTCCGACAATGGCAGAGAGTATGTTTTCGGAAATTTTTTGGAGTTTTGCAAGCATCATGGTATTCGGAGGCATTTTACTACACCTGGAGATCCGCGGTCGAATGGTGTTGCGGAAAGGATGAATCGTACTCTACTTAAGAAAGCTCGATGCTTGAGATTGACATCGGGTTTGGCGAAGGAATTTTGGGCTGAAGCTTTGTCAACCGCAGTGCATATTATTAATCGAATTCCATGCTCAGCTATTGGTAACAAAATTCTGAAGGACGTGTGGAAGGGAAAGAGCATTGACTTGAGTTATCTTCGTGTCTTTGGTAGTCCGGTTTATGTGCATGATCTGGGAAATGATAAGCTTGAACCTAGAGCTTTCAAGGGGATTTTGCTTGGTTATACGGATGGAGTAAAAGGTTGTCGGATTTGGAATCCAGAAACGAAGAAGGTAGTAAATTCTCGTCATGTTACTTTTGATGAGTCAGCATTGTTCAAGGAGAATAGAAGCTCATCGGAAGTTCCTGATTTGGTTCATGGTGAATCAAAGGAGAATGAAATCATTTCCACATTTTGTCCAAGGAGCAGAGAGAGTAGAGTAGTTGGAGATGCTTGTGAGAAAGTAGCGGTTGATGTTACATCACAAAGTCCACAGGGTTCCTCTAGTAGTATTGGTGATGTGCATGATTCTAGAGAAGATTCGGTTTAAGATGGAGCCGAAGGGAGTTTGGGTGATGGTATTGCTACTTGGGTTGGTCGTCGTACGATAAGACCACCCGAAAGATATGGTGATTGGAACTATCTTAGCTTTTGTGATAATTTGGACTATGCTCTTCATGTAGTCCAAGATGAGCCGATGGACCTTGATACGTCATGGAGTCGAGTGATAGCTCGAAATGGATTTATGACATGGAGGAAGAGATGCAATCATTGTTGAAGAACCAAACTTGGGATTTGGTTCCACTTCCTAAAGGAAACCGTGCTATTGGGTGCAAATAGATATACAAGGTGAATGACGATGGAAGATACAAAGCTAGGCTAGTGGTTAAGGGGTTTGCACAAAGGAAGAGAAAGGAGTATAATAAGATATTCGCACCGGTTGTGCGCCATACTTCTATCCGAATATTATTTGCTATAGTTGTTATTCATGACTTGGAGTTGTAGCAACTTGATGTGAAACCGCCTTCTTGCATGGTGACTTGGATGAAGACATCTACATGGAGCAACCAGAAGGTTTTGTTGTGGATGGTAAGACAAATTTGGTTTGCAAGTTGAAGAAATCACTATATGGATTAAAGCAATCACCTAGACAATGGTACAAGAGGTTTAATCATTTTATGCTTGAAAATGGTTTTGATAGAAGCATCAAGAATGCTTGTGTTTATTTCAAGAAGTTGAGAAATGATTGTTGGGTGTATTTACTCTTGTATGTGGACGACATGCTCATTGCTTCTAAGGATAAGAATGAAATCAACAAGCTAAAATTGAGTTTGAAATCAGAGTTCGAAATGAAGGATCTTGGAGAAGCAAGAAGGATATTGGGCATGAAAATTGTAAGGGATTGAAAGCATTTTGAGTTGAAACTAACTCAAAAGAAGTACACTGAGAAAGTGCTTTGCCGGTTTAGCATGGAGAATGCAAAGGTGTCAAATACGCCTTTACCTTTGCATATGAAGCTTTCGAGTAAAGGATCACCTATCTTGGAGGAAGACAAGGCTTATATGGCAAAGGTGTCATATGCTAGTGCGGTTGAAAGTCTAATGTACGCTATGGTGTGTACAAGGCCCGATATTGCAAATGTCGTCGGGATTGTTAGTCGATACATGGCTAATCCGGGAAAATCGCATTGGGAAGCTGTGAAGCTTATATTGAGATACCTCAAAGGCACATCATCCCATGGTCTTGTTTTTGACGGTAGTAAGACGATGGATTGCAAGTTGGTTGGTTATTGTGATTAGGACTACGCCGGTGATAGGGATCAAAGAAAATCAACTTCCGGATATGTCTTCACACTTGGGGGTACAGCCATAAGTTGGAGATCAAGGTTGCAGACCGTAGTTGCTTTATCCACGATGGAGGCGGAGTTGATACCCACGGTGGAGGCGGCAAAGGAGGAACTCTATTTGAAGCGATTGTTGTATGACTTGGGATTCGGGCATGATAATATTGATGTTCGATGTGATAGTCAGAGTGCTATTCACTTGGCAGAGAATTTGGTGTTTAGCTCACGGACTAAGCATATTGAGGTGAGAGAGTTATTTCTAGTAGCCATGGATGAGGATAAGCAAGTATATCTTCGAAAAGTGCACACAAAGGATAACACGACATATATGTTCACTAAGGCATTGCCGGTTGGGAAGTTCGAGCGTGCTCGAACTTCATTCGCTTGGAGAAGAGCTAGGTGCCACGAGGTGGCACGGTTAAGCGAGAAGCTTGGTGGTAGATGAGGAAGAGTATCTGTAAGAGATTGAGGTTCTATCTTCTTGGTAAGTGCTAGTCTTTGGTGGGATAGCTTAGGATTTGGATGTTTTCAACATTTCATTAGCGGGCGGGGGCTTTGCCTGAGCTTGTTGGTGGAGTGCAATGGACGGTGGCTTTGTCGGAGCTCATTGGGAAAGCATTCATGTTAGGTTGAAGGTAGAAGAAGTGATAGTTGGTGCTATCGGTTGTCGTTGATGGTATGGTACCATTGGAGTTGGAGATGGATATAGTGTCGAGGTGGAGTGTTAAATTTTGACGACACTATATGTAGAATTGTAGAGGTCGGAAGTAGCTTCGTAACGGAGAAAACGGTTCGCAAATCGGAGTTCGGAGGTGGAAGTTATAAGAAAAAAGGTGAAGTGGGCTGAATTGGCAGGGTCAGACGTCTGAGGAAAATGGTCAGACGTCTGACGCTTCAGCAGATCTGCACCAGACCTGTTCCAGAGAATGAGGTCAGACGCCTGAGTCTGTGCAGAATTGATTCCAGAGCCTTCTGACCAAATGGTCAGACGTCTGAGCTGAAGCGAAACTTTTCCAGTAACTTAAGTCAGACGTTTGAGGCGACTTCCGTCTATTTTTCACGTGTGGACTTAGCGTGAAGATTTGTGATATCTGCAGGGGCAATTTCAGAACATTGCCTAGGGTTTCTATTCTCCTGTATAAGCTAGCTTCAGGTTCCAGATCTGGATGGACGTGCAAGTGACTGCAAGAGATTAGCCTCCACAAATTAGGGTTTATCAAAACCTAATTTTCTTCAATTCACTTCTCCACAGATCAATTTCTAATTAGAATTTTGATCATTGTATTCAATCTCTTGTACTCTTCTCATCAATATTAATAAAAGCTCTCTCTTAAAGTGAATGTACACTAACACAACGTTAGTGAAACCGCTATAAATCGCTGTGTGATTTATTTTTCATTATTGCTTTGATTTCTAAATTGCTTGTTTGGAATTGTGATTGCTTTGATTGGTTATTTTTACACTTCTTACCACGATCACGTCTTCCGCTGTGCTTGTGGGGTTTCGATTTGAGTGGTCTCCAATTGAAAACCCGACACAACATCAAGAACCACTTTCTCCATGATATTCGACATGCAAATTCAAGTTCTGATGCACCTCTACCTATTTCAGAGCTAATGACACTGAAGCCAAGATGATATTACATACCCTGGGAATTTTACTACCTTGAATATCAATCACATAAACTTTGATCAAAGCTTTTTACCGTTGAGCGATATTAAAAATTTCAATCTTCTGGAATTGAAGGAAATTCAATGTATTATGATTCTTTAAAAGACATACACTCTCTCGTATTTGTATTATATACAGAGATAATAAATGGAGTAGAAAAATGAATGTAAGCACGATTACTAGTTGAACTATTGTAATATTACATGTTATTTACTTTTATGCACTTTACTTTCTGTTGAATCTTTATTGTAATAATTCTTCAAGTTATTTAACTCAATTTCAAATTGGATTCCTTTTAAAAATGTAATTGAATTATACATTCAAAAGTTAAAATCTTTTTAATGTGATCACTGAAGTTTGTAACACAAACAATTGTTTACTATGGAGAAAAGGCAACTTGTACCAAAAAGATTGGTGGTTTATACAGTTCAAAATTGGACTTCAAATGACTGACTGTAAACAACATAAATTTTCATAAATTCGAAATAAAAAAAGTTTATTTCTCCCCAGATGTCCTTTATGTATCGAACTTTTCAAAAATTGCAATATATGAAGTTAAAGTGGGATATAAACCAGACTTCACAACTAGTGACTTTAGTGCCTAAGCTTGACAACTGAGACGAATAAAGGCAGCTATACTATATATCATCGTAGCAACAAGACAGATACGTTTTTTCTTATTTTGAAGCAATATGGTTTGGAAATTGTAAACAAGGTTAAGAATAATGTCTGACATTTACGTCCGAACATCTTGCAATGAAACTAATGGCCTGTTTCGAAACTAAAAGCTAGAATTGTTCAGTGCCATGAACTTACACTCTTCGTTCATTGCGTGCAGTTCAGCTTCTTTTTTGTCTAACTGAGCTCTGAGAGTGACATTTTCTTCCATTAGCTTTTGAACTTCAGCCTCATTCCTCGTATTTTCACTTTCTAGACGAACATTTTTCTCCACTAACCTGTTACCAATCACAACAGTTTACAATTGCAAGTAATTCAATGGAAAATCAAGATTAATTCCAAAGTGCAATCACACATATAGCAACAAATATTATTAATAAAAGATATAAGTTTACCGATTCATACTTTCATATACCAACAAAATAGTTTTCATTGAATGGTAGAAAAGTAGTGCAGGTCATATATGACTAAGAAAGTGCCACTTGCAAAATTAGGATAAGTGCTAAGTACCAGAGGGTACTTTATTATTAAAAAGTCAACTTGAACTACAATATGGTATACAGTGTTGTGTATCATGGAAGAAAAACAAAGTTTTAACACGAGTGACATACATATGGTTATTTGGTTAAATGTGTGACAGCAATCATAAAGATACGATAAGGAAGAGACGATGATCAATTATGATGGTTTTCAAGTATATTCCCAGGAAGAAAAAATGCAGAAGCACGAACTAAAAGAAGAAGAGGAAGAAAAAAAAAGATGCGATAATCTTAGGTCTGAACTAGGAGTCACAATTCGGACTGAATAATGGAAAACTGTTATTCACCTACACAATTATCTGTTTGTTTCCACTAATCTCAATTCAGTGCAATTAAGGCAAAGATGACAGAGGGGCCTATATCGACAATTTTGGAAGGATGCATCAGAAAACTGTTAATAGAGGGCTAAAAAAAAACATATCAAGGCTAGGCTCGTTTGGATCGACTTATATAAGTTATTTTTTTTGCTTTTTGAAAGCCAATTCATTTTGGCTTTCAAAAAGCCAAAAAGCGACTTATTTAAGCCGATCCAAATGAGCAGTTAACAATCCTATTCACTTGAATTATGTAGACAAAAGGAGCCTATATGAAGGTGCACTAAAACCTCACCAAGGCATTTGACACCGAATTTCATTATGAATGATGGTATCAACAATCAAATAGTCGCATGGGTACACTATAATACTTCTGTCATTTTTCAAACTTCGTTTAGGGTTTATATGCATAATCTTCAACAAATTGCATATAAATTTTACTCAAAGTTTAAAATGTCCCTTCATCATTAGTTATATCGGAAATTAAATTGTATGTTAGCCTCCATAACATTGAATCCTGCAGCCTTAAAAGTGAACAGTAAAGCTTTATGTCAATTTTACTGAAATACATGTGGAGAAAATAGATAAAGGGTACTTCCTAATACAAACGATAAGGTGTTTAAAGCTTTTTTTTTTTAAGATTGATTATTAGTTTTAGGATGTGCCTATTTTCAACCACACCCCAATTTAGCAACAAACCACAATAAATTATCTTGGATTTTTGATAATGCAGTTTAAACAAGAACAAATACAACCATCTATTGATAAAGGAGAGATCAAGAAAATAATGTACTGAAACAAATCGAATATCCGATATGTGGCCATACCTCTCAAAGAGCTTCTCCATTGTTTGAAATTGCTTCTCGGAAGAATGGAGGGTTTCTCGAACACTAATAAGACTACTTACATATGACCTCAATGCTTCAAAATCATGCTTCACACGAAAAAGCTCCTCTTCATTTTCTGCAGCTCTCTGCCTTTGTCTAGAAGTCTCTTCTACCATTTCCTCAACTTTCTGCCTCATCTCATTCAGTATGTTATTTGTTCCTAAAGCAAACTTTTCCATCTCAATAACCTTATTTGACATATTTTCTACTTGCAACGTTTTCCTAGCAATCTCTTCGAGACCTATATTAACCTTTTCTTTCTCGGATGCCACTTCAGTTTCTGCAATTATAACTCTCTTAACTAATGACTCCATAACGTCCGATACCATATGAACTGTTTTAAGAATTTCACATATATATACTCCATCATTTGAATCAAGCACATTAAAATTTGAACTGCTTGAAAGTAAAGTGGACATATCCGAACTTTCATCGACTGAACAATTAATTTCTTTCGACCAATCAGATAATGGTACACCATGCTTGTCTATGAACCCTATCCCATCATGATGTTTAATGCCACAAGAAGTATGAGCTAAATGGGGGACAGCCATGAGTCTTGCCTTAGACTTTAGGTAAGTGAGCAATGTTGAAGCAGTTTTCACTCTTCGCCAAAGAAATTCTATTTCCTTTTTCCCGTCATTATCAGAGTTTTGGATGTTAACCTTTACCTCTGTAAGCTTTTCTTCTAGTGACTCAATTTGAGATTTTCTGTTTTCACATCCTTGTAGTTCATTCTCCATAATTTCTAAATAGCTACCTACAAAGATCAGAGACAATGGCTAACAAATATTAAGGTCTAATTTAATATTAACTGCTAAATCAAAATAATTAACTGTTTGGAGTGCAGACATACAATTACTTCACAAGCATACAATTACTGCTAAATCCAAGGTCTCTATCTTATCATAAACACAACATTAATACTGCTCAAATTCAGGTTTTCTGAAAACTTAAATTAAGAATAAAACACAGAGAAATCAATTATGAGTTAAACTCCTACAAGCTGTAAGTTAGATATTGTATAAACAATTCACATCAACACGGCAGCTTGAATACAGCTTTTAGATCATCAAGAATACATGTAATGGAACACTAGCATCAACTACAGAATCGAACTCACTGTAACTGTAGAAAAGCAATCCTTGAAGAAAATAAAAAGATCACAAAACTATTTCCAGTACTAAGTAGAATGACAACTTACGCTTTGTAATACTGAAATTAAATCACGTAGTTAATAAACCCCCAAAAAATCAAAATCTTGAAATAAGAACGGGAATTCGATCGGAGAAACGATACCTAACTGAAAGATGCGAGACAAAGTCGCCTGCTGTCTGTTTTGGTTTCAATCCACTTTTTACCTCTTTTTAGGATTTAAAGTCAAGTGGGTTATTGTTATAATGTCCTGCAGTTGGCATTTAAGTTAACATGGTTGGTAACTAATAGCCGTTGATCTCATGAGGCTGTATCAACGTTAGACATGTTGAAGCATGTTTAGTCCAAAATCTCCATTAAGATAGTAGAAAAGAGAATAAACTGTCGAAAAAACAAACAAAATCAAAGATGGAATTCACCAAAGCTTCATCTAAGATTCCCAAATTTCCACCGTAGGTGCTTCTGGCATTGAAGTTTCAAATACGTAAAACATCGCTTCTAATCACGTAGAGAAACTAAGTTCCGATTTTAAATTTACCTAAGATATCATTCTTTTTACTCATCGTTATTTTTAGTACAAAAAAGTACCAATTTTTTTTACCATACGAAAAGTCGAAATCCAATTTTTTTTTCACTATTTAATCTTAAGTTTATGTTTTATTGTTTTGAAGTATGAAATACTATCCAAAAAAGAAACCTACACTCAAATCCAAATTTTCAAGAGTAATCTCAAACTAATAAAAACAATGACAAAGAATACGAGAAATGGCGTGGTCGGAAGCAAGAAGAAAAACTAAATCCATTGAGAATCGAATCATCGATTGAATGATTAATCAGACAAGCAGCATTTGAACAATTTTTTATAGGGTTTTTGAGTTGCACAAGAGATGGTGCCAACAAGGTCAATGTTAGACCTCATAGCAACCATGGTCGAGATTACCTAGAATTTAAAATATGATTAGTTAAATTTAATTAATTAATTAATTAAATTTGGGGAATTTATGACTATTGTGTTTTCAAATTTAAAAGGGGCTTGGAATGAGAATAAATTGAGAATTTATTGAATTTTCTTTTTTGTAGTTAATTCTTATATTTAATAATATAAGAACAATTTGGAGAAAATGAATAAATAAATTATATGGAAATAATTTCATTGCTTAAAATATGATTTCACTATTAATGGTTTATTTTATTAAAAATATGGAGAATAACGCTTCATTTTAAAAGTTGTATTTAATTTTGATAAAATATTTCAATATTGATAAAAAATGAGATTTTAACATACTATTCATTTTGGGAAAAATTGTAGATTCCAATGTTGGTTAAATCATAACATTTCATAAATCAAATTAGTATTTATAAACTGTTAAAATAAAGCAATGCAAATTAGCAACACTTTTGTTTTAAGAAAATTAGTAACACTTGGCTAATGGATCCATACCTTAACTCATTTAGCCCAAACTAGAGAAACAAGAGAAGTAGAAACATATTTTTTTTCTCTCATTCTCGTTTCATCACCGCCAGAAAATAAATTTTTCTCTAAGTCCAAAAGCCTAATTCTCAAATTTGCAATTAAAGATTTCAATCAACGGGTTTTTGATCAATTCTAGTGAATATTGATAAGAGGTAATCTCTCCTCCCTTTCTATGCATCTAATTAGGGATTTAATTCAGTTTTTATTTCTGATTTTGATCAATTCCTATCCAATCTTTGTTCATAGCCTAGGTTAAGGTTGAATTAGAAAGGCATAAGAGATTCTAAGCTCTAATATTCCATTTCGGGTTTGTTTAGGTGAGTTTATCTCATAGTTTCTAGTCTAATATGAATGTTTGTTGTTGTTATATGAATTTGGTTGAATCTCTAGTGCATATGATCTCAATATAGTGATAAATCCTTTGTCTAATTGAATTCGATTCTCTGTTTGCTAAAAATCCATTTATGAAATCATGATTTTCATACAATTTTTACACACACACACACACACACACACACACATATATATATATGCTTGCATGTTCGCTAGTTCAAGTACCCGAGATCATTAAAGAAGCAACACAGAAGAAATGAGCGGGATCCGATCATCGGAGAGCCATTGGAATCGCTTGTGAGTCAGCCTAGGCGAAGCAACCATGGATCGGTATGCCCTACCGATGCACCGGTGGAAGCCTGGACTTGACCCCTAGGCTATGTTTTGGTGTACTCCGATCGACTTGTTCGCCACTTATTTGCCCAGTTGAGTCCTTAAGATTGATTACTTAATTTTGGTGTTGCATTTCATATAATTTTCATCGATGTTTATGGATTTTGGATTTTTGAATTGATGAATTGAATTTTCGATGTTTTATACCATAGAGATGTTCTATGGATCTTGGAGTAAACACACTTTTGATGCACTTTTTCAATTCTGATTTACAAATGGCTAATTTCAAAACCAAATTGTTTTATACAAATCTTTTTTAGTGCAAATATAATTTCTATATAAATGGTTATATATATAGTATTATCCTCTTTGACAATTGTTTTAAAAATGATTTGAAGTAATGGTTTGAAAAGCGTACTTATTGTAACGCCCCACTCCAAGACCCACATTAGCAAAGAGTATTACAAGGTAACACCGTCTGCTAATGCGGAGAATAGAGCTGGTTAGGAGCGACCATCTATAGCCTTGTCTTAATTATCTATTGAATACGCCGACAATGCCACTTCTTACTTAAATGGATCGACATATCCAATACATATTTAATACGAAGCCATAGGTGGCTGAGGATCTATCAAAATAAAATATAACAACTCAAATGTAATACACATCACAGAACAGTAGATCATCACATACATTTACACATATACAGATACATTACAGAGTTTACAAAATGATACATGTCAAGTGGTAAAGAAAACCACAATATACAAACGAGTCAATAGAGTACATATCAGAGTTACAGACAAAAAGGACTACACAAAAAGCTATGACAAAATGGAGCTAGCGGAATAGTCCATGCGGAAGCAAAATAGGCTAAGTCCAATGTACCTAACCTGAAACATCTCGGTCTGACCCGAGTATAAAATACACGGGTCAGTCTAGCTAAGAAAATCAGTTAGATAAAGCTAGATAATAATAATGCGGTATAAGATGATGATATAATACTCCTCCAAAGAGAAGTGCAACAATAACCACATTACTAACATAGTGAAAATGTAGTCACTTAGCAAATAAATAAATCCTCCAAAGAGGATTCGATATCACATAATGTTGAATAATAAGCCTCATCTCATCGGCAATATGCAATAGTAACAAAGATGGTTGGTAGAATATTACTCCCACTTAGGAGATATTCCAAAACCCGCCATAACGACAATCACAATAAACAAAGGATATCATATCCCAAAACAAGCCAAAAGGCAAATGACAAATACCAATAAAGGTAACACAAGTTTCCACAAGGTAATCGCTATATATCGTGTGGTTCAAAGAACCTACACCGAAGGGCGATACACTAAGGAAATATAATTGTCAAAGAAACAAAAGATGCTCGAGCTCAGTACTGTATAACAAGGATCCATACGCTCGAAGTCAACAAACCCAATATCTCTCGAGCGGTGACGAATGACCAACTCCAAAAGTGATACTATAGGGCAACAAACCCGAAGGCAACGCCAAAAGGCAACACCCGAAGGAAACAAACCGTAGTGGCAGTATTGGACACAACTGTCCGGCGGATTGTGTCACAACTCTCAGTAAGGAACCCGAAAAATGTTAACGTGAGTCCCATACCCCACGTTCGCACTAAACGGTTTACTATCCGTCAGTCAATTTCACACTCAAAGCAGTACAAAGTTTACCTCATCTCATCGGTAAACCAGACCCAAAGGTCAAAACGGTCAAACGAATAGATTAGGAATTAACTTAAAAGATGAACACACGTGTTCATAGCACGCGTTTTATCTAATCATTTAATTCTCCTCCCTCTTCGCTCGAAGTGCAAGATTGTGTGTGTGTGTTTTAAATAGAAATTATAAATTGGAGAAACGAGCTTTTAATACAATTTAAAGAGATTATTTTATAAAAACCCGTGTATGAAATCAAAAAGGAATCATCAAAGTCAAATATGCAATAACAACTAATTGGAATCGACACGAATTGATTGAAATTTAAAACCAAGCAAAATAGGCAAAAATAGGCAAAAACAAGCAGGTCAGTCGACTGACTGCAGAGGCCAGTCGACTGACTGCAGAGGCTAGTCGACTGATCCAGAAACCCGGAAGTTCCATTTCCTGCAGTCAGTCGACTGACTGTAGGAAACAGGGACTTCCTGTTTCTGCAGACAGTCCCAGGAGCATTCATTTGCTACAGCCAGTCGACTGGCTACAGAGGCCAGTCGACTGACTGGCACTGGGGCTGTTTTTCAGCCTATCAAATGAAGAGCAAACTCTTCCAATTTGCAACCAGACGAGCAATGGGCGCTAGGGGTTTATGCCAATCGATAACCCAGCCCTATTGGCTCTTCAGTACACCTCTAAAAACAAGTTCATACATCAAAGCTAGGATTTTTAGAGTTTTTGACTTCAAAACACCGAAAATTGAAATGTTCACCAAATCAATTCAAACCAAAAGAAAATGAACATGAATAAGTGTTAGGAATTCATACCTAACATCAATGATATCAAGAGAAGTAGATGTGAGTTCAAACTCACCTTTTTAACTCAAAAACAAATGATAAGAAGCTCAAACATAAGGAGAAGATCAACCACTCTTCACTTCAATTCTACAAGCTTCAATCTAAGATCAAAACAAGTATTTCCTAAATTAGGGTTTAGGAATTTTCTGAAATTGAAGAGAGAGATAGATGGAGAAGGAGATGGAGACTCTTACCTAAGCTTCACCTTGAATTTGGAGCAAGAATTTTGAGTTTGCAAGAGGAACTAGGGCTTGGCAATCTCTAATTCTTTTTCTCTTCTCCCATTTTTAGCTGAGCAAGAGTGTTTGGAGAGTGAATGGATGAAGAGTTAAAGAGTTAGAGTAATAGAGTGAGTTGGGGTGAAACCCAAACCCAAAAAGCCCAACAGAAAATAGCAAAATTCAACTTACTCCAAATATATCGAAGCTTATACTTAAAAAGTCGCAAACGCCATTTTGGACTCAATGGAAGTGGTCCTGAGTCTTAATTCGACCGTTTGCAAAAAGTAGCTTTTCGGACTTAAATCCGACTAACGACGTTATATTTAAATATACAATCGTAAAATATGCGGGTTGTTACAAACTCCACTCCTTAAAGAAATTGCATCCTCGTAATACTTAAGAAGAAAATAAAGAGTAACAACCATAAAAGCATATCAACACAAAAGAAAATTTGAAATAAGAAGTTCACCATAAAGAGCACGAAAGAGTAAGTCCGGATATGTTTGCTCAATAAATTCTCAAGATTCCCAAAAGCAATCCTAGGATTTGAGGACTATGGAACTTTCACAAGAAGAACATCTTTCTTTCGAAGGCGTTTAACCTCCGAAGTAATGATACGAATAGAATGTTGTTCATAAGTCAAAATTGGTGAAACTTCAATTTCTCTCAATAACACCCGGCTCAAGAACAGAATCGGAATCCTTAAGGTATTTCCGTAGTTGAGAGACGTGGAAAACGTCAAGAATAGCAAAAGAATTGAGCCGGTACTAAAAGAGGTGATAAGCCACGGAAAGAATACGTTCGGTGATGGAAAATGGACCAACATATCGAGGTGCTAACTTTCCCGGTCGATTGAAACGCACAACACCCATCATAGGTGAAACACAAATGAACTCCAATAAAATCTAGACCTAAAACCAGCTTCTCACCGGCTTCAAGCCAACACAAAGAAATTCGGCATGGCCTTCCGTAGAGTACCTCGAAAGGTGCCATACCAATACAAGATTGGAAGCTTACTATAGGAAGAAAACTCAACAAGAGACATGATCTTCCCAACTTCCACCAAAATCAAGAACATATGCACGAAAGAGATCTACAAGAGTTTGATTCACCCGCTCGGTTTGTCCATCGGATAGAGGGCGATAAGCGGTGCTAAAACTTAAGCTTTGTTCCCAAAGCTTTTGAAGACCTTACGAAAATCCACTAGAAAAATAATGGAT
Source organism: Allium fistulosum (assembly GCA_030737815.1). Classification (NCBI taxonomy): domain Eukaryota; kingdom Viridiplantae; phylum Streptophyta; class Magnoliopsida; order Asparagales; family Amaryllidaceae; genus Allium; species Allium fistulosum. The sequence continues at coordinate 182,678,785 of CM060903.1, forward strand.
CTTGATTGCAACAATAGAAGTAGGATCTCTATGCAATTAACATGACATAGAGTTCAGCCAAAAGAGGTATAGTCAAAAAGAGAAGGACGAGCCTCAAGGCTACACAAAACAAGAGATGAACATGAATTGGATTCACGATCTCAAATCTCACAAGTGCATATAGTCTCGAGATCACTCCATTCAGATATCAACAAAGAAACATCCGCTTGTTGCTCTTGGCTTAAGGGCATCGGCAACACGAATACCCTTTTCCAGAGTACAAAGAATATCAAGATCACAAGATGCAAACTCGAGCCAACGCTGTTGACGCAAATTAAGTTACTTTTTTAGAAAACAAATATTTCAAAGATTTATGATCGGAGTAGAGAACAAATTTCTCTCCTAAAAGATAATGAACCAAATTCTAAGAGCGAAAACAAAGGTCGCGAGCACTAGATCATGAGTGGCATATCTAGTCTCGACAAGCTTTAATTGTCAAGAAGCAAATTCGATAACACATTCCCTTTGCAAGAGAATGACACCAAAACCAATACGACTAGTATCGGTACAAACAATAAAGTCTTGGTTCCCTTCGGGAACCGTAAGAATAAAAGCATCGGAAAAGAGTTCCTTTAATCGATTCTCTTTCCCGAAAAGCTAAGACTTTCAAAATTATAATCAACTTTACACATATTCATCTTTTTATAAAAATTATTAACTTTTTACAAGAATTTATTGTGTTTGACTGTCTCATCATAGCGTTTAGAAAATTCCTATCGATAACGTTGATCAAGCGCATCGACCAGAATTCTTAAAGCACTCAATGGGCAAAACAACACAAAATTATCTTATATATGATAAACATGTCTCTTAAAAATTTTACAAATATTATTTTCTTGTTTTAAGTACAAAACCCAATCATACTTATAAATATCTTATTAAAAAGATTTGCAAATTTTAAATTTGTTATTTTCATCCATAATCAATAAATATAAGAATAAACTAATCGAGATATTCGCAGAATAATCGATTCACAAAATGGATGAAATAAGGTAGAAGGTTCGTCATACCGAATGACATAACGAACCAAACACAAAAATCACAACGAGTGCGGAATGCGGTAAGAGGATGCTACCTTCCGCAACTCGTAGCTGATAAAAACCGGTGGCAAGGTCGAGCTGAAAAGACCTTAGCACCACTCAAAAGATTGCTTAGGTGATAATTCTAAGACAAATCTCAAAAATACCGGAAAATTCACAAACTACTTGAATGAGAGAAATAACACTTCCCTCATCAAGTGGGTTTTAAAGAATAAAATGTTGCCACCAAATTTGGAAACCAAAATCATTAAGAACCAAAGAAATTTGCTTAACAGATTGAAGATGTCGAAGATGAATAGTCCACATTGGACGTAGGATATGGGCTTCATAATGATTAATCCAATCCTTTCCCAAAAATCAATTTCGAAGCCTAATAACGCATACATGAAAATCGGCTCGAAAAGAATAATCACAAAAATAATCTCGACATTTTACAAAGCAAACTGAGGGTTGCAGATCCACCAACCGGATTCGCAATTCTCAGTGAAATCATCAAGCCCAAAAATATTTAAAGAAAAAGAATCAACAAGTTCTTTTGACATAAAAGAGTGGGACGCACCCGTATCAAAAGAAACCAAATAGGAAAATCACAAAATAAAATAATGCCATCAAGGATAGGAGGAGAATTACCTCTGGGGTGAGAGGAACCTCCAGAAACCTTAGCAACATAAAGCTTGCCAGACTTGGCACTAGCAGGAGCAATAGGGCAGGGGGAAATACGATGACCTTCCTTCTTGCAATAACGGTAGAAGAAAGGCTTAGGACAATCTCAGATCATATGATCAGGAGAACCACAATTGAAACACTTCCGAATGGAAGGTGTTCTAGCAGATCGAGAATTAGAACCAGATTCAACAGGCTTTTTCTTCTTGGAAGGGAGAAATTCCTGCTTATGAGATGGAAACGTCTTCTTATTGGGGTTCTCGCGAACCTCAATATCATCACCACTAACAAACTCCTCCTCGATGGCCTCGAGATGAAGTGCCGAGTCAACCAACTCCTCAAAAGAAAGCTTAAGCTGAAGCATTAAAGACTTCTTAAGATATTTCTTAAAACCAGAGACAAACTTCAGATTCTTCTTATAGGAAGTGCCAATGAATTCAAGACCATACTTAGATAAGGCCTCGAATGATGCAACATATTCAGAGACGGAAGACTTCCCTTGCTTCAACTCAAGAAAGCGACGGGCCAATAAAACTTTCTCAGATTCAGGAACGAATTTGAGTTCGAATTGTTCCCGAAACTGAGTCCAAGAAAGAACAGACTCATCAAGTTTGGCTACAAGAAGCTCGTACCAATCAAGGGCACGCTCTTGCACCAAGCTAGAAGTTACAAGAACTCGATCGTGGTTAGAAAGATCCATGCGAGAAAAGATACGTTCGCATGTGCGAATCCAAGCTTGGACCTCAAGAACTGACTCAGAGCCTTTGAATGGCTTTCCACCAAGATGAGAAAAATCACTGCACAGGCGTGCAAAGACAGACTTGCATGGAGGAGATGCTCGAATAGGAGCTGGAGGCTGAGTGCTCCTAAATAACTCCAAAAACCGATCGGCAGACATATAAACGCCGTCCGGAAGCGAGCCGCTGGATTGCCCAGCATCCGAGCGTCGTCCTCTGCCTCTTCCAGCCATTAGCTGAAAGTTAAGATAAGATAAAGATAAAGATTATTCACAAGGTAGATATCATTAATTCAAATATGGATTACTACGGAATAAAAGTGCATTCCTAGACGTATCCCCAAAATTCTATCTACCCCAAAGGCACGGAAAGAATAAAGGCATGATGATATAAAGATTCGTAACATTCGTACTACCCTTTGATGTACCGTAATATGTGTCTCTGTTCTATGTTTATCATATTTTGTTCTGAACTCAGCTCTGATACCAAGCTGTAATGCCCCACTCCGAGACCCACATTAGCAAAGAGTATTATAAGGTAACACCGTCTGCTAATGCGGAGAATAGAGCTGGTTAGGAGCGACCATCTATAGCCTTATCTTAATAATCTATTGAATACGCCAACAATGCCACTTCTTACTTAAATGGATCGACATATCCAATACATACTTAATAAGAAGCCATGGGTGGCTGAGGATCTATCAGAATAAAATATAACAACTCAAATGTAATACACATCACAGAACAGTAGATCATCACATACATTTACACATATGCAGATACATTACAGAGTTTACAAAATGATACATGTCAAGTGGTAAAGCAAACCACAATATACAGACGAGTCAATAGAGTACATATCAGAGTTACAGACAAAAAGGACTACACAAAAAGCTATGACAAAAAGGAGCTAGCAGAATAGTCCATGCGGATGCAAAATAGGCTAAGTCCAATGTACCTAACCTGAAACATCTCGGTCTGACCTGAGTATAAAATACACGGGTCAGTCTAGCTAAGAAAATCAGTTAGATAAAGCTAGATAATAATAATGCGGTATAAGATGATGATATAATACTCCTCCAAAGAGAAGTGCAACAGTAACCACATTACTAACATAGTGAAAACGTAGTCACTTAGAAAATAAATAAATCCTCCAAAGAGGAATCGACATCACATAATGTCGAATAATAAGCCTCATCTCATCGGCAATATGCAATAGTAACAAAGATGGTTGGTAGAATATTACTCCCACTTAGGAGATATTCCAAAACCCTCCATAACGGCAATCACAATAAACAAAGGATATCATATCCCAAAACAAGCCAAAAGGCAAATGACAAATACCAATAAAGGTAACACAAGTTTCCACAAGGTAATCGCTATATATCGTGTGGTTCAAAGAACCTACACCGAAGGGCGATACACTAAGGAAATATAATTGTCAAAGAAACAAAAGATGCTCGAGCTCAGTACTGTATAACAAGGATCCATACGCCCAAAGTCAACAAACCCAATATCTCTCGAGCGGTGACGAATGACCAACTCCAAAAGCGATACTATAGGGCAACAAACCCGAAGGCAACAAACCCAATATCACTCGAGCGGTGACGGATGACCAACTCCAAAAGCGATACTATAGGGCAACAAACCCGAAGGCAACAAACCCAATATCTATTTTGTATTCTGCCGTGTCTGATCTGTGATTTTGTGATCTATATATTATTGTATGTTTTCTGAATTTTTATTATAGCCACCATAGTTTTGTTTTAAGCTTGAATTGTATATGTCGATTCCACTTGATTAAAGAAATGTATAGCATATTAATCGACGTAGCGATGCTCGCTTAAAGTAAAATGCCCGGATGGTCGCTCCTAACCAGCCTTATTCTCTGTACTAAACGATAATATTACTTTATAATATTCTTTGTTAGTGTGTGTTTCGGGGTGGGGCATCACAAACACCTTGGTACTATTCAGCATCTCAACCGTAGGCGAAGATCCAGTGGTAGTGCCGACCAACTCAGAGCATCATGGAGACCAGCTTAACCAACTAAGTCCAGTCATGAGACCAGGCATGACTAGAACTCACAAGGGCATGTGTGCACGTGCACACGTGAACAGGATGTGCATGCTGGCTAAAAGGCTATTTTCAGATGTCATTTTTTGGGTCTTTGAATAAGTCAAGGCCCATTTAAGCCATGTAATGGCTAGAAATTATTACTCCTACAATGCATAAATATGAATGGGAATCGAAATGTAATAGTATGTTGAGATAATGAATAAAAATATTTCATTTCTATATTGGAAGTTCTTTTACATTCTCTCTACAAATTACTTATATCTTCTTCTTCCTTACAATTCTCTCTTTTAACTTAATACTCTCTATACATCACAACAATCTCTTAACTCCAACCAACCCTCTTGTTTACATCTGAAACTTCATTTTCCAACCAGCAATAAAGCCTGTACTGCCTTCATGATGACAAGAAACAGAAGCACCAAACCTGGGCATAACAAACTAGTATCAAAACCATCAAATTTAGACGATCAACCAAAGTTATCAAGTAAAGAAAACTTGGCAAATCAGGGTGATGCAACCTTAGATGAAGATCTTAAGGTAACCATACAGGAGCAAATTAACCAGAAAACAACAACAGCTATATGAGAACTACAAAAATCAAATCTTACTTTGTAAGAAATTTCTCATGATCTTAATGTAAAGATGGATAACATAAGTGAGGTTCTTAACAATGTGATCAAAGAACTGAAGGAACTTAAGGGTCAGAAGGGAAATGAAAACAAGGATGGTGAGATTAATAGCTCATCACAACCAAGAACTCTACCTACAGCAGCACCACCCTACGTGCCTCCCCTTTAAAAAAATTACCATAGAAATCATCAAGAATCTCTTGTATAAGAAATACCAATTCTGAACAATAATTCTCATTCAAGAAATGGACCACACCATCAAAACGAGGTAGCAAGAAATCATAATGGCTAGATAACAACTCTAAAACTACTGCAAAATCCTACCTACAATGGAGACAGTGAGATTGTTGAATGGATTAGTTAGGTAGAGTAGCTCTTTACTTATCACCAAACACCTGAGAATGAATGGGTTTCCACTTATTCCTTCCATCTTAAGAGTGAGGCCCATCCATGGTATATGTGGCTTACAAAGAAAGTTAAGAGCTATGAGTAGTGGGTGATCTTTAAAGAGGAACTATTAGTAAGATTTGCACCGAAAGACCAAAGACCCTATAGAGAAATTTCAAATCTTAAATAAACATCCACTGTACGAAATTATCTCACCAAATTTGAGCACTTACAAGGTCTATGTGATGCATTGCCTAATTAGTTCCTGTTAGAAAAATTCATTGATGGGTTAAAGGAAGAAATAAGGTTTGATGTGATTGCGTTGAACCATATAAAGCAGTCAGCTTAGCCAAGATGTTTGAATGCAAAAGGATAAGCAAGAAAAAGAACAAGATCAGCAAAACATTCAAAGCCAGTACCTCAATCAATCCCAGTAAACTTGCAAGTGCCAATAAGCCAAATACATTAAACATTGCAAGGAATAAAGGTCTCACACCATAGGAAATTATTAGAAGAAGAAGAAAGAACTTATGTTTGGATGTAATGAGAAGTGGCATCCAGGTCATGCATGTAAGAATAAACAACTATACATTATAAAAGGAATTATGCCACTACAAGTGTGACGCCCCACCTCCATGGTCACGCTAGCCAAGAACACTACGGAGTAATGCCGTCGACTAGAGCGAAGAATAAGGTTGTTGAGGAGCGACCATCCGTGTAATTGCTTTGTGCGAGTACTGATATGTCAGATAGTAAAACATGCATTTCATTTCAAGAGGAAATCCGACATACCGATACAAACTCAAAGCTACCACACAGTGGCTAAGTGGACCCTCAGAAACAAATATAGAAATAAGCATAACATAAATCAGTCACAGACGTTCATATCTCAAAGGCGAAAACAGATATGAATATAACACATAAAAGTGTACATCAGAGTAGTGGTCAAGTAAGATCCACAATATCACAAAAGAATAGATACAAGTGCTGGACAAAAGAATAATTATACATCAAGGAGTCTCTATCTCTAATGTATAATAACAAAACTACAAAACTGTGTAGTTAGACAAAAGTCAGATGATGATCCCAGATAAGGAGTCAAGCAGAAGCACCTGTAACATCTCGGTCTGACCCGAGTATTATTTAATAAGAAAATAATAAACGGATCAGTCTAGCTATAATTATCATTAAAGAAATGAGATATAAACAGAGATATAATAAGAACGTATGATAACAATAATGTCATACTAGGACAAATATACTTTAGACAACAATAAAATCATACAATATCTCAAGAATCTCAAAGCACCAAAAAAGAATATCATATTCTTTATTTTATTCACCAAATCCCAAATATTGACAAACATATCATTGCCAATCACAAAAAGAGGTGAAACACAAATTCTAGAAATCATCAATTAGAAATCCATAAATCACAAAGGGGGAGGCCTATCACAAACAGGAGCATGAAAACTCACCAACACGTGTATCACAAACGAAACGCTATTCCATGGTCGCTAACCATATATTTTGAGCCGAAGCTCCACAAATGGCCCGAAGACCACGGGTCGCTACCCCGCCAAATTGAACCGAAGTTCCACAAACGAGGATTGAAATCCCCAAACAAACAAATAGACATCGCACATCGCTAGTCTAAATCACAAAATGATCATCATCGATCAATAAAAGTGTCGATTACACTAAGCTATTAAATATATGAGTTTAGCTTCATGTCCCATAACCACTAGCTTAACTTAAATATTTACGAACAAATTGTAGATTCCCACTCGAAAATTGTCATAAGAATTTCAATCGAACAAGTCCAAAAATTAACTGACGATGTAAACGCAAGCGTTTCATACCACTTGTTTTGCTAAGTCGTTTAATTAGATTTCTCATACGAATGAGGTAAAGGTTTGTATATACTAATAGATTAGGAAACGGTTTTATAAATGAGCTTTGTATTAAAAATAGAGTTGAAATCATCTTTGTAAAAGAGTTTTAATATTTACTACTAGTATAGAAACCTTTGTATTTAGAAGTGACAAATCACAAAATGACTGTAGAAACAATCAATCACAAAAATCCACATTCGAAGATGTGAATTAAATCCAAAGAAATCGATACTGAATCCATCAAAATGGATATTCTCAAAAGTACCGAAAAAGAAGTCATCAAGGTCAATAATAAATGATAACAATAAATCGGATAATCACGAATCGATAAAAAATTGGAATCTCGAGCTAAATAGGCAAAATAGGCAAAAACAAGCAGGTCAGTCGACTGGCCTTCTGCAGTCAGTCGACTGAACCAGAACCCGAGAGTTTTCAGACCCTGCAGTCAGTCGACTGACTACAGAGGGCCAATCGACTGGCTGTAGTTGAAACTGTTTTCCAGCCTATCAAATGGAAGAGCAAACTCTCACCATTTTCAACCGGTCGAGCAATGGACTTTAGGGGCTTTTGCCAATCGACAACCCAGTCCTATAGGCTCTCCGATTCACCCCAAAAACATGTTCACAAATCAAAGCTAGGATTTTCAAAGTTTTGACTTCAAAACACCAAAAATTGAAATGTTCACCAAATCAATTCAAATCAAAAGCAAATGAATATGCACAAGTGTTAGGAATTCATACCTAACAACAAAGATAGCTATAGACATAGACGTGGGATAAAAATCTCACCTTTAAATCCAAAAACGATGAAGGAGAAGCTTGAAAGCAAAAAGGGAGATCAACTAATCTTCAACTTCAACTCAAGAGCCTTGAATCTAAGCTCAAAAGAAGAACATTTCCTAAGTTAGGTTTAGAAAATTTCTGAAATTAAAGAGAGAATGAGTTGGAGGAGATGAAGAGGAGGCTTACCAAAGCTTTTCCAAGAGTTTGGAGCAAGACTTGAGTTTGCAAATGGAATCTAGGGCTTGGAATTTCTAATTCCTATACTCTTCCCCCATTTTCAGTTTTGCTTGAGTGTTTGTAAAGATAAAATGAGTGAATGGATGAAGAGGGGGCTGAGTTAGGGTAATAGAATGAGTTGGGTGAAACCCAAACCCAAAAGCCCACTTAGAAAATAGCAAAATTCAACTTACTCCAAACATATCGATGCTTATACTCAAAAAAGTCGCAAACGCCATTTTGGACTCAATGGAAGTGGTCTCGAGTCCCAATTCGACTGTTTACAAAAAGTAGATTTTCAGACTTTAATCCGATTAACGATTCTACATTTAAATAAAATATTTAAATATACAATCGTAAAATATGCGGGTTGTTATAGACTCCCCTCCTTAAAGAAATTGCATCCTCGTAATCTTTAAGAAATAAATAAGAAGTAACAACTGTAAAAGCATATCAACACAAAAAGAAGAAATTTGAAAATAAAAAGTTCACCTTAAGGAGCACGAGAGAGCAAGTCCGGATGTGTTCGCTCGATGAATTCTCTGGATTCCCAAGAGCAATCCTTAGGATTTGAGGACCACTGAACTTTCACAAGAGGAACATCTTTATTTCGAAGACGTTTAACCTCTGAAGCAATAATACGAATAAGATGCTGCTCATAAGTCAAATTAGGCGAAACTTCAATTTCTTCAATAACACCGGGCTCAAGAACAGAATCGGAATCTCGAAGGTATTTCCGTAATTGAGAGACGTGGAATACGTCATGAATAGCAGAAAACTGAGTCGGTAATAAAAGGCGATAAGCCACGGAACCAATGCGTTCGGTGATGAGAAATGGGCCAATATATCGAGGTGCTAACTTTCCCGGTCGACTGAAAGGCACAACACCCTTCGTAGGTGAAACACAACTAAACACAAAATCCCCCACAGAAAATTCTAATTTCCTTCTTCGATTATCGGCATAGGATTTTTGTCTACTTTGAGCTTCTTTCATTCTATGACGAATAAGGTCAATCTTTTCTGTGGCATTACGAATAAAGTCTGGACCTAAAACCAGCTTCTCACCGGCTTTAAGCCAATACGAAGGAGATCGACATGGCCTTCCGAATAGTGCCTCGAAAGGTGCCATACCAATACTAGATTGGAAGCTATTATTATAGGAAAATTCAACAAGAGAAATATGATCTTCCCAACTTCCACCAAAATCAAGAATACATGCACGAAGAAGATCTTCAAGAGTTTGATTCACACGCTCAGTTTGTCCATCGGACTGAGGATGATAAGTGGTGCTAAAATTAAGCTTTGTTCCCAAAGCTTTTTGAAGACCTTTCCAAAATCCACTAGTAAACAATGGATCACGATCGCTAACAATAGAAGTAGGAACTCCATGCAATCTAACAATTTCCTTGACATAGAGTTTAGCCAAAATAGGTACGGTCCGATTGGACCGAACGGGAAGAAAATGGGCAGATTTTGTAAGTCTATCTACTATCACCCATAGGCTATCATGGCCCGAACGAGAACGGGGAAGACCGTCAATAAAATCCATGGAAATTTGATCCCACTTCCATATTGGAATTTCCAATGGTTGCAATAACCCACCGGGCCTTTGATGCTCGGCCTTAACAATTTGGCAAGTCATGCAACGCTTAACAAAGTTAGCAATATCAGATTTCATTCCATCCCAATAATAAAGTCGCTTCATATCCGCGTACATTTTACTACTACCGAGATGAATGGTAAATTTAGAACGATGAGAATCTTCTAAAATGTCTTTACGAAAATCAATAATATTTGGTACCATAAGTCTACCAAATTTTCGAATACCGCCTCGAGCATCAATATCAAAGTCTTTCAATCCTTCAATATCAATTTTATCCCTACAACTTTGGCTAAGAAGAACCAATTCGGGATCATGCTTTTGGGCTTCAAGAATGCGGTCTAAAAGAGAAGGATGAGCTTCAAGGCTACATAAAACAAGAGATGAACATAAATCAGATTCACGATCTCGAATCTCACAAGTGGACAAAGTCTCGAGATCATTCCATTCGGATACCATCATGGAAACAACCGCTTGTTGCTTACGACTAAGGGCATCGGCAACACGATTTCCTTTTTCGGGAGTATAAAGAATATCAAGATCATAAGATGCAAGAAACTCAAGCCAACGTTGTTGACGCAAATTAAGTTCCTTTTGAGAAAATAAATACTTCAAAGATTTATGATCGGTGTAGAGAACAAATTTCTCTCCCAAAAGATAATGACGCCAAATTCTAAGGGCGAATACAATAGCCGCGGGTTCCAAATCATGAGTGGCATATCTAGTCTCGGCAGGCTTTAATTTCCTAGATGCATAAGCGATAACACGTTCCCTTTGCATAAGAACGGCTCCCAAACCAACATGAATAGCATCGGTATAAACAATAAAATCTTGGTTCCCATCGGGAATCACAAGAGTAGGAGCGTCGGAAAGGAGTTCGTTTAATTTTTTAAATGAAGCTTCACATTTGTCTGACCAAATGTATTTAACTCCCTTCTTTGTCAAATTAGTAAGAGGTACGAAAATCTTAGAAAAGTCTTTTATGAACCGACGGTAATAGCCCGCCAATCCGAGAAAGCTACGAATTTCCGTCACACTCTCCGGTCTCTTCCAATTTTGAATCGCTTCAATCTTTGAAGGATCCACGAAAATTCCAGATTCAGAAATAATATGCCCTAAAAATTTCACACGAGATTGCCAAAAGTGGCACTTAGAAAATTTTGCTTTCAATTGGTTGCTCCTAAGAGTCTCCAACACAATTCGAAGATGATTTTCATGCTCCGCCTCGGTTTTAGAATAAATAAGAATGTCATCTATAAAGATGAGAACAAATCGATCGAGGAAGTCTTTGAAAACTCGATTCATAAGGTCGACAAAATAAGCTAGAGCATTCATCAAGCCAAATGGCATAACAATCCATTCATAAGATCCATAACGAGTACGGAACGATGTCAAAGGAATGCTATCCTCTGCAATACGGAGCTGATGAAAACCGGTTGCTAAGTCTAACTGTGAAAAGACTTTAGCACCACTAAGCTGATCGAATAAATCATCAATCCGCGGTAAGGGATATCTATTCTTGATGGTGAGATCATTAAGTTTGCGGTAGTCAACACAAAGCCTAAGTGTACCATCAGATATCTTCACAAAAATAGCCGAAGCTCCCCATGGAGAGGAACTAGATTGAATAAATTACTTCGCTTCCAATTTGGATAATTGTTTGCACATCTCCTCATTTTCTTTATTGGACATACGATAAGGAGGACGAGTAATAGGTAGAGCTCCAGGGATTAGATTAATTCGGAACTCAGTTGCTCACTTAGTGGTAATCCTAGAACGGGCTCAAATATGTTGGAAAATTCACGAACAATGTGAATGAGAGAAATGATATCTTCCTCATCATCATTATCGTCATAATGAGGATTTAGAGAATACAAGGATGCTTTCGAATTGGATTCTGAATCTTTCAGAATGAGAGAAATCTGCTTAACAGATTGAGGATGCCGAAGATATATAGTCCGCTCAGGACATAAGATATGGGCTTCATAATGGTTAAGCCAATCCATTCCCAAAATCATTCCGAAACCAAAATAACGCATAACATGCAAATCGGCACGGAAAGAGTAATCACATAAAATAATTTCGACATCTTTAAAAAGTAGACTGAGTGTTGTGGATCCACCAACTGGATTCGCAATTCTCAAAGAAGTCATCAAGCCAATCACATTCAAAGACAAAGCGTCTACAAGTTCTTTTGATATAAAAGAGTGAGATGCACCCGTATAAAAAAGAACTCGAATAGGAAGATCACGAAATACAATAATGCCATCAAGGATAGAATGAGAAATACCTTGACCACGAGAAGTGTTAGCAGGGACCTATACAACATTTAGCTTGCCCTCCTTCTTGCCTTGAAGTTTGGGACACGAAGATAAAGTATGACCCGAACTCTTGTAATAGCGGCAAGAAAGAGACTTCGGGCACTTGTTTGCGTAGTGGTCCTTAGAACAACAATTGTAACATTCTCCGCGACGAGGGGTAGGAGTATTTGCTACCGGTGTTGCTTGCTTTCCCTTCTTGTTGGGATTAGGCTTGAATTTAAAAGGTCTCTTCTTGTTGATGTTTTGTTTGACCTCAGCATCACTATCTTTATCAGCCTCTTCGAGTCGAAGAGCAATATCAACAAGTTGATCAAAATAAACTTCTAATTTCAGAAGTAATGGCTTTTTGAGGCCCTTGCTCAAGCCATACACAAATCTCTGATTTTTCTTCAATGGGTATTAATATATTCAACCCCATATTTTGAGAGAGATTCGAAAGATGCGACGTAGTCGGTCATGGAAGATTTAGCTTGAACAAGGTCAATGAAGTGTCGAGCTAGAGATACTTTTTCAGCTTCCGGCACAAATTTTAATTCGAACCTTTCCCGGAATTGCTCCCAAGTAAGGTTCACTTCAACAATTTCGAAGATCAGAAGTTCGTACCAGTCTAATGCTCTTTATTGGAGCATACTAGAAGCCACTTGGACTCGATGAAGATCAATAAGATTCATGCGAGAAAAGATGCGGTCGCATGTTCGAAGCCAAGCCTGTACTTCTATAACGCTCTCGGAACCTTTGAATGGCTTTCCACCCAAATTGGTATAATCACTGCACAAGCGTGCAAACCCAGATTTAGGATGTGTGGGCTCAAGAAGAGGTCCGACAGGTTGAGCATTTCTTACAAGATCAAGAAGTTGCTGAGCAGACATAAATACTCCATCTTGGGGAGTAGCACTAGATTGACCGCCGCTGGGACGGCCAGGTCTAACCATTTCTTTTCTTTAAGAAAGAAAGAAAAGAGAAAAAGGTTAATCTCAGAATGAATATCAAACAAACTTGATTGATAAAACAAGGCATCATAAAAAGGAATAGGATAGAACGGTACAAAGACTCGAATTAAACCCTATGGCACGATTCCTAAGGACTTAGGACAATGATCCTTGCTAGATTATTCTATACTGTTCCGAAATTTGGCTCTGATACCATGTTATGACGCCCCACCTCTATGGTCACGCTAGCTAAGAACACTACGGAGTAATGCCGTCGACTAGCGCGAAGAATAAGGCTGTTGAGGAGCGACCATCCGTGTAATTGTTTTGTGCGAGTACCGATATGTCAAATAGTAAAACATGCATTTCATTTCAAGAGGAAATCCGACATACCGATACAAACTCAAAGCTACCACACAGTGGCTAAGTGTACCCTCGGAAACAAATATAGAAATAAGCATAACGTAAATCAGTCACAGACGTTCATATCTCAAAGGCGGAAACAGATACGAATATAACACATAAAAGTGTACATCAGAGTAGTGGTCAAGTAAGATCCACAATATCACAAAAGAATAGATACAAGTGCTGGACAAAAGAATAATTATACATCAAGGAGTCTCTATCTCTAATGTATAATAACAAAACTACAAAACTGTGTAGTTAGACAAAAGTCAGATGATGATCCCAAATAAGGAGTCAAGCAGAAGCACCTGTAACATCTCGGTCTGACCCGAGTATTATTTAATAAGAAAATAATAAACGGATCAGTCTAGCTATAATTATCATTAAAGAAATGAGATATAAACAAGATATAATAAGAACGTATGATAACAATAATGTCATACTAGGACAAATATACTTTAGACAACAATAAAATCATACAATATCTCAAGAATCTCAAAGCACCAAAAAGAAGATCATATTCTTTATTTTATTCACCAAATCCCAAATATTGACAAACATATCATTACCAATCACAAAAGGAGGTGAAACACAAATTCTAGAAATCATCAATTAGAAATCCAGAAATCACAAAGGGGGAGGCCTATCACAAACGGGAGCATGAAAACTCACCAACACGTGTATCACAAACGAAAAGCTATTCCATGGTCACTAACCATAAATTTTGAGCCGAAGCTCCACAAACGGCCCGAAGACCACGGGTCGCTTCCCCGCCAAATTGAACCGAAGTTCCACAAACGGGGATTGAAATCCCCAAACAAACAAATAGACATCGCACATCTCTAGTCTAAATCATAAAATGATCATCATCGATCAATAAAAGTGTCGATTACACTAAGCTAGTAAATATATGAGTTTAGCTTCATGTCCCATAACCACTAGCTTAACTTAAATATTTACGAACAAATTGTAAATTCCCACTCGAAAATTGTCATAAGAATTTCAATCGAACAAGTCCAAAAATTAACCGACGAAGTAAACTCAAGCGTTTCATACCACTTGTTTTGCTAAGTCGTTTAATTAGATTTCTCATACGAATGAGGTAAAGGTTTGTATATACTAATAGATTAGGAAACAGTTTTATAAACGAGCTTTGTATTAAAAATAGAGTTGAAATCATCTTTGTAAAAGAGTTTTAATATTTACTACTAGTATAGAAACCTTTGTATTTAGAAGTGACAAATCACAAAATGATTGTAGAAACAATCAATCACAAAAATCCACATTCGAAGATGTGAATTAAATCCAAAGAAATCGATACTGAATCCATCAAAATGGATATTCTCAAAAGTCCCGAAAAAGAAGTCATCATGGTCAATAATAAATGATAACAATAAATCGGATAATCACGAATCGATAAAAAATTGGAATCTCAAGCTAAATAGGCAAAAACAAGCAGGTTAGTCGACTGGCCTTCTGCAGTCAGTCGACTGAACCAGAACCCGAGAGTTTTCAGACCCTGCAGTCAGTCGACTGACTGTAGAGGGCCAGTCGACTGGCTGTAGCTGAAACTGTTTTCCAGCCTATCAAATGGAAGAGCAAACTCTCACCATTTGCAACCGGTCGAGCAATGGACTTTAGGGGCTTTTGCCAATCGACAACCCAGCCCTATAGGCTCTCCGATTCACCACCAAAAACATGTTCACAAATCAAAGCTAAGATTTTCAAAGTTTTGACTTCAAAACACCAAAAATTGAAATGTTCACCAAATCAATTCAAATCAAAAGCAAATGAATATGCACAAGTGTTAGGAATTCATACCTAACAACAAAGATAGCTATAAACATAGATGTGAGATAAAAATCTCACCTTTAAATCCAAAAACGATGAAGGAGAAGCTTGGAAGCAAAAAGGGAGATCAACCACTCTTCAACTTCAACTCAAGAGCCTTGAATCTAAGCTCAAAAGAAGAACATTTCCTAAGTTAGGTTTAGGAAATTTCTGAAATTAAAGAGAGAATGAGTTGGAGGAGATGAAGAGGAGGCTTAACAAAGCTTTTCCAAGAGTTTGGAGCAAGACTTAGTTTGCAAATGGAATCTAGGGCTTGGAATTTCTAATTCCTATACTCTTCCCCCATTTTCAGTTTTGCTTGAGTGTTTGTAAAGATAAAATAAGTGAATGGATGAAGAGGGGGCTGAGTTAGCGTAATAGAATGAGTTGGGTGAAACCCAAACCCAAAAGCCCACTTAGAAAATAGCAAAATTCAACTTACTCCAAACATATCGATGCTTATACTCAAAAAAGTCGCAAACGCCATTTTGGACTCAATGGAAGTGGTCTCGAGTCCCAATTCGACTGTTTACAAAAAGTAGCTTTTCGGACTTTAATCCGATTAATGATTCTACATTTAAATAAAATATTTAAATATACAATCGTAAAATATGCGGGTTGTTACAACAAGACCCAGCAGTAGAGCAAGAAGCAGAGAAAACAATATTAGATGAGATTGACTCACAAGACATTAATACAACTGACAATGAAAATAATAAGGAGACCTTCGACATCACTAATAATGCAATGTGCAGTATCCCTACACTTAACACTATTAGAGTGCATGGGTTTATAAATGAATATCCTATTAATCTGCATATTGATTCGGGCATAAATCATAGCTTTATTGATGTAGTAAAATTAAAATTATCCGTGTAGGACACACAAGAGTACAAAGTGCAAGTTGCTAATGGATAAAAAATACATGGCAAGGGAATGTGAAAGGGAATTAAACTTAAAAGCCAGGGCTGTAAAATGTTGCTAGTTTTTTGCTAATACCTCTAGAAGGATGCCAATTTGTACTTTGTGCATAATGGATCAAGGAGCTTGGTGAGGTAGATATTAATTTTTTCAAATTACAAATTAAATTTCAGTTTCGGGGAAAGATACATGCATGGCAAGGGAACTTACAATAAGAATAAAGTAATAGATGGCAAGGACATTGTTAAAGAAAGTACAAAGGGATAGCTTTTACTGCTATTATGTTCAAAGTGGGTCTCCCAAACAGCAAACCAGAAATACCCCCAGAAATTCAACAACTTCTGCAAAAGTACCCTACTGTAACTAGCCTAGCTACCACCCTACCCCTACAAAGAAAATGTGACCACAAAATTCCATTCAAACTAGACTCTAGACCTACCTGCTTGAGACCCTATAGACATTTGCACCATATCAAAAATGAATTGGAAAAACTTATTCAAGAAATGTTAGATGCAGGCATAATTCAACCAAGTACTGGTGAGTACTCATCACCAGTAGTCATAGTCGGGAAAAAAGAGGGCACTTGGAGAATATGTGTGGACTACAAAGCACTCAACAACCAGACCATTAAGGATAAGTTTCTATACCCCTTGGTGATGACTTATTAGATGAGTTATATGGCTCAAACTATTTTACTAAGTTAGATCATAAGTCAGGTTATTATCAAATTAGAATGCACCCTAATGATATTCATAAAACCACATTTAAAACTCATGAGGGGCATTATGAATTTATTGTTATGCCATTTGGACAATCAAATGCACCTTCAATCTTCTAGGCTTTAATGATGAAATTTTCAAACCATATTTAAGGAAATTCTTGCTAGTATTTTTTGATGATATATTAATCTACAGCCAGACTTGGTCTGAGCATATACAACATATACAATAAACTATGCAGGTGTTAGAGAGGAATCAACTAGTAATTAAACTATCAAAGTGTTCTTTTGCCAAGGAGCAAATTATTTATTTGGGGCACATAATATCACGAAGGGGAATAGCTATTGATTCAGAAAAAATAAAAGCAATAAAAGAATGGCCACAGTCAAAAAACATCAAAGGATTAAGGGGTTTCTTAGGTCTCATAAGGTATTACAGAAGGTTCATGAAACATTATGGGTTAATAGCCAAGCCACTTGCTGATTTATTAAAGAAAAATGCCTTCAATTGGAATGATCAAGCTACAACAGTTTTCAACAAACTCAAATACTGCTTATCAAACCCACCAATTCTATGCATGATGGATTTTAAAAAGGAATTTATTGTGGAATGCGATGCCAGTGGAGTTAGGATTTGGGCAGTATTAACTTAAGATGGCACACCAATAGAATATCTCAGTCAAGCTTTAAATGGTAAAAATATACTATTATTAACCTATGAAAAAGAGTTGTAGGCATTACTTTTAGCCACAAAAAATGGTCACGGTACCTTGTTGGTAGGAGGTTTACTATAAAAACTGACCATCAAAGTTTAAAACATTTACTTTCACAAAGGCTTACTATGGGAATACAAGGTAAGCGGCTAGCCAAGTTGCATGGTTTCGATTATAAGGTTGAGTATAGGAAAGGTAAAGATAATGCAGTGGCAGATGCACTTTCTAGGTTGCTAGAAGAATTGAATAATGACTAACCCCAATACCAAGCTATGTTTACCATTGAGAGTAGCTGGATGCAAGATCTTAAGAAGGGCATGGAGCAGTCTGACTACATTAAAGAGATGAAAGAAAAATTAGTTGAAGGCAAACTAAATATATCAATGTACAAAGTGATAGATGGATTACTATATTACAAAGGAAGGATCTTACCGGACCATAGCTGCCAAGATATAATACATAATATATTACATGAATACCATTCAACACCTTTAGGTGGGGATGCAGGTGTCAAGAAAACCAAGCATAGACTCGAGCGGGTTTTTTATTGGAAAGGTTTGAAATCAGATGTTGAAAAATATATAAAGGAATGTGATACCTGCCAAAGGAATAAACATGAGAATGTGCTATTACCTGGTCTGCTGTAGCCGTTATCCATCCCAAAAAAGATTTGGAGTGATGTATTAATGGACTTCATTGTAGGCCTGCCGAAAATTCATAGATACATAGTATATTTGTAGTTGTTGACAGGTTATCAAAGCACTCTCATTTTTTTCCACTTCAGCACCCTTATACTGCAAAAGACATAGCTAAAGTATTTTTGATGGAGTATTCAAGCTACATGGAATGCCTTAAAGCGTAGTACGTGATAGAAACTCAATAATTACAAGTATATTTTGGCAAGAATTATTTAAATTGCAGAGCTCAGCTTACCATCCATAATCAGGTGGTCAAACTGAGGCCATCAACAAAATATTAGAAGGCTATCTTAGATGCTTTGTTTGCCACAAGCCTCAAGAATGGTCTAGGTGGCTTATTGTTGTAGAATATTGGTACAATACTAGTTGGAAAAGCTCAATTAACACTATGCCTTACACAGCTATTTATGGAATAGACCCTCCTACCTTATTGTCCTATGTGCCGAACACCGCAAAACTACCGCTAGTCGAGCAAGAACCATACTCCAGAGACATTGTAATATAACTCCTTAAGGATAGCTTACAAATGACACAAGAGAGAACGAAAAAATTTGCAGATGCAAAACGCACATAGAGATAACTCCAAGAAGGAGATTGGGTATACCTCAAATTACAACCTTATAGACATATTACTGCGAGTAATCTGAAGACTACCAAGCTGTCACCCAAGTTCTATAAGCCTTACAAAATTATATAGAAGATAGATGATGTAACTTACAAACTAGAGTTGCCTATTGTGGCTCAAATTCATCCAATCTTCCACGTATCACAGCTAAAGAAAGGCTGGGCATGGTATAATTATACAATAAGATGTTCCTGCATTCACTGAAGAAGTAATTGATAAACCAGAATCGATATTGGATAGAAGGATCTTCCCAAAACACAACATGGCCGTAACTCAAGTGTTAGTAAAATGGAAGCAGAGACCTACAAAGGAATCGACGTGGGAAGATTATTGGGATTTGGTGAAAAGGTTTCCCGCTTTTGACCTTGAGACAAGGTTAAATTTTAACGGGGAGGATTAGTGTTAAGCCTCAGGTCAAATCATCGAGCATGAAGAAGAAGAAACTACATCAAACAAGTTGAAGACAATAAAAGAACAAGTCATTTCATTGAACACCTTGTTATAATTCAGCATCGCAACCATATGCGAAGATCTAGTGGTGGTGCTGGCCAACTCTAAACATCATGAAGACCAGCTTGACCAACTAAGTCTAGTCATGAGACCACGCATGACCAGAACTCACTAGGGCATGTGTGCACACATGCACGGTTATGCACGCTGGCTAAAAGGTTATTTTTAGATGTCATTTTTGTTTAGGTTTTTGAATGAGTCAAGGCCCATTTAAGCCATGTAATGGCTAGAAATTATTAACACCTGCAATGTATAAATATGAATGGGAATCAAAATGTAATAGTATGTTGAGATAATGAATAAAAATATTTCATTTCAATATTGAAAGTTTTCTTACATTCTCTCTGCAAATTACTTATATCTTCTTCTTCCTTACAATTCTCTCTTTTTACTAAATACTCTCTGTACATCAAAACAATCTCTCAACTCCAACCCACCCTCTTGTTTACACCTGAAACTTCATTTTTCAACTAGCAACAAAGCTTGTACTGCCTTCATGATGACAAGAAACAGAAGCACCAAACTTGGGCATAACAGTCAAGTTGCAGCTAAAACTAGAAAATCAAGCACGCGAAGTAGGTTTATGATCCCAATTGAGACGATGAAGGTAATTTTGCCTACCTCATCAATGAAAAAATGGATACAAATGAAGCAAACCCACAAAACTCGATTTTCTTATACAATGGTTGAAGGCCATATTATATGCATCCAAAGGCATATAACAAATTCTATTTGTACACATAGTCGTGCTGAGTTGTCCTCCAAATTTTGAAAAAAAAATTAAAAAAATCCATCATTTTGCTGAGTCGCCACCCCCACAAAAAAATCATAAAATACCCTTCCACATAATTGTTCTACATGGTGCCTTCAGGGCACCATGCAGTTGCCCTATGTGGTGCCCTGAAGGCACCACGTAGTTGTTTTACTTGGTGAACAAAAAATTTGAAAAAAAACATAATATAAATTTAGATAAAAATAATCATAAAGGCATTTTTATCCTTAAACATTTTGTAAAAACTGGGGGCAACTCAGCATTTTTGAGGGTTTGAATAGCCCAAGCCAAGGCATATATTATCATATCATTGAAACCCAAAGCTAACCATCAAATGTTCACAGGGGAAATGATTTTGTAACATCACATAATTTAATAAACAAATAATTAAGTAATTAATTATGAAGTTAAGAAATAAGGCAATGTAATATAAGAAATTATACATGGAACATTTTATTTACTTATCATGCTTGGATGAATCAAGAGACACTAGGAAAATCCTAGTTAAAAATCTAAATAAGGATTAAGTACAATCGTAAGGGACAACAAATTTATAAGCAAATGGGATAGTGCACTGACAGCCCAAATTACTCTGATAATCACATTTTTATTCTTCATTTACATTCAAAACTTAAAACAAAAACTTAAGCTCTTTAATGATATTTGCGGTTTAACAACAAGAAGTAGAAAAGAAAAGGTTAAAGCTAATGAATCTGGAGATTTCATCAACTGGAAGTATTGGTGAGTAATATCTCCCCTAATCTTTCCTCTATTGTATTCCTTGTTGTTGTATGATAATTAGGTCATTGCTATGGTTTTACACGTTTATTTGGTATGGGGTATTAAATAAGGGGATAAAAATATCATGTTAGCAAACGACTTTTGATTAATATAAATTTGTCTTTAAGTATATGAATTATTTTAAATTAATTAAAATATGTATGGATAAAAATTGGCAGGTTATGAGGAATTTTATACATGATTAATTTACTGCAGAAAAACCAAGAAAGAATTAGGTGGGTTCTAAAGGAAAATAAGTCTAGCCGAATGGTTATAATAGGGAACCATAAGGTTAATTGGTAATGGCCAAAAGGTTACTTGATTAATTTTTTTAATCAATTATGTGATGGTAGACCAAATCTACAATTCATGTTGAACGTGTCATGAAAATGCATAAAACGGTCATAAAAGACTATATCAAATGAATCAGAAGTCAACATGTGTGAAGGTAGCATCAGACATGTAGTGGGAAATTCCCAATGTGTACCCAAGGAGGTAGAGCCAAACTGAATCTTTAATAAAAATAAAAATCTTAAATGTAATGGCTTAAGCATAAATGCTAAGATAGGCAAGGTTTGATGTCGAGGTTGGCAAACCAAGGGTATTAACCGAGGACCGTAGGAGGTCGACGGTTAAGGGGGAAACATGAGTAGAGGAGGTTATTTTAGATAAATTAAAAATCAATTTAACAAATAACAGTAACTAAACTATAACAAGCTTCCCTAGATGAGACGAGACCTTTGAGTGCCGAGAGTAATGTAACTCTAAAAAAAATGCATACTAGAACTAGTAAGTTCCGAAGGTAATTAGGGCATGATAAGGCTTAAGATGGCCGAGATTGAAACCATAGATTTTGATAAAAAGTACAATCAATATTAATAACCACATAATGAGTTGAGCATTAACTTAATAATATAGCTAAGCGAAGAGCCTAATAGTGGATGGTTAGGTAGTGAACTCGATTGAAGGAGTAAGTCCTATACAACATCCAAAACCAAAAATAAAGGATTAAGGCATGTGTGGCATCTGAAATAAAAAATGAAGGAGTAAGGCCCGTGTGGCATCCACAACCGAATACATAAGGCCTAATAGGTTGTCCAGACAATGAAAGAGATTGGTGTAAGGCTTTAGTGGCAACTAAGGGAATAGTGTAGGACGTGAGGTCGGGAGAGGCACTCTTGATACCAAAGCGAAGCAGGAGTAAAGCTTGTGTGACATCTGAAATATGAAAACATTGGCATAAGGCCTTCATGGCAACAATAATGCGAAAGTGAAAGATTAAGGTCTAAGTGGCATCCAAAGACCGAGTTTGTTGGCATGAGGCCTTAGTGCCAGTTAATTAACAAGGTGAATGTATATAGTACACAAACCGAGGGATGCTTTTGCTTACGGTATCACTGTAATGTTTACACTTGGGAATGATCTTACAATTTAAACTCCCCATACATTTTGATATTATTACTTCAGAAAGTGAGGAGATAACCAGTTCTGCATGTAGGTGACATGGATTTGCTATTTTATAGGCTTTGGGGAAGTATGTTATTCACACCATACTTTATGTCTGACCCATATGTATTCTTGTTTTTCTATAAACTTTTGCATAATCATTAAAGTAAGCTTAGTTTATGGATTTAGATAGGTTGCTTTTGGAAATAACCGAATAATGCAAGCCGAAGACGAAGCAGTAGGCTTGGGTGTTATATCTACTTTTATTTTCGATGTATCTAGTATTAATGTTTGCATCATCATATGAGGGACATTAATGCTACACCATGTACTATATTTTTGACCCTACATAGGCATAACTTTGGGTTGTAAAAATAATTATGAAGTTAAATCTTGAAGATGTGTTTCATTTTGTATTTCTGCTCCGCTTACTTAAGACCTTATATTATAACCGATCTCATCTCTATTACCGAATGATAATTCCAAGGGGACTGATGTACATTGGGGTTCCATCTTGAATTTATAAATGAAGGATGTTATAGTTGATATCGAAGCTTATATTAGGAGATACTTAAGTAGATAGATCTTAGAATAAATAAACAAACACCTTGGGGAGGGTATATGCTAGTTTATGATGTATTTGTATTTTCTATATAGGAATACAGATAAGTTTAGTGGGTATCTTTTATTATTAGGTCTCTTTCTTTTCCCCATTTTCGATGAAGACTTTCTTAGCAGAAAATGGATTTGATAAGTGGAAGAATTACTCTAGGAGGAGCTAATGCTAGGAGAGAGAACGATAGTACCCAAACTATTGAAGGGAATGGTGGAGAAGTGACTCTGGCAGTGTCTCCTATGGTAGAGATGAATGTGAATGTCTTGTTCCACCAGTTCATGACACAGATGATGAGAGAGGCTGTGCCGGAAGCTATTGAACTAAGACTGACGATGAGAGTGGATTTCTCTAAGTTAAGTTAGGATTATAGGAGTTTTAGGGGAAAGATTTTCTCAGGAAAGGAGTCGGCCGTGGAAGTGTTAGAGTGGCTGAAGGTTGGTGAGCATATCTTCAAAGACTTAGGGTTGAATGATGCTCAAAAGAGGTGGCTGACATCATATAGTTGCATGAAGATGCTTTAGACTGATGGGAAATAATGACTATAGAAACTCCTGAAGAGGTGATTACTTGGCGACAGTTCTGATAAAGGTTTGAAGCTCAGTTCATCTCCGAGTCTCGGAAGAGTGCGTTGTTGAGGGAGTTCACTGATCTCGGGTAAGGGGATTTTTTTGTCAAAGATTACGTTTAAAAATCTAACATTGGCGAAGTACGGCCGGATGTTGATCAACACCCCCAATGAAGAAGAACGAGAAGTTCATCCAGGGGCTGAAGCAAGGACTGAATCATAAGGTGATGGCACATTTAGCATCCCCTTACGAGTTCGTAGTGGATATGGCCCGAAGGTATGATAGTATGTACCGAGAGGAGGGAAGGGATGAGGTCAGGCCGATGGTAGAGCAAAAGAAGGGGTTTAACCCTTACCAAAAGGGGAAGAAGAGATATCAGTCGAAGGGAAAAGTTCCAAAAGAGGGTGGTCGGAGGGATATCTCGAAGATTGTTTACTATAAATGTAGGCAGAAGGGACACTATGCATCAATTTTTTTTGCAACCAACTACGATGGCTAAGATTAAGTGTTTCAATTGTCATCAACCGGGCAATAAGAAAAAGGACCGTCATGGACTAAAGTAGATGAGGTTGTTCGCCCCGGAAGGACCGAGAGTAGGACCATCTACAAAGGATAAAGGAAAAAATGTTGTATTGGAAGATATGACTTTTATTTGTAGTTTTTCAGTTAGAGTTCTTTTTGATACTAGAGTCAAGCATTCCTTTATTTCTAAGGATGTGATTGATAGAGTAGGATTGGATGTTACCTACTTAGTTACTTCCTTATGTGTGGTTAATTCGATTGGTAGGTACGCTACTCTCGGGTTAAGATGCAGTCACCTAGAATTTATCCCGTGTAACCATTTGTTTTTGTGTGACCTATTCGTGTTAAACTTCAAGGGGTACGAAGTAATTTTAGGTATGGATTGGTTAGTACAAAATGAGTCTAGAATTTATTATGCTGAAAGGAAGGGACACGATCTTAATATCCTTCAACGAGATGAAATTAGAGTTAGGAGTTTCATTATGTGCAATGGAGAGCCTTTAGGAGGAGATAGGTAGAGTTTTTGCAGTTTGAGAATTTTCTGATGTTTTTGAGTCAGTGAAGGATTTACCTTCGAAAAGAGCGATTGAGGTTCACATTGATTTGATGTCGAGGTCTAGCTTGTTAGTGTACCACATAACAAAATGCCACCTAAGGAGGTATAGGAATTGAAGAAGCGGTTAGTAAAACTCAAGCATCAGAATTTCACAAGGCTAAGCTGTTCACCATGGGCAGCTTCGGCGGTATTTGTAAAGAAGTTGGATGTATCACTTCGGTTGTGTATTGATTATAGGAAGTTTAATAAGCTCACAGTGAAAAATTGTTAGCCATTGCCAAGAATATATGATCTGTTTGACGTAAGTAGAGACAAATTATTCTCGCAATTAGACCTGATTATAGGATTCCATCAACTAACGGTTGCCGAGATGATTATTCCTTTGACTGCATTTCAAATAAGGTATGGTTCATATGATGGTTGGTTATGCCATATGGCCTGACCAATGATACGACTTTATTTGTAGATCTAATGAACCGGGTCTTTCACGATCAGTTGGATATTTATGTTGGTCTTTATAAATGATATTTTGGTGTATTCTAAGGATGAGCGAGAGCATGGAACTCATCTTAGATTGGTGTTAGAGACCTTGAGATAGCACAAGTTAAAAATGATTTTTTTCCAAGTGGCATTTTTGGAAATCGAAAGTGAAGTTCCTAGGCCATATAATCTCAAAGGAGGGATTAGTAGTTGATCCTTCGAATCATGAAGCTGTGAACGACTAGAAGAGACCAGAAATTGTCACCGAGATCAGAAGTTTCTTGGGGTTGGCTGGATAGTATCTGAGATTTATTGAGGACTTCTCTAGGATAGCAGCGCCATTGAACAGACTTACCTGAAGGAATGAAAGATATGTTTGGAAGGGATAGTGCGAAGCAGCATTATAAGAGTTGAAGCTTTGATGAATCGAAACTATAATATCATAGGCTTCCCTAGACAAGATGAAACCTTTGAGTGCCGATAGTAGGGTATCTCTTAGGAAAAAAGTGTATACCGAAGCTAGTAAGTTTCGAAGGTAACTAGGGCATAATAAAGCTTAAGATAGCCAAGATCGAAACCTGAGACTTTGATGACAATGGTACAATCAATATTAATAATCACATGATGATTAGTTGAGTGTTAGCTTAATAATATAGCTAAGAAGAGCCTAATAGCAGATAATTAGATAGTGAAATCAGTCGAAGGAGTAAGGCATGCGTAGCATCCGAAACCAAAAACGAAGGACTAAGGCTCGTGTGGCATCCAAAACCAAAAACGAAGGAGTAAGGCCTATGTGGCATCTGCAACTGAAAACATAAGCATAAAGCCTAGTGGGCAGCTGTCCGAACAATGAGAGGGATTGGTGTCAGGCCTTAAGTGGCAGCCAAGGGAATGGTGTAAGATGTGAGGCCGAGAGAGGCAGTCTTGGCACTAAAGCAAAGTAGGAGTAAGGCCTATATGAGTTACGAAATACAAAAAATTTGGTGTAAGGCCTTCATGGCAACCATAATATAAAAGTGAAGGAGTAAGGCATAAGTAGCATCCAAAGATCGAGATCATTGGCATGAGGCCTTAGTGGCAGTTGATTAACACTGCAAACGTATATAGCATATAGTACTTAAATGTGTAAGGCCTGGGTGGCAGCCGAATGGTAAAGTATGTAATGATATATATATATATATATATAGTTGCCGCAAAAATACACGAGTCCCAAGAGTAGACAAGAGTTAGGTATTTCGGTATAATAGAATAATGTAGTTTTCTCTATGACATAAATCGAGGGATGCTTTCGGTTATGATATCATAGTGGTCTTTCCACTAGGTAATGGTCTTACAATTTGAACTTCCCATATATTCTTTGGAAAGTGAGGAGATAACCAGTTTTTCATGTAGGTTGCATGGTTTTTCTATTTTTTATGCTTTAGGGAAATATGTTATTCACACCAGACTTTATGTCCACCCGTGTTTGTATTCATGTTTTTCCTATAAACTCATGGGTACTCATTCGAGTAAGCTGAGTTTATGGGTTTAAGCAGGGTTCTTTTAGGGATAGCCGAATAATGAAAGCTGAAGAACAAGTAGGAGGCTTAGGATTATATCTACTTTTATGTCTACTGTATCTAGTATTAGTGTCTGCATCGTCATATACAGGACATGAATAACTATACTATGTACTATATTTTTGACCCCGCGTGGGCGTGACTTTGCGATGTAAAAATAATTTCTAAGTTAAATTTGTGAAGATGTGTTTCATTTTGTATTTCTGCTTTGTTTACTTAAGACTATATATTATAATTGATCTCATCTCTATCGCTGAAAGATAATGTTAATATGACCGCAGCATATTGAGGTTCCATCTTTGGGTTTTTGAATAAGGGATGCTACAGGTTTCTATATCATAAAATTTTGGCTACGAAGAGGATGTAGCAAAAGCCCTAGATAGTGATCTAAAGCTTGTGGATGGGATGTTACGCGTAATCAAAACATGGGATCCATGCTTAACAATGGACAAAGAATTATTATTAACACTTCCAGTATGAATCTAGATGCCTCATTTGCATTTAGCACTATAGTATGAACCAAAACATTTCAAGGTTAGCAAACATCATAAGAAGGCCTATCTTATGTAAGATTACTTATTGAGTTAAAAGTTGAAGAAAATCGAAGAACCCTAATTAGGGGAAAAAGCCGAAGATGCTCAAGAGTATAAGTAATAAATTTTGATGAATTATTTCACACCCAATTATTAGAGGTGTAAGTATTTTGGTTAAACCAAACTATAATCCTAACTACATTAAGGTGTGATAATTCTCAAGGAACTGGAAAATAATGCAAAATTATCCCTAATAATGGTTTTCCAATGTTAATTGTCGTTGGCATTGTATGACGAAATGAGTATGTTGACTGTGAAAGCGTGTATGCTCTGATACCAAATGAAAGTGTGTACGCTTGTGCACACTGATTACGGATCGTGTAATATGGACTAATATATGCGGAATGTTATTTACAATTGCTATATAAGTAAATATTCAATAAACTAACTATATAGCAATTCACAGATATAGAATAGTAAATGCAGTAAACAGTAAAATCACACCAGGGATTTTTATACTGGTTCGGACCTCCCGTCCTACGTCCAGTCCCAGACTTCTATCTGGATTTCACTACCAACTACCTCGCTTCACCCGGAGGAACAGGTTTATAACACCCGAACAGCCGAACGGGATTTCGTGCCTCTTACAACACCGAGGACTTCAACAAAAATAAATACAATTGTCGTTGACAACTTGTGCTCTTGATAACACGGATTTGCCACTTGTAATACACCCTTCCTATAATCTTATCCTCAAAATATGTGAATGATGCTTGTGAAGATTGAAGGAAGTATATTACTTATAGAATCAAAAGATATGAAATGATTTCAATGATTCAATAAGCAATTGAAATGTTTGAGAGCTCAAGACAGAGATCAATAGAATAGAGATTAGAATAATAGAATTGGTTATCCTTATCTGGAATAATGATTTCATGATGTTTATATAAGAAATAAACAGTTGTAACCCTTTGTGAAAAGATACAAACAAAGGTCATGATCATTGGTGAAGAGAAAGAGAAGCAACCGTTTGAAGAAAAGGAAGTGTCTGTACGAAAGGTTGCTTTCTGTTTGAAAACGGTCGACAGGTCAAAAATGGCCGGTAGACAGGAATTTGAATATATATACGTTATGTACACTTGTGCACGTTATCTGTGCATTCTGGACAAAAACGGTCGACCGCCTTGTTTTAAACCGGTCGACCGGTTTAGCCCAGACTGCACAGTTAATGTGCACTCATACATATATACATTTGTATTCAAAGATTGAAGGTATGAGATTATTTGAGGATAGATTTTAACATAAATAACACTACTAACATACCAAATAATCAACCTCTAATGTATGGAGCTCTTTGTGTCTCTTTAAAACAATGAATAACTTCTTTTTGTCGATCACGGCTTATCCCTTTGTCAGAAATCAAAACTCTATAAAAATCTTGACTCAACATTCTCCCCCTTTTTGATTGATGACAACATATATCTGAAGTTCTGAATCTCCCCCTGAATATGTGATCTCCCTGAGATTTTGTCTGTATTTTTTATATATATATATATATATATATATATTCCTGCAAATAATTGTTAGCTCTTTCTCCCCCTTTGTCATCGACAAAAAGGAGTAATAGATAATGGAATAATATAGGAATGTATCAACCAGAATATCCATTTTCCTCTTTTCTTAAGTGGTACCTGCAAAAAATATAATTAAGACCATGGTACCCACTTTTTATAGGGTCCTAAGAGTTAGATCTTAGGAATCCAAACCCATACGGGTCCGGTATCCCCTTTATATACATAATTAGAATTATAATGCACAGTATTCATGAAATTCTGAATATATTTGTTCCTAATCAAATTGTTATTTGTTTTAGGAACCCATATTTTGATAGTCTTGACATTTTTCTTCTGAAATTTCACAACTGGCTTTGGTTTGGAATATAATAAACTAAGATTTTTCTTAGCTTCAGTCTTTTGTACTTTCTTTTTTCTTTCATTATCAAGATGTTTCTTGGTTTCTTGTTTCTTATATCCCAAACCTTGTTTATTTGAAACAGATTGTGAACTTTCAATGATCTTTGTCAAATTTTCTCGACCTTTGTTAAAGTTAGAAACATTTTGAGTAATGTCATCTAACTTAGTTTGTAAGCTCGCCTTTTCTAGGTCCAGAGTTTTAACTTTTGCCTTAAGCTCATGATTTTCAGTAGTGAGAGCATCATTTTTCTCTTTTTGAGCTTCTATTTCTTGACTCAAAAGAGATAGTTGAGAGTCAACATTAGATGATGATTCTTGAAGTTTTTCAAGTTCTTCTTCTAATATTTTCTTCTCATCTTTTAACATATCTCGTTCAAACTCTGCTCTACTCAAATCTGCTTTCGCTACTTTTAATTGACGTTTCATGTCTTTATATTTCACTATCAATTCAGAATTAATATCAAGTAATTCATCAAATGTAGGAATTTGTACCTCATCTTCTGTTGCCATAAAACAAACATTAGCTTGTTCATTCTCCGAATCACTTTCACTTTCTGATGAAGATGAGTCTGAATCATCCCATGTTACTGAGAAGGCTCGTTTCTTTGACTTGTCCTTCTTATGTTTGAATTTATCATTTTCTGACTTCTGTTCTGGACAATCCTTCTGCATGTGCCCCTTTTTGTGACAGTTGAAACATTCTATAGTTGATGAAGATGGTTTGTTTGATCCAGGTTTCCTTTTGTTGTAACGACTGGCTTTTCGATATTTTAGGAATTTTTTGAATCCTTTTGCAATGAATGCCAAATCTTCATCTTCAGAATCTGATTCATTTTCATCTTTCTCAGCATGAAATGCTACATTTTTCTTTTCTTCTTTCTGTTCTTTTCTAGCCTGCAAATTTGCTTCATAGGACATTAAATTTCCTATCAATTCATCTGGCTTCATGATGGAAAGGTCATTAGCTTCTTCAATTGCTAATACTTTTCCTTCCCATTCACTAGTCAGAGAATGTAGGACTGTTGAAACAACATCAAAATCTGAATATTTTTGCCCTAATCCGATAAGTGCATGATGAATAGTTTGAAACCTTGAATACATATCATTGATTGTCTCATTCGGTTTCATTTTGAAATTTTGAAACTGACTCTTCAGCATGGCTATTTTGGCTTGTTTAACCTTGTTAGTACCTTCATGAGTGGTTTTCAGCGTTTGCCAAATTTGATATGCAGTAGTGCAGATACTAACACGGTTATATTCATTTTGGTCTAATGCACAAAACAACATATTTATTGCCTTTGCATTTACGGCTGCTGCCGTTTTCTCAGCCGTTGTCCATTCTGAATATTCAGTTGTTGGATTTACTATTTCTTTTTGAGTAGCATTCCAAGCATCATAACTATTTGATTGCATGAAAAATGACATACGTGTAGCCCAATAGCTATAGTTGAGACCATTAAAGAATGGAGGTCTTTGTGTTGATTGACCTTCCGTGTAAGTGCTAGAGCTAGTGCTTGCGTTATTTGCCATATTACAAGAATATATCAAATAACGGTGTTACGGTTATATGATAACCTTGCTCTGATACCAAATGAAAGTGTGTACGCTTGTGCACACTGATTACGGATCGTGTAATATGGACTAATATATGCGGAATGTTATTTACAATTGCTATATAAGTAAATATTCAATAAACTAACTATATAGCAATTCACAGATATAGAATAGTAAATGCAGTAAACAGTAAAATCACACCAGGGATTTTTATACTGGTTCGGACCTCCCGTCCTACGTCCAGTCCCAGACTTCTATCTGGATTTCACTACCAACTACCTCGCTTCACCCGGAGGAACAGGTTTATAACACCCGAACAGCCGAACGGGATTTCGTGCCTCTTACAACACCGAGGACTTCAACAAAAATAAATACAATTGTCGTTGACAACTTGTGCTCTTGATAACACGGATTTGCCACTTGTAATACACCCTTCCTATAATCTTATCCTCAAAATATGTGAATGATGCTTGTGAAGATTGAAGGAAGTATATTACTTATAGAATCAAAAGATATGAAATGATTTCAATGATTCAATAAGCAATTGAAATGTTTGAGAGCTCAAGACAGAGATCAATAGAATAGAGATTAGAATAATAGAATTGGTTATCCTTATCTGGAATAATGATTTCATGATGTTTATATAAGAAATAAACAGTTGTAACCCTTTGTGAAAAGATACAAACAAAGGTCATGATCATTGGTGAAGAGAAAGAGAAGCAACCGTTTGAAGAAAAGGAAGTGTCTGTACGAAAGGTTGCTTTCTGTTTGAAAACGGTCGACAGGTCAAAAATGGCCGGTAGACAGGAATTTGAATATATATACGTTATGTACACTTGTGCACGTTATCTGTGCATTCTGGACAAAAACGGTCGACCGCCTTGTTTTAAACCGGTCGACCGGTTTAGCCCAGACTGCACAGTTAATGTGCACTCATACATATATACATTTGTATTCAAAGATTGAAGGTATGAGATTATTTGAGGATAGATTTTAACATAAATAACACTACTAACATACCAAATAATCAACCTCTAATGTATGGAGCTCTTTGTGTCTCTTTAAAACAATGAATAACTTCTTTTTGTCGATCACGGCTTATCCCTTTGTCAGAAATCAAAACTCTATAAAAATCTTGACTCAACAGACTGAACCGACGTATAGTTCCACAATGCAATAAACACAAAATAAGCATAATATATATGGGAATAGTAGCACATATCATTAGGAATTCCTTTTGTTATAATGAAGTGTTGCCATGCCCATGTACATGCATGCTAGGATGTGATGGTGGGATGTTCAACTGGACATGGGCACATTAGAAACTTTGTTCAGTGATCTTTCATCACTTTTTACTCTAAATGAAGTACATGTTAGGCTGATGTGTGCTAGGTGTCAAAACTTAACAGGGTATCAAAGCTTCAATTTAAGGGACAAATATGATGCAACATTTTAAAAGCATGGCTTCAATATGAGGCTTAAACTCTTAGGATGTACTTATTAAGGTGGACACTTGGTTAAGCAACAACGCAACACTTTTGAAAGATGAGTCATTGGTTAAGAAATTTGACTACTTTACGGATTAAGTGTTTCAAAGGTGACTTGAGCAATGTTCATCAAGAGGAATGTTATTTGGTGTAGCTTGCATTGTATAGTGGAGCGAGTGCATTGATCAAACCAAGGAATAGTTCCATATTGCAATAAACATGGAATAAGCATAGTCTATGCTGTCAAGGTGTCGTCGAGGGAGCATGGAGCATCGTCAGAAGCTATTTTGCAATTTTGGTGCTCTTTTCTCTATTTTAATGCTTTATTAAGCTCATTGTCTAAGGCACTGTTTGAATGCTAAGTTTTTCTTAGGAGGCCAAGGAAATAGCATTTTGGTATAAGTTTATTTTACTTTGACTAAATTAGCTATGATTATAGTAAAAAGCCTCGGTTATTTTATTTATTTATTGAAGCTCACACTACAAAAAACTGGACCTTTAACAGCGTTTAAAAACCGCTGTAAAAGCCTTTAATAGCGTTTTTGACTACGTTGTGTAACGACATGCCATTAAAGACCCGAAACATACCACAACAATAGCCTAAACGCTGTAAATAGTATGTTTTTAACAGCGTTTATCTGATGTTATTAGTACATTTTATAGCGTTTGTGTTGAGGAGCTAAATTTCTTTTTATAGCGTTTTTTAAACGCTATAAAAAATTTCTACAGCGTTTATAAAACGCCGTTGAATGTTTTTCACAACTGTTTAAAAATGCTGTAGTCTAAGGTCTCTGTAGTTCTCTACACAATCATGATTTATATAAAGCACAGTCAATAAAAACACATACAATTTATAATCAACATATTATATTAATCCCACATCTCATAATCAATATGTAACATTACATTTATGCAATATTTTTACATTGAATCATATATAATACATCCATAATTTTCACAATGTAAATAAGTTGCGGTTAGTGAACAATAGTAGTAATACATACAAGCATACAAACCAAAATGTAGTTCTGGCATCAAAAGTAACTTTGAATCCATAACTTGTTGCAGCATGTTACTGCTTTTTTGCATCAAAGATATCTATCCATCTGTAAAGTAAAAGGTCTTTAGTTATACATACTTTAACACACTGTAAATAAAACTATAAATGATGAATCATGTTTCATTTAAAGCAATTAATTAACATTACATATGACCTATTTTCAAGACATGAAACATAATTTGCTGACTTGATCATCTAATTACATGGAGATATTCTAAAATGCCAAATTTCTCTTGTTACATTCTTTAAATATACTTCATTCGGTACAAGACGGTTATATGACATTTCATCTTGCTGTAAACGACAAGTATAAATGCATTCTACAAAATTTAATGCATACCCTCTATTATGTTTTACATCATTTCATAATTCCAAGAGTCCACACAGGCATATACATGTGTAATGGCTGTAAATGACACTTTTTATCAGGAGTCTACAAACAATATTGAGTTTATTTGGTATTAAGACAAAATATGGCAATTCATGTAGAAAAATAAAGCAATCTGTAAAACTAAAATATATGGTATTTAACAGTTTAATATTTCTATAAGCGGAGAGAGAGCAACAGAAGAACAGAATTTTAAAAAATGTCATTGCCCGACAAAAGTGGCATTTTTTATCCGACTGAGCTAATTAATTATCTCAAATGGATTTTAAACAAATCCAGTAGAACTTTAGCAAATCAAATTGGCAATAGATGACTCTTATTAACATATCCATCTCTAACTTAAATTGTTAGAATAGCTTTGGACATAATGGATGATTGTACAAATGACAAACTTGAAGTCAATTTTTCATTAACGTTTATACTTTTTTTCTCTCTAAAGAAGCAATCTGCCTATCCCTAAAGGCAATAAGTAAACACCCTAAAATTAACTAAAGGAAATAAGTAAAATTAGTGCAGAATATACTAATAGAAGCATGATTTGACTATCCAAAAAAGCCATAATAAAAGCCAAAAATAATACAACCATTTATTTATTCGTGCGGTAAAATCGATGCAATATATGCTAATAGAACCATTTATTTATTTGTATATTTAATACTTAGTCTCCACCTTCTTTCTCCTAATATTATCATTGTTACATCAGCTAACTGTTTGACTATCTTTGTTTATGAAGATATATGATCCAAGTTACATTACTCTTCTATTTTAAATTTAAACTTGCAACTATGCATAGGTATCTCCTCATATTGCACGTATACATAAAATGAATAAAAACCTTTAATCATGAAACAAAATTTATATCGGAAGTGTAATATGTCATCAAAATACTATACTTACTATAACTTAATAATATCTCATTTCAATTAGAAAATTACTAACTATTTTATTTTATTTATATTTTTCCGTCTAACAAAAGCAGAAACAAGGAATCAGATGCATATGATATTGGAGGACAAGACGTCCAGGCCTTATTTATGTATCTTAATGGCCAAGGTCAATCTTCAATTCAAGAACAAAGATGTGGGTTTATCATATGTTATATAAATACATGCATACATGCATATGTATAGCTTACAATGTATTATCTATAGTTTAACGATAAGCAATCGTGTTTGATTAGCCTTAGTACATATAATATCAGTGATTAGCAGTTGAGATTCTCTAGTAAAAGTTTATTTACAGTCATGATAATATCATGCCTAACAAATCCATGTACATAATTTGACTATAAAAGGACAGAATCTGAAATCAGTATTTTTGGAATATGGGAAGTGGTGAGTAGTATAATGTATGTTTATTCATTTACAAATTTTGGACAGATAAAAATGTTTATAAACTTTTGAAATAGTAATAATATTCTCTTGTGCTAGATTGTGACATGTAACAAACTAGAGAGGACATTCAATATCATGATCTCTTTGAAAAATTCTTCAAAATGAAAATACAACATATATTTTATTTTGTATGGCAGAGAAGCTCCAAATGCATGATGGTACAATTCTATCATACATACATACATACATACATACGGATGTAGTGTAACATTAAGCAATCTAATAAAATTACAAATAATTTAGTGAACTTGAGAGAAATTATGAGATTAACACATAAAATGATTATAAAAACAAGGATAGAGAACGGAGATTTGTACCTGAGTGAATTTGTTTTATGCTAGCAACGATATGACGTGCAGTTCTACCGACAGCTTCATCTTTGCAATCCAATAAACCTACAAATGAAATCAATATGTTATTATCTTGATTTTGGAACATTAATAATTCATAACGAAGTTGTAGATTTGGAATAATGCTACCCATAAGATTTTGTTTATGAATTGTCGTGAAATTATTGGACAGACAATTACTTTAGAAAACAGATTTCAGAAAAAAGATAATTAAGTCCTTAAAATATCATATATGAAGCAATAAGAACGGAAACTAATTTTAAGTTATATACAGAAATCATTCGTGCTCTTTATTAATGTAATGTAGGAAACCAGTTGAACATGTAATGTAGGAAACTTTGTTAACTTTAAGTGCAATATCTATCAGTGTTTTACTTTAAGAAGCTGACATGGTATCAGTGTTAACTTTAATGTAGGAAACCAGTTGAACAATCCATTCATATACAATTCCCATGCATATACAGGAAGTGATACTTTTTTTAATTGTTGTATAATATATAATAACAGTGACATAGTATTAGTAAAATAATTAATTTACTAAGACTAATATTTATGAAGCTTATACAACAACAAAAGATTGGTTATTCAAAACTTATAATTGGTTCATATAAATTTAGTTAACAGTCGATCTCACAAACTCTCTGGCCACAACACACAAGCGAAATTAAAGTGCCAAGGTACAGTAGCTTTAAGCCCCAAATGACTATACAAAAGATTGAGATATGGAACTCACTTCAATACAAAGTTAGATACTTGAACATGATATCAACAGAGCATAGTATTGGGACGAGCAGACTTATTACTAAATGAATGCACATATTACTATCTACAGGAATAATTCACTTACAAATGAAGTAACGCACGCACATATATACAACTCTGGTACGTTGGCCTTCATGCTCGAGCAACGCACGCACAGGGACATGAGCTTATGCTCCAGCACTGTTCTTCACCGGTCCACAAGGAGCCGTTAAAACAATTTCAGGTGAAACTATCGCTTGTTAGGGGCGATCTCCCTTGACTCTTCATTCGTTCTATTCTCTAGCCTATGTGTGGGTGATATTCCTACTTTTATTCAATAATTCAATCATTTCTAGGCTTTAATTTCAAAGCTTTTTAATTGATTATTTATGTACAGAAGAAAATGATGGGCTGTTAGTTGAAATAGTTGGATGGTAAATTACACACGGGTAATTTAAAATTTTTATTGATGTAATACCGGAGTTTAGTTTAGACCAAGATACACGTATGTAACTCTAACACGGCTTCAATGATTCAAAACAGGACTTAATGATTAAAATATAGGTCGCATGGTAAAAAATTATCATAGGATGAACAATTATAAAACTTATCATGTTGTTGATTCAAGGAAATGGTTTAAGCCAAGGGAATAAAATAGGACATAATATAAATAAATAGGAAGGAGATCTTTGAAAGAAAGAAGAAAATAGAATATAAGGAATACATCCAAATGAACAACATCATAACCTTCATGAACAATACACTTTTCTCATTCTTTCGGAATCAATTACATGTTCAAAATTTGAATTTTAAAACCAATCTTATTTCCTATACAATTATATGATGTATATTATATCGATCTTTTTTCAAGAAATTGGGATTCTACATATTTTAATAAGAGATTATGATGTATAAAAGAAAATGTGAAATTTACAGAATAAGAACTACAAAATAATAAAGTAAAATACTGATAGATTGTTCAATCCAATATTATAAGGCAGAGAAAATGAATAAAAAACAGCTATAGAAGTAGTAGTAGTGTTGTTAGAGTTAATAGTGGTTCATAATTTATTTCTTTGGACTAGCTATGGCCGATATATCATCTAAGCTATGGCCTATTATTAAATAATAATATTTTCAGTAGAATTTAACTAGTTCAGGTTAGGCACTAACCCTATCCAGCCTTAAGGTAGCACTGTCCCTTAGTATTGAGTCTTGTCACTTATGTTTATTTAGAGAAGACAAATCGAGTATTTATTTTATTATTTTTGCACTAGCAATCTCTATGCAATATTCAATTTTTATTCTTTTTTCCCAAAGGCAAGAGGAGTTGAGTCCACCTCTATCGTTTTTATTCAGTAGAATAACAAATTGAAATACATAAGAAAAGATGATAATACCGTTCAACTACTAAAATAATGAAAGAGGCAACATGTTGCTACGTATAACAAGAAATACATGACAAACGAAACAAACGAGTCCAAACTAAAACATCAAAGCACACCCTAATCTATATAAACCAAATAAACCTCCATGATGATGATTTTGAACCACTAAACAAGATTAAAAAGAAAAATGACAAGCTTGAAAAGTAGATAAAACTTCTGCTTCATCCAATCTCCAACAAAAGCTTAAGCAGAATGCAGTTTAGTTTACACTATAGAATGAACGACATATTTTGATTTTAGCTTTAACATAGTTTTGGATTCTGGAGTTATTAACATTCTTAAATTGGATATAACAGTGATTATTGGTTATAAACTCTTATAAATGCAAACTTTATTATTCAACTGATCACTGGAGTTGACCAATTAAAATAGTTAGATGTGTTGGATCCAGTGGCAAAATAATTGACCATATTAGAAGATGTATCCATTGATTACTAGTTTACACTACTACTTTATCAAAAAACAGTATATGATATATCGATCTCGCAACGAATAAAACGTACAAGTTGATCTCAATCTTTAGAAATAGAGCATACTTCACACAATAAGTGATGGCAAGGACCAATAGGTTGATGCGTTTAAAGACCCATGCTACTCACGACCCTAGTTCTCATAATCCAAAATCCATGTCTTCCTATGCATAACAAAAATGAGTGAATCTTTATTGTTTATATTCATGTTTATCTTAACTATTTTTTATTGGTTTTTGCTCCATTCGCTTACATCCATAACTCAGTCATTGAAAGAAAAACATAATGTATAATTTAAGTTAGCTGATTAAAACTACTTAAAGCAAAAACAACATGGCTTCCAAAAACTGGAAATTCCCAATTAAAATTTATTAAGGAACGAACTAACCTGAGACAAGCTGAAGCTTTCCAAAAATTTAGGGCGTAGATTCAAGTTATAATAGAAAAGGATGTGAGTCCAAGTTGTTTATTATAGCCAAAACAGTAGCAGTTTACTCAATGGATTCCAAGACTCTAACGCAAGTACCGGAGCAGAGCAACCATGGGATCTCTTTCGGCATCGACCGTAACATGAAGGCATAATTTTTAGGGATTTGAACAGTGGAGGCATCGTGAATTTAGATTTGGAGATGTATGAATGGCTGATTTGAGATTTAGGTTGCTTATTATGGTGGAAGGGGGAAAAAGGGTTTAAGAGGGAATGAAATTAAAGGAGGGAACTTACGATGGTGTTAGGAATTAAGTGGATAGAGGGACAACAAATTATTCTGATGTGTTTTGTTTTCCTATTGATGGATGGATCGACAACAACAATTAGGATTCCATCGCTGAGCCATAGTGCTGTTATAATCAACTTTTCTTGGGGTGTCATTATCTTCTAATATAGTTTCAAATTTATTTGCACTTTATATATTTCATTTCAAAATATATAGAAAATCATTCAATATATATTATATTTTTTAATTCAAAATAAACGTACAATTTTCATGTTTACCAAAGCTTACTTAGGGTTCAATAAAATCAACATACAATAATCATTACTCGTTACCTTTTCACTTATTTGAAATTTAATATTAATGGTTCTTCCTTTTCTTTCTTATTTATTTATTTTCAAATTATATTTTAAACATTTTGGAATATAACCTATAGTAATCTGCAAAAATAAATAACTAAATTGTTCGCATTATTATGCTTTTTTATGCAGTCGTGATAATTAGATACACAAATATTTAGATATAATTATGACATACATTTCATTAACCAAAAAATTTATTATGTATAACTGTTACTATTGTTATAAACTATAATAGTAAATTTATTGGTGACAAACTTTAATGGTGTGTATATATGTATATGTCATTTACTCATATTACAATAATAAATAGTGATGATCTAATCAACACAAATTGAGTTTCTCACTGTAACAACCCGAAATTTAACCCGTAATAATTAATTTGTTAATTAATAATAAAATAACTTTGAATTATTGGAATTGAGCTACGGGAGTTGCACCATTGTGTTCGTGGTAATTTTCTGGTCAATTTCCATATATAGAACATCAGAAACCGAGCTAATATGAGCAAGGTAAGAGACAAACAAGAAAACGAATATATATATATATACACAGACACACTGTAACGACCCGTAAATTTTAACCGTTTTAATAACGCAATTAGTTAAAATTTTGTGAAATTTTAAGCGATAAAATTTTGAAATAAAAACTAAATATTTGGAATACGTCTAGTTAAACATAGCAACTGGTAAATTTTCGTCCGAAAATACGAAAGTTTATTTCACGCGTAAATTCACTTCAATTTAATCAGTTAAAATGCGTTGAAATTAAAACGTTTTCAAAACCTAAATATTTTTACATAGAAAAATTCTAAACCATCTTCTGAGCAAGATATCAGTTCGTCATTTTTCCAAATTCGGACATCTATTGCTCCGTCGTTCTTATTTTCTGCAAAATAGCAGCATTCTGGTACCGATATCGATTTTTATCGGATGATCGTACCACTGATATCTTTATACCGTTTTGATCGTCTCGTCTTGCTGATCATTGCGGTATATAAGTTTGTTTATTTCGGCATCCGGTTCACGACGATATCTGCGAGACGACTAATCGTATCGGTACCCAAATTCTAACTTTTGATTTCCTATTTCTTTTCATATTCCACCGTTTCAATCAATTGTCTTTTATTTCCACCATGTTAATCAATCACCTTTTTAATTCTCAGTATTTAATTTTTGGAGTTTGGTCTTTTCCTTTTCGGTTGTTGCTTTTGAGAAACGAAAATATATGAACAGCCATTTCATTTTTGGGTGACTTACATTCTTTCATCGTTCAGAAAAAAATAAATGTTTCAGCATCTCATCACCCAAATGTCGAGCCAACAAACCTATTCCTTTCTTCTCTCCCTCCCATCTCCACTCACGGAACTGCTTGCCTCCGCCTTGACAACCTCGGCCGCAACCCGAAGTCACCTCGCCCGCCACCACTGCAAACACCAGCAGCGTCCAACCCTGGCGAACCCGACCCTACAGCCCCTCCCTCCAGCCGAGCGCATCCCGAAGCACTGGCCCACCTTCAACTCGCAGCCATTTCCGAGGTTCAGCCACTTCGTGCTCTGACCCAGACAATGGTCGCACCCCGTCTTTCCATCCAGTCTCTTCTTCTCCGCCTGCTTCTTCCACCTTCCTCCATCGGTCGTGCAACACTTCTGGCCACGTCTCCTTTCCCCTTATCCTTGAGTGGTATGCTTATAGGTGTGTATTATGTGCATAGCTTTATTTCCTCAGTGCTCTGTTAGTATGATTTTAAAATTATATAAGTTGTCTTGGGTATATTATATATATTATTTTGTGTTGTGATTCTATATTAGATGTATACTAGGTTATATTATAAGTTTTAACAGAGTTGATCTATTCATAAATTTCTAAATTTTTATAAGCTTCATATGGACGGTGGTACTATATAAATATGTAATTCTATACATGATTTGTTTAGATACATACGGTTTAGGCTATTTGGAGTATGCTAGTTTTATATTTATACAATGTACGTACATAGATAGGTCTGTTGCATTTTATAAGATATTATATATAGTGACAGTAAATATATATTATGTTACAAACTTCTAACCAGTATTAATATAGTTTTATAGTTTATATATGTTAGTTTTGATTTTAAAGGTTTATATATACATATATGCCTACGTATGTATGTGTTTTATTATGTTTATAAAGTTTACTCATGTGAAAATTTTATTAGTTATGTTTATACATGTTGTATATAAGAGTGGTGTGAGCTTTTACTGCCTATGCATATGCGTTGACCTTATTTATATGAATCTATTATATATTAGTCTTTGTTTGTTGTATACTTTACTGGAAAGAAACATATGCAGCTGTAAAGGAAAACTATATATATAAGAATATAATTTGAATCCTATATACATATTTATACAGTAGATACTTATATGATGTTGTATATATCTTTATATTAGTGTTTATAATATATGATGATACGAAAAGTTGAATACATTGTGTACATATTTGGTTTATTAATAACGTCCTATACGTTTAGATATATAGGAAAGTTTTTCTCTGTTTTGGCACTTTGCTGTGATACTCGTGAGTATAGTATATATTAGTTAAGCAATTTATTTTATAATATGTTTTAAAGAGTATATATATAGACAGTTATATAAGATTTTGTTTTATGTTTACATAAGTCGGTATAAGTTGTATACTAGTCTGCTTGAATATATATAGCATACGTAAGTTTTAAATAATCTATTGGTTTTCTGATTTTTTTTTTGTATATTTGTCAGTGTTTGTTCGATATATATATACCTACTGTTTTAAATATGATAAGTATATTAGTAGATATACAGTTATTTTATTATTATTTTTAAATGTGTATAAAACTTTACACTATAATAATGTATATGAGTTTGATTTGATAATAATTTGGAAGCTATATTATCTTAGTATTTGTCTGGAATTGAAATATATAAATAAATAATATAATAATTATGTATGTATTTTCAGTTTTTATAAAAAAAAAAAATGATTCTGATTGATTCTCATCGGTTTCCACTTTACCAGCTTTTGGCCTATCGTGCATGTTCTTCACCGAATTCGTGCCAATCTCGCCTTGCAATTCGTGCTTGGATTCGTAGCTCGTGTCCATTTGTCGAACCATATCTAACCTCGGAAGGTGAGCACTCACTCACGATTAACGTTCTTTTATTTATTAAATTTGATTTCAATTGAAACGACAATTGAAATATGCTGCTGTTAGATATTTACACTGCTATTACCTGTATCAGTTCACCTGTGACATTTGACACCATTATATGTTATATATATGAAATGATAATCCAGTTTGGTTGTTAATTTATTGATTGTTAATGTTTATATTGGACGTTAAATTGTTAATGTTAAAATGATAAATAGTATGAAATTGAACTTGATATAGGATAATTAAATGTTAAATTTGATTAACTGACATTTGTATAATATGACCCCTTTAACTGTTGAATTTATTGACACGTAGGATTTGTTTAATTACATTTTGAACCACTGAATGTATGTTGTTAAATTGATGATGTATGAAATTGTAAATAGATGACAAGTGAAACTGTAATGTAATAATCTTTAATCTGCATGAAATGATAGTGTAGATTCTAGAAATAATTATATTAATTCGTACAAATAACAATGCGAATTAATACGGTTATTTCGGGATTATTTGAATTGATTATTGGATTGATATTGATTTTTGTTATTGCTTGTTTATTTACTTTGACACCATCCCAGTTATCACACTGCAAGTTCCCTTTGATATGTTTTGATTTTGAATTGAATTGGAATCGGGTTGAAATGATAAATACCCAAATTGAATTTTACCTAGGATAGGAAATTAAATAAAACCCGATTGGTCAATAATTTGATTTAAAAATAAAATGAAGATTTTATTTGAATAAATAATATGGTTTTGAAACGAAGTTGGAAATTGAATTTAATGAAATTTAAACGTGAATATTTAATAATCTGAAATGAAATATTAATAAAGAAATTGATGAAAGAAGGTTGTTTAATTTGAGAAATGATTGAATTAAGTTTGAAATTATAATTAAGTTTGAAATTATTAAATTTTGAAATTATTTAATAATTAAGTTTTGAATTATTTAATAATTGAATAAGATTGAATCATTTGGTAATTGAATAAAAATTGAATTCTTTGATAAGAGAAATTGGACTTTTGAATAAGTGAAATTTGAACTTTATTAATAAATGAAATTGGGTTTCTTTATTTATTAAGTTTTGGAAATTTATTTAAGTAAGTAAATAACTGAAATTGAATTTCTTAACAAGAAATAAAATGCGATTTATTGAAATTAATGTAAGACTTGAAGTTTAAAGAATTCGATTTGACGAATTTGATTCAATTCAAAATTGTAAGTTTTGTTTTAATGAAGTTGAATTTGAATAATGGATTTAATGAATTGGAAATTTAATGGAAATTGTTTTGAATGGTAAGTTTACTTAATGAATATTGAATGAAATCGATAAATGAATTTAAATTGATTTAAATGTCAAATTAAATTTATTTAATAATTTGGAATGAAACGTATATACGAACTTGAATCAATATTTGAAGGGTTTTAAATAGATATTGAAATTGAATTATAAGATTTTGAAATGGTAATTATGAAGTTTTGAAATGTAAATATTGGGAATTGATTTAGAAAGACAAATGAAATGTTGATTTACGAATTGAAATTGAATTGAAATTGATTTGGTTTTTGAAATAAACAAACGACCAATCGGTGTAATAATTACGGAAGTTATTAAAGAGACCGGAATTCGGTTATGGATATACTC
The DNA here is from genome assembly GCA_030737815.1 of Allium fistulosum. Lineage (NCBI taxonomy): Eukaryota > Viridiplantae > Streptophyta > Magnoliopsida > Asparagales > Amaryllidaceae > Allium > Allium fistulosum. The sequence goes on from CM060903.1 coordinate 182,723,108, forward strand.
TCTATCTAAACCGAAAACCACTTTAATAACTATACGCGGAGTGATGATCCAGAATGAAGTGGTTGGATTGGCGAACGTTGATGATTGAAGAAAGTGAACGATAATGGATAGCCTTGACACTTGTGTCAAATTGGAAAAGACTAAAACAGGAGCTGTGCCGGGCCAATGGAGGATTGATACCTCAAGTGGACACACTTCTTCGAACTACTTATACTTGTTGTCGATTGGTGCACCCTTGATTTTGGGAGTGTTGTCTCACGGTGTTGCGGGCGCTGCGGCGTTGCGTTCTCACCAGTCCGGATCAGGCGAACGGTAGTATCACTACCTTGGGTATAGCCTCATGTGCCTTGTCATACTTGTATTCCATTTATGCGCGACCACTACGAATTTGTTTTGTACCTTGAGTATATGGATTGCCCTCTGGTGACTTCCGGTTTTGGGGAAACTACGGTCTTGTATATGCTTGTGGGAATAAAAATGTGTTAAGGGTGGAATGGGCCATGACTTAACGCTATTTTGATATCTTTATATTACTGATAGACATTATCTACTTATCGTACACTACTACATAGTAGATAGTTTAATGGATCCTTAAAGGATTGTTATTCCAAACATTCTTTGAGTTACTTGTATTTCAATTGCTATTTCACTTGAGTTGGATTTATTAATATAAGAATGTTAATCCTGACTCGAGTGTTTTGTGTTTTTGCTTTACGCTCGGGTCAGACTGAGTAGTTCAGCTTACGAGACTCACTTTTGGAGTTGGAGCTTCGCTTGGAGATCCAGCTATCTATCCAGCTTTCAGATATTCAATGATTCCAGTGATGTATTCTGATTTGTATCTGTTACTCTTCCGTTGTATCTGGTTTAACTCTGATGTATTTTATATATTCATATAGTAGCTTCATGAACTACTATCTCTTTTATTTCCGCTGCACTTATTACTCTGTGTCTGCGATCTGTGATTATTTATTTACTGTATATGTTCAGTTTTGCCAAATTTAAATTAACAACGTGTTATTTTGAGCAATTCAACTCCGGCATGAGTGTCTACCTATACACTTATAATGGATGCGAATGGTCCAAAATGGCGGGTCGTTACAGTTGGTATCAGAGCATTGGTAGCTCTAGGCTAAACTTAACATATAGGGTAAATGTATTTACAGAATCACTCTCATTCGAGTTTCAATCTCTTCCTTTTGACTCGATTCTTTCGAATTTTGGAACATTCCTTCGCTTCCGAAATTCATTCGTGTCCCTCACTATTCGACTTCTTTCAATTCTGGAGCACCCCATAACTCCATTTGAATGATATCTATAATAGATCGGCGGTCTCGCCAATCCTCGAATAAATTCGTAAAGGAGCAAAACTCCATTACAATAGGCATTGATTTACCGGAGATTTCCGTATCCTCGGTTTACGATGCTATCTATTCCCCGCTACACATGACTTCCATCTCTTGAGTTCGAGTGTTGATTTACCTTGGAATTCAGCATTGATCTTATTCTTGAAGTTACGGACGATCCGGTTAAGATTGCCCGTGAATTAAATAAGCTTATCCAACCCGATTCTGTAAATTGAATCATCTTATCTTTTCTTTCGAACTTGTATTCAAATCAGAATTCTCTTTAATTTGAGTCCATCAAATTTGAAACCCTATCCTTATTTTGAAAATTCATCCCTGTATCGTCGAGCAAAGAAATGTATTTGTAAATTAATATTAAATGTTTTATATATTGTGTTGTTTGAGTTGTTGATGTGATTTGGGTTTCCGATCGATTCGTCTGATCAGCGCTATCGATAGGATCTCCAAAACACTTGAACAGAGCAAACTGACACAATTTTATTTTCAAAATTTGTTGATTATATTGTAAAAATATAAGTTAAATTTTCTAGAATTTAATAAGTTAATTAAATTGTTGTTTAAAATGATAATATTTGATTATCATTTATTGTTCTAAATAAATTTATAAATACGGTTTATAAATTAATTTGGAATTTGAAATGAATTTAATTCAGAAATTTGAGAATATTAGCTTCCGGTGATTTCGAACTTTGGTTTTTAAAAGTTTTAAAGTGTATAGTATTTAAATATTTTCGAATAGAAATCGTTTTCAAAGAATTTTTAAAATGTTGAAATCAATACTCTTCTCTTTGTCGCTGGAAAATAATTTCGGTGATGGCGGCCGCATCATCGACGTTCATTTTCGAGTTTCGAAGTGGAGATACTATTCTGTAGCCTTGCTACGGTTTTGTTTTGAAAAATATTTTGATTTAAATTTCTTCAGTATAATTTGATTTATATATATAGGTATCTTATTTTAAAATTAAATTTGATTTGATATAAATATATTATATATATCTCTAAATTGTTTAAAGTTAATCGGAAATCAAATTCTTAAATTTTGTTAAAGGATGATTTTAATTATAACTAAAACCAAAATTTGGAATAAATATTTAAACTTGAATAATTGAATTGGGAAGATTTTATTTGTATATTGTTCAACTGCATTCTAACACAACTTACCTAAATCATTCAGAAGTTGAATATGTAGTTGGATAATATACAATATAAAATAATTTTAGAAATAAAATTTGAGTGTTATAATAAATGTTATACACTGAAATTTTGATCATAAAGATGTAAATAGAATTAGATAAGATAATAAGTAAATTCAGTTAACAATGAAATAAATTTGTTTTGAAACAATTAATAAATTGAAATTTGATCAACATAGGAAAATACCTTGAATTTAAAAGAAATTAATAGATGTAAATTAATTTAAATCGAACTTTTATGTTTTAAATTAATTTATATGGTTAAATATATGTGATAGGATATTAAGTAGAATAAAATTTAACCGTAATTTGGAAAAGAAGAATTTAAAATTGTTGAAGAAAATATGATTATAATAAAAGACTATTCAAATCATGGTTTAAAAAAAAAAAATTAATTGTAAATTGAAGAAATGGGATAATAAAATAATGAATTTAGAAATAGTTAAGATTGATTTTAGTGAAATCAAATGGATTAAATCAATTATTGAATATCAATTAATTTAAATTTGAATTTATATGGTTTAAATTAATCGTTATTTTGTATTTCAAATCTGTTTTTCTTTCTGGTTGTTTCTATTTTCCTACCTCGTTCCTTTTCGGGGACGAAAAGTTTTGAGTGGGGGAGAATGTAACGACCCGTAAATTTTAACCGTTTTAATAACGCAATTAGTTAAAATTTTGTGAAATTTTAAGCGATAAAATTTTGAAATAAAAACTAAATATTTGGAATACGTCTAGTTAAACATAGCAACTGGTAAATTTTCGTCCGAAAATACGAAAGTTTATTTCACGCGTAAATTCACTTCAATTTAATCAGTTAAAATGCGTTGAAATTAAAACGTTTTCAAAACCTAAATATTTTTACATAGAAAAATTCTAAACCATCTTCTGAGCAAGATATCAGTTCGTCATTTTTCCAAATTCGGACATCTATTGCTCCGTCGTTCTTATTTTCTGCAAAATAGCAGCATTCTGGTACCGATATCGATTTTTATCGGATGATCGTACCACTGATATCTTTATACCGTTTTGATCGTCTCGTCTTGCTGATCATTGCGGTATATAAGTTTGTTTATTTCGGCATCCGGTTCACGACGATATCTGCGAGACGACTAATCGTATCGGTACCCAAATTCTAACTTTTGATTTCCTATTTCTTTTCATATTCCACCGTTTCAATCAATTGTCTTTTATTTCCACCATGTTAATCAATCACCTTTTTAATTCTCAGTATTTAATTTTTGGAGTTTGGTCTTTTCCTTTTCGGTTGTTGCTTTTGAGAAACGAAAATATATGAACAGCCATTTCATTTTTGGGTGACTTACATTCTTTCATCGTTCAGAAAAAAATAAATGTTTCAGCATCTCATCACCCAAATGTCGAGCCAACAAACCTATTCCTTTCTTCTCTCCCTCCCATCTCCACTCACGGAACTGCTTGCCTCCGCCTTGACAACCTCGGCCGCAACCCGAAGTCACCTCGCCCGCCACCACTGCAAACACCAGCAGCGTCCAACCCTGGCGAACCCGACCCTACAGCCCCTCCCTCCAGCCGAGCGCATCCCGAAGCACTGGCCCACCTTCAACTCGCAGCCATTTCCGAGGTTCAGCCACTTCGTGCTCTGACCCAGACAATGGTCGCACCCCGTCTTTCCATCCAGTCTCTTCTTCTCCGCCTGCTTCTTCCACCTTCCTCCATCGGTCGTGCAACACTTCTGGCCACGTCTCCTTTCCCCTTATCCTTGAGTGGTATGCTTATAGGTGTGTATTATGTGCATAGCTTTATTTCCTCAGTGCTCTGTTAGTATGATTTTAAAATTATATAAGTTGTCTTGGGTATATTATATATATTATTTTGTGTTGTGATTCTATATTAGATGTATACTAGGTTATATTATAAGTTTTAACAGAGTTGATCTATTCATAAATTTCTAAATTTTTATAAGCTTCATATGGACGGTGGTACTATATAAATATGTAATTCTATACATGATTTGTTTAGATACATACGGTTTAGGCTATTTGGAGTATGCTAGTTTTATATTTATACAATGTACGTACATAGATAGGTCTGTTGCATTTTATAAGATATTATATATAGTGACAGTAAATATATATTATGTTACAAACTTCTAACCAGTATTAATATAGTTTTATAGTTTATATATGTTAGTTTTGATTTTAAAGGTTTATATATACATATATGCCTACGTATGTATGTGTTTTATTATGTTTATAAAGTTTACTCATGTGAAAATTTTATTAGTTATGTTTATACATGTTGTATATAAGAGTGGTGTGAGCTTTTACTGCCTATGCATATGCGTTGACCTTATTTATATGAATCTATTATATATTAGTCTTTGTTTGTTGTATACTTTACTGGAAAGAAACATATGCAGCTGTAAAGGAAAACTATATATATAAGAATATAATTTGAATCCTATATACATATTTATACAGTAGATACTTATATGATGTTGTATATATCTTTATATTAGTGTTTATAATATATGATGATACGAAAAGTTGAATACATTGTGTACATATTTGGTTTATTAATAACGTCCTATACGTTTAGATATATAGGAAAGTTTTTCTCTGTTTTGGCACTTTGCTATGATACTCGTGAGTATAGTATATATTAGTTAAGCAATTTATTTTATAATATGTTTTAAAGAGTATATATATAGACAGTTATATAAGATTTTGTTTTATGTTTACATAAGTCGGTATAAGTTGTATACTAGTCTGCTTGAATATATATAGCATACGTAAGTTTTAAATAATCTATTGGTTTTCTGATTTTTTTTTGTATATTTGTCAGTGTTTGTTCGATATATATATACCTACTGTTTTAAATATGATAAGTATATTAGTAGATATACAGTTATTTTATTATTATTTTTAAATGTGTATAAAACTTTACACTATAATAATGTATATGAGTTTGATTTGATAATAATTTGGAAGCTATATTATCTTAGTATGTGTCTGGAATTGAAATATATAAATAAATAATATAATAATTATGTATGTATTTTCAGTTTTTATAAAAAAAAAATGATTCTGATTGATTCTCATCGGTTTCCACTTTACCAGCTTTTGGCCTATCGTGCATGTTCTTCACCGAATTCGTGCCAATCTCGCCTTGCAATTCGTGCTTGGATTCGTAGCTCGTGTCCATTTGTCGAACCATATCTAACCTCGGAAGGTGAGCACTCACTCACGATTAACGTTCTTTTATTTATTAAATTTGATTTCAATTGAAACGACAATTGAAATATGCTGCTGTTAGATATTTACACTGCTATTACCTGTATCAGTTCACCTGTGACATTTGACACCATTATATGTTATATATATGAAATGATAATCCAGTTTGGTTGTTAATTTATTGATTGTTAATGTTTATATTGGACGTTAAATTGTTAATGTTAAAATGATAAATAGTATGAAATTGAACTTGATATAGGATAATTAAATGTTAAATTTGATTAACTGACATTTGTATAATATGACCCCTTTAACTGTTGAATTTATTGACACGTAGGATTTGTTTAATTACATTTTGAACCACTGAATGTATGTTGTTAAATTGATGATGTATGAAATTGTAAATAGATGACAAGTGAAACTGTAATGTAATAATCTTTAATCTGCATGAAATGATAGTGTAGATTCTAGAAATAATTATATTAATTCGTACAAATAACAATGCGAATTAATACGGTTATTTCGGGATTATTTGAATTGATTATTGGATTGATATTGATTGTTGTTATTGCTTGTTTATTTACTTTGACACCATCCCAGTTATCACACTGCAAGTTCCCTTTGATATGTTTTGATTTTGAATTGAATTGGAATCGGGTTGAAATGATAAATACCCAAATTGAATTTTACCTAGGATAGGAAATTAAATAAAACCCGATTGGTCAATAATTTGATTTAAAAATAAAATGAAGATTTTATTTGAATAAATAATATGGTTTTGAAACGAAGTTGGAAATTGAATTTAATGAAATTTAAACGTGAATATTTAATAATCTGAAATGAAATATTAATAAAGAAATTGATGAAAGAAGGTTGTTTAATTTGAGAAATGATTGAATTAAGTTTGAAATTATAATTAAGTTTGAAATTATTAAATTTTGAAATTATTTAATAATTAAGTTTTGAATTATTTAATAATTGAATAATATTGAATCATTTGGTAATTGAATAAAAATTGAATTCTTTGATAAGAGAAATTGGACTTTTGAATAAGTGAAATTTGAACTTTATTAATAAATGAAATTGGGTTTCTTTATTTATTAAGTTTTGGAAATTTATTTAAGTAAGTAAATAACTGAAATTGAATTTCTTAACAAGAAATAAAATGCGATTTATTGAAATTAATGTAAGACTTGAAGTTTAAAGAATTCGATTTGACGAATTTGATTCAATTCAAAATTGTAAGTTTTGTTTTAATGAAGTTGAATTTGAATAATGGATTTAATGAATTGGAAATTTAATGGAAATTGTTTTGAATGGTAAGTTTACTTAATGAATATTGAATGAAATCGATAAATGAATTTAAATTGATTTAAATGTCAAATTAAATTTATTTAATGATTTGGAATGAAACGTATATACGAACTTGAATCAATATTTGAAGGGTTTTAAATAGATATTGAAATTGAATTATAAGATTTTGAAATGGTAATTATGAAGTTTTGAAATGTAAATATTGGGAATTGATTTAGAAAGACAAATGAAATGTTGATTTACGAATTGAAATTGAATTGAAATTGATTTGGTTTTTGAAATAAACAAACGACCAATCGGTGTAATAATTACGGAAGTTATTAAAGAGACCGGAATTCGGTTATGGATATACTCTCTATCTAAACCGAAAACCACTTTAATAACTATACGCGGAGTGATGATCCAGAATGAAGTGGTTGGATTGGCGAACGTTGATGATTGAAGAAAGTGAACGATAATGGATAGCCTTGACACTTGTGTCAAATTGGAAATGACTAAAACAGGAGCTGTGCCGGGCCAATGGAGGATTGATACCTCAAGTGGACACACTTCTTCGAACTACTTATACTTGTTGTCGATTGGTGCACCCTTGATTTTGGGAGTGTTGTCTCACGGTGTTGCGGGCGCTGCGGCGTTGCGTTCTCACCAGTCCGGATCAGGCGAACGGTAGTATCACTACCTTGGGTATAGCCTCATGTGCCTTGTCATACTTGTATTCCATTTATGCGCGACCACTACGAATTTGTTTTGTACCTTGAGTATATGGATTTCCCTCTGGTGACTTCCGGTTTTGGGGAAACTACGGTCTTGTATATGCTTGTGGGAATAAAAATGTGTTAAGGGTGGAATGGGCCATGACTTAACGCTATTTTGATATCTTTATATTACTGATAGACATTATCTACTTATCGTACACTACAACATAGTAGATAGTTTAACGGATCCTTAAAGGATGGTTATTCCAAACATCCTTTGAGTTACTTGTATTTCAATTGCTATTTCACTTGAGTTGGATTTATTAATATAAGAATGTTAATCCTGACTCGAGTGTTTTGTGTTTTTGCTTTACGCTCGGGTCAGACTGAGTAGTTCAGCTTACGAGACTCACTTTTGGAGTTGGAGCTTCGCTTGGAGATCCAGCTATCTATCCAGCTTTCAGATATTCAATGATTCCAGTGATGTATTCTGATTTGTATCTGTTACTCTTCCGTTGTATCTGGTTTAACTCTGATGTATTTTATATATTCATATAGTAGCTTCATGAACTACTATCTCTTTTATTTCCGCTGCACTTATTACTCTGTGTCTGCGATCTGTGATTATTTATTTACTGTATATGTTCAGTTTTGCCAAATTTAAATTAACAACGCGTTATTTTGAGCAATTCAACTCCGGCATGAGTGTCTACCTATACACTTATAATGGATGCGAATGGTCCAAAATGGCGGGTCGTTACACACACACACAGGTCGACCGGCCGGTCGACCTGGGCAAGGGGGCGGGTCGACCGCCCGGTCGACCCGCCTTCACTTTTGGCAAGCGAACGAACATTCGTTCGAATGAATCAGTGACGACCGAACACGTATTTTGCATCGTTTTAACTGACCCTCCGTTTCTGCATCCGATGGCTCCTATTCAGCCTATGACGTGGTTGCATCCTATTCAATCTCCAAATCCAACGGTCCGATATCTACTTCTACACCTATAAATAGTCCCCTAGACCTAACACTTTTTCTCATTCTATGTTTTCTCCAATTAGGTTCACCTTTCTAGGAAGGACCCTAAACAGAATAATTTTTCCAAAGGAGAAAATCGTTATAAATTAAATTATTTTACAACTCCAAGTGGATCTGGGAGGACCAAAGGAAGAGCTTAGGACCAGAGGTGAGTGATTGTAATTATTTTAAGATTTCTTTAAGTAATTTAAAATAATAGGGTTTCCAATAGTTGTGGTTTTACTATGATTTTTGGAATAGCCTTCTTAGTAGTTTATTTACAGTTTTTAGAATTATTTTCGGTCTATTTTCTTTCAGCTATTCTTTTCAGTAATTTTAGTTTATTTCTATGAATTATAGCTTTTTCGTTTATTTACAGTTATTTACAGTATTTTAGTTTATTTACTGTTATTTATACGTTATTTGCATTTTCCTTTTACGTTTTGGATTTTCTTCTATTTTCAGTTTTCCTTTATTCCTCCTTCATCTTCGCGCATGGATTAGAATAGGATTAACACGAATACTGATTAAATTGTAAGAAAACTGAAATAATGGAATATAAGATGTAAATTTCAAAGACTGTAATATAAATGGAATTGGACTAAAATTACGCTTAATTATGACGTTAATTGGACCGAATTAAAAAGATTGGCCTAATTATAACTTAGAATTATAACTAAAAAGAGTAAAAGATGAAAGAAGCTTATTGTCACACTTAGACTTTGGGTTAAGTAATAAACATGATTATAATAAGAAAAAGAACATAATAAGGCTTATTTTAAGACTTAGGAGAAATTAATAAGCACAGATAGTAGAGAAAAATGTAAAGGCTTATTTAAATAATTTACCTAAGTTAATAAGCTAAGATGAAAGTAGGACCTGTACCAAATAGCATTCCCTATTAGATAAAACAGTGAGCTTAGGGCACACTTATGCTAAGAATGGTAGTAATTGGTCAAATAGAAGTCCAAATCACGGGGGATTTGGATAAGGGGAGCAACTAGATATTGTTTGGATGAAGGGCCAGTACCAACATCATTTCCCCTATAGATTCTATGGACACACGATGATCTCGCATTAGCCTGAAGTGACATGAGGGGCACGCTTATGCTGGAAGTTGGAGGTAATAAGAAGACCTAATAGGTGGAGCAAAAGGTAGCATGGGCATGGTGGCAGTTATGCGTGCGACTTTCATTCGGGTGCTCAGTAATAGCTATGAGTTCCAAGCGCTTAGTAAGGGTGTCTTTCGTAGACACCATTGCCTTCTACGTAGGGAGCTATATATGTCGTTCGGATCCTAGTAGTTGCTCTGTGCATATTTCATAGATACCATTGGCTGATGTGTAGGAAGTTATATAGTGGCTGGTCCGCAATAAGGTCTATGGAGTAGCAGGTCGATCAAAATGGGTAGAATTAGGGTTACATCCTAATTATAGGATTAGAAATTCAGCCTAGTCAAAGCAGAAATCAAGGACAAGTGCAAGCAATCAAATTTAACTTATCTTATAAATTAAGCAATATTTAATCGTACTTATTTCCAGTTATCTCTTTCCTATTTCTTTTATTATCCTTATTTATGCTAGAACTATTGTAGAGTCTATTACTTTTATCTTGCTTAAAGACTCTAGTAATTACTATCATTCACCAGACTTTTAGTCTGACCCACTCCTCTATTTTCCCATTTGCCCCCCATAGGCAATCAATGGAGAAGTCAGTAGATTGCTGTTGCTTGGAAGTTTCTTGAAGGAGTTCCCTGCTATGTATTTCTTTTATTTTAGCTTTAGTTCTTTCTATGTACTGGCTTATTTTGAGGGATATTATGTACTCTGATTTTGAGACTATGAGTTTTTGTTTCATGAGACATATTGGATTTTTAGACATGTATATGGTATTTGGTATTTGACTTATTTATGAAGCAATTATGAAGCTTTGTTTTAATTAAGTTATTATTTTAAGTTTCCGCTGTTTTTATCTATATTTGTCTTGTGAATTTTAGTCTTTGTTAGCTTTAGTTATTCCTACAATGCACCATGCATTTTAATTTGCCCTTTTGGGTATATTAAGGGGTATGGGGTGTTTCACTTGGTATCAGAGCCTAAGGTTATAAGATTCCTAAAAATTTATTTTTGGAAGTAAATTATTTTTCAAAATAACTTGTTTTAAAAGTATTTTTCAGAAAAGAACTTTTAGGAATGATTTTTAAGTATAAAAGAATTTTTTATAAAAATCCCCTTATAAGTCCAGTTCAATTCCCCTTTGACTCTTTCCTAAACAATCATTTTCTTTTCGTAGAATGGCTAATGCCCCGAACCTTCTTGAGGGCATTCCAGTCCCAGCCTGGTTTCATAGGTACTTACAAGCCACGACTCCAGAGGTGCATGGGCCTGCGCCCAGTCCTGCACCAGTGGGTAAGAATCCCATCAACCTACCTGCCACCAACAATTTCTCTAAGCTTTGTAAAGATTTTGTGAGTTTGGGTGGGAAGACTTTTTTTGGCAATGAGACTTTTGTGGAGGCGAAAGCATGGCTTAGGGACACAGAGAGGATTTTTGGCCTTTTGGGATTGGATGGTCAGCAACGAGTACAGCTAGCCGCTTGGCAGCTAAAGGAGGAGGCATCTTATTGGTGGGAGGTGATCGAGTTGGAGGGTAGGAATGTTACTCAGGATAGATTCCGGGAGCGATTCGATAGGAAGTTTCTGTCTCAGGCGGAAGAGAGTGTTCAGTTGGAGAGGTTTATCAATTTGAAGCAAGGGAGTATGTTTGTCAAGGAATACATCAATCAATTCAATGAGCTGTCGTGGTTTGGTATGGATTTGATGAACACACTGCATAAGAAAGCTATGAAGTTTGCGAAGGGATTGAATCAACCCCTTCAGGGATTATTGCTGACTCATGTACCGACAGGAGCTACTTATGAGTCTTTGGTCGAGATGGCGCTTGTGTCAGATACAGTCAAGGAGGGAGAGTCTAAAGAGGAGGTTAAGTCACAAGGTTCAAAGAAGAAGTGGTGGGAAAAGAAGAAGAAGAAGAAGAAGAGAGGTGATGGTCCTCAGAAGCAGATTAAGAAAGGAATAAAGTGTCGTGGTTGTGGGAAGGTTGGACATATGGCCAAGGATTGCTGGAAGGAGAAGATGAAGAGTAAGTGCTATACTTGCGGGTAGCCCGATCATATGAGTAGGAGTTTTCCCCAGGGAGCGAGTGCACCAGTTGTGAAGATACAAGCGTTAGACACAGCACATTCCAGTAGCATTCCAGTTTGAGGTAGGAAATTCACAGTTGAAGGTTTGATTTCTATATCTGATTTTCCCATTCGGACTTTATTTGATTCTGGAGCATCACATTCTTTTATCTCTAGTTCTCTAGTAGATTGTTTGCACTTGGATATATCATTAGTAGTAGACCCCATTATTGTTTCAAACCCCATAGGAGGATCGGCACACTTATCTATGGATTGTAGGGGTTTGAAAATCTTTATCCTAGGCGTAGAATTTGATTGCGACGCCTATGTTTTGGGATTCTCGGGGTATGGGATGATCTTAGGGATGGATTGGTTATCCACATACGAATATATCTTAGAATGCGAGAGGAGAGTCGCTAGACTTGAGGCTTGCAGTGGTAGGACTCTAGAGGTATCTTGTGACCCGCAAGGGTCAGTCATGTTGAGTTTTTCTATTCCCTTGATTCATCGTCATCAGAGTTGCATTCAGTTCCTGTCGTAAGAGATTTTGCAGACGTCTTTGAGGAGGTTTGGGGACTGCCCCCTAAGAGAGAGATTAACTTCAGGATTTATTTAACCGAGAATGTTAAGCCAGTAGCATTACCTGTGAGGCACATGGAACCTAGGGAGAGGAAATAATTGAGCAAGCAGATTCATGAGCTGTTGGAGAAGAGATTCATAAGAAGGAGCATGCGGTTCATTTGGAAGAAGTTCTTCCCATACTTCGTAGTCATCATTTGGGAGCTAAGTTTTCAAAGTGCTATTTTTGGAGAGAGGAAGTTCATTTCTTGAGGCACGTAGTCTCGAAGGAAGGTTTGGCCGTTGACCCCGCCAAGGTTATTGCAGTGCAAGATTGAAAGGCCCCCAAGAACGTTACTGAGGTTAGGAGCTTCCTAGGATTGGCCGGCTACCATAGGAATTTCATTAGAGACTTTGCCAAGATTTCGGCACCACTCACGCGCCTTACTAAGAAGAATAAAGCTTTCATGTGGGACGTGGATTGTGAGGATTCCTTCACGAAGCTTAAGAGAGCCCTTACAAGTGTACCGGTGTTAGTTTTACCCGATGGAACTAAGCCTTTCACTGTATACACTAATGCATGCGGAACAGGACTAGAAGCGGTGTTGATGCAAGAAGGGAGGGTAATGTGTTATGGTAGTAGGCAGTTGAGGACGCATGAGAAGAACTACCCTACCCACGATTTGGAGTTGGCTGCCATAGTTTTTGCACTCAAGTCTTGGAGGCACTATTTACTTGGAGAGAGGTTTGAGCTTTTTATCGACCATAAGTCTTTAAAGTACCTATTCTCGCAGAAGGACTTGAACTTGAGGTAACAAAGGTGGTTGGAGTTTTTAGCCTCGTATGATTTTGAGATAGTTTACACCCCTGGCAAGGGTAATGTTGTTGCGGATGCATTGAGTAGAAAGAAAGCAACCCTTAGTCCTTTATTCATGGAGTGGAGGAGCTTGGAGTTTATTTCTACCTTTGATTTTAAGCCCTCTATGGACATTACTCCGGATTGTTGGCAACATTAGAGGTATGGCCTACCCTTATGGATCAGATTGGCTCGAGACAGTGAGAGGATTCGGAGCTCATGTACATTATGGATAGGATTAGCCGAGGAGAGGTCTCGAGACATCTCCAACGCTATTCCATGGATAGCAGAAGGTGGCTTAGGAGAGATGGGAGGCTTTGTGTTCCATGCGCCAATGACTTGTTGAGAGCAGTTTTGTAGGAGGCACACCATTCCCATATGACTATTCATCCGGGTGGTGACAAAATGTATCGGGATATGAAGAGGATGTTCTATTGGGGTGGTATGAAGAAGGACGTGGCGGAATTCGTAGCTAAGTGTCTCTTATGCCAAAGGGTAAAAGCATAGCAACAGAAGCCCGATGGATTACTTTAGCCATTAGATGTGCCGGAGTGAAGTGGGACAGTATTTCTATGGATTCATTGATGGTTTATCCCGTTCTAGAAAAGGGAACACTAGCATTTGGGTGATTGTTGATAGATTGACCAAGGGTTCTCACTTCATCCCAGTTAAGAGTAAGCATACGGCTTCATATTTGGTATCCTTGTATATTCGGGAGATAGTCCGTCTACACGGAGTTCCTTCTAGCATTGTTAGTGATAGAGATCCCATTTTCACTAGTGAGTTTTAGAGAAGCTTACAGGAGGCGCTAGGGACACAACTTAGGTTGAGTACGACCTATCACCCCTGGACAGATGGCCAAACGGAGAGGGTAAATAGGGTGCTTGAGGATTTGCTGCGGATGTGCATTTTGGACTTTGGAGGAACTTGGGAGGAGCATCTTCCATTGGTTGATTTTGCATACAACAATAGTTACCAAACAAGTATAGGAATGGCACCATTTGAAGCTTTATATGGGAGACCTTGCAAGTCCCCATCATGTTGGTTAGAGTCTATGGAGAAGTTATTACTTGGACCCGATATGGTTAGGGAGACCTTTAAGAGGGTGGATTTGATTCGTCGAAGGATGAAGCCGGCTCAAGATAGACAGAAGTCGTATGTGGACAAGCGGAGGAGAGACTTAGAGTTTGAGGTTGGAGACTTAATTTTTATTAAAGTATCCCCTCTTAGGAAGGTGGTAAGATTCAGATCAAATGGAAAGTTAGCCCCTAGATTTGTTGGAACATTTCCTATCACAGAGAGAGTTGGGAAGATGGCTTATCGAGTGAAGCTACCTGATAGGCTCGTAGGAGTGCACGACGTTTTCCATGTTTCGCACTTGCGAAAGTGCTTACATGACTCGGCGAAGGTTATAGAGCCTAGTCAGTTAGAGGAGGTGAAGGTAGAAAGGGAAGCTTCTATTCGGCGTATCACCATGAAGATTGTTAGAAGAGACATCAAGCAACTAAGGAATAAGAAGGTTCCACTGGTGAAGGTGCAATGGGGAGATGATGTTGCAGACGCCACTTGGGAAGCAGAAGAGAAGATTTGTACTTCCTATCCTCATCTTTTTGATAGTAAGTTTTAGAATTCCTTTTTTCGTCTTTAGATTTGAATAGGTTCTTTCCTTTATTATCCTTTGGGAGGGTAGAACTTAGGATTTAACTTATGGATGGTAGGATTTGATGTAAACATGTTAATAGAATATGTTACGAATGATGTATGCTAGTGATTGCAAGTGTTTGCTAGTGGATGTTATGGGCGCATATAGGTACACTAGGCATTATTATTCCTTAGGGATCGGCCTAACTAGGACACTAGAGCATATGCATATGAATGTGTGCGCATTTTTATTTTATTTCCATGGTTTCTATAAATGGATGTTTATCACTTGATTGTTGCATTTGGATGATGTTTGTAACACGCATATAGAATTACCAGTTATCATTAGGAAGTTTTTTTTGCATTCATTTGGATACATGGCACAGACTTGATTGCATAAAAAGGAGGTCAACTGAATCAGTGGACCGCTTAATCTTTTGCATTAGTTAGGGACATTTACACTACACTAGCTGCATAAGTATCATAAATTGTAGTAGAAAAACTTAAGGACAATGGATGAATGGTTGATGATTGAGTAGTTGGTTGTAGAATTGGATGGAAACATTTAGTACATTCTTTTATCCTTAGAGATTTCAGGGACGAAATCCCTTAAGGAGGGGAGAATGTAACAACCCGAAATTTAACCCGTAATAATTAATTTTTTAATTAATTAAATAATAAAATACCTTTGTGAAATTATTAGAATTGAGCCACAGGAGTTACACCATTGTATTTGTGGTAATTTTCGGGTCAATTTCCATATACAGAACGTCAGAAACCGAGCAAATATGAGCAAGATATGAGGCAAACAAGAAACGAATATATATATAGACACACACACACAAAAACACACACACAGGTCGACCGGCCGGTCGACCTGGGCAAGGGGGCAGTCGACCGCCTGATCGACCCGCCTTCGCTTTTAGCAAGCAAACGAACGTTCGAACGAATCAGTGATGACCGAACATGTATTTTGCATCATTTTAACTGATCTGGTCCCTCCGTTTCTGCATCCGATGGCTCCTATTCAGCCTATGACGTGGTTGCATCCTATTCAATCTCCAAATCCAATGGTCCGAGATCCACTTCTACACCTATAAATAGACCCCTAGACCTAACACTTTTTCTCATTCTAGGTTTTCTCCAATTGGGTTCACCTTTCTAGGAAGGACCCTAAACGGAATAATTTTTTCAAAGGAGAAAATCGTTAAAGTTAAATTATTTTACAACTCCAAGTGGATCCGGGAGGACCAAAGGAAGAGCTTAGGACCGAAGGTGAGTGATTGTAATTATTTTAAGATTTCTTTAAGTAATTTAAAATAATAGGGTTTCCAATAGTTGTAGTTTTACTACGATTTTTGGAATAGCCTTCTTAGTTTATTTACAGTTTTTAGAAATATTTTCAGTCTATTTCCTTTTAGCTATTATTTTCAGTAATTTTAGTTTATTTCTGTGAATTACAGCTTTTCCGTTTATTTACAGTTATGTACAATATTTTAGTTTATTTACTGTTATTTATACGTTATTTACATCTTCTTTTTACGTTTTGGATTTTCTTCTATTTTCAGTTTTCTTTTATTCCTCCTTCTTCTTTATGTATGGATTAGAATAAGATTAACGCGAATACGGATTAAATTGTAAGAAAACTGAAATAATGGAATATAAGATGTAAATTTCAAAGACTGTAATATAAATGGAATTGGACTGAAATTACGCCTAATTATGACGTTAATTGGATTGAATTAAAAAGATTGGCCTAGTTATAACTTAGAATTATAACTAAAAAGAGTAAAAGATGAAAGAAGCTTATTTTCACACTTAGACCTTGGGTTAAGTAATAAGCATGATTATAACGTAGGTTATAATACGAAAAAGAACAGAATAAGGCTTATTTTAAGACTTAGGAGAAATTAATAAGCACAGACAGTAGAGAAAAATGTAAAGACTTATTTAAATAATTATCTAAGTTAATAAGCAAAGATGAAAGTAGGACCTGTACCAAATAGCATTCCCTATTAGATAAAATTGTGAGCTTAAGGAACGCTTATGCTAAGAATGGTAGTAATTGGTCAAATATAAGTCCAAATCACGGGGATTTGGATAAGGGGCGCAACTAGATATTGTTTGGATGAAGGGCCAGGACCAACAGCATTTCCCCTATAGATTCTATGGACACACGGTGATCTCGCATTATCCTGAAGTGGGATAAGGGCCATGCTTATGCTGGAAGTTGGAGGTAATAAGAAGACCCAATAGGTGGAGCAAAAGGTAGCATGGGCATGTGGCAGTTACGCTTGCGAATTCCATTCGGGTGCTCAGTAATAGCTATAAGTTCCAAGCGCTTAGTATGGGTGTCTTTCATAGACACCATTGCCTTCTATGTAGGGAGATATATATGTCGTCTGGATCCACAATAGTCGCTCTGTGCATCTTTCGTAGATACCATTGGCTGCTGTGTAGGGAGTTATATAGCTGTTGGTCCGTAGTAAGGTCTATGGAGTAGCAGGCCGATCAAAATGGGTAGAATTAGGGTTACATCTTAATTATAGGATTAGGAATTCAGCCTAAACAAAGCAGAAATCAAGGACAAGCAATCAAAGTTAACCTATCTTATAAATTGAGCAATATTTAATCATACTTATTTCCAGTTTATCTCTTTCCTATTTCTTTTATTATCCTTATTTATGCTAGAACTGTTGTAGGGTCTATTACTTTTATCTTGCTTAAATACTTTAGTAATTACTATCATTCACCCGACTTTTAGTCTGTCCCACTCCTCTATTTTCCACTTTCCCCCCATAGGCAATCAAGGGAGAAGTTAGTATATTGCTGTTGCTTGGCGGTTTCTTGGAGGAGTTCTCTGCTATGTATTTCTTTTATTTCAGCTTTAGTTCTTTCTATGTACTGGCTATTTTTGAGAGATATTATGTACTCTGATTTTGAGACTATGAGTTTTTGTTTCATGAGACATATTGGATTTTTAGACATGTATGTGGTATTTGGTATTTGACTTATTTATGAAGCAATTATGAAGCTTTGTTTTAATTAAGTTATTATTTTAAGTTTCCGCTGTTTTTATCTATATTTGTCTTGTGAATTTTAGTCTCTATTAGCTTTAGTTATACCTACAATGCACCACGCCTTTTAGTGTGTCCTTTTGGGTATATTAAGGGGTGTGGGGTGTTTCACTCACCATATGTAATTACTATTTTTATAGCTACTTAATGCAAAATTTATTTGCATTAAATTATGTGACAAGCACTTAATTTCATCCATGCTCCATCTGGACCATGCTTGGACTCTAGGGGTATTCTTAGCACCTAGCGCTCCACTCCTCCTTGAACTGCATAGAGCATAGTACATATATGGGATTGGTAGCACATAACATTGGAAATTCATTTTGTTACAAGAAGCATTTTCAAGACCACATATATTTTCTCTAGGATATGATGTTGGGATGTTCGATTGGGATTCCAATACACTAGAATCTTTGTGCAGTGATCTTGTTCCCCCTTACACTCAATGAATCACATGCATGAAAGGCAGAAGCATACATGGATGTCGAAATTTAACATGGTATCAGAGCTCTAGGTTCAAAGGACCAATAGGATGTAACACGACTGAATCATGGCTCCAAAGATTGAAGCTTGAGCAGAGAATGGTCATCAAGATAGAGATTTAAAGCAACATCTCCAAAGGTGACTTGAAGCAATGGCCAAGGTGGAGATTTTTAGGCAATTCCCGCGTTGTATGATGAATTTGGTGCATGGAATGAAAATGTGATGACCTCCCTCCACCTTTGGTACCAAATATACTGAAATATAATGGTAATAACCCATCCTACTAGTAATAGCGTTGTAGTGCTACCCGACCGACGTAGGGAAGTTTCCAAGGGAAATAAATGATGCAATGAAATCGATTGATCAATAACCTGCTATATATCTCACATACAAAATAATACCAAACATAGATATAAAATAGGCACGACAATAGCATTATCAAGTGAACCTAGAATAATCTCATCAGATTGCAACATGGTTCATAATCATAGATCATATACGAGTCAATACATCACAAGTACATCGAGACTGCATAAAATGAAAATTGTCTCTACTATATATAATAGTGCCGATAAATAAATTAATTTTAAAAAGGTCCATAATTCGATCTTATTGGGCCTATGAAATATAATATTTAACACTAGATCCAATCTAGTTGTTTTCAACCAACATGAAGCTCTCGGACGAGTCATTCCACGGTTATCCAATAACTATGAGTATGTAACCTCTTAATGCGTCCAACATCCATGAGTAATACATTGCCCAACATTTGTAGAGCATTATGTACTTTGTTCTTAACGGCTGTATCGATACCTTTCTAAAACATTTTGACTAGGAATATTAAAAACAAAATGTTATTTTATTTTGTGATTAATTACTCACAGCTGCAACTATTTGCAACTATAATCACATAATGTTTTATTTAAAGATCTTATCAATATATTTTAAATTATTTACTTAGTTAATTATATCACAATATAACAAAGTATATAACAGAAAATAAACACCTTTACTATGAACAAGTTTGATTATAGAGTTAGATATATGCAACAAATTACATAATTTCCCATAGGTTTTACCACTAACTCTTTTAATCTCCCAATTACACTTGGGCCAATAATGAAATCTTAGTTCAATTCCTTCGATCAGTTCAGAACTGGTCAAGCTGGTCCCTTAGTGAACGAATCTGCTAAGTTGTATTACTATCTACTTTATCGGCCAATATCTCTCCGTTGTTGATAAATCGTCTTATCATGTAGAACTTTCGGAGCATGTGTCCAGTCGTCTTGTGAGCCTTATTTATGATTTTAATCATGACATTGTTTTCATAAAATAATGCCATGAGATTCTCAACATTTGAAATCACCCATAGCTTATTTATAAATTTGTGCATTTGTGAACTGCTTTTCTTATGGTGCTATCAAAGTGATGTACTTTACCTTTTGGTTGAATAAGTAACCACCTCTTGTTTGGAACATTTCCAACTTAAAGCTCCTTAAGTAAGGTTTAACATGAATTTAGGATTGACATACTATATTCGATATCACTTATGAAGTTCGAGCTCAAGCACTCCTCTATAAGAAGTTCGTTGTTTCCATAAACATTTCTCTAATATCTTGTACATACGAGAATACTCATAACTACCATTTAGCAATATTAATTCGGACTTGATACTCACTTAATGCACCAAGTATAGAAGCAATATGCAATGTAGTAGACAAAATAGCATATATGATAATTCTTATCGCCGACGCATAAGGAATACATCTCATATAATCTATATTAACTATTTTAATATGGTGTCTATATATCATTTGGAACAATTCCAGCATCCTTTTATACTAATTTAAAAGATGTAATTTTCAAATCCTCATCGACATCCACACTAAAACTGATTTTAATACGAGCACATCATTAATAACCAGTAGTATGTTATCTTAATTGTAGTTTAGAAATATCTTAGTACTTTAATATTTTTTTCTATAGACACACGGTTCAATTGCATTTTGACTGAAAATCAAACCATTTGATTTCTTTATCTAAATATTTGTTCAACTCTGACACTTTTCGAATGATACTATCATACCAAATTTCAGATCTTATCCAACACTAACAAACTTAGTCATTGATCCCACTGAAATTGTGACATTTTGGTCATCATATGCAAATAGTCTGTTCTAAATCATTATTTAGAATTTCTTTTCCAACCAATACATACCACAAATCAAAGTCATATTGGATAATAACTTTGCATTTAGAATACAAATTAACTTAATTATGTTGAGCGACAAATCTATTATGTTAATTTTGATAATTGAAATTTGCAATGTTATTCTCATCAAAGTTGCTTAATATATTCCAAATGCACCAGTCTTCGTTTCTAAGATGCAACCGCAACTGATGGATCATGTCCCTTTGGGTACAACTTTTAAAATCATGCTATGATTATGTATTTGGAATCTATTCTGCATTTAAGCATCATGCCATATGTTACAGTCTATACTCTTTGCAGCTTATTAGTAATCGAGGAAATTGTTACTATTAACAATTTCTTTTCTTGACATTGATACGAAATTTACAGTTTCTCTTTAATGTGTGAGAATTCTGATTAGAAATTCTAATGAATTATGTCTATTTTAGGCTCGATTAATTTCATTTCATCTTATATAATCAGTTTCCATGTTAGAATATTTGAATCATATTTAGTACTCACATAAAACCGATTTAATTTTGAGTTTAAGAAGCTTATGTTCATAACATGAATTAGTCAACGGTTGTTGGTCGACCCCAAACTCCTTTGAGATAGTTCACAAAAGATCCCTCGTGATCAAAGTTTACGTGAAGACTCTCAATTCACACAACCTGTCAAATCTTTGACCTGGGACATGTAAGGGTTTCATGTTAATTCATATCTTATATGATTTCTTAAATAATTCTTTGGATGAAATTAAATTTAACATATGCACTTACTCTTAAGTACATATCCTTATAGAATGAAGTTAATTTAATATCACTCATCATCAATTGTAATTTGTCCATAAAAGTATTGTTACACCGTTATGTATCATAGGGAGGCGGGACTTTGAGATTGAATTTCTTTTGTTTTTAGATACTTTTGAAACTCTTTTGAATATACTCACCTATTTGATTAAATAGAGTAGTTTTATTTCTTTTGCATGTTATGTTTTCTATTTTATTCTAAATTCCATGAACTTATAAAAAATATACTACTAGTGTATCAAATACAAATGTTCATGTTTATGGCAATTCATTGGTGAATTTAATGAAGTGAGTGGATCCGTCTTGGTATTAATAGACCTTTGACTACACGCATCTATATGTATCAATCCTGAGAGTTCATTGACCCTTTTTTTCTTTCCCACTAAACACTATTCACGAGTACCAGATGATTCAAAGTAATACGATTAAAGAATTATTTCTCAAAAATATGGCTTAGTCCATAATTCCAAATTAATTTTTAAAATTTTGGATACTTTTGTATTTACTATCCCTAATGCATCGTAAATGTTATGAAAACAAATACCAGTATAGATTTATTTTATAACGAATATTCATAATATTCATAAAGAAATAAAACTATATTTATTTTTAGTCTACTGAAAAATAATAATTATTTCATAAGTAATATTTGGTATATATGCATAAACAATTTTTTTTTTGTATTTAGATGCATCTGTTAATAAATGTTATATGGTAAGACCCCACTATTTTCTCCAATACTATAACAACATGTGAAACACAAAGCTCCATTAACTACTTATTATGGGCTATTTATTTCATCCATCGTAACTAGTTTATATCGATAGTTTTAGATCAAACATTTTGAACTCTTAGAAGTATCATTTACAGAAAACAATTTTCTATAATAAAATACATTTGGAATAGGAAACCACATTTCTTATTCTATATTAAGTATCTTACTAAATTTTATATAACACACGCAATTGATTTCTCTTTATGAGGTAGAAATGACGATTTGATGATCAAATTCCTAGGTTTGTCTTCGTTCCTTAGTATTTCATTGTTCAAGATAACAAGACTCTTGTTGTATTCAATCGCATTGAACACATGACCTTGCAATATGGTTTATTTTCTCATTTTGAATTAAATAATTTCATTGAGATTTTATTTATTAAAAAATGACTTATCACCATATAACTTTTGTATGTGGTCTAATATGGATAAAAAAGTAATAATATTGTATTGCTTTAGAGCTCAAAACTCATAGAAGATAATGCATAGTCTTAATAAATAAATATTTGAATGACCAAGTTACGAAAGTATTTAGTAGTTGTCATTTGTCTCTTGCATGGGTCTTGAAGTGACAACATGCAAAATAATTTATTGGTAAGTACATCTTATATTTGTTTGTCAATCCTTATTCATTTCATTAGTATATTTCAATTGATGAACAAATTTGTCACTCAGATTTGTGAAGCACAAATTTATTGTAGTAGATAATCTTATTTTGTATAATAAACGTTCTTTCAATATTTGATAGGGTAAACGTATTCGTCTTATTTTTCTAATAAGGCGCCCTCTAGATTTTTTATGTTCATCGAAACCTTAAGATCATTTGATTCCACTAATGAGTGTTAATACTCGCTTGTCTTGGGTATTTGGCCTTGAGTCTGCTTAGCAAATCATAGGCCAACAAGTGATAGATAACGCTTTATCACTTGTATCATATACAGCTCTTAACCGTGGTTTTTGTCTTAATCTCAAACCCGACCTTTAGTTTTCTTAACCTTAAAAGAGATTATTCACTCATACTTTATCATTTCATGACGGCCCATGCATGTACCTTGAGTTTTCTCAAAAAATGCATGCATACATCTTACCTTGTTTAACAATATATATAAATAGTACTACATATAATATACATAGCTGAAGTTTGCTCAACAACTAGTGAGTATGCAAGCAATCTATCAATAAATAAATGATAGAAGAAAACTTTATATATTAGAGATTCATAATATTTAGTATACACATTAGAGTGATGTCGAGTTAAAGAATAATCTATTTCTTATGAAATACCCTCGTGATTCTAAGTGTCGAACACATCTAAAATCACGATATATGTACTTCCGGTATGTACTTATTCCAAAAATATGTTTTGGGTTTATTTCAGTTCCACTTAAATTATGTTTATACATATGTCATTGTATAAATTTGATTTATTTATAAATTTTATAGTTTAATTTAACTTATAAAACGTATATCTATGTCATGTCACTTAAACCATATTTAATTAAATTTTTTTTTTGCAAGTTAAGCGAGGTTAATCTGGACCCCTACCAGGTTTATTAAAAGAAACACATGCAAGAGATTACACAAAACGAGGAAAGAAAAAAATAAAAAAGAAAAGGAAAAAACAAACAAAGTCAACAAAGGAGACACAAACACACAGAACTATGGTATCCATGGTTCAAACTGAATGTCCAGAAACCTGTGATTGCTTACCCGCATCCCTTTCAAAATTTCTTGCTTTAGAACAGTCCATACCATTTCCTTGCTTCTACATATCCCTTCAAAATCTCTCTTATTTCTTTCCTTCCATATGACCATTAAAAGCTTTTTCAAAATAAAAAAGAAATAAAGCTTTATTTCATCCTTCCACTCTGCTGCATTCTCAATAAGGTTCCAATGATTACTGATGATGGGAGAAGGGATCATCCTCTGAAAACATCCTAACATTTTGGTCCAGATATGAAGAACATAGGGACAGTCAAAGTATAAGTGATCAACACTCTCGCAATGTTCATCACACAGTTCACAAGAGGGTTGAATAGGCAGACCATATCGTATTAATTTATCTCTTGTCATAAGTGCTTTGTTCAGTACCTTCCAGAGCATTAGATTGTCACTGCCACTAGATATAGCAGACCATGTTACCTGCTTCCACTTACTGTCAGGCGTGGCATCCAGACCATGCAAGGCCTTGTACACTCCGGATATGGAATGAACATGGTCATTCCACAGCACCATATCATGTTCTTCAGGGTCAAAAGTATATGTTTCATAATGCCTCCAAAAGGATCTGACAATCTGATTACTAGTATAAGGCAGCACTAGCTTTCCATTAACAATGTGGTCAACTGCCAAAGCATTGCCACTAATGCTAGATTGTTGCTTCTGCTGGTATGAGAATACTTCATCTAGAATGATTCCCTTATCTAGCCATGGATCAGTCCAAAACTTACACATGCTACCTTCAGACAGTTTAATTTGAACAAAGTGCTTAAAAGTGTGCCTTAATTTTAAAATACTCCTCCAAATCCAACTACACGATTGAGGAGTCTCCATTAGCCAGAAGTTTTTAGCCCCAATGTTATACCTGAGGGTCCATTTAACCCACAAAGTATCCCATTTTAGTAACAAGGCATTGATATGATGACTGTACGCAGCCTTGTTCCAATCCTCAATACTATGCAAGCCCAACCCACCTTTACACTTTGGCTTCTCAATGGTGGAGTAGGAACATGGCAGAACTTTCCTCGTGTGTATTGTTCCAAACCATAAAAATCTCATCATTGCTCTTCTGACCATTTTCAAAAGCTTTAAAGGTAGAATGAAAACCCTAGCCCAGTATACCATTAAAGAGAAGCTCACAGATTGAACAAGAACCAATCTACCAGCTTGTGTTAAGAAACTGTTAGCCCAACAATCCATTACAGCTGTAATTTTTTCGTATAAAGGCAAGCAGTTGGCATGAGTAACTCTAGAGGTGCAAAGGGGTAGCCCAAGATAATTCATGTCAGAAGACATGGACTGCATACCTGCATATGAGGAGAGGTTCATTTCCTATAAGCTAGATATCCCAGCGAACAAAATGCTCGATTTATTGTAATTAAGCTTTAGACCAGTCATCAAGTAGAATTGGTGAAGGGTGCTTTTAATACAGTCCAAGGATTGCAGACTGGGCTTAGTGAAAATCATGATGTCATCTGCAAATAGGAGAGCAGAAATTTGAAGCTCTTTGCATTTGGGGTGGAAATGAATTTCTTTGTTTAGATACAGAGGCCTTAACAAACAAGTGAAGACTTCCATGACCATGATGAAGAGATAGGAGGAAAGTGGATCCCCCTGCCTTATACCCTGCTTGGAAGCAAAGTTGCCAGTGCTAGCACCATTGAGAATCAAAGAGAAGGTGGGTGTAGAAATACACTCGTAAATCCAAGCAACAAAGACCTTAGGAAAGCCCATCAGCGACATAATCCTTACAATAGACTTCCACTGAATAGAGTCATAAGCCTTCATCAGATCAAGTTTTAACATAGCTCGCGGCGAAACAGCAACATTGTTATATCCTTTTAAGAGTTCATGAGCTAGCATTATATTGTCTAGAATGTTTCTATTTGGCAGGAAAGCAACTTGGTTGTTGGAAATAATTCTTTGCAAAACAGAAACAAGCCTCGTTGCAATAATTTTTGAAATGCATTTATAAACCACATTGCAGCAAGAGATGGGCCTAAAGCAGGAAACAAATGTAGCATGCTTGGTCTTAGGGATGAGCACCAAATTGGTAGCATTCACCGATTTCAGTAACCTGAACTTGTCAAAGAAGTTGTGCACAGCCTTGATGAATTGTCCTCCTACAGTATCCCAGGTTGAAGTAAAAAACACCATTTTAGTTATTATTCATTAATCATATTTAATTAATTATAACTCTAATTAATTAACTAATATTTAATTAATTTTAATCCTTATTAAATAAATCCTATTTAATTAATGTTAGTCAACTCAAATTCTGTTCTATCTCCAATTCCTCTTGCAAGCTCTTCTGTAACATCCCTATTTTGAGGTTCGAAGCTAAGCGCTACAGATGCTACAGTCGTCTATAGTATTAACTTCCGGTGACAAAATATGGTAATGTTAATGGTATCCATAATATCAGAAACACATGAATATTAAATAAAATCAACACAGATTTCAAAAATAGCTTTTTTGATTACATTTCAAATCAATATTTCATATTCAATTGCATAATCCCCAAAATGATTCCCATGTTTCGATCAGATATAATTATTACAAATTACGCCAAGAGCGACATATGAAGATTCCCCCTTGGATGATCAGGGTACTAGATAGATAGACATATCAGTCATAAATACATCACAGTGGAAATAATACTAAATAACTCCTACATAGCTAGCTTTGCCCCCTGCACGTCTTCGGAAGCTTATTCGTCCATCCCTGTGTAGTTAATGCCCTGCTATTACCCCGCTATAACCCTGTTATATCTCATAGCATATTTCTACCACTATGATTTTTCCATATAACCCCAAATATAGCCTTTCCGCTTTAAGCCCTGCTATTTTTGCTATATCCCGTTATTCCTGCTGTATTTTGCTATTTCCGCTATATCTTCTTTAAAAGAAATGAATTGAAAAATGAAATTTGTATACATTATAAAAATTATGAAATTAATTTATTTAATTGAATTTTTAATATATTTTCAAAAATGAAAATACTCTAATACTAAATTCAATTATGTTATATAAAAGTTTTACGTTTATGTACAGTATATTCGCACATGATTTTATCTAAAATTATTTATGTAGTAACTATAATTCAATTAAATGTTAATTTTTCAGTTAGTTACCATTTATATATTTGTAAAAACGTTAAGTATGAGTTTTATATGCTATTTTAGAGTTATCCGCTATATCCCGCTATACCCTCGCTGTATCCCCATTATGACTTTTGCACCTCCGCCGCATTGAATCTGCCGAGCGCTTTAACTGCACAGGTCCATCCTACTAACCTGAAAAGTCCTTAACTCTCAATCTACTCAAATTTAATTTTGAGCACCATAGAGTTTAAGGGGAAAACATAAACTTCGAGTCAGACATAAAGCGTGGTGTGAATAATTCTATTACATCTCGGTTTATTGATATTAAGTGAGATCATGCCACTTAGCGGAGCGAGTTTGCCCTCACTAATATCATATTAAAATCATTTCTTTTGCAAATCAAAATCCTGCAATCAAACTGATTACAACAACAATAGCAATAACATATATCCATATAAATCAGGTAATCAATGGACTATCTGCCCAAACAATATAGTTTTATCAGGCTGATTTTTAACCACTGGCAGCTCGGGTCTACCAGACATAATAATTATTCTAACTTCTGTTAGATACAATAATGGACGATCTATCCTTAACTTACTTCACCAAGGGTTAACTGATTCTAATGGTTTTGCGGGCTCAGTCACTCTCTTTATTTGAATGGAATAAGTGAGTGAAAGTGACTAGGCAGGCTACCAATAACCTACCTCGACTTTGTGTATTCCTTTCTGCGTGTAACATCATTTTAGTCTTACCTATGACAAAGCCCTATGCACTGGAATTTAGGACTTATATTAGCTAGGGGCTACTATCTAAAGTATAGGGTGCGACCCCACACCAGTCTCATCTGTTCTTCTAATATCTGAGTTATATACTTAGCAAATACTTGGCCTGACCACCCTATTCAAATTTCATTTGCTTGAAAACAATCTTTACAAATGATTTACCCTTGAAATCATATCTTTATAAAACAAGGAAATCATACTCTTTGCTTTACTCAAAATGCTTATGCCATGATATAAGCTTTACAAAACAATGTTGATGAAAACCTAAAATTAATAGGGTTCTCTATCCCTTTGAAATAAGTTAAAGCCCATTATAACTTAGAAAACATTAGGCTATAAAGCCAAAACAATACCTTCGAAACCATTGTTTAAGACCTTAAACAATCTCTTTCGAAATCATAGAAAGCATCCTTTTTGAAACACTTAAAACATACATTTCGAAGCACTTAAAACATACCTTTCGAAGGCAATGGGTTCAAGTAAGAAGTTATGGAAGCATAGCTTTGAAACCATTTAAAAGTATTACTTTTAAAAAAATAGTTTGAAAACAAAGTAAGCTACAAAGTATAAAAGAGGACACATTCGAAAGCTATCTTTTCGAAACCATCGCCTCCGAAACTATTAGTAAAAGCGGCTAAGTCATTCCTATCGGAAATTTTATGGAAGGCAGCTTCAATGGTTGCGGAGGGGTATTGGTTTGAAACCTAGCTTCTGCACTCTTTGATCTAAGGGTCATAAAAAGCGGCTTCTTATCGAGGTGAAAGGTTTTAATGTGGCAGCTAGGGTATCGAAGGGGTTCAAAAGCAAATAAAGGCAGTTCAACCCTTTCGCAAGCATACCTTCGACACCATCCTCTCCTTCCACCTTTCTCCAATACACTATGTACCAAATGCTTGATACCATGTGCATAGGTTTCAATAGGTGCGAAAGGTTTACTAGGTATGGTGACGGAAGCAAGCAAATGAAAGCGGCGAAGTTGTACTTCGATATAAAACTAATTTTATGCCTTTTAAAGTAATTTCTTTTCACCTAACTTACATAATTTTCCAAAATATGATTGTTTGCCAATACTTTACCAAAATTCTTTTTTTTAAAGCTGCCGAACTCAACATTGAAAGCATTTTAGCACTTAAGCCCTTCTCCTTAATAAAACGTTTAAAACATTTAAGTCCTCTAACTTAAATAAGTTATTAATCATAATAAAACACTTAGAAAAAATCTCCAAAAATCATAATAATTCACATTAAATACGTTTTCTAACATATATATATTCCATACACGAAGGCATTATTTAATTGCCTTAAATAATTCAAACCGAAAATTAACTATTTTCTCTCATAGAAAATTTATAATAAATCTATATTCACTTGGAAAATTATGAAACTTGAAACCCACTTCAAAAATAATATTTTTGACCATATATCAAAAATGCAACTCATTTGGATGTCATATGATAGGTTTTCTAATCTAAACATGACATAAAATTCTTATTAAATCTCCATAAATCATCAACTTAAACATATAATTATTTGATCACTATAACATGAAATATACTTGCGAAAGAAAATAGGTTTGCCTTTGAACCGAAATCATTCATAAAAAATAGAGATGTAAACTAATTATTCACCTTAGCTTTGTGTTAAGAAGATTGAGATTTGCCTTTAGATTGATTTGCTTAAGCTTTCTACTTGAATCCTAGCTTTTCTTCTCCTTGAATCCTCTTAATGGTGGCTGGCTGAGTTCTTTAGGGTTTTAGTTTTGTTTGTGAAAGTTAAAATGAATAAGGAATAAAGAATAGAAGGGTTTAGGGTATAGGAACAAAGGCTATTCCCATATTACCCTTACCATATTCCTCCTACTTACTTAGTTTTAATTCTCTTTTACTATTACATTTATTAAGGCACAATTCCTTCTTAATTAACAAATCTCAATCCCTTCACTATCTACATTATTTTATTTTATTTATCCAATTAAATGTTCTAAATAATGTAAGTCAAAATTAGGGTCATTATAGACTCCCCTCCTTAAAGAGTTTCGTGCTCGAAATTACGATAAGGTACCCACAACAATCAAACATAAAGGTAAAATATACCATCAAACAAGTCAGGATAAGTGTCTCTAATCCTGCACTCGGTTTCCCAAGTATAGTCTTTCTTGTCGTAACTCTACTGGACGACTAATCTGACTGTCTTGTTCCTTAGTCTATTCTCATCTCCCGTAACTATATGAACTAGTTTTTCTAACTATAGTCATATCTGGTTCCACTACTAGATCCTCTAACATGGTTGGTGTAATAGTAGTCTCTGAATCTCAAATACACTTCCTTAGATGAGAAACATGGAAAGCATTGTGGACTCTTGCCAAACTATTCGGTAACTCTACCCTATACGCGAGTTTCCCGATCCTTTCTATAATAGGAAATGGTCCAACGAACTTGGTGAAAATTTTCCCGATTTTCCAAATCTGATCACTTCTTTCATCGGTGATACTTTGAAGAAAACATGATCTCCAGCTGAGAACTTCCGTCTCTTATCAGCTTAACTCTTCTGCCTAGACCGAGCTTCCTTTATTCTAGCCTGAATTAACTCAATCTTTTATGCAGCTTCTTTAACCAAATTTGGACTAAGAATTAATCTATCCCTGGTCTCTAACCAACAAATTGGAGATTTGCATGGCCTTCCATACAAACTTCAAATGGTGCTATCCCTATACTAGTCTGATAGCTGTTGCTATATGAAAACTCGACTAAGTTTAGATGGTCTTCACATTATCCTCCGAAATCTAGCACACAAGCTCTTAACAAATCCTCTAAGACTTTGTTAACTCTCTCCATTTGTCCATCTGTCTACGGATGGTAAGCATACTCATATTCAACCTGGTACCTAAAGTATCCTGTAGACTCTTCTAGAATTCACTAGTGAATAAGGAATCTCTGTCGCTTACTATACTACTAGGAATCCCATGCAATTTAACTATATTCTTCATGAATTACTTAGCTAAATCTTATCATGTCCTGGTCGACTTAACGGGCATAAAGTGTGCACTCTTAGTCAACTTGTCCTCTATAACCCAGATACTCTCAATTCCTGTATTCGATCTTGGCAACCTATCTATGAAATCTATTAAGACAGAGTCCTATTTCTAGACTGGAACATCCAAAGGCGTAATAACCCACTTGGTTTCTGATGTTCATCATTTACCTGTTGACAGTTCAAACATTGTTTCACCCATAGGCCTACATCTCTCTTCATAGCTTCCCAGAAGAAACTCCTTTCCATATCCTGATACATCTTAGTTCCTCCCTGATGAATAGTGAACTTCGAACGATGGCATTCTCTAAGAACTTCCTTCCTAATGTTCCCTATATTCAGAACACATAATCGTCCTTTCTTCCTCAGCCACCTATTTTGGTTAAGAGTGAAATCTTTCAAGTCATCGCTCTCTATTCCATTCCTTAACTTTATGATCCGTTCAGCTAATAATGGGTCTTCTCCCTGCTTTGAAGCAATCCTTTCGATCATCATCGGTCGAACTTCTAAACACGATAACATGGTAGTTTCTCGACTAGAACTAGCCTCCGATCTCCATTGTACTCCGCATGTAGTCAATGCTTCTAAATATTTCCACTCAGCTGTAATTGCCAATACTGCATTCTAATATTTTCTGCTAAGTGCATCTGCAACCTTATTTCCATTTCTTGGTGTGTACTCAATACCAAAGTCGTATACAGGTATGAACTCTAACCATCTCTACTGTCTCATATTAAAATCCATCTGAGAGAATAAATATTTTAGTGAGTTATGGTCTGTAATTAGCTCAAATCTTCTCCCAAAAGGTAATGTATACACACCTTCAATGCAAAAATTACCGCTTTTAGTTCCAAATTATGAGTTGGATACCTAACATCATTCGGTCTGAGCTGTCGAGAAGCATAGACAATCACTTTACCCTTCTGCCTTAGCACAGCTCCTAATCCTATTCCACATGCATCTGTATATACCACAAAGTCCTGATTCCTCTCTGGAACAACTATCACAGGTGCATTAGTCAATAAATATTTCAATTTTTCGAATGCCTTCTCACACTTATCAGTCCAAACAAACTTCATGTCTTTCCGAGTTAGCTTAGTCATCAGTGCAGCTATCCGCGAGAAATCCTTAATGAATCTCCGGTAGTAGCCAGCTAACCCAAGAAAACTCTTCATCTCAGTCACTATGTCGGGTCTTTTCCAATTATTCACTACCTCGATCTTAGGTGGATCTACTGATAATCCTTTCTCTGATACTACATGACCGAGAAACTTCACATCCTTCTTCCAAAAGTGACACTTCGTAAACTTTTCCTTCAACTGATGCTGTCTCAATGTCTCAAGCACTATCCTAAGATGAACTTCATGATCTTTTTCATCCTTGGAATATATCAATATGTCGTCTATGAATACTAATACAAATCTATCTAGATGCTCCCGAAAGATTATGTTCATCAAGTCCACAAAGAATGCTGGCGCATTAGTTAGACCAAATGGCATCACTAACCATTCATATGATCCATATGTTGTCCTAACGCCGTCAAAGGAATACTATCCTCTGCTATTCTAAGTTGATGGAGCCCTGTTGCCAAATCCAACTGAGAAAATACTTTGGCTCCACTCAACCAGTCCAATAAATCGTCAATCCTAGGTGATGGATAATGATTTTTTACCGTCTTCTCATTCAACTTACGATAATCGATACACAACCTCAACGATCCGTCCAGTTTCTTAACAATATTGTAGCTGCTCTCCAAGGAGAACCGCTTGGTCTGATAAAATTCTTACCTTCTAAATCCACCAACCGCACCATTAGCTCCTTCATCTTGGTGGGTGTCATTCTACTTGGCGTTCTACTTACAGGTTCAGCTCCCGGCAATAAATCTATCTAAAACTCAACGACTCGTTTTAGCGGTAGTCCTATCACGGGTAGAAAGACATCTGCGAATTCTCTAACAATGGAAACTCGATTCAATTCATCTTCTTCGTCCAAAACACCCAACAAAGCACAAAATCTAATTTCGGGTTTTCTACAGTGTATATAATCTGATCACTGCAATTAGGGTGTCTAAGTGATATTTTCCTAACATGGCAAAATATCCTAGCATCGTACTTAACCAATCCATACCCAAAATAATTATGAAACCTACGAAATCAAACACATGCAAACCACAAGCAAATATATGACCTAACAATTCAAGCTCTAACTGGTCACATCTCATTCCCAGAGTTGCATACCCTCCTATCGAATTCACAGGCCTTAAGGAAGTAACTAGGTATGAGGGTTCTAGGTTAAGCTTTTCTACTAAACAACGAGATATAAAAGAATGCGATGCATCGGTATCAAATAGAACTCTAACTATGATACCATAAATCAAAAACGTACCTCCCAACACACCTTTTCCTTTCTCCCCTGCCGTTGGTCTTGAGGTAGCTGGTTCCAATGCAAACACTTTGCCCTTTCCATCCTTGGCCGGTTCCTTGCACTGGTTGTTATAATGTCCAATCTGATCACAGTTGAAGCATTTGATATTCTTCTTCCCAATCACTTTCTTTCCATATCCTGAGCGACATTAATTAGCGAAATGCCCTTTCTTATCATACTTATAGCATATAACTTCTATCTTCCCTTTCTTGGCAGCTCCACTCTTCTAAGCTCCCTTTTTATGGAAAAACTTTCTCTTCTGGTTCTGCCCACCTTGAGTTTCCACTACTTTGTTACCACTAAAGAAAGCGAGAATCTCCTCATTACTCAAAGCCATCTCAACGACTACATTGCACGGATCCCTAATATGTAGTAAAGTTGCTTTATCAAGCTCGGGTCTCAATCCGCGGATGAAATTCTTATTCATTTTGATAACTGTATTAGCCGTAGCATATCCGTATCTAGATAATTCCTCAAATCTGGTAGCGTACTCAAGCACTGTCATGTCTCCTTGCACCAACTCAGCAAACTTCCTGATCAAAGTTGACATGTCAATCTCCGACATGAATCTTCCCTCAAACCTCCTTCTGAATTTTTCCCAAGTCACAACCCCTTCAGCTACTCTTACAATAACACTGTTCCACCAGTACAGTGCTGCTCCTTGCAACTGTCTGGATGCCAATCTCCTTCTCTTCTCATAGTTGAGTCTTAAATCAGCAAAAATCCTCTCGCAATGAAGCAACCAATTCTCCACTTTATTGCATCCTCGGCTTCCCTCCAAGCCTAGCATAATCTCTACTCAATACTGCATAGTTATTGACCACTAGAGCTTCCTGATTTTCTCCTCCAACATTTCCTCTAAGTAATCCCGTAACAGCTCCAGCTTGCATCATGTTGACGAAGAACTGATACATAGCTCCCATATCAACTTGCAGTGCTCCAGCACCCACATTAGCAGCTTGTGCCTTACCGGGATTCCTTCGGGTATTCGGTCTGGCATTTCTATTAGTTGTGGTGCTTCCTCCACCAAGGTTAACTCTTCCATTTCTAGCATCTATATCTTACTTCCTTTAAATCTACATTCGAACCTTTGTAAGATACGGAAAGATAGCCAAGGAAAGATGGGAGAATAAAGATAAAGCATATACTTATAAATAGCAAATACAAGTACGCTACTATAGCGTTATCCCATACCCCAATCTTTTCTCTAATTCCTTAGGATTATGTTTTCAAAAAATCATTTGAAGTTTAGAATTTCTTTTAAGTTTTCACAAACCGATGCTCTCATACCAAGTTGTAACATCCCCACTTTTGAGGTCCGAAGCTAAGCGCTACAGATGCTGCTGTCATCTATAGTATTAACTTCTGGTAACAAAATACGGTAATGTTAAAGGTATCCATAATATCAGAAGCACATGAATATGAAATAAAATCAACACAGATTTCAAAAATAGCTTTTCTGATAACATTTCAAATCAATATTTCATATTCAATTACATAATCCCCAAAACGATTCCTAGGTTTTGATCAAATATAATTATTACAAATTACGCCAAGAGCGACATATGAAGATGCCCCCTTGGATGATCAGAGCACTAGATAAATAGACATATCAGTCATCAATACATCACAGCGGAAATAATAATAAATACTCCTACATAGCTAGCTTTGCCTCCTTCACGTCTTCGGAAGCTTATTCGTCCAATCTACTAAACCTGAAAAGTCCTTAGCTGTCAATATGCTCAAATTTAATTTTTAGCACCCAAGAGTTTAAGGGGAAAACATAAACTTCGAGTCAGACATAAAGCCTAGTGTGAATAATTCTATTACATCTCGATTTACTGATATTAAGTGAGACCATGCCGCTTAGCCGAACGGGTTTTCCCTCACTAATATCCTTTTAAAATCATATCTTTTGCAAATCAATATCCTGCAATCAAACTGATTATAACAACAATAGCAATAACATATATGCATATAAATCAGGTAATCAGTGGACTACCTGTCCGAACAATATAGTTTTATCAGGCTGACTATTAACCACTGGCTGACTCGGGCCAACCTGACATAATAAATATTCTAACTTCTATTAGGTACAATACTGGATGATCTGTCCTTAACTTACTTCTCCTAGGATCAACTGATCCTAATGGTTTTGTGGGCTCACCAATAACCTACCTCTACTATGTGTATTCCTTAATGTGTGTAACATCATTTTAGTCTTACCTATGACAAAGCCCTACACACTAGAATTTTGGACTTATATTAGCTAGGGGCTACTAGCTAAAGTATAAGGTGCGACTCCATACTAGTCCCATTTGGTCTTCTAATATCTGAGTCATATACTTAGCAAATACCTGGGCTGACCACCCTATTCAAATTTCATTTTCTTGAAAATAATCTTTACAAATGATTTACCCTTGAAATCATATCTTTATAAAACAAGGAAATCATACTCTTTGTTTACTCAAAATGCTTATGCCATGATATATGCTTTACAAAACAATGTTGATGAAAATCTAAAATCAATAGGATTCTCTATCCTTTTGAAATAAGTTAAAGCCCATTTTTACATAGAAAACATTAGGCTATAAAGCCAAAACAATACCTTCGAAACCATTGTTTAAGACCTTAAACAATCTCTTTCGAAATCATAGAAAGAATTCATTTCGAAACACTTAAAACATACCTTTCGAAGCACTTAAAACATACCTTTCGAAACACTTAAACATACCTTTCGAAGGCATTTGCTTCAAGTAAGAAGTTATGGAAGCATAGCTTCGAAACTAATTAAAAGTATTACTTTCGAAACCATAGTTTGAAAACAAAATAAAATAAAAAGTATAAAAGAGGACACATTCGAAAGCTATCCTTTCGAAACCACCGCCTCCGAAACTGTTAGCAAAAGCGGCTAAGTCATTCATTTTGGAAACATTATGGAAGGTGGCTTCAACGGTTGTGGAGGGTATTGGTTCGAAACCTCGCTTCCGCACTCATTGATCTAAGGATTATAAAACGTCGCTTCTTACTGAGGTGAAAGGTTTTAATGCGGTAGCTAGGTTATCGAAGAGGTTCAAAAGCAAATAAAGGCGGCTTCAACCCTTTCGCAAGCATGCCTTCGACACCATCCTTTCCTTCCACCTTTCTCCAATACACTACTTACCAAATGTTTGATACCATGTGCATAGGTTTCGAATGAGTGCGAACGATTTAACAAGTATGGTGACAGAAGCAAGAAAATGAAAGTGGTGAAGTTGTAATTCGATATAAAACTGATTTTATGCCTTTTAAAGTAATTCCTTTTCACCTAACTTACATAATTTGCCAAAATATGATTGTTTGCCAATACTTTACCAAAATTCTTTTTTTAAAGCTGCCGAACTCAACATTGAAAGCATTTTAGCACTTAAGCCATTCTCCTTAATAAAACGTTTAAAACATTTAAGTCCTCTAACTTAAATGACTTATTAACCATAATAAACAATTAGGAAAAATCTCCAAAAATCACAATAATTCACATTAAATATGTTTTCTAACATATATAAATTTCAGACCCGAAGGCATTATTTAATCGCTTTAAATAATTCAAACTCAAAATTAACTATTTTCTCTCATAGAAAATTTATAATAAATCCATATTCACTTGGAAAATTTTGAAACTTGAAACCCACTTCTAAAATAATAGTTTTGACCATACATCAAAAATGCAACTCATTTGGATGTCATATGATAGGTTTTTAAATCTAAACATTTCATAAAATTCTTATTAAATCTCCATAAATCATCAACTTAAAACATATAATTACTTTATCACTATAACATTGCATATACTTGGAAAAGAAAACATCTTTACCTTTAAACTGAAATCATTCACCAAAATAGAGATGTAAACTAATTATTCACCTCGGATTTGTGTTAAGAAGGTTGAGATTTGTCTTTAGATTGATTTGCTTAAGCTTTCTACTTGAATCCTAGCTTTTCTTCTCCTTGAATCCACTTAATAGTGGCTGGCCGAGTTCTTTAGGGTTTTAGTTTTGTTTGTGAAAGTTAAAATGAATGAAGAACGAAGAATAGAAGGGTTTAGGTTATAGGAACAAAGGCTATTCCCATTTTACCATTACCACATTCATTAAGGAACAGCTCCTTCTTAATTAACAAATCTCAATCCCTTAACCATCTACATTATTTTATTTTATTTGTCTAATTAAATGTTCTAAATAATGTAAGTCAAAATTAGGGTCACTGCATCTTCTAAAATCTAGTTGTGAATAATGGGTCTTTGTCACTCACAACGCTCTTTGGTACTCCATGAAATCGTGTTATCTAACAAACATATAACTCAGTTAGTTTTGCCGTTATTCCAATTAGACTTTAAAGGCATGAAACGAGTGCTATTCGTTAATCTATAACGGTAACCCATACACTATCGCACCCTCATATAGTCCTAGGAAATCCATCGATGAAGTCCATCGATATCCTCGCCTATGTACACTATCGAACTTTAAGTGGTTGTAGCAAACACTCAGTTTCTTTTGCTCAGCCTTTACTAGTTAACAGTGCGTACACTTGGAGTTGAATGTCCTAACATCCTTCTTCATTCCTTCATAGTAAAATGCTTGCTTCATATCATTATACATTGTATTACCTCCACAATGGATAGTCAACATCAAATGATAGCACTCTTGTAGCACTTTATATTTAGGTTTGTCTACATCATGAACATATAATCTCCTATCCTTACAAAGCCAACTGTCTCAGTCAAATTCCTATTGCTTTATCTTGTCAAACTCTGCTTCTGCCTCAAGATTAGTAATGATCTCCGCTAGCTATGTATCATGCCTCTAACTAGCTATAGTGTGCTCTATAAGAGTAAGTCTACTCATCAAGCTTGCCAGCATCTCTGAATCAACGTTACATCTAGGTTGAGAAGTATATCCGGCTATATACTCTAACCAGCTCCATCTAAAAATATCTCTCAAACTAGCATGTCTTTGACTCAATACATCAACGAATGCATTTTCCTTACCAGGCATATATGAAGTGTCAAAGTCATCAGAGGCTGAAAACTCTGACCATCTCCGCTCTCATAGGTTAAGGTACTTCGGTGAGAAAATGTTATTTAAATGACCTATGGTCACTGAATAACATGAAATTTTATTCTAACAAGTAATGCCTTCATACCTTTAGTGCAAATATTATTTAAAATAGCTCTAAATCATGGGTCAGATATCTCTTCTCATGCGATTTTAGTTTTCTACTAGCATAAGCGACAACTTTACATCTCTTCATCAATATTGCCCTAAGCCAGTACCACGTGTATCTAAGTACATTGTTAACTCCTCATACCCATCTAGGATGACTAACACTTGTGCACTCATCAACTTCTCCTTCAGACTAACGAACATATGCTCGCACCTGGCATCCCAAGTAAAAGTAGATTCTTCTTCATAACCATGTCGACGATGCAACTATCTTGGAGAAGTCCTTAATAAGCCTCCAAAAATAACATGATAATAGCAAAAAGTTTCTCACATTGGTCATGTTCTTAGGTTTTCTTTTGTAATCTTGGATTGCATCTACTTTTGCAGGGTCTACAACAATCATCTGCTCCAAAATAACATGACCTAAGAATGGCGATGCCCGCCCTACACCTTCGGCATCCAATTACATAAAAGTGCACTGCTGTGGTGACCGGATGATGTAGAATGATTATCAAGGGTCGAAAAGAAATAAAACAATCACGGAACCTATCATATATCTCATAGTGCATCGAATAAAATATAATAACATCACGGACATAA
The DNA here is from genome assembly GCA_030737815.1 of Allium fistulosum. Taxonomy (NCBI): domain Eukaryota; kingdom Viridiplantae; phylum Streptophyta; class Magnoliopsida; order Asparagales; family Amaryllidaceae; genus Allium; species Allium fistulosum. Next base: position 182,762,342 of record CM060903.1, read on the forward strand.
AACAAGCGAGGAGTAATAACTAAAATGAACCATAATATTAGTGCACATAGGTTTATAAAGTTATACAAAATAATTATAGAGTTTATACAACTGCTAATAAACTTAAACAGTCTCTAAGATAGACAATAGACGAACACTGCCTAGGCTCCACAGTGTCGCACAGTGGAATAAGCATAAATATTCATATATAATACGAGAAAGCTCCCTCTAGCTCGTCCTCTACACTACTACCTCATACCACCTAGACCTGCTATCTAGTCTACTCATTTAACAGTACCCGAGATAATAAAAAGCAAAGCATAAAATCTCGAGTCAGACAACAGTTAGGAGAAAGCGATAAGAAATCTCAAAATACTATACAAGTCGATATAGTAAGGAACAAGGGTATAGGAACCATACTCGACCTGTCCCTGCAACCAAAGTGTTAGCACATAATGAACATAATATGCTACCCTACAAACATCAAAGGTGTACTGCATTCTAAGTATAACAATAGGTGTCCAGGTATGCATATCCACAATACCTACATCTCACAACATCCCTAGAGTGACAGACTATGGGGAGAACTCTAAATCTCGACTTCTCTAATTAGCGTAGCTCTTTTGTCTATCCCAAGTAGTTTTCGTTCATTACCAAATGATCTCAAACTTTTCTGAAGTCTCTCTGTCATATTTGTGTAGAATTGATTTCAACCTAGATGAGGGGTGAATAGGGTAATACTAATAATTATAAAAATTTAATTCGGAAATATATAAAATAATTGCAACACAGATATAGCAGAATAATAGCAGCATGGATAATAGCAGAATATAAAAAGCAGAAATAGAACAACATAGATTTACCCAGCTTCGGCAAAACCCTGCCTACGTGCTACCCCCAAGGTTTCTACTAGAAATTAAGTAGTCAGACGCTTACACACGTAAACTCGCGACACCCGCTATCGACTAACCTAACTCTACGCTCAAAACCCTGCCACAACTCAAACACTGAGTTGCGAATTCTCGAACTACACCACCGTAGTTCGTCCCCTAGTCACACGACTAGAGTTTACAAAAGTTTAAAAGACAAACACAAAATTTAAAAATAAAATAAAATTCAAAACCCTAATTTAAAAAATAAAGCTCAATTAATAATTTAAAGGAGCCGGCCCAAATAAATAAAGTGACAAGAATTATCCCCTTCTCCTTTTATTTTGTTCGGCCGTATCCTTCTTCTCTTTGCGTTAAAAAAATGTCTGCCTCTTTTCTTCTTCGATCTATCTTCGTTCCTCTTCGATAAATTAGGGCTTCCTAAAATTTGAAGGCGCAGACTTTAGTTGCTCAATAGATGATTTATCGTTCCTTGCATAGTCGATCGATTGTTTCTTTGAATTGCAAACGGCTGCTTCAAATTTGGCGAGTTCTATAAATCTAGTATGTGGTTTCCTTTGATACTCTCGTTGATATGCTTCGAAATCGATTGCTTTTAGGCCGATGATGTTAATAGTTTATATAGGATTCGAATTCCTATCATTTCGCTTGTATATATTTTATTGAATTCGTCTGATACTTTAGCTCGCCCATTTGATTTTGCTTGGTTGCTTGTGATTAATCCTGACTAGTTCAATTCGTATATTTTCTACTTGATTATCACAGCTTATTTGGTCTTTGATTACGTGTTATCATCTGGCATTGATTTGGTTCCGTTCTTTATGCTGTTGACTTCGGCCATTTGAAATGATTTCTACTGTGACTTTGCACTTTGATTTGTTCAATTCGAACTTGTTATTATCTCGGTCACCACAGCTTTGATTTTCTGGCATTTAACTTGACTTGGTTATTTTGAAACTGCTACCTGCAAAAATGTTCGACCTGGAACATTTTATCATTTGATTGATTTTTGACTCACGACTTGTTTGGTTTTTGACTTGACTTGAAATTTGTAAAACGTGCTGTGTCACTTGCTTATGCTGGTTCAACCTGCTACTATTTCATCGATATATATATATATGCATGTGTATACATATATGTGCATATATGTATACATGTGTTTATGTACTGTTAATCTGTATTGCTCTGACAAATGTCTTAAACTTGTGCATGTTTCAATATGCATTGTGCTGTATATTTGAGCATTTATTTGCTGCTGCCTCTGGTTTCACTGCATATTTATGTTCATGCATGTATATATTCATGTTATACTGCTCTCTACTTTGGTCCATTGATGATGATGATGTCTGGTTACATGTTGTACTTGATCATTTTGTAGTCTAGTCTTCATATTACTTTGTGTCTGTTGCATTTCACTATGTTGCATACATGTTGACTTCGTCATCTCTCTGCTGTTGCACTTGATCAGGTCTCTGATTGAATCAGTTTTCTATATGTAGAGTCTGCACTTGATTCCTTGTATATTGATGTCACCTCTGTAGTATTGTGTCTTCAACATTGCCTGACCATATGCATGCTTCGAGCCTCTGTTGCATTTGTATCCTGTACTCATTGAATACTTGCATTTGAAGTGTGTGTTCTGGTTTGGTCGAGTCTTGAGCTTGTTTGTTGGACTGGGTTCACTTGTTATCTTGTAATCTGGTTCACCCCAGAACAGTTGTGTCACTTGAGTTTCTCTTGGAGTCTTGGTTATTGTACATGTATATATGTATGTACTAACTGTCTTGTTGAGTTCATCCTGGTTTGCATTGTACTCCATTTGCACATTGATATTGTAGTCTGTTCTGTGTCATCTTGAAGTCTGGTCAGGACATCTGATGCATTGTGGTTTTTGTTGCACTGTCTATTTCCTGACATCACTCTTTGTATATTTGAGCTTGTTGAACTGTTCTTTGTTTTCCTTGACCATCATACCTGATTTTGTACATTTTGTCTGGAGCAGTTCTGAACTATATATATGTATGTATGTGCACCACTGTTATCTTGATTTTTTTTGGAGTTGCACCTGAGTTGAACCTAGCTTTGCCTTGGGTTTGACCTTGTGCTCGTGTCGTGACTTTATTTGTATTGCACTTGAGTTGAACCTTACTTTTTGGTTGGTTCGACCTTGTGCTCACCTGTCCCTGCAGTTTTATCAAGTGTATATCGGTGTGCATGGCCTTGTGGCATGTACAGTGATACACTGTGTATCTCACAAGTTGTTCGTGTATGATGAATTCAAAATAAATGATGACGAACAACCCAAATAACTGAGGCAAATAATATTTTCAAAAACACATTTTTTTATACTGCAAAAATATTTCTTTTTCAATTTTACTACATCAGTGTGTATTTTGCAGATAACTCAGATGCTGGATTCAAGCTAGAATAGAGTTGAAGATAAATACCGGTGAATGAGTGAAATGTAGTGAGATGAACATTGTAAATGGAAAATTGTATAGTGAAGAATTGTATTGTAATTTGAAATTGTGTATATATAGTGAGAGCTCAAATTTGTACTATTCAAAATTGTAATAAAATATTTGTTTGAATAAAATATTTGTTTGAATTTAAATTCTGTGTTATTTATTTTATTCAGCAAATATTTATTTAGTTATGTGAAAATAAAATTGTACAATAACAAATACATTTAAATGAATATATATATATGTTTATTATCATCAAACAAAAATCATATACTTGCATATTCAACAATCTCCCCCTTTTGATGATGACAAACATATATTTAAGATTTTGAATTTATTAAATGTATTTGATCATTCAATTTGCTCCCCCTATTTGAATGCTCCCTCTCTACATAAAGCTCCCCCTTCATATATGCATGAGAATAAAAATAAGCAAATGAACCTAGATGCAAATAAAAAATAAACATTAAAATATTTGACCTTTATTTGTCAAAATCTTAACTTTTCTCTCCCCCTTTTGTTATCAGCAAAAGAGTAATAGTGTTAGAAAAATAGAGATAAAGTGATAGACATTAATATAACATTAATACCCAATCGAGTATAAATATTAAATTTCAATAAAAAATCAAACAAAAATCATAAATACTTTGTTAGGCGCATATTCCACTTTAGAATGATAGGGATGATGTAAAACCATATAACGGTGTCTATTTGTGGTATATTTATATTAGGAATTTGAATATCTACTAACCATGCATAACCGTTAGGACTTTTAAATGAGATTAGTAGTATTCCAAATTTTTATAAAAAAAATGAATTAAAGTATCTTCTAACCATGCATAACCGTGAGGACTTTTAAATGGGATTAGAATCAACTTGTCTATTTTATAACCAATTTTGATATGTGTTCCATATTTGCATAACCGCGACGACTTTTAAATGAGCATGAAAGCACATACAAAAATATTCCAAGTAATTCACCCATGCATAACCGTGAGGACTTTTAAATGAGAGTGAATACTTTGGATGTTATTATTAAAAAATAAAAATAAAATAAAAACGAATAATTTCCTGTTTAAAATACCACATATTGACATACTATATTGGATTTTGATGAGTGATGGTCGTTAGAAATACGATAGCAATAGAGATGGTCATGGAATTTTTACCAACAAAAGTTATTATAAATCTTGTTTAAATTTCTAAAGAAATTTACTAAAATATACTTTCTCAAGTTATAATATATGATCAATATTAACAATCATCACTTTTTCAATCACTATTTATCTTTTTGATAATCAGTAGGGAGTCAGATTAGTTAATGTAGTCATTTAAAATCAAATCCAAAAATAATTATAAAACCAAATTTTCTAAAATGACTAATCTGAAGCAAGGTCAACAAAAACTATTTTCTAAAAGGGGTTTTATAAAAAAATGTCTGCTATTTGAAAATTAGTTGAAATGAAAAATATGCAGATATTTTCTTTGAAAATAATGCAACTACTGAATATCTCAACATAAATCACGTTCCACTAGTAATTTTTCTACCAACTAGATTACCAGTGTAATCTGTATCCTAATTTTCCTTTGACTCAAGATTATCATTAGTTGGATGTCATAGACCAGACCGTGAAGTGTGCAACAAAATACCTTAAAATCATTTTTAACAGCTTTTAAATGAAATTCTCTTGAATTTGAATTGAAATCGTGCAAATTTACAAACAATGAACATAGTGTCAGATCCAAAAGCAGTAAGATAAGCAAATGTATCCACATGTATCTAGAGTAATCAAAAATCAATTCAAGACAATATTTCTTATCATCTAAACTTGCAGCATCATTAGTCCAAACAAATCTATATGAAGTAGTTCAAAGATGATTGGTCAACATTTTTAAAATCAAAATCAACATTTATTTCATCATCACATAACTAGCTGATTTAATTCAGATTATGGTGCAGTTTATCACATTTAATATATCGTTCAAGATAGATGTACCGTTACCTATTTTACCTATACGATAATTTTTCGTTGTTGCCCATTGTGATTCTGCCACCTTTGTACTAGGCTAAGGAACTTTGATTTGCCGCCCGTCATGTGCCTGGAATAGCCAGAATCTAGGTAACACTGTTGTTGTTCCTTAGCCTGCCACTACACATACACGAGAAAAGATTTTTGTGACCTATTTGTTTTTACAGGTCCATGGTTGTTAGTGGCAAAAGATTTTGAAAAATACGTTTGTGTAGACCCAAAACTATTTATATTTGTTCCTTTTGGCACCTAGATTTGTTTGACTTTAAGGGATTTTATATTCATGCCTTTTGGAACCCAAATTGGAATGGTTTTCACGTGTTTGGGTCTATACTAGCAAATATAGTGATTGTGTCCAGTTTTTACACAATCGTGCACTTTGAATTGACTTGATTAATTTCACATCTAATACATTCAGATTGATTATAACCAAGTCCTTGTCTAACAGGATTGATAGTTTGTTTCCCTAACAACATATTTAACGATCTTTCTCCTTTGGAAAATTTTCCTAAAGTTGTAGACAATTGTTGGACTTTAGTTCTGAGCGATTCATTTTCCTTCAATAATTGAGTGCACTTTTTAATAGAATTTTCTCTCCTCGTGTTTTCACTTTCTTTCAAAATCAAAATTTCATTTTCAAGTGATTTTGTTTTAATTTCTGATTTTTAATTTCTTCTCCAAGCGATGGACACTTATCACACTTAGGGCTCTTGGTTTGATAGTTTTTAACCAATTGATCAAGCTGTTTATTTAAATCTATTAAAGTATCTTTTCGTGATTCAATTATAGCGTATTTCTCCCTAAGTCTCTCAAAATAGCCATTTACTTCGTGAAAATATATAAGCAATTCCGAGTGAGTGAGTTTTGATACCTCGCTTGGCTCGTCGTCATCACTATCAGTTATATCACCTCAAAGGCACATATCTGCTTTTTCACTCTCACTGCTAGTGCTTTTATTATCATCATCACTTTTATTCCACGTGGCTGCAAAACTTCTCCTTTTCGGTTTCTTTCCTTGGCCGAGTCAATTCTGAAGACAACTGGGCTTGATGTGACCCGGTTTATTGCACTTATGGTAGATGATCTCCCGCTCTTCTGGGTTGTCTAGAACTTTAACTATTCTGCTTTTCAGTTGTTGATTTAGAGCAGGATTTCCGTATCTGCGATTCCACCTTTTGAATTTCTTTATTATCAGTGCCAATTCAACTGCTCCATCATCATCATCACTATCATCACTTTATGCTGTTCCTTTGAGAGTTATTGATTTCTTTCGTGTATCACCTCCTTCACGTTCTTCCTTGAATTTTATTTCTAGCTCGTAAGTGGTGATATTTCCGATGAGTTCTTCGACTTTAATTTGTTTCAAATCCTTTGATTCTTGAATGGCAGTGACTTTGGCTTCAAAATTTCGTGGAAGGACTTTGAGGATTTTTCGGACTATTTCCAACTCTGTGTATGATTTTTCGAGAGCTTTTGATTTGTATACGATATTGGAAAGTCGTCCATACATCTCTTTTATATTTTCATCCTTGGCCATTGTGAAGTTCTCGTATTCGCTACTAAGCATGGCAAGATGGGATTCTTTGGCATGAGATGTTCCTTTGTGAGTCACTTCGAGTGTGTGCCATATTTCCAGTGTAGTTAGACAATGTGAGACACGATTAAATTCAATTTGATCCAATGAACATATAATAGAATTCATAGCTTTAGCATTGGCATTCTGTAGTTTATTTTCTAGATCTGTCCATTGATCCATCAGTTTATCTATTTTCTGATTATCTACCACTATAGTTGGTGTCCTATAACCTGTCTCAACAATATTCCAAGCATCAATGGTTTTCAGGAAAAATTTCATTATATTTTTCCAGTAAGCATATTCACCACTGAACATTGGTGGTCTAACTATGGACTGACCCTCAGCAAAAGAATTATTAAAAGAAGCCATTTAAAAATTAAATTTTTAAAACAAGGATTTGTTTTTGAAAAATCAAATTTTTAAAACAAAAATTGGTTTTTGTTCCTAGCTTTGATACCACTTGTAGGATCGATTTCACCCTAAATGGGGGGTGAATAGGGTGATACTAATAATTATAAAAATTTAATGCAGAAATATATAAAATAATTGCAATACAGATATAGTAGAATAATAGCAGCACAGATAATAGCAGAATATAAAAAGCAGAAATAGAACAACACAAATTTACCCAGCTTCGGCATAACCCTGCCTATGTGCTGCCCCAAGGTTTCTACTAGAAATTAAGTAGTTAGACGCTTACAAATGTAAACTCGCAACACCCGCTATCGACTAACCCAACTCTACGCTCAAAACCCTACCACAACTCAGCCACTGAATTGCGAATTCTCGAACTACACCACCATAGTTTGTCCCCTAGTCACACAACTAGAATTTAAAAAAGTTTAAAAGAGAAATACAAATTTAAAAATAAAATAAAATTCAAAACCCTAATTTAAAAAATAAAGCCCAATTAATAATTTAAAGGAGCTGGCCCAAATAAATAAAGTGGCAAGAATTATCCCCTTCTCCTTTTATATTGTTCAGCCGTATCCTTCTTCTCTTTGCGTTAAAAAAATGTCTGCCTCTTTTCTTCTTCAATCTATCTTCGTTCCTCTTCGATAAATTAGGGCTTCCTAAAATTTGAAGGCGCCGACTTCAGTTGCTCGATCAAATAGATGATTTATCGTTCCTTGCTTAGTCGATCGATTGTTTCTTTGAATTGCAAATTGCTGCTTCAAATTTGGCGAGTTCTATAAATCTGGTATGTAATTTCCTTTGATACTCTCGTTGATATGCTTTGAACTCGATTGCTTTTAGGTCGATGATGTTAATGGTTTAAATAAGATTCGAATTCCTATAATTTCGTTTGTATATATTTTATTGAATTCGTCTGCTACTTTAGCTCGCCCATTTGATTTTGCTTGGTTGCTTGTGATTAATCCTGACTAGTTCAATTCGTATATTTTCTGCTTGATTATCACGGCTTGTTTGGTCTTTGATTACGTGTTATCATCTGACATTGATTTGGTTCCGTTCTTTATGCTGTTGACTTTGGCCATTTGAAATGATTTCTACTGTGACTTTGCACTTTGATTTGTTCAATTCGAACTTGTTATTATCTTGGTCACCACAGCTTTGATTTTCTAGCATTTAACTTGACTTGGTTATTTTGAAACTGCTACCTGCAAAAATGTTCGACCTGGAACATTTTATCATTTGATTGATTTTTGACTCACGACTTGTTTGGTTTTTGACTTGACTTGAAACTTGTAAAACGTGCTGTGTCACTTGCTTATGCTGGTTCAACCTGCTACTGTTTCATCGATATATATATATATATATATATATATATATGTATGTATATATATACACACACGCATGTGTATACATATATTTGCATATATGTATACATGTGTTTATGTACTGTTAATTTGTATTTCTCTGACAAATGTCTTAAACTTGTGCATGTTTCAATATGCATCGTTCTGTATATTTGAGCATTTATTTGCTGTTGCCTCTGGTTTCACTGCACATATATGTTCATGCATGTATATATTCATGTTATACTGCTCTCTACTTTGGTCCATTGATGATGATGATGTTTGGTTACATGTTGTACTTGATCATTTTGTAGTCTGGTCTTCATATTACTCTGTGTCTGTTGCATTTCACTCTGTTGCATACATGTTGACTTCATTATCTCTCTGCTGTTGCACTTGATCAGGTCTCTGATTGAATCAGTTTTGTATATATAGAGTCTGCACTTGATTTTTGTATATTGATGTCACCTCTGTAGTATTGTGTCTTCAACATTGCCTGACCATATGCATGCTTCGAGCCTCTGTTGCATTTGTATCCTATACTCTTTGAATACTTGCATTTGAAGTGTGTGATCTGGTTTGGTCAAGTCTTGAGCTTGTTTGTTAGACTGGGTTCACTTGTTATCTTGTAATCTGGTTCACCTCTGTGTTACTTGAGTTTGTCTTGGAGTCTTGGTTATTGTACATGTATATATGTATGTACCGACTGTCTTGTTGAGTTCATCCTGGTTTGCATTGTACTCCATTTGCACTTTTATATTGCAGTCTGTTCTGTGTCATCTTGAAGTCTGGTCTGGACATCTGATGCATTGTGATTTTGGTTGCACTGTCTATTTCCTGACGTCACTCTTTGTATATTTGAGCTTGTTGAACAGTTCTTTGTTTTCCTTGACCATCATACCTGATTTTGTACATTTTGTCTGGAGCAGTTCTGAACTATATATATGTATGTATGTGCACCACTATTATCTTGATTTTTTTGGGAGTTGCACCTGAGTTGAACCTAGCTTTGCCTCGGGTTTGACCTTGTGCTCGTGTCGTGACTTTATTTGTATTGCACTTGAGTTGAACCTTACTTTTTGGTTGGGTTCGACCTTGTGCTCACCTGTCCCTGCAGTTTTATCAAGTGTGTATCGGTGTGCACGGCCTTGTAGCATGTACAGTGATATACTGTGCATGTCACAAGTTGTTCGTGTATGATGAATTCAAAATAAATAATGACGAACAACCCAAATAACTGAGGCAAATAATATTTTCAAAAACACATTTTATTTTATACTGCAAAAATATTTCTTTTTAATTTTACTGCGTCAGTGTGTATTTTGCAGATAACTCAGATGCTGGATTCAAGCTAGAATAGAGTTGAAGATAAATACGAGTGAATGAGTGAAATGTAGTAAGGTGAACATTGTAAATGGAAAATTGTATAGTGACAAATTGTATTGTAATTTAAAATTGTGTATATATAGTGAAAGCTCAAATTTGTACTATTCAAAATTGTGATGAAATATCTGTTTGAATTTAAATTCTGTGTTATTTATTTTATTCAGCAAATATTTATTTAGTTATGTGAAAATAAAATAGTACAATAACAAATACATTTAAATGAATATATATATGTTTATTATCATCAAACAAAAATCATATACTTGCATATTCAACAATTTGGTCCAAGTATTAGTTTATCCCTTTCTTCCCACTAACATAAAGGAGTGTTACATGGTCGGCCATACAATGCAAACTCCACCAAATGCATGTGATCATCCTATAAGCATCCGAAATTGAAAATGCAAGCTCACAAGAAATCCCCCAATATACGATTCACACTCTTAGTCCGGGCCTTGGTTTGCAGGTGATAAGTTATACAGAGATGCAGCTTCATCCCTAATGCCTCTTATAAGCTCTTTCAAAACCCACTAATGAATAAAGGGTCTTGATCACTCACAATGCTCTTCGGCACACCATGGAATCACACTAGCCATTTCATATACAAGTCGGCCAATTTGGATGCCTTCTACTAGACTTGATGGGTATGAATTGGGTACTCTTCGTCAAACTATCGACCATGACCCAAATGTTATCATACCCTCTTTTGGTCCTCGGTAATCCATCAATGAAATCCATCAAAACTTGCTCCTATTTCTACTCAGGAACTTCAAGTGGTTGCATCAATCCACTTGGCTTCTTCTGCTTTGTCTTCACCAATTGACAGTTCATACACTTCGAGATAAATATCTCAAGATCCTTCTTCATCCCCTCCCAATAGTATGTCAGCTTCATATCACGGTTCATCTTACTACCATCGGGATGTATAGTTAACGTAGAGTGGTGGCACTCTCGTAGCACCTTATCTATTAATCTGTTACCATTAGGAATAAACAATCTTCCTTCCTTACGGAGCCAACCATCTCAGTCAAACTCGTACCGCTTCATCTCCTTAATATTTATTCCCTCTACTTTTTCCATGATCTCAGCTAGTTTGGCATCTCGCCTCTAACTAGTACTAATCTGCTCAATCAAGGTAAGTTTGATATTCAAACCTGCTAACATCTCTAGCTCTAATTTGATATGAGACCCGAAGTCATAACCAGCAATATACTCCAATTACTTCCTGTTATCCACAAAATCCTCTTAAGAGTAAAAGTTGAAAGAAGAAGCTATAATACAGGAGTTCATTCCTTCCACAAGCATCGAAGGAGATGCTTCAGTTAGGGTTGAAGAGGTGCTTCTGCAACCACTAAAGTGGATGCTTCCATCAGGGTTGAAGAGGCGCTTCCGCAAGCATCGAAGGAGATGCTTCCATTAAGGTTGAAGAGATGCTTCTACAAGCATCGAAGGAGATGCTCCCGCAAGAGTCAATTCTTCCACCGAAGCCTTCCCTTCCACAAGTGTTGAAAGATTCCCTTCCGTGAGCATTGCCAAAGACTTCCCTACCGCAATCATTAAACCTTTGAAACAGTCATCCTTCCAAAAGCAAGTATCGTCTCTCCATCACACTCCTTGCAAGCCCTTCGCAATTCTTCAGAGAATACTCCACTTGTGGTGCCGTCATGGTTCAACAACAATGAAGGGATTCAATTTACCTTCAACGGCATAGTGCCGCATCAGTTCCCCTCCGCTTCTCAAAAGAGTTCCTTCCGATGGTGTTGGAAGTGCCTAGTCACATATAAAAGTGGCATTGAAAGAATGCTTAGCCAATATCCTTAAAGACATTGTTTCCGACAGTGACGAAAGCATCCATTTTAGTGTGGCGGAAGCAATTTTACAAGAAGAATAAAGATGCTTCTGCACTAACATCAATAGAACGAAAGGATTTCCATCGACATTGATGAAGGCGGAGCTAGAAGAATGGCGAAAGGCAATGTAGGCATTCCTTCTGATGATGATGAAAGGATGGAGGTGGAAGGACCTGGACCCGCATATATAAATAGGACCCTAAGGGTCATATTTTAGGGGTTTTTTGATTCATTCCATTCTTCTTTTCTAATCTTATACTATTGTAACCCTAAATCGATTTAGTGACAAATCCTACCAATTTGTAACCATTTTGTACTTGATAAAATGAAAGATATGAGATTGATCATTTATCATCTCCTTACTTATGCTTCTTCGAATGTTGTGGGAATGGATGGACATATATATATGGATATTGACTTCGAGCATAAGAATGGTCAACACGGCCATTAGTATGCCTAGTGACCTTTGCACAAGACTTACGCTTATCTCCTTAACTCTCTATGAACTTACATTGTGTCATAGAATCCATTTGGATGTTGGAGCATTAAGGTGACCTATACCCACATGAATGCTCTTCAGCCTTCATCTTATGTGGTTATAGGGACAAACGCCCCTTAATTCCTATGAATTTAAGGAGGCTGATCCATAAAGGAGTCTATAATGTCATGAATCCACTCTTTGACAATTCAATCACACATTAGATCCCCAAATGATAAATTTGCCCTACATACACGATCAAATCAATTATGGGTTAACTTATCACAAATAGCATTTAGGGTGTTAAACATATTTTGATTTAACATTTTTGGTGCTAGAAGGAGGGCTCGAACCTCCAATTCATTATTTCCTTATCTAGAAACTAATTATATAAAGTTTTGTTGTAGAAAAATGGTGAGGTCTAAGAATGTCAATGCTCCAAACGAAGAAGTAATCATGCATATAACAAATCTGAAGGAAAATGTGACTCCTAATTTCAATGTTGCAAGCTCGAAGCCTAGTCAACCATTGTAACCAGCACAACTCACCGACAACGAAGCTAAAATAAATAGTTTAGAATAATGGTTAATGGAAGTGAAAGGGCTATTGGAAACGGGGCTCACTTAAAAGTCGTCCAAAACTACCAGACCACCCGTTGAAGAAAAAGTGAACTCACCAAGAAGAAACTTATACACCTCTCTACTTAAAGGCAAAAGCAAGCTCAACTCACCCCCATAGAAGAAGAAAGATAATCAACATTATAAGCTGATTTATCGAGGACGAGCTGATGACAAGTCTAAGGAATAGTCTGGAAGATCAACTTCCAGAGGGTAGCAACTTGCTAGACACAATTATCATAATGAAGAAGCTTACTTAAAAGACATGGTAGAGAAAGTAGCCAAATATATGTTTAATGATAAGGGAAAGAGAACCTTAGATGAAAGGGCTAACGATAATCATCGAGAAGCTCCATTCATCGATGAGATTATGTCTACAAGAATGTCCATAAGAATCCCATCGCATGTCAAGATTTCGTCTTTAAGATATAACGGAACCACGGACCCTGATGATTACCTAATGGCGTTTGAGAGCCAGATGGACTTGTATAATGCATCTAGTGCAGTTCGATGCAGACTCTCTCCTGTGATGCTCCAAGGAGCAGCTGCTAAATGTAACCACCAGTACCATGAGAAAACTATCTACTCTTAGAAGTAGTTCTCTTATAAATTCCCCGCCCAATTCTGTATTTGTAAGGATTCGACCATCGACTATACTATACTGCAAACATAAGACAAAGATCTGGGGAGCTACTAGGAGACTACCTCAAAATATTTAGTATGGAAACCCTAAGGGCCAAGGACATGAATGATATGGATAAGCTAATTGCAGTGCATTCTGGATTGATAGAGCACACACCATTTTGGAAAGAGCTTTACATCCATGGATGTAAGGACCTTCAAGAATTTCACTTTCTGGCTGAAAATTTCATTGCAATGGACGAAATGCACCATGCTTGGAGAACGACATAGCCTAAGAGAGAGGCAGGGAGAGCTACCTTCGATTGCGGTCATAAAAGGTTAGGGTGGGAACATAACTCAAATACCAATTCTATTGCCATAAATAAGCCTTTATCCTACATCTATGCTAACTAAGGAGAAGGTTAGTTTCCCAACCTCACTCAAAGCCAAGACCTTTCCTAAGCAGAAGAAAGGAGGTGACTATTGCGCTTATCACAAGGTGAATGGCCATAATACGGACGAGTGTCGTGTGTTGACCGGTATAATTCAAAGTTGATTCATGAAGGACATTTGAAAGAATTCATCAAGGACGAACAGAAGGTTCCACGAATTGACAACGGGCCATAAAAACTTTCTAACAATGACGTGGACATCCTAGAAGAGGAAGATCAACTAAACCTAAGCCCGCCTCTTAACAGAATCGATGTGATCCATTGAGGATCGCATTTTGTTGGAAGTAGCAAAGAAGCTAGAAACAGGTATATCAGAGAAAAAAGGGAGGGTTCTATTCAAGAGGAGCCCCCACTCAAAAACCCTTGATATAACATCCAAATGCATAGTCTCACCACCACCCTACAAGAGCTAAAGGGAATCAGACACCCTCATAACGACCTGCTTATGATCACTGCTCAAATTGGACTCTCCATAGTTACCAAGACCCTCGTAAACACTGGAAGCGCTGTAAACGTCATCTTTAAACATGCTTTCGATCAAATAGGGATCCATGAAGAAAAGCTAGAGCCAAGTCTTGAGCCTATCTTTGGGTTTAACAACAAAGAGTCAACTCCAATGGGACAATTGAAGTACTAGTACAGATGGGTTTGCCACCATGCTGTAGGACTTTCGAGACACAATTTGTGGTCATCAATCAGCATTCATATTACAATGCTTTCTTTGGTCGTCCTGGTATGGACGAGGTGAATGCTTTTGTCTCATTCAGATACTTAATGGTGAAGTTCTTAACCAAGATGGGATAGGAAATATTAAAGGGGAGCAATTCAGCTCTCGTGAAATGTACTTTGCTACCCCGGAACAATCCAAAAGGGAACATGCTTCTTATTATGATTCATCTACTATTTTTCAGCCTTCGGATGAGGGATTTTTACATCTACCATCCAAAGAAAAAGCAAGACCCAGTAATGCGACTAAACATAAGCTTAAGAAGTACAATTCATTTGAAAGGAAAAGGAAGAGAAGAGATACTAACTGGGTAGAGGAGGAAGTGGATAATGAAGAAATTATCACTGATTTAGACTACCGTGGAGAAATGGAGAGAATAAAGCCTATTAAAGATCTTGAGGAAATATGTGTGGATCTAGCTGATCCGACAAAGAAGGTCAAAATTAGGAAAGAATTAGAAGGTAACCTTAAAGCGGACTTAATCCAATTCCTTCAAGCCAACAAGGATGTACTTGCATGGACATATTCTGACATGATCGAAATTGACCTAGTATTTACATACCATGCTTTGAACATTGATCTGAGTATAACTCCTATCTGATAAAAGAAAAGGCAGTTTGACAATATTCGATCTGATTCCTTGACAGAAGAGGTTAAGAAGTTGCTTGAAAATAGATTCATTAGAGAAGTATTATTTCCAAGATGGATAGCTAATCTAGTATTGGTTAAAAAGTCGAATGGTAAACGGAGGACTTATGTTGACTACACCAACTTAAACAAAGCATGTCTGAAAGATTGTTACCCATTGCCTCGAATAGATCAGTTAGTTGATGCAACCAGTGGACACAAGCTTATATCTTTCATGGATGCTTATTCAAGATATAATCAAATTCCCATGTTCAAGCCAGACAAAGAGAATACAAGCTTTATCATAGATTAGGGAACATATTGCTACAAGGTGATGCCTTTTGGTTGAAGAACGCGAGCGCCACTTATCAAAGACTAGTGAATAGAATGTTTAAAGAGCATATCAGCCGAAATATTGAAGTTTATGTGGACGACATGTTAGTAAAGTATCATGAGGAAGGCGGTCCTTTGAAGGATCTTGAAGAAATGTTTGAAGTGCTGCAGAGACATCAAATGAAACTTAGTTCATAAAAATGCTCTTTCGGAGTTCAGTCTGGGGAGTTTTTGGAGTATATTGTTAGCGCTCGAGGAATTGAAGCCAACCTTGACTAAAATCAAGCTATAAAGGACTGGACCGAGCCTGAAACTAGCATAAATGCAATGGATTTAAATTGAAGGGTAGCAGCATTGAGTAGGTTTATCTCCAGAGCTACCAATAAGTGCATTCCATTATTTGATGTAATCAAGAAGAAAAAGAATTTAGAATGGGGAGAAGATTGTCATAAAGCCTTCAAAGAACAATAAGATCATCTCGAAAAGCCACCGATATTATCCAGTCCATAGGAGGGGAAAACTTAAACCTATATATGGCAGTTTCCGAGCATGTAGTGAGCTCAATACTATTAAGGAGGAAATAGAATTCAACTTCCTACTCATTATATGAGCAGAAGATTGAAGGATGCTGAAGTTGGATATCTAGTCATAGAAAAGTTGGCTTATTGCTTGATACTCACATCGCGAAAACTGAGAGCCTACTTTTAGGCACATTCGATCAAGGTACTAACCAACTTTCCACTTAAGCAAGTCTTTAGTAACCCGAAAACTTCATGAAGGTTAGTGAAATGAAGAATAGAACTCAACCAATATGACATTGAATTCCAATTGCGGGCTGCAATTAAAGGAAAAGCTTTAGCCGATTTCGTCAATGAATGCACAAGCTTTGTCAAAGATCAACCAGAGAAAGAAAAGGATCAAAAGCCCAAATGGCAATTATTCATGGATGGGGCATCAAATGAAGAAGGTGCTAGAGTGGGGTATTTTATAATAACACCAGACGAACACCGCTTGCACTATGCCATGAAACTAGGTTTTTTGGCTACAAATAATGTGGCAAAACATGAATTAATGCTAGCATGAACCACCTTGGCTTTGCAACTTAAAATTCCAAGAATTGAAATCTTTAGTGACTCTCAGTTGATGGTAAACCAACTAAACCAGACATATCAGAATAAAGATGCCAAATTAGTTCAGTATGCGAAGAAGGTACTAAAAATGTTGACTCAGTTTGAAGATTTCTCAATACATCATATCCCAAGAGGAAAGAATTCACAAGAAGATTCATTGGAAAAATTGGCTAGCTCAAGGGGAGCATCGGAAACCCGGATTGTATCGGTGGGTTATCAAACAAATCCTAGTATTGAAGATAAGGTATCTGACCCAGGAAGAGAGTTACTAGTGTAAACAAGATCTCAAGCTCTAATTCATGAAGGAGAAGAGAAAGAAAGTGAGAATGGAAATCTTTAGGAAGAATTCACTGATTCAGAAGCAAACGGCCGCTATAAAAATAATTGGATGACACCAATAGTGGAACATCTTATTAATGGAACACTACCAACTAATAAGACAGAGGCTAGAAAAATCAGACATCAAGCCCCAATCTTCACTATAATAGGCAGAATAGTTTATAAGAAAGGATATGCCCTTCCTTACTTAAGACGTGTGAATCCAGAAAATGAATTGAGACTATTAAGGGAAGCACATGAGGGGTTGTGTAGAGACCACTCTAATAATATCAAATAAGCCAAGAAGGTCATGAGACAAGGTTTCTATTAACCCCAAATGACCAATCAAGCAACATATTATGTAAAGAGATGTGGAAGATGCCAAAAATTGTTGGAAATGCGGATTGCGGATTTTAAGGCATAATTAACACTAGAGGGGGGGGTGAATAGTGTTTAATTAAATTTATGAACCTTTTTGAAATCTTTTCAAATTAAATCCAAACAGATGCAATTCACAAACACAGAAGCAATCACAGAATCAGACACAGATGCAAATAGTAAATAAAAGAAGTAAAGGAAAGAACACACCAGAATTTTATAATGGTTCGGAGTTACCCTACATTCAGTCCCACACAATTTCTTGTGCAGATTTCTTTTCAAATATAATGTCGATATTACAACCTCGATTTCAAGGCCACGAGATACACCCTCTTGTCTTCGAGTCCATGACAAACTCTCTTGATTTAACAAGGCTACAAGATCACCTAATTGATTTACGGGCTACAATCACACCTAATTGATTTACGGGCCACAATCACACCATTTCCAATCACACTTTGATAGAGAGAGACTCGATATACTTCAATCTTTCGATCTTTGATTACAAATGATCTTATAACTCTGAATAACACTGAGATGTTTGGGAGAGAGTGGCAGAGAATCAAACTAGTGACGATCGAGTTTGATTCACTTAGGATTTTGGCAGAGTTTTGTTAAAACATTTGAAATATAAGTGAATATTTGAGTGGAGAAGAAGGAGTGAAGAAATGAAGAAAAACTAACTTAAAATTCATTGAAAACAACTGGTATTTATAGGAGAACAACGGCCATGTCCGTTCGCGAAAGGTTATGATGAATAGACACTTCTTTTGAAAATTTGAAATTTGAATTTTACAGCTACCATGTCGACATGGGGGGTAGGGGCATGTCGACATCCCCTAGTATATTTTGAAAATTGATTTTTGTTTTAAAATAGATTTTCTTTCTAAAGTTTGTCGAAACTATCTTAGAACTTTGTAAACTATTTTGAATATACTTTATGATTATAAAAACCTTTGGAAAGTGATCTTACGAAATATAAAAGTAATAAAAGCTAAATATATAAATATTTTGAGATCAAAGCTAAAACATTAAAACCAGGAGATAGTTTTAAAACAAGAAATGTTTTTGAAATTAATATGATTAAAAATAGTTTTTGAATTGAGGCTAAAATATTTAAATAGAGAGAGATGTCTTTTTAAAAGATAGTTTTGAAACAATCTAAAAATAAGTCATTTTGAAAATTTCGTGGATTCCATTCCACTAGAGAAGGTCGTGGGTTCCATCCCACTATTAAAGCGAGAAGGTGGATTCCATTCCACAATTAAAATTCGAATAAAAATTTAAGTTCTATTATGAAGTTTTAACATAAATCAAGACTCTATTACTTATCTTGATATCTTGAACTCTTGATACTCATGAGTCTTCAGTCTTGATTTCTTCAATCTTGAATTCGTCGGTCTTGAATCTCTATACTGTACAGTCTTCATTCTCAGTACCTGCATATATATATATATATATATATATATATATCCTACATATACATATATCTAGACAAAGATATTTGTATTTATATTTTATAACAAGTCCTAAGGTTGTTGTCATCAAAACCATCATCTCAGGAACTAAAAATCTCCCCTTTTTTGATGATGACAACCTATGTTTATAAAATCCACCCTAACAAACTTCGTATCTACTCCAACTCCCCCTTATTCTAACAACTCCCCCTTAATCTACTAACTCCCCCTTAAGCTAAGCCTATCTAACCTATTTTATAATTCTCCCCCTCTGTCATCAACAAAAAACTAAGCCTAAACTACATAACTCCCCTTTAAACTAATACTATGGAACTAAATGCTAATAGCGAAGTATAATCATCAAAACATCAATCTAATTTTATTATATATGATGTTACATTACACATATGAAACATAGACACAAATATATACAAGTACACAAAATATAAAAACATTAATTTAATAACAATCTAACGAGAGTACTTGACAATTGGTGACTTTTGAATCGAACAATTAGGATAATGGAGATAAAAGTTTCCATATTGTTCGACCAAATTACCATTTTTGTCAAAACAGACTTCTCCAACACAAACAACATTATCGTCCTCGTCCATTTGGGCTTCTTCCTCTTCTTCTTCTTCTTCTTCGTCCTCTAATTGATTATGAATACGTATGTTAGAGGAATCATCTTCAATCACAATAGGGTCTGCATGATTATCCATTCAAATTTTTTGCAAATTTCTAAGAATATTGCCTTGTTTCTCTTGTTCCTTTGCCATCCTTATTTGCATGGCTTTGTAATTCAGTCAGCATTTGTAGAGAATCCTTCATAATTTCCTCGATCTTCATTACTAGAGCCAATGTAGTACGTTGGAATGGATCGTAATGTCGACATCCCTTTGAAAATTTTGACAATTTTCTTTTTC
Organism: Allium fistulosum; assembly: GCA_030737815.1. Taxonomy (NCBI): domain Eukaryota; kingdom Viridiplantae; phylum Streptophyta; class Magnoliopsida; order Asparagales; family Amaryllidaceae; genus Allium; species Allium fistulosum. The sequence continues at coordinate 182,782,342 of CM060903.1, forward strand.
TTTATGTATTTAAATATATATGTTACTATATCTATATTCTATATCTCAGTTATAGAACAAATACCTAGTTCTCTTCATAATTTAATAAAGGTTGATTGATTCAAGGGTTTGGTCAGAATATCAGCTATTTGATTCTCGGTGTTGTTAAATTCAAGAGAAATAATCTCTTTACTTATATTATCTCTTAGAAAATAATGTCTAATATCAATATATTTTGTTCTGGCGTGATGAGTAGGATTTTTGGATAAATTTATTGCACTTGTATTGTCACAATAAATTGGTGATTTTGAAATATTTAATCCAAAATCCTTTAAGGTCTGTTGCATATAGATAACTTGAGAACAAGCCAAAGCAGCAGAGATATATTCTACTTCAGTTGTTGATAGTGAGATAGTATTTTGCTTTTTACTAAACCAGAAAACTAGAGAATGTCCTAAAAAGTGACAAGTTCCACTTGTACTTTTTCGATTTGATTTACAACCAGCATAGTCAGCATCATAATATGAGATTAAATCAAATGAATCATTTTAGGGTAAAATAGGCCATAGTCTAAAGTGTGTTTAACATATCCTAGGATACGTTTAACAGCTTTTAAATGGGTTTCTTTGGGTTGAGATTGGTACCTTGCACAAAGACAGACACTATGCATGATATCAGGCCTACTCGCAGTTATATAGAGTAGCGATCCAATCATTCCCCTGTATAGTTTTTGATCAACATCTTTTGACATGTCTTATTTATTTAAGGCTTCATTGGTTGCCATAGGAGTGGGTTTTCCACTCGTAGTGGTCATACCAAACTTACTAACTAGATCCCTAGCATACTTTTCTTGACTAATGAAAATACCACTATCTAATTGTTTTATTTGCAATCCTAAAAAGAAAGTAAGTTCACCCATATGACTCATCTCAAACTCTTTTGTCATTATTTCAGAAAACTCTTTGTTCATTTCATTGTTTCTTGATCCAAAAATTATATCATCTACATAAATCTGTACTAATTGGATATCATTTTTGTTTCTTTTAATAAAAAAAGTATTATCTACTTTATCAATTTCAAAATTTGATTGTAATGGGTAAGATCTTAGTCTGTCATACCAGGCTCTAGGAGCTTGTTTCAGACCATATAAAGCTTTCTTTAATTTGTAAACATGATTTGGAAACTTTTCTTCTTCAAAAAGTGGAGGTTGTTCAACATAAACATCCTCTTTAACGAAACCATTTAAAAAGGCACTTTTGGCATCCATTTGAAATAATTTGAAATTGTTGTGATTTGCGAAAGCAAGTAGAATTCTAATGGCTTCTAATATTGCTACGGGTTCAAAGGTTTCATCATAGTCCATTCCTTCTTCTTGACAATAACATTGCACGACTAACCGAGTTTTATTTCTAACGACCTCACTTGATCATTCATTTTATTTTTATAAACCCATTTAGTTCCTATTATAATTTTGTCCTCGGGTCTAGGAACAAGTTCCCATACATCATTTCTGTGAATTGATTCAGTTCTTCTTGCATAGCAAGAATCCATGAATCATCATATGATGCTTCCTTTGGATATTTGGGTTCAATAGTTGATATAAAAGCTACATTACTCATCTTGTTTAGTTTATTTCTAGTTCTAACAACAGATTCAATATTTCCTAGTATATTTACTATAGGATGATCTTTTAAAAGCCCGATCCTTTTATTAGGATGAACAGTTTCACAATTTGTTTCATTTGATTCATTATTTAAAGTAACAAAATCATCTTCATCGTTTGTTTGAACAAAATCTTTGAAATTTTCATCAAAAGATACATGAATTGTTTCTTCAATGGTGTTAGTTTTTAAATTAAAAACTCTGTATGCTTTACTTCTATTATAATATCCGATAAAGATTCCTTTGTCGGATTTAGGATCAAATTTATTCAAATTGTCCTTTGTATTTAGAATAAAGCATTTACTTCTAAAAACTTTAAAATAAGATACCTTTGGTTTCTTATTGAAAAGAAGTTCATATGGTGTTTTATTGGTTAGAGGTTTAATTAAAATCCTATTCAAAATGTAACAAGCTGTAGTGACTGCTTCAGCCCAAAAATTTCTTGGTAATTTACTATCCGAAAGCATAGTTCTTGCACACTCTTGAATCGTCCTATTTTTATGCTCTACCACTCCATTTTGTTATGGAGTTCTTGGAAAAGGAAAATTATGAGTTATTCCTTTTTTATTACAGAAATTCTCAAATTTTTCATTTTCAAATTCTCCACCGTGATCACTACGAATAGTTTAGATTTTTAAAGAAATTTGATTTTGAAATCTTTTTGCAAAAGTTTTAAATAAATCAAAATCATCGCTTTTATGTTTCAGAAAAATTGTCCATGTAAATCTAGAATAATCATCTACAATTACAAAAAACTGTGATTTATTGACTGAATTTGAGATGGACCAAACAGATCTAAATGAAGTAACTCAAGAGGTTTTGAAGTTGAAATCATATCTTTTAATTTAAATGAACCCTTTCTAAGTTTTCCTAATTGACAAGCATCACATATACTATTTACTTTAAAATCCATTTTATGGAGACCTCTAACTAGATCAAGTTTTGAAAGTCTAGATAAGAGTTTGAAATTCAAATGCCCAAATCTTTTATACCAAATCCAAGGGTCACTTGTATTAGCCAAAAGACATAGGTTATCATTTGATATTTTCATACTGAGAATATAAATATTTTTCTTCCTAATTCCTTCAAAGATAATATTTGATTTATTCTCTTCGTTGTGACAATTATCCTTTTCAAATTTAATTTTGTAGCCCTTGTCACATAGTTGACTTATGCTAAGTAAGTTGTGTTTTAGATTCCTAACTAACAGAACATCAGAAATAGTAGGAGTTTTAGAGTTACCGACATTGCCGATGCCAATCACATATCCTTTTGAATTGTCTCCAAAGTTGACCATTCCTCCATCTTCATAAATTATGTCATTTAGTATCTCCAGATTACCAGTCATGTGTCTTGAACATCCACTATCAAGTATCCATTTATTTTTCTTGATTTGCACCATTTGTCCATTGAGTGTTGATTCTTCAAAAGCCATATAACACATCTGTTCCTGCACAACACACCAATTCAGTAGATAACTTGATTTTCTATAATAACAATATGCAGACTTAGGAGACAATGATGATTTTGATAGTTTTGAACTAGTGTTTATAGAATCTCCAAAAATTGCCATTTTAAACCTTTCCAAAATTTAGATTACGATAACTTTGAAAACCAATGCTCCGATACCAAATGTTGGAAATGCGGATTACGGATCTAAGGCAAAATTAACACTAGAGTGGGGAGGGGGGTTTGAATAGTGTTTAATTAATTTTATGAATCTTTTTGAAATCTTTTCAAATTAAATCCAAACAGATGCATTTCACAAACACAAAAACTGTAACGACCCGTAAATTTAATTGGTTTTAATAACGTTATTAATTGAAATTTTGTGGAATTTTTTTTATATATAATTTTGAAATATAAATTTGATATTTGGAATGCGTCTAGTTAAACATAGCAACTGGTAAATTTTCGTCCGAAAATATGAAAGTTTATTTCGCGCGTAAATTTACTTCAATTTAATCAGTTAAAAAGCGATGAAAATAAAATGTTTTCGGAACCTAAATATTTTTACATAGAAAAATTCTAAACCATCTTCTGAGCAAACGTCATTTTTCGTTTTTTCAAATTCGGACTTCTTTGGCTCCGTCGATCTTATTTTTCTACGTTTTTCTTGCATTTTCCGCCAGTAGAAAAATTCGAATTTTCGTAATTCAATCATACAACTGATATCTATATACCGTTTTGATCGTCTCGTCGCGCTGATCTCTACGGTATATTCAATTATGTATTTCGGTGTCGATACACGGGGGAGAAAACGGTAAACGACTCTGTATCGATACCGGTTCGTGCACTTTTGTTCCCAATGTCTTTCCGTTGTTCCTGAGACAATTAATCAACTCCTGCTTTTATTAATTTCTGAATTTGACTCTTGTCTCTTGGTACTCACATTGCGTAAAAATTTAAAGCAACGTTTATTGGATTGGATGCGAAGAGGCAAATTAGGCTGTAATGGTTATATTATTATTATTATTCTTTTTCTCTCATATCAAAACTTACTCCTCTTTCTTTTCCTTTCTTTCTGCCATTAAATTCTTCCCTCGCGCACGAGCAACCCCGTAGCCACACTTCCATAACTCCACCCTAACGCCTCTCGCCAGCCAACCACTGACCAACTCCACCTTTTCCTCCACGTCTCCGGCCTTTCATCACCGAAAACTCCTCTTCAACCAGACCCGACCCCACTTCTCCCTCTCCACCATCAGAAGCTTCGGCCTAGCAACCATCCTATCTCCGCCTGCTCTCCTTCGTGTCGAACCCTAGTACGCCATGACCATTCACATCGTCACTCAACACCGACCCTCACACACAACTGCCATGCCACCTATCTCCGCCCAAACCCACGGCATAGCAGCAGGCCGAACAACCTGACCCAATCCTCTCTGCTTCTCCACATCCGCAATCACTAAAGGTCCATCATCTCCCTAGATCCGTCATCCACTAACCCACACAAAGCCTGTCATTTTCCCTCCATGTCACCCATCACCAAGCCTAGATCTGCCACCGTTCCCGAGCTCCTCTGTGCCATCATCTCCCGACCTCCCTCCTCTTGATTCACTTTAATCTCTTCCAGCAAGCTTGCATAGTTTTCTTTTCAAGGTATATTTAAGTTCTGGAATTGTATACATAGGTTAGCTTGTTATATTGTTAGTTTATGCAAGTCGCTTATTTATTTGTATATGCAGTGGTTAGCTGTTGGATTGTATATATATACTATATAAAAATAAACTTGTTGTCGTATATATAAGTTTTATAATATATTGTGAACTGATGTATATAGGTGTTGTTTAAAATTTGTGTCAAGTTTGAACTATAATATGAGTGGGATTTTATACTTATGTTCTAAAGGTTATTTTATAAGAGAAGTCTGTATACCTATATACCTTAAGATCTGTTAATATAAATTTTCCAGTTGTATAATGTCAGCCTACTTACAAATATACAGTACCATTATGAATTGATGTTTATATATGTACTACTGTTAGTTACATTATGTCCTATACTTTGTTGTATGTTTATAGTATATATAGACTACTACGTTTGTAAAGTTATATTAGTTGTTGTTATATATTGGCTTGCTGTATATGTTATATTAATTTATATAATATTAGTTAAGTTATATACTAAGCTAAAGTATATATATCATCTGTTTGTTTGTTACATTAATATGTATACTTGATCAGGTTATAAATGTACATATCATATATAGTTTGTTTATATATATACACACACGTTAGTTTCATAATATCAGTTTATAATAAGTTTGTTTGATTTCCTGTTTTGTATTTTTGAAAAGGAAAGTTTAAACTATATTATTGTTATGCTTTAAAAAAAAGTATTGAAGATTTTCTTCACGTGTTTTAAAAAGGTATTGATTTTAGAACAAAGTAACTATTGCATACTTTCTTTTGTATGAATATACTTCAGTAAAGTGGGTTAGACGTATGTGTTTTAAAATTTTCATTGATTTTTGAGAAGTATACATATAATTATAGCATTCTTTTCGTCTCGGCATATCAAAACTGATTTGATCTGTTTCATCGATTCCGCTATCAGCTTTATTCGTCGAATTCATGCCAACCATGTTCGTTTTGGACTTGTGCCTGGATTTCGTAACTCAACTTTGTTGTCTATCTCTCTAGCCTCGAAAGGTGAGCAATCACTCACGATTAATGTTCTTTTATTTATTAAATTTGATTCCAATTGAAACGACAATTGAAATATGCTACTGTTAGTTATTTACACTGTTATTTATGCTATTAACTGTACCAGTTCACCTGTGACATCTGACACCATTATCTGTTAATTATACGATGATAATATCGTTTGGTTGATAAGTGATTGATTGTTTGTTGTTTATATCGGATGTTAAATTGTAATGTATAAAGTGATAAATAGTATGCAATTGAATTTTACGTAGAAAAGTAAAAAAAATAAAATTGAATCGACATATGTGTTGAATTTGGTTAGTTAAATTTGTTTAATATGACCCCTTAAATGTTTAATCATTTGACACGTAGAAAATAGTGTTAACTACACCTTGAACCATCAATTGTATGTTATTTAAACTGATGATGTATGAAATTGTAAATAGATGACAAGTGAAAAACCGTAATGCAATAATCTTTAACCTACATGAAATGATAGTGTAGATTCTAGAAATAATTATATTAATTTGCACAAACAACAATGTGAATTAATATGATTATTTCGGGATTATTTGAATTGATTATTGGATTGATATTGATTGTTGTTATCGCTTGTTTATTTACTTTGACACCATCCCAGTTATCACACTGCAAGTTCCCTTTGTTATGCTTTGATTTTGAATTGAATTGGAATGGGGTTGAAATGATAAATACCCAAATTAAACTTTGACCTAGGATAGAGAATTAAATAAAACCCGATTGGTCAATGATTTGATTTTAAAATAAAATGAAGATTTTATTCGAATAAATAGTATGTTTTGAAACGAAGTTGGAATTTGAATTTTTATGATAGGAAATGTTAATATTTAATAATCTGAATCAAAATATTAACATAGTAGATGATGAATGAACGTTGTTTTAAAATTTGGAATTATTTATAATTAAGTTTGAAATTATTTAATAATTAAGTTTTGAAATTATTAAGTAATTAAATAAGATTGAATTATTTAATAATTAAATATATTGAATTCTTTAATAATTGAACTTCTTGAATAATTGAAATTGAGTTTCTTTATTAATTAAGTTTTGGAAAATTATTTAAGTAAGTAAATAAGTGAAATTGAATTTCTTTAACAAGAAATAAAATGTGATTTATTGAAATTAATGTAAGACTTGAAATTTAAAGAATTTAATTTGATGAATTTAATTTAATTCAATTTGTATGTTTTGATATAATGAAGTTGAATTTAAATAATGGATTTAATGAATTGGAAATTTAATAGAAATTGTTTTGAATGGCAAATTTACTTAATGAATATTGAATGAAATCGATAAATGAATTTAAATTGATTTAAATGTTAAATTAAATTAATTTAAATGATTTTGGAATGAAACTTATATACGAACTTGAATCAATATTTGAATTGTTTAAATAGAAATTGAATTATAAGATTTTGAAATTATGAATTTGGAAGTTTTGAAACGTAAATTATGGAAATTGATTTAGAAAGACAAATGAAATGTTGGTTTACAAATTCTATTTGAAATTGAAATTGATTTGGTTTTGAAATTTATTAAACGACCAATCGGTGTAATAATGACGAAAGTTATTAAAGAGACCGGAATCGGTTAGGGACATACTCACTGTCTAAACCGAATACCACTTTAATAACTATACGCGGAGTGTGATCCAGAATGAAGTGGTTGGAATGATGTACGTGATGACTGAAGAAAGAGAACGATAATGGATAGCCTTGACACTTGTGTCAAATTGGAAATGACTAAAACAGGAGCCGTGCCGGGCCAAATGGAGGTCAGCTACCTCGAGCGAACACACTTCTTCGAAAACTACTCATTACTTGTTGTCGATTAGTGCACCCTTGATTTTGGGAGTGTTGTTTCGCGGTGATGCGATCGCTGCGGCGATGCGTTCTCACCAGTCCGGATCAGGCAAACGGTAGTTTCACTACCTTGGGTATTGCCTCATGTGCCTTGTCATACTTGTATCCCTGTATACGCAACCACTACGATTTGTTTTGTGTTATACCTATGGAGTACTCCCTGATAGCCCACAAGTTTACGGTGGAGTTTACAGTGCTGTATAGTCTATAACGCTTATATAAATTAAGGGGGATAATGGTAATGCCTTAACACTATTTTGATATCTTATATTACGGATAGGCATTATCTACTTATCGTACACTATTACATAGTAGATAGTTTAACGGATCCTTAAAGGATGGTTATTCCAAACATCCTTTGAGTTACTTGTATTTCAGTTGCTATTTCACTTGAGTTGGATTTATTGATATAAGAATGTTAATCCTGACTCGAGTGTTTTGTGTTTTGCTTTACGCTCGAGTCAGACTGAGTGTACCAGTATTCGAGATTCACCTTTGGAGTTGGAGCTTCGCTTGGAGATCCAGCTATCTATCCAGCTTTCAGATATCCAGTTGATTCCAGTGATTGTATTTTGATTCTTGTATTTGATTATTGCATTCGAGACATCTGTTGTACCTTATTTAACTCTGATATGTATATAGTAGCTTCATGAACTACTATCTTTTGCTTCCGCTGCATTTATTACTCTGTGTCTGTGATCTGTGATTATTTATTTACTGTATATGTTCAGTTATGCCAAATTTAAATTAACAACGCGGTATTTTGAATTATTCAAGTCCGACATGTGCGGATGAGAATGGTCCAAAATATCGGGTCGTTACAAAAACAATCGCAGAATTAGACACAGATGCAAATAGTAAATCAAAGCAGTAAAGGAAAGAACAGACCGGAATTTTATACTGGTTTGGAGTTACCCTACATCCAGTCCCACACAATTTCTTGTGCAGATTTCTTTTCAAATATAATGTCGATATTACAACCTCGATTTCAAGGCCACGAGATACACCCTCATGTCTCCAAGTCCAGGGCAAATTCTCTTGATTTAACCAGGCTATAAGATCACATAATTGATTTACGGGCTACAATCACACCCAATTGATTTACGGGTCACAATCACACCGTTTCCAATCACACTTTGATAGAAAGACTCGATACACTTCGATCTTTCGATCTATGATTACAGATGATCCTATAACACTGAATAGCACTGAGATCTTTGAGAGAGAGTGGCAGAGAATCAAACTAGTGACGATCAAGTTTGATTCACTTAGGATTTCGGCAGAATTTTTTTAAAACATTTGAAATATAAGAGAATATTTGAGTGGAGAAGAAAGAGTGAAGAAATGAAGAAAAAGTAACTTAAAATTCGTTAAAAACAACCGGTATTTATAGGAGAACAATGGTCATGTCCATTCGCAAAAGGTTATGACGAATGTACACTTCTTTTGAAAATTTGAAAATTGAATTCTACGGCTACCATGTCGACATGGGGGGTATGGGCATGTCGACATCCCCTAGTATATTTTGAAAATTGATTTTTGTTCTAAAAGATATTTTCTTTCTAAAGTTTGTCGAAACTATCTTAGAACTTTGTAAACTATTTTGAATATACTTTATGATTATAAAAACCTTTGGAAAGTGATCTTACGAAATATAAAAGTAATAAAAACTAAATATATAAATATTTTGAGATTAAAGCTAAAACATTAAAACCAGGAGACAGTTTTAAAACAAGAAATGATTTTGAAATTAATATGATTAAAAATAGTTTTTGAATTGAGGCTAAAATATTTAAATAGAGAGAGAGATGTCTTTTTAAAAGATAGTTTTGAAAAAAATCTAAAAATAAGTCATTTTGAAAATTTCGTGGATTCCATACACTAGAGAAGGTCGTGGGTTCCATCCCACTATTAAAGCGAGAAGGTGGATTCCATTCCACAATTAAAATCCGAATAAAGATTTAAGTGCTATTATGAAGTTTTAACATAAATCTAGACTCTATTACTTATCTTGATATCTTGAACTCTTGATACTCATGAGTCTTCAGCCTTGATTTCTTCAATCTTGAATTCGTCAGTCTTGAATCTCTATACTGTACAGTTTTCATTAGTACCTGCATATATATATATATATATATATATATATATATATCATGCATATACATATATCTAGACAAAGATATTAATATCTATATTTTATAACAAGTTCTAAGGTTGTTGTCATCAAAACCATCATCTCAGGAACTAACAAAAATATGCCAAAATTTCTCGTTTACCATCAAGCCATTTAACTACAATTTCTAGTCCTTCACCCTTCGATGTATGGGGAATTGATTTAATAGGACCTTTGCAAATATCCAAAGGAGGGGCCAAATATGTAGTGGTTTCCATTGACTACTTTACTAAGTGGGTGGAAGTAGAGCCACTTCCGGATATCACTTAAGGGAAGGTTCTCAAATTCGTGATCAAGAACTTTATCACAAGATTTGGAATTCCATATAAAATCGTATCCGACAATGGAATGCAATTCGAGAGTGAAGAGTTTGCCTGATTCTATAGCAAGAACGGAATTTTTAGGAGTTTCTCTCTTGTAGCACATCCAAGGGTTAACAGAGCCATTGAAGCAGCCAATAAGACTGTCAAAACTATCTTTAAAAAGCGCTTAAACAAAGACGAAGGAAAATGGGTGGAAGAGTTACAACTTGTGCTATAGGCATACAGAACGTCCACCAAAACTACAACGGGTCATATTCCCTATTCCTTAACATATAGATGTAAGGCAATGCTACCAGTTGAAGTTGAGATACCTTCGCATCAGAGAATCGCATATACATTCGATCCAAATCAAGAATTGAGCAAAGAATCTTTGGATTTAATACATGAACTAAGAGATGTAGCAACAATCTGAACTACTGAATATCAATGGAGGATATCAAGGTATTACAACTCGAAAGTAAAAAAACAAGGTCATTTCAAGAAGGAGACCTAGTCCTCCGAAGAGTAATGGAAAATACTAAAAATCCAACTGGTGAACCACTTGGACTAAATTAGGAAGGTCCCTTAATTATACACAAAGCGATTCCTCCATGAGCTTATCGTCTATGCTGACCTGATGGCAACATGGTTCCTAGAACATGGAATGTAGAGCATTTAGGACCGCACTTCCCAATAGTGGAGAATAAGGGACAATCTTTAAGTATATCTACATGGTCGGGAGTAAGATTCTCCTCAAATTTGGAAACTACCTAAGATGTTAGAAATCCTTTGTCCGCGTCAAGATGGCCAGGTCAAAGGTCCTCCTAAAGGGAGGTTAGAGTAAGCCTTTAGTCACGTCAGAAATGGCTAGGCTAAAGCATCTGCAAGCCCTTGATCGCGCCTACGTGGCCAGGTCAAGGCACCTCCTAGAGGGAGGACGGAGTAAGCCTTTGGTCCCCGCCTAAGATGGCTGGGTTAAAGCACCGACCAGTCTTCATTCCCACCTATAAGGCCTGTTTGAAGCACCTCCTAGAGGGAGGACGGAGTAAGCCTTTGGTCCTTGCCTATGATGACCGGGTTAAAGCATCAAACCAGCCTTCATTTCTGCCTATAAGGCTTGTTTGAAGTGCCTCCTAGGGAGAGGTTGGGTACGTCTTTGGTCCTGCTTGATGAAAGCTAACCAAACACACTGGACGATGTAATGCATCACCTCGGATGGTGATAAGGGGTTAAATCAAAGGATTAAGACATCCAAAGCCAAAAGAGTGGCACAAATCAAAGGATTAAGACATCCGAAGCCCAAAGAGAGGCACAAAGTAAAGGATTAAGACATCCAATGCCCGGAGGGTGGCACAAATCAGAAAATTATGACATCCGACATTCAAAGCCCAAAGAGTGGCGTGAAATCAAAAATTCAAACATTCAAAGGCCCGAAGGGTGGCATAAGGTAAAAGATATCTTTTTATTTCCAAATGATGATTCCTGGAGTTATCTTGTTACTTCCATATAATGATTTTTGGACTTTTCTTACTATTACCAGAGGGGAATTTCTAGTCTTCTATTATTATATCCAGATAAAGGATTTACGGACTTCTATTATTACCGGATAAGGATTTCCGGTCTTCTTCTATTAATTCTAGATAAGAACTTCTGGACTTCTATTATTTCCGGATGATGATTCCAAGACTTCTTCTATTATTGTCAGATATGGATTTCTGGTCTTTTATTATTCAGATATGGTTTCTGGTCTTTAATTATTATTTCCAAATATGGATTTTTGATCATTTATTATTACCAGATGTGAATTTCTGGTGATCTATTATTTAGGATTTCTGATCTTCTATTATTACCTCTGGAAAGGGATTTCTGGACTATTATTATTATCTCCCGATCCAAATCTTCGATTTTCTATTGTCATATTCAGATGATGATTTCTGAGCTTCCATCATCATATATGGATTTCCAGTCTTCTATTATTACTTCCAGTTGCGGATGACTAGTTATCTACTGTTATTTCAGGATTATGATCTCTAAACTTCTATTATTCTCAGATTTGGATTTCTTGACTTATATTATTTTTGTCTTTGGGTTCTCAGACTTCTAATATCATGAACTTCTAGTGATATTAATGAACATATTTTTATATAGATTCCAAAACTAATAACAATAAATATTATTCGTGTTATGTTTTGCAGGAAAATAACAAAGAAATTCTCAGATTTTTGTCGTAAAGAACAAATGCTTCTTTCATACAAGGGGGACTAAATGTTATCCACTAAATCCTCTTAAGAGTAAAAGTATGAAAGAAGAAGCTATAATATGAGAGTTGGTTCCTTCTGTAGGCGTCGAAGGAGATGCTTCCATTAGGGTTAAAGAGGCGCTTCTGCAAGCATCTGAGGAGATGCTTCTGTTAAGGTGGAAGAGATGCTTCCGCAAGCATCAAAGGAGATGCTTCCATAAGCATCAAAGGAGATGCTCCCGCAAGAGTCAATTCATCTACCGAAGCCATCCCTTTCGCAAGTGTTGAAAGAGTCCCTTCCATGAGTGTTGCCAAAGTCTTCCCTGCGCAATCATTAAACCTTCGAAACAGTCATCCTTCTACAAGCAAGTATCGTCTCTCCGTCACACTCCTTACAAGCCCTTCGCAATTCTTCAAAGAATACTCCACCTGTGGTGCTGTCGTGTCTTAGCAACAATAAAGGGGTTCAATGTGACTTCAACAACATAGTGCCACATCAGTTCCCCTTCGCTTCTCAAAAGAGTTCCTTCCGGTGATGTCAGAAGCGCCCAGTTCGCATATACAAGCGGTATTGAAGGAATGCTTAGCCAATATCCTTAAAGACATTGCTTCCGAACCAATGGAATAAAGCATCCATTTAACTATGGTGGAAGCATTGTACAAGAAGAATAAAGACAATTCAGAACCAACATCAATGGAATGAAAGGATTGCAGTCGACAGTGACAGAGGTGGAGCTAGAAGAATGGCGTAAGGCAATGATGCATTCCTTCCGACGATGACGGAAGGATGGAGGCGGAAGGACCTGGACCTGCGTCTATAAATAGGACACTGTAGGTCACGTTTTATGGGTTTTTTGATTCATTCTATTCTTCTTTTCTAATTTCATACTCTTGTAACCCTAAATCGATTTAGGGACAAATCCTACCAATTTATAACCATTTTGTACTAGATAAAATGAAGGATATGAGCTTGACCATTTATGATCTCCTCACTTATGCCTCTTCGAACGTTGTGGGAATGGATGAACATATATATATATATATATGAATATCCCTTCGGCCTTCATCTTATGTGGTTATAGGGACAAAGCGTGTAACGACCCGGATTTTTTCGACGTTTAAATTAAATATTTAAATGGTTTAAATAATGGATTTGGAATTTTAATTTAGTTAGTAAGATTTTAAACCTGAAATTTTAAGCAATTTCGTAAAAATTAGAAATCATCAATTTAATCGACGCGTTAAAATAGCGATCCGGGGCACAGTTTCAGAATTCGACGAAACTAGTTTCATTGGATTTGTAATATTGTATTATTATCGGATTTTAAATTTCGTAGCGTTTGGAGTTACTGTTGGGTCGTGCGATTTGAAAACGCCTAGAAATAATTTAATTTAATTTAAATAGTCGATTTAAAAAGTTATCTTTCACATACGATCAAATTAGGTTCTGAACTTGTTCCATTTCGTTTGAAATAGGGTTTTAACATTAGGAATGCCAGGCGGTACGCCTCAATAGGAGTTCGGAATTTCACGGTATGTAATACGAGATATTTTCAGTATTAAATTAAATAAAATCAATGAAGGGTCAAACTCGAGCCACCCTAACCACATTCTTAGCCGACCTTTGCCTGACCTATGCCACTTTCTCCTCGTTTAAAATCGCGTTCTTTTACTTATCTTCCTGGAAAGGAAATCAATGAAGAAAGAAAGGAAAAAAAGAGAATTCGATCGAATCAATTATCAACTCGTATAAAAAAATAAATAAATGGATAGAGTCGCGATCGATCAAACCGCGATGGAGACCGTAGATTCATCTCCGTTCACGAGCACCATTGGGTTGTTGGCATCGTGGTGCGTGCCTGTAGGCGTTGGAGGGGGAGGATGCGACACTTGGTGGAGGTACGGCAGACGAGGTCGAGACTGTCACGATGGGTGGTAGCGGGCGAGCTAGTTGCGGCGACATACGGAAGTCATTGGCGGCCAAGTGAGGGTAGGGTCGCGATGGGTGTTTTTTTGCGTGTGTTAGATCCTGGAACGCGTGAGAGAGGGAAGAGAAAGGGGAGGGCCGAGATATCTCCATCCAGGAAATGAACGGCTCAGATTATAGCAAGGTAATTTAGTTTTTAATTAAAATTATAAAAGGTGATTAATTTTAAATTCATTTTGATTAATGGGTAATTAGTTTAATTTCAGAAAAAAATCATTATTAACTTATATACGTCGTAAATTTATTTGTGCGAGGTCCAAAATTTCGGAAAAACGAGTCACGTTAGATCGTGGCAACAAAAACACCATGAAATGGAATAAATCTGGGATTGGAACGATTAACAGATTCGAAAAGCAAGGTGAGTAAATCTCACTCGACTTGGATGAATTTTTAATTTAAATTGTTGAAAATTAATTATTGAATGATTGGATGATTTGATAATTATTATTATTAGTTGGAAGTTTATTATATATATATATATATATATATATTAGTAGTTGGATATATTTTCCACCATTGGAGCAGATGAGACACTATGCGCCCCGCATAATAGCGGATGACCCTTTATTACCGCGATATCCCGCCTTGAAGCGGGATTTGTACTGTATGCTATTGATTGTTAATTTTAATTTCATATATAGTGATATATGATTTGTGTGGGTAACATGTTATTGACTATGTCGTGCTTTGGATTATTGTTGTGTGTATTTGATTATTGGATGCTATAGTAGCACTGCCTTAGATTTTGATAATTTAAATACCATAAATATTATTTTTAAAGTTTGAAGGAAATTAAAGGAATTTTTGATATAAAAATATTTATATTGGAATTTGGATTGATCCAAAGAAATTGAGTTGGATAAAAATATATTTGATTTTGGTTGTACTTAACTATTCGTAAATTATTTAAATTAGTGATTTTTAAAAAATAAATTATATAAAGAGATTTTAAATGATATTCTGGAAAATGTAAAGAGGAGTTGGAATCAATATTAAAATGGATTCGGAAAATAAATGGAATTTATTAAGAAATGGATTTATAAAATGAAATTTTATAAAATAGATTTAGTTTTATATACAAGTGAAACTCAAAGGAGTTCATAAAATTTATAAACGATGTTTATAAATAAGGAAAAATGATTATCGGTGGATAAATTGGGAATATAAATTTACAGTGTAGATTTATATCGAGTTATGGAAATTGTTTGGGAAGAAAAATAGTGGAATCTATTTTTGAATGTGGGAATGGTAAAAATGTGAGATGTAGTCGATGTGATATGAATCGAGGGGGATTTGTAAATTGAATTTGGTATATTGGATTTTTAAAATAAATTATTGTCGAGAATTTACAATTTGTTTTAAAATGGAATTTCTATTTAATAAACTATACAGCTAAGCTATTTAGTATCAAAAAATTTCGAAAAAAGGATTATTCAAATATTCATTGAAATAAATTAATATTATTATAGTAAGCTTGTGAATTGATTTGTTTTATTCAAAAATGAGTTAGAAATGAGTTGTAAATATTTATTTAAAGGTGCTTGATATTTTAATAGTTACTTAATCATATTTAGAAATTTTATTAGTATTCTTTAAATGATTTATTATGTATATATATTTGGTAAAGGTAAAAGATTTAAGTGATTTATAAATACCCTCGAGATTTGTAAGGTAATTTAGTAAATGGAGATGGTTTTGGGAAAGGAATGATATAGAGAAATGCTGGAAATTAAGAAATTTTCAAGGTGATTAAACACAAGAACTTAAAAATGAATCCGAATTCATAAAGTAAACTGTAAAGCCTTAGATGGGATTATAAATGAGTATAATCGAATTTCAGAAATTGAGAAAAAGAAATTAATAGTAAATTTCTGAGATTTTGAAGTAAGTTATAAAATATTCCCTAAAGTGTTGGTTTTGAGTTTGGAGATATAGATTTGTAATATTTCCCTAAATATTGAAATAGAAGGTTTTGGAAATATTTTAGCAACGGAATGATTTGTATAGGAATATTTACCTAAATAATGAACTTTAAAGGGATTTGGAAATATTTTCAAGTGCTGGAAATTTATATTTCCCAATTACAAAAGGAATTTTGGAATATCCTATTATGGATATTAGAATTTGAAATTGTTTCAAATTATTGAAAAATTGGAAGAGATTTGAATAGGTATCTTTGTGAAGATATTTTGAATGAATGTTTTGGAAGATTTAATAAATTGGGCCTAGTGACTGCTTTTGTGTGTTATTTGATAGTTAAACAACCGACTATCAAATTTGGCCAAATTCGTTAATCGTTTCGAAGAGACCAGGATTTGATTTAATTATCTAAAAACCACTTTGATTGGATAGATGCATTACGAATTGTGAGATCATGAAGCTTATGAAGACGGTGAATTTTGAAAAGATTGGTTTGTCCAGACCCAGGACAACTTGTATGGACGAATGTCTGATAGTGCATTTCTAATGATTACGTACATTGGTTTTTACAAACGTACATCTGTTTGGTGGAGGAGAAGGCAACTTCTCTTAGCTTAACACCCTTCCTTGAGACGTACGTGCTCAAGGGTTGTATTGTTGTGGAAAGCAATTAGTAGTCAATGGAAATGGCAGTGTTAGCATTCCAAGTATGAATGTTATTTTAAAGGCAAAACGTAGCCTCAAGCCTCATCAACCGGGAATGACTAAAACATGGGAGATGCAGCAGGGCTAAGTGGGTCGCACCTAAGTAGGGTATGTTATCACCTTTCTAGATACCCTCAGAAATATTATATTATAACTTGTGGATATGGTTGTGCATGAAAAAGAGAGCGCTTGATAAAGGTGGGAACACCTGGGGTGATAACATATTCGGTACTATCCAGTAAAGGGTATGCCTGTCCTGTGTTGGCGTTACGAATTGTGATATCGTGAAGCTTATGAAGACGGTGAATTTTGAAAAGATTTGTTTGTCCAGACCCAGGACAACTTGTATAGACGAATGTCTGATAATGCATTTCTAATAATTACGTACATTGGTTTTACAAACGTACATCGGTTTAGTGGCTGAGAAGGCAACTTCTCTTAGCTTAACACCCTTCCTTGAGACGTACGAGCTCAAGGGTTGTATTGTTGTGAAAAGCAATTAGTAGTCAATGGAAATGGCAGTGTTAGCATTCCAAGTATGAATGTTATTTTAAAGGTAAAATGTAGCCTCAAGCCTCATCAATCAGGAATGACTATAACAGAGAAGATGCGGCAGGGCTAAGTGGGTCGCACCAAAGTAGGGTATGTTATCACCTTTCAAGATACCCTCGGAAATATTATATTATAACTTATGGATATGGTTGTGCAAGAAAAAGAGAGCGCTCGATAAGGGTGGGAACACCCAAGGCGATAACATATTAGGTACTATCCAGTAAGGGGTAGGCCGGTCCTGTGTTGGCAGGGATCGTTAGGTACGATCTCAGTACATTTTTCTATAGGTGTACTGTGTCGGGCGGTAACCCGGTAGCCCAGTCATTGTATGGAATCCAATATCCACCGCGAGCCTGTACGGTTTTGATTGTATACCAAATATTGCTGAAACGTGAGATGCAAGCATTTCATCTATTTTCTAATTTACTTTCTATGTACACTATTATAATATCAGATGATTTTGATATCAAATATTTTGGTTACCATAAGGGAATAACTCATCGTGTTTATGTGTGGCGTGGTCTTACGAGATACCTTTGTTTTCAAAGGATTTTGATAATGTTAATAATTCAAATTGAGTGTGTTTCTCACACTGGTTTTCCAGACTGACTCAGGTGTTATTTTATTATAATGCTCGGGTCAGAACGAGTATTACGGATTCAGGTTAGGATACTATGGAGCTTAGGTGACGAGCTGTATGATAGAGACGTATACTCGTACTTGATTATATTCCGCTGTGTGTGTAGACTGTATAGTCGACACTGGTAAGGACTAGTTATGATAACTGTCCATATTGATGTATTGATTGTTGTACTCTGATGATTGTATATATATTTACAGCTATAGATTCTTTTGTATAAAAATCTGTTATTATATATAATATTTTGTTCCATTATGTTTGTGTGATTCTGTATTGTTGTTCTATTTTCTTCTACAACTTTCTTCTTCACCCCTAACAATCCACCTTTTGTACATTCTGAGTTAACACGTGCGGTTTATTGTTAGCTTAGATTGTACATAAAAGTGGGTCGTTACATCGTGGTATCAGAGCTATAGGTTAAGCGAGAACTTTGGCTTTGTTGGGAATTACTTATTAGAGATAGAGTCAGTAGTATCCTAGAATGAGTTTGAGTGTATTAATAGATATGAGCGCATATTTGTTAGCGACTATAATTTTTTTTATATTGTGTTGATTTATCTGTTAAGTGACATATAAATTCTGGTCGAGTAGTGGGATGCCACTAAATCGATAGAAGTTTCTAAACCACTTAAACACGGTAAACTGACACAGTATGGTTTTGAAGTGGGTAAATGAAATAATTTTACCAAAATTATATTTTGATTTAAAAGAATTAATTTTCAGGAATTATTATAGTATATTTGGAGTGTTTGGATGTAATTACTATAATCAAACAAGATTATAAAATTTAAATGGTTTATATAACCAAATTGGAATTGTATAAAAGTGAATTATGCAAATGAGTTAAATAAAATGGATTTAAACCAGAATTTGGAAATTTAAATTCTCGGAAATTTAGAAAATCTCGGAAGTTTAGAAAATATTTTCCATAGTATTGTGAAAATAGAATAGCATTATTTTTGGGAAAATTGTTTTAAATTGGGTTAAAAATGGATTAGGAAGTGATAAAGCACTGAACTCATGTAACGACCCGAACATTTTTAATAATTAAAGTTGTCAATTTAATAAGATTTTGGTAAATAAATTTGGAAGAAATAGAAGAAATAAAAAACTTTGTAATTTAATAATGAAATGAATGCCAAAATGAAATGTAACAATGCATTTAAAAACTAATTATTAACAATTGAAATGAAATTACAATTTATTGAAGTAATGTAAATTGTTATACTTGGCTATAAATTTATGTAAGAAAACAAATGCAAACATTAAAATTTATAAATGATTTAGTATGAAATAAATGACCATTGAATAAAGATTAGGTATATAAGAATGGTAACATATGGTTGTGAACAATGAATTCAAAAGTGTGATTAAAAGTTATAGTAACGGTTGTAAGTTGCTATTTAATTAGTCTATTAATCTAGTTGTAAATGTTACATTTTGGTATAAAACTGAATATAAGTAAATAAATGTAAGTGTTGTATGGATAAATGAATTCGTATATAATTTATGGTAATTGAATGAATTAAACATTATGTAAGCAATTATGATAATTAGTGGACATAATAAACATGAGTGTAATATAAAGATAATGATAACATTTATTGCAGGTTACATTTTATTTAGGCTGCTAAATTTAAAGTAGGAAATCAATTACATTTAAATGTAAGTAAATGTTCATTAATATGAGATAGGACAGTAATTGTAAAGTGTGAATGTAATGAAATAAATGGAAATGTATATTTTATTCATAGATAAAAAGAAAAGAACGAAACCAAGTTGAATAAATTGATTAAGGTTTTAATTATAATAAATGTAAATTTGGATTTGTTTGTAATTTATTTTCCAAATACAATAAAATAAACATTTTCTGAAAATATTATATTTTGGTCAGCTTTGGTCAAATTTGAATTTCGGTTTAAAATTTAAAATTTGAATTTTAAAAATTTTAATCTTTTTCTTTGAAGCAGAATATAATTCTGATATCCGTTCTGCTTTTCGTTTCGCTAAATTCTGATTTATACTTTTTAAAAATTGGATAAATTACAGCGGTTTACACGCAATTAAAATTCTGTATTTTATTTTATATTTTTCTATGTCCATCTCTATTCTTTCTTTCTATTTTTTTTATTTTTTTGTCTAAACATTCATTTTATTTATTGGATTATTACTTGTTTTCATCTTTTATTTATGGCTTGGAAGAATCAAAGGAATATATGTTTCGTTGTTTTAATTTCTTGCCTTTTTATTTGCATGGCCTCTTTATTACTTGCCCTAGCCATTCACTCTTGCCTTTCTTGGCCGTGTATTCCTATCTCAATCACGTCAAGGATATTTCATTTTCATCTCAATATCATCATTTTCATTTGCATTTAAGAATAAATTATATACCAGTTTCTTTCTCCTTAATTCTTGCCTTTTCCATTTCCTAGCATTTACTCCTCCTTAGCCGTTTCATTTTATTTCCTTCTAGCCGTGAGAAACCTTCATTATTCACGTGGAAACATTTCTCATTTCCTAACAAATAAAAAGAATAAATACATCAAGTTATTTGTTGCCTTTTTTATTTTCCAAACCATTCAAACTCTTGCTTTAATTGCCTAGCCTCTTTATTTCTTTCCTTTAGCCGTGCCTTTTACTTGCAATTCACGTAAAAAATTCATTCCATCTCTTCTCTTTTCATTTCTCAAGATCTATTTCCATGGCTTCCTTCTCTTCTTCCTTTTCCATTTTTTGTCTTCTTTCTTCATGCATATGCTCGGCTCCACCTTGTCCATGCCTTGCCAACCATCACACCACCACCATGATCACCTCCACCAACCTTCACCACCATTCCATGCCTAGCCGTGACCCTAAACCCAAACAACATCACCATATCTCCTTGAAACAACCTAGGCCGAACCATTTACCTCAAATCTGAACCATGGTCGAGCCCCTTGTTGATTTAAAACAAGGTTATGTCATTTTTATTTCATATATTTTCATTGTGCAATCCATCTTTTCATTGTATTGAATCATACACTTATGTTTGTGATATTTGTTTGCATACAAGATTGGATCTGACTATCCATCTACTCAAAAAAAATCTAGTCGTGCCTTTTCGTGCTTTGCGGAGTTTGGATCTGTGTTTTGAATTTGATTTCTAGCTTTTAAAAGGTGAGTTTATCACTCTTGACATACGTACTTTTATAATTGTGAAACAATGGCATGCGAATTGTAGAAAATTTATATATTATGTTAATATGTTCATATATGCCTGTGATATGATTATATGATGTTAAATGCTGTTTATATATTTGTTACATCATCTGATATGATTATATGTTCTACTGTTCATTTATTTACTGATTCTCACACTGCAAGTTCCCTATCAGTATAGATTGAAATGATACATACCCGAACGGACATTGTAACGACCCACTATTTTGGACCATTCAAATCGACAATAAATCCACACATGTCAGACTTGAATAATTCAAAATAAAGGATTTTTAATTTAAATTTGGCAAAACTCAGAATATACAGTAAATAAATCAATCACAGAATCACAGACACAGAGTAATACAATAATACGCAGCGGAATAGATAAAATAGTAGTTCATGAAGCTACTATATAAACATTAGAGTTAAAATAAAATACAACAGAATATCTCAAATACAGTGAAGTCTTCAGTATAAATAGATGACCTCTCTGAACAAATCAACTAGAAAAGCGGAAAGCTGGATCGATAGTTGGATCTCCAAATGAAGCTCCAAACTCCAAGGGTGAGTCCCAAATGCTGTATCACTCAGTCTGACCCGAGCGTAAAGCAAAACACAAAACACTCGAGTCAGGATTAACATTCTTAATTATACTAATAAATCCAACTCAAGTGAAATATCAACTGAAATACAAGTAACTTAAAGGATGTTTGGGATAACCATCCTCTAAGGATCTGCGGAACTATCTACAAGGTGGAAATATATACTATAACACCGTGGTCATTCCAAATTAATTTATACTTCAAAACCAAAATATCATTTCATTTCAAATATATCTATTTTCCAAAATAGTATATATATATATAGGTTAAAAAAAATTTAAAAGTAAAGTATTTATAATTTCCTCAAGTCTCACAAATTGCTTCACATCCACCCAAATTCCAAATTCAAATTTATTCAAAGCTCAATTCATCAATTCAATTCAGTTCTAAATATACCATTTAAATTTTCAATATATTTCGAAGCTTTAATATTCAACATTTTCAAAGTTAAATTTAACAGTTTCATATAGCTCTTGATTTAACTTTATTATTATTTAATCAGGGAAAATTCACTTAATAAATTCAATATCATTTAACTAGCCTTAAATTTCATTTTTACTAAATATTTCCTTAAATTTATTTAAACAAGAAATATTCATTAAATTATTTAAATTAAAACCTAGTTATAGATCATATCTTAAATCTCAATTTCAATAAGTTTTAAATCGGTTTAATAAAATTCTTTACTAAATTCAAATTATCTTCCCAACCTTAACTTATTCAAATTATTACTGAAATCTATTTTGAAACATAAATTTAAATACTCAACCATATTATATGTATTCAATCAATCTTAATTAAATTAAATATCATTATTAAATCTATATAAATCATTCCCATTTATATATAATAATTTAAGGCTCAACATTTATTAAAACCATATATTTCTTTCCAAACCATAGAATTTATTTTCAAAATATTTATGTATATGGACCAACGGTGTCTGTATATATATCTATCATACGGTTAAGCGATACAGATATTTATCATTTCAATCCGAAATTTAAAAATATACGGGTAGATATCATTTCAACCCGTAATCCCAATTTCAATTCAAATGAAAATTTCTTGGGTTTATCATTTCAACCCATAACGATTTTCTCCTATTCTAAAGTCCGTTCAGGTATGTATCATTTCAACCCATAGTGAATTCTATACTAACAGGGAACTTGCAGAGTGATAACATATAATATAAAATATAACAACAGGCATATATCATCAATAACAATATAACATAAACAATAGGATATGGTGTCATATCCCACAGGTGAACAGTTATAGATAATAACAAATATAACAATTTAAGTAACTACAGCAGCATATTTAAATTGTCGTTTCAATTGAAATCAAATTTAATAAATAAAAGAACGTTAATCATGAGTGATTGCTCACCTTTCGAGGCTAGATAGATTTGACAAAGAAATGAGCTACGAATTCCAAAGCAGATCAAGATTGGCACGAATTTGATGACAACGCTGATAACAGGAATCGATGAAAACAAATCGAATCAGTTTGATATAACTGGAAATATATACATTATTATTATATTGTATATATATAATTTCAATATTTTTAGCTTAAGACAAATATTAAAAATAAATATAATTCAAAATCATTATACTTAAAACTTAAATATTAAAATCAGAATATATATAAATTATCTTAAATCAATAATTTAAACTTATAAAATAAAACCCATTTTCTTCAAATTCTACAATTAAAACTAAAACATCATAACCTGACATAGTTTACACATCATGGTTTATCGAACCTAACAATTCAAATATAGTCATGGTTCACAAAACTGACATTAATATAACATAACATATTATACTTATATAACTTAACAGATATTTGTATATAACAGATAGTTCATAGTAACATATTTATATAATATTCATTATTAACTTATATACAAAAATTTTCACTAGAACAACAAACAAAATCCAGCAAATATATCATGCGGCTGATATAATTATTACAAACATATATAGTCTCATAACAGATGAGATAATTCATATAACTTGTATATAAACTCAGCACATATAAAACAACATTCGAAATATAAAATTCAATAAAATGTAATATAATAAAAATCTAATAAAATATAATATGGTATGCACACAATATGGCAAAAGCTCGGTTGTGCTTCCAATATATGTAAGTGCGAAAATTTCTCTTAAAATAAACATATCCAAAGCCATGTATATATTCAAAGCTTCATCTTTCTATTTAATAGATATGATGAGTACGTGACTCAGTACCTCAAGGTACACATTATTTTTGCAAGTAACAGTGAAGTATGCTAAGGACTCTATGCTATGCCCAAAACTTTAAAAATCTAATATATATATTACAGACAACCCAATATTTAACAAATAATGCATATATATATATTATAACTATCACAATAATATATACTATACGTATAATATTTGAAGGCTAACAGCCTGGATCTGGGAACACAAAAGAAAAACAATATAAATGAAATAATAATTATATAAAACTTACGTGCTTAGATATACAACCTGAATATAGTATAATACTATATGAGAAGAGGAGTAGGTTGATGATAGGCCGATGGCTGCATGTGTGAGTGGCAGAAAGACAGTAGTGGAGGCGCTCGGCGGTCGCGTGGAAGGCGGGTGCGAGCGAGATGAATCCGAGTGGAGGTGGAAGTCACGATGGCTTGGAAGAAGAGGGGAGTGGCTCGGCAAAAATATTGGGAAGGAGGGAATTTGCAGAGGAGAAGGAAGATGAAGAACCAAATATGATTTCACAAATAAAAAGGTGAGAAGTGAAACAAGGACAGAAGTGAATAAATATAAAGGAAAGGAATGGCAACGGCTTCCCTAAATTCAGCTACCTAGTTAAAGCAATTTATTAATTGATTGGGCTGAACGTTTGAAAAGAAAGGGCAGAGGTAACGTAAATGAAACATACCACATCAAATATAAAAATTGAAGTTATGGGAATGTAACAGCTGTAAATTGATTGAGCAACTATTAAAGCAATTTATTGTATTGCTTGGGATCCATGTTCAAAATTGAAAAGGCAAAGGAAAGCTAACGGTCACAAATTATAGTACCGATACGATGCACATTTTATTGTTTCCGTCGCATACCAGATTTCAAAATACGGAAATAAATATACTGCGGAGATCAGCACGACGAGACGATCAAAATGGTATACAAATATCAGTGACAGGATCATCCGATCAAAAAGTCGATACAGACACTGATATACGTTGCTATTCCGTACGGAAAAATCCAAACGGAGCTAGAAACGTCCGAAATTTTCGAAACGAATTTTGCAGTCTGATTCAGAGTGTCCTAAATAAATTTTCTCATGTTGACATATTTAGGTTTCGGAACACTTTTAAATTCAACTGTTATTAACCGATTTAAATTGAAATAAAATTTCACAATAAAATAAACTTCAACATTATCTGGTGAAAATTTACCAGTTGCTGTATTTAAATAGACGTATTCCAAATATTAAATCTTATTTCCAAATTCAACTATTTAAAATTTGATAAAAATTCAGTTTAATTTCGTTATTAAAACAGTTAAAATTTTCGGGTCGTTACATTCTCCCCCACTCAAAACCTTTCGTCCCCGAAAAGGAAGGAGGTAGGAGAATAGAACAACCAGAAATAAAAGTAGATTGAAAGTCAAGATAAACAATTAATTTGAAATTATATAAATTTTTACTTTAAATATTCATTTGAAAACTTCATTTTCAATTCAATTATCTTTAATACCTTTCAAAACCCATTTGTAAAATTTCTTGCTTCCTTTATAAGTACCATTCATATGTTTAAATAACACCTTTATAAATATATGGAAACTATTTGAAAACAATTATTTACATTATTACTTATATTTACAAAGAAGCTATTTGAAAACATTAAATCCATAATTCATAAATTTATCTCAAGATACTTTTCAAATATTATTAATAAACCACTAATCATTTACTTTAAATATGTTTTATTTTATTAATAACTTCTAAAATATTAATAACACTAATAATTTACTATTAAACCATGTAGTATATAAAAAAACAATATTTTAAAGGGATATAGTCAACAAGGAAAAGAAGGAGGACTTGGAAAAACAGAATATATGTGAATAAATAAAGCTGAGCAGATAAGGTAGATTCAAAGGAATAATATCGGGCATGAATAATTAATTTAGAACCATAAGGGTTTTGATTCCAAATATTGATACAAAATTTTCTTTGTTGGAAATACCTTTATAACGAAACAAATTTTCTTTCGAAAATACTTTTATAACTCGATGTTTCAACAAGTTTATCCTCGTTCCTCCAGACTCTGGCAGTGCGTTGATCAGGCGCAAAGCTAGAATTCTCCAGGTACTTAGTAGACTTGTTTCAACACCCAGTGAAAATACTGGAAAACTTTTAAAAACAGATATGGAAAGTACAATCCAAACAAAAAAACAAACAAATCATGGATCGCAGATACACAATGGTTACGCCTGGGTCCCCTAGGAAACATCCGTACCTTTTAAGCATTCACTGCCTTGCGAATTTCGCCATGCAACAAAACTGTGGACCGTAAGATACATAACAATGGTTACGCCTGGATCCCCCAGGAAACATCCATACCCCTTAAGTAATCTCTGCCTTGCGGATTACGCCACTAACACGACCATAGATCGCAGATACACAATGGTTACGCCTGGATCCCCCAGGAAACATCCGTACCTTTTAAGCAATCATTGCCTTGCAAATTTCGCTATGCAGTCGAGTTCGTAAGACCATGGGTAACGCCATGGAAGTCGAAGGACACTCGAGTATCATATCCGGAAAACCAAAAATCAGAGAGAATAATATCGATAGAATGAATCCAAGATGTGGCCACAAATCGGATATCAAGCAGAAGGCACTTTCCATATCTTTACTTCGAAAATATGTATCATATACTACCTTTTCAAATCACTTTCAAATATCGTACTTATATAAAATCCATTATATATAAGATTTAATTTTCAAATCAAATACTTTCCGAAATCAATAGTATATCAAATCACACTTATATAGACTTCAATTATATAAGATTTCACTTTTCAAATTGAGTACCTTTTTCCAAATCCATAGTTTTCGAATCAATTTCATACTCATACGAATCAATTTTATATAAGTTTGACAACTCCCAAATCAAGTATTTAGTAACACAAGGTTCTCAAATTTCAATTTGTTTCAATATCAGTTCAGTTTCAAAATCATATACAATCCCACCAAATTATTTCTTCTCGATTTAAATATCTTTAGTTTTAAAGTTTCCAACATAATAAATTTAGAAAATAAATCCAAATTTCCAAATCAATATAATTTAAGTCAACCAATTCATTTCCAAATCAAATGTTTTCAAAATCATCTTATATTTACATAAAGTCCATCTTATAAAAGGATCGAATTTTACAAAATAAATTTCGTTGTATGAAGAGCCGTATGGGATTGAATATCTTTGCTTTTATGGGTTATATATCTTTGTAATTTAAATTGGAAATTTTCTTTTAGTCAGCAAAGATGTTCTAACTCGACAGCTTTCAATTTCAGCGTCAAAATATATCAATGATATTAGAATATAAGATGTCCATACGTCATCATTTCTCAAAATCACATTTGGTCGCTCGCTCGATCACACAAGTTCTCTTTCGAACTAGTATTGTCCATTCGACTTCCCTAATGCGGACTTCGATATGGTTTCTCGACTAGAAGCCATCAGTCTCCTTGCATAGCCATATACTATGATAGAGAATTCTAGAATCGAGCCCAAAATCCATATCAAATATTCGCCATCAAGAATCGAATGGAAAATCCTAACACGAAATGGTGTAATTCACCTCGAACTTGTGTACTCAAACTTGGATCAAATTAATTATGCGAATAAAATAGCATACGTACAACTTATATATTTATTCCAACTTGTTAAATATATAGTTTCATAAAGATGTTACTAAGTTAAAACATTTAAAAATTTTCAAAATATTTTGAAGATCAAATTCTTTTCAAAACGTTTCAAATCGAAATTTCATATTAGAAAATTTTAAAATTGCCTTATTCATTTACTTAACAAAACAGTTTCAACTTATTTAAATCATATTACTACATACTTTAACATATATACCAAACTTATATACTTTATACCTTTCAAAATTTCTTAGCTTTTGAAAAGTTAACCTTGATTTGGAAGTGCTCGAACCTTCAAAATAGTTGAAGAAATCATTTTCAAATTCAAGAGTTGGAAATCAATAACAAATCAGTAAATCAATTTCAAAAGATAGGTTTATATCAAATTCGAAACTCGAGGACTGAACACCGGCTTACTTCAAATCATTTCAAATATATATACATATATCTTTCGAATATCAACTCTTACTTCAGAATTTGAAATCAAAATTGGTTTCGCAAAAAAAAAATCACTCGCATAGTAACGCTACTAAAGTGGCCTTTCCTTCACTCTGAAACTCGAAAATCAATGTCGATGATGCGTGCACTCATCACCGAAATTATTTTCCAGCGACATAAGTGAGTTCTGGACTTCTATTTTCTCAAGCTTCTTTAAAATTTCGTCGAAATCATTGGAACTCATTTGAAGTCATTTGAAATATTTCTTATTTGGAAAATACTTTCAAATCGTATTATTTTATATTTCAAAATCCTAAAACCAATTTCAAAATATCGGAGTTCAATTCTCGAATTTCAAACTTAAAATCCTTCAGTTATAAATCATTTTTAGGTAAATCAAATTTCTTATATAATTTTTTATCAAAATTACAAATCCTTTCAAAACTTCAAATTCTCATTTTTAGAAGGTATATATAATCTTTATCGAAAACATTTCACTTTTATATATAGAATATAATCATTCTTATCAAAATAATAATTTTGATATATAACAATTTCTAAAATACAAACAAACCCGATTTTCAAAGGATGATTTTAGAATGGATCTCGGAACGAGGTAAAGGTCGAAGTCAAATTCAAAAAGAGATCCTACTCAAAAGAATCCTAACCAAGATTTCAAGGTATATTAACCTATATTAATTCAAGGGAATTTCTTCCATTAGTGAAAGAAAAACAACAAATTCTCATCAAACGAAATGGTAAAGCATCATTATAAATCTTAAGTTCGACACATCGACTTTTACTAGGTAAAGGATATAATAGAGTTTACTTAATACAACTTAACATATACCACTGATGACAAACAGATTTCACTGATCCATACTTCTACAAGAATAATGCATCGGTATTAATCCTGCCGGGTGGTGCTTTAACGGGTCTAGTACACTCCACATCAAGGTGCCCCCAACTATGACATTTTTTGCATGAGTACACTATTCTCCCATCTTCCCTAATGAACTTTGGGAAGGCAGCAGCTCGAGTAGGACGCAACACAGCTTGCCTTCCGCGCTGTCTCTCAGAACAATCTCTGGCTATATGCCCAGTCTACCTACAGTGGTAGCAAATGGTTGACTGGTCGGTTGATGCAGTGAGCGCCGATTTCCCTTTCTTCACTTCCAGGCAGCGACTTGGGAAGTGTCCCTTCTCATGACACTTAAAACAGAAAATCTCGGATCGAAAGCGCTTGCCCTCCTTCTTTTTTCCTTTCCATCTCTTTCCGCACATGGCTGCATAATGCCCCTTTTCCCGACACCGATAACAAATGACATGGTCATAAGGACCCGGTTCTACCCTTTCTCTCCACAGCCTCTCTTGTTCCTCGATTGCTTCCTCCCGTTCCTTACGGGCCAGTGCTCTTCGTGCCCGATGGGCTGCTTTCTGCTCTTCTGATTTTGCCATTTACAAAATAATTTCCTATCATTCAATGAGCTCAAAATCAACAAGATAGAAGTTCAAAATTTAAGGGGAAATTAAATCAAAGGGAGTTTCAAACAAAAAGGAAAGGACTCGTACGAAGATGAGATAATTAAATTTAAAAAGAGGAGATGGATATACTCATATAAGAATATAAATAGGGAGAGGCCAAAACGAATTTCAGAACAAAGATAGCGATTCAAATTAGAGGAACTCTAATCAACTAGAATTCTGATTCAAAGATAGGCTCGAACGAAAGTGATTCCGTAAATAAATTTACCATATATGTTAAGTTTTGCCTAGAACCAAAGCTCTGATACCAACTATAACGACCCACTATTTTGGACCATTCAAATCGACAATAAATCCACACATGTCGGACTTGAATAATTCAAAATAACGGATTGTTAATTTAAATTTGGCAAAACTCAGAATATACAGTAAATAAATCAATCACAGAATCACAGACACAGAGTAATACAATAATACGCAGTGGAATAGATAAAATAGTAGTTCATGAAGCTACTATATAAACATCAGAGTTAAAATAAAATACAACAGAATATCTCAAATACAGTGAAGTCTTCAGTATAAATAGATGACCTCTCTGAACAAATCAACTGGAAAAGCTGAAAGCTGGATCGATAGTTGGATCTCCAAATGAAGCTCCAAACTCCAAGGGTGAGTCCCAAATGCTGTATCACTCAGTCTGACCCGAGCGTAAAGCAAAACACAAAACACTCGAGTCAGGATTAACATTCTTATACTAATAAATCCAACTCAAGTGAAATATCAACTGAAATACAAGTAATTTAAAGGATGTTTGGGATAACCATCCTCTAAGGATCTGCGGAACTATCTACAAGGTGGAAATATATACTATAACACCGTGGTCATTCCAAATTAATTTATACTTCAAAACCAAAATATCATTTCATTTCAAATATATCTATTTTCCAAAATAGTATATATATATATAGGTTAAAAAAAATTTAAAAGTAAGTATTTATAATTTCCTCAAGTCTCACAAATTGCTTCACATCCACCCAAATTCCAAATTCAAATTTATTCAAAGCTCAATTCATCAATTCAATTCAGTTCTAAATATACCATTTAAATTTTCAATATATTTCGAAGCTTTAATATTCAACATTTTCAAAGTTAAATTTAACAGTTTCATATAGCTCTTGATTTAACTTTATTATTATTTAATCAGGGAATATTCACTTAATAAATTCAATATCATTTAACTAGCCTTAAATTTCATTTTTACTAAATATTTCCTTAAATTTATTTAAACAAGAAATATTCATTAAATTATTTAAATTAAACCCTAGTTATAGATTATATCTTAAATCTCAATTTCAATAAGTTTTAAATCGGTTTAATAAAATTCTTTACTAAATTCAAATTATCTTCCCAACCTTAACTTATTCAAATTATTACTGAAATCTATTTTGAAACATAAATTTAAATACTCAACCATATTATATGTATTTAATCAATCTTAATTAAATTAAATATCATTATTAAATCTATATAAATCATTCCCATTTGTAACGACCCGTAAATTTCAGTAGTTTTATTTATTTAATTAATTGAATTTTTTTGAAATTTTAGACAATAAAATTTTGAAGTAAAAATTTTATATTTGGAATGCGTCTAATTAAAGATAGCAACTGGTAAATTTTCATCCGAAAATATGAAAATTTATTTCGCGCGTAAATTTACTTCAATTTAATCAGTTAAAAATTGGTGATAATAAAATGTTTTCCAAACCTAAATATTTTTACATTGAAAATTTGTAAATCATCTTCTGAGTGAGACGTCATCTTTCGTTTCGTCAAATTTGGACATCTATTGCTCCGTCGATCTTAATTCTGGCTGAATAGCAGCATTTTCGGTACCGATTATCGACTTTTGATCGGATGATCGTACCACCAATATTTGTATACCGTTTTAACCGTCTCGTCGTGCTGATCTCAGCGGTATATTTATTTCTTTATTTTGAGGTCCGGTACGCGACAGAAACAATAAAACAGTGCGTCGTACCGGTACCCTGAATTGTGACCGTTAGCTTTCGTTTGCCTTTTTCAAGTTTGAACGTGAATCTCAGTAATATAATAAATTGTTTTATAGCTTCTAAATTAATGTACAGCTGTTACATTCCCATCACTTCAATTTATATTTACATTGGTACGTTTGCTTTGCCTCACACCTTTCAAAGGTGTAAACGTATAAAGTTGAACGAGTCTTTTTTTTCTTCTCCTAGCATTAATTATAGCTCCGTGAGACCTTTTCTATTCTTACCTATTCCATTTATATTTTCCTTTTCACATTCCCTAGTTCGAAAGTAACCTGCTCATTTGCTTGTCTCTTCACTTTTGTCTCTTCACTTGCTTTCGTACTACCAGATATATAATAATGTGTAAATCTGATTACATAAATCTATGTTTTACTGAGAATTGAATCCATCCTCCCTTCTTCCTTTGTTGCCTTCCTCCACCATGAAATCCATCATTCTCAGCCGACCTTCTTCCCCTTGCCTCTCCTCCGACTAATAACAACCCAACACTGAGGTCGGAACCCGACATCCACCTCCCACCAAAACCATAGCCCGCCCACTGGCCACCACGTCACCGTGCCTTCCATTTCGTCCACGGCCTTTGGCCTGTCACCACCATGCCACCGAGATTCATCTACCTGCGTCCATACCGAACCCCTATCCCACCGAGCCACCACGTGCAAGCCGTTAGCCATGAATGAGAAGCCACCTTCGCCTCAATTGTAGTGCCATGCCACCATCCACAGCAGCCTCCACCTGCTTTCTACCTCCGACCAGCCTTCCTCCCCCACCACATCCGCCTTAACCCAGTCGCCGACCCCACAACTATCGCCTCACGTCCCTTCACATCCACCACCGACCCAAGAACAACCACCCGTAACTCAGTCTTGTCGTCGAAGTTTTCCTTCGCCTACCCTCCACCAGTCTCCGCCCTAACCTTCTCCCTTCCCCTCCACACGTACAGCCGCTTCCACCATGAGCCGCCTCTACCAATTGCCGAAGCAGTGCCCACCTCCTCCTCTTGAACTTCCCCGTGCCCCTAGCACGCGTCAGCACCACCCACTCATCAACCTCCTCTGCCATGAAGCCTTCCTCCAGCCCTCTTTTCTCTCCTACCTCTTTTATTACATAGGTATGCATATATTTATATTATACAGTATATATTCATTGAGTAATATGTTTATATAAGTTATATATATATTGGTTTACATTATATGATATGTTGTAATAAAACAGATTTCTGGTAGTGATATACGTGTAAAATATAAGTCTTATATATATTAGTTATATACGCTGTTAGGTTTAGTTTATATATTATATATATAGTTTGCATATACTACATAAGTTTATATCATTTCTTATTCATCTATGTATAAGCCTATACACATAATCTGTGAGTTATTTATATGTGTAATATAAATTTTTCTTAGAGTATTTATATTAATGGGTTATAGAACATGTCTGTTAGGGTATATGAGCTTTATATCAGCAACTTATATATGTTTATAAGTATGAAAATTTTTAGGCTGTTTTGATTCTTTTGTTTTATTTTTAATTTCAGTTATATATAATGTGTTTAGATTTTATATACATATAGTATACGTTAATGATACAGTAAAGTATGTAGCTCTAATATCAATGTGTACTTGTATTTTTGAACATAAAGTTTTCTCTTCTTTGTTTTGCATATATGTATGTTCGTACTACATATATTTATTAAAATTATGGGTCTGCATATATGGGTTTGTGAATATCAAGTCTACATGTACCTATTTGTTATACATATCAAGTCTGGAAAATTTGCATTCATATGTTGTGTAGTATTATACAATAGATTATATTCGTACAGTAAAGAATATATATGTTTTAAAAAAACATATATGTGTTTAGTTTTAATAACGTGATATGTTTGATAGGTTTTGATAACTATAATATATAATAACGTGATGTGTTTAAGTGTTTTATGCAAGTTATATTAATTATATAATGTGGTACAGTGTATATATATATGTTAGTCACATATTTAAATATATTAGTATATATAAGGTCAAGTCTGCATATTTGTTTATACATATTTAGTTATTCGCGTATACACTTTTGTCTGCATATATTATGTGGTGTCTGCATTTGTATATTGGTTTTAAGTATGGTTTTATAAAGAGAATATACATGAATTTTAAATGGTTTTGAACTAAAGTGATTTTTTTATTATAATTATGTATTTTTTTTTAACTATAAATATTTTTTTTTAATTTTGTCTTAGATTAAAATATTGATTTTAATAAAATAACAAACATTTTCTGTATATATCAAACTGATTCTGACTTAGTTCATCAATTCTTGATTATCAGTCTTGTTCGTCCAATTCGTGCCAATCTTGCTTTGGAATTCGTGCTTGGATTCGTAACTCAGTTCATTGTCTATTTTCTCTAGCCTCGAAAGGTGAGCAATCACTCACGATTAATGTTCT
This sequence comes from Allium fistulosum, assembly GCA_030737815.1. Lineage (NCBI taxonomy): Eukaryota > Viridiplantae > Streptophyta > Magnoliopsida > Asparagales > Amaryllidaceae > Allium > Allium fistulosum. The sequence continues at coordinate 182,816,742 of CM060903.1, forward strand.
TATAGTTATTAAATTTGATTTCAATTGAAATGTCAATTGAAATATGCTGATGTTAGTTATTTACATTGTTATATATGTCATTACCTGTATATGTTCACCTATGACATCCGACACCATTATCTGTTATTTATACTGATGATATATGCCTGTTACTGTGTTATTTTATATCTGTTATCACTCTGCAAGTTCCCTGTTAGTATAGAATCACTATGGGTTGAAATGATACATACCCGAACGATCTGTAGAATAGGAGGAAATCGTTATGGGTTGAAATGATAAACCCAAGTGATTTTCAATTGAATTGAATTTGGGATTTCGGGTTGAAAAGATATATACCCGAATATGTTTTAAATTGCGGATTGAAATGATAAATATCCGTATCACTTGACCATAGGATAGAAAATTATATACAGGCACCGTTGGTCTATATATAAACGTTTTGAAAATGATATCTATGGTTTTGAAAAAGAAATATATGGTTTTGATAAATAATGATTTTAAAGATTTATTAAAGTTGATTTAATAAAGTTGATAAATAATATGTTTAAGTATTTAATATCTATATTTTTAAATATAGAATTTATAATGATTTGAAATTGATTGAAATTATGCTTATTTAAGAATTATACTCAAATAAGTTGATTTGAAATGTATTGTATTTGAAATTAAAGAAGTGTTTTACAAACTTGAAATTTGAAAGGGTGACTTAAATGGATATTTCAAACGTATAAATATTTAAATGAGATCTTTTGTTTATTTAAATTGTAAATTTGAAATTGTATTCAAATGTTATGGAAATGTTAAGCTAATATTTCAAAACTAAATAATTGTAAAGTGAATCTGATATGTATATAAATTTATCGAACTTAGTTTTGAGATGATGAATATTTAAAAGCTTTGAAATATATTAAAACTGAAATGGCTTATTTTATGGTTCAGATATGTATTTGAAATCGATAAATTGAAATGGTTTATTTAGAAGCTAAATCGTGTTGAAACGGATGATTTGAGATTTGATTTAATTTAATTTTTGGAATTCGAGTTAATTTGAATCGATTTGTGAAATTTGAGGAAACTAATTTATTTTATAACGAAATTTAATATCTAAACTATTTAAAAGGAAAGTGTTATGATTTCCAAAATACTGTGATTCCCAGACTATGATTTCGAAGCATTATAATTTTGGAAAGTAATATGATTTTGAAAATGGATGTATTTGAAATGAAATGATATCATATTAAATTGGGTTTTGAAATGATAATGATATATTTTGGCTTTGAAGTATAAACTATTTTTAAATGACCACGGTGTTATAATAACGATTGGTTGGCAAAGAGACCGGGATCGGATATGGACATACTCTCTGTCGATACCGAAAACCACTTTGACAACCGTGTACGCGGTGGAGATTCCAGAATGAAGTAGGATGGTGGCGACGTTCTTAAGGTATGTTACGTGGACCCAACTCCCGTGAGTTGGCATAAGGTGGCTAAAACAGGAGCGATCTCGGACCAGTGAGGTAGCACCTCTTCTCGGACGCATTTCTTCGATATTATACTTTCACTTGTGATTTGACTAGATGGCCATCCTCCGATTGGGAGTGTTGTTCGAGGTGGAACGGTAGTGGCTGCTATGCGTATCCATCAGTCCGTGTGCGTAATTGGTATATCTACCCTGGCATTGCCTAGTTGTGCCGTGTCACCTACCATATCGAGCTTTACTACGATTATGATTTTAAGATCCGACCGCGTTAAGGTTCTCCATCCCCTTAACGCTATTTTCCGATATGATTATACTTTACTTATTTAGACACTATTGTACATAGCGTATATTACTACATAGTAAATAGTTTAACGGACCCTTAGAGGATGGTTATCCCAAACATCCTTTAAGTTACTTGTATTTTAGTTGATATTTCACTTGAGTTGGATTTATTTATATAAGAATGTTAATCCTGACTCGAGTGTTTTGTGTTTTGCTTTACGCTCGGGTCAGACTAAGTGATACAGCATTTGAGACTCACCTTTGGAGTTGGAGCTTCGCTTGGAGATCCAGCTATCTATCGATCTTGCTTTCAGTCATTCCGTCGATCCAGTGATGTATTCAGATCTGGTATTTGATTATTGTATTGAGACATCTATTGTATTCGAGACCTCTGTTGTATCTTGTTTAACTCTGTTATATATATATAGTAGCTTCATGAACTACTATCCTTTGTTTCTGCTGCAGTATTGTTATATTACTCTGTGTCTGTGATCTGTAATTATTTTATTTACTGTATATGATGAGTTTTGCCAAATTTTATTTACAACGCAGTATTTTGAGCAATTCAACTCCGGCATGAGTGTCTACCTATACACTTATAAGGGATGCGAATGGTTGAAAATACTGGGTCGTTACAGTTGGTATCAGAGCTTTGGTTTTAAGCAAACTCAGCATATGTAGTAAATTCAATTACAGAATCATTTTCGTTCGAGCTTGAATTCCTTCTTCTTTGACTCGGTCCCTTTGAATTTTGGAACGTTCACTTCGGTTCCAAAGTCCATTCGTGTCTCCCCTATTCGTGTCTTTTGATTCTAGAGTATCCCATAACTCCACTTCGAATGATCTCTATAATAAATCGGCGGTCTCGCCAATCTTCGAATAATTTGTACTGGGGTGAAACTCCTTTACAATCGGTATTGATTCACCGGAGATTTCTGTATCCCCGATTTACGATGCTGCTATCTTAAGCTATACCCAAATTCTACCTCTGGTAATCGAATGTCGATTTGCTTCAGAATTCTACATCGATCTTGTCTATGAAGTCACGGTTGACCCGGTTAAGGTTGCCCGCGATTTATACAACTTTATCCATCTTTCTATTTGAAATGCAACCATCTAACCTTTGTTTCAAACCTATCTATTTTAGATTAGAATTCTCTCTGATTTAAGGCCCTCTATATTTGGATCTCTATCCTTGTGTTGAAATCCAATTCTGGAATCATCGTGTGAGGGAGTGTATTTGTAATTAATATAAATAGTATATGTTTATAGTGTGTTGTTTGAGTTGTTGATGTTGGTTTGGATTTTCGATCGATTCGTCTGATCAACGCTATCGATAGGATTTCCAAAACACTTGAATAGAGCAAACTGACACCATATAATTTTCAAATCTAATGAATGAAATAAATTTGTATGATTATATTTTAAATATATATAAGAAAAATTTTCTGGAATTAAAAGTTAAATAATTTGGTTGTTGAAAAAGATAATATTTGATTATCATTTTATTGTTTGTAAGTCATTGACTATTGCAAAATGACTATTGTTTATAAATTTATTTGGAATTGAAATGAATTTAAATTGAAGATTTAAGAATTAAATTTCTGGTGATTTCAAACTTTGTTTTAAAGTCCTAAAATGTATATTATTTAAAGTATTTTCGAATAAAATGGTTTTCAAAGAATTTTAAAATGTTGAAATTCATGCTCTTCTCTTTGTCGCTGGAAAATAATTTCGGTGATGGCGGCCGCATCATCGACATTCATTTTCGAGTTTCGAAGAGGTGAAACCATTCTGTAGCTTTGCTACGGTTTTGTTTTGAAAAAAAAAACATATTCGATTTGAATTTCTTCAATATAATTTGATTTATATATATATATATATAGGTATCTTATTTTAAAATTTAATTTGATTGATATAGATATATTATATATATCTCTAAAATTGTTTGAAGTAAATCGGAGATTTAAATTCTTAAATTTTTTATTAAAGATGATTTCAATTATAAACTAAAGACAAAATTCTTGGATAAATAGTTAACTGGGAATAACTGAATTATAAAATCTTATCGGTATAATACTCAATTACATCTCAACATAACTTACCTAAAATTTTCAGAAGTTAAAAATGTAATTGGATAATATACAATATAAAATGACTTTATAAGGAAAGATTTGAGTGTTATAATAAATGTTATACACTTAAATTTTATTATAAAGATGTTAATAGAGATAAGCAGAATAATAAGTTAATTAAATAATAGATGAGACAAATAAATTGTTTTGAAGGAACTAATAAATTGAAATTTGATTAAAGTATGGAAATACCTCTAATTTAAAAATCAATTATTGAATATAAATTGATTTAAACTGAAATATATGGTTTAAATTAATTTATATGGTTTAAATATATAAAAAATAATAATTAAATTAAGTAGAATAAACTTGATAATAATTTGGATAAAAGAATTTAATTTGTCGAATAAAACATGAGTATAATAAATGATTATACAAATTTGATGACTTAGAAATTGTTAATTGAGGATGACTAGACATAAGGTAATGAATTTAGAATAGATAGTGATTTAACTTAAGTGAACTCAAATGAATTAAACCAAATTGTTGAATATTAATTAGTTTAATTTGAAATTCATACGGTTAATTTAATTGTTTTATTTGTATTTCTATCTAATTTCTTTCTGGTTGTTTCTATTCTCCTACCTCCTTCCTTTTCGGGGACGAAAAGTTTTGAGTGGGGGAGAGTGTAACGACCCGTAAATTTCAGTAGTTTTATTTATTTAATTAATTGAATTTTTTTGAAATTTTAGACAATAAAATTTTGAAGTAAAAATTTTATATTTGGAATGCGTCTAATTAAAGATAGCAACTGGTAAATTTTCATCCGAAAATATGAAAATTTATTTCGCGCGTAAATTTACTTCAATTTAATCAGTTAAAAATTGGTGATAATAAAATTTTTTCCAAACCTAAATATTTTTACATAGAAAATTTGTAAATCATCTTCTGAGTGAGACGTCATCTTTCGTTTCGTCAAATTTGGACATCTATTGCTCCGTCGATCTTAATTCTAGCTGAATAGCAGCATTTTCGGTACCGATTATCGACTTTTGATCGGATGATCGTACCACCAATATTTGTATACCGTTTTAACCGTCTCGTCGTGCTGATCTCAGCGGTATATTTATTTCTTTATTTTGAGGTCCGGTACGCGACAGAAACAATAAAACAGTGCGTCGTACCGGTACCCTGAATTGTGACCGTTAGCTTTCGTTTGCCTTTTTCAAGTTTGAACGTGAATCTCAGTAATATAATAAATTGTTTTATAGCTTCTAAATTAATGTACAGCTGTTACATTCCCATCACTTCAATTTATATTTACATTGGTACGTTTGCTTTGCCTCACACCTTTCAAAGGTGTAAACGTATAAAGTTGAACGAGTCTTTTTTTTCTTCTCCTAGCATTAATTATAGCTCCGTGAGACTTTTTCTATTCTTACCTATTCCATTTATATTTTCCTGTTCACATTCCCTAGTTCGAAAGTAACCTGCTCATTTGCTTGTCTCTTCACTTTTGTCTCTTCACTTGCTTTCGTACTACCAGATAAATAATAATGTGTAAATTTGATTACATAAATCTATGTTTTACTGAGAATTGAATCCATCCTCCCTTCTTCCTTTGTTGCCTTCCTCCACCATGAAATCCATCATTCTCAGCCGACCTTCTTCCCCTTGCCTCTCCTCCGACTAATAACAACCCAACACTGAGGTCGGAACCCGACATCCACCTCCCACCAAAACCATAGCCCGCCCACTGGCCACCACGTCACCGTGCCTTCCATTTCGTCCACGGCCTTTGGCCTGTCACCACCATGCCGCCGAGATTCATCTACCTGCGTCCATACCGAACCCCTATCCCACCGAGCCACCACGTGCAGGCCGTTAGCCATGAATGAGCAGCCACCTTCGCCTCAATTGTAGTGCCATGCCACCATCCACAGCAGCCTCCACCTGCTTTCTACCTCCGACCAGCCTTCCTCCCCCACCACATCCGCCTTAACCCAGTCGCCGACCCCATAACTATCGCCTCACGTCCCTTCACATCCACCACCGACCCAAGAACAACCACCCGTAACTCAGTCTTGTCGTCGAAGTTTTCCTTCGCCTACCCTCCACCAGTCTCCGCCCTAACCTTCTCCCTTCCCCTCCACACGTACAGCCGCTTCCACCATGAGCCGCCTCTACCAATTGCCGAAGCAGTGCCCACCTCCTCCTCCTGAACTTCCCCGTGCCCCTAGCACGCGTCAGCACCACCCACTCATCAACCTCCTCTGCCATGAAGCCTTCCTCCAGCCCTCTTTTCTCTCCTACCTCTTTTATTACATAGGTATGTATATATTTATATTATACAGTATATATTCATTGAGTAATATGTTTATATAAGTTATATATATATTGGTTTACATTATATGATATGTTGTATTAAAACAGATTTCTGGTAGTGATATACGTGTAAAATATAAGTCTTATATATATTAGTTATATACGCTGTTAGGTTTAGTTTATATATTATATATATAGTTTGCATATACTACATAAGTTTATATCATTTCTTATTCATCTATGTATAAGCCTATACACATAATCTGTGAGTTATTTATATGTGTAATATAAATTTTGCTTAGAGTATTTATATTAATGGGTTATAGAACATGTCTGTTAGGGTATATGAGCTTTATATCAGCAACTTATATATGTTTATAAGTATGAAAATTTTTAGGCTGTTTTGATTCTTTTGTTTTATTTTTAATTTCAGTTATATATAATGTGTTTAGATTTTATATACATATAGTATACGTTAATGATACAGTAAAGTATGTAGCTCTAATATCAATGTGTACTTGTATTTTTGAACATAAAGTTTTCTCTTCTTTGTTTTGCATATATGTATGTTCGTACTACATATATTTATTAAAAATATGGGTCTGCATATATGGGTTTGTGAATATCAAGTCTACATGTACCTATTTGTTATACATATCAAGTCTGGAAAATTTGCATTCATATGTTGTGTAGTATTATACAATAGATTATATTCGTACAGTAAAGAATATATATGTTTTAAAAAAACATATATGTGTTTAGTTTTAATAACGTGATATGTTTGATAGGTTTTGATAACTATAATATATAATAACGTGATGTGTTTAAGTGTTTTATGCAAGTTATATTAATTATATAATGTGGTACAGTATATATATATATGTTAGTCACATATTTAAATATATTAGTATATATAAGGTCAAGTCTGCATATTTGTTTATACATATTTAGTTATTCGCGTATACACTTTTGTCTGCATATATTATGTGGTGTCTGCATTTGTATATTGGTTTTAAGTATGGTTTTATAAAGAGAATATACATGAATTTTAAATGGTTTTGAACTAAAGTGATTTTTTTATTATAATTATGTATTTTTTTTTAACTATAAATATTTTTTTTTAATTTTGTCTTAGATTAAAATATTGATTTTAATAAAATAACAAACATTTTCTGTATATATCAAACTGATTCTGACTTAGTTCATCAATTCTTGATTATCAGTCTTGTTCGTCCAATTCGTGCCAATCTTGCTTTGGAATTCGTGCTTGGATTCGTAACTCAGTTCATTGTCTATTTTCTCTAGCCTCGAAAGGTGAGCAATCACTCACGATTAATGTTCTTATAGTTATTAAATTTGATTTCAATTGAAATGTCAATTGAAATATGCTGATGTTAGTTATTTACATTGTTATATATGTCATTACCTGTATATGTTCACCTATGACATCCGACACCCTTATCTGTTATTTATACTGATGATATATGCCTGTTACTGTGTTATTTTATATCTGTTATCACTCTGCAAGTTCCCTGTTAGTATAGAATCACTATGGGTTGAAATGATACATACCCGAACGATCTGTAGAATAGGAGGAAATCGTTATGGGTTGAAATGATAAACCCAAGTGATTTTCAATTGAATTGAATTTGGGATTTCGGGTTGAAAAGATATATACCCGAATATGTTTTAAATTGCGGATTGAAATGATAAATATCCGTATCACTTGACCATAGGATAGAAAATTATATACAGGCACCGTTGGTCTATATATAAACGTTTTGAAAATGATATCTATGGTTTTGAAAAAGAAATATATGGTTTTGATAAATAATGATTTTAAAGATTTATTAAAGTTGATTTAATAAAGTTGATAAATAATATGTTTAAGTATTTAATATCTATATTTTTAAATATAGAATTTATAATGATTTGAAATTGATTGAAATTATGCTTATTTAAGAATTATACTCAAATAAGTTGATTTGAAATGTATTGTATTTGAAATTAAAGAAGTGTTTTACAAACTTGAAATTTGAAAGGGTGACTTAAATGGATATTTCAAACGTATAAATATTTAAATGAGATCTTTTGTTTATTTAAATTGTAAATTTGAAATTGTATTCAAATGTTATGGAAATGTTAAGCTAATATTTCAAAACTAAATAATTGTAAAGTGAATCTGATATGTATATAAATTTATCGAACTTAGTTTTGAGATGATGAATATTTAAAAGCTTTGAAATATATTAAAACTGAAATGGCTTATTTTATGGTTCAGATATGTATTTGAAATCGATAAATTGAAATGGTTTATTTAGAAGCTAAATCGTGTTGAAACGGATGATTTGAGATTTGATTTAATTTAATTTTTGGAATTCGAGTTAATTTGAATCGATTTGTGAAATTTGAGGAAACTAATTTATTTTATAACGAAATTTAATATCTAAACTGTTTAAAAGGAAAGTGTTATGATTTCCAAAATACTGTGATTCCCAGACTATGATTTCGAAGCATTATAATTTTGGAAAGTAATATGATTTTGAAAATGGATGTATTTGAAATGAAATGATATCATATTAAATTGGGTTTTGAAATGATAATGATATATTTTGGCTTTGAAGTATAAACTATTTTTAAATGACCACGGTGTTATAATAACGATTGGTTGGCAAAGAGACCGGGATCGGATATGGACATACTCTCTGTCGATACCGAAAACCACTTTGACAACCGTGTACGCGGTGGAGATTCCAGAATGAAGTAGGATGGTGGCGACGTTCTTAAGGTATGTTACGTGGACCCAACTCCCGTGAGTTGGCATAAGGTGGCTAAAACAGGAGCGATCTCGGACCAGTGAGGTAGCACCTCTTCTCGGACGCATTTCTTCGATATTATACTTTCACTTGTGATTTGACTAGATGGCCATCCTCCGATTGGGAGTGTTGTTCGAGGTGGAACGGTAGTGGCTGCTATGCGTATCCATCAGTCCGTGTGCGTAATTGGTATATCTACCCTGGCATTGCCTAGTTGTGCCGTGTCACCTACCATATCGAGCTTTACTACGATTATGATTTTAAGATCCGACCGCGTTAAGGTTCTCCATCCCCTTAACGCTATTTTCCGATATGATTATACTTTACTTATTTAGACACTATTGTACATAGCGTATATTACTACATAGTAAATAGTTTAACGGACCCTTAGAGGATGGTTATCCCAAACATCCTTTAAGTTACTTGTATTTTAGTTGATATTTCACTTGAGTTGGATTTATTTATATAAGAATGTTAATCCTGACTCGAGTGTTTTGTGTTTTGATTTACGCTCGGGTCAGACTGAGTGATACAGCATTTGAGACTCACCTTTGGAGTTGGAGCTTCGCTTGGAGATCCAGCTATCTATCGATCCTGCTTTCAGTCATTCCGTCGATCCAGTGATGTATTCAGATCTGGTATTTGATTATTGTATTGAGACATCTATTATATTCGAGACCTCTGTTGTATCTTGTTTAACTCTGTTATATATATATAGTAGCTTCATGAACTACTATCCTTTGTTTCTGCTGCAGTATTGTTATATTACTCTGTGTCTGTGATCTGTAATTATTTTATTTACTGTATATGATGAGTTTTGCAAAATTTTATTTACAACGCAGTATTTTGAGCAATTCAACTCCGGCATGAGTGTCTACCTATACACTTATAATGGATGCGAATGGTTGAAAATACTGGGTCGCTACACCATTTATATATAATAATTTAAGGCTCAACATTTATTAAAACCATATATTTCTTTCCAAACCATAGAATTTATTTTCAAAATATTTATGTATATGGACCAACGGTGTCTGTATATACATCTATCATACGGTTAAGTGATACAGATATTTATCATTTCAATCCGAAATTTAAATATATACGAGTAGATATCATTTCAACCCGTAATCCTAATTTCAATTCAAATGAAAATTGCTTGGGTTTATCATTTCAACCCATAATGATTTTCTCCTATTCTAAAGTCCGTTCGGGTATGTATCATTTCAACCCATAGTGAATTCTATACTAACAGGGAACTTGCAGAGTGATAACATATAATATAAAATATAACAACAGGCATATATCATCAATAACAATATAACATAAACAATATGATATGGTGTCATATCCCACAGGTGAACAGTTACAGATAATAACATATATAACAATTTAAGTAACTACAGCAGCATATTTCAATTATCATTTCAATTGAAATCAAATTTAATAAATAAAAGAACGTTAATCGTGAGTGATTGCTCACCTTTCGAGGCTAGATAGATTTGACAAAGAAATGAGCTACGAATTCCAAAGCAGGTCAAGATTGGCACGAATTTGATGACAACGCTGATAACAGGAATCGATGAAAACAAATCGAATCAGTTTGATATAACTGGAAATATATACATTATTATTATATTGTATATATATAATTTCAATATTTTTAGCTTAAGACAAATATTAAAAATAATTATAATTCAAAATCATTATACTTAAAACTTAAATATTAAAATCAGAATATATATAAATTATCTTAAATCAATAATTTAAACTTATAAAATAAAACCCATTTTCTTCAAATTCTACAATTAAAACTAAAACATCATAACCTGACATAGTTTACACAGCATGGTTTATCGAACCTAACAATTCAAATATAGTCATGGTTCACAAAACTGACATTAATATAACATAACATATTATACTTATATAACTTAACAGATATTTGTATATAACAGATAGTTCATAGTAACATATTTATATAATATTCATTATTAACTTATATACAAAAATTTTCACTCGAACAACAAACAAAATCCAGCAAATATATCATGTGGCTGATATAATTATTACAAACATATATAGTCTCATAACAGATGAGATAATTCATATAACTTGTATATAAACTCAGCACATATAAAACAACATTCGAAATATAAAATTCAATAAAATGTAATATAATAAAAATCTAATAAAATATAATATGGTATGCACATAATATGGCAAAAGCTCGGTTGTGCTTCCAATATATGTAAGTGCGAAAATTTCTCTTAAAATAAACATATCCAAAGCCATGTATATATTCAAAGCTTTGTCTTTCTATTTAATAGATATGATGAGTACGTGACTCAGTACCTCAAGGTACACATTATTTTTGCAAGTAACAGTGAAGTATGCTAAGGACTCTATGCTATGCCCAAAACTTTAAAAATCTAATATATATATTACAGACAACCCAATATTTAACAAATAATGCATATATATATATTATATAACTATCACAATAATATATACTGTACGTATAATATTTGAAGGCTAACAGCCTGGATCTAGGAACACAAAAGAAAAACAATATAAATGAAATAATAATTATATAAAACTTACGTGCTTAGATATACAACCTGAATATAGTATAATACTATATGAGAAGAGGAGTAGGTTGATGATAGGCCGATGGCTGCACGTGTGAGTGGCAGAAAGACAGTAGTGGAGGCGCTCGGCGTGGAAGGCGGGTGCGAGCGAGATGAATCCGGGTGGAGGTGGAAGTCACGGTGGCTTGGAAGAAGAGGGGAGTGGCTCGACAAAAATATTGGGAAGGAGGGAATTTGCAGAGGAGAAGGAAGATGAAGAACCAAATATGATTTCGCAAATAAAAAGGTGAGAAGTGAAACAAGGACAGAAGTGAATAAATATAAAGGAAAGGAATGGCAACGGCTTCCCTAAATTCAGCTACCTAGTTAAAGCAATTTATTAATTGATTGGGCTGAACGTTTGAAAAGAAAGGGCAGAGGTAACGTAAATGAAACATACCACAGCAAATATAAAAATTGAAGTTATGGGAATGTAACAGCTGTAAATTGATTGAGCAGCTATTAAAGCAATTTATTGTATTGCTTGGGATCCATGTTCAAAATTGAAAAGGCAAAGGAAAGCTAACGGTCACAAATTATAGTACCGATACGATGCACATTTTATTGTTTCCGTCGCGTACCGGATTTAAAAATACGGAAATAAATATACTGCGAAGATCAGCACGACGAGACGATCAAAACGGTATACAAATATCAGTGACAAGATCATTCGATCAAAAAGTCGATACGGACACTGATATACGTTGCTATTCCGTACGGAAAAATCCAGACGGAGCTAGAAACGTCCGAAATTTTCGAAACGAATTTCGCAGTCTGATTCAGAGTGTCCTAAATAAATTTTCTCATGTTGACATATTTAGGTTTCGGAACACATTTAAATTCAACTGTTATTAACCGATTTAAATTGAAATAAAATTTCACAATAAAATAAACTTCAAACATTATCTGGTGAAAATTTACCAGTTGTTGTATTTAAATAGACGTATTCCAAATATTAAATCTTATTTCCAAATTCAACTATTTAAAATTTCATAAAAATTCAGTTTAATTTCGTTATTAAAACAGTTAAAATTTTCGGGTCGTTACAGACATTAGAATAAGGAAAAATCATTATGAGCTGAAATGATAGGCTCGAGTTATTTTATTGTATTTTATTTGACTTGGGATTGCGGGTTTGAAATGATAGAACCCGGATTTTTCTTTTTAAATTACGAATTGAAATGATACATATCCGTATCACTTTACCTAGGTTAGAAATTATTATGCAGACCCATGGTTATATATTTAATAATATTTCTGAATTTTTTAGTATTTTTAAGTTTTAAGATATATGAAAATTTTACTTAAAAATTTGATTCAATGATTTTAAATATATGGAAATTTTATAAGTCAATAAGTGGTTTGATTTAAATTATAAAGTTATATTGGTTTTTAAAACTTGGAATCTTTATTTATCAATAATTGATTTTAAATTGCTATTTAAAGATCTTTATTGATGATAAATAACTTAATAATTGAATTTGACTTAATATGGAAGTTTTAAATCTAACCTAGTAATTGTTATGAATTTTACTTTATGAAACAGACATGTTTTGTATGATAAATAATGTAATTTGAACGGATAAAATGGAATATGGTTTTAATTGGACATTTTGTAAAAAAAATTATTTAACTAGATAGTTAATTGATGTCTAAATGAATAGATCTAAAAGAAAATTTTGATTGTTATATTAACTATGATAAATTATTCTTTTGTGAAATATTATGTTTTGTAAAATAAATAGTTATGATTTTTAAATGGAAAAATGTTACTTTAATTATGACCTAACTTGATAATTGGAAATTTGGTTTTTCAAATGGAAATTTTAAGTTAAGTAAATAAATAGAAATTTAGTTTTATTTATGAAATGGGTAGTTTAAAATAAAGTGTTAGGTTAGTGGTTAAAAATAAAAGTTAAGTAAAATAGTGTATTTTGACTTAATAAATGAATTATGGTTTAAATTGGATATTTATTTATAAAATTTTTATTTTATTAAATCATAAGTTAAATGATATCCAAATGAATATTTCTGAAATGTGAGATATGTTTTATAAGTTAAAAATGGCTAAAATTGAAGTTTTAATGTTTCTAAAAAGTTATAATAAAATCTGGAATTGTATTGGCAGCATTTCCAAAGTGCTGCTGTTTCTGAAATTTAACTATGTTCTGAAATAACTAAAATACTACAGCACTTTATAAGTGCTGCTGTTTCTGAAACTAAACTGTTTTGAAATACTAATACCTACTGTAGCACTTTATAAGTGCTGCTGTTTTGAATTTGACAATGTTTTTGAAATGTTAATATATTTACCGTAACACTTTAAAAGTGTTGTTGTGGCTGAAATTTCAATGAACTTTGGAAATGAATATATTTTGGAAGATTTTGACATTGGAATTAAATGGTTTAAATGAATATGTTTTGTGGTGTAATATAAACCATTTTTGAAATTTATAAGTTAATACAATGTTTTTGAAATTGGTATAATTGAACGAATGAACTTAATAATGCTATAACTTTGGTAATGAATATTATTTTTAAGGGTGTTATGATTTTTCTAAATATTATGATTTCCAAATGATAACATTTTAAAGTTGATATGGTTTCAAAGTATTATAGTTTCAAAGTGTTTGGTTTCAAAGGTGTTATAACTTTGAAAGTACTACGATTTTGGAAATGAATTTATTTGAAATAGTATTTAATTAAGAATCGTTTTGAATATATTGATTTGCAATTTAAGATTTAAGAATATGGCTTTGAAGTATAAACTTGTTTTGAAATGGATATGATATTTTGGTTTTGAAGTATAAACTAGTTTTGAAATAGAAGTGATATTTTGGTTTTAAAGTATAAACCTTTTTGAAATAAATATCCATGGGTTATAATAACGATTGGTTGTTAAAGAGACCGAGATCGGATATGGGCATACTCTCTGTCGATGCCGAAAACCACTTTAACAACTGTGTACGCGGTGGAGATTCCAGAATGAAGTAGGATGGTGGCGACGATCCTAAAGGTATATATACGTGGACCCAACTCCCGTGAGTGGGCTTAAGGTAGCTAAAACAGGAGAGATCATCGGGCCAATGAGGTAGCTCCTCTGATCAGACACATTTCTTCGATACAATTCTATTACTTTTTGATTGATTTGGTGTCCACCCTTCGATTTTTGATTTGGGAGTGTGTTCCGAGGTGGGCGGTAGTGGCTGCTATGCGTTTCCACCAGCCCGTGTGCGTAATTGGTATATCTACCCTAGCATTGCCTTGTTGTGCCGTGTCACCTACCATATCGAGCTTTACTACGAGTTTGGATTTGTGGCGTAGCCTGTGGAGTATTGAGGGTAGCTCCCGATCTGTGGGTGCACTGATACTGGATAGACTACTGGGAGTATTATGTGTTAAGGGGGATATGGGTACTCCTTAACGCTATTTAAAAGTAAGTTTATTTTACTATTAGACATTATTATAATAGCGTATATTACTACATAGTAGATAGTTTAACGGATCCTTAAAGAATGAGCGATCCCAAGCATCCTTTAAGTTACTTGTGCATCTTTATTATAGTTCACTTGAGTTGGTTTACATTGTATAAGTATGTATGTCCTTACTCGAGTGTTTTGTGTTTTGCTTTACGCTCGGGTCAGACTGAGTGATACAGCATTCAAGACTCACCTTTGGAGTTGGAGCTTCGCTTAGATCCTTCTATTGATTCTTCTTTCAGTCATTCAGTTGATTCCAGTGATGTATTCAGATCTTGTATTTGACTATTGTATTGAGACATCTTTGTATTCGTGATTTCTGTTGTATCTTGTTAACTCTGATGTATACATATATAGTAGCTTCATGAACTACTATTTCTTTGCGTCTGCTGCATTGTTATATTACTCTGTGTCTGTGATCTGTGATTTATTTACTGTATATTCTTAGTTGTGCCAAATTTTATTTACAATCTATTGTTTTGAATTATTCAAGTCCGGCATGTGTGGATTTATTGTCGATTTGAATGGTCCAAAATAGTGGGTCGTTACAACTCACTTCAGTCGCTGGAAAATAATCCTGGTGATGACTGTAGCATCATCAGTATTCATTTTCGAGTTTCTAAGTGACGGATTGCTACCATAGTAAATTGATATGGAGATTTTTGGTGGAAAACAAGTGTTGTTTCAGAAAAGTTCGAAGGAAAATTATTTTGAATGAAAACAAATGATTTTGGGAATTCCAAAGAAATGATTTGTTAAAAACAAAGAGTCATATATTTATATATATATATATATATGTATGTATATTTGTTTCAAAACTTATTTGGAATAGAACCGAGGGATTAAATTCTAGAAATTCCAATTAAAGAAGAAGTAAAGCCAAAAGAGAATAATTATGAATAATAACTTAGGAAATGTGAATATGAAATTAAAATTTAACTTATGGAGGTTAAATAAATGGAATTTGTAAAAAGAAAATTGTATGGATTTGAATTTAACTTAAGCTAAGTTAAATAAAATTAGGTTGGAATTGAATGGAATTAATTATAATGTTGGAATTGTAAATTGGATATATAATAAATTTTCAATTATTGAATGGTTTATGAACTCAAGTATAAAATTCTTTAAATTGTGAATAAATAAGTTTGAATAGCTTATAAAATTTGAACTCAAGTTCCCAATAAAAGTGATTTTGAAATAAAGGGCAGATCAAATTAAGTAAGTTGAATAAGGGTTTGGATATTATTTAAATGAATTCAAGTATGAAAATAAGTTTTGAAGTGGAATAGAAAAACCAAAAATAAAAATGGTTTGGTATTTTGGTGAAGAAATAAAAATCTGAACTTGGATTATAAAATGAATTGTGTTGATTTGGAGAATATGAAACTTAGATTAATGGAATAAAATAATTGATTTAATTAGTGAATGGATTAAATATGAATTGGCGTAAGTGAAACGTCGTAAATATAAAGGAAATGAATAAGATTTTGTGAATAAATTGAATGTGAATTAATGGAAAGTTGAAAATTGATTTAGAATCAATTTAAATGGTTTATAAGCCGAAGTGGTTATTTTATTTATAAATATCACCGAATTTGCATGGAAAATGTGTCGTTTGAAGAAAACTAAAGTAAATAAAATTTTGTGAATCAAAGGAAAGTGAATAAAATGATTTTGAATCAATTTGAAATGGGTAGGAATATAATAGTTGTGAATGTGAAGTAAATGCTTTTAAACTTGCTTATGAATCCTTCTAAATTAAATGAAATGGTATATAAGTTGATTGAGAGTTAATAACTGAATGTTTGGACCTTGTGTTTGTATACATTCAAAAATATACATGTCTAGCATGTTCAGTTATGCAGAGTATGTGTTAGCTATCTAAATAAATGAAATATTATCACGTTTTCATGTTTGAGTACTTACGTGTTTAAATTGAGTAAGTACAGGTACATGGGGCTGTATGGCTCAATTTTGGTTGCGCAAATTGCATAAAAGATAAGCTCGCTCGCTTAAAAACGCTAAATAAGGTCGTTTTCGGATTAAATACCGCAAAGATATAAATATTGTTATATATTGTGTTTTCCGATCATGTGGGTCGATGTATATATTTTTATCACTTAAGGCTCTCCGTACAAAGGAGACTCCGCTAAAAAAATTCGGAAATTTAGGGTGTTAGAAAATTTTGGAAATTTTTGGAAAAAGTTTTGTTAACTTAAAAAGGTTGATTTTTGAATTGAATTTGAAAGAAAGGGTTTTGAATCGGAAATGGAAACTAAATGTTTGGATGGAACTAAAGGAATTAGAAAAGTGAAATATTGAATTTTAACTAAGTGGGTTTGGATAAGTTAATGGGTTTGGATCATTCGTCCTACCTTAGCAATTTCGGAGATGAAATTCTTTTAAGGGGGAGGAATGTAACGATCCGGATTTTTTCGACGTTTAAATTAAATATTTAAATGGTTTAAATATTGGATTTGGAATTTAAATTTAGTTTGTACGATTTTAAAAATTAAATTTTAAGCGATTTCGTAAAAATTGGAAATCGTCAATTTAATCGACGCGTTAAAATAGTGATCCAGGGCGTAGTCTTGGAATTCGATGAAACCAGTTCCATTGGATCCGTAATATAGTATTTTATCGGATTTCAAATTTCGTAACGTTTGGAGTTACTGTTGGGTCTTGCGATTTGAAAACGCATAGAAATTTTTTAATTTAATTTAAATAGTCGATTTAAAAAGTATCTTTCACATATGATTGAATTAGGTTCTGAAACTTGTTCCATTGCGTTCGAAATAAGGTTATAACATTAGAAAGCTAGGCGCCACGCCTCAATAGGAGTTCGGAATTTCACGGTATGTAATACGAGATATTTTCAATATTAAATAAAATAAAATCAATGAAGGGTCAAACTTGAGCCACCCTAACCACATTCTTAGCCGACCTATGCCTGCCTATGCCACTTTCTCCTCGTTTAAAATCATGTTCTTTTACTTATCTTCCTGGAAACGAAATCAACGAAGAAAGAAAGAGAAAAAAAGAGAATTCGATCAAATCAATTATCAACTCGTATAAAAAAAAAGGATAGAGTCACGATCGATCCAATCGCGATGGAGGCCGTAGATTCATCTCCGTTTGTAAGCACCATTGGGTTGTTGGCGTCGTGGTGCGTGCGTGTAGGCACTGGAGGGGGAGGATGCGACACTTGGTGGAGGTACGGTAGACGAGGTCGAGACTGTCGCGATGGGTGGTGGCGCGTGAGCTAGTTGCGGCGACATACGGGAGTCAGCAGCGGCCCAGTGAGGGTAGGGTCGCGATGGGTTTTTTTCTTGCGTGTGTTCAATCCTGGAACGCGTGAGAGAGGGAAGAGAAAGGGGAGGGCTGAGATATCTCCATCCAGGAAATGAACGACTCAGATTATAGCAAGGTAATTTAGTTTTTAATTAAAATTATAAAAGGTGATTAATTATAAATTCATTTTGATTAATGGGTAATTGTTTTGTTTCAGAAAAAAATCATCATTAACTTATATACGTCGTAAATTTATTCATGCGAGGTCCAAAATTTCGGAAAAACGAGTCACGTTGGATCATGGCAACAAAAACACTATGAAATGGAATAAATCTGGGATTGGAACGATTAACAGATTCGAAAAGCAAGGTGAGTAAATCTCACTCGACTTGGACGACTGTTTAATTTAAATTGTTGAAAATTAATTATTGATTGATTGGATGATTTGATAATTATTATTATCAGTTGGATGTTTATTATATATATTAGTAGTTGGATATATTTCTCACCGTTGGAGCGGATGAGACACTATGCACCCCACATAATAGCGGATGACCCTTTATTACCGCGATATCCCGCCTTGAAGCGGGATTGGTATTGTATGTTATTGATTGTTAATTTTAATTTCATATATAGTGATATATGATTTGTATGGATAATCTGTTATTGACTATGTCGTGCTTTGGATTATTATTGTGTGTGATTTGATTATTGGATGCTATAGTAGCACTGGCCTTAGATTTTGATATTTTAAATACCATAAATATTATTTTTAAAGTTTGAAGGAAATTAAAGGAATTTTTGATATAAAAATATTTATATTGGAATTTGGATTGATTCAAAGAAATTGAGTTGGATAAAATATATTTGATTTTGGTTGTACTTAACTATTCGTAAATTATTTAAATTAGTGATTTAAAAAAAAATTATATAAAGAGATTTTAAATGATATTCTGGAAAATGTAAAGAGGAGTTGGAATCGATATTAAAATGGATTCGGAAAATAAATGGAATTCATTAAGTAATGGATTTATAAAATGAAATTTTGTAAAATAGATTTAGTTTAATATACAAGTGAAACTCAAAGGAGTTCATAAAATTTATAAATGATGTTTATAAATAAGGAAAAATGATTATCAGTGGCTAAATTGGGAATATAAATTTACAGTGTAGATTTATATCGAGTTGTAGAAATTGTTTGGGAAGAAAAATAGTGGAATCTATTTTTGAATGTGGGAATGGTAAAAATGTGAGATGTAATCGATGTGATACAAATCAAAAGGGATTTGTAAATTGAATTTGGTATATTGGATTTTTAAAATAAATTGTTGTCAAGAATTTACAATATGTTTTTAAATGGAATTTCTATTTAATAAACTATAAAGCTAAGCTGTTTAGTATTGAAAATTTTCGAAAAAATGGATTATTCAAATATTCATTGAAATAAATTAATATCATTATAGTAAGCGTGTGAATCGATTTGTTTTATTCAAAAATGAGTTGGAAATGAGTTGTAAATATTTATTTAAAGGTGCTTGATATTTTAATAATTACTTAATCATATTTAGAAATTTAATTAGTATTCTTTAAATTATTTATTATGTATATATATTTGGTAAAGGTAAAAGATTTAAGTGATTTATAAATACCCTCGAGATTTGTAAGGTAAGTTAGTAAATGGAGATGGTTTTGGGAATGGAATGATATAGAGAAATGCTGGAAATTTAAGAAATTTTCAAGGTGATTAACATAGGAACTTAAAAATGAATCTGAATTCATAAAGTAAATTGTAAAGCGTTAGATGGGATTATAAATGAGTATAATTGGATTCAGAAATTGAGAAAAAGAAATTAATAGTAAATTTCTGAGATTTTGAAGTAAGTTATAAAATATTCCCTAAAGTGTCGATATTGGTTTTGAATTTGGAGAAATAGATTTGTAATATTTCCCTAAATATTGAAATAGAAGGTTTTGGAAATATTTTAGCGACGGAATGATTTGTATAGGAATATTTACCTAAGTAATGAACTTTAAAGGGATTTTGGAAATATTTTCAAGTGCTGGAAATTTATATTTCCTAATTACAAAAGAATTTCGGAATATCCTGTTATGGATATTAGAATTTGAAATTGTTTCAAATTATTGAAAAATTTGAAGAGATTTGAATAGGTATCTTTGTGAAGATATTTTGAATGAATGTTTTGGAAGATTTAATAAATTGGGCCTAGTGACTGCCTTTGTGTGTTATTTGATAGTTAAACAACCGACTATCAAATTTGGCCAAATTCGTTAATCGTTTCGAAGAGACTGAGGTTGGATTTAATTATCTGAAAACCACTTCAATTGGATAGACGCATTATGAATTGTGAGATCATGAAGCTTATGAAGACGGTGAATTTTGAAAAGATTGGTTTGTCCAGACCCAGGACAACTTGTATGGACGAATGTCTGATAGTGCATTTCTAATGATTACGTACATTGGTTTCTACAAACGTACATCTGTTTGGTGGCGGAGAAGGCAACTTCTCTTAGCTTAACACCCTTCCTTGAGATGTACGATCTCAAGGGTTGTATTGTTGTGGAAAGCAATTAGTAGTCAACGGTAATGGCAGTGTTAGCATTCCAAGTATGAATGTTATTTTAAAGGCAAAACGTAGCCTCAAGCCTCATCAACCGAGAATGACTAAAACAGGGGAGATGCAGTAGGGCTAAATGGGTCGCACCTAAGTAGGGTATGTTATCACCTTTCTAGATACCCTCGGAAATATTATATTATAACTTGTGGATATGGTTGTGCATGAAAAAGAGAGTGCTCGATAAAGGTAGGAACACCCGGGGTGATAACATATTCGGTACTATCCAGTAAGGGGTAGGCCGGTCCTGTGTTGGCAGGGATCATTAGGTACGATCTCAGTACATTTTTCTAGAGGTGTACTCTGCCGGGCGGTACCCCAGTAGCCTAGTTATTGTATGGAATCCAATATCCACTGCGAGCCTGTACGGTTTTGATTGTATACCAAATATTCCTGAAACGTGAGATGCAAGCATTTCAGCTATTTTCTAATTTACTTTCTATATACACTATTATAATATCAGATGATTTTGATATCAAATGTTTTGGTTACCATAAGGGAAAAACCCATCATGTTTATGTGTGACGTGGTCTTACGAGATACCTTTGTTTTCAAAGGATTTTGATAACGTTAATAATTCAAATTGAGAGTGTTTGTCACGCTGGTTTTCCAAACTGACTCGGGTGTTATTTTATTATAATGCTCGGGTCAAACTAAGCATTACAGATTCAGGTTAGGATACTATGGAGCTCAGGAGACGAGCTGGATGACAGAGATGTATACTCGTACTTGATTATATTCCGCTGTGTGTGTAGACTGTATAGTCGGCACTGGTGAGGGCAAGTTATAATAACTGTTCATATTAATGTATTGATTGTTGTACTTTGATGATTGTATATATATTTACAGCTACAGATTCTTTTCTATAAAAATCTGTTATTATATATTATATTTGTTCCGTTGCGTTTGTGAGATTCTGTGTTGTTGTTCTATTTTCTTCTTTACCCCAAACAATCCGCCTTTTGTGCATTCTGAGTTGACATGTGCGGTTTATTGTCAGCTTAGAATGTACAGAAAAGTGGGTCATTACAAAGCGCCCTTAAGTCTTATGAATTTATGGAGGTCAATCCATAAAGGAGTCTATGACGCCATGAATCCTCTCTTTAACAATTCAATCACACATTAGATCCCCAAATGATAAATTGGTCCTTCATACACGATCAAATCAATTATGGGTTAACTTATCACAAATAGCATCTGGGTTGTTAGCTCATATTTTGGTCTAACACTTCCATTCTAGGAACATTGCTCCCAAACTGTCATGTCTTCTACTTTATGCATCAATCACTGCATCTCCCTTATCGGGCATATAGGAAATGACAAAGTTGTAGGTGGTTGAGAATTCTAACCGTCGCTGCTAGCAAAGGTTGAGATCCTTTTGCAAGAATAGGTACTGCATCGACTTATGGTCAGTGAATAGCTCGAACCTCTATCCTAATAGGTAATGCCTTGAACCTTCAAAGTGAACATTATCGCCGCCAACTCTAAATTACGAGTTGGATACATTTTCCCGTGCGGCTTTTGATCTCGACTAGCGTAAGCGACAACCTTACCTCCCTACAACAGTACCGCACCCAATCTGGTACCATAAGCATCTGTGTATACCATCATCTCCTTATTCCTGCTCGGAATAGTCAACACTGGTGCACTCATCAACCTCTCCTTCAGACTCACAAATGCATGCTCATATTTCACATCCCAAACAAAAGTCTGATTTTTCTTCGTCAAATTGGTCAACGGTGCTGCTACCTTCAAGATTTCCTTGATAAAACTTCTATAATATCCCTCAAGTCCTAGTAAAATCCTCACATCAGTAGCGTTCTTAGGTTGGTTCCAATATTGAACCACTACCACTTTGGTAGAATCTACTGCGATGCCCTGCTCAGAGGCGACATGACCCAAGAATCACGCTTTCCTTCTCAAGAAGTGACACTTCGAAAACTTCGCTTTCACTACTTGCTTTCCCTAACAAAACTTCACAAAGTTATACAATAGAGTTTATACAATTTCTAATGAACTCAAACTGTCTCTAATATAGACAATAGACGTACACTGCCTAGGCTCCATAGTGTTGCGCAATAGAATAAGCATATGTATCCATATATAATACGACAAAGCTCCCTCCAGCTTGTCCTTTGTACTGCCAGTGCATACCACCTAGACCTACTATCTAGTCTACTCATTTAAGTACCCGAGACAATAAGTAAAGTATAAAACCTCAAGTTAGACAACAATCTGGTGTGAGTGATAAGAAATCTCAAAATACTATACAGGTCGATATAGTGAGGAACAAGGGTATGTGAACCATATCCGACCTATCCCTACAACCAAAGAGTTAGCACATAACAAACATAATATGCTACCCTATAAACATCATAAATGTGTACTACATTCTAAATACAACAACAAGTGTCCAGGTATGCAAGTTCACAATATCTACATCTCACGACATCCCTAGAGTGACAGTATAGGAAGAACAAAAATAACAAACACAACATCCATTAAACAATTCTCACCGTCATTTGATGTGCCCTAGATATATGATAACTCATATGTCCATTCCTTTGCTAGTAATTAATGGAAAATTCTGGTTTTCAGTGTACTTTTTCATATCCCAAAACTGGCACTGGACACATTCATCGCTCCAGGTTATACGGTTCCTTTCCACCACTTCGGGGTAGCTATTCCAAGTACCCAATGAGCGTCCTCATGATATCCCTACTTTCAAGTACAAAAGAAAACACACCAAGTATCAGCGATCCCTAAGCATGCATATCCGAGCCCTTTCCTTGCTCTATCTTACTTCCATTCATTCTAAAGGAACCATTCCACATTCGTTCCTTTTCATGGTAGAACCATTCAATGTTCTATCCATAGGTCACTGTTTGCACAAAAAATGGACAAACACCTCAAAGTTGTATGATTTAGTAGATCTTATGTTGTTCTTAGCGATTTGAGTGATTTATGCAAATATATGAAAAACAGGGGCTAAACTGTAAAAAGACACGCAGATTTATAGTGGTTCAGCCAGAATGTGCCTACGTCCACTTTATATGTTATTTCTCTTCTCTTCTTTTGATTACAAGTACAAAGCTTTTATACAAGTAAAAGAAAGTTGTTTGAAAGTTCTCTCCATGCTTGAGCTCTCAAAACTTGTCCCCATTGTTGTACCCCTGCCCCTCTATTTATAGAGTGAGGCTAGGGGTAGGGGTCCAAGATGTGTATAGTTGCTGATGGGACTGGGCTGATGTGATCTGGCCTGGTACGTCTTGGTTAGGAGGTGGTTGGAGTGTAGAATGGACCGGTAGTTGCTTGGACCGGTGGTAGGATGGTGAGGTTGGTCCGGTGTGGAGATGGTTCGGCATGGGCTGGTCCGGTTATGGAGTTGGTTCGGCAGGAGGTGGTTCTGTGGAGGAAGGTTGGTCCGATGAGGTGTGGAAGAGGAGTTGGTTCGGCAGGAGGTGGTTCGGTGGGAATTGGGAAGGGTCTGGTTCGGTGAGAAGTATGTTGGGTGGTCCGGCTTGTTTGGTTCGGGGAGACCGGATGAAGTATATCCAACACTTGCCCCCCAAAGTGGGGTACGTGCTTATAGGTGCCACGCTTTGTTTTCTTGTGGCTGGGATGGCTTCGTTCGGTCTTGGGTGTTAGGAAGGATCTGGTTCGGTGGGAAGCATGTTGGGTGGTCCGGCTTGTTTTGCTTATAAATAGAGGCATTAGGTTACTATCATTCTTCATCGTTTTGAGACAGCCGAACCAACTTGATTACTGAGCCAACCTGATTACCGATCC
Organism: Allium fistulosum; assembly: GCA_030737815.1. Classification (NCBI taxonomy): domain Eukaryota; kingdom Viridiplantae; phylum Streptophyta; class Magnoliopsida; order Asparagales; family Amaryllidaceae; genus Allium; species Allium fistulosum. The sequence goes on from CM060903.1 coordinate 182,841,544, forward strand.
AGGTATGTTTAAATGCCGAATGAACACGAGTGACGTGAAAACCGAATGAACTTTAAACCTTCACCTTACCGAATGACAATGGGAATTTGAGCATTTATGAGTGAAACTCTAGACTGCACACACTCGCTTCTTTTCTTCCTTTAGCCTAACGACATTCTTCTTTTGTTTGCAGATAATGTCTCGTAAAGCGGAAACTCGATCAGACAAGAAGAAATCCGGGGGCGAAGGAGGTTCCTCTGCCGTGCCCCCAGCTCAGCCGAATCAAGAACGTCACGGACCAACCCCGAGATCGCTAGTGGACGGGTACGACCCTCAGGAACTTCTGAACTCCCCGCCCGATTGCTTTCCTAGCTCCCTCAAGGAGGAGCAGCTTGATGTCATTTCCCGATCCTTTGGAATCGATAGGGCGCACTTGCTATTGCCTGGGAGAGACGTTATGCCGTATGACCCTCCTGAAGGGTACTTCGCCTACAGCCAATACCACTGCATGTGTGGTGCCATTCCTCCTCTTAACGCTTGGATAGCCAGCTTCCTCACATATCTAAAGGTGGCCCCATTCTAGCTTCAACCCAACTCCTATGCTATATTGGTGAGCCTCTTCGTCATTTTTCAGAGGAAGTATGGTCGTGCTCCTTCCAACCGAGAGATCCGGTATCTATATAATCTGAGGGGCTATAAGAAGGGGTCCCCATACATTAGCTTGGAGTCAGCTGTGACCTTCAAGCCGGTCTTGGATCTGTATTCCAAATTCAGCATGTTCAAGAAGGAATGGTTCTTTGTCAGGGACGACTCCGTCCCAATTCGACGCTTTACTTCTGGATGTAAGTTGATGCTTTTACTTCTAATTTCCATTCCGATTGCGATGCTTCTTCTCATACTTTCTCATTTTTGCTAGCGACAAGTGGCTTTGCGATTGTGGAGACTGACCGCCTGGTTCAGACGGCGGCTGAGATAGAAGCTATTCTCGGGAAATATAGATCATCTGCCTTCCTGATCAGAAATGCGACCCTTCTGGATTATAACTTAATCCTTCCACAGCAGTCAGTAGTCAAGCTGAGGGAAATGACGGAGGAGAGGGTGGCTGTTCAGACTAAGGGAGGTGTTACGGTAGAGAGTAGTAAGAGGAAGCCTTTTACAAAACCTCCAGCCGTCAGAGGTAAGAAACTCAAGAAGTCGGACGGTCCCTCCCCCAGCAATTGCCCACTTACCCAGGAGGAGGAAGACATAGAGGAGGAAAGAGGTGAGGGTGGAGACGGTCGGGAAGGTGATAAAGGTGGCGATGGCGTCGGGGCCTTGCTTCCTGGGCAAGCGGGTGAGATTCAGGAGTGGACGGATGATGCGTTCCACCAGGCTTTCGAGGGGCTGGACGAAGATCCGGCTTTGGTAGAGAAAACTGGGAAAACTGACAAGGCTGGAACTGGTGCAAGCGAGCCTCCTCAGACTATTCCAGCCAAGGTGGCTCCGACGATTCAAGGTGAACTTTTGATTCCTGCGGGCTCCATTTATGATAGGGACTTAGGAATATTTTATGACCCGCTCCCGTCCTGGAATGAAATCCATGACTTATTGCAGTATCCTACTCCTCCCCAGGGTTTGTACAACCACAGATGTGTTTCCTTTCTTATTACCTTTTAATTTGCCGTGTTTTCTCGAATTATAGATCAATGTATGCTTGTGACACTTTTTCTTCATATCAGGAGCAGGTAAAACGGCCAAGGCATCAGATCTTCGGCACAGGCTTGAACAGTACAAGCTTTCCAAAACTTCTGTCAAGCCGAAGCCTTCGACCCACCGCTCCGGGGATGTAGTCGGCTACCGTCCTCTTCTCGGGGCTATCGAAGAGGGTATTCAGCAGAGAAAGAGGAGTCGTCCTTTATCCGAACCTTCGCCCGGTCCTCAGCTCCCGGCTCAGCTTCTTCATGATATCACGGAGGAGGACAGCGAGTTTGCACCTTCTCCGCACCCGTCCGGAAACCCTTCTGTTACTCATATCGACCGTCCTGACTTGGTTCGTAATCCATTTGCGGGTCATCCTGATCTGGATCCAAGTTCCCACGACATTACCTTTGACGAGGTTATTGGTGAGCACCTTCTTCCCCACAATCCCATGGTACGGGTGCTTGATGAGGCTAAGTCCTTAGATCTTGATCTACTTACCACTCGGATAGTTATCATGGGAGATGAGGCCAAGGCTAGTATTGATCGGGTGGTGGAGGAGACTAGGAAGCTGATGGGGCATCATGCCCGGCTGGTTAAGGCTGGAGAGGAGATTGGGAGTGCCAACATCCGACTAAGATTGATGGTTTCGGACCAGGCCAAACAGCTCGCTGACCAGGCCATTCAGATTTCTCAGCATGAGGCTGCCTCCGGGCGATTGAGGAAAGCTATGGAGGAGGCTAGTAAGGCGGAACTGCGGAAGATGGAGGCCGCCTGCAAGGAACAGATAAATATGGCCATCTCGACAGTGGATGAGGTTCGGAGGGCGGATCTTGAACGGGTAGAGGAGCTGTCGGGGAAGCTTGAAGCCGCAGAGCTCGCTCAGGTTAGGCTGAAGGAGGAGATGGAGGCGATGCGGAAATCCCTTCAGGCTGACTGCTCGAGATACCGTTTGGAGAGAGAAGCTGTTGTTGGAAGGTTGTCGGCTTCCGAGGCCCGGATGAGGGAGTTTGAGGAGAATGAGGGGATGATGGATGAAATGCTTCAGGACATGTACTTCCGAACTTGGAAGCAGGGCAACCTATCTTGGATGGATGATTATCCTAGGGTCATGGCTAAGATCTATCTTCGGGCTTTGGAGGAGGCTAAGGCCGATGCAGATAAAGATGGTGGCGTGGTCTTCAGCATGGATGCGGTCACTGCTCAGTTTGCCAAGGAGGAGAAGGTGGCGGTGAAGGAAGGTATGCGATTGCTTGCCGCTGAGGAGGTAGGCGTGCAGGTAGAGGATGACGATCAGGATAGTCAGGAAGCAGGCGCTGGTAAGTCTCCCTTTTTAGTTTCTCCATCAACTTGGTTGCTTATTGCTAATGAATCCTTTTTCTGACTGGACAGGGGGTCAACAAGACAAGGATAAAGCTCCACTGCAGCCGGCCCCTTGATTATACCTGGAAAAACTCTTTTTATGGATTTGACAGTGTTGTATATGTTAGTCGAAAAATAGTAAAGTAGCCTTTAGGTTGTAATATTTTGCCACTTGTAATAAATAGTCTTATTTTTGACATGTAATTCTTTAACTTAAGCTGATTTTGTCGTCTTTTGAATGTTTGCTGTTATTTTGGCATGTCGTATGAGAAGTATAGCTATGTATATTCTTGTAATTAAATTGTATTTGATGTCGGGTTCTGGTTTAAGACATAATTCCATGACTTGCAATGTTAGTGTATGGTGTGAACAAATTATAGTCATGCATTTGCACATAAAGGAAGAAAATACCACCTTTCATGTTCTGTTTGTAGATGGCAGTTTCGAATATCTTGTATGACCGAGCATGGAAAGCAGTTGAATGCCCTGCCATCCGATTGTGAATCTCTGCATCCATTGGTGAGTATCTCCTACTCTGTATCCTGTACTTTATGGATTGTTATAGAGGATAGGAGGAAAGCTTTTTAAGTAAAATTGAAATATGTGAAATAGTAAAACTTCCAATCACGGAAGGCCTTCGATGTGCTTAAGTTTGTGGCAAACGGGTTTTGTAGTCACTTTCCCTAGCTGTGGGTCTTGGAGACATTTGTCACCCATCTTACGCCTCCGCGGGGAGTTAATTCTTTTTTACCACAGCCGCACTTAAGACACATCGGAGCCGAGATCGCGCACAGTAACTACCCGGGCCATTATGGCCCGTAATCATGGGTATTATTCGATTTACTGTGGCCGGCTAGCGTGGGTGCCGATCGTCAACTGTGAACTGCCCCTGGCTGGCCACACCTTATGTTGGGGCTTATAGTCGGTTCACAGTTGCCGGCGAGCCTAACGCCGTAATGAGCTGCCTCGGCTATAGTCGGCCTTCTCGGTGGCTTATAATCGGCTCATTACAGTTGGCTTTAAGGGCCATCGCGAGCAATGAGTTAACCCGCAGCAGAGGGATGCTGGAGCAAAAGTGTCTCATTGGCGAGGGCATAGATTCGCATAGTACCTGTTAGGTTTTGCCCTGGTGAAGTTGCGCCGTGGAGTGCTTTGAGTGGAGATGCTATACGCGTAGAATTTTGTTCAACAGAAAAGGATAAAGTTAACAAGTAGCCAAGATATAAAGGAACAAGTTAAAAAAGAGACAAAGTTTTTTAAAGTGGTTCGGCATGAAAAGGCCTACGTCCACTGATTCTCTTTGTTAATTCACTTCATATGGGCAGTACAAGTTAAGAAAAGTATCGACGGAGGTGCTGGATGTTCCATGCCCTCTGGAACACCTCTCCTTCCACTGTTGACAAAATATAGGCTCCGTTGTGGAGATCTTTATGAATTACATATGGTCCATCCCAGATTGGGTCTAGTGCTCCGGGGCGAGGGAAGATTCGCTTGAGGACAAGATCCCCTTCTTGTAAGGTACGATGCTTGACTTTGGAGTTGTATTGCGCTGCCACTTTCTGCTTGTGGGCTGCTGTTTTAAGGACAGCATCATTTCTTCTCTCCTCAACTAGATCCAAAGACATGTGGAGGAGCTCTTCATTCTCTTCCGGGTTATAGTGGATCCTACGGTGGGAAGGCACAATGGTTTCAACTGGGAGCATAGCCTCCGATCCGTATGCCAAAGAGAAAGGAGTGTGCCCCATTGATGTTCTGGAAGATGTGTGGTAGGCCTACAGTGCCGTAGGGAGTTCATCCACCCAAGCGCCCTTTGACTTTTCGAGCTTCTTTTTGATCAGAGTTTTCAGAATTTTGTTGACTGCTTCGACTTGTCCGTTTGCCTAGGGATATGCTACGGATGAGAAGCTTTTATGAATTCTGTGTTCTTGGCACCAGTTGGCGAATTTCTCGCTGTCAAACTGAAGTCCATTATCTGATATGATTTTGAGCGGGACTCCGTACCTGCATAGAACATTCTTGATTAAGAAGTTAATAACTTTTGCTGAAGATACTTTATTCAGAGGTTCCGCTTCCACCCATTTGGTGAAATAATCAACTGCCACTATAGCATATTTGGCCCTGCCTCGGCCCATCGGTAGCTCGCCGATTAAGTCAATTCCCCATATTGCGAAGGGCCAAGGGCTGGTCATTTGAGTAATCTCAGTTGTTGGTAGCCGTGGAATCTTAGCAAATTTCTGGCATTTGTCACACTTCTTGACGAAATCTAAGGCGTCCTTGCTTAAGGTGGGCCAGAAATATCCGTATCGGAGTATCTTTTTTGCTAATGTTTGCCCTCCGGTGTGATCTCCGCAGCTCCCCTGATGGATGTTGGATAAGATTTCCTTGGCTTCTCTCCCGGCGACACACCTTAATAATGGGTTAGAGAATCCGCGCCGATAGAGGATGTCTTCTTGTATTGTGTAGCGGGATGCTTTCCTCAAGATTTTCTTGACTTCGTTACGCCCGTTGGGTAGGGTGCCACTTTGTAGGTAGTCTCGGATGGGAGTTATCCAAGTTGTTTCTTCGGTTGCAGCTATCAGATTTACTTGCTCAAAACTTGGGGCCAGTTGCTTTGAGATGGTTACTGCCCCGAAGATGGTGATGTCTCTCACACTTGCTTGCTTTGCTAATTCGTCGGCCTCTCGGTTCTCCTCCCGAGGGATATGTTTGACTAAGTAGTGGTCCAATCGGCTGAGAAGTAACTTGGTCTTCTTTAGATATGCTATGAGTCGTTCTTCTCGAGCTTGGAATTCCCCTAGTGTTTGATTAACAATAAGTTGAGAATCGCTGTGAAGACACAAAGAATTAGCCCCGATTTCTATGGCAATTTCTAGTCCAGCTATCACTGCTTCATATTCTGCATCGTTGTTGGTGGCAGCGAACTCCAACCTTATAGCATAGTGCAGTTTGTTTCCCCTGGGAGTGATTATTACCACACCTGCCCCCGAGCCTTGTTCGTTTGATGCACCATCCACAAAGAGATTCCACTTGGTATCTTCTGTTATTTCCAATTGCTCCTGATCTTCGTTGGTAGTGAACTCTGCAATGAAATCAGCCATGGCCTGTCCCTTGATGGCGGTGCGAGGGTGATAGGTGATATCATACTGACTCAGTTCAATGCACCATTTAAGTAATCGCCCAGAAGTGTCGGGACGATGGAGTACCTGCCTCAGCGGTTGATCGGTCAGAACTTTGATGGAATGGGACTGGAAGTAGTGACGCAATTTCCGTGATGCGATTAGTAAACAGTATGCTAACTTCTCAAGTTTAGGATATCTGACTTCTGCCCCAGTAAACCTTTTGCTGACGAAGTAAACTGGTCGTTGCGTGCGGTTGTCTTCCCTTACCAAGGCAGCGCTTAGAGCGTGAGATGACACAGCAAGGTATAGATATAATTCTTCGCCTTCGCTTGGAGTCGAGAGTACCGGTGGTTTCTGGAGGTGTTCGATTAGGTTAAGGAAAGCGGTTAAGCATTCATCTGTCCATTCGAACTTTCCTTTATCTTTCTTTAGAGCTTCAAAAAAGGGGACGCACTTGTCCGTTGCCTTGGAGATGAATCGGCTTAGGGCGACCACTTTTCCATTTAGGCTTTGCATTTCCTTTCGGGTGGAAGGTATCTTGATATCCCTTAGCGCTCGGACTTGTTCAGGGTTTGCTTCAATCCCTCGGGCATGGACGATGAACCCTAAGAATTGTCCCGATGATACTCCGAAGGAGCACTTTAGTGGATTCAACTTCATTCCATACTGTCGAAGTACCTGGAACATTTCGCCTAGGTGGATTACGTGATCTTTGGCTTTCCGTGATTTCACCAGCATGTCGTCCACATATACTTCCATAGTTTGTCCTATTAGCCCCGCAAACATCTTGTTGACGAGGCACTGGTAGGTGGCTCCTGCACTTTTAAGTCCGAAAGGCATTACCTTATAGCAGTACAAACCCCGGTCGGTGATGAAACTAGTGTGGTCTTGGTCGGGAGCATGCATAGGAATTTGGTTATATCCTGAGTATGCGTCCATAAAAGATAGGAGCTCGTGCCCGGCTGTGCTGTCTACAAGTTGGTCGATTCTGGGAAGTGGGAAGCAATCCTTTGGGCAGGCGTCGTTTAGGTTGGAGAAGTCGATGCAGGTCCGCCACTTCCCATTAGCCTTCTTTACCAGTACCGGGTTGGAGATCCATTCCGGGTAAACAGCTTCTCGTATGAAGTCATTGGCGAGTAGATTCTTTACTTCTTCATCGAGGGCTGCTGATCGCTCTGCCCCCATTCTTCTCTTTTTTTGTTTTACAGGCGCCTTGGTAGGATCAATGTTTAATACGTGGCATGCTATGTCGGGGGAGATTCCGGTCATGTCAGCGTGTGACCAAGCGAATACATCCAAGTTGTGGCGGAGAAAATCGATGAGTTGTTCCTTCAATTCGGCTTTTAGTTGGGACCCAATTTTCAATAGTCTACTTGAGTCGCGCTTATCTACAGATATAAACTCCATAGCCTCTGCAGGCTCAGCGGTGGCCTCCTCCTCTTTGTCCCTAGGGTCTAATTCATTGAAAGGGTCGCTGGTATATCGAAGAGGAGGGGCTTTCTTTAGTTGCTATGCTTCCAGACTTTTTGTGCAGAGGGCAATCTCTACACCCTTCCCTTTATCCTTCCTGTGGTTGTTGCGAAGTTCAGTCACATAGCAGTCTCGAGCAACGTCCTGGTTTCCTTCTACTTCCCCTACTCCATTGTCCGTTGGAAATTTCATCTTTAGGCACCATGGGACTAGGATAATTTGGAAATCAGACAAAGCTGGCCTTCCTAAGAAGGCGTTGTAGGCCGAACGGTTTTCTATTAGCACAAACGTTTGTTTCCGTACAGCAGAGCGGGGATGGCTTCCAATTTCAACAAAAAGGTCCAGTTGCCCGAGGGGCATCTTCGTATCTCCAGTGAAGCCATGTAGTGGTTTATCGCAGGGGGATACATCCTTCATTGATAGCTTCATTTTGTCGAATGCGTGTTTGAATAGGATGTTTACTGAGCTTCCAATGTCTACCAGGATTAGGTATACTTTGGCGGGACCAAGTCGGGCAGAGATGACCATGGGATCCATGTGAGGGTACTGCCTTCCTTCTAGGTCACGCTTACCGAATGTGATGTCGTTACTTTCTTTCTGCTTCGGGTGGCGCTCTTCTATAACCGAATTGACGTAGTCTTTATTGTCTCTAAGCGACTTTCCGTATCTTTCCATCTCTTTCCAGCTTCTGTCTGCGATGTGTGGTCCTCCTGAGATGGTATGGACCACTATCTTTTCTTGACTAGAGCTGCTAGCGTTGCGGTTTCCTCTGTCGGCCCCCGGTGAGGGTAGCCTTGGGTTTTCATTGGTGGGAGATGGGGTCCTGTCCTGACCTTTTACATAACGTTCCAGTTTCTTTCTTATGATGTGTTCCTCAATCAGATCTCGGAGATGATGGCATTCGTTGGTATCATGCCCGTGAGATTCGTGGAAGCGGCAGAATTTTCCAGACTTCTGTGCGTTATCTGATTCTTTCTTGTATGGTGGGCGTTTGTATCTAACTTCGCCTTGGGTGGCAAGGAAGATATTTTCGACGGTCTCGTTCAAAGGGGTGTAAGTGTCGAATCTTGGTCCTGGCCGATATAGGCGCTTCTCTCCCTTCTTGCCCCTAGCATTGTCTCTGGAATCATTTCTTCGGACGTCCCTTGCCACAGCAGGGGCGTTGCCATGGGTTGTCTTATTTTGCTGTCCTGACTGCCCCTCAACGGCAGCATCCTCAAGCCTCATGTATTTCCCGGCTTCATGGAAGAAATCGGGTAAAGTAGCTGGTTTTTCTTTTGTCAACCTTCTAGCAAATTTAGTGTCCGGATGCACACCACTGCAGAGGGCCATTAGGATAAGCTTCTCATCGGCATCTTGGACTACGGCTGCTGCGGCATTGAATCTGGTTAGGTATTGCTGCAGCTTTTCTCCAGTTTTCTGTTTGACGCTGGATAAGGAATAAGCGTCCTTAGGTTGCTCCACATGAATGCGGAACTGACTGATAAATTTTTCTTTCAACATTTCCCACGAGCTGATGGATCCTTGGGGTAGATGACAGAACCAGGAGGTAGCAAGATCTGCTAAGAAGAGCGGAAAGCATTTGCACAGTACTCCCTCTGTTGCTCCACTCATGAGCATATGCTGCGTGTACCTCTGTAAGTGTACAACGGGATCGGAGGTTCCTTTGTAGGGTTCCATTGTTGGCATCTTCCATTCTCGGGGGGTGATAGCAATTTCGATATTGCGGGCGAAAGGGCTGGTTACCCTAGCGCCTATCCCTCGATCTCTTTGCTCCCGTTGGACACACTCTCTGAATAAGCGTGCCATCCTTTCATCAGAACTTGGAGCAGATAGAAATGAGTTTGGTTCTGTTCTGTGGGATTGATTCCGTCCAGATGACCTATAGGGATGGTATCGTCTATCATTCCTCATATTTTCCAGTGGCTGCCTTTGATCTTCTGGGAGCATGCTTGGGTCAGCTACAGTCGGCCCTTGCCTTGATCTCCCCCTGTTGGGTTCTGATCTAAGCACTTCCTCGGGTCCAACTTCGGGCTGAACTCTAGCTCGGCCCCGTTCACTGGCGTTTCTGTGGTTAGGCAGCATGACAGGCTCAGCTACAGTTGACCTTAGCCTGGTACCTTCCCCGTTGGGTTCGGTACCAAACGTTTCCTCAAGCCTAACTTCGGGCTGTACTCGGTCTCGGCTCCTACCACGGCTACTTCTGCCGTTAGCTCCTTCGAAGAAGGAAGATCTTTGTTGTCTCTGAGATCCTCCAGACTGGGACTCGCCCCATGATTCAGTGTTGCGGTTGGATTCTTCAGCGTCCCTTAAGCGTGACATGAGATGGTCCACCAAGGCTTCCTGCTGGGACGTGAAGCGGTTAGTTACTTCAACCACAACTCTATCCAGATCTGCTCTAGTAATTGCTGCAGGCTGTTCTGTGGCAGGAGTAGTTGGGTTAGCCTGTTCTTCATTTGTTACTGTTGCTGGAGGAGGACGATTTACTTGATTCGTGACAGCTGGATCTGGAAGACTGCTGGATGCGATGTTTTTTCCTTTGTTAACATCTTTTCTCTGTTTGGGAGGCATGTTTTCCAAGTGGCGGACGATGATGTTAGGAAAACTTGTTAAGCGGATGAAGCTGAAGCTTCGAGCTTCTAGCTCTCAATGAAAGCACCAAAAATGTTTGCACAAAAAATGGACAAACACCTCAAAGTTGTATGATTTAGTAGATCTTATGTTGTTCTTAGCGATTTGAGTGATTTATGCAAATATATGAAAAACAGGGGCTAAACTGTAAAAAGACACGCAGATTTATAGTGGTTCAGCCAGAATGTGCCTACGTCCACTTTATATGTTATTTCTCTTCTCTTCTTTTGATTACAAGTACAAAGCTTTTATACAAGTAAAAGAAAGTTGTTTGAAAGTTCTCTCCGTGCTTGAGCTCTCAAAACTTGTCCCCATTGTTGTACCCCTGCCCCTCTATTTATAGAGTGAGGCTAGGGGTAGGGGTCCAAGATGTGTATAGTTGCTGATGGGCCTGGGCTGATGTGATCTGGCCTAGTACGTCTTGGTTCGGAGGTGGTTGGAGTGTAGAATGGACCGGTAGTTGCTTGGACCGGTGGTAGGATGGTGAGGTTAGTCCGGTGTGGAGATGGTTCGGCATGGGCTGGTCCGGTTATGGAGTTGGTTCGGCAGGAGGTGGTTCTGTGGAGGAAGGTTGGTCCGATGAGGTGTGGAAGAGGAGTTGGTTCGGCAGGAGGTGGTTCGGTGGGAATTGGGAAGGGTCTGGTTCGGTGAGAAGTATGTTGGGTGGTCCGGCTTGTTTGGTTCGGGGAGACCGGATGAAGTATATCCAACAGTCACCCTTCCTAGAACCTACCTGTGTGGATAATCATCATCACAACTCCATTCAACATCAAGCCGTCATCCTTAGAACATAACTTCATTCATCATCGAGTTATCATTATTGAAGTCCCGAAGCCATCATCCTTCATCCTGCTACTATATAGCCATCAAACCCTAAGCGAACAAATAAACACCTTTAGCACGACTTGTACAGTCCCCATACCTCTGGAAGTTTCATCAACTATGGCACCCTAAATTCATGTTGGAACAGACCAGAAGTGGTCAGCACCGATATGAATTTTCCAACCAGTACTTAGCCAAATCTTGGCTAAGTGCTTTCCTCCCTAATCTCTTCTCCATTTTTGTAACAACCTGCACCTTAATGGGCCTGAATTTTGAATAAATTGAAACCCAAATCCATTGAGGCATAAATCGTTGGTGTTTGTAACCTGCAATAAACATAAGTATATCAAAGAGCTATCTATAAAAATTCACATCGGAATAGAACAATATAATATAACATATACAGACTAACTACCTTGGAATCAATTTTTCCTTGGATATCTAGTCCCCTTGGCAGTGCCGAGCATGAATGAGAAGACTTCTTCATCTACTATTCCCATCTTGTGGGTTATAATGAGAAGGGGGTTAGAACAATGTTCTAGTGACTGGTAAGTTACATACACTATGCCATAAAGTGAATCAGACAACAGTGTTTACACAACATATGGTAAATTTTCTATTATCCCACTTTTTCACACAACATATGAAAAAATCATCTGTTGTATGAAATAGTCCATGAAATCATTATTTTATTGAGATTTCATGCTTGTCATTCAGACAACATTTTATTTGCTGTTGATTTAAGTCATCAAAATTTTTAGTTTTGGCTCCATATTAATATTTTGGTTTCCCTCTCAATATTTTCTGAATTATTTCATGGCCGCGTGATCCTTGAATTATTTTCCTCTTTATCTTTCTTTACATTCCATTTTTTCGTCATCTCTCAAGCTAGAGAATTAAATACTTAAATCCTATTCATTTCGTGGCTGCTCCCTTTGTCTTTGTTCTTCGATAAACTTAGGGTTTCCTAATCTGAGCCGCCTCTTTTATCTTCGCTCTGATTTTTGGGTTTCCTAAAGGCCGCTGCGTGAAAGTTAAGCTTCGAATCACCTTGCTTCTTTCCTTCCTTGCTGATTGCGTACTTTGATTTATTGACCATTGAAGGTTGCGGCTCCTCCTTATCGAGTGTTCTTCGATTGATATTAGTAAGATTTATGCCCCTTTTGATATATGTTGTTCTCGACTTCTAATCATTTGCCGATGATGATTTGGGTTTCTTATATAGGAATTTATTTTCCTAAATATTCGAATATATGATTCAATTTGAAATTTCAAATTATTTTTCTCGGTTGTCAATTTATGTTTGAACGCTCTTGATGATTGTCTGACTTGTTCTTTATTCTAATATATTACTGCATATATTTTTGACTTGATCGAATATACTATTATATATTCTGATATTTTCAATTTCTCCATTTTGCATATATATTTTTCATTATATTTTGCATATATATTTTGGAATGAATTTGGCTTTGGTTGGTCTACTTGGTCGAACTTGCTGCATTGTTTAAATTTCTGTTCAACACTATTTTCGGCTTTGCTTGACATATTGATGCTTTATTGCTAGACATACATTGCAGTAGCATTGAATGCTTATTGAATTGTATGCCATGCATTATCTTTTGTTTCATTGTGTATAAGTATGAACCTTGGATTCAATTTGTATTCCTGCTTCAATAATGATTCATCCACTTCATTGTTGCATGTACACTGAAACCCTAAATTGCCTTTTGTTGTTATGATTGCACATTGGTTTTGCATATGTATATGTTGGCACTTACACTTGTCGCTTTAATCTTGTGAGATCTTTAACTTCCTTGTACTTGTGCCTATGTATGGTCTTTTCAAAATCGATCTACAATTATGCTGACGATGATATGGTGCTTGTATAGGATTTGATTTGCTATATTTTTCTTTGAGATTTTGGTTTGAAATTTTATGTATTTCCTTGCATCCCTTTTGCCCGTTGCTCGAAATTGTATGTTTTGTCAATATTTGATTCATGCTTGCACATTGCCTTATTGAGATGGCTCTGGTCTTTGATGGTTTGTCCATTCAAAGCTTGCTTATGTGCATTATCTTGCCTTAGCTTGTCTTCCTGGTGCACCGTTGTGTCTCTAGCCTAAACTGTATTATCTTTCTAGTGTGCATGTTTAAACTCCAAGCTCTAACCTGACACTCTTTTATGCATTTCTGACTATGTTCATGATGTTTGCTGATCCTTGAATGGCATGTGTCTCTAGTGTGTTGCAATCTTGTGATGCCTTATTTGTGCACCTTTCTGAACAGGTTTGTGAGTTGATCCTTGTTTATCTGGGTTACTAGTGCATTTGTATGACCTTGTCTTTTATGTTGTATTCTCAATGGTTTAGCTGGTTGCACTTGTATACATGCACTAAAATATTCATGTGTGCACCTAAGTTGAGCCCGATCCTGCTTGGACTTGACCTTGTGAATGCACTTATGTTAAGTCTGGCTTGCTTGGTTTTGACCTTGTGCACTTTTGCATTGCGTTGAGCCTTTGGGCTTGACCCTTGCTTTTGTCCCTGAGATTTAATCGATGTTTGGCCTTTTGATATTCATAGTGATACACTGTGCATATCATAAATTGTTCGTGCACACTTAATTTTTGTCCCTATCCAAAATATGAAAAAAGACAACCCAAACAACTGAGGTAATATTAAATTACAATTAGAATTTTATTTTTGTAATTTATTTTTGTTTCTTTTACCATTTTACTGCGTTGTTTACTTGACAGGTATAGCAGACGATTGGACACAGGCTAGAGAAAGAAGATATCAAAAACAAATTCGAGTGAGAGTAAAAATGTTGTATATGAGAGTGTGAAACAATATATGATAAAAGTTGTATTGTATTTGAAAATGTAAATATAGTGGAAACGAAATGTGTATTATTTGAATTTGAATTGAAATAAAATATTTGTTTAAATAAAATTGCGATTCATTTATTTCATTCTGCAAATATTTGTTTCATTCTGTGAACAAATATAAGTGTAATTGGTATTCATATTAGTCAATATTTATATGTTGTGTAATAGGTAATTCGGAAAATGATATTATAACATCAGACAATATACGACTTTTTGTGTTAGTGCATTTCAAACGACATGCATATCTATGGTCTGATGTGCAATGAGACGGCACCAAATTTAGTGACAGATAGATATGCTTTCAGACAATGGGGCTATCTGTCGTTTGATGCATTTTTGCATAGTGATTCTTTATCCATAATACTAATTTATGCCGATTGATTTCTATTAAGTGTTATGTCAATTTTTCACGGCTTATCCGTATAATTCCATCTACGCGTACGATATATCCAATCTTCTTCGAAATATAACTATATATACATACACACGTGCGTATACACACATATGTAGATATATATCTATATATATAAATGTTGTACTACCTAAAAGAAACTCCCTACCACATAATTAAATCGTATACATTAGATTTAATTAATTAATTATGGGTTGTTCCGATGTTCAACCTTAGCTACCGCTATTTCAACTGGTCGACTGGCTCAAGGAGGAGGTCGACCCTTGGACTCCAATGTGATTTTATTATCTATTTCCTTTTAATTCCTATTTAATTATTTTTGTTCCTAAAATTTCAAACGCTAATAACTTCTTCGTTTGAACTCTGATCACAAAACTCCATATATGAAAGTTGCTTAGAAAATCGCTACGAACACAATGGTGCAAATTTTGTGGCTAAATTCTAACATACGCTCAAACTCTATTTTTGAGCCTTAGTAATTACTCATTAATTATCATTAATTTTACGGTGTGTAACACTTCTCCCTTAAAGGAATTTCATCCCCAAAATTCCCCATAGTTTGAATGATGTAACATAGCCGATGTGCACGTAAATGTGCACATTTTTACTTCCATTTTTAATCTAATTGAATTAAATAAATGAGCATATAGGGTATTTTTACAGGTTTTACCAAAACCCAATTGTCATCAAATCATCATTCATTCATCTTCATTTAGGGGAAAAATCATAATTTTGTGCATGATTTAATTTGAGAAAATTTAGTTGCACATTTTATTTTTACTTGTAGGAAAATTGGATGGAATTAGAAGAGGCTTCATGTATTCATGCATGCACAAGTGAGGGAAGGAAAATGAAGATGGAAATAAATCAATTCATGCAACATGGAGGACCCTACATACCCACTTACCATGATCTACAATTAGGAGCTAATGCACATGTTACTGGAACTTAAATTTACATGCACATGTAATGGTGGATTATGCTCATTCTAATGACAACTTGGTGGCCGCACTTCCTAAGGGATATTTTGGGTAGTCCCTTAAAATATGCGTTAGGGTTTTAGACATGTATAAATACCCCTTATGTTTCATGTAATGAAGCTCTTAGCTCCTCCTCTTTAGTTAGTTTAGTTGTAGGCACAAATTGTAAACATAAGATCTCTTTCTCTCTTTTATGGTTTCTTAGCCTTTTCTTTTATGTACTTTTAATAATGCAATTTAATTCATACTATTTAATTCATGTTCTTTTCTTTTATGTTAGTAGCTTAGATTTAATTTATGCAAGTAGTTTGATTCTCTTTTTATTTTAAATAGCTTGCATTTCTTCTTGTTTTTGTTTCATGTTGCAATCTACATTTGTTGAAATGATAAAAAATATGAAAAGCTAAACCCCATCAATTCATGGGTAATGAAGCTCTCTTAATCATGTAGATTCAACAATTTGCTAATTTTTGATCTCTTTTTGTGCTTAATGACAATATTTGATGTGGTTAAATTTTATTGTTTAGCTTTGAATTTGATAGCCTATGTTGTTGACACCAAATAAGTTATGCTTAAACAAACATAAACACAAATTACCTCTTCATCTACATATGATTATGGTAATGAAGTTGATTTTAGAATCAAAATTTGATGGTCTATATTACTAATCAATAGTAAATAGATCATGCTTAGAATAGATTTTATTTTTGATTTCATTATCTTTTTCATGAGAGTTAACTAGTGGTTTAGAGGGTGTGTTATAGTTTGATGGTTTATGTTGGGCTAATTAATAGCAAAAATATTCCATACTTATGATAAACACATAAACTAAATTCACTAATGACCAAAAAAGAGAGATCATAATTTCATTATGTTGATTTATGTGATCATGAGAGGGTATTTACCTCTAAATTGCCTTCTACTCTCATATTTTTATCCACTTTTAGCTTTTGTTAGTTTATAGAAATTTGTAGTTAACACATCTCAAATTCTTGGTTTAATTTGATTGAGTAGAATTTTTAATCACTCCAGCTCCCTACGGATCGACCTGTACTCACCACGTACTAAAATTGTACGCCATGCGCTTGCGGTTATTTTTATTATAATTTTTCGACTATTTTCTGATTCGATAGAAAGTTAGTCGAATCAACAATAGCACACAACCATTCTAAACTATCAAACCAATTAGTGTACGACCAATTTTGCAGCCAAACGTGCACAAGTACATGGTTTATCACAACATACATGAAACGTATGTTGCATAATTCAAAATTGACGCCCCTAATATGATTGCATTCTTTTAAAACAATTTTGAAAATATGATACAAACAACCTATATATACACTGGCAGTTCTATAGGTATGTAAGTTTTCAAAAATCTAAAATCCTTGTTTTCATACAACAATTTCCACACTTCTACAAATAGAGTATGGTTCAATCAATTTTGCATCCAATCTGTACCATCCAATACCTAACACATAATTTATAACATCCAAAATTAGGAAAACCTTTCCTTTTACTTCAAAATAACAAACAACGCACAAGCATATTTATAAATTTTAGCTTTAAGACATATGTGTAGTGATCCGTGGTTTCGCAACAACATTTCCCTATCCTTTGCTTGCTAAAATTTATTTTTCCGAAAATTCTAAAGTTCCTAGGATTAAAGCATTCTTTATTTCTAGTTGCTAATTTGATTTCACAATTTATTTTATAAACTTCCATCCTTAACTATATTCATCGCTAGTCAAATGTCCTTATGCAATTTCCTTATTTATACCATTTCTCAATATATATATCGATCAAAGCTCATCCAAAAAATAAACACAGTAATAAAGTAGGAACATATCTCATATCATATCGTATGCTATTTCAATACCCGAAGGGAGACAACTAGCGATTACAACCCAAATACCTAAAAGAAAAAATTGTTAGAAGATGCCTTCCAACATCAACTGTGTTAATAATGTTATGGCCTTATCACTCCTTACTCAACTAGGATGGACATTTCTATTATGTCACTCTACTATAACCCACATGTCTTGAATTACCTCCTTAGCTTCTAATAAATAAGGTCCATCAGTTACTTCAATTATTACACTTGATTATGGGATAAATTATGCATTCCCACACTGTGGTGGGTAAGAAATACAAACTATGCACATTTAGAATAGCTCATTAGGAAACTGGCTCGGTGGAAATAACTTTCCTACCACCTATCTTGCATTCTTTAACTTTGAGTCAACCAACATCCTTTATGTTTGTTTGCTATCTCATTACCTCCTTCTCCAATCATACTACTATCTTCCTTCAATAAGGATCCCTTGATAGTATTCTCAAACTTTGGTATTTACCTTCTTTATCCTTGATCTTTCATGCGAAGATACCCTAGGACTCGCAAAAGTATACTTTGATACCATTCCCCATTCCTTTAAGGGTTCCTTTTATGGCTTTCACACGTATCTAATAAAATATTCCTAGGTTCATACCAATATTCCTATTCAATGGGGGTTCCTTGTTGCTACCCTACAAGCATTCATAGATATTTTATTCATAGCCTTGACCTTTACTCCAGCCTACCAAGGCAGTCATCCCTATCTACGCCATATCAAAAATTGCCTTGGCTTTTGCCGTTCTTTATAAAAATAAAACTTCACAATCATGATGTACTTAATCCAAAACTTTTACCTTTGAAAATATAAACTTAGAAACACTTTTTCAAAAATTTGTTTGGTTTCCAAAAGAAGCCATGAAAATTTTCCATTCTAACCTACTTTCCCTTTTCCAAGACTTTCTATAAAAGAAATTTATTTCTTCAAATGTTGGATTTTTGACTTGAAACATTTATTTGCATTCAAAAATTCAATTGTCATACTAAATCATTTTTCAAAAACATCTTCCATAACTTATGAGAATTAAAACTGGAGTAGATAAGGATAGCTTTCATTATGTTAATTTCTTACCACTCATGTTATTTCTGCTTCCACTTTTGCGGAGATCCTAATAGCCTATGAGTAGGAATTTTAAAAGATATGTGTAATTACTACCGATATTTATGGAAATTATCCATTTTCCTATGCTTTGCATCTGATTTCCTACATCATTCCTAATTAGATTACTTACGTTATTTTAAATAAATTTCAAACATCGTTCCTATTTAAATTTCATAATATTGCTACTATTATAATTCCTCCTGCCTAAATTTCCTTAAGTGGCTTCTCCTTACATGACACTTTCCTCTTTTATTGTTTCCCCATGTTTGCCTACTTCTTTAGTCATTGATCATTTCTTCATTAACATGAAAAGCGGTGTATATAAATCTATTTTAGTTGTTTTTGACAGGGACGCGGAAGATGATCTTAAGGCTATTTAACACTAGAGGGGGGGTGAATAGTGTTTTAAGAATTTCTTTAAAACTTCTTTGATTTAAATTGAATTAACTAACTTAATGCAAATACACAATCACAGATCAAATCACAGAATCACAAACAGATGCAAATATAAATAAAAAGCAAGTAAAGGAAAGAACACACCAGGAATTTTATACTGGTTCGGTGTTACCCTACATCCAGTCCCGCACAACTCGTACGGCTTTCTATTCAATAATAATCTAGATTACAATCCCTCGATTCCAAGGCAACGAGGTACACCCTCCAGATTCTCAGGTCTCTGGGTAGAACCACTTGATTCACAGGACACAAGTTCACCCGATCGATTTCCAAGGACACGATCACACCTTTATAACCCTAAACAAGTTTCTTTGAGTACAAATGTATCTATAACTCTGAAAAGCACTGAGATTCTTTGAAGAGAGTGGCAGAGAATCAAACTAGAGATATTCTGGATTGATTCACTTAAGATTTTGGCAGAATATGGATAGGATGATTAGAAAATAAGATAAGAGAGTAAAGAGGAGAGAAAATAAAGAAAGTAGTTACTGGAAAACGTCCATAACAGTCTCTATTTATAGAGAATGAATGGATGTGTCCATTCAAAGAGATTTAAACGAATAGACACTTCTTTTGAAAAACAACCTTTTCTAAAACGGGAAGCATGTCGACATGACGAGTAACTATGATGTCGACATGGTCTAGTAAAAATGATGATTTGCTTTTCTTTGAAAATGATGATTTAAAACATATGCAACTTTATTCAAATGGACTCTATGTATTTGTAGAAGGTATTTAGAAGTAGAAATACTTATGAATATATATATGTATATATACTAAAATATATTTAAAATCAAGGTAAATAAACTAAAGTAAATATAATATTAAAATAGATTTTGAGGCTAAAATATCAAGGACAATTTTGAAATCAAAATATAACAAAATGATAAATATGATTTTGAGGCTAAAACATTTTTGGAAATACGAACGAAGGTTTTACTTTTGAAAAGGAATATTTGAAAATCATTTTATGAAACAAGAGATAATTTTGAAAATCATTTTGAATCAAAATTAGTGGATAACAAAATAGGGCTACTATCCGTTCCACTAGATATTTCGTGAGTTCCATCTCACTAGGGTTCCATCCCTTTAACAAGAACGAAGTGGATTCCATTTCACGAGTAAATTGGATAAAAAAGAATGATAGTGCTTTCAAGGAGTTTTAACAAATATATAACCTAACTATATTATTTGTCTTGAACTCTTGAATATCTTGAATCTCATGAGTCTTCAATCTTGAACTCTTGATCTTTGTCTTCTTTACTGTACAGTCTTCTTTTGTTGATACCTGCATATAGATTTCCTGCACATATATATTTTATAACACTTCTATAGTTGTT
The DNA here is from genome assembly GCA_030737815.1 of Allium fistulosum. Classification (NCBI taxonomy): domain Eukaryota; kingdom Viridiplantae; phylum Streptophyta; class Magnoliopsida; order Asparagales; family Amaryllidaceae; genus Allium; species Allium fistulosum. The sequence continues at coordinate 182,861,675 of CM060903.1, forward strand.
GTCATCAAAACCATTATCCTATAGACTAACAGTTTTCCTCTGTATTTTTCTTATACAGGAATATTCTTCCTATGTTCATTATCATCCATTCTTACCCTTCTATTCACTTTGCCCTAATTGAATAAAGTATCATTTCTATTTATCCACCCCTTAGAAATAATTGTAAAAATGAACTTTCCTTCTTTTCTACTCATTCTAAACCCATCTTCATCAAAAATTTGGCTATCATCTTATGGTAGTTAATGTACACCTTCTTGTGCGAACTTGCTCAATCATTTTTCACATCTTACTTCCAGATGCTTGCTACATATAGATTCTTACTTCCTATTTGTCTAGATTAAATATTTGTCTTCAATCGACAATTCAGCAAATTCCACAATCATAGGGCAGTTCAAGCTCACCAAAAAAGTCAATTACCATCCAGTTTTAGGAACCATTCACGCTCATGTTCTTCTTGGTCATCGCCTTATGGTATGGCTATAGTATCCCCCACTTGGAGGTCCAAAACTAACGGCTAAGGATGCTACAGTCATCCATAGTTATTAATCCTCGACGACCAAATGTGGTAATGTTAGATACATTGGTATGACAGAAACACATGGATATGAAAAAAAATTTAAAACCATTAAACAGATTTCTCATTCCATTTTAATTTATATTTAAAATTCATTACATAATACCAAATTCGAGAACCACGTTCAAAGAAAATATAATTATTACAACCTACGCCAAGAGCGTATGTGACATACGAAGATGCCCCTTTGGATGATCAGAGTCTAAACACAGGCAATTAAACAACTTTGCATTTACAACCAAAATACAATGGAATCTAGTAGAAAAGAATTCCTAATAGCTAGCTTGCCTCCTGCACGTCTCTACAAGCTTGTTCATCTAAAGGAGAACCTGAAAAACATCAACTCTCAAATTACTCAAAATTAATTGAGTACCCAAGATTTTAAGGGAAAATCATAAACTTCGAGTCAGACATAAAGCCTGGTATGAATAATAACCTACCATCTCGAACCATTTAGATATCTAGTGAGACCACGCCTCTTAGCAGAACGGGTTTTCCCCTCACTAGTATCTTGCACAAATTTTTTTAATAACCATATATAGTGCTCTTGCATCCACAATGGTTAAAAACATAGCAATTTAAAATATCATAATGACATGCAAACAAGTAAAATATCCTGGATTTCCCATCCCCATACATTTGACTATCTGTCTCAGTTGTAGTTTATAAGGTCATTATTAACCTATTAGTTTTCATGGGCTGACTAATAACCTATTTAAAGCATATGGACTATCTGTCTAGTTTCATAGTTTTCATGGGATCACTAAGAACCTATTGGCCCCTGCCAATAACTTTAGTATTTCATGGATTCTCTCTGAACCGATTGGTATCTCCAATAACTTTTCTTATATCATAGTTTTCATGGGTTGACTATGAACCTATTAATCTCTGTCGATAACTTTATCTAGATATAGTTTTCATGGGATCACTGCGAATCTATTGGCCCCTGCCAATAACACTCTCCAATCACAGTTTTCATGGGTTTACTATGAACCTGTCCAAACCGACAACTTCTTGATCAGTCTTTGGGAATCCTATGTTCTAGTCTACCTGACCTCTTGGATGCAACACTATTCATTCAAGAGTTAATTGAGTTATATTCACTACTGGGTTAACCTAGCTTGGTATTCTGCCCTTTATCCCTAAAATACATGTATGGGTCCATTATTTAGTGAATATGTTTATAGAAGAAGCAAATAACATAACAATACCAACATTTATGGTTTAATATCCTTAAAACCATTTACATAAGAAATATGGTTAATCCCTATAACTCGTTATTTTCATCAAGGTTATAGGCCATTCAAAAGCTCTTTTATATTGCTATGGGTTTTCCTTTAAAATGAGAAGGGGTAATTTGTTATTAAAACTAAGGCTTTCAAAACCTTAGACCTTTACTTTTCAGAAACATTAGAATATATCTTTTGAAAGCATTCAAATCTTCTTTTCAATACACTTAAACCTATGCCTTTTGAAACACTTTAAAATATCTCTTTCGAAGCATCAAAACCTTCCTTTCGAAAGTATTAAAACATATATTTTCAACTTATAGAAGCATAGCTTCGAAACCATTTGAAAGTACCTCTTTCGAAACCATTGGGTTAAATCCCTAAATATAACTTTTGGGTCAAAGTGATCATAAACGAAAATACCCCTTTTGGAACCATTAACCTTCAAGTAAAAGAGTTTGGGGAAAACAGATGGTCTCAGAACCATCCTTTCCAAATCTTTAATCTTTTAAGTAAAACAATCGGAAGGACAGATTCGAAACACCTTTCGAAGCCATTGCCTTCGAAACCTTTAGTATAAGTGGCCACCGGAGCCCTTTCGAAAGCATTGGGAAGCAGCTTTATATTTATAAAACAAAAGCTTGCCTTTCGAACTCATTGAAAACTTTCAACCTATTCGAAAGGTATGGAGATGACAACATGGTTTCGACTAGGTTCAAACTATCCTTTCGAATGCTCCATTTAAAAACATAAAACACGACAACTCATTCGAAAGCTACCCTTTTAGAACAAGAAGGCGACAACACCTTCGAAAGCTGTATAAAAAAGATTCAACCCTTTCGAAAGCATCCATTGAAAAGTAGGCAAGTGGCATCTCTTTTGAAAGCAAAACAAAGACCTTCGAAAGCTATTTAAAATGGCCTCGACCCCTTCGAAAGCATGGTTTCGACTCTATACCTTCCGTCTTTCTCCAATCCACTACGTACCAAAGCATTGATACCATGTGTATTAGTTTTGACTTGGTTGGAGGCGGAGGTATGGGTCGAAAGGTTGCAACTAGAAGTTGCGAAACAATAAATCTGTACAAAACTATTTTGTTGCCTTTTTAAGTAAATGCTTTTCAACTAACCTGCCTATTTGTAAAAATATAATTGATGGCCATAATCTTTACCACAATCTTTTCTAAAGAATATCGAATTTATCCAGAATTAATTAAAAATAATTTACAAAGTAACCCTTCCTTTTAACAAAACAATTAAGGCATTTAAGTCCTCCAACTTAAATAATTTAACTTACATAGAAAATTACTTAAAAAAATCCTCAAAAATAATTAAAATTCACTTTTAATACGTTATCTAACATATATATTTCTTCCTTCAAAAATTCATAATAAATTATCCATAGCTTGGATAATTATGACAATTTAAACCCATCTCCAAAATAATGTTTTACATAACTTATTAAATCCTCATGGCATTTGAAACCCAATATCCATGATTTTAACCTTAAAATCAAATCAAGCGTTCATCAAACATTCTTGTTTAAAACAAACATGGCATAAACCTAAGCATATCATCATTTCAATAATCAAAATATATTTAAATATAAAACCCGAAATCAAATGTTCATGAAAAAAAATGAGATGGTTTTGATTATTATTCACCTTGCTTTGGATACAGAACTTGAGATTTGATCTTTCTTAATTCCCCTTGCTTGATTCCTTAGCTATTAATTGAATTTTCTCCTCTTTTCTCCTAGGTTGTGGCCGGCTTGCCTTAGGTTTATGTTTTAGAATTTTGAACTTGTGAAAGGAAAATGGGAGTAAGGGTTTAGGGGTTAAGGATTATGGTGGATTTCCCATAATGCCCTTGCCTTATTCTCTTTTTAGTTAACTTATGAAACCCTTTTCCATAAACTCATTCTTTTAATTTTATTTAATTAAGCATGACCTCTATTTAGTTTTCAAATCTCAATCCCCCTATCACTCTAATCTTTACATTATTCTATTTAATTTGTCTAATCAAATCTCTTGAATAATGTACTTAAAATTAGGGGTGTTGCAGGCTCTCCTCCTTAAAGAATTTCATCATCGAAATTCAGTAAGGACAAAAAACTAAGCAATCATTTATAACAACTCTTAATTACCATAATAACCTACCAAACTAGCAACAGTCTATATAAGGCTAATATAGAACATACCCTCACATCAGATCAGGATAAGTATCCCTAATTCTATTTTCTGTCTCCAAATTATAGTCCTTCTCATTGTCGCTCCATTAAACTTTCACCAACTTGACTGTCTTGTTTCTTAACCTCTTCTCATCTCTCGCTACAACCTAAACTGGTTGTCTAACAAAAGTCAAATTCGGTTCTACTATCAATTCTTCCAACTCTGTCCAAGGAACAGTAGTTTTTGGATCATGCACATACTTGCAAAGATGAGATACATGAAACACATTATGGACACCTTCCATGCTGCTTGGCAACTCTACTCTGTATGCAAGCTTCCCGATCCTCTCTATAATTCGGAACGGTCCACTTTATCTCGGTGCTAGTTTCCTTGACTTTCTGAATCGTACCACACCCTTCATCGGTGATACTTTAATGAAGACTCTCTATCTCCAACTAAAAATTCTAGATCTTTACGCCTATTATCTACGTAACACTTTTGTCTAGACTGAGCTTCCTTCATCCTTTCTCGTATCAACTCAATCTTCTATGTCGCCTCTCTAACCAAATCTGGACCCAAGACTAATCTGTCTCCAGTCTCCAACCAACATGTTGTTGATTTGCATGACCTTCCATATAAAACTTCAAAAGGCGCCATTTCTATACTAGTATGATAACTGTTATTATAGGAAAACTCAAACAAGTGTAGGTGATCTTCCCAAGATCCACCAAAGTCCAACACACAAGCTCTTAACAAATCCTCGAGTACCTTATTAACTCTCTCTGTCTGCCCATCCGTCTGAGGGTGAAACGTAGTACTTATCTTGAGCTTGGTACCTAACACATCCTGGAGACTCTTCTAGAATTCACTAATGAACAAAGCATCTTTGTCACTGACTATACTACTAGGAATTCCATGCAGTCTAACTATGTTCTTTATGAACAACTTAGCTAACACAGGTGTAATCCTGGTTGACTTAACTAGAATGAAATGGGTACTCTTGGTCAAGCTGTCCACTATGACCCATATACGTTCATTTCCTCTATTCGACCTTGGCAAACCATCTATAAAATCCATGGATATCGAATCCCATTTCCAAACTGGTATCTCCAAAGTTGAAGCAATCCACTTGGCTTTTGATGTTCAGCCTTCACTTGTTGACAGTTCGCATACTACCTAACCCACAAGCGACCATCCCTCTTCATACCTTCATAGTAGAAGCTCCTCTTCATATCCTGATACATCTTGGTTCCTTCGGGATGAATCGTAAATTGGATCGATAACATTCACCAAGAACTTCTTTCCTTAAGTCTTCAACTTTCGGAACACACAACCGTCCCTTCTTTCTAAACCATCCCCTCTGGTCAAGATTAAAATCCTTAAGATCATCGATCTCTAACCCAACCTCAAGCCTTCTAATCTTCTCGGCAAATAATGGTTCCTCTTTCTGCTTAGAAGCGATCCTTTCGATCAACACTGGTCGAACTTCTAAAGAGGACAACATGGCGGTGCTCTGACTAGAACAGCAGTCGATCTTAACTGCACACTACAAGTAGTCAAAGCTTCTAAATCTTTCCATTCTTCCAACATAGCTAACACCACATTCTGATGTTTTCTGCTAAGAGCATCCGCTACATTATATCCTTTCCCAGGTGTATACTCTATACCAAAATCATAAGCTGCTAAAAACTCCAGCCGCCTTTGTTGTCACATATTCAACTCTTTCCGAGAGAATAAATACATTAAGGACTTATGATCTGTGTATAGATCAAATCTCTCACCTAAGAGATAATGTCTCCATATCTTCAATGCAAAGATCAACGCAGCCAACACTAAATCATGAGTAGGATATCTCACCTCATGCGGTCTAAGCTGTCATGAAGCATATGCAATGATCCTAATCCGGTTCTGCACGCATCGATATACACCACCAACCCTTGGTTTTCATCTGGAACCAATAACACAAGCATGCTAGTTAACAAATGCTTTAACTTAAGGAATGCTTCCTCAGATCTGTCAGACCAAGTAAACTTCACATCCTTCCTGGTTAACTTAGTCAAAGGCGCTGCTATCCGTGAGAAATCCTTAATGAATCTCTGTTAATAGCCAGCAAGTCCATGAAAACTTCTAATTTCAGGTACCGTCTCTGGTCTCTTCCAGTTATTAACAGCTTTGATCTTATCTGGATCGACTAACAAACCCTTCTCTGAAACCACGTGACCAAGAAACTTAACCTCTTTCTTCCAGAAATGACACTTGGAAAACTTCGCTTTCAGCTGATGCTGCCTTAGCATCTCAATCACTACTGTAAGATGGTCTTCATGCTCTCTTTCATCCTTAGAGTATACTAAAATTGTAACATTCCCCCTTCTGACCGCCTCCAGTCGGTAATTAAACCAACTAGAAACGTTCAAAAAGACGAATTGTTATTTAGTTTATAAGGTTTAAACAGAATCAGCCACAAAAACACAGAATAATAACAATGAATTAAAACAAATGAATCTTTATTCCATTACTATAAATCTTTTTGAATACATCAGAGTTTATACAATTTTAATACTGATACAGCGGAATATCTTAAAATACAATTTTCTTCTGAAAACTAAAGTGATTCTTTACTCTCTCTCTAACTTCGCTGCTCGAAAATCTTCAAGCTGTAAAATACTCGGTCTGACCCGAGTATTATATTCAAAAGAAAATAATACACAGGTTAGTCTAATTCAAACCAGTTATTTGTGCATAGAGGCAAAGATAATCAAATAGATGACAGTCACAATAATTCTCGTCTATCCGACTCTTTAAACAAAGAAATCGAATAACGAAAATTTTAACACTAAACAGTGTTAAACAATAAATCAGCAGATTTAAATCATCAACAGAGATAAATAAATAATTTATCAAATCGACTAAATCAATTTAAAACAATCGATTCTGGGTGGCTGCAGTGCACGCAAGCGCACTGCCTCGCCACAACCGAATGTAAAGTCACCACAACAATGAAACTGCAGTGGCAAACAAGTAGGAATTCAAACATGAAATGGAGAACATCATTGCAAGTGCAACTGGTAGAAGATGATGCAGTGAAGCATGTACAAGGGCAGTACATATATGAAATCCAAACATGTGCAGACTCAACTGTTCGAAATATCATGCTACATGAAAATGTCCAGTAAATCATCTACATGGATGCAAGCACGTATGATTCAATATGATCAAGACAAAATGTGTACAACAGAGATCAAGCTTAGTGTCACAGTAGTCAAAAGCAAGGAGGTATCAACACATCAATGTACACTGAAATGGTCAAGCTACAACATGAAGCACTGCAATACAAATAGCAGTATAACTGGAATAAGTGACACAATGCATATGAACAAGTGAAACAATGACAGTTCAAATATGCAGAGAGCAACATGTAGTAACTAATGCTACTATTCACATAAGAAAGATTTGCATGTAGACCCAATTTAATATGTACAATTTCGTATATGAATGATAGAGTAGATGCAAATAGCTAGGATGTATGTAAATAAATAAAATAAATCAAAGTAATGAACATATGAAAGGACGGTTGCTGGTGACAGTAAGTACTAAGACAAGCAATAATCTATTTGAAAACTTTCTTTTGGAAACCACTCTATACTTATTTACTAAAACATGACTCTATATATAACGTAAGTAATAGGTGTAGTACTGCAATGGAGTGAAATCCTATAACTTTAAACTATCTGTACAACATATATGTAAGTTTAATATATATGCAAAAACAAGTTCACTCTTCCAAAAGCCAAAAGGTGTCAGTCTCAATGCAATCACAAGAATACTTACAACAAATTCATGCTTTTTAATTTTTTTTTAAAACAAAATGTTACTCACCTGTCATGAAGAAATAAACAGAGCCATTTACTCATATTTACAGGGCAAAGAACATTCATGCACATATACTATAACATTCCATATAAATTTATCGCAGGCATCAAGCAAAACTTGTTTTAAAACTGTTTTTAAATTTAAAAGCTACTCACAGTGCAACAGCCCCAGTTGGGCAGTGACAGTAAGGAATACAACATGGAATGGAACGCAACTACAAGTGCAACAAAGAATAGATGGCCAGAGACAAAGCTCACAGGGGCCAGAAAAACTCAAGTCTTAACTTATAGTGAAGAGGATAGCAATGTCGACAAGTATGATACCAGAAAAATGTCAAAACCGTGATCAAAGTGAACATGTCAAGGCAAATGACCAGTTTCAACCTACTAATGTAACCATGTGCATAAGTGGTTAGTGAACCCAAATACTAAACGAAACAGGTATGCAAAACAGTGCCAAATGGTCAAGATAGCTGAAATGAATGATCAAACTCGATGCAACAGGCCAGAATAAATACAGGTCAATGCCGGTGAATTCGAAATCAAGTTCGAAATCAAAGTCAAGTTAGAAATCGAAATCAAGGTCAAGAAAAAGAACGAAGTCTAAATCAAGTTCGAAATCAAAATCAAGTTCGAAATCGAAATCAAGGTCAAGACAGTCTGCTAGCAAATTCAAAGTGGAAAAACCACCAAAGACTCAACAGTAAACATATGCTCAACAAAGATTTACAGAACACAAATCTCCAGTACGTCAAAACATGAACTTGAAGACATTATCAAGTTAATGCCACAGTTCGATAAAATCTCAAACAATACCGAAACCTAATAAACAGTGTGTGGCCAAGGCAAATACAAAAACTGGTGATAATCAATTGTCTCAAAATTCAAGCTAAAAGAATCAAGACCGAAGTCATAAAATCACAACCATCGATATATTATCAGACTGCCGAGTAAGGAGAGTGACGAAGTGAAGTAAATGAATACGAACAAATTCAAGGGTTCGAATTTGATGTGAGTAACATAAATTACTCACCTTATCACGAATCGAAGCAGCCGACAAAGAATTCATCTCGAAATCGATCGAACCAGGCAACATCAGAACATCCAACAATCGATCGAAACAATCACGTGCTTCGACATACAAAGCCCACAGAACAGAGCGAACGAAAGCCCCAAATTCTCATCTTCCATAAAGTCCTATTTTTGCAGATCGAAGGAAGAGCAATCGCAGCCGCCATTTTTACTCGTCGCCGCTATTTTGTTTAGGGTTTGTGAATGAATGGGAAAGAGTGAGGGGGCGGGTTTGGATTTTTATCACGGCATCAAGGAAAATATGGGCAGTATTATTTTCAAGCCCACTTAACCCTTAGCAAAAATTTTGAAAAGAATTTCGATTAAACTAAAACTATCAACCGCAATCAACAATCCATAAAAATGCCGATAGCCATTAACAACCAAATTAAACCGTCAATTGACGAAAAAAATTTATTGTTACCAAAAATTCCAACAACAAACAGCAATTAGCTGTCAACATTAATCGTTTATTAATGATTATAAATTGGGCAAAACCCCGGTTGTTACAGAACTTTTAAATTGAATTCGATTTAAATTATTATCCAATTTTCAATAGATTAAATTTTAAAATTTAATTGCCAATTTATTCTGATAATTTGAAATTCAAGTCAAATCATCATTCAAATATTTAAAATTAATTAAACATCTTCAATTAAATTTGTTCAAAATTCAGGGTCGTTACAATCTCCCCTCCTTAAAACTTTTCGTCCACGAAAAGGAAAGGTCGTAAAAATTTCATTAATATTTATACCCTACACAATTTTTACTAAGCTTAAAGCTTATTACAAATAAATGAATATAGGATTCATTCCATTTGTTTAATCTCATTAGTTTTGCTTATCTTCTCGTTTGTTCAATGATTTCTGAAGTCAAAACGCAAAAAGTCTTTTACTAACATTTTTCGACCTAAAAAACTCAGATTTAAACTCTAAAATCCGTCATGTTAGAGATTTGCATAATATATCTCTTCCAAAGCTGTGGTCTTTCAAAAAATTGCAAAAATCCTCTTCCTTAGTTTATTAGGTAGGAATTTTGAAATTTTAATTTCAAACTATTGATTCGCTATTTACAGTTTGAAAATACTTGCTAACTCGAAATTTAACAAGTCCATCTTCGTTCTCACAGACATTAGAATTACGCTGGCCAGGCGCAGGTCTAAAAATCTCCAAGTACTAAATATACTTGCTTCAATTCCCAGTGAAAATACTTTAAAAATTCTTTTAAAAATGGATATGGAAAGCACGTTCCCCCATGGATCACAGTTTACCCGGCGGTTACGCTACTATCCCAGTAGAATCGCTTGTAACCGTAGATTTCACATCTCTCTTGAATTTCGCCATGGTTGTTGCCATAGATTGCAGTACACACGGCGGTTACGCTACTATCCCAGTAGAGTCGCTCGTGACTGTAGGCATCTCGCCCCTCAAATTTCGCTTGGCATTTAGATTGCAGTTTACTCGGCGGTTGCGCCATTATCCCAATGGAATCGCTTGTAACTGTGGGCATCTCGCCCCTCAAATTACGCTAACATACATCATAATCAACATGATCCCATCACGAGGGATTCTAGTCCAAATGGACATTCCAACTTATGGAAAATTCTACGTAGCTACGAATTTCAAATGGACACTCATCACGAGTTCCAATACCTTCTCCAATAATAAATGGAAGGTACTTTTCCATATCCTCAGTTTAGAAAACATAATACTATACATATATAGTACTTCATTTCACATCTCGTACATATCATATCCATGTAAGCTTACATAAGATTTCCATAACAATTAATTTCCAAACTGACGGTTTTCAATTCACCGCATTCATATATATAAGTTCTAAAAACTTACATATCCATATTCATAACAAAATAGAGGATTTCAAAATTTTCCTCTAAGTCGATTTGGAAATTTTAAGGTTATCTCAAACCTAATTCATATTCATAATTCCATTTATTATCGACTTTCACATTCGATTTGAATTACACGTTACATCGTCAATTCTCAACACAGAATTGATGTCTATCGATATATAACCTCTGAGCTCGTACGTCTCAGAGAAGGGTGTTAAGCTAAGAGAATAAATTCTCCGCCACCAACAGATATATATTTAATAGAGATCAATTGCTATGTCATCAATTCACAATGTTAGACATACAATCCAAACCATCATCTGAAATTCAAAACTCAACTTATATTGTCTTTAATGTCGAAGTTAAACTCAATTTAACTTAACGATTCAATCTTTTTGAAAAATTTCAAATTGAACTAATTGTTCAAATTCTCTCATTTAACTTTTCAACTTCGACTTCGAAAATGAATTTCAAATCATTTATCCCTTACGGAATATATTCACAACATTTCATATTTGGAAAAACATTTCCATACTTATTTAAAAATAAGTAATTCACAAATCCATTTATTTTCAACATTTGAAAATATTCGATATACTTTAATCATAATTAAGTATACATTTCATTCTTTAAGGAAATCATTCTCTTTCACATATTTATTTGAGTTAAAACGAATGTTACGTAAAACATCGTTACGACAACTCAAAATCACTAGTATAGGGATTCGAAATTTAGATAGATGTATAAATCCCAATACTATACAAAACATTTCCTTTTGAAAATCATTTACTATAACAACAGTGTTATAGTCCACCATTTCCTTATATTTGAAAACGTCTATTTCAACAATGAATGTTGAAATCTATGGTTTCGATATTCAATGCCTTTGAAAACATCTTTTTAAAACAATTAACTTCGTTTTAAAATATCACTTTTCCAAAACATGTCCATTTTATTCAATAATATATTCACTGTCCAAAATCGTGAATATACTTCATTTAACAAGTTATAAAAATTTACTTATCAAAAATAAGTCATTTTCGGATTTATAAACAACGTTTATAAATTCCATTCCTATTTATAAAGACTTCAATTTATAGTTTGAATTCCGCATACTTTTCACAATATTGGTTTTAAACCAACTTCAAATTTTCCAATACTAAGTTTTCCACTTAACTTAATTCTCTGCAAGTTCAAATTTAAATTCATCACTGAATCTATTAAATTTATTATGGACTATCATGTTGACAACTTCAAAATTTTCAATACTAATTCCCATTTGAACTTTTCATCCACTTCCTATTTCCAAAATAATCAACTAGTTTCTTTAGTAAATCTTTCATTGAATTGATTTCCAATTTAATCACATTTGATTCATTCACATTGGATTATTTACTAACATTCATTCATATTCAATTAGTTTACTTTCACTAATTTATACTCAAGTTAGTTTGCTTTCAATTCAAATCAAATTTGATTCTAGTTGGATTTCTTATCCTTCAATTTGAATTCAATTACTTAACTCTCAATTTCCATTAATTCAATTTCATTAATACTTAATGAATTTCCATACAATCAACTAGCAAAACCAAATTTATTTACTTTGCTTAACATTCAATTTGGTTTAACACATTTAATTTCAATTGGTTTATATTCTAATTCAGATTGAATTCTTATACTCACCATATTCACAACTTCTTAACTTAAGTTTTATTCAACTCTTAACAACATTTCTAATCCATGTTTATTCACTAATTCACTTTTACAATTAAAGTTGAATTTCCTTTCTATAATTCAAATTCATATTCATTACTTCACTTTATTAATTCATTTTGATATCAAATTCAATTTGATTCAATATTACTTAAGTTATGTTTCATTTTATCTTCATTTGCATTTATTTTCACTATACAACTTAAGTTCGTCTCAAATTTATTTGAAATTCTATTTTTTTTTAACTTTACTAAAGTCAAATTCATATCACTATTCAAAATTCAGATTTTTGTTTTACTTAACAAAACTGTTTAACCATTTAACAACTGGTTTTACTTAAATTTTCTCATTTTATAAGTTATACAACTTATTAATTTAAACTTCCCAATCCATATTATATAATCACTTACCTTTTAAGTTTAACTTTCCATCTCAATAATTTATCTAATCAAGTTCAATTTATTTAACTTCCTTTAGTTAAATTTCCAAATCATGTATTTATTAATACTAATTCAATTCAATTTAACTTTTCTTAAGTTAAATTTCAAGTCATATATTTATTAATACCAACTCAATTCAATTTAACTTCTCTTAAGTTAAAAATCTTTATTTTCAAAACAATTTTATACTTCTTTAGATTTGAAAAACATTTTCTTTAAAGTGTTTCTAGTAACTATTCATATTAAACACCATAAACTAAGCTTTGTGTAAACCAAAGCTCTGATACCACTCTGTAACATTCCCCCTTCTGACCGTCTCCAGTCGGTAATTAAACCAACTAGAAACGTTCAAAAAGACGAATTGTTATTTAGTTTATAAGGTTTAAACAGAATCAGCCACAGAAACACAGAATAATAACAATGAATTAAAACAAATGAATCTTTATTCCATTACTATAAATCTTTTTGAATACATCAGATTTTATACAATTTTAATACTGATACAGCGGAATATCTTAAAATACAATTTTCTTCTGAAAACTAAAGTGATTCTTTACTCTCTCTCTAACTTCGCTGCTCGAAAATCTTCAAGCTGTAAAATACTCGGTCTGACCCGAGTATTATATTCAAAAGAAAATAATACACAGGTCAGTCTAATTCAAACCAGTTATTTGTGCATAGAGGCAAAGATAATCAAATAGACGACAGTCACAATAATTCTCGTCTATCCGACTCTTTAAACAAAGAAATCGGATAACGAAAATTTTAACACTAAACAGTGTTAAACAATAAATCAGCAGATTTAAATCATCAACAGAGATAAATAAATAATTTATCAAATCGACTAAATCAATTTAAAACAATCGATTCTGGGTGGCTGCAGTGCACGCAAGCGCACTGCCTCGCCACAACCGAATGTAAAGTCACCACAACAATGAAACTGCAGTGGCAAACAAGTAGGAATTCAAACATGAAATGGAGAACATCATTGCAAGTGCAACAGGTAGAAGATGATGCAGTGAAGCATGTACAAGGGCAGTACATATATGAAATCCAAACATGTGCAGACTCAACTGTTCGAAATATCATGCTACATGAAAATGTCCAGTAAATCATCTACATGGATGCAAGCACGTATGATTCAATATGATCAAGACAAAATGTGTACAACAGAGATTAAGCTCAGTGTCACAGTAGTCAAAAGCAAGGAGGTATCAACACATCAATGTACACTGAAATGGTCAAGCTACAACATGAAGCACTGCAATACAAATAGCAGTATAACTGGAATAAGTGACACAATGCATATGAACAAGTGAAACAATGACAGTTCAAATATGCAGAGAGCAACATGTAGTAACTAATGCTACTATTCACATAAGAAAGATTTGCATGTAGACCCAATTTAATATGTACAATTTCGTATATGAATGACAGAGTAGATGCAAATAGCTAGGATGTATGTAAATAAATAAAATAAATCAAAGTAATGAACATATGAAAGGACGGCTGCTGGTGACAGTAAGTACTAAGACAAGCAATAATCTATTTGCAAACTTTCTTTTGGAAACCACTCTATACTTATTTACTAAAACATGACTCTATATATAACGTAAGTAATAGGTGTAGTACTACAATGGAGTGAAATCCTATTACTTTAAACTATCTGTACAACATATATGTAAGTTTAATATATATGCAAAAACAAGTTCACTCTTCCAAAAGCCAAAAGGTGTCAGTCTCAATGCAATCACAAGAATACTTACAACAAATTCATGCTTTTTAAAAATTTTTTAAAACAAAATGTTACTCACCTGTCATGAAGAAATAAACAGAGCCATTTACTCATATTTACAGGGCAAAGAACATTCATGCACATATACTATAACATTCCATATAAATTTATCGCAGGCATCAAGCAAAACTTGTTTTAAAACTGTTTTTAAATTTAAAAGCTACTCACAGTGCAACAGCCCCAGTTGGGCAGTGACAGTAAGGAATACAACATGGAATGGAACGCAACTACAAGTGCAACAAAGAATAGATGGCCAGAGACAAAGCTCACAGGGGCCAGAAAAACTCAAGTCTTAACTTATAGTGAAGAGGATAGCAATGTCGACAAGTATGATACCAGAAAAATGTCAAAACCGTGATCAAAGTGAACATGTCAAGGCAAATGACCAGTTTCAACCTACTAATGTAACCATGTGCATAAGTGGTTAGTGAACCCAAATACTAAACGAAACAGGTATGCAAAACAGTGCCAAATGGTCAAGATAGCTGAAATGAATGATCAAACTCGATGCAACAGGCCAGAATAAATACAGGTCAATGCCAGTGAATTCGAAATCAAGTTCGAAATCAAAGTCAAGTTCGAAATCGAAATCAAGGTCAAGAAAAAGAACGAAGTCTAAATCAAGTTCGAAATCAAAATCAAGTTCGAAATCGAAATCAAGGTCAAGACAGTCTGCTAGCAAATTCAAAGTGGAAAAACCACCAAAGACTCAACAGTAAACATATGCTCAACAAAGATTTACAGAACACAAATCTCCAGTACGTCAAAACATGAACTTGAAGACATTATCAAGTTAATGCCACAGTTCGATAAAATCTCAAACAATACCGAAACCTAATAAACAGTGTGTGGCCAAGGCAAATACAAAAACTGGTGATAATCAATTGTCTCAAAATTCAAGCTAAAAGAATCAAGACCGAAGTCATAAAATCACAACCATCGATATATTATCAGACAGCCGAGTAAGGAGAGTGACGAAGTGAAGTAAATGAATACGAACAAATTCAAGGGTTCGAATTTGATGTGAGTAACATAAATTACTCACCTTATCACGAATCGAAGCAGCCGACAAAGAATTCATCTCGAAATCGATCGAACCAGGCAACATCAGAACATCCAACAATCGATCGAAACAATCACGTGCTTCGACATACAAAGCCCACAGAACAGAGCGAACGAAAGCCCCAAATTCTCATCTTCCATAAAGTCCTATTTTTGCAGATCGAAGGAAGAGCAATCGCAGCCGCCATTTTTACTCGTCGCCGCTATTTTGTTTAGGGTTTGTGAATGAATGGGAAAGAGTGAGGGGGCGGGTTTGGATTTTTATCACGGCATCAAGGAAAATATGGGCAGTATTATTTTCAAGCCCACTTAACCCGTAGCAAAAATTTTGAAAAGAATTTCGATTAAACTAAAACTATCAACCGCAATCAACAATCCATAAAAATGCCGATAGCCATTAACAACCAAATTAAACCGTCAATTGACGAAAAAAATTTATTGTTACCAAAAATTCCAACAACAAACAGCAATTAGCTGTCAACATTAATCGTTTATTGATGATTATAAATTGGGCAAAACCCCGGTTGTTACAGAACTTTTAAATTGAATTCGATTTAAATTATTATCCAATTTTCAATAGATTAAATTTTAAAATTTAATTGCCAATTTATTCTGATAATTTGAAATTCAAGTCAAATCATCATTCAACTATATAAAATTAATTAAACATCTTCAATTAAATTTGTTCAAAATTCAGGGTCGTTACAAAAATGTCATCTATAAATACCAATACGAACCTATCCATGTACTCTCAAAAAATTCGGTTAATCAAATCTAGAAGAAAGCTGGTGCATTCGTTAACCCGAATGGCATTACTAACCACTCGTACGAACCATACCTAGTCCGAAATGCTGTCAATGGAATACTGTCCCTACCACTCTTAATTGATGGAAACTTATCGCCAAATCTAATTGAGAAAATATTCTGGCTCTGCACAACTGATCAAATAGATCATCAATTCTTAGAAAATGATATTTATTCTTGATCGTCCTCTAGTTCAACTTATGATAGTCGATACATATCCTTAACGACCCATCCGGTTTCTTCACGAACACCGCGGCCGCACCCAAAGGTGAACTGCTTGGTCTAATAAAATTTCTCCCTTCAAGATCCACCAGCTGCACCTTCAACTCCTTCGTCTTGGTCGGTCTCATCCTACTGGGTGGCCTACTTACACGTTCTTCTCCTGGTATAAGATATATCTGAAACTCAATGGCTCATGTTGATGGTAATCTTGTAACCAGCTAAAAAACATATGCAAATTCTCTTACTATTCAAACCTGACTTAACTCTTCTCCTACTTCCATTGCACTCAATAGAGTAAAAGGACTCCAGTCAGAATCCTCCACTGAGAATATAATTCGGTTATGACTATCAGGGTGTCTCAGCGATATTTCCCTATATTGGAAAAATATCCTAGCCTCATATCTGCCCAACAAATCCATACCTAAAATGATTCCAAAATCTACGAAATCGAAAACATAAAAATTGCATGCAAACTTATAACCTAATAAATCTAGTTCTAACTGGTCACATCTCATTTCCAGAGTTGCGTACCCTCCTATCGGATTCGCAACCCTTAAGGAAGTAACAAGGTATGTGGGCTCGAAACGTAACCTATCAACCAAACACTGAGATATAAATGAATGTGATGCACCGATATCATATAGTACCCTAACTAGTATACTTCGAATCAAAAGCGTACCTTCCATCACAGCTTTCCCTTCTCAGCAGTAGTTGGCCTAGAAGATGCTAGTCCAACAGCAAAGACATTTCCATTGTCTGCCCTGACAGGTTCTGGACACTGATTCTTATAATGCCCAACCTGGTCGCCGTTAAAACACTTCACACACTTCTTTTCTGCGGCCTTCTTCCCCTTGCCAGTTCAAAATTCATGAGCATAACAACCCTTCTTATTGCACTTAAAGCAAACCAGATTAGCTTTTGCCTTCTTGGCCGCTTCTCCCTTCTCGGTTCCCTTCTTCTTGAAGAACTTCCTCTTCTTGCCAAGAGAACTCTGGGTTTCAACCTGCTTCTCTTTACCATAGGTATCAAGCATCTCCTCATGTTGGATTGCCATTTCCACAACAACATTACAAGGATCATGAAGATGTGGCAGGGTCGCCCCAGTAATCTCGGGTCTCAATCCTCGAATAAACCTCTTATTCCTCTTAATGACGGTGTCAATGGTAACATGTCTATACCTGGATAGCTCATCAAACTTTGTGGCATACTCAATCATCGACATCTCGCCTTGCACTAAATCCATGAACTTCCTCAACAATGCTGACTTGGAAACTTCAAACAAAAACCTAACTTCAAATCTCCTTCGAAGTTCTATCCAAGTCAACTCTTCCTCGGGAATTCCGGTAGTGACACTATTCCACCAATGAAGTGATGTTCCTTGCAACTATCTAGAAGCAAGCCTCCTCTTCTGCTCATCATTCAACCCCAAGTCAGCGAAGATTCTCTCACAACACAAAAGCCAATTGTCAACCTCTATAGCATCCTCTATTACCAAAAATGGCTTACCACCAAGACTGGTATAATCTCTGTTCAACTTAGCAAAGTTGTTTCCAATTGGAGCCATGGGATTAGCTCCTCCAACATTCCCAGCATTACACCCAGCTACTCCTGCAGCAGCTCCTGCTTGTACTAGATTGACGAAGGACTGATACATCATCCCCATATCTACTGGCGGATTTCTAGCACCTACATTGGCATCTGCATTTGGATTAGCATTTGCCTGTCAACCCGGCTTCCTCATAGTAGGTTGAGCATTTCCATTTGTTGTGGTGCTTCCTCCACCAAGATTTCCTCTTCCGCTTCCTGCCTCCATATCTTCCTTTCTCATAAATCTACATATGAGCCTTAGCAAGATACAAAAGAATGGTCTAAGAGAGAGGGGAATACATACTTATATATATATATATATATATATCAAATACAAGTACGTTACTATAGCATTTACCCAAACCTCGGTTTTATTTTCTAATTCATTGTATTATGTTTTGAAAAAAATCTTTTTAAGTTTGAAATTTCTTTTAAGTTTTCATAAACCTATGCTCTGATACCAACTTGTAACATCCCCCACTCAGAGGCCAAAAACTAACGGCTACGGATGCTACAGTCATCCATAGTTATTTATCCTCGCCGACCAAATGCGGTACTGTTAGATACATTATTATAACAGAAACACATGGATATAAAAAAAATTTAAAACCATTAAATAGATTCCTGTAACGACCCGTAAAATTTCAACTGTTTTAATAACGTAATTAGTTGAAATTTTGTGAAATTTTAAACGATAAAATTTTGAAATAAAAACTTTATATTTGGAATACGTCTAGTTAAACATAGCGACTGGTAAATTTTCGTCCGAAAATATGAAAGTTTATTTCGCACGTAAATTCACTTCAATTTAATCTGTTAAAAAGCGATAAAAATAAAATGTTCCGAAATCTAAATATTTTTACATAGAAAAATTCTAAAACATCTTCTGAGCAAGATGTCAGTTTGTCGTTTTTCCAAATTCGGACATCTTTGGCTCCGTCGATCTTATTTTTCCGCGTTTTTCTTGCATTATCCGCTGGTAGAAAATTCGAATTTTTATAATTCGATCGAACCACTGATATCTGTATACCGTTTTGATCGTCTCGTCATGCTGATCACCATGGTATATTCATTTCTGTATTTTGAGGTTCGGTACACAGTGAAAACCGTGAAATGGACATTCGTAACGGTTCCGTATTTTGAGCCCTGGTGGTTTTCTATGTCTTTTGGTTACCATGTAAACTGGTAGCCGCTGCATTTATTTCCAGATGTTCATTCACGTGATTCTTATGATTCCAACCTCTGCTATTCAAACCGTCACTAACCCTTTTATATTTCAAAAATTTTGCCATGACTTTCGAGGCTATATTCAATAATATTGCCGGCTAATTTGTTCTTTGCACTTCCTTTTCAAAATAAATAAAACAACTGGCGCTGTTCACGTTATTATTTTATGGAGCCTGCTACCTAAAATTTTTGAACCATCAGCACCTCTCCTCGCCTGCTCGACTTCTTCTCTCACCTAGCCGTGGATTCATCTCCATTTCCAAGTGCCTCTCCACGTGCTCAGCCACCAAGACCCCCTCTCACATCATCAACCCTCCCTCACTTCTTTACTCGACTGCCTACCGACCCTCTACCCCACGCAACCCACGCAACCATCATCACGGGAAGCCTCGCCTGTCCCCACCTCCAACCAAAGCTCGGCCACCTCCACCTGATTTTCTCTGCCGTGCCCTGCCCAATACCACAGCCACCATCGGCCTCTGCCTCCGTTCGCCTTCCCGCTTGCCATCTGTTCTCGGCCAAACTGTGCTTCCCTCCTCCACATCTTCCTCCGCTTGCAACCCCGTACCACCACGTCTCCAACTCTTTCACCCACCAACCGACCACCAACCTCCTCCAGCTGCTCCACCGAACACGCCCTTCCACCTTTCCACCGTCCAAGCCTTGCCGCTGCTGCCTCCTCCCTCTGACCTTTGCCGAGCCCGGGCAGTACACATGTCCCACAACAAGATCCTACCAGCGTGTATATGTATATGTAAGTAGTGTTTATATAGTTAAGTGTTACATAAAATAAGTTAAAATGTATAATATTTATATACTGTGTTTTTATATAAGTGTTTGTTTGAAAAGAAAAAAAAACTTATATACATTGTTTAAAAAAAAAGAAACGAACTATGCTGGAATATAACGTACATGGAAGTATATAAGTATGTTTAAGTTATTATTGTTTTAAATCCATTTTGCAAAGGAATTACATTACATGTTCAAAAGTATGTATATGTATGCTGCAGTTTTCCTATGCGTGCTTTTATCCAAGTATATATATATATATTATAAGTCGGCTACATATTTTCTTTTTGGTTAGTTCCCATTGTTCTGTTTTAAGGTACGAGTTTATAATTTTATAGTACATCTGTGTTCACAACATCTGACCTGAGAGGAAGATTTTTATAAAGTATGAATATATTTTCCATATAGTATTACCCATATATATTATTATATATGTATATTTATTTGGGTAAGTCTTGCTTATTCTGGTAGTTATATAAGTTGGTACGGTATTTAAAAAAAACAAACGGAATAAAAACGTGTCAGGTTAATTGTCTTCAAGAGGGGGTGACTAGTATCCATGTACAAAGCTTGTCTCAACTAATAAAGTGACAGTCTTCATATTAATGTAGCAAGATATTTTATACCACCTATATTCCTATATACTAGGCTATCATTTCAAACGCAACAATGTGTTAGGTTATTGATTTTTAATATAATAGGGGTTAGTATATATACATATGTCTGCATTTACTTGCGTAGTGTTCAAATCGGTTGTTTTAATATGTTCGAATGGTGATATTTGTCAACTATTTATATATATATAGATTTTTCATATGTATTTTAATTTAGCAATGATTTAAGAAGATAATATGATAAAATAGTATGTAATTTATTTCGGTCCATATCAAACGGATTCTGATATATTTCGTCTATTTCTATTATCAGCCTTGTGCGTCAAATTCATGCCAATCTAGCTTTGTTTTGGATTCGTGCTTGGATTTCGTAACTCAGCTTCATCGTCTATCTCTCTAACCTCGAAAGGTGAGCACTCACTCACGATTAACGTTCTTTTGTTTATTAAATTTGATTTCAATTGAAACGACAATTGAAATATGCTGCTGTTAGTTAATTACACTGTTATATATGCTATTACCTGTATCAGTTCACCTGTGACATCTGACATCAATATCTGTTAATTATTTATGCGATGATAATACAGTTTGGCTGATAATTGATTGATTGTTGATGTTGATATTGGACGTTAAACTGTTAATGTAAAATGATAAATAGTAGGAAATTGAACTCGATATAGAATAGTTAAATGTTGAATTTGATTAGCTAAAATTGTATAGTATGACCCCTTTAAATGTTAAATAAATTGACACGTAGAATAGTGTTAACTATACCTTGAACCATGGAATTGTATGTTGGTTAAATTGATGATGTATGAAATTGTAATAGATTACAAGTGAAACCGTAATATAAAAATCTTTAATCTACATGAAATGATAGTGTAGATTCTAGAAATAATTATATTAATTCGTACAAATAACAATGCGAATTAATACGGTTATTTCAGGATTATTTGAATTGATTATTGGATTGTTATTATTCGTTGTTATTGCTTGTTTATTTACTTTGACACCATCCCTGTTATCACACTACAAGTTCCATTTACTATGCTTTGATTTTGAATTGAATTGGAATCGGGTTGAAATGATAAATACCCAAATTGAACTTTGACCTAGGATAGAGAATTAAATAAAACCCGATTGGTCAATAATTTGATTTAAAAATAAACAAAGATTTTATTTGAATAAATAATATGGTTTTGAAACGAAGTTAAAATTTGAATTTTAATGAAAGGAAAATGTTAATATTTAATAATCTGAAACAAAATATTAACAATGTAATTGATGAAAGAATGATGTTTAATTTGAGAAATGATTAAATTAAGTTTGAAATGATTTAATAATTAGGTTTGAAATTATAATTAAGTTGAAATTATTAAAATTTGAAATTATTTAATAATTAAGTTTTGAATTATTTAAAAATTAAATAAGATTGAATTATTTAATGATTAAATTAAATTGAATTTTTGAATAAGTGAATTTTACTTCGTAAATAATTGAAATTGAGTTTCTTTATTAATTAAGTTTTGGAAAATTATTTAAATAATTAAATAAGTGAAATTGAATTTCTTTAACAAGAAATGAAAATGTGATATTTTGGAATTAATGTAAGACTTGTAATTGAAAGAATTGATTTGACGAATTTATTTTAATTCAAAATTGTAAATTTTGATTTAATGAAGTTGAACTTAAGAATTGATTTAATGAGTTGAAAATCTAATAGAAATTGTTTTGAATGATAAAGTAACTTAACGAATATTGAATGAAATCGATAAATGAGTTTAAATTGATTTGAATGTTAAATAAAATTTGTTTAAATGATTTCGAATTGAAACTTATATACGAACTTGAATCAATATTTGAATTGTTTTAAATAGAAATTGAAATTGAATTATAAGATTTTGAAATTGTGAATTTGGAAGTTTTGAAACGTAAATATTGGAAATTGGTTTAGAAAGACAAATGAAATGTTGATTTACGAATTCTATTTGAAATTGAATTTGATTTGGTTTTTGAAATTTGTTAAACGACCAATCAGTGTAATAATGACGAAAGTTATTAAAGAGACCGGGATCGGTAATGGATATACTCTCTATCTGAACCGAAACCACTTTAATAACTATACGCGGAGTGATGATCCAGAATGAAGTGGTTGGAATGATGTACGTGTTGACTGAAGAAAGAGAACGATAATGGATAGCCTTGACACTTGTGTCAAATTGGAAATGACTAAAACAGGAGCTGTGCCGGGCCAATGGAGGATTAGCTACCTCAAGTGGACACACTTCTGCGAACTACTTATACTTGTTGTCGATTGGTGCACCCTTGATTTTGGGAGTGTTGTTTCACGGTGTTGCGGGCGCTGCGGCGTTGCGTTCTCACCAGTCCGGATCAGGCGAACGGTAGTATCACTACCTTGGGTATTGCCTCATGTGCCTTGTCATACTTGTATTCCATTTATGCGCGACCACTACGATTTTGATTTGTACCTTTAGTATATGGATTGCCCTCTGGTGACTTCCAGTTTTGGGGAAACTACGGTCTTGTATATGCTTTTGGGAATAAAAATGTGTTAAGGGTGAAATGGGCCATGACTTAACGCTATTTTGATATCTTTTTATATTACTGATAGACATTATCTACTTATCGTACACTACTACATAGTAGATAGTTTAACGGATCCTTAAAGGATGGTTATTCCAAACATCCTTTGAGTTACTTGTATTTCAATTGCTATTTCACTTGAGTTGGATTTATTAATATAAGAATGTTAATCCTGACTCGAGTGTCTTGTGTTTTTGCTTTACGCTCGGGTCAGACTGAGTAGTTCAGCTTTCGAGACTCACCTTTGGAGTTGGAGCTTCGCTTGGAGATCCAGCTATCTATCCAGCTTTCAGATACTCGATGATTCCAGTGATGTATTCTGATTTGTATCTGGTTTAACTCTGATGTATCGTGTTACTCTTCTGTTGTAAACTCTGATGTATTTTATATATTCATATAGTAGCTTCATGAACTACTATCTCTTTTATTTCCGCTGCACTTATTACTCTGTGTCTGTGATCTGTGATTATTTATTTACTGTATATGTTCAGTTTTGCCCAATTTAAATTAACAACGCGGTATTTTGAGCAATTCAATTCCGGCATGAGTGTCTATCTATACACTTATAATGGATGCGAATGGTCCAAAATGGCGGGACGTTACAATTCCTCATTCCATTTCAATTCATATTTCAAATTCATTACATAATCCCAAATTCGAGAACAATGTCTAGAGAAAATATAATTATTACAACCTACACCAAGAGCAACATATGTAGATGCCCCCTTGGATGATCAGAGTCTAAACATAGGCAATTAAACAACTTTACCTTTACAATCAAAACAAAGTGAAATCAAGTAGAAAAGTACTCCTAATAACTAGCTTGCCTTCTGCATGTCTCCGGAAGCTTATTCATCTAAAGGAGAACCTGAAAAACCTTAACTCTCAAACTACTCAAAATCAATTGAGTACCCGAGAGTTTAAGGGGAAAACATAAACTTCAAATCAGACATAAAGCCGATATGAATAATAACCTACCATCTCGAACCATTTAGATATCTAGTGAGACCATACCGCTTAGCGGAATTAGTTTTCCCCTCACTAGTATCTTGCATAAAAATTTATAATAACCATATATTATGCTCCTGCATCCACAATGGTTAAAAACATAGCAATTTAAAATATCATGATGATATGCAAACAAGTAAAATATCTTGGATTTCCCATCCCCATAAATTTGACTATTTGTCTCTGTTATAGTTTCTAGGGTCATTACTTACTTATTAGTTTTCATGGGCTAACTAATAACCTGTTTAAAGCATAAGGACTATTTGTCTGGTTTCATAGTTTTCATGGGATCACTAAGAACCTATTGGCCCCTGTCAATAACTCCAATATTTCATGGATTCTCTCTAAACCTATTGGTATCTCCAGTAACTTCTCTTATATCATAGTTTTCATGGGTTAGCTATGAACCTATTGATCTCTGTCAATAACTTTATCTAGATATAGTTTTCATGGGATCACTGCAAACCTATTGGCCCCTACCAATAACACTCTCCAATCACAGTTTTCATGGGTTTACTATGAACCTGTCCAAACCGACAACTTCTTGATCAGTCTTGGGCATCCTATGTTCTGGTCTACCTGACCTCTTGGATGCATCTCTATTCATTCAGGAGCTAACTCAATTATATTCACTACTGGATCTACCTAGTCGGTTATTCTGCCCTTTATCCCCAAAATACATTTATGGGTCCATTTTACAGTGAATATGTTTATAGAAGAAGCAAATAACATAACAATACCAACATTTATGGTTTAATATCCTTAAAAAATTTACACAAGAAATATGGTTAATCCTTTTAACTCATTATTTTCATCAAGGAAAGCTTCTTCAAAAGCTCCAAAATTATAGGCTAGTCCAAAGCTCTTTTATATTGCCATGGGTTTTTCTTTAAAAATGAGATTGGGTTCTTTGTTTTTAAAAATAAGGCTTTCAAAACCATAGACCTTTATTTCTCAAAACATTAGAATATATCTTCCGAAAGCATTCAAATCTTCTTTTCAAAACACTTAAACATATGCGAAACACTTTAAATTATCTCTTTTGAAAGCATCAAAACCTTCCTTTCGAAACTATCAAAATATTCCTTTCGAAAGTATTAAAACATATCTTTCCAACTTATAGAAGCATAGCTTCGAAACCATTTGAATGTACCTTTTTTAAAACCATTGGGTTAAATATTTAAATATAACTTTTGGGTCAAAGTGATCACAAACGAAAACACCCCTTTCGAAACCATTAACCTTCAAGTAAAAGAGTTTGGGGAAAACAGATGGCCTCGAAACCATCCTTTCGAAAGCTTTAATCTTTCAAGTAAAACAATTAGAAGGATAGCTTTGAAACACCTTTTGAAGCCATTGCCTTCGAAACCTTTGATATAAGTGCCTATTGGAGCCCTTTCGAAAGCATAGGGAAGCGGCTTTATATTTATAAAACAAAAGCTTGCATTCCGAACTCATTGAAAACTTTCAACCTATTCGAAAGGTATGGAGACGATAACATGGTTTCGACCAGGTTTAAACTACCCTTTCGAAAGTTCCATTTAAAAACATAAAACATGGAAACTCATTCGAAAGTTACCCTTTTAGAACAAGAAGGCGAAAACCCCTTCGAAAGCTATATAAAAGTGATTCAACCCTTTCGAAAGCATCCATTGAAAAGTAGGCAAGTAGCATCTCTTTTGAAAGCAAGACAAAGACCTCTGAAAGCTATTTAAAATGGCCTTGACCCCTTTGTAAGCATGGTTTCGACTCTATACCTTTTGCCTTTCTCCAATTTACTACGTACCAAAGCATTGATACCATGTGCATTAGTTTCGATTTGGTTGGGGGTGGAGGTGTCATGGCCCGCAAATCCATCCCTCTTGATTAACCACTAATCTCCATTGATTAACTCAAAATGAACGGGAATACGAACTATGATGGTTTAAGAAGAAGAAAAGGGCAGAAGAAGAAGAGAAGGAAAAGAGAAAGAAAGAAGAAAAAGAAAGAAGGACAACTAAACAACATCAGAATAGAAAACAGAACACAATATCAGAATCTCACATATCGCAGCGGAACAATATATAATAGATAAATGAATATCATTTAAAAACAAAAGAATTATATCTGTTATTACATTACATCACATCATATCATCAGAGTCAATAAACAACAATGGACAGTTATATAAACTTGTCCTCATACAGAATACACAGCGGAATAAATACATCAGATACAAATACTACGTCTCGTCGTCCAGCTTATCTCCAAAGCTCCAGAATATCCAGAATATCCTGATAACATAACTCTAGGCTGCCCGTGTGGAAAATGGTGGGCACCCAGAGTTTAGAAGGGAACAATAAACTCCGAGTCAGTCATGGTGACTGGTGTGAGATCGTAAAACAGTTATTCTTTAGAATAAACAACAGGAAAACTTTATTTGAATTCGCAATGCTTTTGGAAAATGAAACTACCATAAGACCTCCCGCCACACACACAATGCAAACGCAGACTTGGAGGAGATTTCTTCTTATGATAGTCAAAGATGCTTACTACGCAAAAATCAAATTCTTTTTGATATTATTATTAGTGCATAGTGTAGAAATCATTTCGAAAGTAGAATATAAATCTTAGCCAGCATACGACCAGTATCGTATGCCTACTATAGCTACTATGTTCAATAGCAGGTTACCGCCACATTCCATAGCAGGTAATACAACTAAAACCGTACACGTCGCGTATTGTTTCTTTGGATTTCCAACAAATGGTCAGGCAAAGGAACTTCCTATCCACGATGGGTACGTCCCTGGAATAGACGACCCGAGAACCTAACCGGATCTCTGCCAACACAAGGCCGGGTTACCTCTGCAAAAATAGGTAACTACTGACACGCGTATGCCATCCCCCGATCGTAACCGATCTTCCCGAGGATCCCCGATTTCCAACAAACCACATAGATAAAAATGCAGCAACCACATAGGTTAAGTATCTGGGCTCCATACCATGATACCACCTTTATCCAGAAGGAATGACATACACTAAGGGGCGCTACTCCCTAGAACCTTGCCGCATCCTTCCTGTTTCGACCATTTCCGGGGTGTGAGGCTCGACGAAGTCTCGTCCACAAAGCTACGCTTTCTACAAAGCCCTGCTTTGGGTCAAACAAAAATGATCAACCTATGATCACAAAGATATAAGATCAAACAATGATCATATCGCAAATGATCAAACACTGATCATTTCACAACAACACTCAGTATGCCACGTTACCAAATTGGGATATATCGCTGATAAATTTCAACTACATAACCTCTGAGCTCGTACGTCTCAGAGAAGGGTGTTAAGCTAAGAGAATAAATTCTCCGCCACCAACAGAAATGTATTTGAAAGAAATCAGCTTTATATCTCAAATTGTAACGTCAGACACACAATCCATACAAGTCTGTTCCGGGATCGAACAGAACCGAAGGCACTTCTCACGAAGCCCTTGCATTTCCGGATAATTTTCTAATCACGTCAGGACTTCCCGTCACTAAGGGTGATAAAACCTCTAAATCGGAGATCAGCCGATGTAGAGTAACTCGACGGTAATCCTTCCGTTTTCAAAAATATCCGGTCTTCAACACCGGTCTTCAAATGCAATTCATAACGACGTATCACATATTCGGAATGGGTTATACGACCCCATGGTCCTTTCCCGGCTAACCCGAATAGTGAGCGTTTATTTAAAAACGAGTGTGGCATTCAAATTCATCCAATTCACAACAAATACCTACTCAAGGTAATTATTGATAGTCGGTTATTTA
The DNA here is from genome assembly GCA_030737815.1 of Allium fistulosum. Lineage (NCBI taxonomy): Eukaryota > Viridiplantae > Streptophyta > Magnoliopsida > Asparagales > Amaryllidaceae > Allium > Allium fistulosum. Next base: position 182,890,090 of record CM060903.1, read on the forward strand.
ACTATCAATAAAGATGCGCAACATCATCAGATTCCAAATAATTTTCCAAATTATTTATCTTCAAAAATATCTTTACTAGATATAAAATTTCCACACTTCAAAAATAAATCAATATTTATTTTTAAAACAGTTTCCATTTCCTTTATAAATTCCATAGTGAATTTATATCTCCAAATATCTACTGATATACGATTCTCAAATCGATTTCAAATATTCAATTTCAATTTATCTTTTAAGAAGATAAAAATCTCAAAACGTTCATTTCATATTGGAAAAGCGTTTCCATACTTATTAAAAATAAGTATTTCACAAATCATTTATTTTCAACATTTGAAAATATTCGATATACTTAAATCAATATTAAGTATATATTTCATTCTTTAAGGAAATCATTCTTTAAACACATTTTATTTGAGTCAAAACGAATGTTGCGTAAAACATCGTTACGACGACTCGAAATCACTAGTATAGGGATTCGGATTTTAAGATAGATATATATAAATCCCAATACTACATCAAAAACATTTCCTTTCGGAAATCATTTACTATAACAACAGTGTTATAGTCCACCATTTCCTTATTTCTCGAAAACGTCTATTTCAACAATAAATGTTGAAATCTATGATTTCGATAGTTCACACGTTTTAAAACATCTTTTAAAACAATTACTTCATTTCATAATATCACTTCTCCAGAACATATCCATTTTACTTAACAATATATTCACTGTCCAAAATCGTGAATATACTTCACTATCCAAATTCAACATTTCTACACATTTTATTTGAAAGCTTATCCACTGTCCAAAATCGTGGATATAATTCCTTTAATTAACTTCTACAATTCACTTATCAAATTAAGTGATTTCGGATTCATAAACAATGTTTATAAATCACAATTTTATATTTTATAACTACTTCAACTTATAAATTCCTTTTATTATCCAATTCAATGTATAACTCAATTTTCTACCAAAAGTCCATTCTATAAGTTAAACACTTATAATTCGTTTATTTACAAAAACCGTTCTTTTAGGACTTCACAAATCATTTATTCTGTCCTTTATAAAACCCATTTTAACATCATTTAAAATGTCTTTAAAACTCCTTTATAATTTCATCACTTTGATTTATAAAAATCAAATTTTATAAATCTTATATATAGAGCTTTCATAATAAATTCAAAAATCTCTATTTAAACCCTTTTATAAATAAATCGACTTTTATTTCAAAAACGACACTTCGGTTATATTTCACCAAAAATTATAACTTTTATAACTTTAAAATTTTAACGTTTATAAATCGATTCAAAAATTCCAAAAAACGTATATTTTCAAAAATCACTTTAAAAACCTTTTTAAAGTAAAAGTCGTTATTTTTTTTTACATTTCAAAACTGAATCCGATAATGCAACAACATCAATCAGTCCATCACAACAGTCAATATCATATATCAATATGATAACAGAATATACATCAATATCTGTAAATAAATAAATACTGGTGAGGAATCCAGTTGGATCCCTCCAACCTGTTTCCCTGCATCCACAGATGTTAGCACAATACCAATTCCGCTCCAGTACGGAATTATCGCGGTATATGGGTTTAATAAAATATCCGCTTACTAACGGCGCAATAGGGTCTCATCCGCTATACGAGGCGGGAAATCAATCAATCCAATATATACATATGCCAATATGTATATATTGCTATATATAGATATATATCCTACTATATCTAATATCACACATCAATAGCAATCAATAACTGTAAAAATTCCACATTCAATTTGAGTGAGAAAATCTAACCTTGATTTTAAATTCCGTTCCAGCGTTTATTTCGAATAAAATTAAACGCGCGTTTAATTTTACCCGAAATTCAAACTAGCTCCAAACGACTTAAATCCAGTTGCATCGCGAAGTACACGTCGAGACGATTCCAACGCATTTCGTCTCGTCAAATTCTGATCACGTAGCAAAAAGTTACAACATTTTTAATATCACATGATTTAATACACAATTTTCTTTTTAGTTTTATTTTAAATTAATAACTTAGATCCATCATCACCGTTCATTCCAGAATGAAGATCACGACCGCCCAAAGCTTCTCCCTCACGCGCGCGTGTACCAGGCATTCAAAACGAAATGAACCCAACGTCGCTCTTCCTTCACGATTTATCGCGACCACGATGGTGAACGAGATGTTGATCAGAGACCTTCCCCTCCTCCGCGTGCATGCGTGCTACCCCCAGCCCAAATCTAGTCAAGCTCGGTCTCCCTTATCACGTGCAAAACGAGCACGAACTGCCACTGTTCCAGCCCCAATTGCCATCGATCCACTTCGAGTTAAACTATTTCCACCGTTGGATATCTAGTTCGTACTGTGCTCTACAAGTTTGCAGTTAATGATTTTTGGAATCGTCTTGTGGATTGAGAGATAGAAGAGGAGAAAGATCGTGCAATTCTGGCCATAGAAATTGTAAGCGGCGGCTGAGACTTCAAAACCCTAGGGTTTGTTTTTCTTTGCAAAAATGAAAGATGGGGTGCTTTTATAGAAAATTGCCCAGTTTACTATTCATCGAAATTTTCCGAACTCCGAATCGAACGTGCCGGCTGACGTTTCTAAGGTTTACCCCGCGTTCCGAACGCAATGGAACAGGTTTCGGAAGCTAATTCGATCGTATGTGCGAGATATGCAATAAAACGATCAATTTAAATTAAACCGATTTAAATCGATTTCGAGGCGTTTTGGCTTGCCCCGGACAAATGGTAAATCCAAAAATTACGAAATTTGAAATCTTACAATAATATCACATTACGGATCCGATGAAACTGGTTTCGTCGAAATCCGACACTGTTTGAAAAATGACCATTTTAACTCGTCGAATTAAAATTAAAACGATATCGATGCGTTTCGAGCTGCCACGGTCAATCGACAACTCCGACTGATACGAAAATTGAAATCCGATAATAACTAACTATTACGGATCCAATGGAACTGGTCTCGTTCAATTCTGAGACTGTTCGAAAATTGACTATTTTTACAGTCGAAAATTAAATATTAAAATAATCGATTTTCACAGATTGACTCCAAATTCAATTTTAAAAGTTCTATAACCTTTCTATAACTCCAGTATGATAAATAAAATTTTCCAAATCATTTTCAATCATTTTAACTCGATTTTCAATTATCCCTGGAATTTCACTATTTAATTTATCGATTAAATTGTCAAATTAAATCCAATATTCGAAAAATAAATCATTCGACTTCTAAATTCCATTTATTAATATTTAAAATCAATTAAATATTCAAATTTTTATTATCAAAAATTCTGGGTCGTTACAGACTTCCCCCCTTAAAAGAATTTCGTCCTCGAAATTACAAGTTAGGGAAAAATGTCCTTAACTCGTCTACTCTTTTTCAACATCTAATAGTTTTGTCAATTTATCAAAACAAATCTTCCTACTAAAGATTCGTTATCATTTAATCTCGTTTTCCAACTTCAATTATAAGTTTCAACAGCATTGTTTTATTTCAAAATTCAAATTTAAGTTTAAATTCAAATTTTAAACTTTCAAAATTTTATCAAAAATTTTCTAACGCCCTAAATTTCCGAAAAATTTCGCCAGCGTCTCCTTTGCGCGGCTAATACGGTACGACTACAAAACGTCCCTACGGACTCTCAGATTTCAAGAAGAAAAAGAAAAAGCCAAGCGGCTAGGCAAGAAATCATCAAAAACTCATATCGAAATCCAAATACTTACCTTTTTGTCGAGCGATTCAAATTCTCTTCAAAATTAAATTCCAATTCCTTTATACCTGTATGTCCTACTAGCCATAATATCTAGTTACATATTCAAACCATTTCGTACATTCAATTACAAAATTTTCAATATAACTGCTTATATCATCTCTAATTCACTATTGAAGTTATATATTCAATTTCGTTCAATTTTGCATTTCCAAATTCATTTGAATTCAATTCACAATTTCAATTCAATTTGGATTCGGTTTATCTTCTGAATATTGAATTTTCATCGATTAACTTTCATTTATAACTGCTTATTTTGGGTTAGTTTCAATTACTAATTCATTTCAAATTCTAATCCACTTATTCAAATCTGTTTCTACTTACTTGAAGTTATTTGTAATTTCGAACCATTCTTTATTTAGTTCAAAATTCAAGTTTCAATTTAACTAATTCAACTTCCATTTCATGAATCAATTAATTATCAAAGTAGTTTATTCGGATTCAATCCTTATTCATTTTTCCATATCAATTTACTTTCATTAGATTGATTAACATCCAATACATTTATTTATTCAATTGCTAATTCACTTAACATTTCAAGTTGAATTTCACTTATATAACTCAAGTTCATATTCATTTCAGTAATAAATTTTGATACCCAAAATCAAATTCATTCATCATTTCTTAAGTTATATTCCCATTAAACATCATTTATTTCACTTTCATTTTCTCATTTTATAAGTTATCCAACTTATATTCAACCTTTCAAAACCATTTTTGAAAACAATTCAAATTATCCTTTGAATCTCAAAAACAAAATCCAAATTTTTCAAACAACTTCTATTTAAAACGATTTGGCAGCAATTCCTCTTTTGGAAACCCGAAAATGAACACCGGTGATGTCGCGATCATCATCGGAATTATTTTCCAGCGACCGAAAAGAGTTTAGAGCTTTCATCTTTCCAAAATACTTTTCAAAACCTTCGAAATTCATTTTCAAATCAAAAAGGAATTAAACTTTCCAAATCTCCAGAATTTTCAAATTCTTTTCAAACATTTCCAAAAACTTCTCTGGAATTCCGTTTCAAATTACAAATCACATTTATAATTTATATTCTCAAATTTCATTTGTATGTGAATTCATTTCTTAATTCTTTATTTTTTTGATTTCAATTTCATAAATAATTTTTCACATATATATATCAATGATGATAATTAACATCATCACTCCCTAACAACCATGCATCCATATCATAATAATTTACAGAAAATCATTTCTTTTATATACAAAAATAGTTTTGGGTAAAATTATTTCATTCACCCTATTTAAAACAATACTGTGCCGAATTGTTCTATTCGAGTGTTTAGAAACCCCTTCGATACAGTTTTGCAAGACTGTGCCGACGAAGGTTCATATGCCACTCAATAAACCAATCATCACAATACAAAACAATTTTATATTAACTAACAAATACGCGCTCATATCTATTATTACACTCAACTCATCCTAGAGTACTGCTGACTCTATCTCTAATGAGTAACACCCAACAGAGCAGGGTTGTCGCTTAACCATATGCTCTGATACCAAATGTCATGGCCCGCAAATCCGTCCCTCTTGATTAACCACTAATCTCCATTGATTAACTCAAAATGAACGGGAATACGAACTATGATGGTTTAAGAAGAAGAAAAGGGCAGAAGAAGAAGAGAAGGAAAAGAGAAAGAAAGAAGAAAAAGAAAGAAGGACAACAGAACAACATCAGAATAGAAAACAGAACACAATATCAGAATCTCACATATCGCAGCGGAACAATATATAATAGATAAATGAATATCATTTAAAAACAAAAGAATTATATCTGTTATTACATTACATCACATCATATCATCAGAGTCAATAAACAACAATGGACAGTTATATAAACTTGTCCTCATACAGAATACACAGCGGAATAAATACATCAGATACAAATACTACGTCTCGTCGTCCAGCTTATCTCCAAAGCTCCAGAATATCCAGAATATCCTGATAACATAACTCTAGGCTGCCCGTGTGGAAAATGGTGGGCACCCAGAGTTTAGAAGGGAACAATAAACTCCGAGTCAGTCATGGTGACTGGTGTGAGATCGTAAAACAGTTATTCTTTAGAATAAACAACAGGAAAACTTTATTTGAATTCGCAATGCTTTTGGAAAATGAAACTACCATAAGACCTCCCGCCACACACACAATGCAAACGCAGACTTGGAGGAGATTTCTTCTTATGATAGTCAAAGATGCTTACTACGCAAAAATCAAATTCTTTTTGATATTATTATTAGTGCATAGTGTAGAAATCATTTCGAAAGTAGAATATAAATCTTAGCCAGCATACGACCAGTATCGTATGCCTACTATAGCTACTATGTTCAATAGCAGGTTACCGCCACATTCCATAGCAGGTAATACAACTAAAACCGTACACGTCGCGTATTGTTTCTTTGGATTTCCAACAAATGGTCAGGCAAAGGAACTTCCTATCCACGATGGGTACGTCCCTGGAATAGACGACCCGAGAACCTAACCGGATCTCTGCCAACACAAGGCCGGGTTACCTCTGCAAAAATAGGTAACTACTGACACGCGTATGCCATCCCCCGATCGTAACCGATCTTCCCGAGGATCCCCGATTTCCAACAAACCACATAGATAAAAATGCAGCAACCACATAGGTTAAGTATCTGGGCTCCATACCATGATACCACCTTTATCCAGAAGGAATGACATACACTAAGGGGCGCTACTCCCTAGAACCTTGCCGCATCCTTCCTGTTTCGACCATTTCCGGGGTGTGAGGCTCGACGAAGTCTCGTCCACAAAGCTACGCTTTCTACAAAGCCCTGCTTTGGGTCAAACAAAAATGATCAACCTATGATCACAAAGATATAAGATCAAACAATGATCATATCGCAAATGATCAAACACTGATCATTTCACAGCAACACTCAGTATGCCACGTTACCAAATTGGGATATATCGCTGATAAATTTCAACTACATAACCTCTGAGCTCGTACGTCTCAGAGAAGGGTGTTAAGCTAAGAGAATAAATTCTCCGCCACCAACAGAAATGTATTTGAAAGAAATCAGCTTTATATCTCAAATTGTAACGTCAGACACACAATCCATACAAGTCTGTTCCGGGATCGAACAGAACCGAAGGCACTTCTCACGAAGCCCTTGCATTTCCGGATAATTTTCTAATCACGTCAGGACTTCCCGTCACTAAGGGTGATAAAACCTCTAAATCGGAGATCAGCCGATGTAGAGTAACTCGACGGTAATCCTTCCGTTTTCAAAAATATCCGGTCTTCAACACCGGTCTTCAAATGCAATTCATAACGACGTATCACATATTCGGAATGGGTTATACGACCCCATGGTCCTTTCCCGGCTAACCCGAATAGTGAGCGTTTATTTAAAAACGAGTGTGGCATTCAAATTCATCCAATTCACAACAAATACCTACTCAAGGTAATTATTGATAGTCGGTTATTTAACTATCAATAAAGATGCGCAACATCATCAGATTCCAAATAATTTTCCAAATTATTTATCTTCAAAAATATCTTTACTAGATATAAAATTTCCACACTTCAAAAATAAATCAATATTTATTTTTAAAACAGTTTCCATTTCCTTTATAAATTCCATAGTGAATTTATATCTCCAAATATCTACTGATATACGATTCTCAAATCGATTTCAAATATTCAATTTCAATTTATCTTTTAAGAAGATAAAAATCTCAAAACGTTCATTTCATATTGGAAAAGCGTTTCCATACTTATTAAAAATAAGTATTTCACAAATCATTTATTTTCAACATTTGAAAATATTCGATATACTTAAATCAATATTAAGTATATATTTCATTCTTTAAGGAAATCATTCTTTAAACACATTTTATTTGAGTCAAAACGAATGTTGCGTAAAACATCGTTACGACGACTCGAAATCACTAGTATAGGGATTCGGATTTTAAGATAGATATATATAAATCCCAATACTACATCAAAAACATTTCCTTTCGGAAATCATTTACTATAACAACAGTGTTATAGTCCACCATTTCCTTATTTCTCGAAAACGTCTATTTCAACAATAAATGTTGAAATCTATGATTTCGATAGTTCACACGTTTTAAAACATCTTTTAAAACAATTACTTCATTTCATAATATCACTTCTCCAGAACATATCCATTTTACTTAACAATATATTCACTGTCCAAAATCGTGAATATACTTCACTATCCAAATTCAACATTTCTACACATTTTATTTGAAAGCTTATCCACTGTCCAAAATTGTGGATATAATTCCTTTAATTAACTTCTACAATTCACTTATCAAATTAAGTGATTTCGGATTCATAAACAACGTTTATAAATCACAATTTTATATTTTATAACTACTTCAACTTATAAATTCCTTTTATTATCCAATTCAATGTATAACTCAATTTTCTACCAAAAGTCCATTCTATAAGTTAAACACTTATAATTCGTTTATTTACAAAAACCGTTCTTTTAGGACTTCACAAATCATTTATTCTGTCCTTTATAAAACCCATTTTAACATCATTTAAAATGTCTTTAAAACTCCTTTATAATTTCATCACTTTGATTTATAAAAATCAAATTTTATAAATCTTATATATAGAGCTTTCATAATAAATTCAAAAATCTCTATTTAAACCCTTTTATAAATAAATCAACTTTTATTTCAAAAACGACACTTCGGTTATATTTCACCAAAAATTATAACTTTTATAACTTTAAAATTTTAACGTTTATAAATCGATTCAAAAATTCCAAAAAAACGTATATTTTCAAAAATCACTTTAAAAACCTTTTTAAAGTAAAAGTCGTTATTTTTTTTTACATTTCAAAACTGAATCCGATGATGCAACAACATCAATCAGTCCATCACAACAGTCAATATCATATATCAATATGATAACAGAATATACATCAATATCTGTAAATAAATAAATACTGGTGAGGAATCCAGTTGGATCCCTCCAACCTGTTTCCCTGCATCCACAGATGTTAGCACAATACCAATTCCGCTCCAGTACGGAATTATCGCGGTATATGGGTTTAATAAAATATCCGCTTACTAACGGCGCAATAGGGTCTCATCCGCTATACGAGGCGGGAAATCAATCAATCCAATATATACATATGCCAATATGTATATATTGCTATATATAGATATATATCCTACTATATCTAATATCACACATCAATAGCAATCAATAACTGTAAAAATTCCACATTCAATTTGAGTGAGAAAATCTCACCTTGATTTTAAATTCCGTTCCAGCGTTTATTTCGAATAAAATTAAACGCGCGTTTAATTTTACCCGAAATTCAAACTAGCTCCAAACGACTTAAATCCAGTTGCATCGCGAAGTACACGTCGAGACGATTCCAACGCATTTCGTCTCGTCAAATTCTGATCACGTAGCAAAAAGTTACAACATTTTTAATATCACATGATTTAATACACAATTTTCTTTTTAATTTTATTTTAAATTAATAACTTAGATCCATCATCACCGTTCATTCCAGAATGAAGATCACGACCGCCCAAAGCTTCTCCCTCACGCGCGCGTGTACCAGGCATTCAAAACGAAATGAACCCAACGTCGCTCTTCCTTCACGATTTATCGCGACCACGATGGTGAACGAGATGTTGATCAGAGACCTTCCCCTCCTCCGCGTGCATGCGTGCTACCCCCAGCCCAAATCTAGTCAAGCTCGGTCTCCCTTATCACGTGCAAAACGAGCATGAACTGCCACTGTTCCAGCCCCAATTGCCATCGATCCACTTCGAGTTAAACCATTTCCACTGTTGGATATCTAGTTCGTACTGTGCTCTACAAGTTTGCAGTTAATGATTTTTGGAATCGTCTTGTGGATTGAGAGATAGAAGAGGAGAAAGATCGTGCAATTCTGGCCATAGAAATTGTAAGCGGCGGCTGAGACTTCAAAACCCTAGGGTTTGTTTTTCTTTGCAAAAATGAAAGATGGGGTGCTTTTATAGAAAATTGCCCAGTTTACTATTCATCGAAATTTTCCGAACTCCGAATCGAACGTGCCGGCTGACATTTCTAAGGTTTACCCCGCGTTCCGAACGCAATGGAACAGGTTTCGGAAGCTAATTCGATCGTATGTGCGAGATATGCAATAAAACGATCAATTTAAATTAAACCGATTTAAATCGATTTCGAGGCGTTTTGGCTTGCCCCGGACAAATGGTAAATCCAAAAATTACGAAATTTGAAATCTTACAATAATATCACATTACGGATCCGATGAAACTAGTTTCGTCGAAATCCGACACTGTTTGAAAAATGACCATTTTAACTCGTCGAATTAAAATTAAAACGATATCGATGCGTTTCGAGCTGCCATGGTCAATCGACAACTCCGACTGATACGAAAATTGAAATTCGATAATAACTAACTATTACGGATCCAATGGAACTGGTCTCGTTCAATTCTGAGACTGTTCGAAAATTGACTATTGTACAGTCGAAAATTAAATATTAAAATAATCGATTTTCACAGATTGACTCCAAATTCAATTTTAAAAGTTCTATAACCTTTCTATAACTCCAGTATGATAAAATAAAATTTTCCAAATCATTTTAACTCGATTTTCAATTATCCCTGGAATTTCACTATTTAATTTATCGATTAAATTGTCAAATTAAATCCAATATTCGAAAAATAAATCATTCGACTTCTAAATTCCATTTATTAATATTTAAAATCAATTAAATATTCAAATTTTTATTATCAAAAATTATGGGTCGTTACAGGAGGTATGGGTCAAAAGGTTGCAACTAGAAGTGGCGAAACAATAAATCTGTACAAAACTGTTTTGTTGCCTTTTTAAGTAAATGCTTTTCAACTAACCTACCTATTTGTAAAAATATAATTGATTGCCACAATCTTTACCACAATCTTTTCTAAAGAATGCCGAATTTATCCAGAATTAATTAAAAATAATTTACAAAGTAGCCCTTCCCTTTAACAAAACAATTAAGGCATTTAGGTCCTACAACTTAAATAATTTAACTTACATAGCAAATTACTTAAGGAAAATCCCCAAAAATAATTAAAATTCACTTTTAATAAGTTATCTAACATATATAAATTTCAGACCCAAAATCCTTTAAATAATAGCTGAAATAAATTTTAAATCCAATTATTTATTTCTTCCTTCAAAAATTCATAATAAATTATCCATAGCTTGGATTATTATGACAATTTAAATCCATCTCCAAAATAATGTTTTACATAACTTATTAAATCCTCATGGCATTTGAAACCCAATATCCATGATTTTAACTTTAAAATCGAATCGAACATTCATTAAACATTCTTGTTTAAAACAAACATGGAATATAACCTAAGCATATCACCATTTCAATCATCAAAATAGATTTAAATATAAAACCCAAAATCAAATGTTCATGAAAACAAAAGTGAAATGGTTTTGATTATTATTCACCTTGCTTTGGATACAGAACTTGAGATTTGATCTTTCTTAATTCCCCTTGCTTGATTCCTTAGCTATTAATTGAATTTTCTCCTCTTTTCCCCTAGGTTGTGGCCTGCTTGCCTTCGGTTTATGTTTTAGAATTTTGAACTTGTGAAATGAAAATGGGAGTAAGGGTTTAGGGGTGAAGGATTATGGTGGATTTCCCATAATGCCCTTTCCTTATTCTCCTTTTAGTTAACTTATGAAACCCTTTTCCATAAACTTATTCTTTTAATTTTATTTAATTAAGCACGACCTCTATTTAGTTTTCAAATCTTAATCCCCTTATCACTCTAATTTTTACACTATTCTATTTAATTTATCTAATTAAATCTCCTGAATAATGTTATTTAAAATTAGGGGTGTTACAACGGAATACACTCTATGGGGTAATCAGTTTAGATGTATAAATTTAACTTATTTATTATTACAACTCATAGTTGCCTCATCCATCTTTTAAGAATATGGCTACGACTACTTCTATAGTAGGAATTCATAGAGTTTGGCATATATATGTATGTATATATAATATATATTGTAACGACCCACTATTTTGGACCATTCAAATCGACAAAAATCCACACATGTCGGACTTGAATAATTCAAAACAATAGATTGTAAATAAATTTGGAGCAAATAAAACCAATCACAGACATAGAATATCAGAATAACTCGCAGTGGAAATAAAAATACATAGTGGTTCATGAAGCCACTACAATACATAGTCTCAAAACAGATACAAAATACCATAGTCTGAAAACAGATACAACAGAAGTCTGAATACATAAGTTCACAAATACATAAGTAAAGCTGAATGAAATAACTGAAATGGAAAGACAACTAAATAGACAGATAAACTCCAGCAATCTCTAGCTCCAGAAGGTGAATCCAAAGCTGTAATACTCAGGCTGACCCGAGCGTAAAGCAAAACACAAACACTCGAGTCAAGACATACATACTTATACAATGTAAATGAACTCAAGTGAACTGTAATAGAAATGCATCAATAACTTAAAGGATGATTGGGATCGCCCATCCTCTAAGGATCCGTTAAACTATCTACTATGTAGTAAGATACGCTATTATAATAATGTCTAAAGTAAAGTAAACTATCAAAATATCGTTAAGGTGTTACCCATATCCCCCTTAACACATTTTATATGTTCCCATAGTCTATACAGTACCATAATCTCCCACATAATGGGCATCGTCAGAGGGCACTCCATAGGTATGGTACAAAACAAACTCATAGTAAAGCGCACTAGGGTAGGTGACACGGCAGTACTAGGCAATGCCAGGGTAGATATACCAATTACAGTTCTGGGCCGGTGGTAACGCAGAGCCGCAGCAATCGCCCACCACGAGCCACACTCCCGAATCAATGGGTGCACCCAATCAATCACAAAGTAATAGAATGGTATACGATGGAATGCGTCCGATCAGAGGAGCTACCTCATTAGCCCGTCAGTTGCTCCTGTTTAAGCCACCTTATGCTAACTCGTGGGAGTTAGGCCCACGTTTATACCTCAAATAGAATCGTCGCCACCATCCTACTTCATTCTGGAATCTCCACTGTGTACATAGTTGTTAAAGTGGTTTTCAGTATCGACAGAGAGTATGTCCATATCCGATCCCGGTCTCTTTAAAAACCAATCGTTATTATAACCCATGGTTATAAATTTCAAAATGGTTTATATTCCAAATCAAAATAATCCATTTAAACCATTTAAATGTGAAGTCGATATCCTTTCAAATCAAATATTCAATTTCTAAGATTGTAGCATTTTTAAGTTCATTCATTCAATTATAACAATTTCAAAACATTGTATTTTAGCATTCGTAGCACTTAGAAAATGTTATAATTATTAAAGTAAAATTTCAAAAAAGTTCTCTTTCAGAAACAGCAGCACTTAGAAAAACGTCACTATAGATATAATAGTATTTCAGAAGATAGTTCATTTCAGAAACAACAACATTTATAAACTGTTACAGCAGGTATAATAGTAATTCAGAAAACAGTTCATTTCAGTAACAGCAGCATTTATAAACTGTTACAGTAGGTATAATAGTAATTCAGAAACCAGTTCATTTAAAACCGCAGCATTTCTGAAACGCTACAATTACTGTTATAAGTTTATTATAACAATTTAAAACGATATATTTCAACGTTTCTCATTTTTAACTTATCAAACATATATCACTTGTCAAAATTATTTATTTGAATATCATTTCACTTATGATTTAAATAAACTAACATTTATAAATAAAATATCTAAATTAAACCATAATTCATTTATTAAGTCAAAATTTCATTTAATTTGCTTAACTTTTAATTTAACAAACAGCTAGATATTTTATTTACTTTTAAAAATATCCATTTCATAAATAAAATATTTTATTACCAAGTTAAGCCAAAATTTCCATTTAAATCAAATTTTCAAATATTAATTTAAATCACATTTTATTTACATTTTCAATCATTCAATAACTCATACAATTTCAACTTACAGAAAATCACTATAAACTTTATTTAAATCATTTAAATCCAGTTTAAGTTAAAATCTCATATATTTAAATTCCAAATACTTACATTTTTCAGAAAATCTTTATATTTAAAATTAACCACGGGTCTATATAATATTTTCTAACCTAGGTCAAGTGAATACGGATAATATATCATTTCAATCCGTAATGAATTAAAATCTTGGGTTTTATCATTTCAAACCCGCAATCCCAAGTCAAATAAAATAAAAATCACTCGAGCCTATCATTTCAGCTCATAACGACTTTTCCTTATTCTAAAGTCCGTTCGAATATGTATCATTTCAACCCATAGTGATTCTATACTAACAGGGAACTTGTAGTGTGAGAAACAGAAATTAAATAAATAGTAAAGCATATCATATGATGCCAGGTGATGTAATAGGTATATAAACAGGTTATGTCATTATATAATGTCAGATAACAGGCATATGTGAACATATAACATAGCATATCAACTACTACAATTCAAATGACATTGTTTCACATTTATATAAGTATGATTTATCGAGAGTGATAAACTCACCTTTTTAAAGCTAGAGATGACAAATTCAAAACACAAGAACAAACTCCGAAAAGCACTACTAGATTCAAGGAGAAGATGATGAGCCAATATTTAGATCTTGCAACAACAATTAAAAATAAAACAATATAAGTATAGATTCAAACACAAAAGAATATAAGAATTAAACAAAGCAAAAATGAAAGAACAAGTGGAACAAATGACTTGATTCAATAAAGTGGGCTCGGCCACATCACCATAGGACTCAACCAACACCAAAAGTGGCTCGGCCATGACTTGATTTGTGGCATATAGGCTCGGCTATGGGTCACAAGGCACGGCTATGGGCAATGGAATGTGAATAGAGGCAAGTTACAAAGTATGGAAGGCTAAAGGTCAAGCAACTCAAGGGTTTTGGGTTCACAAGGGTTCGGCTATAGTCTTGCATGGCTCGGCCTGGGTTCATGATTTGGATCAGGTCATGCCATCATCATCTGGTCACGGCTAGGAGGTGGAAGTGGTCACGGCAAGGCAAAGTAGGTAGAGGAATTTGTGGTGGCCGAGGCTAACAAAGTGGAAATGGTGATGTATAGGAGATCGGCTATGGTTTGCAAGGCAAATAGGAGGTGGGTTTGGATCTATGGTCACGGCCTGGCATGGGATGGTGTTGAGATGGTGGTGGCCGGTCATGGTTGGTGGTGAAGGAGGGGTTGTGGTCAGCAATAGCATGGTGGCCGAGCATATGCATTGAAAACATAAGGAGAAAACAAAAGAAAATGGAAAATGAGGAAGAAGACATTAGAGAACTTACTATATTTTTTTTTTCTTAGATGATAAAATGAAACGTGAGATGAGAAAGATGTTTTGTACGTGAAAATGAAAGAGAAGTGGACGGCTATGAGGAATAAAATGTACGGCTAGGAAATGAAGAGGCTAGGCAAAGGAAAAGTCATAAGTTAAAGCATGTAACTCAAGACTCTTTGAATTTCCAAGCCAAAAATCAAATAAAAGAAAATAGAAAGTAGAGAATGAAAAACAACAAAATGAAAATATAGAAAATAGAAATGAAATAGAAAATAGAAAATAAACCAAAATACTGAAAATAATTGCGTGTAAAACGCTGAATTTTATCAAATTTAAAAAGTATAAAATAGAATTTGACGAAACAAAAAACAGGACAATTATCAAAAACAAATACTGTTTCAAAGAAAAGGTTAGAAAATAAAAATTCAAATTTAAAATTTTCAAATAAAAGTCAAAGTTTGACCAAAATATAAATTTCCAGAAAATCAATATTTAATTATATTTGGAAAACAAAATCCCAAATACATTGGAAAATTCCAATATTTCAATTTAAAATGATTTAAAAATCAAAGTTTTCAAATAAATAAATTTTAAAATATTTGTTAAAAATTATGGGTTGTTACACTCTCCCCACTCTAAACTTTTCGTCCTCGAAAAGGAACGAGACACGAAAAACAAGGAAAGGATAAGATAGAATAGCAAAAAGTACCTGAAATAAACAATTCCGGATTCGAAGCACGCATGCTCTCCTCCGTCTCCCTGGTACAATCCCGGTTATCAGTACTCCACTGTACTTTGACCAGACTGATAGATTTCCTTCTCAGCTGCTTCGTACCTCTACCGACAATATGAAGTGGCTTCCTCTCGACAGTCAGATTAGGATCAATATCTAAACTCTCGAGATCAGAAGGCGGGAAAATAAGAGATGGATCTTGAAGATACCGACGAAGATGCGAAATATGGAATACATTATGCACTCCAGAAAACTTCTCAGGAAAATCCAGACGATAAGCTAAAGAACCAATCCTCTCCAAGATGAGAAAATGACCAATGAACCTAGGAGCAAGCTTCCCTCTACGACCAAACCGAATCACATTCCTTAAGGGAGAGACCTTAAGGAAAACCAAATCACCAACAGAAAACTCCAAACTCCTTCTACGCCTATCAGCGTACTTCTTCTACCTATCCTGAGCACTCCTCATCTTCCTCTTAATCTCCTCAACTCTCTCTGAAGCCTCCAAAATCACATCAGGACCAAGAACCAAACGATTACCGGATTCAATCCAGCAAGATGGAG
Source organism: Allium fistulosum (assembly GCA_030737815.1). Taxonomy (NCBI): domain Eukaryota; kingdom Viridiplantae; phylum Streptophyta; class Magnoliopsida; order Asparagales; family Amaryllidaceae; genus Allium; species Allium fistulosum. Next base: position 182,906,580 of record CM060903.1, read on the forward strand.
ACCTGCAAGGTCGTCCGTAAAGAGCAGCAAACATAGACATTTCAATACTAGCCTGAATTCAAAAGATGCAATGAGATAGATAAAGGATTAAGACAAGATTAAAATAAAAGATTGAGATTATACCTGATAACTATTGTTATAGGTGAATTCGACAAGATGAAGATGATCTTCCCAAGATCCTCCATAATCAAGAACACAAGCATGAAGAAAATCCTCTAGAATCTGATTCACTCTTTCCGTTTGACCGTCAGTCTGCGGATGGTAAACAGTGCTCAGATTCAGATGAGTACCCAAAGATTCCTGAAAAGCTTTCCAAAACTGACTGGTAAAGGTAGGATCACGATCACAAACAATACTGACAGAAACACCATGGAGACGAACAATCTCCCTTATATAGATCTCAGCCAAACTGAAAGCAGAACGGGTAGACTTGACCGGAATAAAATGAGCTGACTTGGTCAATCTATCCAAAATAACCCAAATACTCTCATTACCCCTCCTAGTCCTCGGTAATCCATCAATAAAATCCATAGAAACTTGTTCCCATTTCCAATTGGGAACCTCAAGGGGCTGCAACAAAACAGGGGTCTTCTGATGATCGGCCTTGACTTGCCGACAAGTCGCACACCTACTAACAAAAATGGAGATATCCCTTTTCATACCCTTCCACCAATACAACTTCTTCATATCCTGATACATCTTGGTCACACCTGGATGAATAGAAAGTCTGGATCGATGATTCTCCCGAAGTAACTCCTGTCTCAATCCATCAACATTCGGGACACAAATCCGATTATTAATCCTCAAAATACCTCTATCATCGATCTGAGCTCCACTACCATCAAGACTACTACCTCCAACCCTACTACGAACACTCTACTTCATAAGCCTAAGCATCTGATCCTCATCCTGCTTAGAAATGATACGATCCAAAAGAGGAGAAGAAACAACAAGCTGACACAACATCGCCTTCTACCGACTCAAAGCGTCGGCCACAACATTAGCTTTCCCAGGGGTATAGTTGATGTCGAGGTCATAAGAAGCAAGGTACTCTAGCCACCTAACTTGTCTCTGATTTAAATCCTTCTGGGTGAAAATATATCTCAAAGACTGATGATCTGTGAAAAGCTCAAACTTAGTTCCCAAAAGATGATGCCTCCAAAGCTTCAAAGCAAAAACCACAACAAGCAATTCCAAATCATGGGCAGCATAATTGGCTTCATGGGTCTTTAACTAACGACTGGCATAAGCAACGACCTTCACATCCTACATCAGAACAGCTCCCAAACCTTCACGACTAGCATCAGTGTATACCGTTAATCCCTCATTTCCATTTGGAACGGTAAGAACTGGTGCGGAAGTAAGCTTGCGCTTCAACTCATTGAATGCAGCTATACACTTATCATTCCATATAAACTTAGCATTCTTACAAGTCAAAGCAGTGAGAGGTGCAGCAATCCGAGCAAAATTCTCAATGAATCTCCGATAATAACCGGCAAGGCCCAGAAAACTACGGATATCAGATGGAGTCCTAGGAGTTTCCCAATCTTGAAATAGAATAGGGAAAAATAAGAACTATAAAGAAGATAGAATAATTGGATTACAAAAGAAAAATGAGAAAAGGTAGACTTACATTGATCGCAGCGGTCTTGACTGGGTCAACAGAAACTCCATTACTAGAAACAATATGTCCAAGGAATCAAACTTCATCCTTCCCGAAATGGCATTTAGAGAATTTAGCTTTCAACTGATGACTCCTAAGAGTCCCCAGAACAAAGCTCAAATGAGAATCATGCTCTTCCTCGGTCTTAGAAAAGACCAGAATATCATCAACAAAGACCAGAACAAACTTATTAAGAACATCACGAAAAACACGACTCATCAAATCAACAAAGAAAGCAGGGGCATTAGTCAAACCAAAAGGCATAACTAACCATTCATAGAAACCGTTCTCAGTACGGAAAGCAGTCTTGGGAATACTTTCCTCAGCAACTCTGAGCTGGTGGAAACCTGTGGCAAGATCAAGCTGAGAGAAAACAGTAGCACCATAAAGCTGATCGAACATATCATTGACACGAGGCATAGGATATCTGTTCCTCATAGTGAGCTTGTTCAGCTCTCTATAATCAACACACATCCTCAGAGAACCATCAGACTTAGTGACAAAAACCACTGCTGCTCCCCATTCGGAATGACTAGGTCTGATCAGACCCTTGGAGAACAAGTCCTCAATTTGCTTCCTCAACTCAACCTTCTCGCGGGGTGCCATTCTTCTGGGAGGAAGAACTACAGGTCGAGCTCCAAGAATAAGATCAATGCGGAAATCAATTTCCCTCTTAGGAGGTAAAGAAGAGACTTCACCAAATATATCGGGATAGAGCTTAACCACATGGTTTGAATTAAGATCACCAGGAGAAGAATCCAAAGAGAAAATAAAGCTGCCAGCAAAATCTTGAGGCATACTGCACTGAATCACCAAAGGATTACCCCGATCATCAACAAGAGAAACAGTTCGGGATTTACAAGAGATAACAACATCATGCCTCTTAAGCCAATCACCTCCAAGTAACAAATCAAAAGCATCGAAACCAAGAACATAGAAATCACCAGAAAATTTATAGCCAGAATAGAAGAGTTTCACTTGATTACAGATCCTACTAAGGTTCGCGGGACCCCTAATAGGATTAGTAACACACAAAGGTACAACAGCAAACATAGGTGAAAGGAGATGCTCAAACTTATCACAAAGATCCACAGAAATAAAACTATGCAAAGCTCCAGTATCAAATAAAACACGAACAGGAAAATTAAACAAAGTAAAGGTGCCCTGGAGAGTACCTTAGGAATCACTAGGAGCAGATGGAGCAGGAGTGGAAGAAGACATAGCGAAGACTCCAGATGTCTTGCCCTTTTGATACAAAGGACAATTATTCTTAAAATGTACAGGTTGCAGACATACATGACAGAGGTTGTTCCTGGTATCCTGAGGTGGAGGAATAGCAGCACCAACTGAAGTAGGGCAACTATTGGCATAGTGTCCCCTCTGATCACACTTGAAGCAGGTGATGGAAGATAGGTCGATAGGATGCTTCCGAGGAGTAGATCCTAAACCAGGATTCTTGAGCTAATTTTGCTTCTGCTGAAGAAAATTAGGCTTCCTCTTCTTAGAGTTCCCAGAACCAGACTGAGATGGAGAAGCACGAGGAACAGAAGCTTCCTTAGAAGTAGGATTCTCATAACGAATAGCCATATCCATAAGCTCGGTGAAAGTGCCATGAACATGAGAAATGAGACGATCATAAAACTCTGGGCGAGCTCCAGCTATAAATTTCTCATTCTTCTTAAGAGAGGTGTCAATCAGGCCAGGACCAAACTTGGAAAGTTCATAACTTCCACTCATACTCAGAAAATGACATGCTCCCTTGCTTAAGATCCATAAACTCCCTGTATAGCCGGGACTTCCCGGCTTTGGGCATCCATTTTGCCAGCCTCCCTGAAAAAGAGATAGATAAGCTTAAGATAGATTTCAAAGAGAAAAATCTAAACAGAACACAAGACAACACAAGAAGATACCTAAACTGATCCCAAGAAATATCTGCCTCCACAGTCTGAGCTATGACAGACTCCCACTAATCCTGAGCTGTCTCCTGAAGCTGCCAAGCTGCTAACTAACGCTTCTGAGCATCAGTAATCTCCAAACCAGTAAAGATCCTCTCAAGACTCCTCAACCACTGTTGAGCCTCTATGATGCTCTCAGATCCAGTAAACTTGGTACCACCAAGCTGAGTGAATTCCTTGCAAAGAGTAGTGAACCTGATGGGTGCAACATGCTCAGGAACTGGAGCAATACTATGACCCCTACCTCTAGCATTCCTACGATTCATCCTGGAAAATCGAGAATGAATTTTAGGACAAAGGTAAAACAGAAAGACAAAGATAAGATTCAACTAGAATGGAAATCCTAATCACAGAATTCTAATAAACAAGGTGGATTCGAAAAGGAATGAAGTTAAGAAAATTAGATTTTAAAACAAGAAAATTTGTATATCCAAAATAATCTTTTAAAATCCTTTAAAATCATTTGAAAATCATTTTATACTTAAAATATGTTCTATCACAAAGAAGTGATTCTAAGATTGATTTCACTTATTCTAGGGTATTTCAACCCTATCTCTATTAAGTTTTTGCTCCATAGGCTAAGGTTTGCCTAAAACCTGGCTCTGATACCAAATATAACGACCCACTATTTTGGACCATTCAAATCGACAATAAATCCACACATGTCGGACTTGAATAATTCAAAACAATAGATTGTAAATAAATTTGGAGCAAATAAAACCAATCACAGACACATAATATCAGAATAACTCGCAGCGGAAATAAAAATACATAGTGGTTCATGAAGCCACTACTTTACATAGTCTCAAAACATATACAAAATCCCATAGTCTGAAAACAGATACAACAGAAGTTTGAATACATAAGTTCACAAATACATAAGCAAAGCTGAATGAAATAACTGAAATGGAAAGACAACTAAATAGACAGAAAAACTCCAGCAATCTCTAGCTCCAGAAGGTGAATCCAAAGCTGTAATACTCAGGCTAACCCGAGGGTAAAGCAAATCACAAACACTCGAGTCAGGACATACATACTTATACAATGTAAATGAACTCAAGTGAACTGTAATAGAAATGCATCAATAACTTAAAGGATGCTTGGGATCTCCCATCCTCTAAGGATCCATTAAACTATCTACTATGTAGTAAGATACGCTATTATAATAATGTCTAAAGTAAAGTAAACTATCAAAATAGCGTTAAGGCGTTACCCATATCCCCCTTAACACATTTTATATATTCCCATAGTCTATACAGTACCATAATCACCGCCGTAATGGGCGTCGTCAGAGGGCACTGCATAGGTATGGTACAAAAAAAACTCGTAGTAAAGCGCGCTAGGTTAGGTGACACGGCACAACTAGGAAATGCCAGGGTAGATATACCAATTACACTTCCGGGCCGGTGGTAACTCAAAGCCGCAGCAATCGTCCACCTCGAGCCACACTCCCGAATCAAGGGGTGCACCCAATCAATCACAAAGTAATAGAATGGTATACGACGGAATGAGTCCGATCAGAGGAGCTACCTCATTAGCCCGTCAATTGCTCCTGTTTTAGCCACCTTATGCTAACTCACGGGAGTTAGGTCCACGTTTACCTCAAATAGAATCGTCGCCACCATCCTACTTCATTCTGGAATCTCCACCGCGTACATAGTTGTTAAAGTGGTTTTCGGTATCGACAGAGAGTATGTCCATATCCGATCCCGGTCTCTTTAACAACCAATCGTTATTATAACCCGTGGTTATAAATTTTAAAATAGTTTATATTCCAAATCAAAATAATCCATTTAAACCATTTAAATGTGAAGTCAATATCCTTTCAAATTAAATATTCAATTTCTAGGATTGTAGCATTTTTATGTTCATTCATTTAATTATAACAATTTCAAAACATTGTATTTTAGCATTCAATACTTAGAAAATGTTATAATTCTTATAGTAGCATTTCCGAAAAGTTCTCTTTCAGAAACAGCAGCACTTAGAAAAACGTTACTGTAGATATAATAGTATTTCAGAAAACAGTTCATTTCAGAAACAGCAGCATTTATAAACTGTTATAGTAGGTATAATAGTAATTCAGAAAACCGTTCATTTCAAAAACAACAGCATTTATGAACTGTTACAGCAGGTATAATAGTAATTCAGAAAATAGTTCATTTAAAACCGCAGCATTTCTGAAACGCTACAATTACTGTTATAAGTTTATTATAACAATTTAAAACAATATATTTCAACTTTTCTCATTTTTAACTTATCAAACATATATCACTTTTCAAAATTATTTATTTGGATATCATTTCACTTATGATTTAAATAAAATAACATTTATAAATAAAATATATAAATTAAACCATAATTCATTTATTAAGTCAAAATTTCATTTAATTTGCTTAACTTTTAATTTAACAAACAGCTAGATATTTTATTTACTTTTAAAAATATCCATTTCATAAATAAAATATTTTATTACCAAGTTAAGCCAAAATTTCCATCTAAATCAAATTTTCAAATATTAATTTAAATCACATTTTATTTACATTTTCAATCATTCAATAACTCATACAATTTCAACTTACAGAAAATCACTATAAACTTTATTTAAATCATTTAAATCCAGTTTAAGTTAAAATCTCATATATTTAAATTCCAAATACTTGCATTTTTCAGAAAATCTTTATATTTAAAATTAACCACGGGTCTGTATAATATTTTCTAACCTAGGTCAAGTGAATACGGATAATATATCATTTCAATCCGTAATGAATTAAAATCCCAGGTTTTATCATTTCAAACCCGCAATCCCAAGTCAAATAAAATAAAAATCGCTCGAGCCTATCATTTCAGCTCATTACCACTTTTCCTTATTCTAAAGTCCGTTCAGGTATGTATCATTTCAACCCATAGTGATTCTATACTAACAGGGAGCTTGTAGTGTGAGAAACAGAAATTAAATAAACAGTAAAGCATATCATATGATGTCAGGTGATGTAACAGGTATATAAACAGGTTATATCATTATATAATGTCAGATAACAGGCAGATGTGAACATATAACATAGCATATCAACTACTACAATTCAAATGACATTGTTTCACATTTATATAAGTACGATTTATCGAGAGTGATAAACTCACCTTTTTAAAGCTAGAGATGACAAATTCAAAACACAAGAACAAACTCCGAAAAGCACTACTAGATTCGAGGAGAAGATGATGAGCCAATATTCAGATCTTGCAACAACAATTAAAAATAAAACAATATAAGTATAGATTCAAACACAAAAGAATATAAGAATTAAACAAAGCAAAAATGAAAGAACAAGTGGAACAAATGACTTGATTCAATAAAGTGGGCTCGGCCACATCACCATAGGACTCAACCAACACCAAAAGTGGCTCGGCCACATCACCATAGGGTTCACATGGGTTCGGCCATAGTCTAGCATGGCTCGGCCTGGGTTCATGATTTGGATCAGGTCATGCCATCATCATCTGGTCAAGGCTAGGAGGTGGAAGTGGTCACGGCAAGGCAAAGTAGGTAGAGGAATTTGTGGTGGCCGAGGCTAACAAAGTGGAAATGGTGATGTATAGGAGATCGGCTATGGTTTGCCAAGCAAATATGAGGTGGGTTTGGACCTATGGTCACGGCCTGGCATGGGATGGTGTTGAGATGGTGGTGACCGGTCATGGGTGGTGGTGAAGGAGGGGTTGTGGTCGGCAATAGCATGGTGGCCGAGCATATGCATTGAAAACAAAAAGAGAAAACAAAAGAAAATGGAAGAAGAAAATGGAAAAAGAGGAAGAAGACATTAGAGAACTTACTATATATTTTTTTCTTAGATGATAAAATGAAACGTGAGACGAGAAAGATGTTTTGTACGTGAAAATGAAAGAGAAGTGGACAGCTATGAGGAATGAAATGTACGGCTAGGAAATGAAGAGGCTAGGCAAAGGAAAAGTCATAAGTTAAAGCATGTAACTCAAGACTCTTTGAATTTCCAAGCCAAAAATCAAATAAAAGAAAATAGAAAATAGAGAATGAAAAATAATAAAATGAAAATATAGAAAATAGAAATGAAATAGAAAATAGAAAATAAACCAAAATACTGAAAATAATTGCGTGTAAAACGCTGAATTTTATCAAATTTAAAAAGTATAAAACAGAATTTGACGAAACGAAAAACAGGACGAATATCAGAAACAAATATTGTTCAAAGAAAAGAGTAGAAAATAAAAATTCAAATTTAAAAATTTCAAATAAAAGTCAAAGTTTGACCAAAATATAAATTTCTAGAAAATCAATATTTAATTATATTTGGAAAAAAAACATAAACAAAATCCAAAATAGATTGTAAAATTCCAATATTTCAATTTAAAATGATTTAAAAATCAAAGTTTTCAAATAAATAAATTTTAAAATATTTGTTAAAAATTACGGGTTGTTACGTATATAGGTAAAAATACAAATGCATTCTCTAGATATTATCCTTATTCCTATAATCGAATAACCTAAACTCCGTTACCAAATATAACAACCCACACCTTAATGAGCCATAATTTCGATTAAATCAAAACTTAAGTCCATTAGGGTATAGATCGTTAGTGTTGGTAACCTGTAATAGACATATGTATATCAGAGAGCTATCTATAAAAACTCATAGTGGAATAGAATAATATAATAGAACATATATACCGACCAAGGCTACTGCCTTGGAATTAGTATTATTCCTTATATATCTAGTCTCCTTGCCAGTGCCGAGCATGAATGAGAAGACTTCTTCATCTATTGTTCCCGTTTTGCACTAGTAGCTTGTTCCTCTAAATCTATCATGTGGGTTGTAATAAGGAGGGGGTTAGAACAACGTTTCGATGACTGGTAAATTACATACTTTATCCATAACACCAAATTATGGTGATTGATTTCTATTTAAGTGTTATGTCTATTATTCACGGCTTATCCATTTAATTCCATCTACGCGTACAATATGTCCAAACTTCTCTAAGTATAACTACATATTCATGTGTGTATAAACATTGTACTATCCAAAAAAAAACCCGACCACATAATATTTCTTAAATATAGAGGAGGCAGACCAAATGGCCATTTAATACCTCAGCCCTGAAGCAAGCCCTCCGTGACATAATCGCTAGTCAACCGGCCCTTAGCTACAAAGACCGATGACCCCTAGATATGACTCTTATAATTTTATTTTCCGTATTACAGATAAAATCACTAATTAAACTTTGAGATCTTTGCGCATCCCATACATTAGTAAGAAGAGAAATCCGTCAGGGAATAATCTAAGTCTTTGCTAACGACCACTCAGGACCGCTGGTGGTCAAAGCTTATATAACAACCCTACTATTAAATACCGACCCAACGACAACACTAACATAGTCCACCAACATCCCACAACCGAAATCCTATTTAGACTATCTTAATGTAAATCAAGGAAATTACCCATCATAGTTACTTATTACCTCTTTTTAGAAATGAAGAAAATCCCATTTTCCTATTAGGTCCCATTATAGGTTATTTAAGACTTCTTATATAGAGTGAAGGCATACCCAATGGCCATTTGATAGCTTCCACCCTAAATTAAACCCCTTGGCAACCCTAAAGGTACTGAGCTATTAATACTTCAAATCCAAGATGAACCCTTTGGTATATTTTCCCGCACTTATACACAAACATATATCCCCACCCCTTGGGTCCTACTGTTGGAGATGTCCCACATCAGCAGTACGTATACACAACTTCTGGTAGCCTCTAGGTGAAGGGCAAACTTCCATTGTGTAACTCTACTAACCTCGCATCCCAACCCATACTAAACCAAACTAATTATCGTAGCCCTAAACATTGGGTTAGGCCCACTAATTCATGTGCCCACTAATTCACACTTGTCGTATATGTATTATTGAGGCTATATAATTTAATACTGTGAAAATTATATTGCCTCCTAAGTTTATTTGCTAGTATTAATTTCACTTATTCGCTGCGAACCTACTCCAATTTTATACACTTATTTCCAATATTCCACACTTCCTTCTTTGTTCTATAAATGTCAGTTATTCGTAATAAATGGTCAATATGATTCAAATTGGACAATCCCATTCAATGCACATATTTCCCCATTTAATTTCTATAACTCCCTATTAACTTCACATTGTTGCCTTCTAATTTTGCAATCATTATTCATAATTTTTTGGAGTTACTACCTGTTTTCCATTGCAACCTCCTAATACTATGGTTTATGTAATAGCCCTCTTTGGAATGGGCTTAATTTTCGACCCAACAAAAGCCCATCGATCTTATGTCCATTCCAAAGCTGGCAGTTGGTTGGGAAAATTAATACAATGAATAATATAAAGAGCTATTTATCTATGCTTTCTGAATCCCAAAACGGAAGGGATAAAATATAATAACAGAAATAATTACCCATTTCATAGAACTAAATCTTTGAATCACAATATCCCAACATATCCACAATCCAACTCTTAAAATAATACATCAACATGTCTGAAATATGTATACATCAGAATATATCAAAAACATAGATAAATAGATAAACTGCCATAAATCTTCACCGTCGCCTCCGCCTTCTTCATCAGCATCGTTTCCCTCTAACCCGTGGGTTGCAATGGGGAGTAAGAAAAACAATGTCTGGTGAATGAAAATCTCAAGTCTTACCATAATAGTATTTGGCAAGTTTCATTTTGATAAGTATTATGTCTTACATATATTTTATCCTACCAAGTATACCACAACTCTAAGCCAAAGGCATTTCCAGTCCATCTCCATAACATACCTTTAACTGTAGTCGAAGGGCCCTTTCCAATCTATCTTCACAACTACCGTAAATTATGCCATAACGATGTGAGAGAAAGAACTAAGCCACTTAATACCTCTTTAATGGGAATTAGGTAGAGTTTGACCATTTAACGTCTATACTCTAGGTATATTCCCATCATTTAATACCTAAACTCAAGGCAGACCCATCTCTGGTACTTCCTAAGTGATATCATAAGAAATCCCATCAGGCCACTTAATACTTTTTTTATGAAAAGGTACAAACTTTACAATAGCTACTTAATACCTCAACCCCGAAGCAGACCCCTTCCATAGATTTACCACTACCGCATAAAGGTAATCCCAACCATTTAATCTTCTTGAGTGGGAAGGAGGTAGACCTACAACATCCATACTCCCATCCCATAAGCAAGCCCGTACTGTAATATCCGTCTTATAACTCGTAACCCAAACCGTGACGTCTCACATTAGTCCGGCTATTCATAGGTACATGTAGCCAAATTAACTGGGCATGCTTACCCTATAGAATTGGGACTAACCTCATGTCCACCGTAGGTACTTATTATAGGCGATGTTTTTTATCAATCCCAAAGTCACATTGTTGGTAGCCAGATTAGCTAGCCAAACTTCTGTGTGCTTTTGACTGACCTCGCATTCCTATAACTTAGTCATATTTCCACTCTCCTAATATACCACATATATTACACACACACACACATTATTCCTCATCGTATTTACACATAAGGCCATATAAGGAAAACTCCTTATTTTGCCTTTAATTGTGGATTAATTTCTATAATTATCCTTAGCTTCCTTTCTAAATGGTTTAATGCTATTTACTAACCTATTTATTCGATATGATACGATTTTATACACTACTATTTATATGCTATTAATATATTTATACATACATACATTTTAGGCTAACTAAATATCCCTAAATGTGCATAGAAGTATTTGTATTATAATATTTTCACTTCCTATACTAATTGTTGAAATGTCAAAACTTCCATATTCATACAAGTGTACGTTCCATATAATAGTACAAAATAGCTAATATCCTTAGCTCCACAAAATAGACTTGTATAAAAAAAAGATGGAATAAAAACGCCAAACCTATTTTACATTAATATAATATAATCAACGCCTCTATTTCAAGGAAACAAAATTTTACAAGTTATAACCTTTATAATATATTCAACTTTTACATATACAAACTTGAAATGGAAGAAGGAATTTCTATTAGTCTAAATTACGGAAATAGGTAATGCAAACTATGAATACAAGAATCCATACTTTATGCATCGTTTCCAAATTTTATTTTTCTTTTGGAATACATGCATCACAATGATAGAAAAAGTGGAAGTGGAATAGAACATAAATCATTCAAATTGCAACAACAAATTATATTCTACTATACTAATATAAAATAATTGAGATTCCAATTAATCCAAGAATTGACATTTTATTTGAGGGAATTATGGTGTTTTTGATTTTAGGGTTTTGGTATATAAAATTCTCCAAGGCATAAAACAAATCCAAAGTTTTACTACACAAACTACTCAAATGTGGAAAACTAAGATTGCCACTCAAAGATAGTTTTCCCGCTTTCCTTTGGATTTGATTCACGCCTTTGCCTAACTGCTGCTTTAGATTTCTTCTTTTTTGAAATACACAACAATTCAATTGTATATAGGTTAGATTCAGAATCGAAAATTAGGGAAGAATAGAAATAGAAAATCATACATCTATACATACACACACATACATACATACACATACACATACACACATACATATATATATATATGTATGTATATATAATCTATCACCTTTAAGTCCGACTGATTCTAAATTGAATAATTTAAGAAAAAGACCGATGGAGTTTCGCTAGCATTCCAAATATTTTGTGAATAAAATTGAGGGGGCTAGCCTCATATTTATAGTGGTTAGAAAGTGTTTGGACCATAGGATTTATATCAACTTAAAATAAAAAATCCAGGTCGTTCGTTGCCTAACCAAACCTTAGTCGCCTTCAACTAACCGGTCGACCAGCCCAATGGAGGCAATCGACCGGCCTTTTGCCACGAGAGTAGTTTATTTTCTACCTTGCTTTGTTTATTTATTTCACTTTTAGCCAGTAACGTTAAAGTTTTTCCCTAACGTTAGTTTGCTCCAATGTTAAAAATATTTATTACCCATTTTAATTCCAATGTTAGTGTTATTTAAATTTGAAATTTGAATTATATTAAATACGAAAACTTTAAATTTCAATAATTTTTCCTTTTGTACTCCGATTATAAAACTTTATATATGAAAGTTGATCAAAAAATTACCACGAACACAATGAAGTAAATTTCACGGTCAAATTCTAACGTTTGAAAATTTTCCATTTTAGCCTTATCATTAATTGATTAATTTCTCTTTAGTTTTTACGAGGTGTTATATTCTTCCTCCCTTAAAAAGGATTTCGTCTCTGAAATCCCTAAGAGACAGATATTGTGACGTTCACTCTACAACCATATTATACAAACAAACTAAATATACAACCATCTACTCAACCAAAAAACAATGTGATTATGTATGCAACATACTATAAGTGAGCTCAATCCTAGCGCGAATGCAAGATCGTAACATAGAGGTATGTTTGTAAGAATCATAGATATGCATAAGATTTTACATAAGTGCAAAAATAACAGTAAACAATGTGGCAATCATCCCATTCCATCCAATCTAGCAACAATGACACAACCAAAACCTATATAATACTAAGTTTTGGAGTGAGAAAGTTTACCAGAGAAAGGCCTAAAATGTGAAGCGTTCATCTTCTCTTTGGTTTCCTATGTGATTTTTACTGGATTATCTCCCCATTGCACTCGGACCAGCCTAATTTCTTTATTACGGAGCTTCCTAGTTCCATGCTACACAATATGTGTAGTGGCACAGGGGTGCTATCATCTCCATCTCTATATCTACTAACTGATCAGGCTCTACTATAGTGGCGGTGTCGTGCAGAAATTTTCTTAAATGCAGTACGTGGAAAACAACATGGACTTTCACTAACTTGTCGAAAAGCTTCACTTGATTAGCAAGTTTCCCAACCCTTTCCAAAATCGAGAAAGGCCTAACAAACCTTTGCACTAACTTCATCGATGTCCCAAACCTCATAACCATCCTAAAAAGGGAAACATTAACAAATACCATGTCCCTAACCAAAAACCTTGACTCCCTATTTTGCCTTTCAATATAGGACTTCTGACGGTCCTGTGTTGCCTTCAGTCACTGCTTAATCATTTCTACCATTTCCAAGGTCTCACGGATCAAATATTGTCCAAGTAGAATTTTGTCGGTGGTTTCCTACCAATAATTTGGCGATTTGCACGGCCTCCCATATAAGGCTTCAAAAGGTACCATTTCAATCATCATTAGGTAACTACTATTGTATGCAAAATCTACCAAGCATAAATGATGCTCCCAATGTCCTTCAAAAAATCCATAATGCAAGCTCTCAACAAATCTTTCAAAATCTCGTTCACCATTTCCATCTGACCATTGGTTTGCGAGTGGTAAGTAGTGCTAAGGTTCAACACTGTTCCTAAAGCCAATTGCAAACTCTCAAAAATTCACTAGTGAATAAGAGGTCTCTATCACTAAATTCTAACTGGAATCTCATGCAATCGTACCACTTTTTTGATCTAAATTTGTGTTAGAGATGTTGTAGTCCTATTACTCCTTAAGGGAATAAAGTGGGAACTTTTAGTGAGCCTATCCACTATAACTAAAATAGCCTTATTGCCTCTTTACTCCTAGGAAGTCCATCTATAAAGTTCATTGATATATGCTCCCAATTCCATGTTGGCACCTCTAACCGCAATAATAGTCCTTCTGGCTTCCCTTTTTCCGCCTTTATCTTCTGGCATGTCAAATACCTAGAGAAATACTCCACTACCCTTTTCTTTATCCCCGAGTAATAGAAAATTCATTTCATATCCCTATACATTTTATCTCCATTGGGGTGAATAGTCATCATAGAGTGGTGACATTTAGCTAGCAATTCCTCCAAAATATCCTCCCCTTTGGAGCACATAGGCGTCCATCTCTCTTCAGCCATCCCCTTTTTCTATTTCATATCTACTGACATAGGGAAAATGTCCTCCTCTACTTAGCTTGTCCAAGATATCTACTATTGTCACGTCTTTCTTTTGTTCTTGCCCGATGCAGTCCATCAATGCTGGTCTTATTTCCATTGCTGCTAAATATCCTAGAATGAATTCGCATGGCGGTTGGAAATTAAAATTCTAAAATAACTCCAACTGCCTCCACTCATGCATAGCACCAAGAGTAGCATGCCTCCAGCTAAGGGCGTCGGCAATAATATTCCCTTTTCTGAGGGCATACTGTATCTCAAAGTCAAACGATGCTACAAACTCCATCAACCTCTACCGCCTAAGATTCAAATATTTTTGGGAAAACAGGTATTTAAGGGATTTATGGTCTGTGAATAACTCAAACCTTTCTCCCAAAAGATAGCGCCTCCAAATTTTCAAAGCGAAAACGATGGCCGCTAACTCTATGTCGTGCAGGGTACCTTTTCTCGTAGTCCATCAACTGCCTGCTTGCATAGACTATCATTCTACCGTTTTGCATAAGAACAGCTCCTAAAACCGTACCACATGTGTCAGTATAAATAGTGAAAGGCTTCATCCCATCAGGAATAATAAGTACTGGCTCACTAGTCAACAGCTCCTTCAGCTTCTTGAATGCTTCCATGGATTTTGCATCCCATGCAATTTTTCTTGTTTAAGCGAGTCGGTGAGACTGCTATCTTTGAAAAGTCCTTGATGAATTTCTTATAGTAACTTGCCAACCTAAAAAAATTCCTAACTTCCATGGTATTCTTTCGAACCTTCTAGTTTTGAATAGCTTCCACCTTTGCATGATCAATAGAAAATCCCTTCTTGGAAACAACATGACTAAGGAACCTCACCTCCTTCTTCTAAAAATGGCACTTATATAATTTGGCTATTAGTTGGTGTCTTCTCAAAGTCCCTAACACCTCCCTTAAGTGATTTCCATGCTCACTTTCACTTTTAGAGAGTACTAGAATATCATCTAAAAATACTATAACGAACTTATTAAGCTGCCCCTAAAGACTCTACTCATTAAATCTACAATGTATGTAAGGGCATTCGTCAATCCAAAAGGCATTACCTCCCATTCGTACAGTCCGTCGGGAGTGCGAAAAGCGGTCTTCTATTTGCTATCTTCGGCTATTCTGAATTAGTGGAAAACCAGTGGCTAAGTCCAACCGAGAAAAGATTTTGGCTCCAACAAGCTGGTCAAATAAGTCATCTATCCTAGGTAAGAGATACCTATTTTTCTTGGCCAGCTTGTTAAGCTCTCAATAGTCAATGCATAGCCTTAAAGAGACATCTACCTTAGTGGTGAAAGCAACAAGTGCTCCTCATTTTGAAATATTATAGTGAATAAATCCATTTGCAATAGCTCTGAAATCTTCTTATCAAACACTCAGCCTTCTTTGGGTGCCATATGCCTAAATGGCAGCCTGACTAGTCTATTGTCTTTCTCTAGGTCAATCCTAAACTTGATCTCCCTTTGGGTGGGAGACCAGAGACTTCTTTAAAAAAAATTGGAAAGTCTTGGACTATGGGCATAAATGAGAGCTCATCATCCTGTGATAGGCTAAAAGAATATAAATAGCTTAACTCTTAGGGGTGGACAACAAACATCGATATCTCACCCCTTACAACTCCTTAACCAAATGATCCTTTTATCACAATCTAGGACAGTCCCTATAGTTAGACAACCATTCCATCCCTAGGATAAGCCCATACGCCTCAAAACCCAGAACGTATGAATTACATGTAAAATCAATGTTACATATATCCACTACTAGGTCTATACATATCAAAGAAAAATGAGTCAACCCTTAATAGGATTTGATACAAGGGTTGGTAATAACTTAGGTTTCTAGACTCAATGAGTTGACTACATTTCTATTTATGAATGAATGTGATGCTCCTAAGTCAAATAAGGTACGAATACTATTTCCGAAGATAATAGTTGTACCTTCTAATGCATCTTTTCCTTTGTCTCTGGGAGGAGGTCTACTTGAGACATGTACAGCTTCAATGACATAAGCTTGCCCTCTGTTGCTCTCCTTTACTAGCTTCGGGCACTGATTATTGTAGTGCCCTTCTTTATGGCAGTGATAACATCTCCCTTTGAACTCTTCCCTCAACAAACTCACTTTGTAAGCCTTAGCCACATGCCTTTTCCTCTAACACCTATGACATGTCATACTTCCTTTCTTGATCTTCTCCTTGGCGTTCTTATTAGCCTAGAATCCCACATTCTTTGCTCTACCTTAATTTTACGCCTTTACTACCTTATCCTTTTCCTCAATACCAATAGTCTGAAGTAGGGCCATTTCAACTACCATCTATTAAGTGGTGCCTAGGGGTACTTGGGTCAAAACAGCTCCTTAACTGGAGAATTTAGGCCTTCAACAAACTTCATAGCCTTCTTTATAGGGTGTCAATAAGACTCAGTCCAAATTTAGCTTAATTTCATGAACTTATTGATATACTCCTTCAACGTGGAGTATCCTTGCCACGGTTGTATAAACTTCTCTAATTGCAAACTTACTTTAGCTTTGGATATGAATCATGACTCGAAGTTAGGGCGAAATTTAGCCCAGGTAATTCCTTCCTCGGTATTCTCTTCAACTACAATGGTCCACCAACTAGTGCCTTCCTCTTTAAATTCCATGTAGTCATCCACCTCTTGATCTGATCTTCCTATCCCAGCTCCCGGAGTATACGTTGATAGTTGTTAATCCAAGCCTTTATTTCAACAAAATCTTCGACCCCCGTATACACCCTTCCTATATTTTAAAAGTCTTTGCACATTTTGGGGAAGTCTAGTGGGTGGAATGCTGCTTCAATGGGTAGAGTAGCTGGTGCCACTTGTGCAGCTTGTTAAGTAATGAGAACTTCCCCTACATGCCTTAGGTATTACTTGAACCATTCTGGCATCCTTCGTATGGTGGGTATTTCTTGGGTGGAGTGGTTTTGAGCCCCCGAGCAATTGTTTTAAGCCATAATATACTATTTCTGTGTTTGATTTTTTGGTAACAACTACCTAAGATAGTGTTATTTGCTAAAATAAAAAATTTCCTAGTGTGCTTGCTTATGTTTATAAAAGTTCATACATATAATAGGGTTTTGAAAATACTTTAAAAAATAACAAATACACAGTCTCACATATACCTATTCTCGTTGATCAGGTAACTGAAGCTCTGATACCAAATGTAACAACCCTCTCGGAATGGGCTAAATTTTTGACCCAATAAAAGTCCATCGAACCTTAGGTCCATTCCAAAGCTGGCTATTGGTTGGTAAAATTGATACAATGAACAATATACAGAGCCATCCGTCTATGCTTTTTGAATCTAAGATCTTAAAATCACAATATCCCAACAAATCCATAGTACAATATCTCAAAATAATACATCAACATGTCTGAAAGCTGGGTACATTAGAATATATCAAAAACATAGATAAATAAATAAACTTCCATAAATCTTCACCACCACCTTCATCTTCTTCATCAACATCGTTTTCGTCTAACCTGCGGGTTCTAATGAGGAGGGGGTCAAAACAATGATATCTGATGAATGAAAATATGAAGTCTTACTATAATAGTATTTGGGAAGTATCATTTACATAAGTAATATATCTTACACATTCTATACTTCATCCTACCAAGTATACCCCACTGTAAGCCAAAGGCTTTTCTAGTCCAACTCCATAACATACCTTTAACTATAGACCAAAGGCCCATTCTAGTCCATCTTCGCAACTACTGTAAATCATGCCCTAACGATGTGGGAGAAAGCACCTGAAATACTTAATACTTATTTAATGGGAATTAGGTAGACTTTGACCATATAATACCTATATCTAGGCAGATCCTCATCATTTAATACCTAAACCTAATGCGGACCCCTCCTTGATACTTCCTAACTGACATCGTAAGAAATCCCATTCGGCCACTTAATACTTCTTTAATGGGAAGAGGCAGACCCTACAATAGCCACTTAATACCTCAACCCCAAAGCAGACCCTTTCCATAGATTTCCTGCTATATCACCTAAAAGATAATCTCGACCATTTAATACTTCTTGAGTGGGAAGAAGGTGGACTTTACAACAACCACTCAATACCCCCATCCTGGAAGTACGCCTGTACTGGGATATCTACCTTATAATCCCTAATCTAAACCATGATGTCTTACATTAGTTCGAGTAATTGTACGTGTTGACCGGGTTTTTATCCAAATAGAAATCGATAGAAGTTAGAACGTTGAAATGAAGATGAAATGACTTGAAATCTTGGAAGCACACCCAGATAGGGTAGAGACGCACTTTAGAGAAAATTCAACAAAAATAGAGACAACCAAAAAGGTCGGTACCAACCTTAGAAGTCGATGGAGACTTCTCATACCTTAACGTTTCTCACTCAAACTTTTCATGAGTCCTTCTTTGCCTATTTTATGTTCACCCAAGAGATATCAAAGGATTCCGAAGAACCAATTACTAGAATTGAAGAGTTTATAGTCAGGACAGCGGAACAAACTGAATGATGAAGGAACCATCACAAATATCAACAACCTACCTACTAAAACAACATGGGACACTTTAAAAAGGAGTAGGATGAAGGATGCAAAAGGGACCGAACCAATTAGAGTTAAGCACACATGTCAATACCGACATGAGAGGTTGGTACTGACATGTCACATCAACTCGATTAGTCTCACAACTTTTCACACACTCTTGGGTCGACTTCTGAACTTTTCTTAAACTCTCATTTTGGCCCAATTCGACTGCTATCACTATAAATACAAACCATAGAGCAACCAAAACAAGATCTAGGTCTAGGTCTTTCTTTCTTATTGCTGTTTATTTCCCTTTACTATTACTATTATCCGCTAGATATAGGTCTCACGGGTTTCCTACAACCTATTCTTGGGTGTTAATCCATTTTTGGCATCAACAGTACATTTTGGTAGGAAGATTAACTGGGCAGGCTTATCTTATAGAATTAGTACTAACCTTGCTCTACTGTGGGAACTTATTATAGGCGATGTCTCTCATTAGTCCCAAAGTCACATTACAGGTAGCCAGATTAGCCGGGCAGACTTTTATATGCTTTTGACTGATCTCATATCCCTATAACTTAGTCATATTTCCATTCTCCTAACATACTACCACACATGCACACACATATATATGTATATATATAATTCCTTACCGCATTTACGTATAAGGCCATATAAGGAAAACTCCTTATTTCGCTTTTAATTATGGATTAATTTCCATAATTATCCTTAGCTTCCATGCTAAACGTTTTAATGCTATTTATTAACTTATTTATTCTATATGATATAATTTATATGCTACTACTTATACGCTATTAATATATTCATACGTATGTAAATTTTAGGCTAACTAAATATCCATAAGCGTGCATAGAAATATCCCTATTCTAATATTTTCGCTTCCTATATGTTGAAATGTCAAAACTTCCATATTCATATAAGCCTAAGTTCCACAGAATAGTTCACAAAAGCTAATATCCTTAGCTCGATAAAATAGACTTGTATATAAAAAATGGAATTCAAATACCAATCTTATTTTACATTAATATAATAGAACCAATGCCTTTATTTGGAGGAAACAAAACTTTACAATTTAAACCCTTTACATTCTATCTATCTTTTACATATACAAACTTGAAATGGAGGAAGGGGTTTATATTTGTCTAGATTACGGAAATAGGTAGGGCAAATTACAAACAGGAGAATCCCTTTTTTACACACCGTTTCTAAATTTTATTTTTCTTTTAGAATCCCTTTATCAAAACGATAGAAAAAGTGAAATATAACATAAATCATTGAAATTGCAACAACAAATTAAATTCTACTATACTAATATAAAACAATTAGACTCCAATTAATCCAAGAACTAGCACTTTATTTGAGGGGATTTCGGGATTTTAGATTTTAAGGTTTTCGTACACAAAATTCCATAAGGCATAAAATAAATCCAAACTTTTACTACCCAAACTAATTAAATGTAAAAAGCTAAGATTTTCACTCAGAGATAGTTTTCCTGCTTTCATTTGGATTTTATTTTGCCTTTTCCTAAGTACTCCTTCAAGTATATTCTTTTTCTGAAATATACAACAATTGAATTGTATATAGGTAGACATAGAAATCAGAAATTTAGGAAGAATAGAAATAAAAAACGTGTGTATATATAATCTATCACCGTTAAGTTCGATGTATTCTAAATCAAAGAATTAAAGAAGATGACCAACAGAGTTTCTCTAGTGTTCCAAATATTTTGTAAATAAAAGTAAGAGGCTAGCTTCTTATTTATAGTGGTTAGAAGGTGTCTGGACCTTATGATTTAAGTCTGTTTAACATAAATAAATCCAAGTCATTTGTGGCCTAACCAAACCTAACCACCTTCAACTAACCTTCGATCGGCCTTTTGCATGAGGGTAATTAATTTTCTGCCTTAATTTGTTTATATATTTCCCTTTTAGCTGGTAACGTTTATGATTTGCCCTAATGTTTATTTGTCCTAATGCTAAAAATATTTATTATCCATTTTAATTTCAACGTTAGCATTATTTAAATTCAAAATTTGAATTTGTTTGAATTATTTTAAATTCGAAAACTTCAAATGTCAATTACTTTTCCATTTTAACTTTGATTATAAAACTTTATATATAAAAGTTGATCAAAAAATCACCACGAACACAATTGTGTAACTTTCATCGTCAAATTCTGATGTTTGCGAAATTTCCATTTTAAACCTTACTATTGATTAATTAATTTCTTATTAATTTTTATGGGTGTTACAATTTACTACGTTATTAATATCTAGCCGTCCTGATTATAACTAATATGAACACCGACGTATATTACACTTATTTGTTACCCTATGTATATTTATATTTTTATTCGGTAGGCGCGGTTATACGTGTATATGTATGTGTGTGTGTATATTCCAATCTCTAGCTCATTAATTCTTATGTTTAGGAATTCCAGAATATTAATTTATATGTACATTCTGTAAAGAACATTCATTTCCACATTTTAATTTATTAGAGCTATCCTTTCCAAAAAGAATTACCGTTATAACTTTCTATAAATTATCTAAAAGTCAGACTTTTCCATGTTTGAAATTAAAGGAATTATTCCTTTTCTTTATTGTAATAACCCGAAAATTCAAACACTTATTATTTAAATATCTAAATTATTTAAAATATTTGAATCCAAGATTTAATGTGATTAAATATGATTTTATAACCTTATCAAACACTTTTTAATTAATAAATAATGTTAGAAAACTTATTTTTGAAATGTGTTTACAAAAATATACACTTTGGATATTACTAAAAATATGACCGGAAAAAGTTTTTATTAAAAATCAACTTTTTCTACAAAATAAGTTGTGTAAACATGTTGCAACTTGAATAGTTATCATATGAAAACATATGACAAGAATTAAAACACATCTCTTTACTAATTAAAGATTAATTAAACTAAAGAGTTAAATAGAAAAAGTAAGCATGGACATTTAGTACATAAGAACCCCTAAATCAAGGCTTGATTTAAGGACCATGTTTCATGGATTGTTTTAGGGGTATGGATGTGTAAGAGCTTGGTCTTACATGCTTAACTTCATGGCTGAGGAAGGGTTTATTCACATTTATCCACTAAATTCCTAACTCTATAAATACACATGCATATGCACTTCATTTCTACACAATTCATTTCTAAGCTCATCTTCACTTCTTCCTATTCATGACTTGTTTTCTTTTTCTCTTCTTTTTAATGGCCATGTGCCTTATGATGAAAATATGGCCTTAGGCCGTGTATGATTAGGTAGAGGAGGTAATGGCCTTGGGCTGTGGGTTCTAAGGTGGAGGAGGAGGTGAGGACATGAGCATGGATGCCTTTCTAGGCATGGCCATGAGCAAAGATGGGTAGGGGAAGGAGGACATGTGGTGTTTGGAGGTGGAGGAGAGGTTCGGTGATGTTTGGTTGTAGTTAGAAATGATAGTGAAGTGAGATTATAATTAATGTTGGTAGGAAGAGATTTGGTTAGAATAAATTACCCTCATGCAAAAGGCCGATATTAGTGACTTAGATTTGGTTATAGCCGGAAATTAGCTTTTGAATAAATCCAAGTAATTAATATTCAAATAACGATAGTGAAGTAGATATTGAGATATTGACCAATCACTGCCAAAATTTGAATATAGCCGACCCCTACAAGGGAACAGCGCCGACCCCTATGGAGGGATCAGTACCGATCCCTTCAAGTTTCATGTTTTGGGGTGCGACCCCTAGGGTGAACTCCTTAAGGTCCCCTCTTCCTATTCCTAGAGTTTCACTTCGATCCCTCTTGTGGTTGTTGAGTTATTAATTGTTTTCTATCGAAATGCACCTGCTCCTATGTGTTGAACCATATTCCATACTTCGAACATTCTACCTTGCGTATCTATCAATTCCATTCAATCTCGACTTCATGTTATTATCTGTACTTGATTTCTGGGTCCCACAATCACCACTCTGGAATCATCGGCCTCAACAAATGTGAAGTCCGTTGGGTTAAATCTGCCTGTATACTTTCTTGGTAAAAGGTGGGTTAACACTTTGCCCTCCAAAACATGCCTTGTGATAGGAAGGTGTGTTTTGAACCACCGTAAATCCAAAATCTGAAATCCATAATCCATTGATTGCCATATTTTCCAATCCAGAATCCAATCCGTTGCCAATCCAAATCCACGATCTCTTCGGATCGTTAGCGAAATCCATGACTGTTCCGAGTCGATATCCAATTCCGAATACATTCCAAATCCCTAGCCAGATCCATATATATCCAAAGCCAATAACCTAATATGTGATCCTCCCAGATCATTTACCAAATCCAAAGCCTCGATCTCACCGGATCCTTGTTGAACACAATCCATATTCGACGAGCTGAGTAGGCTGATCCATTGCGTTCGAGTGAAGCGACCTACCCCTTGACAGGCATAGTCTATACCTGACAACCTTGATCTCTTCGGATCCTTGCCGAGCACAACCCATACTTGAAGACCTGAGTAGGTCGATCCATCGAGTTCGAGCGAAGCAACCTACCCTTCGCCAGGCATAGTCCATACATGACGACCTTGATCTCTCCAGACCCTTGTCGAGCACAATCCATACTCGATGACCTAAGTAGGCCGATTCATCGCATTCAAGCTAAGTGACCCACCCCTTGCAAGGCATAGTCCATACTTGACGATTTGTGTTATTTATTACATTGATCCAAGTTTAAACATTTCTAAGTCCACTTGCCAAAATATAAAATAAGAGTCCATACAGTCAATAAACTAGAGTTCGAAGCAAACAAGAAGAAAAAAATAAGAAAAGGAAAAACTTATTTTACAAACTCGAGCACTACGGTTTATCATCATCTCAGAGCATGCCTAGGAACAGTCCTCTATCCTGTACATGTGTAAGTGACTTAGCCGCTGTGGAGTTCGTTACTTATGCCATGCTATACCAGTCAATTGATGATAAGTTGATGATGATGCCTTGATCTAGTGCCATTTTCATTCGAGGTGGACAGTGGCCACTCCTGTTCCACCACCCCAGCGCCAGTCCTTATTTATTGTTGTAACTGACCATTCCTCACTTGTTCCTCAATGATATCCTTCAAATGCCTGCAGTCATTTGTATTGTGCCCATCCAGCTCGTGGAACAGGCAGCGCTTTCCTGATGTCCGTTCATGTTCGAAGCGTTCCCCCCTTGCCGTCCTCTAATATGGAAGGCGCCCTCGAGTATCTAGATATATCCATTCTAAGGTTTCATACAATTCCGAGTAAGAAGAGAATTTGGGTTCTCCCCTCTGCCGCTTCGATCCATTGAAGCTATTGTCCATGTTCCGTTTACCCTTGTCCTTTCCCGAGCTCTCACAGGGCAGTTCTCTACCCCGTACTATATTAACTTCTATTGCGTCTCTTTCAGATTTCGCATCTTCTTGTCGGGGAAACCTTTCTGCTTCATGGTAGAATTACCCGAGATTCATTGATGGATCCCATATTAGTGATACCTTAAATCTGAGTTATCTGCAACTCTTGACACTACCGCCATCAAAACCATCGATGGATCTGGTCGATCCATCGAAACAACTGCCGCATTGAACCCGGTTAAGAAATTCTTGAGTGATTCTCCTACCCACTGCTTTATTGATGTCAATATCATCACATTCATGGGTCACGTAATGTGAACCTGGAACTGCTTCATAAGTCTTTCGACTAATTCCGTCCATGTGCTAATAGAACCACTTTCCAACTGTCTAAACTATAGCACAGCTACATCCGTTAATTACAGGGGGAAGCATCATTCCAAGACTTCTTCCAATGCCCCCAGTACTGCAGTGTGTCATATATACCTCATCATATATATAGTTAGATCCGACTTTTCGTCATAAACTTCCAGTGTTGGTAGTTTGAATTCTGGTGAATTCCTAGCATATTAGAAGCAAATGGACTCTATTTACATTTCTCCAGATCTCTGTTCACTAATCCTCTATACATAGCTCGCCTGATCATCTCTACAAACCTGTCATTATCTTCTGATGGTAGTCTCCTATCATTATGTCCAAACTAACTCCCGAATCTATGAGGGAATTCTAGAACGTATTCCTCTGGACGAGCATCCAAATTTCGGTTCGCACCAAGCTCCATGGGATTGACCACAGATCCTCCAGCATCACGATCGACCAGACCCAGGGTCATACCCCATGTCTTTGGGGATCGGTGCTTATCCCTCTAGCGGATCAGTGCCGATCCCTCTAAGATGACCGAGGACTGCCCTAGGTTGCCCTGTTCCACTCCTTTGTCCAATAGCTCTGTCTCCATGCTTCCAGTTCTGATTTCCAATGAATCTTGCCTCCTCAACACCTTGATCCATAGCTCTAGTAGTCCCTATCATTCCAACTCCTTGGTTTTGCATTCCAGCAGCTCTTATAGCTCCATCCTGTCCGATCTATTTAGAGTAGATTCTGCATCATCTTCTCCTATCTTTTTAGCATCCTTTCCTTCGTAGCATCCATCATTGTTCCCATTTCATCTCTGGTGATATTGATAGATGTTTGATTAGCTTCAGCTCCTGAGGAAGCCTCATGAGTCCCTTCATAATGGCTCATATCTGCTGCTTGTCTCTTTGTTGATTGTTGTTTGCGCCAAAAATGGTCACAAACCCTGAATGTTGTGAAAGCACCAGTGTATGAATACAAATCAGCAATATTCAAACACAAATCGTAGATCTAAACAAACAACAAACAGCAATCCCGAAATAATGAACAAAAACACGAGATTTATAGTGGTTCGGCTATCTCCGGCCTACGTCCACTCCAAAGTTTTTATCTTTTATTGATCGATGCTTGAAGATTACAATTTACTATCGCGTAGTACAACGGATTTTATGATTATAATCTGAATCTAAGGCAGCAATGGTGATCTGGAGTAAATCTGGCAGAGTCCGGGCGCTCTTTAGCTCTCAAAATTGTCCGACCTCTTTTCTGAATGACCAGGGGATCTATTTATAGGTGTAGGAGGCTGATATTTCGCCTAAATTGAGGGGAGACCAGTTCTGGTACGTCAGGGTTCCACATGCCCGAATACTGGGAATCCGGGCCCACTTTGGGATCGATTCGATCCTTGCTTCGAATCGATCAAGATTTGTTCCGGTTGAGATGAAATTTGGCATGAACATTCCTTAGGTTGCCAATAAGCTACTGTGAAAATTTTATAGCATTTGGACTTATAGATCTCAAGTTATGATCGAGTCAAGATTGTAGTATCTCGGCAAGCACTCTGGTTCGAATCGATTACTTCGAATCGATCACTTCAAATCGATCAAGCCTGCGCTCCTGCGATGGCGTGTCGCGAATTCTTAGAGTCGATCCACCTTTGTCGCCGTGTTGAACGAGTCATTCCAGATATTTCTCCGTGTTGAACTCCTATTCCCTTGCTTCGAACATACAACCAGTTCGTATCCTCCCGTTCGTATCGCTCTGATCATTTCCTTCGTATCGATCGATTTGAACACGATCGATACGAACATTGTCCCTGAGTTCTTCGAATCCATGCACTCACCCATCCTTCGTATCGATCTTTTACATCCAATTCGAATCCATAACTCCATGCTGCTTTAATCATTTCCCTCGTATCCATGACTTCGTATCCACGAAGCCAACTCCCAATGTATCCATCTCGAACGCCTCCTTCGTATCGATTGGTACGAATCCAGAATCCCAAAACTGCTACTTCCTTTTCGTATCGATCCAACGCTGATCGATATGAAGAACTTCTGCGCATCCATTCCATTATTCTACAATGATGCAAAGCACACCGATTCGAAGCAAGCACCTACATTCCCTCTTGATCGATACGAACTATATAGATGCGAAGCCTGTAGCTTGAATCCATCCTGATCGATGCGAACAACATCGATTCGAACCAATATCCATCGATACGAAATGCGTCGATACGAACCAGTTTTCACATAATTTGACCCATCCATATCTAGAGCATACGAACTCCGATTAACCTGAAACTTGAAACGTAGCCTCTCCTAGTCCTCATCATCATCTCCAATCGATTCCGTCCTGATCGGAGCTCGGCCAAATTTTGACGATATCCATTGCAGCCTTGTTTCCAATTAAACTCCAATCCTGATATCCATCCTTTCTTTTCGATTTGTTTGATATTCCGGCTTTGACCAAAAAGCGGGATAACAATTGTCTCACCATTGCTCCAAATCCAAGCTCTCTAATCGATTCCAAATCTGAACTCCAAATCCATAAGGGCTATCTTTCTCATTGAAAGCACCAAAATGTTTGCATCAAAATTGGCCACCAACACCCAATTATGTAGAAGTACCAATATCCAATCCAATCATAGAAATATGAAGAGAAATAAATGAAGAACAAAATTAAAAAAAATAGAAAACAAGTAAAAAGAGATAAGATTTATAGTGGTTCAGGTAACTTTGGCCTACGTTTACTCCCAAATAATCTTTCTTATTATACTGAAGTTTGTTTATAGTTACAATCTGAACTCAAGAATTAAATTGGCAGAGTGTAGCCTAGGTTGAAGATAAATAGAAGCAGAAAGAAGATCCTTTTTCTGACGTCATGCCTGCTATATTTATAAGGGAAGTCGTGCACAGATCGGGCTGAAATTTTGATAGAAGGTTCGGGAGACCAAGCCGAGGCAACCTAAAAATTTCCAAGCCCATTAGGGCCTACAATATGGATCGGTATTGATCCCTATTTGTGTGTCCAATTAAGATGCCATCCCTATGATGATGCTCCATGATGTTAGCTACCAGCTCCCTAAATTTCATGCAATTCCGAAAGTGCGGTTTGTGGGATATCGCATTTTCCGTGAAGTAGTGTTGCTTGAATCCTGATTTCTACCGATCCCTACTATCTCTTCCAAATTCCATGCAATCACTAGAGGAGCTTCTCCATGTTGTATTGCACTTAGCCTCCAAGTTTCATGCTAATTGGATTAGTAGAACTCGAGTTATTGATCAATCTTTGTTGCAATATGTTGTGAAGGCTGATATAGCCGATCCCTATGGAGGGATAGGTATCGATCCCTCCAACTTGATCCAAATGATACACGAGTACTACGAGGTGTTCCATATGTTGTAATTAGCTTCTGCTCCAAATTTCATGTCAATTGGATCGGTAGATATTGAGATATTGACTAATCATTGCTAGAATTTGAATATAGCCGACCCTACAAGGGAAGAGCGCTGACCCCTATGGAGAGATCGGTACCGATCCCTTCAAGTTGCATGTTTTGGGGTGCGACCCGTAGGATGAACTCCCTAGGGTCCTCTCTTCTTGTTCCTTGAGTTTCACTTTGATCCCTCTTGTGGTTGTTGAGTTATTAATTTTTTTCTATCAAAATAAACTTGCTCCTATGTGTTGAACCATATTCCATACTTGGAACATTCTGCCTTGCATATCTATCAATTCCATTCAATCTCGACTTCATATTATCACTCTGGACTCATCGGCCTCGACTCATGAAGTCTGTTGGGTTAGATCTACCTGTATACTGCCTTGGCAAAAGGTGGGTTTACAATTTGCCCCCCAAAACATGCCTTGTGATAGGAAGGTGTGTTTTGAATTGCCATAAATCCAAAATCCATAATCCATTCATAGCTATATTTTCCGATCCAGAATCCAATCCGTTGCCAATCCTAATCCACGATCTCTTCGGATCGTTAGTGAAATCCATGACTATTATGAGTCGATATCCAATTCTGAATACATTCCAAATCCTTAGCCGAATCTATATCTATCCAAAGCCAATAGCCAAATCTGTGGTCCTACCGAATTGTTAGCCAAATCCAAAACCTCGATCTCACTGGATCCCTGTTGGACACAATCCATGTTCGATGAGCTGAGTAGGTTGATCCATCACGTTCAAATGTAGCGACCTACCCCTTTTCGGGCATAGTCCATACCTGACGACCTTGATCTCTCCAGATCCTTACTGAGCATAATCCATACTTGACGACCTGAGTAGGCCGATCCATCGCATTCGAGCGAAGCGATTTACCCCTTGTTGGGCATAATCTATACTTGATGACCTTGATCTATCTAGATCCTTGCCGAGCACAATCCATACCCGACGACCTGAGTAGGCCGACTCATTGCGTTCGAGCGAAGTGACCTACCCCTTGCTAGGCATTGTCCATACCTTACTACTTGTGTTATCTATTACATTGATCAAAATTTAAACATTCCTAAGTCCATTTTCCAAAATATAAAATAAGAGTCCGTACAACCAATAAACCAGAGTTCGAAGCAAACAAAAAGAAAAAAAAAAGAAAAAGAAAAACTAACTTTACAATACCGAGCACTACGGTTTATCATCATCTTAGAGCATGCCTAGGGACCATCCTTGATCCCGTACATGTGTAAGTGACTTAGCCATCCTACTGCGGAGTTTGTTACTTATTCCATGTTATACCGATCAATTGATGACAAGTTGATGATGATGCCTTGATTTAGTGCCATTTTCGTTCGAGGTGGACGGTGGCTGCTCCAGTTCCACCGCCGTAGCTCGAATCCTTATATATTGTTGTAACTGACCATTCCTCACGTGTTTCTTAATGATATCCTTCAAATGCATGTAGTCATTTGTATTGTGCCCATCCAGCTCATGGAATAGGCAGCGCTTTTCTGATGTCCGTTCACTTTTGGAGGGTTGCCTTCTTGCCGGCCTTCGATATGGAAGGCGCCCTTGAGTGCCTAGTTATATCCGTTCTAGGGTTTCATTCAATTTCGAGTAAGAAGAGAATTTGGGTTCTCCCCTTTGCTGCTTCGATCCATTGAAGCTATTGTCCATGTTCCATTTACCCTTATCCTTTCATGAGCTCTCACCGGGTAGTTCTCCACTCCATACTGTATTAACTTCTGTTGCGTCTCTATCAGCTTTTGCATCTTCATTTCGTAGAAACCTTTCTGCTTCATGGTAGAATTCCCAGAGATCCATTGGTGGATCCCGTATTAGTGATATCTTAAAATCTGAATTATCTGCAATTCCTGACACTGCCGCCATCAATACCATCGAGGGATCTGGTTGATCCATCGAAACAACTGCCGCATTGTACATGGTTAAGAAATTCTTGAGTGATCCTCCTGCCCACTGCTTTATTGATGTCAATGTCATCACATTCTTGGGTCTCGTAATGTGAACCCGGAACTACTTCATTAATCTTTTGACCAATTCAGTCCATGTGCTAATAGAACCACTTTCCAACTGTCTATACCACAGTGCAGCTACAACCATTAAGTACAGGGGGAAGCACCATGCCAAGACTTCTTCCGATGCCCCCAGTATTTCCATTTGTCATATATACCTCATCATATGCATAGTTAGGTCCGACTTTTCGTCATAAACTTCCAATGTTGGTAGTTTGAATTCTGGTGAATTCCTAGCATATTAGGAGCGAATGGACTTCTATTTACATTTCTCCAGATCCCACTTCACTAATGCTCTACGCATAGCTAACCTGATCATATCTACAAACCTGTGGTTATCTTCCAGTGGTAGTCTCCTATCATCATGTCTAAGCTACCCCCCGAGTCTAAGATGGATTTGGAACGTATTCCTCTAGACGAGCATCCAAATTCCGATTCGCACCAATCTCCATGAGATTGACCGTAGATCCTCCGACATCATGATCGATCAGACCCGGGGCATGCCCCCATGACTTTGGGCATCGATGTCGATCCCTCTAGTGGGATCGGTGCCGATCCCTCTAAGATGACCAGGGACTGCCCCCGGCTGCTCTTTTCCACTCCTACATCCAATAGCTCCGTCTCCATGCTCTCGGTTCCGATTTCCAACGAAACTTGCCACCTCAACTCTTTTATCCATAGCTCTAGTAGTTCTTATCATTCTAACAACTTGGTTTGGCATTCCAGCAGCTCCTATAGCTTCTACCTGTCTGATCTGTCGTAGTAGATTCTACATCGTCTCCTCCAGTCTTTTCAACATCCGTTTCTGCATAGTGTCCATCGTTGTTCCCATTTCATCTCCGGTAATGTAGATAAACGTTTGATTAGCTCCGACTCTTGAGGAAGCCTCATGACTCCCTTCATGATGGCTCTTATCCACTGCTTGTCTCCTTGTTTGTCTCACCATTTCTTCAAATCCAAGCTCTCTAATTGATTCTAAATCTGAACTCCAAATCCAAGCTCTCTAATTGATTCCAAATCTGAACTCCAAATCCATAGAGGCTAGCTTTCTCAGTGAAAGCACCAAAATGTTGGCTTCAAAATTGGCCATCAACACCCGATTATGTAGAAGTACCAATATCCAATCCAATCGCAGAAATATAAAGAGAAATAAATGAAAAAAAAATTAAAAAAATCAAAAAGCAAGTAAAAAGAGACAAGATTTATAGTGGTTCGGCTCACTCCGTCCTACGTCCACTCCTAAATAATCCTTTTTATTATGTTAAAGTTTGTTTACAGTTACAATATGAAATTAAGAATAAAATTGGAAGAGTGTAGCCTAGGTTGAAGATAAAGAGAAGCAGAAAGAAGATCCTTTTTCTGATGCCATACATACTATATTTATAAAGAAATATGTCACGGATCGGGGTAAAATTTTGACAGAAGGTTCGGGAGACCAAGACGAGGCAACCCAAAAGTTTGCAGGCCCATTGGAGCCCACAATAAGGATCGGTACCAATCCCTATTAGTGTGTCCAAATGATTTTCGATCCATAAGAGGAACTTCCCATGATGTTAGCTACCTGCTCCCTAAATTTCGTGCAATTCTGACATACGGTTTGTGAGATATCGCATTTTCTATGAAGTAGTGTTCCTTGAATCCTGATTTCTGCCGATCCCTCTAGAGGGATAGGTACCGATCCCTCCAATCTCTTCCAAATGCTATGTGATCCCTAGGCTAGCTTCTTTATGTTGTATTATGCTTAGCCTCCAAGTTTCATGCCAACTGGATTAGTAGAACTCGAGTTATTGATCAATCTTTATTGCAATATGTTGTGAAGGCTAGTTATAGCCAATCCCTATGGAGGGATAGGTACCGATCCCTTCAACTTGCTCCAAATGATATGCGACTAATGTGAGGTGTTCCATATGTTGTAATTAGCTTGTGCTCCAAATTCCAGGTTAATTGGATCAATAGATATTGAGATATTGACTATTCACTGCCAGAATTTGAATATAGCCGACCCCTACAAGGGAAGAGCGCCGACCCCGATGGAGGGATCAGTACCGATCCCATCAAATTGCATGTTTTAGGGTGCGATCCCTAGGGTGAACTCCCTAGGGTCCCCTCTTCCTCTCCCTAGAGTTTCACTTTGATCCCTCTTGTGGTTGTTGAGTTATTAATTGTTTTCTGTCGAAATGCACTTGCTCTTATGTGTTAAAGCATATTCGATACTTCGAACATTCTGCCTTGCATATCTATCAATTCCATTCAACCTCGACTTCATGTTATTGTATGTACTTGATTTTTGGGTCCCACAATCATCACTTTGGACTCATCAGCCTCGACAATTGTAAAGTCTATTGGGTTAAATCCGCCTGTATACTGCCTTGGCAAAAGGTGGATTAACACCGTCTTTGAAAATAACGTGTGTTTTTGTGGAAATTTTCTTAAGAGTTTCTTTAGCAATTAATCAAGTAAATAATATATTATTCTTATTGGGAAAGTTTTGAAGCCTAATTCATTTGATTGCTAGTTGAACAGAATTCAAAAAGTTATAGCGAAATAGTCGCTATAAGTGTAGTTCGATAAAATACCATGTTTTTAGAAAATTCTCTAAAATAATTAAAAGATATTCTTTGAGAATTTTTTTTCATTGATTTCAAGTACCCATAGTACACTAACTAATGGAGAAAGAATGGATCAAAAATCATTTATTTAAGCATCGAAAACAAGATGCAAAGTAGTAGCAAAATCACATAAAGCCACAGCCCGAGACTTTTTGCAGCCGTTCCTAAGTGTTGTTTTTGCTTCGAAACACTTCCTAGTTGTTGCGAATTGTTTTCGTTGCATTTGCATAAATGCCATCTTTGCTGTTTGAAAGTATAAATTGTGTAAAAATGATATGTAAATTAAGTATTTTTCTCTACTCTTTTTAGGATTGTTTTCTAACTTATATTAGAGTGTTTTAATATTGGTTTCATGTTTAAATATATTTTAACATTTAGTTGTGAAATTTTAAACTGTATCTTTTAAAATAAAAATTTGTTTTTCTATTTATTCCAGAATTCTCTATTTTTACATAATATTCTATATAAATAATTATCATATATTTTAAGTATTTTTAAAAGTATATTAATATATTATTAAGTATTTTAAAGATATTTCTATATATATAAGTTTTAAATATTAAATTAGGTATTTAATAAGTATAATAAAGGGAGTTTGGATTTTAACACTTAAGTTAAAATATAACACTTAAGTTAAAATAAATTGTTTTATGGAATCAACTAAAAGTATATTGCCTAAATTAATAAGTGTGGATATGCTTTGATTTAAATAAATGCTTAAATTTATTAATGGATAAGTAAATAGTTTTGGGTTATTGTAAACAGTGTTTTTAGCAACTCTTGTTTTTAACCCTTATTTTTATTTATACTTGGGAATATAATTAGATATTTACTTAGGGATATTTAGTAGAAAAATACAGGTAAATGGTCTGGGTTTGTTGTGACAATTGTTTTCAGCAACAATTGTCCTTAACCCTTAAATATAAATAAGTCTTTAAAATGTAGTTTTAAAGAGGAATGTTTTCAAAGTATAAAATGTTTGGGTTTATTGTGACAATTGTTTTTAGCAACACTTGTCTTTAAACCTTAAATATGAATAAATCTATGAAAAGGGAGTTTTAAAGATGAATGTTTTCAAAGTATAAAATGTTTGGGTTTGTTGTGACAATTATTTTTAGCAACACTTGTCTTTAACCCTTAAACGTAATTAAACCTTTAGAAGGAGAGTTTTAAAGATAATGATCAAATGGAATGGGTTTGGGATTGTAGTAAACAATGTTTTAACAACATTTATTTTTAAACCCTTGAATTATATTTTGGAAGAAATATTTTAAAATCTTTAACAATGGAGTTTAAAAGATAGTAACAAGTATTGAAATCTTTTATAAAGAGATAGAAGATGTTATATGTTTAATTTATAAAAGAAAATAAGTTTCTTATAACAGTATTTTGGTAGTAATTGTTTTAATCTTTTTGATTATAATTCAAGTAAAACTCGTTAAACGATTTGTGAATACACTTATACCATTGGAATAAGTATATGAATACTTTTTAAGTATTAAAAGAATAAATGAATAGTTAAATTTACAAAGACAAGTATATATCTTTTATAAAGAGAAAACCAATATATTTATACAAGTATATAAAGTAAGTTTTAATTAGTAAAAGAGTATTAATTAATAAATGAAGTCTTGATTTATAAAAGAAGTTTTATTAGATAAAAAGATGTTTTATTAATAAAAAGGGTTTAATTAATAAAGTATAAATTAATTATAAAGGGATTAAAAGTCGTTTATGTGTATGTAATGACCTTAGTTTGATTGTTTATGGGATGTTAGTACTGATATGCTTAACACTAAAAGTCGAATGAGTAAGCTTCTCTATTCGTGTGAGTGAAGGCTAATGTTTAGGTAGGGATGGAGCAATAGAGCTCTAACCTATCGGCATTCTTCTAGGATGAGGAATAGTTAAGCAGAAAGGTTGGAAATGTGTAAAGTGTGGAACCTTGACTCCCATAAGCAAGCGTTCAAGACTCGATAGCCAATTAGTTGGCTACCGATCTTGGCAAAACTTAACTTAACCTAGGGAGGAATATTGGTATGAAACGCCTCTAGCTTTCGATTACTTCTAAAAGAACCATAATTAAGTTAACCAAAATTCGTTGATTGGTTTTGGAGAGTCCGGGATCGGACTAAAAAAACGATTTAAGGTGGCATTGTCCACGGAGAAACCACCCCAAAGCCAAGTCACAAGGCTCGACCAAAGGTAGCGAAGCTGTGCTCCAAAGAGCGCATAGGGAGGAGTGCTCCAAAGAGCATCTATGTTAGAACATTTCTGTGAATGCTATTCTGATCTATGAGTTCTTGCCCCGGGAACCTCTCATTCAATTGGAAGTCTACCGGTCCTTGATTCAAACGAAAGTCTTCCAGTGCTTGATTCAAATGCCCAAGAAGGGGTAAGAGCCGATTCATTACTTGTGCTCTCTCCCCTTAATCTAACTTGGCTCCCCTCCTTCCATCACTGATAGGCTCGGGTGAAGAGAAGTTAATCGTCTGCTTCGTTCATCCCGTTGGTCCCCTAGCTATTCTAAGTAGGGAATCACAGCTCGAAGTCATTCATGGTAGGTTATTTCAATCTTTTGAAAGAGTGTAAGTGTTTTATTTACCGAATAACACTTCAAAACTATTATTCAGGTTCTATGTTTTGGAAGTGAATGATGGAAACTATGCATGGTTCCAAAAATCTGTTGAGATGACGGAATCCATATGGGATTCATTATGTGATAGAGTCTCGTTGGAAACTCGTGTGAAGGTGCCGAACGTAGCCTCGACATCAGAAAATGACTAAAGACAGAGTAGGATGCATGACCCCGGGTTCAACTAACCTAAATAGGTGTTTATCAACTCTATTATCTTGAGTATTCTTATCGATATGTTGCGCATGGGGAGTTAATGATACTTGGTTCACGTGTCAGGGTGTGGGCTAGTTGTGTTTACCTTATCGTATATTTCATTTACAAATATTCAACGCTTGGATGGTAGTTTCTAACGCTTGTCATAGGTGATCAGTCTCAGTATGGCTTACGAGTATACTGGGGAGGTCTTCGTGGAAAATCCATTTATACGAACATACTTTAGCAGTTTTTTTGTATACCTAAATATGCCGTCAAATTTTCCTATAAAGTGGTTCGGTTATCGTAAGGTAAAATCCGTCCGTGTTTATTTGCAGTGTGGTCTTTCGAGATACCTTTATTCTTTAAAGGATTTAACAAATATAGTAATTCAAATTACTGAATTTTTCTCATGTTGGTTACCAGACTGATCCGGGTGTTATTCTTCTTATAATGCTCGGGTCAGCCCCGTGTATATTTCCAGATTTCATTAATGATCATTAGAGCTCTTAGAGAGAGGAGCTGGATGATTACCTACCGTAGATTTTATTTCCACAGCATTACTTAACTTGTTTTTATATCAGCGATTGTGACGACAGGTTGTTATAATTGTCCAGGCTGATGATATGTTAGTTTACTCTGATTATTGTATCTATACAATTTTCCTTTGTAAAAGTATCATTTTGATATTATATGTTATCGTTCTATTGTGAGATTCTGATATTGTGTTCTCTTCTTTCTGGTTCTTTTATTCTTCTTTTATTTTACCCTACCGTTCCACCTTTCCGGCACTTGGGTGCTCGACATGTGAATACTGTGGATGTATTAGCGTCGACATTTAAGGGTCGAAAAGGCGTTCGTTACAATCATGGTATGATAGCTGAAGGTTAAGCGAGAACCATGGCTTTGGTTGGGTATAACTCATTAAGAGATAGGGTAATGGAATGCCTTATTATGAGTTTGAGTGTATTATACATATGAGAGTGTATTTGTTAGTGTTTTGTATTTTGGTGATTATTCTGCTAAGTGCTTATGGATTCCGGTTGATGCGTCTAATCAGCGTTATCGGTATAGATTCCTAAACGCTTAAATAAGAACAAACCGACATAGTATTATTTACAAATTTGGTAAATGAAATAATTTAACCTAGGATTATATTTTATATAAAAGAATAATTTTCAAATAATTAACATATTTATTTGTAATGTATTTGTTTGTTAGGAAATGATAATATTAAATTATTATCGTTTATTACTTGATTAGTTATGCTAGACCAGTTTCTGAGCATTAACTGTTGTTTATTGAATTATAAGTAAATTACCTTTTCACAACATGGGTTAGGTAGATAGTAATTTATAGGAACATTTAAACGGACACCTTGTGAATTATGTTTCACAATTTGACCATAAGGCGTTTGATGATAATGTTGGTTAAATAGTTAACTTAAATAAAAGGTTATTAATATAACTTTAGAGGAAAGGTAAGATATTTAAAAGATAAATACTCATGAAATGATTTAGTATAAGAAAGTAAATTTATATAAATATGACTTATATAAATATGATTTATATAAATATGACTTATATAAATATGGTTTGAATAAATATGATTTATAATCAAAAACGGATTTAAATTGAGACTTTGTGAACTTAAATCTTGGTGTTTTTGGAAATGGTTTCTAAGGGTTTTTGAGAAAATAATAATAGTATGATTTGAAAATATCCTAAAGGACTAATGTTAATTAAAGAGCTTTAAGATTTGTTCGAGTTCGAGATTACTCTCGGAAACAACAAGTCGATTCGGGAAACAAAGTATTTTTATGTTAGCTAGTTTGAGTGGCTTGAAAGTGACAAAAATTAGGCTGGAGATGTGTTCGGTTGGAAAGCATTTCTCTTAAGTATTACCCTTCTTTATAAATGGATTATTAATACTATTTGGTGGAACATAGTTCCTTGTATCATTTTGCTGTTACTCGATCTATATGAATATTTTCTATGGATTTTAAAGAAAATATTTTGGAAATTGATTTTAGAAAATGATTTTGTTTTAATCTCGAAAAGTATGATTCGATATCCAAATGATATAATTATATATTATTATTTCAAATGACTTCAAACAATACCCCAAGTTTAAATTCTTAAGTTTTTTTTGTTAAGTTATATTATGGTTGCATGTATCCTTTACATTAGGATAGTTTGGTTGTGCATCTTATTATGACATGTTGTTTGTTAGTTTTTAATTATTAAAATAAAATGGAATTTTCGATGATTTTGGAAAGTCGAAAACTTTCGAATTAATATAAAAATTAAAGCTAAATATTTTAGTAAAAACATAAAAGTTGAACTCTTAATTTGAAAAGATAGTAAATTAAAACAAGTTTAAAAAGTTGTTTAGCATCTTCGTTAAATAGGGCACTCAATGTTATTGGACCACCTAATAAACATCTTTACTTTAGGGTCGTCTAAGGAAAGCAGACTAGTTTTGAGTTTGGATTCTAAAGTCCTACACTACCTAGCTACTTGCCTAGCCCGATGGATAAAGAAGTCTAGCAAGTTGACTCAATTATAAGGTCAGAATTTATTTTTGGGACTTCGTCGAAATTTTAGTAAATAGTAAAAGAATTTTTAGTAAATTCTCATAGGGTATGGTTGAGTATTATACAAATAATGAACCTAAGTTTTGAAATGTTTTAAAATAAAATTATGTTTTAAGAAATATTTTTTTTAATAAAGTTAAGTTGATATTAAAATAAAATTTAGTTAACATTTTATGAATATTTATTAATAAATTTATGGTTTTTCGAATGATTATGTAATTAAGTAATATTTTATAAAGATAAGTCTTTATGAAATATTTATAAACTTAAGTACTATTTTAAGGGATGTTGCATAAATAATTTTAATACTACATAAGAAATGATTTTGTCTAAATAAATGAGAATTGGAAAGAAATTGGTGTGGTTAATTAACCAATTGAGTTAAGTGCGTGAGTTGCATATAGGTCATTTTTATTCGCATGACAGTTCTTGATCTAGGATTCGAGTACATGATTTCAAGGTGGTATGCACTAATTTGAACATGGATTTTTCACTAGATCTTGACGGCGTAACCTTGATACGGATTCTTGAGACGATCCCTAAGTTTTCTATCGTAGTTTTTTTCTATGTAAGGAGAATGGAGGTGCCCAATCAAGGAACCAGATCGAAGTCCGCACCAAGGAAGTCGAGTGAGATATACTAGTTCGGAAGTGAAATCTATGTGATCGAGCAAGTGGTTAGATCAATATTGCGTAGAGATGATATATATACATCATATGGGCATAAGTATAATTACATACTATGTTGTTTGGCTTGTGGCGAGTTAGGAAAATGATTCTTCGGATTGTTTAAGGTAATATGAATAATCGACTATGTAATAACCTGATGCTATTGAGCGAAAGGTACACTTAGTAGTTTATTTATCATCCTTATGCGATAGGAATATTTTTGGCCTCGGTAAATAGTTGGCCTAGTTTGTTAATAAAAGTAATGTTATTAAGTATTATTGTATGTTTGTGTCTTGGATTGTTTTTGTTGGAATTTCAAGGAAGAAATATTTAAAGGGGGGAGAATGTAACGACCCAGAATTTCAAACACTTCGTATTTAGATATCTGAATTATTTAAAATATTTGATCCAAGATTTAATGTGATTAAGTATGATTTTATAACCTTATTAAACAACTTTTTTTTGCGCCAAAATTGGTCACAAACACCCAATTGTCGATGAAATCACCAGTTCACAATCACAGATTACAGGTAACAAGTATGTAGAGAATTAAAAATGAAGAAATTAAATGGGAAAAAGAGGATTATCACTCCAAAAACAAACAAGAAAGTATGCAGAAACACAGGAATTTAGAGTGGATCGGCGTGTTGCCTACGTCCACTATGGTATGATTGATCTTTATTAACTTTTAGTTGCTGGTTATAGTGAATTACAGCGGTAAATCGAGTACAACAGTGAAATTCTAGTACAATAGCGATTTTGGCAGAGTCTGGACATCAATGAGCCAACAGATCCCCTTTTCTGTAGGTTCTGGGTTGCTATTTATAGGCGTAGGCTACAAATATCTCGCTCAAATCTCGGGAGACCTCTTCTGGCACATGGGTGGGCCCACGAGATCGATCCCATGTGATTTTCACTCGGTCCGTGATCGATATGAATGAATTTCGTATCGATCAAGATTTTACCCAATCGATTCAAAATTTAGCATGAACATTCTTTAGGTTGTACGTAAGCTCCTGTGAAAATTTGGTGGCATTTGGACTTGTAGATTGTGATTTATGATCGATGCAAGTTTACGCTTTTCGATCGTGGTTCTCTTCGTATCGATGCTGTTTGTATCGTTCTGTTCGAATCGATCCAGGCACGTGCCTGCAAGTTGACATGGCGCTAACTATTTGGATCGATCCATTTTTCACGCTGAGTCGACCGAGTCTCCCCAACGTTCCCGCCTTGTTCGTATCGATTTGTAGCCTGTTGTCCGTATCGATCAGAACTCGCTCTGTTCGTATTGATCACTCTGCTCTGTTCGTATCGATCGAATGCATCTCGCTTCGTATCGATCCTTCGTGTCCACTGCATATCGATGAGAGGTGTTGGTTTCGTATCGATGAAAGGCCGATCGATACGAAGTGTGTGTATACCTGATCGATACGAAATGGACACTAACGCTATAATCAATGGATACGAAGTGCGAGGCTTTTTCATGGATGTTGATCAGTGGTCACTTGATGGATATGAACTGAGGTCACTTGATGGATACGAACCAAGGTCACCTGATGGATACAAACTGGGGTCACTTGATGGATACGAACCAAGGTCACCTGATGGATACGAACCGAGGTCACTTGATGGATACGAAACAAGGTCACCTGATGGATATGAACTGGGGTTCTTCAACTGATGGACATGAAGTAGTGTGCTTTGATGGAGACGGCCTAACCGATACGAAATGATGGATGTGATTGCGATGATTTCTTTGGCTTGCATCGATCATATCTTGAGCATACGACTTCGGATTGACTTGAAATTTGGAACGTTGGCTTTCATAGCTTTGCTTGTCATGTATTGTCAATTGTAGCTTGATTCGGACTTAGACAAAATTCTTCGATATCCATATTGAGCCTGCGTATAACCGATCTTCGGGACAAACTGTCCATGGTTTCCAGTTAAGTTCTTGGTATCATGGCCTTGCCAAAAGGCGGGATAACATTTGCCCCCCAAAACATGCCTTGCGATAGGAAGATGTGTTTTGCAATGCCATAAGCTGGATGCTTATATCCTGTTAATGGCATGCAAAGAGATTGATAATCCTACCAGGCCACAAATGGCGATCGTTCGAGATCGTATGCCGTTCGGGGTGGTATGTAATCGTTCACGGTCAAGTGCCGTTCGAGGCGAATTTTGACCGTTCGCGGTCGGATGCCGTTCGAGGCGAATTGTGACCGTTCGCGGTCGGATGCCGTTCGAGGCGAATTTTGACCCTTCGCGGTCGGATGCCGTTCGAGGCGAATTGTGTGTTCCCGGGGTGCCGGGGGGGACTTAGTATCAGTATCGTCAGATTTCACGTTCGAGTGAGTTTCTGAATAGTTTGTGGCGGTGGTTTATCGCCATCTCAGAGCATGTCTGAGGACCGTTCGCGATCCCGTACATGTGTAATTGACTTAGCCGTCATAGAATTATTGAAACCAAATTTACATTCAAATGAGTCTTTCAACGAAAATGTTCAACTAAATCAAGTTCAAATGTGCGAAATAAAAAGCAAAAGCGGAACAAAGATGCAAAGTGCAAACACCTATACCGACACAATTAGTAGTCGTATCAGAGCATGCCCGAGGATCGCTCGTAATCCTGTACATGTGTAAATGACTTAATCGCGTTGGTACGGAGTTTGCCACTTATTCGTCGTTATTCCGATCAGTTGATGACAAGCTGACGCCTCGATCCAGAGCCACCTTTATTTGACGTAGGCGGTGGTCGCTCTCGTTCCACCGTAGTTGCTCCCCTTCTCACATATTGCGATACCAGACCATTCCGTATATGTCCCTCAATCTCATCCTTCAAGTGTCTGCAATCATTCGTGTTATGACCATTCAGTTCGTGGAATAAGCAATACTTGTCGGATCCCTCCTCATTGGCTTTTGATAAGGAATCTGCCCCCCGGTATCCTGGTAGATTCGCTCCAAAGTTTCATTCAACTCCGTATAAGAGGTGAATCTTGGTTCCTTTCGTGGTCGCTTTGGTTCATCACCGTTATCCTCGGCTTTCCGTTTCCTTTTATCATTGCTTGAATCTTTTCCGAGAGGATCTCCGCCTTTGACTGCATAAACTTCAAGTCCCTCTCCTTCCTCTCTTTCAACATTTGCATCCTCTAATCGTAGAAATCCTTCAGCCTCATGATAAAATTCTCCCAGATCCATAGGTGGATCCCTTGTCAGTGAATTTTTGAACTCCGTTCCATCAGCTATGCCAGCTACGGCTGCCATTAAGACCATGGATGGATCTGGGCGATCCACCGATGCTGCTGCTGCATTAAATCGTGTTAGAAAATTCCTCAAAGATTCCATAGTTTTCTGTTTTAGCATCGCCAGACTCATTACATTCTTGGGCCTCGAGATGTGAACTCTGAACTGCCTCATAAACTTCTCGGTCAACTCGGTCCAAGTTCCAATGGAACCGCTCTCCAATTGTCTAAACCATAGTGCTGCTATGTCTGTCAAATACAATGGGAAGCACCGGGCCATGACCTCCTCTGATGCCCCCAGTACTTCCATGTGCCTCATATACCTTGTCAGATGAACCGCAGGATCCATCCTCCCATCATACGTCTCCATCGTTGGTAGCTTAAATTCAGGTGGGTTCCTGGCCTGCCTAATTACGGGAGCAAAGGGGCTCCTGTTCACATCTTCCAGATCTCTATTCATTAATCCGCCCCTCATGGCTCGTTTGACTACCTCCGTCAATTTGTCATTGTCGTCAAGTTGTAGTCCTTGTCTGTTGCCTCCAAACTGCCCCTCGAGTTCACAAGGGAATTCTGGAATCTGCCGTCTAGGACGAGCATCCGTTCCTCTATCAATGCCATGTTGAACAGCTCCACCTAGTATCCTGCCAGAGGTTGGATCAACATGTTCCTGGTGGGTGCCCCACAGATCTGGTGCTGCTCCTGACGGTCCTGCTCTATTCTGAATTCTGGTTGCTCTGTGCTCTTGATCCCTATCTCCAGCATTCCCTGCAGTTGCGTTAACTTGATTCTGCACTTCGGTTTGTCCAGCTTGTCGAAGCATATTCTGCATCATCTCTTCTTGTCTTTTTAACATCGTCTCCATCTCATCGCTGGTGATGAAGACCGAGGCTTGGTTCGCTCCTGAGGAAGCCTCCTGACTCCCTTCATGCTGACTCTTTTCGGTTCTTTGTCTTCTTGTTGATTGCTTTGTCATGGTTCCCTTTAGATCTGATCCTCAAGCTTCCCAAATCCGAACTCCAAGCTTTAAAATCCCTGAGTGCTAGCCTTCTCAGTGAAAGCACCAAAATGTTTGCGCCAAAATTGGTCACAAACACCCAATTATCGATACGAACGAATTTCGTATCAATCAAGATTTGACCCAATCGATTCGAAATTTAGCATGAACATTCTTTAGGTTGTACGTAAGCTCCTGTGAAAATTTGGTGGCATTTGGACTTGTAGATTGTGATTTATGATCGATGCAAGTTTATGCTTTTCGATCACGGTTCTCTTCGTATCGGTGCTATTCGTATCGTTCTGTTCGAATCGATCCAGGCACGTGCTTGCAAGTTGACGTGGCGCTAACTATTCGAATCGATCCATTTTTCGCGCCGAGTCGACCGAGTCTCCCCAACGTTCCGCCTTGTTCGTATCGATTTGTAGCCTATTGTTCGTATCGATCAGAACTCGCTCTGTTCGTATTGATCACTCTGCTCTATTCGTATCGATCGAATGCATCTCGCTTCATATCGATCCTTTACGTGTCCACTGCGTATCGATGAGAGGTGTTGGTTTCGTATCGATGAAAGGCCGATCGATACAAAGTGTGCGTGATACCTGATCGATACGAAATGGACACTAACGCTATAATCAATGGATACGAAGTGCGAT
Organism: Allium fistulosum; assembly: GCA_030737815.1. NCBI lineage: Eukaryota > Viridiplantae > Streptophyta > Magnoliopsida > Asparagales > Amaryllidaceae > Allium > Allium fistulosum. The sequence goes on from CM060903.1 coordinate 182,950,491, forward strand.
GCTTTTTCATGGATGTTGACCAGTGTCCACTTGATGGATACGAACTAAGGTCACCTGATGGATACGAACCAAGGTCACCTGATGGATACGAACCGAGGTCACCTGATGGATACGATCCAAGGTCACCTGATGGATACGAACCGAGGTCACTTGATGGATACGAACCAAGGTCACCTGATGGATACGAACTGGGGTTCTTCAGTTGATGGACACGAAGTAGTGCGCTTTGATGGAGACGGCCTAACCGATATGAAATGATGGATGCGATTGAGATGATTTCTTTGGCTTGCATCGATCATATCTTGAGCCTACGAACTCGGATTGACTTAAAATTTGGAACGTTGGCTTTCATAGCTTTGCTTGTCATGTATTGTCAATTATAGCTTGATTCAGACTCGAACAAAATTCTTCGATATCCATTTTGAGCTTGCGTATAACCGATCTTCAGGACGGACTATCCGTGGTTTCCAGTTAAGTTCTGGGTATCATGGCCTTGCCAAAAGGCGGGATAACATCTTTTAATTAATAACTAATGTTATAAAACTTATTTTTGGAACGTGCTTATAAAAATATACACTTTGGATAAATACTGAAAATGTGACTGAAAAATGTTTTATTAAAAATCAACCTTTTCTACAAAATAAGTTGTTTAAATATGTTGCAACTTGAATATTTATCATATGAAAACATATGACAAGAATTAAAACACATCTCTTTACTAAATAAAGATTAGTTAAGCTAAAGAGTTACTTAGAAAAAGTAAGCATGGACATTTAGTACATAAGAACCCCTAAATTAAGGATTGATATAATGATTATGTTTCATGGCTTGTTTTAAGGGTACGGATGTGTAAGAGCATGGTCTTACATGCTTAACTTCATGGTTATGGAAGGGTTTATTAACATTTATCCACTAAATTCCTAACTCTATAAATACACATGCATATGCACTTCATTTCTATACAATTCATTTTTAAGCTCATCTTCATTTCTTCCTCTTCACGGCTTCTTTTCTTCCTCTCTTCTCTTTAATGGCCGTGTGCCTTATGATGAAAATATCACCTTAGGTCGTGTATGATTGGGTAGAGTAGTTTACGGCCTTTGGCCATGGGTTCTAAGGTGGTGGAGGAGGTGAGGACGTGAGCATGGATGCCTTTCTAGGCATGGCCATAAGCAAAGATGGATGTCGGAAGGAGGACATTTGGTTTTTGGAGGTGGAGGAGAGGTTCATGTGATGTTTGGTTGAAGTTAGAAATGATAGTGAAGTGAGGTTATAATGAATCTTGGTAGGAAGAGATTTGGTTAGAATAAAAATGAGTCAATCTCACTTTGAATGAAGTTAATTATCTAAATTAATAAGTGATAATATTGCTTGATAATTGCTTGCTAAATCACATGTTAATATTGGTTGCTATTATTAATAATAATAGTCATCAACTAATTAAAGTTACACCCTTGATTAAATACTTCAAAAAGTATATAAATTGTTAAAGTAATTGCTTACTAAACCATTGAATTGTGATAAGTTAATTTGGACATTTAAAATGGACAAGTGATTTGAATACATATGTTAAAATATGTTGTAATTAATATGGTTTGAAATTGGAAGTCATATATGCATATAAAATGAAATGACACCAAATATTGCATTGAATACAGAATGGTCCGTATAACGACAGTCGCTAAACACACTATGAATCCCTTAAACTGTAACTTGTGAAAATGCTGATTTAATAACATATCTTAATGAAAAGCACCATTGTCCCAGTGGTTAAGTGATTCGACTTTGGTGCAAGAGGTCACAAGTTCGAAACTTGCATAGCGTGATTCAAACATATATTGACAAGTGATTTGTGATATGCTGTCTCAGTGACATGTTGTATCTAAGTACCATTTCAAAAAAACAAAAAAACATATCTTAATAATAACATGTTTGGTTATTATCTACACTTCTATAAGTGTTTAGAAAAGAATATGTTTTGGAAAGTTATAAAAGAAGTAAATCAAAGTAACAAAAGATTGAAGTAAAAAGGTCGCTATAGTGACACTTTTAAAATAGTCCGTCTTTGAAATTAACGCGCGTTTTTGTGGAAACTTTCTTAGAGGCCTGTAGCAATTAATTAAGTAAATAATGTAATATTCTTATTGGGAAAGTTTTGAAGTCTAATTCATTTGATAGCTAGTTGGACGAAATGCAAAAAAGTTATAGCGGAATAGTCGCTATAAGTGAAGTTTGATAAAATACCATGTTTTTAGAAAATTCTCTAAAATAATTAGAAGATATTCTTTGGGATTTTTCTCCATGGTTTTCAAGTACCCAAAGTGCACTAACTAATGTAAAATGAATGGATCAAAATTCATTTATTTATACGTCAAAAACTAGGTGCAAACTAGTAGCAAAATCACGTAAAATGACAGCCCGGGACTTTTGGCAGCACTTCCTAAGTACTGTCTTTGCTTCTGAGACACTTCATAGCTGTTGCGAATTGTTTTGGCAGCATTTATAGAAATGCTATCTTTGCTGTTTGAAACTATAAATTGTGTAAAAATGATATGTAAATTAAGTAATTTTCTCTAATCTTTTTAGGGTTATATTCTAACATATATTAGAGGGTTTTAAAATTGGTTTCATGTTTGAATATATTTTAACATTTAATTGTGAAATTTTAAACTAAGTAGCTTCTAAAATAAAAACTTGTTTTTTTATTTATTCCAAAATTCTCTATTTTTACATAATATTCGATATAAATAACTATCATATATTTTAAGTAGTTTTTAAAGTATTTTAACGTATTAATAAGTATTTTAAATATATTTCTATATATTTATATATATATATAAGTTTTAAATATTAAATTAAGTATTTTATAAAATAAAGGGAGTTTGGATTTTAACACATAAGTTAAAATAAATTGTTTTATGGAATCAATTAAAAGTATATTGCCTTAATTAATAATTGTGGATTTGCTTTGATATTTAAATAAATGCTTAAAGTTATTATTGGGTAAGTAAATAGTTTTGGGTTGTTGTAAACGGTGTTTTGAGCAGCACTTGTTTTTAACCCTTATTATTAATTATACTTGGGAATATAATTAGATATTTACTATGGGATATTTCGTAGAAAAGTACATGTAAATGGTTTGGGTTGACAATTGTTTTTTGCAACACTTGTCTTTAACCCTTAAATATAAATAAATCTTCAAAAGGGAGTTTTAAAGAGGAATGTTTTCAAAGTATAAAATGTATGGTTTTTTGTGACAATTGTTTTTAGCAACACTTGTCTTTAACCCTTAAATATAAATAAATCCTTGAAAAGGGAGTTTTAAAGAGGAATGTTTTCAAAGTATAAAATGTTTGGGTTTGTTGTGACAATTGTTTTTAGCAACATTTGTCTTTAACCCTTAAATGTAATTAAACCTTTAAAAGGAGAGTTTTAAAGATAATGATTAAATGGAATGGGTTTGGGTTTAGGTTTGTAGTAAACAATGTTTTAGCAACATTTATTTTTAAACCCTTGAATTATAATTTTGGAAGAAATATTTTAAAATCTTTAATAATGGAACTTTAAAGATAATAACAAGTATTGAAATTTTTTATAAAGAGATAGAAGATGTTATATGTTTAATTTATAAAAGAAAAGGAGTTTATTATACCGATGTTTTGGTAGTAATTGTTTTAATCTCTTTGATTATATTTCAAGTAAGTAAAATTTGTTAAATGATTTGTGAATACACATATACCATTGGAATAAGTATATGAATACTTTTTAAGTATTAAAGGAATAAATGAATGGTTAAATTTATAAAGACAAGTATATATCTTTTATAAAGAGAAATCCAATATATATACAAGTATACAAATTAAGTTTTAATTCATAAAAGAGTATTAATTGATAAAGGAAGTCTTGATTTATAAACGATGTTTTATTAGATAAAAAGATGTTTTGCAAATAAAAAAGGGTTCTAATTAATAAAGGATAAATTAATTATAAAGGGATTAAAAGTCGTTTATGTGACTTGATTATACTTGGATAATAAGTAACAACTATGTAATGACCTTAGTTTGATTGTTTATGGGATGTTAGTACTAATATGCTTAACACTAAAAGTCGAACGAGTAAGCTTCTCTATTTGTGAAAGTCAAGACTAATGTTTAGGTAGAGATGGAGCAATAGAGCTCTAATGTATCGGCATTCTTCTAGGCCGAGGAATAGTTAAGCAGAAAGGTCGAAAATGTGTAAAGTGTGGAACCTTGATTCCCATAAGCAGGCGTTCAAGGCTCGATAGCGATTAGTTGACTACCGATCTTAAAAAAACTTAACTTAGGAAGTATAACAGAATGCTTCGCGGATTTATACTAACAAGAACCCCCAAGGAGGAGTATTGGTACGAGGCCTCTAGCTTTCAACTACTTCTAAAAGAACCGGAATTAAGTTAACCAAAAATTCGTCGATTGGTTTTGACGAGTCCGGGATCGGTAAGTGCTTTATTTACCGAATACCACTTCAAAACTATTATTCGGGTTCTATGTTTTGGAAGCGAATGATGGAAACTGTCTGGTTCCAAAATTCTGTTGAGATGATGGTATCCATATGGGATTCATTATGTGATCGAGTCTCGTCGGAAACTCGTGTGATGTAACGACCCATAATTTTCGATAATTAAAAATATTAAATTAAATAAGATTTTGACATTTAATGTTGAGAGAAATTAAAACATACGATTTATTTATGAGAAAATAATTAGAATTCGATTTAGTAATGTTGTTTGAACGTTATTGACAATTATTTTAATGTAATTTCAATCAATTGAAATAATTGTAAAGTTATTTTGGTTAAAATTGTAAATTAGGAATTAAATTGGTAATTAATGGAATTTAATTATTATAATTATTATGGTAAGATGATAACTGTACAATAAGAATGTAATAAAATGAAAACTAATGTTAATTATATTCATAGGGTAATAGTTGATTGAATAATAAGAGTGTAAATTCAAATAAAATAAATTGATTGGAACTAAATATAATTAACTGGAATTTTATTGCAATTGCAATTGAACTCTGAAATTAATGAAATGTTTAAATATTCGATTTAATGTGGAAATTTGTATTTTAAAAGATTTTAAATCTCTATGAAATCTAGAATGATGAAATTGTTAACTATTAAATTTGAGTTTAAAAGTGATTAAATTAATTTAACAATAATTTATTTAATTAACGTGAAAATTAGCTATTTTGGCCACTATCTCGGATTTCGACGAAATCGGTTTCATCGGATCCGTAATAGTAAATTATTATAGGATTTCAAGTTTCGTAGCGATCAGACTTGTCGTTTGATCGTTCGGGCTCGAAACGCGTATAAATCAATTTAATGAATTCAATTAAAATAATCTGATTTTAAAAACTAATTTCTTTATACAATGGAATTTGGATTTGAAACTAGTTCCATTGAGTTTAAAAATATCGTAAATATATATTTCGATATATGAGATGACCTACTTTCATTTCGGAAACGAAACGGGCTTTTCGGGTTGTTATTATCGTTTCGAACCAATTAGATTTGTCCATTCATTCGTATCTATCTCCATATATATAAATAAACTTTTCTCTAACCCTAGCAGCCCTTCATTTTATTTCTGTACGTACTGTCATCTTCAATCTATATGCTTCTCCCTCCTTCCCAATGGCTGCAAATCCAAAACCCTAATTTCAAATTCAAATCGAAATTCAAACTCCTCAAACTATATCATATTATATATCGTTGGAAAGCTCTTGACGAGTGCAATCTACTACAGCAATTCATTTTTTGATTCAAATCATCGTATGGCCAGAAATTGACGATCTTTCTCAACCATCCATTTCTAGGGTTTTCGATCCAACGGTGGATCGTCCATCGTTTGACGATCGGGGAGTGGCATCTGAAAGAGGAAGGCGAGCAGGTCGTAGATCTGGTGTTCGTTTATGCTATTAATGATCAGAATCACCTCAAATTGATGAAAAAAACTCACGGCGGCGCTGACCATTTGGAGGCGGTGGAGCATCTGACTTCGGGGGCGAGGAGGCGGCCAACCATGGTGGTCACAACGGCAATGCCTGATCTGGTCGTAGGCATGAGGATAGGTGGCTGCAGGTCAGAGTTTGGTGGTGGCTATGGGTTGCAGCGTGGTCATGTTCGTAGCAGGCTAGGGCTTGGAGGTAATAAGCCAAATCAACAAAAGAGAGGTAGAGATAGAAACCGAGAACGAAAGAGGGATTCTGGAAGGTTGAAGCCTAGGATTCCAATGTATGATAATTACAAGCCTTTGAATACGTCCGTGAAGAATATCTATCTATCTACTTGCAATACCATGCAGTATAGAAAGCCGCCTCTAAAAGAGTCAACAGAGAAGCAAAAGCAGACCGGGAAATATTGTCGGTTTCATGAGTGTTATGGGCACAATATAAATGAATGCAGGCATCTCCAGGATGTTATAGAAAAAATGATTTGAGAAAAGAAGTTACAATAGTTTGTGAAAGCCCCGCAGGATGGCGGGCAGGGGACTTCTGACCCTAACCGAGGACAAGCGCCACGTAGGGATGAGGAGCCTGCGCGGACTGGTGGAAGGCTGGTAATAAACATGACAGTCGGGGGACTGCACCCGGCGGATAGGAGTTGGCAAGAGACGGAGCACTATGATAGCGCAATTAGGCATGTGGATTTTGAATGCTGTTCAAATACGGAAAACGGAGCTCCAGCAAAGCTGCAACGTGCTGTGGCGGATGATATTGTGTATAGGAATAGAGATGCAAATAAGTTGAAGGCTCCGACAATCGACCCAATAATTATTTCAACCATTATTGAACCTACTTAAGTGAGAAGGATTTTGCTTGATTGCGGAAGTTCGGTGAATATAATCTTCAAAAAAGCTTATGATCAGATGAGGATAGAAGCCAAAAATTTAAAACCATCTAAAGCTCGTATACACGGGTTTGATGGCGTTGCAACCGAAGATGTTGGTTATGTGGAATTACCCGTTGAGTTGGGAGAAGGTAAATGAAGGAGAGTATGAATCTTACCATTTATTGTATTGGATGTTGACTCTCCATACAATGTTTTTCTAGGTCGACCGGCCCTAGTTGAATTTCGGCCAGCTCTTGCCCCGTGGTGTTTGACTTTGAAATTTCCGATGGATAATGGTGCAGGAGTTGTTCATGGCGATCAGGTAACTAGACATGCCCGCTATGCAGCTGATTTAAGGGAAGCTCAGCGCAAAGAAAAAGGTAAGGGTGTGGACAAGACTGTCTGCATCAAAGCCACCAAAGATTGACAATTAGAGCCTGAGCCTTGGCTCGGGTGCTATAGTCGGTTCTATAGAGATATAGATCCGAGAGATGATAAAGAAGAGCCTACAGAGACCAAGTGAGCACTGACTGAGCTGACAATTGAAATTATGGTCAGCCATGATGATCCATCACAAGTCCTAAAGATTGGATCATAGCTCAGCCCTCTGATGATGAAGGAACTTGCTAGATTTCTTCGAGCGAATCTAGATGTGTTCGCTTGGACCCACTCTGACATGTGTGGAATCTCGCCTGCCATTGCAAGCCATGCATTAAATATTGACCCGACGCATGTCCGGTGAAGTAAAAAAGACGCGGTATGGATCCGGAGAGATCTGCAGCTCTCAAAGAGGAGGTGGATAAACTAAAAATCAACGGGTTTATCAGCGATGCCCTCTACCATGAATGGGTATCTAATCCTGTACTTGTGAAGAAGGCGAATGGGAAATGGAGAACATGCCTTGATTATTCATATTTGAACAAGGCGTGTCCAAAAGATAGTTTTCCCCTTCCGAGGATTGACCAGCTGGTGGATTCAACTGGAGGACACAAATTGCTATCTTTCATGGATGCATACTCGGGATATAACTAAATCCCGATGCATATCCCCGATCAGGAGCACACCAGTTTCATTACCGTTGTTGAATTGTACTGCTATGTAGTAATGCCACTTGGATTAAAAAATGCAAGAGCTACTTATCAGCGTTTGGTCAACAGAATGTTTTAAGATCGGATTGGAAAGACAATGGAAGTGTATGTGGATGATATGCCCATGAAGTCACGATGATCAAGCGACCACACTGGAGACTTGGCGGAAATGTTTGACATCCTCTGACATTATAAGATGAAAATCAACCCTTTAAAGTGTTCTTTTGGTGTTGCATCAGGGAAATTCTTGGGCTTTATTGTCAATGCTCCTGGGATAGAAGGTAATCCCGAGAAGATTCAAGCTATCTGTGATATCCAAACACCAAGGACTATTAAACAAGTATAGAGTTTGAATGGGAAATTTGCTGCCTTAAGCCAATTCATCTCCAGAGCTACTAACAAATGCATTCTTTCCTTCAATTTGATTAGGAAGGGGAAAAGAAACTTTGAATGAATGTAGGATTGTAAGGACACATTTCAAGCTTCGATGAATCATTTGAGAGACCCCATATCTTGTCAAAGCCGGTGGATCATGAGGAGTTGTACATTTATTTGGCTGTATCGGCACACGCTATAAGTGCCGCATTGCTTTGTGAGGAGAATCAGATCCAGTGACCAGTGTCTTACATTAGCAAACGATTAACAGGAGCTGAAAGGAACTATACGAAGATAGAGAAATTGGCATACTGCTTACTAATTGCATCTCGGAAGCTCCGTCCGTACTTTCAGGCACATTTGATCAATGTTTACACCGACCAGCCGTTACGACAGGTCCTACAGCGACCTGAGACGTCTGGAAGGTTACTTAAGTGGAATATTGAACTCAATCAATTCGACATTACTTATCTCCCTTGGCGGACTGTCCAAGGTCTGGCATTGACAGAACTTATAGCAAAATTTATTAGTATGACGATTCTCCGGAAGCCAGTGAAATCCCTACCATGCGATGGAAATTGTATGCTGATGGAGCTTCTACTGATCATTGTTCCGGAGTTGGGATTGTGCTTGTAACTCCTAAAAATCGGTCAATCTATTATGCATTAAAGCTTGATTTCCCAGCAATAAATAACGAAGCTGAACACGAAGCTCTAATTGTTGGACTTAAACTTGCTAGAGAACTTGGAATAAGATCTCTTGAAATATTTTTCGATTCGCAGTTGGTGGTGTATCAAGTTAGGGGAGATTATCAGGCTAAGGGACAACGACTTGACCCATACCTTACCCAAGTTTAAGAGTTGTTGATAGAGTTTGAGTACTATGACATTTCGCATATTCCACGAGATCGAAACAGAGAGGTTGATTCATTGGCAAAGTTCGCTAGTACCGGCGATGCACAGCAAATGGGCTTAGTTTCGGTCAAAGTATTAAATACCCCAAGTATAAACATGATGGAAATCGACCAAACACTGGAAGCGGAGCCTAAAAGGGAATCATGGATGACCCTGATCAAAGAATATTTACCGCATATAGTCCTACCAGATAAAAGATCTGAAAAGCGACAAGTCCTTCGCAAAGCTTCACGGTATATTATGCAAGAAAGAATTATGTAAAGGAAAGGTTTTTAAGTCCTTCTACTCCGGTGTGTCGCTCGCGATGAGATAAAACGTGTTCTAAAAGAAGTTCATGAAAGAGAATGCGGCGATCACAATGAGGGGCAAACTCTAGCAAAGAAAATACTCTCTTATGGGTATTATTGGCCAACCATAAATCGAGATGCTGTTGATTATGTAAGACGATGTAATAAATGCCAAATATATGCAAACATTGCAAGGGCTCTGCCAATAGAAATCACGCAGATGGTCAGTCCATAGCCGATCGCCATGTGGGGTATAGACATTATAGGCTCCTTGCTTATCTCTAAAGGTGGCACCAAGTACGCTATAGTTGAAGTTGATTACTTCACCAAATGGGCCGAAGCATAACCTTTAGCCATGATCACAACAAAAAAAGTAATCAACTTTATTGTTCGAGTCATCATTTGCCGCTTCGGTCTTCCACGAACTATTGTAACAGATAATGGGACTCAATTCGACAGTGTTGAATTCAAAGACTTTTGTTGAAGATATGGTATTGAAAAGAGATTTGCAGCGGTCGCTCACCCTCAGGCAAATGGACAAGTTGAAGCTGTAAATAAAATCATAAAGTCCATTCTGAAGAAGAATTTGGAGAAGGCTAGAGGCACATGGGTGGATGAACTCCCTATAGCACTATGGGCTTACAGGACCACCCACAAGTCTGCGACTGGCCATACTCCATTTGCCCTTGCTTACAGTTTCGAAGCCTTATCCCTATTAAGCTTGAAGTTCCTTCTCATTGAGTGACTTACTATGATCCCAAAATGAATAAAGAGCTCCTCTTGTAATCTCTTGACTTTATAGATGAGAAGTGCGAAGAAGCCAGTCTAAGGGCAGCTGTACATCGACATCGATTTGCCCGGTATTACAACACTAAAGTTCGGCCTAGAACCTTCGAAATTGGCGATCTCGTCCTGAAACGGGCTTTTCCTACCCTGTCACACATGAATCCAATCTAGTAAGGACCATATGTCATTGAACAGAGGCTTGGAGAAGGAACTTTCAAGCTAGCGACTGTCAATGGTATCACACTCCCAAGGGCGTCGAATAGCGAACATCTTCGATGTTATTTCACCTAGTTTATTTCCTTTACATTTCAGTTGTATTTACTTTCAGAATTTGCTTTAGCATTTGATTTTTCCAATGTGTAATAAGAGAGTTTATGTTATTCCTTTCCATTTAATGAATAAAGTTTCAGGCTTCCTTTATATTTATGATTTCTATTGCATTGTATGCTAATTACAGAGTGAAACTGATTGATGTCGATATGTATGAACAAGATCCTAGAGTTTGAAACAACCAATCATGCTAACTCCCAACAGGATTAAACAAGACGAGCTCAATCTACTTGTTCATTTAACAACTCTCATTCACAATCCAGAGGATGGGATACACAATAAGGAATAAATTTGGCCGACAATATGATGATCGAATAATTCTTGGCCAACTGTGGAACTAAGATAAAATCAGAGCGACTTGACATGACCGATCACTCGCTAAATCAAACACCATATCCTGGGGGGAAAATTAATCAATCAAAGAGAATATGATCCGACCGCTCTTCGAAATAACTCTAAGTCCCCGGAGTGTGGATTGGAGTATAAACATAAATCGGGTGCGAACCGACCACCCGCGAGATAACTCTAAGTCTCAAGAGTGTGGACTGGAGTATAACCGTAAATTGGGTGTGAATTGACCACTCACAAGGTAACTCTGAGTCCCCAGGGTGCGGACTAGAGTATAAACATAGACTGGGAGCGATCCGACATCTAACTCTTACCGTTCACTAGTCCACGAACTCCAGCCTGAAACCGATGGGAGGAGTATAAACTCGCTAAGGATGGAATTCGACCATCCGACATCTAACCCCGCTAACCTAAAACCGGGGGCAAAGTACAGTTGCTCAAAAACCACTGAATTCCACAGCATAACACTAAGGCCCGAGCCTAGTGTTTGATATAGCTCGAGGCCATGACCACTTGGAGGCCTTGGGATAGAGCTAGTGGATTGTTACTAGAATTTATCAACAGAAAACAAAAACTTTTATTCACATAACAGATTAAGGTCATAGTACAAGTTATTTCAAAAAATTGGGACTTATGCCTGTACAACCATAGTTAATGAAAGAAATGACCGTGCAAACTATATACACACTGAGCCAAAGTGACGTCTATTTCTTCGACTTTCTTTCTTTTTTGGATTTTTCGGAAGTAGCTCCACTTGTGGTTCTTTTTCTGGATCCCTTACCGCCTTTAGCAAGAGAGCTTATAGAGGTAGGAGAAAGTTCATCGGGAACCGACCCGCCAAGTGGAATAACTTGCAGTGACACAAGATGAGGATCATCAATGTCCACCTCGACGACCTCAGTTTTAGCTTTTCTTTTCAGCAACTCCTCCTTTTCAATCCACTCTATCAAGCTAATCTTGTCAGCGTGTTCGGAGGCAACAATAATCATTATATCATCAAACTCATTTGCTGGGAGCGGGTCTTTGACCTTATCATCATCAAGAGCTCCGATGACTTGAGCATCGAGCCCCGGTATATCAATAGGTTCTAGAACCTAATTCGTTTACTCCTATTGCTCTATGGCATCATCACTCTTGGGTCTTTGACCGGGGCCCAAAAGACCTGCAAAATTTGTAAATCGGGGAGATGGGCTTAAAACCATTGGGCATGAAGAACAAAACTTTTCATAAACTGACAAGTAAAATGCAATACCTACGTCCAGTTGGCTCTCCGTGGTTGCTGGGGTACCTCCTTCTAAAATAGGTGGCAACACCTTGGATTGGTAGTCAGGCTTTTCTGGATCATAGCCCAAGTCCTGCACCGTGTCGAGGGAGACTGATGCTCCGGTTGCTTGGGAAGAATAAGGACTCTTGGGTTCGGCCCCTCTAGCAATATGTTCCCCTTTCTCGATAGGCATGGAAACGCTGAAGTATCTGAGTTTTGCGGCAGCCAAATCCAAGGTTCGTTTCCACGAAGAATTTCCCGCACTAATTCTTCTTCATTGAGTTCAGCTCCACCCAATTCTCTCTTCTTCATCTCAATAATTTTCTCCCAAATTTCAGCAAGTGATTCGAGATAACCCTCGTCAAGAAAACTTAAGTCACGGTGGATGAGGACTTTGGCATTATACTTGATGATCAATGGATCAAACAAGTCCTTGAGTTCATTCCTACTGGACTCTTTAGCGGATTCCAATTGGGATTCAATTTGTGTAATCATTTCGTTGCGGCCTTCTTCTCAAGCTTCCTCTTTAAGAGTTTCAATTTTAGCGAGCTGCTCATCAAGCTTAATTTTCAGGCTCTTGGCCTCGATAGCCTCTTCGCAGCACTTCTACGATTCTTCTTGGGCTTCAATTTTCTCCTCCCTTTATTTTTTGAGAAGCACTTCGAGTTCCTCAACACGGTGGGCCAAAACGTCCTTTTCCTTTGCAGGGAATCTTTTTCTAGAGAAAGTGCCCTGCTACGATTAAGGGCAGCGTCGAGTTCCTTTTTATGAGAAGTTTCTAAACGGCTCACGGCTTCTACCGTTTCCTTAGCATTTTTCTCCGCTTCAGCAAGTTGTGTTTTCAATTCTAACAATTCAACCTCCTGATGTTTGATTATGTCCTTGTCATGTATTGCTTCTAACTTGAGGCGGTCTACTTCATGTTGCCGCTCAATAGACAATTCAGAAAAAAATTTTGCCAAATGTTGGAACGGTTCTTGCCGCATGAATACATCATTGACGCATGTAAGAGAAATCGCTTTGGCATGCCTTGGAACCGTATGTACTGTAGGAAGGAATTTAAGCCCGTCAAAGAATTTTTTTGGAAAGGTGGCCTTAAGCTTGGCCAATTTCTCTGCTGTAGAAACATCGGAAGCAGCAGCAGGCAGAGACAGATCAGAAGCAGCAATTGAATGTTTACTTGATCGACGTTCGCGAGATTGTTTAGAGCTTAAGGAGCCAAAATGTTGCTTATGAGATGTGGCGATTTGAGGGACATGGGAAGGAGGCTAGTCTCCATTATAAGCAGGAAAATTGGATTGTTCTCCTTAGCGAGATTTTTGGGACTGGGACTTGCATTTGGAGGAAGTGAATTACCTTGAGTGATAGCTTTTATCCCATCCCTCATCTTTCTCCCTACGCCAGCTAGATTCCGGATCCCAGCTAGATCGATAATATGATGAAGAACCTATTAAGCGATCGAAGGTTCGGGACTAAGTCATTGCACCTGCAAAGACGAAATGAGAACATATGAGTAATTACTGTACGAAAGATTGATAAAGAGTGTGTAGTGAAGTGCACGTGGTCGTGATTGTCCTAGTGTTCCCCCTTGATAGTTCGGTGGTTGTAGCTTTGCTCATGGGCGTTCTCTCTCCTTTATTAGAAGGATGAATGCCTTCACCGCTCCTAGTAGGAGAATTAAGCCCTTCGATGTTGATATTTGAAAAGTCGTAGGTCATGATATCGTTTGGAATTAGAAGATTTGAAAATCCCTTCAGTGAACTTTCCAAGTGTTGAGAAGACAATTCTTCTTCGATAGAAGTAACAACAAATTCTAGATCTGTGGCGGTCTTATTTCTATGAGGTTTGTATGTTAGCCTTTTCTTTCTCTTAGTGGATGCTCACGGTTATGCGCCTTGCGATGGTTCTACCATAGGCGCCTTCACTGGGCCTGCATCAGCGTCGCCAGGTTTATCAACTTGGAAATCCCTAATCTCACCCTCTTCAGTATCATCCCGAATCCCATTGGCTGGGGGCACGATGAGATTGATAGCATCCCTTCCCTGCTCTACGACATTAAGCAGCAATGTCGCACTTCCAAGGAGCCCGATACTATGGCCTTCCTCCAACAGCCCGAATAAATAAAGTAACTCGTCAGTTATAAGAAGTTTGATGTCCATATCTTTGACAAGGGTAGCATGAATGAAGGCAATTGCTCTTGAAAAATTGCGCCTTCAGGGCGTGGGCGGACACTTGAAAAAATTCCAGATGTTAGTAAATTCGAAGGAAAAGTTACGACTTGGATTAGCAAATTAGAGAAAGAAATGAAAGTAATACTTACGTCCTTCCAATCATCACCTCGCAAAGCCATGTGGACATCTTACATAAAACCACTCATGCTTAGACAAAGAAAGTTTATTCCAAGCGTATGTCTGAGGGTTCAAGAAATACATAAGAGGGACTTCCCGATTACCGTTTGAAGTTGTAAATGGATCGTATGTCTTTGGGACATGTCGAATGCAATAAAACGCTCATAAACAACAAGAAGGTTCCATGTATAAAGGCATAACTGTTTGGATGGAGTTGAGTAGGAGCAATTCCAAGATATTTGAGCATCTCTCGAATAAACGAATTAAAGGGCGGTATGCATCCGGTCCAGCACATAAACTTATTACATGCTGTGTACCCCACTGGGTGTAAGTGGGGCCTATCATTTATTGAAGGGACCAAGACATCTACGACTGAAATTCCATGAATAGAACATAGCCCGCGAAGAGTAGCCTTGCCAATTTTGGAGGCCTATGAGTCTACTGGGTTATTTAGAAGAGTAGCACCCTCTACTGCATCAGGAGCAGGACTTATATTCTCCACTAGGAGAACCGGAACATCCAAGAAAAGGTCGACCGATGGGCCGAAAACTTCAATCTGTTCTACTTGATGGCTGGGAGAAAGCCTGCTGGAAATAGTCGTAGAACTTGATTTTGCTTCAGAATCGATATGTTGCATCGTCGGATCAGAAGACAAACCAAGTAAATGCTCTAAGCGTCTGGAATCCTTATTATCTATACTCGGTAGATAATCGAGGTTAGAAAAGTTAACTTGTTCCCCCTGTGTTAAGTGTGAGCTAGTGTAGTGCAGTGCAGTGTATAAAAGAGTTTAAAATCGGAAAAACAAAGTAAAACGACGAGACTTGGAAGTTTGACCAGAGTAACCGTCATCGCTGACCGTCTCAACTGACGAAAAGATTAATCGGTTATGAAAGCTTTGGGATTGCCTATCGGCATATCGGAGTGTGAAGTTTGTCGTTTAAGTCCATATGCAAGTTTTTAGTCTATACTGAAAGTTCCAAGAATCTGATTGTTCAATCTCAAGTTCGACAATGAATATGCATGTTTTACTATTCATCGTCATCGTATGTCCAAGCTCATTAAGGCAAATTAATGGTAATTGTTCAAACAAATTAAGTTGGATTAGTTTACAAGTTCAAAGAACCAATTCTTGACTTTATGCCGATCCCAATATTCATGCCGATCCCTGTCCCATGGCTCCAATACTGACCCATATTCTACCACCATGACCGATGCCTTTAACAAAACCTTCCCTACCGATCCCTCACCCATAATCACTAACACCGATCCCTGTCCTACCACAACACCACTGAACCCTACCTAACCGATCCTTTCATTCTTCTACTCCTAACCTTCCTCCCATCAAAGTCCTACACTGAACCCACATCTTTTCTCTTCATATCTTCTTCCATCTCCTAACCCATTCTACCGAATAGCCAATCATCCATCTCTCTCAGGTCGCTTGTTATCACGGCCTCGAATACCATCAATTTATCATCTACTAAGTGGAATCCATTGCGTTGCTTTAAATTTGAAAGCAAAAAAGGGAAGCTCAACTAAATTAGTCGAAGAAAAACTATGAGAAGGAACAAAGATTGGGCTGCGATTTGATTGAAGGTGGAGCGATGATCTAAGATCGAGGGGAGAGATGGGTTAATAGGTTAAAGTGATGGTTGATTGAAAGAGGAGGGTTTAGTTAACAAAGAAGTAGACAAGAGTTTGGTTGGAAGACAAGTGTTCGAACTTGTCCGGGAGCCGACAACAAAAACATGTATATGATTGTGCACGTGAATGACTTAAAAGTTCAATTTTTTGAAATCAACATAAATTGAAATCAAACCTGAAACCTTCAATTTTAGGGCTAGATAAGATAACAAAAGCTTGTAAGTCTTGCAGAATCGGACTTATATATATTAATGGAATATAGCACTGATGATATTGGAAATCGAACAAGCGTCATGGTTATTAGTGAGAAATTCAACGCCTTGGAAAAACAATTCGACAAAGGAATAACAATCACTTTGGATGCTAGATGGACCTCCTTTTGACATTCTAGACTTGTTTCGATTTAAAGCACGTTATGTTAATCACAAGACGTACTTTAGGGGGCAAGTGTTATCCGGCATTCCAGCCCGACTATATTAAACGGGTTGCATGAGTTAGACTCGATTGCCGTTAAGGCCGATGATTCCAGAATGATGATCATGGAACCCGAAAGTCAAGTACATATGGTTATATCAAGTTAACATTGATGGAATTGGTAAATGAACAATGTAGAATGCTTAAGGTATGGAATATAGCTTAGTCAAAGGAAGGGATCAGTATGGTTTGGCTACTTGATAGGGATTGGCATGATTGAGTAAAGTAGGGGTCGGCATGGTTGAGTAAATAAAGGATCGACATGGTTGGCTAGTATGGGTTGGCATACTTTTGTTCACAGAAAAGGACTCAGCATTGTTTAATGAGAATGGATCGGCATGCTTTGCTAGGAAGTATGAATCAGCAGGCTTTATTGAAGAGGGATCAACATTCAACTAATTTCAAGTGCTTTCATATATTTTACGATCAATATTTCAAGATTTGTAGGTCCAAAACATTTGGAATTTGGAGAACAAGGCATATGGACCCTAATGAACATACCCTAGAGATCGCACATCAAATGGACAAAGTTGGAGGGATCACATAAACCCTATGAGAGGGAGTGGAAGAAGATAGTGCACAAGCAATACTGAATCAAAGATCGTGCAATAACTTGAGCTCCTTTAGTCAAAATGACATAAGATTTAAAAGGCTAACATATTAAAACATGCAAAAGCCACCATAGTGATCGCTATCCAAAAAACAAACAATAAAGGGATCGATACCGATCCATCCTAATGTGGATTTGTGCTTAGCGACCCCTCTGGTGGGCCCATGTGGGTTAGAAGGTCCTATAGCCAAATTTTCAGAGAGATTGGTGGTCGTCTACACCTATAAATACAGGCCCAATGGGTGATTCTGAGGATCTTTACACTGCTGGTTACTTTAGTCTTTATTGTTATTGTAATCAATTTTTCTCTATTCCTTCCTGCTGTAATCAGATTTATAAGTGATCAATAAAGATAATCTTCAAAGTGGACGTAGGCATACAATGCCGAACCACTATAAATCTCTGTGTTTCTAGCTATTGCTTTTTATTTACAGTTATCTTGATCTGTTCCTCATTTTAATTTTATTTTCTTAACTTGCTTCTCTACAAAAATCCGTTCTTGGGTATTTGTGGCCAATTTGATTGTAGACATCGACATCGATAAAACACGACATTAATGAGATACGACATAGGTCATGTCTACATAGCACTGATGGCTTACGATACTGGTCACATTCAACATCAATGATTCTTTGAAGAGACGTGATATTAGTCACATGCGGTAATGATGATGAATGATATTGTTAGCTCTAATAAAAACATGCAACATCATACATAACTCTTTATTGATGAGATGCGGCTTTCTTATTTCCTCAGCATTAACCGTAACCATTCTTTCGTTGTTGAATATTATTGCGGCATCATGGTTAGATCGCATGACACACATCTTCCATGTCAATAATGGTGATAACATTTGCCCCTGCCCAGTGTAGAGGAAGCATTGAATTTTTTAGCCAATTTGGTAGACATTAAGTTTACCGTCTATTGGTATTCCAAGCAAATCTAGCCATTTGAATTTGATTGATGATTGCTGTTTATCCTCTTCTTCTTCTATAAATAGCTAAGCTTCTCTTTCATTCCTCTTTTACCTACAATTGATAGCCCAAATGAGAAATCAAAACTCTCAAACAAATTCAAAACTTTAACCTTTCATGTGTTCGTATCAATACTCGAGAATGGTTTATACTTTATAGTGATCAAATTAATGGATTAAATTAGGTAATTTAGTGTCGAAATCGCTGTTGGGGTTTGGTTTGGATTTCTTTGGTTGTAAATTGATATTGGGGTTTGATTATGGAGCTTTGAGGCTTAGTAATTAGGTTAAGTACTGATTATGACGTTAGGTTGAATTAGTGTTAACTTCTATGTCGAATGAGTGAATTTTGAGGTTAATCGTCATTGGTATGGAAACTGGTTCATTGATGAAAAAGACAACTTATTAGACCCAAAACCCGATGTCGACTCACACTACATCGACATCGATCACTTTCGACATTATTATAATGATCATTATCAATTTATCCCTTTTGACTTTATGCCGCCACGAATGATTTACGATGTTGTTATGACACTCGATACAAATATAGCTCAATATTAACTTATTATCTCGATAGTTTGATATTTATGTCGCAAACCCTTATGTTGTTAATGACTAGGATGAGGTGTGACAACCCACCCTTCTATTGTTATAAGGCGACTTATACCGACTATACATGACATTACGCAATTTCGATATTTATCATAAATGATGTTGCTTACTTCTGACATTGATTTATGAGTTATAATTTGACATCGACACTCTTATTGCTTGCTACTATTCTCTTGTGGCTACTCTTAATCCTTATGAATTGAGTTTTTATGATATCTTCATTCATGACATAGCTATTTTAATGCCTTGACCACTTTAATATATAGTATTTCCTTGGACAACTTATTGAGTCGTGCGGACATTACTCATTGACGTCGACATTGATTATAGTTGCAGTATTACACTAATTTATTATGTGATCTATGCGACATTTTCATAATCCATTTTATATGGATCTGTTAAAGCCATATTATGCTTAGAGTTTCTTATGTTAATTTTATTCAAATTTCATGCAAATTTCATGGGCTTAGTATATTATCATAAGTTTAACTAGTACGACTTCAGTTGACTTAAAAGCTTTTAATTTTTATGAATTCAACATTAGATATCCAATGGTTTTTAATTTAACATAAATACTATGCTAGGCTTCATATTTTTAGTATTTTGATGTCATAATTTAAGTAATAGGCAGACCGATTGGATAGTTTCTAACTTAACATAGGATAAACCATATGGCAAACATTAATATTTCTTAAAATTGGAATAATATCACCTGGCTGGTAAATGAAAGGTCAAAAGATAAGCAAGGAATCCACCAAAAATACTAACACAAGTTCCAAAGCTTCTTCTTCTACCAAGAAAGAGGATCATCTTCTTCATCCATCGTATATTACCACTCAAAAAGAGGTAGATTCTATCCTTAAGCAATTTGGCATCATGGGTATTGAAGCTATTCCTACCGTTGCTTCTGGCAGAATCAACAACCCTCTAGAAGGATTTTTTTTGGTTTTATTCTAATTCACATATGGCACTCGACATATCTTCCTTTCCTGGACTTTTTAAGCTACTTGGCGCACCTAAACATCGCCACAATCTAATTAAATCCCAATTCATATACTTATTTGACTTGTTTACAAATTCTTGCTAAGGAAGCTAAGCTTCCCTCTCTTAGTGCTAATATTCATTATACCATAGCAGGCTCTGCAAAGACAGGTGAGCAACAACGTAATCCTCTATATCACATTTGTCCACATACTAAAAGTTTGATCATTAATGCAGTAAACAAGGCTAAAGGATGGGAAAACCAGCTTTTCCATGTTAGGTGCTACCCGTAGATTAGGGGAACTTCTCCGTTATTGGTAAGTTTCGATTTTCTATTCGTTATACTATATTTATTGTTCCCTTACAATAGATGTTTTCTTTTAGATCCACCCCCTAAGAAGTTAAGCCCCCATGATAGCGAGACTGTCAAGTCCCTAACTCTAGCATTTGAGAAAATAGGTGAAAGGCCTATTTATTTAATGGAGGCGAATCATCATTATTACTCATTGATTCAAGACAACTATATAATACTTGGGAAGCCTCCAATGATGAAAGGAAACGCTCAAAGAAAATGGTCGTTGGTTAGTAGCAACCGTAATGCTTTCTCAACTTCTTCCCCCGTTCAGCCTGAGCCTACTAGTAAGTTTCAATATAGCTAATATGGAATTCCTAGTATTATAGTTTTATTAAAAAAATTGTTTTAGGTTGTCTGCCTTAGTTTCTATGTCTACGAAAAACGAGACGATAAGTGATGTTCCCAAATAAAAGAAGAGTAAAGATGGCACTTCTGCCTTGGCTTAGGCACTTGGATCTCAATCTTTCAGGGATGTCATTGCTAGCTCATTCAAATCCATAAAAATAAAACTAAGTGATGGTTTCGTTGCTGTCACAACTCCTAGCAAGAACCCTAAGTTTGGTGGACTGCACACCCCTGTTATTGTGGAAGAAGAATAATTTGTAGATATTGACCAAAGTCCTGGGGTTTAAACCTTAACTCTACTGGGAAAAAGCCAAACAATTAACTGAAGCGGGGTGGTCTCAAGATCCACCTCTTTATATTAATTTTCTAGTTTCTCCTAGGACTCTAAATTGTCTTTGTGAGGAGCTTAGACTGTGTATATCTTCAAAAGATCCACACCTCTCTAAGTATCAATCTCCCACCCCTGTTAGTGGTTCCAATGACCTTCTGCAGTTGGTCATCCAGTCTCCCTCCTTTGCTACTCTTAAGCCACCACAACCTTCATCTTATTCTGAAGATCATCGCTTTGCTATTCTTAAGCAGCTTTTGTCGGTATGTAACCTTCTTGTTTGGGTATTTCAGGTTCCTAACCTTCTATATAATATTTAATTTCATACATGTTACTTATTTAGGTGGCTAAGCATATGTTCCAGTTTCAAGATGATACGTTAGCATCTTGCAGTGAACTTTCCAAGCTCAAGGAACATGTTTCTTCGCTCAATAGTCACATAATCGACATAACAACTGCAAAGGATGAGGCTGCAAACGCGAAAGAGAAACTTTCCACTTCACCTAATGAAGTGAAAACTTCACCTAATGAAGAGATAAGTGCTAATCAAATTTTAGGTGATAAAGTAAAAGCTTTAGAGATGGGGCTTGAGGAAGCTGGTATGAAGGAGGCCAAGCTTGTGGGGGATAATGGATTCTTAAAGGAGAAATTGTGAAGGAAAAGAACTCTCTTGAACTAATCAACTGGCATAATTAAAGACACAAAGCAAAAGGTTTCTCATTTTGTTGATATGAATCTCAATACTATTATCGAGAAATCCTATGAGAAGGCACTTTTCATATCATATGTCAACAACATGCAGCGATACCCAGATCTAGATTCCCCTCTCTTCCTCCAGCTTGGAATAAAAAGTTTAAAAAGAAATTCAAAGTTATGTTGGAGGAAGTCTAGGCATCCAGAAAAGAATCTTCTATAGAGGAGGTGATCGATGCCAAGTAACTATTGGCCTTTGACGACGCTTCAGCAGGTGAAGAAACAGAACCTGATGAGGAGGGGGAGGATGATGACAATGACAAGAATGATGATGATCATGATGATGGTGATCATGATGATGATAATGGAAATAATGATGGAGATAGAAAGGGTATCTCTAGGCCGCCAAAAGAAAATGGTGGATTAGTGGATGCTAATCCAGGCTTAATGGCTTAAGGTACGGATGCTCCAAAAATTCCCGATCCCTCAGCTAGTGATTCTCCTAGGAAAGAAAATGCTCCACAAAGCCATAGATCTAAGGGGAAAGAATAGATTTTCTCATCTTCAATTCCACTCTCTCATGTTTGGATCTCTCTGCTTAAATGTCTTAAATTACCAAACATCGCTTAGTTAATATGTTGATTATTTTAGTCAAAGAGAAAATCGAAATATCATTATGAAGTTATGCTTGAAAAGAAACAAATGGAAATAGATTGATTGAACAGAGAGTTGGATAAACAACTGAAAGAGTATAATGATCTATCTAAGAAATACAAGAATCTCACAACCAGTGCATTAATATTAAGATTTTTCAAAGAGAGGCAAGTTGCTCCATGGATGAAGAAAGCATGCCTTCATTGTGAGAGATTCTTGGCGGAGAATGCAGAGCCAATGACCCTATTTTGGATGTTGATCGATGATAGGAGCACCTTGGAAAAATTTCTCTGCAAAGTTTACTCTAGGGGTATTTTCGTCGACTTCTCTTATTTAGGCGACAACTGCGGGGGTTTACTTAGGTGCTTCCATCGCAGGTACTTGAACAAACATGGGTCTGATCCTCATCCTGGGACATGTTGGAATCTTCCGAAAGTAACTCATATCCCTATTCCTACACATTCTCTTCCCCCGAAAACTCAAATACAATAGAAAGAGATTTATTTCTGAGTTTTATAAGGAATCGATATTGTACGAACTCAAATGATTATATAATTGGAGCATATGACTTATGAAACTTATAGTTTTTACTATTTCATTTCCTTGCTCTTAGTTTATTTTCCATGTAATATATAGATTAGTGAATCTCCAAATGGTCCTATTCTCATGGAAGTTTTGAATAAATTTATCAAGATAAAGAGGGAATTTAAGGAGAAGTCGTTAATTCTCAGAACTTCTCAATTAGCAAAACATTGCTTTCTTAGAGATTTACAAGAAGTTTACACGTAATTTCCTCGATTTTGTTTTGACTTTTTGGGTGATGACAAAGATAAGTTTCTTAATGAAATGCAATCTTATCATGCTAAATTTCTATGTAGTCAGACTATCTCTCCGACCGAGAAATGGGACTACTATCAGTTCCATCTAGTTAATACTGCAGAAGGAATTAAACTTCTTTTGACTTCACTTTCACTGTTCGTAAACCTTTGTTGTTACTAATAATTGATCTTGTTTTTCATGCATTAATTCATGTTTCACTTATTCTTAATAGAAAACCCAATTAGAGCGTGCATCTGATCCTTTAGATGTTTTCTCGTGAGTGATCGAAATGTAAGATAGATTACTAATTCATATTGAAAAGAGGCGTTCTTCCCAAGACGCTTCAATTTTATGATTTTCAAATAATCCGAAGGCACAAGAATAGGATAAGAAATACTTCCAACTATGATTGACCTTTAAGGTCTAAAGTTACGAATCTCTAGCTTAAACGAAGAGATTAAGGAGGACGATAAAGGAATTGCAGAGTTGAAAGAACGGATAGATTCAGCCTTTGAATCCAGGCCTTCAATTGAGATTTACGCTGAAATGGCTAAATTACATCAACGAATAAATGACCTCGAAGTAAAGTTAACGAAGAGTCAAGTATCTTGCCAATCCTTGGAACTCATTTCCAATGAAGGCAGTTCTAGTCTTCCTACTCCTACTCCTAGATGGACAACGTGATCTCGATCTTTTGTTAGTCAAGAATTTCCTTCTTTACCGATTCCACCTCCGGGTCTAAGTGATGATGTGATCTCCAAATGGAGTAGACAAATTAAATTTGAATGCATGATTTTTTTAGTAATCAGTGGAACGAAAAAGTATCTCAATGTCTCAATGAATACGAAAGCAAAATTCAAAAGCTTGAGCGTGAGAAATATATTCTTACACGGGAGATTGAACAGTTAAAAAGCATGGTTTAAACTTTGAGAGGAGCCAACAAGGCTCTCTAGCATGCTTTGAAAACTCAAATAGAATTGGTTGATGATGTAGATATTATTCAAAGGAAGGAAAAGAAATTAAAAAAGCTCATGCCAATGGCCCTACGCCACATTACTGATTCTTTAATTACCAAGGATTTAGACGAGACAACAAGGAGCCTCGAGCTTTGACAAAGATTTGCTTTAAATGGATTCTTCTTTTGTCTGATTTCCATACCTGTAACTTCATATATAGTGTATTTGATTATGAATGAATTTGTATTTGAATGAATGTTACCTCAGATGTAAGGTATGTAGCTTCGAATCAGATACCGGTTCTTATTTGAAATCGCTTAGCGATCAATGTCTTACTTTTCTGTATTTTGAGATTTTGATGTATAAATGGATATTTTGCTTATTAAGAAAACTAAGAACCTTTCTAATTGAGATTTTTAGAAACTGATATAAAAATCTACTTTTCAGTTAATAAACATGCAGCAGCTTGTTTATTAACGAAGATTCCTGTTAAATAAATTTAAATCTGAATTAAGAGCTGATTTAGTGAAGCTCTATCGCTAAAAAATCATACTGATAATAATTTGAATAGAAATCCAGAGAACCATTCTGGCTATAGTGCGAAAAGAAGAACAGAAAACTCGTTTGGTAATCAATAAGGAAGACCAGAAAACCCATCCGGTAATAAAGAAGTAAAATCAATATGGCATTTAATATGGATGACCAAAAAACCCATCTAGTATTAATAATAGAAGGCTAGAAATCTTCATCTGGTAGAACACTAGAAATCCTTGTTTGGCAATAGAAGGCCAGAAAAACCCGCTGGTAATAGTGAAGTAGAAGACCAAGAAATCCTTATGGAAATCGAAGATTATGTCTGCTGTAAAGCATAAATGGCTCATATTTGATGGATCTTCCTCTAGAAGATCCTTGTTTTGGAGCGCTAATTGGCTCTAATTTTGATTGATTTGTTTGGCACCATCTTAGGTGAAGATCTCTACTTGGATTGGACCACTTATCACCATCTTAGGTGGCGATTTAGGTCTGTTGTCTGATGCATTTGGTTTGCTATTCTTAAGCAGAACCATTGAATTACCCGACCTCCCTCTAGGAAGCGCTTTATTGAGGCCTTTGATGATGGCACTAAAGGCTGTTTCGGTGCTTTGGTCATGCCATCTTAGGTGGTACCAAAGGCTTACTCTGTCCCCCCTCTAAAAGGCGCCTTGTCCAAGCATCATAGGCGGGACCAACGGCTTGTAGAAACTTTGGATAGGATGTTTCCAGGCGGGCTCTAACCTCCATCTAAGAGGCACCTTAATGAGACAATGGAGATGAGATTAAGGTCTTATGCTCTGGCCAGGCCATGTAGGCAAGACTGAAGGCTTAGTTAGTGCTTTAATCAGGCCATCTTAGGTGGGACCAAAGACTTACTACGTCCATCCTCCAGGAGGTGCTTTGACCAGACCGTTGTGGCGGGATCATAGGCTTTTGCCCCTTACTACTATCATACGTAGCGGTTTAGGCATCTAAATTATTTTAGGAGAGTCTTGCTCCTTAACTATGTAGATACACTTATTTTGTTCAGAAGATCTTATTTTATTGATGGCCGATTTGAAATCTTCATACAAATTCATTCAGCTTTTCTTGCCCTTAAAAATTATTAATCAAGCCCTCCAAGCTGGGGCACTGGTTTTTCTTATATCCATTAGCTCGATGATATCAATAATATAGTCCTCCGAGATTCCTCTCATTCTTTGGATGCTTCTTTTTCGAAGGCCAATAGTTAAGTTTTTCCTTGGTCAAGAGATGGATGTTTACAAAATAAGTGGCGAGGGTGTAATCCTTGGAAAGTCGCGACCATTTGGAGGATGGTCCTTTTTGTTGGTTTTTAATTCCCCTACTGCTTGAGATGGACACCTCATCTTCGATGACTAGTTTCCTTTTTAGGGAGTCATATGTTGCACTAGTTTTGTAGGATCGATCAAGCAAACTTCATTTTATTGTAAACCGTTCGGAGTCCCTTTCTATTTCCTTTTTGAAAATGGTCCCCTTGGCTTTGAGTTGAATATATTTCCTCATTTTCCAGAAGATGCTATCCTTTTTGTATTGCCTACCTAGGGCAAAGATCGATGTTGGCTTTTCTTTTCTTCCATAACTTGTAATGCTACAAGTCTTAGTACTTGTTCTTTATGAGACCGGGGATCACCAGTGATTAGATAATTCGACCTAGTCATTGGAGGGTCGAAGGATCCTTGCTCAGAGATTTTAGCATGATTAATTGGCATGACTAATTAAAAATTAGCTAATGCGATTAATTGGTGTTAAGAATCAAAGGAATATTAGCTTGGGATATGGCATGCTTGGTAGGGGGAAGTCCTTTAATACCTAAATATGCAAGCTAGGGTAGTTCCACTTTGGGTTTCAACGGAGATGGAGATTCAGGCCCTCCTTTTGGCGTCAAAATGTTAAAGAATTTCTTCGTTAATCCCAAAAGTGCAAGGATGATAACCTTGGCAGATAATGGAATTTGGAGAGCCTAAGTTTAACCTCAATGAGTGTTGGCAAAGAGCGATACTTGGTTGAGTCAAGGCTTAAGAGGAGTGACAAACAAGTCTAGGCTCATCGTGAAATCATATGCAATGTGAAATCATATACGCTTAAAGTAAATCCATATTAGACAATCATACGATGAAAAAAGAAATCAAGAATATGAGTACTTTGGAGTTCAAAGCAATTTTTAATTAGCAAATCATATATGCTTTGGAATTCGAAAGTAAGTCAAAATTCGAGATATCTTGCTTTTATTCAATATAATGTCGAATTGTACAGTGTCCGATAATTCAAGTGTTATAATCGGCTCTAAATCCCCAAATAAATCTAGGGTTACAAAATTTAAAATGTAAGATGAGAGAGTGACAAGAATGATCCACCCCCTTCATTGCGCTCCTAGGTCCATATTTATAGGGGAACAGTTGCGACACAACAGCCTGATGTTGGTGTTTATGAGCTTTGTCACTATTGCTACCGCATGGCGCCTGCCTTGTCCAATAATGTCCTTTGTCATTCTTAGATGTATAGTTGAGCCTCGACACTATTCTAATAGAAGTGGTATTCGACATTAATAAGGAGCAACATTAGTTTGCAGCTACTTCAGTATGGTCGGCATGGACATGGAACAACATTGCTATTGCGTGATATTAACATATAGCGACATCATTATGAGACCGGCCTTGATAACTCTTGTGAATGTTGATGTCTTTTAGCATCAACATCATAGATATAGATGTGCGGCATCCCCTAAGTGTTGATGAAATGCACTTTCAGCAAGAAGCGGCATTGGCTATTGGCGACATCAATGATGGGTAGCATTGATTAGCTCAGTACTATCTGAAAAAAAATATTAAAGAGCGACGACATTGGAATAGAAGCAACATCAAAGAGACGTGACATCATTACTTAACGGCTTTGGTTGCAGGTAGTATCAGTGATGAGCAACGTTGATAGAGTGTGGCACTGATGAGTTGCAACAATCATCTTATCTTCACAAGTGAAAGGCAGCATCGATAAAACATAGCATCAATGAGATACGACATAGGTCATGTCTACATAGCATTGATGTCTTACGATATTGGTCACATTCAACATCAATTCTTCTTTGAAGAGTTGCGGCATTGGTCACATGTGGTATTGATGATGAACGATATGGTGATAACATTTGCCCCTCGCCTAGTGTAGAGGAAGCATTGGCTGTTCAAGTCAATTCTATCAACATTAAGTTTACCACCTATTAGTATTCCAAGCAAATCCAGCCGTTGATTTGAATCTGATCAACAATGGCTATTTATCCTCTTCTTTTACTATAAATAGTTGAGCTTCTCTTTCATTCCTCTTTTACCTGCAATTGAGAGCTCAAGTAAGAAATCAGAAATCTCAAAGAAATTCAAAAAAATTATCATTCACTTGTTCGTATCAATACTCAGGTACGATTTATACTTTAACTGATCAAATTAACGGATTGAATTAGGTAATATAGTGTCGAAATCGCTATTGAGGTTTAGTCTAGGTTTCTTCAGTTTTAGATTGGTATTGGGGCTTGATTATGGAGTTTTGAGGCTTAGTAATTAGATTAAGTATTGATTATGACGTTAGGTTGAATCAGCGTTAAACTTCTATGTCGATTGAGTGAATTCTGAGGTTAATCGTTATTGGTATGGAAACTGGTTCATTAATGAAGAAGACAACTTATTAGACTCGAAACCCAATGTTGACTTACACTATATCGACACCGATCACTTAAGACATTGTTATAATGATCAATATCAATTTTATCCCTTTTGGCTTTATGCTGCTTCTAATGATTTACGATGTTGTTATGACACTCGATACTAATGAAGCTTTGTATTAACTAATTATTTCGATAGTTTGATATTTATGTGTCAAAGCTCTTATGTTGTTAATGACTAGGATAAGGTGCGACAACCCACCCTCCTATTGTTATAAGACGAATTATACCGACTATAAATAACATTATCTAATTTCAATATTTATTGTAAATGATGTTGCTTACTTTGATATTGATTTATGAGGCTATAATTTGACATTGACACTCTTATTATTTGCTACAATTCTTCTATCGCTATTGTCAATCATTAAGAATTGAGTTTTTATGATATCGTCACATAGGTCATTATTATTTTAACGCCTTATGGACAACTTTAACATATAGTATTTCCTTCGACAACTTATTGAGTCGTGTCGACATTACTTATTGATGTCGATATTAATTATAGTTGCGGTATTATACTATTTTATTGTGTGCTCTATGCGACATAGTCATATCCATTCGACATGGGTCAGTTAAAGCCATATTATACTTAGAATATCCTTTTGTTAAGTATATTCAAATTCCATGCAAATTTCATGGGCTTAGTATATTATTATAAGTTTAAATAGTACATCTTCAATCGATTTATAAGCTTTTAATTTTTATGAATTCAACATTAACTCTCCAATGGCTATTGATTTATCATAAATACTATGTTAGGCTTCATATTTTTGGTATTTTAATGTCATAATTTTGGTAATAGGTAGACCACTTGGATACTTCCTAACTAAGCATAGGATAAACCATAGAATAAGCATTAATATTTTTTTAAATTAGAATAATATCACCTATCAGGTAAATGGAAGGTCGAAATATAAGCAAGGAATCCACCAAAAAGACTAACATAAGTTCAAAAGCTTCTTCTTCTACTAAGAAAGAGGATCATCTTCTTCACCCATCGTATATTACCACTCAACAAGAAGTGGATTCTATCCTTAAGCTATTTGGCATCACGGGCAATGAACCTATTCATGCCGGTCCTTCTGGAAGAATCAACAACCTTCCATAAGGATTTTTCGCAGACTTTCTTTTAAGGTTCCTGGAGCATCTAGACATTGCCCTAATCCAATTAACTCCCAATTCATATACTTATTTGACTTGTTTAGAAATTCTTATCGAGAAAGCTAAGCTTTTTTTCTCTAAGTGCTGAAATTCATTATACCACAGTTGGCCCTATAAAGATAGGTGAGCAGCTAGGCAATCCTCTATATTGCATTCGTCCCCATCCTAAAAGCTTGATCATTAATGCAGTAAACAAGGCTAAAGGATAGGAAAACCAGTTTATCTATGTTAGGTGCTACTCGTAGATAAGGGAAATTTTCTCTGTTATTGATAGTTTCTATTTTCTATTACTTATACTATATTTATTGTTCCCTTAAAATAGATGTATTTTTTTAGATCTGGCACCTAAGAAGTAAAGCCTCACTGTTAGCGAGACCATCAAATACCTAACTCTAGCATCTGAGAAAATAGGTGACAAGCTTATTCATTAAATAGAGGCGAATCTTCATCATTACTCATTGATTCAAGAAAACCATATAATACTTGGGGAGCCTCTAATGATGAAAGGAAATGCTCAAGGAAAACGGTCGTTGGTTAGCAACAACTGTAATGCTTTCTCGACTTCTTCTCTAGTTCAGCTTGAGCCTACCGTAAGTTTCAATATAGCTAATATGGAAAACATAATACTACAGTTTTATAAACTTTTGTTTTAGGATCATCTACCTTAGTTGTCGTGTCTACATAGAAGGAGCATAAGAGTAAACATGGCACTTCTATCTTCGCTTAGCCCCCTGAATCTCAATCTCTCAGGGATGTCATTGTTATCTTATTTAAATCCATAAAAAGGAAATTAAGTGATGATTCCCCTGTTGCTACAACTCCTAGCAAGAAGCCTAAGTTTAGTGGCATGCATACCTCTGTTATTGTGGAAGAAGAACAATTTATTGATATCGACCAAAGTCCTAGGGTCTTAAACCTTAACTCTTCTAGGGAAAAAGCCCAAGAATTAACTAAAGCGGGGCAATCTCAAGATCCACTCCTTCATAAACTTTTCCAAGTTCTCCTAAGGCTCTAAATCGTCTTTGTGAGGAGCTTAGACTGTGTATTTCTTCAGAAGATCCACTCCCCTCTAAGCCTCAATCTCCAAGCCTTATTAGTGGCTTCGATGACCTTCTCCTGTTGGTCATCCAGTCTCCATCCTTTGCTGCTCTTATGCCACAACAACCATCGTCATATTCTCAAGATCATCGCTATGTTATTCTTAAGCAGCTTTTGTCGGTATGTATCCTTCTCGTTTGGCTATTTTAGGATCCTAATCTTCTATATAATATTTTAACTCATACATGTTACTTATTTTAGGCAGTAAAGCATATGTTCCAATTTCAAGATGATACCTTTGCATTTGCCAGTGAAGTTTCCAAGCTCAAGGAGCAAGTTTCTTCGCTTAGTAGTCACATAATCGATATTACAATTGCAAAGGATGAGGCTGTAAATGAGAAAGAGAAACCTGCCACTTCACTTAATGAAAAGAGAAGTGCTAATCGAATATTAGATGATAAAGTGATAGCTTTAGAGATGGGGCTTAAGGAGGTCGGTATGAAGGAGGCCAAGCTTGTAGAAGAGCACGGATTCTTAAAGGAGAAACTACAAAGGAAAAGAACTCACTTGAACAAATCAACTAGCATAATTAGAGAGGAAAAGCAAATGGTGTCTCATTTTGTTGATACGATTCTCGATACTATTACCAAGAAATCCTACGAGAAGGCACTTTTCATATCATATGCCAACAACATCCAGCGATGCCTAGATCTAGACTTATCTTCTATTCCTCTAGCTTGGCTGAAAAGTTTAAAAAGAAATTCAAAGCTATGTTGGTGTAAGTCCAGGCATCCGAAAAAGAATCTCCTGAGGAGTAGGAGATTAATGCCAAGTAACTGTTAGCCTTTGACGACCCTCTAGCTGTTTCAACAGAATCTGATGAGGTGGGGGAGGATGATGGTGGCAACAAGAATGATGAAGATCATGATGATATTGGTCATAATGATGATGGCAATGATGATAATGGAAATGATGGTGGTGATGGAAAGGGTCTCTCTAGAACGCCGGAAGAAACGGATGGATCATGGGACGCTAACCAGGATTTGGCGACCCAAGGTACGGATGTTACCGAAATTCCTAATCCCTATGCTAGAGATTCTCCCGGGAAAGGCAATGCTCCACAAAGCCATAGATCTTAGGGGAAAGAAAAGATTTCCTCATCTTCAATTCCACTTCTCAGGTATTGACCTGTAACACCCCTAATTTTAAATAGCAATATTCAAGAGATTTAATTAGATAAATTAAGTAGAATAATGTAAAGACTAAAGTGATAATGGAATTTAGATTTGAAAATTAATTATGGTCATGCCTTAACTAAGTGAACATATAAGAATGGTTTATAAGTTAAATACTTAAGAAAATAAGGTAAGGGCAATATGTGAATAGCCGTATACCATAACCCCTAAACCCCGTACCTCATTATCATTCACATTTTCATAAACCTAAAACATAAACAAAGAGAGTTGAAGGCTGGCCATAACCTTAAGAAGAAGAGGAGCACAAAATCCATTTAGAGGCTAAGATTCAAGCTAGGAAGATTAGATCAAGAACAAATCTCAAATTCCTCATCCAAACAAGGTAAATAATGATCTAAACCATCTCATATAAGTAATCTTGAATGTTTAAATTTGGGTTTGAGGTTTAAAACCATATGATTGGATGAATGATGATATATTTTGATTTAAATGCCATGTTATAATTTAAACAAGGATTTTGTGGAATAATATAGTTCGGTTTTAAGGCTAAAATCTTGCAAAATAATTTCCAAATGCCATGATTTTTGAATACGTTATGTAAAACATTATTTTGGAGATGGGTTTAAATTTTCATAATATTCCAAGCTACGGATAACTTATTATGAATTTTGAGTGAAAGAAAGATATATTTCGGGTTTTAATTCATTTGAGGAATTAACTACTTTTGGGTCAAAAACTTTATATGATAAAGATATTATTATTTTGGAATTTATGTGAATTTATGAGATTTTTCTCAAGAGATTTTGGTGAGTTTTGGAATTAGTTAGAAAGATTAGTATTTAATGATTAATTAACTACAAGGGGTTAGTTAATAATTTTAATTAAATATTGGAGCATTGGGGATTACATGCGGCAGCAAATTCTGAAAATTATTTTATAAAGGTTTTGTTATCCAATAGAAAATTGAAAAAATAAGGGGTTAGGTAAAAAGGAATTACTTTAAAAAGCATAAAATCAGTTTTATAGCGAATTACAACTTCGCCTCTTATCATGCTTGCTTTCGCCACCATACTCCCATTTATAACCTTTCGCATCCATTCGAAACTAATGCACATGGTATTAAGCATTTGGTATGTATTGTACTGGATAAAGGAGGAAGGAAAGATTGGTGTCGAAGGCATGCTTGCGAAAAGGTTGAAGCCACTTTTATTTGCTTTCTAACCCATTGACCCGCCCTTGTTCTATAAGTAAGCTTTCGAAAGGATTGCCACTTATGAGCCCCTTCGATACCCATGCTACCGCACCAATACTTCTACCTTAGTTAGAAGTCGCTTTTATAACCCTAGGTCAATGAGTGCGGAAGGTAGGTTTCGAACCAATACCCCTCCACTACCATTGAAGCTGCCTTCCACGATGTTTTCAAAAGGATTGACTTAGCCACTTTGCAAATAGTTTCAAAGGCAGTGGTTTCCGAAATGGTAGCTTTCAAATGTATCCCCATTTTATACTTTGAAGTTTGTTTTGTTTACAATCAATGGTTTCAAAAGTGATACTTTTAGTTGCTTTATAAGCTATGCTTCCATAAATTCTTACTTGAACCCAATGCTTTCAAAAGGTAGGTTTTTGAGTGTTTCGAAAGGTATGTTTTTAAGTGTATCGAAAGGCATGATTTTAAGTGTTTTGAAAGGTAGTTTTTGAATGTTTCAAAAGGTATGTTTTGAGTGTTTTCGAACGGTATGTTTTTCAGTGTATCGAAAGGAATGTTTCCGAACGTTCGAAAGATATGTTGGATGGTTTCGAAAAAGAACATCTAAGGTTTTAAGTAATGATTTCGAAAAGGTGGAGTGATGGAGGGCTTGTCTGCTCTATGAAGTCGAAATAGAGAGTGATGGAGGGTAACTCATGATGTCTCAATGATCCAAAGGATATAGTCGAAAGCCTTAGTTTTCAAATTTGAAAACTTAATCTCATTTTTAAAGTAAATACAAGGCAATGTAAAAGAGTTTTGAAATGACATTTAACTTTGAAATTTTAGAGGAAGCTTTCCTTGCTAAAGATAGTGGGTTAAGGGTATTAACCATATTTCATTTGAAAATGATTATAAGGAATTAAATCATGGATGTTTATGTTGTTGTGTTATTTGATCAGTTATCATGT
Source organism: Allium fistulosum (assembly GCA_030737815.1). NCBI lineage: Eukaryota > Viridiplantae > Streptophyta > Magnoliopsida > Asparagales > Amaryllidaceae > Allium > Allium fistulosum. The sequence goes on from CM060903.1 coordinate 182,984,373, forward strand.
ATGATTGTGTACCCATATTCACTTCATTATTAACCCATAACTGTATTTTGGGATGTAAAGGGCAGAATAACAGGCTAGGTTGATCTAGTAGTGAATATATGATGAATTAACTCCTGTGTGAGTAGAATTGCATCCGGGAGGTGGGATAGACCAGAATATAGGATGCCCAGGACTGATCAAAAGATTATTGGTTTTGACAAGTTCTTAGTAAGCCCATAAATACTATGTTATGGAAATTATGATTGGCAGGGGCCAATAGGTTCTTAGTGATCCCATGAAAACTATGTCCGGAAAAGGTTGTTGATGGAGACCAATAGGTTCATAATCAGACCATGAAAACTATGACATGAGAGATGTTATTGGAGAATCTAATAGGTTCATAGTGACCTTATGAAAATTATGATTGGATGATGTTATTGGTAGACACCAATAGGTTCTTAGTGATCCCATAAAAATTATGAAACCAGGCAGATAGTCCATAATCTTGGAATATTTTATTAGTTAGTTTATGAAAACTAATAAGTTTATAGTGACCATGTAAACTATAACTTGAGACAGATAGTCGGGTGAATGGGGATGGGAAATCCAGAGCATGTTGCATGTTTGCATATCATCCTGATACATTTTATTATGCTATGTCTTAATCATTATGGATGTAGGTGCACAGTATATGGTTGTTATAAATTGTGTTAAGATACTAATGAGGGAAAAACCCGTTCTGCTAAGCGACGTGGTCTCACTAGATATCTATATGGTTCAAGATGGTAGGTTATTATTCATACCAGACCTTTTGTCTGACTCGAATTTTATGTTTTCCCCTTAAGCTCTCAGGTGCTCAAATGATTTTGAGTAGTTTTAGAGTTAAGGTTTTCAGGTTCTCCTTTAGACGAATAAGCTTCCGGAGACGTGCATGAGGCAAGCTAGCTATTAGGAGTTCTTTCTGTTTGATTCTGCTGTGTAATTGGATGAAATGGCAAAGTTATTTAATTTTCTATATTTAGACTCTGATCAACCAAAGGAGCATCTTCATATGTCGCTTTTGGAATAATTTGTAATAACTATATTTCTCTGAACGTGGTTTACGAATTGGAATTATGTAGTGAATCTGAAATGCTATTTGTAATGAAATAAGAAATTTGTTTTAAATTTAGTTTAAATTCTTTCATAGTCATGTTTTTCTGGTATATCAATGTATCTAACATTACCACATAAGATCACCGAGAATTAATAACAATGGATGACTACAGTATCCGTAGCAGTTAGTTTTGGGCCTCCAAATGAGGGATATTACAAGTTGGTATTAGAGCATAGGTTTATGTAAATTTTAAAAAAAAATTGAACCTAAAAGATTTTCAAAATATAACCCAATGAATATGAAAATGAGACCGGGGTTTGGGTTAACGCTAAACTAACGTACTTGCATTTGTTATATACATATCTATAAGTACATATTCCCCTCCCTCTTAGACCGTTCTTTGTGTCTTACTAAGGCTCGTATGCATATATATGAGAAAGGAAGGTATGGAGGTAGGAAATGAAAGAGGAAATCTAAGTAGAGGAAGCACAACAACTAATGGAAATGCTTGACCCAATACTAGGAAGAATCTAGGTCGACAGGCAAACGCTAATCCAAATGCAAATGCCAATGTAGGTGCTAAAACCCTGCTAGTAGATATGGGGATGATGTATCAATTCTTCGTCAATTTGATGCAAGCTGAAGCAGCAATAGGAGTAGCTGGGGGAAATGCTGTGAATGTTGAAGGTTCTAATCTCGTGGCCCCAGTTGGCAATAACTATGCCAAGCTGAGAAGGGATTACACCAGTCTTGATGGGAAGCCCTTTTTGGGAACATAGGATGCCGTTTAAGTAGAAAACTGTTTATTGCACCGTGATAGGATTTCGCTGACTTCGGACTGGATGATGAGCAGAAGAGGAGACTTGATTCTAGATAGTTGGAGGGAGTAGCACTTTATTGGTGTAATGGTATTACCATGGGAGTTACTGAGGAAGAGTTGACTTGGATAGAGTTTCGAAGAAAGGTTCTTGTCTGAAGTTTCCAAGTTAGTATTGCTGAGGAAGTTCATGGACTTAGTGCAAGGTGAGATGTCCGTGATTGAGTATGCTATGAAATTTGATGAGTTGTCTAGATATAGATATGCTACCATTGACACCGTCATCAAAAGGAATGAGAAGTTTATTAGAGGGTTGAAGCCTGAGATTGCTAGGGTGACTAGGCCATATCTCCGTGATCCAAGTATAGTTGTAGTTGAGATGGCAATCAGAAATGAAGATATGCTCTCTACTTTTGGGAAAGAGAAGCAGATTGAAACCCAGGATTCTCTAGGCAAGAAGAGGAAACTTTTTAAGAAGCAAGGAGCTCAGAAGGGAGGAGCTACCAAGAAGGAAAAAGCTGATATGGATTGCTTTAAATGTGATAAGAAGGGACATTTTTCTCATGAGTATCGAACAGGCAAAGCAAAGAAGGCTGCTAACAAGAAAGGAGTGAAATGCTTCAACTGTGATATGGGACACTACTAGAATCAGTGTTCAGAACCAATCAGAGCAGACAAGGGAAAGCTTTTTGCTTTAGAACCGTCATCTTCTAAACCAACTGCTGCTGAGAAAGGAAAGACTGTGATGGAAGGTACACTTTTGATTCATAGTATACTAGTTAGGGTAATATTTGATACTGGTGCATCACATTCATTTATATCTCAGTGTTTTGTACATAAGTTATGTTTATAACCCTCGTACCATGTTACTTCCTTAAGAGTTGCGAATCCGATAGGAGGGTATGCAACTTTGGGGAGGAGATGTGACCAGTTAGAACTTGATTTGTTAGGTCATAAGTTTGCATGCAACTTATATGTTTTTGATTTCGTAGGTCTCGGGATCATTTTGGGTATGGATTGGTTAGATAGGTATGGTGTTAGGATATTTTGCCAAGATAGGGAAATATTGCTAAGGCGCCGTAATAGTCAAAGCCGAATTATATACTCGGTGGAGAAGTCAGACTCAAGTGCTTATGCTTTACTGAATGCAACGGAAGAGGAAGAATAATTAGATCGGGTGTTGGTAGTAAAAGAGTTTGCAGATGCTTTTGAGCTAGTCAGAGGACTACCACCAAAGCGAGCCATTGAGTTTCTTATAAATCTTGTGCTCGGAGTAGAACCTGTAAGTAGACGACCTATCAGGATGACACCTACCAAGATGAAGGAACTGAAGGTGCAGCTAGTGGATTTAGAAGGAAAGAATTTCATTAGACCAAGCAATTCGCCTTGGGGAGCGGCCGCGCTGTTCGTGAAGAAACCAGATGGTTGTTAAGGATGTGTATCAACTATTGTAAGTTGAACAAGAAGACGATCAAGAATAGGTACCCTTTGCCGAGAATCGATGATTTATTTGATTGGTTGAGTGGAGCCAGAGTATTTTACCAAGTGGATTTGGCGACAGGTTTCCATCGGCTAAGAGTGGCATAAGATAGTATTCCGTTAACAGCGTTCTGGACCAGATACGGGTCATATGAGTGATAAGTGAAGCCATTCGGGTTAACGAATGCGTCGGCTTTCTTCCTGGATTTGATGAACCAGGTTTTCCAAGAGCACTTGGATAGGTTCATTTTTGTATCCATAGATGACATCTTAATATACTCTAAGGATTAAAGAGAGCATGAAGTTCATCTTAGAGTGGTACTTGAGACACTAAGCCAGCATCAACTAAAAGCGAAGTTTACAAAGTGTCATTTTTGGAAGAAAGAAGATAAGTTTCTTGGTCACGTGGTTTTAGAGAAGGATTTGTCAATCGATCGAGATAAGATTGAAGCTGTTAACAACTAGAAAAGACTAAAGACTGTGACCGAGATCAAATGTTTTCTTGGGCTTGCTGGTTACTACCGGAGGTTTATTAAGAATTACTCGGGGATAGTAACGTCTTTTACTAAGCTGGCTAGAAAGGATGTGAAGTTTATCTGGTTTGACAAATGTGAGGAAGTATTACTTAAGTTAAAGCACTTATTAGCCAACGTGCCTGTATTAGTAGTTCATGATGGGAATCAAGGATTAGTGGTGTATACATATGCATGTGGAACCGGATTAGGAGCTGTATTGATGCAGAACTTTAAAGTTATTGCCTATGCTTCACAAAAGCTTAGACCACATGAAGTGAGATATCCTACTCATAATTTAGAGTTAGTAGGGTGATTTTTACATTGAAAGTATAGAGACATTATCTCTTAGGGGAGAAATTTGAGATATACACAGATCATTAGTCCTTAAGGTACTAATTCTCTCAGAAAGAATTAAATATGAGACAACACAGGTGGCTGGAGTTTTTAGTAGCATATGATTTTGGTACAGAGTATATGCCTGGAAAAGGAAATAAATTAGTGAATGCTCGTAGCAAAAAACATCAAAATGTGGTGCTAGTTATGTTTGCAGAGTGGAAGGACTTGGAGGCTTTGACTACATGTAGTGTGCAGTTATGATCGACTACTATATCTAGTCAGAGCACTGCCATGTTATCCTGCTTGGAAGTCCGACCAGTTCTGATCGAAAGGATTGCTTCTAAGCAGAAAGAGGATCCATGGTTGGCTGAGAAGATTAGAAGGCTTGAGGTTGAATCGGAGATTGATGATCTAAATTTTTTTATTCTTGATCAGAGGGGATGGTTGAGAAAGAAGGAACGATTATGAGTTCCAAATGTTAAGAACCTAAGGAGAGAAGTTCTTAAGGAATGTAATTGATCGAAGTTTACGATTCATCCTAGGGAACCCAAAATGTATCATGATATGAAGAGGAGTTTCTACTAAGAAAGTATGAAGAGGGATGTTGGCTTTTGGGTAAAGTAGTGTGTGAACTGTCAGCAAGTAAAGGCTGAACATTAGAAGCCGAGTGGTTTGATTCAACCTTTGGAGATAACAGTTTGGAAATAGGATTCGATATCCATGGATTTATAGACAGGTTGCCAAGGTCGAATTAAGGAAATGAAAGTATATGGGTCATAGTGGGCAGGTTGACCAAGAGTGCCCATTTCATTGCAGTTAAGTCAACCAGGACAGCACCTATTTTTGCTAAATTGTTTATGAAGAACATAGTTAGACTACTAGGGATTCCTAGTAATATGGTCAACGATAGAGTTACTTTGTTTTCTAGCGAGTTTTGGAAGAGTCTACAGGGTGTGTTAGGTACAAAGCTCAAGATGAGTACTGCTTATCACCCTCAGACAGATGGGCAGACAGAAAGTCAACAAGGTACTCGAGGATTTATTGAGAGCTTTTATGCTACATTTTGGTGGATCATAGGAAGATCACCTACACTTAGTTGAATTTTCCTATAATAACAGTTATCGGACTAACATAGGAATGGCGCCTTTCGAAGCTTTGTATGGAAGGCCATGCAAGTCACCGACATGTTGGTTGGAAACTGGAGACATATTAGTCTTAGGTCCAGATTTGGTAAGAGAGACAACAGAAAAGATTGAGATAATCCGAGGTAGGATGAAGGAAGCTCAGTTTAGATAAAAGAGTTACGAAGATAAGAGGCGTATGGATCTAGAGTTCTCAGTTGGAGTTAGGGTTTTCATTAAAGTATCACCGATGAAGGGTGTGGTACGATTCGGGAAGTCAAGGAAACTGGCACCGAGATATGTTGGACCGTTTCCATTATAGAGAGGATCGGAAAGCTCGCATACAGAGTAGAGATGCGGAGCAGTCTGGCTGATGTCCATAATATGTTTCATGTGTCTCATCTTCGTAAGTATATGCATGATCAAGAGACTATTATCCCTCTGACTACATTGGAAGACTTAATAGTAGAACCAGATTTAACTTTTATTAGGGAATTGAAAACTAATTAAAGTCGTGCCTTAACTAAATGAATCTATAAGAATTATTTATAAGTTAAAATACTTAAGAGAATAAGGTAAGGACAATATGGAAATATATACCATAACCCCTAAACCCCTTACCTCATTCACATTTTCATAAACCTAAAACACAAACAAAGAGAGTTGAAGGCCGTCCATAACCCTAAGAAGAAGAGCATCACAAAATTCGTTTAGAGGCTAAGATTCAAGCTATGAAGATCAAATCAAGAACAAATCTCAAGTTCCTTATCCAAACAAGGTGAATAATAATCTAAATCATCTCATATAAGTCATCTTGAATGTTTAAATTTGGGGTTGAGGTTTAAAACCATATGATTGGATGAATGATGATATGTTTTGATTTAAATACCATGTTATAATTTAAACAAGGATTTTATGGAATAATATAGTTTGGTTTTAAGGTTTAAATCGTGCAAAATGTTTTCCAAATGCCATGATTTTGAATAGGTTATGTAAAAAATTATTTTGGAGATGGGTTTTAATTTTCAAAATATTCCAAGCTATGGATAATTTATTATGAATTTTTGAGTGAAAGAAAGGTATACTCCAGGTTTTAATTAATTTGAGGAATTAATAAATTACTTTTGGGCCTAAAACTTTATACGATAAAGATATTATCATTTTGGAATTTATGTGAATTTCTGAGATTTTTCTCAATGGATTCGGGTGAGTTTGGATTTAATTAGAAATATTAGTATTTAATGATTAATTAACTACAAGGGTTTAGTTAATAATTTTAATTAAATATCGGAGCATTGGGGATTACATGCGGCAGCAAATTTTGAGAAGAATTTTATAAAGGTTTTGTTATATAATAGAAAATTGACAAAATAAAGGGTTAGGTAAAAAGAAATTACTTAAAAAAGCATAAAATCAGTTTTATAGCGGATTACAACTTCGCCACTTATCATGCTTGCTTTCGCCAACATACTCCCAGTTATAACCTTTCGCATCCATTTGAAATGAATGCACATAGTATCAAGCAGTTGGTACGTAGTGTATTGGAAAAAGGCGGTTGGAAATAATGGTGTCGAAGGCATGCTTGCTAAAGGGTTGAAGCCGCTTTTATTTGCTTTCGAACCCATTGACCCGCTCTTGTTCTAAAAGTAAGCTTTCGAAACGGTTTTCACATTTGAACCTCTTTGATACCCATGTTGTCGCACCAGTACTTATACCTTAGTTAGAAGCCGCTTTTATAACTCCTTGGTCAACGAATACAGAAGGTAGGTTTTGAATCAATATCCCTCTGCTACCATTGAAGCCGCCTTCCCCAATGTTTTCGAAAGGATTGATTTAGCCACTTTGCAAATAGTTTCGAAGGTAGTGGTTTTCGAAAGGGTAGCTTTTGAATGTATCCCTTTTTTATACTTTGAATTTTGTTTTGTTTTCAATCAATGGTTTCGAAAGTGATACTTTTAGTTAGTTTCTAAGCCATGCTTCCATAATTTTTTACTTGAACCCAGTGCTTTCGAAAGGTATGTTTTTGAGTGTTTCGAAAGGTATGTTTTTGAGTGACCCTATGACAAATATGATTGGATGATGTTATTGGTAGACACCAATACGTTCTTGGTAATCCTATAAAAACTCTGAAACCGGACAGATAGTCCGTAATCTTGGAACAGTTTATTGGTTAGCCTATGAAAAATAATAGGTTAATAGTGACCCTAGAAACTATAACTTGAGACGGATAGTTAGGTGAACGGGGATGGGAAATCCAGAGCATGTTGCATGTTTGCATATCATCCTGATACATTTTATTATGCTATGTCTTTATCATTGTGGATGCAGGTGCACAATATATGGTTATTATAAATTGGGTTAAGATAATAATGAGGGGGAACCCATTCCGCTAAGCGGCATGGTCTCACTAAAAATCTATATGATTTGAGATGGTAGGTTATTATTCACACCAGACTTTTTGTCTGACTCGAAGTTTTTGTTTTCCCTTTAAACTCTCGAGTGCTCAATTGATTTTGAGTAGTTTCAGCATTAAGGTTTTCAGATTCTCCTTTAGACGAATAAGCTTCCAGAGACGTGCAGGAGGCAAGCTAGCTATTGGGAGTTCTTTCTGTTTGATTCCACTATGTAATTGGATGAAATGCCAAAGTTGTTTCATTGCCTATACTTAGACTCTGATCAATCAAGAGGGCATCTTCATATATCGCTCTTGGAGTAATAACTATATTTCTCTGAATGTGGTTTTCGAATTGAGATTATGTAATGAATCTGAAATGCTATTTGTAATGAAATGAGAAATTTGTTTCAAACCGATTTTATATTTTTTCATATTCATTTGTTTCTAGTATATTAATGTATCTAACATTACCGCATTTGGTTACCTTCAATTAATAACTATGGATGACTGTAGCATCAATAGCAGTTAGCTTTGGGCCTCCAAATGGGGGATGTTATAGTACATCTCTGCTTAAATGTCTTAAATTACCAAACAGCTCTTAGTTAATATGTTGATTATTTTAATTAAAGGGAAAATCAAAATATCATTATAAGGTTATGCTTAAAAGGAAAAAATTGAAATAGATCAGTTGAATAGAGAGTTGGGTAGACAATTGAAAGAGTGTAACGAGTTGTTTGAGAAATACAAGAATCTCTTAGCTAGCGCATCAAAAATAAGATTTTTCAAAGAGAGGCAAGTAGCTCCATGGATGATGAAGGCACGCCTTCATCGAAAGAGTCTTGGCGGAGAATGCAGAGCTAATGACTGTCTTTTGGATTTTGATCGATGGTAAAAGCACCTTGGAACAATTTCTCTACAAAGTTTGATTTGGGGGTATTTTCATCAACTTCACTTATTTAAGCGACAACTGCGGCGTTTACTTAGGCGCTTCCATCGCAAGTACTTGAATGAACATGGGTCTGATTCTCACCCTAGGGCATGTTGGAATCTTCTAAAAGTTAGTACTATCTCTCTTTCTTCTTGTTCTCTTCCCCCTCGAAAAAATCAAATACAATAGAAAGAGATTTATTTCTGAGTTTTATGAGGAATCAATATTATACAAATGCAAATGATTATATGATTGTAATGTATGACTTATGCAGCTTATAGTTTTTATTATTTCATTTCCTTGCTCTTAGTTTATTTTCCATGTAATATACAGATTAGTGGATCTCCAAATAGTCCAATTCCCAAGGAATTTTTGAATAAATTTATGAAGCTAAAGAGGGAATTTAAGGAGAAGCCTTTAATTCTCAGAACTTCTCAGTTAGCAAAACATTGCTTTCCTAGAGATTTACAAGAAGTGTACATGCAATTTACTCAGCTTCATTTGGACTTTTTGGGCGATGACAAAAATAAGTTTCTTAGTGAAATGTGGTCTTACCTTGCTAAATTGTTATGTGGTCATAATAGCCCTCCGGCCGAGAAATGGGAGTACTATTGATTCCCCCCAATCAATACCCTTAAAGGAATTAAAACTTCTTTTAAACTGCACTTTCAAACCATCTGTTGGGTCGTTCAAAAAGTCTAAGGCTATTGTTTCAAAACTTTAAGAGTTAACTGAATGTTTGAAAATAGAATTATAATGTAATTCGAATTTCCTCACCATATGTAAACCATTTTTGTTATAATGAAAGATCTTGTGTTTAATGCATTATTTTCTATTTCGCTTATTCCTAACAGGAAACCCAATTAGTTTATTCATTTGATCCTTTAGATGTCTTCTTGCTAATGATTGAAATTAAAGATAGACTACTAGTTGATACTGAAAACAAGCAGTCTTCCCAAGATGCTTCAGCTTTACGATTTCCAAATAATTCGAAGACACAAGAATGGCATCGGAAATACTTCCAACTGAGATTGACCTTTAAAGGTCTAAAGGAACGAATCTCTAGCTTAGAAGAAGAGATTAAGGAGAAAGATAAAAGAATTCAAGAGTTGAAAGAACGGATAGACTCACTATAACATCCTTAATTTTGATTAACATTATTTATGATATTTAATTAGATAAATTAAATAAAAAATGTAGAATGATAAGGTGATTGAGATTTGGTAAATATAATGGGTCGAGCCTTAAGTAATGAACTAATGAGATAATTAGAACCTTAATAAGAAGAAGGATATACAAGGAGGGAAAATAGGAAAGGAGCACATTTCCTTAACATATACGCCCATTCTCATTTCTTTATTCATTCCATGCAATAGAAAAAAATTAAAAGAGAAGGATAGGCTGACCATTAACAAGGTATTTAGGAGAAGATAAGCTAAGAAGAATGATCAAAGCTCAAAGGAATTAAATCAAAATACAAATCTCAACCTTCTTTGACTAATCAAGATAAATAGCAGTATACATCTCAAGTTTATCTATAATTTTTGGTATTAAGTGAAAACCTGAATCTTCTAATGTTAGTATGTCATGCTTTAACTGATTGGATGATTATATACTATTTGATGAATTTATACGATTTATTATGAAATTTATTGATATGATTGAGTTGGAAAACATATCATATCACAACCAAACAACTTGAAATTTAGATATGATGTTAGAAACATTATTTTAGAAATGGGTTTTAAATTTCATAATTTTATGATAATGTATCAATATTTTATGATTTTTCCAAGGGAAGAAAATTGGATATTTCGGTTTTAGTTAGTAAAAATAATTAACTAAAGTTTTTAGCCCTGAAATTTTTATACATTGAAGAATATAGCAAATTAGATTTATTATGATTTTTGGGATTTTTCCCAAGTGTTCATGATTTATTATGAATTATTTGAGCTAGAAAAGCTTAATTATTATATTAAAATATAAATGTAAAGATTGCAAATGATTTTGGAATTGCTAAACTTGCTCTAGTGTAGATTTTTGGAAAAGAAAATTGATAAAGTTTTTAAGAATTTGACAAATATTTGAAGTTGGTGAAAAGGAATTACTTTTATTAGTAGTAAAATGGTTTTCCTATTATTTTAGGCTTTACTATGTTGAGGTAGACGATGCCGCACTTCATCATGCCGCTTCCATGGTAGTCGATGTCAGTCAGGTGCGATATATAGGATATCAACCATGGTTGATATGGAATGGATCGGCTTTTGAAGTAGTAACCACAGGATCGAAGTCAACATCATGGACTTCGACGAAGGTAATGCTGCATGTTTTCAAATATAGGCATTGACCTTGATGCTGCGTTTTATACAAAAGGGGCATGGTGCCGCATGTGTATAACGTCACCGACCCTATTGTTTTGGAAATAACTTATAACAGCAATAATGAAGCTGCATATTTTAATAATGACTCCGGAAGGCAATGATGTCGTGTTTTATCACTTCGACTTTACATGGTTGCAAATTTTAATCCTTGTAACTTATTTTTGAAGAAGACTAGGTTGCCGCCTGTTATCACTTCGGCCCTAATGATGCCTCTATTATCTTTAAGGAATTTATGTTGAGACTCATCAATGTCGTCGAGTTTCTTCTAAGATTTTATAATATGCTTTACGAAGTGATTAACTTCGACTTTATACCCTTATGCTTTACCAATAAAAGATTTTAATATGTTTTGAGGGGCGAAGACCCTCGTCGGCTATGTCCTTGCTGCGTTCTATCAATATAAAGACACTATATTATTTTAGGCCTATAGCCTATGATTTTGAAGTGAGATAACTTCAAGGTGATTTGTGGTTCATTAATATAATTTATAAAAGCATATATCATGACATAAATATTTTGAATAAAGTAAAGGGCCATATTTTCCTTGTTTTAAATATGATTTCAAGAGTTAAATCATTTATAAAAAATTGATTTCAAGGAAATAGAAAAGGGTATTTAGTCAAGGATTTTTACTAAGAGATTATTATTCTTATCACTTTTGGACATATTGTGATAGGATAAATCTGACTCAAAGATTAGAAAACCAGTTGGGACTGGTGTAGGGTAGCGCTCTATACTTCAGCTGTTACCCTTAGCAGATATAAGTTCAAAATTCCAGCATGTAGGGCTTTGTCAAGGATAAGACTAAAAGTAGGTCTACTCACAGAAAGGAATACAAAAAGATAAGATAGGTTATAGGTTGGCCTACAAATCCTTTAGTTTCATAGTAAGCCTAGCAAAACTATAAGATTGACAGATAGTCAGGTAAACACAAGGATAAGTGTATTTGGACAAACCGTCCAGTTTTCTTCTAAAGACAATTAGGAAATTTAGTATATCTGGTAGGCCCGATTCAACCATTTAGGTTGGTAGTTACCCTATGAAAACTAAACACTAGGACAGATAGTCCACTAATTTGATGGATAGTCATGATTACCTATGTTGCATGCATGTGCATGATCATTTATATTGTCTATTTTAATCATTGTGGTTGTAGGATACTTTTTTTGTAAAAGATATATTTTAAAAAGGGATATTAGTGAGGGGAAAACCAATTCTGCTCAGCCGCATGGTCTCACTAGATATCTATAAAATCAAGATGGCATATTATTATTCACACTAGGCTTTTGTCTAACTCAAAGTTTATGTTTTCCACTTAAACTCTCATGTGCTCAAAATTTGATTTGAGCAGGTTTTGGCGAATAAAGCTTCCAAAGACGTGCTGGAGGCAAAGCTAGCTATGTATGAGTCTATCTATATTATTACTCCGATGCATTGAAGTTATTTTGTTGTAGTTTGTGTAAAGACAGATGTTATAACTGTCTATTAGTAACTCTGATCAACCAAGGAGGCACTTTATATGTCTTCTTTGAGTATTATGCAATAATAATTATATTTTATTTGAACCTGGGCAACGTTTGGGATTGTGTACTGAATGTGTGAAATGAAATTTGAAAGTTTTTTTTGAAATTTTTTTAATACATTTCATATTCTTGTGCTTTGATGTTATTGATACAACTAACATCACCACATTTTGTCACCAGAAATTAATACTATAGATGAGCGCAGCATCTATAGCGCTTAGTTTCGGGCCTTAAAATGAGGGATGTTACAACTTGGTATCAGAACATAGGATTATGTAAAAACTAAAAGAATTTTTGAACTTAAGCATGTTTTGAAAACATAATCCAAATGGATCAGAGAATAAGATTGGGGCATGGTACAACACCATAGTAATGTACTTGTATTTGCTATATATAAGTATACGCTTTATCTTTATTCTGCCTCTTCCTTAAACTGTTCTTCCGTGTCTTACTAAGGCTCGAATGTAGATTTAAGGGAAATTAAGATATGGAGGCAGGAAAAGAAAGAGTGAATCTCGGTGGAGAAAGCATCACTACCAATGGAAATGTCAGGCCCAACACTAAGAGAAATCCGGGTCGACAACCAGCTGATAATGTAGGTGTTGAAACACTACCAGTTGATATAGGAGCAATGGATCAATTATTTGTCAACATGATGCAAGCAGGAGCTGCTGCTGGATTAGTTGGAGGAAATGCTGGAGGAGCTAATCAAGAAGTTCCAGTTGTCAATAATTATGTTGTTTTGAGTAGAGACTATGCAACGCTTGGAAGGAAACCCTCTATTGGAACGGATGATGCAATTGAAGTGGAGAATTAGTTGCTTCATTGTGAAAGGATTTTCGCTAATCTTAGTTTGAGTGATGAACAGTATAAGAGATTGGCATCTAGGCAACTGCAAGGTGCTGCGTTGTACTGGTGGAATAGCGTGATTGTTGGGGTAGCAGAGGAAACTTTGACTTCGGCTGAATTCGAAAGGAGGTTTAAAGAGAGGTTCATGTTTGAGATTGCCAAGTCAACTTTGTTAAGGAATTTTTCCAAGTTGGTGCAAGGTGATATGACGGTGCTTGAGTATGCAACAAGATTTGAGGAGTTATCCAGGTATTGGTATGCTACGATGGATAATGTGATTAAGAGAAATGAGAAGTTCATCTGTGGACTAAGACCTGAACTTGCTAGGGCAACTTTTCCACATCTTAGGGATCCATGTGAAGTCGTGGAGATGTCCTTGAAAATGAAGAGATGCTTGCTTTGTTCGGTAATAACATGTCAATAAAGAATCGGGGTGGACGGAATCAGAAGAGGAAGTTCTTTCATATAAAGGGAGCTCAGAAGGGAGGAGCTACTAAGAAAGGGAAGTCTGAGGTTGTGTGTTACAAGTGTGATGAGAAGGGGCATTACGCTCATGAATGCCGAAATGGTAAGGGAAAGGAAGTCATTGAAAAGAAGAACATTAAATGCTTTAACTACGACCAAGTGGGACATTACAAGAACAAATGTCTGAAAGTGGCCAAGGTAAAAAAAGGAAAAGTATTTTCTTTGGAACTGGCTACCTCGAGACCAACAGCTGAGGAGGAAGGAAAGGTCATGATGGGAGGTACGCTTTTGATTCATTGCTTACCTGTTAGAGTACTATTTGATATTGGTGCATCGCATTCTTTTATATCTCATTGTTTGGTAGATAGGCTTAACCTAGAACCTACATATTTAATTACTTCCTTAAAGGTTGAGAATGCGATAGGAGGATATGCAATTATGGGGAAGAGATGTGACCATTTAGAGTATGCATTATTAGGTCATATATTTGTCTGTAGTTTGCATGTGTTTGATTTCATAGGATTTGGAAGTATTTTGGGTATGGGCTGGTTAAATAAATACGATGCTAGGATATTTTGCCAAGGTAGGAAAATATTACTAAGACACCCTAATAGTAGTGACCAGATTGTATACTCGGTAGAGAATCCAAGTCTTGATGTTTGTGCTTTGTTGGGTGTAATAGAGGAGGAAGATGAGTTGAATCGGGTTTTCATAGTTAGAGAATTTGCAGATGCCTTTGAGCCTATTATAGGACTACCACTGAAACGAGCAATTAAGGTTCGAATAGATCTCGTCCTTGGGGCTAAACCTGTTACTAGATCGCCTAGCAGAATGACACCTACTAAGATAAAGGATTTAAAGGTGCAGCTGGTTGACTTAGAAGGAAAGAATTTTATTAGACCAAGGGGTTTGCCTTGGAGAGCGGCCATGGTGTTTGTAAAGAAACTAGAACGGTGGTTCAGGATGTGTATCGATTATCGTATGCTGAATGAAGATGATAAAGAACCGATATCCCTTACCAAGAATCGACGACTTATTTGATCAGTTGAGTGGAGCCAAAGTATTTTATCAATTAAATTTGGCTACAGGGTTCCATTAATTAAGAGTGGCGGAGGATAGTATTTCTTTGACGGCGTTTATAACACGATATGGTTCATACGAGTGGTTAGTAATGTCATTCGAATTAACTAATGCACCTGCTTTCTTTGTAGATTTAATGAACCAAATCATCCGAGTGCATTTAGATAGACTTATGTTGGTATTCATAGACGACATTTAGATATATTCCAAGGATGGAAGAGATCATGAAGCTCATCTTAGGACAGTGCATAAGACATGAGGCAGCATTAGTTAAAAGCAAAGTTTTAGAAGTGTCATTTTTGGAAGAAGAAGCTAAAGTTCCTTAGTCATGTTGTCTCAGAAGAAGGGTTGTCAGTAGATCCAACTAAGATAGAAGCAGTTAATAGTTGAAAGAGACCCGAGATGGTGACCGAGATAAGAATTTTCCTTGGATTAGCTACCGAAAATTTATTAAGGTTTTCTCATGGATAATAGCACCATTGACTAAACTAACAAGAAAGGACATAAAGTTTATTTGGTCTGATAAATGTAAGGAGGCATTCCAGAAGCTGAAAATTTTATTGACCAACACACCCATGTTAGTTGTTCCATATGGAAATCAAGATTTGGTGGTATATACTGATGCATATGGAAAAGGATTAGGAACTGTGTTAATGCAGAATGGTAAAATGATTGCCTATGCTTCACGACAACTAAGATCACATGAAGTTAGATATCCAACTCATGACTTAGAGTTAAATGCCGTAATATTTGCTTTGAAGGTGTGGAGACACTATCTTTTGGGAGAATGATTCGAGTGACAGATCACAACTCGGTAAGATACTTATTTTCTCAAAAGGAGTTGAATATGAGATAGCAGAGATGGTTAGAACTTTTAGCTGCTTATGATTTTTGAATTGAGTATATATCAGGGAAAGGATATAAAGTTGCGGATGACTTTAGCTGAAAACATCAGAATGTAGTGTTAGCTATGTTGGTAGAGTGGAAGGATCTAGAGGCATTGACTACTTGTAGTGTGCGGTTAACATCGACTGCCAATTCTAGCCAGAGTACTACAATGTTATCTTGCTTAGAAGTTCGATCGGTGTTGATTTAAAAGATTGCTTCTAGAAAAAGAGGTGATCCATTGCTAACTAAAAGAATTAGAAGATTGGAAGGTGGAACTGAGACCGATGATTTGAAAAACTTTTATCTTGATCATAACGGATGGTTAAAAATGAAGGGACGATTGTGTGTTCCTGATATTAGTGACTAAGAAAAGAAGTACTTAGGGAATGTCATTGATTGAAGTTTACTATTAATCCTGGAGAAACCAAGATGTATCAGGATATGAAGAGAAGTTCCTTCTGGGAAGGTATGAAAAGGAATGTATGCTTATGGGTAAAGCAATATGCAAATTGCCAGCAAGTGAAAGCCGAATATCAGAAGCTAAGTGGATTGCTTCAGCCTTTAGATATACCAATTTGGAAATGGGATTCTATATCCATGCATTTTGTAGACAGATTACTAAGGTCGAATAGAGGAAATGAAAGTATCTGGGATATAGTGGACATAATAACTATGTGTGCACATTTTATGTTCATTAAGTCAACAAGAACAGCACCGGTTTTGGTTAAATTATTTATGAAGAATATAGTTAGACTGCGTGGGATTCCTATTCGCATAGTCAGTGATAGGGATTCTTTATTTATTAGCGAATTTTGGAAGAGTCTACAAGAATTTTTAGGTACCAAGCTCAAGATGAGTATAGCTTACCATCTATAGACCGATGGGCAAACAGAAAGAGTGAACAAAGTCTAGGAGGATTTGTTAAGAGCTTGTGTGCTAGATTTTTGAGGATCATGAGAAGACTATCTATACTTAGTGGAAACTCTCGTATAACAATAGTTATTAGACTAGTATAGGGTGACATCTTTTGATGCTTTGTATGGAAGACCATGCAAATCTCCAGTATATTTGTTAAGAGACTGGAGATAGATTAGTTGATCCGGATATGGTGAGAAAAGCTATAGAAAAGATTGAGTTGATTCGAGCTAGAATGAAGGAAGCTCGGTCCAGGAAGAAAAGTTATGCAAAGAAAAGATGGAAAGACTTGGAATTCTTAGTTGGAGATCACATTTTTGTTGAAGTTTCACCAATGAAAGGTGTGTTAAGATTTGAGAAGTCAAGGAAATTAGCACCTAGACTTGTTGAACCATTCTTATTAATGAAAGAATCAGGAAACTCACTTACATGATAGAGTTACCGAGCAGTTTGGCAAGAGTCTATAATGTTTTTCATGTGTCACCTGTAAGAAAGTGTGTTCGAGATCCAGAGACTACTATAACTCCAACTACATTGGAAGACTTAGTATTGGAACATGACATGATCATAGTCAGGCATCCAGTTCGTATTGTGGCTAGAGATGAGAATAATTTAAGGAACAAGACAGTCGGATTAGTAAAAGTCCAATGGAGTGAAGATGAGAGAGACTATACTTGGGAGACAAACGACATGATTTGGGATACTTATCCTAAATTATTTGGTGGTATGTTTTTCGTCTATGCTTATATGTTGATGTGCGAACCTTATCGTAATTTCAAGGACGAAATTCTTTAAGGAGGGGAGTATGTAACACCCATAATTTGATTAACGTTATTTAGGATATTTAGTTAGATAAATAATATAAAATAATGTGGAATGATAAGGAGATTGAGATTTGGTAAATATAATAGGATGAACCGTAAGTAATGAACTAATGAGATAATTAGAATCTTAATAAGAAGAACAAATGAGGAGGGGAAAATGGGAAAGGAGCACATTTCCGTAACATATACTCTCATTCTCATTTCCTCATTCATTTCACTCAATACAAACAAATTAAAAGAGAAGGATAGGTCGACCATTAACAAGGTATTGAAGAGAAGATAAGCTAGGTAGAAAGATCGATGCCTAGGGTAATCAAATCAAAATATAATTCTCAACCTTCTTTGACTAATCAAGGTGAATAATAGATATGCATCCCAAGTTTACTATTGTTTTCAGTTTTAAGTGAAAACCTTAATCTTTTGATATTATTATGTCATGTTTTAAATGATTGGATGATTATATGATATTTGATGAATTTATATGATTTGTTATGGAATTTATTAACATGTTTGAGTTGAAAAACCTATCATATCACACCCAAACGACTTAAAATTTGGACACGATGCTAGGAACATTATTTTAGAAATGGGTTTTAAATTTCAAAATTTTATGATAAAGTATGAATATTTTATGATTTTCTCAACTTTT
Organism: Allium fistulosum; assembly: GCA_030737815.1. NCBI lineage: Eukaryota > Viridiplantae > Streptophyta > Magnoliopsida > Asparagales > Amaryllidaceae > Allium > Allium fistulosum. Next base: position 183,002,613 of record CM060903.1, read on the forward strand.
TCTAGTTTCAATTAGTAAAAATAATTAATTAAAGTTTTGGCCCTAAAATTTTTATATGTTGAAAATATAATAAATCAGATTTATTATGATTTTTGAGGATTTTTCCAAAGTGTTTATGATTTATTAAGAATTATTTAAGCTAGAAAAGCTTAGTTATTATATTAAAATATTAATATAAAATGTAAGGATTGCAAGTATTTTGGAATTGCTAAACCTGCTCCAGTGTAGATTTCTGAAAAAGAAAATTTATGAAGTTTTTGTTATCCAATAAGAATTTGACAAACATTTGTGGTTGATGAAAGAAATTACATTTACTAGCAATAAAACAGTTTTCTTATGATTTATGGCTTTGCCACACCGAGGTTGACGATGTCGCACTTCATCATGCCGCCTCCATGGTATTGGACGTCAATCAGGTGTGATACATAGGATCTCAACTATGGTTGATATAGAAATGATCAGCTTGGTTGAAGTAGGAACCACAACATCGAAGTCGACATTATGGACTTCGACGAGGTTGATGCCGCGTATTTTCAAATATAGGCGTTGACCTTGACACAACGTTTTATACAAAAGGGGCATGGTGCCGCATGTGTATAACATCGCCTACCCTATTGTTTTCGAAGTAAATTATAGCAGCGATAATGAAGCGGCATATTTTAATAACGACTCTGAAAGGCAATGATGCCGTGTTTTATCATATCGACTTTAAATGGTTGCCGCTTTTAATCTTTGTAACCTGTTTTCGACAAAGACTAGGTTGTCGCCTATTATCACTTGAGCCCTAATGATGTCGCTATTATCTTTAAGGCATTGATGTCGAGACTCATCAATGACATCGACTATCCTCTAAAATTTTATAATATGTTTTATGAAGTGGTTACTTCGACTTTATACCCTTATGTTTTACCAATAAAAGATTTTAATATGTTTTGAGGGGTGAAGACCATCGTTGACTATATCCTTGTCGCATTTTATCAATACAAAGGCATTATATTATTCTTGCTCTGTAGCCTATGGTTTCAAAGTGAGATAACTTCCAAGTGATTTTGTGATTCATCAGTATGATTTATAAAGTATATCATGGCATAAATATTTTGAATAAAGTAAAGGGCCATATTTTATTTGTTTTAAATATAATTTCAGGGGTTAAATCATTTTAAAGAAATTGATTTCAAGGAAATAGAAAAGGGAATTTGGCCCAGGATTTTTACTAAAGAGATTATTGTTCTTGTCACTTTTGGATAGATTGTGATAGGATAAATTTGACTTGGAGATTAGAAAACCATATAGGACTGTGTAGGGTAGCGCCTTATACTTCAGCTGTTATCCCCTACCTGATATAAGTCCAAAATTCCAGTGCATATGACTTTGTCAGGGGTAAGACTAAAATTAAGATTATATACAGAAAGGAATACATAAAGATAAGATAGGCTATAGGTTGGCCTACAAAACTTTAGGTTCATAGTAAGCCTAGCAAAACTATGAGAATGACAGATAGTCAGGTACACACTAGGATAAGGGTATTTGGATAGACCATCCAGTTTTCTTCTAACAAACAGTTAAGAAATTTGGTCTCTGGTAGACCCAAGTCAGCCTTGTAGGTTGGTACGTAGTTACCTTATGAAAACTAAACATTGGGACGGATAGTCTGCTGATTTAACGGATAGTCATGATTATCCATGTAGCATGCATTCACATGATCATTTATATTGTCTATTTTAACCATTGTGGTTGTAGGATTTTATTTTGTAGAAGATATATTTAAAAAGGGTTATTAGTAAGGGGAAAACCTGTTTCGCTCAGCGGCGGGTCTCATTAGATATCTATAAAATCGAGATGGCATATTATTATTCACACCAAGCTTTTTGTCTGACTTGAATTTCGTGTTTTCCCTTTAAACTTTTGGGTGCTTAAAATTTGATCTAATAGGTCGGGAGTAAGGGTTTCCAGATTAAGTAGGTTTTGGCGAATAAAGCTTCCCTAGACGTGTAGGAGGCAAAGCTAGCTATATAGGAGTCTATCTATATTATTAATCCACTATGTTGAAGTTATTTTGTTGAATTGTATGCAAAGACAAATGTTATAATTATCTACTAGTAACTCTTATCAACTAAGGAAGCATCTTCATATGTCGCTCTTGGAGTATTTTGTAATAATAATTATATTTTATCTGTACCCGGGCAATGTTTGAGATATTGAATATGCAATTATGTCTTTGAAATGGAATTTGAAATTATGTGTAATACATTTTATATTATTGTTTTGATGTTATTGATATGATTAACATCACTGCATTTTGTCACCAGAAATTAATACTATAGATGACTGCCGCATCTATAGCGCTTAGTTTTAGGACTTAAGATGGGGGATGTTGCACTCATTTTTAGAATCTAGGCCTTCAGTTGAGATTGACACCAAAATGTCTAAATTACATCAACAAAAAAATGACAACGAAGTGGAGTTAATGAAGAGTCTAGTATCTTGCTAATCCATAGAACTCATTGCCAGTAAAGGCGTGTAATACCCCAAAAATTTTGTGAAAAATCATTTTTGTAAAATGATTTAATTTTTGAAATATTTAGATTTAAATATGGTGAAATCTCTGGAATAAATAGTGTGCAAGTATATGTGTGCACGTGCACACTGAAATGGCACAAGGAAGAACTCCAGATTTCTTGGATTTAAAACAAGAATTAAAAAGCAATACAAACATGATTTTGCAACATGGATATTTGATTTCTGGAATTATATGGATCATCTTAGAAAATAAGGAAAGAAAGTTTTACTTTAAATCAGTAAACCAATTTTATTTAAAACCCAGAAAAGAAAATTATATATATATATATATATATATATATATGTTATAAGGATTTGTAAACCTGTATACATATAGGTGCATATGTTTCTAAAATTAAAAAGGAATTAAATAAGCCTAGATAAGATATGTATACAAATATACATTTTTTTTTAAGTACTGAAAAGTATATATATATATAAGCAAGTGAAACTATAACATTAAAATGACATGAAATATGATACAAGTCAATATGCTTGTATAGGCAAAAATAGCAAAGGGGATTCTCAGAAATAATTAAAATATAAAATAGGATAGTCACACTTTTAACATGACTAGGTGAGTGGCCATTTTCTGAAAAGTAAAAGAAAGAAAATACAGCCTTTAAATTGGTTAATATGGCCGGGGTATTATGAATGAAAAATGCATGATGTTAGCCAGGACAGAAATGGAATTCTGTTTTAACAAAACCCTAGTGGAAAAATTGCATATAAATAGGCAGTTTTGGCCAGTAGAATTATCTTTACCCCAAGCTGCACAAAAATAAGAAAAGAAGAAAAATATTGGAAGGAAGAAGAAAACACTCATACAAGGATTTTCTGGATTAATAAGAAGAAATATTTAGGTGAGTAACCTCACTGAGTTCATGGCATTAAGACCTGAGATGAGAAAGCCACTTTTTTTATATTGCCATTTATATATTTCTGGTTTTGATGTATATGATTTCATCAATGCTTTTTGGATGTCTTATTTTAAATCTGATATGATTTAATATGGATGATTTTGATGATCTTTGATTGGTTGAGACATTTGTCTTTGGATGTGTATCATACTGTTTTATTTATACTCATAAATGTTAAAGTCTAGGATCTTAAAATTATGTAGAGAATACTCTCAACTGTTATAGATCTATGGCATGGAAACTTTACAAAAAATGTTGGGAGCTGCATTATACTTGGTATAAGTGCTGAGGCTTGAAAAGAAAAATGTTAAGGGTGCAATAGAAATCTTCTAAGTGCTGAGCCCTTAATCAGATCAAAAAAAAAGAGAAGAAACTCATAAGCTAAAATTATGATTGAACCAGATCCTGAATCTGAATCAATCATAAAGGCTTATGCTAGGAAAGATTATGGATGTTTCCATGTTTGCAGTGACATGTTCACTTAGCATATTTGATGATAGGATTTAAGACAATACACTAGTAAATAAACTAGGGAAGGGAAGGCCAAGAAAGCTGCTGGAATGCTTGTCATATTTGAAGTATGCAAGTTGGCACATGGTTTGTTTAAGCCCTGAGATCTTTGTGCAATGATGTGAATTAGTTCATTGCAATGTGTCCCAGTGATTCCTTAATAGCAGATGAGGCAGGGATTTAAATTGAATTATACAACCTGTAAATGAAGAAATAGGAATGTGGATATTTCTTAGGTTGAATGGTATGGAACCAAGATGGTTCCAGTGAATGCAAATGTTGCAAATAGATAATTATGTTTGCATGATTATGTATGCAAGTGTAAGAATGATAAATGAATATATCATACCTGAATCAACTTAATTATACTATGCTAAAGTAATTGATTGCAGGAATTTGCTTAAATAACTAATTGGTGCTCTTATATTCTCTATTGCTTAATATCATGAATATATTGATGTTACTCATACGAGATCATAGATCTGACCCTTGTTTGCTCATGGCATATGGGGTGTCTCATTTTAAAATGAGGCAGCCACTCATGCTCTTTCAGGTAACCCAGGCACTAAGTAAAAATGAAGTTATGGCTATTATGGAGGAGTGAATGAACATGCTAGCTAGTTTCAATAAGAGCTTAAATTGATTATATCTGCATGTATTCAGGAAAAATTTTATGTTTCTAAAATTTCCAGTCATGTATTGAATATTTTATGGTTAGTGATCAAGTTGCCCTTATGTTCTGTAAAGTGTCAGATTAAAATTGTTGTTCTGTTGAAATTGTTGTGTGTTAAGGTTTGATTTGTTTTTGAAGTAGTGTCTGAAACATAAACAAGAAAAATATGCTCAAGTATCAGCCATAAAAATCTGGTAAGAAATATACAATTATGTGAGCTACTGTTTTGCATAATTTATATATATGTATCAGCTAATCTTGAGACATAACAGAGCACTGAGTTTTAGAATAAAATCTGGATTTAGAAAGAAGTAAACTTAAGAGGATTCTATTTTCTTTTTACTAAAATGCTCTGTAAATAAGTTTGAATTCATTTCTGAATTGTATTGAGAAAAGTAAAATGTTTTTAAAAGCTTCAGACAGAATGCAATGAATGGTATCTCCATTGCTTTGAACTAGTGTGTAGCAGATACAGGATTCATGAGTTAACCAGCTTCAAATAAATGAAGTATTGGTTGATCATGATAGATTGTATTCTGAAAATAAAAATGCATTTCAAAAGCTTAGTACACTTAGCAATTGTTTCACCCAGTTTTCTGGAAAATGAGCAGAGATATTGACATGTACATGTATATCTGTGTACATGTTGATATCTGGGCAAAAATATAAACATAAATTCCTAGAACAGTTGTAGGAATGGATTTCAAAAATAATAAAGTAAGAAATATTGTTTTGTATGTTAGATTATAGGCAAAAATTAAACATATATGTGTAGATATAGGTAGATATCAGATTTCAAACCATACAGGAGAAAAATAAAAAGAAAAACAAAAATTGTGTTTGAACCGACCAGCATAGCACTCGAACTCGTGACCTTTCATGTATAAGTTAGGCGCGTTTCCATTACGCCTAGATGTTGCTTGTGTTCACTTAGGATCCACTTTCTTTTAACCTGAGTTTGATACTATACAGACTTTTACACAATCATCCATATTAAAAGCTTGCATTCCACTGATTATTACTTGATCATTTCTTAATTAGAATAACAGACTAAAGTACATGTTTCCAGTGGATTCTATGGTCAAGAATCAGTTAACCTGAATTGCTAAAATCTAAATCAAACAGGATGTTCTTGTACAACAAATAAAAAGAAAATAAAGTATATACTCTGAATATAAACAAGAGGAACACATACATCTTCATATGTATGTGTATGCTATTAGAAATACACTGATATATTTATATTGGTAAGTTATTTTGATCCTGGATATATTTTGTTTATTGGAGAAAGAAAATGACCCTGGGAAATATATTTGTAATGAATGATATATCTATATATCATTTCTAAAAAAAAATCCTTATGAAATTAGGGTGAAAATAGGAGGGTCATTTCAAGGCGTTTCCAATCTTTCCACTCCTACTCCTAGAAGGACAATGCGATCTCGAACTTTTGTTAGTCATGAATTTCCAACTTTATTAAATCCACTTCCGGGTCAAAGTGATGATGTGATCTCCAATTGGAGCAGACAAATTAAATTTTAATGCAAGCATTTTTTCAGTAATAAGTGGAATGAAAAAGTATCTCAACATCTCAATTAATACGAAAGCAAAGTTCAAAAGCTTCAGCGCGAGAAATATATTCTTACATAGAAGATTAAAGAGTTAAAAAGCATGGTTCAAACTTTGAGAGGAGCCAACAAGGCTCTCCAGCATGCTTTGAAAACTCAAATTGATTCGGTTGATGATGCATATATTATTCGAAGGAAAGAAAAGAAATTCAGAAAGCTTTTGGACGTGGCTCTTCGCTACTTATTGATCCTTTAATTGCTAAGGATTTGGACAAGCCAGCACGAAGCCTCGAGCTTTGACAAAGATTTGCTTTAGATGGATTCTTCTTTTGTCTAATTTATATACCTATAACTTTGTATATAATTTAATAGATCGTAAATGAATTTGAATTTGAATGAATATTACCTCGGATGTAAGGTATGTAGCTTTGAATTGGATATTGGTTCTTATTTGAAATCGCTTGACGATCAATATCTTACTCTCCCGTATTTTGAGCTTTTGATGTATAAATGGATATTCTGCTTGTTAAAAAAACTAAGAACCTTGCTAATTGAGCTTTTTAGAACTTGATATAAAAATCTACCTATCCATTAATAAATATCCAAATGCTTGTTTAGTAATGAAGATTCTCGTTAAATAAATTTAAATCTGGATTGAGAGCTCATTTAGTGAAGCTCCATCATTAGAAAATCCTTCTGGTAACAATTCGAATAGAAACCCAGAGAACCATTCTAGCTCTAGTGCGAAAATAAGACCATAAAACCCATTTGGTAATTAATAAGGAAGACCAAAAAACCCATCGGTTAATAAAGAAGTCAAGAAATCCAATCCGACATTTAATTAGGATGACTAGAAAACCAGGAATTACATCTGGCAGACAAAGATTATGTCCGTTGTGGAGCACAAATGCCTCTTATTTGATGGATCTTCCTATCGAAGATCGTTTGTTTTGGACTACTAATTGGCACTAATTTTGATTGATTTATTTGGCACCATCTTAGGTGAAGATTCCTACTTGGATTGGACCCATTAGCACCGTCTTAGGACATGATTTAGGTCTGTTGTCCGGTGCATTTGGTTTGCTATTCCTAAGTAGAACCAAAGACTTACCAAACCTCCCTTTAGGAAGTGCTTTAGTGAGGCCTTTGATGAGGACACTGAAGGTCGGTTCGGTGCTTTAGTTAGGCTGCCTTAGGCAGTATCACATGCTTACTCTGTCCTTCCTCTAGGAGGCGCTTTGGCCAGGCCACGTAGGCAGGACCAAAGGCTTACAGAAAATTTGGACTGGTCATTTTCAGGCAAGACCAAAGGTTTATTCTGGCCTCCCTCTAGAGGCGCCTTAATTAGCCCATGGAGACGGGATCAAGGGTTTATGATCTAGCCAGGCTATGTAGGCGATACCGAAAGCTTAGTTGGTGCTTTGGTCAGGCCATCTTAGGTGGGATCAAAGGCTTACCCTGTCCTCCGTCCAAGAGGTGCATTGACCATGCTATCTTGGCAGGATCAAAGGCTTTTGCCCCTTACTACCATCTTAGGTAGTGTTTTAGGCATTTCCATTATTTGAGGAGAGTCTTAATCCTCAACCATATAGATACACTTATTTTGTTCACAAGATCATATTTTATTGATGACCAATTTAACTTCTTCGTACAAATTCATTCAGCCTTCCTTGCCATAGGAAATTGTTGGTCAATCCCTCCAAGCTTCGACATTGGTTTGTGTTATGTCCATTAGCTCGATGATAGCAATAATATAGTCCTTCGAGATTCCTCTCATTCTTCGGAAGCTTCTTTTTCGAAGGCCAATAGTTGAGTTTTTCCTTAGTTAAGAGATAGATGTTCTCATAGGAAGTGGTGAAGGTGTAATTCTTAAAAAGTCATGACCTTTTGGAGGATGGTCCTTTTGATTGGTATTTAATCCTTATACTGCTTGAGACGGACTCCTCATCTTCGATGACTAGTTTCAACTTTAGGGAGCTTTGTGCTACACTGGTTTTGTAAGATCGATCAAGCACACTCCTCCATTTTCTAGTGAACCATTCGAAGTCCCTTTCCATTTCCTTTTTGAAAATGGTCCTCTTGGCTTTGAGTTGAATCTCTTTCCTCATTTTCAAAAAGATGATATCCCTTTTGTATTACCCACATAAGACAAAGATCGATGTTGGCTCAACATGGAAGGTATTGAAACTCTCTTTTTCTGATTGTATGAAGCCACTTGTTTTTCTTCTCTTCTATAACTTGTAATGCTACATGTCTTAGTACATTTTCTTCATGAAGCCGGGGATCACTAGTGATTTGATTAGTCGGCCTAGTCATTGGAGTCTCAGAGGATCCTTGTTCAAAGATGTTAACACGATTAATTAGCATTACTAAGTAAAACTTAGCTAATGGGATTAATTGGTGTTAAGAATCAAAGGAAGATTAGCTAGGGATAGGGTTAGCTTGGTAGGAGCATGTCCTTTAAGCCTTAAATATGCAAGGTAGGGTAGTTCCACTTAGTGTTTTAATAGAGACGAAGGTTCAGGCCCTCCTTCTAGCGCCCAAAATTTAAGGATTTCTTCGTCAACCCCAAAAGTGCAAGGATGAGAACCTTGGATGATAATGGAATTTGGGCAGGCTAAGTTCAATCTCAACAAGTGTTGGAGAATAGTGACACTTGGTTGAGTCAAGGCTTAAGAGGAGTGACAAGCAAGTCTAGGTTCATAGTGAAATCGTATGCAAGGCCATGTGAAATCGTATATGCTAGAAGTAAATCCATATTAGACAATTATATGATAAAGAGAGAAATCAAGAATATAAATACTTTTGGAATTCGAAGTAATCTTTGATTAGAAAATCATATATGCTTTGGAATTCAGAAGTAACTCATAATTTGAGATATCTTTTTTTATTCAATATACTATCAAATGTACAATTTCCAATAGTTCAAGTGCTATAATCGGCTCTAAATCCCCGAATCAATTTAGGGTTACAAAGTTTAAAATGTAAGAAGAGTGAGAAGAATGATTTGCCCCCTTCATAGCGCTCATAGGTCCATATTTATAGGGGAATAGTTGAGGCACATCAGTCTAATGTCGGCGTTTGTGAGATTCGTCACTATTGATGCCGCATGGTGCCTATCTTGTTCAATACTGTCCTTTGTCATTGTTGGATTTATAGTTGAGCCTCAGCAATATTCCAATAAAAGTTGTACTCAGCATCAATAAGGAGCAACATTAGTTTGTAGTTACTTCAGTATGGGTCGACGTGGATAACGAATAGAATTGCTATAGTGCAATATTAACATATAGAGGCATCATTATGACATCTGCCTTGATAACTCTTGTGAATGTTGATGTCATTCGGCATCAACCCCGCATGTGTAGATGTGCGATATCCTTAAGTGTTGTTGAAGTGCACTTTCAGCAAGATGCGACATTGACTATTGGCGACATCAATGATGGGCAACATTGATTAGCTCGGTACTATTTGAAAGACAATATTAAAAAGCAGCGGCGGTGGAATAGAAGCAACATTAAAGAGGCATGACATCATTTCTCAGCGGCTTTGGTTACAGGTAGTATCAGTGATGAGCGACGTTGATAAAGTGCGACACTAATGAGTTGCGACGTTCGTCTTATTTTCACAAGTGAAAGCCGACATTGATAAAACATGGCATCGATGAGATGAGATATAGGTAATGTCTATATAGCATTGATGGCTTACGATACTGGTCACATTCAACATCAATGCTTCTTTGAAGAGATGCGACATTGGTCACATGCGGTATTAATGACGAAGAATATACTTAGCTCTAGTAACAATAAGCTGCATCGTATGTAACTCTTTATTGATGCGACATTGCATTCTTTATTTCCTCGGCATTGATTCATAGCCATTCTTTTGTTGTTGAATATTGTTGCGGCACTATGGTTAGATCGCATGTCGCACATCTTCTTGGTCAATAATGGTGATAACAGTGTCTAATTTGATTTGAATTTTATTTTAATTACATTATCGTTATATTGGCAATATTATACTGATGTATAGTGATATTTTTGGTTCAAAAATAAAATTTTTGAAATAATTTATTATTAATTTTAGTAACCATGTTAAATACAAATTTAAAAATTAGATAAAATTCTCATATAATTTTATTTTTTGAAAAACATATAATATATATATAATTTAACTTTGAATATCAAATATCTGAAAGAGACAAATAGTATCATACTGTATCGATTTCATATTAATGATGTAAATATTTAATTATTTAATAACTAATTAAATATATATATATATATCATTGTCCTAATTTTGATGTCATATACAAGCATACAATATATAATTCAATAGTTTTAAAGAGTTCAGGATTATAATAAGGACTTACCGGCGCAAGTTGCATGTAAAACGGAGTTCGTAAGATGAAGTAATTCGTGTTTAAAACTTCAAGATTTAAATGTTATTTTGTATTTAACAGGGGAATTTTAATTAAATTACCTTTTATCACATCTAAAGACCCAACCGCTTGTATTATTGTGGCCTACCACTTTATTCTAGCTACCCTGCTTCATAGGAGCAGTAAAACCGCGCCACCTGACTCCTCTCTCTTTGCAATAATCCATTTTATAACTTCAGATCTTAGTCTAATGCCCTATTTGGAAGGCTTAAATTTCTATCTTAGTCAACGTTAATAGAGTTAAGGGTACGCTTGAAGGCAATTATGTGACTTGTTAGGTAATCTTAACTCTATAATGAATCTTATTCTAAATACAAGTATGCTTTTTAGTTTTGTTTTCTATTATGTAATTTTTTTATATATGATATAAATAATGATTATGAGCATTAGACATTTATAAAAAGAAAAATTCCCAAGTAAAGTATTAAATCGATTGTAGTTGTGAACCGATCGTAACCATGGGTATTGAATCATTTAGTAATAATACTCAACTTTAAAATTTCCCTAAAAAGATGCACCGAGAAAGAAATATTGATGCATTTGTTGAGACTAGTGTACATAGTGCTCTCCAAATGTTGGATGAGAATTACTCATGACCGTTGAGGGCACTAAGTGGTCTCGTACTTGTGGCCATTTAATGATTGCATAATGACTCAACTAAGAGTCTTATGTATGTTAAATATATCTAAGTCAAAACATAGGATCTCGATGTGACAATGTGCGGTAGTCTTTGGACTTGAGAATACTGTTAAGCTTAAACGAGGAGGTTGTTCTCTGATGTTCATCAATTTATAGCACTGACCATGTTGCGGCTTCTTTTAGGTATATGTCAAATTGTTTAGCATGAAATACTATTCAATAAAGAATCCATCTCCTCCGATATTACAGGTTAGTATCACCTTGATTGGATGTCAACTCAAAATCAAAAATTTGTGGTGGTGGTAGTTTTGGTTATTCGATAATTATTATTTTCTGAACCAAGGACTATGAAGTTAGTCTTTGTAATTAACTGCAGATAATGCTTGATTTTTTGATACCAAACTCTATGTATCTAAGTGATATAATGATAATGAAAAGTAGAAGCATATAGATTTATTCAGTTAAGGGTATATACTTAGTTAGAGTAAAATGTTATTATTCCTAGACTATTTGTACATAAAAAACTTGTGCCATAATGCCTCACCAATGAAGCCAATGCCGATGTGGACTTTGTGTAACACCCCATAATTGTAACGATTGAATATTTAAATGATTAATTTAAATATTCAATCGTTGATTAACAAAACATCCATTATGATCGATTTTCCATAGATGGATGAACTAGGACTCGAAACACCCATAATTGAGTTTGTTTTTCTATTGCAAGAAAAATGAGTATAAACTTAGTTATGTTTGGAATCGATAAGCTTTTAGAGTGAATAGTGATTTCTAGAAAAGAATGGAAATATAATTTTGGCTAAGGCCCATAAGCTAGCTTATAAATTAGCTTACTCTTCACCTCATTTTCATTCCATGTTATTGTTACTACTAACAATTGTCTCGAAAGAATGCAGCACGGTAATGCAGCCATGACGCCGCATCCCATCTTCATCGCCTTTCTTCAATAAAGAAGTGTTATCATCATTGTCGACCTTGAAGGTGTTCGACATTTCACTTGATCACAACATCGCATCAATACAGTTTCGAAGTAATAGAAATGAATTAATGTTGACTCTTAGCAACATTGGCATCGCATGACATCAATAAAGCCAAAGAACCCTAGACAACCTAAGTTCCATTAATAATGGTGTTGCCAATGATCAAAGTTGCCACTCTATAATGTTGATGACGAACGTTGTTAATATCGACAAAGGCTATACATACAATGTTGATGGAGAACGCCATCAATATCCACAAGAACCATCGATGCCGCTCTGCCTTAGCGTTGCCTCATACTTACCCTACTTTAAGCTGATGTTGCCATCCATCTAACGAAAGAACTTTATGGACGACGCCGCTCCTCATCGGTGTTTAACCCTGCTTCCAACCATTGCCGCCAACAATCAATCAAGGTGTTGCCACCTTTCTGTTAAATCATGGATTTTGATTCATGACAACGTAAAATAATTAACAAGAAAAAGCAAAGAAGATGCAACTACTAAACGAAGGAGATATGCTAGCACTTTGGAGATCTCAAGGTCACATTGTATAAATGTGTTAGTACATGTATATTATGTTTGTAGAGTAGTTATTTTTGTTAAAATCTATCCTCAAAATCTCTCACAAACATCATCAAAACATCCATCTTCATTGTAATTTTAAATAAGTTGGAAAATATGCATATATATGCACAAACAGCCAAAGCAGTCGACTGGTGCATTTCAACCAGTCGACTGGTTCAGCAGTTTGCTCATATATATACAAACATGCACATAAACGTGCACACACCTTCTTCGACCAGTTGGCTGGTATATTTTGACCAGTCGACTCCTGTATTCCAACTTTCATTTTTTTATGAAAAGACACCTCCTTTGATGAAGAGTTTCAAATCCATATTTCTTCTAAATAGATGCTTCTTTTGATGAGAACTATTCGTGAATGGTTATATCTCTTAGACAACTATATAAACACGTTAGTTCTACATCAAAATCATCTATTCAATTATTGCTTTCTGATCTTACTCTCTAATATTCTATTTTGCTCTATAAGGCTATCATATTCTTCCTTCAATCCTTATTCACATTCACAAATTAGAGGATTAGATTATAGGAAGTTCTGTACATCATTGACTCATTAGTGTTATTAAGAACACAAGAAGTCAGAAACTAATTTGTATTTACTATTGATCCGTTCTGCTGCTCGGGTTAAGAAAAGACCTCTTCTGTTGCTGAGGCAAAATCCTGTTATGTTGCTCAGGTCCTTATTGAAAGTGTACGTGCAGTACTAAGGATCGTGTAATATGGTATATAAATGCGGAAATTGATAATAGCAGTAAAATAAAAATTAAAGTAAGCACACCAGGAATTTTTATACTGGTTTGAACTTCCCGTTCTACGTCCAGTCCCAGAATACCCTCTGGATTTAAACTAAACCCCTCACTTAACCCGAAGGAATAGGTATACGACACCTGAGCAGCCGAACAGGAATTTTTCCGCCTCAACAACCGAAGAGGACTTCAACTTAATACAAATAGTTTGTTGACGAATGTGTTCTGAATAACACTGATTGTCTTTTGATAGTACAACTTTCCTATAATCAAATCCTCAAGAGTATATATGTGTGTGAAGATTTAGAAGGAAGATAATCACGTAGAATCAAAGTATATGAATTAATTCAAGGATTCTATTGATATTGAATAAGAATGAATACTTTTATTTGTAGAAATAAATAGAGAATAGATTTTAGAATTAAAAACAAGAATCGGCAATTGTAGAAGTGAATTGCACATGTTTATATAGTTGTAGAATAGTTACAATCTTTCATGAAGAGTTTCAATCAAGAGTTGTGTCCATATCTGTTGGATTAAAGGACATTCCTCTTCATGAACAATTGCACCTCTTCAGAAAAACTAGCCGTTATGTTCTGGTCGGTTGACCGAGAAACCTGGGCCGGTCAGCTGAGTTTACAGTCATGAATAAATTGGTGCATATCTGTGCACTTGACACAGAGTCGGTCGACCGAAGTTTCTGGTCGGTCGGCCGACCTGCTGTTAATTGCACAGTGACACTTATTTTTGTATAAATCAATTTGTGTGTATATGTGACTACTTAAGGAATGATTTTAACAAATTTCTAAGACTCAATAAAATAAAATATTCATACTAATATCTGGATTGTAGTCTTGTCTCCTTTGTAGTGTGCGATATATGGTTATTCTCTTTTTGTCGCTTTCGTATAGTATTCTCGTCATATGATCTCTGAAGCTTGTGTCATGAATCAAAACTCATGAATCAACATTCTCCCCCTTTTTGATTGATGACAATACTTATGTGACGAAGTAGTATTTATCTATATTATAATTCTCCCCCTGAATATATGGCGACTTTTCTGCAAAACAATTGTTAGCTTTCATACATTTCTCCCCCTTTGTCATCGACAAAAAGGAATACTTACTAGATGTAATAAAAAAATGCAAATCATTGAGTTTTAAATATTACATATTCAAACTAAAATAAGAATATTTAAAGATGTTTGTTAAATACACAACATTTAATAAAAAACAGATTGTTCATAAAGAAATTCTTGAAATTAAATTGTAAAACAATATGATTACTCCTCATCATCGTCAGAATCCCAAAATTATGGACGAATATTTTCATCCAGAGGAGTCGGTTCCTTACCCCGTCGTTGAGTGGGAGGTATGTGAGTTGCCGATGTGCTGGAACTTGTGTTATCTGAGGTAGACCAAGAAAAATTTGGCGCCGGTCTTTTTCCGAGAGCAACAAAAGATGCACCGGCTTCGGAAGTACCTGATAAAGCATCCCATGAATTTACGAAGAAGCCTTTGATTTTCTTGAAACGCCCATCAATTTTTCATAGTCGGGCATCCAAAGCTAGTTGATTTCGAGCCAAAATATCAATGGCCGCCTCCGTACTAGTACCGGGAGTTGGTCGTTGAATTGAGGTTTGGCGAGTTATACATTCCGTAGCATGAGTAGATGGTTGAGGTGTAGAATAGCTATGACGTAGTTGTTCTCTCGGAGTATCACTCCATTGCTCAAATCTTATAAATCTAGGTGGAGCATTAGGTAATTTCATTAACTTTATGGTCCGTGAATCAAAAATACGGACTTTGGAGGTTTCGAATTCCGGAGCATTGATGACGAAGCCATTGATCAATCTCATTATGTATTCTCCATAATAAATATGGAGCATCTTTCCTTGGTTAAAAGAGAGAAATTCATCCATAAGAAGTTGTGACCAATTAACTCGTATTTTCCTACAAATAGCATACAATGCTTTAAAATTTTCGGGATATACGAGATGATATGAACCACCTCTAGGAACTAAAGATTTCATCATGAATCGATGAAGAAGTCGAGCTTTTGGTCTAAGTGATGATGTTTGTCTAAAATCCATTGCATCATCTTCGAAAAATAGATGGATTATCTGGTCACGACTTGATATATTATAATCTACATCGTGTAATGAGATACCACCCGGTCTAGCATCCATAATGTGGTTAATTCGATCAATGGAAAGGAAAATCGAAGTACCACAAACCGATGTCCAAATACAATTTTCAGTGTTTCTCGGTGGATTGACAAGGTTGAGGTTTGCTAGAAACAACTTGACCATAATATGATTGATTTTCAAGTTATTTTTCCTATGGTCAAGGAATGTATCAAGACCACTCTCAATAGCGGCA
Source organism: Allium fistulosum (assembly GCA_030737815.1). Lineage (NCBI taxonomy): Eukaryota > Viridiplantae > Streptophyta > Magnoliopsida > Asparagales > Amaryllidaceae > Allium > Allium fistulosum. The sequence goes on from CM060903.1 coordinate 183,018,627, forward strand.
TTTTCAATACCGTAGGAAGCAAAATCAGGATAACTTACAAATGACTCTTTAAAGATTTTGGCATCTTGAAGTTGTATCCATCTATGAAGAGCTATATCATTAACTAGCCATGAAGCAATTTGAGTATCCACTGGAGTAGATGAAGATGAGCCACCGGTTGTCTTTGATTTCTTCTTGGGAGCCATTTGTTTTTGGAAGAAAAGATTAAAAATTTGAGAAGTTTTAATGGGGGCTAGGTTAAAATCTGAATTTGGGAAAGAAAGAGTGAAGAGGTAAGTTGAAAAGGTGAAAGGATGGGGTATTAATCTGAAGTAAAAGACAGGCAGAATATACGTTCGGTCGACCGAAGGCACTGGGTCGGCTGACCGAACTGGTAATCTGAAAGTTGCTGAAACTCTCGGGAAGGGTTCGGCTGACCGACTCAGGGTATTCGGTCGACCGACCCTGTTAGAAATGTGTTTTTGAAATTCTCGGGAAGGGTTCGGTTGACCGACTCAGGCTTTCCGGTCGACCGACCCAGGTAGAAATGTATATTTTTGCTGTTTTTCAACAAAGAATTATAGAAATATAAATTATATTATCATATCATTATATTTATACATCTTATTGAAAACAACAATATATATATATATAAACAATTATAGCCACGTTTCATTAAAATCTACGTTCCCATGAGTTTGGGGATGGAACATCTTCTATTGGTGACCATCTTGGAGTTATTGGAGTTTGAACAGGATTTGACGAGGATGAGGGTCTATAAGAAGGTTCAGTAACATCATCCTTCTTTGATGAACAGATTTTCATGGCAATCTTTTCTAGAAAACTTAAACGTCTTGCCGTGACTTTTTGTTCATAGTAGAGTTCCCGTTGCATATCCATTTGTTGTTGTTGGTAGTGATGTATTTCATCAATTTTTTTTGTTTGGTGGTTGGAGATATTACCATCGTATTCTTCCCCTTTTTCTTTTCAGGTGTAAAGCATGTATTAGAGTCTTCCCATGGTTTCCACCTATGTCGGGGGTCTTTATCTGGAGAAGAGAAGTCTAGAACACGTTTAGGCATGGGAAAGGTAGGATAGGGGCCATTTTCAGGGATGCGGTCGGAACCATCATCGTCCGGAGATGTGTATGATAAATGGGAGTTTTCGGAATTATAGTGGTTATTGTTTGAAGACATTTTTCAAGTTTTGTTTTTAAAATATTCTTAGTATATGTTTTGAAAAATAAGCATAGTATATATAAACATCTGTTTGCTGAAAAATTAGTGGATAGGAACTAATTTTAAATATGATCACAGAAGTTTAAGAAAAAGATTGTTTGTAAATGTATGATTTATAAGATAAGAACTAAATATAGTTTTTCTGAAAACAAAACAGATAAAACAAACTTTAAAGAGAACTAAAACAAGAAACACCCATAGCTCAAGTAGCTATAATACAACATCTAACAAGCAAGTCAAAGATCATGAGTTCGAGTTCCGCTTTGGTCAGAAATAAAACAATTTTTGTTTTTCGATATTTTTGCAAATTTTTATTTATAAATCTTTAAACGACATTATACCTAAATCACGTCTAAGTTTTATAAAATTATTTTCATTTAGTGGTTTAGTAAAAATGTCAGCAATTTGATTTTCAGTATTGATAAATTCTAAATTTATTAATCCTTTTTCCAAACAATCACGAAGAAAGTGATGACGAATATCGATGTGTTTTGTTCGTGAGTGATTGACCGGATTTTTAGAAAGATTTATTGCACTAGTATTATCACAATAAATTATAGATTTTTCAAGATGACAATTAAAATCTTGTAGTGTTTGTTGCATATATACGACTTGTGCACATGCCAAAGCAGCAGATATATATTCTGCTTCACACGTCGATAAAGAAACACAGTTTTGTTTCTTACTAAACCAAGAGACTAAGGAACGTCCAATGAAATGACATGTTTCGCTCGTACTTTTTCGATCCGTCCGACTTCCTCCAAAATCAGCATCACTATAGGAGACTAATTCGAAAGGACATTCTTTCGGATAAAATAGTCCGAAATCTTTGGTTTTAGTTAGATAACGAATAATGCGTTTAACTGCTCTCATATGTGATTCTTTGGGATTTTCTTGAAATCGAGCACATAAACAAACACTCATCATTATATCGGGTCGACTTGCTGTTAAATAAAGTAAAGAACCTATCATACTACGATATAGCTTCTGATCAACACTTTCGCCCTCCTCGTCTCTATCAAGATGAGTAGTTGTGCTCATTGGAGTTGGCTTGGCAGAAGTGTTTTCCAGACCAAATCGTTTAATTAAATTATAACAATATTTTTCTTGATTTATAAAAATTCCATTTTCAATTTGTTTAATTTGTAATCCAAGAAAATATGACAATTCTCCCATATGAGACATTTCAAATTCATTTGTCATTATAGTCGAAAATTCCTGACATAGTTTTTCATTTGTCGATCCAAAAATAATATCATCAACATATATTTGAATTATTAAAATATCTTTATTAGTTTTCTTAATAAAAAGAGTTTGATCCACTTTACCAATTTCAAAACCAGATTCTAGTAAATAGTTTTTAAGACGATCATACCAAGCACGTGGTGCTTGTTTTAAACCGTATAACGCCTTTTTGAGTTTATAAACATGATCCGGAAATTTTTCATGATTAAAAAGAGGTGGTTGTTCAACAAAAACATTTTCTTTTATGTATCCATATAAAAATGCACTTTTAAAATCCATTTGATAAAGTTTAAAATTATGAAAACACGCGAATGCCAATAAGATTCGTATTGCTTCAAGTCGGGCGATTGGAGCAAACGTTTCTTCGTAATCAATTCCTTCTTCTTGATTATATCCTTGTGCAACTTATCTAGCTTTATTCCTGGTTATATTTCCTAGTTCATCTGCTTTATTTTTGAAAACCCATTTAGTACCGATGACTGATTGATCACTAGGTCTAGGAACGAGTTCTCAAACTTCATTTCGTTCGAATTGATTTAGTTCTTCTTGCATGGCAAGAATCCAGTAGTCATCAGTTGAGGCTTCTTTTATATTCTTAGGTTCTATGTTGGAGAGAAAGGCTACATGACCAACTTGATTTAATTGATGTCTGGTTTTAACATTCGTATTAACTTCTCCAATTATATTTTGCACAGGATGATCTCGTAAAATTCTAGGTGGAGATTTTATTATATTAGGAGTAATGTTTGTATTTTCATTGGTTTCAAGAATATCAAAATTTTCATTTGTATTACTATTTTCATTCTGAGTAGTTTCATCATCAGAATCAATAGTAACAATTGGATTTATATTTTTAAAATTTTCGTCAAATGAAACATGTAAACTTTCTTCAATAATTTGAGTTCGTTTATTATAAATTCGATAAGCCTTGCTTCGTTCCGAATATCCAACGAATATTCCTTCATCGGATTTTGGATCGAATTTGCCTAGCTGATCTTTAGTATTCAAAATAAAACATTTAGAACCAAAAACTTTAAGATATGAAATATTTGGTTTTCTTCCATTTAGAAGTTCATATGGAGTATTCTTAGTTAATGGTCGAATAGAAACACGATTCAATACATAACAAGCAGTAGCTACAGCTTCTGCCCAAAAGTGTTTTGATAAAGTGGTTCCATTTAATAAAGTTCTTGCACATTCTTGTAACGTTCTATTTTTCCTTTCTACAACTCCATTTTGTTGTGGTGTTCTAGGAAACGAAAAATTATGGTTAATACCTTTCTTGTTACAAAATTGTTCAAAAGCTTCATTTTCAAATTCTCCTCCATGATCACTTCTTATATTTTTAATTTTCAAACTTTTAACATTTTGAATTCTTTTAACAAAGACTTTAAAATTATCAAAAGTATCACTTTTATTTTTCAAAAAGAAAATCCAAGTATATCTAGAAAAATCATCTACAATAACAAATACATATCTATTATGATTAATAGACTGCACTTGAGTTGGACCAAAAAGATCCATGTGTAAAAGTTCAAGTGGATGTTCTGTAGATATTACTTTCTTTGATTTAAAAGAAGATTTTGTTAATTTTCCTAATTTACATGGATCACAAAACATATTAGTTTCGAATTTTATATTGGGTAAACCTTTAACTAATTTGTTTTTAGCTAGTTTGTTGATAGTATTAAAATTGATGTGACAAAATCTTTTGTGCCAAAGACAAGAATCGTTTTCTTTAGCTACTAAACACAAATTTGAGTTATTATTAACATTCATATTTAAGATATAAATGTTTTTATCTCTTTTTCCTTCGAAAATAGTGTTATGATTTTTATCGAAAATATTACATTTATTTTCTGAAAAAGTTATATTAAAACCTTTATCGCATAGCTGACTAATACTTAATAAATTGTGTTTTAAGTTTTTTAACTAATAAAACATCAGTAATGAGAGGTAAATTAGAGGTACCGTTGCTATTGACATTGCCTTTGCCGATGATATATCCTTTTGAGTTATCTCCAAAGGTGACTGCTCCTCCATTTGAGTATATAATGTTTGACAACATTTCTTTGTTTCCAGTCATGTGTTTTGAGCAACCGCTATCTAAAATCCATTTTCCTCTCTTTTTATGTGGTACCTGCAAAAAGTTTATAAAAAGTTGGTACCCAATCTTTTAGGGTCCTAAGAGTTAGATCTTAGGAAGCCAAACCCATACGGGTTCAGAATTCCCTTTATAAACATAATTCTTGTTATTATGAACAGTTTCCATAAATATTTTGATATGTTTATTCCTTTTCAAAACATTATTTGTTTTTGGAATCCATATCTTGATGGTTTTAGTATTTGGGTAAACTGTTTTCTTAATATCCTTCTTAATATTATTATTAATCCTACTTTTAGCAAAATTATTTTGTTTCTTAAATCCTAGTCCAGATTTATTGTTAGAGGATTGAGAATTTTCAAGTATACTAGAAAGATTCTCTCTTCCTTTATTGAAATTAGATACATTTTTAGAAATATCATAAAATATTATTTTAAGACTAGATTTTTCTAACTCTAAATCCTTAATCTTAGAGTTTAAACTATTATTTTCGAAAAGTAAAACATCATTTTTATTTTTCTGAATTTCTAGTTCTTCAGATATTGATGAAATTTGAGAAGATAAGTTAGAATTTGATTGTCGAGAACTTTCAAGTTCATCTTCTAATATTTCTTCTCATCTTTCAGCATATCTACTTCTAAGACTGTTCTATCTAACTTTCTTTGCAACTCCTTATTTTTCTTTTTTAGTTGCTTTGCTAAATTTACTAGTTCAGAATTTATTTCAATTAAATCTTCAAAAGTAAAATCACTTACATCGTCCGACGAAGCCATGAAGCACACATTTGCTTGTTCATTATCACTTTCACTCTCTGATGAGGATGATGAGTCAGTGTCGTCCCAAGTGACAGAAAAAACTTTTCGTTTGGTTTTGTCCTTCTTGAAATTATTCTTTTTACGCTCTGGACAATCCTTCTTCATGTGTCCTTTCTTATGACATTCATAACATTCCATTGCTGAAGATGATGGTTTGCTGCTATTGGAATTGTTGTTGGAACTATTTTTGTTTCCCTTGAATTTGTTTCTGTTGAATTTCAAAAACTTTTTGAAATTTTTAGCGATCATTGCCATATCTTCATTATCTGAGTCGGAATCATCTTTTTCTGCTTGGAATGCCATATTTTTCTTTTCTTGTGCTCCATTTCTTTTTGCCTGCAAATTTACTTCGTAGGACATTAAATTACCTATCAATTCCTCTGGTTTTAATGTTGACAAATCACTTGCTTCTTCAGTGGCTAGGACTTTTCTTTCCCATTCGTCCGTTAAAGAATTTAAGATTTTTGTAACAACATCAAAATTAGTAAACTTTTGTTCTAGTGATAGTAAAGCATGATAAATATCCTGGAATCTAGAGTACATGTCATTTATAGATTCATTTGGCCTCATTTTGAAATTTTCAAATTGATTTTTCAACATAGAGATTTTGCTTAATTTAACTTTGTTTGTTCCTTCATGCGACACCTTAAGAGTTCTCCAAATTTGATAACCGGAAGTGCACATGCTAACTCTATTGAATTCATTTCTATCTAATGCACAAAATAAAATATTCGTAGCCTTTGCATTTGATGTAGCATCTAGTTTTTGTGTGTTACTCCAAGTTGAGTATTCTTCAGTAGGAGTTGTGTACTCTCTTTGTATAATATTCCAGATATCGAATCCACTAGATTGCATATAGATTCTCATTCTAGTTGACCAATAATTATAATTTATACCATTAAAAAGTGGAGGTCGTGAAGTCGATTGACCTTCTGTGAAACTAGAATTAGTGTTAGTGCTAATCTCGTTAGTTTGTGTGGTTGCCATATTACTTAAAAATAGTTATCCAATAACTTTGTGACGGTTATAGGATTTCCTTGCTCTGATACCAAATGAAAGTGTACGTGCAGTACTAAGGATCGTGTAATATGGTATATAAATGCGGAAATTGATAATAGCCGTAAAATAAAAATTAAAGTAAGCACACCAGGAATTTTTATACTGGTTCGAACTTCCCGTTCTACGTCCAGTCCCAGAATACCCTCTGGATTTAAACTAAACCCCTCACTTAACCCGGAGGAATAGGTATACGACACCTGAGCAGCCGAACATGAATTTTTCCGCCTCAACAGCCGAAGAGGACTTCAACTTAATACAAATAGTTTGTTGACGAATATGTTCTGAATAACACTGATTGTCTTTTGATAGTACAACTTTCCTATAATCAAATCCTCAAGAGTATATATGTGTGTGAAGATTTAGAAGGAAGATAATCACGTAGAATCAAAGTATATGAATTAATTCAAGGATTCTAGTGATATTGAATAAGAATGAATACTTTTATTTGCAGAAATAAATAGAGAATAGATTTCAGAATTAAAAACAAGAAACGGTAATTGTAGAAGTGAATTGAACATGTTTATATAGTTGTAGAATAGTTACAATCTTTCATGAAGAGTTTCAATCAAGAGTTGTGTCCATATCTATTGGATTAAAGGACATTCCCCTTCATGAACAATTGCACCTCTTCAGAAAAACTAGCCGTTATGTTCTGGTCGGTTGACCGAGAAACCTGGGCCGGTCAGCTGAGTTTACAGTCGTGAATAAAATGGTGCATATCTGTGCACTTGACACAGAGATCGACCGAAGTTTCTGGTCGGCCGACCGACCTGCTGTTAATTGCACATTGACACTTATTTTTGTATAAATCAATTTGTATGTATATGTGACTACTTGAGGAATGATTTTAACAAATTTCTAGGACTCAATAAAATAAAATATTCATACTAATATCTGGATTGTAGTCTTGTCTCCTTTGTAGTGTGCGATATATGATTATTCTCTTTTTGTCGCTTTCGTATAGTATTCTCGTCATATGATCTCTGAAGCTTGTGTCATGAATCAAAACTCATGAATAAACACTTGTTCGACTACTCAAGGGTTGTTTAAACCTATTCCTCCGGGTCAAGTGAGGGTATTGTTAGTTGGTTAATTCCAGAAGAAGTCTGGGACTGGACGTAGGACGGTGCTCCGAACCAGTATAAAATATCTGGTGTTATTTTACTACTGCTTTTTATATTCCGTACTATTTACAGTTTTACTGTCATCACTATACTCTGTATTATCATATATCCATATAGCACGATCCATAGCGCACTTTCATTTGGTATCAGAGCAAGGCATCCTATAACCGTTACACAGTTATTTGATACTTTGCTAATATGGAAAATAACACTAGCACTGTCACTAACACTAGTTTTACTGAAGGTCAATCTATAGCACGACATTCATTCTTCAATGGCATGAACTACAATTACTGGGCTACACGTATGAGAATCTATATGTAATCTAATAGTTTTGAATCATGGAATATTTCACAAAAAGAATACACTCCTCCTACTGGAGAATACTCTACATGGAGTAATACACAAAAATTAGATGCAACTGCCAATGCTAAAGCAATGAATATGTTATTTTGTGCTTTAGAGAAAAACGAGTTTAATCGTATTAGTATATGTGAATCTGCGTATGAAATATGGCATACACTGAAGATCACACATGAAGGAACTAATAAGGTTAAACAAAGTAAGATCTCTATGCTCAAAAATCAATTTCAAAACTTTAGGATGAAGCAAGATGAATCAATTAATGACATGTATTCTAGATTTCAAGACATTTACCATTCACTATTAGGACTAGGAGAAAAATATACTGATTTTGATATTGTTTCGAAAATCCTTTACTCTTTAATGGATGAGTGGGAAAGAAAAGTATTAGCTATTGAAGAAGCTAATGATCTCTCTACCATGAAACCAGAAGAGTTAATAGGAAATCTAATGTCTTATGAAGTAAATTTGCAGGCAAACAGAGTACAGGCACAAGATAAAAAGAATATAGATTTTCATGCACAAGAAGAAGAAGAAGGTTCTGATGATGAAGATCTTGCATTCATTGCCAAAAATTTCAAAAAGTTTTTGAAATTTCGAAAAGTTAAAAAAAATAATGGCAACAGAAGTTTCAATAACGAATTCAACAAACCATCAAACTTTGCTCTAGAATGCTATAATTGTCATAAGAAAGGACATATTCAAAAAGATTGTCCAGAATAGAAGAAAACCTACAAAAACAAGTGCAAGAAGGACAATTACAAAAGGAAAGCTTTCTCAGTAACATGGGATGATTCAGATTCCTCTCCATCATCTGAAAGTGAAAACGACAGTGACACTGAACAAGCTAATGTATGTTTTATGGTTACAGATAATGAGGTTAGTGATTTTACTTTTGATGATTTAATTGAGATTAATTCAGAACTCTTAGAAACTCTTAAAAATCTCAAAAGAAAGTATAAGGAAACTCGTGAAAATCAAAATAAAGCAGAATTCGAAAATGATATGCTTAAAGATGAGAAGAAAATACTAGAGGAAGAACTTGAAAATCTACAAAAATCATTCTCTAATGTTAATTCTCAACTTACCTTATTAAGTCAAGAAATTGAAACCCAAAAGGAAAAGAATGATACTTTAGTTCTTGAAAACCACGAGTTAAAAACTAAAGTTAAAATGATTGAATTAGACAAAATTGGCCTTAAAAGTAAGTTAGAAGATATTACTAAAAATGTTTCTAACTTTATTAAAGGAAGAGAAAATTTGTCTAAAATTATTGAAAATTCTCAATCTGTTTCAAATAAAAGAGGTCTAGGATATGTTAAGAAATCAATAGCTCCCCATAAAATAGAAAATAAATGGAGAAAAGATTCTAAAAGTAAGATCACAAAAGATAATTCAAAAAGGACCAGTTCAAAAACTATAAAAATATGGATTCCTAAAACAAACAACAGTTTGATTAGGAAGAAATATATAAATTCCTTTTTTGAATCTGTATACAAAAATGAAAATTATATTATTAACGGGAATACTGAACCCTCTTGGGTTTGGTTTCCTAAGACCTAACTCTTAGGACCCTATAAGAAAAGTGGGTACCAATATTATTTTCTTATTTTTTGCAGGTCCCACTCAAAAAGAGAGGAAAATGGATATTAGACAGTGGTTGCTCAAAACACATGACAGGAGACAAAAATATGCTATCAAATATTACTTACTCCGAAGGAGGCTCTGTCACTTTTGGAGACAATTCCAAAGGTTTTATCATCGGCAAAGGCGATGTGAGCTACAACGGTACATCTAATTTACCTCTTATTTCAAATGTTTTATTAGTCAAAAATTTAAAGCATAATCTTTTAAGCATTAGCCAATTATGTGACAAAGGATTCAAAATCACTTTTTCAGAAAATAAATGTAGTATTTTTGATCAAAATGAAAATCTTATTTTTGAAGGTAATAGAGACAGAAATATTTATGTTCTTAATATGAAAATAAATCATAATTCAGATATGTGTTTAATAGCCAAAGAAAATGATCCTTGGTTATGGCACAAACGTTTCTGTCATATTAATTTCAAAGCTATAAATAAACTTTCTAAAAATGATTTAGTAAAAGGTTTACCTAAAATGAATTTTAAAGTAAATCATATTTGTGATGCATGTCAATTAGGAAAATTAACTAAGTCATCTTTTAAATCTAAAAAGATTATTTCAACAGTACAACCACTAGAATTACTACACATGGATTTATTCGGACCAACTCAAGTACAATCCATAAATCATAGTAAGTATGTGTTTGTAATCGTTGATGATTTTTCTAGATATACTTGGACTATTTTTATGAAAAACAAATGTAACGACCCATAAATTATAACTGTTTAATAACGTAATTAGTTGAAATTTTATGAAATTTTAAACGATAAAATTTTGAAATATAAATTTGATATTTGGAATGCGTCTAGTTAAACATAGCAACTGGAAAATTTTCGTCCGAAAATATGAAAGTTTATTTCGTGCGAAAATTTACTTCAATTTAATCAGTTAAAAAGCGATGAAAATAAAATGTTTTCGGAACCTAAATATTTTTACATAGAAAAATTCTAAACCGTCTTCTGAGCAAGACGCCATTTTCGTTTTTCAAAATTTGGACTTCTTTAGCTCCGTCGATCTTATTTTCCTGCGTTTTTGCTGCATTTTCAGCTAGTAGAAAATTCGAATTTTTATAATTCAATTGAACCACTGATATCTTTATGCCATTCTGATCGTCACGTCGTACTGATCTCTGCGGTATATTCAATTCGGTGTTTTGAACTCCGGTGCACGGTGGAATCTGTGAAACAATAACCATATTGATTCTGTATTTTGTCTTTTGAGTTTTGTGACCTTTCAAATTGTCAGCCGTATGAGGAATTGGATAGCCACTTGCCTTTTTCTATTCCTAGAATTCAAGCTGTGATTTATCTATTCCCTATGCCCATTTAATTGTTGGTTCATTCATCTTCTTTTGCCCTTCATTTCCTCTCGCTTCATAGAAATCATGTTTATATTACATTAAAGTTTTGCTACAGAGCCTTTTCGTTCATCTTTCATAAATTGCTTGCCCTCTTTTCAAAGAAATCTCTAATCTGCTCATCCAAACCCTTTCACCTCTCGGTCGAGGTCACATGCCTCCATAGCAGCAACTTCACGTCAGTCTCCCCCTGTTCGCCGAACCTCCCACCACCTTTTCCATCACTTTCCTATCCCGATCCAGCCACCCGAGACCACACAACCGACCCCAAGCCTTCCCTTCTAGCATTCGGCCTCCACCCAGCCTTCGCTGCCTCTCCGACCTACTTAGCCACCTGACCTCGTCCCCTCACCCGAGTGCATTTCCACCCTCGCAGCCATTGTGCCCATGGCCCTACCGCGTCCACGTCACTCCGTCCGGCCTACAGCCTCCGCTATTTTTCCTCGAACTACCAACCTACTATTCGCATCACCACAGCACGATAGCAGCCGACTCTCTTCCCAGACCTTGCCTTGTCACCGCCTTCAGCCCTTCCCTGTCGACTGCGCCCTCCAGCCGATCTCCATGCCTTGCCTACACGCGACACGACAGATCGCCATCGCCACCTCCAGACCCGCGCTCCCCAGTCCACCTTCATTTGGTCACCAAACCCATAGCCGAAGGCCACGTGCACTACCCATCATCCATGTCCACCACCATATGCCACAAGACCTCTTCCTCCACCAGTGATCCGCCGAGACAAAACCACACAAAGCAGTTAACTATCACTGGCCGTGACCTGACACTCGGCTGCCCTTCAATCCTCCACCATCTCCAACCGACCCACTGACAATGGATCAGATCTTCACCTCCGGCCGAGAGTAACCTCAACAGCAACCATCACTTCGCCGCCATCGCTCCAAATGCAACCCGTCGCCGTCAACTGTTCCTCCACTTTCCATGCAACTCGTTCCCAGCCTTTCTTCCAGCCTCGTCCACCTTTATAGGCCGAGCATAGCCCCTCCTCACCACCGTACGTTTTTCTCTGTAAGTGTTTTCATATCTGGGTTTTGATTTTTTTGTGTAATAATGTGTTACGTGATTTTATATAATACGTGTGATATATATGTTGTATGTATGTTTTAATACAAGTTTTCAAATCTATTGGTATATACTATTGTTCGTATATATGTAGTTGTATGCGTGTGAGTTGTATATATTCTATTTTATCATCTATAATATACGGTATATATATAGTCATACTATAGTAAATTTTGCTATTTATATATTTAGATACATAGGTGGACTGTTTGTTTGATTATATATATAAGTATATAAATATGGAAGTTTATATGTGTGGTTGTCATATTATATATACATAGTGACAGTTGTATAAATATACATAGAGTTTTAAACTATTATATATGTAGATTATAAAGTTCATGTTCCTTTATTCTATATGAGTTTGAAAAGGGTAGTAGGCAGTTATTTATGTATGTATATATAGTATATATAGGCGGTAAAGTACATGTTAGCTGTTGAAGGAAAGTTTAAGTTACAAATTTTATAACATTTATTTTTCGGTTGTATATAGCTTTTAAATTTTAATGTATGTAAGTTGTACATTTGTATCTTGTAGTTTCCTGTTACCTGTTCTATGGAAATGTATATATATTAGTTGCTTTATTAGGTAGGGTGTCAAATCAGTTCATTTATATATAAGTTTTGTTGTGTCGGTGTTACTATATATGTTTAGTCTGTGCAAAAAAAAAGTATTTAGACGGTAGCTTATCCAGTTGCGCGCTTTATTTGAATGTGTATATTATATTATACATAAAGTTTAAAACAGTTATATATTATAAAGTATATTAAGGGTAAAGGTTTATATATGTACAGTCTGTTGAATTTCTAAATATATGCGTTTTGAAAATGTATAGAATTCCTTTTCAAAGTGTGTTTAAAATTAATATTTGATTTCAGAATGTTATATTGTATGTGAGTTCATATATTATAGTTTGGATATAATAGTTATATATAAGTTCATTTATACTATCTATCTTCACCAATCCAGTTCTGATTTGATTCGTCTATTACTGTTTATCAGCTTTGTTCGTCCGATTTCATGCCAGTCTTGCTTTGCTTTGAAATTTGTGCTTGGATCTGTAACTCTTCTCATTTTCCTTCATCTCTAGCCTCGAAAGGTGAGCAATCACTCACGATTAATGTTCTTTTATTTATTAAATTTGATTTCAATTGAAACGACAATTGAAATATGCAACTGTTAGTTATTTATACTGTTATATATCTATTATTACCTGAATCAGTTCACCTGTGACATCTGACACCATTATCTGCTATTTATACAATGATAATCCAGTTTAGTTGATAAATGATTGATTGTTGATGTTTATATTGGACGTTAAATTTTTAATGTTAAAGTGATAAATAATATGCAATTGAATTGATATATGATAGTTAACAATTTAAATTGGATCTATATGTTGAATTTGATTAGTTAAAAATTTGTATAATATGATCCCTTTTATGTTAAATTAATTGACACGTAGGATTTGGTTAATTACACCTTGAACCTTTGAATGTTTGTTGTTTAAATTGATGATGGATGTAATTGTAATATATGACAAGTGAAAAACTGTAATGTAATAATCTTTAATCTACATGAAATGATAGTGTAAATTCTAGAAATAATTATATTAATTTGCATAAACAACAAATGTAAATTAATACGATTATTTCGGGATTATTTGAATTGATTATTGGATTGATATTGATTGTTGTTATTGCTTGTTTATTTACTTTGACACCATCCCAGTTATCACACTGCAAGTTCCCTTTGTTATGCTTCGATTTTTGAATTGACTTGGAATCGGGTTGAAATGATAAATACCCAAATTAAACTTTGACCTAGGATAGAGAATTAAATAAAAACCGATTGGTCAATAATTTGATTTTAAAAATAAAATGAAGATTTTATTTGAATAAATAATATGGTTTTGAAATGAAGTTGAAATTTGAATTTTTAATGTAGGGAAAATGTTAATATTTAATAATCTGAAACAAAATATTAACAATGTAATTGATGAAAGAATGTTGTTTAATTTGAGAAATGATTGAATTAAGTTTTGAAATTATTTAATAATTAAGTTTTGAAATTATTTAATAATTAAATAAAATTGAATTATTTAATAGTTAAATAAAATTGAACCTCTTGAATTAGTGAAATTAAGTTCTTTATTAATTGAGTTTGAAATTGTAACCGAGTAAATAAATAAGTGAAATTGGATTTCTTTAACAAGAAATAAATGTGATTTATTGAAATTAATGTAAGACTTGAAATTTAAAGAATTTGATTTGATGAATTTAATTTACTTCAATTTGTAAGTTTTGAAATAAGGAAGTTGAATTTAAATAATGGATTTAATGAATTGGAAATTTAATAGAAATTGTTTTGAATGACAAATTTACTTAATGAATATTGAATGAAATCGATAAATGAATTTAAATTGATTTAAATGTTAAATTAAATTAATTTAAATGATTTCGGAATGAGACTTATATATGAACTTGAATCAATATTTGAATTGTTTAAATAGAAATTGAAATTGAATTATGGAGTTTTGAAATGGTAATTTAGAAGTTTTGGAACGTAAATTATGGAAATTGATTTAGAAAGACAAATGAAATGTTGATTTACAAATTTTAATTGAGATTGAAATTGATTTGGTTTTGAAATGAATAAACGACCAATCGGTGTAATAATCACGAAAGTTATTAAAGAGACCGGAATCGGTTAGGGACATACTCACTGTCTAAACCGAAAACCACTTTAATAACTACACGCGGAGTGTGATCCAGAATGAAGTGGTTGGAATGATGAACGTGATGACTGAAGAAAGAGAACGATAATGGATAGCCTTGACACTTGTGTCAAATTGGAAATGACTAAAACAAGAGCCGTGCCGAGCCAAATGGGGGTTAGCTACCTCGAGCGAACACACTTCTTCGAAACTACTCATTACTTGTTGTCGATTGGTGCACCCTTGATTTTGGGAGTGTTGTTTCGCGGTATTGCGATCGCTGCGGCGATGCGTTCTCACCAGTCTGGATCAGGCAAACGGTAGTTTCACTATCTTGGGTATTGCCTCATGTGCCTTGTCATACTTGGATCCCTATATACGCGACCACTACGATTTGTTTTGTGTTATACCTATGGAGTACTCCCTGATAGCCCACTAGTTTACGGTGGAGTTTACAGTGCGGTATAGACTATAACGTTTATACAAAGTGTGTTAAGGGGAATAATGGTAACGCCTTAACACTATTTTGATATTTATATTACTGATAGGCATTATCTACTTATCGTACACTACTACATAGTAGATAGTTTAACGGATCCTTAGAGGATGGTTATTCCAAACATCCTTTGAGTTACTTGTATTTCAGTTTCTATTTCACTTGAGTTGGATTTATTGATATAAGAATGTTAATCCTGACTCGAGTGTCTTGTGTTTTGCTTTACGCTCGGGTCAGACTGAGTGTACCAGTATTCGAGACTCACCTTTGAAGTGGGAGCTTTGCTTGAAGATCCAGCCATCTATTCTGCTTTCAGTATTCGATGATTCCAGTGATGTATTCTGATTTGTATCTGATGTATCGTATTACTCTTCCGTTGTATTTGGTTTAACTCTGATGTAACTTATACATTTATATAGTAGCTTCATGAACTACTATCTCTTTTATTTCCGCTGCATTTATTACTCTGTGTCTGTGATATGTGATTATTTATTTACTGTATATGTTCAGTTTTGCCAAATTTAAATTAACAACGCGGTATTTTGAATTATTCAAGTCCGACATTTGCGGATGCGAATGGTACAAAATAGCGGGTCGTTACAACAAAAGTGATACTTTTGAGTATTTCAAAACTTTTGTCAAAAGAATACAAAATTTCAAGAATTTAAAAATAAAAAATATTAGAAGTGATCATGGTGGTGAGTTTGAAAACGAAGCTTTTTAACATTTTTGTAAAAAGAAAGGAATAATCCATAATTTTTCCTTTCCTCGAACTCCTCAACAAAATGGAGTAGTAGAACGAAAAAAGTTGAACTTTACAAGAATGTGCAAGAACCTTGTTAAATGGAAGCACGCTACCAAAACATTTCTGGGCAGAAGCAGTTGCAACAGCCAGTTATATATTGAATCGTGTTTCTATTAGACCACTAACCAAGAATACTTCTTATGAATTGTTCTATGGAAGAAAACCAAATATTTTGTATTTTAAAGTGTTTGGTTCCAAATGTTTTATCTTAAATACTAAAGATCAGCTTGGCAAATTTGATCCAAAATCTGATGAAGGAATCTTTATTGGATATTCAGATCGAAGCAAAGCATATCGAATTTTTAATAAAAGATCAAAAATTATTGAAGAAACATTACATGTAACTTTTGATGAAAATTTTATTACTAAACCAAGTATAAAAGATGATGAAGAATTTTCTGAAAATATCACAAATACTGAAACTACAAATTTTGATAATTTTGAAAACATTGTTCATAATGAAAATCAAATTGATAATCCTGTTCAAACAGAAATAAGATCTTCACCTCGAATTTTACGGGATCATCCTGTTCAAAATGTGATTGGAGAACTTAATTCAAATGTTAGAACAAGAAATCAATTAAATCAAATGGGTCATGTAGCTTTTCTCTCTTCAATTGAACCTAAAAATATTAAAGAAGCCTCTACTAATGATTATTGGATTATCGCTATGCAAGAAGAACTAAACCAATTCGAAAGAAATGAAGTTTGGGATTTAGTTCCAAGGCCTAGTGAACAATCAGTCATTGGTACAAAATGGGTCTTCAAAAATAAAGCAGATGAATTTGGAAATATCACTAGAAATAAAGCTAGACTAGTTGCACAGGGATACAATCAAGAAGAGGGAATTGACTATGAAGAAACATTTGCTCCGGTCGCTAGATTAGAAGCAATACGTATTTTATTGGCCTATGCATGCTTTCATAATTTTAAACTTTATCAAATGGATGTTAAAAGTGCATTTTTAAATGGTTTTATAAAAGAAAATGTTTATGTTGAACAACCTCCTCTATTTATACATGAACAATTTCCAGACCATGTTTATAAGTTAAAGAAAGCTTTATACGGTCTTAAACAAGCACCTCGTGCCTGGTATGATCGTCTCAAAAGTTATCTTATAGATTCTGGTTTTGAAATTGGGAAGGCTGATCAAACTCTTTTTATCAAAAGAAATAAAACAGATATTTTAGTTATTCAAATATATGTTGATGACATTATTTTTGGGTCTACTAATGAAAAACTTTGTAAAGAATTTTCAAACATAATGACTAAAGAATTTGAAATGTCCCATATGGGTGAATTAAATTATTTTCTTGGTTTACAAATTAAACAACTTGAAAATGGTAGCTTTTTAAATCAAGAAAAATATTGTAATAATTTAATCAAACGTTTTGGTATGGAAAATACTTCTGCCAAACCAACTCCTATGAGTACAACAATACATCTAGAAAAAGATGAGAATGGCAAAGGTGTTGACCAAAAATTATATCGAAGCATGATTGGATCATTACTTTATTTAACTGCTAGTAGACCAGATATAATGATGAGTGTTTGTTTATGTGCACGATTTCAAGCAGATCCTAAAGAATCACATATGAGAGCAGTGAAACGAATTTTACGGTATCTCAGTAAAACCAAAAACTTTGGACTCTTTTATCCTAAAGAATGTCCTTTCGAATTAGTATCCTATAGCGATGCTGATTTTGGAGGAAGTCGAACGTATAGAAAAGGTACAAGTGGGACTTGCCATTTTATTGGACGGTCTCTTGTATCTTGGTTTAGTAAAAAACAAAATTGTGTTTCACTATCTACTTGTGAAGCAGAATACATATCTGCAGCTTTAGCATGTGCTCAAGTCATATATATGCAACATACACTTAAAGATTTTGGTTTCGACCTATCTAAATCAACAATATATTGTGATAACTCCAGTGCTATAAATCTATCCAAAAATCCAGTTAATCATTCACGAACAAAACATATTGACATTCGTCACCATTTTCTTCGTGATTGTATCGAAAAGAATTTAATAGATTTAGATTTTGTTCCTACAGAAAATCAACTGACTGATATTTTTACTAAACCTTTAAATGAAAATTCTTTTATCAAATTTAGACGAGAACTTGGTATCGTCTCTCTTAAAGATATAATTTCCAACTAAGCTATGTGTGTTTCTTGCTTTCTTATGTTTTCTGTTTTTATAACATCTTTCAGTTATTATGTAACTACACGTTTCCTTTATTTTCTCTTTATCTCTCTTTTTTCTGGTAGAAAGCTTTTTTAGCCATCTATAATTTCTGAAGCTTTTACCTTTATATATACTCCTTATATCACACTTTCTTGTACAAACAAAAGTACAGTTTTTCTTTCATTTCAAAACAATGACTCTAGAACTCTTCTTGGCAAATATTATCATTCTTATGGCTTCTAACCACAACTCTTCTGATGAACCATCATGCGAAGATTTTTCAACACCATCTTCTGCATATGATTCCTCTGATTCTCATTTACCCACTCCAACTGCTAGAAATCATACCGGATACACTCCGGAAAAGAAGAAGTCTAGGAGGTTTTTGTTTTTCGGTTCCCCGGATACTAAACAAAAGATAAATGATATGCATCACTATCAACGGGAACTAGTTGAACTTAACCGTGAAATGTATTACAAGCAGAAAAAAAAATTCAAGACGTCTTCAGTTTCTTGCAGATACCGGATCGAAAATTTGTGGTTGTTCTACATCTAACGTACATCAACCAACATCTTTTCATCCTCATCCTTCTCAACCGTCTTCCTCTAATTATAATCCATGGGAACCAAGTCCTCAACCTCCTCCAGTCTCTCCAAATTATACGTCTCGGAATAACATTTGGTCTCCTCTTCAACCATATATTGAGAATACCAAAATAGAACCAGGAGAGGAAACCACACCGAAGACAACTCCTAAAAAATCTCAAGAGAAGACTCCAAAGAAATCTTCCAAATGATTTCTTACTGTATTTGTATTTTGTTCCTAATTCTTTGTTTCAAATAATATTTTTTTTTCTCCACTGATCAAAAATTTCAACCAACGATGAAATGAATGTTGGACATACTATTATTGTGTATGAAAATCTCCTATCTTTATATATATATTTGTACAGAATTTAGATACATATTTTTTTTTCAAGTCATAGATTCTCTATACAAAAATTATTCCAGGAGTCGACTGTCGGGTTTCTACCAGTCGACTGCCTTAACATTGTTTGCTCTCTGGTTTCCTTATCCAGTCGACTAAGTTCCACCAGTCGACTGGTTTACCTAAGTTTTTCTCCGGATAGCTTAAACAGCTGACTGGATTTCACTCACCAGTCGACTGCTGGACTTCAATTTTAAAATTTTTGTGCAAACCGGAATACTTTTTCCCTCCTCCACCCAATAGTTTTTTGACACCTCATCTGCATCTCTTCAAAACCGATTCTTTCTTCTTCTGTTTCATAAATTAAAAACCTAACACCCCTTCAATTTTTTTCAAATATCACTAAAATGGCACCTCCCAAAACAAAAAAATCAAAAACTTCATCTTCTTCCACTCAAGAACCCATTGATTCATACATTGCTCAGTGGTTGTACGATGCTACTACCATACAACGATGGAGGAAATTGACAAATGTTCCCATTCTAGAGAGCTCCTTTGTTGTTTTCCCGGATTTTTCAGCATACGGTCTTCTCAACATTGCTAGGCAGGGCAAATTAGAATCTCTTCTCGACTATGAAAAGAACAAGCTTCCAATTAATCACATCATGGTTAAACTTTTTCTGGCTAACTTGAATTTGGGTCATCAAGATCCAAGAGGTAACCGAGATAATTGCATTTGGAGCTTAGTATGTAGCAAGAAGATATTTCTCCCAATTGATCGTATTGGTCATATTCTTGACACACCAACGGATGGGATTAATCTTCATGAAGTTGATTGTGTAGTCCATACTCGAAATGAAGTCAGTCACCGTTTTATAGAAAATAATTCAGACGGTACTAAGTCGATTGCTCTTCGTCCTACTGCCAGATTACTTCATCGGGCAATGATGCGCTCTATTCTTCAACGAACATGCACTTTTGATCAGGTTTATCAAGAAAATTTTCGTGCTTTGTATGCTATATATGATGGTAAAGATATTAATTGGACTCAACTCATAGTAGACGAGTTACTCGCCTTCAATCAAGGTGCTATGAAACGTATTTTCTATGCTGAGTACATAATGCGTCTACTTAAACATTGTGACGTCCCGGAACCAGATTCTGAAATTTCAACCGTCGGCATTCTTAATGCAAAGACTATAAAACTCATGAAGCTGCCTCCTCCCACTCTTCGCATTATGCCTTATGCAGATTGGCTTGCACGTGCACAATCAGGACAACCTCAACAACCACCAGCTGCTCCTTCTCAATCTTCAAGGCCATGTGATGTTCGCATTCCCTCTGCAACTCTCTCATCAAAAGAATCAATGGATATAGTTGCTCGGAATCAATTCCTTCTAGAAGCTCGTTTGAAAAGAATGGATGCTAAAATAGATAAGAAATTCGATAAGGTAAAATCATTCTTTGTCAAATTATGGGATGCAATCTCATGCTCCTCATCAAGTCCTCATGCTACTCAAGATCCGGGAAAACGTCCTGCACCTCAATTCACATGGAGCACTTCAGATGAAGCTACTAGTTCTTCTCCAAGTATTGGCGGACTTTCTTCTGAACCATAGCACAAAAGCAAAGGGAAGGACATTCAAGAAGAAGAAGAGGAAGGAGATGATGAACAAACAGATTCCGACTAATCATTCGTGGTTATCTCTGGTGATGGTTTTTGGAATATTATTCACTACCTTACTATTATAAATGACATGTATAACTAGTCTCTCTATGACTACTGCTACTACTGCTACCTGTTTTTGTTCATATTTCATATTCTATATATGCTATCTGGTTATGCAATGCTTCTATTTTTCCTTTTTGTCGATGACAAAGAGGGGGAGACATAGGTGGACTAACATTTTATTTGCAGGAAACTGATAGCCATTTATTAAGGAGGAATAATAAATTCAGGGGGAGTTTATATTCTTTTGCTACAATATATATTTTCTTCTTATACAGGTTGTCATCAATCAAAAAAGGGGAGAATGTTGAATCATGGATTTTGATTCATGACAACATAAAATAATTAACAAGAAAAAGCAAAGAAGATGCAACTACTAAACGAAGGAGATATGCTAGCACTTTGGAGATCTCAAGGTCACATTGTATAAATGTGTTAGTACATGTATATTATGTTTGTAGAGTAGTTATTTTTGTTAAAATCTATCCTCAAAATCTCTCACAAACATCATCAAAACATCCATCTTCATTGTAATTTTAAATAAGTTGGAAAATATGCATATATATATGCACAAACAGCCAAAGCAGTCGACTGGTGCATTTCAACCAGTCGACTGGTTCAGCAGTTTGCTCATATATATACAAACATGCACATAAACATGCACACACCTTCTTCGACCAGTTGGCTGGTATATTTTGACCAGTCGACTCCTGTATTCCAACTGTCATTTTTTTATGAAAAGACACCTCCTTTGATGAAGAGTTTCAAATCCATATTTCTTCTAAATAGATGCTTCTTTTGATGAGAACTAATTCGTGAATGGTTATATCTCTTAGACAACTATATAAACACGTTAGTTCTACATCAAAATCATCTATTCAATTATTGCTTTCTGATCTTACTCTCTAATATTCTTTTTTGCTCTATAAGGCTATCATATTCTTCCTTCAATCCTTATTCACATTCACAAATTTGAGGATTAGATTATAGGAAGTTCTGTACATCATTGACTCATTAGTGTTATTAAGAACACAAGAAGTCAGAAACTAATTTGTATTTACTATTGATCCGTTCTGCTGCTTGGGTTAAGAAAAGACCTCTTCTGTTGCTGAGGCAAAATCCTGTTCTGTTGCGCAGGTCCTTGTTCGTCTGCTCAAGGGTTGTTTAAACCTATTCCTCGGGTCAAGTGAGGGTATTGTTAGTTGGTTAATTCCAGAAGAAGTCTGGGACTGGACGTAGGACGGTGCTCCGAACCAGTATAAAATATCTGGTGTTATTTTACTACTGCTTTTTATATTCCGTACTATTTACAGTTTTACTGTCATCACTATACTCTGTATTATCATATATCCATATAGCATGATCCATAGCGCACTTTCACTTTCTTCAACACTATCTTATATCAACGCCGCTCTTAATCAATATCACTTCATGTTGATGTTGTTGTTCATCTATATTGCTTATATTGGTACCATTTTCTATCAATGTCGCTGACATTGTAGCATTTCATCAATACTAAAGAGACGCCATGCATTAGTGTCGCTGAAAATCAAGATCGCTGATGTCAAGCTGCTACACACACCGCATTCCTACCTCTATAAATATGGACCTAATTGTCTTGGAGAGGGGCGGATGATTCTCATCCCACTTCTTACATTGTTTATTTTGTAACCCTAAATCAATTTGGGGGTTTTAGCCAATTGTAGCACTATAAATTTCTACACATAAGGAATATAATATCAAACAATTGCATAGCATATATGAAAAGTTGACTCTTGAATTAGGACTTGCATATTGACTTGCATATTGACTTGTAAATTGACTAGTATATTGACTTGCATATTAACTTGAATATCGACTTACATAGTGACTCGGTTTATCTATGATGTTCGACATAATTTTTGCCTAAATAACGAATGCACATTAGAATCATATGGATCTAATCTCAAGTACATTTTGTCTAAGTGACTTAGCGTAAGTTTGCCTTGGTCGTTTCCTATTTGAATTTACTTCTTCCAACACTTTTAGGGTTAGCGAAGAAATTCGTTAACATTTTAGCGCTAGAAGGAGGGCTCGAACCTTCGACTCCATTAAAACCTAAGTGGAACTACCCTAGCTTACATATTTAGGGCTTAAAGGACCAGCCCAACCAAGAAGATCCCTTTCCAAACTAACTTACCTTTAATCTTCAACACTAATTAATCGCATCAACTAAGTTTTACTTAGTCATGCCAATTAATCATGTTAAGGTTTCCAAACAAGGATCCCTCAAACCACAAACAACTAGGCCAACTTACCAAATTAATAATGATCCCAGCCTTCATGAAGAACAAGTACTAAGAATCAGGGAATTGCATATTATAGAAAATAGGAGAAGACAAGTAGCATCTTTTGACCCAGACAAATGGAGCCTGAATCCGTTGCATCTAAGGCCATCATCGATCTTTGCCCAAAGAAGACAGTGCAAGAGGGATAACATCTTCTTGGAAATAAGAAAAGAGATTCAACTCAAAGCCAAGGGGACCATTTTTGAAAGAGAAATAACAAAGAAGTTCGATCAATTCACTAAGAGGTGGGAAAAATTCTTAACCACTCTCAAGGACTAAATGAAACTCGGGACTCTTTAAAAAGAAAGCTTGTTATGGAAGCTAAGGAGCTTGTCATGTATAAGTGGGTCAAAAGGAATTTTGAAGATTAACTTCCAAAAGATCACGGCTTTCCAAGAACTACACTCTTACCACTATGAGAATATTTATCTCTAGACTAAGGATGAACTCAACTATTGGCCTGCGCAAAAGGAACATCTAAAAAATGAAAGGTCATGGAGGGTCATACTGCTATTATCATTAGGCCAATGCGCATAACAAAAACCAATGTCGAAGCTTGGATGGCTTAATTAACAATTTATTAGGGCAAGGAAAGCTGAATGAATTTGTGCAAAGATGTTAATTCAATCATCAATAAAGTCAGATATTTTGAACAAAATAAGTGTATATACATGGTTAAGGAGTAAGACTATCCTCAAAATAATGGAAACATCTAAACCACTACGTAAGATGGTAGTAAGGGGCAAAAGCCTTTGATCCTGCTATGATAGCCTAGTCAAATCACCTCCTAGAGTGAGGATGGAGTAAGTCTTCGGTCCCATTCGGAAGGGCTTGACCAAAGCAATGACTAAGCCTTCAGTTCTGCCTACGTGGCCTGGCCGCAGTATAAGCCCTTAATCATGTCTCTATGGCCTGATTAAGGCGCCTACTAGAGGGAGGCCAGAGTAATCCATTGGTCTTGCCTGAAACCGACCTATTCAAAGTTTCTACAAGCCTTCAACCCCTGCCTACGCGGCTTGGTTGGAGCGCCTCCTAGAAGGAGGAAGGGAAAACCTTTGGCCTGTCCAAAGCACCAAACTAGCCTTTGGTGATCTCATCAAAGGACTCACTGAAGCGCCTACTAGAGGAAGGTCAGGTAAGTCTTTATCTCAGCTAAAAGTAAGTTAGCCAAACACAATGGCCAACAGACCTAAATCATCACCGAACAACAGTCCAAGCCAAGCAGCACTTTGAATCAATCAATCTTCTAGAGGAAGGTCTATCAAAACTCCGAGCCAAGTAGCGCTTCAAATCAATCAATCTTCTAGATGATGATCTATCATAGGTCTGGGCCAGTTAGCGCTCTAAGTCAACAATCTCCTAGAGGAAGATCCATCGAATATGAGCTATTTGTACTCCTCAACAAATGCAATCTTCAATTTCCAGATAAGGATTTCTGGTCTTCTTCTATTACTACTAGATAAGGATTTCTAGTTTTCTTCTATTTTTTCCAGATAAGGATTTCTGGTCTTCTATTATTATCACCTGGTAAAGATTTCCGATCTTCTATCATTATCGCTAGAAAAGGATTTCAAATCTTCTATTATTATTACCAGATAAAGATTTCTGGTCTTCTTCTATTACTGCCAGATAAGGATTTCTGGTCCTCTTCTATTACTGCTGAACAAGAATTTCTAGTCTTTTATTATTCCTGCCAGATAAGGATATCTAGTCTTTTATTATTATCACCAGATAAGGATTTCTGGACGTCTATTATTATTGCCAAATAACGATTTCTGGTCTTCTTCTATTACTACCTGACAAAGATTTCTGGTCTTTTATTATTATTGCCAAATAAGGATATCTGGTCTTTTATCACTATCACTAAATAAGAATTTTTGGTCTTCTATTATTATTGCCAAATAAGGATTTCTGGTCTTCTATTATTATTGCCAGATAAGAATTTCTAGTCTTCTTCTATTATTACCAGGCAAGGATTTCTGGTCTTCTTCTATTATTGCCAAACAAGGATTTTTGGTCTTCTATTATTATCGCCAAATAATGATTTTTGGTCTTCTATTATTATTTCCAAATAAGGATTTCCGGTCTTCTTCTATTACTGCCAAATAAGGACTTCTGCTTTTCTTCTATTATTGCCAAACATGTGTTCTGGTCTTCTATTGCTATATGGGCAGAGTGGCTCTCTGAACTTCTATTCCAATTATTGACAAAAGGATTTTCTAATGGCAGAGCATCGCTAAATCAATCCGCAATACAAATTTGAATCCATTTAATGAGAATCTCCATTGCTAAGCAAGCTACTGGACATTTATATCGAGCTCTAGAAAGCTCAATCAGTGAAATTCTTAGTTCTCTAGACAAGCAGAAAGTTGATCTATTTATCAAAAAGCTCAAAATGCAGAAAAGCAGGATACTAATCGTCAAAAAATTTAAATCAAAATCGGAAGTCAATTCATAGCTACATACTTTACATCCGAGGTAATATTCATTCAATTAGAAGATTATTTATAATTTAATACACTATATACAAAGTCGCAAGTACATAAATCGGGCAAAAGGAAAATCTATTTAAAGCAAATCATTGCTAAAGCTCGAGGCTTCGTGTTCCAAATCTTTGGAAATTAAAGGATCGATAATGTGGCGAATGGGCACATCCAGCAGTTCTTTGAATTTCCTTTCCATTTTCTGAATAATATTTGCATCTTTAATCGAGTCAATCTGAGTTTTCAAAGCATGTTGGAGAATCTTATGGATCCTTGTAAAGTTTGAATCATGTTCTTTAACACTTCGATCTCTTATTTAAAAATATATTTCTCACGCTCAAGCTCTTGAACTTTGCTTTCACATTTAGAGATACTTTTTCATTCCATTTCTTTCTAAAGTGTTGCATACATTCAAATTTTACTTTTCTGCCTCATTTTGAGATTGTTTCATTGCTTAAGCCCGGAGGTAGATTTATTAAGGTAGGGAATTCTTGACTAACCAAAGATTGAGATATGGTCATTCTACTAGGAGTAGGGCTAATAATACCAATTCACCTTCACTCGCGATAAGCACTAATGACTGACAGTAAACTTGACTTTTCATTAGTTCCACTTCGAGATCATTTATTTATCGATGCAATTTAGCCATTTCAGCATCACATTCAACTGAAGGTTTGGA
Organism: Allium fistulosum; assembly: GCA_030737815.1. Lineage (NCBI taxonomy): Eukaryota > Viridiplantae > Streptophyta > Magnoliopsida > Asparagales > Amaryllidaceae > Allium > Allium fistulosum. The sequence goes on from CM060903.1 coordinate 183,044,989, forward strand.
TTCTAAGACCGATTCAATCCTTTCTATCAACTGTTGGACTCATTTGTCCTTCTTTTCAAATTCTCCTTCCAAGTTAGAAGTTCACTCTTTCAGACCTTTAAAAACCAGTCTCGATTGAAAGTATTTCCTATGCCATTCTTGCACCTCCAGATTGTTTGGAAATCGTAAAGCTGAAGCATCCTGGGAAGATTTTCCCTTTTAATATCTACTAGTAACCTATATTTAATTTCGATTACTCATGAGAAAATGTCTTAAGGATCAGTTACATGCATTAACTAAGTTTCCTTTTAAGAATATGTGAAACATGAATTAATACTTGAAAACCCAACTTTTTCATTAATGATAATAAAGTTTACAAACAAAAGCGAAAATCAAGTTACACCATAAGTCTATTTTAAACATTCAGCTAACGTTTAAAGTTTGAAACTGCAGTTTTGGATTTTTCAAATGACCTAACCGACAAGGCAAGGATAGAGCCAAAGGAAGCTTTAATTCCTTTTGGGGTATGAACCAGAGGGAATCGGTGATAATCCCATTTCCCAATTGGAGAGCCAGCATGATCATATATTAATTTGGCAAGATAGGTTCGGATTTCGCTGAGTAATTTGTCTTTCTCATCACCTAAGGAGTCAAAGTAGAAATGAGGGAATCTCATGTAAACATCTTGAAGATCTCTGAGAAACAATGTCTTGATAATTGGGATGTCCTAAGAATTAAAGGATTCTCCTTGAAATGCTTCTTTAGCTTGACAAACTTATTCAATAATCCACAGAAACAGGACTACTTGAATTTTCCTAATCCGTGCAAAATATGAAAATTAAACTAAATAAAAGAAAATTGAAGGGAGAAAATTTTATAAGTTACTTGAGTTACATAATACAATTATACAATCACTCGAGTTCATATAAAATTGACTTCTTATACAATTCAGAAATAAATATTTTCTTATTATATTTGAGTTTCTAAAGGGAAGAGAGTGGGAATAAAGAGGAATAGAGGCAACTCTTGGGAGGTTCCAGCACACCCCGGGATGAGGATCAGACCCATTCTCATCCAAGTAATCGCGATAAAAGCGTTTAAGAAAACCCCTACAATTGTTACCTAATAGGAGAAATCAACGAACATGCCTATAGAATAAGCTCTATAGTGAAAATCTTCCCAGGTATTCCTATCATCAACCAACATCCAAAAAATGTCATTAGCTTTGAGATTTTTGCTAGGATTTTTTCCCAGTGGAAGGATTCTCTCTTCATTCAAGGAGAAAATTCTCTCTCTCTTTGAAAAATCTTAATTCTGATACACTTGTGGCAAGCTTCTTGTACTTCTCAAACAATTCATTATATACCTTTAACTGCCTATCCAACTCTCTATTTAATCGATCTATATCCATTTGTTTCTTTTCGAGCATAACATCGTAATGGTATTTCAGTCTTCTCCTTATCTAAATTAATCAATGTATTATCTAAGAGTTACTTGATAACTTAAGGTTTTTAATAAAGAGATCCATGCCTGAGAAAGTGGAACTGAAGATGAAAAAATCTTCTCTATTTCCTTGGGTTTTGGCCTTAGGGAGTACTGTCTTTCTTAGGAGACGCTTTCCTTGGAGGATCAGGTATATTAGTAGTTTCTGCTTCCTAGACAATTGAGTCTACGGTTAGCATCATCAGATCCATCTTTATCATCTGGCTTTCCAGAGGGACCCATTCCATCACCTCTACCATTGCAACCATTGTCATTATCATGACCATTATCTTAGTTGTCATCATGATCATCATTATTCTCATCATCGTCGTTGTTGCTTTCTCCATCAAGTTTTGTCTTTTCATCAATAGGAGCATCGTCAATGGCTAGCCATTTGTCAGCATCAATTTCATTATTGACTGAAAATTCTTCTTCAAGAGTCTTCCTGTACTTTTTCATCTTAAGGCTGAATTTCCTTTGAACTTCTCATTCAAGTTTGGAAGAGATGGAAAGTCCAAATCAGGGAATTTTTGGATATTGTTAGCGTACAGCACATACTTAGCATCTTTGTAACACTTTTTAGTGATTTTAGGAAAATCTATATTAAGGAAGGAAATGACTTTCTTCTTACCATCAATGATAATGTTATTAGAGTCATATAAGAAACTAGATTTCCTTTGCAACTGGTTTTCTAGCATTTTGTTCTTCTTGACTAGCTCAGAATTTTCCTTAGTTATCTTCTCAAGATGTGCTTTGAGTTTATTAGCCAACCCAAGCTCAACTTTCAAGGTTTTCATTTTCTCTTCCAATGATTGCCTATCTTTCTTTTCCTCATTAAGAGAGGAAGCAAGTTTGACAAGAATAGCCTCATCTCTCGCCATAGCAATGTCGATCATACTATTTTTAAGCGAAGATATCTTTTCTTTAAGCTTGGCCACTTCATTAGAAGGCCCTTGAGAAGCAACCTGGTGAAGAAACAAATGCTTTCCTACCTAGAATATATAACCCGTCCAAGTCAGAATGGAATCTATAAAGTTAAGATTAGCTAAGTGAAAAGAAAACATATCGATATAAGTTGTTTAAGAATAATGAAATGATGATCATCAAAATAAACTGGAGGCTGCAATGATCCAATAGAAGTGGCGAAGGAAGACTGAATGGCCAATCGAGCGAGTTCTTTGAAATTCATCACTTAGGACTGAGTCTGAGTCTTCGAAGGAAGAGGATCATTTAGAGAAAGAAGTAAACCAAGATCAGTTTACATGTGGCTAATGGATGATGGGGAGGTAGGAAAAGTAATATTCATGAGGGGATTGGGGGTCTGAGCCTCTTCCGATTTCTTTAGAGCTTTACTAAATTCACTGCCTTAGGACATGAATCGATGTTTACATGTCCTTTCTCATCCACAACAATGGGAATGTCTTTTGCTTTGTCTAGCTCCTCAATGGCCTTGGTAATGGAGTTTTTAATGGAAACGGGTTTGATGGATTGAGACAGAACCGAAGCTTCATCATTGCTCTTCCTCTTTTTAGAAACAATATCTTTAACCTTTGCTTCTTCGGAAGCGACGACAAGGGAAGATAAGCCTAAAACACAACTGAAAATTAGTAAAACAATTGTATTGGGAATTCTATTTGAGCTATATTGAAAGTTACCATCAAGTTCAGGTTGAATTGGAGAATTATAAGTAAAGGATTACGATTTGCCCATCACCAATGAGCATTTCCCTCGAGCATTGTATTTAACCATTAGAAGCTCTCTTAAGATTTTATGATGATCTAAAATAATAGAATAATGAAGAAGATTTGATGGAGTTCACAATCTAAGCATGTTCCTCATCTTCTTTGCTACATCAATTAGAGACTTCATAGTCTTTTAATAATCAGAACTTAGCTTTTTAGGAGCGGAATTTGAAAGAAAACATTTATTAATAAAGACTAACAGATAGATAGAGTGATCAAAGATGAGAATCTTAGTAGCAACAGAGAATGTCCCTCTGACGTTAGAAATGCACTTGATAAAAAGAATTGAGTTTCACATCCTCTTGCCTTATTGACACCCTAAGAAATGATACTTTTCGAGTGAGGGTGGATTTGGTATAATTGATAGTCTGATTTTTCACCCGCCTTAGTAGGACCAGCTATCGAATAGAGAATCTCAATGATAAGGAAAGGGAGTTCGGCCTCCCGAGCTAAGACTTCCAAGCAAGTCATATAAATGTAGGAGTTTGGTAAAAATTGAATGGGTGCAATGCCTAGATTTTCAGATATCTTAGAAGAAACCCCGAAAAAGGAAGATAGCCTGTGTGCCAGATATGTATGGCAGTGAAAGTGAAATTCCCTTCTGGTGGGTTATAGATGTTACCTACAGGGCTTGCGGGAATGGTTTCAATCCCAACAATTCCAACCTGGCAAGGATGAAATGGAATTCACTTCTTACTGAGTCATGATGTACAACAAATTCAAAAGATTATCTCCTTTCTTGTTAGCTGAAGCTGAATATTTGGGCCCTTTGTAAGGCTTCTTGATTGACTTCTTTGACTGTTGACCTACCACTTACCTACTAGGTGACATTATTCCAAACTTAAGAAATAATAATGCTTATATTATGAAGAGGAATTACCATATGCAATACTAACAATTATTATCTAGCCAATTTACCTATTAGTGATATCAAAGTATTATTATGTGTGAATATAGCATCACCTTTTTACAAGTCAATAACCCTTAAGTGGTGTATGTCGAGTTTCACAAAAAAACTTAAAATTTAACTTTAACAAAGGAAGTCCATGGAAAGCTATATAAAAACTAAGTAAGAGTAGTTATGCGACGTTAGCCTAAGTCCGTTTCAAATGTCATGAAGCTTATGATTTGGGGAACGCCACGACTATACCAATATTGAAGTAATGAGGATCGTCGACATTAATGAATAATGACGACGTGAGTTGATAGTATTTTAATCAGATAATTGACCTATAATATGCTATAATAAAAGTATCGCAAACAGTGATATCAAAATAGTGACGACAAACAGTAAGACTGATGATTTCAAGTTATAGCTTCCAAAATCAATAACTAAAGCAAACGACGTCATTAAATATTGGTGCATCTAATAGATATGCACTTTCTCATGACAATAAGGGATTGTTGCATTTCATCTTAGTCGGTTAACAATACAATTTTTGTTGTATTATTAAGGTGATAGGTTAATAAAGAACTTGATTGTGATGGTCACCGATTTTAATTAATACTGAGTTTAATAATGTCACATCTAATCGACTTAGGCGGTCTAAATAATAATAACATCTATAACTCTAAGTGGGTCACCGCATTTCACTTTCATTATTTATGGTATAAGTGCTAAAAACATTAACCAATGGACTATTAAAATAACAAAGGGTTTTATTAATTTCGAGTATCATGGTGATGTCGAAAACCATTAGTATCTATCATCATGATGATGTCGTAGGTGATGACATAATTAATCAATAACGAGTTTTGGGATTAATAGATTGTTTTCTTCACCAACTAACTAGAACATACTAGGTGTAACACCTACGTCAATTAACATCAAAACCCATGCAAGCGAAATAAAGATCTAATACTAGTATAATCCAAATCGATTATCACCTTGATTAGTAAATATCAAAAATCTTTAACTAATCTCTAACGTCATCCAAAATTCGGAAAAAACCCAAATCAAACCCTAATAGCAATCTTAATGTTAATAATTTATATTGGCTTCTTAATTAGATCATTGAAAAATAAAAAGGCACACATGAACAAAAAATCGATTGCTTGACAGTTGTGGAAGTTTGAATTTTCTTAGGAATTTCTAATTTCTTACTTAAGCTTTTGATTACAGGAAAATGAAGAAAAGAGAGTAAACCTGGCTATTTATAGGAATGAATAAGAACGCATGAGCCATTGGATTCATTTTAAATATAAGGCCGGATCAACGAAAGATGACCAAATGGCAGGAAAAGACGATGTCGAGACTATTGACTTGAAAAGTCAATGAATCCACTACACTGAGGAGAGGAAAATGTTACTACTAACAATTGTCTCGAAAGAATGCGGCACGACAATGTAGCCATGACACCGCCAACCATCTTCACTGTCCTTCTTTAGTAAAGAAGTGTTATCACCATTTTCGACCTTTTAGGTATTTGACATGCCACTTGATCATAACGCCGCATCAATAAATAGCGCTGAAGTAATAGAAATGAATAGTGTCAACTCTTAGCAACATTGGCGCCACATGACATTAATAAAGCCAAAGAACCCTAGACAACCCGAGTGCCGCTAATAATGATGTCGCCAATGATCAAAGTTGCCACTTTACACTGTTGATGACAAACGTTGTCAATATCGACAAAGGCTATACATACGATGTTGATGGAGAACGTTGTCAATATCCATAGGAACACCGCTCTTCATTGGCGTTGCCTCATACTTACCATAATTTAAGCTGATGTCACCATCCATCTAATGAAAGAACTTTATAGATGACGTCACTCCTCATTAGTGTTTAACTCCACTTCTAATCATTGCCGCCAACAATCAATCAAGGCATTGCTGCCCTTCTTCAACACTACCCTATATCAACATCGCTCTTCATCAATATCACTTCATGTTGATGTTGCTCTTCATCTATGATGCTTATAATTGTGTTGCTTCCTATCAATGTCGTTATCGTATATTGAAGCTAGTTTGTTACCGACACTACTCCAAGTGGTGCTACCCAGGTTCAATGATGACATTATTGCATTTCATCAATACTAAAGAGACGCCACGTATTAGTGTCACCCAAAGTTAAGATCGCCAACGTCAAGATGCTACATACATTGCATTCCTAGCCCTATAAATACGGACCTAATTTTCTTAGAGTGGGGCGGATTATTCTCATCTCACTTCTTACATTTTTCACTTTTTAACCCTAAATCAATTTGGGTATTTTGGCTAATTGTAGCACTTGAACATTGTACACAGGGAATTGAATATCAAATAATTGCATAGCATATATGATAAGTTGACTTTTGGAGTGGGACTTGCATATTGACTTGTGTATTAATTGGTATATTGGCTTGCATATTGACTTGAATATCGGTTTGCATGTTGACTCGGTTCATCTACGACGTTCAACATAATTTTTACCCAAATAACGGATGCACATTAGAATCATGTTGATCTAATCTCGATTACATTCTATCCAAGTGACTTAGCCTAAGTTTTCCTTGACTGTTTCTTATTTGAATTCACTTCTTCTAACACTTTTGGGGTTAGCGAAGAAATTCATTAACAGTTTCTTTTCATTTCATTCTCCTAATCACTATCCTAATTTTCTGTTAAGCTAAACCCTAAATCCACTCTAATCCATTCATAGAAAATTCCTAAATTCAAAATAAAATCGTTATAATTCCTCTCATCCAACTTCTCACATAACCCATCAAGGAATTAACTTGAGTTGAAGTTTGGATCTTCATCCAAGATTTCAAGAGAGCGAAGTTTGGGTTTCCAATGATTTAAGCTTGATTTAGTAAAGAAGAAGGTGAGTAGGATGATTCTCAAACTATTTTTATATGTTATACTTCACATATTTGTGTTTATGTGAATTATGGAGTTATATGTTAAATGGTGTAATGTGATGCTTTAGACTTGTATTCATGTTATAAACATGCTTATATCAACTCATTATTAGTTTAAGACATCAACTACTATTTTGGAAAATAGTTAGCAAGCTAAGAAATGAGTTTTAGGTTAACTGAATTATTATATGTGATGTTGTAATAAATTAGAGTCTAATTACATGACATAATTATGTGCATCTCATTAATTAGTAATAATGAAATTAATTTAAATGGTTTTAGAAAAGTTAATAAGTTAATTAAGTGAGTTTTGAACTCTACACTTATTATTAAAGTGATCAGAGGGTTAGTGAAGCTTATTTAACACTTGTGAAAATTATATAAAAGTAAGGAACAATCTTTCCTAATGAGTGATTTATTTACAAATATTATATATAAAGGAATAATTTTATAAATAAAAGTTATATTTTATAAAATAGTAAAAGGAGTGATTGACAAAATAGTAAGTAAGCGATATTTTATAAAAGAGTGATTTTATAAAATATTATGATTGAAGCTTAGTTAGCATTTTAAAAAATGATTATATGATTTTATAAATGAATTATAGATTTTAAAAAATGGAAATGGTATTTTATAGAATTGTAATATTATGTATACTTAATTTTAATAATGCAATTAAGTATTTTAAAGGCTAAAGAATGATTAATAAGCTAATAATATAATTTTATAAAATTGTATGAAATCATATTAGACTTTCACTTAAATGATTTAATAAATAAAAGTAAGATTTAATTTAATAATGGATGAATTACTTATTTAATATGTATGTATATTTATTTGGGTAAGTGTACGTATACACGTATTTGAAGATATATAACAATCAAAATAATTTGTGTATTGTAGTTAGAATTATTGTGTATGTTTGTTCATTTATATATGTGTGTATTGCTTGAATATATTTGTAAATTGGTGTGTACAAGTGCGCTGCTGACATTTTACGTAGCTATAGCGACTATCATGTGCGCAAAGTAGCATGAGAGTACATTGAACTAAGTAATCGCTCCGGTGAACTCCAAAACATGATTTGTGTTATGAATTGTGCTTGTGCGTGCATGTGTAAATGTGCACAAATGAGTGTGCTAGCATGTGTAGGGATGGCATGAGGCTAGATGATCGGTTGGATATGTTTTGGCATGATTAGAGGAAGTCGGGTTGCTATGGTTGCCCATTGAACTCTGCACGTGGAAAGAGAGGATTTTGTGTCAAAATCGGTTTTCGAACACATAAAGAACCACTTCCAAAATGCCAACAACTGAATCCGAAGTGGGTCCGATGGGTAGAGACAGGATTAGATGGCAAGGCTGCTCATCGGGCATAGCAACAGAGGAAACGGCCTGCACATTGGCAACCGTAGCAGTCATGTGGCCCTTGTCCTAGGCTTTATTGCTTGGGATAGGCCACACCGGTCGACCAATGGTACACCACCGGTGGATCGGTGGTGCACTGACCTAGGTAGTATAGCCCAGGTCAAGTGCTATTTAGGCAGGGGTTCTTCCCCTATTTCAGGTGCGGGTTCGTGCACAACTTTGGTACCATTTCAGAGAAGACTATAGGCTACTCGAGGAGGCAAATTACAAGGTGAAGCTCGGAATCTAGATATGAATGTTAAATGATTCAAATGAGATCGACAACGATGGGACCCGGGATCGGCACAGTGATTGGTCATGTTCACGTTCGACGAGCATGTACGATCGAATGGAGTAAATCTATATCTTTGGACTTTGACCTAAGGGTACATATAGTTTGACGAATTGTATCGGTCCTATATTAGTGGTAGTATATAGTATTGATCTTATATTAGTGATCGTACACCATTTTGGCCTTATATTAGTGGTCATGCCAATTATTGGTCTTATAGTATAGGCCATCCATATTGATAGATGATGATGAGATGTCGGTCTTCATTTGTGATTGACATATTTGATTACATGATGTTATATTTGATATATATATATATCTTTGCATCATTGGTGTTCCATTGTGGTCCTAATAGCATATATACATGATACGTTCGTCATTCTCTTTTGTCGTGGCGTTATGCAAATTCGTTAAGAAATCCATGATAATTAAGGATGATGACGATCATCTACGAGTGGATCACATATCACTTATGCTCGACTATAGGGGTACGATGTGATTCATATAGGTTTTCGATATCTAGAGTAGGTCAGATGTCACTTATGCTTGTTATAAGGGCACTGTGAGATCTACACGAGTTCGATCAAGCTGGATGCGGCTCAGGGTCTATGGTACATTTTGGTACTAACTCTTTTTATTTTGGACCTTTAATGGGAATCATTGGATTTTTATTAATGTCTATAGTATAATTTGGTATTGACTTTATTTGTTTTAGATCCTAGATAGGGAACGTTGAATCGATTGGTGTCCACAGTGGATTCCATCCATCAGCAATGATGGGTAAAAATTTATATTATATGCCTATTGATTATCGTTATATTGTGTGTGTTATATTAGATGGTTGGTAGTATTGTTGTGTATTCTAGGAGATGTTTATATTGTGATAATTATGTTGTCTTTGCATTAGTATATTGGGTTACCTTATCATGGTATACTATTATGTATCAGTCCCACTATATTAGTTGTGTTGATTCATTAATTACAGGAGAAGAGAAGGTTATGGTATAATCTCCTACCTTTATAATAGGTGTACTTTACTTGATTATGGGTTGTTCAAATTATTCCTGAGCCATGTTTATGGAGAGGACCTGATATGCCTTAGTAGCTTCCTATTTAATATATATAGTTTTGATATACAATATTTTGAGATAGTTCCCCTCGCACTAAGCTTTATTCGGACCCGTGTGTTGTCTTTGTCAATTTATGTCATAATAACTGTTTAGTACTGATTGAGTAGTTTGGGAGTCAGACGCTTTTGGGCATACGCTATTAGGATGCGCAACTGGAGCATTTTGGATGTGTGGCATCGATATTTTGGATATATACTTGATATTTTAATAGTACATGACAAACCTGTTATTTTATATGAGACCTATTATATCAGATATTTATTCAGAACTTCATGTTGTTGGGAGTTGACATATTCTGACTTTCTCCATTGAAATTTATTTATCAATTGCTTCCACTAGTGTAGTCACTTATATATTTTCACAATGTTCTTTTCATGGGTATTCAGTATATTATGTGATATCATTCCATTATGAGATCCTATCGATGCCTTGGTTTAGTTTTCATTCTAGTATTACCATGACAATCTGTCTTTTGTAGTAGTCGGAAGCCAATCTTAGATGTGAGGTGATGATTTTTAGGTATTACGAATGACGTGTAGTTACATTTTGAATTAGAGCTTAGGCTCAACACTTGGACCAAGTAGACTAGTTTGAGCTAATCAATTCGGTAGAAGAAGATATGTTGAGAGAGCATACCTGTATCTTTCTTCTATACTATACTGTATACACCAGTTGTCTTTTGGACTTTGATTTATTTCTATCGCTAGTTGCTAAGGTATTTTCATCAAGCTATCAGTATGGATAAGCGGAGTATACAAGTGAATGTAGATGGACAGTTTGAGATGCCTAATTAGTTCAGAGACTATTTAGTTGCCGCAAGAGATGTTCCACTGCCCGTGAAAATTTCCTGCAGATGCGGTTGGCGTCAGAGGTGGTGTGGCCCTTGGGGCAGCAGTATTTCTAGCTCCACCAACTTTTGACCCTTCGAACCTATACCAAGATTTCCTTAGCCTTGGAGGGAAGCCATATCTGAGTCCGGAGGCTGTTAATGAGATATGGCCTTAGACATGTGCTTATGAGAGGACTTCCATTGATATTAGAGAATTCTCATATGGAAGATTACTTCTCAACATTTGGTAAGGTGAGACTTTGGTTGGGCAGAACATAGTGTTAGAAGTGGTCGACGAGCAGGCCCATGACTTGGGGTGAATTTAGGCATCACTTTGGGTCTTAGTTCATGTTTGAGATTGAGAAGGGCATATAGCTTTAGCATTCCATTCATTTAGTGAAGGGTGGCTTATCGGTGAGGGATATGTTGACCAATTCAATCTTTTGGTTTGATTTGTGGATTGAGATGGTCGGTACTCCATTGAAGTGTGCAAGGAGTTTGCCTAGGATCTTGAGCATCAGTTAGAGATTCATTGCTTAGTCTTATCATTATTAGGGGCCACTTTTGAAGTCACGTTAGGATGTTATCCTCTATGAGAGCACCCACATGGTACCGTTTAAGATAGAGAGAATGGAAAGAAAACTGAAGCTCTAACCAAAGCACAAAGACCAAGATACAAGGAAAGATCGAGCTTGTATGAAGAAGAAAGCTGTCCTAGTATGTCACTCCCATGGCATGTAGGGGCATGTCGCTATAAGATATCATCTAGCTAAAGTGAAGCATGAGTGCTTCAATTAAGATTAGCTTGATTACTTGAAGAAGGATTGTCGTACGCTGCTGAGGGGTGGATAAGTGATGATGACTTATGCCTTATGGGCATTACCAGGTCCTATCAGGTCTACTGCTTAGAAAAAATTGAAGGAGCTTATGTAGTGAGGTATGCTTTATTTGGGAACTCACTTATGTTCCTTCTGATATTTGAGCGGTATATATATCTATTCCTAGTTAATTGGTAGACAGAGTAAACTTGACACGTTTCATATTAGGTAAATTCTTTGATAAAGATAAACCTTGTATGAGTAACCTTAGTTACAAAGTTATGGTAAAGCGACAGGGAGTACTACCATTCGAACTTCATGCACGAGCTTTCAAGTTGAGGGGGGTTGGTCGATGAAGTGTGACTTGGATTTGTACCCAAGTACGGCTCGGTGGATGCCTGATAATGGGCAAAGACCGATCGGATGACTTATAGGTGCTTGCCTAGAGTCATTCGTGTTAGAATTGGTTTTCTTTATGTTAGTAAACCTTAGGCGGTTGGAGTAATCCTATGTGCCAAAAGGGATATTTTCTAAAGATTGGTCGATTAACATACTAGTTCCTAATCACTAGTTCAAGTGTAGAGTTTCTAAATGATTTGCACCAGTTAGGATAGGGTTTTTCACTCGATTCTTAAAGACGAGCACTTGAGTCAGATTCTTGAGGCGATTGAGGGATTTTCAAAGCTCGACTCTAGTTGTGCGAGGAAATTTCAAGGTCAAACAAAGGAACTGGATCAGAGTTCACATTAGAGGAGTCAAGTGGCCAACCCTAGTTTATAGAGAAATCGTACGAGAAAACGAAGGGTTAGAATGGGAATCGTGTCATTTTGGGTGATCTTTAATCACTGTAAACTATATGTATAGTATAATTAAGGGTGCTTGGATAGTTCGGGTAAGGATTTCTCAACTAATTTTGTGGTGATTCAGATAATCTTCTAAGTGACGAGATGATACTTGCTTAGGCGAGTGTTGTAGTGCACTTATTATATGATCCCTATTGACATTGTGCGGTTGAGGTGAATTTGAGACCGAGAAAACCAAAGCATTAGTAAATCGTCATCGAATGATGATTTAATTAGTAGATTTTTCTCCTTTGGGGAATGAGTTCTATTTGGTGGAAAAGAAAAGTTAAGGCTTAAATTACTGGATTTATTCGAGAGTTTTGAGACTCGACGATCCAACATATCATTTAAGTATCCTTTTCGTAGTGCGAGGTGTAATAATCATTTGTGTATTGTATTCATAGAAGGAGTTGCACTACTTAGGTATTTTGTTCATCTTGGATGCAGAACAAGCTTATTGGAGTTTATGGTTTGACATGTATGTTTGTCTATTGATTGGTTACCCTACGTGTCAGTATAAACTCTTTTTGAATTATCCATTGCTTTGTATTATTTTTGTTGCTTTTTGATTGGTTGTTTGTATGTATGTCGATTGTTGATGGTTGATGTTGCTTACTGTTGTTTGCCACTGCTAATGTTTGCTTGCTATTGTTTGATGTTGTTTGTTATTGTTTAATTTTGTTATTGGCTGATTTTGATTGTTGATGATTTTGTTACTTGTTCGCATGTTTGATAGTTTTATGCCAGTTATAGTTGTTAATCATTGTTTGATATTGACTTATCGTTGCTTGTACTATTATTGCATATCGTTGTTTGCTATTGATTGATCATTGCTTGTTGTTTATTAATTCTCGTTGACTGCTTATTTTTTTGTTGCTTTCTATCATTAGATGGTTGCTTGTATGCTAATTTTAATTCTTGTTGACCAAGTTTTAAGAGTGATGGCAATAAATGTCTAAAATAGGTCACATATCATCCGTTCTCATTATGGTGTCGAAATGAGACCTATACGAGTCTACTACCTTTTGATGTGACTCAGAGACTGTAGTATATTTTTATACTAACTCACTTGAGCTACTTTCCAATAGATTGGCTATGAATTCTGTGTTGTTTTTTGGGTACATAATCCTCTTGGTACGACACAATTAGGTACTTGAGAGCTGAAGCATGGACATTTAAATGCTTATTTGTTTAGATTTGCATTTCAACAGTGAGAAGATTTCCTTAAAAATGGTATGTATTTTTAGGAAATTTGGAATAATGTTGGTTATCACGTATTTTCTAATTGTGTGATGCATTCTAGTTTGGAGTTTCTATAATGCTGATGGCATAAGGAAAAGTACTGTTGGAATTTTTTGAAATTAAGATTTAGGAATTTTGGTCAGTCTTATTAGTTTCTTGTACTCATAGGAATTTTTGGGACGAAATTCTTTAAAAGAGGAGAGAATGTAACGCCCAACAATTGTAATGATTAAAAATTCAAATGAGTAATATAAATATTTAATCATTAATTAACAGATTTCCAATTATACTCGATATTTTAGAGACAAGTGAATTGGGACATGAAACACTCATAGTTGAGTTTTCTTTTCCATCTCAAGGAAAATGAGTATAAATATAACACCCTTAAAATTTAATGGAAATTTAATAAGAAAAATTAATTATAAAACAAGGGCTAAAATGAAATTTTCATTGACGTCTAAATTTGGTTAGGAAACCTGCACTGTTGCATTCATAAAAAATTTCTGGACAATTTTTATATAGAACACATCGAAATTGGAGTAAGTACGGAGAAGTTACAAACGTTTGAAAATCTAAAATATATATGTATCTAATAATAATTTAGGGTGGACCCCTAAAGTTGAATGGTCGACCCTTGGACTTAAATGGTCGACCTCTATAGGTCGACTTGTGACCAGGAATGATCGATCTATAGGTGTCAACCCTTGGCCTTAAGCAGTCAACCCTTGACCATTTACAAAGAAGAAAAAGCACAGCAAACTAGAGCATTGCGTGGATGGCGTGATTTTTCCTTCATGCCCAAGTTTTGATAAGCATACGTGGTGCTAGCAAAATATTCCCCAGTCCAAATCAATGCCCCAAATTCATCCCTAATCTCTATAAATTGGAACCTGAGATAACCCTAAAATAAATAGAAAAACTTACTGTACTGAAACTTTGCCAAAATCTATCCTCTCCTTAACCCAAAAAATTCTTCAAAAATCAAAATAAAATCAAACTAGAAGAACATAATTAATTGAATCTAGATGGATCAAGCAGATAAAGCATACGAAGAGACGATTCTTAAGAAAAAATAGGAAGAGCTTAAGCTTGAGGTGATTGGGACCAATTTTGATTAGATGATTATTACATTTAGGTTTAATCTATTCTGCTTGATTTAGGGTGTTAGCAAATTAAAAACTGAAACTAGAAAACCCTGATTTGGAACCTGTGACCTAGGATAGGAATTGAAATCATTGTAAATTGTTAAATCAGATATGGATGCTTGTACACCTTATTTTTTATTTAAACTATAAACCCTAGATCTTGAAATTGATATTGAAATTTAAAATATATACTGGTCAAGTTAGTGTTTAGGGTTCACTGGAAGCTAAAATTGACAACCAAAATTAAATTAATTGAAATCGACATTAAAAAAAGTGAAGAACCCTAAAATTTAGCCAACGACTGGTCGACCACTGATCCCTAGTGGTCAACTGGTAGTGGTGGATCGGTTAGGGTTAGCGGTCGATTGGTAGTAAATTTTAGAATTTGAATCTCTACCTAAGGCATAAGTTAATAATAAAAATTTATATGATTTCTAATTGTGGGTGTTGGCCTATTTTGGGCTAAGTGATTAGAGATAGTAGGGAAGCTAGTTCCCTATGAGAGGATAATAGGTCGTTGTGGTGTTGGGTATATGTTATTGACCCAATTGACTAATTGATGGTTGATTATTCACCTAGGGGTGATGTATTTTCATAAATGACACTCATAGGAGGTTCTACGATGGATGCACAAAACAAATAAGGATGCCTAATGGAGTGTGGTCCGACATAACGGGAATCCTAGTATGCACGATTTTTTGACGTGACGTGATACAGTTCATATGGAGGATCCCAGCACGTGTAATAAGAGGCCAACACTACGATCGAGAGGTGGAAGCGGGTGCAGACAATGAGACACAACAGCGAGTCGACATTTGGGGTTCTACTCTCTAGGTGTAGTGAGAATGGGTAGCCATAATTAGGGCAAAATCCATTCTCCAATAGCCTAGTGGTGGTGACAGTAGTGGGAATTTATTTCCACAATAGCTTAGTGGTGGTGTTTTCATGGTTAGTAGCCAAAGGGGTGGTGTGTCCATGTTTAGTAAGGTTGTGAAGGTGTTTCCATGTTTTAGTAGCCTAGTGGCGGTGTTTATATTGAGTAGCTCTAGGAGCGGTGGCCAATCATTAGTTGTCAGGTTCGATCCGTAATTCGATCCTTGGAATAACCTACACAAACGATAGTTTAGGTATGTATTAAACAAGAATCCTTAGGTAACAGACCTTAGGAATTCACGGACACTTATAGTACACTCTATGTCACCTAAAGTAGAATTAAAGTTAACTACACATGATCATCACATATTAAACTCGTACTCATTCACCAGGCTTTTCTCTGACCCACCTCCTTCTTTTCATCTTTTCCCACCATAGGATGACAAGTTAGCAGTTGATTGGGCATATTGCATGGCGAAAGGAGCTTCAAGTTGGAGTTTACATATTCTTTGTTGTGCATCGTGTAGTTACGTAATGTATTAAATGTAACGACCCTGAAATTCCGACCCAATTTTAAAATTTTGAATCCATTATTTTAATATAAAATATGGAACTTTCATACGATTTCAATTAGCGTCCAAACTTTGTTTATAAATTGCGCCTAGATGGTTATAGATATGGGAAAAGTTTCGTCGGAAAATATCGCAGTAAATTTCGTTCGTGTTTATTTCACATCAGTTCATTTTAAACGCGAAAATTTTTATCTTCTGAACCGGAATATTTTTACATAGAAAAATTCTAAACCATCTTTTGATCAAGGCGTCATTTTTCGTTTTTCAAATTTTGGACATCTTTAGCTCCGTCGATCTTATTCTTCGGCGTTTTGCTGCATTTTCTACAATAGAAAATTTCGAATTTTATAAATTTAATCGTACCACTGATATCTGTATACCGTTGCGTTCGCCTTATCGCGCTAATCAAAATGGTATATTTATTTGTGTCAATCGGAGTTCGGCGCTGCAAATTATAAATTGTTTAACGGATTATAAACTGGTCCGTTACACAGCCCAAACCGGTACCCAATTACCTACTCAGTTCAGAATTCTAAGGGTCCTTGACTATTCAGCTGCCTAGAAACCCAACAGCCTTTCGGTTACCATGACAATAAATTTAGGCTTTTGAAATCCCAATACCACTTTATATAAACAAGAAAATTCATAATTCTTTTGGTTTACATTCTCAAAATCATTCTGGTTCGTACTCCATCTGCCTTCTCTCCTCTTCTATGCATTTCATGCTTTTATTTTGTTCAAGACCTTCAGCAGCATCCTCTTCCCAAACCCAACTTCCCTGCCCCTCCACCTGCCCTCCACCTGACCCACCACCTACCCGCTCACCATCCCACCGCCTCCTGCCCAGCTCCCCTCTGCCAGCCGAACCCCGTCCCCAGGCCTCCACCCACCAGCCTCCGCCTGCCTTTCGCCACGCCCAGCCCAACCACCTGGCCCCGAACCTGCTGCCCCGTCCCTTCGCCTGCCCCAGCCCTTCGCCAGCACCCAGCAGCCCTCCGCCAGCCGAGCCACGCCTGCCCCAGTTCCCTCCACCAGACCCAACCGCACCCAGCCCAGCTCAGACCCAACCGCACCCAGCCCCGCCACCCCATCCCTCCGCTGCTTGCCGTTCCACCCCCTGCCCAGTCCGCCAGACCCCACCCGAACCCACCAGACCCAGCCCACCCAGACACGCCAGCAACCCCATGCAGCCCACCCCAGCCCGCCACCGACACCACTGCCCATGCAGCACGTCGAGCCGCCTAGCCCGCTCTCGCGTCCCCTGCCCACATCCTGCTCCGCAGCCCCGACTTGTCCTCAGTCGATTTCTACTGCGCTGCCACTTTTATTTTTGTTTTTGTTTTTGTTTTTTGTAATATGATAAAATTATATATCAGTTACAATTTGTAACCTATGGACTCACTTATGCCTTCTCTGCGCAGTTCCAGTTGAGGCTAATCCAGCGATCTAAGCTTCCATCCACCTTATTTGCATCTAGTTGTTTGGTAAGGTTTATATATACATACAAATCAATATATATATACATCGTATTAAGCTATTGTTGAATAATCTTTTGTTTGATTTATAGTTCGTATTCGTGCTTGTGTCGTCCATTCTAGTCTATTCATTTTCGTGCTTCGCCGTCATCTTCTTCAACCACGCAAGGTGAATATTTCATTCACGACTCAATCTATTATGCTATGATAATCAAGTGATAGATGTTATTGATATTAATTTGAATGTTAAATGGTTGATGTTAAATTGTGATTTGAAGTTAGTTATGGAAAATAGTTGTGACACTAAATTGTTATGTGATGTTGAAATTGGTCGTTAATATAAGTGATGACTAATATGAAATTGAAATTGATATAGGATAGTCTAAAATTTAAAATAGATTATATATGTTGAACTTGTCCCTTCAAATGTTAAATAAATCGACACGTAGAAATAGTGTTAACAACACTTTGAACCATTGAATGTATGATTTATGTAATAATTTGATAATAAACGCCAAGTGAAACCTATAATGTAATAATCTTTAATCTGCATGAAATGATAGTGTGGATTCTAGGAATAATTTTATTAATTTACATAAATAACAAATGTAAATTAAATACGATTATTTCGGGATTATTTAAAATAAACGGTTGAATTGTTATGTATGGTTGTTATTGATTGTTTATTTACTTTGACACCATCCCAGTTATCACACTGCAAGTTCCCTTTGCTATGCTTTGTTTATTTATTGATATTGGGTTGAAATGATAAATACACAATTGAAAAACTTTGGCCTAGAATAGATAATTAAAAATAAGAAACCCGATTGGTCGACAAAAATCATTTTGGAATTGAAACTTATTTGAAATTAAGAAATGAATTTAATTTTAATAACTCAATTGATTTAATTATAATGAATGAATGGATTTAATTGTAATAAATCAATAGATTTAATTGTAATAAATGAATGGATTTAATTGTAATGGATAAATGGATTTAATTGTAATAAATCAATGGATTTAATTGTAATAAATGAATGGATTTAATTGAAATAAATCAATGGATTTAATGGTATTAAATTAATAGGATTAATTGTAATAAATTAATGGACTTAATTGTAATAAATTAATGGATTTAATTGTAATGAGTTAATGAAAAAAAATTAAGTGGACCTAATTGAAATAAATTGATGGATTAAATTGAAACGGATTAATAAATCTATTTAATTAGATAAATGGATGGACACGTTTAATTGAAATGAGATTTGAATAAGTAAGTTTTAGAATCTAATAAATTGAATTTATTAGATTCGAAATTAAATCTAATTTGGATAAATTTAATAAATTTGGAATTTGTTATAAATTTAATTTGAGATTAAGTAACAAAGTGACTTAAAGGGAATGCAAAACCAACTAAAGTTAAGGATTTGATTTAGTTGTTGAAATTGATTAAATCAAAGTTTTGATTAAATTTAATGTAACGATGAATGGGAATAGGAATAAAATTGAACTTGAATACTTAAGTATTGTTAACTCAAGGGCTTGAACTAAAACTTCATTTGGAAATATGATTTTAAAGGTTCGAAATAAATTGAATTGTGAAGTGTCAAAAATTTTGAAAGTCAAACTTGCAACTTGACTTTTGGATTTTTATTTGTTTTAAACTTTAATATTTGACCATCGGGTAATTAATGCGTAGTTATTAAAGAGACCGGGATCGGATATGGACATACTCTCTGTCGATACCAAAAACCACTTTAATAACTAATATACGCGGAGTGTTGATCCAGAATGAAGTGGATGGTTTTGATGAACGCGTTGACTGAAGAAAGAGAATGATTTTGGATGACCCCTGACATGACTAAAATAGGAGCCACGCCGGGCCATTGAGGATCGCCATCTCTAGCGGACACACTTCTTCGATACCATTTTATTACTTGTGATTGATTTGGTGCGCACCCTTGATTTGGAAGTGTTGTTTCGCGGTGTTGAGATAGTAGCTGCTATGCTCAACATCAGTCCGGATCAGGCAACTACTAGTATCCTAGTTGGTATCGCCTCATGTACCTTGTCATACTGATTATCCTATTCGCGACCACTACGTTTTGTTTTGTACCTTTAGTATATGGATTGCCCTCTGGTGACTTCCGGTTTTGGGGAAACTACGGTCTTGTATATGCTCTTGGGAATAAAAATGTGTTAAGGGTGGAATGGGCCATGACTTAACACTATTTTGATATCATACTTTGCTGATTAGACATTATCTATTTAGCGTATTCTATTGTATATATAGATAGTTTATCGGATCCTTAAAGGTGTGTATCACATTCATCTTTGAGTTATGGACTTTATTATTTGCACCTGATTATCCTGTATAAGATTTTGAGTCCTGACTCGAGTGTTTCTTTTGTATATGCTCGGGTCAGTCTGAAGCTATCCAGTTGCTGATCAAGGTTGGTTGAAGATGCTGAAGACTTAGCATTTATCTTTATCAGTTATTTCCTTTCTAGTATTTGATGAACTTATGTATTGAACATCTTGTATTTCGCTTTGTCACTTTATGTTGAGACATTGTTGTATTCCTGTAGTAGCTTCATGAACTACTATTATGATGATGTACTTTTCCGCTGCATTATTCTATGACTATTCTGTGTCTGTGATGTTATATTGATTCTCATTTACATATATGTATTCATAATCCCATAATGATTCATGTTTTGTATTATTTAAGTTGACATGTGTGGATTATTGTCAATTTAAATGGTCCAAATATACGGGTTGTTACAGTTGGTATCAGAGCTTCGGTTTCCCTAAAAACCTTAGTTCGGGATTATGAAACTCATTAGAGATAGGGTAGCAATACCCTAGAATGAGGAGAATCGATTCAATATCCAAATCCTTTCTATTCGAACTTCTTTGATTCATCGATTAAATTTTCCTTGAGTTCCATGATTTTATCCTCGGTTCTAAATTTCTTTTGGTATTTCAGGATGAGTGCCAGAAGAAACAATAGGGGTGGAAGAG
Organism: Allium fistulosum; assembly: GCA_030737815.1. Lineage (NCBI taxonomy): Eukaryota > Viridiplantae > Streptophyta > Magnoliopsida > Asparagales > Amaryllidaceae > Allium > Allium fistulosum. The sequence goes on from CM060903.1 coordinate 183,065,685, forward strand.
GCAATGGTCCTGCTCAGGCTGCACCAGCCGCTCCAGCTCCTATCAAATTCACCATTCTTAGTAAGGAGTATTCACAGCTTGGAGGTATTAAGTTTTCTGGATCGGAGAACATTATTGAGGCTCAACAATGGCTTAAAGGCTTAGAGAAGATATTTTCGGGTCTAGAGATCACTGATGCTCAGAAGCGTCAGCTTGCTGCCTGGAAACTTCAGGATGCCGCGCAAGATTGGTGGGAATCAGTTACTTCTCGTATCGAGGAGAACACCATCACTTGGGCCCAGTTTAGGTATAAAATTTAATTGGATTCCGTAGTCTAAATTCTTCTTTAATCTTTGGAATGTTATTCATCTAGTCTATCTTTTGATTAGGGATACTTTCTCGGCACAATGGATGCCAGCTGCTGGGAAAACCCAACTTTATAGAGCTTTCATGGATCTGAAGCAAGGCAGTATGACTTTTTCTGAGTATGAGAGAAAATTCAACGAACTCTCCAAGTTCGGCCCAGGATTGATTGATACACCCCTTCTAAAAAATGAGAAGTTCATTTTGGGAGCTAGACCAGAATATTATGACTTGCTTACTGGCCACACTCACTGCACCTTCACAAAGCTTGTTGATTATGCTCTTAGATATGAGGCGAAGCCTAAGGGACCTACTGCCAAAGCCACTCCTACTCAGCCCCCTTCTAGCCAGCCCGGGAAAAGGAAGATGAACTTTGATCAACAAAAGAAAGCTTGGCAGAAGACTACTGGATTGGTATATGCTCAGAAAAGCCCAATCGACCTGGCTAATATCACTTGCTTCAAATGCGATAAGAAGGGCCATTATGCTAATAGTTGTCCATCTACCAGAGCCGCTGTTCCACTACCTTCTACGACTAGGAAAGATTTATGCTATGTCTGCCTCCAGCCGGGTCATTTCAAGAAAGACTGCCCACTGTATAAGCGCGGCACACCATCTGGAGTATTTGCTATCACCACACCTGCACCCCCTGCACCACCCACCCAGGATGACCAAGGTACCTTACGAAGTATTTTTCATTTACATGCTACACCTGTTAGGGTATTATTCGATACTGGTGCTTCACATAGCTTTATATCAGTTGACCTTTGTAAAAAAACTCAAATTAGAACCTACCCTTGCTACTACATCCTTATGTGTCTCAAATCCTATCGGAGGACCCGCTAACCTCCGAAGTGTTTGCAAGGGAGTTGCACTTATGTATGATTTTTCTCGATTCACTTGGGATTTCTATGTACTTGGATTCCAAGCATTCGACTTTCTTTTAGGAGCTGATTGGTTAAGCAAATTCGATGCTGTTATTTCCTGCAAAACTCGTTCAGTTTCTTTGGTAAGCGACATGGATCAGCCACTTGTCATTGAATGCAAATCACCTTAGAAATATGCCGGAAGCTTCATATTTTCTCTTGATGTTCATCCGGATAATCTAAATACTACCCCTATTGTTCAGAAATTTCCCGATGTATTTGGAGAGGTCAACTCTCTACCGCCTAAACGGGAAATCGATTTCCGTATTGATCTAATCCCTGGAGCTACTCCTGTAGTTCTCCCACACCGAAGGATAGCTCCTAAAGAAAAAGCTGAACTAAAAACCCAAATTGATGATCTATTTGCTAAAGGCTTGATTAGGAGAAGTTGTTCTGAATGGGGCGCCGCAGTTGTATTTGTCACCAAATCAGATGGATCTCTTCGCATGTGTGTTGATTACCGAGAACTGAACAAACGCACTCTCAAGAATCGTTATTTGATGCCTCGCATCAACGATTTATTCGATCAGCTCCATGGAGCTAAAATTTTCTCACAACTTGATCTAGCCACTGGGTTCCACCAACTCAGAGTTACTGAAGATAGTATCCATAAGACCGCTTTCCGTACCGAAAATGGATTCTATGAATGGTTGGTTATGCCATTCGGTTTGACCCACGCACCTGCTTATTTCGTCGATTTGATGAATCGAGTCTTTCGGGATGTACTTAACAAGTTTGTTCTTGTATTCATTGATGATATTCTCGTTTTCTCCAAAAACGAGAAGGAGCATGAGACACACCTTGCTTATGTTTTGGAAACTCTCCGAAATCATCAACTTAAGGCCAAATTCTCTAAATGCCACTTCTGGCGAGACGAAGTGAGATTCCTGGGCCACATAGTTTCTGAAAATGGGATTTCGGTCGATCCAACTAAGATTGCCGTAATCAATGTAAGTTCTATCCTATTCGCTATTTCTATTCAATTCCTCTCATCCCTTTCTAATTTGAAATTTATCTACAGGATTGGGAGACTCCTAAAACTCCTACAGATATTCGTAGTTTCTTGGGTTTAGCCGGTTATTATCGCAGATTTATTGAGCACTTTGCCCGGATTTCTGCCCCACTTACTGCTTTAACTCGGAAGGATGTTAAGTTTATTTGGAGTGAGAAGTGCGAATCAGCCTTTAATGAGTTGAAGCGTAAGTTAACTTCAGCTCCTGTTCTTGCGGTAATCGATGGAAGTGAAGGATTAACTGTCTATACAGATGCTTGCCGAGAAGGTTTAGGCGCTGTTCTTATGCAAAATGGAAAGGTTATTGCCTATGCGGGCCATCAGTTGAAGACCCATGAATTAAACTATGCCACACATGACCTAGAACTTCTTGCCGTTGTATTTGCTCTGAAACTATGGAGGCATCATCTTTAAGGAACAAAATTCGAATTATTCACTGATCATAAGTCCTTGAGATATATCTTTTCCCAGAAGGATTTGAACCAGAGGCAAGTCCGATGGCTCGAATTTTTAGCTGCATATGATCTCGACATCACTTATACTCCTGGGAAAGCAAATGTTGTAGCCCATGCATTGAGTCGTAGCAAAGCATTGTCTTGCTGTAATATTGTTGAAGGCATGTTATTTCAGTTTGTCATCTCTCCATCTCTTATGGATCGCATAAAAGCTAAACAATATGAGGACACTTTGCTCTATCGTATGAAGGAGTTAGTTCTTGGTAGAGTCGGAAATGTTGACGATAAAATAGGAGCGCAAATTGATAGTAATGGAGTTCTAAGGATCGACAACCGTATTTGTGTTCCTAATGTCGATGGGTTGAGGCAAGAAGTACTTAGGGAGAATCATCAGTCATCACTTTCACTTCATCCTGGTGTCACTAAGATGTATCGTAATATGAAGCGTTTATATTGGTGGAGTGGGATGAAGAGAGATATTTCTATATATGTCAGTATATGCACCACTTGCCAACAAGTCAAGGACGATCACCAGAAGACGGCCGGTTTACTTCAACCCCTAGAGATTCCTTGTTGGAAATGGGATCAGATTTCTATGGACTTCATTGATGGATTACCGAGGACCAGAAAAGGTAACGAGAGTATATGGGTGATCGTTGATAGGTTGACAAAATCTGCTCACTTTATTCCTGTTAAGACCACTCGTACTGCTTCAAGTTTAGCAGAGATTTATATGAGAGAGGTTGTTAGACTTCATGGGGTTCCATCTAGTATTGTATGCGATCGAGACCCTATATTCACTAGTAAATTCTGGAAGGCGTTTCAGGATGCCTTAGGCACTAAACTGAATCTGAGCACAGCTTATCATCCTCAAACGGATGGCCAAACTGAAAGGGTAAATCAGATTTTGGAGGATTTGCTCCGAGCTTGCATAATTGATTTCGGTGGATCTTGGGAAGACCATCTCCATTTGGTTGAATTCACTTATAATAACAGTTATCAGGTAAATCAAAAATTTCAGTTTGAATAAGTAAATTTGAATTGAAATTTAACCACCTTTATATTCAGGCGAGTATCGATATGGCACCGTTCGAAGCTTTATATGGACGGCCATGCAAATCGCTAGCTTGTTGGATTGAGCCTGGTGATCGATTGGTTCTTGGCCCAGATATGATTATGGAAGCATCCGAGAAGGTTAATGAGATCAGAAGGAAGATGAAGACCGCACAGGATAGGCAGAAGAGCTATGCAGATAGGCGTAGAAGAGATTTGGAATTCCAGGTTGGGGATGAGGTATTTCTGAAAGTATCACCTTTGAAGAATGTTATTCGATTTGGTCGTAGAGGGAAGCTTGCTCCAAGATTTGTTGGACCATTTACTATCACCGAGAGAATTGGCACACTAGCTTATAGAGTTGCATTACCAGAAAAGTTTGAGGGCGTGCACAACGTATTCCATGTTTCACATCTCCGGAAAGTCGTGCGTGATCCATCCATGACCATTCCAATTGCTCAGTTAGATGAAGTAGATATCGAGCCAGATTTGACTATCGAAAGAAGACCACTTCGAATAGTCGATCGGGAAACAAGGCAACTAAGAAGGAAGTCTATAAATCTCGTCAAAGTCCAATGGAGTGCAGATGAGCGAGATTGCACATGGGAAACTGAGGATAGTATCCGGGATTCAAACCCCGAATTACTGATTTCAGGTATAAATCAAATTCTCTTAAAATCTATCTTGATTTTTTTTGCCGCTTACTCCATTCTTACTTCACCGTCTCGTTCTTTTCGAGGACGAAAAGTTTTGAGTGGGGGAGAATGTAACGACCCTGAAATTCCGACCCAATTTTAAAATTTTGAATCCATTATTTTAATATAAAATATGGAACTTTCATACGATTTCAATTAGCGTCCAAACTTTGTTTATAAATTGCGCCTAGATGGTTATAGATATGGGAAAAGTTTCGTCGGAAAATACCGCAGTAAATTTCATTCGCGTTTATTTCACATCAGTTCATTTTAAACGCGAAAATTTTTATCTTCTGAACCGGAATATTTTTACATAGAAAAATTCTAAACCATCTTCTGATCAAGACGTCATTTTTCGTTTTTCAAATTTTGGACATCTTTAGCTCCGTCGATCTTATTCTTCGGCGTTTTGCTGCATTTTCTACAATAGAAAATTTCGAATTTTATAAATTTAATCGTACCACAGATATCTGTATACCGTTGCATTCGCCTCGTCGCGCTGATCAAAATGGTATATTTATTTGTGTCAATCGGAGTTCGGCGCTGCAAATTATAAATTGTTTAACGGATTATAAACTGGTCCGTTACGCAGCCCAAACCGGTACCCAATTACCTACTCAGTTCAGAATTCTAAGGGTCCTTGACTATTCAGCTGCCTAGAAACCCAACAGCCTTTCGGTTACCGTGACAATAAATTTAGGCTTTTGAAATCCCAATACCACTTTATATAAACAAGCAAATTCATAATTCTTTTGGTTTACATTCTCAAAATCATTCTGGTTCGTACTCCATCTGCCTTCTCTCCTCTTCTATGCATTTCATGCTTTTATTTTGTTCAAGACCTTCAGCAGCATCCTCTTCCCAAACCCATCTTCCTTGCCCCTCCACCTGCCCTCCACCTGACCCTCCACCTACCCGCTCACCAGCCCACCGCCTCCTGCCCAGCTCCCCTCTGCCAGCCGAACCCCGTCCCCAGGCCTCCACCCACCAGCCTCCGCCTGCCTTTCGCCACGCCCAGCCCAACCACCTGGCCCCGAACCTGCTGCCCCGTCCCTTCGCCTGCCCCAGCCCTTCGCCAGCACCCAGCAGCCCTCCGCCAACCGAGCCACGCCTGCCTCAGTTCCCTCCACCAGACCCAACCGCACCTAGCCCAGCCCGCCGCGCCCAGCCCCGCCACCCCATCCCTCCGCTGCCTGCCGTTCCACCCCCTGCCCAGTCCGCCAGACCCCACCCGAACCCACCAGACCCAGCCCACCCGGACCCGCCACCAACCCTATGCAGCCCACCCCAGCCCGCCACCGACACCACTGCCCATGCAGCACGTCGAGCCGCCTAGCCCGCTCCCGCGTCCCCTGCCCACATCCTGCTCCGCAGCCCCGACTTGTCCTCAGTCGATTTCTACTGCGCTGCCACTTTTATTTTTATATTTGTTTTTGTTTTTTGTAATATGATAAAATTATATATCAGTTACAATTTGTAACCTATGGACTCACTTATGCCTTGTCTGCGCAGTTCCAGTTGAGGCTAATCCAGCGATCTAAGCTTCCATCCACCTTATTTGCATCTAGTTGTTTGGTAAGGTTTATATATACATACAAATCAATATATATATACATCGTATTAAGCTATTGTTGAATAATCTTTTTTTTGATTTATAGTTCGTATTCGTGCTTGTGTCGTCCATTCTAGTCTATTCATTTTCGTGCTTCGCCGTCATCTTCTTCAACCACGCAAGGTGAATATTTCATTCACGACTCAATCTATTATGCTATGATAATCAAGTGATAGATGTTATTGATATTAATTTGAATGTTAAATGGTTGATGTTAAATTGTGATTTGAAGTTAGTTATGGAAAATAGTTGTGACACTAAATTGTTATGTGATGTTGAAATTGGTCGTTAATATAAGTGATGACTAATATGAAATTGAAATTGATATAGGATAGTCTAAAATTTAAAATAGATTATATATGTTGAACTTGTCCCTTCAAATGTTAAATAAACCAACACGTAGAAATAGTGTTAACAACACTTTGAACCATTGAATGTATGATTTATGTAATAATTTGATAATAAACGCCAAGTGAAACCTATAATGTAATAATCTTTAATCTGCATGAAATGATAGTGTGGATTCTAGGAATAATTTTATTAATTTACATAAATAACAAATGTAAATTAAATACGATTATTTCGGGATTATTTAAAATAAACGGTTGAATTGTTATGTATGGTTGCTATTGATTATTTATTTACTTTGACACCATCCCAGTTATCACACTGCAAGTTCCCTTTGCTATGCTTTGTTTATTTATTGATATTGGGTTGAAATGATAAATACCCAATTGAAAAACTTTGGCCTAGGATAGATAATTAAAAATAAGAAACCCGATTGGTCGACAAAAATCATTTTGGAATTGAAATTTATTTGAAATTAAGAAATGAATTTAATTTTAATAACTCAATAGATTTAATTGTAATGAATGAATGGATTTAATTGTAATAAATCAATAGATTTAATTGTAATAAATGAATGGATTTAATTGTAATAAATCAATTGATTTAATTGTAATAAATGAATGGATTTAATTGAAATAAATCAATGGATTTAATGGTATTAAATTAATAGGATTAATTGTAATAAATTAATGGACTTAATTGTAATAAATTAATGGATTTAATTGTAATGAATTAATGAAAAAAAAATAAGTGGACCTAATTGAAATAAATTAATGGATTAAATTGAAACGGATTAATAAATCTATTTAATTAGATAAACGGATGGACACGTTTAATTGAAATGAGATTTGAATAAGTAAGTTTTATAATCTAATAAATTGAATTTATTAGATTCGAAATTAAATCTAATTTGGATATATTTAATAAATTTGGAATTTGTTATAAATTTAATTTGAGACTAAGTAACAAAGTGACTTAAAGGGAATGCAAAACCAACTAAAGTTAAGGATTTGATTTAGCTGTTGAAATTGATTAAATCAAAGTTTTGATTAAATTTAATGTAACGATGAATGGGAATAGGAATAAAATTGAACTTGAATACTTAAGTATTGTTAACTTAAGGGCTTGAACAAAAACTTCATTTGGAAATATGATTTTATAGGTTCGAAATAAATTGAATTGTGAAGTGTCAAAAATTTTGAAAGTCAAACTTGCAACTTGACTTTTGGATTTTTATTTGTTTTAAACTTTAATATTTGACCATCGGGTAATTAATGCGTAGTTATTAAAGAGACCGGGATCGGATATGGACATACTCTCTGTCGATACCGAAAACCACTTTAATAACTAATATACGCGGAGTGTTGATCCAGAATGAAGTGGATGGTTTTGATGAACGCGTTGACTGAAGAAAGAGAACGATTTTGGATGACCCTTGACATGACTAAAACAGGAGCCGTGCCGGGCCATTGAGGATCGCCATCTCTAGCGGACATACTTCTTCGATACCATTCTATTACTTGTGGTTGATTTGGTGCGCACCCTTGATTTGGGAGTGTTGTTTCGTGGTGTTGAGATAGTAGCTGCTATGCTCAACATCAGTCCGGATCAGGCAACTACTAGTATCCTAGTTGGTATCGCCTCATGTACCTTGTCATACTGATTATCCTATTCGCGACCACTACGTTTTGTTTTGTACCTTTAGTATATGGATTGCCCTCTGGTGACTTCCGGTTTTGGGGAAACTACGGTCTTGTATATGCTCTTGGGAATAAAAATGTGTTAAGGGTGGAATGGGCCATGACTTAACACTATTTTGATATCATACTTTACTGATTAGACATTATCTATTTAGTGTATTCTATTGTATATATAGATAGTTTATCGGATCTTTAAAGGTGTGTATCACATTCATCTTTGAGTTATGGACTTTATTATTTGCACCTGATTATCCTGTATAAGATTTTGAGTCCTGACTCGAGTGTTTTTTTTGTATATGCTCGGGTCAGTCTGAAGCTATCCAGTTGCTGATCAAGGTTGGTTGAAGATGCTGAAGACTTAGCATTTATCTTTATCAGTTAGTTCCTTTCTAGTATTTGATGAACTTATGTATTGAACATCTTGTATTTCGCTTTTTCACTTTATGTTGAGACATTGTTGTATTCCTGTAGTAGCTTCATGAACTACTATTATGATGATGTACTTTTCCACTGCATTATTCTATGACTATTCTGTGTCTGTGATGTTATATTGATTCTCATTTACATATATGTATTCATAATCCCATAATGATTCGTGTTTTGTATTATTTAAGTTGTAATGTGTGGATTATTGTCAATTTAAATGGTCCAAATATACGGGTTGTTACATTAAAAGTTTGTAAAACATATAACGTTGAAACAACGTATATGGCAAATAAAGTATTTTGGAGACTATTTTTCTTAAATGTCTATTTTTTAGTACTTATATTTTAATTCTTCCACTTTGAGATCTGAAAGTGTAAAATGTCTTAGATTTATTCTTATAATATGCTCTAAATGTTTTGATAACACAACATCTCGTATTTGCTGGCATGATGCAAGTCCGAAAGTCCCACTAGGCTTTGGATCGTTGTGTCTGGAAGTGCGGGTTGTTACATTTGGTATTAGAGCTTAAATGATTTTCAAAATGTTTTTTAAAATGGTCTTTTAAAAGGTATATATATTTATAAAAAAAGGTTTCAAAGGTTTTACTTATATACGAGTATAATAAGAAAGAATGATATCAAGTATTCTTGCCAAGTACTATCTTTAGGAATGTTTCTGTAACCCCACCTCTATACCCATAATATCCAAGAGAAATATAGAGTAATACTGTCAGATAATACAGAGATTGAGGCTATATGGGATACACATGTTAATATTCCCATGGACTAACATTTATATGTATTAAAACATCAAATATATAACTTACCTATACATACATAGTATCAATACAAACAATAGACATGTGTGCCTCTAGGACAGAACAATACATAACATACAGAATATACAGATAACATAGAGTCAGTCGTAGTGATAACATATAACATATAATATAATAATGTTATAAGGATACGATACAGTTCAAATGCCAACTATATATACATAACATACAAGCACAATATATATATATATATACACACACACACACAGTGAATCAATGACAAACAAATATTATACAATAACTCCTATGTAAACTCCTCAAAGTCCAAATAAACAAATGATGGTCGTGTCCTCCCTATACCTAAAATGTTTTGGACTGACTCGAGTGTTATAAAATAACACATAGGTCAGACAATGTCTAATCAAGGATCATGTAACATCCCCCACTTGGAGGCCCAAAACTAACGGTTACGGATGCTGCAGTTATCCATAATTATTAGTCCTCGACGACCAAATATGGTAATGTACATTGGTATAATAGAAACACATGGATATGGAAAAAATTAAAATCATTAAACAACTTTCACATTCCATTTCAAATCATTTCAACATTCATTACATAATCCAATATTCGGGAACCACGTTCAGAGAAAATATAATTATTACAACATACGCCAAGAGCGCCATATAAAGATGCCCCCTTGGATGATTAGAGTATATAACTAGGTAATTAAACAACTTTTCCTTTACAAGAAAACATAGCGGAATCAAAATAGAAAAGAACTCTTATTATCTAGCTTGCCTCCTACACGTCTTCAGAAGCTTATTCATCTAATGAGGTATCTGAAAAGCTCAACTCTAAAACTACTCAAAGTTAATTGAGCACCCGAGAGTTTAAGGGGAAAACATAAACTTCGAGTAAGGCATAAAGCCTGGTATGAATAATAACCTACCATCTCAAACCATTTAGATATCTAGTAAGACCGCGTCGCTTAGCGGAATGGGTTTCCCCCCACTAGTATCTTATCCAAAACTTTATAAAAAAACATATATTGTGCTCCTGCATCCACAATGGTTAAAACATAACAATTAAAATTATTATGATGATATGCAAACAAGTAAATCAATTTTGGATTACTCATCCTCGTTCATTTTGACTGTCTCTCTCAGTTATAGTTTCTAAGGTCACTATTAACCTATTAGTTTTTATGGGCTTACTAGTAACCTGTTTAAAACTAATGGACTCTCTGTCCGGTTTCATAGTTTTCATGGGATCACTAAGAACCTATTGGCCCCTGCCAATAACTTTATGGTTTCATGGGTTCTCCCTGAACCTATTGGTATCTCCAATAACTTCCCTCGTATCTTAGTTTTCATGGATTAACTATGAACCTATTGACTTTTGTCAATAACTTAATCCGGATATAGTTTTCATGGGTTCACTACAAACCTATTGGCCCCTGCCAATACCTCTTTCTAATCATAGTTTTCATGGGTTTACTATGAACCTGTCTATCTGAAAACTTCTTTAATTAATATTTAGGCATCCTATATTCTGGTATATCTGGCCTCTTGAATGCAATTCTACTCATTTAGGAGTAAACTCAATTTATATTCACTACTAGGTCAACCTAACCGATTATTATGTCCTTTGTTTCCCCGAAATACAGTTATGGGTTCATTATAATGTGAATATATATATTAGAAGAAGCAAACATAATAACATCATAACACCAACACCTGTGGTTTAATATCCTTGAAATCATTTTCATATAAAACATGATTAATCCCTTTAACCTATTATTTTATCAAGGAAAGCTTCTTCAAAAACTTCATACTCAAAAGCCAATTTAAACATCTTATATTTCTACCATGGTTTTTTCTTTAAAAATGAGATTGGGTTCTTTGTTTTGAAAACTAAGGCTTTTGAAATCTTAAACCTTTACTTTCGAAACCATTGGATAACCACCTTCGAAAACATTTAAATCTTTTCAAAACACTAAGCATACGCCTTTCAAAACACTTTAAATCATCTCTTTCGAAACCATCAAAACATACCTTTCAAAAGTATTAAAGCATTACTTATTAACTCTTAGAAGCATAGCTCGAAACCATTGAAAGTACCCCTTTCTAAATCATTGGGTTTATTCTAAAAATATCTTTTTGGTCAAAGTGAATATAAATGAAAATAACACTTTCTAAACCATTGGGTTTATTCTAAAAATATTTTTTGGGTCAAAATGAATATGAACGAAAGTACCACTTTTGAAACTGTTATACTTCATATAAAAGAGTTTGGGGAAAAATGATGGCTTCGGAACCATCCTTTCGAAAGCATTAATCATATAAATTAAAACACTTGGAAGGATAGCTTCGAAACTCCTTTTGAAGACATTGCCTTCGAAACCATTAACCCTTTCGAAAGCTTTAGGAAGTGGCTTACTTCATTTGTAAAACAAAAGCTACCTTTTGATCTAGTTAATGACTTCAATCCATTCGAATGGAATAAGGTCGTAGCAGGGTTTCGACTAGGTTGAAACTACCCCTTTCGAAAGCATTGAAATAAAACAAGGCAACTCATTCGAAAGCATTCTTTTCGAACCAAAAAAGTGGCAACATATTTGAAAGCAACTTCTTTGAAATCTACATTAAACCCTTTCGAAAGCATTCTTTTGGAAACAAAGCAAGCGCATTTCTTTGGATAGTAAGACAAAGACCTTCGAAAGCTAACTGGTTTCGACCTCTTCGAAAGCATGGTTTCGACACCATACATACCGCCTTTCTCCAATCCACTATGTACCAATGTATTGATACCTTATGTATTGGTTTCGACTTAGTTGGTTTGAGGCGAAAGTATAGGGTCGAACGGTACTACAGAAACAGGCGAAACATAATTTCTTGGTAAAGACTGTTTTAATGCCTTTTTAAGTAATTTCTTTTTAACTGACCTGCCTATTTGAAAACATTTACTTGGTTTCCATAAACTTTTCAAATTCTTTCCTAAAAATTGCTGCAATTATTTCAAATCTAAATAAAATAATTTAATAAATAAGCCCTTCCATTAAGCAAACAATTAAAACAATTAAGTCCTCCATCTAAAGTAATTTAAGTTCCATAGTAAATTACTTAGGAAAAATCCGCAAAAATCATAGAAATTCACTTTTAATATGTTCCAACATATATAAATTTTAGACCCAAATTTTTCATAATATAGCCGAAATTTATTTCTAAACCCATTACTCATATTTTCCTTTGAAAATTCATAATAAACTTTCCATAGCTTGGAAAATTATAAAAATTAAAACCATCTCCAAAATAATGTTTTACATAACATATAAATTCCTATGGCATTCGAAACACAATATAAACAATTTTAGCCTTAAAAATCGCATAAAACATTTATCAAACAAACTTGTTTGAATATAACATATCCTGAAATCTAAGCATATCATCATCAAAAATCATCATGATGGATTTAAACTTAAACCCGAAATCAATTGATCATTAAAACAAAAATAGAGATGGTTTTGATTATTATTCACCTTGATTAGGATAAGGAATTTGAGATTTGATCCTTGATTAATTCCTCTAGCTTGATTCTTTAGCTTTAATTTGATTTCCCCCCTTTACTTCCCTAGGTAATGCCCGACTTGATTTCTTTTGTTTGCGTTTTAGAGTTTTTCCAAAATGAAGGTGAAAAGAAAATGAAACGAGAATTATAAGGGTAATAGGATCATGATGGCTGCAATTCCCATAATACCCTTGCATTAATTGTTTTCTTATTAATTAACATATGAAACCGTTCATAGCCCATTTATTTAATTAAGCTCGGCCTTTAATTTAAATTTTCAAATCTCAATCCCCTTATCACTCTAGTATTTACATAATTCTATTTAATTTATCTAATTAAATCTCCTGAATAATGTTATTAAAAATTAGAGGTGTTACAGGCTCCCCTCCTTAAAAAAATTCATCCTCAAAATTCAGTATGGACTAAATACTAAACATAGCAATCTTCTATAATAGCTCCTAACAACCACGCTAACCTACCTGACTAGCAACAGTCTATATAAAGCTTATATAAAACATACCCTCACAGCAGATCAAGATAAGTATCTCTAGTCCTGGCTTCTGTCTTCCAAGTATAGTCATTCTCGTTGTTGCTCCACTGAACTTTCACCAACTTAACTGTCTTCTTCCTTAATCTCTTCTTATCTCTCACTACAACCCGAACCGGTTGTCTAAAAAAAGTCGAATCCAGTTCTACTATCAAATTTTCCAACCCTATCGGAGGAGTAGTAGTCTCTGGATCGTGCAAATACTTGCGAAGATGAGACACATAAAACAAATTATGGACACTAGCCATACTGCTTGGCAACTCTACTCTGTATGCGAGCTTCCCGATCATCTCTATAACTAGGAATGGACCAACATATCTTGGTTCCAGTTTCCCTGACTTTCCAAATCGTACCACACCCTTCATCGGTGATAGCTTAATGAAAACTCTATCTCCAACTGAGAATTCTATGTCTTTACTCCTATTATCTGGGTAACTCTTCTGTCTGGACTGAGTTTCCTTCATCCTTTCTAGGATTAACTCAATCTTCTCTATCGCCTCTCTAACCAGATCTGGGACTTAGACCAATCTGTCTCCAGTCTCCAACCAACATGTTGGTGATTTGCATGGCCTTCTATACAAAGCTTCAAAGGCTCCATTCCTATAATAGTCCGATATCTATTATTATAGGAAAACTCCACTAAATGTAGGTGATCTTCCCAAGATCCACCTTAGTATAATACACAAGTTCTCAATAATTCCTTGAGTACCTTATTGACTCTCTCTGTCTGCCCATCCGTCTGAGGATTATATGCAGTACTCATCTTAAACTTGGTACCTAACATCTCCTTTAAACTCTTCTAGAATTCACTAGTAAACAAAGCATCCCTGTCACTGACTATACTACTAGGAATTCCATGCAGTATAACTATGTTCTTCATGAACAACTTAGCTAAAACAAGTGCCGTCCTGGTTGACTTAACTGGAATGAAATGGGCACTCTTAGTCAACATGTCCACTATGACCCATATACTTTCATTTCCTCTATTTGACCTTCGCAACCCATCTATAAAATCCATGGATATCGAATCTCATTTCCAAACTGGTACCTCCAAAGGTTGAAGTAACCCACTCGGCTTCTGGTGTTCGGCCCTCACTTGTTGACAGTTTGCACACTGCCTAACTCACAAGCCAACATCCCTCTTCATACCTTCCCAATAGAAGATCCTCTTCATATCTTGATACATCTTGGTCCCTCTAGGATGAACCATAAATTTGGATCGATGACATTCCCCAAGAACTTCTTTCCTTAAGTCTTCAACAATCGGAACACACAACCGTCCCTTCTTTCACAACCATCCTCAATGGTCAAGACTAAAATCCTTTAGATCATCGATCTCTGATCCCACCTTAAGCATACTAATCCTCTCGGCTAATACTGGATCCTATTTCTGCTTAGAAGCAACCCTTTCGATCAACACTGGTCGAACTTCTAAACAGGATAACATGGCGGTGCTTTGACTAGAACTAGCAGTCGATCTTAACTGCACACTACAAGTAGTCAACGCTTCTAAATCTTTCCACTCTGCCAATATAGCTAACACCACATTCTGATGCCTTTTCTAAGAGCATTCGCTACTTTATTTCCTTTCCTAGGTGTATACTCTATACCAAAATCATAAGCTACTAAAAACTCTAGCCACCTCTGTTGTCTCATATTCAACTCCTTCTGAGAGAATAAGTACTTTAAGGACTTATGATCCGTGTATAGCTCAAATCTCTCTCCTAAGAGATAACGTCTCCAAATCATCGATGCAAAAGTCACCGTAGCCAACTCCAAATCATGAGTAGGATATCTTACTTCATGTGGTCTAAGCTGTCGTGAAGCGTAGGCAATAACTTTACACTTCTACATCAACACAGCTCCTAATCCAGTTCCGAATGCATCAGTATACACCACCAACCCTTGGTTTTTGTTTGGAACTACTAACACAGGTGCATTGGTCAACAAATGCTTGAACTTAAGGAATGCTTCCTCACATTTGTTGGACCAAACAAACTTCACATCCTTCCTGCTTAACTTAGTCAAAGGTGCTGCTATCCACGAGAAGTCCTTAATGAATCACCGGTAATATGCAGCAAGTCCAAGAAAACTTCTAATCTCAATCACCGTCTCTGGTCTCTTACAATTATTAACATGTTTGATCTTGTCTGGATTGACTGACAAGCCCTTCTCTGAAACCACATGACCAAAAATATTAACCTCTTTCTTCCAAAAATGACACTTGGAAAACTTCGCTTTTAGTTGATGCTGCCTCAGTGTCTTAAGAACTACTCTAAGATGATCATCATGCTATCTTTCATTCTTAGAGTATACTAGAATGTCATCTATAAACACCAACACGAACCTATCTAAATACTCTCAGAAAACTTGGTTCATCAGATCCACGAAGAAGGCAAGTGCATTCGTTAACCCGAATGGAATTACTAACCACTCATACGAACCATATCTAGTACGAAACGCTATCAATGGAATACTATCCTCTTCCACTCTTAACTGATGGAAACATGTCGCAAAATCCAACTAGGAAAATACTCTGGCTCCACATAACTGATCAAACAGATCATCAATTCTTGGCATATGATACTTATTCTTGATCGTCCTCTCATTCAACTTATGATAGTCGATACACATCCTTAACAGCCCATCCGGTTTCTTCACGATTACCGTGAACACTCCCTAAGGCGAACTGCTTGGTCTAATAAAATTACTCCCTTCTTGATCCACTAGCCGCACCTTCAATTCCTTCATCTCGGTCGGTGTCATCCTGCTAGGTTGTATACTGACAGGTTCAACTCTTAGCACAAGACCTATCTGAAACTCAACAGCTTGTTTCGGTGATAGTCTTGTAACCAGCTCAAAAACATCTTCCAACTCTCTTGCTACACGAACCTGACTTAATTCTTCTCCCACTTCCATAGCACTTAACAAAGCACAATCACTTTGGTCAGAATTCTCCACTGAGAATATAATTCGGTTATGACTATCAGGGTGTCTCAATGATATTTCCTTATCCTGGCAAAATATCCTAGCCTCATATTTACCCAACCAATCCATACCCAAAATGATTCTGAAATCTATGAAATCAAAAACATACAGACTGCATGCAAACTTATGACCTAATAAATCATGTTCTAACTGGTCACATCTCATCCCTAGAGTTGCATACCCTCCTATCAGATTTGCAACCCTTAAGGAAGTAATAATGTATGTGGGTTCTAAGAATAACCTATCAACTAAACACCGAGATACAAATGAGTGTGATGCACCGACATCAAATAGTACCATAACTGGTATACTCTGAATCAAAAGCGTACCTTCTATCACAGTCTTTCCTTTCTCAGCTGCAGTTGGCCTAGCTGATGATGGTCCAATGGCAAAGACCTTTCCTTGTCCGTTCCGACTGGTTCTAGACACTGATCCTTATAATGCCCAACTTGGTCGTAGTTAAAGCACTTCACTCCCTTCTTTTTTGCAACCTTTTTCCCTTGCCTGTCCAGCATTCATGAGCATAATGACCTTTCTTCTCACACTTGAAGCAAACTAAATAAGCCTTTGCCTTCTTGGTAGCCTCTCCCTTTTGGGCTTCCTTCTTCTTAAAGAACTTTCTCTTCTTTCACTGAGAACCTAGGGTTTCAATTGGCTTTTCTTTCCCACAAATAGAAAGCATTTCCTCATGTCAGATTGTCATCTCCACAACCACGTTACAAGGATCACTTGCCATGGAATAGGAAAATTCTTCTGTCTCTGGCCTAAATAGGAGAAACATAAAGCATTAGCAGAAAGGGGTGATAGGTGGAACTGTGGAAATTAATATGGAAGGAAATGCAAACACTCCACCAACTGCAAGGCAACCGACTATAAACATGAATCTAGGGGCGAAAACCCCACGGGAAGATATAGCTATGAATCTCTTCGACTCAGAAGATGGTGAGCGACTTGATGACGATAAGTTGGAAGGAAATACCAATACATTCAATGACGCTAGGGATATCCAAACTGCCCCTACCAGACCAACCACAAGCCAACAGAACCCTGAGGGAGTAGGTCTCTTGAAGCCAGGAGAGCTTAGGCTTCAGCCTACTTACCAAGATCGTTTGCAAAATCAAGTACTTGGTGTAGTCATTGACAGCCAACCCGCAGTTTGTCGGACATCTGAGGCATATATCGTGAACAAGATCAAGCGACTTATGGATGAAAGTAAAGATAGAAGGGATGATGAATGGGGATCCGCTCCAAGCCGAACTCCTTTCACTGATGACATTCTTAATGAGCCATACCCTAAAATGTTCACTATGCTAACTATTCCGTCTTACGATGGAACAAGAGACACGAAACCTTACTTGTATAAGTACGGTTGGTACGTGGATGGAGCAAATGCTTCAGATGCCGTTCAATGTAGATGTTTCCCAATTTTGCAGGAGGGAATTGCTTCTATGTGGTTCACCAGGCTTTTGCCAAGATCCATCTCAACCTTCAATTAACTAACAACAAGGTTCCTTGATCAATTTAGACTTCACATGGAACAACTAATATATGTGATGTCCTTATCCGGCCTATTTCAGGGACGGAATGAATCTCTAAATCCTTCACGAATCGGTTCAACACCGTGGTAAATGAAGTAAGTAATCCAAACGAGGATATAGTTTTCATGGCCTTAATCCGTGCAATCCACCCCGAAACTGAATTCGGGAAATAGATCAAAATAAAACAACCCACCACTAGGAAGGACTTCAACTGAAAGGCGAGCCAATATTTGAGATTGGAAGAGGGACTGAATTAGAAAGGAAATCTGCTAAATTACAACCAACCGACATTGGACAGAGTGGTATGGTGGCAAACCAAGACATAAATACCTCCGGGACTGTTGATCAACAGAGGAAAAAATGGGAATCAGAAAAGGAAGAGCCAGAATTCCCACAAGCGAAACGGAAGTAACAAGCGACTCAAAGATTTGAAGCCCGAAGAATACACACCGCTTAACGATACTTCAGAATATATCTATCTCGCGACACAGGGGATGGAAGAGTATAAGAAGCTGCCTAAAAAGGAAGCAACTGAACAGTAAAAGCGTTCCGGAAAGCGCCTCCGCTTCCATGAGACACATGGTCACAACACGAATGAGTGTCATCTCCTAAAGAACTTGATTGAGGAGCTGATTTGGGAAAACAAGCTTCAGTAGTATGTGAGGAAACCATAGAATCCCGATCAACCCGTAGTGCTTCAGGCTCCTAGAGATCGGGGGAATTAAGCTAGACCCAATGAAGAGGGACCCAGATAGACTGACCAAAGACTTATCATTGGAAATATATCTGGGGGACCCCATCTCATGAAGAATAGTTGGGGAGAAATGGAGCGGTATGCGAGCCCACTAAAGCATACTCCGAAAGATTCGTGCTTTGCGATCGAAGATGGAACCCCTGCCAAGCAGCGGAGAACCCTGAACGATGACATAGTATTTCAGAATCGAGACACTAAAGGAATAGAAGCTCTAACTTTCAACCCCATGGTCGTGATAGTAGGAATTGGAACCACCATGTTCTGACGAGTATTGGTAGACGTTGGAAGTTCTATGAATATCCTTTTCAAACAAACTTTTGATCAGATGAAGATCAATATGAAAGATGTATCAGCCTACCGAACGAAGATCCAGGGATTCATCGGTGAACCCAAACAACCCGTCGGAACGATTGATTTACCCATAGAACTCGGAGAAGGCGACCGAAGAGTCACCCTCATCTAAACCTTTATGATCGTAGATGAAATTTTCACCTTCAATGCCTTCCCGGGGCGACTTGCCTTGGCAGATTTTGGGATTGCTTTAGCTCAATGGTGTTTAACAATGAAATTTTTGATGGAGAATGGAGTCGGGGTGATCAAAGGAGTCCAAAGTGTCGTTAGGGAATGCTATATCGCATAACTATGCGAGTCTAAAAGAAAAGAAAAGGGAAGAATGCGGGGAGAACTCTCCACATTCGTGAGCCTATCGAATAGCAACTACAAAGCCGCCCTTGGCTTGGGGACCATAGCCGATTTGATAAGGCTTTGGACCCTAAAAAGAAGAGCTCGGGGGAGGAATGGGCAGCACTGGCAGAATTGGCGGTATTTGTCCCGGTTGATATGGATGACCCAACATGGGTCCTGAAAATCAGATCACATCTTGGAAACAGGATGCGGCTGGAACTCATCAAATTTCTTCGCACTACCCTAGACGTATTCGCTTGGACGCACTTCGATATGTGCGAAGTGTCACCGGAGATCGCATGTCAAGCACTTAACATTGTTCCCAAGTATACCCTAGTGAAGTAGAAAAGGCGCAGCCTAGGACCCAAATGGTCCAAAGCGCTAAGAGAAGAAGTGGATAAACTGATGGCGAATGGTTTTATCCGCGACACAACTTACCCCGAATGGGTATCCAACCAGGTCTTAGTCAAGAAGTCCAACGGGAAATGACGAACTTGTATCGCTACTCGAATCTAAACAAAGCTTGCCCGAAAGACATCTTTTCTCTGCCCAGAATCGATTAGCTCATGGACGGGACGGCTGGATATGAATTGCTATGATTTATGGATGCATAATTGGGATACAACCAGATCATGATGCACAAACCTGATCAAGAAAATACCAGTTTCATTACTGATATGGGGCTATACTGCTATAAAGTGATGCCATTTAGCTCAAAGAATGCTGGGGCAACCTACCAACGACTAGTGAACGCCATGTTTAAACATCAGATTGGGATAACTATGGAAGTTTATGTAGACGATATGTTGGTTAAATCGTGCATAACTGCAAATCACTTGGACAACCTCGCCGAAATGTTTGAAATACTCCGCGAATATGGAATGAAGCTCAATCCACTTAAGTGTCACTTCGGGATAGCCTTTGGAAAGTATTGGGATTCATCGTAAGAGCCAGAGGCATCAAAGCAAATCCCAAACACGTAACCGCTTTACGGGAAGTCGAGTCCCGAGGAACATGAAAGAGTTACAAAGCTTGAATGGATAGGTTGTAGCACTAAGCCGGTTCATCTCAAAAGCAACTGACAAATGTATACCATTCTTTAATGCGCTAAAGAAGGGAAAGAAGAACTTCGAATGGAATCAAGCTTGTCAAACTGCGTTCAAAGAGCTGCTGCGACATATGGAAACCCTGCCAATCATGTCCAAGCCAGTAGACGGAGAAGATTTTTACATCCACTTAGCAGTTTCGCCCCATGCATCTACTGTCGTGCTCGTACTAGAAGAAGCTTAGATCCAGTGACCCATATATTACAATGGTAAATGGTTCACTGGAATAGAAAAGAACTATCCGAAATTGGAAAAACTGGCATATTGCCTCTTGATCTCATCCAGAAAGTTACGACCGCACTTCCAAGCACACCCGTTAGGGTGCGGACAGATCAACCCTTAAAGCAAGTGTTATACCACCCTAAGACCTCTGGATGGCTTATCAGATAAAACAATGAATTACATTAGTACGAAATCACATACCATCCTCGAAAGGTGATCAACAGGCATGCACTGGCAGTTTTCATTGCCAAATTTACAATATGAGATATCTAGGGCGAAATCACTCCAGAAGTAGAGTCACGTTGGAAGCTGTTCGTCGATGGTGCATCTAACAACTTCTGCTAGGGAGCAGGGGTAGTGCTAGATACTCCCAAAGGATAATCCGTTTGCTATGCCATACGCTTGGAATTCCCTGCAATAAATAACAAGGAAGAATATGAATCATTGATAGCCAGCTAAAAGTTGTGAAGGAACTCGGGATAAAGTCCATACACATCTAAAGCGCCTCTTAGCTAGTCATTGGTCAGGTGAAAGGCGAATAATAGGCCCAGGGGGATAACCTTGCCCCATACCTTTCTAAAGTGCAGGAACTGCCGAACGACATCAAGAATTACACCATAACTCATATCCCGAGGGAACAAAATACGAAGGCAGATTATCTAGCCAGTTCCGGAGATGCTCAATCATTGAGACTAGTCCCGGTTGAAACCCTAACCACTCCAAGCATAAGCAAAATGGACATCGACTGGATTTTTGAGACAACCAAAGAACCAAAGACATGTATGACGCCAGTCAAGGACTACCTGCTCCTAGGAACCCTCCTTCGAAACAGGAATCAGTGGAAAAAGCTTCTCCGAAGGACACCACGATTCATAATATTGGATAGGATACTCTACCGAAGGGGATTCTCTACCCCTTGCTCAGATGTGTGACCAACGATGAAGCTTGAAGGATCCTAAGAGAAGTTCATAAAGGAGACTGAGGAGATCATACTAGGGGTAAACCCTTGCAAAGAGAGTTCTTCGGTATGGATACCTTTGGCCAACAGTAAACTGCGATGCAGCGGATTATGCCAGATGGTGCGATCAATGCCAAAGATTCAGCAAGATCAAAAGAACTCCCTTAACAGAGCTAAAGCAGATGGTTTGCCTATGGCCATTTGTAATCTAGGGAATCGATCTGATTGGTGTATTACCAATGGCTAAAGGAGGAGACAAACATGCTACCGTTGCTGTTAACTATTTCACCAAATGGGCCAAAGCGGAACTGCTGACCACTATCATCACAAAGAAAGTTATTAACTTTATTACTAAAAATATTATTTGCAGGTTTGGTGTGCCATAGAAAATCATCACGGATAACGGGACTCAATTCGAAAGCGCTAAGTTTAAAGATTTTTGCAAACACTTGCAAGTCGAGAAAAGCTTTTCCATTGTCGCACATCTGCAAGCAAATGGGAAAGTGGAAGCAGTAATAAGATTATCAAGTCCACCATCAAAAAGCGGCTAACTAAAGCAAAAGGAAATTGGGTCGATGAACTTCCACTCGCACTATGGGCTTACAGGGCAACGCACAAATCCACAACTGGGCACTCTTCGTTTGCCCTTGCATATGGTTCAAAAGAAATGATCCTAGTTGAGTTAGAAGTCCCTTCTCATCGAAGGCAAAACTTCGATCAAAGGCAGAACAAGCAGCTCTTACTCGAGTCGCTTGATATAGTCGATGAGAAGAGGGAAGAATCTGAATTAAGGACTGCCGTTAACCAGAAAAGGGTCGTACGGTACTTCAACTCCAAAGTTCATAATCGCACCTTCGAAGTGGGAGACCTTGTCCTCAAGAGGGTCTACCCTATACCTGGAGCACTCGGACCAAACTAAGAAGGACTCTATGTGATCGGTCAGTATCTAAGGGATGGCACATTCAAGCTAACAACCGTTGATGGAGCCCAAATTCCCCGAGCATGGAATAGTTAATCGCTGCGTCCTTACTTTATCTAAGACTATGTTATGTATTTCCTATTTCCAACAAGTAAGACATCCCGGAATACCAACGGCATTGTAAATAGGGAAAATTTGCGCAACTTTCATTAATAAATTGCTTTGCTTTCGGAACCAATAAAACTATGTTCACAAAAGTAACCTACTGAGTCGACGGGGTCAAATCGACTCAAAACCAACTGATTGCTGTCTGAGATAGTGGAATCATTCTCAAGTATGCCCTAACTACCAGTCGAGTCGATGGAAGTAAATCGACTCAAAACGTTGGATCAGCGAAACTTGATCCCTTCCTTCTAAGAACCGGTGTTGCTGCGACAACACCGAGAAGCCCCAATCAAAGCCGCGCACCTCCATAAGCCGCATATTGCTTCTTGAGTCATGGAACCATGCTCTTGAAACATGAACTCCTCACGTTGCCCGAATATTGGTAACATCGAGAAATTCCAAATTGTTCCGGATCGACGGGTCATATCGATCCCAAAAGCCATGCCTCCCATAAGCCACGCACACTCCCAAAAGCCGCGCATCTCATAAGCCGCACACACTCTTAAAAGCCACGTATTTCATAAGTCGAGCATACTCTTAAGTATCGACATTTTCTCAATAATGCTGAGAAAATCGTTGATTGTAGGACTGATAAGAATTTACTCCTACTATCAGGAGTAATGGACACGAATCCAGTGATGTCGCACGACTACGAATCGGCAAAGAAATCCGATTGTTGACCGACAAAATCTCTGGAATCGAGACGCTCAAATCACAAGTTCCTGAAGATAGGAACTACAAGATAGACCCGGCTACAGACATTCGAAGAATCACACGGATCAACCGATCATTTGTCAAGTGTCTTAAAAAAACAACTCCATGAACTAGGGGGTGCACACACCAATACTCAACCAAAAAAAAAGTAATCAAGTACTTCACAGTTCTGTTACTCCAAACAAAGAATTTTGTCGGTAATTACAGGACTAGATAAAATATTGGTAAATAAAATTGGCACAAGTGCATGAAACATAGATAAGTAGACAGATAAAGTTATAATCAAAGTGTCAACATTGCATTACTTATGACATTTTCTGTAAAAAATCAAAATGTGGGGTCGTACCCACAAAATATCGGCCAACAAAAAGGAAAATACATATGCTACAACAACAAAAGTAATGAGTGCAAACTCTGCACTTGTATAAAACACATATCAAACAAATCAGAATGTCCCAATATCCGGCTCCACTATTACTCGAGCCTATCAATGTTTCTTTCCACCACTCCCTTTCCCACCTTTGGTCAGAAGTTTCTTCTTCTTCTCAGAATCCCTGCCAAGTGTTGTGTCGCTGCTTGAAATATCAACTATCTCCCCCGTGCCAGCATCTACCCCTTGTTCTTCGACCTTCTCGGAAGACTCCCCCTTAGTCTTACGCTTTCGGGACTTGTGCGAGCTCCTTAAAGACTTTCTCTCCTCAATCTTTTCCTTAATGGCCACCATCTGCTGTTCGGTTTTACTTAGCTGGCCAGTTTGATCTTCCTGCTCTCGAGCTTTAGGTGTTGTGAAATCACCTTCCAGAGATACGGAAGAGTCATCCAAACCGTGCAACATAGTAATCTTCTCAGGTTCTGACCTCGGTAGCGAGCCAGACACAGACACATCAATCGAAGTGGCTACAGAAACAAGCTTCGAGGCAGTTGAAATAGTAGCACGCCCAGGGACCAAAGAGATCGGTAGGTCGGTGGGTAAAGAAGATGGATCTATAAGATCAAAAATGAAAGCATTCAATTTGTCTTGTTCTTGAGGCATGAGCTGAAAATTCTCAAACTCGAGGGAAACAAGTAGGTTAACTGCATTAGAAGAGTGGTCGAGAATTTCAATCTCATACTCCTCACCTTCTCCTTCTTTGGATGACTGCACGATCTTTGGAGAAGTTCCAGGACCATCCAAGGCCTCCGAGACAGCTATTAGAGGGGTAGACAACAAGGCAGCACCAGCTGAACTTGCTAATTGATCGCAAAGCTATTTTGATGATTTGCCAGGCCTTAAAATGAAAGGATCTAATAGCACTTTAGCAGTCGTAGTTGCAGCAGCATCGGCGGCCTCCTATTCCCTCTCAATTCGAATGACCTCCATACCCTCTATCAAAGCCTTCTCCGACTCTTCATTGAGATAGGCATCCTCCAACTCTTGCTCGGTGTATACATCCCCGTTCCCTCGGAAACGGGCCAAAACTTCTTACCAAACCACAGCAAAAGTACATGGGAATTTGGGGCCCAAATAGCCGAGGCTTCCCTGATGCAGCAAGGAGTTAACATAGAAATTCAAGATGGTGTCATCCATCTTCTCCATTTTCCTTTCAAAAGTATCCTGCAAGTCCTAGTAGTCCGTTGTCACGACGGCCTTCTCAACTTCAACTTGGGTCTTTGCAGCGTTAAGCTGCCTGATTCTTTTCTTGAGCGAAGCAATCATTTGGATCTGATCGAAAATGGTCTTGTCATGAGATTCCACCATTCCCGTGCAATCAAAAAATGTCTTTTTATAGGCTTCGATGGCTTCGTTATGACTAGCAATGTTTTCTTTTAAGTTTCGATGATCTAATCATGGGATTCAAGCTCCACTTTCAGCTTAACCTCATCCGCATGTGCCTTCTTGATTTCGTCTCGGAACATGCTTTCTATTTTTATATGGGCCTCTTTCACTTTCTTCAGTAATCTAGTGTTTCTCTTACTCTCTCGAAGTGCAGTGTTCCTCTCCTTTATCAACAGCTCGATTCTGGTGCCGCGTTCCATTAACGTCCTCTCATAATCGTCCTTTTCTGACTCGAAGGAGAGGATCTCTTAGTACTTGTTACGGTTGGTGTCTACTATTTTCTTGCATAACTTCTCCCATCCTTCATCTTGATCCAAATTGCTTTGAATCACCTGGAGATAGGGCATATAAGAATCTTTGCGGATTGAGCGTAGGTCGGGATCAAATTTAACTCCCATTAGCAACCATCCGAAGAGTGCAAATTAGAGTTTAGGGGGACCAAACAGGAGAATATAAGCCGGCCTCCTACGGGGACGTGAAGAACTAGAAATAGGCATAGTTGACGGGGCCTAGGATAAAGATGAAACTTGAACAGTAGAAGCTGGAACTTCAATTCCAACTGAGGTTGTAGCTGGGGCAAATGCCTGGTGCTCGGAGAGATGAGAACCACGATCTACATTCGACTTCTTGGACGGCTCTTCTCGGTCATCAGGAGTTTTTCTCTTCTCATAACCACTCCTGTAAACACTACCCCGTTCTCTGTCGTCCCGATGACGTACTTCGGCTTCCAAATCCTTCCTCCTTTTCCACTCTTCCTCGGTTTCTCGGGACTGTTGGCGGCTTGAAGTCCGTCTTAACCAACGTTGTGCATTGGTAAATTGTTCAAGGTCCTCGTAAAGTCCACAGCCTCTCATAGTACCTGACATAAAAAAAAATAACTTTAGCGACAGGAAATGAACCTAAATAATGCACATGTAAGTGAACGCGACCCTAGTGAAATGTGTAACATGTCATGGGCAGCCTAAAATGACTTCACAAACTGGATCGGGGGGTCACCACAGTGGGAATTAGGCTAACTCTAGACACAGCATAACCGGGGTGAGGAGACAATCCCTCAAACTCGAAATCTTCTCCCATGAGTTCATTGGTATTTACATAAACGTTGCTCAAATCCCCAAAGTCAATACTGGTTTTCTTAAGAGGAGAGCCATGAAGTCGCTCGACTGCTGGGGGAGGATCTTTAGCATGAATCCCTTGGGGAGGTGAATCTGAAAGAATGGGTCTCATTCCCGAAATTTCATTACACGATTCAAAGTTTTCATCACCAGAACTTGCATAGAGTTCGTCATCACTGGAGGAGGAATCATAGCTGCTGCTGCTCTTAATTTTACCCTCCTCCTTTTCCATTGTCACCGCAGACTTGCCCTCACGCTACTTGAATTTTTCTTCCTCCTCCTCCAGGATCAGGGGCATCCTAGGCGGGTAGCTAGTTTCAATCGTAATATCTCTTCCTTCATGAATTTCTTCGGTTGACCCGCTAGACGGACCTTCTCCTTTTGGGAGGTCGCCCTCTTCGGAGTCGTGTGATGAAAAAGTGGAGCACGTTCCAATTTTGGAACGAGAAGGAGATGGAACTTCAATGGCTACGGCAGATCTTTCGGGATGCAATAACCAGTACCGAAGTAAATTGTCATCCATTATAAAAAACATGACTGATCTCTCTTTGGTGTCTACGGCCTTCAGAGCATGGAAGATCGGATCGAGTGATGGATCTTTGTTCGGCCTCGGAATAACTACAAGAATTATTCAATCTATTAAAAAATGCCATAGCACCGTATTAAATCTCAACGAGTAAAAGAGAAGACTTACCCCCGTCGTCCAAAGACGATTAAATCCCTTGGACACCTGACGAAAAAATATTGGGTCTTGAATTGGGACAGGTTACTTTAAAGCTGCAGCATGATTTTGTGGTTTATTTGAGCCTCAATGACCACAAAGGATGGACATTCATCTCTCTACTTGAATGAGAGAAAATATCTCAACTCATCAAAACTTGGGGCATGATTGAATGTCCACATAAACTAGACGTGAAGGCAAGTCAAGATCACATATTCGTTGGGGTGAATCTGAAATGGAGCAATTCCTAAGCTCAGAAGAGTTTCACTCAAGAAGTGATTGAAGGGGGGCACTGCTCCATTCAAGCACATATACCGTTAGCAAGCAGTATAGCCTGAAGGTGGCATATGTGCGAACTCATTTTTCGATGGAAGGCGTACGTCACCATCCGAAATGCCATGCTGTAAAAAAATTAATGCATAACTTTAGCAGAAATTACGGAGGAAGCTCTCTTCGAAGGAATGAGGAGAACTCTAAAATTTGGAGGAGTCTGATATACAACAAGACTAATCGGAACCAATTGACCATATTCAGCTAGCGGTACTGAAGAAGTAGGTGCTACTAAAATCATTTGTAAAGGCGCAACTAATGGCGGTTCGGCTTCTGACAATGATGGACATCCTCCACTGGATTTATGATGGGATGATGGGTGCTTCATTCTACACTACAGAACCTGTACCTAATGCGGTTAGGTAATTCTATTTTTAACTAAAAGTCACCCTATGCTTAACTCTTGAACTCTGAAAAATATCAATTTATGCCGATACATCGGGTTCCAAGTGTTGACTAAAGCAAGTGCAGTTTGTTATCTATGTGGGATAGGCTTGGTGTCCTAAACACTACAAACACTCTATCCTATGTAGATAGTTCACTCGCAGTGAAGAAAGAAAAGCACTTTTCGTATCATTCATTAAAGTTATTTCTCCTACACTTACCCGTTATCGACCAATGATCGATAATGGATCCGCTGTCCAAAGCGACATGGTAACCCTTCCCACTCCAGGTATACCAATTATGCAATGACAGGACCAATCTAAAGTGAGCAACTATAGATTGATGGGTCCAAATCGAGTAGAGAATTCTCAGCATAAGTCGATTTCGGTTCTCTAGAAGGTGATAATAGCATAAGCTGCATACAAGACGCTGCCCTAAGCTATTATCACCTCCCAGAAAAACCAAAATCAATCTGCAAGATGTTGTGCCGAATTAACGATGTCACTCAATGCAAGTTAATTCTGATTATGTGGACGAAAATAGCAAAATATGTCAAGCACTGGGGCAAAACTCGGATTTTGTTCCATGAAGAATTCAAGACTCGATTTACTATCTTCTTCCACAAAACTGCAATCAACTCGAATTCTTCATTACGTCCATCACCCATACAACCTCATCACCAAAATGCCAAAACAAAACGCCAAAAATCCATACCACCTATCTTAAGTCAAAAATCAAAAGGCGAATATGGTCAAACTCTAAGTCGGGGGCGATCCAAGGTGGATAGGTCGATGGCGATCCAAGTGGGTAAGGTCGGCGGTGATCCAAATTGATGAAGTTTCAAGAGCTAGGGGTAAGGTCAAAGCAATGGCGAAGTCCAGTTGGGCCGATGGCAAGAAGCTCTAGCGGCGGAGATCTGCGGCGACGATGGTAGAAGCGAAGTTAGGATTTAAATACTTTGGTTCAGGTTGCGAGGCAGAAGGATTGAGTCGCAAATGAAAATACAAAATGGAGGAAGGTCGGCTCATGTGAAACTAAATAGGAGGTTGCACAAGAAAATTTTGCTAAGTCCTTGGATCACTAGCGATCCATGGGCTATGGATCGCTCGCGATCCATCAAATTGCTACCGATTCTATCTAAACTTGCCAAGCATGATCCACCTGTTATTTGCAAGTATAATGAAAGTTGTGGGACCGAAATTGATTTATTATTATGAGCAACAACAATTCACATCAGAATTCAACAGACAGCTGAATAACCAAAGCCAAATTTGCATGATGGCCTCAACATGATTATTTGAACCTCACAAAAGCGGGAACTCGAAGGCAGTTACTTCCATAGCACGCCTTGTTTCCAACGAAAGCATACTCTATGAGGCAAATGTTACCGAGTTTTTAATCTAATAGAATTCAATGGAAGTTATAACATATGCATAAAGTCGAAATGACTTAAGAATCAACCAGAAGAATCAAAAGAAGGAACCAAGAGGGACTCAAGAGAAACAGAGCAAAATTAGCCTAAGGGGATGGATTGCTAGCGATCCATCGGGTAATGGATCGCTAGCAATCCATAAATATTGCTCATGGATCATCCATTCTTCTTGCATTATGAAGCATTATCTTTTCTAGGGACGCCTACTAAGTTTCATAATATTCCAAGCAAGCTAGATCGAGAAGTGGGCATTCATCTGATTCCAGTAATAGTCCATTGCAACCTGTACATGAATCATCATCAAAACAAGGTAACTATTCACCAAATTGCATGAAGGGCATCCACAAAAGGCATGGAACATGGTACAATTGAAGCAAGCCAAAAATAAGCTAACTGTATGGATCGCAAGCGAACCATGCCCTATAGATCGCTAGAGATCCATCATATTAGCTCGGCTCGCTACAAAATTTCCTAGGCGCCTTCGTATCTTTAAATTCAAGCTTCTGGCAAGGCGGCCTAGCCCAATAGCTCTCCAATCCCTATGAATACTCATCCATTTGCAACATAAAGGGGATCTTCTAGACTGGCTGCTAAAACTCTGCATAATTATTCTTCACTCTTCTTCCTCCACACAATAGTCATCTTGAGGTTTCACTATGATTCTCCAGTGAACTCTAACACTGGTGACTCGATCTAACTTACAAGATTCAATCATATTGTAACCCATATCAACATGTAATAATAGTCAGTCAATAAAAAGTTATAATGTGGATGTAGGCTTCATTAACAGCCGAACCACTATAAAAATCTTCTTGCCTTTTTACTATTTCTGCTCTTTTTACATTTATTTTCTATATTATTGCTCTGTAAGAACAAGGCTGGTGCTTTCACACTCAATCCAAGGTGTTGATACATTTTTTGGTTTAACAGTCATGATAAGTAATTGGAACTCCAAAACATATCATACTTAGATTGGCCGAGCCCCAATCAAGGTTCGACACACAAATAGAGTCATAAGCATAATTGTTTCTAGTTTCAGTCTATCAAAAAGGTTATGGGATATAAAACTATGTGAAGCACCAATATCAAACAAAA
This sequence comes from Allium fistulosum, assembly GCA_030737815.1. Classification (NCBI taxonomy): domain Eukaryota; kingdom Viridiplantae; phylum Streptophyta; class Magnoliopsida; order Asparagales; family Amaryllidaceae; genus Allium; species Allium fistulosum. The sequence goes on from CM060903.1 coordinate 183,096,090, forward strand.
CAAGAACATGAATGCCATAAACAGATAATATACCTTCAAGAACCTACTTTTCCTTCATAGCTGCAGAAGTTGAAGGTGATGCAATAAGGACAAAATCTAGGCTGCTGTCCTTTCCGAAGCATAGGACAATCTCCGACCATATGACCTGGCTGATGGTAGTTGTAACAACTCTTTAGTGCAAACATTCCTTTGGCTATCTGCGGCTCAAGCTTCAGTACCCTTTGACAATTCCTTGCAAAATGACCTTTTTATCCACAATTATAATAAGCTAAATTGCAAACATCTGTAATGACCAAATATTTAATCACTTTAAATATGAATATTTGATATATTTTTAAATGACTAATTAACATAATTATTACTCTCATAAACCTCTTTTAGTTAATAACTAACGATAGTGAAGTTGTTTTAAAAACTGGTTTACAAAATTAATTAGTTCGAAGAAAAATCGAAAATGTGACCGAAAATCGTTTTTTCGGATTTTTGACTTTTCATGTCTAAAAATTATCGAAACATGTTATGTACACTAGAGTGTATATATACACACACACATATAAATAACATATGCCTTGCTAAAGAAAATGATTTGAGTAAATAAGTTTAGATATTTACTTAAAGTAATAAAGTAAATTTGACTTTTCTTTTCCTTTATTTAAAAAAGGGTAAAAGGTAACATCACATCTAAAAAAAGTAATGAAATGATGGAATGAAAGAGGAGTGATGGGTTGCTTATAGAACAAGGGACGAAGGGGTGATGTGGCAACAAAATATGGAGGGTAAAAAGCTAAGGGTAAAAGGTAATTTCCATATAAAATAATTTTTTTTCTTTTTCAATTTTCATTTTACTTTACTTTCGTTCATTCCAAAACCTTATCTTTTTTTTCAAGCTCCCCTCTTTCATTTCCATGGCCTCATTAAAATTTTCAAATTAAAAATCTCCTCCTTTTCCATTTTCAAACCTTAAACTAAGTTAAAATATACTTCATTTCCTCTTTACACCTCCTCACTATCAAAGCAAGACCTAAACCACTTAGCACAACCATAGGCTGAGCCCACTCCATCATACAACGAGCCAAATTATACTTCATAAGGCTATAAAAATCAAGTTTTTGGAAAGAGAAGTTAGATCCAGGTGTTGATGCTAGGTCGTAGTAACTTAGAGTTGTATTCGTGTGGATTTTGGTGAGTAAATCTCAACTTTAAAACTAAAGTTTTAAACTTTATTATTGGTGATAATAATAGTTGTTAGTTATTTGGTTTGGAAAGTAATATTGCTTGTGTTTACACATTTATGCATTAACATGTGATGATTTGTTGTGGAATTGAAAATGTAGTCGAAATGTTTAAGTGATTATGTGCAAGTGATGGTCTTTCCTTGTGGTATGAATATTATTTTCTTTATGTACTTATGTTTATGGATGGTCGTATGTTGGATGGAAAGGGACCCTTGAACTTGTTTATGTTTCGACATCGAGATCTCGTGTGTTTTAAAAACTAGTTTACTTCCCTGGTTTCTAAATGTTTCTAAAAGTTTTTGAACTTTACCTTTTGTTTTCAAATCTTTATACAAGGTTATTAAAGTAATTTGAATACAAAAGGAAATATTAAAAAGGCTTTTTTGATGTATAAAACACGTTTAAAAGTTATGATCCATATAGTGGTAGTCGATATGGATGCAATTCGTAAATCGACATCTTCTGTGTAAACTAAAAAGATTTTCTTCTTTAAATATTTTAGGAAAATCTTTTAAAATATATTATACGTAATAAAAGGAATTTTAAAATATTTAAAATATTTTTAATAATAATTATTTAATTATTATTTAGGGGTAATTGTTTAATTATTAAAGGTTAATTATTTTGTTATTAATTAAGATAAAGGAAAATTATAATTTAATTATTAATTAAGTAAAGAGTAATTATTAATTAATTGTTAACTAAGGTTTAATTAGTATTTAATTATTAATTTAAATAAAGGGTTAATATTATTAATTAATTAAATAAAAGTTTTTAATTTTAAATCACTTTATCCCCAAAAGTCGAGTTTGTCTAAAAGCAACTTTCTTTTACAAAGGATGGGTTTTAAATACAAGAGATTTCTTTGTCTGTGCCATTAATTAGCCAAATAAATATAATAAGTTATCCAAAAAATGTTGACATGTATATATTTAGCATAAAAGACGACGTGTTCTCTATCTGTGGGATCTAAAACTAGATTTTCTAGGCGAGGGATAGAGAAGTCGAAATGTCGAAAATGTGAAAAATATGAGAGAGTTGATTTCAATAAATGGATCATGATTAATTAAGTATATGAAAGATACTTCATTGTGTAGTTAACACCAAATTTCGGGATATGGAAACTCCACTCTATCCCAAGAAGTAAGAATGTACATCTAGGTAAGGTAAGTTTCTAACTTGTCTGACTTCATTGTTAGCTAAGGGATAGTACTGTTTGAAATCGAAAGTGGTGATAAGTATAGGAGTTCTTATTTTTCATATGATAATTTATACTTACCATAGATAGTGGATTTGTCCACTATCGATAATTTGGTCCGTTTTGATATTATTGAATGTTAATTCGAAGAGACCAAGATCGGGTAAGCATGAGTTATCTGAAACCGACTTTAAACCAATGTAAACGTTGATTCGGAAAACATCTTGAAGACGATGGAATCGAATATGAAAATCTTTAAAGTGTAAGGTTTACTTGCTAATAATCCTGAGAGTGATTCCAAAAAGGATGTAGTAGAATTAATGCCTTTGGTTTGTTCATATCCTGAACAACTTGTATGGATGAATGCTGACATTGTATTATTTCCTGGAGGGCAGTGTTACCATTCCTAGTGGGATTGTTGTATAAAAATGTAAAATGTAGCATCAAGCCTCACAACCTAGAATGATTAAAACAGAGTATATGCTTTAGGGCTATGTGGGTGACACCCATTAGAGTATGATCATCACCCGTTCTAGATCGATATTTTCATATTATGTATGCTAGTGACCACAACCGGGGTGGTGATATATTCGGTTCTATCCAGTAAGGGGTAGGCTGGTCCTGATTTGAAGGGGTCTATGTGAGGCCCTCGGTACATTTATCTAGAGGTGTACTATGGCTGGCGGAACCCTAATATTGATGGAATCCATTTTCCAATAAGTGTCGTATGGAGTTAGTTGTGCCTAAATATTGTGGAATGAGAGACGCAAGCATTTCAGCTATGTTATATATTTACTTTAAATCCTAGACATTATTATAATATCACTGGATTTTCTACCGAAATGTTTTGGTATATCATAAGGTAAAAACCCATACGTATTTATATACAACATATTCTTACGAGATACCTTTATTTTAAAAGTGTTTTTAAGTGTAATAATTCAGTTGTTTGGAGTTTACTCAGGCCAGACCCAGGTCTGACCTGGAGTTTTTTTCTTTCCTTAAAACTCTTAGGTACTCAAATTTATACGAGTAGCCAAGTAGTCTAGGTTCTTGCGGATGCATTTTGGAGGAGCAAGGAGCGGGTGGCTTCGATGTTATCTAGTTATCTATTTTATTTCCGCTGCATACGTATATTATGTATCAGCATTGTGGTGGCAGGCAGTTATAATTGTCCCTGGCTAAAGTTAGTACCTGTTGTAACTCTGATGTTTCATTTTGGGAGTGACCACATATACTGTCTTATGTTCTATTATATATGATTGCCTTACATTGTGAGAATATGTGTTTCTTTCTTCTTGTCTTTTTTTCTTTTACCCTAACAGCTTGTTTTTCGGACACCTAGATGATCGACACATGAATACCGTGTATGTATTAAGTATCGTCTTTAGGAGTAAGAAAGGCAGAATGTTACATATGGTATCAGAGCTTAGGTTATGTGAACACCTAGGCCTTGGTTGGGGTCAACTCATTAAAGATTGGGTTAGGAATACACTAGAATGAGTTTAGTCTATGGGAGGGCGTATTTGTAATTTTTATTCATATATATATATCCGAGTTATTTAGATCAACTTTGATATGTATGATTAGTATACTTTCCCTTAAGATTATCTAGTCTAAGAGTTCTAAAGTTATCTTACTATATCAAAGTAGTAAGAATGAGCAATATGGCAAGATGAGGTAGAGGAGCTAGTAGTACAACGACCACCAATGGTTGAGCATTGTATATTGGAAGAGTTGGAGTAGTTGAAGATGCAGCACCAATGTAGCCTCATGTGAACTTTGTGCAAAGACTATACTAATCTAGGAGGAAAGCCATTTAAGGGCACGAAATCCATCATCGATGTCTAAGGTTGGATTCGTTTTTGCGAAAAGATTTTGAAGGGGTTAGATATTTCAAATGAGCGGAAGTGTTTCTTAGCATCTTGGCAGTCGCAAGATGGAGCTACAACATGGTGGGACTTCGTTACAACGAATGTTATAGAGGATGATTCTTCTTGGGATAGATTTAAGGAGGTGTTTGAAAACCAGTTTATGCCTTCGACAGGAAAGACCCATATATATAGGAGTTTCTTGGATCTTAAGCAAGGAGATTCGTCAGTATTTAAATATGAAACCAAGTTTAATAAGCTATCGTGGTTTGGCTCGGAGTTGATTGATACCCCTCTTAAGAAGAATGAGATGTTTGTGATGGGGATGAGAGAAGGATTTCAAGAGAAGACGACTGCCTATCTGCAGGGATCTTTTGCGGATTTGGTAGGTATAGCTTTGAGGTATGGGATTCTTGAGAAGAAGAAGCCGACAACAACACTGAGCACCAACAATAACAACAACCCGAACAAAAGGAAGTTCAAACCGCAATGGAAAATGAAATGGAAGGGCAAGTTGAGAGGAGATCAAGGGAACAAGTTCAAGGATGTTGAGTGCTTTCGGCGTAATCATAAGGGCCATCTAGAAAGATTCTATAAGAATCCTGAAGCATTGAGGCAGTAGGCGGGGCTTATTTCTCAAATGGTTCAGAAGATAGTTTGTTACAACTGTCAGCAACCAGGGCACATGGTGAAGGATTGCCTACTATTTAAGAAGGGTTAGCAAGTCAAGATTTATTCCATCAAGGATGAACCATCAACCTCAAGTGATGTGAAAGAGAAAGGAGTTCTTGAAGGTACTTTAACTATTATTGGAATTTTTGTTTGAGTATTGTTTGATATCGGTCCCACAGTTTCATTTCTACATAATCGGTAGGTAGATTGCAACTTTTCCCAAGAATTATAGAAACCTCTATTTGTGTGTCTAGCCCTACAGGAGGTGTAATTAATCTATGCATGGTTTGTGAGAATGTACAAATTACTTACCTTACCCACCATTTTCATGCGACCTGCTTGTTCTAAATTTTAAGGGGTTTGATGTTATTCTTGGTATGGATTGGTTGTTAGAAAATGAATCTGTCTTAGATTATGGTAGAGAACTATGGCGTTGAAAGAAGGATTGGAAGGAAGTTGAGATATCATGTGATGAACCAAACAAACGAATGAGTAGTTTCTTGTATGCCCCTAATTCATCCCCAAAAAAGTTAGGATTGAGAACAATTGTTAACGATTTCCCTAATGTTTTTGAAGAAGTTAACAGTCTACCTCCACATCGAGAGATTGAGTTTTGTATTGACTTAAAACCCGGTTGGAAACCTATTATTCAATCTACTCATAAAATGGATCCGAGAGAGAAGAAGGAGTTAAGGGATCAGACAGATGATTTGTTGAGAAGAGAACTGATTAGGCCATGTTGCTCAAGTTGGAGAGCAGCTATAGTTTTTGTTGTAAAGTCCGATGGTTCTTTAAGACTTTGTGTGGATTATAAGGAGTTGAACAAATAGATAATTCGGAATAAATATTCCTTACCCTATATGGACGACATGTTTGATCAACTTCATGGTGCTATAGTATTCTCCCAAATGGATCTGGCTACAGGATTTCACTAGTTAAGGGTAGCAGAGGATAGTATTCCCTTAATAATATTTAGAGGACCGGATTATTTCTTTGAGTGGTTGGTTATGCCTTTTGGGCTAACCAATGCACCCGCTTATTATATAGATCTTATGAATCAAGTTTTTAGAGATGTGTTGAATAAATTTGTATTGGTTTTCATAGATGATATTCTTATTACTCTATGACCAAGGAAGAACACAAACACCATTTGGAAGTGGTGTTGGAAACATTAAGGAAACAAGTCTTAAAAGCTAAACTTTCCAAGTGTCACTTTTAGAAATCAGAAGTAAGGTTCCTCCAGCATGTTGTGTTAGGGAATGGAATTTCGGTTGATCCGGCAAAGGTAGCAGCTGTCCAAGAGTGGGAGACACCGCAGACTCCAACAAATGTTCGAAGCTTCTTAGTCTTGGCCAAATATTATCAGAAGGTTCATCCAAGACTTCTCTAAGATTGCATAACACCTAACCAAGTTGATAAAGAGGGATGAAAAGTTTATTTGGACTTTGAAGTACGAGGAAGCGTTTGTTGAGTCAAAGAAAAGATTGACCAGAGCTTTGGTCTTAACTATTGTAGATGGAGGTAAAGGGTTGACTGTGAATACCGATGCTTATGGTGTAGGCTTAGGTAGTGTTTTTATGCAGCACGGTAGAGTCATTACTTATGCCATAAGACAGCTGAAGCCTCATGAGCGAAATTATGCAATGCTTGATTTGGAGTTATCAGCTATTACGTTTGCATTGAAGATGTGGAGGCATTGCTTGTTGGGTGAAAAGTTCGAGCTCTTCACGGATCATAAATCCTTAAACTATCTTTTCATGCAGAAAGATTTGAATATGAGGCGGCGACGATGGTTGGAATTTCTGGTGGCCTATGACTTGAATATCCTATATACGTCGGGAAAAGCAAACGTGGTAGTAGATGCTCAAAGAAGGTGTTTGGGTCATTATGGATCGACCAACCAAGAGTGCCCATTTTATTCCAGTGAAGCCAACAATGGTTGTAGGAACTTTAACAGATATTTATATGAGGGAGATCGTCCAACTGCATGGAGTTCCAATTAGCATTGTAAGTGATCGAGATCTGATCTTTACCAGTCAGTTTTAGGAGGAGTTACAAATAGCTTTGGAAACAAGGCTAAGTTTGAGCACAACATATCATCCTCAAACGGATGGGAAAACAGAGAGGGTGAATCGAATCTTGGAAGGTTTGTTGAGAGCATGTACCTTGGACTTTGGAGGATCATAGGAGGATCACTTGCACTTGGTGGAATACTCTTATAACAGTAGTTAACAAGTAAGCATTGGCATGACACCCTATGAAGCTCTTCATGGATGGCCATGCAAGTCTACGGCGTGTTGGGTAGAAACGAAGATCAGATAGTGCATGGACCTAATATGATTCGGGAGGCTACGGAGAAGGTTGCTGTGATCAAAAGGAGGACGATGGAAGCTCAAGATCGATAGAAAAGCTACGTCGATCGAAGGAGAAGGGGTTTGGAATTTTCAATCGAAGACTTTGTGTTTGTGAAGATTTCTTCGATTAGAGGGTTGTATGATTTGGAAGGGCAGGGAAGTCAGGGCCTATGTATGTTGGACCTTTATGAATTCTAGAGAAGATTGGGCCACTTTCCATAGAGTTGAATTGTCGAAAAGATTGTCGGGAGTTCATAATGTTTTTCATGTATCACATTATAGGAAGTATGTGCATGATCCATCGCTGATTGTTGAACCATCCGTTCAAGAAGGTTTGGAGGTGGAACCGAATTTAACGGTGATAAGGTATCCAGTTCACATTGTTAATCGAGATGTGAAACAATTGCATAATAAGGTTGTGAAATTGGTTAAGGTTCAGTGGAGTGAAGAATCCAGAGATTGCACTTGGGAGACGGAAGATAGAATGAAGGAAGCTTATCCCGAAGCTTATCCCGAGTTGGCGATAGAATAGAAGTTTGCACGTTGTGTGGATTGTGTACTCATCACTTATGGCGTGGTTGCTTAGTATGTATCTTATGTGTGCATTTCATCATATGTAATATATGCCCTTTTGAGTTATTTTGAGTTATCTTTTTGTGTGTTAATTTCGGGACAAAATTCTTTTAAGGGGGGAGAATGTATCGACCAGTAATTTAATCACTTTATATGAATATTTGATATATTTTTAAATAATTAATTAATGGATTTTATAACTCTAATAAACCTCTTTTAAGCTATAACAAATGATGGTGAACTTGTTTTAAAATTTGGTTTACAAAAATAATTAGTTCGAAGAAAAATCGAAAATGTGACCGAAAATCGTTTTTTGAATTTTCGACTTTTCATCGTCTAAAAGTTATCGGAACATGTTGTGTACATTAGAGTATACACACACACAAACAGATATATATATATAACATATGCTTTGGTAAAGAAAATGATTTGAGTTAATAAGTTTAAATATTTACTTAAAGTAACAAAGTAAATTTGACTTTTCTTTTCCTTTATTTAAAAAAATGGTAAAAGGTAACATCACATCAGAAATAGGTGATGGAGTGATGAAATGACAAGAGAATGATGGGTTGCATGTAGAACAATGGAGGAAGGAGTGATGTGACAACAAAATATGGAGGGTATATGGCTAAGGGTAAGAAAGTAATTTCCATATTTCATTTTAGATAAAAACAATTTTTTTCTTTTCCAATTTTCATTTTACTTCACTTTCATTCATTCCAAACCTTATCTTTATTTTTCAAGCTCCCCTCTTTCTCCATGGCATTTTTAAAATTTTCAAATTAAAAATCTCCTCTTTTCCATTTTCAAACCTTAATCCAAGCTAATATATACTTCCTTTCCTCTCTACACCTCCTCTCTTTTAAAACAAGATCCAAACCACCCTCCTCAACCATAGGCCGATCCTACTCCACCGCAGGCCTACCCCAATTACACTTCCTAAGGCCATAAAAATCAAGTTTTTGTAAATAGAAGATAGATCTGAGTGTTGGTGCTAGGTCGTTGTAACTATGAGTTGTATTCGTGTGGATTTTGTAAGTAAATCTCACCTTTAAAACCAATGTTTTAAACTTTATTATTGATGATAATAGTAGTTGTTAGTTGCTTGGTTTGGAAAGTAATTTTACTTGTGTTTATACATTTATGTGTTTATATGTGATGATTTGTTGTGGACTTGAAAATGTAGTCGAAATTTTTAAGTTATTATGTGCAAGTGATGGTCTTTCCTTGTGGTATGAACTTATTTTCATTTGTGTATATGTATGTGATTATGTTTATAGATGGTCGTATGTTGGATGGAAAGGGACCCTTGAACTAGTTTATGTTTCGACATCGAGATCCCATGTGTTTTAAAAACTAGTTTACTCCTTGGTTTCTAATGTTCCTAAAAGTTTTTCGAACTTTACCTTTTGTTTTCCAACCTTTATACAAGGTTATTCAAGTAAATTAAATATAAAAGGAAAAGATTTAAAGGCTATTTTGATGTATAAAACAAGTTTAAAAGTTATGGTCCATATAGCGATAGTCGCTATGGATGCAGTTCATAAATCGACAACTTTTATGTAAACTAAAATGGGTTTCGTCTTTAAACATTTTTGGAAAGTCTTTTAAAATATATTATAAGTACCAAAAATGAATTTTAAAATATTGAAAATATTTTCGATAATAATTTTTAATTATTAATTAAGTAAAGGATAATTATTTAATTATTAATTAAGTAAAGAATAATTATTTAATTATCAATTATGATAAAGGATAATTATTAATTAAGTAAAGGATAATTATTGATTAATTATTAACTAAGTAAGGTTTAATTAGTATTTAATTATTAATTTAAATAAAGGGTTAATTATTATTAATTAATTAAATAAAAGTTATTAATTTTAAACCACTTTATCTCCAAAAGTCGAGTTTGTTTAAAAGCAACTTTCTTTTATAGAGGATGAGTTTTAAATACAAGGGATTTCTTCATCTGTGCCATTAAGTAACCAAACAAATATAATATGTTATGCTAAAACGTTGACACATTTTATTTAAAGTAAGTCATCTTGTATTTAGCACTAAAAACCGATGAGTAGACTTTCCTCTACCTGTGGGATCTAGAACCAGATCTTCTAGACGAGGGATAGAGAAGTTGAAATGTCGAAAACATGATAAATCTGAGAGAGTTGATTTTGATAAATGGGTCATGATTAATTAGGATATGGAAGATACTTCATTATATAATTAACACCAAATTCCAACGTATGAAAACTCGTTTCTATCCCAAGAAGTAAGAATGTACATTGAGGCAAGGTTAGTTTCTAACTTGTCTGACTTCATTGTTAATCAAGGGATAGTACCGTTTGAAATTAGGAAGTCAGAATAAATATAGGAGGTCTTATTTTCCATATGCAAATCTATACTCACCCCAGATATTGGATTTGACCACTATCGATATCTTGGTCCGTTTTGAAATTATTGAATGTTACTTCGAAGAGACTGGGATCATATAAGTATGAGTTATCTGAAAACCACTTCGAACCAACGTAAACGTTTGATTGGAAAACATCTTGAAGATGATGGAATCGAAGATGAAGATCTTTGAAATCCAAAGGCTACTTGCTACTAATCATGAGGATGATTCCAAAAAGGATGTAGTAAAACATATCCTGGAGGGCAACATGTATGGATGAATGCTGGCATCGCATTATTGCCTGGGGTAGTGTTAGTATTCCAAGTGAGATTTCTATATAAAAAGGTAAAACGTAGCCTCAAGCCTCATAACCGAGAATGACTAAAACACGGGATATGCTTCAAGGCTATGTGTGTTACACCCATTAGGGTATGGTCATCGTATGATCTAGATCAATATTTTTAGATTATGTACGTTAGAAATCCAGGTACGGTTGTTGATCACAACCGGAGTGGTGACCTATTCGGTACTATCCAGTAAGGGATAGGATGGTCCTGATTTGTAGGGGGTCCATGTGAGGCCCTCGTTAAATATATTTAGAGGTGAACTATGGCAGGCGGTATCCCAATAGCCTTGTCATTGATGGAATCCATTTTCCAAAAAGTGTCGTGTGGACTTAGTTGTGCCCAAATATGTTGGAACATGAGATGTAAGCATTCCAACTATGTTATACATTTATTTTAAAACCTAGACATTATTATTATATCACTGGATTTTCTATCAAAATGTTTTGGTATATCATAAGGTAAAAACCCATCCGTATTTATGTGCGATGTGTTCTTACGAGATACCTTTATTTTAAAAGTGTTTTTAGGTGTAATAATTCAGTTGTTTGGAGTTTACTCAGACCAAACCCATGTCCGGCCTGGAGTTTTTCCGTCTTCCCTTAAACTCTTGGGCACTCAAATTTATACGAGTAGCCAAGTAGTCTAGGTTCTTACGATGCCTTTTGGAGGAGTAAGGAGCAGGTGGCTTTGATGTTATTTAGTTATCTATTTTATTTCCATTGTGTATGTATATTATGTATCAGCATTGTGGGGCCAGGCAGTTTTAACAGACTATGGTTAATACCTGTTATAATGTTTCATTTTGGAAGTGATCATATGTACTATCTTATGTTCTATTATATATAATTACCTTGCATTATGAGATTATTTGTTTCTTCCTGTCTTTTCTTTTCTTTTACCTCAATGGCATGTCTTTCGGACACCTAGTTGATCAGTACATGAGTACCGTGGATGTATTAAATGTCATCTTTAGGAGTAAGAAAGGCAGAAGATTACAACATCCTTCGACGGCTGGAACTTACACTTGTTGTTTTTGGTTGGTATAGATGTAGATGGATTTGGAGCCAAACTTCGAACCGTAAAGCCATACCTATCAAATTCACGAATGATCCCTAGATATGAATTTGTCATTTTCCTCTGAAACTTTGTACGCATACCCAATACATACATCTCATTCTTCTTCAACAGTGTATATATTGTAACATCCCTTATCTTGAGGACTAAAGCTAAGCGCTACAGATGTTGCAGTCATCCATAGTATTAACTTCCGATGACAAAATACGATAATCTTAATGGTATCCATAATATCAGAAGCACGTGAATATGAAATAAAATCATTACAGATTAAAACAACTTTTCTGATTACATTTCAAATCAATATTTCATATTCAGATACATAATCCCAAAATGATTCCCAAGTATTGATCAAATATAATTATTACAAAATACGCCAAGAGCGACATATGAAGATGCCCCATTGGATGAACAGAGTACTAAATAGACACATGAGTCTTAATACAACACAGCGGAAATAAAACTAAATAGCTCATATATAGCTAGCTTTGCCTCTTGCACATCTTCATAAGCTTTATTCGTCTAACCAACTAAACCTGAAATGACACTGACTCTCAATCTACTCAAATTAATTTTGAGCACCCGAGATTTTAAGGGGAAAAACATAAACTTCGAGTCAGGCATAAAGCCTGGTGTGAATAATACTATTAAATCTTGGTTTACTGATATTAAGTGAGACCGCGCCGCTTAGCAAAATGGGTCGCCTCATTAATATCATTTTAAAACATATATTTTTGCAAATCAGAATCCTGCAATCAAACTGATTATAACAATTATAGAAATATCATATATGCTCATAAATAGGTAACAAATTGATCATCTGTCGGAAAAATATTGTAACGATACGATTTTTCGATGCTCGAAAGTCGACATTAATACGTCCACTGTATTAAATGCCACGTAATCAAATGCCGGAAAACCGAACCATTAGGGTTAAAAAGAAGAGGTTGAAGAAGACAGAAGAAAAAGAGAACAGAAAAACAGAAACAGAAACAACAACAGAACCTCACATTCGTAGCGGAACAATATATAAAAGATAATCACTAGTCTTTTTAAAACAAAGAACTATATCAGTTCATAAAATACATGCATCAATCAGAGTCAATATACAACTCAATACAACAATGGACAGTTATATAAACCTGTCCTCATACAGAATACACAGCGGAAATAATAAACAAGTACGAAAGTACGTCTCGCCATCCAGCTTGCTTCCAAAGCTTCAGAATATCCAGAATATCCTGATAACATAACTCTAGGTTGCCCGTGTGGAAAATTATGGGCACCTAGAGTTTAGAAGGGAAAAATAAACTAAGAGCCAGTCATGGTGACTGGTGTGAGATCGTAAAACAGTTATTTTCACAAAGAAAATAAAACAGATTCGCAATGCTTTTGGAAAATGAAACTACCATAAGACCTCTCGCCACACACACAATGCAAACGCAGAATTGGAGGAGATTTCTTCTTATGATAGTCAAAGATGCTTACTACGCAAATCATTGGATTATTATTATTAATGTCTAGTGTAGAAAACATTTCGAAAGTATAATATTAATCTTAGCCAGCATACGACCAGTATCGTATGCCTACTATAGCTACCATCTAAACAGTGGTGACCATCATAAGTAAATGGCAGGTTCTACAACTAAAACCGTACAAGTTCCGTATTGGGAAATGGATTTCCAACAAATGGTCAGGCTAAGGAACTTCCTTTCCTACTGCCGAATGAGATCGCCTCTGGCTGGAAGTCCCGAGAGACAAACTGCTCTCTGCCAAACAAGGCCGGGTTACCCCTGTAACTAGGTAACTCACGAATATGTCATCCCCCGGTCCTTTGGGACCTTTATCCGAGCGCTCGGTAACCAACATCACACATAATAAATAAAGTGTGTCCACATGAGTAAGTATCTGGGCTCCATACCATGGTACCACCCATTTCCAGAAGGAAATGACATACCCTAAAGGGCGCGACCCTCATAACCTTGCCGCAACATTCTTGTTTCGACCATTTCCGGGTTGTAAGGCCCTGACGAAGTCTCGTCCACAAAGCTACGCTTTTTCTCAAAGCCACGCTTTGATCACAAATGATCAAATAAATGATCATCATCACAGCAATACTCAGCATGCCACATTACCAAATTGGGAATATATCGCTGATAAATTTCAACTACATAACATCTGAGCTCGTACGTCTTAGAGAAGGGTGTTAAGCTAAGAGAATAAATTCTCCGCTACCAACAGAAATGTATTTGAAAGAAATCAGCTTTATATCTCAAAACGTAATGTCAAACACGTAACCATACAAGTCTGTTCCGGGTTCGAACAGAACCGAAGGCACTTCCGAAGAAGCCCTTGCAATCCGGATATTCACAATCCCGATAAAACTTCCCATCACAAAGGAAATCACTATACCGTAGATAACGGTGCAGAGACAATCGATAGGTCATCCTATCATTTTCACAAATACCCGGTCTTCATCACCGGTCTTCAATACGATCCATATCGTCGTATCATTATTCGGAATGGGTAATCTGACACAAAGGTCATTTCCCGGCTAAACCGAATAATAAGCGTTTGTTTTAAAAACAAATCAAGTGCCATTTCAAAGGCAATATTGATAGTCGGTGATTTAACTATCAACAATATTCACAACAATCATCCAATTTAAATAATTTTCCCAAATTATTAAATTTCAAATATCTTCCCGATATGTGGTTTATACTTCAACCATTTGAAAACAAATTCCAAATCACATTCATCTAAACCACTTAAATAAATCCTTATCGATTTATTTCAAATTTACATCCCAATCAGTAAATTTATTCCCACACTTCATCACTTTGAAAACCAATTTTCAAATCATATTTTTCCACACTTTAAAAATAAATCAATGTTTATTTTTAAAACAAATTTCCCTTTCATTTCATAAACTCCATTTTGAATTTACATTCCCAAATAATCACTTTTAACCCCAAAATCAAATTCCATATTGATTTCTAATTTTATCTCAATATCGAATCAATTACCAATTGATTTCTAAGTTTTATATAAATAGAACAAAACATTTCAATTTATTTCTAAGTTTATCTCCAAATAACAAACCATTTGCAAATCGACGTCCAAATTCATTTTTCAAATAATAAATCAATTTCAAATAAATTTTCCAATGATTTATTTTCCATTACCAAATTAATTACAAACTTGATTTCTAAATTTATTTTCAACTCCAAATAAATTTCCAAATCGATTTCTCAAAGGTTCATTTTCCAATACCAAATCAATTTCAAATTGATTTCTAAAAGTTTATCACTTTTAAATAAATTCCTTTGTTCTTTCCAAATTATTCAAAATTCCATCTTTAAATGAATTCTTCAACTTTTGAAACAATATTATTCAAAACTCATTCATTAATATCTTTTCCCATATTTTGGAATTTATTCGGTAAGATTTCGAAAATCAAATTTTAATACTTTAAAATTCCTTCTTTCAATAAATTCAATTCTTAAAAATAAATTCACTTAAAATTTTCCACTTTAATTTCAAAATCCAATTTATATTCATTTCTGGTATCCAACGATACCAAAAATACATTCGGCTAAATTTTAGCCTTCAACAATTTCAATTATCAATAAATCATCCACAGATTATCAATAAATCACATCATTCACATATGAAATAATTTTCAAACAATTTGAGGAATCCAGTTGGATCCCTCCAACCTGTTTCCCTGCATCCACAGATGTTAGCACAATACCAATTCCACTTCGAGGTGGAATATCGTGGTATATGGGATTTATAAAAATATCATCCGCTATTATGCGGCGCAATAGGGTCTCATCCGCTATATAATGCGGGAAAATCAATCATCAATATATACATATGCCAATATATATATATTGCTATATATAGATATATACTACTATATCTAATATATCATCCCAACAGTAATCAACACAATCAATAACTGCAATTCAATTTTAAATCTGAGTGAGAAGATCTCATCTTTGCTTTATTAGCATCCATTTTTTTTCCAGATTGTTTTCTCGATTTGTTTCCGCGATTCTCAACCTTGTATAAACATTTATATGGTTTATTAATATTCGAAATAAATTCGAACAATAAATTTTCATTTGATAAATTTTTATTTGATTTGAGAATTTTAATTTCAAATAAATTTCTTTTAAATAAAACATTTGGACTAATTGTGTAATCACTTATTATTAATAATTAAATTAACTAATACTTTAGTTTTAACTAATTTCTCTTTAACCATTTCTAAAATAATTTTAAATGAGTAAATTAAACAAATTTATCTTCCTATTAATAATATATATATTTGTAAAATAAGGTTTTTTTGATTTTAAAATTTTCCTTTCTTTTATCTATGTATGCAAACATTTGTCTATTAAATTAAGTAAAGAAACGATACCTTGCTACATTGCGATTCAAGCCATCGAACGCCATAACCAGATCATCATAGCCAACGAAACACTAATCGACGAACCCTAGCCCAACCTCATCGCTTCCACGCTCACCGCCTCCAGCCTCGAAGACGCACTGCAACGGGGAATGACCCACCTTCGCCTGACAAGCTCGAGTTCGAGCATAGCCACGCGACGCCGCACCATCACCACACCTGCCCACTTGAACTTGCAAAACTCGTCGCCCGTTACTGAACGCCGCCACTAGAATCGCAAAGCCCCAAATCAATCACGCGGCCACCACTCGCAATACCACTCGATCGACACTCCTGCTTGACCGCTCGAGACTGCCACCATCGTTTGAAGAAAAGAACGGAATTGATGACTTTATCCTTTGAACGAATCACGCCCAACTCGGCTTTGATTTAAGTTGAGAAAGATGGGAGTATGAGATTCTTAAACGAGACGGTCCCCTTTTTTTTTCTTTTTCTTTAGAGAGGATTTCGTGAATTTTTGAATTGGAGGATCGTAGAAAGAACCGGATGATTTTATGTGAGGATAAGATTTCGTTCGACTGCCTTTAATTTGAATGAAGGAAGAAGCCTCGTCTTCGAATTGTTATACGTGTTGAGTTGTTTATTTTAGAGGGTGACGCGTGTTCAAAATGAAGGACAAGTGTTGAAAACCAGAATGGGGTCTTCCAACAATTATTATTTATATTTAAATTTCAAATTCAAATTTAATTCATCTCGATTATCGCAACTCACAATCTCGATCTCCAATCTAGGCACGCCGCCATGCGTTTATAATGTTAAACCCCTATTCCAAACGTGATGGAAAAGGTTCCGAGTCCAAATTCAATCGTATGGAGAAGATAGCATTTTGGACCCAGCTATTATATTAAATTTTCGATGTAAATTTCAATGCATTTACTGATCGTATGACCAAACGATCTCTCCAAATGCTACGATAATTGAAATCTGATAATAATACAATATTACGGATCCAATGGAATTGGTTTTGTCTAATTCCGAGACTGTGCCCCGGAACGCTATTTTTAAATTCAATTTAAACGATATAATTCAAAACTGAACAAAACAGTTTCAAATTCAATTCTGAAGTTCCAGTACCTTCAGAATTATCAATATAGATTTTCCAAGCCTTCAGATTATTTTTAATCAGCTTAAAACTGAAGATTCAAATTTTAATCCAGTTTCAATAATTAAATTCAATAATTAAATCGCCAAATTCACTTTGATATTCGAATTTTCAAATTAAACTATCATTCGAATATTTAAACTCATTTAAATATTCACTTTTTAAATATCAAAAATTCAGGGTCGTTACAATCTTCCCCCTTAAAAGAATTTCGTCCCGAAATTACAAGTTAGGAAGAATGTTCCAATCCCCGTTAACTATTTTACCAAAACCAAACAGTTTCTATCCAATTTTCAAAACAAATCTTTTTATTAAAGATTCGTTATCACTTCAACTAACTTTCTAAACATTTTCATAGTTTCAAACAACTTTTATTTTACTTCACAATTCAAATTTAAATTCAAATTTTAAATTGTCCAAAATTTTCTAACTCTCGAAATTTTCGAAAAATTTCGCCAGCGTCTCCTTTGCGCGGCTAACACGGTACAACTATAAAACGTCCCTACGGACTCTCAAATCCCAATAGAAAACAAAATGCCAAGTGGCAAAATCAGAAACTCATCAAATTTCATACCGAAATTCAAATACATACCTTATTGTCGAGCAATTTCAAATTTACCTTCGAAATCAATATCCAATTCCATTTTCTTAGCCTTTACAATCCCTGTATACTTTACTGAACAATAAT
Organism: Allium fistulosum; assembly: GCA_030737815.1. Taxonomy (NCBI): domain Eukaryota; kingdom Viridiplantae; phylum Streptophyta; class Magnoliopsida; order Asparagales; family Amaryllidaceae; genus Allium; species Allium fistulosum. The sequence goes on from CM060903.1 coordinate 183,114,076, forward strand.
GTCCGAATTCACTTATTGGATTTCCCAATACCCATTTTACTTAAGAATTTCATTCATTCATTTCTTAAGTTCAATATAAGTGTTTACATACTTCTTATATTCATTTTCACTTCACAAACAAAGTTATATATTCATTCAACTTTGCATTTTCAATTCCATTGAATTCAGTTGACAATTTCAATTCTATTTGGAATTCATTTCAAATCTCAATACTTTTATTTCCAAATTTTTTTCATTCGGATTTTGATTTCGAATTTCACTTGAATTCGATCCATCTTTTATTTCTGAATATTGAGTTTTATTTACCTTTATCTCAAATTCAATTTGAAATCACTTGTCGTCAAGTGAAAATTTCCAAAAATTTCAAAAATTTTCTAACTCTCAAAATTTTCAGAAAATTTTGGCGGAGTCTCCTTTGTACGGAGGAGCTTTTGCAATATGATAAAAGATATAAATATATATACATCGACCCACTCGGTCGGAAAAGTAGAAAAACAGTTCATATTTCCTATTTTTTATTGCGTAGGCGTACCTTATTAGCATTTTAAGCAAAGCAGTTATTTTATTAGCATTTACGCAACCAAAATGCAGCCAAACGGCTTCAAAAACCTGCACTTACTCAATTTAAACAGGTAAGTGACAAATATAGGAAATCTATTTAACAATTCACTTATTTCAATAACAAATATATATAGATTTCGTTAGCAAAACATTCAAAGTTCTTTTCCATTTGTAATTTATAAAGTTTCAATACAAGTTTAGTCGCTTACGACCAATTCACATACCATTTACCTTTAATTCAATGGTTTACAATTCATTTTCTTCCATTCTATTCATTTTTAAATGAATCTAACTCATATCTATTTCAATTGATACAAAAATCAATTTCTATTTTCTTTTATTAACTCATAGAATTTATATAGTCTCGTTTTTGTCAAACGATAATTCTTTCTATTCAGATTTGTTAATATTCATGCAACTAAATGATTACTTAAGCTAACAATCATTTAAATTGATTCCCTTTCAATTAAATTTACATTCCATATTCTCATTCATTTCACAAAAATTTTCTTAAGTCGAGTATTTATTCAATATTTACTTAAGCTATTTCACTTCAAAACTCAAGTTCATTTCCTTATAAACAATTTCCAATTTCAATTCTTGATTTGATTTTCATTTATCAAATTTATTTCATTCACTAATTTAATTCAATTAGTACATTCACTTATTCATTTTGAATTTCAATTTCCATATTCAATTCATCTCGAATTTACTTAATTAATAACAAGGAAATTACAATTAATTTCTGCTTACTTGAATTTATTTGCAAATTCAACCCATTTTAAATTTAGTTCACAACTCAACTTTAATTTAACTAATTTCCAATTCATTATTTCGTGAATTAATAAATTATCAAATTAGTTTACTTAAACTCAATCCATTTTATTTTATTTTATTTTCCAAATTTGGATTTTTATTCAACTTTATTCAAATCAAATTTCATTCCATTTCTTTAATTCATTTATTTACAAATGTAAACTCATTTGTTCATTCACAAATTAATTCATTTTCACTTTGAATCTCATTCCAATCAGATTTCAAATATTTTATAAGTTATCAACTTATTTACATTCCAAAACAATTTAAAGAAATCCCAGAGTCCTTTAAACAATTACTCTGGCACTTTATTTTAATTTAGAGAACTCATTTATAAATTCACTTTACCATTTTATTAGATTAATGAATTTTATTTCAAATATCTCTGGAATTCTATTTCAATTTATAAATCACATTTACAATTTACTTACAAATCCCATTTGTATATGAATTCATTTCCTTATATTTTCAATTCATATTTATAATTTCCATTTGTTAAATGGATTTATCTTCAAATCTTTGGTTATATCATTTTATTTCTTATTCAATTCTCATATAACAATGATAATACTTCAATATTATCTCTTCCTAACAACCAAACATCCATATACTATAATAATTCATAGAAAATCATTTCTTTTCCATACAAAAATAGTTTTGGGCAAAATTATTTCATTTACCCTATTTAAAACAATACTATGTCAGTTTATCTTGTTTAAGAGTTTAGAAATCCCTATCGATTACAGTTGGTCAGACTGCACCGACCAGAATCTATAAACAATCAGCCGATAAGTCAACACAATACAAAACAAATTTTATATTCACTAACAAATACGCACTCATATCTATTATTACACTCATACTCATTCTAGAGTACTACTGACTCTATCTATAATGAGTACCCCCAACAGAGCCAAGGTTGTCGCTTAACCGGATGCTCTGATACCACACATGTAACGATACGATTTTTCGACGCTCGAAAGTCGACATTAATACGTCCACTGTATTAAATGCCACGCAATCAAATGCCACGCAATCAAATGCCGGAAAACCGAACCATTAGGGTTAAAAAGAAGAGGTAGAAGAAGACAGATGAAAAAGAGAACAGAAAAACAAAAACAGAAACAACAACAGAACCTCACATTCGCAGCGGAACAATATATAAAAGATAATCACTAGTCTTTTTAAAACAAAGAACTATATCAGTTTATAAAATACATACATCAATCAGAGTCAATATACAACTCAATACAACAATGGACAGTTATATAAACCTGTCCTCATACAGAATACACAGCGGAAATAATAAACAAGTATGAAAGTACGTCTCGCCATCCAGCTTGCTTCCAAAGCTCCAGAATATCCAGAATATCCTGATAACATAACTCTAGGCTGCCCGTGTGAAAAATTATGGGCACCCAGAGTTTAGAAGGGAACAATAAACTCCGAGTCAGTCATGGTGACTGGTGTGAGATCGTAAAATAGTTATTTTCACAAAGAAAATAAAACAGATTCGCAATGCTTTTGGAAAATGAAACTACCATAAGACCTCCTGCCACACACACAATGCAAACGCAGAATTGGAGGAGATTTCTTCTTATGATAGTCAAAGATGCTTACTACGCAAATCATTGGATTATTATTATTAATGTCTAGTGTAGAAAACATTTCAAAAGTATAATATTAATCTTAGCCAGCATACGACCAGTATCGTATGCCTACTATAGCTACCATCTAAACAGTGGTGACCACCATAAGTAAATGGCAGGTTCTACAACTAAAACCGTACAAGTTCCGTATTGGGGAATGGATTTCCAACAAATGGTCAGGCTAAGGAACTTCCTTTCCTACTGCCGAATGGGATCGCCTCTGGCTGGACGTCCCGAGAGACAAACTGCTCTCTACCAAACAAGGCCGGGTTACCCCTGTAACTAGGTAACTCACGAATATGTCATCCCCCGGTCATTTGGGACCTTTATTCGAGCGCTCGGTAACCAACATCACACATAATAAATAAAGTGTGTCCACATGAGTAAGTATCTGGGCTCCATACCATGATACCACCCCTTTCCAGAAGGAAATGACATACCCTAAAGGGCGCGACCCTCATAACCTTGCCGCAACATTCCTGTTTCGACCATTTCTGGGTTGTGAGGCCCTGACGAAGTCTCGTCCACAAAGCTACGCTTTTTCTCAAAGCCACGCTTTGATCACAAATGATCAAATAAATGATCATCATCACAGCAACACTCAGCATGCCACATTACCAAATTGGGAATATATCGCTGATAAATTTCAACTACATAACCTCTGAGCTCGTACGTCTCAAAGAAGGGTGTTAAGCTAAGAGAATAAATTCTCCGCCACCAACAGAAATGTATTTGAAAGAAATCAGCTTTATATCTAAAAACGTAATGTCAGACACGTAACCATATAAGTCTGTTCCTGGTTCGAACAGAACCGAAGGCACTTCCGAAGAAGCCCTTGCAATCCAGATATTCACAATCCCGATAAAACTTCCCATCACAAAGGAAATCTCTATACCGTAGCTAACGGTGCAGAGACAATTGATAGGTCATCCTATCGTTTTCACAAATACCCGGTCTTCATCACCGGTCTTCAATACGATCCATATCGTCGTATCATTATTCGGAATGGGTTATCTGACACAAAGGTCCTTTCCCGGCTAAACCGAAAAATAAGCGTTTGTTTTAAAAACAAATCAAGTGCCATTTCAAAGGCAATATTGATAGTCGGTGATTTAACTATCAACAATATTCACAACAATCATCCAATTTAAATAATTTTCCCAAATTATTAAATTTCAAATATCTTCCCGATATGTAGTTTATACTTCAACCATTTGAAAACAAATTCCAAATCACATTCATCTAAACCACTTAAATAAATCCTTATCGATTTATTTCAAATTTACATCCCAATCAGTAAATTTATTCCCACACTTCATCACTTTGAAAACCAATTTTCAAATCATATTTTTCCACACTTTAAAAATAAATCAATGTTTATTTTTAAAACAAATTTCCCTTTCATTTCATAAACTCCATTTTGAATTTACATTCCCAAATATTCACTTTTAACCCCAAAATCAAATTCCAGATTGATTTCTAATTTTATCTCAATATCGAATCAATTACCAATTGATTTCTAAGTTTTATTTCAATAGAACAAAACATTTCAATTTATTTCTAAGTTTATCTCCAAATAACAAACCATTTGCAAATCGACGTCCAAATTCATTTTTCAAACACTAAATCAATTTCAAATACATTTTCCAATGATTTATTTTCCATTACCAAATTAATTACAAACTTGATTTCTAAATTTATTTTCAACTCCAAATAAATTTCAAAATTGATTTCTCAAAGGTTCATTTTCCAATACCAAATCAATTTCAAATTGATTTCTAAAAGTTTATCACTTTTAAATAAATTCCTTTGTTCTTTCCAAATTATTCAAAATTCCATCTTTAAATGAATTCTTCAACTTTTGAAACAATATTATTCAAAACTCATTCATTAATATCTTTTCTCATATTTTTGAATTTATTCGGTAAGATTTCGAAAATCAAATTTTAATACTTTAAAATTCCTTCTTTCAATAAATTCAATTCTTAAAAATAAATTCACTTAAAATTTTCCACTTTAATTTCAAAATCCAATTTATATTCATTTCTGGTATCCAACGATACCAAAAATACATTCGGCTAAATTTTAGCCTTCAACAATTTCAATTATCAATAAATCATCCACAGATTATCAATAAATCACATCATTCACATATGAAATAATATTCAAACAATTTGAGGAATCCAGTTGGATCCCTCCAACCTGTTTCCCTGCATCCACAGATATTAGCACAATACCAATTCCACTTCGAGGTGGAATATCGCGGTATATGGGATTTATAAAAATATCATCCGCTATTATGCGGCGCAATAGGCTCTCATCCGCTATATAATGCGGGAAAATCAATCATCAATATATACATATGCCAATATATATATATATATTGCTATATATAGATATATCCTACTATATCTAATATCACATCCCAACAACAATCAACACAATCAATAACTGCAATTCAATTTTAAATCTGAGTGAGAAGATCTCACCTTTGCTTAATTAGCATCCATTTTTTTCCAGATTGTTTTCTCGATTTGATTCCGCGATTCTCAACCTTGTATAAATATTTATATGGTTTATTAATATTCGAAATAAACTCGAACAATAAATTTTCATTTGATAAATTTTTATTTGTTTTGAGAATTTTAATTTCAAATAAATTTCTTTTAAATAAAACATTTGGACTAATTGTGTAATCACTTATTATTAATAATTAAATTAACTAATACTTTAGTTTTAACTAATTTCTCTTTAACCATTTCTAAAATAATTTTAAATGAGTAAATTAAACAAATTTATCTTCCTGTTAATAATATATATATTTGTAAAATAAGGTTTTTTTGATTTTAAAATTTTCCTTTCTTTTATCTATGTATGCAAACATTTGTCTATTAAATTAAGTAAAGAAACGATACCTCGCTGCATTGCGATTCAGGCCATCAAACGCCATAACCAGATCGTCATAGCCAACGAAACCCTAATCGACGAACCCTAGCCCAACCTCATCGCTTCCACGCTCACTGCCTCCAGCCTCGAAGACGCACTGCAACGGGGAATGACCCACCTTCGCTTGACAAGCTCGAGTTCGAGCATAGCCACGCGATGCCGCACCATCACCACACCTGCCCACTTGAACTCGCGAAACTCGTCGCCCGTTATTGAACGCCGCCACTAGAATCGCGAAGCCCCAAATCAATCACGCGGCCACCACTCGCGATACCACTCGATCGACACTCCTGCTTGACCGCTCGAGACTGCCACCATCGTTTGAAGAAAAGAACGGAATTGATGACTTTATCCTTTGAACGAATCGCGCCCAACTCGACTTCGATTTAAGTTGAGAAAGATGGGAGTACGAGATTCTTAAACGAGAAGGTCCCCTTTTTTTTATTTTTCTTTAGAGAGGAGTTCGTGAATTTTTGAATTGGAGGATCGAAGAAAAACTGGATGATTTTGAGTGAGGATAAGATTTCGTTCGACTGTCTTTAATTTGAATGAAGGAAGAAGCCTCGTCTTCGAATTGTTATACGTGTTGAGTTGTTTATTTTAGAGGGTGACGCGTGTTCAAAATGAAGGACAAGTGTTGAAAACCAGAATGGGGTCTTCCAACAATTATTATTTATATTTAAATTTCAAATTCAAATTTAAATCATCTCGATTATCGCAACTCACAATCTCGATCTCCAATCGAGGCACGCCGCCAGGCGTTTATAATGTTAAACCCCTATTCCGAATGTGATGGAAAAGGTTCCAAGTCCAAATTCAATCGTATGGAGAAGATAGCATTTTGGACCCAGCTATTATATTAAATTTTCGATGTAAATTTCAATGCGTTTACTTATCGTATGACCAACCGATCTCTCCAAATGCTACGATAATTGAAATCCGATAATAATACAATATTACGGATCCAATGGAACTGGTTTCGTCTAATTCCGAGACTGTGCCCCGGAACGCTATTTTTAAATTCAATTTAAACGATATAATTCAAAACCGAACAAAACAGTTTCAAATTCAATTCTGAAGTTCCAGTACCTTCAGGATTTTTAATATAGATTTTCCAAGCCTTCAGATTATTTTTAATCAGCTTAAAACTGAAGATTCAAATTTTAATCCAGTTTCAATAATTAAATTCAATAATTAAATCGCCAAATTCACTTTGATATTCGAATTTTCAAATTAAACTATCATTTGAATATTTAAACTTATTTAAATATTCACTTTTTAAATATCAAAAATTCAGGGTCGTTACAAATATAGTTTTGTTTGGCTAACTACTAACCATTGGCTGACTCGGGCCTACCAGACAAAATAAATAAATAATCTAACTCCTGTTAGACAAACTTATGAACAGTCTGTCCTTAACTTACTTTTCCAAGGGTCACCTGATCCTAATGGTTTAGCGGGCACCAATAACCTATCCTTCTCCTTTGTATATATTCCTTTCTGTTTGTAACGATCATTTAATTCTTACTTATGACTAAGCCCTACACACTGGAATTTTGGACTAAATTAGCTAGGGGCTATAGCTAATGTATAGGGCGTGACCATATACCAGTCCCATCCGGCATTCTAATATCTGAGTCATTTACTTAAGGTTAACTACCCTTTAAATTTTCCTTAAAAAGCTTTTCAATTTGATTTAACCCTTTAAATCATACTTAAACAAGGAAAATATACTCTATTCTTTACTAAATCACTTTGCCATGTTATATATACTTTACACAAAACATTGTTGATGAAAACATTTGAAATCTTTGTTTAAACCTTTAAACATTCTCTTTTGAAACCTTTGAAAGTACCCCTTCCGATACAAGTAAACTACTTTACTTTATAACCTTAGGCCGAAAGACCAAAACATACCTTTCGAAATGATTTACAATAGACCTTTCGAAAACATTGAAAGTATCCTTTCGAAAGCTTTATAAAACTTTATACATCCTCTTTTCAAAACACTTTAAACATGCCTTTCGAAAACATTGGAAACCTTCCATTTAAACACTAAGGTAAACCTTTCGAAAATATTGGGGAACTACCTCTTCGAAACCTTTATTATATACCTTTCGAAAGCATTAAGTCCTTTACATAAATCAAACCTTTAGAAAGCATTGGTTTCAAGTAGAAATACGTGGAACATAGTTTCGAAACCATTTAAAACCATTCCTTTCGAAACCTTTGGGTTTAACTTTCAAAATCTAAAAAGGGTCTTAAAAGAACTAAGTCAAAAGCAACTCTTTTGAAAGAAATCCTAAGTAAACGAAGTGGATGGTGTCGAAACCAACCCCTTAGAAAGCATTGGAGAAGCGGCTCAGGGTTTAGAGTGAAAGAACCCTCTCGAAGGCATTGCTTCGAAAGGTAGAATGCGGCAGCAGGGGTTTCGACCCCTTCGAAAGAATTTTCTTTAAAAAAAAGGCGGAAACCTCTTTCGAAACCTTTCTTTAAAATAATTGACCAAGTCGAAAGCTATCTCATTCGAAAGAATTCTTTTAGAAAGCAAAGAAAGCGGCATTTCCTTTTGAAAGCAAAACATGGTCTCAACCCCTTCGAAAGCCCTGTTTCGACTTTATACCTTTTGCCTATGTACAATCCACTACGTACCAAGTCTTTAATACCTTATGTATTGGTTTTGACTAGGAAGGAGGCGGTAGTATGTAGTAGGAAGGTAGCTGCCGAAAGTGGCGAAACAGCGAAACCTTTTAAAATAGATTTTTAACTTCAAAAAGAAATTTCCTTCCAACTAATTTGCTTATTTGTCATCATATAATTGATTGCCAGTTTCTTTTCCAAAATATTTTCAAAAAGTGCTGTCGAATTTCAGAGATTAATAATTCAAAACATTTACAAATTTACCCTTCTCCTTTTATAAACATATAAAACGTTTAAGTTCCATACCACAAATAATTTTATATACTTATTAAAACACTTACAAAAATTCTACAAAAATTCCCATAAATAAATTTTTATATGTTTTCTAACATATATAAATTTCTAACCCAAAGCTAACGTATAATAGCCGTAATTAATTTTTAAACCTAATTTAACCATTTTCTTCACTAGAAAATTTATAATAAATCCACAATAATTCAGAAAATTATGAAACTTGAAACCCATCTCTAAAATATTATTTCTGACCATATATCAAAATCGCAAGGCATTTGGATGTCATTTGATAAGTCTTTCAAGCATAACTTATCATAAAATCCATATGAAATATCATAATCATCAATAAGCATATATATATATATTCATTTAAACAATCAAAACATGGCAAACAATTTGCAAAATAAATTTGGAACTTAACTAGAAACCAAAAATCATGAAAATGAGATGTAATCTATTATTCACTTTCGCTTGTGATTAAGGAATTTGAGATTTGCTTCTTGGATGAATTGATTAAGCTTCCTTCTTTTAATTCTTGCTTAGTTTCCTCTTGCTTTCCCTTAATGGTGGTCGGCCTCTTCTTCTTTTTAGTTTTGTTTATGGATGTGTAAAATGAAAGTGGCATGAGGGTTTAGGGTATTAGAATGTAACTCATTCTATTTTTCCCTTATCTATTTCCCTTATCTATTTCATTTTAACTTCCTCTTAGTTCATTAGTTAATTTGGCACGTCTACCCATTACTATTCAAATCTCAATTCCCTTAACCATTTACATTATTTCATTTAATTTAACTAATTAAATGTCCTAAATAATGTTAATCAAAATTAGGGTCGTTACAGACTCCCTTCCTTAAAGAATTTCGTCCTCGAAATTACGATAAGGTTCTCACCAAAATCAATCGTAAAGGTAAAACATACCATGAAAAAAGTCAGGATAAGCGTCTCTATTCCCGCTCTCAGTTTCCCAAGTACAGTCTCTCTTGTCGTCGCTCCTCTGGAATTTAACTAATCTAACTTTCTTGTCCTTAGCCTCTTCTCATCTCTCGCGACTATACGAACTGGCTTTCTAACTATAGTCAAATTATTCCACTACTAAATCCTCTAACATAGTTGGTGCTATAGTAATCTCCGGATCTCGAATACACTTCCTTAGATGAGACCTATGAAAAACATCGTGGACTCCTGCCAAACTGTTCGGTAACTCTACTCTATATGCGAGTTTCTCGATCCTCTCTATAATAGGAAATGGTCCAACGAATCTTGGTGCCAACTTCCCTGATTTCCCGGATCTGATCACACCCTTCATTGGTGATACTTTGACGAAAACAAAATCTCTAACTGAGAATTCTAAGTATTTCCATCTCTTATCAGCATAACTCTTCTAACTAGATTGAGCTTCCTTCATTCTAACTCAAATTAACTCAATCTTTTCTGTTGTTTCTCTAACTAAATCCGGACCAAGGATTAACCTATCTTCGATCTCTAACCAATACACGGGAGATTTTCATGGCCTTCCATACAAAGCTTCAAACGGTGCCATCCTTATACTAGCTCGATAACTGTTGTTATACGAAAATTCGACTAAGTGTAAATGGTCTTCCCATGATCCCCAAAATCTAGCCGCAAGCTCTTAACAAATCTTCTAAGACTTTGTTAACTCTTTTCATTTGCCCATCTGTCTGCGGATGGTAAGCGGTACTCATCTTGAGCTTGGTACCTAAAGTCTCTTGTAGACTCTTCCAGAACTCGCTAGTAAATAAGGAATATCTATCTCTTACTATACTACTAGGAATTCCATGTAGTCTAACTACATTCTTCATGAACAACTTAGCCAAAACAGGTGCCGTCCTGGTTGACTTAACTGGAATAGAATGGGCACTCTTGGTTAACATGTCCACTATGACCCATATACTTTCATTTCCTCTATTTGACCTTGGCAACCCATCTATAAAATCGAGATAGAATCATATTTCCATACTGGAACATCTAAAGGCTAAATTAACCCACTTAGTTTCTGATGTTTGGCTTTTACCCATTGACAGTCCAAACACGGTTTCACCCATAAGCCTACATCTCTCTGCATACCTTCCCGGAAGAAACTCCTCCTCATATCCTAATATATCTTAGTTCCTCCCAGATGAATAGTGAACTTTGAATGATGGCATTCCTCAAGAACTTCCTTCCTAATGTTTCTAACATTCGGAACACATAGTCTTCCTTTCTTCCTTAACCACTCATTCTGGTCAAGACTGAAATCTTTTATGTCATCAACGCCGAAATCTTTTAAGTCATCGCTCTCTATTCCATCCCTTAACTTTTTGATCCGTTCAACAAGTAAAGGATAATCCATCTGCTTAGAAGCAATCTTTTCGATCATCATCAGTTGAACTTCTAAACACGACAACATAGTCGTCTCCATATTAGATGTAGCTTCGGATCTCCACTGTATCTTGCATGTAGTTAACACTTCTAAATCTTTCCACTCAGTTATCATTGCCAACACTGCATTCTGCTGTTTTCTGCTAAGTGCATCCGCAATCTTGTTGCCTTTTCCTGGTGTGTACTTAATGCCAAAGTCATAAGCGGCTAAAAAATTTAACCACCTCTATTGTCTCATATCAACTCCTTCTGAGAGAATAAAAACCTCAGTGACTTATGATCCATGTACAACTCGAATCTCTCTCTTAAGAGGTAATGTCTTCACACCTTTAATGCAAAAATAACTACAGCTACCTCCAAATCGTGCGTTGGATATCTAACCTCGTGCAGTCTAAGCCGTCGAGATGCATATGCAATCACTTTACTCTTTTGCATTAACACGACTCCTAATCCTGTTCCACATGCATCCGTGTGCACCACTAAGTCCTAATTACCCTCTGGAACAACTAACAAAGGTGCATTAGTCAATAAGTGTTTCAACTTCTGGAATTCTTCCTCATACTTATCGGTCCATACAAACTTCACATCCTTTCACGTTAGCTTGGTTATCGGTGCCGCTATCCGCGAGAAATACTTTACGAATCTCCGATAACACCCAACTAATCCAAGAAAACTCTTTATCTCAGTCACTGTCTCGGGTCTCTTCCAATTATTCATTGCCTCAATCTTAGCCGGATCTTTAGACAACCCTTTCTCTGAGACTACATGACCAAGAAACTTCACTTCCTTCTTCCAGAAATGACACTTTGAAAATTTCTCCTTTAGTTGATGCTGCTTCAGTGTCTCAAGCACCACTATAAGATGAACTTCATGCTCTCTTTCATCTTTAGAGTATATCAAAATATCATTTATAAATACCAACACGAACCTATCCAAGTGCTCCCAGAAAACTCGGTTCATCAAATCTACAAAGAATGCTGGCGCATTATTAGTTCGAATGACATTACTAACCATTCGTACAATCCATATCTGGTTTTAAACACCGTTAAAGGAATAATATCCTCTGTCACTCTAAGCTGATGGAATCTTGTCGCCAAATCCAACTAGGAAAACACTTTGGCTCCCCTCAACTGGTCGAACAAATCGTCAATTCTAGGTAATGGATATCGATTCTTTATCGTTTTCTCATTCAACTTACGTTAATTGATACATAACCTTAACGATCCATCCGGTTTCTTGGCAAATACTACGACTTCTCCCCAAGGCAAACTGCTTGGTCTAATAAAATTCTTGCCTTCCAAATCCACCAACTGCACCTTTAACTCCCTCCTCTTGGTAGGTGTCATCTTGCTTGGCGGTCTACTCACCGGTTCTGCTCCTTGTACCAAATCTATCCGAAACTCAATGGTTTATTTCGGTGGTAGTCCTACTATAGGTTCAAAAACATCTGCGAATTGCCTAACAATGGAAACTCAATTCAAATCATCTTCTACCTCCATAACACTCAGTAAAGCATTAATCTTACAACTAGGGTTTTCTACGTAGTGTACTATCTGATCACTACAATCAGGATGTCTAAGTGATATTTCCCTATCATGGCAAAAAATCCTAGCATCATGTTTACTTAACCAATCCATACCCAAAATAATTCCAAACCCTACAAAATCAAACACATGCAAACAACAAACAAATGTATGACCTAATAATTCAAACTTTAGGTGGTCACATCTCATCCCAAGAGTCGCATAACCTCTTATCGGATTTGCGACCCTTAAGGAAGTAACTAAGTATGAGGGTTCCAGGTTAAGCTTATCTACTAAACAGTGAGATATAAAAGAACGCGGTAGACCGCTATCAAATAGAACTCTAACTCATACACCATAAATCAAAAGCGTACCTCCGAACATAGCTTTTCCCCTCTCCTCTACTGTTGGTCTCGAGGTAGCTGGCTCCAATGCAAATACTTTGCTTTTCCCATCCTTGGCTGGCTCCTTGCACTGATTCTTATAATGTCCAATTAGATCACAGTTGCCTCACCCCTTTCTTCTCAGCCGCTTTCTTTCCTTTGCCTGTCCGACATTCATGGGCATAGTGTCCTTTCTTATCGCACTTGTAATAGACAACCTCTGCCTTCCCTTTCTTAGCAGCTCCACCCTTTTGAGCTCCTTTCTTATGGAAAATTTTCCTTTTCCGACTCTGCCCTCCTTGAGCTTCCTTTGCCTTATTTCCTTCAAGAAAAGAAAGCATTTCTTCATGCCTCAAGGCCAACTCGACAACAACATCACATGGATACCTAATATGCATTAATGCGGCCTTAGCAAACTCAGGCTTCAACCCACGAACGAACTTCTCATTCCTATTAATAACAGTATCAACTATAGCATACCCATATCTTGCTAACTCCTCAAACCTGGTTGCATACTCGAGCAATGTCATATCTCCCTGCTCCAACTCGGCAAACTTCCTGAGCAGAGTGGACTTCGCAATCTCCGACATAAACCTTTCTTCAAACCTCCTCCTGAACTCAGCCCAAGTCATATCTCCTCATTGACTCCAATAGTAACACTGTTTCACCAATACAGTGCTGCCCCTTGTAGCTGTCTAGAAGCGAGTCTCCTTTTCTACTCATCATTGAGCCCCAAATCAGCAAAAATCCTCTCACAATAAAGTAACCAATTCTCCACTTCAATTGCGTCATCAGTACCAGTTAAATGGCTTTCCTCCCAGCTGAGCATAATCTCAACTCAAAAAAGCATAGTTATTCACCACTGGGCTTCTTAATTTCCTCCTCCAGCATTTCCTCCAACTACTCCAGCAACAATTCCCGCTTGCATCATGTTTACAAAGAACTAATACATCGCTCCCATATCAACTTGCGGGACTCCAGCACCCACGTTTGCAGCTTATGCCAGACCTTGATTTCCCTTGGTAATTGGTCTGGCATTCCCAGTAGTTGTGGTTCTTCCCCCACCAAGGTTAACTCTTGCACTTCTAGCATCAATATCTGCATTCGAGTCTTCGTAAGATTCAGAAGAATAGCCTAAAAGAGATGAGAGAATAGAGATAAAGCTTATACTTATATAGCAAATACAATTACGTTACTATAGTGTTATCACATATCCCGATCTTTTCTCAAATTCCTTAGGATTATGTTTTCAAAATCATTTTAAGTTTGAATTTTTTCATAAACTAATGCTCTGATACCAAGTTGTAACATCCCCTATCTTGAGGCTCGAAGCTAAGCGCTACAGATGTTGTAGTCGTCAATAATATTAACTTTCGGTGACAAAATATGATAATGTAATGGTATCCATAATATTAGAAGCATGTGAATATGAAATAAAATCATTACTGATTAAAACAACTTTTTTGATTACTGTTAGACGATGAATTTTCTATTGGCTAGAAAATCACCGAAAAATGTAATAAAAATAACCGCAAGCGCATGACGTACAATTGTAGTACGTATGCAAGTATGGGTCGATCCGCAGGGAATTGAATTAATCTTAAATTCTACACAATCAAATTAACCCAGAGTGTTTGGGATTGTTTAAACTAAAAAGAAATGCAAAAACTAACCACAAATAAAAGTGATTAAAAACATGAGATTGAAAGACAATTTAGAGGCCAATCCACTCTCATACTCTCACATAAATCAACACAAAATCAATCTATGATCTATCATTTTAATTTAAGTAGAGTTAGTGATGTATTTATCATAAGTATGGTCTATTTATGTTATTAATTAACATAACTTAAACCATCAAACTTTAATACAACAACTAAAACCACTTTGTTAAATGTCATGAAAATGAATATGAAACTAAAAAATATATTTTAAGCATGATCTATTTACTATTTATATTAGTAACATAGATCATCAAGTTTTGATTCAATTTAATTCCATGATGAAAATCACTTAGTTAGATGTTAATGTAAATTATGTTTATATTTGAGTAAGAATAGCATATTTGTGATAAAAAAACATAGGCTATCAAATTCATTAATAAACTTACATCAACATCTAACTATCCATGAAGCATAAAAAGAGATCATAAATTAGCAAGTGTGTTGAATCTACATGATTTGTAGATTGCAACATTAAAAAGCAAGGAAAGTAAAAGCTAATTAAAAGAAAAGAGAACTAAACTACTTGCATAAATTAAATCTAAACTAATTGCAATGGAAAGAAAGCTAATCTACTAACATGAAATAGAAGAAAATATGTAAATAAAAGTAAGCATGAAAATATAATAAAAGCAAAGAAGAAGAAGAGGCTTAGGAACCATTTTATTTCTCATTAATTTTTTGGCTACAACTTGCATAATATGATAAGAAGATAAAAAAACTCTCTTACATGAACATAAGAGGGTTATTTATACATGACTAAAATCCTAATCCATTTTTAGGGAACTCCTTAAAATTCCCTTGAGGTAGTGCGGCCTCCAAGTTATCATTAGCATGAAATTAATCCTTCATTAAATGTGCATGTACATTAGCTCTTAATTGTGGTTCATGTTAGTGGGTAGGTGGGGTCCTCTAGATTACACGAATTCTTTTATTTATTCATTTCTTTGGCTTCCAACACTTGTATATGCATATTTCCATGAAGCCACTTCCAAGTTGAATCCAAATTCCTACAAAACAAATTAAAATGTACAAGTAATTTTTTCCAATTTAATTCACACATGAAAATTACCTTTTTGCCCCTTTGAAGATGCATAAATAATAACTTGAAAGCATTTTTAAAATTTGATTTTACACATGTAAAAATACCCAATTATGACATTTATTTTCCTAAAATGAAATTAAGCACGTGAGTAAAAATATACATTTTACGTGCACATCAAATACCCTCATGCTTATCTTTTAATTTGTCCACAAATAAAGAAAAACTAAGATAAATCCACGTTTGTAAGGAGCATGATTGCATTGAGCGTATGCAACAAGCCGTTAAATGTAACGACCTGGTATTTCGAACCATTCGCATCCGCACATGTCGGACTTGAATTGCTCAAAATATCAGATTGTTAATTTATATTTGGCAAAACTCAGCATATAGAGTAAATAAATCAATCACAGACACAGAGTAATATAACAATAAGTAGAAGAATAGATAAATAGTAGTTCATGAAGCTACTAAATAAACAACAGAGTTGAAATAAAATACAATAGAATATCTTAAATACAAAGTAGTCTCGAATACAAACATATGACAGGTCTGAACAAAACAACTGGAAACAACTGAAATAACTGAAAGTGGATAGATGGATCTTCAAACAAAGCTCCAATCTTCAAAGGTGAGCTCAAATACTATAACACTTAGTCTGACCTGAGCGTAAAGCAAAACACAAAACACTTGAGTCAGGATTAACATTCTTATATTAATAAATTCAACTCAAGTGAAATGTCAACTGAAATACAAGTAACTTAAAGGATGTTTGGGATTTCCATCCTCTAAGGATCCGTGGAACTATCTACTATGTAGTAATATACACTATTATAATATGTCTATAGTAAAGTAAACTATTAAAATAGCGTTAAGGCGTTACCCATATCCCCCTTAAAACATTTTATATAATTTCGTAGTCTATACAGATACTGTAAACTCCACTCGCAAGTGGGCTATCAGGGAGCACTCCATATGTATGACACAAAACAAACTCGTAGAAGGCGCGATAGGGCATGCGAAACGGCACGTGAGGCAATGCCAGGGTAGATATACCGTTTGCGTATCCGGACCGGTGGCAACGCATAGCAGCTACTACCGCCCACCTCATGACACACTCCCAAATCAAAGGGTGCACCTAATCAACTCACAAAAGCAATAGAATGGTATCGAAGAAATGTGCCTGATCGGAGGAATGACCTCACTTAGCCCATCGTGGCTCCTATTTTAGCCGCATCAAGCTGACTCACGGGAGTCAGGGCTACGTAAATACCATATGGAATCGTCACCAAACCATCCTACTTCATTCTGGAATCTCCACCATGTACACAGTTGTTAAAGTGGTTTTCGGTATTGCCAGAGAGTATGACAATATCCGATCTCGGTCTCTTTAACAACCAAACGCTTATTTCACACCGTGGTCATTTATTTTCAAATAGTTCATACGTCATATCAAAATACCATATTCGTTTCAAACCATATCAATTCGATATCATTATTCACTTTAAACAATAGTCATTTCCAAAATTGTAACAGTTTCAAAATTATAACACTTTTGAAATCACAACACTTTCGAAATCATAACACCTTGGAAATCATAGCACTTTTGAAATCATAACACTTTGGAAATCATAACACTTTGGAAATCAAAACACTTTCGACTTAAACAGTTTAGATATTGAAATAGTATATATATTAAAATGGTTATACATTAAAATAATATATATATATTAAAATAGTTATAACTTAAAATAGTATATATATAAAAATAATTCATATATTAAAATACTTTATATAAAATAAAGATAGTTTCCTCCAATTTCACAAATCAATTCAAATCAACTTAAAATCCAGAATTCAATTTATTCAATCCCAATTCAACAATTTCAATTTATAAGGTTAACAATTCAAATTCTCAATAAACCATTTCAATTTTATATCGATTTCAAATCCAAGTTGAACTATCACTTCAATTCCAATAAAATTTCAAGTTTAAATATTCAAACTTTTACAATACAACTTCCATTTATATTTCAACATTTAACTTTTAATTATATTCAAATTGGAAAGTATTCCTTTAACCATTTAAATAACAATTTATTTAAACCCCAATTTATAAATTTAAATCAATATTAAATATTCAATCTCAATTTTATTTAAAATTGAGAATATTCATTTAATCACTTTTTATCAAATCAAGTTATAAATCATATTTTCAAAATCTCAAAATCAATAAGTTCAAATAAATTCTTATTTAAATTCAATTTATTAACCAATTTAAATTCCAAGTCAACATTGGTTTATCTTCCCATCCTTTATTATTAAAGTTATAAACTATTTTAAAATATTAATAAAATTTTAAATAAATAATTAAACATATTATAAAACAATTAAATTAAATTTATTAAGAAAATAAAATTATACTTTAAAAATCTAAAATTTATACATATTATATTTTAAAAAATCAATATTTAATAAAACCCATATATTTCCTTTCAAAACTTTGGAAATCATTTTTCAAAATATAGACCAACGATGTCCGTATATAATTTTCTATCCTATGGTCAAATGATACGGATATTTATCATTTCAATCCGCAATTTACATATCAATGGGTATATATCATTTCAACCCGCAATCCCAAAATTTAAAATTTATGAAAATCGCTTGGGTTTATCATTTCAACCCCTAACGATTTCCCTTATTCTACAAAATCCTTCGGGTATGTATCATTTCAACCTATAGGTATGTAACATATCAATAACATGCATATATCTTCAGTGACAAATAAAATAAAATATGAACAACAGGATATGGTGTCATATCTCACAGGTGAACAGATACAGATAATGGAATATCATATACATCAATTAAATGATTAACAGTTCAATTTAGCAGCATTTTTCAATTGTCATTTCAAATGGAATCAAAATTAATAAATATAAGAATGTTAATCGTGAGTGATTGCTCACCTTTCAAGGCTAGAGAAATTTAAAAATGAAATGGGTTACGAATCCAAGCACGAATTTCCAAAGCGAAGCAGGATGGGCACGAATTCGACGAACAAAGCTGATAAATTGGAGTCAAAGGAAAAATCAAAATCATCTTGATATAACTGAAACGAAATATATTATATAAAAACAAAATTAGACTTATAAATACACGTTTAAAAAAATAAAATTTCCATAATATATATATATATATATATTCCTGAATTTAAAACAATACTTATGCTTCAAATCTATGTACACAGACTCATAGATATAGTATCCCTTAGGATTCCCGTACCTACAGATTATATTTTAAAACAACAAACAATATTTATAAACAAATATATATATAGCACACATACATATTATATTAAAATCAATAAAATTCAATATAAACATGCTTTTATTATAATACAAATATAACTCAACTGTTTTCAAAAAAGCAAACATACGCATACTGTACTCACATGCAAAATGTAAATATATATGTATAAGAAAACCAATATATACGTATGTAGTATATATATGTAAACAACTTATAACTATATTTGTATAATAATTCTCCTTTGAACAGAACACAGACTAAACTTAATACAAATTATACTATATATATTAGATACTACATCTATAATAAAATCAAAGTGTATATATTACACGTTATATTTTCAAACTTACTATATTTAAATCAAAGCACATATGTACACTAGCCTATTCTTTCTTCCGAGAATATATATGCAACAACACACATAAAAATCTTTATATACATGACAGATCTAAAAATCAATACCAAAATCCAGCAGCCTCTCATTAATGAAAACAATTTTATTTATTATATAGATCAAAATATTTTATATTATATTTTAAACTTTATATATATATATATTAAAAAATCCAAATATCCATATATGTAGTTTACACATAAACACATTGCCATCTTTATATTGTACTTAAAAATCAATTAAGACCCTTATATAATAAAATTCGAAATCAAACAAAATCATATATACATAAAACCTATGGCTCACATACATACATATATATAATCTAACATATAAATATATACTAAAGAATGAACTAATAATATATATAACTACTTACTAAATTTATATATAGGCTGCGCACATGAGCTGCTTCGGGTTGGGTTGATGGTGGGGATTCAAGCAGCCAGGTGGTAAATAGATGGTGGAGATGGACTGCACCTTCGGCCGAGCATAGGAGGAGGAACGGAGGCTAGAGGGGAAGGCTCGGGTGGCCGAGGCTTGTGCATGGGTTAGGAGGGGAAAGGCCATGAAGGGGATGGGGGCGGTAATGGGATGGAGGAAGGGTGCTGGAGGCAATGGTCTCGGCTACCAGAGAAGGAAGGCGGAGCACAGGGTCGGTGATTAGAAAGCAAGTGTGGCGTGATGGAGCATAGTCGAAGGGAAAGAAAGGTGGCTCGGCTATTGGGTTTGGTGGGTGGTGATGTCGTAGAAGCTATCGGATGGGGGAAGAATAACAAGCTACAGGCAAAGCATGCAAATATTTGAAAGCTTATTATTATTTTCTTCTCTGATGCGGCTACAGGCATGAATAGGAAAAGAAGATAATGAGCTACAGGTACAACATTTATTACCAATATTTTCTTTCTCAAATGAACAGACAAAGAACGAAGAGAAAGTGAAATGAAAACACGAACCAAAATATATATATATATATATATTATAGTGGGAATTGAAAGGTCGGCACGTTAGAATCCTAGACAACTATTAAAGCTGATGACCGCTTGATTTCCAACCGGTGGAAAGTTTGAATGGACATATAAATAAAAGTAATTGTAACGGTCAAGTCCATTGATTTCGTGAAAATTATTAAAGCAATTAATTGCTTGTTTGGGCCGCACGTTATATATTTGAAAATCAAGGTAAAGTGTAAAGTCAAAATTTGGTACCGCTACGGTGAACTGTTTCATCGTTACCGCTGCATACCAGACCTCAAAATACAGAAATGAATATACTACGGAGATCAGCACGACAAGACGAACAGAATGGTACACAGATATCAACAATACGATTATCCAATCAAAAGTTGATATTCGGTACTGAAAATGCTGCAAAAATGTCGAAGATAAGATAAACGGAGCAATAGCAGTTCAAATTTGACGAAACGAAATATGAAGTCACACTCAGAAGATGATTTACAAATTTATTATATAAAAATATTCAGGTTTGAAAAATATTTTATTATCATCAAATATTAACTGATTAAAATTTAAATAAAAATTACACAACAAAATAAACTTTCATATTTTCAGATAAAAATTTACCATTTGCTATGTTTATATAGACGTATTTCAAATATCAAATTTTTATTTCCAAATTCAATTATTTAAAGTTTCACAAAATTTCAGTTAATTTCGTTATTAAAACAGTTAAAATTTACGGGTTGTTACATTAAACCTCTATTTGTCTTTAGTAGGATGAGTGTTGTCTCGTGAGGGTTTTCAGCATATACTACCCCAAAATTCAAATGCAGTATGAAAAATTCCTAAATGCAAGATTTATTTACAAAGATATGAATGTAAGTTTTTGAAAATATTTACAAATGAAGAATTTACTTTTAAATTGACACGAATAAGTTAAATATAAGTTTTGGTCATTATAAAGAAATTTAAGTCCTTTTACTCATCAAAACTTCCAACATAAATTAAGTTATCATCATAATTAGAATCTAGTTTGACTAGTTGTTTCGGTTGATAACATAGTGCAACTATGAAATGGATCCTTAGTTGATTATCAAAGTTTTTCAAAGTTTTTCAAAGTGCTATTTTTATTTCTTTTGAATAACAAGACGAATCAACTAAGTGAAAATAGTGCTTGGATTTCAATTGCTTGCTCTCTCTATTTTTGAAAAGTATTAACATTGTGTTATTATTTACATACCTAACTCTGATAAACTAAGGCCAGATATATCGATCATGCACTTCCTTTTAGACTTACGTGAGAAGGATACAGAGCATGGCGAGTGTACACACTTGCGTGTGAACACATGATTCTAGGTGGTTATTTTTATTAAATCTATTTACATACACCTAACTCAGATAAACTGAGGCTAGATATACTGATCATGCACTGCCTTTCGGGCTTACGTGAGAAGGGTACAGAGCATGGCAAGTGTACACACTTGCGCATGAACACATGACTCTAGGTGTTTTTATTTTTATAAAAGCTTTATTTTATTTTATGAAGAGAGAGTTTTGAGAAATTATCTTAGCACCTCTTAACATAGAAGATCAAAAACGTTATTTCCTTTACTTTAAATCAACCACTCTTTTAAACAAAGATTACAATTAGGACATACTTCATAATTATCACTTATGAACCTTCCTATATACTAGTTAAACCATCATTACTTGTAATCAAACTTTATTTTTATTTTTGTTGAGACAAATAAATTTTCAAAAATTTCATTTTAATAACCAAAAACATATATTTATCCTCTAGTGTTTCTTCAAAAGTAAATCAATATGCTAAAAATAAAATTTGTTTTAAGATTTTTTGTTTTTTTTAAGTTTTGAGTTTTGGAAAGAAAATGCAAAAAATAAACCATGAAAAATCAAAAATGAAGATGAGACTATCGCCCACACTTAATTTTGACTGTGTCCTCACAGTCAATGCAAGATATAATGAGTGTAACGAGGAAAAATATGTACATATTTACAAAAAAGGGTTAACATTTCTTACTAGACATAGTATGGCTCATGAGCTCCTCCTCTCGATCACTCGGCAACTCAAAGTAAGGTTTCAAATGATGACCATTGACTTTGAAAATTGTTCCGTCCTTGGGGTTTTGTATTTCTATGGCACTGTGTGGAAAAACAGTTCGTACCATAAATAGTCCGGTCCATCTTGATTTTAATTTCCCAGGGAATAAGTGAAGTCTAGAGTCATACAATAGAACTTTTTGGTTTGGCGAAAACGTTTTTCTTCGGATAGACTTGTCATGAAAAACTTTTGTTCTTTCTTTGTAAATTTTCTCTTTTTCATACGCGTCATGCCTGACTTCCTCTAACTCGTTCATTTGCAATTTTCTGTTTTAGCCAGCTTTTCAAGATCAAAGTTTATGTTCTTAATTGCCCACAATGCTTTATGTTAGATTTCAACTCATAAATGGCACACTTTCCCGTAAACTAAACGAAATGGGGACATCCCAAGGTTGGTTTTAAAAGCTGTACGGTAAGCCCAAGCGCGTCAATCAATTTCTGAGACCAATCTTTTCGATTTTTATTAACAGTTTTCTCCAAATTTGTTTTATTTGTCGATTTGAAACTTCAACTTGACAACAAGTTTCAGGATAATATGGAGTGGATAACATGTGGGTTATCGAGTATTTCTTCATTAGAGTTTAAATGATCGATTGCAAAAATGGGTTCCGTTATCACCTATTATTGTATAAGGTCTGCCGAACCTCGAAAAGTTGTTTTCTTTAAGGAATTTCACAACAACTCTATGGTCATTGGTTTTACACGGAATGGCTTCGACCCGCTTAGACACGTAATCGACAGTAAGAAGAATATGCAGATTTCCAAAAGAGTTAGGGAATAGCCCCATAAAATCAATACCCCAAACATCAAAGATTTCGATCGTAAGAATGGGGTTCAAAGGCATCATATTTTGTCGAGAGATTCTTCCTAACATTTGGCAGCGATCGCAAGTTTTATAAAACTCGAATGAACCTTTGAAAAGCGTTGGCCAGTAAAAACTACATTGAAGCACTTTTTTGGCTGTTTTCTTTAGACCGAAGTGACCACCACAAGCTTGGTCATGACAAAATGAAAGAACACTTTTGATTTCACAATCAAGAATGCAACGTCAAAGGATTTGGTCGAAACAGTATTTAAACAAGTATGGATCATCCTAATAGAAGTACTTGACTTGGGAAAGAAATTTATATTTATCCTGTTTCGACCAAAATGAAGGAGTTTCCTTAGTGACTAAATAATTCATTGATCGGTAAAGAGGATGGTGCGTTTGGAAGACGTGACAAATGATCAGCAATGACATTGTCGGATCCTTTTTGTCTTCGATCGTAAGGTCGAATTCTTAGAGTAACAAGATCTAATGGATCAAACGAGACTTAGCATCCTTTATAGAGAAAAGATATCTAAGAGCGGAGTGGTCAGTGTAAACAGTAATGTGTGAGCCAATCAAATAAGGTCGGAATTTTCCGAGCGCAAAGACTACTGCTAGAAGCTCTTTTTCAACGGTCGTGTAATTGAGTTGAGCATCTTAAAGAGTCATACTAGCATAGTATATGACATGAAGAATTTTGTTGATGTGTTGTCCTAAAATAGCACCAACAGCGAATTTAGAAGCGTTACACATTATTTCGAAGAGAAGATCCCAATTGGGTGAGCAAATTATGGGAGCGGAAATGAGTTCATTTTTTAGACGTTCGAAAGCAGAAACACCATCATATTTAAAGTCGAATGGAACGACTTTTTCAAGAAGAGTCGTAAGCAGTCGAGCAATTTTACTGAAGTCTTTCATAAAGCGTCGATAGAAACCAATGTGTCCAAGAAATGAACGAATGTCCTTAACAGATTTGGGAATGGGTAGGTTCGCAATTATATCAACTTTCGCTTTATCTATCTCAATGCCTTTGTTTGAAACGACATGCTCAAGGACAATGCCATGTTTGACCATAAATGACATTTTTTCCAATTTAACGTTAAGTATTTGTCCTTGCATCGTTCAAGAACCAACTCAAGATGGTGTAAGCACTTGGGAAAAGAGTTTCCAAAGATAGAAAAATCGTCCATAAACACTTCCAGAAAGTGTTCGATCATGTCAGAAAAGATGCTGACCATGCATCTTTGAAATGTAGTAGGAGCGTTGCAGAGGCCAAAAGGCATACGTTGATACGCAAAAGTGCGAAAGGGACACGTGAAAGTCATTTTATCTTGATCTTCGGGAGCGATTGGAATTTGGTTATTGCCGGAATAACTATCAAGAAAGCAATAGAATTCATGACCGGCTAAACGTTCAAGCCTTTGGTCGATGAAAGGAAGAGGGAAATTTTCCTTACCTGTTGCAGCATTTGGTTTCTGATAATCAATGCAAACATGCCAACCCGTTTGAGTATGAGTTGGAATGAGTTTGTTATAGTCGTTCTTGATAATGGTATGTCTATACTTTTTAGGCATGACATGAATTGGGCTAACCCATGAACTATCAGAGATTCGGTATATGATTCCGTTATCGAGGAGTTTAAGAATTTCATCACGAACCACATCCTTCGTTTTTCGATTAAATCTTCGTTGCGCGTCACGAATTGGCTTGGCATCGTCAATTAAATGGATGCGATGTTGAACAAGAGCGGGACTAATTCCCTTTATATCGGTGATCAACCATCCAATTACTTCTTTGTTTTTTGACAGAATTGAAAGTAAGCATGTTTCTTGATCAAGAGAGAGAGTTGAAGAGACTATTACGGTAAACGTTTCGTTGTCACCTAAGTATGTGTACTTAAGGTGATCGGGAAGGGGTTTACGGTCCAACCTCGGGGGTTGCTCAATCAACGAATTCAGTTGAAGTTCTGATTCAACGGTAAGGGGTTCAAACGGAAGCATATTTTCAGTTTTGTTAGGCTCGCCTTGAAATAGTTGTTCGTATTCGGTCTTGCATTCGTTGTTTAGGTCAACTGTTTCATTATCAAAGTTTTATTGAATGGAGCTAACTTCTAGCGTTTGGTCACGTGGTTCATTCGATTGATTTTCAAGATTGAAAATGTTAAGATCCAAAGTCATGTTTCCAAACGAAAGTTTCGTAGAACTGTTTCAACAATTGATTAAAGCATTTGAAGTCGCAAAGAAAGGTCTACCTAAAATCAATGTAATTTGATTCATTGGATTATTCATGGGTTGAGTCTCCAAAACGATGAAATCGATGGGGAATATGAATTGACCGCTTTTGATGAATTTGTCCTCGATTTCTCCCTCGAGTTTCTTTATCGAACGATTGGCAAATTGAAGAGTTACTTTTGTCGGTTTTAGTTCACCAAAGCCAAGTTGCAGGTAAACAAAATAAGGAATCAAATTAACACTCGCACCTAAATCGAGTAAGCATTTTTTAATCGTTTTGTCTCCTATCGTGCACAAGATCGTCGGACATCCAAGATCCTTATATTTGATGGGAATTGATTAGGACAGTACTTCGCTAAGTCTGGTAGCTAAGAAAACTTTCTTAGGTACATGAGTGTGTCTTTTTTAGGTACATAAGTCCTTGAGAAACTTAGCGTAAGTTGAGACTTGTTGAATGATATCAAGGAGCGAGTTGTTAACTTTCACTTGTTTGAAAATTTCCAAAATCTTTTCCATTTGGTCAGAATGTTTCTTGGGTCGAAGACGATGTGGAAATGGAACATGATACTCAGTAGGTGGGTTTACTTGAGTAAAAGAAGAATTTGGATTGGAGTTTGCTTTGATGTTTGGATCAAGGTTTTGTTCAGATTCATTTGTTGTTTTAGAAGTGTCGAGAAGGGTTTCCGGTAAATCGTTTGGATTAACAACTTGATTATCGATTTGTTTAATGGAACACAAATTCATGATAGCATAAATTGCTATCTTGAACAACATGGGCTTGATTCGAATTCGTGTTTTGATTTCTTGGATTCGGAAGCGACTGATTTGGGAATGTCCCGTGTCCACGTTCACTTACAGACGTGGCTAATTGACTCGTTTGCATTTCAAGTTTTGCAATCGACTAACTCGTATTCTGCATGTACGAGGTTAACAACTTTTATAAATTGTTGTTTGATTGGAGACTTTGAGTGGTTACTTTAGCCAATGTTTCAAGACTTTTATCAAGTGAACTCAATCATTCATCGTCTTAGGGAGCAAAAGGTTGTTGTCGTTGATTTTGGGATGGAGGCTCAAAATTTTGTTGAAAATGATTGGGTTGAAAGGGAGGATTCAAAGCATTGTTTGGAAATGCTTGAAAATTAGGACAAACCAAATTCATGTTGAAATTATTTTGGTTCCATGCAAAGTTCGATGATTTCTCCAACTAGGATTGTACGTTGGAGAAAATGGTTCATTCTTAACCTTATTGAAAGCATTGAGTTGCTCGACCGATTTAGGGCACTGATCGGCTATGTGATTCGGATCGTTACATTTATAACACATGGGTTGGGAAGCTTGATTCATTTGGTTGGATGAGAAAACGTTCTCGAATTTATTAATCATTGCATCGATTTTAGCTTCCAAAGCCAAAGATGGTCCTATCGAGTGTGCGATCGATCGTGAATAAATGAATTTTTCATTAGAATGTTCAAGCATGGTTTGCGAGCTATTTTCAAGTCCATCATATAAGATTTGGCAAAGAGTCCATTTTTCTAAGTTATGGTGTGGACATTTTATCAAAAGCTCTTTAAATCTTTCAAAATATTTTCCAAAAGTTTCACCCCTGAATTGATGAAAATTGGCAATTTCATTTCGAATTTTAGTTGTTTTTCCCAAGGGGTAGAATTTTTTAAGAAAACTTTAACAAATTCTTCCCAATTTTTAATCACGTTTGATGGTAAACTATAAAACCATTTTTTAGCATAATCAGTAAGAGCAAATGGAATTAATCGAAGTTTGATTCCATTATCACAAAGTTGTTGAAGTTTAATGGTTGCGCAAACTTGTTCGAATTTCGTTAAGAAAATGTATGGGTCCCCATGTTCAAAATTGCCAAATTTCAGGAGCGTGGCAATATGAATGGAATGAATTTTGAAGTGATTACCCGTAGGAGTGGGTAAAGTGATACAAGAAGGAATAGAAACACTATCGGGAAAGATTCTATCAATGAGAGTTCGAGGGCATTTTCGTTTGCCATTGCAAAAGGATCGTTTATTCAAGTTAAACAATTTGTTGTTGCATCACGAGTCCAAGTATTTATTGTTCTATCACGAGTCCAAGTACTCATGCACAAATGAAAGTCAAGGAGAGAGAATGAGAATTGAGTTTAAGAGAAAGAAGCATGGTTTAGAAAATGAAGTGAAAAATTGGTTTTTTTGTTATATATTATTTTTAAAAGGAAAAATATTTACCAAAAAGGATTTATTTTTCAAAAGGAAGATTGATTTTTGGATTTGGATTTTAAAAAAAAAATCTTTTTTATATGTTTTTGCTTTTTTTTTAGTTTTTGTTTTTTTGTTTTTGAAAAGATTTTTTTTGGATTTTTGTTTTTCTAAAAAAACCAACTTAAGTAAAAATGTTTGTTTTTTTTTTGGATTTTTGATTTTGATTGAAAATTTCAATGGAAAAGATTTAAAAAGATTTGATTTTGGATTAAACAAGAACTAAGTTAAGTAAAATGTACAATTTTTTTTAGTTTTGGATTTTGTTGTTTTTTCCTTTAAATATGCATAAGCTAATGTAAGTAAATGAATGCAAGGACTTAATTACAAATTTTTTGTCCTTGGTAGATCCTAACCCAAAATTGTATAATAACACTTTGTCTTAATCCTACAAAATATTTCTTAGCCGGGTAATGGACAGGAGTTATCGTTGCACCATGAATCACCGTAGCAATGCAACCGAAGGTTTAAGTACCTTCAGAGAAACAATCACTATAATATTTACGAATCACCATAATATTTATAAATGATTATTGCTCTGCCATAGCCTAGACACTAAGAATATAAATTGTCGAAAGAAAACAACTTGTCAAGATACAATTAAGCCCCAGGTGAGCTCGTGACACCCTTAAGTCCAAACTCTAATCATTATTATTAGTCAAATTCTAAGATGAAATACAATTTGTGGGCCAAGGAAGGGGTGATGAAATCCCCCACCTTATGTGGATTTGGGTGTTGCCCTTAGAAAAGACAATAAGATGATATGAATGCAAAGGAGAAATCAAACATGTATTAACAAAACAACTACGAATGAAATTTGTTTTGTTTTAGTTTTCAAAAATTTAAAATGCAAGCAACCAAAAATGTAAGGAAAAAAAACAAGAGATAAGGGCATGATACCAGAGCATGTAGAATTATTAGCAATTTATTTCAAAGTGGATATTTTTTTATAAGCAAGCAAAGCAATTTTTTAGCAAGCAGGTAGAGCGGTTTATAGCAACAATTCCTTTACTTGCGATTTTCTGCTTTTGCAACGCGAAATTTACAACCTGAAAAGTTAAAAACAAATATATTTATATATGGATTTAACGAAAACAAACTCAAATTCTTTTTATCGTTTTTCCACGTGAAAACTAAAGAAATTTTTTTTTTATAAGAGATGAAAACTTTTCAAACAAAAGAATTTACAAACTCAAACCGCAGCCCACAAGAAAAGCCCACTAGCCCGTAATGAATTTTTTTATGAATCAAAGGACAGTACAAAACCAAATAACAAGTTAATTCATTCTCTCTATAATTAGCAATGCACTCTCTTCCTTTTTTTTTTCTTTTTTTCTTTTCAAAACCCAAGTAGAAACGAGAGCAATTTTAGGCTCGATTTATGGTTGCGTATTCATGTTCATGGAAATGCGATTTTGTGAACGTGATTGCTAAGGCGAGGTGATTAGAGGTTGGAGATTGCGATGTTGATTTGGGGGCGATTTGGGTATTGGGTTGCGGCAATTATGGTACAGGTTTGGGTGATGTTGGTAGTGGAGTTGAAGTTGCTGTGGCAGTTGACAGTGGTTTAATGTAGTTGTGGCTGATGAAATAGCAAGTAGGTGGTGGTGGTAATGAAGGTAGAGGCAGATTGAGATGTGTGTACAGGTTGAAGTGATTGAAGGATGCTTTGTTGATGGCAGTTAAGATTGTTGTTGTGGATATGCAAGTATGGATGATTGAATGTGTAAAACGAAGTGTGGTGAAGGGTGCAGAGGCAGTTGTAGTAGATGGCAATTGTTGGTGGGTTGAATGTAAGTGGTTTGATGACAAGGATGATTTAACAGTGTTGTATAACAGATGGTGATACAGCAGATGGTGATGTTGATAACAGCTGATGTATATGTCCAGTGAGGCAATGATGGCAGTTACTATGGGAATAGATGGATGGTTCGATGAAGTCTGTGGAGGAGCAGGGTTGAGTTGAAGGACATTAATGGTTAAGTGTGATATGCAGTTGAAGTGGTGATGTGTTTGTGTTGCAGAAATGAAGAATTGGCAGTGGCAGTTTGTATATTGAAGTGGAGTTGTTGGAGGTAGGTAGTGTAGATCGAGGAAGCAGTGAGGAAGATGATTCTAGTTATAGTAGTTTGGCAGTAGTTTGATGATGATGATGTTATTATGATGGTGAAGTGTGCTATTTCTAGTGACTGATGAAGTCAAAGGAGATTGGTGGTTTATGGATGGATGATGGTTGGAAGTGCACAGTGATGATTGGAAGTGCACAGTGATGGTATGTTGTTGCTTGGATAGTGAGGATTAGTGCTGAAGTAAGGAAGTGGAGATGGTGTAGATGGTAGTGAGTTGACAGTAAGTTAATGGTTGTTGTACTGTGATGATGGTTGAGGGATGGTATGCACAGTTGTATGTATGTGCATGGAAGTATGTTTGATGATGGTCTTTCCATGCACATAAGTGATGTATATGCACAGTTGTATATAGGGAGATGTATGTAGTGATTGGTGATGGAGGAATTTTAGATGATATGGTAGTTGTAAAAGGGAGGTGTGCTTTGATTTGTTGTATGGAGGAGGTAGGGTGGAGCAGTTGATGTAGTTTTGATGATGATTTGCAGTAAGGCTGTGATAATGTAGATGGTTCAGGGGATTTGTTTGCTGCAGTGGTAGTTTGGTGAGGATGTTAGTAGTAGTAACTTTTGATATATGGATTTGCAGTGCAATAGTGAGTTTGAGGGTGGTTGATAGTGGCAAGGAGAATGGATGTGCAGTTTTGTAGTTTAAGTTTGATGAGGCAGTTTGATATGTTGTTTAATAGTGAGTAGAGGAGTGTCTCTGGTGATGGGGCACTGAAGTGGGTAGCAGAGTTGTTGAGGAAGTTATAGTGGCTGAGTGTGATGAAGTTGTTTAGAGGAGATGGTAGTGGTGTATATGGTGAAGGGAATAAGGCGGCAGAAATGAAAATGTGGTTATGTAATGCATAGAAAAAAAGAGCAGCAGTGGACAGAAATGCACGGTTTTTTTTGTGATATCCACAGTTTTGTAAAAAGAAAGTTGTCAAATCGAAACAGAAAATGTAAATGTAATGCAAATATAATAAAATATTTTTGTTTTGAAATTGTGTATGTTTTTTTATATATAGAGTGCAAATGCAAATAGAAAAACAAAAAGAATACAAATCAAATGAAAGCAAAAAAATCACAAACAAACACGTAAAGCAAAATATTCTTTTTTAAAATGCAATTCGACACACAAAATTAACACACAATAAAATCAAATACAAATAATTTGAAGAGTAAATTAAAATCAAATTGCAATTCCATGGCAACGGCGCCAAAAACTTGGTAGACGAAGAATTTTCTATTATTAGAAAATCGCAGAGAAATATAATAAAAATAACCGCAAGCGTACGGCGTACAATTATAGTCCGTATGCGAGTACGGATCGATCCGTAGGGAATTGAATTAATTTTAAATTCTACTCAATCAAATTAACCCAAAGAGTTTGAGATTGTTTAAACTAAAAAAAATGCAAAACTAACTACAAATAAAAGTGATTAAAAATATGAGATTGAAAGACAATTTAGAGGCAAATCCACTCTCATACTCTCACATAAATCAACACAAAATCAATCTCTGATCTCTCATTATAATCTAAGTAGAGTTAGTGATGTATTTATTATAAGTATGGTATATTTATGTTATTAGTTAAGATAACCTAAACCATCAAACTTTAATACAACATCTAAAACCAATTTGTTAAATGTCATGAAAATAAATATGAAACTAAAACAAAATGTATTTTAAGCATGATAATTTACTATTTTGATTAGTAACATAGATCATCAAATTTTGATTCTATTTTAATTCCATGATCAAAATCACTTAGTTCGATGTTAATGTAAATTGTGTTTATATTTGAGTAAGAATAGCCTATTTTTGATAAACAACATAGGCTATCAAATTCACTAATAAACTTACATCAACATCTAACTATCCATCAAGAATAAAAAGAGATCATAAACTAGCAAGTATGTTGAATCTATATGAATTAAGAAAGCTTCATTACCCCAGAATTGAAGGGGTTTAGCTTCTCATTTTTGTTATCATTTCAACACATGTAGATTGCAACATTAAAAAGCAAGGAAAGTAAGAGCTAATTAAAAGAAAAGAGAACTAATTTACTTACATAAATTAAATCTAAACTAATTGCAATGAAAGAAAGATAATCTGCTAACATGAAATAGAAGAAAAAATGTAAATAAAAGTAAGCATGAAAATAAAATAATAGCAAGGAAGAAGAAGAGGCTTAGAAAGCCATTTTATTCACGTTAATTTTGTGGCTACAACTTGCATAATATGATAAGAAGATAAAAAACTCTCTTAAATGAACATAAGATGGTTATTTATACATGACTAAGACCCTAATCCATTTTTAGGGAACTCCCTAAATGCCCTTGAGGCAGTGTGGCCTCCAAGGTATCATTAGCATGAAATTAATCCTCCATTAAATGTGCATGTGCATTAGCTCTTAATTGTGGTTCATGATTAGTGGGTAGGTGGGGTCCTCCGTGATTACATGAATTCTTTTATTTCTTCATTTCTTTGACTTCCAACACTTGTATATGCATATTTCCATGAAGCCACTTCCAAGTTGAATCCAAATTCCTACAAAACAAATTAAAATGTGCAAGTAATTTTTTCTAATTTAATTCACACATGAAAATTACCATTTCCCCCATGAAGATGCATGAATGATGACTTGAAAGCATTTTTGAAATTTGGTTTTAAACATGTAAAAATACCCAATTATGACATTTATTTTACTAAAATGAGATTAAGTGTATGAGTAAAAATATATATTTTTACGTGCACATCAATTACATTTCAAATCAATATTTCATATTTAGATACAAAATCCCAAAACGATTCCCAAGTTTTGGTCAAATATAATTATTACAAAATACGCTAAGAGCAACATATGAAGATGCCTCCTTGGATGATTAGAGTACTAAATAGACACATAAGTCTTAATACATCATAGCAGAAATAAAACTAAATAGCTCCTTTATAGCTAGCTTTACCCCCTGCACGTCTTCGAAAGCTTTATTCGTCCAACCTACTAAACCTGAAAAGACCCTGACTCGCAATCTACTCAAATTAATTTTGAGCACCCGAGAGTTTAAGGGGAAAAACAAAAACTTCGAGTCAGACATAAAGCCTGGTGTGAATAATACTATTACATCTCAGTTTACTGATATTAAGTGAGACCACGCCGCTTAACGGAATGGTCTTCCCCTCACTAATACCCCTTTAAAACATATCTTTTGCAAATTAGAATCTTGCAATCAAACTGATTATAACAATAATAGCAATATCTTATATGCTTATAAACAGGTAACAAATGGATCATCTGTCAGAAAAATATAGTTTTGTTTGGCTAACTACTAACCATTGGCTGACTCGGGCCTACCAGACAAAATAAATAAATAATCTAACACCTGTTAGATAGACTTTTGGACAGTCTATCCTTAACTTACTTTTCCAAGGGTCACCTGATCCTTATGGTTTTGCGGGCTCACCAATAACCTATCCTCCTCCTCTGTATATATTTCTTTCTGTGTGTAACGATCATTTAAGTCTTACCTGTGACAAAACCCTACACACTGGAATTTTGAAATAAATTAGCTAGGGGCTATAGCGAATGTATAGGGCGCGACCCTATACCAGTCCCACCTGGTATTCAAATATCTGAGTCATTTACTTAGGGTTGATTACCCTTTAAATTTTCCTTGAAAACCTTTTCAAATTGATTTAACCCTTTAAATCAAACTTAAACAAGGAAAATATACTATATGCTTTACTCAAATCACTTTGCCATGTTATATATACTTTACACAAAACATTATTGATGTAAACATTCGAAATCTTTTTTTAAACCTTCAAACAATCTCTTTCGAAACCATTGAAAGTAACGCTTTTGAAACCATTGAAAGTACCCCTTTCGATACAAGTAAACTACTTTACTTTATAACCTTAGGCCGAAAGACCAAAACATACCTTTCGAAACCATTTACAATAGACCTTTAAAAAACATTGAAAGTATCCTTTCGAAAGTTTTATAAAACCTTAGACATCCTCTTTTCAAAACACTTTAAACATGCCTTTTGAAAACATTGGAAACCTTCCTTTTAAACCATAAGGTAAGCCTTTCAAAAACATTGGAGAACCACCCATTCGAAACCTTTATCATATACCTTTCGAAAGCATGATGTCCTTTACATAAATCAAACCTTTAGAAAGCGTTGGGTTCAAGTAAAAATACATGGAACATAGTTTCAAAACCATTTAAAACCATTCCTTTCGAAACCTTTGGGTTTAACTTTCAAAATCTAAAAAGGGTCTTAAAAGAACTAATTCGAAAGCAATCCTAAGTAAAAGAAGTGGATGGTGTCGAAACCAACCCCTTCAAAAGCATTGGACAAGTGGCTCATGGTTTAGAGCGAAAGAACCCTCTCGAAGGCATTGCTTTGAAACGTAGAATGCGGCAGCAGGGGTTTCGACCCCTTAGGAAGTATTTTCTTAAAACAAAGGCGGCAACCTCTTTCGAAACCTTTCTTTAAAACAATTGACCAAGTGGAAAATATTTCATTCGAAATCATTCTTTTCAAAAGCAAAGCAAGCAAAATTTCCTTTTGAAAGCAAAACATGGTCTTAACCCCTTCGAAAGCCCTGTTTCGACTTTAGACCTTTTGCCTATGTCCAATCCACTATGTACCAAGCCTTTGATACCATGTGTATTAGTTTCGACTTGGATGGAGGCGGAAGTATGTAGTCGGAAGGTAGCTGCCGAATGTGGCGAAACAGCGAAACCTTTTAAAACAGATTTTTAACTTTAAAAAGCAATT
The DNA here is from genome assembly GCA_030737815.1 of Allium fistulosum. NCBI lineage: Eukaryota > Viridiplantae > Streptophyta > Magnoliopsida > Asparagales > Amaryllidaceae > Allium > Allium fistulosum. The sequence goes on from CM060903.1 coordinate 183,149,022, forward strand.
TCCTTCCAACTAACTTGCTTATTTGTCATCGTTAAATTGGTTGCCAGTTTCTTTTCCAAAATCTTTACTAAAAGTGCTGCCGAGTTTCAGAGATTAGTAATTTAAAACATTTACAAATTGCTCCTTCTCCTTTTATAAACATATAAAACATTTAAGTCATATAGCTTAAATAATTTTATATATTTATTAAAACACTTAGGAAAATTCTACGAAAATTCCCATAAATCATTTTCTATATGTTTTCTAACATATATAAATTTCTGACCCAAAGCTAACGTATAATAGCGGTAATTAATTTTTAAACCCAATTTAACCATTTTCTTCACTACAAAATTTATAATAAATCCACGACAATTTTGAAAATTATGAAACTTGAAACCCATCTCTAAAATATTATTTCTAACCATATATCAAAATCGCAAGGAATTTGGATGTCATTTGATAGGGTTTTCAATCATAAATTATTATAAAATCCATATGAAATAGTATAATCATCAACAAGCATATATATATATATATATTCATTTAAACAATCAAAACATGGCAAACCATTTGCAAAATAAATTCGAAACTTAAGTAGAAACCAAAAATCATAAAAATGAGATGTAATCTATTATTCACCTTTAGCCTGTGATTAAGGAATTTGGGATTTGCTTCTTGAATGAATTGATTAAGCTTCCTTCTTTTGATTCTTGCTTAATTTTCTCTTGCTTTCCCCTAATGGTGGCCGGCCTCTTTTTAGTAGTTTTTTTTGTGGACGTGTAAAATGAAAGTGGCATGAGGGTTTAGGGTATTAAAATACAACTCATTCCTATTTTTCCCTTATCTATTTCCCTTATCAATTTCATTTTAACTTCCTCTTAGTTGATTAGTTAATTTGGCATGGCTACCCATTACTATTCAAATCTCAATTCCCTTAACTATTTACATTATTTAATTTAATTTAACTAATTAAATGTCCTAAATAATGTTAATCAAAATTAGGATTGTTACATATATTAACCCAAGTCTGAATGTAGATAATGCATTAAAACTGTTTTCATACTCAACAACTAACAAAGCCCCATGCTTCAGATTGAGAAAGCTCCAAAACGGCTTAGTTTTTCTATCCTTCGAAACAAACTTCATCTCAAACACTTAGTTGAATACGGCCTACGAGAAGTCATTCTCCTGGACATCTATGGTGACTGATCTCCACCAATCCATAGCAGCATCAAACAGATGCCACGGTACAAAATGATGCTTCATAGCATCCTCAACCTCCATGTCCGTAAATATCCTATCACACAAGCTAAGCCAAGTCCGAACTTCAATGATAATTCCAGTACCGTTGAACCTCTTAATGCCTAATCTCTAAAAGTCATGGCAAAACGAAGCAATGTTTATTTATGGCTAAACCTGCACAACTTCTTTCACAACATTCACTCTGGGCACCTTGATAGGAGCGGCATTCCTCTGTGTTTGAGTCCCACCATTAATAACAATACTACTTCTTCCACCTCTAACTCTACTTTCTCCTCTAACAATAGTAGCTCTAGTACTCATGTTTTCACTACCTTAACATCACAAAGCATCTTTTGAATACTTTAAGGACAGAGTTATATTTCTAAAAATATTACTCCTAAGGGAATACTATAAAGGGGTAGGTACATAGAAAAATACAAATATGCTCTCATTTATATAATACACTTAACTCATACTAGGGTATCGCTTACGCTACCTCTAACGAGTCATACCCAACCAAAGTTAAGGTATTCGCTAAACTTTCAGCTCTTATACCAAATGCAACGGCCTAAATTTTTGACCCTCAAATACATCCACGGTACTCGTATACCAAGCCCCACAGTGCCAAAAAGACAGATTGTTAGGGTAAAAATAAAAAGAAATAGAAACTGAACAAGAAAGAAAGAAGATAATATTAGAATCTCACAAGCGGAAGGATAATATACAATATCCAAATAGACAGTACAAAGGGTAACTCCAAGTTACCGAGTTATTTCTGAGTTACAAAACCTAAGTACTATCATCAGCGTAGATAGTTATAACTGCTTGTCCTCACAATATTGTTACATACATACTAATAGTGCAACTAAAATAAAAATAGATAGATAAATAGAAACCTCCAACTTGTCTCCTTAAGCTCTAAACCGTCCATAGTCAAACCTAGTTTACTACACTTACTCGAAAGAGTACCTAAGGAATTTAGTAGAAATAAAAACCATGAGTCAAACATAAGTCTGGTATGAGAAACTCAAGAAACATGCATCCATATAACAGTAACCTTTGAGACCGTTCGAATCACCGTAATGGTTTTCCCCTTAAAATAAATTAAACGATCTGATAAGTAAATAGAGCGATATAATATATAGTGTCTAAGGTGTAGACTATAAATTAGAAAATAGCTGTGCTCCTTGCATCTCACAACACAACAATGTTTGAAGTACATCTAAAACTGCTAAGGTACGTTTGCATATGGATTTTCCATGGAGGTTTCCTTGGTCCATCGAGGTCAGCCTCTTGAGAAGGGTCAGAAGCCACCTTCTAAAGCGACGTATATCTCTAGATAAATTATACCACAAGGTAAACATAACTCGCCCACCCTTGAAAATGTGATACTAAATGTCATCAACTCCCGCTAGCAACATCGATAAGCATCTTTAGATATGGAGTTTATTTACCCTTAGGGTTAGCTAAACCCTCATGGTATGCATCCTACTCTGTTTTCTATGATTTTCGATGGTGAAGTCACATTTAGCATCTCTCACATAAGTCTTCATCACTTGAATAGATCATTAATCTCCTCATGGATTCCAATGAAAGTCGTCCAACGAATGCAAAAATTGACCTTTCCCTTGGACATAACCTTAGGATAGACAGTTCAACTCTATAACATTAGTTCGACATGTTAATGTTGACCTCTCCCTTGGACTTAGCCTTAGGATAGACAGTTTAAATCTATAAAATTTCACTTCATGACCATGTGTAGAACATAGAACTCCTATGTTAGTTTTAAAATGGTTTTAGGTAAGTAGCACATAAGTATACTTATTCGATCCCAGACTCTTCAAAACTAATCGATAAATTTTTGGTTAACTCAATTCCGGTTATTTTAGAAGTAAGTGAACGATTAAAAGGAGTCCTCCCCAGGGGATCCAGTATATGCGTTCTTAAAATGAGAGACGTTTCATACCAATGAGTCCTCTCCAAGGTATCTCAAACTATATAAAGCAGTGAAGCTTTCATATACTTTCTAAGTTAATTTGGTCAAATTCGATGATCGACTAATCGACTATCTAGTCCTAAAACAATCACGTATGGAAATCAAGTCTCGTATACTTATCATGTTTCCAACTTTCTCTACTTACGTTATCCCTTGGTTAAGAGTGAAGCCCAGTAAGTTAGAGTAGTGCTTGCTTCTAATCCCTACTCGAACATCATTCTTTACTCTCAAAGATAGAACAAATCTACTTTGTCATCTTTTAGTGCTAAGTATGGTACTAAATACTTTTCATAGACAAGCAAACACACAAAGCATGATTAAGTCACGTAAGCGACTCTTAATCCCCTCTTTTAAATATTTGTATATAATATAGAAGACTTTTATAAAGATATACACACACACACGCACCAATTTATTTATAAAGCTAATATACTTAATAAAATTCTAAAACAATTTAAAAGTCAAAATGTTACATAAACCTTTTTAATACTTCAATAAAATATATTTAACTAATTTTCCTAAAACTATATATAACTAAAAATACTATTAGAATAATTATAAATTTATTTAATTATTCATATAAAATATTAATTAAAATAAATACTTTATAATTTATTTAACAACTTCAAAAAAAGCATGTTTTATATTTATTAAACCTTTTGCTTTAATAATTCATAAATAATTCATAAATAATTATTAAAATATATTTGAAATTCAAACCACTTTTAAAATACTCTAATATATGCTATTAAACACTTATAAAAAGGTTGTATAAAAATACTTTTTTTAAATGTCATTTTAAACCATTTAAAGCAAATAATAGCATTTACAGTAGTGCTGTCAAATGTTCTAAAACATCCAGAAGGTGTTTCGGTCAGAAAGTGTTGCAGTTTCCTATTTATGCCACAAAACCAGTTTTAAACCCTTCAATGTTTGATTCGTTCTCAACATGCTATTAAGTGATTTAAAGTCCAATTTTTTTATAGTAAGCAATACTTCATAGTACATCATAACCATGCCAAGAAACCCCTAAGATGTCTTTACAAAATATTATAGAAAATCACCAAAATAAGGCATTTCGAAGTGCTTTTATAATGGTCGTTCGCTATAGAAATTGTTCTATATTCAAATCCAAACCAAACACCATCTAATCAACCATAAATGCAAAATGTCAAGGTCAAATCACTTGTTATAGAAGGCTATACAAGGCATTTTGAAGTATTTCTATAACAAACTTTCGCTATAGAAACCATTCCATATTCAAGTCCAAACCAAACCACATCCAATCAACCATAAATGCTTAATGTAAAGGCTATGTTACATGGTATATAAGGTCATAGAAGTGATGATATGTGATAAAGAGTTGTCATGTGCTTTCAAAAGCAAGTATGGACCAAATATACAAGTTTAATTAGTTAATGTCTTTACTATAGTTCAACAAGGATATTATACAACTTTATCTACTATCAAATTGTGAGTTCACTCACTCTTTTCCAAGTTCACAACTAAGCACAAGCCTTTACCTCAATACCACTTCCTAGCTCAACCAAAGAAAGCCCAAGCCAAACCCACATTCACAAATACACAAGGCCTGGGTAAAGAAATTTCCTATATTACTCACGGCCATGTAAGTCGAGGGAGGGTTATGCTCCAATTCTTCAAAGGTTGAGTTGCTAATGCTTATTTCTTTGTTAAGCCTATAGCTTGAGTTTGGTGAACTTCCTTTTTGATTTATAATGTTTAAGTGTAAAGAGAAGAATATGAAAAGAATTGTTTTCTATGTTAAATGAATTACTAAACCATTTTCCTAACCGCTAAAGGTGATTATATCGGCTCTGCTAAGAGGTCAGTTACCACCTCCTACACTCTATGACCAGCCAAGAGCCCACTCCCTCTCTATGTGCTTTGCTTTACACCTCATTCTCTCCTTACTTAGCCCTTAAGCCTTCCCAAAATAGCCCTTCTCCAAAATATTAACACTTGACATCATCCATGATGTCATCAAAGTGTATAATTAGCTATAAAATACCAAATATTTTTAGTTGCTAATTAACCACCCATTAATATTCTAAGCAATCTCAAAAAGTTCGAACAACTTCTACCAGTAAAAAGCTGTTTATCGACGAAACGTTTTTTGGTCACATTATCGATATTTCTTCAAAGTATTTATTTTTCTAAACAAATTTTAGGAACAAGTTTTCCATCATGTTTTATTTATTAAAAAGAGTTTAACAAGGTCATTAAATCAATTTTATAACACTTAACCATATTTCAAATGTCTTGATATTCAAAGACGAAGTGTACAAAATTATGGGTTACTACATTCTCCCCCACTTAAGATATTTTGTCCTTAAAATTCAAAAAAGAATAGCAATCCAATTGAATAGAAGAAACAAGTACATATTTAGGGTATTGCTTAAACAACATACAATCCAAAATGCATACTGTGACTCCAACTCAAGTGGTGAGTACACAACAAAAGCTATCATATAATAAGAAACTGCTAACCTAAAAGCAACTTAGGATAAGAATCCCTTACACTATCCTCGGTTTCCCAAGTACAATCACTAGCATCATCACTCCACTACACTATAACTAACTTTACAACCTTCGTCCTCAATTTCTTTATATCTTGGTCAACAATGCGAATATGTTGCCTCATTATAGTTAAGTTAGGCTTTATCTCTAAGACTACTTGCTGCGATGACTCCACTATCATAGAAACTTATGCAAATGAGATACATGGAACACTTTATGCATACCCGTAGCCTAATAGATAACTCGACTCTATAAGCAAGTGTATCGATTCTCTTTGGTATCAGTAATGGTCCTATACAGTGAAAGCCAACTTCCTTGCCTTCCCAAACCAAACAGCATTCCTCATTGGAGAAACCTTTATAAACACAAAATATCCAACTAAGAACTCCATCCCTACACCTCTAATATGCATAAATCTTTTGCCTATTCTATGCCTTCTTTATATGTTTTCAAATTCCACTACTTTGATGGTCACCTCCCCAATCATATCTGGCCCAAGTATCAAGCGATCTCTAGGTTCAACCAAACACGATGGAGATTTACAAGGTCTGCCATATAGTGCTTCAAAAGGTGCCATCCCAATGCTAGCTTGTTAACTATTGTTATATGAAAACTCAACAAGGGGTAAGTGATCTTCCCAAGAACCACCAAAGTCTAAGATACAAGCCTGAAGCAAATCCTCCAATACATGATTAACTCACTCCGTCTGCCCATCAGTCTACGGGTGGTAAGATGTGCTCAAACTCGCTCTGTCCCTAGGGCATCATGTGACCCTTTCCAGAACTGAATAGTGGATATCCAATCTCTATTGCTCACAATATCACAAGGAACTCCATGAAGTATGACAATATCCTTGACATACAACTTAGCTAAACTCGAAGTCATCCGCATTGTCTTCATCGGTAAGAAGTGTGCACTCTTGGTAAGTCGATCGACTATAACCCAAATGCCTTCATTACCTTTTCACGACCTAGATAGTCCATCTATAAAGTCCATTGATATTTGCTCCTATTCCACTTCAGAATCTTATGTTGCTGAAGTAGTCCAGCTGCCTTCTAATGGCTGCCTATGACTTGTTGGCTATTAGAAAACCTACTCATAATGTCTAATCCATATCCTAATACATCTTCGTAACTCCTAGATGTATCGTAAGTCTCGAATGATGACTCTCTTCTAACACCACTTTCCTAATCCCATCAATATCTAGAACGCATAACGTCCCTTTCATTCTTAATATCCTACGGTTATAACCTCGAATCCCGACCATCTCTCGCATGCATTATTCTCACTTATAGCCTTAGCTATCTTTGCAAATCAGAAATACCCCTTTTGATTACCTTCAATACGACTTATAAGAGTTGGATGCACTTCTACATGTACCATAACTGCATATCTCCTACTAAGTGCATCAGCTACAACCTTTGCTTTCCCATGTGTATGAAAAATATCAAGATCATAAGCTGCGATAAACTCTAACCAATGTTGTGGTCTCGTATTAAGGTCTTTCTACGTGAAAAAATACTTCAAGGATTTATGGTCCGTGTATAACTCGAACTTCTCACCAAGCAAGTGATGTCTCCATATTTTCAATGCAAATACAACAGCTAATAACTTCAAGTCATAGGTCGGATGCCTCGATTATGGAGACTTGAGTTGTCGGCTTGCATAAGCAATAATCCATCATTGCTGCATCAACACTGCACCTAAACCTGTCTCATAAGCATATGTATAAATAGCTAGACCTACACCTCTATTCGGAATAGTCAGAATAGGAGTGCTAGTTAACCATGCTTTCAACTCATTGAATGCTTCTTCACATTTATCAATCAAAACAAATTTAATGTCTTTTTATTTCAAATTCGTCAAGTGTGAAGCAATCATTAAGAATTCCTGAATAAACTTCCGATAGTAATTTGCCAACCCCAAGAAGCTCCTAATTTTAGATGCACTTTTTAGCCTCTTCCAATCCTAAACAACCACAACCTTACGTTCAGCTCTTTAAATGCTTTGAGGTCATTCCTCATCAAATTCATCAAGCGTGAAGAAATCTTCGAGAAATCCTGAATAAACCTCTTGTAATAACCAGCTAACCCCAAGAAGCTCCTAATCTCGGTTGTGCTTTCCAGCCTCTTCAAATTCTGAATAGCCATAACCTTCGTTGGATCAACAGATCCATCTAGATAGTATTTCCTAAGAACCTCGCTTTAGGTCACTGAAAGTGACACTTCGAGAAATTAGCTTTCAATACATGCTCTCTCAATGTTTCAAGTAAAATCCTCAAATGACGAGTATGCTTCTCCTTGGTCTTAGAGTAGACTAGAATATCACTAATAAAGACAAGCACAAAATTATTCAACACATCCCAAAAAACCTTGTTCATCAAGTCTACAAAATATGCTAGAGCATTGATTAATCCAAATGGCACAATCAACCATTCATAAATCTTATCAGAACTGAAAGTCGTCAAAGGTACACTCTCCTCATCTGCCCTTAATTAATGAAACATCGTGACAAGATCTAGTTAAGAAAATACCCAAGCATTATGAAGCTGGTCGAATAAGTCACCTTTCTGAGGCAAAGGATACTTTTTCCTAATAGTCTACTCATTGAGCTCACTGTAATCCACCAAATGTTTTAAGGAACTGTCCTCCCTCGTAGCAAAGATGATGGATGCTCCCTAATCGATTATGCTGGATCAAGCTTGTAATATCCCTAATTTTTTGATAACATTATTCAGAAGATTTAATTAGACAAATTAAATAGAATAATGATGATAAGGAGATTGAGATTTGAATAAATTATATATATAGGGCCGTGCTTATTAACAAGATAAATGGACTTCAAATTATTGGTTAATTAAATTACACAAGGGCATATTAGTAAATTAGCCAATCTAATATACACGACTATAACTTCTCATTTTTGTCCATTCACATTTCATTTTCTCACGATCACAAAAACAAATCTAAAACCTAAACCAAAGTCGGCCATTACCAAGGAAGAAAGGAAGAAATTTATCAAAAGCTAGAGAGGATTAATCAACAACAAATCTCAAATTCCTTATCAATTTTAAGGTGAATAATAATCTCATACCATCTCTATTTTTATTCTATGATTGTATGGTTTTCGATTTATGATTTAAATTCATTTTTTTATAAAATGGATGAAGATATGCTTGAGTTATATTATGATGATTTATTTTAAATTCATACGCATACGAATTTGTATGGTTTTAATGTAAAACCGAGAATCCATGATTTTAGATTGCCATGGAAATTTTTTAATGTTAAGTAAAATATGATTTTGGAGATGAGTTTTAATTTTCAGAATTTTCCAAGCTATGGAAATTTTATTATGTATTTTTAATGGAAAATATGATATAATCAGGTTTAAAATTTATTTTGAATATTTCAGGAAGAAATCGGGTCTAAATTTTTAATATGTTTGATTACATGAGGAAATTAAATTTCTGTGATTTTTGGGGATTTTTCCCAATTGAATTACTAGGGGAAATAAATTATTTTAAAAGTAGGGCTTTTCTGCAAATGTCGGTTTTGTTATATGAAAAGGTTTTAATGTTAAAATCCTTTAATTTAGATCTGAATAAATGCGGCAGTTTTAAAGGTAAAGTATTTGAAAGTTTTTATGACAACAATCAATGGTTTACAAATAGGCAAGTTGTTAGAAAGTAATTACTAAAATTTGCTATAATTCAGCCTTTAAATCAGAAAAAGGTGTTCCGCCTCTGTTAGTAAGTACCTTTCGACTCCATTGACTCCGCCTCATCCTAGTCGAAACCACCATAGTCAAAACCAATGCACAAGATATCACTTAGATGGTATGCAGTGGATTGGAAGGAGGGAGGAAGCCTTGGTGTCGAAAGGTTAGCTTCCGATGGGGTCGAAACCCTGCTTTGTTTTCAAAGGTTAAAGTCTTGCCTTGTTTTACTAAAAGCTTTCGACATAGTCGAAACAATGCTTTCAAAAAGATTTTATGAATGGCTTTCAAAGAAGATTGTTGTACTATAGAAAGGAGTTAACTTTCGAAGGGGTACTTTTTACTTAACTAGGAGCTTTCGAAAGAACTGGTTTCGACCAAGTCGAAACCAAGCCGCTAATTTCCATTTCGACTACATTGAAGTCATATATGTTGTCGAAGGGTTACTTATGTTTTAACCTAAGTCTCTTCCTAACTACTTTCTAAAGGGGTTAGGGTTTCGAAGGAGATGAAGTCAAAAGGGGGTTTCGACTCTGTCCTTTGAAGTTTTAATTTTTAGAGTCTTTTGATTTCGACTAGATGGTTCCGACACCATCAACATTTCCCCATATTTATTTTAGTTGGTTTCGAAAGAGATACTTTTGTACATAACCATTTTGATCCAAATCATGCTTTTAAAGAGTAAACCCGATGCTTTCGAAAGGGTATATTATTTGTTTCGAACCTATGTTTTAAAGAATGTTTGCTTGATACCATCGAAAGGTTTCATCGGTTTCGAAAGGTACATACTTAGAGTCTTGAAAAGAGGTTTTCTATGCTTTCGAAGGAGGTCATCCAAGGGTTTCGAAAGAGATGTTTTAAGGTTTCAAAACAAGTTACCCATTCTCATTTTTAAGGAAAAACCATGGCATAAATAAAGATTTTGGAAATGTTATTCACATTGTTATTAACCCACAACTGTATTTTGGGGAAATGGCAGAATAACCAGTTAGGTTGACCCAGTAGTGAATATAACTTAACGGATGTTAAATTCTTAATTTAAAGATATTGGCAGGGGAAAATAGGTTTATAGTAAGCCCATGAAAACTGTATGATATTGGCAGGGGCCAATAGGTTCATAGTCAGTCCATGAAAACTATGATTTGATACTGGCAGGGGCCAGTAAGTTTGTAGTTAGCCCATGAAAACTATATTCGGATTAAGATATTGGCAATCAGCCAATAGGTTCCTAGTTAGCCCATGAAAACTAGGATAAGAAATAAGATGTTGGAGTTACCAATAGGTTCTTAGTGATCCCGTGAAAACTAAGTAATTGGATAGATAGTCCTTAACATGTAACAGGTTAATAGTAACCCTAGAAACTATAATTGAGACAGATAGTTAGAATGAATGGGGATGGGTAATCCAGAATTGATTCATTTGTTTTGCATATCATCATAATATGTTTTAACCATTGTGGATGCATGAGCACAATATATGGTTTTATAAATGTTTTAGGATACTAGTGAGGGGAAAACACGTTTCGCTAAGCGGCGTGGTCTCACTAGATATCAAAATGGTTTGAGATGGTAAATTATTATTCATACCAGGCTTTATGTCTGACTCAAAGTTTTGTTTTCCTCTTAAACTCTCGGGTACTCAATTGATTTTGAGTAGGTTGAGAGTTAAGGTTTCCAGGTGTTCTTTTAGGCGAATAAAGCTTTCGAGGACGTTCATGAGGCAAGATTGTTATTAGAGTTCTTTCATTTCCGTTGTGTGTTTTGTTTGTAAAGACAAATTGTTTTCTTGCCTATCTATATACTTGACCTGCCAATGGGGCATCTTCATATGTCTCTCTTGGCATATTTTGTAATAATTATATGTTATCTGAGCATGGTCTGCGAATTGGGATTATGTAATCAATTTGGGATATTTTAAAATGGAATGTGGAATTTGTTTGCTATTTAATTTTTTTTCCATATTCTTGTGTTTCTGTTTTCAATATATCTAATGTCACCGTATTTGGTCACCGAGGATTAATAACTTTGGATGATTGCAGCATCCATAACGTTTAGTTTTGGGCCTCTAAGTATGGGGATGTTACAAGTTGGTATTAGAGCATAGGTTTACGAAACTTTAAAAGAAACTTAAACCTAAAAGATTTTGTAAACATAATCCAATGAATAAGATAATAAGATTGGATTTTGGGTTTAACGCTATAGTAACATACTTGTATTTGCTATATATAGTTATATATATGTAAGTATGTATTCCTCACTCTCTTAGACTGTTCTTTTGTATCTTACTAAAGCTCGTATGCAGATTTACGAGAAGGGAAATATGGAAGCAGAAAATGGAAGAGGAAATCTTGATGGAGGAAGCACCAAAACTAATGGAAATAATCAACCCACTACCAGGAGAAACCCGGGTCGACCAGTTAATGCTAGTAACCAAAATGCTGAAGCCAATATGGGTGCTGGAAATCCACCAGTAGATATGGGGGCGATGTATCAGTTCTTTGCTGGTTTGATGCAAGATGGAGCTGCTGCTGGAGTTGTTTGGAAATGTAGGAGGAGCTGATCTCGTGGCTCCAGTTGGGAATATATCTTTGCTGAGTAGAGATTACACCAGTTTGGGCGGGAAGCTATTCTTGGGAATAGAAAATGCCGTAGAGGTTCAGAATTGGTTATTGCATTGTGAGCGAATATTTACTGATTTAGGTTGGAATGACGAACAAAATAGATGGTTGGCCTCAAGGCAGTTACAGCTGTCAGCACTACACTGGTGGAATAGTGTTACTACTGGAGTGCCGAAAGAGCAATTAAGTTGAGCTGATTTTAAAACGAGATTTAAGAAAAAGTTTGTATCTGAGTTTGCTAAGTCTGAGCTGATGAGGAAGTTTATGGATTCAGTTCAGGGAGAGATGTCAGTAGTCAAGTATGCTACTATGTTCGAAGAGTTGTCTCGATATGGATATGTTGTTATAGATACTGACATCAAAAGGAATGAGAAGTTCATTCGGGGATTGAGGCCCGAGCTTGCTAGAATGACCATGACACATGTCCGTGATCCTTGTAATATAGTGGTGGAAATGGCCATTCTCCATGAGGAGTTACTTGCTAATTTAGCTAAAGAGAAGTTAGTGGAAACCCAGGGTTCTCAAGGAAAGAAGAGGAAGTTCTTTAAGAAGAAGGGAACCCAAAAGAGAGATACAACCAAGAAGTCAAAGGCTGAGGTAGTTTGCTATAAGTGTGACAAGAAAGGTCACTTTGCTAATGAATGCCGGTCAGGAAATGGGAAGAAAGCTACAGTTAAGGAGAATGTGAAATGCTTCAACTGTGATCAAGTTGGGCATTACAAGAATTAGTGTCCCGAGCTAGTTAGGGTGGACAAAGGAAAGGTCTTTGGTATCGGATCAGCTAGGCATACTGTGACTTATAAAGGAAAGACTGTGATGGAAGGTAAACTTTTGATTCAAAGTATTTAAGTTAGAGTACTTTTTGATACCGGTACATAACATTCATTTATATCTCAGTGTTTGGTTGATAGATTATGCTTAGAACCCACCTACCTTGTTACTTCCTTAAGGTTTGCAAATCCAATAGGAGGGTATGCAACTCTAGGTTAAGATGTGACCAGTTAGAACTTGATTTTTTAGGTCATAAGTTTGCATGCAGTTTGTATGTTATTGATTTCGTAGATTTCGGAATCATTTTGGGTATGGATTGGTTGAGTAGGTATGGGGCTAGAATATTTTGCTAGGATAGGGAAATATCACTGAGACACCCTGATAGTCATAACCGAGTGATATTCTCGGTAGAAAATACTGACCAGAGTGTTAGTACTATGCTTAATGCTATAAAGGTAAGAAAAGAGTTAAGTCAGGTTCAAGTAGCAGAAGAATTTGCTGGTGTCTTTGAGCCAGTCACTGGACTACCCTCGAAAAGAGCTGTTGAGTTTAGAATAGATCTTATGCCAGGAGCTGAACCTATATGTAGACCACCTAGCAGAATGGCACCTACTGAGATGAAGGAATTGAAGGTGCAGCTAGTGGATCTAGAAGGAAGGAATTTTATTAGACCCAGCAGTTCGCCTTGGGGAGCGGCCGCGGTGTTCGTAAAGAAACCAGATGGGTCGTTGAGGATGTGCATTGACTATCGTAAGTTAAATGAAATGACAAATAAGAATAAGTATCCTTTGTCAAGAATAGATGATCTGTTTGATCAGTTGAGTGGAGCCAGAGTGTTTTCCCAGTTGGACTTGGGAATAGGTTTCCATCAATTAAGAGTAGCGGAGGACATATTCCTTTAACAACATTTCAGACTAGATATGACTCATATGAGTGGTTGGTGATGCCATTTGGATTAACGAATGCATTTGCTTTCTTCATAGATTTGACGAAATGAGTTTTTCGAGAGTACTTGGATAGGTTTGTACTAGTGTTTATAGATGATATTCTAGTATACTCTAAGGATGAGAGAGAGCATGAAGTTCATCTAGAGTGGTGCTTGAGACGCTGAGGCAGAATTAGCTTAAGGCGAAGTTTACCAAGTGTCATTTCTGGAAGAAAGAGGTAAAGTTTCTTGGTCACATGGTTTCAGAGAGAGGATTGTCAGTCGATCCAGATAAGATCGAAGCTGTGATTAATTAGAAGAGACCAGAGACGGTGACTGAGATCGGGAGTTTTCTTGGACTTGCTGGCTACTACCGGAGATTCATTAAGCATTTCTCACGGATTGCAGCACCCTTAACTAAGCTAACTAGGAAAGAAGTGAGATTTGTTTGGTCCGACAAATGTGAGGAGGCATTCCTTAAGTTAAAGAATTTGTTGACTAGTGCACCCATGTTAGTAGTTCCAGATGGAAACCAAGGGGTGGTGGTATATAATAATGCATGCGGAACTGGATTAGGAGCGGTGTTGATGTAGAGTGGTAAAGTCATTGCCTACGCATCTAGGCAGCTTAGACCGCATGAAGTTAGATATCCTACTTATGATTTGGAGTTGGCAGCTGTGATCTTTGTATTGAAGATTTGGAGACATTACATCTTAGGGAAGAGATTTGATTTATATACCGATCATAAGTCTTTACGGTATTTATTCTCTTAGAAGGAGTTGAATATGAGACGGGAGAGGTGGCTAGAGTTTCTGGCTGCATATGATTTCAGTATAGAGTATACACCAGGGAAAGGTAATAAGGTAGCATATACTCTTAATAGAAAACATCAGAATGTGGTGTTAGCTATGTTGGCAAAATGGAAAGATTTAGAAGCTTTAGTCAGTTGCGATGTGCAGTTAATATCGATTGCTGGGTCTAGCCAGAGTACCGCCAGGTTGTCTTGTTTAGAAGTTCGACCAGTATTGATTGAGAGAATTGCTTCTAAGCAGAAGAAGGATCCAGTATTAGCTGAAAGGATCAGAAGACTTGAGGTTGGAACAGAGATTGATGATTTAAAGGATTGTAGCCTTGACTAGAGAGGGTGGCTAAGAAAGAAGGGATGGCTGTGTGTTCCAAATGTGAAGGACTTAAGGAAAGAAATTCTTGGAGAATATCATCGATCCAAGTTTATGATTCATCCTGGAGGAACTAAGATGTATCATGATATGAAGAGAAGCTTCTATTGGGAAGGCATGAAAAGGGATGTTGGCTAGTGGGTTAGACAGTGTGCAAACTTTCAATAAGTGAAAGCTGAACATCAGAAGCCTAGTGGACTGCTTCAACCTTTAGAGATTCCAGTTTGGAAATGGGATTCGATATCTATGGATTTTATAGACGGGTTGCCAAGGTCAAACAGAGGTAACGAAAATATATGGGTTATAGTGGACAGATTGACCAAGAGTGCCCATTTCATTCCAGTTAAGTCAACCAGGACGACACCTGGTTTGGCTAAGTTGTTCATGAAGAACATAGTTAGACTGCATAGAGTTCCTAGTAGTATAGTCAGTGACAGAGACGCTTTGTTTACTAGTGAATTTTGGAAGAGTCTATAGGAAATTATGGGTACCAAGCTTAATATGAGTACTGCATATCACCCTCAGATAGATGGGTAGACAGAGAGAGTCAATAAGGTACTCGAAGATTTACTGAGAGCTTGTGTATTAGACTTTGGTGGATCTTGGGAGGATCACCTACATTTGGTTGAGTTTTCCTATAATAATAGTTACCAGACTAGTATAGGAATGACACCATTTGAAGCTTTGTATGAAAGACCATGCAAATCACCAGCATGTTTGTTGGAGACTGAAGACAGATTGGTCTTAGGTCCAAATTTGGTTAGAGAGGCGTCGGAGAAGATTGAGTTAATCTGGGGAAGGATGAAGGAAGCTCAGTCCAGACAGAAGAGTTATGCAGATAAGAGGCGTAAGGACCTAGAATTCTCAGTTGGAGATAAGGTTTTCATTACTGTATCACCTATAAAGAGTGTGATACGATTTGGAAAGACGGGGAAGTTAGCCCCTAGATATGTAGGTCCATTCCAGATTATAGAGAGAATTGGAAAGCTCGCATACAAAATAGAGTTGCCGAGCAGTTTGGCAGGTGTCCATAATGTATTTCATGTGTCTCATCTTCGCAAGTATGTGCATGATCCAGAAACTACTATTCCTTCGACAGGGTTGGATGACTTAGTGGTAGAGCATAATTTGAATTTTGTTAGACAACCAATTCGGGTTGTAGCTAGAGGTGAGAAAAGATTAAGGAACAAGACAGTCAGGTTGGTGAAAGTTCAGTGTAGCGACAACGAGAAGGACTGTACTTGGGAGACAGAGGACAGGATTAGAGATACTTATCCTGATCAACTTTTAAGGTATGTCTATATTAGATTTATATAGACAGTTGCTAGTCGGTTAGACTAGTATAGTTGATAGGAGTTGTTACAGATGATTGCTATGTTTAGTATTTAATCCTTACTGAATTTCGAGGACAAAATTCTTTAAGGGGGGGCTTGTAACATCCCTAATTTTTTGATAATATTATTCAGAAGATTTAATTAGATAAATTAAATAGAATAATGATGATAAGAAGATTGAGATTTGAATAAATTATATATATATATAGGGCTGTGCTTATTAACAAGGTAAACGGGCTTTAAATTGGTTAATTAAATTACACATGGGCATATTAGTAAATTAGCCAATCTATTATACACGGCTATAACTTCTCATTTTTGTCCATTCACGTTATATTTTCTCACGATCACAAACACAAATCTAAAACCTAAACCAAAGCCAGCCATTACCAAGGAAGAAAGGAAGAAATTTATCAAAAGCTAAAGATCAAAAGCTAGAGATGTTTAATCAACAACAAATCTCAAATTCCTTATCAAGTTTAAGGTGAATAATAATCTCATACCATCTCTATTTTTATTCTATGATTGTATGGTTTCTGATTTATGATTTAAATTCGTTTTTGTGATAAAATGGATGATGATATGCTTGATTTATATTATGATGATTTATTGTAAACTCATACGCATATGAATTTGTACGGTTTTAATGTAAAACCGAGAATCTATGATTTTAGATTGCCATGGAAATTTTTTAATGTTAAGTACAACATGATTTTGGAGATGGGTTTTAATTTTCAGAATTTTCCAAGCTATGGTAATTTTATTATGAATTTTTAAGGGAAAATATGATATAATCGGATTTAAAATTTATTTTGAATATTTCAGGAAGAAATTGGTTCTAAATTTTTAATATGTTTGATTACATGAGGAAATCAAATTTATGTGATTTTGGAGATTTTTCCCAACTGAATTACAAGGAAAAATAAATTATTTTAAAAGAAGGGCTTTTCTACAAATGTCGGTTTTGTTATATGGAAAGGTTTTAACGTTAAAATCCTTTAATTTGGATCTGAATAAATGTAGCAGAAGGTAAAGTGTTTAAAAAGTTTTTATGGCAACCAATTAATGGTTTACAAATAGGCAAGTTGATAGAAAGTAATTACTAAAAGTTGCTATAATTTAGCCTTTAAATCAGAAAAAGTTTTTCCGCCTTTGTTAGTAAGTACCTTTCAACTCCATTGACTCCGCCTCGTCCCAATCGAAACCCACACTTCGAAACCACCATAGTCGAAACCAATACATAAGATATCACTTAGATGGTATGCAGTGGATTGGAAGGAGGGAGGAAGCCTTAATGTCGAAAGGTTTGCTTCCGATGGGGTCGAAACCCTGCTTTGTTTTCAAAAGTTACAGTTTTGCCTTGTTTTACTAAAAGATTTCGACATAGTCGAAACACATGCTTTCGAAAAGATTTTATGAATGGCTTTCGAAGAAGGTTGCTGTACTATAGAAAGGAGTTAGCTTTCGAAGGGGTACTTTTTCTTTAAATAAGAGCTTTCAAAAGGACTGGTTTCGACCAAGTCGAAACCAAGCCGCTAATTTCCCTTGCGACTACATTGAAGTCATCTATGTTGTCGAAGGGGTTACTTTCATTTTCCCTAAGCCGCTTCCTAACTGCTTTCGAAAGGGGTTAGGGTTTCGAAGGAGATGAAGTCGAAAGGGGGTTTCGACTTTGTCCTTCGAAGTTTTAATTTTTAAAGTCTTTTCCTTTCGACTAGATGGTCCCGACACCATCAACATTTCCCCATATTTATTTTAGTTGGTCTCGAAAGAGATACTTCGTACATAACTATTTTGACCCAAATGATGTTTTTAAAGAGTAAACCCAATGCTTTCGAAAGGGTATATTATTTGTTTCGAACCTATGTTTTAAAGAATGTTTGCTTGATACCATCGAAAGGTTTCATCGGTTTCGAAAGGTACATACTTAGAGTCTTGAAAAGTGGTTTTCTATGCTTTCGAAGGAGGTCATCCAAGGGTTTCGAAAGAGATGTTTTAAGGTTTCAAAACAAGTAACCCATTCTCATTTTTAAGGAAAAACCATGGCATAAATAAAGATTTTGGAAATGTTATTCACATTGTTATTAACCCACAACTGTATTTTGGGGAAATGGCAGAATAACCAGTTAGGTTGACCCGGTAGTGAATATAACTTAACAGATGTTAAATTCTTAATTTAAAGATATTGGCAGGGGAAAATAGGTTTATAGTAAGCCCATGAAAACTGTATGATATTGGTAGGGGCCAATAGGTTCATAGTCAGTCTATGAAAACTATGATTTGATACTGGCAGGGGCCAGTAGGTTTGTAGTTAGCCCATGAAAACTATATCCGGATTAAGATATTGACAGTCAGCCAATAGGTTCCTAGTTAGCCCATGAAAACTAGGATAAGAAATAAGATGTTGGAGTTACCAATAGGTTCTTAGTGATCCCGTGAAAACTAAGTAATTGGACAGATAGTCCTTAACATGTAACAAGTTAATAGTAATCCTAGAAACTATAATTGAGACAGATAGTCAGAATGAATGGGGATGGGTAATCCAGAATTGATTTATTTGTTTTGCATATCATCATAATATGTTTTAACCATTGTGGATGCATGGGCACAGTATATGGTTTTATAAATGTTTTAGAATACCAGTGAGGGGAAAACTCATTCCGCTAAGCGGCGTGGTCTCACTAGATATCTAAATGGTTTGAGACGGTAAATTATTATTCATACTAGGCTTTATGTCTGACTCGAAGATTTTGTTTTCCCCTTAAACTCTCGGGTACTCAATTGATTTTGAGTATGTTGAGCGTTAAGGTTTCCAGGTGTTCTTTTAGATGAATAAAGCTTCCAAGGACGTGCATGAGGCAAGATTGTTATTAGTGTTCTTTTATGTCTGCTGTGTGTTTTGTTTGTAAAGGCAAATTGTTTTCTTACCTATCTATATACTTTGATCTACCAAGGGGACATCTTCATAGTCGCTCTTGGCATATTTTATAATAATTATATGTTATATGAACGTTTTCTGCGAATTGGGATTATGTAATCAATTTGGAATATTTTGAAATGGAATGTGGAATTTGTTTGATGTTTTAAATTTCTTCTTATTCTTGTGTTTCTGTGTATCAATGTATCTAATGTCGCCTTATTTGGTCATCGAGGATTAATAACTATGGATTACTACAACATCTGTAGCTATTAGTTTTGGGCCTCCAGGTAGGGGGATGTTATAAAACCTTTACGTAACAAATCATTGAACTGGTTGGCTAACTCTAACTTCTCCTTCGAAGATAACCTATGGATAGGCAACACAATAGGTTTAGCATCTTGACCAAAAGAAATACAAAATTCAATCTCATAGTGAGAGGGTAAACTAGATACTTCTTCGAACACATCCAATAACTCCTAAACAAAAAAGTCAACCCTAACTCCCCTTTTGCACATCAAGAGAATAAAGAAAACCACTTATTAACAAGATAGGCCCATCACAAGACACTACTCGAACCATTCCATCTTCTCTCTTTAATGATACAGTTTGATTAACACATTCTAAGACTGCATGATTCCAAGACAACCAATCCATCCAACGTAATACATTAAATCCTAGAAAACAAAGAACGTATATATCGCAAGGAAGGAGTCGGTCATGATAAGTAACCAAAACTCCTAAACATATCATACTAAGATTAGCCGAGCCCTCTACAAGGTTAGACACATAATAGGGTCATCAGCCATAATTGGTTCTAGTTTTATTCTGCTAACATGTTTATGGGATATAAAACTATGTGAAGTACCAGTATCAAACAAAACACGAATGCTATAAACTGATAATATACCTTCAAGAACCTGCTTCTCCTTTGCAGTTGCAAAAGTGGAAGGTACTGTAGCAAGAGAAAAAACCCTTGGCTATTGTCCTTTCTAAAACGTAGGGCAATCTCTGACCATATGACCTAGTTGTTGGCAGCTGTAACATATCTTTGGTGCAAACTCTGTGTGTGGCTCAAGCTTAGGTAAACTTGCAATCAACGTTTTAACTATTGGGGATTTTACACTTGTCCTCCTCCACCAGTCCGGCAACTCCTAGAAAAATGTCCTTTTTGTCCACACTTACAGTAAGCCAAATTGGAAACATCCTTCGGTGGCTAGAACTTATGCCTTTTGTTTTCATTTGGTGCAGATGTGGATTTCTTAGAGCCAAACCCTTGAACCATAAAGCCTTACTTATCGTATTCATGGAACGATCCTTGGATATGATTTGTCATGTCCGTCTGAATTTTTGGATGCATACCCAGTACACACATCTCATTCTTCTCCATTGGTGTATCTATCAACCCAAGACCGAACCAGAACAATGCATTAAACATGTTCTCATACTTAACAACTGAGATAGCTCCCTACTTCAGACCAAAAACTCTCCTAAACAACTTAGTCTTTCCGGCCCCTAGAACAAACTTCATCTCAAACTCTTCCTTGAATTAGGCCCAAGAAAAGTAGTTCTATTGGACATCTATGGTGACTGAGCTTTACCAATCCATAGCAGCATCAAACATATGTCGTGATGCCAAACGATGTTTAATAGCATACTCTAACTCTAAGTCTTCAAATATCCTATCACACAAACTAAGCCAAGTCTGAACTTCAATTATAGTATCAGTATTCTTGAACCTCTTACCACCAATCTCTCAAATTCATAGCAAAGTGAAGCAATATTTATTTATGGCCGAACCTGCACAAATTCTTCCATAACATTCACATTTGTTTCCTCAATAGGAGCGGCATTCCTCTATGCCCGAGTCCCACCATTATATACAGTACTACTCCTTCCACCTCTAACTCTACCTCCTCCTCTAGCAGTAGCAGCTCCAATACTCATTATTTTCACTACCTGAACAAAGAAAAACATTTTAAAAATACTTTAAGGATAGTATTATATTTCAAAGAAGGAGTTACTCCTAACGGAATATTATAAAGCGGTAGGTTCATAGAAAAATACAAATACGCTCTCATATATATAACACACTCAACTCATTCTAGTGTATCGCTTACACTTTCTCTAATGAGTCATGCCCAACCAAAGCCAAGGTATTTACTAAACCTTCGGCTCTAATACCAAATGTAACAACCCGACTTTTTGACCCTCGAATGTCGACACAAATACATCCACGGTATTCGTGTGTTGAGCACCCAAATGACGGAATGATAAATTGTTAAGGTAATAATAATAATAATAATAAGAAACATAAAAATAAAGAAAGAATATAATATTAGAATCTCAAAGGTGGAAAGATAGTATACAATATCCAAAAAGATAGTACAAAAGGTTACTCCAAGCTATAGAGTGATTTCAGAGTTACAAAACCAAGTACTATTATCGGCCTTGATAGTTATAACTGCATGTCCTCACAATGCTGCTACATACTTACTAATAGTGCAATTGAATAAAAATAGATAGAAAAATAGAATCCTCCTGCTTGTTTCCTGAAGCTTCAAAGCATCCATAGTCAAAACTGTTGTATGCAGCATGGATATAAGTCTAGTATGACAAAATTGAGAAACATGTGTCTGTATATTAGTAACTTTTGAGACCGTTTGAATCACCATAACGGTATTCCCCTCAAAATAAACCAAACCATCTGATAAGTAAATATAACAACATAATTGATGGTGTCTATGTGTAGAATATAAATCAAAATAACCGTGCTGCTTTCATCTCACAACACAACAATATTAAAAGTACATCTAAAACCACTAAGGTTTATTCGCATATAGATTTTCCTTGGAGGTCTCCTCAGTATATTAAGGCCGGTCTCCTGACAAGGGTTAGAATATACCTTTCAAAGCGACGTATATCTCTATATAAAATATACCACAAGGTAAACACAACCAGTCCATGCCCGAACACATGATACTAAATATCATCAAATCCTACTAGCAACATCGATAAACTTCTCTAGATATGGAGTTTATATACCATTAAGGTTATCTAAGCCCCTGGCCATACATTCTCCTCTATTTTATCTCATTTCTGATGGTGGAGTCATGTTTAGCATCTCTCACACGAGTCTTCTTCACTTGAACAGATCAAGAATCTCCCTATAGATTCCAACATAAGTCGTCCGATGAATGATAATGTTGACCTCTCCTTTAGACATAACCTTAGGATAGACAATTCAACTCTATAGCATTAGTCCGAAATGTTAATACCGACCTCATCCTTAGACTTAACCTTAGGATAGATAGTTCAACTCTATAACATTTCACTTCAAAACCAACTTCAAAACATAGAATTCTTATACTAGTATTGAAATGGTTTTCGGTAAGTACTACATAAGTATACTTATCTGAACCCGAACTCTTTAAAACTTATCAATAAATTTCTAATTAACTCAATTTCGGTTCATTTAGAAGTAGGTAAATGATATAAAGGAATCCTCCATGAGGAATTTTGTACATATACATTCTTAAGACGAGAGACGTTTCATGCCAATGAGTCCCCCCCGAAGGATCACAAACCGCATGAAGCTGTGAAGCTTTCATATACTTCTTAACTTAATTTGGTCAAATTTGATAGTCGACTAATCGACTATCTAGTCCTAAAATGATCCTATATGGAAATCAAGTCTTGTATACTTATCATGTTTCCGATCTTCTCAACTTACGCTATCCTTCGGTCAAGAGTGAAGCCGATAGGTTAGAGTTCCATTTACTTCTAAGCCATACTTGAAAATCGTTCTTAACTCTCACAGATAGAACAAGTCTACATTGTCGAATTTTAGTGCTACGTATAGGACTAAATACTTTCCATAAACAAGTAAACGCACAAAGCATGTTATGTCACATAAGCGACTCTTAATTCATTATTTAAAATATTTGTATATAGATTAAAAGCCTTTTTAAAAATGATATATATACAGTAATTTATTTATAAAGCCAATATACTTATAAAATTCTAAAACAATTTAAAAGACAAAATGTTATATAAACTTTTTTAATAACTTAATAAAATATTGAAATAATATATATATATATATATATGCGTGTGTGTGCGTGTGTGTGTGCATAAAGTAATTACAAATATGATTAATATTCATATAAAATATAACTAAAAAATAACTCCATTATAATTTATTTAAAAACTTCCAAAAAACATGTTTTACGATTATTAAACCTTTTACTTTAATAATTCATAAATAATTATTAAAATATATTTAAACTTTAAACCACTTTTAAAATATGATGTTATATGTTATTAAACACTAATAAAAAGATTGTAGAAAAGTACATTGTTTAGATGTCATTTTAAACCATTTATAGCTTCAAATAGCAAAAACCCACATTTTCAAAAGTGTCGTCAAAAGTTTTATGCCAAAAACCAGCTTTAAACCCTTCAATGTTTGATTCGATTTCAACATGCTATTAAGAGATTTAAGGTCCAATTTTTTTATAGTAAGTAATATACTCATAGTACAGCATAACCATGCCAAGAAACCACTAAGATGTATTTGCAAAATATTATAAAAAATCACCAAAAGAAGGCATTTCAAAGTGCTTCTATAGCGACGTTTCGCTATAGAAACCATTCCATACTCAAGTCCAAACCAAACACCATCTAGTCAACCATAAATGCATGATGTCAAGGCCACATCACATGGTATATAAGGTCATAAAAGTGATGATATGCCATAAAAAGTTGTCATTTTCTTTCAAAAGTAAGTATGGACCAAATATATAACTTTGACTAGTTAATGTCTTTACTATAGTTTAGCAAACATATTATACAACTTTATCTGCTATCAAATAGAGTGTTAACACACTCTTTTCCAAGTCCACAACTAAGCACAAGCGTATTCCTTAATACCTCTTCCTACCTTAACCAAAGTAAGCCCAATATTCAACCTACCTTCACAAATGCACAAGGCCTAGGAGAAGAAATTGCCTATATTGCTCACGACCTTGTAGGTGGGGGTGTGTGCTCTAACTCTTCAAATTTTGAGTTTTTAATCCTTATTGTTATGCTGTCTTGGCTTATAACTTGAGTTTGGTGAAGTTCCTTTGTGATTTAGAATGTCTAATTGTAAAGAGAAGAAGATGAAGAGAATTGTTTTCTATGTTGAATGAATTAACAATCCATTTTCCTAACCACTTAAGGTCATTGTATAGGCTTTACCAAGAGGTCACCTACCACTTCCTACCCTATATGATCAGTCCCTCCATTTTCTTTGCTTTACACCTTAATCTCTCTTTAATTAGCCCTTAAGCCTTCCAAAAATACCCCTCCTTTAAAATATCTATACATTACATCATCCACGACATCGTCAAAGTGTTTAATTAGCTATAACATGCCAAATATTTTTAGTTGCTAAATAATTACCCATTCATATTCTAAGCAAGCCCAAAAAGTTCAAACAACTTCTATTGAGTAAAAAGCCATTTATCTTTGAAACATTTTTCGGTCACATTATAGATATTTTTTAATTTTGTAAACAAATTTCAAAAATAAGTTTCCCATCATGGTTTATTTATTAAAAGGGCTTTACAAGCATATTAAATCAATTTTATAACACTTAACCGTATTTCAAATGTGATGATATTCAAAGACGAAGTGTTCAAAATTACGGGTCGCTACATCTATTGTTAAAGCTGAATGGACATACTTTATATCTTATGTGTTAAATAAAATGATATCAATGATGAAAATCTTGATCTTTCTTGGAAATAGAATAAATTATGAAAATAGCTTAAAATGAAATGTAGCTCTTAAACTTAGTAGATATTAATTTCTTTATTATTATATTTTGCTTATTATTATATTTTGCTTATTATTAATTTTAGGAGGTAATGTGCTAAGGGAGCCTGACCTATCTATTAAATAGAAAGATATAATTGCATACCTATAACTAAAAGCAAAAAAACATGCTATAGAGAAAAAATGACATAAGAACAAAAACCGTAATAAGAGATTAAATAAGACGCCTTATCCGCAGTAGCACTCCCCTATGTATACGCTAGTATAAGCTAAGGACGTATGTTGTAATGTTTTCAAACATATGATTATTCCTCTCCGCCGCACGATCAAGACCATACATTTTCAAATAATGAGCAAGGTTCTACTATGAAAGGTTCTCCACTATGTGTGCTTGAAGATAGCAAACCACTCCTATTTTGAGCTGGAAAAAGGCTTATGATAACTCCCATTGCCAACAGCAGCCTCCATAGTTGAGACACATAAGGACATTCAAGGAATATATGCATATTGGTCTCAGCATGACTTGTGCAGATTGTTGATAACTCCAAGGGCGGCTAGATTAGCTTTTGTGTTTATAGCATTCACCAATACTTTCCAATGGATCAGATTCTCCTTAGCCAGACTATTCCTATTCCACAATCTAGTAGCACACGAAGCGAGAGTACCTGCATTACATTCAATCAGTTGCATATAGACTATTGCTATTCAGTGCTTACTGGCATTGGATGTCTATATAATTGTTAGTTCTAATTATAGCAAGGATTTAGCGGCAATGCTATTCCATATTTGACACACATGAAAGGAGCTACAGTGGGGGAAATGTGGTAAGTTACCAGCAATATAATCACCAGCTTTGGTAGCAGCAGGTATATGCAACGACCTGGATTTTCGAACACTTCGTACTTAAATATCTTAATTATTTAAATATTTGAATCTTTGATTTAATATTATTAAAAAAATTTAATAATCTTTTTAAACTCCTTTTAAATCATAAGTAATGATGGTAAACTTATTTTTGAAAAATGTTCACAAAATTAAATACTTTGAATAAATATAGATAATGTGACCGAAAATCATTTTATAGATAAACAGCTTTTTAACCGTCAGAAGTTGTTTATATTTTTTTGTTACATACACTTATTTTCTTGGGAATTAAAGAAAATAAAATAATATTTTTTTTCCATTTATGGAGATAAACTTTTTGGATGATGTCATGGGTGATGGCATCAAAGATTTCTAGGAAATGACCTTTTATGATAATACTTAACTTTTAAGTATAAAGAGAGAGGTGTAAAGTTGACATGTGAAAGGGAAGCTCCTTTGTAACCTTTCATGGAAGATAAGATGTGATTATGACCTTATGTAAAACCTTATGTAAGGAGGCGCATAACCTTAGGAATAAATCACTAATTCAATTGAGCTTGAGATGAAGTATGAGAATTAAAAATGGTGGAAGTGCTTAAGCACTAATCCACTAATTACTCTCTAACTTTTTCAAGTCAACCAAATAATTTCCAATCTCTTTTAAAATTTGGGTTTGGGCCTAAGACATCATGGGCGACATGATTATGAGTAAGAAGTGGGAGAAGGTGAGGGGAAGAGGGTGTTCCAAGGAGGGGCCGTGAGCATGGAGGTGGAAGGGGAGATCGTTGGTTTGGGTTGGAAGTGCTAAAGGTTGGACCTTTAAGAGTTTAGTGATGGAAGGAGATGGTTCTTTGATTCTTGAGGCTTTGTGCTTGGGTTTGGCATGGATCTAAGTGAGTTATCTCATTATCTTATAAGTATTTATTGTGTACATATATGTTGTGTGCAAAGTATAAAGTTAAAGTGACATTAACTAATTAAAGTTATAAACTTTGGACCCTCTTGCTTTTGAAAGCAAATGATAACTTTATATTGTATAACATCACTTTTATTACTCTCTTAAACATGTGTCATGGCCTTGACTTGTTGTTTAAATGGATTTTTAACTTGTGTGTTAAATTGACGTAAGTTTGAAAGTGTTTGAAGCGAGAATAGTTATAAGCGCACTTACGAATCACTTATTTCTGAGAATTTTTATAAATAAACGAAAAGATATTCTTAATGGTTTCTTTCCATTTTTCTTCAGTACCCTAAGGGTAGTATATACAATAAAAATTTCAAGTCTTAAATCATTTGTTAATGTGGTTAAAACTAGTTAAAAAGTTGGTACTTTTCAATGTTGTTTTAACTTGGACTTTTAACAACATTTATAAATGTTGTAGTAAGTCGCTTATCATTTTTAAGTGTTTTTGAACATGTTTTGAAGTATATTCAAGCTAGTTCGAAGTTTAAATATATTTCTAAAAACATATAAATTTTGGAAAAGTAAAGAAGAGATTTAACACTAAAAGCCGACGAGGTAAACTTCTCTATTTCTTAGAGTTAAGGTTGATTTCGAGTAGGGATGGTGCAATAGAGCTCAAACCTACCATGCTTCTCTCTCGAATGAGGAATGGTTAAGTTGGAATGTCGAAAACATGTTAATCTTGTTGTTTACTGGTTTAAAAGGTAATTAACTTTTCTTAACGCTAAAAGCCGACGAAGTAGGCTTATCTATTTCTAGGATTTAAGATTGATGTCGAGTAGGAACGGAGAAATAGAGCTCTAACCTGCCAGGCTTCCCTCTTAAATGAGGAATATTAAAGTCGAGAATGTCAAAAACGGGTTAATCATGTTGTTTGTTACTTGTTTATGAAAATCATTAATACTCTACTTAACACTAAAAGCCGACGAGTATGCTTGTCTATTTGTGAAATTCAAAAATGAATTGTCTAGGCAAGGCTTTGATGCAACCAGTGCTCTAACTTACCTGACTTCACTCTTGAATAAGGAATAGTAAAGTTGAAATGTTGGAAACAAGTTAAGTATATGAGCATTGATTTGTATAAGCAATTATTTTGACTAGATAATCGATTAGTCGACTAGCGCACTTAACTAAATATTATTTTTGATCTTTAAAAAGAATGTTTTAAAGATAATATAAGTATGAAATGATTTCTTTAACCCTTTTTATTAAACTTATGTTTGTCATTAAGTCTTTAAAAGAATGTTTTAAAGATAAGCATCAGTAAAATGGCTTTTGATTTGTAGTGACAATGTCTAAGTAACATTAGTCTTAAACCTTTTGAATAGGTTTGTGAAGGCAATTAGATCCTTAAAATGGATATTTATAAGGAAATTATTAGTGAGGAATAAATTGGAAAAAGATAGAAAGGTTAAAGGTTGAAAGTAAGAAATCTTGTTAATGATTTGCGAATATACTTATACCATTAGGGATAAGTATATGACTACTTTTTGAATTATAAAAAGAGTAAAGGTTTACGTAAGAAATCTTATTAAAGATTTGTGAATGTACTTATACCATTTGTGATAAGAGTATTGAAAGAGTACAAACGAATAGTAGAAATTAATAGACAATGTTTTATTAGATAAAATAATTTTAACTAATAAAAAAGGTTTTAATTAATAAAAGTTTAATTAAACAAAAGAGGATTAGAAGTCGCTTATGTGACTTAATCATGCTTTGTGTGACATGATGATACTTTGTATGTTTATTCGTTTATGGAAAACATTTAGTCGTATACTTAGCACTAAAAGCAGTTGGAGTTGGCTTTTTTGTCTATGGGAACTAAGACTGATGTTCGAGTAGGAATATGAGCAATATAGCTCTAACCTACTGGCTTCACTCTTGATCGAGGGATGGTGTGAGATGAAAATATCGAAAATATGATAAGTATACAAGACTTGGTTTCCATATGCAATCGTCATCATTATTATTGAATAACCAAGTTTGTCGATTCAGTCTTGAAGAGACCAGGATTGGTTAGTGTTTTACTTATCGAAAACCGCTTTAAGACTGAGATATGTGTTCTATCTCTTGGAAGTGGATTTGTTCAGGATGCTAGAATCCATCTGTGGTTTTGAGATATAGATCTAGATGTGGGAATCCATTTAGGATTCGTGTTCTGTTCCAGTAATGAAGATTCATGTGAAAGATGTCGAATGTAACCTCGACATCGAAAATGGCTAAACCAAAGTAGGATGCACAACCTGGGGTTTCGCTAGCCCATGTTAGGGATTTATCAACTCGATTTCTAGACATACTTATTGATTGTTGGCCGGTGGGAGTTGATGATATTTGGTTAATGTTGTTCATGTTTGTGTTCGGACGCTGGGCCACTTATGTTTGCCTAAATGGTATATTTTATCTAGAGATATATGGTGCTTGGAAGGTACTTTTTGACCCTTGTGCAAGAGATTGGATTCGGCTTCAATGGAGAGATCTCCACGGAAAATCCAATATGCTAAAGTTCCTTATCGAGTTTGATTGTACGCCTAATATGTTGTTGATGTAACTAATGTAATTGTTCCAGCTATGTTCTAATATTTATATTCTACACCTTAGACATTATCTATTATATTACCTTATGTACTTATTAGATGGCGGTTCTTTTGAGGGGATAATCATTATGGCATTCCATGCGATCTTGAAAGTACTATTATATGTCGGCCGCATATTTCTTGAGTTTCTCATACCAGACTTATGTCTGACGCTTGGTTTTTTCCATAAATTCCTCGCATGCTCTTCTGAGTAGTCTGAGAAAGGTAGGTTTTCGTTGGTGTTCTTTGGAGCTCGAGAAGACAAACTGGATGTTTCGCCTACCATAGTATTCTTATTTCCAATGCATTACCATTGTATATATCAGCATTTATGAGGATATGTTTTTATATCTGTCCCGGCTGATGATAGTACTTAGGTTTTGTGACTTCGAAATTTCTATATCGGAGTAACCCCTTTATACTGTTCTTTTGATATTATATATATTACCGTTCCGCAAGTGAGATTCTGATGTTGTGTTCTCTTCTTTCTTGCTCTGTTTCTTTTTCTTTTTATTTTACCCTAACTTTTCGTCTTTCCGACACTTAGGTGCTCGGCATGTGAATAGCATGGAAATATTAGTGTCGACATTCAATGGTCGAAAAGATGAATCATTACGTGTAGTTTCAAAGCTGAAGGTTAAGCGAGAACCTTGGGTTTGGTGGGGTATGACTCATTAAGAGATAGAGTGATGGAATGCCCTAACATGATTTTAGTGTATTATATATATGAGAGTGTATTTATATTTTTTTATAGAAATATACCTTAATGATAATTATAATTGCGAAAATTAAAGATCTTATATAATGTAAATTATATAGGTGTGAATTGTTAAAGTATAGTTTAATTAATGTAGGGGTTAATGATGTTTATCTATTATCCCTCATTAATTAGTTTAGTTATGCTTGGCTAGTTTATGAGCATTAAGTATCATTTTTTTATTGTTGATTTATGCTCAACCAGTTTATTGGCAGTTTTACATTTTTACTGCATTTGTTGGATATACAGTATTTGTAGATACATTGAAATGAACACCTTATGAATTTAGTTTCACAGTTTGACTATAAGGCGTTAGGTGGCAATGTTGGGTTGAAAGTTGAATTTAGTAAAAATATGTTTATTTTAATATGAGAAAGATAAGATATTTAATAAATAAACATTTGTGAAAAGGTTTTATATAAAAAAGTGATTTTATATAAGTATGGTTTATAAAATATAGTTTATAAACAAGAGTGATTTAAATGATAGTTTGGGAACTTATATCCCGGTGTGACGCCCCACCCCGAGACCCACATTAACAAAGAGTATTACTGGGTACTACTGTGTGCTAATGCGGAGAATAGGGCTGGTTAGGAGTGACCATCTATAGCTTTGTCTTAAACATCTATTAAATACGTCGACTTAATGCTCTATTTTTCTTTCTTTCTTAAGTGAATCGACATACTCAATAAATTCTTAATACAAAACTATAGTGCCTAACGGATCTATAAGAACAAAATACAACAACGAAATGTACAACACATCACTGAACAACAAACAGACATATATATACATATACACTGATACATCCCCAGTACAATACAAAATGATACATCATAAGTGGTACTGGGACCACACTATATACAACGAGTCAAAATATAGATACATATCAGAGTCAATCAAAAAGACTACAAAACAAATCAAAAAGAGATAATCAGACATCCAAGGTGGAAGCAATCAAAGCAAAGTCCAAAGCAGGTATCTAACCTGAAACAACTCGGTCTGACCCGAGTATATAAAAATACACAGGTCAGTCTAGCTAAAACATCAGATTAGTAACAGATATATGAAGTATAAGGTAAAGGGGTGATCTCTCTTCTCGAATGAGAAGAAGAATGCAAGGAACATATCATTAGTTCAAGTGAAGCAGTATCACTAAGTACATATATCCTCGAAAGAGGTAAACTTAACAATAAAAGCAACTAAGCATAAAGCATGCCTCATATCATCGGGATAATCCCAAAAGCAACTATAATGGTTTCTCTAAACCATACTCCTAAATAGGAGAAATCTCAAAACTCAAAACTCACCGTAAATGACAATCACAAATATATTCTCAAAATAGAGAAGTCCCAAAACTCAAGATATGCCAAAAATGGCAAACACGTGTATCTCCAAAAAGGAGATTAGAAATCTTAAAATAAACACCAAGTGTTGGCAAACCCAAATCTCAAAGTATAGAACTCGATAAGGAGTTCAATTTCCCAAAGATGTAATCGCCATATATAATGTCTCGAACGAATCAAATGGCCAATTATTTAAAAAGGCGATACACTTGGAAAATCACAAATAAATCAATGAAATCATCTCAAAAGATAGCACGTACTTATAAAATGGCCGAAGCCCGCCAAGTACTGTTCTCTCAAAATAAGGCTCCACGTCTCAAATGGACAAACGTCCCGATGGACAAATACGTCTCGAAGAAAAACATCCCGAAGGACAACATCCCGAAGGACAAATGCGTCTCAGTGGACAAACATCCCAAAGGACAAATGACCCGAAGGTCTAGTACTGGCAATACTCGAGAATGTGTCACAAACTCTCAGATAGGAACCCGAAAAGTGATAACAGTGTGTCCCATACCACACGTTCTCACTTATCGGTTTACTAACCACTAGCCAATGCCACACTAGAAAATCAGTAGAAATATTTGCCTCATCTCACCCACAAATACGACCCGAAGGTCAAAACGAACAAGTCAGGAATTAACCGATAAAGTAAACGCACATGTCCCATACCACATGTTTTACTAAACCGTTTAATTCTCCTTCTCATACGCTCAAATAGTGCAAAAACGTGTATTTTATATAGAAAATAATTTGTTTGAGAAAACAAGCTTTTAAAACAATTTTCGAAATCGTTTATGGAAAACAATCTTTGAAATTCCCTTATTATAGAGAATATATAGTTTTTATAGCTTGAAAATAATTTATAAATATTATATAATAATTATTTCAAAAGCCAATTTATTTTAAAAAACATTTCAAAATTATTTAGAAAAACCCGTGCTCGAAATCAAAGAAAAATTATCGAAAAACACCAAAACCAACATTCGAAAACATCTCAAAATCGATTCATTTTGATCACAAATTCACTAAAATTCTAGCTCGCCTATTCATAGGCTTCATGGCCTTCAAAACAGTTCAGAAATGTCACAATTACAAGATGAAGAAGTCAGAAATCGAACGGGAAAACAAGGCAGATGAAAAAAAAGTGCACAAGTAAAAACAATACCCAGGTCTGAAATCTTCTCCGGGTTCAACTTTCAGACATAATTCGAATGGCTTAGTGACCTCGGAATGGTCTAAAATTTGATACACGCAAAGTAGAACAATTTATCTATGAACTGGAAAAATATTCACTGAATTCCGACTTGAAATGGTAAAGACATGAAATTTCAAACATGGACTCAGGCCATGTTGAATTCTGTCCAGGTCTGAAAACCCTCTCGGGTACAACTTACAGGCATGAAACATATGACCAAACGACCTCAGATTGAGCTAACAATTGGTATGCACATAGTAGAACACTTGAACTTTCAAATAAAAAAAGAACGGGTGAATTCTGACAAGAAATGAAAGAGATACGCTGTCTCAAACATGGACTTAGGCCATGTTTGCAACAGCTCAGAAAACGAAAATGTGTACAGGCCTGAAACATATTACCAAACGACCTCAGATTGAACTAAAAATTGGAATGCACATGGTAGAAAACTTTAAATTTCAAATAAAAAAAGAATCGACGAATTTTGACATAGGAATAAGAAGATAAGGTTATACAAAGAAGCAACTCAAAACTGTTTTTATTGTAAACTAAAAAGCAAGCAATTTCTTAGCATTTTTTAGCATGCATCTCATTGCTTCAGCAAGATGATGTGATTTTAGCACTCACCTTTGCGAATTTTAAGATTTAATTGAGCAAACTAGAGAAATCTTGAAGGAAGTTGCAAGCTTTTGCCTTGAGAGAGCTTCAAGAGCCTATAAAACAACATTACAACAACATGCAAGCAAGGAAACCCAATTACAAACAATCTACCTTTTCAAAATCCAAATTTGATAAAATAGATAAGTTTTGGAGTTGATTACCTGAGAAATATAGCTTTAATTTGATTAAAATCAGCAAATACTTGGAAAAAATGGAGATTGAAGCTTAGGTTTGAAAAAGAGGAAGGGTTTCTTTGTTTTTCTTTTTACTGTAAGACGAAAAGAGAACGTATAGGAGAAAAGGAGGAGAGAAACTTCCTCTCTTTTCTTTTCTAGTTTGTTTTATTAAGTGGGCTTGGACCCAAAACAAGAAAATTAGCCTAAGTAAATTAAATTTATTACTAAAACACATATGTTAATAATAAAACAATATATTTTCTCAAAGTTTCAACATAATAAATTTATACAAGCACATCTTCATGTTTAATAAAACATTTTACAACTAATAAAAGGATAATTTAAGTTATAAAAATATTTTTATTATCAAAAACTCTTATTTTTAAATAAATAACCAATTTACACAAATATTTACATAAAACACCATTTTTAACTCTAAAAGTTACATATAAAATATTTTCTTGTGTAATAAAATGCAATAAATCATTCTAACATCATTTTTATGTCCAAAGCTTATTTTTAAATAAAATTTCACCTTTTTATTTATAATATACACATATTAAAATCAAATACTTCTTTAAAAAAATCAATAAAAGAAGCATTTGACAATAATTACAAGAACTACTGCATTTTCACTAAATAAAAATTATATTTCATTCATTATTAACAAATAGACAAATCAAGTGAAATCGATTCTTCAAAAAGCTTCAAGAATAGGGTCGGGACTTAGCACAACTTTATCCCAGACTCCAATCAACAAGATAATTACCGACATAACTTCCCGTATGACACTACAAAGGTACCACACTGATATTAGATTGACAATAATTGAGGTAAGAAAACTCGACGAGAGGCGGTTTCTTCAAATACCACCAAACTCAAACGACCGCATAAATGCAAGTCGTTAGAAAATTGCACTAGGGAAAGGTAAAACAAGGAACAAATTTTATATTTTAATTTACATTCAAAAATTCTTAGAGTTTCAAAACCCATTATCTTCATAATCAAATTCTCAATTCTCAACACATGAATATTTTCAAATTTCTTAATATAGAAACTTATAAATAATGAATAAATTCAAATTCATATTTCATTTTTGTCACAAAATTAAATTTCCAAAAGAATTTTATAAATCCATACCAACAAATCTCTTAACACTACTAAACTTAAAACTAAGCTTGCTCACAAATTCATGCTAAAATTTAAAATCAGCTTTCCTAAATTTTCAAACCAATTATCAAAACAAATTTCATATTCATAAATTTCAAATAATATAATGACATTACCTCGCCATTGGTTTATAGTGAATGACCCTATCAATTGGCTGCAAAGTTGACCAAATGATCAAAACTGCCTCGCCACTCATCCAACCATCACTATGGTTCTATAGCTGCACATGTCATTCAAAATAAAATTCAACACTCAAACCATATTAATTTATTCCAAACTTTACTTATTAAAACTCAATTTACCGTGTCTGATTGTCTCTTCACAACATTTAGGAAATTCCTATCGATAACGTTTATCAGGCGCATCGATCAGAATTCTTAAAGCACTCGTTGGACAACGCAACACAAAAATCATTTTCTATAAAAATAAATGCCTCGTATATAATTTACAAAATATTCTTTGCTTATCTCAATAAACAAAATCCAATTTCACTTAAAAACATATCTTTTATTTGAAAGATTTGAAAGTTCAAATTGTTGCCTACACTCATCATCAAGGAACACAAGGAGAACTCATCGAGATATTCCCAGAATACTCGATTCACAAGATTGACAAAATAAACTGGAGTGTTCGTCAAACTGAATGGTATAACGAGCCACTCACAAGAACTATACGAGTGTGAAATGCGGTAAGAGGAACGCTATCCTCCGCAAATCGTAGCTGATGTAAATCGGTGTAAGGTCGAGCTGAGGGAAGACCCTAGCACCTCTCAGCTGATCGAACAAGAGATCAATGAGATATAAAGGTAAGGGCAAGGTATCTTCTCGAATGAGAAGAAGTAACACCAACAAATATCATTACTTCGAGTGAAGTAATATCACAATGTATATCAACAACAGAGTATCCTAAGAGGATATCTCGAAAGAGGCAAGAACAACAACATCAATTAAATTCAATTGATCACCTCATTTCCTTAGTGGACATCCTCGTGAGAGGATCACCGATAGGCTAAGAACTAGGAATGAGGTTAATACAAAACTCAATTGCCTGATCGGGTGACAAACCCGAAACGGACTCACATAAATCAACAAAATCACAATAACTGGAATTCGAGATACATCATCATCGTCTCGAAACACAAGAAAAAATAAAGATAATTCGGAATTATCATCAACATTCTGAAGAACATGAGACAACTAATCAGCAGAACTAGGATGCATAAAATATAGGATTCTTTTAGAACATAGGATTGGGGCTCGATAACAAGCAAGCCAATCCATCCCCAAATCACATTAAACCCAAGGTGATGACTAATGTGCAGATTTACACAGAAAGAAAAACTACAAAGAACAACCTCGATATTGTCACCCAACATGCCAAGTATTGTGGATCCCCTCAATAGGATTCACAATCCTAAAAAAAAGTAACAAGATAAGAAACATCCAAGGGTATTAACAAGCTCCTTCGATACGAATGTGTGTCAAGCACCCGTATCGAAGAGAACTAGAATAAAATAATCGCGATAGGGATTATTCCTAGGATAAGATATCACTAATTCAATTATGGAATACTATGGAATAAAATATATTCCTAGACATATTCCAAACTTATATCTACCCCAAAGGACATGAAAAGGCTAAGGATACAATGATTAAGGAAAATGTAATTCTTATATTGTAAATTGATGGATCGTAATATATGTTCTGTTCTGTGTTTATCATACTTTGTTCTGAACTCAGCTCTGATACTAAGCTGTGACACCCTACCCCGAGACCCACATTAACAAAGTGTATTACTGGGTAATACTGTCTGCTAATACGGAGAATAGGGCTGGTTAGGAGCGACCATCTATAGTTTTGTCTTAAACATCTATTAAATACTTCGACTTAATGCTTTAATTTTTTTCTTTCTCAAGTGGATCGACATATTCAATAAATGCTTAATACAAAACTATAGTGGCTAACAGATCTATTAGAACAAAATACAACAATGAAATGTACAACACATTACAGAACAGCAAACAGACATATATATACATATACACTAATACATCCCTAGAACAGCAAACATACATATATATACATATACACTGATACATATATATAAATGTTGGAACTTTCAGGTTTTTCGTTTTTGGGTAAAGTGTGTTTAATAAAAAATTTAAAATTTGTTAAATTATTTTATAGACACATGTAGCCTATGCATTAGGATTGTATGGTATGTGCATCATGATATGATATGTTGTTTGGTAGATTTCATTTGTTAAAATAAAAGGGGATTTTCGACGATTTTGGATAGTTGGAAAATTTTGAATCGTATAGAAATTTAAACTAAGTGTATTATGAAAATATAAAAGTTGAGTTTATATAACACTTGAATTGAGAAGGTAGTAAGTTAAAACAAGTTTTAAATTGTTGAATATCCTTGTTAAGTAAAATTAATTTGATGTTTTGTATATATTCTTAGGAGGTCATAGAGTATTATATGAATATGAACTTATGTTATAACTATTTATAAACTTGAAGTTACGAAATGATTCATAAATGATTTAGTATAGAGATATACTATTTGTGTAGAAGAATGTGATAAAAAATATTGGTAGAGTCAAGAAACCAATAGGATAAAATGCATAAGTTGTTCGTAGATTGTTTTATTCGCATGACTATTTTGGATCCATTATTCGAATACATGATTTCGAGGAGGTTTATATCGGTCCGAACAAGGAATTTTCACTAGATTCTTAATGACAAACACTTGATACAGATTCTTGGTAAGATCCTAACGTTTTCTATCATAGTATATGGCTATGTAAGGGGAATGGAGGTTTCTAGTTGAGGAACCTGATTGGAGGTCGCACTAGATAGGTCAAGCGATCTATACTAGTTGGGAAGTGAAATTTATGTGATTGAGCAAGTGATCGGATTTGATATTGCCACGGATGATCCTTGTACAGCTTACGGGCTCAATTGTATATGCGTACTATGTTTTGTTGGCTTATGGAGAGTTTAGGTGATAACTCTTTAATTTGTTATGAGGTATTATGAATCGTCGACTAAGTAATAACTTTAGGTTGTTAAGCGTAAGGTACACTTAGTAGATTGTTTATCATCATTGTGTGATGAGAATGTTTTGAACTTAAGCAAACCATGGGTTTTATTTACTATGTGATTTTGAATACTATTAAGTATTACTATGCAATTGTTTATTTTGTTGCTCATGTTGGAATTTCGAGGGCAAAATATTCTAAGTGAGGGAGAATGTAACGACTCAGTATTTCGAACACTTCATATTTAAATATCTGAATTATCAAAATATTTGAATCTTTGATAGAATGTTATTAAAATGATTTAATAAACTTTTTGACCTCCTTTCAAATCATAAGTAATGATGGTAAACCTATTTTGGAAAAATGTTTACAGAATTAAATACTTTGAAAAAATATCGATAATGTAAGCATAAATCGTTTTATCGATAAACGGCTTTTTAACCGCCAGAAATTGTTCAGATTTTTTTACACGCACTTATTTTCTTAGGAATTAAAGACAATGAAATATATTTTTTCCATTTATGAAAATAAACTTTTTGGATGATGTCATGGGCGATATCATCAAAGGTATTTAGGAAAGACCTTTTACGGTAATACTTAACTTTTAAGTATAAAGAGAGGTGTAAAGTTAACATGTGAAAGGGAGGCTCCTTTTTAACCTTCATGGAAGGTAGCAGGTGGTATGACCTCTTGTAAAACCCTGTATAAGGAGGGGTATACCCTTAGGCAAAAATCACTAATTCACTTGAGCTTGAAATGGAATATGAGAGTTAAAAATGATGGGAGTGCTTAAGCACAAATCCATTAATTACTCTCTAGCATTTTGAAGATTAAACCAAATTATCTCCAATCTCTTTTAAACTTTGTCTTTGGGTTTAGACATTATGGGAGGCATGACTAGGAAGTAAGAAGTGGGAGAAGGGGAGGGAAAGAGGGTGTTCCAGGGATGGGCCATGAGCATGGAGGAGGAAAGGAAGGCCGTTGCTTTGGTTTGGAAGTGCTAAAGGTTGGACCTTTAGGAGTTTGGTGATGGAAGGAGGTGGTTCTTTGATTCTTGAGGCTTTGTGCTTAGGTTTGGCATGGATCTAAGTAAGGATATCTCACTATCTTATAAGTATATATTATGTATATATATGTTGTGTACAAAGTACCAATTTAAAGCGACATTAACTAATCAAAATTATAAACTTTGGACCCTTCTTGCTTGTGAAGGAAAATGATAACTTTATATTGTATTACATCACTTCTATTACCCTCTTAAA
This sequence comes from Allium fistulosum, assembly GCA_030737815.1. Taxonomy (NCBI): domain Eukaryota; kingdom Viridiplantae; phylum Streptophyta; class Magnoliopsida; order Asparagales; family Amaryllidaceae; genus Allium; species Allium fistulosum. The sequence goes on from CM060903.1 coordinate 183,188,078, forward strand.
CATGTAGCGTGGCCTTGGCTAGATGTTTAAATGGTTTTTAAACTTGTGTGTTAAATTGAAGTAAGTTTGAAAGTATTTGAAATGAGAATAGTCGTTATAAGTGCAATTTCGAATCCCTTGTTTTTGAGAACTTTATAAACAAATGAAATGATATTCTTAGGGGTTTCTTTCCATGGTTTTTAGGTACCCTAAGTGTAGTACTTACTACAAAAATTTCAAGTCTTAAATCATTTGTTAAAGTGGTTAAAACTAGTTACAAAAGATAGTGCTTTTCAATATTGTTTTAACTAGGACTTTTAACAACATTTATAAATGTTGTAGTAAATCGCTTATGTTTTTAAGTGCTAAAAAATTATATTTAAATTTGGTATTTTTTCCTAATCTTTTTACAAATGTCTTCAGACATGTTTGAATTATATTAATGTTGGTTTGAAGTTTAAATATATTTTTAGTAATATATAAATTTCGAAAGAGTAAAGAAGAGGTTTAACACTAAAAGCCGACGAGGTGGACTTATCTATTTCTGAGAGTTAAGATTGATGTCGAGTAGGGACAGAGCAATAAAGCTTTAACCTACCAGGCTTCCCTCTTGAATAAGGAATGGTTAAGTTAGAATGTCGAAAACATGTTAATCTTGTTGTTTACTTACTTGTTTAAAAGGTAATTAACTTTGCTTAACGCTAAAAACCGAAGAAGTAAGCTTATCTATTTATGGGACTTAAAGATTGATGTCGAGTTAGGATAGAGCATAGATCTCTAACCCATAGGGCTTTCCTCTTAAACGAGGAATAGTTAAGCTGGGAATGTCGGAAATGGGTTAATCATGTTGTTTGTTACTTGTTTATGGAAATCATTAATATTATACTTAACACTAAAAGCCGACGAGTATGCTTGTTTATTTGTGAGATTCAAGAATGAAGTGTTTAGGCAAGGCTTTGATGCAACCAGTGCTCTAACTTACCTAGCTTTACTCTTGAACGATGAATAGTTAAGTTGAAATGTCGGAAACGAGTTAAGTATATGAACATTGATTTGTATATGCAATTGTTTTGACTAGATAATCCATTAATCGACTATCGAACTTAACTAAATATTATCTTAGACCTTTAAAAATAATGTTTTAAAGTTGATATAAGTATGGAATGATTTTGGGTTTGTTGTGACAATGTGTAAATTAAATTTGTCTCCAACCCATTTTGATTAAACTTATGAATGTAAATAAATCTTTAAAAGAATGTTTTAAAGACTAGCATAAGCGAAATGGCTTTGGGTTTGTAGTGATAATGTTTAAGTAACATTAGTCTTAAACCTTTTGAATAGATTTGTGAAAGCACTTAGTTCCTTAAAATGGATATTTTGAAGGAAATTATTAGTAAGGAATCTTTTGGAAAAAGATAGAAAGAGTAAAGTTTAAAGTAAGAAATCTTGTTAATGATTCGTGAAAATACTTATACCATTAGAGATACGTATATGAACACCTTTTGAAGTGTAAAAAGAGTAAAGGTTTTAAGTAAGAAATCTTGTTAATAATTTTTGAATATACTTATACCGTTTGAGATAAGTATATGAATACTGTTCAAAGTATTGAAAGAGTACAAATGAATAGTAGAAATTGATAAATGATGTTTTATTAGATAAATGAAGTTTTACTCATAAATGAGGTTTTAATTAATAAAAGATTGATTAAACAAAAAGGGGATTAGAAGTTGCTTATGCAACTTAATCGTGCTTTGTGTGACTTGATCATGCTTTGTATGTTTATTTGTTTAGGGAAAATATTTAGTTGTACACTTAGCACTAAAAGCCAATGAAGTCGGCTTGTCTATCTATAGGAACCAAGATTGATGCTCTGGTAGGGATATGAGCAATAGAGCTCTATCCTACCGGCTTTACACTTGATCGAGGGATAATCTGAGGTGAAAATATCGTAAACGTGATAAGTATATGAGACTTGGTTTCCATATGCGATCATCCTCATTATTATTGAATGACCAAGTTCGTCGATTCAGTCTTAAAGAGACCGTGACTAGTAAGTGTTTTACTTGCCGAAAAACACTTCAAGACTGAGATGCGTGTTCTATCTATTGGAAGTGGATTTTTTTGAGATGCCGGAATCCATTTGTGGTTTTGAGATCAGTTTGAGATGTGGGAATCTATTTGGGATTCGTGTTCTTTTCCGGTGATGAAGACTCATGTGAAAGATGCCGAGCGTAACCACGACATTGAAAATAGCTAAAAATAGATTAGGATGCATAACCTAGGGTTTTGTCGACCTATGTCAGGGTATTATCAACTCCATTTCTAGAGATACTTGTCGATTGTTGGTCGGTGGGAGTTGATGATATTGTTTCACATTGTTTATGTTTACGTTCAGACGTTGGGCCACTTGTGCGTACCTAAATGGCATATTTTATCTAGAGATATACGATGCTCAGAAGGTACTTTCTGACCCTTATATAGGAAATTGGATTCGGGTCCACCGAGAAGATCTCCATGGAAAATCAAATACGTGAATGTTCCTCAACGGATTTGATTTTACTCCTAATATGTTGTTGAATGCAACCAATGTAACCATTCTAGCTATGTTATAATATTTATATCCTATACCCTAGGCATTATCTGTTATATCACCTTATGTACTTCTTAGATGGTAGTTCTTTTGAGGGGATAATTGTTATAGCATTCCATGCAGTCTCAAAAGTACTACTATATGTCGACCGCTTATTTCTTCTGCATTACCATTGTATATATCAGCATTTATGAGGATAGGTTATTATAACTATCTACGCTGATGATAGTGCTTAGGTTTCGTAACTCCAAAATTTATGTATCGCAGTAATCCTTTTGTTCTCTCTTTAGATATTATATATATTACCGTTCCTCTAGTGAGATTCTGATTTTGTGTTCTTTTCTTTCTTCTGTTTCTTTTTCTTTTTATTTTACCCTAACTTTTCGTCTTTCTGGCACTTTGGTGCTCGGCATGTGAATACCGTGGATGTATTAGTATTAACATTTAGGGTTCAAAAAGGTGGGACGTTACAGTATACTAGTTGCTTGATTTAGGATAGTTGCTCCTCTAGAATCAAATCCGGCATAGCCCAAGGCAAGGATCAGAAAGAAAACACAGGATTCTCCCATGCATTGCATTGGATGAGTGGGAGGAAGGAATGTCGAAGCTTAATTGTATTGCACCAGTTCTAGCTAGCGGAGGAGGGAATATGCATGGTCCAAAAGTCCTTGTTCTTTATGAGATGATTATTAACTCATTCGCTTCATAGATCGTAACTGCCTTAGATAAGCTTATCAAAGTAAGAGGAGACAGGAGCTACATTCCAGATTTTCAAATTCATGATGCTTAAGCCTCCAAGATTCTTTAGCGGTTGTGCTTTGTGCATTGAGACGGGTATTAGCTTTTTGAAATACGGATCTCCATGCCACAGGAATCTCATTATTGCGCTATTCACCATAGATATGAGCTTACGAAGGTGAATATAGTGTCTACTCTTATAGGAAGTCATCGTAATAGCAACAGACTAAACTATGACTAATCTACCGGCTTGAGTAAGCTTAGTGTTGGGCCAGGAAGAAATTTTGGATGTGAACTTTTCAAATAGCGGCAGACGCTGCGCGTTGATGATCCTAGACCTGATAAGAGGCAGTCCTAAGTAGTAAGTATCCTTCGACATCTCCGAGAGCCTTAAAGCTTAGTTATCTCCTCCTTTACTGATTCTTGTACTCCAGCAATAAGGATTTGTAACTTTTGAAAATTGATGCTGAGACCTGTTATTGAATGAAAGTTTCGGAGAATGCTTAAAATGGTCAGAAGGTTCCTAGGGTATGGTTTGGTAAAGATGACCTAGTCATCCGTAAAGAGGTGGTGGGTAATCAGCGGCTGCTTGCACTTAAGGTGCAGGTCCAGATTTTTAGCCTTGACTTTATCCACTATTAGCAAATTGAGAACTTCCATAACAATTATGAAAATGTATGCCGATAATGGATCACCTCGTCAAAATCCTTGCTTAGCCTTGAAGAAGCCATTTGGCCTGCCATTCCTCGAGATGGAAAAGTGGGCAGCAGAGATCTATTGTATATCCAAGCTAATAGCGGTTTCGGGAAGTTCGTTCACAAAAGAATTACTATTATCGCACTCCATGAAACTGAGTCAAATGCCTTCTGAATGTCTAGTTTAACCATGCATCTCGGTGAGATATTCGTGTAATCACAACCATAAAGGAGTTCTTGAGTTAGTAAACTATTATCGATTACCGATCATTGAGGAACAAAAGCTACTTGGTTCTTGAAAATGATGGAAGGCAAGACTGTTTGAATCTTGGAAGCTATAATCTTAGAGATTGCTTTGTGTAGAATGTTACAACAAGCAATCAACCTATAGTCGGAGACGGAGGATGGGAATTCACATTTTAGAACAAGAGCAACAGAGGTGCCATTAACAGCCTAGGGTGGATTGGTAGCGTAGAAATTTTTTTGGATGACATTAATAGTTTCACCACCCACTACAGACCAGAAACTCTACAAAAAATGGGCATTGTAGCCATCAAGCCCCCCACAACTATTCGTATCTAGTGACTTGATAGAGTTTTCTATTTCGGTGGAGAAGACTTCCTTTATGAGTTCATTAGATTGAGCTTAGGACAGGAATGGTAAATGAAGGGCAAAGAGCATATTGAGCTCATGAGAGTGCATGTTTGGATCGGCCATAATGGATGAGAAGTAGTCTGTAAAAGCCTTAGTAATGTCCCCATTAACTATTACTGTCATGCCGGCTATGTTTTGAATCACTGCGATTCTTTCCCTTACTCTCTTAATCTTGATAGCATTATGGAAGTATATCGTGTTCCCGTCCCCTTAAGTTTCATGTTTTTCATGAAACTTTTCCTTAACCAATGCTACTTCAGCTTCAAGAGCAAACTAAAGGTGCATACTACATTCATGTTCTTATGAAGCTAGCATAAGTTTTAGAGGATTGATTGTTAACTCATGTTGAATGTGTGAAAGATGGTTTCTTATTTCATCTAATTGTTCTTGCACAACCTTAAGATTCCTTAGCTTAGTTAGAAGCATGTGCGTTGGATTACCGTAGATGTTCACCTGCCAAACTTGCAAGAGAGTAGTGTCAATGTTCTTACAGTTAGTCCAATAATTAAAATTTTTAAAGGTGCATCGATTGCCATGAGCTTCTTCTTCCCAGGAGAGGATTAAGGGAGAGTAGTTTGAAATGAATGGATGAACGATCTTGCAGTGGAGGGTGGGCCAAAGGCTAATGGAAACCAGGTTATGGAAGGCATGATCGAGCTAGCAAAAGGTTCTCGCTCCGGATCTACTTTCTTTGTTCCACGTGTAGGCCGGGCCAAAGGTAATAAAGAGGGAGAGGCTAGCATGGATGATAGCTTGACCTAAGGGAGAGATATCACGAAGAGTAAGTGGGTTGCCACCAATTTTCTTAGCGGCACTATGCATGCAGTTAAAGTCTCCGATAGAAAGCCATGGAAGACAGGGAAGGAAGGAGGTCTAGTAAGATTTGCCTTGGAAGAACATGATCGTGGGCGTATATTAGACAGAAAAAGGTGGAGTTTATAGGGATATTCGTGACTTGGTAGTGTAAAAGCTAATTTGAGGATGTTAACAAGGTGACATTGTAGGTAGCTAGGTTTCAAAGAGTCATAAGTCTACCATATGGAGCATGGGTAGGTTGTTGTCATAGTACTAATCAGGCGTGATGAATCTAGAGGCTTGAGAAGTAAGCTATAAATTTTACTTGGTCTCACTTATAGTAATGAAGTGAATATCTTCATCATGAGTGAATTTCTTTATATCTAATTGCTTCGAGGAGAGGTGAGCACCTCTAACATTCAATAAGCTATTTTGTGCATAGTCATAGGGAAAGTGGGGAAAAGAGGGGGATAAATGTCCTCTAGTATGCCTTGTAGCTGAGGAAGTTGTGATATTTTGCAAGCTATTTGCACTGGAAAGGATTCATTTGGTCCAAATTGCTTGCCTTTGTCAAGATCATCAATAATAGACTTGCCTTTGGATTTTGCATTTTTCTTGGTTGTAAATAAATTGTGAAGAGGCACTGACTAGGTGGTTGAAGGAGGGGGTGTGTAACGCCCCATAAATTTAACTGGTTTTAATAACGTTATTAATTGAAACTTTGCGAAATTTTAAATGATAAAATTTTGAAATATAAATTTGATATTTGAAATGCGTCTAGTTAAACATAACAACTGGTAAATTTACGTCCGAAAATATGAAAGTTTATTTCGCGCGTAAATTTACTTCAATTTAATCAGTTAAAAAGCGATGAAAATAAAATATTTTCGAAACCTGAATATTTTTACATAGAAAAATTCTAAAACATCTTCTGAGCAAGATGTCAGTTTGTCGTTTTTCCAAATTCGGACATCCTTGGCTCCGTCGATCTTATTTTTTAGCGTTTTTTTGCATTTTCCGCTAGTAGAAAATTTGAATTTTTATAATTAAATCGTACCACTGATATCTGCATACCGTTTTGACCGTCTTATCGTGCCGATCTTCGTAGTTTATTCATACCCGTATTTTGGTTGTTCGGTACGCGGTAAAACCGATGAAACGATTAATCGCAGCGGTGCCCGTTTGTGAGCCATTTATTACTGAGACCTTTGTTTTCTTTCGTCTATTCATCCTGCATCGGGCTAGCTGTCAACCACTTATTTATTATAGAAGTTCACTTGAAAGGATGTTGGAAAATGAGCAGCCGTGCATTGAATTATAATTCACGTTCAAACTTTTAGGTTCATTTATTACTCACGTTCACTTATTATTCACGTTCAAACTTTTGGGTTCAAACTTATTACTCATGTCCACTTTTGTTATTCACCCCTCCTCATTTCTGTTTACTTTCACCTCAGCTGCGTCTCCGCTTGCCCTTCGTCATGAAAGCGTCTTTCCGCCTTCCTTTCCCAGCCGAGCTGCCTTGGTCGCCAACCACCTTTCCCCCACCCGCCTACGCTCAAGGCAGCAGCGCCACCACTTCCGTGTGCCTTGCCCAGCTCTCTCCTCCATGTACTAGCGTTTGCCGCCTATGACAGCAGCCTCCTCCACTCGTATAACCATGTTGCGACTGTTCCGACGCAACAGCCCTGTACCTCCGCCACGCCTGCTCCTAATCCACACCAGTCACCACCTTCTTCCCTGCCTTGCCACCCTCCTCCACCACAAAGCAAACCGAGCTCCTCTCCCGAACACACGCAACCCAAAGCGTGCTTTTCCCTCTCCGATCGAGTGCAACGCAACGTACCCCATGCCACCTTACGGTAACCGATTCCGAGCACAACCACCTCCATGCCATCACCCAGCAGCAGCTCGCCGTCCATATCCCACAACTTCCAGCCGAGCTTCCCTTATCGCGTCCATGGCTCTCGCATATTTTATGGGTTGGTTTGTTCACATCTTATCTATATATTAGTCTCTAAGGTTACTATATAGATTGGTGATGCTAGTATGGAAGTATATATATAGATCTGCCTATATTTTCTTTAAGTGTTAAATTGTATACAGTAGGCCTATTGCATAGTCTACATACATTGTTGTATATTTATAAACAAAATATTTTATCAAGTTACGGTTTATATATATATAAGTGCAGTTGTGTTTGTTGTTATATATGTATATAGTTTTTTTTTTAAAAGTTGTTTTCGCTGTTTATATATATATATACACTGATTTTGAAAGTATGTATGAATAAGAAATTTTGTTCTGGTCTGTTGATTCTTAAGTTTATATTTATATGATTTCATATTTGTCTACTTAAATATTGTATACATTCCTTTATTTATATATATGCATTATATTATGAAATGATGTAACTTTATATTGTCTCTATAAATTGTAAACCTTTAAGTAGTACTCATATATGAAGACAGTATGGGAATATTGTTTATATTATATAATATTTTACTATATTTTGCAAAGCTATATATTTCTAAATTGTATAATATATAGTAGGAATGAGTTTGCATATTTTTTGTTGGGTCTAGAGGACCTGATACGTTAGTTATATTATGAGTTTTAATTTAGGCTATGCCTTCTTTAATGAAAAAAAAAGATCTGTATATATAATATAATAAAATAGTATTCATATATATCTATTGTACTATACCAGATTTAAGTTATATATAGGTAGCCTGGTTGCAGTCGTTGACAATAAATTTGTACCGTTAGTTTATAATATATTCGTATAGTCCATAATTTGCATACTTATATTATGTATAGGTCATTGTATTTTGCGTCAGTTTACATGACGCGTTACTGTATGTACATATACATTGATTTCCAATATAGTTGTATAATATATTAGTTTATACGTATATTGGTTTATTTTAGATTCTAAAATAAAATATATATAGTGGTTTGGGTATGTATTATGATTTGAAACATAATATGTAATTTAAAATTTAATATTGATTTGAGAAAACAAATATAATATACTTTTGTTCAATTTTATTTGCGTCGATCTAGTTTTAATTTGATTTCGTCTATTTCTTATCTATCAGCTTTTCCGTCGAATTCGTGCCAATCTGGCTTGGATATTTCAGTGTCTGTATCAGTATGCGTATCTGTGTCATCGCCTGTTCTCTCTAGCCTCGAAAGGTGAGCAATCACTCACGATTAATGTTCTTTTATTTATTCAAATTTGATTTCAATTGAAATGACAATTGAAATATGCTGCAGTTAGTTATGTACACTGTTATATATGTTATTACCTGTATCAGTACACCTGTGACATCTGACACCATTATCTGTTATATATGCAATGATAATCCAGTTTGGTTGTTAAATGATTGATTGTTTAACGTTTACAATTGGACGTTAAAATTGTAATGTATTAAGTGATAAATAGTATGCGATTGAATTTGACGTAGGATTATTAAAATTTGAATCGACACATATGTTGAATTTGATTAGTTGAATATGACCCCTTTTAATTGTTAAATTAATTGACATGTAGAATAGTGATAATTACACCTTGAACCATTGAACGTATATTTGATTAATTGTTGTAGTGTTAAAATTGAAATCGAATGACAATTGAAGAACCATATAAATATTAGTGTAATAATCTTTAATCTACATGAAATGATAGTGTAGATTCTAGAAATAATTATATTAATTTACACAAATAACAATGTGAATTAATACGATTATTTCGGGATTATTTGAATTGATTATTGGATTGTTATTGATTGTGGTTATTGCTTGTTTATTTACTTTGACACCATCCCTGTTATCACATTGCAAGTTCCCTTTTGCTATGCTTTGATTTTTGAATTGAAATGGAATCGGGTTGAAATGATAAATACCCAAATTGAACTTTGACCTAGGATAGAGAATTAAATAAAAACCCGATTGGTCAATAATTTGATTTAAAAATAAAATGAAGATTTTATTTGAATAAATAATATGGTTTTGAAACGAAGTTGGAAATTGAATTTTAATGAAATTTAAATGGGAATATTTAATAATCTGAAATAAAATATTAATAAAGAAATTGATGAAAGAATGTTGTTTAATTTAAGAAATGATTGAATTAAGTTTTGAAATTATTTAATAATTTATTGAGATTGAATTATTTAATAATTAAATTAAATTGAATCCTTTGATAATTAAAATTGAAATTTTAATTAGTGAAATTTAGTTCTTATTTAATTGGGCTCTGAAATTTTAACTAAGTAAATGAATATGTGAAACTGAATTTCTTTATCAAGAAATGCAAATGTGATTTTTGAAATTAATGTAAGACTTGTAATTTAAAGGGTTGATTTGTCGAAGCTAATTTAATTAAATTTGAAGTTTTGATATAATGAAGTTGAACTTAAGTAATTGATTTAATGAATTGGAAATTAAATAGAAATTGTTTTGAATGACAAATTTACTTAACGAATATTTAATGAAATTGATCAATGATTTTAAATTGTTTGAATGTTAAATTAAATTAATTTAAATGTTTTCAAAATGAAACTTATATACAAATTTAAATCAATATTTGAATTGTTTTAAATAAAGATTGAAATTGAATTATAAGAATTTGAAATGGTAATTTGGAAGTTTTGAAACGTAAATTATGGAAATTGTTTTAGAAAGACAAATGAAATGTTGGTTTACAAATTCTATTTGAAATTGAATTCGATTTGGTTTTGAAATATATTAAGCGACCAATCGGTGTAATAATTACGAAAGTTATTAAAGAGACCGGAATCGGTTAGGGACATACTCACTGTCTAAACCGAAAACCACTTTAATAACAATACGCGGAGTGTGATCCAGAATGAAGTGGTTGGAATGATGAACGTGATGACTGAAGAAAGAGAACGATAATGCATAGCCTTGACACTTGTGTCAAATTGGAAATGACTAAAACAGGAGCCGTGCCGGGCCAAATGGGGGCTAGCTACCTCGAGTGAACACACTTCTTCGAAAACTACTCATTACTTGTTGTCGATTGGTGCACCCTTGATTTTGGGAGTGTTGTCTCGCGGTGTTGCGATCGCTGCGGCGATGCGTTCTCACCAGTCCGGATCAGGCAAACGGTAGTTTCACTACCTTGGGTATTGCCTCATGTGCCTTGTCATACTTGGATCCCTATATACGCGACCACTACGAATTTGTTTTGTGTTATACCTATGGAGTACTCCCTGATATCCCACTAGTTTACGGTGGAGTTTACAGTGCTGTATAGTCTATAACGCTTATATAAAATGTGTTAAGGATGGTTATTCCAAACATCCTTTGAGTTACTTGTATTTCAATTGCTATTTCACTTGAGTTGGGTTTATTTATATAAGAATGTTAATACTGACTCGAGTGTTTTGTGTTTTGCTTTACGCTCGGGTCAGACTGAGTGTACCAGCATTCGAGACTCACCTTTGGAGTTGGGGCTTCGCTTGGAGATCCAGCTATCTATCCAGTTTCAGATATCCAGTTGATTCCAGTGATGTATTCTGATATTGTATTTGACTATTGTATTCGAGACATCTGTTGTACCTTATTTAACTCTGATATGTATATAGTAGCTTCATGAACTACTATCTTTTGCTTCCGCTGCATTTATTACTCTGTGTCTGTGATCTGTGATTATTTTATTTACTGTATATGTTCAGTTTTGCCAATTTAAATTAACAATGCGGTATTTTGAATTATTCAAGTCCGACATGTGCGGATGCGAATGGTACAAAATACCGGGTCGTTACAGGGTGGAAGGATAAGATGTGATGGAGGCATTAGATGAGCATATGGGGAGGACTGTGTCATGGTTACGGTTGCAATAGTGAGGCTAGTGGAGGATGACATGTCTAAGATGGTGGACATCGTATGTGTATAGTTGTTTGTGGACATGGTATTATGTTGGGAGATGGTCGAAGTGGAGAAAGAGAGTTGGGTTGAAATGTAGTTGGGTTGGGAAAGAATGGAAAAAGGATTGGAGGTAGCTAAAGGTGACATGAAAGTTTGCATGGTTGATGTGGAGGATTGATTAATGCTTAGGGTCATGTTGTTGAAGTTAGTAGAGGATATGGTGTTATAGTTGCATGATAGAAAACTGCTACAAGAGTGTGCTTTTGCCTTATCAAAGGTTGGACAGGGGGAAGAGTTATGCTTTGCATGTGTGGTGGAATTATCCAGGGAGGAATGAAAAGATGTTATCATGGCCATATTATCGTGCATGGCTAGAGTGGTAGGGTGTGCATTAGTCGTGCACATTTGGTGTGCACTCTAGGTGAGGACAGGTTGGATATTAGAAACGTTGGATTGACTCTGGTAGGCATGGAGTGAAGTGTTCTGGTTTGTAATGTTGGAAGAGTTATGTAGGGAAGAATGAGTTGCAGATGTCAATGTCGGGTTGGAGAGCATAGGGGGAATGGAGGAGTATGCAATATCTATGCATATCAACTGTGTACGCTAGTCTTGGTCCTAGGGGATTGAGGAAGATTGGGGAGTATCTAATTGGCAAGGGAGGAATTATATGGGGCGAGATGACCAGACTACTGTGGATGGGGATCTGACATTCCAGAATTTAGTGGTTCTAAGGGTGTAGTATCGTTGGAAGTTGACTTTGTGGACCGAGCCAATGTTTGACATGGTGAGGGCGATCCTTTTCCTTTAATGCCTTTTAGAGTTGTGTATACATTTTGAGGCGGCCATGTTTTTAATTGGTATTTTTAGTGTTTTTGCTGGTTGATTGGCATTTAAGGCTCGAGGAGTGGGATTTGGTTCATGTCCCCGTTCAGTAGAGGAAGAATGCAAGTTTCCATTGTTTTCTTGATTGACATGTTTACCATTGCATTCAGGGGCTTTGTGTCCAAATACCTTGCATATGTTTCATATTCTTGGCCTCCAATCGTATGAAATCTGGACTTTGGGGCAGTGCTCATCGAGTCCATCAATTTCAATATGATCGGGTAAATCCTGATTAGGTGATATTTCAATTAACGCCTTCGTGTATTTAAATCGTTTGAGCTTCTCAGTGCTCTCATCGAAACAAAAAAGGTTCCCTAGGTGACAGGCAAGCTAGTTAATGCTAAAAAGAGTCCAAGCTATAAGAGGGATTTTATAGAAGTGCACCCATATCGGAACTTTATGGATTTGAGCTTGCACGCACCCATAAGACGGATCCCAAATAGTAATTATAAAAAAAATTCCTTAATAAATATGGGGTCGGCTTGGAGGATTTTTACCTTTTCTTGATCATTAGATAAGGTGAAAAAGAAAAAAAATTTGTCTGATTCGATATCCACCTCGCCCGATAGCCTCCAGATGCGCTTCAAGTTTGTTACCACAGCGAGATAAGAGAGACTGCCATATAAAAAGTACCCGACCAGCTGGTTACTCCAATATTTGATTCCTTCCTGCCTGACTTTTTTGGAATTGCCTAGCCGGATCGGAATTTTGAAACACTTTGGAATATACGTTCTTGCATTTTTTTAATTTTTTCTTAAAAAGCGACGTCCAGGTTGTTGAGCTAACTGGCATTGTTCCATTGAAACTGTTGGAAATAGACTTACTATGGAGGGTGGTGGGGAGAGGTAGAAAGGAGGGGTCGCCTCTGTGGTCTGAGGGGTCAGGAGGTAAAAACAGCGGTATGATAGGAGGAGCCATGGCAACAGGTTCACCTTGCAAACTAACTCGATCTAAGGTGGAGCTAAGGTTTAATAAAACGGGATCTATCAGGGGTGGGTGGGGATGGGTACGGCTTGAATGTCAGGTTGAACTAACATATGGAAGGATAGAGAAATGGTGGATTGGGTGAAAGTAGACAGAGCAGGGCCAAAATGGGATAGGGAGGACAGGGGAGAAGAGGCCTGGGAAGAGACGCCGTGAAGAGGATAGGGAAGAACTTATAAATGATTATAAAATCATATTCCTTGCTTATTATTTATTATTTATTTGCTATAAGTTATTTAATGATTTGTGGTCTTATCATTTTTAAGTGTAAAGATCTTGTTTGTGAGAATTTTATGTTAAGTATGAAATTTGTTGGGTTTTTACTTGAAAATAATTGCAAAAGCTAAAAATAATAATTTTCAAATGGTTTTGAAAATGGAAATATGAATTTTGAAATTTTATTTTGAAAAGAAAATGTTTTGCAAAACATAAGTTTTGGCTTATGGTTTGGAAAATTACATTTTATAGGGGTTGAACTACAAATAAAAATATAATCCCTGAAATATAATTTTACTATGAATTTAAAATGTGATTAGGTGATGTAGTGATTTTTATAAAAAAGAAAATGGAGCTGGAAATTTAAATTAATATTGTAAATGCATTTTTGTAAATATATTGATTAAATGGGGGCTTTGTTGCAAATAAATAATTATTGAAATAATTTTGGGTTGGAAATTTTTTATAAATTTGATGAAATGATTATAATATTTTTTACGATTCATTCCACAGAAATTGGAATCTGAATCAATGGCGTGTTGACTTTTGTATGATAACAAAATAAGATTTACAAAATAAAAATATTTCCCAAACCGAATATTCTTCATAAAATCCCTTTGCTTCACATCTCCTTCTTATTTCCTACCAGCTAGTTTACTATTTCAAGCTCCAAGCTCTCATGGCCTCCACCTCCACCTCCTAAGCAAAATTTACAATTTAAATTAAATAAAATCCCAAAAATTTCCCAAAAATCATATCTAACTTCTCCATCATCTATTCTACCAATAACAACCATTGCTTTTCGGATTAACTCAAGGTTTGGCCTAAAATCAGTTTCGCACAATATGGGATTTGGGAGAATTTTGTGGTTCTAGCATTGAAATCAAGTTTGCATCTTCTTTTCACCTTTTTTGAGAGTTAATCTTTATCACACATCAGTTCATCTCTTTATTTGTTGTGTAACTGATAGTATATTTATTAAAATTACTTTTTTTATGTTTGTTGTGCTTAATGTGTGACACCCCACCTCTAGACCCATAGTATCCAACAGTATCACCGAGTAATACTGTCAGATAATACGGAGAATGAGACGATATATGGTACATACATGAATATTCACTTTGGCTAACACTAGTACGTATTTAAACATAAAATAAACAACTCACCTATACGTACACAGTTTCGGCTTGAAGCAATAAATATGTGTGCCTCGAGGATAGAACAATACATAATATACAATAAATATCAGAGATCATAGAGTCAATCACAGCAATAATATATTATATTCAATATACAATATATATCCAATACACATCTATAATGGTATAGACACAAGAGAATATAAAATATATAATGATAATCTAAAATGCATAATATCTAGTCTCCTCTATGCCTACAAAATACAAGCTGGTCTCGTCATCTCTGAACCTGTAATGTCTCAGACTGACCTGAGTATTATATAAATGATAAATGGGTTAGACTATATCTAAATCCAATGTCAATAACCATATGGAAATCTGTATATAATAAAAAAATATAATATAATAATAATGTTAACTCACAATCCAAATATCATATACGTAGAATAACACAATACCCAGTATAAAGATGTCATCGTCCATATAAAACTCATCAAATCAGGAACCATAAAACAACATCAAATGGGTGAATCATCAATGTCCAAAATTCAACATTCGAAATTCTGAAAACATTTTTAAGTCAAAATTTAGTAATGGCGACACACGCTAAAGGAAAATATTATTGGCAACACACGCATATAAAAATATAGTTGGGGCCAATAATGTATAATCGACAATACACGTATAGGATAGATAATTGGCAACACATGCTTAAAAAATGGTTAGCGACACACGACAAAGAAGAATAATAGACGACACATGTCTAAGAAGGATACGGGGATTGATCATACTCAGGACACAGTCGTTGGTATAATCACAATGTACTTGTCTAAATCACATCACACCAGAATCAGATGGGAGACTGACGGACACACTTGCTCTAGGAAACTACATATATAATTGGCAAACATGACACATGCACCCAACTAGCACGGCTCCTACCGTCTTTCTTACCTTGAAGGGCATCGTTACTCTTATCTAGCGCATGTCAAAAACATGCCGCAGGACTACGCTCTGCATTGGTCATGACCATGCTTTAACCCTAATGTTAACAGAATGCTGGCCTAGGTGACATAAGGGGCTAACCATCGCCGACACACGACTCTATAATTGCCGAGACATGGCTCTATATATTTCTGACACACGACTCTGTATATTGCAGACACACGACAATAAATATTGCTGACACACAACTATAAACATTGCTTACAAATTGCTACAGCAATGCCGACACACAATATTGGGGTGTCACATATCCAGGGCGTGACCATCTCGATCAGGCCACCGGGGTGGATACTGGCCAATCTTGTTTACTTTCGAAACATAAAGGAGTTGAACAGTGATAGACAAATACTGTAATTATGTAATAGCTGACACATAGCTATATACATATACCGACACATAGTACTACACATACGCTGACACACTGTAATGGCCCGGAATTTTCGACCTTCGAAAATCGAAATCAATACGTTCACTATATTACATGCGGAGCAATCGAATGCCGGAAATACCAGATTGTTAGGGGAAAGAAGAGGAGGTAGAAGAAGAAAAATAGAAATAACAACACAGAATCTCACAATCGCAGCGGAATAATATACAATGGATAACAACTGGTCTTTATACAAAAAGAACTATAACTGTCATTTATACATTACATCATCAGAGACAACACATCAATAACTCAATACTGGACAGTTATAACAATTTGTCCTTACAAATGCTGAATATACAGCCTACAATACACACACTATGCCATAAATGGCCTTCTGCAACACAAAAAAAATGTTGGGTCAGGCCAAAAAAATGTTGCCATAGGTCTATGGCAACACTTTTCGGGTGATGCAATTTTTGCCGTTGCCTTAGACCTCAAAGGCAACATTTTGACTATCTAAGGCAACATATGTAATATTGTTGCAATAGAACCCTATTTGTGTCTATAGCAACACCCATAGGTATCTGTAGCAACATTCTAAAATGTTGCTATAGATATTAACTTTCTGAATTTGTGGGGCCCACAATGTAGAGCATATTTGATTTTTTAATAAAAATAAATATTTATTTAATAAAATGCTATTGCACAGAATTTGATATTTAAACAGTAATTTATTTAAATAAATATTTTATTTCAACATTTGAAATAGTACAAATTCCTGACTCCACTATTTTACAATTCAATGATATATAACACTGATATTCACATATACAGATATTCCTCACTACATCACTCAGTTCACTCATTACATATGCTGTTGCAATTTATACAGACACCGACACTGACAAATATATGACGAGCCGAGGGCCGAGCCGAAGGCGAGCCGAGTAGCGGGTCCGGGCACAGCGTCGGCGGGGGTCCGGGGCCCCGCAGTCCGGTGGGCCCCGCCCGATTCATCCGATTTCGGAAGATCGAGCCTTCTTTGAAACGACGTAAAATGATGCACAAATGAAGACTGAACTTAGCAAACCCGCAAACCCCATCCTCAGCAACTTCATCACCCATCGGAACTACTGCCCATCTACCCCTTACTTGAAACACGATTACCTGAAACACTGACCATCTACCAAACACTGACCACACTCCCAACCTTTTTCACAAAACATCCACTCACTGCGTCATCAAATTACATCATCAACAACACCGCCTGGAAGCAGCATCGGCATACCATCCTCCATCACCGACAATCACCGCCTCATCCAAACCACAGTTCACTCATCCAAACTTCCTACTAGACAGCAACTCCTTCTACTTGAACACTACCAAACTTCAACCTCTACACTACCACCATCCACTCCCCAAACTGCTGCAACTTACATCCCCTACAGCCCTTAACAACAGTTGGTACATTTTGAATCAGGATATGAAATTGCAGCCTGCAATCTAGTTGACTGCTTTCTAGCATAAGCATGTGCAATCTATACTGAGATTGGAACTGAATGTAATCAAAGAGCTAATCATAGCAACAGTATGTTCACATAATTAGTCATAAGCCAAGAGGAGGACAAAGTGGCAACTCGTACTGAACTAGCATATCACCACATTTACCAATCAACAAAAACATGTAAGCCTATTCGTCGGTAAATGTAAATCCAATGTTAAAGTTCACAACTTTTCCATAAATATAACAAAACATCACCTGGCCAACACAGAGAGTGGAGACGGGACATCGAATATACTGCATAGTATCATAAATTGCCAACCCTGTCGTCATGGAACCACCAGGTGAATTGATATAAAGATAAAGCGGCTTAGACGGATTCTCAGATTCGAGAAACAGCAGCTGAGCCACAATTATCGCCGACGTATCGTCCTCGATGGGTCCGTTAAGGCAGATGACGCGCTCTTTGAGAAGCCGGGAAAAGATATCGTAGGCACGCTCGCCACGGGATGTGTGCTCGATGACCATCGAAATCAGGCCGTAGAAACGGCGGTGGGGTAGTGGAGTTTTGTTGGGGGCTGCGGTTGGTAGGATTTAGGAGAGGTTGCGTATCGACATGTAGGAAAACAGCAGCGAAATTGGGGGTGAGAACGAAATGGGAACGAAGCTTGTCTGAGATCACTACCAAACTTTGAAAAAAGGACGAGATTTTGTTTTTGGAAGAAAAAAAGGAACGAAAATATGATTTGGAAATTAGGGATTTGGAAATTGGGGTTGAGAACGAAATGATATGAAAAGTAAAGCGGGAAAACGAAAATTTGGGGCAAATTGTAGCGGTGATCCATTTTAACAATCAGATTAAATGTAGACCGTTGGATTGTATTCACGCGGATTGCTAATTTTATTAATTTTTTAATTTGAATACATCTATAGCAACACTATATAAAAATGTTGCATCGTGTTACACTTGTTTAGCTAGAGCAACACATTTTTATGGCTAAGGTAACACCATAAATACAACGTTGCAGTAGGACCAAAATTTTATATCTATCACAACATTTTAGCTGGAAATACCTTGCAAAAATGTTGTAGAAGGTCATCTATGGCGTAGTGACATCGGAATAAAAATCAAGTATGTGTGATACGTCTTCGTCGTCCAGCTCGTCTCCTGAGCTCCATAGCATCCTATCCTGAATCCGTAATACTCGGTCTAACCCGAGCATTATAATAAAATAACACCCGAGTCAGTCTGGAAAACCAGCGTGAGAAAATACACTTAATTTGAATTATTAAGGTTATCAAAATCCTTTGAAAATCAAAGGTATCTCATAAGACCACGTCACACATAAACACAACGGGTTTTACCTTACGATAACCAAAACATTTCATATCAAATTCTCTGATATTATAATAATGTCCAAGTACAAATACTTATTCAAATAGCTGAAATTGTTACATTAATTAAATTCCAGCATACTAGGCTCTACAACCAAAACCGTAAAGGCACGTATTGGAGAATGGATTCCATACGAATGACTAAGCACTGGGGTACCTCCTGCCACAGTACACGTCTAGAAAAATGTACCGAGGACCACGCCGGGATCCCCTGCAACACGAGACCGGACTACCCCTAACCTGGATAGACCGAATATGCTATCACCCCGGGTGTTCCCACCCTTTCAGAGCTCCTTCCATGTATCGTAGTAATAATATCCAAGGGTATCTAGAAAGGTGATAAATATACCCTAATTGGGTGCGACCCACTTAGCCTTGGTGCATCTCCCCTGCTTTTCAGTCATTCTCGGTTGATGAGGCTAAAGGCTACGATTACCTTTAAAAGGAATTTCCACTTAGAATGCTCATTGTCCTCCAATGACAATGTACCGATAGCATTCATCCATACAAGTCCGTTCTGGGTCCGTACGGAACTGAAGGCACTGTTCCTACTACATCCGTTTTGGAAAAATCCTCAGGATTAGCAGCGATTAGCCCTTGCAGTTCACTACTCCATCTTCGATTCCATGCTCTTGTTTTCGCTTCGAAAACGTACTCGTTGGATCGAAGTGGTTTTCGGATAACTTATCCGATCCCGGTCTCTTCAAAACAATTTTTGATATTCCCGGTAAACTCAACCCCGGTTCTTTAGGAAATAAACAAACGGAGATCACCTCCTAACCGTTAGTGGACAGATTTCCTTATCATCGTCCTAGAATAACGAAACAAGTTTATACGTACAGTATAGCACCTCGAACGGTAACTGTACCACATAATTCCCATGTTTATTCCAGATATTTCCAAAGTTATATTTTGGGTCCAGATTTGATAGTCGGTTATTTAACTATCAAATAAACAATCATTCAACCAAATATTTCATTTTCCACTGAAAACACCAAGTCTCATTTTTATTTAATTTTATATAAATAAAATCCCTTTATCCAAAAGTATGTGCTTATCTTACCGAATTTAGTATATTCTCAAACTATCCTTTTCAAAAATATTTGAAAACCCTTTTGAATAATAAGGAAAGTACCACTGCGGTATCAATGATTCATAGCTCCGTCTCTATCCCAGAGAAATCCAAAACTTAACTGCACGCACTCACTGCCTCCGATTTCGCCATGAAAGTACATCATTACTTTCCGAAAACTTTATTAAATAATTTTTCAAAATAATACTTACAAAATTTCTATATAAATTTCCACGTTTATTTTAGGCAAGTACTCTTTTATAAAAGTTATTATATAAAAATAATATTAATATTGAATAATTTATCCATTTAAAATAATAATACTAATTAATTCTAAATAATAATTGACTTAATATAAACTAACTTAATTGATAATTAAACATACTTTAAACAATTTAAAACAACTAAATAATTAATTTTCCGAAACATTATTCAAAACTTTTTAAATTACTTAGTTAATAATTAACAATCCTCCTTTTTAAAACAAACTCAATTCCTCGATAAAAATATATTTTTCAAATCCAATATAACCAGTCCAACATTTATAAACCTCTCTCGATTTACTCCCAATTTGATTTACGTCCCAATTCCGTGAATCCCCTTTTCACATATCTAAAATAAATCTACCATTTATTTTAAAGCCGATTTACCCATCTCGTTATAAATCCTCACTGTGAATTTATAAATTCAAATTTATCCACCGGTAATCACTTCACTTTATTTATAAACCTTGTCTATAAATGCCATAGTCTCATTTCCCGTTTATAACAGTTTCATAATACTTAATCGATTACAAATCGATTTCTAAATTGAATTCCATTTTTAAATCAATTTCTTAAATAACCCAACTATATTCCAAAACCCAACTAAATTCAGATTCCACTTCCATTTCATAATTTAAATTCTTATTTAAAATCTAGTATAACAATTTCATATTTTATTTCCAAATTTCCTTTTTATTTTCCCTAACTATTTTAAATCTCGATTTTAAAATCTTTTTACACTTAAACAAATATTGCTTAAGTTTTATTATTTAAAATCGTTTTATTTACATTATTCCAAAATCTCTATTTTCCATATTCCTAAATTATTAAGTACAATTTTAAAATCAAACTATATATTTTACCCAAATTCTTTTCTTTGAATTAATCCAAATTTCATTATAAATATTTTACATCCAAATTTTCCTTTTGATTCCTTTCCAAATTAAAACACATATTTATTGTATTTTGCACAATACCAAAATCTAAACCCGTAATACCATTGCACCAAATAAATTCAAATCTCGCTATAACCTATCCAGATTATTCAAATATCATATCAATGAATATGAAAATAATTTCAACATTTTTGAGGAATCCAGTTGGATCCTTCTAACATGTTTCCCTACATCCACAGATGTTAATATAAAAGTACCAATCCCACTTCGAGGGGGATATCACGATATATATGGTCATCCACTATTATGCGGGGCGCATAGGGTCTCATCCGCTAAAATATGTGGGAATAATCACTCCAATTACTAATATATGTACTACTATATATAATAACATCCAAACTGATAACAATTATCAAATTCAACCAATCAACCAATAATTAATTTTAACTATTTAAAATTAACTAGCCATCCAAAAATGAGTGAGATTAACTCACTTTGAGTTTTTAGATTTGCTGATCGATCCAAATTTTGACTCTATTGCACATTCCGGAGCTACGAATCCAAACGGCCGATTCCGTTCATTTTGGACCTCGTACGAATTAATATATTATCAAATTTTATACTTAACTAATTACACTTTAATTGAATTTAATTAAAACTAAATAAAAAAAATTTAGAAAAAGAAGAAGAACAGCCCATACCGTTCAAAATCAAACACGGTCCAGAAAAGCTTTCTTCCCCAAATCCCCTATTCGCTTGTAGCTTCACTCGCATGTACGTCTTCCCTATATCTGTGATATGCAATTCTACTCGATCGCTCGACGATCTGACTTCACCATCGAAACACTCTGCCCTTCCTCTTCTCGATGCTACCCCTAATGTCGACCTTGCATGATCAGGCTAAAACACGACCTGGCCTTTATTTCCTCTCACGAACTGTCGGACCTCCTCAACCACCACCATATGCAACCAAAATACGACCGAAGATGTACTCCATCACCGTGAATGAAAATACATCACCCAATTTGCCTCTTGTCGCTTAGATCATCAATAAAGCCTAACCCTAGCTTCGCCGACGAGAAACGTGCCTCACTCTCATCCAGCTCGTACATGCGCTTCCCCCACCCCTCGATGCTCACTGACGTGGTCGCGACGCTCGTGCTCCCTTTTCCTTTTCTTTTTTCGATTTTTAGCTGCCGTGATTCACATATTTTTTTATTTGCGAGTTGATTTCGTGAATCAACTGAAGAGAGGGAGGAAGGGGACCCACGATTTATTTTTCGAATTGCTTTTCGATTTGAACTGAAAAATGGAGGGGGGAAATGCGATTTCGATTTGAGGAGGAGGAAACAGTATACACGACTACTCCTTTTTTTCTCTTCTTTAAGCTCGGTCATTTTTTCTCTCTTGATTTTGAAATGCTTGGCTGTATGAATTTAAAAGGAGAATGGAGGGAGGAACAAGACGTGATGTTGGCATGTAAAAAGAAGGCTATAGTGTTTTTGATAGGAAGGAAAAAAGCTGATGTGAAAAAATTAGTCAATTCAACATATAAATATATTATTTAAAATTTTAAACCGTCTCGATTACGTAACTCAAAATCTCGAACTCCTACCGAGACATGCCGCCAGGTGTTCATAATGTTATACCCCTATTCTGAATGCAATGGAAAAGGTTTCGAGTCCTAATTCGATCGTATGGAGAAGATAGCTTTTTGGACCCAATTTTTATATTGAATTTTCGATATAAATTCCAGCGCGTTTATATCTCGTACGATCAAACGATAACTCCAAAAGCTATGAAATTTGAAATCCGATAAGAATACACTATTACGGATCAAATGGAACTTGTTTCGTCGAAATTCGAGACTGTGCCCCGGAGGGCTATTTATATACGTTAATTCAAACGATATATTTTTAAAACTAAACAAATCACTTTTAAATTCAATTTAAAAGTTTTATTATCTTCAGTATTATTAATATAAATTTTATAAGCCTTTAAATTATTTTTAACAAGCTTAAAACTCCAGATTCAGTATTTTAACCAATTTTCAATTATTAAATTCAATAATTAAATTATCTGATAAATAGTTATATTTGAAATTCAAGTTAAAAATTAATTTTAAATATTTAAAACCAATTAAATATTTAAAACCAATTAAATATTTCAATTTCAAATAACCAAAATTCTAGGTCGTCACACACACAACTAAATACATGTATCGACATATGGCTTCATATAAGTTAACACATGACCATAATATATTCACTACAGTGGATATCACACTTCGCATCCCCATATTGAGAGTCATCAATGAGCAAAAGAATAACCAAATAAATAACACAACGGCTTCTCATACCACTGCGTGTTACCAGTCCGTTTATTCAGTGCTCTTGCATCACACTCACCCTTCAATATTCTATATAACGCGTGCAAAGAATGACTTATAAAGTGTTACCGAAAGACTCATGCCAAACGGTATCACTAATCTGTTTATTCTAGTTTCTCGTCACATAGAATAAAGTAGCATAAAATCACGTAGAAGGATGTCATCACCTTATCATATTAAAGTCATCAAGCAAATCCATCTCAATGGTGAATCATTCATACAATTCAATTCGATGTACAAGGAAATAATGCATAAAAAAGTAATATAATAATAGATTATTTAAATATATAGTTATATATACAAGCACACATGCACGCGTGCATGCACACACACACACACACACACATATATATATATATATAACAACAAGCAGATGAGTCCTAATACTAAATCAAATTATTCAAATAAATAAACATAACGACAAACAACTCATTATTTAATAATGAATCATTTCTTAAAAAATACATACTTGGAAATATATATATATATATTATATAATAATTTCACTTTGTTTATATAATCACAAAATAAGATTCAATTACTAAAATTTCTTTTCCAAATCCTTAAATATAAATATGTATATATATTTTTTCTAAAACTTCCAAAATCACTTTACACATCAAAAATAATTATAGAAACAAATAAAAAATTTCTATAACTAAATAATACTTTCAAATAAATTTATAAATCTCAAAAATAATTCTTTTCATTTTAAATTGTAATTTATAATTTAAAACCTTCTTATCACAAAAAATTTCTCATAATATCAACAAATCAATTTAGAATCATTGATATATATATATATATATATCATATGTATATGTTTATGTATATGTATACGAAACGGATTTATATAAAAATACCTTAAAACCATTCAACAATATTTCAAATTTGGTTCATATTCAAAATAAGCCCATATATTCGAAACCCCTTTTTAAAAATATTATTAAATCGTTCAATTATACAAAATCCATAAAATAAACAAATTCCATACATTTAAATACTTTTGAAAATCTCTAACTTTATTTTAATACCACTATTATTTCTAAAACCATTTCCAACAATTTATTTTATTTCTCAACCACAAATTTTTATTATAAACATATACTTTGATTTAATTTTAAATAGCAAAAATAATTTATTTAAGCTTTCAAAAATATTTTCAAAGCAGAAAATCAACCGAACATCAAAAATACGAATTATAGAGCAAAATCCTCCAAAATCATCAACAATCATTACTATAAATTTTTAAATGCAAACGAACATCGTCTCCTTTGCATTCCGGACATCCTACAAACACAAAAGTCCACTATTAATTACCAAAATAACATCCAATAATTCAGTTCATTCCATATCACACAGTTCAATCTAATATCCCAACCAAACAATTTATCCAAGCGATTCCATAATTATTCATAACTATTCAACTGATCAAATTCAATCAATTCATTCAAGCAATCACGTAAATAATCGGGATAATACTATATATGTAAAATGCGAGTGGAGTTAAATATAGTTTTGAGTGAGAAATACTCACCGAAACAATACTCAATCACCATGACCCGTGCACACTAATCTTAAGATATCGCCTCAACATTGGGCTGCAATCACTTTACCAAGCATCATCTTCAATGTCAGAAACTCAAACGTCACCAACCTCAGAATCAATATCCCTTGCATCCAAACAGCCAACAGCCCCACATCGAAATTCGCTTGCGTCCATTTCCAACGTCGCTGTCAAGACCATCGTCACAATTGCACTGCCCCGTCATGTCGACAAAACCATTGCACATCAGCCATCGGAATTTGCAATAGACCCATCAACGCCACCATCACATGGTTCAGACATTTTTCCCTCTCGTGCACCAGGCCTCATAGACTACGACTTGGTCGCGATGCAACTCTGGCCTGTTATGACCACGCAGCGCCCTCCACAACGCCATTGATGCCGTTCGCCTCCTCACTCGATATTCGCTAGGCCTAATCTTCGAGCGCTTTATTAATATTATTATTATTTAGCATGAGTTCATTTGAAAATTAGGGCAACAATATGAAATAGATGATTTTTTGGCAAAAGAAGTTCGGGCTTAGTCAAGAAGAGGCACGAGATTTCCAGGAGCAAAGTTAACGGGCTTGGGCTATGTAAATTGGTTCCCAATTTAACCAATCTATTCCACTTTTCTTTATTTTGAATAATTCATATATTTATTTATAAATAAATTATCACCTAGTATAATTTGATTAATATTTCATTCTACAAATTACATTTCGATGATTGGACAATTCTATTCAATTTGATTATTACGACAAAATCCTTTATTAAATATAATTTAAATACTAAAATTTATTTCCAAAATATTAATTATCATAAATCGAATTCAAACACTGTAATTTAATTTACATATAATTATGGCATAGAAAACAGGATTCTAACAGACTCCCCTTTTATGAAAATTGCATCCTCGCAATTTCTTATATGGAGATGTCAAACAACTTAAACCCAAACTTTTTTCGTATTCAACACTCGCCTATCAGGACAAAACATATATCTCCGAAGAGGCATCTCAACACGAGGCATCCAGGAACACGGTGAAACAATATAATATCACTATATATCTCGCTATAATATAAAACCGTGCCTTTATATTAGCATTTTAAGCAAATTCGTTTATTATTAAGCGAGCAAAAGTGAGTCAACATCACCAATAGGTCCAAATACCCTGTTGATCACCTATTCTTAACTCAATATAAACATTAGTGACATATAAAAAAAGATAAAATAAGTATACTTGCATTTATAATATATAAATAGCTTGATGTCTTGGTTTAAGCGACTTGAGACAAGCTTTTAAAGGTCTAAACCACAAAATTAGACGACGACATCAAAGAGTGAATTATTATATAGTGTGTTAGCTTTCAAAAAAAACTTACGGATCACAAAAATGTTGAGTATAACTCAAATTATGAGATTTTTTGTAACATCCCTCATTCCGAGGCTCAAAACTAACTTCTACAGATGCTGGAGTCATCCATAGTTAATAATTCTCGATTATAAAATACGGTTATGTTAATCATATCAATAATCAGAAGCGCATGAATATGAAAAACAAACATAATTTAATTACAAATTTTCACATTTCATTTCACAAATGGTATTTCATATTCATTACATAATCCCATTAGCAAACCCATGCTCAGAAAGTATAGTTATTACAAAATATTGCAAGAGCGACATATGAAGATGCCCTCTTGGTTGATCAGAGTCAGATACTTGGCAATTATACAAATT
The DNA here is from genome assembly GCA_030737815.1 of Allium fistulosum. NCBI lineage: Eukaryota > Viridiplantae > Streptophyta > Magnoliopsida > Asparagales > Amaryllidaceae > Allium > Allium fistulosum. The sequence goes on from CM060903.1 coordinate 183,214,828, forward strand.
TTCCATTACATCCAAATAGCCAAAACCAAACTACATAGCAGAAATAGATAAAGCTCCTAATAGCTAGATTTCCCCCTACACGTCTCCGGAAGCTTATTCATCTAAGTAGAACCTAAAAGCCCTTATTTCCAACCTACTCAAATGGGTATCCAAGAGTTTAAGGGGACAAACAAAAACTTTGGATCAGACAACAGTCTGGTATGAATAATAACCTACCATCTTGAACCAAATAGATAACTAGTGAGACTACGCCACTAAGCGGAATGAGTTTTCCCCTCACCGGTATCTTATCAAAACATAACAACCATATATTGTACTCATGCAACCACAATGGTTAGAACATAGAATACAACATTTTTAATTATGCAATACATATTAGATTACCCATTCCAATTCATTATATTATCCATTCTAATTTCAAATGAATAACCATCACAATTTAAACTGACTATCCATCTTGTTTCAATCTGACTACTCGTCTTATAATTATGTAGACACCCATCTCACATTTAAACATATTCATAATTATGTGGACTATCTATCTCACATGTATTTATTACTTGGATTACCCGTACCCTACCATATTGACTGCCCATCACATATGGTTTAATCGTTTAAAATTTTATGGACTATCCATCACACATATTCCATTTAACTTTAAATGATGTGGACTGTCCATCACACATATTCCATTCAACTTAAAATGATGTGGATTATCCATCACACATTCCATATTTTTCCTAGGATGACTATGAACTCTTCATTATTCTCATAGAGACTATCCATCTCTAGCATGATGTAGACTAACCATCTCACATCCTATAGTTTTCCTAGGATGACTATAAACCCAACATTTAACAATTTTATTCATCTTACCCACATGTTTCAATTTAATTCATGTTACCCACATGTATTCCCTTATAGTTGTAACATTTCAGAGTGACATATATTGGTATTCCCAATTGATCCATGCCAAAAAATGGTATCCCCAAGGTTCAAAGTTGAAGTCAATAACATATTTAGTTTGTCGAAACCAACCTACTTTCGTATCCCCGATGATGGTGTTGACATCTATAATCCAAATAGCATTGGTATACCCAATGTTTAGAATCGAAGTCATAAAACAATAGGATCGCCGCCCTTATTAAGTTAATAAAGATCAATGTCGAAGTTCATCTATATTGGTGCCCCCAATGATAGTGCGAAAGTTTACAAATTTTAAATGGCATTGACATCCCCAATGACTACGTCAAAGTAGAAGCATAAGGCGCTTCGCCTTTAATCAAATAAAACATAACTCGCGCTTTATTAAATCAACATCGAAATTCATAATTTAAAATGGCATTGGTATCCCCAATGACGTCGTTAAAATAGAAAGCATAAGGCTCTCTGCCTTTAATAAAAACATACGCACACGGGTTTAAACGACATCGAATTTTACCCAAGGTTGAAGACATAACTTAAATTTCCTTTAAGTAAAAATCAATTTGAAAGAAATAACATTGATTCTCATGAAAACAGATGGCTCTCAGCCAAAACATGGGGTTTCGAACCTCTTAAATATAGGTTACTTTGCCCCTTTTTAAAATAGTTTGGATTTGTGTTGAAGTGGGTCTCTTCGACACTAAATAAAAATGGCAATATCCTTACTGAATAATATAAGGTCTTTGACCTTGTTGAATAGTGACGATAAGGACCTCGTCGTCCTTAAAATAATTTAATAAACTAACTTCAACTATTATACCATTTCGTATATAGTCGAAACTAAGGCATGCAGAAGCATTTCAAAATGTAGGCAAAGAAACGTCTTCGTTCTTGATGAATTACAAAGATACGATACCGCCTTTAATTAGTTGCCTATAATCGAGAAACTGATTTCTTACCAATCAAAGTAATTGTTTTTTTCCAAATCCAATTTCTTGTCTAATTCCCCTTGAATAAAAACAACTTTTAACATTTTTTCAAAAAAACTACCACATGAGATTTACAGGTTCAAAACATTTATCAAACTTAATCAATTAATATCCATTATTAATTAACATTTAAAATGCTTATCTAGCATAATATATTCATGATAAACCGAAATCACTTTGGAAAAATCCAAAAAATTCATAAAAATTAGAGAATATCATTCTTTTTACCATATAAAAAATTTAGAACCATAAATTATATTTAATTATTTAAATAATTAAAACTCGAAATTAAGCATTTCCTCCTTAGGAAATTCATAAGGTATTTATTAATATTTAAAAAATTATGAAATTGAAAACCCATCACCAAATTATCATTTTGCACCTCATATTAAAATTTCGAATCATTTAGAGAATAAAAACTTAGGTTTTTACTCTAAAACCTATTAAAACAATTTCATAAAATACCCATTAACTATTATTCTATCCAAACAATGATTATAAAGCCATAACTTGGCAAATCAACAAATGTGATTCGAGTATTATCCAAAACCGAATCTAACAAAGATTAAAAGAGATGATTATTTGTATTATTCACCTTAGACTTAGAGATGGGAGTTGAGATTTGATTCTTGAATTAGTTTTTCTACTTTGCTCTTGAATCCCCCTTTGATTTCGTGATCTCTCTAGGTTGGTTAATGGACGGCCTATACTCTTCCTCTTTGATTGTTTTTTTTGTTAGTGGAAATTGAGAATAGAGTGAGGGGAAGAGGGTTTAAGGCAAATGTTAAATATCTTGCCTATATTGTCCCTCTCATATATTCTTTTATACGTTTAACTTTTATAACAATCTTATTTAGTAATTTATAATGGTTCGACCTTATTAAGTTATCAAATCTCATTCTCCCAAGCTATTTACATTATTCTATTTAATCTATCCAATTAAATGCCTTGAATGATGTTAATAAAAATTAAAGGTATTGCAGTATTCTACAAGTATCAAATTCTGAATATGCATAAAATACATAGGCCCACTTTATTAAAGTGCATTTTTGGCCTTAAAAACATCAAAATTTCGAACAATTCTTATTTTTCTATTTTTTCACTTTTTAATATTAGTAAACTCCAAAAATTCGAAAAGCGATGAACACGAAAGTTATTCTATATTAACGAATCTTCCAAATGAAAGAAGATTCAATAAAACTCATTTACAAAATCAAAAGTTATGGTAGTGAAAGTAGAACAGATTAAAGTGATCGTTTACCACTTTCATTTCTTCGACAAAGACATGAACTACATTCTTTTTCTAACTCTACGATTTTATCTCATCATTTTTCCTATTATTACTTCATTGTCGAAAAGCTTTTTTTTATTCCATTGCATTGCTTCTTCTATACTTCAAGAATATGTGGTGAGCAGTCATCAACTATTTTTGTATTTTTTAAATGTTTTACAGGCCCTGCATACAAATCCCTATAACTGCCTAAAAGTAGTAATTAGCATTGAATTTATCCATATATAGTTTGTTGTTACGTATTAGTTATTGAGCAATTCATGTTGTGACCAAACTCAACTTCTTGGATCCCTAGAGGCTGTCCGCTGATTTCGTCCTTATCGTTTGCTGATGACATTGTTATCTTCTCAAACGGTAGTCGTTCCTCTACCCGGAGGCTGCTTAGCTTCATCCATCAATACGAGAGATCCTCTGGTCAGCTCGTAAACCCTTCCAAAAGTTGTTTTGTCCATGCGAAGGACTGCTCTGCTGCTAGATCTTCCTGGATTGAGACATTCTCAGGCTTTAAGGAAACTTCCCTTCCATTACCCTACCTAGGTATTGTTCTGTACCGAGGTAGGAAGCTTAACGCTTTTTTCGACCCTTTAACTGACAAGGTGAGGGGTAAGATAATTTGTTGGAATGCGGCACTTCTGTCTCAGGCCGGCAGACTGGTTCTCATAAAGTCTGTGTTAGATTCTATGGGAACCCATATCTTTGCGGCTATGACCCCGACCTCCTCCTTCTTTCGGTCGTACCGTTCTTTGGCCTCTTCCTTTTTCTGGGGCAACAAGGAGGATGGCCGCCGCCATCACTGGATTTCGTGGGACACGATTTGTCGTCCCAAAATTAAGGGCGGCTTGGGGCTTCGTAACCCCAAGGATATTTGCACGGCTTTTGCTTGCAAACTGTGGTACAGATTTGGTGCTAACGACTCTTTATGGGCTTCTTTCCTTCACGCTAAGTACCATAGGCTAGAGGGTTCTAATTTTTCGGGTTCCCCGTCCTATGCTAGCGAGACTTGGAAGCACATGCAGTCAGTGACATCCCTCTTTGATTCCCATGGCGGTCCTTCAGGATGGGACGGCGCTTCGTTTTCCATCTTGAGAGCTTGGACGTCTGTTAGAATCCCTAGCCCCATTGTTCCTTTGTTTTCCTTCATTTGGGATTCTCGTTCTCCTCCAAAGGTCTCTATTCTGATGTGGCGTATCCTTCATGACGGGTTGCCTTTAGACGAGAATCTGAAGTGGATAGGCATTCCCTTAGTTTCACGTTGCAGATGCTGTGGCAATGGGGAATCGGAATCCTTGAACCATTTATTCTTCGCTGGTTCCTCAGCCAGATCTTGCTGGAATTACTTCAGAAACTTGGTTGGTGTTCGAGGAATTGCCAGATCTGCTAATGATTTTTCAACTTCCTGGTGGGCTGGGAACTCTAGGAAATCTCTTCATTCGATCATTCATCGCTTGATTCCTTGTCTTATTTGCTGGCACATTTGGTGTGCTCGGAATAAGGCAATCTTCGATAACTCTCCTATGGACCCTGAGGCCATTATTCGGCACGTTAGGAATGACGTATTCCTTGCCTTCCGAGGCAGGCCATTCAGGGGTAGAACGGGCCCCCGTATTCAGCACCTCGTGGATCTTCTGTCCATTTCTTGTGTGCTGAGATCCACTAGATTAGGCGTTGGTTGAGTGATCCAGACGGGGCGTTGGCCTTCATCCGGCGCTCTTGTTTCTCTCAACTCCCCCCCCCCCCCTTTTGTTGTTTTGATGATTCTGTTAGTTTTTCAGGTTTAGGCTATGACGGGAGATTTCATCGTTGTCTTTAGCTGGGGTTTTTCTTTGGTTTGGTCATCTGATTTTCGTCCTTCTTTCGGGTGTGTGCTGTCGGAACTCCTCGGGTATTGTCGCTTGCAGGCACGGGGTGGTTGAGGCCGTATGCTGTGGGTCTCCTTGCTTACTGTGCTTTTGCTTGTGGTCCTCTCTCAGTCTCCTCTCTTTACGGCGGTGGTTGGTTTTGTATCTGATGGTCTGGACTACACCTAGTCTGGTGTAGCGGGGATGAAGGTTGAGCGGGCGGTTGTTCCTTATGCTTCTGCTGAGTTTTTCCGTTCTGCTGTTAGCATAGCTTTTTCTTGTTCTTGTGATCTTTTTGTACTGTATCTTTTTACAGTTTTCTGGGAGGCATATTTTTGTTTGCCTTGTTTTTTGTGAGCCTTTGGAGAAAGGCTATTTTCTCCTAGTAAAAATACATGTTTTTTCTTTTAAAAAAAAACTCAACTTCTTGACAGCAAAGTAAACGTGACGTTCTTCTTTAATTATAACTATATATTTCTATTTCTAAAGCTCCTTATTCAAACTTGGGTACACCAGCATAAAATCTGATTATTTGGTTTGTATACAACTAAAAATAAAGTGTTTACATTGTGCGTTGAATCTTTTTCCCTTGCATACTTTGAATGCTCTCAGGTTGAGTTTTGGTTTCACCTCTGTTTAAATCAAAAGTTGAGTGGTTGAACTCATCATCCATGTTTGAAAGAAAAATAATGTGCTAGTGTAGATTCAAACCTGAAGCCATGTACAAAATGTTTTGCTTGGGTTTAGACGACCTAATTTAGTAGTTCGGTTCTAGCCAAGAAAAGAAATGGATGTATTTGTCTTACCAAATTATCTACTAAGATCAAGAATTTTACATTGATAAACAGTTACAAATTTGCCTGATTTCTTTTAACTTTTCTAAAACCACCCTTTACCATCATGGCCTAATTCATTTTAATTTAGGACCCATTAAATACGATATATTTTGTTTTCACATTATATTATATATAATACAACCATACTTTACAAGTATTTTTTTCCCCCAATTTTCACAAATATAATTTCATCTTGTATACATGTAACATTCTATTAGTGCTCCGTATTCCTTTTCAAAACATCATATTCATTTTTAAAGCATTGTGTCAAAATGCCTCATCGTAGTATTTAGTAATTCCTATTGATAACGTTGGCCAGACGCATCAATCAGAATTCTTAAAATACCGAACGGACATACTAACACTAAATAAACTATTAAAACATTTTCAATCACTCGATAAAATCAAATTCATATTTTATCAAATTATTTGCTTGTTTGAATAAAAATATTTATTTTCAAAAAAAATTGTATATACATTCCATACAACAATCATTAATAACAACACAATTCATCACACATTCACAATATCAAACAACACTCTATTAATTTAATTTAATTTTCCATCCCACATTTTTAGACTAAGCCAAATAACACAAAAAATTAATTTAATCAAACACATATCAAACAAACAAACGCCTTCAGCGGAAAGCTATTTATCAGCATCTATTGCACACTCTAATCTCTACTGGATCATACCACTCAACTTGCCACACAGAGGTTTATTCACTATCATTAATACCGACACTACTCATCGGGCTAACTACATCTTACTTCACTACCTCCCTCAATAACTTCTACTTCACATAAAGACAAATACACGAAGAAGAGGTAGAGATAAGGAATACACACACACACACACACACACACATATATATATATAGGAAACTAACAAGTATGTCCCTAGATGATCACCCCAGCAATCATCATATACTCCTACTATCACTTAAATATAACCAACAATAATCTACCACACACCCATAGGGACAAAGACTCTAAGTCTCTTCTAAGGTCTAGACTTGTGACTCTTATATAAAATGTATTGTTCTGAACTTGCTCTGATACCAATTTGTGAACCTCCACATCTATACTCATACTATCTAAGAGTATTACTAAGTAACACTGTCAGATAATACGAAAAATAAGGCGATATGGTGTGCACTAGTGAATATTCCCTTGGGCTAACACTAGTATACATTTAAACATCAAATAAACAACTCACCTATACTTACACGGTTTTGGAACAAAACAATAAACGTGTGTGCCTCTAGGATAGAACAATATATAATATATAGTAAATATCAGAGATCATAGAGTCAATCGTAGTGATAATATATTATATTTAACATACAATATATATCCAATGCACATCATAATGGTATACACATAGAGAATATACAATACATGATGGTAGTCTAAAATGCAGAATATCTTGTCCCCTCTATGCCCACAAAATATAAGCTGGTCTCGTCATCCCTAAATCTTTTAATGTCTTGGACTGACCTGAATATTATATAAATAATAAACAAGTCAGACTATATCTAAATCCAATGTCAATAACCATATGGAACTCCATATATACTTGGTATAAATAAGTATAATATAATAATAATGTTAACTAAAACGATATCATATACGTAAAACACTACAATACCCAGTATAAAGATGTAATCACTCATATAAAACTCATCAAATCAGGAACCATAAAACAACATCAAAGGGGTGAATCATCCATGTCCAGAAATCAACATTCAAAATCCTAAAAGCAATTATAAGTCAAAACATATTAATGGCGACACATGCCAAGGGAAAATTATTATCGGTGACACACACGTATGAAAATATAATATATAATCGACACCAATAATATTGGCACAAATAATATATAATCGACGACACACGTCTAGGATAGATAATTGGCAACACATGCTAATAAATAATAGTTGGCGACACACGTCAAATAAGAATAATATGTAGAATACAATAGCCTATGATTTTTGTTTGATGATAATAAACATATATATATTTGTTTAAATGTATTTGTTATATTTTATTTTTCCACATAATTAAATAAATATTTGTTGAATAAAATAAATAACTCGGAATTCATATTTAAACAAATATTTTATTACAAATTCGAATAGTACAAATTTAAGCTCTCACTATACAAGTTTCAATTACAACACAACTTTCAATATACAATTTTTCATACATATTTCACCTAACTATATAATTCACTCAACACTCGTATTTAATCTTCAACTCTATTCCAGTCTATATCCAGCATCTGAACTATCTGCAAAATAAACACTGACGCGGTAAAATTGAATAAGAAATATTTTGCAGTGCAAAATGAAGTGTGTGTTTCAAAATATTATTTGCCTTAGTTATTTGGGTTGTTCGTCATCATTTTTGTTAATTCATATTACACGAACAACTTGTGACATGCACAGTGTATCACTATACATGCCACAAGGTCGTGCACACCGATATACACTTGCTTGTTAAAATTGCAGGGGCAGGTGAGCACAAGGTCAAACCCAAGCCGAGACTGGATTCAACACAGGTGCAATGCAAAAACAAAACATCACAGCATGGTCAGTGCAAATCAATCAAGTAAGAGCCTACATATACACATGTGTACATGTACACATGTGCCTCGAGAATCATAGTGCAGACCAGAACAGTGCACCAGACAAAATCAACATGTAATGCATATGAACACAATAGAGCAACAAAATCAAAGTGCATATGTGCAACAAAGCAAGCAGGTCATCATAACCCAGACTACAGTAACAAGTGCACAAGGATAAGTGAGCACATGAAAACACCAAATACAAAAAATATTCAAATGGAACCAAATCAATGAAACATTAAATACAACCAGACTCGAGTAAACCAGAGGTGAACATGTCAAAACAACAAAACATATTGAACCAGACCCCAACCAAATGTACAAAGACATGTACAGAGAATCCAAAACCAGACCTCAAATGACACAAAGGAACTGGACATTTAACTCGAAGCAAGATACCAAGACCACCAGACCTAAATTCAAATGCATGAACACACACAACAAACTCAAATGAGACCAGAAAAATACACTTCAAGTGAAACCAGACTACCATGCATCAGATTAATAAAATGGAAAGCTGTAGATATACTCAGGCATGAACACACATATAACAGTTTAGACATTCTCACAAGTCAAGTAAGAGCATCAAGCAATGTAGACAACAGTTCAATGTAGCCAAACATGCTCAAGACATACACATATATACATACATATATGTATGTATGTATGTATACACATGATGAACATCACATGAAACCAGACAAGTTCAAGGATAGAGGATACAAGTACACTCAACACAATACAATTAGACTTCAAGTGATTATGGACAAAGAGAACAAGTGCAATGAATAATCAAGTGACAATAATTTTACAAAGAAATGCAACAAGCAAGTCAGAATCACACACACATGGAGATAACAGATTAAACTCGAGCAACTAACATCCAAGACTCAAATATAATTAATATAAACAATTCAATTCAATGTACAAGGAAATAATGCATAGAAAATTAATATAATAATAGATTGTTCAAGTGTGTGTGTGTGTGTGTGTGTGTGTATAATAACAAGAAAATCACTCTTAATAATGAATCGAATTATTCAAATAAATAAACATAACAACCAACAACTCATTATTTAATAATGAATCATTTATTATAAAAATACAAATTTAGAAATAAATACCAAATAAATATATTAAATAAAAAATTCACTTTGTTTATTTAATCACAGTATAAGATTCAATTACTAAAATTCCATTTCCAATTCCTTATATATATATATATTTATATTCCAAATTCCAAAATCACTTTACGCATCAAAAATAATTATAGAAACAAATACAAAATTTTCTATAACTAAATAATACTTTAAAATAAATTTATAAATCTCAAATATAATTCTTTTGATTTCAAATTGTAATTTATAATTTAAAACCTTCTTGACACACAAAATTTCTCATAATATCAATAAATCAATTCGGAATCGCTAAAATATATATCTACGAAAGGGATTTATATTAAAATACCTAAAAACCATTCGAAAATATTTCAAAACTGGTTCATATTCAAAAAACACTCATATACTCGAAATCCCTTTTCAAAAATATTATTAAACCATTCAATTATACAAAATCCATAAAATAAACCAATTCCATACATTTAATTGCTTTTGGAAAATCTCTATTTTTATTTTAAAACCACTATTACTTCTAAAACCATTTCCAACAATTTATTTTATTTCTCAATCAGATATATTTATTTATAAACATATACTTCAATTTAATTTTAAAATATCGAAAATAATTTATCGAAGCTTTCAAAAATATTGTAAAATTAGAAAATCAATCGAACGTTGTAAATACCAATTATAGAGCAAAATTCTCCAAAATCATCAACAGTCATCACTATAACTTTTAAAATGCAAATGACAGCGTCTCCTTTGCATTACAGACATCCAACAAACACAAAACTCCACTATTAATTACCAAAATAACATCCAACAATTCAATTTCATTGATTATCACACAATTCAATCCAATATCCCAACCAAACAATTTATCAAATCGATTCCATAGTTATTCATAACATTCAGCGAAGAAAATTCAATCAATTCATTCAAGCAATCACGTACATAATCGGGATTATATATATATATATATATATTTGTGTGTGTGTGTAAAATGCAAGTGGAGTAAAATATAATTGTGAGTGAGAAATACTCACCAGAACGATGCTTGATCACCAAAACTTACGCACACCAATCTCAAGATATCGCCAAACAATTGGCCTGCAATCACTTTACCAAGCATCATCTTCAATGCAAGAAACTCCAACGTTACCAACCTCAAAATCACTATCGCCTACATCCAAACAGCCAACAGCCCCACATTGAAATTCACTTGCATCCATTTCCAACGTTCGCTGCCAGGACCGTTGCCACAACCGCACCACCCCATCACGTCGCCAAAACCATTGCACACCAGCCACCAGAATTTGTACCTAACCCATCAGTGCCACTATCTCGTGGTTCAGACATTTTTTCCTTGCGTGCACTTGGTCTCATCGACCTCGACTAGGTCGCGACGCAATCTTTGCCTGCTACAACCACGCGGCACCCTCTACGACGCCATCGATGTTGTTCGCCTACTCAATCGATCTTCGCCAAGCCCAATCTTCGAGTGTGCTATTATTATTAATATTTAGCGTGAGTGAATTTGATAATTAGGGCAACGATATGAGTAGGGGATTTTTTTGGCAAAATAAGTTCAGGCTTAGTCAAGAAGAGGCGCGAGATTTCCAGAAGCAAAGTTAACAGGCTTGTGCCTTGTAAATTGATTCCTAATTTATTCAGTCCATTCCACTTTTAATTATTTTAAATAAATCTTTTTTTAATTATAAATAAATTTTCACCTACTATAATTTGATTAATATTTCATTCTACAAGTTACATTTCAATAATTAGACAATTCTATTTAATTCGATTATTAAGACAAAATCCTTTATTAAATATAATTTAATAAACTAAAATATATCTCCAAAATATTAATTATCATAAATTGAATTCAAACACTTTTATTTAATTAAATTTACATCTAATTACGGCATAGAAAACAAGCTCTTTACATGTTGAATTCCCTGTATTCATTCGTTGCTCAAAATCCCTAAATTTGACCCCTTTATTTTGATCAAACCATATGCCGCATGCTAGAATCATGGATGAATATGGGTATGATGGATGTGAAATTTGGTTTGTCATCGTAACTGGAATCACGAAATGTATTAATCGAAGGTGCGACGTCCTGGATCTCTGCTCCTAGAACTTGTGCACCACTCGACCGTCGGTGACTTGCCTAGAGTAGAAATGCTCTAAGCCAAAACATTTTTTTCTTATAAGCAGTGAATGGAGAAAATTTTGAGATTGTAAATTTGTACTATATATGTTTTGGATTCAAAGTATACAAAATTATTTAAATTGGAAATTTTGTCGTTTTTGAGTAAATTTTGAAATTGATTTTAAATACCTTTATAAAATCGAATTTTGGAAAAAGGAACCTTAAAGGTTTAAAATGGGACTGAAAAATATTAAATTCTGAAAATATATTTTGGTTCGAATTTAAGGTTTATGAAGATTTTCCAAATGGAAATTTAAATTTGTTATAAAAATGACTTTAAATTGTTTTTATTCTAATTTTTGGAAACAAAACTAAAATGCTTTATAAAATTTTAAGAAACTATTTCTCTTCTTGTAAATTATTTCTAAATGATATGGGACATTAGCAACTATAATGGATGATTTTACTATTTATTCTATTTAAAATTATGAAATTGAATGGTATGGGACGTTCAGTAATTAATATATGATAAAATATATATTTTGGAAAATCGTTTTAAGCTTTCAATACACTTATTATTATAGATTGTAACTATATCTTGTAACATTATTTTAAGTGTAAGTTCATTTGTACAATTATTTGTTAATTGTTTTGTATTTTCATTACATCGATCAATTATTTATAGCTTGCCAAATAATGATTTCTATGTGTCATTATTTGGCAAGTTTAATAAAAGGAATTTTCAATATTTGAGAAAATTTGTAATATTATAAATATTGAATGTTATTTCCACTAGATATTACTTTTAAAATAAAATGGAAGGGTAACTTTCAGTTCCAAATTTTGGTTGCAAAGTTTTCCATCCTTAGCTGACTTGATTCAGGTTCACTACCTAGACTGGTGACATTTCGCCCATATCAACACTGTCAATGACTCATTACTCTGGAAAATGTGGTGTCTTCTTTTGCTATATATACCATGGGGCATTTTTCTTTGATGTCGCATAGTAGCTTTATAACCATTTTATGCATGAGTTCATCCATCGATGCGAAGGTGTTATATCTCTTTTTGGAGAGAGATAGCTCTAGATCGTGTGATTTCACCTACTTTTTCTAAGTTAGGGCTACTATAACTTATAATATTGGTGTTTAACACACGTTAAAAATATTTCTATAAGATATAAAATAACGCTCTTTCTTGGGTATCTGGTATAACATTATTGGATATTTGATCGACAGATCATCATTTTCCATATTTTTATATTATCATACTTTGATAATGAATTGTTATATTTCAGAACACATACATACACACACACACACACACAGGAAATCTAGAATTTTTATTCATATAGTTTAGACATTTATCATTGTTATTCGATACTTTTTTGGCTATGTTATTTCCTTGTCGCTTATGTTAGTCCTGCTTAGTTTATTCATGCGACTATTTAACTCGCGCTAGACTATCTAGCCTGACTTGTGTACTATTTTCTTCTAATACGTAGGTCAACTCTAAGTTACACTATTTTCTATTGTGTGCTCATGTTATTGTGTACTCATGTTGTAATGACCTGACTTTTCGACCCCCAGATGTCGACACTAATACATCCATGGTAGTCACGTGCCGAGCACCCAAGTGTTGGAAAGACAGATAGTTAGGGTAAAATAAAATGAAAAGAACAAAACAAGAAATAAGAACACAACATTGGAATCTCATATGCGAAATGATAATATATTATATCACAAAAGTGCAGTATAAAGAGTTACTCTAACATACATGATAATCTCGGAGTTACAAAACCTAAGTACTACTATCAGCCTGGATAGTTATAACCGCATATCCTCATAATGTCGATTACATACATACATAATACAGTGCAACTGAAATGGAAATTGTCAGATAAATAGATAGGTGGAAGCCTCCAGCTTGTCTCCATAAGCTTGAAGTATCCAAACTAAATTGGCTTTCCTCGGCCTACTTGAAAGAGTACATGAGGAATTTTGGGAAAATACCACGTGCCAGACATAAGTCTAGTATGAGAAACTCATAAATGTGTATAAGTACATAATAGTTCTTTTGAGACTAACCGAATCACCGAAATGGTTATGCCCCCAAAAGAACCAAGCACAATTTATATTAACATTATGTGATATTATAAATAATTTCTAACATGTGTAATATAAATAAGAAAATAGCTATGATGCTTATGCTAATCGCACCACAACAATATTTGAATACATTTAAAATCGCTAAGGTACGCTCGTATATGGATTTTCCATGGATATCTCCCCAATTAACTGAGACCAATCTTCATGACAAGGAACAGAAACTACCTTCCGAGCATCGTATATATTTAGATAAAATATACCATAAGGTAAAAACAACTGACCCATGCCCTACCATATGAACCAAGTATCAACAACTCCCGCTAGCAACATCTATAAGCATACTCTAAATAATGGAGTTGATATACCCTCATGGGTTAGCTAAACCCAAGATTGTGCATCATACTATGTCTTTAGTCATTTTTCCAATGTCGAGGCTACGTACGATGCCTCACTTAAGAGTCTTCGTCACTCGAACCAAACTCACATCACTCATGAATTCCCGCATAAGACCGTTTGAAAAATGCTAACATTGACCTATCCCTCGGAATTAATCATAGGATAGACAGTTCAACTCTATAACCTAAGTCTGAAATGTTAATGCTGACCTTTCCCTCAGACTTAACCTTAGGATAGATAGTTTAACTCTATAACATTCCATTTCAATAACCACGTTTGAATTACAAACTCTATACTAGTTTTAAAATGGTACTTATTAAGTAAAACACACCGATCCCGGACTCTCCAAAACAAATCATGATTTTCTAGTTAGCTTAATTCTGGTTCTTTTAGAAGTATGCGAATTATATAAAGAGGAGTCCTTCCTAGGGCAATGCTAGAGACGTTTCATACCAATGTTCCTCCCCATTGGTTCTTAAAGGGTATGAAACCGTGAAGCTTTTAGATACTTCTTAAGTTATATTTGGTCTACTTCGATAGTCGACAAATCGACTATCGAGTTTTGAATCGATTGCTTAAAGAAATCAAGGTTCGTATATTTAATATGTTTCCAACATTTCAACTTAACTATTCCTTGATCAAGAGGGAAGTCGGTAGTTTGGAGCACTATAGCTTTCATCCCTACTCGATCATCAATCTTAACTCTCACAAATAAAGAAATCTACCTCGTTTGGCTTTTAGTGTTAAGTATAGTATTACTAACATTCCATATGCAAGTAACCAAACAGTTTGTTTTTACACAATGTAACATCTCATCCCTTCTTCCAAAATAATAGTCTTTCAAAATTTACTTGTATATAAGTTATAAATGTTTATATATAATAATAATTTATTTACAAAGCTACTATATTTAATAGAATTTAAAATAAACTTAAAGAATAAAAGTGTAACAAAAACTCTTTATACTATAATAAATTTGAAAGTAGTTTTATAAAGTTATATATATATAACACCTTTTAAAACACTTATAAATAAGTTATAAATAGTCATATAAAATATTACTTAAAAGTAGTAAATTAATATTGATTTGAAACCTTTTTCTATTTTAACAAAATAACATGTTTTATAAATATATAAAGAAAGGTGGAAAATAGACATAAGGACAAACTTTGAAAAAAATTAAGGCCGAAGGACATCAAGTTTCATCTTTGGGCTGAAGGACAAACTTTGAAAAAAATTAGGCTGAAGGACAATGCTAGTTAGAACTAGCATTTTGTATAGTGTAAAAACTAAATATAATGCTAGTCTATCTAGCATTTTATATAGTGTAAAAACTGAATATAATGCTAGTCTATCTAGCATTTTGTATAGTGTAAAAACTGAATATAATGCTAGTTAGAACTAGCATTGTCCTTCAACCTAATTTTTTCCAAAGTTTGTCCTTCAACCAAAAAATAAAACTTGGTGTCCTTTAAACTAATTTTTTGTCAAAGTTTGTCCTTTTCCCTAATTCCCTCTAAAGAAAACCCCTATTTTAAAATTTTAAAATAATTTATTTAAAAATATATTTAAAGAGGGAATTAAGCAAAAGGACAAACTTTGAAAAAAAATTAGGCTAAAGGACACAAAGTTTCATTTTTGGGCTGAAGGACAAACTTTGAAAGAAAATTAGACTGAAGGAAAATGCTAAATATAGTTAGCATTTTGTACAGTGCAAACATTGTACAAAATGCTAATTATAACTAGCATTATATCCAGTTTTACATTTTACAAAATGCTAGTTGTATTAGCATTGTCCTTCAGCTTAATTATCTTCCAAAGTTTGTCCTCCAGCCTAAAAATAAAACTTGTTGTCCTTCAGCCAAAAATTTTATGAAAATTTGTCCTTGTGCCTATTTTCCACTATATTTAAACTTCAAACTTCCTTTAAAATACTTATATATCTTTTATAAAACTCCTTTGAAATGATTTCATAAAATATCTATAGTAAATAACATTTCATAGTTTACTAAGAGCATGTTTTTCAAAGTGCATTTATAGCGACTATCCCCATATGGACCAAAAAATTTACAACTTTGTTTTATAAATTAAATAAATGTTCAACTCAATTTCTTAATATCTCTTATACTACTATAAGTGTAGAAAAAAAAGGATCTTTCAAAAGTATTCATAAGATAGAGTTTAAAATGTAAGATAGGAGAGAAAGGATTTAAAGTGCATCTATAACGACTATCGTTATACGGACAATTCCATATTCAATTAAAATTCAAATTTCATTCATTAACATATACATAAGTAATTCTCAAGTTCAAATCACATCTCAAAAAGCATGGGAAAATACATATACAACGTATATAATCAAGAAACATAATTGGAAAGTAAGATAAATACAAAAATATCAAAGTGCTTCCATATCGACTATCGCTATAAAGGCAATGCCAATATCTACTCTATTTCATATGATCATTCAATAGTCAAGTCCAATCCTATGCCATATGCCATTAAATATGCACAAATATACAAGTCCAAAGTCCAAGACCAACTCATATTCCATCAAATTTACATATGCACAAATAAACAGGTCCAAACTCCATAATTACATATGTCATTACATATGCCAAAATCATATTTTCTTTTTAAGGCAAAACAATATACACAATCAAAATGCTTTCCAAAGCACAACAATCAAGTTTATAACTTTAAGTAGTTAGTTTCTATTATAATGTTTTTAACAAGTAATTTATAAAGTTTATATTTTTCATTCTAGGAGTGAGATAACTCGCTTTTAAATCGAACTCCAAGCTAGCACTTCTTACAACAACACCACACTTCTTACCTTTAACCCATAAGCTCATGTCCAAGGCTACAAGAAGCCTTAATTGCACACTGCCTAAGCAATTATGGCCTTAAATGGGTTGAATCACGTCCAAAGCTCACGGCCTAGAGAGGGGGAGAGAGATATGCTCAAATTCTTCAAGTTCTAAGATGGTGGAATGACTTCCTATGCTATTTAATAACTATAGCAAGTGTTTGAAGAGAGCTAGACTTTGTTTGAGTTGCTTTGATTCAAGAAGTGCTTGTAGAGATAAGAGTGAATGTGTAGTGTCTTTTAAGTAATGAATTAGAAAACCATACAAATGTACTATGTTCATGCTTTTATAGACTTGAAAATGGATGGTAAAAGACCCCCCTTGCCATTACATGGAAGGCCACCCACTCACCAAGCCCATCCCTCCGTTTTCTCCACTCCGTACTTGAGAAAGTCTTCCTTAATTTGCTCCTTAAAACTCCCTTCCATGTTCCCTTCTAGAATTAATTATTCTAACTAATTTTTCTTAAGAACTATGGTAAGTTTAATACTTATTAATGTGTTCATATGTTTATTACACAAGTCCAAAAGAGTTCAAACAACTTTTATTGAATAAAAAGTCGAGTATCTATAAAACCATTTTCGATCACATTATCGATAATTCTTCGAAGTGTATATTTTTATAAACACATTTCAATAAAAAGTTTGTAGCATTAATTATTAATTTAAAAGCTTTTAATAAGGTTATAAAATCATATTTTTAACACTTAATCATTTTTCAAAAGTTCAGATATTCAAAGACGAAGTATTCGAAATTACGGGTCGCTACACTTCCCCCCTTAAGATATTTCGTCCCTGAAATTCAAACAAGAACAACACAAAGAAGAAAAGAAGAAATATATGCACATATAGAATACTGCTCAAACTACATACAAACTAAGATACAAGCTAAGTGACTCCACCATAGGTAGTGAGTACACTACAAAAGATACAATACAACAGAAAATGTTAAACACGCAGTTCAGGATAGGACTCCTTAATACCATCCTCTATCTCCCAAGTGCAATTTCTAACATTCTTGCTCCACTACACATCGACCGACTCCAAAACCTTAGTCCTTAATCTTCTCGTATCACGGCGACAATACGAAGAGGTTGTCTCACAATGTTCAAGTCAGGTTCAATCTTTAAATCCTTTTGCGATGGCTCAATAATAAAAGTAGGATCGTGTACATACTTACGTAGATGGGATACGTGAAATACATTATGCACACCTGGCAATATAGTTGGTTGCTTGACTCTAAAGCAAGAGTGTCTATCCTCTCGAGTATCGAAAAAGGTCCTATAAAACAAGGAGCCAACTTCCCTCCATTCCTAAACCAAACTACGCCTATCATCAGAGAAACTTTAATGAACACAAAGTCTCCAACTGAGTACTCCAAATCCCTACGCCTCACATCTGCATAGCTCTTCTGCTTACTCTAAGCTACCTTATCTATGGCCTTGCGAATCATATCTAGTCCAAGCACTAAGCGATATCCTGGTTCCACCTAACACGATGGAGACCTACAAGCACTTCATATAATGCCTCAAAAGGCACCATCCCAATGCTTGCCTAAAAACCGTTGTTATAAGAAAACTCAACAAGTAGTAAATGATTCTCCCAAGAACCTCCAAAGTCCTGAATACAAGTAGGAAGTAAATCCTCCAAAACATGGTTTACTCTCTCAGTCTGCCCATCCATCTAAGGGTGATAAGCTATACTCAAATTCAGCTCCGTCCCAAGTCAATCATGCAAACCCTTCCTGAACTGACTCATGAAGATCAGATCTCGATCACTCACGATATCACATGGATACCATGAAGCCTAACAATTTCTCTAACATAATACTGAGCCAAACTAAAAGTTGTCCTTATTGCCTTAAACGGTAAGAAGTGCGCACTTTTGGTTAACCTGTCAACAATAACCCAAATGCCTTCATTACCTCTCCTTCATCTAGGCAACCCATCGTTATAATCCATAGAAATATGCTCATGCTTCCACTTTGAAACCTCAAGCGGCTGAAGTGGACCAGCTGTCTTCTAGTGACTACCCTTAACCCGCTGGCAATTAGCACATCTACTCGCAGATATAGAAACGTCTCTCTTTATACCTTTCCAGCAGAAAGTACGTCTCATGTCTTGATACATCTTAGTGACCCCAGGATATATCATCAGTCAAAAATAATGACTCTCCATCAGAACCTCCTGTCTAATACGATCCACATATGGAACACATAACCTACCGTTCATCCTTAAAATGCCATGATCGTCTACATCAAATCCTGGCCAATTCTCTGGAGCAACATTCTCAGTAACGGCTTTAGCTATTCATGCAAGGCGAACATCCCTCTGTTAATTATTCTCCATATAACTGATAAGAGTTAGACGAACCTCCACATTAGCTATAATTGCATATCTCCTACTCGGTGCATCTGCTAAAACATTAGCTTCCCCGGCGTATACAAAATCTCAAGACAATATGCCACAAGAAACTCTAGCCAACGCTATTACCTCAAGTTGAAGTCCTTCTGGGTGAAAAGACATTTCAAAGATTTACCAAATATAGCTCAAACTTCTCACCTAGTAAATGATGCCTCCATATCTCAACGCAAACCACTGCTAACAGTTCTAAGTCATGCATCGCATACCTTGCCTCATGCAGCTTTAGCTATGTGATGGCATAAGCAACAACCTTCCCATGCTACATCAACGCAGCACTTAAACCTATTCCACAAGCATTAGTGTAAATAGTAAGACCCTCAACTTCAATCGAAATAGTCAAAACGGAGCGCTAGTCAATCTCTTCTTCAGCCTCCTAAATGGTAGCTCATATTCTCTGGCCAAACAAATTTGACGTCTTTATTTGTCAAATTCATAAGTGGTGAAGCAATCTTGGAGAAATCCTGAATGAATCTTCTATACTAACCTAATAATCCCAAGAAGCTTTGAATCTCTGTTGCACTTTCAGGCCTCTTTGAGTCCTGAATAGCCGCAACCTTCGTCGAATCCATAGAAATACCATCTTCAGAAACAACATGCTCTAAGAACCTTACCTCTGATTTCCACAAATGAAATTTTGAGAACTTAGCCTTCAACATATGCTCTCTTAATATCTCTAATACAATTCTCAAATGGCAAGAATTCTCCTCCTCGGTCTTGGAGTAAACCTATCATCGATGAAAACAAGCATGAATGTGTTCAATACATCCCGAAAGAGATGGTTCATCAAGTCTACGAATAAGTAGGAGCATTGGTTAAGCCAAACGGCATAACCAACCACTCATAAAACTTGTCAGACTGGTAAGCTAATAAGGGTACACTCTCCTCTACTATGCTCAACTGATGGAAACTGATGGTAGGAACAAGCTGAGAAAATACCCAAGCTCCATGAAGCCAATCAAACAAGTCATCAATCCTAGGCAGGGAATACTTGTTTCTAATTGTCCGCTTATTGATCTCATGGTAATCGAAAAAAATCCTTAAGGAACTATTCTCCTTTGTAGCAAATACAACGAGCGCTCCCCAACTTGGACGGCTAGGTCGGATCAAACCCTTCTATAACAAATCACTAATCAGGTTAGCTAGCTCTAACTTCAACTTTGGATATAACCTATGCATAGGAAATACGATAGGCTTAGCATCAGGAATCAAATAAATACAAAACTCAATTTCATGATAAGGTGGTAAACTAGTAACCTCCTCAAACACATCTGCATATTCCCAAACAACCGAAATCGATTCCAACTCTCCATTCGACACAATAAGAGAATAAAGAAAACACTCATAAGAAACATAGGCTCTTTACAAGATAATGTAAGAACCTACATTCCCTTTTTAGCACTATAATCCATTTATCACAATCCAAGATGGCATAATTATGAGATAACTAATCCATCCCCAATAGAACATCAAAACCCAAAAAAATAAAGAATGAAAATATTGCATGGAAGGAGTCAATCAAAATAAGAAACTAGAACTCCTTCGCATACCATATGAAGATTTGTCGAGCCCCTTACTAGGTTCGACACACAAATAGAATCACGAACCATAATTGGTTCTAGACCAAGTCTATCAACAAGGCTATTAGAGATAAAGCTATGAAAAGAACCAGTATCAAACAAGATACGAATTGGAATGTCATAAATATATAAAATACCTTCCAGAACCTTCTTTCCCTTAGCTGCTACTGAGGTGGAAGGTGCTACAGAAATAGCAAAGACCCTAGGCTGCTCCCCTTTCTTGACCATAGGATAATCTATAACAAAATGGCCAGGCTGATGGCAATTATAACATCCCTTCAGTTCAAACTATGCATCAAGCTTCGGTGCCCTAAACCATCTGCCCTCCTCTGCTCGACATATACTTATTAGAAAAGTGGCTCTTCTTCCCACACTTGTAGCAAACGAGGTTGGACTTATTCTTTGGCAGTTGAAACTTTCACTTATTATTCTCAGCCGGTACAAAAACAAGAAGCATTGGTGCCAAATTCTCAAACCCATTTTCACCAAATCCACAAAAGACGCCATAAGGTGATTAGTCATATCCCTTTGAAACTTAGGACGCATACTTGACATAACCATGTCATTTTTCTTCAAAGGTGTGTCCATCATACTAAGCCCAAATCAAGATAATACGTTAAACTTATTTTCATACTCCACAATAGTCATATCACCTTGCTTTAGATCTAAGAAACTCCTAAACAACAAGGTCATACCATCCTCCGGTACAAACTTCCTCTCAAACTCCTCCTTAAATTGGGCCTAAGAGAAGTCGTTCTCTTAGACATCAGCTATAATAGAACTCCACCAATCCATGGCCGCACCAGATAGATGACGGGATTCCAAGCGATGTTCCATAGAATCACCCAACTCTAAATCTCCAAAGATCCTCTTACACAAACTCAACCATTTCTGCACCTCTCACCTCAGTCGCACTGAACCTCTGACCACCCAACTTCTCAAAATCCCAAAAAAGCGAAGCAGAGTTCATTGGGGGCTGAACTTGCACCACTTCCTATACTACATTCACCCTAGGTTTGCCTATTGGAGTGACGTTCCTCGAAGCTCGAGACCAAACATTAGTGACGGTACTACCTATACAACCTCTACCTCCTCTAGCATTGGCAGCATGAGTACTCATAATTTTTACTACTTGAATTAAAGAAAAATATCTTTATAATACTTTAAGAAAAAATTATTTCAAAGAAAATGTTACTAAGAAAGAATTACTTCAAAGAAAGAGTTATTTTAAAGAAAGGATTACAAGAAAGGGATAGTTATAAGAAAATATTTTTTAAAAATCTAGTTTTGAAAATAAAAATACGCTCTTATATGTATAATACACTTGACCCATTCTAGGGCATCACTTACCCTATCTCTAATGAGCCATACCCAACTAAAGCCAAGGTATTCGCTAACCTTGAGCGATGATACCACAATGTAACGATCTGGATTTTCGATCCTCGAATGTCGTCACTAATACATACACGATATTCACATGCCGAGCACCTATGTTCCGAAAAGACAGATAGTTAAGGTAAAATAAAAGAAAATGAACAGAACAAGAAAGAAGAACATAATATTAGAATACCACATGCGGAACAATAATATAATCTCAAAAGTGCAGTACAAAAGGTTACTCCAACATACATGATAATCCCAGAGTTACAAAACCTAAGCACTACTATCAGTCTGGACAATTATAGCTACTTGTCCTCACAAATCTAATTACATACATACATAATACAGTTCAACAGAAAAAAATAGGTAGATAGATAAATAGGTGGAAGCCTCCAATTCATCTCCATAAGCTTGAAGCATATAAACTAAAAGCTACTTTCCTCAGCTTACTCGAAAGAGTACATGAGGCCTTTTGGAAAACAAATACCACGTCAAAAAATCGCCAAAATGGTTATCCCTCAAAAGTACTAAGAAAAATTGATATTTACATTAGGTAATATTATAGATAATGTATAAGATGTGTAATATAAATAAAAAAATAGTTGTGATGCTTACATTAATCACACCTCAACAATATTAGAGTTTATGTAAAACAGCTAAGGTATGTTCGTATATGGATTTTCCATGGAGACCTTCCCATTGAACTAAGATCAATCTCTATGACAAGGATTGGAAACTACCTTCTGAGCATCGTATATCTCTAGATAAAATATACCATAAGTTAAACACAATTGACCCACACCCTAATATGTGAATCAAGTATCAAAAAGTCCCTCTATCAACATCTATAAGGATACTCTAAATAATGGAGTTGGTATACCCTCATGGGTTAGCTAAACCCGAGATTATTCATCCTACTCTATCTTAAGTCATTTTTCCAATGTCAAGGCTACATATGGTATCAACATAAGAGTCTTCATCACTCGAACCGAATCCACATCATTGATGGATTCCCGCATAAGCCTATTTGATAAAAACCTGACCTCTCCCTTAGACTTAACCTTAGGATAAACAGTTCAACTCTATAGCATAAGTATGAAATTTTAATGCTAACCTCTCCTTCAGACTTAACCTTAGGATAGACAGTTCAACTCTGTAGTATAAGTCTGAAATGTTAACACTGACATCTCCCTTAGACTTAACCTTAGGATAGACAGTTCAACTCTATAACATTCCATGTCGACGGCCACTTCCAAAACACGAACTCTTATAGTTGTTTTAAAGTGGTATTTGGTTAGTAAAACACTTACCGATCTTGTAATCTCTAAAGCAAATCGATGAATTTTTTGTTAACTCAATTCCAGTTCTTTTAGAAGTAAGCAAACTATATAAAGATGAGTCCTCCATGAGGGATCTCATATATATATGTTCTTAAAGCTAGAGACATTTCATACCAATGCTCCTTCCTGAGGATTCTCAAAGGGTATGAAGCCGCAAAGCTTTTAGATACTTCTTAAGTCATTTGGTTAAGTTCCATAGTTGACATATCGAATCTCGAGTTTTAAATCGATTGCTTATAGAAATCAAGGTTCGTGTACTAAACATGTTTCCAACTTTCCAACTTAACTATTCCTCGATCAAGAAATATTGATTTTATCCCTACTCGAACATCAATCTTGACTCTCATAAATAGAGAAGTCTACCTCGTTCGGCTTTTAATGTTAAGTATAGTACTACTAACATTCTATATGCAAGTAAAAAAACACGTACATTTTTACACAATGTAACTTCTCATCCCTTCTTTCGAAATAATAATCTTTCAAAATTAACTTGTATATAAGTTAAATGTTTTTAAAATGATACACACACACATGCACACACACATGTATAATAATTTATTTATAAAGCTATAACATTTAATAGAATTAAAAATAAACATAAAGAAGAAAAGTGTAATAAAAACTCTTTATACTATAAAAACTATTTTTATAAAGTTATATATAATACCTTTTAAAATACTAATGAATAAGTTATATATAGTTATATAAAATATTACATTAAAAAAAGTTACTTAATATTGATTTGAAACCTTTATCTATTTTAACAAAATAAACATGTTTTATAAATATAAAGAAAACCTATACTTTAAAATTTCAAAATAGTTATTTAAAAATATATTTAAACTTCAAACTTTTTCTAACATACTTACATACCTATTATAAAACTCCTTTGAAAAGATTGCATAAAATATCTAAAGTAAATAACATTATACCTGACTAAAAACATGTTTTTCAAAGTGCATCCATAATGACTATCGCCATATGGACCAAAACTTTTACAACTTTTTTTATAAATTAAATAACTTTTCACCCAAATTTCTTTCTATCATTTATACTAATATAAGCGTAAAAAACAAAAAAAAAACATTTCTTTCAAAAATATTCATAAGATAGTGTTTAAAAAGTAAGATAGGAGAGAAGGGATTCAAAGTGCGTCTATAGCAACTATCGCTATACGGATAATTCCATATTCAATTCAAACTTAAACCTCATTCATTCACATATGCATAAATAATTCTCAAGTTCAAATCACATCTCAAAGAAGCATTGGAAAACATATATAAACAAGAAACACAGGTGGAAAGCAAGATAAATACAAGAATATCAAAATGCGTCTATAGCGACTATCACTATAAAGGCAATACCAATATCTACTCTATTACATATACTCATTCAATAGTCAAGTCCAATCCCATACCATATGTGTTTACATATGCACAAATTTATATGTCCAAAGTCCAAGTCGAACTCATATTATATTGGATTTATATATGCACAAATAAACAAGTCCAAAGTCCGTAATGACATATGCCCAAATCAATTTTCCTTTCAAGGCACAACAATATACATAATCAAAATGTTTTCCAATGCATAATAGTCAAGTTTATAACTTTAAGTAGTTAGTGTCTATTATAATAGTTTTTAACAAATAATTTATCAAGTTTATATTTTCATTCAAAAAGAAATCCAAAATCCAAGCTAGCACTTCCTACCACAACCTTGCAACAACACCACACTTCCTACCTTCAACCCAAAAGCTCAAATCCAAGGCTAGAATAAGCCTTAATTGCAAATAGCTATTCGACGACAGAAATTCTATCGGTTTAGAAAACCGTCGAACGAATTTAAAATAAAAATAACCGCAAGCGCACGGCGTACACTTGTAGTACGTGGCGAATACGGGTTGATCCACAGGGAATTGATGATTTTAAAAATCTATTCAATCAAATTAAACCAAAGTCGAGTGAAAGTTAAGCTAGAGAATTAGAGAATGAACTAACTAACTAAAAGAAAAGAGATGCAAATATAAGAGTTAAATGACAATTTAGAGAATAAATCCACTTTCTAGATCATGTAGTTCAACACATATGAAATCATAATCTCTCTTTTATAGTCATTAGTGCTTTAATTGATGTGTCTATCATAAGTATGGCATATTTGTGCTATTAGTTAGCCAACATAAGCCATCAAACTTTGACACACCCCTTAAACCACTTACTAACTTTCATGAAACTTGACAATGAAAATGAAATCTATTTTAAGTATGGCCTATTAACTATTGATTAGAAATATAGACCATCAAATTTTAATTTCAAATCACTTTCTTTTGCCATAATCATATTTTGATGAAGAGGCGATTAGTGTTAGCGATTGTTTAAGCATAGCCTATTTGATGTCAACAATATAGGCTATCAAATTTAAGGCAAAAAAAACAATTAAACCACTTCAATCATCATCATTAAGCACAAAAAGAGAGCATGAATTAACAAATAGTTGAAGCTACATAATTAGAGAGCTTCATTACTGCTAAATTGAAGGGGTTTAGCCTCTCATATTTGTCATTAGATTAACAAATGTAGTTAGCAACATGAAAGCAAAAAAGAAAGGAAAATGAAAGCTAATGGAAAAGAGAAGCTAATTAACAAGAATTAAAACTAACTACTTTGGATGAATGTAAATCTACACTACCAACATTAAAGTAAATGAACAAGGAAAGTAAAATGAACAAGTAATTAAATTGCATAAGAAAAAGAAAGGAAATTACATGAAAATAAAAATGGCTAAGTAGCCATGAAAAGAGAAAGAGAAGAGAGCTTGTCTTTTTATTTTTGAGCCTAAACTAAACTAAGAGGAACTAAGAGGAAGTTACATGAAACATAAGGGGTATTTATACAAGTGTTAAACCCTAATTCATAATTTTTGGGGAATGCCCAAATTGCCCTTGAGAAAGTGTGGAGGCCAAGTAATCATTAGCTTCTACTAATCATCATTTAAGTGTACATGAAGCTATTAATTCCATAAGCATGTGCATTAGCCTCTAATTTGTACATGAAGAAAGGTGGGTAGGTGGGGTCCTCCATTATCATGCCTTTGAATTATTTCCATCTCCATTCCTTTGTATCTTCTTTGTGCATGCATACATCTTCATGAAACCACTTGTATATGAAGCCAAATTCCTATAAAAAAATATAGAAATTTCCAATTAAATTTTCTCAAATTATTATATGCACAGAAATGACCATTTTGCCCTTGGATGAAGATGAATATGTGACGATTTGAAAATAATATGAATTTTGGTTTAAACAAGTTAAAATGCCCAATATGATTATTTATTTAATTTAAATAGATTAAATATGGTGGTAAAAATATGCACATTTACGTGCGCATCAATAGCCCAAGCAAGAATAGCCTTAAATGGGTATGACTAAGGCAAGACATTCCTTCGTGCTCACGGCCTAGAGAAGGGAAGAGAGATATGCTCCAATTCTTCAAGTTCTAAGATGGTGGAATGATTTCCTATACTATTTAATGACTATAGAAAGTGTTTAAGGAGAGTTAGACTTTTTTTGAGTTGCTTTGATTCAAGAAGTATTTATAGAGATAAGAGTAAAAGAGTGTCGTCTTTTATGTAATGGATTAGTGGACCATACAAATGAACTATGGCCATGCCTTTATAGACATAAAAATGGATGCCCAAAGACCCCTCTTGCCCTTATATGGTGGGCCACCCACTCGTCAAGCACACCCATCTAATTTCTCCACTCTATACTTGAGAAAGTCTTTCTTAATTTGCTCATTAAAACCCTAATTAAAACTCTTCTTAAAACCCTCTTCCATGTTTCCTACAAGAAGTAACTACTCTAAATAATATTGCATATGAACTATGGTTAGTTTAGTACCTATTAATATGTTCATATGATTACTACATGTTATCCCATTTTCTGGTCAAAACTGGAATATCAGTGATGGGTGCGTTTCCTCCACGATCGAACCATGAAGAAGCAGCCAGCAAGCGTATTTCACTCATGATTCAAGGGCATAAGGTTCATTCGGCACCAAGAGTAACTACCTCATTCGGCACTACCTCATCCGGCACTCCCATCTATAGAATTTCATTCGGCAGCTCACTGCCAAGCCAGCTGCACCTCCATAAACCACCGAACCAACTGCTTCACACCCCTATGCCGAACCAACCTATCACCGGATCACACCCCTATGCCGAACCAACCTATCACCGGATCACACCCCTATGCCGAACCAACCTATCACCGGACCACATCCCTACCGAACCCCAACCTTCTCCAAGCACGGCCGAACCAAAGCTTCGCCGAACCGGAACGCTGCCAGGCCAGATTGCTTCAGCCCAGGCCCACCAGCAGCTATATACATCCAAGACCCCTGCCCCCAACCTCACTCTATAAATAGAGGGGCAGGGGTACAACAATGGGGGAGAAGTTTGAGAGCTCAAGCACGGAAGGAACTTTCAAACGCTTTTAGATACTTGTGCCAAAGCTTTGTACTTGTAATCTGAGATCTAAAGGAGAAATAACATATAAAGTGGACGTAGGCACGTTCTGGCCGAACCACTATAAATCTGTGTGTCTTTTTACAGTTTAGCCCCTGCTTTTCATATATTTTCATAAGTCATCCAAATCACTAAGAACAACATAAGATCTACTAAATCATACAACTTTGAGGTGTTTGTCCATTTTTTGTGCAAACATTTTTGGTGCTTTCACTGAGAACTGAACTCAAGGATTCTACCGCTTGGAAGCTGAATTTGAAAGTCTAAAGATTCAGATTGGGAGAATCATGGCAAGACAATCAAGCAGAAGGCCGAGGCCAGAGCAAAGTCAACAGGAAGGGAGTCAAGAGGCTTCCTCAGGAGCAAACCAAGCTTCAGTCTTCATCACCAGGGATGAGATGGAGGCCATGATGAGAAGACAAGAAGAGATGATCCAGAACTTGCTTCAACAGATTGGGCAACTTGGAGCACGGAACCAAGGCGCAACTGGAGTTCAGAACGGAGCAGGACCATCTGGCGTAGCACCAGAGCTAGGGAGCACACACGCAGAACATGTTGATCCAATCCCGACAAGAGAGACGGGGGCATCCGAACAACCTGGTAACAATAGAAGAATGAACGCTCCGCCAGAGGGGCATACACCTGAAAGCTCCCACGGACTCAGGGGGCAGGTCGAAGGCAGTGAACGAGGACTACAACTTGGAGATAGTGACAGACTGGTGGAGATGGTCAGACGAGCCATGAGAGGCGGACTAGTGAATAGGGACCTGGAGGATGTGAATAGGAGTCCTTTTACCACAACAATCAGGCGAGCTAGGAACCCACCAGATTTTAAGCTACCATCATTGGATATGTATAATGGAAGGACAGACCCCACGGTTCATCTGACAAAATATATAAGGCATATGGAAGTGCTGGGGGCATCAGAGGAGGTTATGGCCCGGTGCTTTCCATTGTACTTGGCAGATATTGCGGCGTTGTGGTTCAGACAACTGGAAAGCGGCTCCATAGGAACGTGGGCCGATTTAACTGAGAGATTCATGAGGCAATTCAGGGTTCATATTGCAAGACCCAAGAATGTGATGACTTTGGCAACCTTGAAGCAGAAAACTGGAGAGACTTTGAGGAGTTTTCTAACACGATTTAATGCGGCAGCAGCATCAGTGGATCGACCAGATCCATCTATGGTCATGATGGCGGCTGTATCTGGAATAGCTGATAGTACGGAGTTCAAGAATTCGTTAACTAAAGATCCGCCTATGAATCTGGGAGAGTTCTATCATGAGGCTGAAAAGTTTCTGCGTTTGGAAGATGCTAGTGCAGAAAGAGAGGAAGAAGTTGACGTTTACGCAATCAAGAGCGGAAACCCACCTGGAAGGGGTGCGGAGACTGGTAAAGGAAAGAGAAAGGCTGAGGATAATGATGACAGGTCAAAGCGGCCACGGAAAGAGTCGCGATTCACCACTTACTCCGAGCTGAATGAGAGTTTGGAGCGAATCTATCAAGATACAAGAGAGCAGGTTCCCTACCGTAGGCCAATGCGAAGGGATCCGACTATTAACGAAAGGAAATCAGACAGATACTGCTTGTTCCACGACCTGAATGGTCATCATACCAACGATTGCAGGCATCTGAAAGATGAGGTGGAGGGGCATATTCGGAATGGTTAGCTATCACAATATGTGAGAAGGAGGGCCACAACGGTGGGACAAGAACGACCACCGCCCGCACCAACTGAAGACGGCTCAGGATCGAGACATCATCTTATTATCCGTTGATCGAGATAACGACGAACGAGCAGCAAACTCCACACTAATACGGTTAAGTTGTTTACACATGTACAGGACCTCGAACGATCCTCAGGCATGCTCTGATACAACTATAAACCACATCGATATAGGCGTTTGCACTCCGACGTCACTGCTTTGCTTTTGTTCTTTATTTCTTAAATTTGGATTTGACTTTGCTGAACATTTCTATTTTAAATTTCATCAGTTGAATGGATATTTGGTTTTGATAATTCTAGAATGGCTAAGCTACTTACACATGTACGGGATCGCGAACGATCCCTAGGCATGCTCCGAGATAGTGATAAACCGCCACAACAGACAATCCAGAAACTCACCCGAACGTGAATCTGGTTTGGATGGTATTAAGTCCCCCCCGGGCACACATCAACTCGCCTCGAACGGCACCCCGACCGCGAACGGTCACAACTCGCCTCGAACGGCACCCGACCTCGAACGGTCACAATTCGCCTCGAACGGCACCCCGACCGCGAACGGTCACAATTCGCCTCGAACGGCACCCCGACCGCGAACGGTCACAATTCGCCGCGAACGGCACCCGACCTCGAACGGTCACAACTCGCCTCGAACGGCACCCGACTTCGAACAGTCACAAACTCGCCTCGAACGGCACAACTCATCTCGCCACAAGTGGCTCGATCGCGAATGGTCGCCATTTGAGGTCCACCCCCTGACCGCCAACAGTCGCACCTTACCACGAATGGCTCGATCTCGAACGATCGTCATTCGAAGTAAGGCGCTTGACCGCGAACGGTCACATTTCACCCCAAATGGCTTGATCACGAACGGTCGCCATTCGAGGTCCGCCTTCTGACCGAGCTTGGTCGCACTTTACCTCGAATGACTCGACCCCGAACGGTCGTCAATTGAAGTAAAGCGCTTGACCGTGAACGATCACATTCCACCACAAATGACTCGATCTCGAACGATCGTCGCATGGATTTAGACGCTTGACCGCGAACGGTCGCACTTCACCTCAAATGACTCGATCGCGAACGGTCGTCATTTGAAGTTAGGCGCTTGACCACGAACGGCCGCGCTTCATCCCAAGTAGCTCGATCCCGAACGGTCATCATTTGGGGCCATATAAAACTATCAAGCTCTTTACAGGTTGTTGACAGGATACGAACATCCAGCTCATGGCATTACAAAACACGTCTTCCTACCGCAAGTCATGTTTTGGGGGGCAAAGTGTTATCCCATTTTCTGGTCAAAACTGGAATATTAGTGATGGGTGCGTTTCCTCCACGATCGAACCAAGAAGAAGCAGCCAGCAAGCGTATTTCACTCATGATTCAAGGGCATAAGGTTCATTCGGCACCAAGAGTAACTACCTCATTCGGCACTACCTCATCCGGCACTCCCATCTATAGAATTTCATTCGGCAGCTCACTGCCAAGCCAGCTGCACCTTTATAAACCACCGAACCAACTGCTTCACACCCCTATGCCGAACCAACCTATCACCGGATCACACCCCTATGCCGAACCAACCTATCACCGGATCACACCCCTATGCCGAACCAATCTATCACCGGATCACACCCCTATGCCGAACCAACCTATCACCGGACCACATCCCTACCGAACCCCAACCTTCTCCAAGCACGGCCGAACCAAAGCTTCGCCGAACCGGAACGCTGCCAGGCCAGATTGCTTCAGCCCAGGCCCACCAGAAGCTATATACATCCAAGACCCCTGCCCCCAACCTCACTCTATAAATAGAGGGGCAGGGGTACAACAATGGGGGAGAAGTTTGAGAGCTCAAGCACGGAAGGAACTTTCAAACGCTTTTAGATACTTGTGCCAAAGCTTTGTACTTGTAATCTGAGATCTAAAGGAGAAATAACATATAAAGTGGACGTAGGCACGTTCTGGCCGAACCACTATAAATCTGTGTGTCTTTTTACAGTTTAGCCCCTGCTTTTCATATATTTTCATAAGTCATCCAAATCACTAAGAACAACATAAGATCTACTAAATCATACAACTTTGAGGTGTTTGTCCATTTTTTGTGCAAACACTACACAAGTCCAAAAGAGTTCAAACAACCTTTATAGAACAAAAAGTCGAATATCGATAAAACAATTTTCGATCACATTATCGATATTTCTTCGAGATATATATTTTTGTAAACATATTTCATAAGCAGGTTTTCTAGGCTTAGTTACTAATTAAAAGGTGTTTAATAAGTTTATAAAATCATATTTTTAACACTTAAACGATTTTTCAAAGTTCATATATATTCATACACGAAATGTTCGAAATTACGGGTCGCTACACATGTGTTATACTATTTAGTTGTGTATTTAATGAGCTAGCTTTTTATATAACAAGAGTGGTACTTTATCCAAATATTGAACACTTTATGATGTCTCAGTTGCTCGAACTCATGACTTTTAGAACCTTCATCGAAAATGTCATACCTCCAACCTCTTGAGGTAGAGGTCCTTTCCATACTTAGTGAGACTTCTTATATATCTATTTTAGAACTAGGAATTAATTATCCATATGATGCATTTTACTATGGAGGGTACGCTTCTTTTTTAAACTATGTATAATGTCATGATTTTTTTTTTCTATGTTTATATTCCTTGTACTTTTTTTCGGGAAAATCCATGTGTAATTGTTTCTTGCCGATATTAAACATGAAACTTTTGGTAACTGATATTTGTATTGTAACAACCTGCAATTTTGAAAATGTTAATATTAGAAAAAAGTTGGATTTTTAGTTAATAGATGCATTGGATATCATATTTATAACCGTTGCATAGGTATTTCCAAGCTGATTAAAGTCGATCATTGTTTTGTTGAATTTAAGCTACGATTTAGGAGATATGAGTTTTACAAGTGATAAACAACATACATAGCTGTTTTGCAACACCACATAAAAATTAATAAGAGATTAATTAAGTAATAATAAGGCTAAAATTGAGAAATTTGCAAACATCAAAATTTGGCCAAGAAAGTTACGACATTATGTTCATGACTATTTTTTGATCAACTTTAATAATAAAGTTTTGCGATCGGAGCCCAAACAAAAATATTATTGATGTTTGAAGTTTTTAAATTTCAAATAATTCAAACGGATATAAATTTAAAATTAAATAACTTCAATGTTAAATATTAAGAAGGAAATAAATATTTTAACATTAAATAAATGTTAACGTTTAGAATTAATCGTCTGAATACTAAAGGTAAAAATTTAAAAGGGCAAGAAATAAATCTCGAGCATAGAAGAAGGCTGGTTGATCGCCTCCACAAGGATGGTCAATCGTTAGTGGTCAATCGCCTAGGAAGAAGCGATCGCTCAGTACCTGCATGGTGGCTAGGGTTAAGTTAGTTTAGGAATGGTCCAGATATTTATTATATTAAACTGACTTAAAAAGCTACGATCCGGCACACCTTAACCACTATAAATAAGGGGCTAGCCCCATCACTTCTATTCACAATAAAATTGGAATGCTTGCAAAACTCTGTCGGTCTTCTTATTCAATTCTTCAATTCAGAATAAACTGGATCTGAAGGTTAAAGGTTATATGTATGTATGTATGTATGTATGTATGTATGTATGTATGTATGTATATGTATATGTATATGTATATGTATATGTATATGTATATGTATATGTATATGTATATGTATATGTATATGTATATGTATATGTATGTATTTCTATTTCTATTCTTCCTAAATCTCCAAATTCTTAATATAATCTACATATGTAATTGAGTTGTTGTATATTCCATAAAGAATGAAACTAAAGGAGTTAGGCAAAGGCGTGAAGTCAAATCCAAAGGGAATAAGGAAAAGCTATTTGTGAGTAGAAATCTTAGTTTTTCATATTTTATTAATTTATGTAGTAAAAGTTTAGATTTGTTTTATGCCTTGGGAATTTTGTATACTCAAACCCCAAAATTCCTCCGAATAATATGTCAATTCTTGGATTAATTGGAATTTCAATTGTCTTACGTTGATATAGTAGAATTGAATTTGTTGTATTCAACATAAATAATTAATATTCTATCCAACTTCCACTTCCACTTTCTGTTGTTGCAATAAAGGAACAAAAAAATTTATTTGGAAATGGTGTGCAAGGTATGGGTTTTCCTACTTGTAGCACTTCCTATTTCCGTAATTTAGACATAAATAATTAATATTCTATCCAACTTCCACTTCCACTTTCTGTTGTTGCAATAAAGGAACAAAAAAATTTATTTGGAAATGGTGTGCAAGGTATGGGTTTTCCTACTTGTAGCACTTCCTATTTCCGTAATTTAGACAAATATGAATTCCTTTTTCAGTTTCAAGTTTGTTTATGTCGAAGTTGAAAGGAATATAGAAGATATAAATTATAAAGTTTTGTCCCCTTGAAATAGATGGGTTGATTCTATTATATTAATGTAAAATAAGTTTAGTATTTTGATTCCATGTTTGAATATGCACACAGACACACACACAAAATTTTGTATTGCCTAGCTAAGTATATAACTATTTTGCAAGTTATTGTATGGAACTGAGGTTTTTATGAGTATGGAAGTTTTGACATTTGAATGATTAGTATTGAAAGAGAAATTCTTATAACAGGAATATTTCTGCGCACGCTTAAGAATATTTAGTTCGACTAAAATTTACATACGTATAAATATATTAATTGTAACGATCAGCCTTACTGACCTCCGAATGTCGATACTAATACATCCATTGTATTCGTATATCAAGCATCCAAGTGCTGAAAAGACAAATTATTAGGGTAAAATAAGAAGAAAAAGAAAACATAACAAGAAAGAAGAGAACATAATATCAGTCATAGATAGAAAAGTCTACCTCATCAGTTTTTAGTGTTAAGTACAGTATTAATGACTTTCATTAATGAATAAGAAATCAACACAATTAACACATTTACAACATTTCCAACTTGACTATTCCTCATCCAAGAGGGAAGCTGGTATGTTAGAGCATTATTCTACTTGAACATCAATCTTAACACTCACAAATAGATAAGCCTACTTCGTCGGCTTTTAGTGTTAAGCACGGTTAATTTCCTATTTCAAAACTTATATATGTATATGTATATATATACACTTTAAAATAATTATAAATAGGTTTTAAATATCTATTTAAAATATTACTTGAAAATAATTAAAAAACCATGTTTTATAATTTAAAACCCCTTTACTTTTAACATTCATAAATAAATACTAAAAATATATTTAAACTTCAAACCAACTTTAGAATACTTCAAAATATGTTATAAAACATCCCTCAAAAGATTAAGGAAAAATACCAAATTTAAATATCTTCTTTTGAACACTTAAAACCATAAGCAACTTACTACAGCATTTATAAATATTGTTAAAAGTCCGTGATAAAGAACAACATTGAAAAGCATAAACTTTATGGCCAATTTCAGCCACTCAAACAATTGATTAAAGACATAAAAACTTTATAATAAGTACTACCCTTATGTTATTTAAAAACCATGGAAAGAAACCTCAAAGGATATCTTTTAAAATCTATATAAAAATTCCTGAAAACGGGACATTTCAAAGTGCTCATATAACGACCTCTTCTCACTATAACATTTTGCAACTTTGTTTCACAAGTTAATGAATGATTTGAACTTTCATGTTTTTCCAGTAATAAGCACACTTATATTACTTATTAAAATGCAAAGAAGCCCCTAGGATGTCTCTCAAAGTTAACTTTGAAAGTCGCCGAACATAAGGCATTTTCAAAGTGCATCCACAGCAACCTTTTCACTTCTAACTTTCATAACTTTGGTTCAAAATTTCTATAACTTTAAAAACCATTTTTACTATCCTATAAACAAAAATATGTACATAGAACAACTAAATAAAATATCCTAAGTTAAGATCACAAATCTTCCATTTACACAAGTTAAAGTTAAGGGATATCGAAGTGTACTTATAGCGACTATTCTAGCTTCAAATACTTTCAAACTTACTTCAACTCAACACACAAGCCAAACAACCATTTAAATATCAATTCAAGGCCATGCCACATGTTTAAGACTGTAGTAAAAGTGATTTTATACAATATAAAGTTATCATTTTCTTTCAAACGAAAGAGGGGTCCAAAGTTTGTAACTTTAATTAGTTAATGTCATTATAACTTTATATTTTGCACACACATTTATATACATAATATATACACAAAAGATAATGAGACAACTCATTTAGATCTAAGCCAAATACATGCTAAAACACTCACAAAGCCAAGAACACTTCCAACCATCACCAAACTTCCAATGATCCAAATTTTAGGACTTCCAAACCAAGGTGAGACCTCCCCCCCCCCTCTCTTCAATACTCACGGTCAAACCCATGCTCCCCCTTTTCTTTCACTTCCTTCCCCTTTTGACTTTATATCTAAGATTCTTAAGGTGTTGGTGAAATTTTGGCGGAGTTTGGAAGAGATTTGAGTTAATTAGAGAAAGTTGGAGAAGAACAAAGTGGACAGTGCTAATCTACTTCCACCATTTCATTAATTTATAAAAAGTGATTAGCCTTACCCTTAAGGTTGTATTTATAGAATTTTTCAAGAGGTCACAACCACCTTCTACCTTCCATGAAAGGTCATAAAGGAGCCTCTCTCTCACATGCTACCTTTACACCTTTACATCTCTTACTTAACACTTAAGACCTTCCTTAAAAGCTCATTTTCAAAATATCTTCTATGACATCATCCATTACATCGTCAAAACATTATTTCCATAAATGGTAAATTATTTTTATTTCATTTTAATGATTTCCTAAGCAAATAAGTGTATGAAAAAAAGTTTGAACAACTTCTGACAAGTAAAAAGCTATTTATCGATAAATGATTTTCGATCACATGATATTTCTTTAAAGTAAAATTTTTCCAAACAAGTTTACCCACATTAGTTATGATTTAAAAGGGGATTAACAAGGTTATTAAATCATTTTAATAAGCTTTAATCCAAGATTCAAATATTTAAATATGAAGTGTTCGAAATTTCGGATCATTAAACTAATAGCGTATAAATAGTAACGTATAAATCCTATCATGTACAACAAATAGGTTAATAAATAGTATTAAACCTTATAGGAAATAAGTTAAGGATAATTATGGAAATTAATCCATAATTAAAGGCTAAATAAGGAATTTTCCATATATGGGCTTAATGTGTAACTATAGGTGAGGTAGACGCGAACGCGCACGCGCGCGCGCGCACACACACACACACACATATATACATATTCGAAAGTAAATTTGAGAGTAGAAATATGACTAGGTTATAAGGATTCAAGGTCAGCCAAAACCACATAGAAGTATACCCAATTAATCTGGCTACAAGTAGTGTGACTCTAGCACTGATGTGAGACATCAGCTATAATAAGTACCCACGATGGACGCGAGGTTAGTTCCAATTTTGTAGGGTAAGTCTGCCCAATTAATTTGACTATCAACACCTATGAATAGTCAAACTAATGTGAGACGTCATGGTTGGGTTACGGGATATAAGACGGATAACTCAGCAAGGGCTTGCCTTTGGATTGGAGGATTAAGTAGCTGTTGTAGGGCCTGCCTTCTTTCCACTTAAGAAGTCTTAAATGATCAGGGTTATCTTTTAGGTGCGGTAGTGGAAAATCTATGGAAGGGTCCGCTTTGGGGTTTAGGTATTAAATAGCTATTGTAGGGTCCGCCTCTTTCCATAAAATAAATGCTAAATGGCTTGATGGGATTTCTCACGATGTTAGTTAGGAAGTACCAGAGAGGGGACCGCCATGGCTTTAGGTATTAAATGATGTGGATCTTCCTAGGGTATAGGTATTAAATAGTCAGAGTCTGCCTAATTCCCATTAAAGGGTTATTAAGTGGCTCAGGTGCCTTCTCTCACACCGTTAGGACATGTTTAATGGAAATGGGTCGCAAGACCCCATAGTTGCATTGCACCCACATTAGGGTTATGAAGTTGTATTAGAAAGGGCCCTTGGCCTACATTTAAAGGTACATTATGGAGCTGGACTGGAAAATTCTTTGGCTAACAGTGGAGGTATACTTAATAGGATAGTATAGGATGCGTAAGACATATTACTTATCTAAATGATACTGCCCAAATACTATTATTGTAACACTTGAGATTTTCATTCACCAGACATTGTTATTCTGACTCCCTCCTCGTTACAACCCATAGGTTAGGTGGAACAATGCTGATGGAGAAGATGGAGGTGGCGGTGAAGATTTATGGAAATTTAGATATTAATCTATGTTTTTGATGTATTCGAATGTACTCAGATTTTAGATATCTTGACATTTATTTTTAGATCGTATATTATGGATATTTTGGGATATCATTACTTTGATATTTGGTTTTTATGATATGGGTACATATTTTTGTTATTATACTTTTTCCCTTCTGTTGGAACATTCTAAAAGCATATATAGATAGCTTTGTATATTTTTTATTGTATTAATTTTACCAATAAATAACCAGCTTTGGAACAGACCTAAGGTTCAATGGGCTTTTATTGGGTTGGAAATTAGACCCATTCAGGAAAGAGTTGTTACATTTGGTATCAGAACTTAGGTTACCCAATCAGTGAGAATAGGTATATGTGAGACTGTTTATTTGTTATTTTTGAAAGTATTTTCAAAACCATACTATATATATAGACACACTCTTATGAACATATGCAAACACACTAGGAAGATTTTTATTTCTGCAAATAATATTATTTTAGGAAGAAGTTAACTAAAAATTCAAACCTACAAACAATTGATTATGGCTAAAAACAATATATCAGAGGCTAGGAACCCCACCACCTAGGAAATACCCACTAAACGAGGTATGCTAGAATTGTTTAAGAAATACCTATGGTACATAAGGGCAAGTTCTCATTCCTTAACAAGATGCACTAATGGCACTAGTTGCTCTTCCTACTGAAGCAGCAACCCGTGCTCTAGACTTCCCAAAAATGTGTAAATACTTTTAGAATATAGGAAGGCGGGAATATACGAGGTTGAAGATTTCGTTGAAACAAAGGCTTGGATTAACGACTGTGAACATATATTCTAGGAGCTGGGATGGCAAGACCAGATCAAGAGGAGGATGGTCGCATGACATTTAGATGGGGAGGTGCTAGAATAGTGGACCATAATAGTTGAAGAGAATGTTGATGAAGGAATTATGTGGGCTGAATTTAGGGCTCGTTTCGAGTCACGATTCATGTCCAAAGCTGAAGTAAATTTCCAATTGAGGAAGCTTATACAACCGGGGCAATGAGACTCCAAGTTGAAGGAGTATATGAAAAATTTCACTGAATTAACTAAGTTAGGATTGAGTCTAATTGATCCCTCTATAAAGAAGGATGGAAGTTTGTTGAACGCCTAATTCTCTACTTAGGGAGCTGCTTTTGACCCAAGTACCTGCAAGCACTACTTATGAGGTGGTAGTTGAAATGACCTTGCTTCAAACTGTTGGTATTAAGGAGAAGGAGAAAGTAGGACATGCACAAAAATCAAGGTGGAATAAAGAAAGGAGGATTCTAGGCTGACAAGAAACCAAGGGGAAGATCAAGAAAGGAGGTGTGACATGTCGTAAATGTCAAAAGAAGGGGTATATTGCTAAGGACTGCAAAGTAAGTTTGATGAGGGAAGAATTCAAAGGGAAATGCTATCACTACCATGAGGAAGAACACTACAAGAATTGGTGCCTGAAGCTAGCAAAGGAAGGAAAAAGTAGGCAAGATTATTCCATCAAAGCTGTACTTATCTCAAGTAGACCTCCTCTTAGAGATAAAGGAAAAGATGCAATGAAGGTACAACTATTATCTCCTGAAATATTATTCATACCTTATTTGAAACGGGAGCATCACATTCATTTATAGCTAGAAATTTTGTCAACTCCTTGATTCTAAAAACCAAAATTGTTATGAACCCAATAATCAGTCAAATCTATTAGGGATCGACACATCTTTCTTTGATTTGTAAAGACCTAGTAGTGGTATATGTAACGCGTATGTTCTGGGTTTTGATGGTAACGACTTATCCTAGGGATGAATTGGTTATCTTACTATTGGGTTGTCTTAAATTATGACAGGAGGATCATTTGGTTAAGGAGTTGTAAGGGGAGAGATATTGATGTTCGTTGTGCGCCCCAAGACTTAGTCAGGATAAGCTATTTATACTCTCTTAACCTAACACAAAATGAGCTCTCATCTATGCCCATAGGCTAAGACTTTCCATAAGTTTTTGAAGAAGCCTTTGGTCTCCTATTACGAAGGGAGATCGAGTTTAGGATTGATTTAGAAAATGATGCTAGACCTATCGCACTCCATTAAGGCATATGACCCCTAAAGAAAGGCGAGAGTTGGATAAGGAGATTTTGGAGCTATTGTAGAAAGGATTTATTTGCCATAGTATTTCAAAATGGGGAGCACCTTTTCTCTTCACCACTAAGGCAGACATATCTTCAAGGCTATGTGTTGATTATCGAGATCTTAATAAGCAGACCAAGAAAAATAGGTATCCCTTACCTAGAATAGATGACTATTTGACCAGCTTGTTTGAGCCAAATCTTTTCTCAGTTGGACTTAGCCACTAGATTCCACCAATTGAGGACAGCCGAGGATAGCAAATAGAAGACTACCTTTTGCACTTTGGATGGACTATATCAGTGGGAAGTAATGCATTTTTGGTTGACAAATACCCCTGCATACCTTTAGATTTGACGAGTAGAGTCTTTAGGGGGAAGCTAAATAAGTTATGTGTAGTGTTCATAGATGATATTCTCGTATTCTCTAAAAGTAAAGGTAAGCATGAAAATCACTTAAGGGAGGTGTTAGGGACTTTGAGAAGGCACCAACTAAAAGCAAAATTCTCAACATACCATTTTTGGAAGAAGGAGGTAAGATTTCTTGGCCATATTGTCTTCGAGAATGGATTGCCCGTTGATCCTGCTAAGGTGGAAGCTTTCAAGACTGAAAGATTTCGAAGAACGTCACAGAAGTTAGGAGTTTTCTTGGGTTAGCGGGTTACTACAGGAAATTCATCAATGACTTTGAAACATTAATAGTCCTATAGACTTAGTTAACTAAGAAA
Organism: Allium fistulosum; assembly: GCA_030737815.1. Lineage (NCBI taxonomy): Eukaryota > Viridiplantae > Streptophyta > Magnoliopsida > Asparagales > Amaryllidaceae > Allium > Allium fistulosum. The sequence continues at coordinate 183,256,126 of CM060903.1, forward strand.
AAATTTGTCTTTGCATACGATGAAAAATGCATGGAAGCATTTGAGAAGTTGAAGAAGCAGTTGAATAGTGCGCTGGTACTTATTATTCTAGATGGGACGACGCCTTTCACTATTTATAGCGACGCATATGGTACAGGACTAGGAGTTATTCTTATGCAAGAAGGCAGAGTGATAGCTCATGCAAGTAGGTAGTTGAAGGACCATGAGAAAATGCACCCCATCACAACTAAGAGTTAGCAGCTATCGTTTTTGCTTTGAGATATGGAAGCACTATCTTTGGGAGAAAGTTTTGGGTTATTCACCAAACATAAATCCCACAAATACCTATTTCCCCAAAAATATTTGAATCTTAGGCAGTAGAGGTGGTTTATAGCATCATATGATTTTGAGATACTGTACACCCCCAGAAAATGGAATGTGGTTGCCACCGTCCTTAGCCGGAGGCATGCTACTCTTAGGGCAATACATTAGTGGAGGCAATAGAAGTTCCTCTCGAACCTCAATTTCCAACCACCATCATTATTCACTCTAGGTTGTCTAGTAGCAATGGAAGTAAGGCAAGCATTAATAGACCGCTTTAGGCAAGAACAGAAGAAAGATGCGGCAATAGTAGATATTTTAAGCAAACTAGGTAGAGGAGAGAATTTTCTCTATGTCAGTACATATGCAGTTGACAAAAGGGGATGGCTAAAGAGGGATGGATTCCTATGTGTTCCAATGGTGGAGGATGTTTTGGAGGATGTGCTAGCTGAATATCACCATTTTGGGTTGTCTATTCACCCTAGTGGAGATAAAATGTACAGGGATATGAAATGAATTTTCTATTAGTCGGGGATGAAGAAAAGGGTAGCTGCGTATGTCTTTAGGTGCTTGACGTGCTAAAAGATAAACATGGAACAAGGGAAGCCTGGAGAACTACTATTACCTTAGAGGTGACAACTTGGAAGTGAGAGCATATAGGTTGCCTACGAGTTAAAGAGGCAATGAGGCCATTTGGGCTATAGTGGATAGGCTCACTTAAAGTGCCCACTTTATTCCTGTAAGGAGTAATAGAACTACATCATCTATGGCACAAATCTATATCAAATAAGTGGTACGACTACATGGAGTTCCAATTAGCATTGTCAGTGATAGAGACCCCATATTCACTAGTGAATTTTGGACGAGTTTGCAGTTGCCTGTAAGAACGACGATGAAGCTTAGCACCGTTTACAACCTACAAACTGACAGTCAGACAAAAATTGTGAATAAGATTATGGAAGACCTATTTAGAGCTTGAATCATGGATTTTAAGGACACTGGGAGAAGCATTTAATGTTCATAGAGTTCGTGTACAATAATAGTTACCAAGCGATGATTGGTATGACACCCTTTGAAGCCTTATATGAGAGGCCATGGAATTCACCTAATTGTTGGTAGAAAATTACCCATAAAATTCTACTTGAACCAGATTTGATCCGTGAGACCTCGGAAGAGGTAAAGATGATTAGGCTGTAAATGAAGGCCGAACAGGACTGTTAGAAGTCCTATGCTGACAGGTAAAGGAAAGAGTTGGATTTTTCGATTGGAGATATGGTATGTGTTAAGGCTTCCTTTCTTAGGAAGATTATGAGGTTTGGGACATTGAGGAAGTTGATGCCGAGATTTTTTAGGCCTTTCTGATTTTGGAAAAGGTGGGAAAACATGCATATCGAGTAGAGCTTCCTGATAAGTTAGCCGGCATCTATGATATTTTCCATGTATTGTGTTTAAGGGAATGTCTACACGACAATAGCACTATAATGGAGCCTGATAAGTTAGTAGATGTGGAAATGGAGGTGATAGCACCCTAAGACACTGCACGCATAATGGAGTACGAAGTTAGAAAGCTTTTTTAAATATTAGGCAGGTCTGAGTGCAATGGAGAGATAATCCAACGGAAAGCACATAGGAATCTGAAGAGAAGATGAAGGCTTCTTATCTTGAGCTTTTCTAAGGTTTCCCTCCTCAAAATTTCGTATTGTATAGGTTTTGGTTGCATTATGGTTACTAGAGTGGATGGTAGGCGATGGTTGCCACACTTTTTATTACTTTTCTACTCATATAGAATCTTATGCATATATATGATGCTTGAACACATGCATATATGTCATGATCTTGAATTTGCAGCAGGATTGAGCTCTAATATAATATGTTGCATACATAGGCACATTTCATTTTTGGTTATGTAGATAACTTGGTTGTATTACATGATTGTAGGGTGCGCATTACACTATCTTACTCTTAGGGATTTTGGGGACGAAATCCTCTTTAGGGGGGAGATGTAACACCTCGTAAAAATTAATAAGAGATTAATTAATTAATATTAAGGAGAAAAATGAGAATTTAGCAAACATTAGAATTTAGCAATGAAACTTACACTATTGCATTTGTGGCGATTTTTTGATCAACTTTCATATGTAAAGTTTTGCGATTGGAGCCTAACGAAAAAGTTATTGATGTTTGAAGTTTTCAAACTTAAAAAAATTCAAACGAATTTAAAATTAAAATTAAATAGCGTTAATGTTAAATATTTAGAAGGCAATAAATATTTTAACATTAAATAAACGTTAACATTAAGAATTAACAGTTGGAATATTAACATTAAAAATTATAAAGGGCAAGAAATAAATATCGAGCGTGGAAGAAGGCCGGTCGACCGCCTCCATTGGGCTGATTGACCGTCTAGGGAGGAGTAGTCGACTGGTAGCTATATGGCGACTAGGGTTAGGTTAGGCCAGGAATGGCCTATATTTTTAAAATATTAAACCAAATTAAATTCTATAGTCCAAGCACATCCTAACCACTATAAATAAGAGGCTAGCCTCCTCATTTTTATTCACAATAAAATTGAAACACTAGCAAACTCCATCAGTCTTCTTCTCCAATTCTTTGATTCAGAATTAGTCAGACCTAAAGGTAATTGGTGTTATATATATAGCTATGTTTATTCTTCCTAAATTTCTGAATTCTGAATCTAATCTATATATACAATTGAATTGTTGTATATTCCAAAAGGAAGGAAACAGAAGGAGGAATTAGGCAAAGGCATGAAGCCAAATCCAAAGGGAATCCGAAAAAGTTATCTATGAGTGGAAATTTTTTTATCATATTTTAGTTATTTGTATAGTAAAAATTTAGATTTTTATGCCTTAGGGAATTTTATATACGAAAACCCTAAAACCACAAAATTACCCCAAATAAAATGTCAATTATAGGATTAGTCAGAATTTCAATTATTTCACATTAATATAGTAGAATTTAATTTGTTGTTCATAATTGAAATAATTTACGTTATATTCACTTTCCACTTCTAATTTCTGTTGTTGCGATAAAGGATTCAAAAAAATTATTATGGATTTTTCTATTTGTAGTTTGCACCACATATTTTCGTAATTTAGATAAATATGAATTAATTTTTGCTTCAAGTTTGTATATGTAAAAGTTGAATAGAAAATAAAAGTTTTAAATTGTAAATTTTTGTTTCCTTGAAATAAAGGCATTGATTCTATTATATTAATGTAAAAATAAGTTTGATATTTTTATTCCATTTTTAATATACACATGCAGACACACACACATACAAATACACACACACACATATACATACATACAAGTCCGCATTACCTAGCTAAGGATATTAGCTATTTGTAAATTGTTGTGTGGAACTGAGGCTTGTATGAATATGGAAGTTTTGACATTTTAAAAATTAGTATTGGAAGCGAAATTCTTAGAATAGGAATATTTCTATGTACGCTTAGCCTAAAATTTACTTATACATAAATAGATTAATAGTGTATAAATGGTAATGTATAAATCCTATCATATAGAATAAATAGGTTACTAAATAGTATTAAGCTCTATAGAAAGAAATTTAAAGATAATTATGGAAATTAATTCATAATTAAAGGCGCAGTAAGGAATGTACCTTATATGGCCTTTATCCATAAATACCGGTGAGGTATAATATATACAGTCTATGTATGGTAGTATATTCGAAGAGCATAAATATGACTAAGTTATAGGGATGTGAGGTCAGTCAAAAGAAAGAAGGAAGAAGACAAGAAAAAAACTAAACAACACAGAATCTCACAACGGAATGAATAATCTATAATATACCATAGATCTTTACATAATAAAAAAATTGTAATATATATGTATACAGACATCAATCAGAGTATATTAACCTATTTCGGCATCGACAGTTATAACAGTGTGTCCTCACAATTGCTGATAAACACAGCAATGAATACAGTGAAAGATAACCATCTACGTGAATACGTCTCTAGGCCTCCAACTCGTCTTTTGAAGCTCCAAGCATCCAAACCAATCTGTAATATGCTCGGTCTGACCCGAGCATTACAATAAAATAAAACCTGAGCCAGTCTGGAAAACTAGCATGAGAAAACACACCCAACTAAATTTTAAAGTTATAGAAAACCTTTGAAAATCAAGAGTATCTCGTAAGACCACGTCACACATAAACACGGACGGGTATTTACCTTAGGATAACCAAAACATTTTCTATAGAAAATCCATTTATATTATAATAATGTCTAGGGTCAAAGTAAAATATGAATATAGCTGAAATGCTTGCATCTCACGTTTCATCATAGTTGGGCACAACTAAGTCCGTACGACGCTTGTTGGACAATGGATTCCATATAATGACTGGGCTATTGGGGTACCGCCCGTCACGGTGCATCTCTAGATAAAATAACATCGAGGTCAAACCTATCGACCCCTGCCAACATAGAACCGACCTACCCCTTACTAGATAGTATCGAATATGATCACCCCTCATTAATGGGCCCGGAAGCATACAAATGAGAGGTAATAGCGACTCTAGATAAGGATGATCATACCCTACTTGGGAGCGACCAACTTAGCCTTGCTGCATCTCCCCTGTTTTAGTGATTTCCGGTTGATGAGGCTTAAGGCTACTTTTTACCTTTTATATAGCACTTCCCACTTGGAATGCTAATACTGCCTTCCAGGCAATAATGCATACTAGCATTCATCCATACAAGTTTGTTCCGGGACTAAACGAAATGATTAAGAGCTCCATCTCCAATTTCCATCATCTTCAAGATGTCTTCACTTTGCAGAGCTTAAGTTGAATCGAAGTGGTTTTCGGATAACATACCCGATCCTGGTCTCTTCGAAACAACATTCGATAATTCCTGGTATCCCGGTTCTTTAGGAAATAAACAGTTAAGATAAGATCATAGATCATCTCATAATTGTTAGTGAAGGATTTCCTTATCATTGTCCTAGAAGAACGAAACGAGATTTATACACATAGTACAACATCATCGGAAATGACTGTGCCACATAACTCACGTGTTTCTTTATATTTCCAAAGTTACATTTGGGTCCAATTTCGATAGTCGATTATTTAACTATCGAATAACAAACATTCAATCAGGGGTTTTTTTCCATAGGAAAAACAACATTGGTTAAGCACATAAGCTATCACTAGCCTCCTTTATAAATCTTTCATAAATATAACATAAGTAAATTACTTGTATAAAAACACTTTTACAAAGATATATCCACCAATTCCTATATCCCCGATACTTAGAAAATATTCATATACTTATCTCAATGGTATAAGTATATTTACATACTGAGAAAGATTCCATTTTTATTCGATCCAAAATTCATACACGAACTCCTTATAGTTCTCTAAAACAATTTATAAACCAATTTATAAAACTTTTGGAACCATTTACAGAAACTTCTTTTATACATTCAAATCAATTATAAATCCTCTTTGTATATTTCTAATCCATTTATAAATCCTTTATAATCTCTAAACCATTTACAAAACTTCTTTCATAAATCTATAAACCCATTTCTAAAATTCGTTTATAAATATCTAACCATTTATAAATTCTTTTACCATGTAAATAATCTTCCCTTAACTCTTTAAACCATTTTATAAATTCCTTTATAAAATCCAAATCTTTCATTTATATTCATGGATCTCGGAAACAATTATAATAATAAAAAAAATCTTTTACTTCAAAACCTTACTAATAATCCTTATTATTAATTCCAAATCATAATTATCCTTGAAATAATTAACCTTTCAAAATATTAACATTTTAATAAATTCTTTAAAATAAAATTAATTATAAACAAATAACTTTAAAACAATACTAATATAATTAAATACCTTAAAATAATATTACTATAATTAAATTAATTTTAAACAATATTATATATAATTAAATAACCTTAAAATAATATTACTATAATTAAAAAACTTTTAAACAATATTAAATATAATTAAATAACCTTAAAATAATATTAATATAATTAAATAACTTTTAAACAATATTATATATAATTAAATAACCTTAAAACAAAACTAGTATAGTTAAATAATTTTAAAAACAATATTAAATATAATTAAATCAAAAATCTTTAAAACAAAATATTTTTGAAATCCAATTTCGGATTTAAAAATCGTTTCCTGCCTTAAAAACCAATTCCAACTCAAATGACAGTTTATAGTATTTTTAAAATACTAATTTGAGGCCAATAGCCACCCAACGCTCAATCAATATCGATATTGATTTTCTATTACTACTGGGTTTTAGTTTTCAACATATAACAATGTTATAACCATAGTGTCCACAATCAGGTTCATTTTTCAATAGTCCATATAACAGAAATGTTATGGAGCAATTCAACAATATCGAGGAATCCTGTTGGATCCCTCCAACCTGTCCCCCGCAACATAGCTCATATATATTAGCACATATATATGTAATTAAAATCAACAGTTGTGAGGAATCCTGTTGGATCCCTCCAACCTGTTTCCCCTGCATCACCAACGTTATTTAATCGTCAAATATAAATCAACTGCTTTGAGGTGGGATCGTATACAAAGGGTCATCCGCTCTTACACGAGAACGCAATAGGGTCTCATCCGCTCCAATAGGCGGGAATATATCCAAACCAACTAATAAATATAGTAAATCATCCAAACAATCATTCAACAATTTTTATCAACTATATATCATACTAGTTATCCAAAAAGGTGAGTTTAACTCACCGAAATTTTCTATCGTCGCCGAGGTGTTCCAGTTTGGAACTAAAATCGAACGACGTCCGATTTTAGCCCAAATTTCAATTGTCTCTGAATTCGTCCAAACCAGTTCCATTTCGTAGATAACATCCAAATGAGTGCAACGCAACTCGTCTCATTTGAATCTGATCTAAGTCGAGTAAGTTACAACATTTACAAAATTGCATAATTTAAAATTATAATTAATTTATTAATTACAAGATTAACAGTAACTACCCGCTTACATTAATAACCGCTCCCCCTTTCTTCCTCATGCATTCGAACCCACTCGGGCCGCACTTCCACTCATCGCCCCAGCTTCCACATGCCACCGGGCACCACCAAACTCCGCCAGATGATTGCCTCCACAACTACGGCCCCAACCAAATTGACCTCACCCTCTAATTCGTCCTATAGCTCGAGAACGAGCCGAAACCCAATTTCCATTCATCCTCCCCTCATCACCGCTACAGGCCATCGGCCTCCATCACACTCACAACGAAGCTTGCTCATGTCACCCCCTTTCCAATGCCATCATCCTTAGCCTCCAGCTCCGCCTATAGCGCTGCCCCAAGCCCATAAACTCGAACGCCGATCATCCATGAACTGCGACCACTTCATCATGATCCAGCGAGATCCAACCGTACAACCACCTTATCTTGATGTCGCGAACAACTTCGTATTTGGGGTCAAGGCTTAAAAGTGCCTCAAGTGGCTCCTTTGATTATCGACCCTTGGATTGGAGAGAAGAAAATGAACTGGGAAGAAAAACAAATGTATGCATTATATAATGGAAGGCAGTACGGGTTGAACGTGGGAGGGATATTGCTGATGGGAATAGACATGGCTTGTATGCTCAAGTCAATAAATATTTATATATTATTTAAATTCAAAATATCTAGCTATATAATTTCGGACCTCGATCGAGACATGTCGTTTGGTGTTTTATATGTTATACCCCTATTCCGAACGCAATGGAACTTGTCTCGATCCCTAATTCGATCGTATGGAGAAGATAGCTTTTTGAACCCAATTATTATATTAATTTTTCAATATTAATTTCAACGTGTTTCGATCTCGCACGACTAAACGATACATCTGATCGTATGAAATTTTACGACGTAATATAATTAACTATTACGAATCTAATGAAACTGGTTTCATCGAAATCCGAGACTGTGCCCCAGAAGGCTATTTTTATATTGTAATTAAAATGAGTTATTTTCAAAATCAGTTAAATCACTTTTAAATCCAATTTAACAGTTTTATTATCTTCATTCTTATTAAATAGAATTTAAATAAGCTTTGAAATTATCTTTATCTGACTTAAAACCTAAGATTCAATTATTTAAACAATTTCAATTATTAAATTCAACAATTAAATTATCCAATAAATCTCTATATTTGAAATTCAAGTTATTTAACCTATAAAATCAACTTTTCAATATTTAAAATCCATTAAATATTCCAAAATCATATTACTGAAATTTTAGGTCGTTACGGTAAGTCTGCCCAGCTAATCTGGCTACCAGCACCTATGAATAGTTGGACTAATGTGAGATGTCATAGTTGGGTTATGAATCATAAGATGGATACCCCAGTACGAGCCTGCTTCTTGGTTGAAGTTATTGAGTGGCTATTGTAGGGTTCACCTCCTTCCTACTCAAGAAGTATTAAATGGTCAGGATTATCTTTTAGGTGCGGTAGTGGGAAATCTATGGAAGGGGTTTGCTTCGGGGTTGAGGTATTAAGTGGTTGTTGTAGCGTCTGCCTCTTCCCATAAAAGAAGTATTAAGTGGCGTGGTGGGATTACCTATGATGTCAGTTAGAAAGTACCAGAGAGGAGTCCGGCTTGGGTTTATATATTAAGTGACGGGGATCTATGTAGGGTATAGGTATCAAAACGGTAAAGTCTACCTAACTCCCATTAAAGAGGTATTAAGTGGCTTAGGTGCTTTATCTCACATTGTTGGGACATGATTGAAAGAGATTGGTCGTTAGATCTCATGGGATCATTGCACCCATGCTATAGTTATGAAGTTAGATTGGAAAAGGCCTTTGGCCTATAGTTAAAGGTACATTATTGAGCTATACTAGAAAACCCTTTGGCTTATAGTGGAGATATACTTAGTAGGATAAAGTATAAGATGTGTAAGACATATTACTTATTGAAATGATATTGCTCAAATACTATTACGGCAAGACTTGAGATTTTCATTCATTAGATATTTTTGTTCTGACTCCTTCCTCATTACAACCCATAAGTTAGGGGAACAATGATGTTGGAGAGGTCAGGGGGAACGATGCTAATGAACAAGACGAAGGTGATGGTTAAGATTTGTGACAGTTTAATTATTTATCTATGTTTTTGATGTATTCGAATATACCCGGATTTTAGACATGTTGATATTTTGTTTTGAGATATTGTACTAAGGATATTATAGGATACTGTGATTTTGAGATTTTTTTTATGATATGGGTATTTATTTTCGTTATTATATTTTATCCCTTTCGATGTAAGATTATGAAAGCATAGATGGATAGCTCTATATATTGTTTATTGTATTAATTTTACTAACCAATAGCCAGCTTCAGAACGGACCTAAGGTTCAATAGGCTTTTATTGGGTCAGAAATTAGGCATGTTCCGAAGAGGGTTATTACATGTTCCGGAACGTGTTTCGGACCAAACTGGGTACATAGTCTATAACTCAGCTTAATGACTATATAAATGAAGCTATGAAAATCTAATCGTCATCTCTATTCTCATTTTTAATCCCTAGTCCTGAAATTCTCTAATTTTCCTCTGATGGAAAATTTATTAACTAATTAAAAGTCATTAAAAATTAAATTACTCGAACCTTACCTTCTAATATATGGATTCATAGATCTCAATGAGTAGAAGTGGCGTCAAGTGTCAGTTTTTGGAGTTGGTGTTAAGGGTGGCCTGAAATTGGCAAACAACTCTTGATCGTTAATTTTAGGATTTTTTGATCGACGGTGAGTAGCAATAACTGAATGATTAAGGGGCACAATTTTGTAGGGGACGTCAAGGGAAGTCGATTTATATGGTTAGATCAACAAATGAGGAATTGAATTGGTCGAAAATTGACAATTTCCAACAATATTAGGGTTCGACAATGGTAAAAATAAGCAGTAACGACTACTTGCTTCTACAGTGTCACATTGTCAGATGAGGTAGTAGAGGTCGTGGTGATGAAGTCCCTAGGATCATATCATCGTCTTAGGCATCGAGGTGGCATGAAATAGTGAAAAGGTGTAAGGACCCGCCTTTCCAAACCCCAGAAGTCGACACTGCTACATCTACGGTATTCACGTGCCGAACAACCAAGTGCCGAAAAGACAAATTGTTAGGGGAAAGAAAGAAGATAGAAGATAACTAAACAATCACAGAATCTCACAGCGGAAAGGAATAAAATATATTAATCAATATAAGATTTTACATACATACTGCCATAATGGTACATCAGAATCATTACAATACATATTTCAACTAGAACATTTATAACTACCTGTCCCTACAATACTGATATATAGATCTTACATACATACACATCAGAAATAGATAACAGCTAGCTAATGGTGAAGTCACCTGCTCCAGCTCCTCCAAAATGCAGTCGTGAGAAACCTAGATCACGTGGCTACTCATACAAATTTGAGTACCCAAGAGTTTTAGGGAAAGAAAATAAAACTCCGGGTCAGATATGGGTCTGGTGTGAGTAAACTCAAAAAAATGAATATTTCTTTTAAAACCTTTAAAATCAAGGGTATCTCATAAGACCACTCCGCACATAAATACGAACGGGTTTTTACCTTACGATAATCAAACCACTTTTATAGAAAATCCAGTGATATTATCATAATGTCTAGGGTTTTCAAATAAATATATAACATAGCCGTAATTGTTACACTATTAAATTCCAGCATAATAGCTATACAACTAAAATCGAGGGCACTTATTGGAAGTTGGGTTTCCATACAATGACTGGGCTACTGGGGTACCGCCCGCCATAGTGCATCTCTAGATAAACACACCAAGAACCTTGCCTAGATTCCCTGCCAACACAGGATTGTTCTACCTCTTGTTGTATAGTACTGAATACATAACCACCATGGTTGGGACCAGCGATCGTACCGAAGCGTACAAAAATGGGTCAAATATCGATTCTAGATTTGTTGATGACATACCCTAATGGGTGCGACCCACATAGCCCTGCTGCATCTCCCCCGTTTTAGTCATTCTCGATTGAGTAAGCCTGAGGCTACGTTTTACCTTTCATATAGCACTGCTCACTTGGAATGCTAACATGGACGCAATGTCAGCATTCGTCCATATAAGTCGTTTAGGTGATGAACGTGTTAGAACCCCCAATTTATGTTTCAATGGTAACAACTATACAATCATATACATATATAGACCTTATCAAGATTGCAGGTATATGCTTCAAGAAGACCATGCTCGAAGACATTGGGACTCAAAGAGAAACGAAGATTCATTGACTATACTAAGGTTATTCTACTGTAAAAGAGTCCAAGATATAATATTGTTAAAGTCTCCTGGAGTATATATGAATATACAAGCATAAACAATTTCATATACTTCACAATTAGGTGAAAGAAAGTTTTTACACCTCACATACGTCTGTGATAAAATAGCAGATGTCTGTGACAAGTTTCGGATTAAAAATTAAACAGGTCATAGATGTCTGAGGATTTTACCACAGACGTTGTCATGAAAAAAACTGTCATATTTAAAAAGACACATCTATTTTTGAAACTAAAGGACGTCATCTTCATGAAGAGTACCGGCCATTAAAACAAAGAGACTTCCTTAAAGAGTAGCAACTCTTCCTCTGCACCTTTTTGATTCTATAAATAGCACTTTTATTGAGAAGTAGGAAGAACTTAACTTGATTTGATCTATTCTTTACTCTCTTGATTTCTAAGAACTTTCTTGCATATACACTGCTTTCATACTCTCAATCCAGTATAACCTAAATAGAATTTTGGTTAAATCACTTCCTACATCTCAAAGTAATCATATTCATATACTCAAAGGAGATCATAGGAAGATTTGTACTATAAGCCAAAAACTTTGTCATTGGAACACAAGATTTTCAAAGATACTTTTGTACTAAGCCTATTCCTCCAGGCGAAGTGAGAGTAGTTTGTTTAAAGGAAATACCGAAGAGGAGCTTCGGGACTAGATGTAGGATGGGAGGTCCAAACCAGTATAAAAACTTTGGTTTGCATGCTTTTTATATTTTACTATTTACTGTCTACTATTGCATTGATTTATATACTTGCATATTATATACAAGTTATATAGTATACGATCCACTAGACTTTCAACTGGTATCAGAGCAAGGTCATTTCAATCTACAGTAACACATAATTGAAATAATTAAAATGGCAAGTACAATTCAAGAAGGTCAATCAACTACTCGTCCCCGACTATTTACTAGCTCTAATTATGCTTATTGGTCAACACGCATGCGAATTTTATGGAAGCCAATGAATTAGAAATATGGCTAGCAACTCAAAATAAATATGAAGCACCTAACACCGATATAGGCACGTGGACTGATGCACAAAAAGCAGAAGCATCTAACAATGCCAAAGCTATGAATGTTTTATTTTTCTCGCTCGATAAAAATGAATTTTCACGAGTCATGTTGTGCACTACTGCTTATGATTTATGGCGTACATTACAAATTACCCATGGAGGCACAAACAAAGTCAAGCAAACAAAAATTTCTATTCAACAAAATCAATTTTCATCTTTTAAAATGAAATCAAATGAATCAATTATTGACATGTATGCTAGATTTCAAACTATACAACATGATCTTATGGCACTAGGAGTTAAATTCGCTGATTTTGATTTAGTCACACGAATTTTGAACTCTTTGACAAACGAATGGAAAAAAAAATTTTAGCCATCGAAGAAGCTAACGATCTTTCCCAACTCAAAATCGAAGAGTTAATAGGAAATCTAATGTCGTATGAAGCTAATTTACAAGCAAGAAAATAGCAAAATGAAGAAAGGAAAAACATCGCATTTCAAGCAAAAACCGATAACTCCGACTTGGAAGAAGATGAGATTGTTTTCATCGCCAGAAATTACAGCAAGTTCAAGAAGTTCAAAAGGATGACGAAATTTCAAAACAATAACAACACTAATTCCTCAAATCAAACATCAATGAAATGCTTCGGGTGTGATAAATTTGGCCATATGAAGAAAGACTGTCCACTACTCAGCAATGATGAAAAGAAAAACAAATTCAAAAATTTTAAGAACAAAAGTAGAGCATTTCAAGTAACTTGGGATTACTCCAACCCTTCCTCTTCATCAGATAGTGACAGTGACTCAGAACAAGAAAATGTTTGCTTCATGGCCAGCACAGATGAGGTATGTCCTGAATTAACATATGATGAAATTTTTGAAATTAGTATAGAATTAGATGATAAGTATAGAGAATTAAAGAAATTAAATAAAGAAAATGTGGGAAAATTAAACAGAGCTGAATTAGAAATTTGAATGTTAAAAGACGAGGAAAGTATTTTAGAAGAAGAATTAGAAGTAGCAGAAAAAGAACATAAAAAATTATCATCTCAAAATGCTACTCTAACACATGATATAGAAAATAACAAAATAGAGAATTATGAACTTGAAAAGGAAAAGTATGAATTGAAACAAAATTTAGAATTAGCTAATATAGAAATTTCTGATATCAGAAATAAATTAGATAAAATTACTAACAATGTTTCAAAATTTAATAAGGGAAATCAAAATCCAGATAATTTGATAAAAATTTCAAAACAGTCAGGAAATAGGAATGGATGAGGATTTAACAAAAATAATCATAAACGTTCTAGAAATAACCTAGTTTCTAATAATAATCAAAGTTTTAAGAAGTATAGTACATTATATAAAAATTTTAGAAAAACAAAATCTAAATATGAAAATAAGGAAACAAAAATGATTAAGATATGGATTCCCAAAATAAATAACAAATTGATTAGACAAAAACACATAGATGTATATTTAAAAGAGATAGTTCATAATGAAAATTACATCTCCAAAGGTTCCAAACCCTCATGGGTATGGCTACCTTCTCCTACTAACCCATATGACGCTAACAAAGGATGTGGGTACCAATTAAACCTTTTTATTATTTTGCAAGTACCCAAAAACAAAAATAAGTTGAAATGGATACTCGATAGTGGATGCTCCAAAGATATGACGGGAAGCGCACACATGCTATCAAACATCACTTACATGGACGATGGCATGGTAACTTTTGGGGATAATTCCAAAGGATATATTATTGGAATTGGAAACGTCATCAATGTCGATACATTTATTTCTCCTATTATTTCAAATGTTTTATTAATTAAAAATTAAAATATAATTTACTTAGTATAAGCCAATTATGAGATAAGGGATTTAAAATTGATTTTGAAAAAGATAAATGCAATATCTTTGATCAAAATAAAATTTTAATTTTTGAAGGAACAAGAAATCAAAATATTTATATTCTTAACATGAATATTAATCATAATAATGATGTAACAACCCTGTATTTTGTGATTATTTTAATTGTATATTTTAATTATTTTAAATTGAATTTTCTGATTTGAAAACTTTATTTATTTATTTAAATGGATAATTTTTGTTATTTTAAATATAAATTTTGATTTTGATATGAATTAGAATTCCAAACATGACTAAATAGAATATTTTTCCAGAAAAGTGAATTTTGGTCGATATGGTCAAACTCTGACTTTTAAATTTAAAAATTTGAAAGTTTGAAAATTTTAATTTTATCTTTTATTATGAAAGTAAATAAAATTTTAAGAATAATGCTTTTTGTTTCATTAAAATCTGATTTATAATATGAAAGTTATGCCTTTTTCAATATTGTGTGTAATTTGCTATATTTAACAAATTGTTTATTTTAAATTGTATAAATAATATTTTATTTGGTCATGTAATGTTCTAAGTTATATTTATTTGGGTAAAATAACTTTTATGTATATATTTTGGTTTTAAAACATTTTTTTGTGTGTAATTTACATTTTTCAGTGTCAGTTGTATTCTATTTATAATTTTTAATCTCCAGTTTCAATTAATTAAAGAAATTCTTTATTTATCTCTCTATTTCCTTAAGATCTTATTTTATTCTCATTCCCACTTATCTTGTTCCTCATTTATTCTATTAATTTGACATTTTATTTGTTTTAAAGTGAAGTAGAAATTTTTCTAAAGCTAGTGATGATTTATTTGTAAATTTTGGACCCGGTTTTGAATTTTTAAGCAATTTCTTCATTTCTTTTGCTTTTTCTTTAAAATTTATTATTTATTTTCAGTTTATTTTATTTTGTTTCTATTTTTAAATTCATTTGATGATTTATTTTTGTTTTTATTTGAATTAAAGAAAATGGAAATATGAAGAGTTTAAAGGCTTTTCATTTCAAGTCCTTTCATTGTCCAAAAACTCTTCACATGCCATAACATCTCATTTATTCATTTTTGGCTGTCTACTTTTCAGTTTTAGCCATGAATTACCATCTCATTTCTCACGCAAAACTCATTTCTCAAATTCTTATTCAGGGCTAAAGCAATTGTGGTAATGGCATCTTCTTACTTTTCACTTTTCTTCTCATTTTCATGTCATTTTTGCCTTGTTTCTCTTGCCTTTTGCTTGGCCATCCCCTTGCTTGTCACGGCCACCACCTCCTACCACTCCTCCTTGGCATCATCACCACCTACCACTTCAGATCTATCCATGGTAGAACCCTACAGGATGACAAAACTCCACCAAAATGCAAACAACACCTTAAAACAACCATAGCCGAGCACCCCATTGATCACCACTCCATTTTCCACCACCACCACCTTTGGCAACCGCCACCACGTTGTCCAGACCCTACCTCATCACTCCAGCTACTGACCTAAGATGTACACCCTCTGGCCGAACCAAATTGCCCATGGCTGAGCCTTAGTTTGGACCATTTTCCACCTATTTGCCTAGAAATCCTTCACTTACCCAATGTTGTAACTTCCTCCATCATGTTCTACCTTGTAGCCTTACCTTTTCCAGACCCATACCTGATCCAAACCAAGTACAAACCTGACCTAATTGATCCCCTAGGCCATGCAAACAAGTAGAGATAGCAAGGCAAAAAGTTTTGTATTCAAACTGCTTTTTGTTTGGAAGTTATTCAAATTCAATCGTATTGATTTTTAACTATTATTTTGGTTTTGTTTTGGGTTGTAACACAAGATCTATAACTTGGATCTCGCTCTCCACTCAAGTTCATAGCTTTGTCATTGTGTTCTGTTTTGTGTTATGTCATTTGAACTTGCATCTCCAGCAAAAGAGGTGAGTAAACCTCACACGACATTTTATACTTATACTAATGTGAAACAACAATAACTGAATGTATAGAATATTATGATATGTTATAACTACCTGTGATTATTTATTTATATAATGTTAAACCTGATAATTTACGTATCATCTCATCTGTTACTGTTATATATTGTTAACTGTTCATTTTTATCTGTTAATCACACTGCAAGTTCCCTGTAGATTAGAATCACTGTGGGTTGAAATGATACATACCCAAATGGACTTTAGAATAGGGGAAAATCATTACGGGCTTAAATGATAAGCCTGGGTGATTTTCAAATTATTTATTTTACTTGGGATTGCGGGTTTGAAATGATAAAACCCGGATTTTTTTTGTATATTAGGGATTGAAATGATATATTATCCGCATCACTTGAATTAGGCTAGAAAACTATATACAGGCCCGTGGTTATTTTTAAGGTTTTGAAAAATGTTTAAATAATTTTTAAAAGTGTAAAAATATGAAAATTTGATTTAGGTTGAATTTTTATAAGTTTAAATAGTGAAATTAGGAATTTTCTATAAGTTAAAAATGTTGAAAATGAATAGAAATGGAATTTTTGAAAATATAACTTAAGTTAGAAAATTTTGGAATTTCGGTTAAAATGAGAAAATAAGTTATATAAATAAAAATAAAAATAAAAATGGAAATTTTAAATTTATTGGAGAATGGAAATAAAATTTAAGCGTTAAGTTTATTTATTAAAAATGTGAAGGAAAGAAATTTACACTTGAATTTGTTAAATAATTCATTGAAATTTGATTTAACTATAACGGATTTATTTAATAAAAATCATGTGTTAAATGATATATTATATAAACATTTTTAAATGTTAAAACATGATTTTTAGAATATTAAAAGGGTTTAAAAATGAATTTTATTATTGGCTGGAAATACACCGAAATCTGAAAAATACTTTTAATAGCATTCAGAAATGCTATGATTTCAGAATTGAACTAAAACTTAGTAAAAAGAGGCTATTACAGCATTTCTGAAATGCTATAGTTGCTGTAATAAATGTAAAGAACTTAATAAAGGGCTATTACAGCAGTTCTGTAAACTGCTGTAGCTGCCTGTTGTCTTTGCTGAAATTAAGTAAAACCCTTGTTTTTGAACCTGAACTATTACAGCATTTCTGAAAATGCTGTCTTTGCTGTTTTAAACTAAATTTCAACTAAAATGAGATATAACAGCAGTTTTAAAGTGCTGTCTTTGCTGAAATAAAATGTTTTCAAATATAACTTATAACAGCTTTTTCTAAATGCTGTGAAAGGCTGAAATTTTCAATGTTTATGGATTTTGACCTAGTAAATGAACTCAGAATGATTTGAACTTTGGAAATTGAATACTTGACTTGAAAGAATAATAATTTCACTTTTAAATGGTTTAAATGGAAAACTATTTAAAGCGTGATTTGATAAGATAATAAATGAATGATATTTTGGAATTTTAAAGGGTATTAAATTTGATAATTGAATTTGAATTCAAATAATGATTTGAAAGTAAGTTTTGAAAGGATATGATATTGTAATATATTAATCTTTATGGTTTGTAAATGATTTAATCTTTATTTTGATAAAGATTTGGATTTGAAATGATATTAAAATTTTGAAATATAAAATATTATTTTGAAATACTATAACCACGGGTATACTTCTCTGTATGTCATTAGATTTCCTGATGATGGCTGTGATGCACACAAACACTGTTAGTTGCATGGTTTATTTCGGCATGGACATTTCTGTGATGTTGATATTACTGTTTAATTGATGGTTTTATGGATCCTTAAAGGATGGGCGATCCTAAGCATCCTCTAAGTTATTATGCATTGCTATTATAGTTCACTTGAGTTGGTTTACGTTGTATAAGTATATATGTCCTGACTCGAGTGTTTTGTGTTTTACTTTACGCTCGGGTCAGCCTGAGAATCACAGCTTTGGAATCTATCCTCTGGAGCTAGAGATTTGCTGGAGCTTATCTGTTCATCTGTTATTTCTTATCTTCTAATTCAGTTATTTACTATTCGGTATTGCTTCTGTATCAGTGATTTATGTATCCTAACTTCTATTGTATCTATTTTGATTATGAGATTTTGTATATGTTTTGAGAGTTTGTATATAGTAGCTTAATGAACTACTATGGTATTTTATTTCCGCTGCGAGTTATTCCGATATTCTGTGTCTGTGATTCTGTATTTGATTTTATTTGCTCCAAATTTTATTACAATCTGTTATTTTGAATTATTCAAGTCAGACATGTGTGGATTATTGTCGATTTGAATGGTCCAAAATAGTGGGTCGTTACATTTGGTATCAGAGCTTTGGTTTTAGGCAAACCTTAGCCTGCGGAGCAAATACTCATTAGAGATAGGGTAGAAATACCCTAGAATGAGTGAAATCAATCTCAGAATCATTCCTTTGTGAGAGAACGTATTTTCGAAGTATAAAATGATTTTCAAATGATTTTAAAGGATTTTTAAAGATTATTTTGATATAAATTTTCTTGTTTGGAAAGCTCCCACTTGTTCTGAAATCCATTCCTGTCTCCTCTAATTGTATTCTTTTGATTTTTGGAGCATTCCATAACTCCACTTTGAATGACCTCTATAAAGATCAATGATTCCACTAATCTTTGAATGATTTGTAAAAGGGCGAAACTCCCTTATAATTGGCATTGATTCACCGGATATTTCTGTATCCTCGGTTTACGATGTTTTCTATCTTTTTCTATATTTAGATTCTATCTCTGGCGATCGAAGGTCGATTTGCCTTAGATTTTCGCATCGATTATATTCCTGAAATCACGGTTGACCCTATTAAGGTCGCCCGTAGTTTATATGAGCTTATCCATCTTCTATTGGGTAATTTAATTATCTCATCTTCGTTCGAGCTTATCTTCGAATCAGAATTCTATTTAATTGGAGTTCCTCTAAATTTGAATCTCTGTTTTGTTTTGAAATCCATCCTTGAATCATCCATTGGAAAATTGGTGGTTGATTGTCTTTTGAAAACTGTGTATTCATCGAAGTTGTTGTTTTGATAAGGATGACCATATTTATATATAAAAGTGAAATGTTTTCGATAAGGATTATATACCATTTTAAAATTGAGAATTTAAAGTTTTGAATGGATTTGAAATTTTGAAATTTATATAAGAAATGGTTTCATATAGAATAATTTATAACTGAAGGTTTTGAATCTGAATTTGAGTGATTGGACTCCGGCATTTTTGAAACTGGTTTTAAGATTTGAAATAAAAATAATATGATTTGAAAGTATTTTCCGAATATGAAATGTTTCAAATGATTTTAATGAGTTTCAAATGATTTTGAAGAAATTTCAAAAGAATTTTGAGAAAATAGAAGTCCAAAACCCACTTATTTCGCTGGAAAATAATTTCGGTGATGAATGCATGCATCATCGACATTGATTTTCGAGTTTCTAAGTGAGGGAGAGGCCACTTCGGTAGCTTTGCTATGCGGTTGATTTGTGAAACCAATTTTGATTTCAAATTCCGAAGTGTGATGTGATATTCGAAAGATATATGTATATATATTTGAACAATTTGAAATGAGCCGGTGTTCAGACCTTGAGTTTTGGATTTGATTTGATATAACCCTATTTTTGGAATTGATTTACTGATTTAATTGTGATTTCCAACTCTTGGATTGAAATATGATTTCTTCGACTATTTTGAAGGTTCGAGCACTTCCAAATCAAGGTTAACTTTTCAAAAGCTAAGAAATTTTGAAGTATAAAGTATATAAGTTTGGTATGTATGTTTAAAGTATGTAGTAATATGATTTAAATAAGTTGAAACTGTTTTGTTAAGTAAATGAATAAGGCTATTTTGAATTTTTCTAATATGAAATTTAGATTTGAAATGTTTTGAAAAGAATTTGGTCTTCAAAATATTTTGAATAAAATTTAGTTTAAATGATTAACTTAGTAACATCTTTATGAAACTGTATATTTAAAAAGTTGGAATAGATACATAAGTTGTACGTATGCTATTTTATTCGCATAATTAAATTGATCCAAGTTTGAGTACACAAGTTCGAGGTGAATTACACCATTTCATGTTAGGATTTTTCATTTGATTCTTGATGGTGAATATTTGATATGGATTTTCAGCTTGATTCTAGAATTCTCTATCATAGTATATGGCTATGCCAGGAGACTGATGGTTTCTAGTCGAGAAACCATATCGAAATCCGCATTAGGGAAGTCGAATGGACAATACTAGTTCGAAAGCGAACTTGTGTGATCGAGCGAGCGATCGAATGTGACTTTGCGAAATGATGACATATGTACATCTTATATTCTAATATCATTGATATACTTGACGCTGAAATTGGAAGTTGTTGGGTTGGATATCTTTGTAATTTAATTGGAATTTTTCCTTTATGAAAAACTACTATCAATTTAAAACCATTTTCTTTAAACTATTTTCTTTTATTTTCTTAAACAAACTATTTTATTCTAAACTATTTTATAAAACTATTTTATGTAAATAACTATTTCACAAACTAATTTGTATACAAAACTATTCTAAACTCAAAACCTTTTAGTAAGCAAAGATGTTCAATCCCATATAGCTCTTTGTGCAGCGAAATTTATTTTTGAAAATTTTGATCCTTATATAAGATGGACACTATGTAAATATAAGATGATTTTGGAAATGAATTGTTTGAATTAAACCATATTGATTTGGAAATTTGGATTTATTTTCTAAATTTATTATTTTCGAAACTTTGGAACTGAAGATATTTGATTTGGGAGGATAATTTGGTGAAAGCGTATATGATTTTGAAAATTATATTGATATAGAAACAAATTGAAATTTGAGAACCTTATGTTACTAAATACTTGATTTGGGAGTTATCAAACTTATATAAAATTTGGTTTGTATAGGTATGATGTTGATTCGAAAACTATGGATTTGAAAAGGTACTCAATTTGAAAAGTGAAATCTTATATAATTGAAGTCTATATAAGTGTGATTTGATATACTATTGATTTTGGAAAGTATTTGATTTGAAAATGAAATCATATATATAATGGACTTTATATAAGTATGATATTTGAAAGTGATTTGAAAAGGTACTATATGATACATATTTTCGAAGTAAAGATATGGAAAGTGCCTTCTGCTTGATATCCGCTTTGTGGCCACATTGTGGATTCATTCTATCGATATTTCTCTGATTTTTGGTTTTCTGGATATGATACTCGAGTTTCCATCGAATTCCATGGCAATCTCCATGGTCTTACGAGCGCGACTTCATGGCGTAATCGCAGGGTTGGGGGGCGGCCTACGGGTACGGATGTTTCCTGGGAGATCCAGGCGTAACCATTGTGTATATGCGATCTAATGGGTTGCTTGGTAGCGTAATCAGCAGGAGCTGTGAGAGCCTAGGGTACGGATGTTTCCTGGGGGATCCAGGCATAACCATTGTGTATATGCAGTACTACCAGTCTTCATGGCATAATCGCAAGGTTGGGGGGCGGCCTACGGGTACAGATGTTTCCTAGGGGATCCAGGCGTAACCATTGTGTATCCGCGATCCATGATCGACATGTTTTTTTTTTGGATTTTACTTTCCATATCTGTTTTTAAAAGTTTTCCAGTATTTTCATTGGGTGTTGAAACAAGTCTACTAAGTACCTGGAGAATTCTAGCTTTGCGCCTGATCAACGCACTGCCAGAGTCTGCAGGAACGAGGGTAAACTTGTTAAGACATCGAGTTATAAAAGTATTTTGATAAAATATTATATAAAGGATATTTTGATCAGTTATTTTCCTTTCTAAAGGATTTTAAAAGGGTTTGAATATTGTTTACCTCTTTAACCAACAATTTTAATTAATGGCTCATCCTTGCCTTTCGTCCTATTTTCCCTTCTAGCTATTCCTATTCTCCACCTTGTTAAACTTACCTGTAATAAAGTTATCAGGTATAATTTTAATCTTCTTGTCATCTTGTCTTAATCCTATTCCATTCTATTTTTTCTGTGTTTTCCGTACCTCATTCCTTTTCGAGGACGAAAAGATTTGAGTGGGGGAGAGTGTAACAACCTTGTATTTTGTGATTATTTTAATTGTATATTTTAATTATTTTAAATTGAATTTCCTGATTTGAAAACTTTATTTATTTATTTAAATGGATAATTTTTGTTATTTTAAATATAAATTTTGATTTTGATATGAATTAGAATTCCAAACATGACTAAATAGAATATTTTTCCAGAAAAGTGAATTTTGGTCGATATGGTCAAACTCTTACTTTTAAATTTAAATATTTGAAAGTTTGAAAATTTGAATTTTATCTTTTATTATGAAAGTAAATAAAATTTTAAGAATAATGCTTTTTGTTTCATTAAAATCTGATTTATAATGTGAAAGTTATGCCTTTTTCAATATTGTGTGTGATTTGCTGTATTTAACAAATTGTTTATTTTAAATTGTATAAATAATATTTTATTTGGTCATGTAATGTTCTAAGTTATATTTATTTGGGTAAAATAACTTTTATGTATATAGTTTGGTTTTAAAACATTTTTTTTCTGTGTAATTTACATTTTTCAGTGTCAGTTGTATTATGTTTATAATTTTTAATCTCCAGTTTCAATTAATTAAAGAAATTCTTTATTTATCTCTCTATTTCCTTAAGATCTTATTTTATTCTCATTCCCACTTATCTTGTTCCTCATTTATTATATTAATTTGACCTTTTATTTGTTTTAAAGTGAAGTAGAAATTTTTCTAAAGCTAGTGATGATTTATTTGTAAATTTTGGACCCGGTTTTGAATTTTTAAGCAATTTCTTCATTTGTTTTGCTTTTTCTTTAAAATTTATTATTTATTTTTAGTTTATTTTATTTTTTTTCGGTTTTTAAATTCATTTTATGATTTATTTTTGTTTTTATTTGAATTAAAGAAAATGGAAATATGAAGAGTTTAAAGGCTTTTCATTTCAAGTCCTTTCATTGTCCAAAAACTCTTCACATGCCATAACATCTCATTTATTCATTTTTGGCTGTCTACTTTTCAGTTTTAGCCATGAATTACCATCTCATTTCTCATGCAAAACTCATTTCTCAAATTCTTATTCACGGCTAAAGCAATTGTGGTAATGGCATCTTCTTACTTTTCACTTTTCTTCTCATTTTCATGTCATTTTTGCCTTGTTTCTCTTGCCTTTTGCTTGGCCATCCCCTTGCTTGTCATGGCCACCACCTCCTACCACTCCTCCTTGGCATCATCACCACCTACCACTTCAGATCCATCCATGGTCGAACCATCCATGATGACAAAACTCCACCAAAATGCAAACAACACCTTAAAACAACCATAGCCGAGCACCCCCTTGATCACCACTCCATTTTCCACCACCACCACCACCTTTGGCCGCCGCCACCACCTTGTCCAGATCTTACCTCATCACTCCAGCTACTGACCTAAGATGTACACCCTCTGGCCGAACCAAATTGCCCATGGCCGAGCCTTAGTTTGGACCATTTTCCACCTATTTTCCTAGAAACCCTTCACTTACCCAATGTTGTAACTTCCTCCATCATGTTCTACCTTGTAGCCTTACCTTTTCCAGACCCATACCTGATCCAAACCAAGTACAAACCTGACCTAATTGATCCCCTAGGCCATGCAAACAAGTAGAGAAAGCAAGGCAAAAAGTTTCATATTCAAACTGCTTTTTGTTTCAAAGTTATTCAAATTCAATCATATTGATTTTTAACTATTATTTTGGTTTTGTTTTGGGTTGTAACACAAGATCTATAACTTGGATCTCGCTCTCCACTTAAGTTCGTAGCTTTGTCATTGTGTTCTGGTTTGTGTTGTGTCATTTGAACTTGCATCTCCAGCAAAAGAGGTGAGTAAATCTCACACGACATTTTATACTTATACTATTGTGAAACAACAACAACTGAATGTGTAGAATATTATGATATGTTATAACTGCCTGTGATTATTTATTTATATAATGTTAAACCTGATAATTTACCTGTCATCTCATCTGTTACTGTTATATATTGTTAACTGTTCATTTTTATCTGTTAATCACACCGCAAGTTCCCTGTAGATTAGAATCACTGTGGGTTGAAATGATACATACCCAAATGGACTTTAGAATAGGGGAAAATCATTACGGGCTTAAATGATAAGCCTGGGTGATTTTAAAATTATTTATTTTACTTGGGATTGCGGGTTTGAAATGATAAAACCAGGATTTTTTTGTATATTATGGATTGAAATGATATATTATCCGTATCACTTGAATTAGGCTAGAAAACTATATACAGGCCCGTGGTTATTTTTAAGGTTTTGAAAAATGTTTAAATAATTTTAAAAGTGTAAAAATATGAAAATTTGATTTAAATTGAATTTTTATAAGTTTAAATAGTGAAATTAGGAATTTTCTATAAGTTAAAAATGTTGAAAATGAATAGAAATGGAAATTTTGAAAATATAACTTAAGTTAGAAAATTTTGGAATTTCGGTTAAAATGAGAAAATAAGTTATATAAATAAAAATGAAAATGGAAATTTGAAATTTATTGGAGAATGGAAATAAAATTTAAGCGTTAAGTTTATTTATTAAAATTGTGAAGAAAAGAAATTTACACTTGAATTTGTTAAATAATTCATTGAAATTTGATTTAACTATAACGGATTTATTTAATAAAAATCATGTGTTAAATGATATATTATATAAACATTTTTAAATGTTAAAACATGATTTTTAGAATATTAAAAGGGTTTAAAAATGAATTTTATTATTGGCTGGAAATACTCCAAAATCTGAAAAATACTTTTAATAGCATTCAGAAATGCTATGATTTCAGAATTGAACTAAAACTTAGTAAAAAGAGGCTATTACGGCATTTCTGAAATGTTGTAGTTGCTGTAATAAATGTAAAGGCTAAAGAACTTAATAAAGGGCTATTACAGCAGTTTTGTAAACTGCTGTAGCTGCCTGGTGTCTTTGATGAAATTAAGTAAAACCCTTGTTTTTGAACCTGAACTATTACAACATTTCTGGAAATGCTGTCTTTGCTGTTTTAAACTAAATTTCAACTAAAATGAGATATAACAGCAGTTTTAAAGTGCTGTCTTTGCTGAAATAAAATGTTTTCAAATATAACTTATAACATCTTTTTCTAAATGCTGTAAAAGGCTGAAATTTTCAATGTTTATGGATTTTGACCTAGTAAATGAACTCAGAATGATTTGAACTTTGGAAATTGAATACTTGACTTGAAAGAATAATAATTTCACTTTTAAATGGTTTAAATGGAAAACTATTTAAAGGGTGATTTGATAAGATAATAAATGAATGATATTTTAGAATTTTAAAGGGTATTAAATTTGAATTCAAATAATGATTTGAAAGGAAGTTTTGAAAGGATATGATATTGTAATATATTGAAATGGTTTGTAAATGATTTAATCTTTATTTTGATAAAGATTTGGATTTGAAATGATATTAAATTTTTGAAATATAAAATATTATTTTGAAATACTATAACCACGGGTATACTTCTCTGTATGTCATTTGATTTCCAGATGATGGCTGTTATGCACACAAACACTGTTAGTTGCATGGTTTATTTCGACATGGACATTTCTGTGATGTTGATATTACTGTTTAATTGATGGTTTTATGGATCCTTAAAGGATGGGCGATCCTAAGCATCCTCTAAGTTATTATGCATTGCTATTACAGTTCACTTGAGTTGGTTTACGTTGTATAAGTATATATGTCCTGACTCGAGTGTTTTGTGTTTTACTTTACGCTCGGGTCAACCTAAGAATCACAGCTTTGGAATCTATCTTCTGGAGCTAGAGATTTGCTGGAGCTTATCTGTCCATCTGTTATTTCTTATCTTCTAATCCAGTTATTTACTATTCGGTATTGCTTCTGTATCAATGATTTATGTATCCTCACTTCTATTGTATCTATTTTGATTATGAGATTTTGTATATGTTTTGAGAGTTTGTATACAGTAGCTTCATGAACTACTATGGTATTTTATTTCCGCTGCGAGTTATTCTGATATTCCGTGATTCTATATTTGATTTTATTTGCTCCAAATTTTATTACAATCTATTATTTTGAAATATTCAAGTCAGACATGTGTGGATTATTGTCGATTTGAATGGTCCAAAATAGTGGGTCGTTACAAATGATTTATGTTTAACAGCAAATCATGATGATCCATGGATATGGCATAAAAGATTTTGTCATATAAATTTCAAATATATAAACAAATTAGCTAAAAACAATTTGGTAAGAGGATTACCCAAAATAAATTTCAAAATTAAAAATCTATGTGATGCATGTCAATTTGGAAAATTAAAGAAAATCTCATTAAAATCTAAAACGGAAATCTCTATTAAACAACCTCTTGAATTACTTCATTTGGACTTATTTAGTCCAACTCAAGTACGTTCAATAAATCATAATAAATATGTTTTTATAATTATAGATGATTTTTCAAGATATACTTGGATGCTATTTTTAAAACATAAAAGTGATACATTCGAAATGTTTAAAATTTTTGCTAAATGAATTAAAACTTTAATGGATTTAAAAATAAAAAGTATAAGAAGTGATCACGGTGGAGAATTTGAAAATGAATTATTTACAAACTTTTGTAATAAGAAGGGAATTACTCATAATTTTTCATTTCCACGAACAACACAACAAAACGGAGTAGTCGAAAGAAAAAATTGCACCTTAGAAGAATGTGCTCGAACTCTCCTAAATGGCAGTGGCTTACCGAAGAATTTTTAGGCCGAAGCAGTTGCTACTGCTTGTTTCGTATTAAATTGAGTAACTCTTAGACCTATGATTAAAAATACATGTTATGAAATGTACTACAAAAAGAAACCAAAAGTATCACATTTTCGAATATCTGGATCAAAATGCTTTATTCTAAATACAAAAGATTATCTTGGTAATTTCGATTCAAAAGCCGATGAAGGAATTTTTGTTGGATATTCCGATCAAAGTAAAGCTTACAGAATTTTTAACAAACGAACAAATGTTATAGAGCAAAGCCTTCATGTCTCGTTTGATGAAAACTTCAAAAATATAAATAAAGATGATGAAGAAATTTTTGACGCTAATCAAAATAGACCCATTGAAATTATGATTAAAAATAATAATAGTCAAAATAATATGATTGAAAATAATAATAATCAAAATAACAATGATTTTATTTCACCACCCTGCATTTTAAAAGATCATCCTATTGAAAACATAATTGGAAATCTAGATAACAAAGTTTCAACTAGAAGACAAATAAATCAAATGAGTAATGTAGCGTTTATATCTAATTTTGAACCGAAAAATTATAAGGAAGCATCAAATGATAATTTCTGGATTTAAGCTATGCAAGAAGAACTTAATCAATTTGAATGAAATAACGTTTGGGAATTAGTACCAAGGCCAAACGATCAATCAGTAATTGGAACAAAATGGGTTATTAAAAACAAAGCTGACGAAAACAGAAATATCATAGGTAATAAAGCAAGATTAGTGGCACAGGGTTACAATCAAGAAGAAGGCATTGATTATGAAGAAACTTTTGCACATATGGCACGTCTCGAAGCCATAAGAATATTACTTGCTTTTGCGTGTCATAATAACTTTGTGCTATTTCAAATGGATGTTAAAATTGCTTTCTTAAACGGTTTTATAAAAGAAAATGTTTACGTAGAATAACCACCACTATTTATTCATGAAAAATATCCAAATCATGTTATTAAACTTAAAAAATCATTATATGGTTTAAAACAAGCACCTCGAGCTTGGTATAATCGATTAAAATCACATTTAATTAATTTCTATTTTCAAATTGGTAAAATAGATACAACATTATTTTTCAAAAGAGAACAAGAGAATATATTAATTATTCAAATTTATGTTGATGACATTATATTTGGATCTACTAAAGAAAATTTATGTAATGAATTTTCTACAATAATGACAAATGAATTTGAAATGTCTCGTATGGGTGAATTAAATTTCTTTTTAGGATTACAAATAAAACAATTAAATAATGGAAATTTTATAAATTAAGAAAAATACTGTAAAGAACTACTAAAATGTTTTGGAATGGATAATACATCAAGCAAACCCACTCCAATGAGTACTACTACTCATCTTGACAAAGATGAAAACGGAAAAGAGTTTGATCAAAAACTAGATCGAAGCATGATAGGATCCTTACTATACATATCTACTAATAGGG
Organism: Allium fistulosum; assembly: GCA_030737815.1. Classification (NCBI taxonomy): domain Eukaryota; kingdom Viridiplantae; phylum Streptophyta; class Magnoliopsida; order Asparagales; family Amaryllidaceae; genus Allium; species Allium fistulosum. Next base: position 183,284,936 of record CM060903.1, read on the forward strand.
TCTTTACTATACTTAACTACTAGTAGACCAGATATTATGATGAGTATTTGTTTATGTGCAATATTTCAAGCACAACCTAAAGAATCACATCATGGGGCAGTTAAACGGATTTTAAGATATTTAACCAACACTAAATATTATGGTTTATTTTATCCAAAAGGCAGTACATTTGAACTTGTATCTTAGAGCGATGCAGATTTTGGTGGATGTAAATCGGATAGAAAAAGTACAAGTGGCACATTTCACTTTATGGGACAATCATTAGTTTCATGGTTTAGTAAAAAGCAAAATTATGTTTCTCTTTCAACATGTGAAGCCGAAAACATTTCTGCTGCTTTAGCTTGCGCTCAAGTAATATATATGCAACAAATACTTAAAGACTATGGAAAAATAATAAACAAATCTCCAATACATTGCTACAATACTAGTGCTATAAATTTATCTAAAAATCCAATTAATCATTCTCGAACAAAAATATAGATATTCGTCACCATTTTCTGAGAGACATTGTTGAAAAAGAAATAATAACTCTAGAATTTTTTAATACCGAAAATCAAATAGTTAATATTTTTACAAAACCATTAAGTGAACAAACTTTTATTAAGTTAAGACGGGATCTAGGAATTTGTTCATACAATGAATTGATTAACTAAATTAATAGAAATAATGTTTGGTTCACTTAAGTCCGTAATAGCTTATATGAAATGTCAACTAAAAAATTAATTTTATAACTTTGAATTAACCACTACAACATAATTTGTTTTAATAACAACCATTTAAAATCCTATTATTTAAATCATTTTACTCAACTACTTTTCTAAATATAACTAAGTTTTATCTTATAAATTCAGTTATATACTATTTAGAAATAAATAAACACAAATATATTTTCTAAAAATAAAATAAAACACTGTCTTCTGAAAATGACTCCACCTATTCAGCTATCGACTATAAATCCCTCTTGTCCGATAGCACTTACATATCTCTAACAAAAACCACTCCTACATCATCTCCTTCACTAAACATTATCGCATCATCAACGTATCACACTGTCTTTTTTCCAAAATGAAAGAAGCTAAATGATCAATTGATCTTAAATCATCATCTCTTTCCGACAAAGTCGATGAGATATATCACTATCAACAAGAGATGATCGACGTTCAACGTGAAATGTATTACGAGCAACGTCATCAAGAATCCCATCTAAATTTTCTCGAAATGTGTATTCTCACAATTTGTGGTCATTCACCAACAAAAGATTGCATACATCAAAAGTCTCCTTGATCATGAGAAACTCCTACAAAAGCACATAACATTACTCCGAGAAACCTATGCAAACCAGGGCCATCAAACCAAGCTTGATTAACACCCCTGCTCGTCCAAGTTGGTCTCCACTCAAGCCATTACTTGACGGTACAAAAGTTGAAACAAATTCATGGGATATTCAACAAAACAATAATTCTGACTTTTCGACACACTAAAACTTTTGTTATATATTGTATAAATTATATTAATGGTTGATATGTATTCTGGTTAATATATTTTTAATAAAAAAATTCATTAATATTGAAAATTTTCTCCATATATCAAAATTTGCGTATTACAGACGTCTGTGAATATAGCACAGACGCCTGCCAACACTTTCAGGAATAATTTCCCTGTAGCCACAGACGTCTATGGATACATCACAGATGTCTATGAGTACTCTTTGTTTAAAACCTTTTTAGCCATAGATGTCTGTGGATCCAACACAGACGTCTATCGAAATTCTTGGCCTCAAAATTACCGAAGCCACAAACATCTGTGACATCTTCACAGACGTTTGTCACCGCTCAGCCAGCGGCCATATATAAAGAAATTTACCCCTATTTTCACCTTAACCTCCATTCCAACTCCAAATTTATAAAACCCTAGATCTCAAAACACTCAAATTCTAAAATTAATGGCTCCCAAGAAGGTTACCATCTCCAAGAAGCAAAAGCAAGTCCAATCTTCATCCTCCTCTCAAGCACTAGCCACACAAGCTCACATTCATCAATGGCTCTGTAATAATCCCAATGTAATCAAAAGATTCGAGGTGCTCACCCAAAAGAAGATCCACTCGGGTTCTTCTATTGCCTTGCCAATGTTATGGAATATGAAATCTTAGGAATTACTACGGATGCTGGTTGTTGTAATTTGATTAGCTATGATACAAATAAGGTAATCTTTGACCTCTTGCTATTTACATCTTCTACACCAATCTATGTAGTTCAGAGATTTGGAATCCAGAGAATGATGAGGATTGGTTATGGTCAAGTGTTTATGGGAAAGAAGTTAAAATGATGGGTATACCATTGGCCGTATTTTAGGATGTTCCTATGAGGGGAATTATTTAACCTATACACCTGATCATAGTCTTCTACATAGGGACGAAGTTACCTATCAAATATGGGAGGATAGAATGCCACAATGGAAATCCATTTATCTTCGACCACGGGCTAGATTATCAAATCGAATGATAATTAATACCATCATTCCTTGTCTATGTAGTCATGAAAAAATTTATCCTAATGACCATAAAGCTCTGTATGCCATATTTGCTCGCCTATGGGTTAATTGGTCAAAATTTATTCATGACCAAATTAAAGGATTTTGCTCTACGCATCGTTGTTCCATTTTTTATGCTCCATATATCATGTGCATCTTGCAAAATCTTGGATTTCCTTCGTATATCTCACAATATGAAGTGATTCCAACCAAAGATAGCAAACCACGATATCTTTCACGAATGCATCTTCCAAAGAGTCCACCTCGAATCATTTAACTCAACCAATGGACTCAACAACAACAACAACAAGAATAAGAACATCATGGTCCTCTTTAAACTAGTGCTCCTCAACAAATCTACTCCGCTTATCCTTCCCAACATCCACCTTCCTCTAGTCATGGTACCAAATATTATTTGGACTTCGAAATTCAAGAAGCTCGGGTTGAACTAACGCCAAATGAATCTCTTCGCGATTTGGCCATCAAAAACCAAAAAATAATCACGGCCAATCAACGAGCTTTAAACAGAAAAATAACTGGATTGAAACGCTCCTTCTCCACTAGGATGACAAAGATGGAGAAGACTCTATACAAAGTGGTCTCCACTTTGGGGAAAGTAATGCGCAAAGTACGTGGTTGATCTTCCTCACGCTCATCATCTTCGCCTTCCCCAACACCTCCACCTTGGGTTCAAACACCAGTTTATCATCCTCAAGCCTCGCCCGAAGGTACGTCACACAATAGAGGTGACTGAGGGAAGACTCCCATGCACGCACAAGCCAAGGAAGAAGAAAGAGATGCAATGTACGTCTTTGATACTCCACATTTTCAACAACCATCTTATATGGCATTTCAAGGCTTATCAATCAACGAAGTTGAGGAGTATCATGATCAGACGACATGGCCAAGTACATATGAGCAGGATCCATCCGTTTACTGGGAATATTACGAGAACTACGAAGGCCTGTCTTATTCCCAAAATCAGTATGATTAAATTTTGTTTTTTTTATTTCCAAACTCCTATGTATAACTTATGTTACAATTCCTTCTAATTTTTGCTTTGAATTTTCTTTTCCATAATCTGAAATGATGACATACTATGACCATTTATATTGTTTATATATGTACCGTGTATCGTTTCCCTTCATTTTGATAATGAAAAAGGGGGAGAAATTTATGCATATACATAGGGGGAGACGTATGTGCACAAGGGGAGATAAACATACACAAACATAATAATACTTACATTCCATGGTTGATATTTTGATCATATAGTTTCACTATATAGTTGATATTTTGATCATATAGTTTCACTATATAGTTGATATTTGATTGTATAGTTGTCATCATCAAAACGAGGGAGATTGTTAGAACCTTCAATTTATGTTTCAATGGTAACAACTATACAATACATATATGGACCTTATCAAGATTATAGGTATATGCTTCAAGAAGACCATGCTCGATGATATTGAGACTCAAAGAGAAACGAAGATTCATTGACCATACTAAGGTTATTCTACTGTAAAAGAGTCCTAGATATAATATTGTTAAGGTCTCCTTGAGTATATATGAATATACGAGCATATACAATTTCATATACATCAAAATAAGCTGAAAAACAGTTTTTACACCTCACAGACGTCTGTGATAAAACAACAGACGTCCGTGACAAGTTTCGAATTAAAAATTAAGCAGGTCACACCGTCTGAGGATTTTACCACAGATGTCTGTCGGGGCAAAAACTGTCATATTTGAAAAGACACTTCTATTTTTGAAACTAAAGGACATCATCTTCATGAAGAGTACCGGCCATTAAAACAAAGAGACTTCCTAAAAGAGTAACAACTCTTCATCTGCACCTTTTTGATTTTATAAATAGCACTTTGATTGAGAAGTAGGAAGAACTTAACTTGATTTGATCTATTCTTTACTCTCTTGATTTCTAAAAACTTTCTTGCATATACACTGCTTTCATACTCTCAATCCAGTATAACCAAAATATAATTTTGGTTAAATCACTTCCTACAACTCGAAGTAATCATATTCATATACTCAAAGGAGATCATCGGAAGATTTGTACTATAAGTCAAAAACTGTGTTATTGGAAGACAAGATTGTCAAAAATACTTTTGTATTAAGCCTATTCCTCCGGGCGAAGTGAGCGTAGTTTGTTTAAAGGAATCACCGAAGGAAGCTTCGGGACTGGACGTAGGTCGGGAGGTCCGAACCAGTATAAAAACTCTGGTTTGCACGCTTTTTATATTTTACTATTTACTGTCCACTATTGCAATTATTTATATACTTGCATGATATATACAAGTTATATAGTATACGATCCACTAGACTTTCAGAACGAACCAAAGGCACTACCACCATTATACCCATTTTGGAATCTCCCTCAGGGTTAGCAGCAAGTAGCCCTTGCACTTCTAAGTCTTTGATGTGCACGTAAATGTGCATATTTTACTTCCATATTTAATCTAATTAAATTAAAAAAATGATCATATTGGGTGTTTTAACATGTTTAAACCAAAATTCAAATTATTTTCAAATCATCATTTATTCATCTTCATATAGGGGCAAAATGGTCATTTTTGTGCATATATTAATTTGAGAATTTTTACTTGGACATTTTTATGTTATTTTATAGGAATTTGGATTCAAATGGAAGATGTTTTCATGGAAAATATGCATGCACAAGAGGAAACAAAGGAATGAAGATGGAAATAATTTAAACTCATGTTCATGGAGGACCCCACCTACCCACTTACCTTGATCTTCAATTAGGAGCTAATGCACATGCTAAATGACTATTAAAGTTTCATGCACATTTAAATGGAGGATTATGTCATGCTAATAATAACTTGGTGGCCACACTTCCTAAAAGGGTAGTTTGGGTAGTTCCTAAAAATAGGATTAGGATTTCAAACTTGTATAAATACCTCTTATGTTTTCATGTAACGTTCTCTTAGTCTTTGAGCCTCCTCTTTAGTTAGTTTAGTTTTAGGCTCACAAATAAACAAAAAAAATTCTCTTTTCTTTTTCATGGCTGCTTAGCCATTTTCTTTCATGTAATTTTTTATATGCAATTTTAACTCATGCACTTTTCTTTTATGTTCTCTCTTGTTTATTTCCTTTCATATTGGTAGCTTAGTTTAATTTATGCAAGTATATTAGCTCTCATTTTACTTTAGTTGGCTCTCTTTTTCCTCTTGATTTTGTTTCATGTTGAATGTTACATTTGTTGAAATGATAACAAATATGAGAGGCTAAACCCCTTCAATTTAAGGGTAATAAAGCTCTCTTATCATGTAGATTCAACAATTTTGATAATTTTTTATCTCTTTTTGTGCTTAATGGAAATGTTTGATTTGGTAAATGTTTTTGTTGTTTAGCTTTGAATTTGATAGTCTATGTTATTGATACCAAATAGGTTATGCTTAAACAAACAAAACACGAATTACATCTTCATCTACATATGATTAGGGTAATGAAGTGATTTTAAAATCAAAATTTAATGGTCTATATTTCTAATCAATAGTTAATAGGCTATGCTTAGAATAGATTTTACTATCAATTTCATTGCAATTTTCATGAGAGTTAAGAAGTGGTTTAATGGGTGTGTTATAGTTTGATGGTTTATATTGGGCTAATTAATAGCACAAATATTCCATACTTATGATAAATTCATCAATTAAATTCACTAATGACCAAAAAAGAAATCATAATTTCATGTTGTGTTGATTTATGTGATCAAGAGAGTGGATTTATCTCTAAATTGCCTTCTACTCTCATGTTTTATCGATTTTCTTTTGTTAATTTATTTACATTTTCATTTTTAGCTTAACAACACTCTCAACTTTAGTTAATTTGGTTGAATAGAAATTTTAAAATCTAAACAATTCCCTGCGGATCGACCCGTACTCGTCATATACTAAAATTGTACACCGTGTGCTTGCGGTTATTTTTAATTAAAATTCGATTGGCTATTTTCTAATCCGGTAGAGATTTAGCCGGTTCAAACAAGTTTTTGGCGCCGTTGCCGGGGAACTTGATTTTATTTTATTTTCTATTCTTCGAATTTTTTTCGTTTGATTTTATAGTGTGTTTGTTTTGTGTGTTAACTTGCATTTAAAAAAAATTTGTGTTGTGTGTGTTTGTGTGATTTTGATTGCATTGTAATTGGTGCTTGTTGTTGTTTTATTTTCCTTTGCATTTCTATATGTAAAAAAAACATACACAATTTCTAAATTTTTTTTATTAATTTACGTTTGCATTTTGCATCTACATTTTTACATTTACATTTTCTTTTTCTTCTTTCTTTTTTGTTTACATTTAAAAAAAAATATTTTTACACAGTGCACATACTGTGCACTTCTCTGCTCTGTGCACCTCTCTGGCCGGAGATCTTCAGTCATCAAAATCTGACTTGCCTTCCACAGCTTCTACCCCCTGACCTACGTCCTCAACTTCCCTCTATCTGCCAGTCATCTCCCCTAAATTGACCTGACCATCTTCCCCCACATCAATCATCTTTGTCTCCACTCTGCTCCCTGAACACAATACTACCATCTCCAATCTCTTCCTCCCTCTGCCTACATAACCCCATAGTTCAACCATTTCTACCACTTTTTATTTCAACATGCACATCAATATCCCCTTTGCAAATACAACTCCGTATCAAAACCATCTTCACTCTTCACAGTCGAGACCATCACACTACTTCACCAACAAAACCTCTACCGTTCCCAGTGCATACAACACTTGCCATTCATACTGTTTCTTTGTACATTCACTTTTCTCTTTTCACAACAACACTTCACCCTCTGCCAAACTCCATTTACATCCCTCCACTGTACTGTATACCTTCAACCTTCCTGTGCACCTTCCTGTGCACTGCAAACATACAAAACTTCCTCCATTAAATACCACTGTACTTGTATAGCCTTCATCAAACCATCCTTCTGTGCACATCAAACGTTCTGTGCACGTTCTGTGCACATCTGTGCACATCATCATACTGTGCACATCTGTGCACCGCAACCTACTCCCCTGTTACAACTTACATCACAACTCACTCCCCTACCACAATTGTCGCATTATTGATACCACTGCTCATTGACTTTATCACCTCACTGTCATAAGCACATTCAAACAGTGCTCCACGAAACACATCACAGCCTCTTCTCTCAACCAACGTCACTGTTCAACTGCTGTAACCACATACCACTAAACTGTGCTCAGTTTTACAAAAAAAACTCTACCTCTATCAACTAAATTGTGCACATATCAGTGCATCCCTGTTGCATTCAAACACACTTCACAATTTCAACAAACCATTCAACCACAAAACCACACCCCATCACCAAGTTGCACATCACCAAAGACCAACCTCCTCCAACATTCACTTACGTTTCTGCCTCCACAGCCATTCCATAACCAACAGCCAAACAGAAACCACCAGCAACTCCACAGTCTCTCCACTATTCACTGTCAACCATCACTCACCACCACCATTATCACACTACCAGATACAACTGAATTACCACCTGCAACCAATTCATCCCACTGTCATCTGCTCTACCTACATCTGCACATCTCCACTTACTTGCTTTCCCCCATCAACCCCATCTCAACTTTCAACTGACCACTGTCACCATAAAACTTCCAACCTCCATCCATACAAAACCCCAAGCATAAACCATCCACCTGACATCACTGAACATACCCACATACACATTCTCGCTGCCATCTGCTCACTTAACCACACATATAAACCACCATCTTGCTACAGATAACAAACACTGCTGCTCTGCTGCCTTATCAACTCATTTGCATATCCATAATCAGCCACCACAAGAACTCAACTACTCCCTGACACTTCTTCTCAGACCAAACTCTGCCTACTTCGCATGACCACATCCACCTACAAACACCTCTGCAATCCCCAAAAGCCAAAAACCCAAATCGACCACCCTAAATCGCTTGCTTCAAATCCATCCCTCCATTATCGAACCCAAGACTGCAACCGCTTCCACTCAATGTACCAAATCCAATATCCCAAAAAAAGACCACAACTGAATCAATCGATCACCGCAAACCCAATTCACTGCCTCCCCGCCACTTCAATCTCGATGACCATCGCAACTGAAGCTTCAATCGAATGAGTTGATCTGCGAATTCTTAATGGGAATTTGTGTATGGTAGAGTTTTGTTGAGAACTGAAAAAGAAGAATTTTTTTTCGGGCATTGCTTTGGGTTTGAACGAAAAAAAAGAAAAGAGATGCTGTGAATCTCTATTTGTCAATTTGGTTTGGGGAATGGGCCGGGTTTATATTTGTATTTGTTTTTTTGTTGTGTTTTAGTTTAGTTTAGATTGTGTTTGTATTTTATTTAAAACATTTGTTTTGTTTGATTTGAATCTTTTGTTTGAGTGTTAAGTATTTTTTTTTGCTTTCAAAATCAAAAATCCAAAAAAAAATTGTTTTAGTTTTCATTTGTTTTGTTCTCACTTGTTTTTTTTTAGTTTCTTATATATATATATATATATATATATATATATATATATAAATCGCCGCTTTTAAATATAAATTGCTAATAATTCTGCACGCTCTGGTATCGTGCCCATATGCCTTGTTTTTATTTGTTTTGCATTGTTGGTTGCTTGCATTTAAAAAAATTCAAAAACAAAAACAAATTTCATTGTAGTTACATTGTTAATACACGTTTAAATTTGTTAATACATGATTGGCTTTTGAATGGTGATAAAAATACATCCTCATTTCATAAATCATTAAAAATTCAACAGTCTTCTGAAAATATATCTTCCATCCTTGATATGTGTTAGCACCAAAATTGGCCACTAACCTCATAGAAAAAGATTGTGAAGAGATATAAGTGATGAAATCAAATTAAACAGAGAAGACAGTGCTAATCTAAATACAGAAAGTAAGAACACCAAATTTATAGTGGTTCAGCGTAATTGCCTACGTCCACTTTGAGGTTAAACTTTATTGATCTTCTTTATATTTGATTACTAATACAATTCGTGAATCAAATGCTTGAATGAAGTTGTTTAAGTAGAGAAGATGAGTCTCGAAAATGGCAGAGTCTCCCCAGTATTCTCTCTCCAAAAAAGGATCCATTTCACTGTGACCCTGCCCCTCTATTTATAGACAAAGATGGGCTGGACTTCCCAAGTGGGCTGATGGCCGAACACTCCAGCCCAAGTACAGTGATCGTTGTATGCCGAACCGAGTGTGCCGAACGCTCTGATGCCGAACAGTCCCTTCTATGCCGAACGATGTGGTTGATGTTTGGGAAGTGCAGGATGTTAGTCAGTCGAAGCCGAACGCTCTTCTAGACGCCGAGTACTCTTGTGCCGAGTACTTCTGATGCTACCGGGTACTACGCCGAGTACTCCTGTATGCCGAACCACAGATGCTGCCGAGTGCTCTCATATGCCGAGCAGTCTCGTATGCCGAGCAGTCTTGATGCCGAGCAGTCTTGATGCCGAGCAGTCTTGATGCCGAGCACTCTTGTATGCCGAGCAGTCTTGATGTCGAACACTCTTGTATGCCGAGCAGTCTTGATGCCGAGCACTCTTGTATGCCGAGCAGTCTTGATGCCGAGCATTCTTGATGCCGAGCATTGGTTGACGTTGGGTGCCAGTTGACGCCGAACACTGCTGAGTACTACGCCGAACATTACTGGACGTCGGGCACTATGGATGCCGTGTACTTTGCCGAACACTCCTGGACGCCGGACACTATGGATGCCGAGTACTTCGCCGAACACTCCTGGATGGCAAGTGCTTCGCCGAACACTCCTAGATGCCGGACACTCTCTGATGCCGAACACTTATTGCCGAGTACTAGTTGCCTGGTCAAATCCCCAGGAAACACTTGCCCCCCAAAGTGTATTGCGTGGCCGAACGTGATGCGCTTTGAATCTGGTACAATCTACCTCGGAGGTACCTTCTCGAGAATGCTAGCGAAAGTGGTGCAAGACGAACGAGGTTGGGATGCCGAACGATACGTTCGAAGCCGAACGTACCTAGCGTGCCAAACGTCTCTCCGGTATTGACCGGCTCTACCGGGTATAGCCTCTTCGACTTCTACCTCCCTCTATATAACCGGGTCCTTCCCGTCCCTTTTCCTTTACTTTTTCGTTTCCGTCATTCTTCCAAGATTTCTAACCTTCTCCAGTCGAAAAGATTTGCAACTTGAACACTCCTTCTTAGACTCCTAACTGCAATCTAGGTACCGCTCCTCGTATAACTTGAATACGTTTCAAATGAGTCAAGTGTGTTCTGTAGAAAGCTTTCGAGTAGGTCGTTCCCCTTGCCGAACGATAATGTGAGGCGAGGAGGATGGATTTGAGGTGTTTGCAAATATGTGGCTATTGTATTTAGCTCCATCGCGTCGAACCACAGCCAAAGATGAAGGAACAAAGGAAACGTTGGAGGTGGTAAGGGTGTTGGATGGCATAGTTATGGTTCGGCGTACGTTGTCGTGCGCCGAACGATAGCGAATAGTATCTCGTCTTAATGAGGCTGAATACTCGTTAGAGTGCCGAATGACAACTTAGCCGAAGGGACTAAAGACGAACACTTACAAAAATGCCGAACGATAACTCAGCCGAACAACCACTTAGCCGAACGAACTAAAGACGGACACTTAAACACAAATGCCGAACGATAACTCAGCCGAACAACCACTTAGCTGACCAAAACCCAAGCCGAGCATTCTTAGATGCCGAACAGTATTGAGGTCGAACAATACTATTGCCGAACAGAACCTAGACCGAACAATTCCAATGCCGAACAACATTCAAATGCCGAACAAACACATACATGTCGAACGGAACTTAGGTCGAACAGTCTCAATGCCGAACAAACACATACATGCCGAACAGAACTTAGGTTGAACAATGTCAATGCCGAACAACATTCAAATGCCAAACAAACACATACATGTCGAACAACATAAACGTCAAACTACACTTAGGCCGGTCACTTTATAAATCATATGCTTTCTGAATCTGGAACTGTAATCACCTCAAGGCGAGCTTTTTGAGATGGTCAGCGATGACGGTCTTCGAAGGCGATGATTCGAAGCTAATTATTATATCTTTAAAACCTTTAGATTCTTATTGTCTGTACACAATTGCTTGCATTAGTTCACACACCACACGGGGGGAAAAAATCGTGTTGCTAATTCTAACGTTCAACGTTTTTTAAGTATAGCTTTCTCAAGCGTTTAGCCAGGTTCATTATTTATTCGGGATGTCAAGAAAATCTAGTTCTGCCACCATATCTGACAGGCCTGGGCCGTCAGCAAGGCAAGGAGCCGCTGATTCTTCTAACCCGTCAATTTCTCCCGCTCATAATTTGGCGCCTGACGCTCTGGAGGCAACCATCTTACTAGACAATCCGATCGATTCTCAAGCTTCGAAGATCAACGAAGCTGCCCTGAGGCGGATATGCTCTATTCACGGGATTCCTTTCGCCGACGTGTTAGTCCCTTCGAGACACGATCGCCCTCATCTGCCCCCAGTCGGGTACACTACCTGCAACAAGTTCATGTGTTGGATGGGCAGCGTGCCTCCCTTCAACTTATTTCTCCGGGGCGTTCTGCAGTACATAGACATGGCTCCATCGCAACTGCACCCGAACGGTCATGCGTTTCTATATGGGACTTACTTACTTTTCATGGCTGTCTTCTCCAGACCTCCAACCCCCGGTGATATCCGATACATTTATATGTTCAAGAGACGGAAAGATAGCCCTTCCTTTATGTTCCTCGAGCCATACCACAAGTGCCAGATCTTGACAGGGGCCTGCAGCAAATTCGCCCTGTACAAACAGGAATGGTTCTATGTGCGCTGCCCGTCTGGTTTCGCGGAGTGTTGATCCAGAACGAAGTGGATGGTTTTGATGAACGCGTTGATTGAAGAAAGAGAACGATTTTGGATGACCCTTGACATGACTAAAACAGGAGCCGTGCCGGGCCATTGAGGATCGCCATCTATAGCGGACACACTTCTTCGATACCATATCTATTACTTTTGTGATTCGATTTGGGTGCACCCCTCGATTTGGGAGTGTTGTTTCGCGGTGTTGGGGTAGTAGCTGCTATGCCCAACATCAGTCCGGATCAGGCAACTACTAGTATCCTAGTTGGTATCGCCTCATGTACCTTGTCATACTGATTATCCTATTCGCGACCACTACGATTTTGATTTTTACCTTTAGTATATGGATTGCCCTCTGGTGACTTCCGGTTTTGGGGAAACTACGGTCTTGTATATGCTTTTGGGAATAAAAATGTGTTAAGGGTGGAATGGGCCATGACTTAACGCTATTTTGATATCTTATTATTACTGATAGACATTATCTACTTAGCGTATATTACTACCTAGTAGATAGTTTAACGGATCCTTAAAGGATGGTTATTCCAAACATCCTTTGGGTTACTTGTATTTCAATTGCTATTTCACTTGAGTTGGATTTATTAATATAAGAATGTTAATCCTGACTCGAGTGTTTTGTATTTTGCTTTACGCTCGGGTTAGACTGAGTGTACCAGTATTCGAGACTCATCTTTGAAGTTGGAGCTTTGCTTGAAGATCCAGCCATCTATTCTGTTTCCAGTATTCGATGATTCCAGTGATGCATTCTGATTTGTATCTGATGTATCGTGTTACTTTTCCGTTGTATCTGGTTTAACTCTGATGTATCGTATTACTCTTCTGTTGTAAACTCTGATGTATTTTATATATTCATATAGTAGCTTCATGAACTACTATCTCTTTTATTTCCGCTACAAATTATTACTCTGTGTCTGTGATCTGTGATTATTTTATTTACTGTATATGTTCAGTTTTGCCAAAATTTAAATTAACAACGCGGTATTTTGAGCAATTCAACTCCGGCATGTGTGTCTACCTATACACTTATAATGGATGCGAATGGTCCAAAATTCTGGGTCGTTACACTGCCCTGAGGCGGATATGCTCTATTCACGGGATTCCTTTCGCCGACGTGTTAGTCCCTTCGAGACACGATCGCCCTCATCTGCCCCCAGTCGGGTACACTACCTGCAACAAGTTCATGTGTTGGATGGGCAGCGTGCCTCCCTTCAACTTATTTCTCCGGGACGTTCTGCAGTACATAGACATGGCTCCATCGCAACTGCACCCGAACGGTCATGCGTTTCTATATGGGACTTACTTACTTTTCATGGCCGTCTTCTCCAGACCTCCAACCCCCGGTGATATCCGATACATTTATATGTTCAAGAGACGGAAAGATAGCCCTTCCTTTATGTTCCTCGAGCCATACCACAAGTGCCAGATCTTGACAGGGGCCTGCAGCAAATTCGCCCTGTACAAACAGGAATGGTTCTATGTGCGCTGCCCGTCTGGTTTCGCTAGGAGATGGGTTGAAGGCAGTAAGTCTCTCTGCCGAATCGCTATTCGTATTTAATCGGAGTCATGCTTTTCCTAACTCTTCATCTCATCTTTTCAGGTATTAACCCGCGTCCGGAAGGCCGAGGATATTCTGAGGCTGTTGAAGCCATTAGAGCTCTTCCTGCTGAGGATCGAGACATCCGGACTATCATTTCAAATGAATCACTGTCGGGGTTTGGCTTGCTAGTCCCTGGTCGTCGGATCAGCCTTCCAGAAGGTGTCACCATTCCCAAACCTTCGTCCGGTAAAGGGAAAAAACAGGCCGGATCGTCGTCGCGTCACACTCCCGATACGCACGGAGAAGGTGAGCGCAGAGGAGATGATGTTCCTGAGACTCAAGGCGAGAACGTGGGTCCCGCTTGGAATCCGGCAATCGAGGTTCAAGACATTGAGACGTCATCCTCCCCTTCGAAGGGGAAGAAGAAGTTGAAATATACAGTTCAAAAGGAGAAAATTGGTGGCACTTCAAAAACTACGCCTATCCCTCCTGAGAAAGAGGCTTCTTCGCAGCATCTGGAAAGTTCTCTGAGGGGTCTGTCCAACTTGTCCATCCCCGATGATTTACTTAATTACGGATTCGATGATCCTGAAGCTCTCAAATTCTCTTCGCCCGCTAGAGGCAATGTAGGAGTTCAACTCCTGGCTCAAGGAGACAATACTCCGATTAGCAAAGATAAACGAACGGGTCCGTCGGGGGGAACACTAGGGTACACACGCACATGCGCATTCCATAATATACTTCAAGTCTTTTTAATTCGTGAATTCTCCTTAACTCGTTGTTATCTCCATTCTTTGCAGGTGATATGGGCCGCTCACACGGACTTGATCGCCTTCAGGGGTCTTCCATATTCCATCACTCCGGATGGGATTCCGGTTCTGGCAGACGCAGGGACCGAGGTGATTATGAAGATAGGGACAATCGTCCTCACGAGTCGTCTCACCGCAAGAAAGCACACTCTCAATCTTCCCAGTCCTGCGATCTTCCTCCTCCAACTGAGCCGGATAAAGAGAAGTCTCTACAGAAGGGTTATCAGTCTGATGCTGCTCGAGAGCAACATTCCAGTTCATCGAGTACGAGGCAAGTTCGAGAGCAACGTAAAAGAACGGAATTCTCTAAGCCTCCTCCTCCTATTCCTGCCGTGGACCCAACTGTTGCGGAAAAGATGGTCGACCTTAAGGCCAAGTTTTCGAAAATCTGTTTTGACGGCTTGAAATTCCTCCCAGCCATCCATCACATTCCTGGGCACGTGAAGCAAAGTGCCATTGCCTGCAACAATGACGTCTATGTTCAACATGACGCATTCGTGCACTTGGTGGAGAAGATCTCGGAAGTATCTGTCGAGCCTCAACACGAGATTGACCGTCTGAATCTGGAGGCTGACAGCGATAAGAAAATCATCAAACTCCAAGACGAAGAGCTCGCTTCGTATAAGTCAAAGCTAGAAGCCGCTGAACAAGGTGCGAAAGATACTGCTGAGGCAGTTACTCGCTTAGAGGTGGCTCACAAAAAGGAGCTTGACGAAGCAGTTCAGCGCAGCGGCGCCCTTGCCCTAGAAAAAGTCTCTGTCCAAAAAGAAAGGGACGCGCTCGCTACTCAAGTCAAAGAGCTGAAAGAACAACTCTCCAAGGAGAAAGAAGACAAAATAGCTGCTCAGGAAGAATCACAGCGATATTGTGATGAGATTGTTGCTACCCGACTCCTGAAGACAAAGCTCGACAACGAACTTGCCGGGGTCGAGAAAATGAAGGATGAGGCCCGTGAGGAGGGCAAAAGAATGGCTGTGGAGGAGCTTGATTCTCGCCTTGAGGCGGCCGCAGAGGCCGGCAGGGAAGAGGTCAAAAGTATGTTTGACCCGTTGATCGCCGAGTACGGAGCCCGCGTCCTTATGCACCGTGACTTAACATTCTTGGGCGACGGCTACCTCGAATCCCTGGCTGAGGCATGGGAAACTCTGATAAAGATCAGGAAAGTCGAGTCGGGCCCCGAAGAGGTCGACGAGGATGCATTGGTGAAGGAGTTCTTGAGGGGGAATGAGCCATCGGACTTATCCGCAGCATTAGCTCTTTATGGCAAAGGCTCTTCCCCTTCGAAAGAGAAGAACGACGAGGCCGGCCCGTCAGAGGCCGACGCTACTACTCCTCACATCGCCGCTCCTTATGCTGCTCAATCGGCCGGTCGGTCGACGCTTGATCCATTCGAGCAGCATGCCAGTTATGATCCCGAAGATCCCGGGCTCGGCGTTCATGTGTTGTCACCTATCCTAGAGGGTGAAACCCCGCGCGCCACCGATAGCCAACCGGATCCTGGTAGGAAATTCTTCTTTCTCTAGAAGTCGAAGAGATCCCGTCATTTTTCAGCAATGGTTATTCGTTCTAATGCCCATTTCTTATATTTTTGTGCAGGTTGTTCTGACGCCGAGCCAACTCCGAGGAGCGATGACGCCAAGGAGGAAGCAGAGAAAACAAGCGACGTTGCTCACGCAGGGGTAACTCCCGGTCCCGACGCCCAAGTGATCGGGGCGCTTGATGATGACAAACTTGATACTTCGTCTCCTGTCGAAGAAAGCGATGAAATTAAAATCACTGGCGCCTTTGAGCATACTTCAGAGATGAGCATGAAGGACCGTCTTGCCGACGAGGAGAAGAGAAAAGTCAAAGTCAAAGTCGAGTCTGAAATACTGGAACTCACTGACCCGTGGAACAGACCTTTGAAAATCATTCTCTCGGGCAGGTACAAACCACTAGATGTTCCGTCTCCTACTCCTGACTCCGTTTCTCTAGCAAGCAAAAGGTCCAAGAAAAAACGTGAGGGAGGGGAGTCGTCGGAAACATCAAAGGAAGACAAAAAGAAGAAGTCGGAGAAATAATCGATACACTCGTTCAACGAGTTTTTTGCTTAAGTCTTGTAATTGCTTTTATCTTTCACAACTTGCAATTTGTATAGAGAGGTCTGAATTTTGTAGGAGTGATCATGTATCCCCATTTTGGACTTATCGAATAAAATTTTAGTTTCTTTATTTCTTGAATGATTCTCTTGTCTTTCTTTGGTTTGTTGGCTAATTGTAGCCATAACTCAAGTTCTTATGAGTTGCATTATCTCCCCGTCCATTCTTGTGCTGTTCAAACATTTTTGGACATGGCGTGCCTCCCGTCCCACTTCTTTTGAGTACTTGGACTTCTTGCTGACTCTGCGCCCCGGGGACTTGGAGGCTTGAAATAGTTTCTACTCTAGTCCGCGCCCTGGGGACTTAGAGTACCCCGATCCGCGCTCTGGGGATTCGGGGATTTGGAATCGTTTATACTCTAGTCCGCGCTCTGGGGACTTAGAGTACTCTGATCCGCGCTTTGGGGATTCGGAGATTTGGAATCGTTTATACTCGAGTCCGCGCTCTGGGGACTTAGAGTACTCCGATCCGCGCTCTGGGGATTCAGAGTTTTGGAATCGTCTATACTCTAGTCCGCGCTCTGGGGACTTAGAGTACTCCGATCCGCGCTTTGGGGATTCAGAGTTTTGGAATCGTTTATACTCTAGTCCGCGCTCTGGGGACTTAGAGTACTCCGATCCGCGCTCTGGGGATTTGGAGTCTTGGAATCGTTTATACTCTAGTCCACGCTCTGGGGACTTAGAGTACTCTGATCCGCGCTCTGGGGATTCAGAGATTTGGAATCGTTTATACTCTAGTCCGCGCTCTGGGGACTTAGAGTACTCCGATCCGCGCTCTGGGGATTCGGAGATTTGAAATCGTTTATACTCTAGTCCGCGCTCTGGGGACTTAGAGTACTCCGATCCGCGCTCTGGGGATTCGGGGATTTGGAATCGTTTATACTCTAGTCCGCGCTCTGGGGACTTAGAGTACTCTGATCCGCGCTCTGGGGATTCGGAGATTTGAAATCGTTTATACTCTAGTCCGCGCTCTGGGGACTTAGAGTACTCCGATCCGCACTCTGGGGATTCGGAGATTTGGAATCGTTTATACTCTAGTCCGCGCTCTGGGGACTTAGAGTACTCCGATCCGCGCTCTGGGGATTCGGAGATTTGGAATCGTTTATACTCTAGTCCGCGCTCTAGGGACTTAGAGTACTCCGATCCGCGCTCTGGGGATTCGAAGATTTGAAATCGTTTATACTCTAGTCCGCGCTCTGGGGACTTAGAGTACTCCGATCCGCGCTCTGGGGATTCGGAGATTCGGAATCGTTCGTACGAGTCTGTATGTCGTGCAGGATAATGTAATTTATCATCCAATTAAGAGATATAGAAACTTCATAGAAAATGTGGCTTCAAGCCTTTATTAATGAAAATCAACTAAATTGCTTGATTACAACTTTAAAAGGAAACTAAGTCATCATTGAATGGAAACATGCAGGAAACAACAGTGCCTACAACAAGAAAGGAAAACATGCTAAATGTAATAGTGCCGCAAATGTTCACTGTTCCATGCTCGGGGGAGTGTCGCGCCATCAACGGTCGCTAGCTTGAATGTTCCTTCTCCAAGCTTCCGTTCATTGGCGTATGGACCTTCCCAGCTGGGATTCATGCGTGATGGTACCGGGAAGACTCGTTTCAGAACGAGATCTCCCACATCAAAGATTCTTGGGCGGACTCTGCCGTCGTAGTAACGCTTGACTCGATGTCTGTGCGCCGCCGCCCTTAATTCAGCTTCTTCCCGCTTTTCGTCGATGCAGTCCAGTGATTCCAGCAAGAGGTTTTGGTTCGTCTTGGGATCATAGTATGTCACTCGGTGCGATGGAACTTCAAGCTCCACGGGTATAACAGCTTCAGAGCCGTATGCCAAGGCGAACGGAGTGTGGCCGGTCGCGGACTTGTGGGTAGTTCTATACGCCCATAAAGCTGTCGGGAGCTCATCTACCCACTTGCCTCCAACCTTCTCCAGACGCTTCTTCAATATGGACTTGATTACTTTGTTAATGGCCTCGACTTGTCCGTTAGCTTTTGGGTGCGCAACGGCGGCGAACTTTTTCTCGATGCCGTACTTCAAACAGAACTCTTTGAACTCTCTACTTTCAAATTGCGTTCCGTTGTCCGTAATGATGGTGCGTGGAAGGCCAAAGCGGCATATAATGTTTCGTACAACGAAGTTAATGACCTTCTTAGAGGTGATAGTGGCCAAAGGTTCTGCCTCAGCCCATTTCGTGAAATAGTCGACTGCAACTATTGCATATTTCGCACCACCTTTGGATAAAGGCAAAGAGCCGATTATGTCGATTCCCCAGATCGCAAATGGCCAGGGACTGATCATTTGTGTGAGTTCCGTTGATGGAGCCCTCGGGATTTTTGCATATCTTTGACATTTGTCGCATTTTCTTGCGTAGTCCGCGACATCCCGGTTTACGGTGGGCCAGTAATATCCATAGCGGAGGATCTTCTTTGCTAGCGTTTGCCCCCCAGTATGGTCGCCGCATTGCCCTTCATGAACTTCCCTCAAGACTCGCTTTGTTTCATCATGAGCGATGCACCGTAATAATGGGACTGAGAATCCTTTTCGATACATGGATCCACCCTGCATTACGTACCGCGCAGCCTTTCGAAGGACCTGTCGTCTTTCGCTTCTTTTTTCTGGTAAAGCCCCGGTTGTCAGGTACAGTTTGAATGGGGTTATCCACGACTCCTTCTCGATTTCTGTTCCCAACACGCGATCGACTTTCATTTCGTCTATGCTCGGGGCATGCAAGACTTCGATGGGATACAATCCCATTTGTTGCGCATCGTCGGTGCTTGCGAATTTAGCCAATAAGTCGGCTTCTTTGTTCTGTTCGCGCGGGATATGTGAGATGTCATAACGCTCAAGATTTGATAGTAGTTCTTGGACCTGAATGAGGTACGGAGCTAGCCTTCGTCCCTTTGCTTGGTAGTCTCCCCGTACTTGGTAAACCACCAACTGCGAGTCACAAAAGATTTCGACTGATTCGATCCCGAGTTCCCTGATGAGCTTCAAGCCAGCGATTAGTGCTTCATATTCAGCTTCGTTATTTGTAGCCGGGAAATCGAGCTTCAGGGCATAACAGATCGATCGGTTTTCCGGAGTTACAAGAACTACGCCCGCGCCGGAGCAACGGTCGTTTGATGCACCGTCAGTGTATAATTTCCATCGAACGGGGGGAATGATGTCGTGATCATCCGGTTTGGTGGGTATGGTAAATTCAGCGATGAAGTCTGCTAACGCTTGCCCTCGGATGGCTCTCCGTGGTAAGTACGCGATATCGAATTGGCTCAACTCGATGTTCCATTTTAGCAATCTTCCAGAAGTTTCCGGTCGTTGGAGTACCTGCCTCAGGGGTTGATCGGTATAAACACCGATTGAATGCGCTTGAAAGTATGGGCGCAGCTTGCGTGATGCAATCACTAAGCAGTAAGCCAATTTCTCGATTTTAGGGTAATTCTTTTCTGCCCCCGTTAAACGCTTGCTAACATAATATACCGGCTTCTGGACTCGATCCTCCTCACGAACCAAAGCTGCGCTTATCGCATGAGGGGATATAGCCAAGTAAACGTACAACATCTCATGGTCAACCGGTTTTGATAGCATTGGTGGGCTTTCCAGATGCCTTACCAGATTCCGGAACGCTTCCTCACAGCTAGACGTCCATTCAAAATTTCTCTTTCCTTTCTTTATTATGTCAAAGAACGGGATGCACTTGTCAGTTCTTGGATATAAATCGACTCAGCGCAGCTACTTTTCCGCTCAAGCTCTGTACCTGCTTTATAGTCCTGGGCGCTTGTACATCTCGAATAGCTTGGATCTTTTCTGGGTTGGCTTCGATTCCCCTAGCGTTGACGATGAATCCCAAAAACTTCCCTGATGCAACGCCGAATGAACACTTCAACGGGTTGATCTTCATGCCGTAAAACCTGAGTATGTCGAACATTTCAGCCAAGTCTTGAATGTGGTCTTTTGACCGTCGTGACTTCACGAGCATGTCATCCACATAGACTTCCATGGTTCTACCCAGCTGGTCCTTGAACATTCGATTCACCAGACGTTGGTAAGTTGCTCCAGCATTCTTCAATCCAAAGGGCATCACTACATAGCAATACAGCCCGACATTTGTAACGAAGCTGGTGTGTTCTTGGTCCGGAATATGCATTGGGATTTGGTTGTATCCTGAGTACGCATCCATGAATGACAGTAACTCGTGTCCTGCGGTGGAATCGACCAACTGATCGATCCTAGGCAACGGGAAACTGTCCTTAGGGCATGCTTTGTTCAAGTCGGAATAATCTACGCAAGTCCTCCATTTCCCATTCGCCTTCTTTACTAGCACGGGGTTGGAGACCCATTCCGGGTAGAGGGCGTCGCGGACGAACCCATTTGCTTTGAGTTTGTCCACCTCCTCTCCAAGAGCGGCGGATCTCTCCGGATCCATTCCTCTCCTTTTTTTCTTGACTGGGACGTATTTCGGGTCTATGTTCAACATATGACTCGTGATGGCAGGAGAAATCCCACACATATCAAAATGCGTCCAGGCGAAAACATCAAGGTTTGCCCGGAGGAAGTCGCTAAGGTCTTCAGTCATTGCGGGGCCTAGCTGTGATCTGATCTTCAGTATTCACGAAGGGTCGTCACGGCTAACTGAAATGTCAACTGTTAATTCAGCCGGTGCCGCCTTCTCTTCCCTGGGTTTCTCATCGTCGTCTCTCGGATCTATATCTCCGTAGATCCGAGAACTATGCCCGAGCCAGGGCTCGGGCACTACTTGTCAATTATTCGCATTGAGGATGCGGACGGGATTGTCCGCAACCTTTCCTTTCTCCCTCCGGTGGGCCTCTCGGAGCTCGGCCACATAACAGGAACGACCAGCTGCTTGATCGCCGTGAACAATGCCTACTCCTTTGTCAGTCGGGAACTTCAAAGTTAAACACCACGGGGCTAACGCTGCCCTAAATTCCGCCAGGGCTGGCCGGCCCAAGAAAACGTTATACGGAGAGTCCACATCCAAAACTACAAAGGGTAGAATTCGCACTCTCCGACGCTCGCCTTGTTCCAGTTCAACTGGTAACTCGACATATCCCACTGCATCAGTTGAAGCGCCATTAAAGCCGTGGATACGAGCTTTGGATGGTTTTAAGTCTTTTGTTTCTAGCTTCATTTGATCGTAGGCCTTCTTGAAGATGATGTTGACTGAACTCCCAGAATCAATCAGAATTCTTTTCACGTATGCTGGTCCGATCGTTGCAGGTATGACCATGGGGTCGATGGTCGGAGCCTCTACCTGATCAGCGTCTCTGCTTCTGAACACAATATCGTCTGTCATTACGCGCTGCTGCTTAGCAGGGGCTCCGTCCTCCATGTTCGAACAACACTCAAAATCTGCATGCTTCAAGGAACTTGCATATCGCTCCATCTCCTGCCAATTCTTATCCGCGGGGTGAGGCCCGCCGATAATTGTATTTATGACCAGTCTACCAACGGTCCGGGCAGGCTCCTCGGGATGACGTGGAGCTGGTACACGACCTGGGTTGGACGTTCCCTGTCCTCCTTCTTGTGGATCCTTCACAAATTCCTGCAATTTCTTCTGCCTGATCAACTTCTCGATAGCGTCGTGCAAGTGTCTACATTCTTCCGTGTTGTGTCCATAAGTCTCATGGAAGCGACAATATTTCCCGGTCCGCTTTTGTTCTTCAGTTGATTCTTTTGGACGTGGTTTTCTGTACTGAAAAGTATTGCAGGTGGATAGGTAAATGTTTTCAAGTGGGGCGTTTAGCGGAGTGTACTCGCTGTAGCTTGGAATTCTCGACTTCCACTTTCCTGCTTCTTTTCTTTTCCCTTGACTTCTTCCTCCGGACTCCTTGGGTTGCCCAGGCTTGTTCTGGACATTGACTTGGACCTTTCCCGAGCTGTCTCCGGATTGCTTCACAGCAATGTTGCTCTTTATTGACTCTTGGACAGGTCCTGGCGCCTTATCTCGTCGTACCCACCTAGCTTCCTCTCTTCTTATGAACTGGTGTGCCTTAGAGTAGAAACGCTCTAGTGTAGCTGGAGGTTTTCCTGCCAGCCAGTCTCCAAACTCAGAGTCTGGATCCACACCTCTCATCACAGCCATCAGAATTGCATGGTCATTTGGGTTACTGACTTCAGTTGCTGCTACGTGGAATCTTTGCAAATATTCCTTCAACGATTCCCCAGGGTTTTGGATTACACTTGACAGAGACATCACGTCTTTTGGGCGCGTAGTGTGTATCCTGAACTGCTCAATAAACTTCTTTGCCAACTCCTCAAAATTTGATACGGATCGCGGAGGAAGTCGGGTGAACCACATAGTAGCGATCCCAGATAGAGTGATCGGAAAACACCTACACTTGGTGGCATCATTCGATCTGGCTGAATCCATCATCCATTCGTACCTCATGACATGTTGTCTAGGGTCAGTCTTTCCTTCATATGCAGGAATAGTAGGCATACTAAACTTCCTGGGGTACTTCGCTTGCAACACAACATCCGTGAACGGAGTATGACTTCTTGACACTCCCCAGTCATCATTTGATAAGCCCTGATTCTCTTTCATCAATTGCCTGATCATGGCTGTCAAATCGGGTGTCTGTATGGAAGGCGGAAGGTTGGAGTCTGTTCTACGCGCCTGTCCATGCTGATGCCTCCTCTCTTGGCGATCTGCCAATCGTGCATCTTGAGGTTCGACATCGTTAGCATTTTGATGATCTGGGCCTCTATCTTCCATCTGTATCCCGGTCCTGAAGCTTCCAGCTCTTGCTTGGTCGCGGTCTCCAGCTGTTCGAACAGCAGCATCTGCTCGCGCAGCATCAGTCTTACGGCGTCTGCGCCTGGGAGGTTCATCAGAGGAAGTTGAGCTGTCAGATGAGGAGTAAGCAGCGGGATTGCCCCCAGCATTCTGTTGCTGCTGTTGAGTGAGTTGTGCCATCAGGTTGGCATTAGCTTGCATCTGTTCTCCTAGTTGTCTCCTGCTTTCCCTAAGTTCTCTCATCAAGTCATTGAACTCTACTCGGGTGACAACTGGAGTCTGTTCTTCAGCGGCAATCCCTGCACTCGGGATCGCTGGTTGATTGCTAGGTCCTGCTTGTTGCACGCTAGCAGTCTCGCGGGCATCTGCATTATGAGAAGCTGACCTGGTACGTGGTCTTGCCATTGTAGAGTTATTGGTATGAACTCTGAGTAGAATCAACGGATGTCCTATCAGTGAGTCGGATCTTCTTCGGGGGATTTGTTCAATCCAGTAGCTTCAAAGCAGATCCTTGAGGTCTAAGAATTCGATTCTCAGTGAAAGCACCAAAGTGTTAGCACCAAAATTGACCACTAACCTCGTAGAAAAAGATTGTGAAGAGATATAAGTGATGAAATCAAATTAAACAGAGAAGACAGTGCTAATCTAAATACAGAAAGTAAGAACACCAAATTTATAGTGGTTCAGCGTAATTGCCTACGTCCACTTTGAGGTTAAACTTTATTGATCTTCTTTATATTTGATTACAAATACAATTCGTGAATCAAATGCTTGAATGAAGTTGTTTAAGTAGAGAAGATGAGTCTCGAAAATGGCAGAGTCTCCCCAGTATTCTCTCTCCAAAAAAGGATCCATTTCACTGTGACCCTGCCCCTCTATTTATAGACAAAGATGGGCTGGACTTCCCAAGTGGGCTGATGGCCGAACACTCCAGCCCAAGTACAGTGATCGTTGTATGCCGAACCGAGTGTGCTGAACGCTCTGATGCCGAACAGTCCCTTCTATGCCGAACGATGTGGTTGATGTTTGGGAAGTGCAGGATGTTAGTCAGTCGAAGCCGAACGCTCTTCTAGACGCCGAGTACTCTTGTGCCGAGTACTTCTGATGCTACCGGGTACTACGCCGAGTACTCCTGTATGCCGAACCACAGATGCTGCCGAGTGCTCTCATATGCCGAGCAGTCTCGTATGCCGAGCAGTCTTGATGCCGAGCAGTCTTGATGCCGAGCAGTCTTGATGCCGAGCACTCTTGTATGCCGAGCAGTCTTGATGTCGAACACTCTTGTATGCCGAGCAGTCTTGATGCCGAGCACTCTTGTATGCCGAGCAGTCTTGATGCCGAGCATTCTTGATGCCGAGCATTGGTTGACGTTGGGTGCCAGTTGACGCCGAACACTGCTGAGTACTACGCCGAACATTACTGGACGCCGGGCACTATGGATGTCGTGTACTTTGCCGAACACTCCTGGACGCCGGACACTATGGATGCCGAGTACTTCGCCGAACACTCCTGGATGGCAAGTGCTTCGCCGAACACTCCTAGATGCCGGACACTCTCTGATGCCGAACACTTATTGCCGAATACTAGTTGCCTAGTCAAATCCCCAGGAAACAATATGCATGGTTTGCCTTGTGATACTCATGAATCTGTTCATGAAGCTTTTTTGGATTACTTTTAGTTTAATCTTGGTAATCCTTTAACTCCTTCCATTTCTCTGGATCAATTTACTTCCCATCACTTTCCTTCCATTTCTGATGCCATGGGATCTGACTTAATCAAGGAGATCATTGAGGATGAAATTAAGCAGTCTATCTTTGGTATGAATTCTAATAGCTCTCCGGGTCCTGATGGTTTCAATGCTCACTTCTTCAATGTTACTTGGGATATTATTGGTAATGATGTGACTAAAGCAATAAAGAATTTTTTTCAAGCATAGTAAGTTAATCTCTGGCATTAATGCTACCAAGTTAGCTCTGATTCCTAAAACTGGCCATCCTATATCAGTAAACCAATTTAGACCTATTGCTTGTTGTAATGTGATCTACAAATGCATATCTCGTATATTGACTGCTAGAATGAAAATCACTATGGATGGTTTAATCTCTGCTAATCAAAGTGCTTTTCTTCACGGTCGTGACATCACTGACAATATCGTGCTTGCTTCTGAGCTTCTGAGGGGCTACAGCAGGAGTCTCATATCCCCTAGATGTGTTCTTAAATTAGACATTCAAAAGGCCTATGATTCTTTTCAGTTGAAATCTGTTATTTACATTCTTCATAAGATGAACTTCCATGTCCCCTTCCTGTGTTGGATATATACATGCATTTCTACAGTTAACTACTCCCTTAGTATTAATGGCTTCACAATTGGCTACTTTGGAGCTACTCAAGGAATTAGACAAGGTGATCCAATCTCTCCCTACCTTTTTATATGTGTCATGGAATTGCTCACTTCTCTATGTACTACTGCTATGTGTAATAAGCTTTTTGATTATCATCCATTGTGCAAGAAAAATGGTATTTCCACCCTTCTGTTTGCTGATGACCTACTCCTTTTCACCAAGCCAACTTTTAACTCTATTAGTGGGGTATTAAATGTTCTAGCTTCCTTTCAGGACTTGACTGGTCTTACCATTAACAGAAGTAAATCTAGATTGTTCATTGCTGGCTTGCCTGATGAAGATAAAGGAATATTGTATGCAATGACAGGTCTCTCCCCTTTTAGTGAAAATGAATCATATCTTGGTATTCCCCTGTGTACTTCTAGAATAAGAACTTATCAATGCCTACAGCTGTTTGAAAAAGTTACTGCTAAGTTATCTAGTTGGAAGATCTCAAAGTTCTCTATGGCAGGAAGGCTAGTTATTGTTAAGTCTGTTGCTATATCCATGTGTGTTTATTATGCCAGAATATTCATCCTTCCAGCCAAACTTATTAGCATGATTAACTCTGCCTTGAATCATTTTCTTTGGCATGCTAACCCATTCTCCAAGAAAATGATTCCAATTGCCTTTCGACATATATGTTGTTCTTTTGATAAAGGTGGTCTTGGAATTATAAATATCAAGAAATGGAACTTTGCTACCCTGTCTTCTAGAATTGACAAAATTCCGAGGCATGATAATAATTTGTGGGCTTCTTGGTGTAGAAACTATCTCATCTGTGATAATAATTTCTGGATTATTCCTACTCCATCTGACTGCAGTTGGACTTGGAGGAATATCTTGAGAAGCAGGGTTATTTTCCTCCCTATGGTCCAGAGGAGAATGAAAGACATTGCTAACATATCTTTTTGGTATGACCCATGGTCTGCTAAAGGTATCATTCTGGCTAATGATATTGAGTATGAATCTAGACTTATCTCTGGCATTAATGATATTGCATCTGTTGAGAGATACTGGGCTGATGGGAATGTTTCTTTACCCTACTGCAGTTCTTCTGTGATTAGAGCTGCTTGGAATATTATTTAGAATCAGCTATATAATGTTAGCAATCATCATGTTTCTTGGAATGACAAGGTTCATACTCTTCATACTGTGTATGCTGCTCTTGATTCCACTGATGAGTATCCTCCCTTTTTATGGTCTTCCAGAACTTGGGACTCTCATTCTGTGCCAAAGGAAAACATTTTCATGTGGAAAGTTCTGAAAAATGGTATCCTTACTTTACATAAACTTAAGTCCTATGGTATTATTCAAAGTGATATCTGCTTATTTTGTGGTACTGGAGTTGAGACTGTGTCACACTTGTTCTTTGAATGTGAGTTCTGTTTTCATATTTGGAATAAGCTGTTACTTCATTTTGGGTTTCAAAGGCCAGTATGTAGTTCCACCATGGAATGGTACAATATTTTCAAGGCTACAGGATGGAAGAATGAAAGAGGTTGCTTGTTACTAAGAATCTTTAAGAAGGCTTTGTACTTCATTTGGATGGAGAGGAACACTAGGGTGTTTAAAGGGCAAGCTACCTCTAAACATGTAATGGTCCTCTCTATTATTAGATCTTTATAACTTTTCCCTATCTTTTGAGTTGACCCCTTGTTTTTGGTGTTTTCCTTGTTGTAATATCTTGTAATTCTCCTTTTGTTAATAATAATTATGGTAGGGGTCCATTCAACCCCGCTGGCTTTGCCAAAAAAAAAATTCTTTGCATTCATCTCATCTTATTTTTCTTTTCTAAGGGCAACATCCAAATCCACATAAGGCGGGGGATTTCATTACCCCTTCATTAGCCCACAAATTGCATTTTATCATAGAATTTGACTAATAATAACGCTTAGACACTTAACTTAAGGGTGTCACGAGCTCACCTAGGGCTTAATTGTATATTGACAAGTTGTCCTCTTTCGACAATTTAATTTCTTGGTGTCTAGGCTATGGCAGAGCAATAATCATTTATAAATATTACAGTGATTCGTAAAAAAATTACTGATTGTTTCTCTGAAGGTACTTAAACCTTCGACTGCATTACTACGGTGATTCGTGGTGCACCGATAAATCCTTCCCATTACCCGGCTGAGAACTATCTTGTTGATTTAAGACAAAGTGTGATTATACAATGTTGGGTTAGGAGCTACTTAGGATAGAAAATTTGTAATTAAATCCTTGCATTCATTTAATTGCATTAGTTGATGCATATTTTAAAAAAAATTCAAAATCCAAAAGTAAAAAATTTGTAAATATTTCCTTAACTTAGTTTTTTTTTAAATCCTTTCCTTTGAAATTTCTGAAAATCAAAAATCCAAAAAAAAAAATTTAAGTTAGTTTTTTTTAAAACAAAAATCCAAAAAAAATATAAATCATTTCCAAAAAAAAAAAA
The DNA here is from genome assembly GCA_030737815.1 of Allium fistulosum. Lineage (NCBI taxonomy): Eukaryota > Viridiplantae > Streptophyta > Magnoliopsida > Asparagales > Amaryllidaceae > Allium > Allium fistulosum. The sequence goes on from CM060903.1 coordinate 183,313,472, forward strand.
AAAATCAGTTTCCCTTTTTAAAAATAAATTCCTTTTGGTAAATAGTTTTTCTTTATAAAAAAACATTTATGAAAATGTCGGAATTTTCTTACTCCCTTGAATTTTATGATAGTTGTGAAAATCAATATAATCCATATAATTTCACATCAAACTCTTACGGATATTTTAATATCAACTATTGTGTAAACAATTTGAATTTTGAATCACAAAGTTTTCAAAATGATGACCAACCCTCAAATCTTGAAAAAAACATTGAAATGATTTCGTCTTTACTTGAACTCTCTACACAAGAAAACCAAAGGATAAATGAATTGTGTAATTCAAATTTGTGTAATGATTCAAGCCAAAGTTTTCAAAATAATAAAAATTTGAATTCACTTCAAAATTCGAATGATTTCGATTATAACCCATGCCAATTCAATTTCGAACTCCAAAATGAATTTCAAAATCAAAACGAAAATGGAAACAATTGTTTAAAAGGATTTTGGCATTGGGAGATATTTCAATCATGGTGAAAATTTTTGTTCTCAACAGGTTCAAATCGAAAATTCTTAAGTTAATAATTATAAATTGGATTTTGTTAAGCAAATGGAAGAAATTTACAATGATCACACGGATTTGTTGTTTGAAACATATATGAAACAACGTAAGAAACAAAATCAAATCCTAACGTGTGACGAGTCAAATAATAATCCACCTTTTACCAAAATTGATGATTTTCAAATAACAATTTTTGAAATTGAAAATAATAACCTTGATGAAGTTGTTGAAAATGCGGTAATTGATTTGGATTTTAATTCTTTTGAGGGTGAGAAACTTGATTTAAAATTCGATCTTCCTTTTTTTGATTTTGAAAAATTGAATATAACAACTTTGGAATTTGAACTTGATATATGCAATGAAGTTGTTAATAATCCAACAAAGGAAGACGAATTTAATGAACACGGTTTCTTTGGACTTTTCCAAGATGAGTTGTTAAATTCTAAAGGGGTAGAGTTAAATCACCATTTGATTTTGAAATCAACAATTCGGTAGAAGTTTTCAAAGGTATGTTTGAATTTCAATTTGGTGAAAATAAACCTGAATTTTAACCAATTTTTCTGTCAACCCCAAAAATCATCGAAAATAAAACAACTCGCACGATTTTTAATAAAACTACATTTTTTTTCTAAATCAACTTTTAACTTTGAAACCTTTTAAGGTTTGGTTTTCTGTGCTTAAGCTGTCTCTCACACTTGACGAGACAGATGAATTGGTTTTTAGAAGACCGGTTCATTTACTTTTTGACGATATACTTTCTAACGTCGTGTAAATAATAACCATTTTCTTGTAAATATAGGTCATATTTTATTTTTATTTTATTTTTCTCCTTTCACTTAGGTTTACTATGGGGACACAGTCAAAATCAAGTGTGGGGGGAGCCTCATCTTCTTTTTGATTTTTTATGGTTTATTTTTTTGCATTTTCTTTCCAAAACTCAAGAAAAAAAAGTAAAAAAAAAATCCCAAAAACAAATTTTCTTTTTAATTACTTCTAAAAAAACACTATAGAATAAGTGTAACAACCCGCATATTTATCGATTGTATATTTAAATATAACATCATTCGTCGGATTATAATCCGAAAAGCTACTTTCTGCAAACGGTCGAATTGGGACTCAAGACCACTTCCATTGAGTTCAAAATGTCGTTTGCGATCTTTTTGAGTATAAGATTCGATATGTTTGGAGTAAGTCGAATTTTGCTACTTTTTCTATTGGGTTTTGGGTTTGGGTTCAACCCACTAGCTAACTTAACCCCCTAACTCAGCTCTCTTCTCTCCATTCACTCATTCCCACCCCTCAAACTTTAGCTAAAACTGAAAATGGGGAAATGGAAGAGGAATTAGAAATAAGCCCTAGTTTCTTCTTTCAAACTTGAATTCTTGCTCCAAAATCAAAGAGAAGATATTGGTAAGCCTCCTCTTCATCTTCTCCAACTCTTTCTCTCTTTAGTTTCAGAAATTCCTAAACATAAACTTAGGAAATACTTATTTTGATCTTAGATTGAAGCTTGTTGGGTTGAAGTGGAGATTGGTTGGTCTTCTCCTTGTAATTGAGCTCCTTCTTCCTCGTTTTTGGTTAAAGGTGAGATTTTTATCTCACATCTATGCCTATAACTATCTTTGATTGTTAGGTATGAATTCCTAACAATTATTTATGTTCATTTGCTTTCGATTTGGATTGAATTGAAAAATTGTTCAATTTTTGGTTTTTTTTGGAATCCAATTTTATAAAAATCCAATCTTTGATGTTTGAACACGTTAATGGAGTGTTTCGGAGGGCCATACAAGGCTAGGTTGTCGTTAGGCGTAAATCCTCAGTCGTAGATGCTCGTTCGTCCACTTCCGTCCGCGTTATCGAATTTGCCCCAAAGGGGACTAGACTGAAAATGCTTCTGGAGCAGGTTCGGTCGACTGAACCAGGGGTTCAGCCGACTGAACAGAAAATCAGAATCTCTCGGAAGCAGGTTCGGTCGACTGAACCAGTGGTTCAGTCGACCGAACTAGACCCAGGAAATTGCATGGGTCTGTATCGGTCGACCGACCCCCTGGTCCAGTCGATCGACCTGCTCATCTCAACCTACCTAAATTGCATATTTGGCTTTGATGACTTATTCTTGACTCCATTCACGGGTTTTTATAAATGATCTCTTCAAATCGTATTAAAAACTCGCTTCTCCATTTTATAAATTCTATTTAAAACACACACACAATTTCGCACTCCGAGCGAAGTGGGAGGAGAATTAAATGATTAGATAAAACGCGTGCAATGAACATGTGCGTTCATCTTTTCAGTTAATTCCCAATCTATTCGTTTGAACGTTTTGACCTTTGGGTTTGGTTTACCGATGAGATGAGGTAAACTTTGTATTGCTTTGAGTGTGAAATTGACTAACGGATAGTAAACCGTTTAGTGTGAACGGGTGGTTATGGGACTCACGTTAACACTTTTCGGGTTCCTTTTCGGGAGTTTGTAACACATGCTGCCTTTGGGATAGTGTCTTCGGACTGTCTCCTTCTAGCTTGTTGCCTTTAATATCGCTTTTGGAGTTGGTCCTTTGCCCCGGCTCGAGAGATATTTGGGATTGTTGTTGCCCTATAGTATCGCTTTCGGAGTGGTTTCTTCACCACCGCTCGAGAGATATTGGGGTGTTGCTTTTTATAGCGCTTTCGGAGTGGTTTCTTCACCACCGCTCGAGAGATATTGGGGTGTTGCTTTTTCTAGAACTTTCGGAGTGGTTCCTTTACCACCGCTCGAGAGATAATGGAGTGGTTTCTTCACCACCGCTCTAGAGATATTGGAGTGGTTTCTTCACCACCGCTCAAGAGATATTTAGGTTTGTTGCAGTTGGAATTTTCTGTTGTTTCTTTGATACGTATATTCCCTAGGTATCGCCCTTCGGTGTTGGTCTTTTGAGCCACATGATGTATAGTGGGTACCTTGTGGAATTTGTATTACCTTCATTGGTATTTGTTAATTGCCTTTTTGGCTTATTTTGGGATATTGGTATCCTTTGTTCGTTTGAGGTTCCGATGATATGAGGCTTGTTTTGTTATGATTCATCTTATGTTAGATGATTGAATTATCTCCTTTAGAGATAATTGTTATACTATATGATCTTGCAGGTTCATTATCGTTCAGTTTATCTAACTGATTTGTTTAGCTAGACTGACCCGTGTATTTATACTCGGGTCAGACCGAGATGTTTTCAGGTTAGGTGCTTTTGGACTTAGCCTTTTTTCTTCCGCATGGATTATTCCGCTAGTTTCTTTTGTCTTAGCTTTTGTGTATTCCTTATCCGTTGTAACTCTGATATGTATTCTTGTGAACTCGTCTGTATATCATGGTTTGCTATACCACTTGATATGTATCATTTTGTATACTCTGTTTTGTATCAGTATATGTGTTTATGATGATCCACTGTTCTGTGATGTATATTACATTTGAGTTGTTATATTCTGTTCTGATAGATCCTCCAGCCACCTATGGTTTTGTTTTAAGTATTCATTGGATATGTCGATCTGCTTGGTATTGCAATTGTCGATGTACTCAATAGATAGTTAAAGCAAGGCTATAGATGGTCGCTCCTCAACAGCCTTATTCTCCGTAATAGCAGACGTTATTCTTTCTAATAACCTTTGTTATTGTGGGTATAGAGGTGGGGCATTACAGCTTGGTATCAGAGCTGAGTTCAGAACAAAATATGATAAACATAGAACAGAAGCACATATTAAGGTACATCAAAGTGTAACAAGTGTTACAAATCTTTGAATCATCTTGCCTCTATTCCTTCCGTGTATTTTGGGTAGATAGGATTAGGGAATACATCTAGGAATGTATTTTTATTCCGTAGTATTCCGTATTGAAATATCTACCTTGAGATTAATCTTTGTCTTATTTAACTTTCAGCTTATGGCTGGAAGAGGCAGAAGACGTCGTTCAGATGCTGGGCAATCCAGTGGTTCGCATCCGGATGGCGTTTATATGTTTGCTGATCAGTTCTTGGAGTTATTTAGGAGCACTCAGCCTCCAACTCCTATTCGTGCATCTCCTTCATGCAAGTCTGCTTTTGCACGCCTGTGCAGTGATTTTTCTCATCTTGGTGGAAAGCCATTCAAAGGCTCTGAGTCCGTTCTTGAAGTTTAAGCTTGGATTCACACGTGCGAGCGTATCTTCTCTAGAATGTATATTTCTGATCATGATAGAGTTCTTGTAACTTCTAGCTTATTGCAAGAGCGTGCCCTTGATTGGTACGAGCTTCTTGTAGCCGAAATTGATGAGTCTGCTCTTTCTTGGACTCAGTTTCGGGAACGATTCGAACTCAAGTTCGTTCCTGAATCTGAGAAAGCTTTATTGGCCCGTCGCTTTCTTGAATTGAAGCAAGGGGAGTCTTCCGTTTCTGAATATGTTTCATCTTTCGAGGCCTTATCTAAGTATGGTCTTGAATTCATTAGCACTTCTTATAAGAAGAATCTGAAGTTTGTCTCTGGTCTTAAGAAATATCTTAAGAAATCTTTGATGCTTGAGCTTAAGCTTTCTTTTGAGGAGTTAGTTGATTCTGCACTTCATCTCGAAGCCATCGAGAGGGAGTGTGATAGTGGTGATGGTGTTGAGGTTCTCAAGAACCCCAACAAGAAGCAGTCTTCGTTGGATAAGCGGGAATTTTTCCCTTCCAAGAAGAAAAAGCCTGTTGAATCTGATTCTCAGTCTCAGTCTGCTGGAACACCTTCCATTCAGAAGTGTTTCAATTGTGGTTCTCCTAATCATATGATTCGAGCTTGTCCTCAGCCTCTCTTCTGCCGCTATTGCAAGAAGGAAGGCCATCACAGTTCCACTTGTCCCATTGCTCCGAATAATTCTCCATCTGGCAAGCTAAACATAGCAGATGCTTCTGGAGGTTCTTCTCAGGGATAAGGTATGTCTCCATCTATTTGGAAGGTTTCTATTTTTGTGATTTTGATTCCAATTTGATGGCATCATTTTATTCTTTAAGCCCTCATGATGAGGAAAGTGTTGTTTCTCTCATTCTTGTAGTTTGAGAATTTTCTGGTATTTTTGGTCTTGTCTTAGGATTATCACCTAAGCAATCTTTTGAGTGGTGTTAAGATCTTTTCAGCTCGACCTTGCCGCCGGTTTTGATTTGGCTACGAGTTACGGAAGTTAGCACTCCACTTACCGCATTCCGCACTCGTTGTGATTCTTATGAATGATTTGTTATGTCATTCAGTCTAGCTTATTTCATCCATTTTATGAATCGAGTATTCTGCGAATATCTCGATGATTCCATTTTTGTATTTATCCATTTTAATAAAACTACATTTTTTTTCTAAATCAACTTTTAACTTTGAAACCTTTTAAGGTTTGGTTTTCTGTGCTTAAGCTGTCTCTCACACTTGACGAGACAGATGAATTGGTTTTTGGAAGACCGGTTCATTTACTTTTTGACGATATACTTTCTGACGTCGTGTAAATAATAACCATTTTCTTGTAAATATAGGTCATATTTTATTTTTATTTTATTTTTCTCCTTTCACTTAGGTTTACTATGGGGACACAGTCAAAATCAAGTGTGGGGGGAGCCTCATCTTCTTTTTGATTTTTTATGGTTTATTTTTTTGCATTTTCTTTCCAAAACTCAAGAAAAAAAAGTAAAAAAAAAATCCCAAAAACAAATTTTCTTTTTAATTACTTCTAAAAAAACACTATAGAATAAGTGTAACAACCCGCATATTTATCGATTGTATATTTAAATATAACATCATTCGTCGGATTATAATCCGAAAAGCTACTTTCTGCAAACGGTCGAATTGGGACTCAAGACCACTTCCATTGAGTTCAAAATGTCGTTTGCGATCTTTTTGAGTATAAGCTTCGATATGTTTGGAGTAAGTCGAATTTTGCTACTTTTTCTATTGGGTTTTGGGTTTGGGTTCAACCCACTAGCTAACTTAACCCCCTAACTCAGCTCTCTTCTCTCCATTCACTCATTCCCACCCCTCAAACTTTAGCTAAAACTGAAAATGGGGAAATGGAAGAGGAATTAGAAATAAGCCCTAGTTTCTTCTTTCAAACTTGAATTCTTGCTCCAAAATCAAAGAGAAGATATTGGTAAGCCTCCTCTTCATCTTCTCCAACTCTTTCTCTCTTTAGTTTCAGAAATTCCTAAACATAAACTTAGGAAATACTTATTTTGATCTTAGATTGAAGCTTGTTGGGTTGAAGTGGAGATTGGTTGGTCTTCTCCTTGTAATTGAGCTCCTTCTTCCTTGTTTTTGGGTTAAAGGTGAGATTTTTATCTCACATCTATGCCTATAACTATCTTTGATTGTTAGGTATGAATTCCTAACACTTATTTATGTTCATTTGCTTTCGATTTGGATTGAATTGGAAAATTGTTCAATTTTTGGTTTTTTTTTGGAATCCAATTTTATAAAAATCCAATCTTTGATGTTTGAACACGTTAATGGAGTGTTTCGGAGGGCCATACAAGGCTAGGTTGTCGTTAGGCGTAAATCCTCAGTCGTAGATGCTCGTTCGTCCACTTCCGTCCGTGTTATCGAATTTGCCCCAAAGGGGACTAGACTAAAAATGCTTCTGGAGCAGGTTCGGTTGACTGAACCAGGGGTTCAGCCGACTGAACAGAAAATCAGAATCTCTCGGAAGCAGGTTCGGTCGACTGAACCAGTGGTTCAGTCGACCGAACCAGACCCAGGAAATTGCATGGGTCTGTATCGGTCGACCGACCCCCTGGTCCAGTCGATCGACCTGCTCATCTCAACCTACCTAAATTGCATATTTGGCTTTGATGACTTATTCTTGACTCCATTCACGGGTTTTTATAAATGATCTCTTCAAATCGTATTAAAAACTCGCTTCTCCAATTTATAAATTCTATTTAAAACACACACACAATTTCGCACTCCGAGCGAAGTGGGAGGAGAATTAAATGATTAGATAAAACGCGTGCAATGAACACGTGCATTCATCTTTTCAGTTAATTCCCAATCTATTCGTTTGAACGTTTTGACCTTTGGGTTTGGTTTACCGATGAGATGAGGTGAACTTTGTATTGCTTTGAGTGTGAAATTGACTAACGGATAGTAAACCGTTTAGTGCGAACGGGTGGTTATGGGACTCACGTTAACACTTTTCGGGTTCCTTTTCGGGAGTTTGTAACACATGCTGCCTTTGGGATAGTGTCTTCGGACTGTCTCCTTCTAGCTTGTTGCCTTTAATATCGCTTTTGGAGTTGGTCCTTTGCCCCGACTCGAGAGATATTTGGGATTGTTGTTGCCCTATAGTATCGCTTTCGGAGTGGTTTCTTCACCACCGCTCGAGAGATATTGGGGTGTTGCTTTTTATAGCGCTTTCGGAGTGGTTTCTTCACCACCGCTCGAGAGATATTGGGGTGTTGCTTTTTATAGCGCTTTCGGAGTGGTTCCTTTACCACCGCTCGAGAGATAATGGAGTGGTTTCTTCACCACCGCTCTAGAGATATTGGAGTGGTTTCTTCACCACCGCTCAAGAGATATTTAGGTTTGTTGCAGTTGGAATTTTCTGTTGTTTCTTTGATACGTATATTCCCTAGGTATCGCCTGAATTAACATATGATGAAATTTTTGAAATTAGTATAGAATTAGATGATAAGTATAGAGAATTAAAGAAATTAAATAAAGAAAATGTGGGAAAATTAAACAGAGCTGAATTAGAAATTTGAATGTTAAAAAACGAGGAAAGTATTTTAGAAGAAGAATTAGAAGTAGCAGAAAAAGAACATAAAAAATTATCATCTCAAAATGCTACTCTAACACATGATATAGAAAATAACAAAATAGAGAATTATGAACTTGAAAAGGAAAAGTATGAATTGAAAAAAAATTTAGAATTAGCTAATATAGAAATTTCTGATATCAGAAATAAATTAGATAAAATTACTAACAATGTTTCAAAATTTAATAAGGGAAATCAAAATCCAGATAATTTGATAAAAATTTCAAAACAGTCAGGAAATAGGAATGGATGAGGATTTAACAAAAATAATCATAAACGTTCTAGAAATAACCTAGTTTCTAATAATAATCAAAGTTTTAAGAAGTATAGTACATTATATACAAATTTTAGAAAAACAAAATCTAAATATGAAAATAAGGAAACAAAAATGATTAAGATATGGATTCCCAAAATAAATAACAAATTGATTAGACAAAAACACATAGATCTATATTTAAAAGAGATAGTTCATAATGAAAATTACATCTCTAAAGGTTCCAAACCCTCATGGGTATGGCTACCTTCTCCTACTAACCCATATGACGCTAACAAAGGATGTGGGTACCAATTAAACCTTTTTATTATTTTGCAAGTACCCAAAAACAAAAATAAGTTGAAATGGATACTCGATAGTGGATGCTCCAAAGATATGACGGGAAGCGCACACATGCTATCAAACATCACTTACATGGACGATGGCATGGTAACTTTTGGGGATAATTCCAAAGGATATATTATTGGAATTGGAAACGTCATCAATGTCGATACATTTATTTCTCATATTATTTCAAATGTTTTATTAATTAAAAATTAAAATATAATTTACTTAGTATAAGCCAATTATGAGATAAGGGATTTAAAATTGATTTTGAAAAAGATAAATGCAATATCTTTGATCAAAATAAAATTTTAATTTTTGAAGGAACAAGAAATCAAAATATTTATATTCTTAACATGAATATTAATCATAATAATGATGTAACAACCCTGTATTTTGTGATTATTTTAATTGTATATTTTAATTATTTTAAATTGAATTTCCTGATTTGAAAACTTTATTTATTTATTTAAATGGATAATTTTTGTTATTTTAAATATAAATTTTGATTTTGATATGAATTAGAATTCCAAACATGACTAAATAGAATATTTTTCCAGAAAAGTGAATTTTGGTCGATATGGTCAAACTCTGACTTTTAAATTTAAAAATTTGAAAGTTTGAAAATTTTAATTTTATCTTTTATTATGAAAGTAAATAAAATTTTAAGAATAATGCTTTTCGTTTCATTAAAATATGATTTATAATATGAAAGTTATGCCTTTTTCAATATTGTGTGTAATTTGCTGTATTTAACAAATTGTTTATTTTAAATTGTATAAATAATATTTTATTTGTTCATGTAATGTTCTAAGTTATATTTATTTGGGTAAAATAACTTTTATGTATATATTTTGGTTTTAAAACATTTTTTTGTGTGTAATTTACATTTTTCAGTGTCAGTTGTATTCTATTTATAATTTTTAATCTCCAGTTTCAATTAATTAAAGAAATTCTTTATTTATCTCTCTATTTCCTTAAGATCTTATTTTATTCTCATTCCCACTTATCTTGTTCCTCATTAATTCTATTAATTTGACCTTTTATTTGTTTTAAAGTGAAGTAGAAATTTTTCTAAAGCTAGTGATGATTTATTTGTAAATTTTGGACCCGGTTTTGAATTTTTAAGCAATTTCTTCATTTCTTTTGCTTTTTCTTTAAAATTTATTATTTATTTTCAGTTTATTTTATTTTGTTTCTATTTTTAAATTCATTTGCTGATTTATTTTTGTTTTTATTTGAATTAAAGAAAATGGAAATATGAAGAGTTTAAAGGCTTTTCATTTCAAGTCCTTTCATTGTCCAAAAACTCTTCACATGCCATAACATCTCATTTATTCATTTTTGGCTGTCTACTTTTCAGTTTTAGCCATGAATTACCATCTCATTTCTCACGCAAAACTCATTTCTCAAATTATTATTCAGGGCTAAAGTAATTGTGGTAATGGCATCTTCTTACTTTTCACTTTTCTTCTCATTTTCATGTCATTTTTGCCTTGTTTCTCTTGCCTTTTGCTTGGCCATCCCCTTGCTTGTCACGGCCACCACCTCCTACCACTCCTCCTTGGCATCATAACCGCCTACCACTTCAGATCCATCCATGGTCGAACCCTCCAGGATGACAAAATTCCACCAAAATGCAAACAACACCTTAAAACAACCATAGCCGAGCACCCCATTGATCACCACTCCATTTTCCACCACCACCACCACCTTTGGCCACCACCACCACCTTGTCCAGACCCTACCTCATCACTCCAGCTACTGACCTAAGATGTACACCCTCTGGCCGAACCAAATTGCCCATGGCTGAGCCTTAGTTTGGACCATTTTCCACCTATTTGCCTAGAAATCCTTCACTTACCCAATGTTGTAACTTCCTCCATCATGTTCTACCTTGTAGCCTTACCTTTTCCAGACCCATACCTGATCCAAACCAAGTACAAACCTGACCTAATTGATCCCCTAGGCCATGCAAACAAGTAGAGATAGCAAGGCAAAAAGTTTTGTATTCAAACTGCTTTTTGTTTGGAAGTTATTCAAATTCAATCGTATTGATTTTTAACTATTATTTTGGTTTTGTTTTGGGTTGTAACACAAGATCTATAACTTGGATCTCGCTCTCCACTCAAGTTCATAGCTTTGTCATTGTGTTCTGTTTTGTGTTGTGTCATTTGAATTTGCATCTCCAGCAAAAGAGGTGAGTAAACCTCACACGACATTTTATACTTATACTAATGTGAAACAACAACAACTGAATGTATAGAATATTATGATATGTTATAACTGCCTGTGATTATTTATTTATATAATGTTAAACCTGATAATTTACCTATCATCTCATCTGTTACTGTTATATATTGTTAACTGTTCATTTTTATTTGTTAATCACACTGCAAGTTCCCTGTAGATTAGAATCACTGTGGGTTGAAATGATACATACCCAAATGGGCTTTAGAATAGGGGAAAATCATTACGGGCTTAAATGATAAGCCTGGGTGATTTTCAAATTATTTATTTTACTTGGGATTGCGGGTTTGAAATGATAAAACCCGGATTTTTTTTGTATATTATGGATTGAAATGATATATTATCCGCATCACTTGAATTAGGCTAGAAAACTATATACAGGCCCGTGGTTATTTTAAGGTTTTGAAAAATGTTTAAATAATTTTTAAAAGTGTAAAAATATGAAAATTTGATTTAGATTGAATTTTTATAAGTTTAAATAGTGAAATTAGGAATTTTCTATAAGTTAAAAATGTTGAAAATGAATAGAAATGGAATTTTTGAAAATATAACTTAAGTTAGAAAATTTTGGAATCTCGGTTAAAATGAGAAAATAAGTTATATAAATAAAAATAAAAATGGAAATTTTAAATTTATTGGAGAATGGAAATAAAATTTAAGCGTTAAGTTTATTTATTAAAAATGTGAAGGAAAGAAATTTACACTTGAATTTGTTAAATAATTCATTGAAATTTGATTTAACTATAACGGATTTATTTAATAAAAATCATGTGTTAAATGATATATTATATAAACATTTTTAAATGTTAAAACATGATTTTTAGAATATTAAAAGGGTTTAAAAATGAATTTTATTATTGGCTGGAAATACACCGAAATCTGAAAAATACTTTTAATAGCATTCAGAAATGCTATGATTTCAGAATTGAACTAAAACTTAGTAAAAAGAGGCTATTACAGCATTTCTGAAATGCTGTAGTTGCTGTAATAAATGTAAAGGCTAAAGAACTTAATAAAGGGCTATTACAGCAGTTCTGTAAACTGTTGTAGCTGCCTGTTGTCTTTGCTGAAATTAAGTAAAACCCTTGTTTTTGAACCTGAACTATTACAACATTTTTGGAAATGCTGTCTTTGCTGTTTTAAACTAAATTTAAACTAAAATGAGATATAACAGCAGTTTTAAATTGCTGTCTTTGCTGAAATAAAATGTTTTCAAATATAACTTATAACAGCTTTTTCTAAATGCTGTGAAAGGCTGAAATTTTCAATGTTTATGGATTTTGACCTAGTAAATGAACTCAGAATGATTTGAACTTTGGAAATTGAATACTTGACTTGAAAGAATAATAATTTCACTTTTAAATGGTTTAAATGGAAAACTATTAAAGCGTGATTTGATAAGATAATAAATGAATGATATTTTGGAATTTTAAAGGGTATTAAATTTGATAATTGAATTTGAATTCAAATAATGATTTGAAAGTAAGTTTTGAAAGGATATGATATTGTAATATATTAATCTTTATGGTTTGTAAATGATTTAATCTTTATTTTGATAAAGATTTGGATTTGAAATGATATTAAATTTTTGAAATATAAAATATTATTTTGAAATACTATAACCACGGGTATACTTCTCTGTATGTCATTAGATTTCCTGATGATGGCTGTGATGCACACAAACACTGTTAGTTGCATGGTTTATTTCGACATGGACATTTCTGTGATGTTGATATTACTGTTTAATTGATGGTTTTATGGATCCTTAAAGGATGGGCGATCCTAAGCATCCTCTAAGTTATTATGCATTGCTATTATAGTTCACTTGAGTTGGTTTACGTTGTATAAGTATATATGTCCTGACTCGAGTGTTTTGTGTTTTACTTTACGCTCGGGTCAGCCTGAGAATCACAGCTTTGGAATCTATCCTTTGGAGCTAGAGATTTGCTGGAGCTTATCTGTCCATCTGTTATTTCTTATCTTCTAATCCAGTTATTTACTATTCGGTATTGCTTCTGTATCAGTGATTTATGTATCCTAACTTCTATTGTATCTATTTTGATTATGAGATTTTGTATATGTTTTGAGAGTTTGTATATAGTAGCTTCATGAACTACTATGGTATTTTATTTCCGCTGCGAGTTATTCCGATATTCTGTGTCTGTGATTCTGTATTTGATTTTATTTGCTCCAAATTTTACTACAATCTGTTATTTTGAATTATTCAAGTCAGACATGTGTGGATTATTGTCGATTTGAATGGTCCAAAATAGTGGGTCGTTACATTTGGTATCAGAGCTTTGGTTTTAGGCAAACCTTAGCCTGCGGAGCAAAAACTCATTAGAGATAGGGTAGAAATACCCTAGAATGAGTGAAATCAATCTCAGAATCATTCCTTTGTGAGAGAACGTATTTTCGAAGTATAAAATGATTTTCAAATGATTTTAAAGGATTTTTAAATATTATTTTGATATAAATTTTCTTGTTTGGAAAGCTCCCACTTGTTCTGAAATCCATTCCTGTCTCCTCTAATTGTATTCTTTTGATTTTTGGAGCATTCCATAACTCCACTTTGAATGACCTCTATAAAGATCAATGATTCCACCAATCTTTGAATGATTTGTAAAAGGGCGAAACTCCCTTATAATTGGCATTGATTCACCGGATATTTCTGTATCCTCGGTTTACGATGTTTTCTATCTTTTTCTATATTTAGATTCTATCTCTGGCGATCGAAGGTCGATTTGCCTTAGATTTTCGCATCGATTATATTCCTGAAATCACGGTTGACCCTATTAAGGTCGCCCGCAGTTTATATGAGCTTATCCATCTTCTATTGGGTAATTTAAATATCTCATCTTCGTTCGAGCTTATCTTCGAATCAGAATTCTATTTAATTGGAGTTCCTCTAAATTTGAATCTCTGTTTTGTTTTGAAATCCATCCTTGAATCATCCATTGGAAAATTGGTGGTTGATTGTCTTTTGAAAACTGTGTATTCATCGAAGTTGTTGTTTTGATAAGGATGACCATATTTATATATAAAAGTGAAATGTTTTCGATAAGGATTATATACCATTTTAAAATTGAGAATTTAAAGTTTTGAATGGATTTGAAATTTTGAAATTTATATAAGAAATGGTTTCATATAGAATAATTTATAACTGAAGGTTTTGAATCTGAATTTGAGTGATTGGACTCCGGCATTTTTGAAACTGGTTTTAAGATTTGAAATAAAAATAATATGATTTGAAAGTATTTTCCGAATATGAAATGTTTCAAATGATTTTAATGAGTTTCAAATGATTTTGAAGAAATTTCAAAAGAAGTTTGAGAAAATAGAAGTCCAGAACCCACTTATTTCACTGGAAAATAATTTCGGTGATGAATGCATGCATCATCGACATTGATTTTCGAGTTTCTGAGTGGGGGAGAGGCCACTTCGGTAGCTTTGCTATGCGATTGATTTGTGAAACCAATTTTGATTTCAAATTCCGAAGTGTGATGTGATATTCGAAAGATATATGTATATATATTTGAACAATTTGAAATGAGCCGGTGTTCAGACCTTGAGTTTTGGATTTGATTTGATATAGCCCTATTTTTGGAATTGATTTACTGATTTAATTGTGATTTCCAACTCTTGAATTGAAATATGATTTCTTCGACTATTTTGAAGGTTCGAGCACTTCCAAATCAAGGTTAACTTTTCAAAAGCTAAGAAATTTTGAAGTATAAAGTATATAAGTTTGGTATGTATGTTTAAAGTATGTAGTAATATGATTTAAATAAGTTGAAACTGTTTTGTTAAGTAAATGAATAAGGCTATTTTGAATTTTTCTAATATGAAATTTAGATTTGAAATGTTTTGAAAAGAATTTGGTCTTCAAAATATTTTGAATAAAATTTAGTTTAAATGTTTAACTTAGTAACATCTTTATGAAACTATATATTTAAAAAGTTGGAATAGATACATAAGTTGTACGTATGCTATTTTATTCACATAATTAAATTGATCCAAGTTTGAGTACACAAGTTCGAGGTGAATTACACCATTTCATGTTAGGATTTTTCATTTGATTCTTGATGGTGAATATTTGATATGGATTTTCGGCTTGATTCTAGAATTCTCTATCATAGTATATGGCTATGCCAGGAGACTGATGGTTTCTAGTCGAGAAACCATATCGAAATCCGCATTAGGGAAGTCGAATGGACAATACTAGTTCGAAAGCGAACTTGTGTGATCGAGCGAGCGATCGAATGTGACTTTGCGAAATGATGACATATGTACATCTTATATTCTAATATCATTGATATACTTGACGCTGAAATTGGAAGTTTTTGGGTTGGATATCTTTGTAATTTAATTGGAATTTTTCCTTTATGAAAAACTACTATCAATTTAAAACCATTTTTTTTAAACTATTTTCTTTTATTTTCTTAAACAAACTATTTTATTCTAAACTATTTTATGTACAAAACTATTTCACAAACTAATTTGTATACAAAACTATTCTAAACTCAAAACCTTTTAGTAAGCAAAGATGTTCAATCCCATATAGCTCTTCGTACAGCGAAATTTATTTTTGAAAATTTTGATCCTTATATAAGATGGACACTATGTAAATATAAGATGATTTTGGAAATGAATTGTTTGACTTAAACCATATTGATTTGGAAATTTGGATTTATTTTCTAAATTTATTATTTTCGAAACTTTGGAACTGAAGATATTTGATTTGGGAGGATAATTTGGTGAAAGCGTATATGATTTTGAAAATTATATTGATACTGAAACAAATTGAAATTTGAGAACCTTATGTTACTAAATACTTGATTTGGGAGTTATCAAACTTATATAAAATTTGGTTTGTATAGGTATGATGTTGATTCGAAAACTATGGATTTGAAAAGGTACTCAATTTGAAAAGTGAAATCTTATATAATTGAAGTCTATATAAGTGTGATTTGATATACTATTGATTTTGGAAAGTATTTGATTTGAAAATGAAATCATATATATAATGGACTTTATATAAGTATGATATTTGAAAGTGATTTGAAAAGGTACTATATGATACATATTTTCGAAGTAAAGATATGGAAAGTGCCTTCTGCTTGATATCCGCTTTGTGGCCACATTGTGGATTCATTCTATCGATATTTCTCTGATTTTTGGTTTTCTGGATATGATACTCGAGTTTCCATCGAATTCCATGGCAATCTCCATGGTCTTACGAGCGCGACTTCATGGCGTAATCGCAGGGTTGGGGGGCGGCCTACGGGTACGGATGTTTCCTGGGAGATCCAGGCGTAACCATTGTGTATCTACGATCTAATGGGTTGCTTGGTAGCGTAATCAGCAGGAGCTGTGAGAGCCTAGGGTACGGATGTTTCCTGAAGGATCCAGGCATAACCATTGTGTATATGCAGTACTACCAGTCTTCATGGCATAATCGCAAGGTTGGGGGGCGGCCTACGGGTACAGATGTTTCCTAGGGGATCCAGGCGTAACCATTGTGTATCCGCGATCCATGATCGACATGTTTTTTTTTTGGATTTTACTTTCCATATCTGTTTTTAAAAGTTTTCCAGTATTTTCATTGGGTGTTGAAACAAGTCTACTAAGTACCTGGAGAATTCTAGCTTTGCGCCTGATCAACGCACTGCCAGAGTCTGCAGGAACGAGGGTAAACTTGTTAAGACATCGAGTTATAAAAGTATTTTGATAAAATATTATATAAAGGATATTTTGATCAGTTATTTTCCTTTCTAAAGGATTTTAAAAGGGTTTGAATATTGTTTACCTCTTTAACCAACAATTTTAATTAATGGCTCATCCTTGTCTTTCGTCCTATTTTCCCTTCTAGCTATTCCTATTCTCCACCTTGTTAAACTTACCTGTAATAACAGTTATCAGGTATAATTTTAATCTTCTTGTCATCTTGTCTTAATCCTATTCCATTCTATTTTTTCTGTGTTTTCCGTACCTCATTCCTTTTCGAGGACGAAAAGATTTGAGTGGGGGAGAGTGTAACAACCCTGTATTTTGTGATTATTTTAATTGTATATTTTAATTATTTTAAATTGAATTTCCTGATTTGAAAACTTTATTTATTTATTTAAATGGATAATTTTTGTTATTTTAAATATAAATTTTGATTTTGATATGAATTAGAATTCCAAACATGACTAAATAGAATATTTTTCCAGAAAAGTGAATTTTAGTCGATATGGTCAAACTCTGACTTTTAAATTTAAATATTTGAAAGTTTGAAAATTTGAATTTTATCTTTTATTATGAAAGTAAATAAAATTTTAAGAATAATGCTTTTTGTTTCATTAAAATCTGATTTATAATGTGAAAGTTATGCCTTTTTCAATATTGTGTGTGATTTGCTGTATTTAACAAATTGTTTATTTTAAATTGTATAAATAATATTTTATTTGGTCATGTAATGTTCTAAGTTATATTTATTTGGGTAAAATAACTTTTATGTATATAGTTTGGTTTTAAAACATTTTTTTTCTGTGTAATTTACATTTTTCAGTGTCAGTTGTATTATGTTTATAATTTTTAATCTCCAGTTTCAATTAATTAAAGAAATTCTTTATTTATCTCTCTATTTCCTTAAGATCTTATTTTATTCTCATTCCCACTTATCTTGTTCCTCATTTATTATATTAATTTGACCTTTTATTTGTTTTAAAGTGAAGTAGAAATTTTTCTAAAGCTAGTGATGATTTATTTGTAAATTTTGGACCCGGTTTTGAATTTTTAAGCAATTTCTTCATTTGTTTTGCTTTTTCTTTAAAATTTATTATTTATTTTCAGTTTATTTTATTTTGTTTCGGTTTTTAAATTCATTTTATGATTTATTTTTGTTTTTATTTGAATTAAAGAAAATGGAAATATGAAGAGTTTAAAGGCTTTTCATTTCAAGTCCTTTCATTGTCCAAAAACTCTTCACATGCCATAACATCTCATTTATTCATTTTTGGCTGTCTACTTTTCAGTTTTAGCCATGAATTACCATCTCATTTCTCATGCAAAACTCATTTCTCAAATTCTTATTCACGGCTAAAGCAATTGTGGTAATGGCATCTTCTTACTTTTCACTTTTCTTCTCATTTTCATGTCAATTTTGCCTTGTTTCTCTTGCCTTTTGCTTGGCCATCCCCTTGCTTGTCATGGCCACCACCTCCTACCACTCCTCCTTGGCATCATCACCACCTACCACTTCAGATCCATCCATGGTCGAACCATCCATGATGACAAAACTCCACCAAAATGCAAACAACACCTTAAAACAACCATAGCCGAGCACCCCCTTGATCACCACTCCATTTTCCACCACCACCACCTTTGGCCGCCGCCACCACCTTGTCCAGATCATACCTCATCACTCTAGCTACTGACCTAAGATGTACACCCTCTGGCCGAACCAAATTGCCCATGGCCGAGCCTTAGTTTGGACCATTTTCCACCTATTTGCCTAGAAACCCTTCACTTACCCAATGTTGTAACTTCCTCCATCATGTTCTACCTTGTAGCCTTACCTTTTCCAGACCCATACCTGATCCAAACCAAGTACAAACCTGACCTAATTGATCCCCTAGGCCATGCAAACAAGTAGAGAAAGCAAGGCAAAAAGTTTCATATTCAAACTGCTTTTTGTTTCAAAGTTATTCAAATTCAATCATATTGATTTTTAACTATTATTTTGGTTTTGTTTTGGGTTGTAACACAAGATCTATAACTTGGATATCGCTCTCCACTTAAGTTCGTAGCTTTGTCATTGTGTTCTGGTTTGTGTTGTGTCATTTGAACTTGCATCTCTAGCAAAAGAGGTGAGTAAATCTCACACGACATTTTATACTTATACTATTGTGAAACAACAACAACTGAATGTGTAGAATATTATGATATGTTATAACTGCCTGTGATTATTTATTTATATAATGTTAAACCTAATAATTTACCTGTCATCTCATCTGTTACTGTTATATATTGTTAACTGTTCATTTTTATCTGTTAATCACACCGCAAGTTCCCTGTAGATTAGAATCACTGTGGGTTGAAATGATACATACCCAAATGGACTTTAGAATAGGGGAAAATCATTACGGGCTTAAATGATAAGCCTGGGTGATTTTCAAATTATTTATTTTACTTGGGATTGCGGGTTTGAAATGATAAAACCAGGATTTTTTTGTATATTATGGATTGAAATGATATATTATCCGTATCACTTGAATTAGGCTAGAAAACTATATACAGGCCCGTGGTTATTTTTAAGGTTTTGAAAAATGTTTAAATAATTTTAAAAGTGTAAAAATATGAAAATTTGATTTAAATTGAATTTTTATAAGTTTAAATAGTGAAATTAGGAATTTTCTATAAGTTAAAAATGTTGAAAATGAATAGAAATGGAATTTTTGAAAATATAACTTAAGTTAGAAAATTTTGGAATTTCGGTTAAAATGAGAAAATAAGTTATATAAATAAAAATAAAAATGGAAATTTGAAATTTATTGGAGAATGGAAATAAAATTTAAGCATTAAGTTTATTTATTAAAAATGTGAATAAAAGAAATTTACACTTGAATTTGTTAAATAATTCATTGAAATTTGATTTAACTATAACGGATTTATTTAATAAAAATCATGTGTTAAATGATATATTATATAAACATTTTTAAATGTTAAAACATGATTTTTAGAATATTAAAAGGGTTTAAAAATGAATTTTATTATTGGCTGGAAATACTCCAAAATCTGAAAAATACTTTTAATAGCATTCAGAAATGCTATGATTTCAGAATTGAACTAAAACTTAGTAAAAAGAGGCTATTACAGCATTTCTGAAATGCTGTAGTTGCTGAAATAAATGTAAAGGCTAAAGAACTTAATAAAGGGCTATTACAGCAGTTCTGTAAACTGCTGTAGCTGCCTGGTGTCTTTGATGAAATTAAGTAAAACCCTTGTTTTTGAACCTGAACTATTACAGCATTTCTGGAAATGCTGTCTTTGCTGTTTTAAACTAAATTTCAACTAAAATGAGATATAACAGCAGTTTTAAAGTGCTGTCTTTGCTGAAATAAAATGTTTTCAAATATAACTTATAACAGCTTTTTCTAAATGCTGTGAAAGGCTGAAATTTTCAATGTTTATGGATTTTGACCTAGTAAATGAACTCAGAATGATTTGAACTTTGGAAATTGAATACTTGACTTGAAAGAATAATAATTTCACTTTTAAATGGTTTAAATGGAAAACTATTTAAAGCGTGATTTGATAAGATAATAAATGAATGATATTTTGGAATTTTAAAGGGTATTAAATTTGAATTCAAATAATGATTTGAAAGGAAGTTTTGAAAGGATATGATATTGTAATATATTGAAATGGTTTGTAAATGATTTAATCTTTATTTTGATAAAGATTTGGATTTGAAATGATATTAAATTTTTGAAATATAAAATATTATTTTGAAATACTATAACCACGGGTATACTTCTCTGTATGTCATTTGATTTCCAGATGATGGCTGTGATGCACACAAACACTGTTAGTTGCATGGTTTATTTCGACATGGACATTTCTGTGATGTTGATATTACTGTTTAATTGATGGTTTTATGGATCCTTAAAGGATGGGCGATCCTAAGCATCCTCTAAGTTATTATGCATTGCTATTACAGTTCACTTGAGTTGGTTTACGTTGTATAAGTATATATGTCCTGACTCGAGTGTTTTTTGTTTTACTTTACGCTCGGGTCAACCTGAGAATCACAGCTTTGGAATCTATCTTCTGGAGCTAGAGATTTGCTGGAGCTTATCTGTCCATCTGTTATTTCTTATCTTCTAATCCAGTTATTTACTATTCGGTATTGCTTCTGTATCAATGATTTATGTATCCTCACTTCTATTGTATCTATTTTGATTATGAGATTTTGTATATGTTTTGAGAGTTTGTATACAGTAGCTTCATGAACTACTATGGTATTTTATTTCCGCTGCGAGTTATTCTGATATTCTGTGATTCTATATTTGATTTTATTTGATCCAAATTTTATTACAATCTGTTATTTTGAAATATTCAAGTCAGACATGTGTGGATTATTGTCGATTTGAATGGTCCAAAATAGTGGGTCGTTACAAATGATTTATGTTTAACAGCAAATCATGATGATCCATGGATATGGCATAAAAGATTTTGTCATATAAATTTCAAATATATAAACAAATTAGCTAAAAACAATTTGGTAAGAGGATTACCCAAAATAAATTTCAAAATTAAAAATCTATGTGATGCATGTCAATTTGGAAAATTAAAGAAAAGCTCATTAAAATCTAAAACGGAAATCTCTACTAAACAACCTCTTGAATTACTTCATTTGGACTTATTTAGTCCAACTCAAGTACGTTCAATAAATCATAATAAATATGTTTTTATAATTATAGATGATTTTTCAAGATATACTTGGATGCTATTTTTAAAACATAAAAGTGATACATTCGAAATGTTTAAAATTTTTGCTAAATGAATTAAGACTTTAATGGATTTAAAAATAAAAAGTATAAGAAGTGATCACGGTGGAGAATTTGAAAATGAATTATTTACAAACGTTTGTAATAATAAGGGAATTACTCATAATTTTTCATTTCCACGAACAACACAACAAAACGGAGTAGTCGAAAGAAAAAATTGCACCTTGGAAGAATGTGCTCGAACTCTCCTAAATGGCAGTGGCTTACCGAAGAATTTTTAGGCCGAAGCAGTTGCTACTGCTTGTTTCGTATTAAATTGAGTAACTCTTAGACCTATGATTAAAAATACATGTTATGAAATGTACTACAAAAAGAAACCAAAAGTATCACATTTTTGAATATCTGGATCAAAATGCTTTATTCTAAATACAAAAGATTATCTTGGTAATTTCGATTCAAAAGCCGATGAAGGAATTTTTGTTGGATATTCCGATCAAAGTAAAGCTTACAGAATTTTTAACAAACGAACAAATGTTATAGAGCAAAGCCTTCATGTCTCGTTTGATGAAAACTTCAAAAATATAAATAAAGATGATGAAGAAATTTTTGACGCTAATCAAAATAGACCCATTGAAATTATGATTAAAAATAATAATAGTCAAAATAATATGATTGAAAATAATAATAATCAAAATAACAATGATTTTATTTCACCACCCTGCATTTTAAAAGATCATCCTATTGAAAACATAATTGGAAATCTAGATAACAAAGTTTCAACTAGAAGACAAATAAATCAAATGAGTAATGTAGCGTTTATATCTAATTTTGAACCGAAAAATTATAAGGAAGCATCAAATGATAATTTCTGGATTTAGGCTATGCAAGAAGAACTTAATCAATTTGAATGAAATAACGTTTGGGAATTAGTACCAAGGCCAAACGATCAATCAGTAATTGGAACAAAATGGGTTATTAAAAACAAAGTTGACGAAAACAGAAATATCATAGGTAATAAAGCAAGATTAGTGGCACAGGGTTACAATCAAGAAGAAGGCATTGATTATGAAGAAACTTTTGCACATATGGCACGTCTTGAAGCCATAAGAATATTACTTGCTTTTGCGTGTCATAATAACTTTGTGCTATTTCAAATGGATGTTAAAAGTGCTTTCTTAAACGGTTTTATAAAAGAAAATGTTTACGTAGAATAACCACCACTATTTATTCATGAAAAATATCCAAATCATGTTTTTAAACTTAAAAAATCATTATATGGTTTAAAACAAGCACCTCGAGCTTGGTATAATCGATTAAAATCACATTTAATTAATTTCTGTTTTCAAATTGGTAAAATAGATACAACATTATTTTTCAAAAGAGAACAAGAGAATATATTAATTATTCAAATTTATGTTGATGACATTATATTTGGATCTACTAAAGAAAATTTATGTAATGAATTTTCTACAATAATGACAAATGAATTTGAAATGTCTCGTATGGGTGAATTAAATTTCTTTTTAGGATTACAAATAAAACAATTAAATAATGGAAATTTTATAAATCAAGAAAAATACTGTAAAGAACTACTAAAATGTTTTGGAATGGATAATACATCAAGCAAACCCACTCCAATGAGTACTACTACTCATCTTGACAAAGATGAAAACGGAAAAGAGTTTGATCAAAAACTAGATCGAAGCATGATAGGATCCTTACTATACATATCTACTAATAGGGTCCTTACTATACTTAACTACTAGTAGACCAGATATTATGATGAGTGTTTGTTTATGTGCAATATTTCAAGCACAACCTAAAGAATCACATCATGGGGCAGTTAAACGGATTTTAAGATATTTAACCAACACTAAATATTATGGTTTATTTTATCCAAAAGGCAGTACATTTGAACTTGTATCTTAGAGCGATGCAGATTTTGGTGGATGTAAATCGGATAGAAAAAGTACAAGTGGCACATTTCACTTTATGGGACAATCATTAGTTTCATGGTTTAGTAAAAAGCAAAATTATGTTTCTCTTTCAACATATGAAGCCAAAAACATTTCTGCTGCTTTAGCTTGCGCTCAAGTAATATATATGCAACAAATACTTAAAGACTATGGAAAAATAATAAACAAATCTCCAATACATTGCTACAATACTAGTGCTATAAATTTATCTAAAAATCCAATTAATCATTCTCGAACAAAACATATAGATATTCGTCACCATTTTCTGAGAGACATTGTTGAAAAAGAAATAATAACTCTAGAATTTTTTAATACCGAAAATCAAATAGTTAATATTTTTACAAAACCATTAAGTGAACAAACTTTTATTAAGTTAAGACGGGATCTAGGAATTTGTTCATACAATGAATTGATTAACTAAATTAATAGAAATAATGTTTGGTTCACATAAGTCCGTAATAGCTTATATGAAATGTCAACTAAAAAATTAATTTTATAACTTTGAATTAACCACTACAACATAATTTGTTTTAATAACAACCATTTAAAATCCTATGATTTAAATCATTTTACTCAACTACTTTTCTAAATATAACTAAGTTTTATCTTATAAATTCAGTTATATACTATTTAGAAATAAATAAACACAAATATATTTTCTAAAAATAAAATAAAACACTGTCTTCTGAAAACGACTCCACCTATTCAGCTATCGACTATAAATCCCTCTTGTCTGATAGCACTTACATATCTCTAACAAAAACCACTCCTACATCATCTCCTTCACTAAACATTATCGCATCATCAACGTATCACACTGTCTTTTTTCCAAAATGAAAGAAGCTAAATGATCAATTGATCTTAAATCATCATCTCTTTCCGACAAAGTCGATGAGATATATCACTATCAACAAGAGATGATCGACGTTCAACGTGAAATGTATTACGAGCAACGTCATCAAGAATCCCATCTAAATTTTCTCGAAATGTGTATTCTCACAATTTGTGGTCATTCACCAACAAAAGATTGCATACATCAAAAGTATCCTTGATCATGAGAAACTCCTACAAAAGCACATAACATTACTCCGAGAAACCTATGCAAACCAGGGCCATCAAACCAAGCTTGATTAACACCCCTGCTCGTCCAAGTTGGTCTCCACTCAAGCCATTACTTGACGGTACAAAAGTTGAAACAAATTCGTGGGATATTCAACAAAACAATAATTCTGACTTTTCGACACACTAAAACTTTTGTTATATATTGTATAAATTATATTAATGGTTGATATGTATTCTGGTTAATATATTTTTAATAAAAAAATTCATTAATATTGAAAATTTTCTCCATATATCAAAATTTGCGTATTACAGACGTCTGTGAATATAGCACAGATGCCTGCCAACACTTTCAGGAATAATTTCCCTGTAGCCACAGACGTCTATGGATACATCACAGATGTCTGTGAGTACTCTTTGTTTAAAACCTTTTTAGCCATAGATGTCTATGGATCCAACACAGACGTCTATCGAAATTCTTGGCCTCAAAATTACCGAAGCCACAAACATCTGTGACATCTTCACAGACGTTTGTCACCGCTCAGCCAGCGGCCATATATAAAGAAATTTACCCCTATTTTCACCTTAACCTCCATTCCAACTCCAAATTTATAAAACCCTAGATCTCAAAACACTCAAATTCTAAAATTAATGGCTCCCAAGAAGGTTACCATCTCCAAGAAGCAAAAGCAAGTCCAATCTTCATCCTCCTCTCAAGCACTAGCCACACAAGCTCACATTCATCAATGGCTCTGTAATAATCCCAATGTAATCAAAAGATTCGAGGTGCTCACCCAAAAGAAGATCCACTCGGGTTCTTCTATTGCCTTGCCAATGTTATGGAATATGAAATCTTAGGAATTACTACGGATGCTGGTTGTTGTAATTTGATTAGCTATGATACAAATAAGGTAATCTTTGACCTCTTGCTATTTACATCTTCTACACCAATCTATGTAGTTCAGAGATTTGGAATCCAGAGAATGATGAGGATTGGTTATGGTCAAGTGTTTATGGGAAAGAAGTTAAAATGATTTGTATACCATTGGCCGTATTTTAGGATGTTCCTATGAGGGGAATTATTTAACCTATACACCTGATCATAGTCTTCTACATAGGGACGAAGTTACCTATCAAATATGGGAGGATAGAATGCCACAATGGAAATCCATTTATCTTCGACCACGGGCTAGATTATCAAATCGAATGATAATTAATACCATCATTCCTTGTCTATGTAGTCATGAAAAAATTTATCCTAATGACCATAAAGCTCCGTATGCCATATTTGCTCGCCTATGGGTTAATTGGTCAAAATTTATTCATGACCAAATTAAAGGATTTTGCTCTACGCATCGTTGTTCCATTTTTATGCTCCATATATCATGTGCATCTTGCAAAATCTTGGATTTCCTTCGTATATCTCACAATATGAAGTGATTCCAACCAAAGATAGCAAACCACGATATCTTTCACGGATGCATCTTCCAAAGAGTCCACCTCGAATCATTTAACTCAACCAATGGACTCAACAACAACAACAACAACAACAAGAATAAGAACATCATGGTCCTCTTTAAACTAGTGCTCCTCAACAAATCTACTCCGCTTATCCTTCCCAACATCCACCTTCCTCTAGTCATGGTACCAAATATTATTTGGACTTCGAAATTCAAGAAGCTCGGGTTGAACTAACGCCAAATGAATCTCTTCGCGATTTGGCCATCAAAAACCAAAAAATAATCACGGCCAATCAACGAGCTTTAAACAGAAAAATAACTGGATTGAAACGCTCCTTCTCCACTAGGATGACAAAGATGGAGAAGACTCTAGACAAAGTGGTCTCCACTTTGGGGAAAGTAATGCGCAAAGTACGTGGTTGATCTTCCTCACGCTCATCATCTTCGCCTTCCCCAACACCTCCACCTTGGGTTCAAACACCAGTTTATCATCCTCAAGCCTCGCCCGAAGGTACGTCACACAATAGAGGTGACTGAGGGAAGACTCCCATGCACGCACAAGCCAAGGAAGAAGAAAGCGATGCAATGTACGTCTTTGATACTCCACATTTTCAACAACCATCTTATATGGCATTTCAAGGCTTATCAATCAACGAAGTTGAGGAGTATCATGATCAGACGACATGGCCAAGTACATATGAGCAGGATCCATCCGTTTACTGGGAATATTACGAGAACTACGAAGGCCTGTCTTATTCCCAAAATCAGTATGATTAAATTTTGTTTTGTTTTATTTCCAAACTCCTATGTATAACTTATGTTACAATTCCTTCTAATTTTTGCTTTGAATTTTCTTTTCCATAATTTGAAATGATGACATACTATGACCATTTATATTGTTTATATATGTACCGTGTATCGTTTCCCTTCATTTTGATAATGAAAAAGGGGGAGAAATTTATGCATATACATAGGGGGAGACGTATGTGCACAAGGGGAGATAAACATACACAAACATAATAATACTTACATTCCATGGTTGATATTTTGATCATATAGTTTCACTATATAGTTGATATTTTGATCATATAGTTTCACTATATAGTTGATATTTGATTGTATAGTTGTCATCATCAAAACGAGGGAGATTGTTAGAACCTTCAATTTATGTTTCAATGGTAACAACTATACAATACATATATGGACCTTATCAAGATTACAGGTATATGCTTCAAGAAGACCATGCTCGATGATATTGAGACTCAAAGAGAAACGAAGATTCATTGACCATACTAAGGTTATTCTACTGTAAAAGAGTCCTAGATATAATATTGTTAAGGTCTCCTTGAGTATATATGAATATACGAGCATATACAATTTCATATACATCAAAATAAGCTGAAAAACAGTTTTTACACCTCACAGACGTCTGTGATAAAACAACAGACGTCCGTGACAAGTTTCGAATTAAAAATTAAGCAGGTCACACCGTTTGAGGATTTTACCACAGACGTCTGTCGGGGCAAAAACTGTCATATTTGAAAAGACACTTCTATTTTTGAAACTAAAGGACATCATCTTCATGAAGAGTACCGGCCATTAAAACAAAGAGACTTCTTAAAAGAGTAACAACTCTTCATCTGCACCTTTTTGATTCTATAAATAGCACTTTGATTGAGAAGTAGGAAGAACTTAACTTGATTTGATCTATTCTTTACTCTCTTGATTTCTAAAAACTTTCTTGCATATACACTGCTTTCATACTCTCAATCCAGTATAACCAAAATATAATTTTGGTTAAATCACTTCCTACAACTCGAAGTAATCATATTCATATACTCAAAGGAGATCATCGGAAGATTTGTACTATAAGTCAAAAACTGTGTTATTGGAAGACAAGATTGTCAAAAATACTTTTGTATTAAGCCTATTCCTCCGGGCGAAGTGAGCGTAGTTTGTTTAAAGGAATCACCGAAGGAAGCTTCGGGACTGGACGTAGGTCGGGAGGTCCGAACCAGTATAAAAACTCTGGTTTGCACGCTTTTTATATTTTACTATTTACTGTCCACTATTGCAATTATTTATATACTTGCATGATATATACAAGTTATATAGTATACGATCCACTAGACTTTCAGAACGAACCAAAGGCACTACCACCATTATACCCATTTTGGAATCTCCCTCAAGGTTAGCAGCAAGTAGCCCTTGCACTTTTAAGTCTTTGATGTGCACGTAAATGTGCATATTTTACTTCCATATTTAATCTAATTAAATTAAAAAAATGATCATATTGGGTGTTTTAACATGTTTAAACCAAAATTCAAATTATTTTCAAATCATCATTTATTCATCTTCATATAGGGGCAAAATGGTCATTTTTGTGCATATATTAATTTGAGAATTTTTACTTGGACATTTTTATGTTATTTTATAGGAATTTGGATTCAAATGGAAGATGTTTTCATGGAAAATATGCATGCACAAGAGGAAACAAAGGAATGAAGATGGAAATAATTTAAACTCATGTTCATGGAGGATCCCACCTACCCACTTACCTTGATCTTCAATTAGGAGCTAATGCACATGCTAAATGGCTATTAAAGTTTCATGCACATTTAAATGGAGGATTATATCATGCAAATAATAACTTGGGCCACACTTCCTAAAAGGGTAGTTTGGGTAGTTCCTAAAAATAGGATTAGGATTTCAAACTTGTATAAATACCTCTTATGTTTTCATGTAACGTTCTCTTAGCCTTTGAGCCTCCTCTTTAGTTAGTTTAGTTTTAGGCTCACAAATAAACAAAAAAAAATCTCTTTTCTTTTTCATGGCTGCTTAGCCATTTTCTTTCATGTAATTTTTTATATGCAATTTTAACTCATGCACTTTTCTTTTATGTTCTCTCTTGTTTATTTCCTTTCATATTGGTAGCTTAGTTTAATTTATGCAAGTATATTAGCTCTCATTTTACTTTAGTTAGCTCTCTTTTTCCTCTTGATTTTGTTTCATGTTGAATGCTACATTTGTTGAAATGATAACAAATATGAGAGGCTAAACCCCTTCAATTTAAGGGTAATAAAGCTCTCTTATCATGTAGATTCAACAATTTTGATAATTTTTTATCTCTTTTTGTGCTTAATGGAAATGTTTGATTTGGTAAATGTTTTTGTTGTTTAGCTTTGAATTTGATAGCCTATGTTATTGATACCAAATAGGTTATGCTTAAACAAACAAAACACGAATTACATCTTCATCTACATATGATTAGGGTAATGAAGTGATTTTAAAATAAAAATTTAATGGTCTATATTTCTAATCAATAGTTAATAGGCTATGCTTAGAATAGATTTTACTATCAGTTTCATTGCAATTTTCATGAGAGTTAAGAAGTGGTTTAATGGGTGTGTTATAGTTTGATGGTTTATATTGGGCTAATTAATAGCACAGATATTCCATACTTATGATAAATTCACTACGCCATAAATGACCTTCTGCAACACTTTTGCAAGGTGTTGCCAGCTAAAATGTTGCGACAGCTATAAAATTTTGGTCCTACTGCAACGTTGCATTTTTGGTGTTACCTTAGCCATAAAAATGTGTTGCTCTAGCTAAACAAGTGTAACACGATGCAACATTTTTATATAGTGTTGCAATAGATGTATTCAAATTAAAAAATTAATAAAATTAGCAATCCGCGTGAATACGATCCAACGATCTACATTTAATCTGGTTGTTAAAATGGATCACCACTGCAATTTGGCCCCAAATTTCGTTTTCCCGCCTAAACTAGTTCAGATCCCCTTTTGGTTTTCATTTCAATTCGTCTCCACCCATTCTCCTCCTCCCAGTCGCCTCCTCCCATTTGCCTCCGCCACCAAATTGTCTCCCTCCTTTTCTTCTGCTTCCTCATTCGCCTCCGCCACCAAATTGTCACCCTCACCCCCAGCTACCCCTTGACCCATCGCGACCATCTAGCTCCAACCAGAGCCCTGTCACGACACCAAAACCCGAAGCCAAACAAAGTTTTCCGTTCAAACCCCTTTTGCCACCGCTGTCGTCGCCATCAGCTCTCGCCTCCAACAGAAGACCTGCTCGCCACCAACCCCTCTACCTTTCTCCTTTAGACCACTTCACCTGAAAACCCTTCTAGCGCCTTAATTTCTCCCAAAACCCGAACTGCTCTCGAGATGTAGCTGTCATTCTCGCAACAATTAATCTGCTAATGGTAATAGATTGCAAGATGATGACATTATTAAGGATAAGCATGGGAATGGTACTGGTAATTTCAATAAGGTAGTACGCCCCCATATGTTTGTGCAAATGCTCCTTTGGAACTTATATCATTTTCTAGTTATATTTTTGCAGGTATCATGTGTATATAATTCACATTATATCATTTTCTTCATGTCGGTTACTAGTTAATACTCACAGACTTGTATATATACATCCTCCTTATAGATAATTTTTAGTGTTTTATTTTTAAATTGTTGTTAAGGGAGATAGTGTTGAATTTAGGAGCTCCAAGTTCAGTTTTATAATCTAGTGCACGTTTTCATGTATTACTGCTGTTTGATGGTGAATTGATGATTACAATGTTCAGGTTGTGAGTGGCAGAGGTGATTGTTGGTAGAAGTTTTATTGTGGTGATGTGAGTGTTCGGCAGGGGTTGTTGACGGTTTGAAGGTGGTTGTTGGTCCAGTTATTACAGTTGCCTCATTTATTGTTGTAGTGCTTGCAATTACCATTTGTGCATCATTTTACGTCGTTTCAAAGAAGGCTCGATCTTCCGAAATCGGATGAATCGGACCCCCGCCGGCGCTGCGCCCGGACCTGCTTCTCGGCTCGCCTTCGGCTCGGCACTCGGCTCGCCTTCGGCTCGGCATATATTTGTCAGTGTCGGTGTATGTATAAATTGAAACTGCATATGTAATGGGTGAACTGAGTGATGTAGTGAGGAATATCTGTATATGTGAATATCAGTGTTATATATCATTGAATTGTAAAATAGTGGAGTCAGGAATTTGTACTATTTCAAATGTTGAACTAAAATATTTATTTAAATAAATTACTGTTTAAATATCAAATTCTGTGTAATAGCATTTTATTAAATAAATATTTATTTTTATTAAAAAATCAAATATGCTCTACATTGTGGGCCCCACAAATTCAAAAAGTTCATATCTATAGCAACATTTTGGAATGTTGCTACAGATACCTATGGGTGTTGCCATAGACCCAAATAGGGTTCTATTGCAACAATATTACTTATGTTGCCTTAGATAGTCAAAATGTTGCCTTTGAGGTCTAAGGCAACGGCAAAAATTGCATCACCTTAAAAGTGTTGCCATAGACCTATGGCAACATTTTTCGGACCTAAGCCAACATTTTTTTTGTGTTGCAGTAGGCCATTTATGGCGTAGTGATTCATCAATTAAATTCACTAATGACCAAAAAAGAAATCATAATTTCATGTTGTGTTGATTTATGTAATCAAGAGAGTGAATTTATCTCTAAATTGCCTTCTACTCTCATGTTTTATTGATTTTCTTTTGTTAATTTATTTACATTTTCATTTTTAGCTTAACAACACTCTCAACTTTAGTTAATTTGGTTGAATAGAAATTTTAAAATCTAAACAATTCCCTGCGGATCGATCCGTACTCGCCACATACTAAAATTGTACACCGTGTGCTTGCGGTTATTTTTAATTAAAATTCGATTGGCTATTTTCTAATCCGGTAGAGATTTAGCCGGTTCAAACAAGTTTTTGGCGCCGTTGCCGGGGAACTTGATTTTATTTTATTTTCTATTCTTCGAATTTTTTTCGTTTGATTTTATAGTGTGTTTGTTTTGTGTGTTAACTTGCATTTAAAAAAAATTTGTGTTGTGTGTGTTTGTGTGATTTTGATTGCATTGTAATTGGTGCTTGTTGTTGTTTTATTTTCCTTTGCATTTCTATATGTAAAAAAAACATACACAATTTCTAAATTTTTTTTTATTAATTTACGTTTGCATTTTGCATCTACATTTTTACATTTACATTTTCTTTTTCTTCTTTCTTTTTTGTTTACATTTAAAAAAAAATATTTTTACACAGTGCACATACTGTGCACTTCTCTGCTCTGTGCACCTCTCTGGCCGGAGATCTTCAGTCATCAAAATCTGACTTGCCTTCCACAGCTTCTACCCCCTGACCTACGTCCTCAACTTCCCTCTATCTGCCAGTCATCTCCCCTAAATTGACCTGACCATCTTCCCCCACATCAATCATCTTTGTCTCCACTCTGCTCCCTGAACACAATACTACCATCTCCAATCTCTTCCTCCCTCTGTCTACATAACCCCATAGTTCAACCATTTCTACCACTTTTTATTTCAACATGCACATCAATATCCCCTTTGCAAATACAACTCCGTATCAAAACCATCTTCACTCTTCACAGTCGAGACCATCACACTACTTCACCAACAAAACCTCTACCGTTCCCAGTGCATACAACACTTGCCATTCATACTGTTTCTTTGTACATTCACTTTTCTCTTTTCACAACAACACTTCACCCTCTGCCAAACTCCATTTACATCCCTCCACTGTACTGTATACCTTCAACCTTCCTGTGCACCTTCCTGTGCACTGCAAACATACAAAACTTCCTCCATTAAATACCACTGTACTTGTATAGCCTTCATCAAACCATCCTTCTGTGCACATCAAACGTTCTGTGCACGTTCTGTGCACATCTGTGCACATCATCATACTGTGCACATCTGTGCACCGCAACCTACTCCCCTGTTACAACTTACATCACAACTCACTCCCCTACCACAATTGTCGCATTATTGATACCACTGCTCATTGACTTTATCACCTCACTGTCATAAGCACATTCAAACAGTGCTCCACGAAACACATCACAGCCTCTTCTCTCAACCAACGTCACTGTTCAACTGCTGTAACCACATACCACTAAACTGTGCTCAGTTTTACAAAAAAAACTCTACCTCTATCAACTAAATTGTGCACATATCAGTGCATCCCTGTTGCATTCAAACACACTTCACAATTTCAACAAACCATTCAACCACAAAACCACACCCCATCACCAAGTTGCACATCACCAAAGACCAACCTCCTCCAACATTCACTTACGTTTCTGCCTCCACAGCCATTCCATAACCAACAGCCAAACAGAAACCACCAGCAACTCCACAGTCTCTCCACTATTCACTGTCAACCATCACTCACCACCACCATTATCACACTACCAGATACAACTGAATTACCACCTGCAACCAATTCATCCCACTGTCATCTGCTCTACCTACATCTGCACATCTCCACTTACTTGCTTTCCCCCATCAACCCCATCTCAACTTTCAACTGACCACTGTCACCATAAAACTTCCAACCTCCATCCATACAAAACCCCAAGCATAAACCATCCACCTGACATCACTGAACATACCCACATACACATTCTCGCTGCCATCTGCTCACTTAACCACACATATAAACCACCATCTTGCTACAGATAACAAACACTGCTGCTCTGCTGCCTTATCAACTCATTTGCATATCCATAATCAGCCACCACAAGAACTCAACTACTCCCTGACACTTCTTCTCAGACCAAACTCTGCCTACTTCGCATGACCACATCCACCTACAAACACCTCTGCAATCCCCAAAAGCCAAAAACCCAAATCGACCACCCTAAATCGCTTGCTTCAAATCCATCCCTCCATTATCGAACCCAAGACTGCAACCGCTTCCACTCAATGTACCAAATCCAATATCCCAAAAAAAGACCACAACTGAATCAATCGATCACCGCAAACCCAATTCACTGCCTCCCCGCCACTTCAATCTCGATGACCATCGCAACTGAAGCTTCAATCGAATGAGTTGATCTGCGAATTCTTAATGGGAATTTGTGTATGGTAGAGTTTTGTTGAGAACTGAAAAAGAAGAATTTTTTTTCGGGCATTGCTTTGGGTTTGAACGAAAAAAAAGAAAAGAGATGCTGTGAATCTCTATTTGTCAATTTGGTTTGGGGAATGGGCCGGGTTTATATTTGTATTTGTTTTTTTGTTGTGTTTTAGTTTAGTTTAGATTGTGTTTGTATTTTATTTAAAACATTTGTTTTGTTTGATTTGAATCTTTTGTTTGAGTGTTAAGTATTTTTTTTTGCTTTCAAAATCAAAAATCCAAAAAAAAATTGTTTTAGTTTTCATTTGTTTTGTTCTCACTTGTTTTTTTTTTAGTTTCTTATATATATATATATATATATATATATATATATATATATATATATATATATAACTATATATATCTTGTTTTTAGTTTCAAGTTGCAGGTGGAAGAAGTGCTTGCCAATAATAAATTGCTTGCTTACATATATATATATATATATATATATATATATATATATATATATAAATCGCCGCTTTTAAATATAAATTGCTAATAATTCTGCACGCTCTGGTATCGTGCCCATATGCCTTGTTTTTATTTGTTTTGCATTGTTGGTTGCTTGCATTTAAAAAAATTCAAAAACAAAAACAAATTTCATTGTAGTTACATTGTTAATACACGTTTAAATTTGTTAATACATGATTGGCTTTTGAATGGTGATAAAAATACATCCTCATTTCATAAATCATTAAAAATTCAACAGTCTTCTGAAAATATATCTTCCATCCTTGATATGCATGGTTTGCCTTGTGATACTCATGAATCTGTTCATGAAGCTTTTTTGGATTACTTTTAGTTTAATCTTGGTAATCCTTTAACTCCTTCCATTTCTCTAGATCAATTTACTTCCCATCACTTTCCTTCCATTTCTGATGCCATGGGATCTGACTTAATCAAGGAGATCACTGAGGATGAAATTAAGCAGTCTATCTTTGGTATGAATTCTAATAGCTCTCCGGGTCCTGATGGTTTCAATGCTCACTTCTTCAATGTTACTTGGGATATTATTGGTAATGATGTGACTAAAGCAATAAAGAATTTTTTTCAAGCATAGTAAGTTAATCTCTGGCATTAATGCTACCAAGTTAGCTCTGATTCCTAAAACTGGCCATCCTATATCAGTAAACCAATTTAGACCTATTGCTTGTTGTAATGTGATCTACAAATGCATATCTCGTATATTGACTGCTAGAATGAAAATCACTATGGATGGTTTAATCTCTGCTAATCAAAGTGCTTTTCTTCACGGTCGTGACATCACTGACAATATCGTGCTTGCTTCTGAGCTTCTGAGGGGCTACAGCAGGAGTCTCATATCCCCTAGATGTGTTCTTAAATTAGACATTCAAAAGGCCTATGATTCTTTTCAGTGGAAATCTGTTATTTACATTCTTCATAAGATGAACTTCCATGTCCCCTTCCTGTGTTGGATATATACATGCATTTCTACAGTTAACTACTCCCTTAGTATTAATGGCTTCACAATTGGCTACTTTGGAGCTACTCAAGGAATTAGACAAGGTGATCCAATCTCTCCCTACCTTTTTATATGTGTCATGGAATTGCTCACTTCTCTATGTACTACTGCTATGTGTAATAAGCTTTTTGATTATCATCCATTGTGCAAGAAAAATGGTATTTCCACCCTTCTGTTTGCTGATGACCTACTCCTTTTCACCAAGCCAACTTTTAACTCTATTAGTGGGGTATTAAATGTTCTAGCTTCCTTTCAGGACTTGACTGGTCTTACCATTAACAGAAGTAAATCTAGATTGTTCATTGCTGGCTTGCCTGATGAAGATAAAGGAATATTGTATGCAATGACAGGTCTCTCCCCTTTTAGTGAAAATGAATCATATCTTGGTATTCCCCTGTGTACTTCTAGAATAAGAACTTATCAATGCCTACAACTGTTTGAAAAAGTTACTGCTAAGTTATCTAGTTGGAAGAGCTCAAAGTTCTCTATGGCAGGAAGGCTAGTTATTGTTAAGTCTGTTGCTATATCCATGTGTGTTTATTATGCCAGAATATTCATCCTTCCAGCCAAACTTATTAGCATATTAACTCTGCCTTGAATCATTTTCTTTGGCATGCTAACCCATTCTCCAAGAAAATGATTCCAATTGCCTTTCGACATATATGTTGTTCTTTTGATAAAGGTGGTCTTGGAATTATAAATATCAAGAAATGGAACTTTGCTACCCTGTCTTCTAGAATTGACAAAATTCCGAGGCATGATAATAATTTGTGGGCTTCTTGGTGTAGAAACTATCTCATCCGTGATAATAATTTCTGGATTATTCCTACTCCATCTGACTGCAGTTGGACTTGGAGGAATATCTTGAGAAGCAGGGTTATTTTCCTCCCTATGGTCCAGAGGAGAATGAAAGACATTGCTAACATATCTTTTTGGTATGACCCATGGTCTGTTAAAGGTATCATTCTGGCTAATGATATTGAGTATGAATCTAGACTTATCTCTGGCATTAATGATAATGCATCTGTTGAGAGATACTGGGCTGATGGGAATGTTTCTTTACCCTACTGCAGTTCTTCTGTGATTAGAGCTGCTTGGAATATTATTCAGAATCAGCTATATAATGTTAGCAATCATCATGTTTCTTGGAATGACAAGGTTCATACTCTTCATACTGTGTATGCTGCTCTTGATTCCACTGATGAGTATCCTCCCTTTTTATGGTCTTCCAGAACTTGGGACTCTCATTCTGTGCCAAAGGAAAACATTTTCATGTGGAAAGTTCTGAAAAATGGTATCCTTACTTTACATAAACTTAAGTCCTATGGTATTATTCAAAGTGATATCTGCTTATTTTGTGGTACTGGAGTTGAGACTGTGTCACACTTGTTCTTTGAATGTGAGTTCTGTTTTCATATTTGGAATAAGCTGTTACTTCATTTTGGGTTTCAAAGGCCAGTATGTAGTTCCACCATGGAATGGTACAATATTTTCAAGGCTACAGGATGGAAGAATGAAAGAGGTTGCTTA
The DNA here is from genome assembly GCA_030737815.1 of Allium fistulosum. NCBI lineage: Eukaryota > Viridiplantae > Streptophyta > Magnoliopsida > Asparagales > Amaryllidaceae > Allium > Allium fistulosum. The sequence continues at coordinate 183,350,606 of CM060903.1, forward strand.
TTACTAAGAATCTTTAAGAAGGCTTTGTACTTCATTTGGATGGAGAGGAACACTAAGGTGTTTAAAGGGCAAGCTACCTCTAAACATGTAATGGTCCTCTCTATTATTAGATCTTTATAACTTTTCCCTATCTTTTGAGTTGACCCCTTGTTTTTGGTGTTTTCCTTGTTGTAATATCTTGTAATTCTCCTTTTGTTAATAATAATTATGGTAGGGGTCCATTCAACCCCGCTGGCTTTGCCAAAAAAAAATTCTTTGCATTCATCTCATCTTATTTTTCTTTTCTAAGGGCAACATCCAAATCCACATAAGGCGGGGGATTTCATTACCCCTTCATTAGCCCACAAATTGCATTTTATCATAGAATTTGACTAATAATAACGCTTAGACACTTAACTTAAGGGTGTCACGAGCTCACCTAGGGCTTAATTGTATATTGACAAGTTGTCCTCTTTCGACAATTTAATTTCTTGGTGTCTAGGCTATGGCAGAGCAATAATCATTTATAAATATTACAGTGATTCGTAAAAAATTTACTGATTGTTTCTCTGAAGGTACTTAAACCTTCGACTGCATTGCTACGGTGATTCGTGGTGCACCGATAAATCCTGCCCATTACCCGGCTGAGAACTATCTTGTTGATTTAAGACAAAGTGTGATTATACAATGTTGGGTTAGGAGCTACTTAGGATAGAAAATTTGTAATTAAATCCTTGCATTCATTTAATTGCATTAGTTCATGCGTATTTTAAAAAAAAAATCAAAATCCAAAACTAAAAAATTTGTAAATATTTCCTTAACTTAGTTTTTTTTAAATCCTTTCCTTTGAAATTTCTGAAAATCAAAAATCCAAAAAAAAATTTAAGTTAGTTTTTTTTAAAACAAAAATCCAAAAAAAATATAAATCATTTCCAAAAACAAAAAAAATTTGAAATATTCAAAAAAAAAACAAAAATCAGTTTCCCTTTTTAAAAATAAATTCCTTTTGGTAAATAGTTTTTCTTTATAAAAAAACATTTATGAAAATGTCGGAATTTTCTTACTCCCTTGAATTTTATGATAGTTGTGAAAATCAATATAATCCATATAATTTCACATCAAACTCTTACGGATATTTTAATAACAACTATTGTGTAAACAATTTGAATTTTGAATCACAAAGTTTTCAAAATGATGACCAACCCTCAAATCTTGAAAAAAACATTGAAATGATTTCGTCTTTACTTGAACTCTCTACACAAGAAAACCAAAGGATAAATGAATTGTGTAATTCAAATTTGTGCAATGATTCAAGCCAAAGTTTTCAAAATAATAAAAATTTGAATTCACTTCAAAATTCAAATGATTTCGATTATAACCCATGCCAATTCAATTTCGAACTCCAAAATGAATTTCAAAATCAAAACGAAAATGGAAACAATTGTTTAAATGATTTTGGCATTGGGAGATATTTCAATCATGGTGAAAATTTTTGTTCTCAACAAGTTCAAATCGAAAATTCTTAAGTTAATAATTATAAATTGGATTTTGTTAAGCAAATGGAAGAAATTTACAATGATCACACGGATTTGTTGTTTGAAACATATATGAAACAACGTAAGAAACAAAATCAAATCCTAACGTGTGACGAGTCAAATAATAATCCACCTTTTACCAAAATTGACGATTTTCAAATAACAATTTTTGAAATTGAAAATAATAACCTTGATGAAGTTGTTGAAAATGCGGTAATTGATTTGGATTTTAATTCTTTTAAGGGTGAGAAACTTGATTTAAAATTCGATCTTCCTTTTTTTGATTTTGAAAAATTGAATACAACAACTTTGGAATTTGAACTTGATATATGCAATGAAGTTGTTAATAATTCAACAAAGGAAGATGAATTTAATGAACACAGTTTCTTTGGACTTTTCCAAGATGAGTTGTTAAATTCTGAAGGGGTAGAGTTAAATCACCATTTGATTTTGAAATCAACAATTCGGTAGAAGTTTTCAAAGGTATGTTTGAATTTCAATTTGGTGAAAATAAACCTGAATTTTAACCAATTTTTCTGTCAACCCCAAAAATCATCGAAAATAAAACAACTCGCACGATTTTTAATAAAACTACATTTTTTTTTCTAAATCAACTTTTAACTTTGAAACCTTTTAAGGTTTGGTTTTCTGTGCTTAAGCCGTCTCTCACACTTGACGAGACAGATGAATTAATTTTTGGAAGACCGGTTCATTTACTTTTTGACGATATACTTTCTGACGTCGTGTAAATAATAACCATTTTCTTGTAAATATAGGTCATATTTTATTTTTATTTTATTTTTCTCCTTTCACTTAGGTTTACTATGGGGACACAGTCAAAATCAAGTGTGGGGGGAGCCTCATCTTCTTTTTGATTTTTTATGGTTTATTTTTTTGCATTTTCTTTCCAAAACTCAAGAAAAAAAAGTAAAAAAAAAATTCCCAAAAACAAATTTTCTTTTTAATTACTTCTAAAAAAACACTATAGAATAAGTGTAACAACCCGCATATTTATCGATTGTATATTTAAATATAACATCATTCGTCGGATTATAATCCGAAAAGCTACTTTCTGCAAACGGTCGAATTGGGACTCAAGACCACTTCCATTGAGTTCAAAATGTCGTTTGCGATCTTTTTGAGTATAAGATTCGATATGTTTGGAGTAAGTCGAATTTTGCTACTTTTTCTATTGGGTTTTGGGTTTGGGTTCAACCCACTAGCTAACTTAACCCCCTAACTCAGCTCTCTTCTCTCCATTCACTCATTCCCACCCCTCAAACTTTAGCTAAAACTGAAAATGGGGAAATGGAAGAGGAATTAGAAATAAGCCCTAGTTTCTTCTTTCAAACTTGAATTCTTGCTCCAAAATCAAAGAGAAGATATTGGTAAGCCTCCTCTTCATCTTCTCCAACTCTTTCTCTCTTTAGTTTCAGAAATTCCTAAACATAAACTTAGGAAATACTTATTTTGATCTTAGATTGAAGCTTGTTGGGTTGAAGTGGAGATTGGTTGGTCTTCTCCTTGTAATTGAGCTCCTTCTTCCTTGTTTTTGGTTAAAGGTGAGATTTTTATCTCACATCTATGCCTATAACTATCTTTGATTGTTAGGTATGAATTCCTAACAATTATTTATGTTCATTTGCTTTCGATTTGGATTGAATTGGAAAATTGTTCAATTTTTGGTTTTTTTTTGGAATCCAATTTTATAAAAATCCAATCTTTGATGTTTGAACACGTTAATGGAGTGTTTCGGAGGGCCATACAAGGCTAGGTTGTCGTTAGGCGTAAATCCTCAGTCGTAGATGCTCGTTCGTCCACTTCCGTCCGCGTTATCGAATTTGCCCCAAAAGGGGACTAGACCGAAAATGCTTCTGGAGCAGGTTCGGTCGACTGAACCAGGGGTTCAGCCGACTGAACAGAAAATCAGAATATCTCGGAAGCAGGTTCGGTCGACTGAACCAGTGGTTCAGTCGACCGAACCAGACCCAGGAAATTGCATGGGTCTGTATCGGTCGACCGACCCCCTGGTCCAGTCGATCGACCTGCTCATCTCAACCTACCTAAATTGCATATTTGGCTTTGATGACTTATTCTTGACTCCATTCACGGGTTTTTATAAATGATCTCTTCAAATCGTATTAAAAACTCGCTTCTCAATTTTATAAATTCTATTTAAAACACACACACAATTTCGCACTCCAAGCGAAGTGGGAGGAGAATTAAATGATTAGATAAAACGCGTGCAATGAACATGTGCGTTCATCTTTTCAGTTAATTCCCAATCTATTCGTTTGAACGTTTTGACCTTTGGGTTTGGTTTACCGATGAGATGAGGTAAACTTTGTATTGCTTTGAGTGTGAAATTGACTAACGGATAGTAAACCGTTTAGTGCGAACGGGTGGTTATGGGACTCACGTTAACACTTTTCGGGTTCCTTTTCGGGAGTTTGTAACACATGCTGCCTTTGGGATAGTGTCTTCGGACTGTCTCCTTCTAGCTTGTTGCCTTTAATATCGCTTTTGGAGTTGGTCCTTTGCCCCGGCTCGAGAGATATTTGGGATTGTTGTTGCCCTATAGTATCGCTTTCGGAGTGGTTTCTTCACCACCGCTCGAGAGATATTGGGGTGTTGCTTTTTATAGCGCTTTCGGAGTGGTTTCTTCACCACCGCTCGAGAGATATTGGGGTGTTGCTTTTTATAGCACTTTCGAAGTGGTTCCTTTACCACCGCTCGAGAGATAATGGAGTGGTTTCTTCACCACCGCTCTAGAGATATTGGAGTGGTTTCTTCACCACCGCTCAAGAGATATTTAGGTTTGTTGCAGTTGGAATTTTCTGTTGTTTCTTTGATACGTATATTCCCTAGGTATCACCCTTCGGTGTTGGTCTTTTGAGCCACATGATGTATAGTGGGTACCTTGTGGAATTTGTATTACCTTCATTGGTATTTGTTAATTGCCTTTTTGGCTTATTTTGGGATATTGGTATCCTTTGTTCGTTTGAGGTTCCGATGATATGAGGCTTGTTTTGTTATGATTCATCTTATGTTAGATGATTGAATTATCTCCTTTAGAGATAATTGTTATACTATATGATCTTGCAGGTTCATTATCGTTCAGTTTATCTAACTGATTTGTTTAGCTAGACTGACCCGTGTATTTATACTCGGGTCAGACCGAGATGTTTTCAGGTTAGGTGCTTTTGGACTTAGCCTTTTTTCTTCCGCATGGATTATTCCGCTAGTTTCTTTTGTCTTAGCTTTTGTGTATTCCTTATCCGTTGTAACTCTGATATGTATTCTTGTGAACTCGTCTGTATATCATGGTTTGCTATACCACTTGATATGTATCATTTTGTATACTCTGTTTTGTATCAGTATATGTGTTTATGATGATCCACTGTTCTGTGATGTATATTACATTTGAGTTGTTATATTCTGTTCTGATAGATCCTCCAGCCACCTATGGTTTTGTTTTAAGTATTCATTGGATATGTCGATCTGCTTGGTATTGCAATTGTCGATGTACTCAATAGATAGTTAAAGCAAGGCTATAGATGGTCGCTCCTCAACAGCCTTATTCTCCGTAATAGCAGACATTATTCTTTCTAATAACCTTTGTTATTGTGGGTATAGAGGTGGGGCGTTACAGCTTGGTATCAGAGCTGAGTTCAGAACAAAATATGATAAACATAGAACAGAAGCACATATTAAGGTACATCAAAGTGTAACAAGTGTTACAAATCTTTGAATCATCTTGCCTCTATTCCTTCCGTGTATTTTGGGTAGATAGGATTAGGGAATACATCTAGGAATGTATTTTTATTCCGTAGTATTCCGTATTGAAATATCTACCTTGAGATTAATCTTTGTCTTATTTAACTTTCAGCTTATGGCTGGAAGAGGCAGAAGACGTCGTTCAGATGCTGGGCAATCCAGTGGTTCGCATCCGGACGGCGTTTATATGTTTGCTGATCAGTTCTTGGAGTTATTTAGGAGCACTCAGCCTCCAACTCCTATTCGTGCATCTCCTTCATGCAAGTCTGCTTTTGCATGCCTGTGCAGTGATTTTTCTCATCTTGGTGGAAAGCCATTCAAAGGCTCTGAGTCCGTTCTTGAAGTTTAAGCTTGGATTCGCACGTGCGAGCGTATCTTCTCTAGAATGTATATTTCTGATCATGATAGAGTTCTTGTAACTTCTAGCTTATTGCAAGAGCGTGCCCTTGATTGGTACGAGCTTCTTGTAGCCGAAATTGATGAGTCTGCTCTTTCTTGGACTCAGTTTCGGGAACGATTCGAACTCAAGTTCGTTCCTGAATCTGAGAAAGCTTTATTGGCCCGTCGCTTTCTTGAATTGAAGCAAGGGGAGTCTTCCGTTTCTGAATATGTTTCATCTTTCGAGGCCTTATCTAAGTATGGTCTTGAATTCATTAGCACTTCTTATAAGAAGAATCTGAAGTTTGTCTCTGGTCTTAAGAAATATCTTAAGAAATCTTTGATGCTTGAGCTTAAGCTTTCTTTTGAGGAGTTAGTTGATTCTGCACTTCATCTCGAAGCCATCGAGAGGGAGTGTGATAGTGGTGATGGTGTTGAGGTTCTCAAGAACCCCAACAAGAAGCAGTCTTCGTTGGATAAGCGGGAATTTTTCCCTTCCAAGAAGAAAAAGCCTGTTGAATCTGATTCTCAGTCTCAGTCTGCTGGAACACCTTCCATTCAGAAGTGTTTCAATTGTGGTTCTCCTAATCATATGATTCGAGCTTGTCCTCAGCCTCTCTTCTGCCGCTATTGCAAGAAGGAAGGCCATCACAGTTCCACTTGTCCCATTGCTCCGAATAATTCTCCATCTGGCAAGCTAAACATAGCAGATGCTTCTGGAGGTTCTTCTCAGGGATAAGGTATGTCTCCATCTATTTGGAAGGTTTCTATTTTTGTGATTTTGATTCCAATTTGATGGCATCATTTTATTCATTAAGCCCTCATGATGAGGAAAGTGTTGTTTCTCTCATTCTTGTAGTTTGAGAATTTTCTGGTATTTTTGGTCTTGTCTTAGGATTATCACCTAAGTAATCTTTTGAGTGGTGTTAAGATCTTTTCAGCTCGACCTTGCCGCTGGTTTTGATTTGGCTACGAGTTGCGGAAGTTAGCACTCCACTTACCGCATTCCGCACTCGTTGTGATTCTTATGAATGATTTGTTATGTCATTCAGTCTGTCTAGCTTATTTCATCCATTTTATGAATCGAGTATTCTGCGAATATCTCGATGATTCCATTTTTGTATTTATTGATTTTGGATGGAAATTAGAAATTTAAAATTTTTGCAAATCTTTTTCATAAGATTTATTTATAAGTATAATTGGATTTTTGTTCTCTCGATGATTCCATTTTTGTTATCATATAAAAGATGATTTTGTGATTGTATTGCCCATTGAGTGCTTTAAGAATTCTGATCGATGCGCTTGATCAACGTTATCGATAGGAATTTCTTAAACGCTTTGATGAGACAATCAGACATAGTGAATTGATTTGGAATAAGAAAAATTTTCTAGAAAAATGATTCCATAAAGATAATTGTAAATTTTGAAGTTTTAGCTTTTCGAGAAAGAAGATTATTTTCTTAGGGTTCCCGAAGGGAACCAAGACCTTATCTTATGTATCAATGCTAATCGTATTGGTTTGGATGTCGTTGCCTTGCAAAAGAGAACGTGTTATCACTTATGTTTCTAAATCATTAAAGCCTATCGAGACTAGATATGCCACTCATGATCTAGTTCTCGCGGCTATTGTTTTCGCTCTTTGTATTTAGCATCATTATTTTGGGTGAGGAATTTTGTTCTCCTCACCGATCATAATTTTTGGAATGTTTATTTTCTCATAAGGAACTTAGTGTTGGCTCGAGTTCCTTGCATCTTATGAGCTTGATGTTTTTTTTATTCCCGAAGGGGGGATCGTGTTGCCAATGCACTTAGTTGTAAGCAACAAGTGATTGTTTCTTTGTTGGTGTCCGAATGGAATGATCTTTTTGCCATGTTCATCGGACATTTCATTGTGCTTCATTTTGTTGAGCTTTGGTTCATTTGACGTATTGTTTGTACCACATCGGTGTTCCGAATTATTTGAGCTTAGGAATTCAAGGAATTCACTGAGCAAACAAGTTCAGGCTTATCCTTTTGTGCACTTTATGGTGAACTTCTTATTTCGGATATTCTTTTGTGTTGATATGCTTTATGGTTATTACTCTTTATTTTATTCTTAAGAATTGTGAGGATGCAATTTCTTTAAGGAGGGGAGTCTGTAACAACCCGCATATTTATCGATTGTATATTTAAATATTTTATTTAACTATAACATCGTTCGTCGGATTATAGTCCAAAAAGCTACTTTCTGCAAACGGTCGAATTGGGACTCAAAACAACTTCCATTGAGTTCAAAATGTCGTTTGCGATCTTTTTTAGTATAAGCTTCGATATGTTTGGAGTAAGTCGAATTTTGCTACTTTTTCTATTGGGTTTTGGGTTTGGGTTCAGCCCACTAGCTAACTTAACCCCCTAACTCAGCCCTCTCCTCTCCATTCACTCATTCCCACCCCTCAAACTTTAGCTAAAACTGAAAATGGGGAAATAGAAGAGGAATTAGAAATAAGCCCTAGTTTCTTCTTTCAAACTTGAATTCTTGCTCCAAAATCAAAGAGAAGATATTGGTAAGCCTCCTCTTCATCTTCTCCAACTCTTTCTCTCTTTAGTTTCATAAATTCCTAAACATAAACTTAGGAAATACTTGTTTTGATCTTAGATTGAAGCTTGTTGGGTTGAAGTGGAGATTGGTTGGTCTTCTCCTTGTAATTGAGCTCCTTCTTCCTTGTTTTTGGGTTAAAGGTGAGATTTTTATCTCACATCTATGCCTATAACTATCTTTGATTGTTAGGTATGAATTCCTAACACTTATTTATGTTCATTTTCTTTTGATTTGGATTGAATTGGAAAATTGTTCAATTTTAGGTTTTTTTTTGGAATCCAATTTTATAAAAATCCAATCTTTGATGTTTGAACACGTTAGTGGAGTGTTTCGGAGGGCCATACAAGGCTTGGTTGTCGTTAGGCGTAAATCCTCAGTCGTAGATGCTCGTTCGTCCACTTCCGTCCGCGTTATCGAATTTGCCCCAAAGGGGACTAGACTGAAAATGCTTCTAGAGCAGGTTCGGTCGACTGAACTAGGGGTTCAGCCGACCGAACAGAAAATCAGAATCTCTCGGAAGCAGGTTCGGTCGACCGAACCAGACCCAGGAAATTGCCTGGGTCTGTATCGGTCGACCGACCCCCTGGTCCAGTCGACCGACCTGCTCATCTCAACCTACCTAAATTGCATATTTGGCTTTGATGACTTATTCTTGACTCCATTCACGGGTTTTTATAAATGATCTCTTCAAATCGTATTAAAAACTCGCTTCTCCAATTTATAAATTCTATTTAAAACACACACACAATTTCGCACTCCGAGCGAAGTGGGAGGAGAATTAAATGATTAGATAAAACGCGTGCAATGAACACGTGCGTTCATCTTTTCAGTTAATTCCCAATCTATTCGTTTGAACGTTTTGACCTTTGGGTTTGGTTTACCGATGAGATGAGGTAAACTTTGTACTGCTTTGAGTGTGAAATTGACTAACGGATAGTAAACCGTTTAGTGCGAACGGGTGGTTATAGGACTCACGTTAACACTTTTCGGGAGTTTGTAACACATGCTGCCTTTGGGATAGTGTCTTCGGACTGTCTCCTTCTGGCTTGTTGCCTTTAATATCGCTTTTGGAGTTGGTCCTTTGCCCCGGCTCGAGAGATATTTGGGATTGTTGTTGCCCTATAGTATTTCTTTCGGAGTGGTTTCTTCACCACCGCTCGAGAGATATTGGGGTGTTGCTTTTTATAGCGCTTTTGGAGTGGTTTCTTCACCACCGCTCGAGAGATATCGGGGTGTTGCTTTTTATAGCGCTATTGGAGTGGTTCTTTCACCACCGCTCGAGAGATATTGGAGTGGTTTCTTCACCACCGCTCTAGAGATATTGGAGTGGTTTCTTCACCACCGCTCAAGAGATATTTGGGTTTCTTGTAGTTGGAATTTTCTGTTGTTTCTTTGATACGTATATTCCCTAGGTATCGCCCTTCGGTGTTGGTCTTTTGAGCCACACAATGTATAGTGGGTACCTTATGGAATTTGTATTACCTTCATTGGTATTTATTAATTGCCTTTTTGGCTTATTTTGGGATATTGGTATCCTTTGTTCGTTTGAGTTGCCGATGATATGAGGCTTGTTTTGTTATGATTCATCTTATGTTAGATGATTGAATTATCTCCTTTAGAGATAATTGTTATACTATATGATCTTGCAGGTTCATTATCGTTCAGTTTATCTAACTGATTTGTTTAGCTAGACTGACCCGTGTATTTTGTACTCGGGTCAGACCGAGATGTTTTCAGGTTAGGTGCTTTTGGACTTAGCCTTTTTGCTTCCGCATGGATTATTCCGCTAGTTTCTTTTGTCTTAGCTTTTGTGTAGTCCTTATCCGTTGTAACTCTGATATGTATTCTTGTGAACTCGTCTGTATATTATGGTTTGCTATACCACTTGATATGTATCATTTTGTATACTCTGTTTTGTATCAGTATATGTGTTTATGATGATCCACTGTTCTGTGATGTATATTACATTTGAGTTGTTATATTATGTTCTGATAGATCCTCCAGCCACCTATGGTTTTGTTTTAAGTATTCATTGGATATGTCGATTTGCTTGGTATTGCAATTGTCGATGTACTCAATAGATAGTTAAAGCAAGGCTATAGATGGTCGCTCCTCAACAGCCTTATTCTCTGCAATAGCAGACGTTATTCTTTTTAATAACCTTTGTTATTGTGGGTATAGAGGTGGGGCGTTACAATAAGTATAGGATTTTGGTTATTAAATTGAAATTTTTGAAAAGTTATTTGTCTTAACAAAAGTAACAATAAAAGTTTGATTAAAAGTAACAATGGTTTAACTAGTATATAGAAAGATTCATGGGTGATAAGTATGAAGTATATCCTAATCGAAATCTTTGTTTAATAAGTGGTTGATTTAAAGTAAAAGCGATAACATTTTAGATCTTTTAAGTTAAGTAATGCTTAGATAATATTGTAAAGCTCTCTCTTCATAAATAAAAAAATCAAAAGTGCTCTGTATCCTTCTCACATAAGCCCGAAAGGCAGTGCGCGATCGGTATATCTGGCCTCAGTATATCTGAGTTAGGTGTATGTATAAATATTCTTTTATTAATAATGCCTATAGTGGATAGGTGTTCACTCTCCATGCTTTATATCCCCCCCACGTAAGACTGAAAGGAAGTGCATGGGTAATATATCTGGCCTCGGTTTTCTAAGTTAGGCATAAATATTGTTAATATAAATGAAAATTTCAAAAATAAGAGAGAGTAAGCAATTGAAACCAAACACTATTTTACTTATTTGATTTGACTTGTTATTCAAAAGAAATGAAAATACCACTTTGATAAACTTTGATAATCAACTAAGGATCCATTTCATAGTTACATCATGTTATCAACCGAAACAACTAGCCAAACTAGAGTCTAATTATGATGATAACTTAATTTTTATTGGAAATTTTGACGAGTAAAAGGACTTAAATTTTCTTGATCATGACCAAAACTTATATTTAACTTATTCGTGTTAATTTAAAAGTAAATTCTCCGTTGTTAAATATTTTCAAAAACTTGCATTCATTTCTTTGTAAATAAATCTTGCATTTAGGAATTTTCATGTTGCATTTGGATTTTGTGGGTAGTATCCACTGAAAACCCTCATGAGACAACACTCGTCCTACTAGGGACACCAAGAGGTTTGAAGGCTTGTTTCATACGCTCAATGCAATCATGTTTTCTACGAAAACGGATTTATCTTAGTTTTAGTTTATTCGAGGATGAATAAAAAGATAAGTGTGGGGGTATTTGATGTACACGTAAGTGTGCATATTTTTACTTCCATATTTAATCTAATTAAATTAAATAAATGATCATATTGGGTGTTTTAATATATTTAAACCAAAATTCAAATTATTTTCAAATCATCATTTATTCATCTTCATATAGGGGCAAAATGGTCATTTTTGTGCATATATTAATTTGAGAATTTTTACTTGGACATTTTTATGTTATTTTATAGGGATTTGGATTCAAATATAAGAGTTTTTCATGGAAAATATGCATGCATAAGAGGAAACAAAGGAATGATGATGAAAATAATTCAAGCTCATGTTCATGGAGGACCCCACCTACCCACTTACCTTGATCTTCAATTAGGAGCTAATGCACATACTAAATGGCTATTAAAGTTTCATGCACATTTAAATGGAGGATTATCTCATGCTAACGATAACTTGGTGGCCACACTTCCTAACAGGTAAGTTTGGGTAGTTCCCAAAAATAGGATTAGGGTTTCAAACTTGTATAAATACCCCTTATGTTTTCATGTAACGTTCTCTTAGCCTTTGAGCCTCCTCTTTAGTTAGTTTAGTTTTAGACTCACAAATAAACAAAAAAATTATATTTTCTTTTTCATGGCTGCTTAGCCATTTTCTTTAATGTAATTTTTTATATGCAATTTTAACTCATGAACTTTTCTTTTATGTTCTCTCTTGTTAATTTCCTTTCATATTAGTAGCTTAGTTTAATTTATGCAAGTAGATTAGCTCTTATTTTACTTTAGTTAGCTCTCTTTTTCCTCTTGATTTTGTTTCATGTTGAATGCTACCTTTGTTAAAATGATAACCAATATGATAGGCTAAACCTCTTCAATTTAAGGGTAATGAAGCTCTCTTATCATGCAGATTCAACAATTTTGATAATTATTGATCTCTTTTTGTGCTTAATGGAAATGTTTGACTTGGTAAATGTTTTGTTGTTTGGCTTTGAATTTGATAGCCTATGTTGTTGACACCAAATAGGCTATGCTTAAACAAACAAAACACAAATTACATCTTCATCTACATATGATTATTGTAATGAAGTGATGTTATAATCAAAATTTAATGGTCTATATTTCTAATCAATAGTTAATAAGGCATGCTTAGAATTGATTTTATTTTCAATTTCTTTGCAATTTTTATGAGAGTTAAGAAGTGGTTTAATGGGTATGTTATGATTTGATGGTTTATATTGGGCTAATTAATAGCATAAATATTCCATACTTATGATAAATACATCAATTAAATTCACTAATGACCAAAAAAAGAGATCATAATTTCATGTTGTGTTGATTTATGTGATCAAGAGAGTGGATTTATCTCTAAATTGCCTTCTACTCTCATATTTTTATCCATTTTCTTTTGTTAGTTTATTTACATTTTCATTTTTAGCTTAACAACACTCTCAACTTTGGTTAATTTGATTGAATAGAAATTTTAAAATCTAAACAATTCCCTGCAGATCGATCCGTACTCGCCACGTACTTAAATTATACGTCGTGCGCTTGCGGTTATTTTTAATTAAAATTTGATCAGCTATTTTCTAACCCAATAGGAAATTAGCCGTTCAAATAGTCTTCATCTTGGATCATGACTTCCAAATATTTCCAATTCGAACGCTTATCTTGGTACGAAGTGGTTTTCGAATAACAACTACTATCTGATCCTGGTCTCTCCGAAACAACTTTCGATAATTTTCAGTAAACTCAACCCTGGTTCTTTAGGAAATAAGCAAACAAAAGATAAGAGCGGAGTTCACCTCCTAGCCGTTCGTTGACGGAATTCCTTATCATTTACCCTAGAAGAACGAAATGAGATTTATACGCACAGTACAACGTCATTGGGGATGATTGTGCCATATAACTTACGTGTTTCTCCTAGATATTTCCAAAATTACGTTTAAGTCCAGATTTTGATAGTCGGTTATTTAACTATAAAATGAACAATCATTCAACATTAATTCAATTCCATATGGGATCCAGTAAGCCTTTATTAGTTAGTCTTTAATTAATAAAATCGCTTTATAAAACTTGATCAAAAGATCTTTACACCACACCATTTCCAAAACCCTTACTTCCCTTTTCTACTTGGAAAATATGTATAGTTATCTTAGGGGTATAAGTATATTATCGAAACATTTGGAAAATTTCTCCTTTCAAATTTCTTTTTGAAAACATTACTTATTATAAACTAATCCACTTATCCTTTATAAAAAGCGCCCTTTTAAAAGCTCACTTCACATTTAAATACCTTTATAAATTTCCAAAATCAATTTATAAAATAATTTTACAAGTCTGCAAGTCAATTTACAAAACCTCTTTACAAACGTCTAAAATCATTTATAAAATAGTTCCCCATTTAAAACTTCTTTGATAAATCTTCTATAAAAAATCCTTTACAAAATATCTTTTACAACTCATCCTTTTAAATCACTTTAAATAAATCTTTTTTTTAGTAAAACCCATTTTTTATAAATAAGTTATTATTTATAAACACCTTTACAAAATAATAATATAAATGGAAAAATCATTTATAAACCTTAAACCCCAATTTGATTAAAGAATTGAAGTTAATTCAAAACCATACTTTATAATTTCAAAAGGAGGCTTAGAAATCCCCAATGGTAGCAATTTAAATTACCATTTAACATCAATTTCACTTTCAGATCACTTAACAATTTATTTACATAAGATGTAAATGCAATTCATATCCAAATCAGGAAATAATATGTCAGTGCAACTCAACTAACATATACATGTCCAAATAACATAATAGCAGGATGGTGATTTGTCCTGCTAAATAGATGTCCATACAATTCACTACTTATAGCAAATGGGAATTTATTCTATTAAACATATGCCCACATAATAAACAATTACATTATAGTAGAACGAGGATTTATTCTGCTATCAGATGTCAAAACAATCAACTTATAGCAGAACGGGGATTTATTTTGCTAACACATGTCCACACAATCAAACCATTTACATAAATCATTCACAATTGTTTGTCTATTTAATGGTATCAACATTTAAATCCCTTGTGTTCAAAATCTTCTTTGGAAAAGAAGTACCTTTAAAATAATTTGATTCTTGGAAAACAATGATTAAAACTTAAAACTCCCTTTAAGAATAATTAATTACAAGTTAAACCCTTTATTAAACCATAGTTAAACTTAATTAAATCTTAACTAAATTTAATTAATAATTAAGAAATGATAAACCTTAAATAATTAATTAATTATAAATTTAAACCCTTAATTAATTAAAAATAAATCAAACACTCAATTAATAATAAAAAATAATTAACCCAATAATAATTAAAGATTTATCTGGCTTAAACAAAAAATTATTTAAAATAAATCTTACTTTTAAAAGATAATTAATTAGTATGATTCTTTAATTAATTAAAATCAACAAATCTTGTTTAATACTTAGTTCATTATTTATTATTAAAACTAACTAATCAATAATGATTATCAAATTATTAATTAACTTTCCTTAATCATTATTATTAAGTTTTTAAAGCATTTCAAAAGCATTTTAAAATATAAAAACTTAGGTAGTGTTTGGTTTAAAACGAATTTTGTGTTTTCGGTTTTCAATATGTATGTCAAATATGAGAAGAATGGAGGGACGGTGGAGGGGATGAAAGAAAGACGGATGGGAGGACGAAGGGGATAGAGGGACGACGAAAGAATGGATTGTTCCACGTGCTTGTGTTATTTCCCAAAACACGGAAAATAAAAAAAAGTTGTTTTCTATTTTCTATGTTAACTTCGTTTTCTAAATTGGTCGTTTTCGGCAATATACATGCATCATGTGCATTTTTATATGGACGAAAACCCAAAACTAAAAATAACAAACCAAATACTACCTTAACTTTTCAAAAATTTGACTTTCTATTGAACTGCATCCATAGCGACTATCGCTATGGATACCATAACTTTCAAACTTGTTTAGTTTGTTAACTTGACAACTCAAGTTCACCACTAACTTCACTCACTAGTTTAGTTCACTAACTTTAATAACTAGTTTAGTTCACCCACAACACTAACTAATTAGTTCACTAACATTTAGCTTACTAGTTGCCTACTAACTTAACTTCTTAAGTTTAGTTTCTAACTTACTAACTAGATTACTTCTCACTTACTAATTAGTCTCCATTGTCTTACTAGTTTGCCAACTAACTTTCCATATCACTTCCAAACACAAAACAAAGATAACAACTTTAACATCTCTTAAACCATCGATTGAAAGTCTAATGCTAAATCACAAGTTAGCACTTACATATACATCCAAATCATACCATAATCCAAACAACATCATATATACAACCACATAACAATCATATATATATATAGGTAAATTCTTTCCCAAAAACTAGAAGTTTACTCACCAAAACTTACTAACTCGAAGCAAACTCTTTTGAAACTTGAAATACTTAAGTACTTGCAAAGCTTGAAAAACCACAAAATCAACTCGAAAATATATCATCTTCTCCTCGATTTCTGGCTATGTTACTCTTAGGATTTGGAAAAGTGGTCAAAAGAAAATTTCTTGGAAATTCTTTTCTCTACAATTTCTAAAAAAAGAATCACTAAATTTTGATTTTTTTAGGGAGATATAGTCAAAAGAAGGAGTGTTATTTTTGGGCTTAAAAACATAGGCCCGAAAATGAGTCAAAAAGAAATGTATTTTTGACCCACAAATGGTCGAAATTTGAAAAAGTGGTGCAAATGAAAATTGTAGCCATCTCAATTCTCTTGAATTTTAAAAAATGGATTTCTTGATTTAGTATACTTTAGAGGAAGTTATAGTCGGATGAAGTGTGAATAAAAATGGAAGAAGTGGAGCATTGAAATAGAAGAAGGAGATATTCAAAACAAGTTTGAAAACATTTTAAATAATTTAAAACTTATGATTTTTAAAATTTTAGAACTACTAATAAGAAGCCATTAAATTTTTTCATGAAGTTTAGAATAATAACAAGAATTTAAAATGAAATATGAAATGAAAAGGTGAGAGAAAAAATGAAGAAATTGATTATATATTAAGTGTATAAGGTAAATTACCATATTGTCCCTTGTCCTTTGCCCTTCTCTTACATGTCGCCACCTCACCCTCTCCTTTCACCTTACCTAATTTCCGCCCCTATAGCCACCCTCTCCTTTGATGTCAAGGCAAACATCCATTAATCACTGTAGTCCTTTATGTTGGAAAAGGAATCTTATATTATAATATATATAAAACTTTTTTTATATAAAAATCTTATCTTATATTATATATATACACTTAAGTGTTTATGTATATTCTTATGCATTCAACTATGTCTAAAATACTTTATAAATAAATGTATGTATGTGTACAAAAGTGTTACAACAATTTTGACAACTTTAAGCTGAAGAAAAGTTGAAAATTCGAAAAATGAATTTCGATCACATTTTCTGTTTTGCTTCAAACTAAATATTTTTTAAACAAAAATTGAAAACTATTTCACCATAAAGTTATTATTTAAAAGAGTTTTATTTTCATTATAAAACATATTATTTGAATATTTAAAATTCATTAGATATTTGCAAATCAAAGTAGCGAAATTCTAGGTCGTTACAAAAGATGGGCATAGTTTATGTTCCATTGAGTTACGAAGGTGACGATTTAATTTTCAATTTGGCCTCTAAATGTTTATTATTTGTAAATTTGATCCTATATCTTCTAACCTCCATAATTTTTGCATATGAACTTCGATTCATATATGGTTAGTTCATTGAACTCGTGGCGAGGTTTTGGATAATTTTAGTGTAATTTATCCATTTTAATTAATTAATTTTTAAAACAATTAAATGCATGTCCATAAATGAAAATTTATATAGTCGATATGATTTGTGTTTTATTAATGTTTGTTTTGTTATTTTAATGTTTTGGACGTACTGAGACTTGATTGTACTGTTTATTGTTGATTGTTATATTATTGGATGTTCAATTATAAAATTGTAAATTTGAATAAAATAAAAATAATTAATTAAAATAATATAGATGAAATTTTGTGATGATGGAAAAAATAGATAAATAAATGAAAGATAAGGTTATTTATAGATTTGGAGTGATATTTGTAAATAATAGTGATTTAATAAATTTTATTGAGCTTAAAGTAAGAATTTAATAAGGTTACTACTTATAAAATTCTAGAAAAATTCATGAATAATAACAAAAAATCTACTTAATTTGAAAATTTGAAAGTTTATTATTATAAAACAAAAAATAATTTCAAAAATAATAATATGATTGTTTCTAAATATTGTATGATTTTTAGTAAATGGAAATATACTTAACATTATGGAATTTATAGAGAAATTATTATTATTATTCGAGTAATATAATAATGATATTTTTGGAATAATAATAATAGAAGTAAAGATATGTTTTCAGAAGTTTTTGGCTTAAAACTATTATATTTTTAGAGCAAATAGAAATAAAAAGGAATTTCAAGGTTTAAAATGGAGTATTGTAATTTTTAGGATAAATAGTAATAAACTGATTTTAGTTGATGTCAAAGTAGTTTTAGTACAAATTATTATTTTGACGTACACAATAATATTATCATATTGAAAAGTAATTTGATGTAAATTACTTTTTGATCAAATTACGATGTTTTGTGGTATTTGGAGTAATAAATGTATAATAAAGGATTTTTGAAGTATAATTCATTTTGGAAGAATTATTATTGTTTTGAGGTAAAATAGATAAATGAGTTTATATAATAAACAATAATAAATGATTTTGTACTTGAGCGGAAATAGTAAATGCTTTGTTTGGATGGTTGTAACATATATAATTAGTTGTTGACATGAAATGTCACATATGTTTGTCGTATTACAATGAAATCACATTCAGATTAATATGCAATATTTTACCATTATTATTTCCAAATATAGGTAGTTAATTATGGTTTTGGTTGCTTGGATGATGTTGATGTTTGTGTTACTAATGTTGATTGGTTGTACGCATTCGATGATGTTGATTTGTCAGAAGACATTTGATAGTTTGATATTTCTGTTACTAATGTTGATTGTTTGGTATACATTTGATGATTTGATGTTTGTGTTATTAATGTTATTGGTCAATACACATTTGATGATTTAATCTTAGTGTTACTAACGTTGTTTGGTTAGTGCACATTTGATGATACTGATGTTTTATTACTAATATGAGATAAGTAATACACATTTGTTTGACTTATAGTTACATTGATGATGTATTACTAATAGTTGGTGATTTGTACATGTATAAATATTTTTGTCGTTGTGGATTTATTTGATGTTTGGGGCTGGCATTGGTGTTGTCCAACTTGTGAGATGTTTAATGGTTGTGTATTATCATTATTGTAGTTACCCCATATTTATGTTAATTGATTATAATGGCCTGATGTTTTCTCTTTCATTGCTTGCATGGTTTCTATAGTTATGCAATGTTATGTGCTAATAAGTATTTGATGTAGGAGAAAAGGAGGAAGCAGAACTACGCGGACTTGAACACAAAAAGGGTACATATGTATTGTTTTCCTATACAGTAGCTCTCAAGCCTATGGCCAGGGTGTGTAGATTTAGGAGCAACCCAAACATAGTTGAACAATTTTTCTCTTCCATTTGTGAAGTCTATAGGTTGGAGTGAAGGAGGAAGAAAAAGGTCTGGATATAGGTTAGATTCGCAGATTTTGAATCGGTGTCTTTCTCTTGCATCATAAATAAATTCTTTTTGGAGTTGATGGTGATTAACGTGTTAAATAGTTTAGACGCTATTTGATGTATTAGATATTGTATTATGTTTTGTTGTTGAGATATATACATTTTTATTTAAATTCTTCCATGAGGTTTTCTATTTTTCCTATATTGATTTTTTTAAATTATAAACCAAAGGCCAACTATTTTTTATATTAAGATTAGTGTGCAAGCACAGTTTGACGACGTTTGTCATAATTTTATATGTTAGAAATAGTGGTTCGTCAGACTTGGCATCAAAGCATAGGTTTGTGATTCCCTGAGCCTTTTGTAGGTTTAATCATTTAGGATAGTTTAGTTTATACCTGATTGTGCTTGAATGTAGAAATAGAAAGTGTTCTAATTGATGATTTTATGCCTTATGGGTGTGGGTTGTTTATGTAACCACTATAATCTTAACATAAAACGATGTTTATTTATAATTGCCTTTGTATGGAAGAAAATAGTAGAAACGTGCAAGGATTAACATATATAGAAGCAATTATATGTCGGTTATAACCCAAGTGACACACTAATCTCTCATAATAATTGAAACATGACCTTTATAGATGGAATTACTTTTTATGATTGAATTTTTAAGTGAATAATATTTGTTGGGAAAAAATTATGTTAAATTTGATTTTAAAGATATTTTATTAAAATGGAAAAATGTATATTTTTGGGCATAAAGTGATTTTTCTAAGATATTTACATGGCTAAAAGTGAAAAAATATAATTTGAGAAGTAAAATACTTTTATGAAATTATTTTTTTAAGCGAAAATTAATGATTGTAAAATTACTTTGTTTAAAAGCATTTCTGTGAAAGGATATTTAGTTTAAAGTATTTGAAAAAAATATTGGTAAAAACTATTTTAATAGGAACATTTTGTTAAAATTATTTTTGATTTTGAAACGTCCTTTGAAAACACATACATAAATACACACACAGAGATATATATATATATGTATGTATGTACGTATATGTGTGTGTATATATATATATGTATGTATGTATGTATATTTATGTGTGTGTACATATATATATGGTGAAAGGTATTTTATAACCTCATTATGATGCTTTGTCGGAAATTTTTTGTTGATGAATGTTTTATAAAAAAATGTTTTTGTTAAAGAATATTCTAAAATAAATACTACAAGATTTGTGGAGTATTTATTTTAAACTATTTTGTGGGAAAACTATTTATAAAAGCATCAAGATTTAAAAAGTTTTGTTAGAAGTGCCTTATAATAAGGAATATTTGGTGAGGACACTTGTTTTAAAGAGAAAATTACTTTGTTGAAGCTTTCTTTAAAATAAATATTGTAGGATTTGACGATGGTTTATTTTAAAGATGTTGTACAGAAAGGCAATTTTTATAAAAAGATATTTCATTATGAAAGAATGTTTTTGAAGTTACTTTATTAATTGTAAATTGAAAATATTTTTTATGTAAGTTTTTTATTTGAGAAATTTTTTATTGAGTACGGTATGCGAGGAAGATCTATGTTTGAGAAGAGTGTTTTATCCAAAGCATTTTTTAATTTTGGAAAAAATATTGTTTGAAAGTTAATGTTGTTTGTAAGAAATTTTATTTGAAGAGTAATCTTTGACAAATGATGATTTTAAAGGAAAAACATTTTTGGGTAAAAAAATTGTATTTGAAAAACCTAATTTGGAAATGTTTTATCGAAAGTATATTCGAATATGTTTTATTGAAAAAGGATATATAAAAGGATATCTAGTTTTGAGAATATTTTGGGAAAATATTTTATGTAGATGATAATGATTAGATTCAAAAATAAATAGTTGAAAGTATTTGATTTAGATAACAAACTTTTGAGGTGTCTGTTAATTTTTTTTTACTGAAAGAATATTTTATTTAGAAAACCTTATTTGAGGATTGTGAGACCAGAATGTGCGACACAGGGTTTGAGACAACTGGTCGAGATGAGTTTTGAGTTTGCCTAACACCCATTATGACGATGTTAGCTTTATGGATGTTTTGTGCAAGTTTCCCTAGGAGTCGTGGGGATGCCTAGTTATTCACTTCAATGTAGATAGTTGGGATATGATGTAAGGACTATCTATTTCGATGTATGAGATGGTGACCTTTACATGTATTGGCTTGCCTTGGTTGAATTATTTGTATTGCTATGTTGCTTGTAAACTTATTTAAAATTAAGAACATTTTTACTACTTGTTTGCCTAAGCTTTCTTCTTAATTTCTATTATGCTTGTTTTAGTTAATTTCTTTTGTTTGTATTATGTTGTTGATTGCATGTTTGGCTATGATTAAGTTTAATTGTCTATTTTGTTGCTTTATCGCTTATTTGTTTATTTGGCAGCTTGTTTGTCTGCCTTGTTGTGATTGTTTCTCTTATATGTTATGTATGATAAATTTATGATGAGGCAGTTATCCAATGTTGACTTTTAGTAGGTGTACATTAGAAAAATTAACAGGTTATTAATGAACATATTTGGTTTATTTATAATGGGATGACATAATTTCCAAAGCCGAGGAAGACTGGATATTCGGATTGACTAAGAGATGTGATGATGTTCCTTAGAGATGAGTAAAAAGTTATTAGAAAATTTAGGAAGCTAAACAGTTGATGAGTACCACTAAGGAATCAAAATGATAGATGGAGGGTTCATTTCACCTTTACTAAAATTTGGGGTTTTAACAAATATTGCTTCAAAATATATTTTTACGAGCAATTAGTAGCTTCCATAATTTTAGTTCAAAGACTTCTATTTTAATTTTTGAAAAAAAATTAATTATATAGTTTCAAACTTTTCATTGCATTGTTTTCTCAAAATCTTTTTTGAGTCAATTTTTAAAATAAGAATAAGAGAATGATGTTTTGAATAAAAGGAGTTTTGATTTGGAGAAGAATATGGATGCTTTGATTTGAAAATGAAAAGGTATTGGCAAATATATTTTTTGAAGATGTTTGACGCCCTATTGCTGCTATGGCTGGAAGATCCCTCCTTGGTATTTTGGTTGAGTCTTCCCTATCATCAAAGGAGAGAATCACTAAAAGAGGATTTTGGAATCAGACAATTTGATGTGATTGCGAGACTGCAACAATAGTGGTTTTGCTGTGGATGTGTACCAAGGGATTGTTGATGACCAAAGGCTTTGATGGATGCTTGTAAAGAGGGGGTTATGTTAGGATGCTCGCCTGTATTTTACGATGTAATCTGGGATCTTACGATATGATCCAATACCCCAGACTTTTACGATGTGAGTCTAGTCCCATGGTCGTCTAAGTGGCATGGATTTAGGCATTCATGTTGCCACATTGCTTATAAGATGTTGGGTATTCGTTGATCTTTCAATGGCGCTCATTTGCGTCGTCATATATCCCAAAGTATAACATTCTTACAATGGTGAGTATGTGTAACACCCCGGCTCCAGTGACCGAAATATCAGATAGTTTACCATATGATACTCGAATCAATAGGCATGGAAGGAACGATGTAACGGTCTGCCTTTTCGACTACCAAATGTCGACAATAATACATCCACTGTATTCACATGTCAAACACCCAAATGTCAGAAAGATGAATTATTAGTGTAAAAGAAAACGAAAAAGAAAAAGAAAACGAACAAGAAAGAAGAGAACACAATATCAGAATCTCACATGTAGAACGATAGTATATAATATCTCAAAATGTCTTTTACCAAAAAGAAAACCTTTATATACATACATCAATCAAAGTAAACTCACCTATCATTAGCCTGGATAGTTATAACTACATGTCCGTACAAATGCTACTAGATACAAAACAAGTAATGCAGCAAAAAATAAATACAGTAAGAAATTGTCCAGTTCCTCTCCAAGAAAATAAATACAGAAAATAAATACACTTCCTCACTTACCGGGTGCTCATAAAACCGATTGATCGATTTTATGGTAATCTTAACCCCGGTTCTGTAAGAAATATAAATAGACAATACATAAGATTAAAGATCATCTCCTAACTGTTTAAGCGGACAAATTCTCTTATCATTTATCCTAGAGTTTATACGTACAGTATAGTGTCACCGAAAATAACTATACCATATAATTCTCGTGTTTCTTCTAGATATTTCTAGAGTGCATTTGGTCAAATCAAGTAACACTGAGAATAATAGCATATGGGAAACTATTTCCCATATACTATCCATAAGCAAGTAATACACAAAGCACGATTGAAACAAATAAGCACGATTATGTCATATAAACGACTTCTAATCCCTTTTTTAATTAATCTTCCATTATTAAATAAAAACCTTTTTTATTAGTAAAACTCAATTTTACTCAATAAACTCTTTTTTAAATGAAACTCCATTTGTTAATTAAACTCCATTATTTAATTAAAACATCACCATTCATTTCAACACATTTCAATACTTCTCAAAATTATTCATACACTTATCTCAACCTTATAAGTATATTTACAAATCAATTTCAAAGGGCTTAAGACAAATTTTACTCAAACACTGTCACTACAAACCCAAAACCATTTCACTTATGATTATCTCTAAAACATTCTTTTAAAGCTCCATTTACGTTCACAAGTATAATCAAAACGGGTTCAAGGTGAATGTTATTAACACATTGCCACAACAAACCCAAAACCAATTCCTACTCGTTATTCTCTTTAAATTTCCATTATTAAAGATCTAAGTATTTTTCAAACTCATTTAACAATATTTTAACACTTTAATATATTATCCAAGGGTCTAAAAACAAATGTTACTAAAACATTGTTTACGTCAAACCCCAAAAAACTTTACTATTCCGTTTATCTTTAAAATTCCATTTTTAAATCTAATTACTTTTCAAAAGTATAGTTAAATGGGTTAAAATAAATGTTGCACAAACACCGTCACTATAAACCCAAAATCTTTATACTCGCCACTAACTTTAAAATATCCACTTAAAGTTCTAAGTACTTCTCCATTTTATTAAACAAGGTTATATACCTTTTTAATCAGTTTATAAAAAAATCCATTACAACATAAGTGTTATACTCCCAAAACTCATTTATATCCTTTTACAAAATATTAAACTTCCTTTTTAAAACTTCTAAATATACTAAAATACCTTTAAAAGGATAGATATTTACATATACTAATTTATTTATATAACAAAGATATTTAATAAAATACTATAAAACATTTGTAAAGTATTATAATACAAAATCCTTTTTTTTCTTAAATAGAATCTTTAAAAATTTCTAAAATCATATATATACACACTAAAATATACTTTTAAAATACTTATACTATATTTAAAACCTTTGTTCAAAACACCACTTTAAAACCTATTTAACCAACACTTTGTAAGTCCATAAATGATTTCCTAAAATATATTTAAACCTTGGTAATTTTTTGATAATAAGTACACTAGCAGTACTTATTACAAATATGAAGATACCCTAGGTTGTCTTCCAAAGTTGACTTTAAAATCATCGATCATAGCGATTTCAAATTGCATCCATTGCGACCTTTTCGCTTCTAATATTTACAACTTCCATATCCAGTTTCCACAAATGTCCAAACCAAATCCTCTATGTCAAACACACCAAAATGTGTATAACCAAACATATAAACATATATATATATATATATTTCCACAGTATATCACCATATATCCAATTCAACATATGTCAAATATCAAGGATTTCAAAGCTCGTTTAATACGACTATATCGCTTCAAACATTTATAGCATACTATCAGTTTTCACAAAGCAATAAGAAACATGTAAACAAGTAGTCTGGGCAACGATACATGTTATAGATGATCAAAAAAAATATTATACTCCGTAATTATGTTGTTGCTTGGTTTACAAAACAAGGCTGGGTCCAAAAGTAATAACTTGCATTGTTTGTTATATAGTTTTTATTTCAACACAACATAATTATATACATAATAATATTCAATCAACTAGTGAGTAAAACTCACCCTTGTTCCACCCAACGCTTACGCGTTTACGAATAGTCTAAAATCAAATGCCGTTCGATTTTGACTAAAATTCCCATAAGCTCCAAACTCCACGAATCAAGCTTCAAAGTGTAGATATCATCGATACATGCACAACGATGAAAACTGTGATGACCCACCTCCTCGACCCTTAGAAATCGATATCGATACATCCTCGGTATTCATGTGCCGCAAATCCAAGTGTCGGAGAGGCAGATTATCATGGGGTAAAAGAAAATAAAGGTAGAAGACAAACAAAATAGAATCTCACATTACATTTAACAACATGTAATCATACATATAGATAGTACATACAATCACTTTCATAATGAGATATCAGGGTCATAGCAAATACTAACCCTGTTAGGGACAGTTATAACTACCTATCCCTACATGTGCTAGTAGATACTTATACATAATACAGCGAAAATAGAAATAGATGACTATCTACATAGGACCCTCCAGCATCATGCTCCATGCTCCTTCCAAAATCCTTCAAGTTACCTAACTACTTGGCTGCCCTGAAAAGTGGGGCACCCAGAGTTTAAGGGAAAAAATAAACTTCAAGTCAATTATGGGACTCGTGTGAGAAGCTCAAAGTATAGATATTTGAAAAAAAAGGGTATCTCATGGGACCACACCGGCATAAACATGGAACAGGTTTTTACCTTATGATAACCAAAAAATTTGCTATGCAAAATCAGGGATATTATTTTTAATGACATTCTTTAAAAGTCCTTTCAAATAACATATTAATCATAGTCGGAATTGTTACATTTGTTAAATTTGATAGCATAATAGGTTTACAACTAAAACCATAAAGGCTCGTATTGGAGAATGGATTCCATACAATGACAAGGTAAGGGACCACCTTCTGATAGTATATCTCTAGAAAAATGGACCTGAGGCTCCAATCTCTACCAATGTTGAACCGGCCCACCTTTACCATAGATAGTATCAAATACGACATAATCTCGGTCGTTACCAATGTTTAGCCAGATCCCAAAGCATACGCAACATACCCAAAATATAGAAGGTAATCTAGAAAGGTGATGACCATATCCTAATGGGAGCGACCCACTTAGCCCTACCACATCTAGCTTGTTTTTTTCATTCTCGATGATGAGGCTCGAGGTAACGATTACCATTTTCATAGCGCACACTTCACTTGAATGCCACATTGCTAATTCCATCACACACTATTGATTTTCACAAATATACAACCTTTGAGCTTGTGCGTCTCAAAGAAGGGTGTTAAGTGTATGAGAGTTACTTCGTACACCAACAACAGATGTACGTTTGTAAAAATCAATGTACGCGCATTTTAGAAATGCAATGTCAGAAATTCATCCATACAAGTTGTTCAGGAACAGGACAAAATGAAGGAACTCTCCTACTACATCCTATCGAGAATCACCCTTAGGATTAG
Organism: Allium fistulosum; assembly: GCA_030737815.1. NCBI lineage: Eukaryota > Viridiplantae > Streptophyta > Magnoliopsida > Asparagales > Amaryllidaceae > Allium > Allium fistulosum. The sequence goes on from CM060903.1 coordinate 183,377,288, forward strand.
TAGTGACCAGCCCTAGCATCAAAAATCAAATGAAGATACAACTTCCATATATATATGATATGGGAAATTTCCCCCGAGGGTCAGTGACAAGTAGCCTTACATTCCATCTTCTAATTTATTATCATTCCATGTCTTCACTTCTAATGCATATATTGATTCGAAGTGGTTTTCGAATAGGAATCACCTAAGTCCAATCTCGGTTCCTTCAAACCAATCATCGATAAAAAGATGTTAAATTTGAGGGTGATTATCATTTCAGTTATTTATATCTTTTAACAAATAAAATATCTCTTTTAGAGATATAAATTTTCAAATCATATTCTTTTCCAGTATATACGGAATCATTATACCTCTCTTTAACTTAGGAAATACCAAATCAAAATCATCTCTTGTAACTGACACTTGAAAACCTTATTGGGTAAAAAAGGATCAATAGAAATTATACTAATTCTACTCAATATCAATTTCCTTATTCAATCTTTCTATCCATCGAATAACAGTGAAATCACCTTTTAAATTCACACTGATAGTACGAATTCCCTCCGTTGAATTTAATACCAAGTATAAGAAGATTATTTCTATACAGTCCAAGTCATATTAAATTTGGAAAAAGTTAAATCTTTTATACTTGCCTCGTTTCCGACATTTCGATCTTATCGATCCCTCGCCCAGGAAAGAGACCAGCTGAGATAGGGCACTGGTTGCTCCTGAACATCTCCTTAGTTTAACCACCTCACATCCAGATCTCACGAATAGAAAAATCCAGTCTACTCATCGGCTTTTAGAGCCAAGATTAAATCACTTATTTATAACAACTTTTCTTTAAACCATTTATTTAAACTCTTTAAAATAAATTATAAATCCTCCAAATTATCTTTAAAATACTCAATTATTTATTTGAAAATATTTATATAAGATTTGGGAAAGAATACCTAAGTTTAAAGCCATATTTCAAATGTTATTAAAAGTGCTGCAAAAAGTGCTGCGAATAGTATTTTTAAGGCTTATTTGATCATAAATCTTTTAGATCTTTTAGAAATCCATTTTTATAACCCAAATCTCTTTTAAAACATTTTAAATTATTTGTATAATTTAATCCATATTTTTAAAGAATTAAAAATATCACTTTTAAAGAATTTATCCATTTGGTTTCTGAACTGCCAAAGCGCGACTATTTTGAAAAATTGATTAGCTAATATTTCAAAATCCACTAAATGAAATCCTTATCCTTTTGTTTTGTTTGAAAACTATGATTGTAAGAGTTCAGAAAATTCTTATTCCAAAGAATTCCGACTCCGGTTCCAATGTACACATGGATTTAAACTTTTACGGGCGCAAAATCGCGACGCGACGCACCTATTTTTGACTCAATTTTCCTAACTTGTCAAAACTTCACCAACTTGGGTTTTATTGTTTATAAAATAATTATAAGCCATTTTAAATCATTTTACATGGGTTTAAAAATCTCATATACACCATTTCATTTATTAAAGGAAAGTGATTTCCTTTGTGATATTCGACGTGTATTAAATGCAAATTGTTTACACATCCAAACAAACATATTATCATATCCAAATATGGTTTACAATCATCACAACAAAGCATATTCAAACATATATATCATCTAATATATCATGATATAAATAGAGTTTCTCACTTGAATTCTTTTCTAACCTTGCGAAAATTCGCTATAGCGTTGCTACGATCGCACTAGGGCCTATGGAATTGAGCCCTGGACCTTTGTAAAGGCTCAGCATATGCTTGCTAATGGAGGTGGGCTCGGCCTTAGGTGGTGGATGGTGTGGTCGTGGGTTTCAAGGGAAGAAAGGAGTGGATTTGCTTTGGTTTGGAGGTGTTTGTATAATATATATATTCACACACACTATACAACTTTAATTTCTTTTTGCAATAAAATTTGCCATTATTTTCTTTAGGCGGGAGGCCATTAAAGTAGAGAGAAGAAGTGAAGAAAGCTTAGGCATTTATGACAAATGAAGTGAAGAATGATGGTGGTATCTACAGGAAGAGAAGTGAATAAAAACATTATGATATTTAATTGCCATTTCATCACCATTGCCTTAGCACCACTCCCTCCTCCCTCATCATCATCCATGACCAAAGTACACCCCCTCCCCCATATGTGTAGCCACGTGCTTGTACTTTGGGTGTAAGAGGATGGCTTTGGGTTTAAAGAAATATCATGATATTTATATATAATGTCATGATATTTTTCTAGTATCTTTTATTATTTATTTATGTGTGTGTATATTCATGTGCATGTGAATGTGTTCGTGTATATGTACATGTATGTGTGCATATGTATATCTCACATAATTCACAACGTTGCACAACTTTTCTACGTTGAATCATTTTGGATTCCGATTTCGATTTCCGGTCATATTTTCACTTCATATTTAATATATAAATATCTGTGTGTGTGTGTGTGTGTAAACAAAGTTTGATCCTAATATTTCTATTATTATATAAAAACTAAAAGGGCTTATTTAATAATTAAAATAATTATTAAATCATTTAAACTCAATTTAAATTCAAAAATCATTTATTCCAAAATAGTGATATCATTGATGATGTTATAAAGACATTCTATTTTCAAAAATAAAATAAATAATTTTATTACATATTCTCACTCATATATATAAATGAGTGTATGCATCTAGCTCCGTGCACGATGTCGGATAATCTAAGTGCTATTTATTTGTAAAACGGTTTTCGGCCATTTTATTGATATATCTTCCAAAGTATATATTTATGTACATATTTATTCAAAATAAGACTGCCAATATTATTTATTGTTCAAACATTATCATTTATGTAAAAAAATCTTATATTTAAATATTTTAAATTTTTTCCAAAGTGATGAATTTGTGAGTCGTTGCATACTTCCCACATTAAAAGAATTTCGTCCTCGAAATTAAGGATAAGAAAAAAATGACTCGAAAAGGAATATATATTTGACTAGGGGAAATATATACAAGATATGATAAGCGAACACACCATAGGCGGTAAGTACACTATCTCGATACCACATGTAAACTATACATTAATCAAACTCAGGATAAGCTTTCCTCATTCTATCTTCCGTTTCCCATGTGCAACCGTTAGCATCACCACTCCATTGAACTTTAACTAATCGCACAACCTTTCTCCTTGATCACATCTCATCACGATCCATGATTTGATCAGGCTATCTGATAACTATCAAGTTAGGTTCTACTTCCAAATCTTCTTGTGCTGCCACCTCTATAATTTGTTCCGGGTTATACACATACTTCTATGTGAAAAACATTGTGTACACCCGATAATCTTTCTGGTAATTCTACCTGATAGGCTAATGGGCCAAACTGCTCAAGAATGGGAGAAGGTCCAATAAATCGGGGTGCTAACTTCCTTGTCTGTCCAAATCTAACCACATCTCTCATCGAAGAGACTTCTAAGAATACAAAATTTCCAACTAAGAACTCCAAATTCCCGTGTCTTTGACCAGCGTCTCTTCTGCATGCTTTGAGCTTCTTTTAGCTTTTTCCGGATCACGTCTAACTTTTCTTAGGCTTCTTGGATCATATCGCGACCAAATACTAACCAAACTCCTATTTCTATCCAGCATGCTGGGGATCTACATGGACGACCATTTAAAGCTTCATATGGTACCATATCAATGCTTGCCCAATAATTGTTGTTATGGGAGAATTCTACAAGATGAAGATGATTTTCCTATGAACCTCCAAAATCTAAGACACAAGCTCACAGAAGATCTTCTAATATCCTGTTTACCCTTTCAATTTTCCCATCAGTTTGGGGATGGTATGCAGTGCTTAAATTCAGCTTCATTTCCAAAGCTGTCTGTAATGCCTCCCAAAACTGACTTGTAAAAATCGTGTCTCAATCACTCACTATACTGCTTGAAACTCCATGTAATCTTACAATCTCCTTCATGTATATTTCTTCTAGACTTAAAGTGGTCCTTGTTGACTTTACTGGAATAAAGTGTACGCTCTTGATCAATAAGTCTACGATAACCCAAATGCCTTCATTTCCCTTCCTTGTTCGAGGTAAGCCCTCTATGAAATTCATCGATATCTGGTCCTACTTCCAAGTTGGAATCTCCAGAGATTGTTGTAGTCCAGCAATCTTTTGGTGATCGCTTTTGATTTGCTGACAATTTCCATATCTACTAACATGAATAGAAATATCCCTTTTTATGCCTTCCCACTAGAAAGTCCTTTTCATGTCTCGGTACATTTTAGTAATCGTATGATGTATTGCAAGTCGAGAATTGTGGCACTCGGCTAGAACTTCCTGCCTAATCCTATCAATATTTGGAACACAAATCCTCCCCTGCATTCTTAATATTCCTTGATCATCCACATTGAATCCTATCCATCTTCCTGGTAAAATGTTTTCCTCCACTTCACTTGGCTATCCTTGCAATGAACGGACCCCTAAGCCGGTTCTCCTTTATACGATCAATCAAGGTTGGATGTACCACTAAATAAGCTATAACGGTATGTCTTCTGCTTAGCGCATCCGCCACTACATTGGCTTTCCCGGGTGTGTATAAGATATCAAGATCATATTACATGAGAAATTCTAACCAACGTTGTTGTCTCATATTTAAGTCCTTCTGAGTGAAAATATACTTTAAAGATTTATGATATGTGAAGAGATCGAACTTTTCACCCACTAAATAATGCCTCCACATATTTAACGTGAACATAAAAACTATTAATTCTAAGTCATGTGTTGCATAATTCCTTTCATAAGTCTTTAGTTGTCTACTTGCATCAGTAATAACTTTTCCATGTTGCATCAACGCTGCACCCACTCCTTCTACATAACCAACAATATATACAGTTAAACCACTACTTTCATCGGTAATAGCTAGGACTGGAGCAGTAGTTAACTTTTCTTGAGTTATTGGAATGCTTCTTCAAATTTTGGTGTCCATTCAAATTTAACATCCTTCATAGTCAACTTTGTTAGATGGGAGGAAATTTTGCTTGAATGAATCTCCGGTAATATCCTGCCAATCCTAAGAAGCTGCGGATGTCCTTCGGAGTTTGTGGTTGCTTCCAATCTCGTATAGCTGAAAACTTTCCTGGATCTACTATGATGCCTTCTCCGGTTACAATATGCTCAAAGAATCTTACTTCTTTCTCACAAAAGTGATATTTCGAGAATTTAGCTTTAAGTACATTTCTTCTCAATATTTCCAACATAACCTTCAGATACCTTTCGTGTTCCTCCTCGATTTTGGAATAGATAAGAATATCATCAATAAAAACTAACATGAATTTGTTTAGCACATCTCTAAATACTCTATTCATAAGGTCCACAAAATAACCAGGCGCATTGGTTAGCCCAAAAGGCATAACTAACCATTCATAAAAGCAATCCGGACCTTGAATGTAGTTAATGGAATGCCATCCTAAGCCATTCTTAGTTGATGGAATCCTATGGCAAAATCCATTTGCTAGAATACCCAGGCACCATGAAGTTGATCAAATAGGTCATCTATGCGGGGTAGAGGATACCTGTTTTGAATCATTTTCTTGTTTGAAACTCGATAGTCGACACAAAGCCTTAGGGAGCCATCAGACTTTGCAACAAAACTACCATTGTGCCCCCAACTTGAGCGACTTGGTCTAATTAGTCCTTTCTTTAACAACTCATCTGTTTGGTTTGCCAACTTAATCTTTTCCTTCGGGGCCATCCTTCGAATAGGGTGAATAACGGGTCTTGCACCAGGAATTAAGTCAATACGGAACTCAAGTTCCCGATGCGAGGGAAAACTTTTAACTTCCTCAAAAACTTCCAAAAATTCCTTGACAATTGGTATGGTCTCCTAACCTTTTTGAGATGAGTCAAGTGCATACCGGAAACTACCCCTTACTGGACTGGGTTCCTCACAAAATATTTCTATAAATTTTCCAAAGTTGGTTCATAAAGATACCATTCTATTAATGCAATCAAGGACAACTTTATTCTTGGATAACCAATCCATACCGAGTAAAACCTCAAATCCAATAAAGTAAATAACAAATAGGTCGCATGAAAAATTATATAAAAGGTGAGTAATTCGAATGCCTTCACAAATCATAAAAAGATCGGTGTATCGCCTATAGGATTAAACACACTTTAATAGCATAAACATTAACATGCTCTCTTTTCTTCATTAACGACATTTCTTTTTCCAGTGCCCGGTATGATGGCAATTGTGGCAGAACTATTCCGAACCATTGGAGAGATGGTTCCTTACTGTTGCCATTAAACCTTAGGACTCTTATAGTACTTTGAATAATGGAACTTCTTTCCATAGTTAAAACATTCAACATCTTTAAAACGGTTTTCCTGAGATCCTCCTCTAGGCTTGCCTTGCCATGGCTTCTTTCCATTGTTACTAAACTTCCTCTTGTTGTTGTTGTTGTTGTTTTTGGTTGCGAACGGATTCTTCTTGTCCAAAGCTTCATAATGGAAACCCATATTTATTAAATCCACAAAGGTTCCTTTTACATGAGCAGGCATCCTATCCTGATATTACTCCTTTATCCCAGAAATGAAAATCTCGTTTTTCTTCAAAGGCATGTTTATCAGTCCAGGCCCAAAGCAAGATAATTCATTGAATTTGTGTAAATATTCTTCTATGGACATTTCTTCTTATTTCAGATCCATGAAACTTCTATATCTATGGGATTTCCTAGCAAGGGGCATGTATTGTTCTTTAAAAATTTCTGTAAACCTTGCCTAAGAGAAATTATCTTCAGATTCATTAAGAATAATGGACTAAAGCCAAGCTACAACCCCATCCTTCAGTTGCCAGAAGACCAAGAACCTCTTTCGATTATCATAGATGTCTAATCCTTTAAAGATTTTCTCATAGGATCAGAGCCAAGCTTGAACCTCAATAATAGATTTTGTGCCTTTGAATGGCTTTCCTCCCATGCTAGTAAAATCTTTGCAAAGAGCGGCTAAGTTAATTTGAGGTTGCACGGGAATTACCACTTCCTCAATTACTGTAGCATTTGATCGACGGTGGGTGGTCGTGGTGTTGCTACCTCCCCTTCCTCGTCCTCTTCTGTTACTCATCTCCTACTATCTGCATATAGTAAGGAAACATCTTTAGAATTATAGATGAGATTATCTTAGGGAATGGGCATAAAACTCGAATATACTTATTTGGATAAAAATTTCAAATATGCACTCTCTCTGACGAAACTCATTCTAGGGCATTCCTAACCCTATCTCTAATGAGTTGACCCTATCAAAGCTTAGGTGTTCGCTCAACCTAAGCTCTGATACCGACTGTGATGACCCACCTCCTCGACCCTTAGAAATCGACATTAATAAATCCTCGGTATTCATGTGCGAAAAATCCAAATGACGGAGAGGCAGATTATCATGGGGCAAAAGAAATTAAAGGTAGAAGACAAACAAAATAGAATCTCACATCGCATTTAACAACTTGTAATTATACATATAGATAGTAAATACAATCACTCTCAAAATGAGATATCGGAGTCATAGCAAGTACTAACCCAGCTAGGGACATGTATAACTATCTATCCCTACAGGTGCTGGTAGATACTTATAAATAATACAGCAGAAATAGAAAACGATGACTATCTACATATGACCCTCCAGCTTCATGGTTCATGCTCCCAAAATGCTCTAAGTTACCTAACTACTTGGTTGTCTCAAAAAATAAGGCACTCAGAGTTTAAGGGAAAAGACAATAAACTCCGAGTTAGTCATGGGACTGGTATAAGAAGCTCAAAGTACGGATATTTGAAAATAAATGATATCTCATAAAACCACACCGCACATAAACATGGAATAGGCTTTTACCATACGATAACTAGAACATTTTCCATGCAAATCAGGGATATTATTTTTAATGACATTCTTTGAAATTCCTTTCAAATAACATATTGATCATAGCTGAAATTGTTACATTTGTTAAATTTGACAGCATAATAGGTTTACAACTAAAACCATAAAGGATGGTATTGGAGAATGGATTTTATACAATGAAAAGACAAGGGACTACCTTTTGACATACATCTCTAGAAAAATGCACCTGAGGCTCTAACTTCTACTAACACAGAACTGGCCTACCTTTACCGTAGATAGTACCAAATATGTCATCATCCCGGTAGTTACCGACCTTTACTGGAATCCCAAAGCATACACAACATACTCGAAATATATAGGGCAATCTAGAAAGGTGATGACTATATCCTAATGAGAGCGACCCACTTAGCCCTGCCGCATCTACCCTGTTTTTGTCATTCCCGGGTGATGAGGCTCGAGGTAACGACTACCTTTTTCATAGCACATACTTCACTTGAATGTTACATTGCCAATTCCATCACACACTATTGATTTCCACAAGTGTACAACCTTTGAGCTCGTACGTCTCAAAGAAGGGTGTTAAGTGTAAGAGAGTTACTTCCTACACCACTAATAGATGTATGTTTCTAAAAATCAATGTATGTGCATTTTAGAAATGCATTGTTAGACATTCGTCCATACAAGTTGTCTAGGAACAGGACAAACAAAAGGAACTCTCCTACTACATTCGGTCGGGAATCACCCCTAGGATTAGTAGTAAGTAGCCCTTGCATCGAAGATCAGATGAAGATACTACTGCCATATATATGATATGAGAATTTTCCCTCAAGGGTCAGTGACAAGCAGCCATACACTCCATCTTCTAATTTATTATCATTCCATGCTTCACTTCGAACGTGTATATTTGTTCGAAGTGGTTTTCGGATAGGAATCACCCAAGTCCGATCCCGGCTCCTTCGAACCAATCATCGATAAAAAGATGTTAAGTTTAAGGGTTATTATCATTTTAGTTATTTATATCTTCTATCAAATAAAATATCTATTTTAGAGATATAAATATTTAAATCATATTCTTTTCCAGTATAAACAGAATCATTAAACCTCTCTTTAACTTAGGAAATACCAAATCAAAATCATCTCTTGTAAATCACATTTCAAAAACTTGTTGGGTAAAAAAGGGTCGATATAAATTATATTAATTTTACTTAATATCAATTTCCTTATTGGACCTTTACTATACGTCAAATAATGGTGAATCACCTTTTAAATTCACACTGATTGTACGAATTCCCTCCTTGGAATTTAATACCAAGTATAAGAAGATTAATTTTTATACAGTCCAAATTGTTTTAAATTTGGAAAAAATTAAATCTTTTATACTTGCCTCGTTTCCGACATTTCGACCTTATCTATCCCTCGCCCAGGAAAGAGGCCAACTGAGCCAGGGCATTGGTTGCTCCTCAACATCTCCTTAGTTTAACCACCTCACATTCGAATCTCACGAAGACAAGTATCCAGTCTACTCATCGGCTTTTAGAGCCAAGATTAAATCACTTATTTATAACAGCTTTCTTTAAACACTTTATTTAAACTCTTTAAAATAAATTATAAAACCTCCACATTATCTTTAAAATACTTAATTATTTATTTGAAAACATTTATAAAAAAATTTGGGAAAGAATGCCTAAGTTTAAAGCATTTCAAAAGTTATTAAAACTGCTGCAAAAAGTATTACGAATAGTGCTATGGATAGTGTTTTTAAGGCTTATTTAATCAAAACAAAATTTTGAACATTTAGAAATCCATTTTTATAACTCAAATCTCCTTTAAAACATTTTAAAACATTTATAGAATTTATTCTATATCTTTAAAGAATTTAAAATATCAATTTTAAAGAACTTATCGCTTTGGTTTTCGAACTACCAAAGCGCGACTATTTTGAAAACTTGATTTGCTCATATTTCAAAATCTACTAAACAAAATCTTGACCTTTTTATTTTTTTTGAAAACTATGATTATAAGAGTTTGGAAAATTCTTATTCCAAATAATCCTGATACCATCGTATAAATCGATTTAAACTTTTACGGCACGAAATCGTGAACTACCGTTACGCGACGCGCATATTTTTGACTCAATTTTCATAACTTGTCAAAACTTCACCAAATTGGGTTTTAGTGTTTATATAACATTTTAAAACCATTTTAAAGAGGTTTAATAATTTCATATACACCATTTCATTTATTAAAGGAAAGTGATTTCCTTTGTGATATTCGACGTGTATTAAACGTGAATTGTTTACACATCCTAACAAATATATTATCATACCCAAACATGGTTCACAATTATCACAACCGAGCATAGCTAAACATATATGCCATCCAATATATCATAATATAAATAGAGTTTCTCACTTAAATTTGTTTCTAACTTTGCAAAAATTCGCTATAGTTTCGTTACAATCGCACCAGGGCCTATGGAATCGAGCCTCGGACCTTTGCAAAGGCTCATCCTATGATTGGTAATGGAGGTAGGCTCGGCCTTGGGTGGTGGATTGTGTGGCCGTGGGTTTCAAGGGGAGAAAGGAGTGGATTTTCTTAGGTGTTTTGTGTGTGTGTGTGTGTGTGTGTTATACAACTTTAATTTCTTTTTGCAATATAATTTGCCATTATTTTCTTTAAACAAGAGGCCATTAAAGTGGAGAGAAGAAGTTAAGAAAGCTTAGGAATTTATGAACAAATGAAGTGAAGATGGATGGTGGTATTTATAGGCAAAAAAGTGAAATAAAAATATCATGTTATTTACTTGCCATTTCATCACCATTGCCTCACCACCACTTTCTCCTTCCTTCTCATCATCCACAGCCGAAGTAACCCCCCCTCCCCATGTGTGTTGCCAAGTGCTTATACTTTGGGTGTAAGAGGTTGACTTTGGGTTTAAAGAAATATCATGATTTATATATAATATCGTGATATTTTTCTATTATCTTTTATTATTTATTTGTATATTCATGTAAATGTGTTCATGTATATGCACATGTATATGTGCATATGTATATGTTAAATGGTTCACAACATTGCAAAACTTTTCTACGTTGAATCATTACGGATTTCAATTTCAATTTCCGATCATATTTTCGCTTCTTATTTAATATATATATATATATATATATATATATATATTTATAAACAAAGTTTGATAATAATATTTCTATCATTGTATAAAAATTAAAAGGGCTTATTTAATAATTAAAATAATTATTAAATCATTTAAACTCAATTTAAATTCAAAAATCATTTATTTCAAAATAGTGATATCATTGATGATGTTATAAAGACATTTAAATTTCAAAAATAAAACAAATAATTTTATTACATATTCTCACTCACACACACACACACACACACACATATATATATATGCATGTATATATCCAGCTCCGTGCACGATGCCGGATGATCTAAGAGCTGTTTATTGATAAAGCGATTTTTGCTCATTTTATCGACATATCTTCCCAAGTATATATTTTTGTAATTCAAAATATGATTACCAATATTATTTATTGTTCAAAAAATTATCATTTATGTTAAAAATCTTATATTTGAATATTTTTTAAAATTTCAAAGTGATGAATTTGTGGGTCGTTATAAAAACGATGCTTAATCGGACCTCATATCAACAAGATACGATTTATATATGATTTTAGGATTTATAAACTATAATTAATTAACTAAAACTTAATTATTCATATTAATTATCTTACTCATCTCCTTCCGTCCTCCCTCTCTAGTTCAAAACTCTTATGCACGGTGATACCCACTCTAGATGTGCACAATGCACACCAGTACAATGCTTCGGACCATGTATCGACAAACAATCTTCATCAAACTCTTTCTCTTCACGAGGCTGATCTCCTCTAGCTATCACCATCATCTCTAACTTCACTATTTGGATTCTAACCGTGTGCCCTAAAATTATACCATCAATATCGCATTTCAACCCCGACCGCAAGAACTCCAACGACCACCACCAAACGACTCCATGTTCCACCACGAGTTCACCTATGGTCTTGATTTCATCATCAGACCTCTAAATCAAAATGCGACTCGTCATTGTCACATTCGTCGCTAAAAGTCACAATCAGATGTAGCAAGAGCACCACTCCATAATACCTCCATAAGCTCGCCTACTCTCCAGAAGTCCATTGTCATTGACGACAAGCCTTATCTCCTCCTCAATCACCCCCTAAGTGTAACCCTAGCTTCGGTTGTTCCAAAACGGGCATAGGCTACCACGGCCGCACCCAAATCCACTCACACCATCTTGATGCTCTTGCCAATAAGAAGCTAACGGATCCCAAATCACTCGACTCCATTAAGTATCACTCTCTATTTAATTGATTGAATGATTAAAAATGGAGGCGGTTGTTGTTTTATCTTCTTCAGGCAAATAAAAGAAAAGAGAGGAAGGTATTAATTTTAGGTTAAAGATTTAAGGTTTATTTATGGGGAAATTTTTATTATATTTTATTCTCCTTTATTTTCGTTGCGTGTTTCAAATCCACACGATCACACAGCCTGTCCGATCTTCACAAAACCTGTCGGCGTACAATAATTCAATATTTCAGATCCAATGGTACTAGTTTCATCAAAATCCATGACAGTGCCCCAGAATGATAATTTCACACGATACGAATTACTTTTAAAACAATTTTAATTGCTTAAATTGTAAATTAAATTTATAATAACCTTTTATTATTTAAAAAGAATTTAAATAAGCTTTCAAAACTATTTTTATTCGAATTAATCCAAGATTCAATTATTTAAATAATTCCAATATTTAATTATATACCTTTCAAAAATCCCAGTTGTTGCATTCTTCCCTCTTAAAAGAATTTCGCCCTCGAAATTCAAACACAAGCATAAAGCAACAATCAGACATCAATACCTAATGGTATTAAAAGCTAACAAACAATCACCTGATAATACTCACATAGTACTGCGATTAGTAGCAAAAAAGCTCACGGTTTTCCTAGGTTCAAAAACCTACAAATCGCTCAAGGATGACAACAGTCCACTAAGCGATACCTTATGCTCAACGGTCTCAGGTATTACTCAGTCAATCACTCCTGCTACCCCAAGTGATTCGAAGAGTCATCTCTAAACTCTCCACAAGCCAACATACATAGCACACAAATATTTTTAAAGCCCATACGATGCATATATACCATTCGTGTGTAACATCAAATCCAATCACTAGCCCGATCACATAGACTCCACTTCCAAACTAGTATATCTCACTTGACTTCACTAGTGCAGACTCCGATTCGGTTCCTTGATTAGAAACCTCTTTTCTACTTACATAGCCATATACTATAATAGAAAACTTTAGGATCATATTAAAAATTTGTATTAAGTGTTCGCCATCGAGAATTGAGTAAAAAATCCTAACTCGAACCAATGTAAATCAACTCGAAATCCATGTACTCGAATCATAGATCGAAAATGCCAAGTGAATAAATGATCAACGTCAACTTACGTACTCTATTAAATTGGTTTCTTAACTACACCAATTACTTTTAATTTCAATTCTCATTTATTTTCACTTAGTATTAATTAAAATCACTTATGAATCATTTCATAAAACTTACCTCAAGTTATTAAACGTTGTATAATTTAAGTTCACAATCATATAGTAATCCACTATATCATCATAGTATATACAAAAAAAATATCAAATTCATTTTATTCAACATGAACATTCAATCAATTTAAAACTTGTTTAGATTCTACAATCTCTTAAGTTCAAGTGTTATATAAACTCATTCTTATATAAACACTTAGCTTCAATTACATATACAAAATCCAAAGTTTTGACTGTCCAAAATCGTCGAAAATTCCATTTCATCTTAACAAATGAAAACTATTGATCAACAGATTGTAACGACCCGAAATTTCATTGCTTTGATTTGCGAATATTTAATTAATTTTAATATTCAAATAAATGGTTTTATAATGAAAATAAAACTCTTTGTAATAATAAATAATAATGGTGGAATAGTTTTTAAAATTTGTTTACAAAAATATATAGTTCGATGAAAAACAGAAAATGTGACCGGAAACTATTTCCCGAATTTTCGACGTTTCATCGTATAAAGTTGTTTGTAATGTTGTGTACACTTTTGTTTATATATGCACACATATACTAAGTATGTAATGTGGGATTAATAATATATACTAAGGTTAAAAAAACTTAATTAAGTTAAGATAATCATCGATGTGACATATTGGCAAATAAAATATTAAATGTCATGTCATTAGAGACATGAAATGACATAATGGAAACCTCAGGTGCTTATGTTCATAAATACATGTAGTGTTAGGAGGAGACATGGATGCATGCATGGGTGAGGTGGCGTGTAATGAGAGGAGAGTAAAGTACAAGGTTATTTTGGTAATCTCACTTGTTTACATTTATAAAAACTATTTTTTCAAATTCTTTTTCCATTTTCTCATTTTCTCTCTTTCGTTTCATAATTTTATAAGCTCTAAGGTAATTTTAATGGCTTCTCTTACATGTTCTAAGTAATAAAAATATTTCTTTTCCATTTAAAATCTTAATAGAAACTTGTTTGAACTCCTCTTTTCAATTTCAAAATTCCTCCATTTTTACCCCATTTCATTCGGCCAAAACTTAATCCATGCTTCACCAAATTAAGATTTTATTTTATTAAAAGCATATTAATTTCAATAGCAAAAATTCTTTTTTAGATCACTTCTTCAAATTTTGAGCATAAATAGGCCAAAATTCCTTTTTTGTAGAGTGTTTTCGGACTCAGAAATTCAAGTCCGAAAATACCTCTTGTTGTTTCGGCCATAACTTCCTCAAAATTTATTCAAATTGAGTGATTCGTTTTTTTAAATTATAGAGGAAAGAATTATCTAAAATTTTCTTTTTAACCAGTTTACCAAAATGCGAGAGAAGAAGGTACAAAAGTAGACTAGAAGTTGACCTATTTTTTAGTAGAGTTTGTGGTTTTCCAAGCTTCCCGAATTTCAAAGTGTGTCAAGTTTTCAAAGGATTTCCGGTGAGTAAACTATGAATTTTTGGGAAGGTTTTTACTTTTATGTTAGTTAATACATTATGTGATGTGATGTTTAGTATTATTTAATTTATCATGTGATGGTTATATATATATATATGTATGTATGTATGTATGTATGTATGTATGTATGTATGTATGTATGTATGTATGTATATGTATATGTATATGTATATGTATATTCTTGTTGCTTGGATATGTAAGGACATTAGACTTGAATGTGAATTCTAAATGGTTAAAGATTAGATCTTGCTTATGTTTGTGGCATGATGTTATCCTGGATGTTATGGTTGTGTATGGACTTGGGTATGTAATGTATAAGCTAAGAAGAAGTTGGCAACTTTGTAGGGTATTGGAGAATTTGGAATCTTGTGTAAGAAATTTATGGTTTTAGTTTTTAAAAATCGAATATTTGGTTAGATTTAAACTTGTTTTAGTTTTAAATGCTTATTTTTGTTTTTACAAAGTTAGTGAGATTTAAGGTAAAGTTTCAAAAGAAGGATAGAAAAAAGTTAAAGCTTACGGGTATCCATAGCCATAGTCGTTATGGATGCAATTCGCTTAAAATTTCGATTTTTGCAAAGTTTGGTTTTGGTACTTCAAATTGTTTTGTGAATATTTTTTAAACTAAATAATAATGTTTTTAAAAATTAATTAAGGATTTAATAATTAATTGTTAATTAATTAGGTTTTAGTAATTGACAATTAATTAAATGTTAACAAGGTTTATTAACTTTAATTAAATAAAGATTAGTTCTTGATTAATTATTTTTTAAAGTTAAGATTTATTTTAATTAATTATTGATTAAGTTAATTAAGTATGGGTTAAGTAAATTATTTATATTTAATTTATCATTAATTAAATATAGGATTAATTATTAATCAAGGGTTTAATTATTTGATTAAAGATTTAATTTATAATAAATTATTTATTAAAGGTTTAATTTATTGTTTAAGTTTAATTAAATATTATTTAATTAATTAATTGAGATTAATTAACATTTAATTATAAATGAAGATTTAATTGACTTTTTAATAATTAATAAAGGATTAATTTGGGTTTAATTAATAGTTAATTATTGTTTAACTATTTAATTTAAATAACTTAAGATTCAATTACAGTTAATTATGATTTAAATAAGGATTTAACTTTTGATTATATATTTTTAAAAGGGTTTAAAAGTTTTAAATCCTTTGGTTTTCAAAAGTAAAATGTTCAACGATACTTCTTTTTTAGAGATGGTTTTGAGTACAAGTGATTCAAGTGTTGATACCATTAAGAAACCATATAACTATGAATGAGTTATAATGTAGATTGTTGGGTTGTGTGGACATGTGTTAGCAGAATAAATCCCCGTTCTGCTATAAATTGATTGTTTGTTTATTTGATTGTGTGGACCTGTGTTAGTAGGATAAATTCTTGTTTTGCTATGAATTGGTTGAATTATTTGGACATTTGTTTATCAGGACAAATCACCACCCTGCTATTATGTTATTTGGATATGTATATTTTGAAGCCCTACCTCTATACTCACACTAACCAAGGACACTACGGGATAATGCCGTCGATTAGTACGAAGAATAAGGCTGTTGAGGAGCGACCAACTATATAATTGATTTGAGCGAGTACCGATATGTCAGATGGTATGGCACGCATTTCATTTCAAGAGGAAATCTGACATATCCAATCCAAACTCAAAGCTACTACACAGTGGCTAAATGTTCTTTGGAAACAATATAAAATAATCATAACATAAAATCAGGCACATATATTCATATCACAAAGACGGAAACGGATTTGAATATAATACATAGAAGTGAACATCATAGTAGTGGTCGTACAAGATCCACTACATCCCAAAATAATAGGTACATGTACTACACAAAAGAATATGTCTACATCAAAGAGTCTCTATCTCGTATACATGAAAGACAAAAACTACTAAGCTAAAGTAGTTAGCCAAAAGTTAGAAGCTAGTCCCTGCTAAGAAGTCAAGTGGGAGCACCTGAAACACCTCGGTTGTAACAACCTGAAATTTAACTCGTAATCATTAATTTGTTAATTAATTGAATAATAAAATAACTTTGTGAAATTATCAGAATTAAGCCACGGAAGTTGCACCATCGTGTCCGTGGTAATTTTCTGGTCAATTTCCATATATAGAACATCAGAAACCGAGCTAATATGACAAAATTATAAAATAAACAAAATAAGCAGAAATAAAAAAAGTAAATATATATATATGGTCAGGTCGATCGGTCGATCGACCGGTCGACCTGGGCAAGGGGGCGGTCGACCGCCCAGTCGACCCACCTTGCATTTTGGTGAGCAAACGAACATTCGTTCGTTCGAATGAATCAGCAGCCACCGAACACGTCATTTGCATTCTTTAGCTTAATCCGGTCCCTCCGTTTCTGCATCTGATGGCTCCTATTCAGCCTATGACGTAGGTGCATCCTATTTAATCTCCAAATCCAACGGTCCGAGATCCACTTCTACACATATAAATAGACCCCTAGACCTAACACTTTTTCTCATTGTAGGTTTTCTCCAATTGGGTTCACCGTTCTAGGAAGGACCCTAAACGGAATAATTTTTCCAAAGGAGAAAATCATTATAAATTAAATTATTTTACAACTCCAAGTGGATCCGAGAAGACCAAAGGAAAAGCTTAGGACCGGAGGTGAGTGATTGTAATTATTTTAAGATTTCTTTAAGTAATTTAAAACAATAGGGTTTCCAATAGTTGTAGTTTTACTACGATTTTTGGAATATCCTTTTTCAGTAGTTATTTACAGTTTTTAGAATTATTTTCAGTCTATTTCCTTTCAACTATTCCTTTCAGTAATTTTAGTATTATTTCAGTTAATTATAATTTATTACTGTTAAGCATAGCTTTTTATTGATTTACAGTATTTAAGTTTATTTACTGTTATTTATTTCTTATTTACATCTTTTTCGACGTTTTTGATTTTATGCAAGCGTCTATTCTCTTCATCCCCCTTTTCTACGCGTATGGATTAGAATAAATTAAACGCGAATATGGATTTTATAAGTAAGAATATTGAATGAAGAAAATAAGATGTAAATTATAAAGACTATAATAAATAATGAAATTGGACCGAAATTATGCCTAATTATAATTAGAATTGGACTAATTAAAGATAATTGGCATAGTTATAACTTAGAATTATAACTAAATGGAGTAAAAGATGAAAGGAGCTTATTTTCACACTTAGACCTTGCGTTAAGTAATAAGCATGATTATAACGTAGGTTATAATAAGAAAAAGAACATAATGGGCTTATTTTAAGGCTTGGGATAAATTAATAAGCGTAGAAAGTAAAAATGATAATAAAGGCTTATTTAAATAATTTATCTAAGTTAATAAGCAAATATGAAAGTAGGACCTATACCAAATAGCATTCCCTAGGACACACTTATGCTAAGAATGGTAGTAATTGGTCAAATAGAAGTCCAAATCACATGGATTTGGATAAGGGCGCAACTAGATGTTGTTTGGATGAAGGGCCAGTACCAACAGCATTTCCCCTATTTTTCTATGGACACACAGTGATCTCGCATTAGCCTGAAGTGAGATGAGGGGCATGCAATGCTGGACATTGGAGGTAATAAGAAGACCCAATAGGTGGAGCAAAAAGTAGCATGGGCATGGTGGCAGTTACGCGTGTGACTTCCATTCGGGTGCTCAGTAATAGCTATGAGTTCCAAGCGCTTAGTATGGGTGTCTTTAGTAGACACCATTGCCTTCTTTGTAGGGAGCTATATATGTCGTTCGGATCTACAGTAGTTGCTATGTGCATCTTTTGTAGATACCATTGGCTGCTGTGTAGGGAGTTATATAGCGGCTGGTCCCCAGTAAGGTCTATGGAGTAGCAGGCCGATCAAAAAGGGTAGAATTAGGATTACATCCTAATTACATGATTAGGAATTCAGCCTAATTAAATCAGAACAAGTGCAAGCAATCAAAGTTAACCTATCTTGAGCAATATTTAATCGTATTTATTTCCAGTTTATCTCTTTCCTACTTTCTTTGTTATCCTTATTTATGCTAGAACTGTTGTAGAGTCTATTACTTTTATCTTGCTTAAAGACTCTAGTAATTACTATCATTCACCAGACTTTTAGTCTGACCCACTCCTCTATTTCCCCCTTTTTCCCCTTAGGTAATCTAGGGAGAAGCTAGTAGATTGCTGCAGCTTGGAGTTCTTCTTGGAGGAGATTTCTTCTATGTACTTCTTTTATTTTCAGCTTTTGTTCTTGTATGCACTGGTTTATTTATGAAGGATATCACGTACTCTGATTTTCAGACTATGAATTTTTATTTCATAAGACATGATAGGTTTTGAGATATGGATGTTGTATTTGGCATTTGACTTATTTATGAATTAATTATGAAGCTTTGTTTTAATTAAATACTTATTTAGTTCCGCTGTTTTTACCTATTTCTGTCTTGTGAATCTTAGTCTCTGTTAGTTTCAGTTATACCTACAACGCACCAAGCCTTTTAATGTGTCCTTTAGGGTATATTAAGGGGTGTGGGGTGTTTCATCGGTCTAACCCGAGTATTATTTAAGAAGAACAAAAATTAACGGATCAGTCTAGCTATAATTGTCATGTAAGATGAGATAGGATAAGAGATATGACAAATATATATGATAATAATAAAAATCATACAATATCTCAAGTTTACTCAAACACCCAAAAAGAATATCATATTCTTTAATTTTATTCACCAAATCACAAATATTGATAAAGCTTATCAATGCAAATCACAAAAATTGATGAAACACAAATTCCTAGAAATCAATATTTTGAAATCCAGAAAACACAAGGGGGGAAGGCCTATCACAAACGGGAGCATGAAAACTCACCAACACGTGTATCACAAACGGGACGCTATTCCATGGGTCGCTAACCAATAAAAATGAGCCGAAGCACCCCCCTGTGGACAAATGAGCCGAAGCTCCACAAACGGTCAAAAGACCATGGGTCGCTACCCCATAAAAATGAGCCGAAGTTCCACAGAACGGGGTATAGTCCCCCATGCGGACAAAGAGACATTGCACATCGCAAGTCTAAATCACAAAATGATCATCATTGATCAATAAGTGTAAATTACACTAAGCTAGTAAATAAATGAGTTTAGCTTCATGTCCCATAAATTAAATATTTACGAACAAATTGTAGATTTCCACTCGAAAATTGTCACGAGTTTTCAATCTAACAAGTCCTAGAATTAACCAACGAAGTGAACGCAAGCGTTTCATACCACTTGTTTTACCAAGTCGTTTAATTGGAATACTTATCCAAATGAGGTAAAGGTTTGTATATACTAATAGATTGGAAAACGGTTGTAAAATTGAGCTTTGTATTAACAGTAGCGTTGAAATCATTTTTGTGAAAGAGTTTTAGTATTTACTACTAGTATAAAACCTTTGTATTTAAAGTGACAAATCATAGAAACGATTGTAAAGACAATCTATCATAAAAATCCACATTTCGATAACGTGAATCAAACCATGGAAATCGATATCAAATCCATTAAATGGAAACACCAAAAATCCAGAAAAGAAATCATCAAAGTTGATTTTGGTTGACAATAACTATACGGATCATCAAAAATCGATATATTAGAAATCCACATAAAAATAAGCCAAATTCCAAAAATTGACAGCCACAGACGTTTGTGGGTTTTCACAGACGTCTGTGGTAAGTCTCTGGAATTTCGTTCCAGAACCCACGGACGTCTGTGGATAAACCTCAGATGTCTATCCCCCTGCTTCTAGAATTTTCCCACCTCAAGCCACAGACGTCTGCGGATAATCCACAGACGTCTGTCGCCTGTAGCGGGACAGAATTTGCACAACCCAATGATGGGCAAACCAAATTTAAAGTGATTGAATGAGAAACTACGGCTAGGGATTTATTCCAAGCGATGACCCAGCCCTAAAAGGCTCGTCAATTCACCTAAAACAACATGTCTAAACACCCATACTAGGGTTTTCATAAATTTTGACTTCAAAATAAAAAAATTAGGAAAATTCACCAAACCAATTCAATTCAAAAGCAATTGAATAAGAAATAGATGTTAGGAATTCATACCTAACAACAATCAAAGTTATAGACATAGATGTGAGTTCAAAACTCACCTTTAAACTCAAAAATAGAAAAGATAAGCTCTAAAACAAGCTAAGATCAATTCCTCTTCAACTACACCTCTAGAATCTCCAATCTAGTATCATATGCAAAGATTTCCTAAGTTAGATTATAGGAAATTATGAAAATTGAAAAGAGATTGAGATGGAGAAGATGAAGAGGATCCTTACCTAAGCTTCTCTTTGATTTATAACTTGAATTTGAATTCCTAAGAAATGCTAGGGCTTAGGAATTTTAATTTCCCTTCTTTTCCCCCATTTTTTTCTTTAGCTTGGAGTGTTAAGAAATTGTGAATGGAATGAAGGAGGAGGAGAGGAGTCAGGGTATTTGGTAGAAGGGTTTGGGTTATCTTGTTGGGTTAATGGGCTAGAACACAACCCAAAGCCCAAATGAAAATACCAAAATCCTAATCAACTCCAAACACAACAATGTTTATACTTAAACAAGTTGTAAATGTCGATTTGAACTCAATGAAAATGGTCTCGAGTCTGGATTTGACTGTTTACAAAAAGTCACATTTCAGACTTTAACATAATTAACGATGCTATATTTAAATAAAACATTTAAATATATAATCGTAAAATATGCAGGTTGTTACATATATGGTAATTAGTTCATATTGACATGTTATTCCCTGATTTGGATATGAGTTGTATTTACATATATGTTGATCTATGTAAATAACTGTTAAGTGAATTGAAATTGAAATTGAATGGTAACTTAAATTAGTACAATTAGGATTGCTAAGCCTCTTTTCGAATTTCCTAACGTATGTTTTTGAATTTGCTTTAATTCTTTAATCAATTTGGGTTTAAAGGTTATAAGTGATTTTTAAAATTTTATTATTACTTTATAAAGTTATCTTTAAATAATATCTTGTTTTTAAAAAAAGGTTTATTAAATAAAAGGTTTTACCTAAAGTGATTTGCAAATGATATCTTGAAAATGATATTTTATAAAGGAGATTCTATGAAGGAATTATGAAGGAAGATTTTTAAATAGTTGTAAAAATAGGAAGAGATTTTATAAATCATTTTAGATATTTTTGTAAGACGTTTTAAATCAAGTTTGAAAAATTATAAAGAGGTTTGAAATGTGAAGTGAACTTATAAAAGAATTTTGTAAGGGATAAGTGAATGGGTTTTTACAAAGTGAACGAGTTTTATAGTAAGGGGAATGGTTTGGCCATTTAATATGGAATGTGAGAAGAGAGAATTTTTCAAATGTTTTTGGTAAATGTTTATATTGTTTTCCAAGTAAAAGGGATGTAAGGGGTTTGGGGAAAGTGTTTTAGAAAAGATCCTTTGATAAAGTTTTATAAAGTGATTTTATTGATTAAAGATTAATTAATAAAGGCTTAGAGGATCCCATATGGAATGGAATCGATGTTTGATTGTTTGTTTATTTGATAGTTAAATAACCAATTATCAAATCTGGACCAAAACATAACTTTGGAAATATCTAGGAGAAACACGTAAATTATATGGTACAGTTATCGTCGGTGGTGCAATACTGTACATATAAATTTGTTTCGTTCTTCTAGGATAAATGATAAGGAAATCTTTCCACTAACGGTTAGGAGGTGAACTTCGCTCTTATCTTTTATCTACTTATTTCCTAAAGAACCGGGGTTGAGTTTACTGGAAATTATCTAAAGTTATTTCGAAGAGACCGGGATCAGATCTGTTATCCGAAAACCACTTTGATCTAACTCAAACGTTTCGAACTGAAGACATCTTGAAGAATATGGAATCGAAGATGGAGCATTGAAGTGCAAGGACTGCTTGCTACTAATCCTGAGGGTGATTCCAAAATGGATGTAGTAGAAGTAGTGCCTTTGGTTTGTCCTTATCTCGGATAACTTGTATGGATGAATGCTAGCATTGCATTGATGCCTGGAGGGCAGTGTTAACAGTCCAAGTGGGATTGCTATTCAAAAAATGTAAAATGTAGCCTCAAGCCTCATCAACCGGGAATGACTGAAAATCAGGGGAGATGCAGCAAGGCTAAGTGGGTCGCACCCATTAGGGTATGTTGTCACCCTTCTAGATACATCTACATATTTATGGATGGTTGTGCATGAGATCTCAATAAAAAGGGTTGCAAAGCAACCGGGTTAATGACATATTTGGTACTATCCAGTAAAGGGTAGGCTGGTCTTGTGTTGGCAGTGGATCCAAGCGAGGTCCTCGGTACATTTTCTAGATGTGTACTGTGATAGGTGGTACCCCAGTGCCTAGTCATTGTATGGAATCCATTCTCCAATAAGCATTGTACGGTTTTAGTTATATATAAATATGTTGGAATGTGAGATGCAAGCATTCCAGCTATTTAAAAATTTTACTTTGAACCCTTAGAGATTATTATAATATCACTGGATTTTTATATAAAAGTGTTTTGTTTATCGTAAGGTAAAAACTCGTCCGCGTTTATGTGCAGCGTGGTCTTACAAGATACCTTTGATTTTAAAAGAGTTTTAAAAGTAATAATTCAGTTGCTTTGAGTTTACTCACACCAGACCCATGTTTGACTCGGAGTTTTATTTTCTTTCCCTAAAACTCTTGGGTGCTCAAATTGTTATGGGCAGCCAAGTAGTTCGGGTTTCCAACGGATGCATCATGGAGGAGCTTGGAGCAGAAGGCTTCACCGATAGCTAGTTATTATCTTATTTCCGCTATTTATATGTATATTGTATCAGTTAGGTAGGGACAGGCTATTATAACTATCCTACGATAGAATTTGTATTAGTATAACTCTGATGTATCATTTTTGAAATGACTTTTGTAAAGTACTATGTTGATTTATATATATTATTCCATTATGTTGTGATATTATGTGATTGTTTAGTTTCTTCTATCTTCTATCTCATTTCTTTCTCCTAACAATCTATCTTTTTGGCACTTAGTTGTTCGACACGTGGATACCATGGATGTATTAGTGTCGACTTCTAGGGTTCGAAAAGGCTGGTCGTTACACAAATCAATCAAGATGAACAACCAAACTTACCCTAATGCTTAGGATATATGAGTCCATAAAATATCTTAACAGAAAACTTCAAACTAGACACCCGATTTTATTTAAAATCTTTTTGAGTATATACTTATACCATTTGTATATCAAATCATACTTCCGACATTTAAATGAAAACCTGTCTTACCAAACTCTATAGAAAATTGCTACTGTAGCTTCCCCCGCTTTGAAACTCAAAAATAAACACCAATGATGCTATAGTCATCACCAGAATCATTTTCCGATGACAAAAGTGGGTTCCGTACATCCAAACCATGCCTTGCGGACTAAACCAAAATCATTTCCAAAACAGTATCAAATACTTCGTAAATATTACTCGGTACCATAATATCAATTCCATAAACCAATTTCTAAATATTTACTTCCAAATAACACTGGTATTATTTTCCAAAATCTTAGAAAACCAATTTCTTAAACACCGAGATTTAAGTCCTCAATTATCAGTTCAAATCCTTTTCATATTTATAACTATACTTATAAACCATATTTATATAAGTCACTTTCTTATATAAAACTATCACACAAGTGTTTATTCCCAAAATATCTTTGTTTAGATTATAATAAACAACTTTTTTATTAAAATCAAAATTTTAACCCAACATTATCACCGTACGTCTTATAGTCAAACAGTGAAACTTAATTCACAAGGTGTTCATTTCAATATTACCACAAGTTAAGACCCACCCAACCCATGCAATGGAAAGGTAAAACTGATCATAAACCGATCATAAATAAATGATAATGATAGAATAATATCATTTCCTCAAAAACAAACACATCATAAATAAACATATCAATTTAAGAAAATTATCCTTCCATATATAAAATATAATCCTTGGTAAAATTATTTCATTTACCAATTTCAAAAACAATACCGTGTCGGTTTGCCCTGTCTAATTGTTTAGAGACCCCTGACAATAACGATAGCATCTCGTATTGATCAGAATCCATAAGCCACTCTACAAAAAAATCAACACAATATAAAACATTTTTATAACAATAACAAGTACGCACTCTCGTATGTTTAAAATCAACTGACAATAAGGCATTCCATTACCCTATCTCTTAATGAGTTATACCCACCAAAGCCAAGTTTCTCGTTTAACCTTCGGCTCTGATACCAAATGTAATGATCCGCCTTTCGACTCCCGAATGTCGACACTAATGCATCCACGATATTCACGTGCCGAGCACCTATGTACCGAAAAGACTAATTGTTAAGGTAAAATAAAAAGAAAAAGAAACAGAACAAGAAAGAAAGAACACAACATCATAATCTCACATGCGAAACGATAATATATAATATCTCGAAAGGTCTTTACCAAAAAGAAAACTTTTATATACATGCATCAATTAGAGTAAACTCACCTATCATCAACCTAGATAATTATAACTACACGTCCTTACAAATTCTAATAGGTACAAAACACGTAATGCAGTGGAAAATAAATACGATAAGAAATCATCCAGCTCCCTCCAAGAACTCCAATGAACCATAGCCAAACCTGGAAAAATACTCGAGCTGACCCGAGCATTAAGAAAATAACACCCGGATCAGTCTAGTAAGCTAGGGTAGGAAACTCAAATCATACAGATTTATTATATCTTAAAACCTTTTAAAATAAGGGTATCTCATAAGACCGCGCCGCCAATAAAAATGGATGGGTTTTACCTTACGATAACCAAAACATTTCTATTATAAAATCCAGTGATAATATGATAACGTCTAAGGCGTAAAATATACATAATCACATAGCTGCGATGCAAGTGAGTGTACATCATAACAATAATAGGTATGCAATCACAACCGCTAAGGCACATTCGCTAATTGTGTAGGATTTCCACATAGATCTCCTCGAATCAAAGTAGACTCTGATCTACTGCACAAGGATCAGAGATATCCTTCCAAAGCATCGTACATCTCTAGTGAATGTACCATAGGAAAACCATAGCTGGCCTTGCTAAGACCTGATGCATCGCTCTCGCATGCATATCCAATAAGTATCTCTAGAAATGGAGTTGCATGCACCCTATGGGTTTGCCAACCCTACTGGCTATGTTTTATATCTCTAGTTTTAGTCATACCAATGATTAGTCTACTTCTGGCATTCCATCACACGAGTCACTACTCGAATAGTTTTCCACACGAGATCCAACTCCAATGGACCTTAGAACCACACATGGATTCTTATATCTTATTAGACCTCGGAATCACACATGAATTCATTAAGGGGTCTCGGAATCACACATGGATTCCCATATCTCGACAAGTCTCGAAATCACATATAGATTCCCACATCCTAAATAGATTACGAATAACTACATGTGTTCGAGTATCTCAAACAAATCTTGAATCTCCATATAGATTCGAGCATCACGAACCATTCATGAACCTTTTCCAAAGCATAGAACACGTATATGGTTTTGGGGTGGTTATGGTTTCAAGTCATCTCATATAAGTACACTCCCCCGCTTACCGGGTGCTCCAAAAACCAATCGATCGATTTTCCGATCATCTCAACCTCGATTCTATATGAAATAAACAGACAATACATAAGATCGGAGATCACCACCTAACCGTTTATGCAGATAGATTTACTTATCATTTGTCCTAGAAGAGCGAAACGAGTTTATACGTACAGTATAGTATCACAGAAGATAACTGTAATATATAATTCCTGTGTTTCTTCTAGAATTTCCAAAGTATATTTGGTCAAATCAAATAACATTGAGAATAATCACATACGGGAAACTATTTCCCATACACTGTCCATAAGCAAGTAACACACAAAGCACAATTGAAATGAACAAGCCTGATTATGTCATATAAACGACTTCGAATCCCTTTTTAGTTAATCTTCTTTTATTAATTAAAAACCTCTTTTATAAGTAAAACTCATTTTTACTCAATAAACTCTTTTACAAATGAAACTCGATTTGATAATTAAACTCCACTATTTAATTAAAACATCACTATTCATTTCAACACATTTCAATACTTCTCAAATGTATTCATTGTTATCCCGCCTTTTGGCAAGGCCGTGACACCAAGGACTTGACCGGAAACCAAAGACGATTCGCCCCCCAGATCGGTTATACACAGGTTCACTATGGATACCGGTAAATTTTGTCCGAGTTATGATCGAGCTACAATCGATATTGTATGACAAGCAAAGCTATGGAAACCAGCATCTCAAATTTCAAGTCCATCGGTGTTCGTATGCTCGAGTTATGGACCATTCAAGTCTCACGTAAAGGATGTTGAGTTCGTATCCATTAGGTTGGCAATTATCAACTTCGTACCCATCTGAGCAGACAAGTGATCCGAATCCATGAGAAGGAACAATCTCGTTCGTATCCGTCCAACTCATAGCCATTAGCACTAACCAACTCGTATCCATCACCTAAAAGCGCTTCATATCGTTCTCTCACTGGTCCACTCCTATCGTTTAACTCATCCAAGAACTCGTATCGATCGGCCCAAGGATCGATACGATCCACATAAACTACGAGCGATATGAAGTGGCTGTTCCCATCGTTATAAAGAGGACAAATACGTGTAGATACGAAGTAGCTTATAACAAGCGATACGAATCGGTTCTCTACCTATCGATACGGGGAGTGTTCCTTGGATGGATACGAACGAGGCATGATCGAGAGGAAGACTCGGTTGTTCGGCGTAAAAAGTGGATCGATCCTGGAAGATAGCCCCATGTCGTCTGATCGACATGTGATGCATGGATACGAGTCAGAACGATACGAATTGTATCGATACGAGTTTGATAGTACATTGAAAATCCAAACTTGCATCGATCATAACTCGAGATCTACAAGTCCAAATACCACCAAATTTTCACAGGAGCTTGCCTACAACCTCAAGAATGTACCTGTTCAATTTCAGCCAAAAAGGATAAATTCTTAATCGATACAAATTCAATTCGTATCGCTCTTAAATCGAGTCGAAATCACCTGAACTCGATCCCGTGGACCCACCCACGTGAGAGAAGAAGTCTTCCGAGATCTGGGCGAGATATTTGTTGCCTACACCTATAAATAGTGACCTTAGACTTATAGAAAAAGGATTTTTTAGCTCTTTACGCCGATACTCTGCCAAAATTGCTATTGTACTTCGATTGTACTATTGTAAATCTTTTGTAACCAGCGAGTTATAATCAATAAACATCAATCATTCCATAGTGGACGTAGGCCATACGCCGAACCACTCTAAATTCGTGTGTTTCAGCACTTTTTCTTATATGTTAATTGGTGTGTTTGCTAGATCTACCTCATTTTACATTTACTTTCTTCATTTTATCTCTTCAAACACATCCGAAGAGTGTTGTGCCCAATTTTGGTACAAACACTTTGGTGCTTTCACTGGGAAAACCCAGCTTTTCTCATGCTCATTGGATCTACTGCCGATATTGGATTGCAAGAATCTAAGGAGAAGATCCAGATCTCAAGCCTAGGAGTTCTTCCATCCTATTTAGATTTGCACCAAGTCTAGGAGAGAACTTCGCTAACACCATGGTCGCTACTAGGACTACCTCAACCGCTGCAGGTCCAGAAGGACGGGATATGCATAACCCCGCACAACTTCCCTCTACAGACCAGAACGTTGCTGGATCTTCGGATCCACAAGGCCCTGTCACCAGGGAGGAGTTCCAGCTACCGATGCAAGAGCTAACTCAAAGCCGCCAGCAGCTTCATGCTAACACAGAGTTAACCAATCGGCTGAACCGGGAAAGACAGAGGAGATCCAGAAGGGATCAGGCTTCTTACTCATCTATTGAAAGCTCGGCTTCCTCAGATTACAATCACAGATCCACATGCCCACGGCTGGATGGAAGCTATATGCAGGCCACCGGACATCAGTGCACTTTGACTATTGGACAAGCGAGAGTTGGTCCGTCAACCAGCCATCAGACCGGATCCTCCTCCCGAGGAGGGACGGTTCCCTATCACACTACTAACAACCGCACTACTACCACTACCATCGAGTTGGAAGCAGACACTCGAAACCGAACGGACCCGAACCACCGCTAACGCGATTATACTCATGAACCTTATGTTCCCGATGACCTGGAGACAAGGAGGCGAGGCATGGACGGTTGACCACGCTCGAGCCATCCTCGCATTGTGGAACCCGACCACACCTTGGCCCAGCATGCTATTTAATGACAAAATTTATATCGGATTAGAAATTTTCCGAAAAAATTCAAATTAAATTTAACCGCAAGTGCACGGCATACAATTTTAGTACGTGGCGAGTACGGGTCGATCCGCAAGGAATATTTAAGATTTTAAAATTTTCAATTCAATCAAATTAGACCAAAGTGAGAGGAAATTATTAACTACAAAAAAGAAGCTAAAGCTAGAATTGAAATGTGATTTAAAAACTATTAGACTAGAGAACAATTTAGAGGCAAATCCACTCTCATATTTTTGTAAATCAACAAACAAATAATTTATGATCTCTAGCTTTGATATTAAGTGAAATAATTGTTGTATTTATCATAAGTATGGTTTGTTTATGTTATTAATTAACATAACTCAAACCATCAAACTATAATACAACAAATAAACCACTTATCAATTCTCATGAAAATGAAGCCAAAGCAAAAGCTATTTTAAGTTTGATCTATTTATTATTGTAACTAGTAATATAGATCATCAAATTTCATTTTTACTTTCATTTCAAAATCAAAAATTAATTAGCAAATGATGATGTAAATTGTGTTTATGTTGAATAAGAATAGCTCATTTGCATAAGCAACATAAGCTATCAAACCCACTTGTATAAACTTACGTCAAAATTCACTTTCATGAAGCATAAGCTAAAGAGATCATACATCATAAAAATGTTGAAATTACATAATATTTGAGAGCTTCATTACCCCTAAATTGAAGGGGTCTAGCTACTCATTTGTGTTATCAAATCAACACATGTAAGTTTCAACATTGAAAATGAAATAAAGTAGTGAATAAACAAAGAAAAAGAAGATTAACTACTAGAAGGAAATTAATTAGACTAGTGCATAAATGTAAATCTAAGCTATGAACATAAAAAGAAAGAGAGCACAGAAATAAACATTAACAATAAAACAAAGAAAAGCATGTAGAAAAAAGAGGAGAAAGAGGCTTGGAAGCCATTTTTATTTCACTTTGATTTTTGTTTACAACTTGCTAATTTCCTAAGCAAATATATGAGAGAGTAGAAGATATTTACATGTACATATGAGGGCTATTTATACATGCATAAAACCCTAATTCAATATTCATGGAGCTTCCCAAAATGCCCTTTAGGAAGTGTGGCCACCAAGTAACCATTGTCCACTAATTAATTCCTTATTAAATGTGCATGAATCTTTAACCTCCACCTAGTTGTCCATTAGCTTCTATTGTAGATTTAGGTAAGTGGGTGGGGTCCTCCATGTTCGTGATCTTGAATTATTTCCCTCTTCTTTCCTTTGTATTCATTTGTGCATGCATGTATCTTCATATAAGCCTCTTCCATATGCATCCAAATTCCTATAAAAATCATCAAAAAATGTACAAGTAAAAATTCCCAAATTTACACATGCACAAAAATGACCATTTTGCCCCTGAATGAAGATGAATATATGATGATTTGAAAATAATTGAATTATGGTTTTAAACATGTTAAAATGCCCAAATATGACTTTTATTTAAATAAAAATAGATAAAATATGGATGTAAATATATGCACATTTACGTGCACATCACATGCCCAGAATGTCCAAACACCAGACGTCCCGACAATGATCCGCCAGATGATCCATGAGAGCCAAGGCCTCACCAATGACGACTGGGGAATCTCTCGGAGTCATACCCCTTTCATCGATGACATTCTCTACTCCGAACCGCCTTGGCGATTTAGAATGCCAACTCTAGCTGTTTATGAAGGGAGCTCTAACCCTAACCAGCACATTTTAAAGTATGAATGGTTGATGAATGCCACACGGGCGGATGATGCGGTTAAATGCCGAAGTTTCCCAATCTCACTAGGGGCATCGCGATTATGTGGTTTACTCGCCTACCACCTCGATCTATTTCTTATTTCGACTAGTTAGCTACAAAGTTTGTCGAACAGTTTCACATGCATATCACAAGGCCCAAAGATGTTAATACCTTGTCCAGCGTCACTCAAGCTCCCAGAGAGACACTCAGACATTACTTGGAGAGGTTCTACGCTGCATGCGCTGAGATTAGTAATCCTAATGACAATTCCATTCTGATGGCACTAACTAAGGAAATCAATCCCAATTCTGAATTTTGCAACTGGTTGGCCGAAAAACCCCCCGCGTCATTGGACTGTTTCTATTCCAAGGCAACTCAGTTTTTGAGAAGAGAGGATGCGAAAAGTTCTAGGAAAAAGGATGACGCAGGGCCTAGTGTGGAAGGAATCCAAAGCAATGTCGCTGTGAAACAAACCGGGGAGAGTTCCGGAAAGGTGCAGTTAAATATACAGAATAAGCAGAATAAGAAGAAAGGCGATGGGAATCAGGTAAGAAGCGGGATCAGAATCACGGACCGCGACGTAGAGCTCCCATGTTTGACACCTATACTCCTTTAAATACATCCCTGGAAAATGTGTACTTGCAAACTTGTAATACTATCCAATATAAGAAACCTGATTCGAAGCAATCATTAGAGAAACAGATCCAAACTGGGAAGTTTCGTAGATTTCACGATAGCTATGGCCACAACCCGAATGAGTGTCGTCATCTACAGGATATTATCGAGAAGTTGATCGGAGAAAGAAAGTTGAAGCGGTTCGTTCGGGCGCCGCAGGTTGGAGGTGCGGGCCCATCAAATCAAAATCAAATACCGAATCAGGTTAGACCGGAGGAACCCGTGCGTACTGGTGGGAGGTTAGTGATTAACACTATTAGTGGTGGTCCTCATCCAGCGAATCGGAGTTGGATGGAAATGGAGTCGTATGTCAGCTCTATCAGGAATGCGAGCTTCGAATGTTGTAGTAACTTGGAAGACGGGGCTCCAGCCAAACAGCAGAAACCGATGACAAACGACATCGTTTTCTGGGATAGGGATGTCGACAGAGTCGAAGCCCCTACCATTGATCCACTGGTCATCTCAGCTCAGATAGGTCCTGCTTGGATGAAGAGGATCTTAGTGGACAGTGGAAGTTCAATGAACATACTCTTTAAGCGAGCCTATGATCAAATGAAGATGGAAGCAAAAGATTTGAAGCCTTGTCAATCTCATATTCATGGTTTCAATGGAAGCGCGACTATATCCACTGGGATGGTGGAGCTACCAGTGGAGTTGGGAATTGGGGAATGCCGGAGAGTCTGGATGTTGCATTTTATCGTATTGGATATTGACTCACCGTATAATGCTTTCTTGGGCCGACCGGCCCTAACTGAGTTCAGGGCTGCTATCGCTCCTTGGTGTCTGACTTTGAAATTCCCCACCAACAATGGAGTCAGAGTCATTTAGGGAGACCGGGCTGCTGGACGGGCCTGTTACGTTGCTGAGCTGCGGGAGGCGCAGCGAAAAGAGAAGGGAAAGGGCGAGAGGAATCTCTCTGCGTCCGCTTTGCAAATAATTGACAGTTAACGCCTGGGCCTAGGCTCGAGCACACAACCAATTCCCAAGAGATCTTGACCTAAGAGATTCTGAAAGCAAGGATGAAGTCAAAGACAGTCAGTCTTCTCCGGCAGAGCTGACGATCGATGTTTCCGATCGATAATGATGACGATTCTAGAATGATAAAGATTGGATCTCAGCTAAGCCAACAGATGAAGGAGGAATTGGTTGAATTTCTCCAGGCAAACCTCGACGTGTTTGCCTGGACGCACTCTAACATGTGTGGGATCTCCCCGGACATCGCGAGGCACACCCTGAATATTGACCCGCAATATGTCCCGGTCAAGCAAAAAAGGTGTAGTATGGATCCAGAGAGATCTGCCACCTTAAAGGAAGAGGTAGATAAACTCAAGTCGAACAGGTTTATCCGAGATGCGCTATATCCAGAATAGGTGTCCAATCCTGTACTTGTCAGGAAACCTAACGGGAAAAGGAGGACATGCGTTGACCACTCAGACTTGAATAAAGCTTGCCCCAAAGACAGTTTTCCACTTCCCCGGATTGATCAACTTGTAGACTCAATAGCCAGACATTAGCTCTTATCCTTCATGGAAGCATATTCCAGCTACAATCAGATTCCCATGCACTTGCCCGATCAGGAGCATACCAGCTTCATCACCGATCTAGGACTTTATTGCTACAAAGTAATGCCATTTGGACTCAAAAATGCTGGAGCAACTTACCAACGGCTAGTTAATCGAATGTTTGCTAACTAAATCGGAAAAACTATGGAATATGTGGACGACATGCTTGTAAAGTCACGATTCTCCACCAGTCATATCAGAGACCTGGAAACGATGTTCAACATATTTCCAGAGTATAGAATGAAGCTCAACCCATTAAAGTGTCACTTTGGGGTCGCGTCCGGAAAATTCCTTGGGTTCATCATTAATGCTCGGGGAATCAAAGCCAATCCCGAGAAGATCTGGGCAATTAGGAATCTTGAGACCCCGAGGACCATAAAGCAAGTTCAGAGCCTCAATGGGAAGGTAGCAGCACTGAGCAGGTTCATCTCAAAGTCCACAGACAAATGCATCCCCTTCTTCGACCTAATCAGGAAAGGCAAACGGAACTTTGAATGGACTACCGAATGTGAAGGTGCATTCTGAGCATTGGTTCAGCACCTATCCACACCACCTATTTTGTCAAAGCCTATTGATCACGAAAGATTGTACATCTACTTGGCAGTATCGGAAAACGCAATCAGTGTTTCTTTGATTCGAGAGGAGGATCGAATACAACGGCCAGTCTATTACATCAGCAAACGACTGACTGGGGCTGAGAGAAACTATCCGAAGTTGGAGAAGTTAGCTTACTGTCTTGTTATTGCCTCGAGGAAGCTTCGCCCGTATTTCTAAGCTCATCCTATCACTATCTACACCGACCGGCCATTACGACAGGTCCTTACGCGACCCGAGACGTCTGGTAGGTTACTTAAGTGGAATATCGAGTTGAGTCAGTTCGACATCACTTACGCACCAAGGTGAGCTATTCAAGGACAAGTCCTAGCGGACTTCATCGCTGAATTCACTATCCAGAGGACTTGCCCGAAGCTAATGAATCTCCCAAATATGTCTGGAAGTTGTATACTGATGGCGCATCAAATGACCGCTGCTCAGGTGTTGGAATTGTGCTCGAAACTTCTAAAGGTCGATCTGTATGCTATGCTTTGAAGTTTGATTTCCGTGCGACCAACAATGAGGCCAAGTACGAAGCCTTACTTGCCAGACTCAGACTGGCCAGAGACTTGAAAATTATTGCTGTGGAGATTTACTGCGATTCACAATTAGTTGTGTGCCAAGTTTGAGGAGAATACCAGACCAGAGACTGGAGACTGGCTGTTATCTTGCTCAGGTCCAGGAAATATTGAATTAGTTCGATTTTTATGCCATCTATTGCATACCCCGAGAACACAATCAGAAGGCTGATTCCTTGGCAAAGTTAGCCGGCACCGGAGAGGCACAGCAAATGGGACTCGTTCCCGTTGAGATACTATCTTTCCCAAGTATTGACCAAACGGAGACCGACTGGGTACATGAAGTCATACCTGACAAAGAATCATGGATGACTCCATTCAGAAACTATCCCGAGCATGGGACCCTACCCGAGCGTAGGAGTGAGAAAAGACAAGTTCTCCGGAAGGCTTCGCGATTTACTATTTAGAATGGAGTCATGTATAGAAGAGGATACTCTATCCCTTTACTTAGGTGTATCGCCCACAATGAAATTAAACGAGTATTACATGGTGTGCACGAAGGAGAATGTGGCGATCACACCGGGGGGCAAGCTCTTGCTAAGATAGTGCTATGGTTATTATTAGCCGACTGTAAATCGCGACGTATCAGATTATGCCAGGAAATGTGACAGATGTCAGAAGCATGCTCAGATTCCAAGAGCCCCACCTACCGAAATAACTCAAATGGTCAGTCCATGTCCATTCGCAATATGGGGCTTCAATATTATTGGGTCTCTACCTCTAGCTAAAGGTAGCGCAAAGTACGCCATCGTTGTAGTTGATTACTTTACCAAATTAGCGGAAGCCGAACCCCTTGCTACTATCACGACGAAGAAAATGATCAACTTTGTAGTACACAACATTATCTGTCGATTTGGTCTCCCACATACCATCATCACTGATAATGGAGCCAAATTTGATAGTGTCGAGTTCAAGAATTTCTGTCAACGATTCCATATTCAAAAGAAGTTCTCTACGGTTGCCCACCCTCAAGCGAATGAACATGTCGAAGCTGTTAACAAAGTCATAAAGTCCATTCTGATGAAACGATTGGAAAAAGTCGGGGGCAAATGGGTCGATGAACTTCCTATGGCCCTATGGGCATATCGAACGACCCACAAGTCCGCGACCGGCCACACTCCATTTTCACTTTCCTACGACTCAGAAGTCGTTATTCCAATCGGGTTGGAAGTACCTTCTCATCGTGTGACTTACTATGATCTGAAGACAAATGCTATACTACTTGTCAAATCTCTGGACTTATTAGATGAGAAGCGTGCATAGGCTGATTTGAGGGCAACAGTGCACGAAAGTCGAGTCGCCCGATTGTACAATGCTAAGGTCCAACCCCGAACCTTTGAACTTGGAAATCTCGTGGTCAAGAGGATTTACCTGGTCCCTTCGCATATGAAACCAACATGGAAAGGACCGTATGTTATTGAACGAAGACTCGGAGACGGGACATTCAAATTATCAACCGTCGATGGCCTCACTTTGCCGAGAGCCTGGAACAGCGATAGTCTTCGTCGCTACTACACATAACAGGCTTTTTTTATTGATTCAGTCTGGTTTTCATTTGCAATTTGTTTATGCATTTCGAAATTTGAATTTGTAATAAGGCAACTGACTTTGCCACACTTTCTTATTTCAGCAATAAAATGCAATCTCTTCGATCCAGAACAGCGATTCTTAAAAAGCATCATACGACCATCACAATGCACGAAGAGCTAAGTTCCATCCTATGGTGGGACTTATTCAAATAGGGAGTGACTGTGATACGACCGGTCACTCACTAAGTGAAACCCGAGCTCGGGGGAAAGCTATCACACTGAAGCTAAAAAGGATTGATACACGACAATCCTCTAACTAACTCCGGCTCCTTGAGTGCAAGCTAGAGTATAAACATGCAAATGTGGGCTCGAAGAGGGTGGATCCGTCCACCTAACGACTTCGCCCGTATTTAATCCAAGTCCGAGGAGGATGGATCCGTCAATCTAACGACCTCGCTTGTTAACTCAGGGAGGATATGAGCCGACCATCTACGATAAAGATAAATCTATCATTCCCAAAGTGCGATCGAAATTCTAAAACTTGAAACAGATGTGATCGACTGTCTGTTGACTAACTCTAAGTCTCCAGAGCATGGGCTGGAGTATAAACTTCAACTGGGTGTGACTGACCACCCACAACTAACTCTATGTCCCCAGAGCGCGAGCTGGAGGATAAACTTCAACTGGGTGTGACTGACCACCCACGACTATCTCCGAGTCCCCAGAGTGTGGACACGGACCTGATCATTAAAATGGGTGTGACTGACCACCCGAGAAACAAATTAAGTCCCCAAAGCATGGACGTCAATTTAAACATTAAGCAGGCATGATCGACCGCCCGCATGCGAGTTCAATCCCTAGAGTGTGGATGCGATTGTCAATAAATGAACGAGTGTAACCCAACCACTCGAATTCATCTCTCTACCACTCCGTTCTGACTGAGTGAAGCGAAGAATGTCGAAGGTGAAAAGCAACCACCGTCCGACAACTTTGACTCATCCCCAGGACTAGGGGCCTGACCCCAGCAACAAATAATAATCAAGACGGTACGGCATTGAAGAGCGACTTGACATTTGGTTACGACCCGAAGCCATGACTCCGGGACTTGACAACCGAACACAAGTTCGATCCAGAGGCTGATGCCTCGCAAATGCGTCGAAAGAAAACTCGAGTGATGCAACACTTAAACAAATAAACACGGAGTTGTGCAAAGAACAAAAGGAAATTCTATTTCATTTATCCTTTAAAAGCAAAATAGATACAAGGAGTCTATGCCAAAAAATCCTACTAGCAGGGGCCGAACCCGCATCTATACACGACCTACAAAAACGAAAAGAAAGTTCCTAACTATCTACCAAAAAAGGGATGCCAAGATTCATTCCTACTCCTGAGGCTTCTTCTTCTTATGCTTCTTCTCCTTTGGAGTCGACCCACCAGAGCTGCCACTATGATGCCGCGTCGAGCTTTTGCCTTTACTAGGCTTGTCCCCGGCCGGGGGAAGTATCATGGTCTCCTCCTCCGAACTCACCGAAATCGGGATGCTTTCAGAGTGCATGGTCGGAGGGAGGGAATAACTTTCCATGTAAGAAGATATGGGGGGAACCCCAGTAACAATAATCGTGCCACCCGAAGAGATCATGAGTAAAGGGGTCGGGCCTGGTCCTGCCATTCCACCTTCTGTGGTGCTACCCATTGTTGCGCCCACCATCTCAGTGTTAATTTCCACCATTATTGCATCGTCATGAGCTGCTTGAGTATCGGGCGGAACACTGGCAGTCAGAGCCGAAGAGCTGGCCACGAACGCACTTCCACTCATAACAAATGGCAAGTCAGAAAGTGGATCGCTGTGAGTGCCTAGAAGCTCATCCATCATTTTCTCGTTAAAGGTGAAAGCGCTCACATCAACTTCCCCGACCGTAGCAGTAGTGGTGGTCGTCATAGCCTCTGTTACGATAGCCTCCTGCTCTTGATTTTGTTCCTGGGTTGCAAGAGGCATGGTCGGTGCTGCTTCTATAACTGAATGGAGATAAGAGAAAATATTAGAAATTTCCTTCGATGGTACTCCAGACTTCGAATGAGTTCGAGAAGTGTTAGGAATACCTTCCTCAGGTTGGCTCGCGGTGGGGGCCGGGGTTCCTGCTGGCACGTGCTCGCAGGCTAGAGATTGCTGTGGCTGATCCAGATCATAGGCCGGCATAGGTAAAGGATCAACCGCAGGAGCAGATTCAGGCTGGGTCGACGCAGGGATCTCAGAGCTTGTATCGTGATGCCTAACACCAGAACCCTCTCCAACCTCCGAGTGCTGAGTAGCGAGCTTCTCTTTCTCAAATGCGACAGTTGCGTTATGGAGAATTCTCCTCTCTTCCCTCGTTCAACACTCGGTTTTCCAGATCAAATTCATCGAGGGATTCAGTATTATACTCTGCCTTCTCATCGGCCAAGAAACGACGCCAGGCACTATGTAACTGAGTTGGGTAGTTGCTGAGCCAGCTCAAATCACAGTATCTCAGAACGTTGACATTGTAGGTAACTAAGAGATCTTCAATGTCACTCTCAAGTCTGGCTTCCGCTGCCCTGACCTCAACCCTAGCCTCGGCCTCTTGAGTTTTCAACTTCGTCGCATCCCGCCTGTTCCGAGCCTCCACAGTTTGGTCATAAGCCTCCTGAGCGATCTTGTTAGCTTCATCTTTTTCCTTAACGACTTCGTCATATTTAGCTTTAAGCTCCGCCTGCTCTTGGAATGCTTTACCTTTTTCAGCGGTGACTATGGCATTCCTGTGGCTCATATCATCTACTAACTTTAGATGCTCCTACCTCATCTGCTCCAACTCCCTATTGGCCACGTCAACCTTCTTCAGGGCCTCCGTTTCGGAATTCCTTAAAGTATCATTCTCTCCAGTGAGCACTATGATAATCCGATCCTTTTGGGTGATGGTTTCTTGGAGCTCTTCAATTTTCTTCGCCCGCTCAACCGCCACAGCTGAAATTTTCACGGCGGCCTTCTTCCACTCCCGGTATTGGCCAAAAGCATGATAGACATGATCATGGATGATTTTTTCTGCTCCATCTGGAAGCACCATAAAATTTGGAGGAAAATGGAAGCCGTCGAAGCATATGTTTGGAAAATCTCTCTTCAATTAAGCTATCCGAGCAGCTCCCTCACCTGTCGACACTGTAACCGCCGAAGTAGCTGCAACAGAGGTGTCCGCCCTGGTCATACAGCGATGTTTGCCTAGTCTTGGAATTACTAGAGGCGCCAGTTGGCACGAAGTCACAATGGACTATGTCCCCGAACTGGGAGGTGGCAACGAAATCCTGGGTGGAGGGGAGCGTGATCGGGAACGGCGTCTATCTCGCCTCTCTTTTTCTCTTTCTCGTTCCCTCTCCCTTTCCCTGGCTCTATCTCTATCATAGTATTCCCTCTCTTGTCTAGAGTGGCGGCGTTCATAGTCAGAGTCATGCCTACAAGATTCCCTGTAAGAACTGGAGGATTCGCGTGCTGTGCGGAGGCTACCGAGCATAAACGGTTTCTTCGACATCGGGTCTGGAAAATTAAAAGAAAGGAAAAGTTAGTTATCTTCGAATATTGGACAACTCGTGAGTAATGAGTGTGTGATGTCATGAAGTGCGCGCATGTATGTGTTAACTCCCCGACAAACCGGTTATGTCGGCCGTACTCAAAGGAGTGGACTCGCCTAAATCTAAAGCGCTTTGGAGCCCTTCCAATCCGGTATCTTGTTGGAGCGACACATAGTCCGGGATTGGAATATCCGCAAGTCCTTCGAAAGGATTGTCTATGTGTGAGGAAGGGGCCTCCGAAATTACAACACCGGCAGCTGGCAAAGACATAACCACGGATTTCTGTCTCATAGATTTGCAGAGTTTACGAGCAACCGCCTTGCCTTTCCTTATCCGTTCTGGGCGTTGTGGGCTATTTGAAGGCCCGGTTATGGGTTCATCTTTGGTGGGCGCATCCTCTTTGCCACCATGCTCATTGATTAAAATTATAGGCGCTCTTTGTCTAGCTTGTCTTGCTGGAGTTGTCCTGAGAGATCCTTCAACCCTGTGCTCTGATCTCCATCAATCAGCCCAACGGCCCTCAGGTTTTCGTCCGTGAGCACCACTTCGATCTATCTGAACTCGCCTGGCACCTCCTGGAGGACCCTGACGATTTTCCTAAATTGAGCGCCTTTGGGTCGAGGAATCGAGGCTGTAAAAAGAAAGAGACTTTGAGCTCAATATCAATGGATATTAGCCAGTTAGTCACCGGAGGAATTGAAACACTTACGTCTGTCTAGCCATCGTTGAGCAAAAACCGGCAGGCACCGAACATAGAATCACTTGGTTTCGAAGTAGCTGAGTTTGGTCTAAGTCCCAATCACAATTTGGCAGTTTTTAACTCTCTCTAAGAATGTGAATAAGGGATTATCTCCCCGACTCTTTACATTGAACAAGAATCTAACTTCCTCTGGAGTCGGAGGTCGAAAAAGGTGGTCCATGAAAATGATGAATAGGCTGTTCAGTAGAGCGTACCCGTTCAGATGCAACTGTGTTGGGGAAATCCCTAAATAAGATAACACCTCTCGGATATACTGATTGAATGGTGGGAGTGTCCCGGTTGTGCAGGAAAATCTATTGAAAGCGGTATACCCTTCTAGAGGAGTATGCGTCATATCGCTCTGCCCTGGTAGCAGGACATCATTCAACGATAACCCATGCCTCAAGAAAATCCTTCCTGACATTTCTTCACAAATATTAGACGGAACCGAGTCTTGTGGATTCCCAATGAAAACTGCTCCTGGTAGTTCGTCTGGAGTAGGACTTATAACTTCGGTAGCAATAGCCAGCATCTTTATTATTGGAAAGGGTGGGCTCTGAGCCTCTTGTTGTTGCAAGCTTCCAGGCTTCATAGCTAATCAACTTAATAAAAACTATCGTTAGGTGACAATAATCCCGTGTTTTCCCCAGAGTGAAATGCATGAGTGTGTTGTGCAATGCAATGTTGTATAGTATTTAAGAAAATTCTATGGAGATTATCAAAGTGTTTGAATGACGAGACTCCAGAATCCAACCGGAGTGACCGTCATCGCTGACCGTCACAAACATACCATCCTGACTTTGGAGATCGATTCAAATTGAGGTTCGTTAAGTGTTGTCTTGTTACAGTTCCATCGACGAGCTTCGAAGGGAGGTCAAATGTGCAGTACGTTTAAGTCAGATTATGCAAGGCAGAAGCTCGTCGGAGTCAAGTGTTCAAGAATGCAATTCGTATCGATAAAAGTTTAAACTTGAATCAACCCCCAAAGTCCACTAAGTCTCGATCAGGGAAGCACCATTTCATATCGATCGAGGAGCTATGGTTCGTATCGACCAAAAAACCATAGTTCGTATCGATGCTAAGTTTTCTACTTTGTATCCATTCAGAGGAAACTGTCTCGTATCGATCAGCAAGCCACTAAGTCGTACCGATCATATTATTTGTTTCCATTTTCAAGATTTGTATCGATCGAGGGACATCGATGCGTATTCCATTTATTAATGATCGATATGAGAGATGTCATTAGCTAACCAATACGAAAGTCTCGTCACCAACCAATACGAAGCACTTCACTCATTCGATACGAAGCACTACCAGTCCAAGTCGGTACGAATCTCCTCCCTCCACCGATATGAAGCCCAAGCTGACCCACCATCACTCCAACTAGTTTGTATCCCTCCTTAATCCTTCATCCTCAAATAACATGGAGGCTGTTGGCACTCATCATCAAACTTCGGCCACCCACGGCCATGACCATGATTAAGTCGGCGAAAGGAGGTCAAGTCTCATCATCCTTAGTTCAGATTTAGTTAATTTCTTACCTAATCATGGCAGATAATCGAAGGGATTGAGGATTTGGGTTTAAAAGCAAATAAGGTTATGGTTTATTCCTCTTTGTTTCGAGCGATACGAAGATAGGGATGAGAGCAGGAAGCAAGAAAATGAGAAAGTTAAAAAATTTCTAAGTACCGAGCCTATAAATATACATAGGGGATGACCGTTCGTCTCCCAGTCATTACTCCTGGTCAAAACGGTAGCTAAGGGATCGATACGGGTTGGCAATTTCATATCCATTAAACAACCGAGGCAAAGCAAATAAAAGTTCGAGTCTTTCGTATATTGCAATCCATCGATATGAATTGCGAAGAAAAAAATCTTCTGGACTGATCGAACCTATTTGGGACACATCGGTATGAGAAACTTTGTTCGTATCCATTTAATGTGACAGCCGTTCATATCCCGTAGTTCCATCGATACGAACGCCACTACTAAGTCATGTTTAAACCGCTCAACTTCATCGATACGAAATACTAGTTTCGTATCCCTCCATTTGAAGACCCTAAGACTCGTATCCATCGATACGAACGACATTGAAACATCAACCAAATTTGTATTGATCGCCATCGATACAAAAACAATTTGTTAACTTTTCACATCGATCCAGGAGAGGGTTGATACGAAGAGATACTCCGAAACAACCACAAAGCGTTACTACAACTCGAATTTCACATCGATTCAGGAGAGGATCGATACGGGATTCGATACAAGAAAACTGACAACAACTATACATCGAATCAGATAGAACTTTTCAGACTGAAGATTACAGTTTTTCAAAGCACGTCATGTTCACACAAGACGTACTTTGGGGGGCAAATGTTATCCCGCCTTTTGGCAAGGCCGTGACACCAAGGACTTGATAGGAAACCAAAGAAGATTCGCCCCGAAGATCGGTTATACATAGGTTTACTATGGATACCGGTAAATTTTGTCCGAGTCCAAATCGAGCTACAATCGACATGGCACGACAAGCAAAGTTATAGAAGCCAGGATCTCAAATTTCAAGTAAATCGAAGTTCGTATGCTCGAGTTATGGACCATTCAAGTCTCACGTGAAGGATGTTGAGTTCGTATCCATTAGGTTGGCAATTATCAACTTCGTACCCATCTGAGCAGACAAGTGATTCGTATCCATGAGAAAGAACAATCTCGTTCGTATCCATCCAACTCGTAGCCATCAGCACTAACCAACTCGTATCCATCACATAAAAGCGCTTCGTATCGTTCTCTCACTAGTCCACTCATATCGTTCAACTCATCCAAGAACCCGTATCGATCGGCCCAAGGATCGATACGATCCATATAAACTACGAGCGATACGAAGTGGCTGTTCCCATCATTACTAAGAGGACAAATACGTGTAGATACGAAGTAGCTTATAACAAGCGATACGAATTGGTTCTCTACCTATCAATACGGGGAGTGTTTCTTGGATGGATACGAACGTGGCATGATCAAGAGGAAGACTCGGTCGTTCGGCGTAAAAAGTGGATCGATCCTGGAAGATAGCGCCACGTCATCTGATCGAAACGTGATGCATGGATACGAGTCAGAACGATACGAATCTTATCAATACGAGTTTGACAGCACACTGAAAATCCAAACTTGCATCGATCATAACTCGGGATCTACAAGTCCAAATAACACCGAGTTTTCACAAGAGCTTGCCTACAACCTCAAGAATGTACCTGATCAATTTCAGCCATAAAGGATAAATTCTTGATCGATACGAATTCAATTCGTATCGCTCTTAAATCGAGTCGAAATCACCTGAACTCGATCTCATGGGCCCACCTACATGAGAGAAGAAGTCTTTCGAGATCTGGGCAAGATATTTGCTGCCTACGCCTATAAATAGTGACCCTGGACTTACAGAAAAAGGAATTTTTAGCTTTTTACGTGATACTCTGCCAAAATTTCTATTGTACTTCGATTGTACTATTGCAGATCTTTTGTAACCAGTGAGTTATAATCAATAAACATCAATCATTCCATAGTGGACGTAGGGCATACGCCGAACCACTCTAAATTCGTATGTTTCAGCACTTTTTCTTATCTATTAATTTGTGTGTTTGCTAGATCTGCCTTATTTTACATTTACTTTCTTCATTTTATCTCTTCAAACACATCCGAAGAGTGTTGTGCCCAATTTTGGTACAAACATTCATATACTTATCTCAACCGTATAAGTATATTTACAAATCAATTTCAAAGGAGCTTAAGAAAAATGTTACTCAAACACTATCACTACAAACCCAAACTATTTCATTTATGATTATCTCTAAAAAATTCATTTTAAAGATCCATTTACGTTCACAAGTATAATCAAAACAGGTTAAAGACGAATGTTATTAACATATTGTCACAACAAACCCAAAACCAATTCGTACTCGTTATTATCTATAAAATTCCGTTATTAAAGATCTAAGTATTTTCCAAACTCATTTAACAATATTTTAACACTTTAAACAATTATCCATGGGTTTAAAAACAAATGTTATTAAAACATTGTTTACGACAAACCCCAAAACACTTTACTATTTTGTTATCTTTAAAATTCTATTTTTAAGACGTAATTACTTTTCAAAAGTATAGTTAAATGGGTTAAAATAAATGTTGCATAAACAAATCGTTGCTATAAAACCAAATCACTTTTACGCTTTTTACTAACTTTAAAATATCCATTTAAAGTTCTAAGTACTTCTTAATTTTTTAAAACAATGTTATATATCTTTTTAATCAATCTATAAAACAACCCATTACAACATAAGTTTATACTCCTAAAAATAATTTATATC
The DNA here is from genome assembly GCA_030737815.1 of Allium fistulosum. Taxonomy (NCBI): domain Eukaryota; kingdom Viridiplantae; phylum Streptophyta; class Magnoliopsida; order Asparagales; family Amaryllidaceae; genus Allium; species Allium fistulosum. The sequence continues at coordinate 183,422,060 of CM060903.1, forward strand.
CTTTAACAAAATATTAAACTTCCTTTTTAAAACTTCTAAATATACTAAAATACCTTTAAAAGATAGATATTTACATATACTAATTTATTAAAAACAAAGATATTTAATAAAATACTATAAACAATTTGTAAAATATTATAATATAAAATCCTCTTATTTCTTAAATAGAATCTTTAACAATTTCTAAAACCATATATATATACACTAAAAATATACTTTTAAAATACTTAAACTATATTTTAAAACCTTTGTTTAAAACACCACTTTAAAACCTGTTTTGTAAATTAAACCATCACTTTATAAATCCATAAATGATTTTCAGAAATATATTTAAACTTATGTACACTAACAGTATTTATTACAAATACGAAAAAGCCATAGGATATCTTCCAAAGTTAACTTTAAAATCGTCGATCATAGTGATTTCAAAGTATGTCCATCGCAACCTTTTCGCTTCTAATGTTTACAACTTCCATTTCCAATTTCCACAGATGTCCAAACTAATTCCTCTATGTCAAACACACTAAAACATGTGTAGCTAAACATATACACATATATATTTCCATAATATATCACCATTTATCCAATTTAACATATGCCAAATATAAGGATTTCAAAGCAAGTTTAATACGACTGTATCGTTTCAAACATTTATGACGTACTATCACTTTTCACAAAGTAATAACAAACATGTAACAAGTAGTCTGGGCCACGATACATGTTATGGATGATCAAAAGAAATATTATACTCCATAAAAATTTTGTCACTTTTTTTACGAAACAAGGCGGGGTCCAAAAGTAACAACTCGTGTGGTTCGTTATACAGTTTTTATTTCAATATAGCACAATTACATATGAAATAATATTCAATCAATTGGTGAGTAAAACTCATCCAAGTTCCAACCAACACTTACGCATTTTCAAATAGTCCAAAATTAAACGTCGTTCGATTTTGGCTAAAATTCTCACAAGCTCGGAACTCCACGAATCCAACTCTAATGCGTAGATATCATCGATACAAGCACAATGCCGAAAACTACACCTCGGTCGGATCTCATATGAACAAGATACGATTTATATAAGGTTTTAGATTTTATAAACTATAATTAATTAACTAAAAACTTAATTAATTAATCATATTAATTACCTTACTCATCTCCTTCCCTCTCATCCTCTCTAACTAAAAACTCCTACGCATGGTGATACGCACTCCTGACGTGCACAAATGCATACCGATACGGTGCTTCGGACCATGGATCGATGAACGATCTTCTTCAACCTCTTTCTCTTTGCGAGCCTGACCTCCTCGACCCATCACCATCACCTCCGACTTCACTATTTTGATTCCGACCATGTGCCCTAAAATTATATCGTCAACATCACATTAAAACCCCGACCACAAAAACTCCAACGACCACCATCAAATGACTCCATGCTCCACCACAAGTTCACATATGGTCTTGATTTCATCATCAGATGTCTAAATCAAAATGCGATCCATCATTGTCGCATTCGTTCCCAAAAGTCACGATCGCCTGTAGCTAGCCTCACTACCCCCACAATCTCACCTACTCTCTAGATGTCCATTATCATCGACAACAAGCCTTATCTCATCCTCAATCACCCCCTAAGTATAACTCTAGCTTTGGCTTTTCCAAGAAGAGCACAAGCAACCATGGCCACACCCAAATCCACTCACACCATCACGGTGTTCTTGCCAATACGAAGCTATTGGATCCAAAATCACTCAATTCCGTTAAGTATCGCTCTGTATTTAATTGATTAAATGATTAAAAATGGAGGCGGCTATTGTTTTATCTTGTTCATGCAAATAGAAGAAAAGAGAGGAAGGTTATAATTTTAGGTTAAAGATTTAAGGTTTATTTATAGGGAAAATTCATTATATTTTATTCTCCTTTATTTTCATTGCGCATTTCAAGTCCGCGCAATCACAGAGCATGTCTGATCATCATGAAACCCGTCATCGTACAACAGTTCAATATTCCAGATCCAATGGTACCTGTTTCATCAAAATTCAAGACAGTGCCCCGGAATGATAATTTCTTACGTTAATTAAAACGAATTATTTTTAAAACTATTTTAATCACTTAAATTGTAAATTAAAATTTACAACAACCTTTTATTATTTAAAAAGAATTTAAATAAGCTTTCGAAACTATTTTTATTCGAATTAAATCCAAGATTCAATTATTTAAATAATTCCAATATTTAACTATAAACCTTTCAAAAATCTAGGTCGTTACAAGCGATCTCTCGTATACATTACCTTAAGTCAAAATGGATTCGTTTCAATATCCGAATACATATGAAATAATACATATTTTGTCTCGACGCAAGGCAATGTGCACGAGTTATAGACTTGAATAATATAGTATTAGAGGCATAGATAAACATTTCCCAACTAATAGAATCTAAGTGAATAAAAACAATGAATTTTATATCATCTTTAATATATACAATTCATCTCATGTATACATCACATCGACCAATACACAATGACACTTAATATAAGTACAAATAGAGTAATTACTCCCATCATCATCGACTCCAACTCTATATCGTAGTCCACAAAGCACATATAGTCATATCAAACTTGTAGAACTTTTATCTAACTCAAGGTAATCAAACAATTAACAAACCCCGAGTCAGGCTAGAAATCTAACTGTGAGTATAACCCTGCTCAAATAATATCATATAACGAATGACAGGTTTAAATATAACTCTAAATTCAAATCACCCAAGTTTTATCTGTATAGTCAACACCCATAAATAATTTCTAATAAACTATGTACTTAAAAACTAGTCGAAAAAAGATTTTAGATTTATTTTGTTTCAAATTATTTTCCCAAAATCATTTGAAGACGGGTTTCCAAATCACTTTATTCACAGAAATCCCATATGTTTAGAAATCATATACCAAAGGTCCACTTTGCAAACGATGTCAAAACACTGGTTTTAAGTATAAATAATTTATCAAAATATTTCCCAATTTGCATAAAATAAATCTTTGCAATATATTTATTGAACAATATTCTTACATTACTATTAATAAATCCAAAAATTCAATTTATAGAATAAAATTTGATAAAATATCCAAAATAACCTTTAAACTTTATTTATCCCTATAAAATACTTTCTCAACATTTAAACTCAAACTAAATCTCGGTTCTAAATTTTATACTCAAATATCCAAAAAATCGAATTTAATATAGTTATTTTATTTTATCTTCGGAATGGGATGATACAGACTCCCCTCCTTACAAAAATTGCATCTCGTAATCTCTTATAGGGAAGATATCATACGCAACTCATACCCGTAACTTTCTTCGTCTATCATAGTCTTCCACCAACTTAAGAAACATTTGATCCTCTATGAGGATTTTCTGAACAATGACCAAATCTCTCTTCACTGTATTATTGTATGTTGTAATTTTATATAGATTTGTTTAACAACTTCTATTTTCGCATACGATAAAATCACATGAAATATTAAAGTATCAAAATTTTCAAACTTTTTTAGCAGAGTCTCCTTTGTACGAAGAGCCTTACGAATAATTGTAATATGAATATATAAGTATACACGATCTAAACAAGATCGGATAACTAATATATCACACAATATCATATATATTTCGATATATAAGCATAAAATATACCTTTTTTGCATTTTAAGCGAAGTTACTTACTTTTAAAGTAAGCAAAGTAGGCAAAGTCAGCTAGCACCGCAAAATAGTCCGAAAATAAACTAGTGTTCCCATTCTCAACTCAAAATAAGCTCATATGCTTCCGTACAAAAAGATTTATGAAGTATGGCATTTATGTAACAAAACTATATTACATTCTTATATTAACAATTTTCTGACTAACTTTAAGGTATTGAAAACACAAAATTAGTAAATGCCTTGAAGAGTAAAGTTGTGACATGACTTATGAACTGTCCAAAATATTTTATGGATCATAAAAACATGGCAAATGATAGAAGTTATGGGGATTTTACTTAACTTTGTAAAATCTGAAATGGGTTTTTATCCGTAGGCATACTTCTTTGCAAATCAGTTTTCGTCTAATAAACATCTAAATTTTACATCACTCTTAAAATAAAATTTGTTCCTTATTGTCATACCTTGCCAATGAGTACAAAACTGTCGAAAATGAACAAGGGACCTAATAGTTATGATCAAAACAACAAAGTGTTAAAATTCAGAAACTAAACATGCTTGTAATGATATGTTATTTCAAACCATTCAAATCGACAATCATCCACTCATGTCGGACTTGAATTGCTCAAAACAACAGATTGTTAATTTATATTTGGCAAAACTCAGCATATACGGTGAATAAATCAATCATAGAACCACAAACACAGAGTAACAACAATAAGCAGTGGGATAGATAAATAGTAGTTCATGAAGCTACTACATAAACAGAGTCTAAACAAGATACAACGAAAATCTCAAATACAAAGTAATCTTAAATATAACAGCAACTGATAAATCTGAATACAAATAGCTATAAATAACTGAGATAACTGCAAAGCTGGATATATAAGATAGATCTCCAAGCAAAGCTCCAAACTCCAAAGGTGAGTCAAATGTTGTGACACTCAGTCTGACCTGAGCATAAAGCAAAACACAAAACACTCGAGTCAAGATTAACATTCTTATACTAGTAAATCAACTCAAGTGAAATATGAAGTAACTCAAAGGATGTTTGAGATTCTCATCCTCTAAGGATCCGTTAAACTATCTACATACATAGTACAATACACTACATATATAATGTCTATAGTAAAGTAAACTATTAAAATAGCGTTAAGGCGTTACCCATAGCCCCCTTAACACATTTTTATATATTCCCGTAGTCTATACAGTACCATAATTTCTCCGTAAACTAGAGGGCTTTCAGAGGGCACTACATATGTACGGTATAAGCCAAACTCGTAGTGGGCGCGATAAGGCATGTGACAAGGCATGCGAGGCAATGCCTAGGGTAGGTGTAAAGAACTAGATTTTTGTAACGACCCGCTATTTTGGACCATTCAAATCGACAATAAATCCACACATGTCGGACTTGAATAATTCAAAATACCGAATTGTTAATTTAAATTTGGCAAAACTCAGCATATATAGTAAATAAATCAAACACAGAATCACAGACACAGAGTAATACAATAATACGCAGCAGAATAGATAAAATAGTAGTTCATGAAGCTACTATATAAACATCAGAGTTAGAAATAAAATACAACAGAATATCTCAAATGCAGTGAAGTCTCCAGTATAACAGATGACTTCTCTGAACAAATCAACTAGAAGAGCTGAAAGCTGAGGCGATAGTTGGATCTCCAAAGGAAGCTCCAAACTCCAAAGGTGAGTCTCAAATGCTGTATCACTCGGTCTGACCCGAGCGTAAAGTAAAACACAAAACACTCGAGTCAGGATTAACATTCTTATATAAATAAATCCAACTCAAGTGAAATACCAACTGAAATACAAGTAACTTAAAGGATGTTTGGGATAACCATCCTCTAAGGATCTTCAGAACTATCTACAAGGTGGAAATATACATTATAACATTGTGGTCATTTCAAATTTATTTATACTTCAAAACCAAAATATCATTTTCATTTCAATCCGTAAATTTAAATACATACGGGTAGATATCATTTCGACCCGTAATCCCAAATTCAATCAAATGAAAATCGCTTGGGTTTATCATTTCAACCCATAACGATTTTCTCCTATTCTAAAGTCCGTTCGGGTATGTATCATTTCAACCCATAGTGAATTCTATACTAACAGGGAACTTGCAGAGTGATAACAGATATGAAATAATAATATAACAGATATGAAATAATAATATAACAGGCATATACCATCAATACAAATAGCGGATAATGATGTCAGATGTCACAGGTGAACAGATACAGTCAATAGCATATATAACAGTGTAAATAACTAACATCAGCATATTTCAATTGTTGTTTCAATTGAAATCAAATTTAAATAAATAAAAGAACGTTAATCGTGAGTGATTGCTCACCTTTCGAGGCTAGAGGATAGACAACGAAATGAGTTACGAATTCCAAAGCAACTCTAGATGGACACGATTCGATGAAGAATACGCACGACGGACAAAGCTGATAAATAGGAATTTACGAAGTCAAATCAGAACGGAATTGATGAAGATAATGGTATAAGTGAGCTTATATATATAACTATATATATATAATCAAATTCTAAATTCATACATATATTAAATTAAATATATATAGGAATTTAAAAATCCATTGTTAAATTTAAACCCATATATTAGAAAATATTCCTAATATATTTTAAACCAATATCCCTTATAAAACCAAAATAACTCACTGTATGTTAATATACTTAAAAACCCAAAATCTATATACATAACAGTTTATACATACTTATAATCTAACAACATATAATATATACAGACCATATATTAAAATATACAAATGCAGACACTACAAAATGTATGTAGGCAAAATGTATATGCGAACAACTAGAGGTGTAAAAAAAAACATGCAGACTGGAATTAATATAACATACACTAACTAAAGCAAATCAGATGTGAAATAAATTAACATATAAAATATACTTAAAAAAATCTAACATGTATACAGTCAAAATATATATGAACCGTTATACAAATCTAGACTACCAAAATGTGTTTACAAATTTATATAAATAAAATAACACAAACAAAACCAATATACTCATATAAACAAACAGACCAAAACAACAATAAAATAAACTGTATAAACTTATATAAACGTTTGATATATACAAACAAATATATGTATATACCCGTACAGATTTTAAAACAGGCCTATATAACTTATATAAAATTTTGTACATTATAACACTTCAACATATAATATATATAATGCCTTCTGTTCTTTAAATAGTCAAAGGAAGTTTGTATAAAACATATATATTCATAAATGTCTCTTCAACACACACGCCACCTCATTACAAAGATATGGGAATGTTTTATCATAGTTTACGTATTATATATATTATAGTAAATAATGAACATCAACTTTAATTTTATTTATACTATACCATTAACATATTATAAAATATTGTAAACATTTATAACTGAGCAAGTTTGTCACGCCAGTTGCTAACATACAGCGAAGATAAGCATATATACTATACTTTATATATGAACCTTTACAATATATCATTTGCTTTAAAACACATATAACTTATATATTGCAGTATGTTAATATAATTTATAAAATCTTATACCACAATATGTGTATAATTAAAATGCAAACACCACTGTATATTTACCCGCATGCTACTGGGTGTAATAAGCCTTTACAAATACTTAGTAAAAAAAAATATAAAAGTAAAGAAGCATCATGTTTCCTTCATTTTTTTTCCAGAAAAATATATATGCATATTAAAGTAAACGCAAACATATATAGTACACCTACCCAATACAAGAACAGCACGGCTAAAGGCTGAGAGGGGTGACGAAGCAAGTAGTTTGGTCGGGGAGGCTAGCGACAGAGGCCGGAAGGCGCTGTTGGTGCTCTCGGCAGTGTCAGGAGGTGGTAGGGAAGGCGGTGGGGAAGGAAGTGAATGGGTAGACGTGGAAAGTTTGGTGTTTGGATGGAGGGGAAGACTAAGGCACGGTGACGAGGATGACAAGGTCGTGGCGTAAGGCAGTTTCAGAGTGGAGACTCAGTTGTAGAGGCGTGGGCGAGCAGGGCCTCACGGAGGAGAGAGGTGATGGACTCGGCACTGAGGGGAAAGCGGAACAACTTTTAAAGAAATAAAATACAAGAAGAAAAAAAAAAGAAGCAGGAGAACACGGGAAGATGAGCCAATGAAATAGTTACAGGGAGATGAAGCTATAAAGGCAAAAGCGAACTGGGTAGAGAAAGAGAGCCATAGATAACGTAACGTACCACCCTAAAATCAAGCAACGAGAAAATTGAACGCCAAATCTGGGATTAAATAAATGTTTGTGGCCGTTTATAACAACCGTTTGAATTTCGAATGGGCACAAGAATATCAACAGTTCAAAACGGATTCCGATAGAGTTAACCGTTTTCACGGATTTTACCTCGTACCGGACTCCAAAATACAGAGATAAATATACCATTGAGATCAGTATGACGAGAGGATCAAAACGGTATACAGATATTAGTGGTACGATCATCCGATCAAAAGTCGATAATCGGTACCGAAAATGCTGCAATTCAATCGAAAATAAGATAAACGGAGCTAGATAAGTCCAAATTTGACGAAACGAAGACTGATGTTTCACTCAGAAGATGATTTAGAAATTTATTGTATAAAAATATTCAAGTTTGGAAAACATTTTATTTTCATCAATAATTAACTGACTTAAATTGAAATAGAATTTCACAAGAAAATAAACTTTAATATTATCAGATGAAAATTTACCAGTTGCTATATTAAAATAGACGTATTCCAAATAATAAATTTTTAATTTCAAATTTTATTGTTTAAAATTTCATAATTTCCAATTAAATATACTTTTAAAACCATTAAATTTTACGGGTCGTTACACTCTCCCCCACTCAAAACTTTTCGTCCCCGAAAAGGAAGAAGGTAGAAGAATAGAAACAACCAGACAGAAAAGATAGATTGAAAGTTAAGATTAAACAATTAATTTAAAATTATATAAATTTTACTTGAAATATTCATTTGAAAACTTCGTTTGCAAATCAATTATTTTAATACTTTAATACTTTTCAAAACTCATTTGTAAAGTTTCTTTCTTTCTTTATAAATACCATTTATATGTTTATAACACCTTTATAATTATATGGAAACTATTTGAAAACAATTATTTACATTATTACTTATATTTACAAAGAAGCTATCTGAAAACATTAATCCATAATTCATAAATTTATTAATTTATCTCAAGATACTTTCAAATATTATTAATAAACAAATAATCATTTACTTTAAAAATGTTTTATTTAATTAATAACTTCTAAAATATTTATAACACTAAAAATTTCTATTAAACCATGTGGTATCTAAATAAAAAATATTTAAAAAGGATATAATCAACAAGGAAAAGAAGGAGGATTTGGAAAAGCAGAATATAGGTGAATAAATAAAGTTGAGCAGATAAGGTAGATTCAAAAGAATAGTATCAGGCACGAATAATTAATTTAGAACCATAAGGGTTTTAATTTCAAATATTAATACAAAATTCCTTTGTTGGAAATACTTTTATAATAAATTGCCTTTATAACGAAATAAATTTCCTTTCGAAAATACTTTTATTACTCGATGTTTCAACAAGTTTATCCTTGTTCCTGTAGACTCTGGTAGTGCATTGATCAGGCGCAAAACTAGAATTCTCCAGGTACTTAGTAGACTTGTTTAAACACCTAGTGAAAATACTGGAAAACTTTTTTTAAAAACAGATATGGAAAGTACAATCCAGACAAAACAACAAACAAAACCTTTGTCTAACCATGGTTCGCAGATACACAATGGTTACGCCTGGTTCCCCCAGGAAACAATCCATATCTGTAAGCTTTCTCAGCCCTGCGAGTTACGCCATGATGACTAGTAGAATGCAGGATACACAATGGTTACGCCTGGATTCCCCAGGAAACAATCCGTACCCCCAGGCAAGACTCAGCCAAGCATTTGCGCTACTATTCGCGACCTACACAGATTGCAGGATACACAATGGTTACGCCTGGATCCCCCAGGAAACAATCCGTACTCCTAAGCAAGACTCAGCCAGGCAGTTGCGCTATGCAGTCACGAGAGAAAAAATAAGACCATGGGTAACGCCATGGAATTCGAAGGACACTCGAGTATCATATCCGGAAAACCAAAATCAGAGAGAATAATATCGATAGAATGAATCCAAGATGTGGCCACAAATCGGATATCAAGCAGAAGGCACTTTCCATATCTTTACTTCGAAAATATGTATCATATAGTACCTTTTCAAATCACTTTCAAATATCATACTTATATAAAATCCATTATATATAAGATTTAATTTTCAAATCAAATACTTTTCCACAATCAAAAGTATATCAAATCACACTTATATAGATTTTAATTATATAAGATTTCATTTTTCAAATTGAGTACCCTTTTCAAATCCATAGTTTTCGAATCAATTTCATACTCATACAAATCAATTTTATATAAGTTCGACAACTCCCAAATCAAGTATTTAGTAACACAAGGTTCTCAAATTTCAATTTGTTTCAATATCAGTTCAATTTCAAAATCATATACAATTTCACCAAATTATTTCTTCTCAAATTAAATATCTTTAGTTCTAAAGTTTCCATAATAATAAATTTAGAAAATAAATCCAAATTTCCAAATCAATAATTTAAGTCAACAAATTCATTTCCAAAATCAAATGTTTTCAAAATCATCTTATACTTACGTAAGGTCTATCTTATATAAGGATCAATTTTTCAAAATAAATTTCGCTGTATGAAGAGCCATATGGGATTGAATATCTTTGCTTTTATGGGTTATATATCTTTGTAATTTAAATTGGAAATTTTCTTTTAGTAAATAAAGATATTCTAACCCGACAGCTTTCAATTTCAGCGTCAAAATATATCAATGTTATTAGAATATAAGATGTACATACGTCGTCATTTCGCAGAATCACATTTGATCGCTCGCTCGATCACACAAGTTCGTTTTCGAACTAGTATTGTCCATTCGACTTCTCTAATGCGGATTTCGATATGGTTTCTCGACTAGAAGCCATCAGTCTCCTTGCATAGCCATATACTACGATAGAGAATTCTAGAATCAAGCCCAAAATCCATATCAAATATTCGCCATCAAGAATCGAATGAAAAATCCTAACACGAAATGGTGTAATTCACTTCGAACTTGTGTACTCAAACTTGGATCAAATTAATTATGCGAATAAAACAGCATACATACAAATTATATATTTATTCCAACTTGTTAAATATATAATTTCATAAAGATGTTACTAAGTTAAAACATTTAAACTAAATTTTATTCAAAATATATTGAAGACCAAATTCTTTTCAAAACATTTCAAATCTAAATTTCATATTAGAAAAATTTAAAATTTGCCTTATTCATATACCTAACAAAACAGTTTCAACTTATTTAAATCATATTACTTCATACTTAAACATTCAAAACAAATTTATATACTTTATCAAATAATTCATACTTTCAAAAATTTTAGCTTTGAAAAGTTAACCTTGATTTGGAAGTGCTCGAACCTTCGAAATAGTTGAAGAAATCATTTTCAAATTCAAGAGTTGGCAATCAACAAATCAGTAAATCAATTTCAAAAGATAGGTTTCAAATCTGAAACTAAAGGACTAAACACCGGCTTACTTCAAATCATTTCAAGTATATATATACATATATATTTCGAATATCAAATCATACTTTGGAATTTGAAATCAAAATCGGTTTCGCAAACTCACTCGTGTAGCAATGCTACTAAAGTGGCCTCTCCCCCACTATGAAACTCGAAAATCAACGTCGATGATGCGTGCACTCATCACCGAAATTATTTTCCAGCGACATAAGTGAGTTCTGGACTTCTATTTTCTCAAACTTCTTTTGAAATTTCTTTGAAATCATTCGAAACTTATTAAAATCATTTGAAACGTTTCTTATTCGGAAAATGCTTTTAAATCATTTTATTATTATATATTTCAAAATCTTAAAACCAATTTCAAAACACCGGGGTTCAATTCTCGACTTTCAAATTTAAAATCCTTCAGTTATAAATCAAATTTCTTATATAGTTTTTCAAAATTACAAATCCTTTCGAAACCTCAAATTCTTATTTTAAAAGAGTTTAAAATCTTTATCGAAAACATTTCACTTTTATATACAGAATATAATAATTTCGATATATAAAACAATTTCTAAAATATAAACAAGCCTGATTTTTCAAAGGATGGTTCAAGAATGGATTTCAAAACAAAGATAGAAATTCAACTTAGAGGGACTCTAACCAAATAGGATTCTGATTCGAAGATAGGCTCGAACAAAGATGAGATAATTAATTACAAAACAGAAGATGGATACACTTATATAAATCGCGGGCGACCTTAACCGGGTCAACCGTGACTTCAAGAATATAATCGATGCAGAATTCCAAAAAAAATCAACATTCGATCGCAAGAGATAGCGGCATCTAAACCAAAGATATAGAAATCTCCGGTGAATCAATGCCAATTGTGAAGGAGTTTCACCCCTTCACAAATCATTCAAAGATTGGTTGGATCGCCTATTCTTATAGAGATCATTCGAAGTGGAGTTATGGGATACTCCAAAATCAAAAGAATACAAATCGGGAGAGACAAGAATGAATTTTGGAACCGCAAGGAACGTTCCAAAGTTCAAAGGAAATCGAGTCAAAAGGAAGAGATTCAAACTCGAACGAAAGTGATTCTGTAAATAAATTTACTATATATGCTAAGTTTTGCCTAGAGCCAAAGCTCTGATACCAACTGTAACGACCCGCTATTTTGGACCATTCAAATCGACAATAAATCCACACATGTCGGACTTGAATAATTCAAAATACCGAATTGTTAATTTAAATTTGGCAAAACTCAGCATATATAGTAAATAAATCAAACACAGAATCACAGACACAGAGTAATACAATAATACGCAGCGGAATAGATAAAATAGTAGTTCATGAAGCTACTATATAAACATCAGAGTTAGAAATAAAATACAACAGAATATCTCAAATGCAGTGAAGTCTCCAGTATAACAGATGACTTCTCTGAACAAATCAACTAGAAGAGCTGAAAGCTGAGGCGATAGTTGGATCTCCAAAGGAAGCTCCAAACTCCAAAGGTGAGTCTCAAATGCTGTATCACTCGGTCTGACCCGAGCGTAAAGTAAAACACAAAACACTCGAGTCAGGATTAACATTCTTATATAAATAAATCCAACTCAAGTGAAATACCAACTGAAATACAAGTAACTTAAAGGATGTTTGGGATAACCATCCTCTAAGGATCTTCAGAACTATCTACAAGGTGGAAATATACATTATAACACTGTGGTCATTTCAAATTTATTTATACTTCAAAACCAAAATATCATTTTCATTTCAATCCGTAAATTTAAATACATACGGGTAGATATCATTTCGACCCGTAATCCCAAATTCAATCAAATGAAAATCGCTTGGGTTTATCATTTCAACCCATAACGATTTTCTCCTATTCTAAAGTCCGTTCGGGTATGTATCATTTCAACCCATAGTGAATTCTATACTAACAGGGAACTTGCAGAGTGATAACAGATATGAAATAATAATATAACAGATATGAAATAATAATATAACAGGCATATACCATCAATAAAAATAGCGGATAATGATGTCAGATGTCACAGGTGAACAGATACAGTCAATAGCATATATAACAGTGTAAATAACTAACAGCAGCATATTTCAATTGTTGTTTCAATTGAAATCAAATTTAAATAAATAAAAGAACGTTAATCGTGAGTGATTGCTCACCTTTCGAGGCTAGAGGATAGACAACGAAATGAGTTACGAATTCCAAAGCAACTCTAGATGGACACGATTCGATGAAGAATACGCACGACGGACAAAGCTGATAAATAGGAATTTACGAAGTCAAATCAGAACGGAATTGATGAAGATAATGGTATAAGTGAGCTTATATATATATAACTATATATATAATCAAATTCTAAATTCATACATATATTAAATTAAATATATATAGGAATTTAAAAATCCATTGTTAAATTTAAACCCATATATTAGAAAATATTCCTAATATATTTTAAACCAATATCCCTTATAAAACCAAAATAACTCACTGTATGTTAATATACTTAAAAACCCAAAATCTATATACATAACAGTTTATACATACTTATAATCTAACAACATATAATATATACAGACCATATATTAAAATATACAAATGCAGACACTACAAAATGTATGTAGGCAAAATGTATATGCGAACAACTAGAGGTGTAAAAAAAACATGCAGACTGGAATTAATATAACATACACTAACTAAAGCAAATCAGATGTGAAATAAATTAACATATAAAATATACTTAAAAAAAATCTAACATGTATACAGTCAAAATATATATGAACCGTTATACAAATCTAGACTACCAAAATGTGTTTACAAATTTATATAAATAAAATAACACAAACAAAACCAATATACTCATATAAACAAACAGACCAAAACAACAATAAAATAAACTGTATAAACTTATATAAACGTTTGATATATACAAACAAATATATGTATATACCCGTACAGATTTTAAAACAGGCCTATATAACTTATATAAAATTTTGTACATTATACCACTTCAACATATAATATATATAATGCCTTCTGTTCTTTAAACAGTCAAAGGAAGTTTGTATAAAACATATATATTCATAAATGTCTCTTCAACACACACGCCACCTCATTACAAAGATATGGGATTGTTTTATCATAGTTTACGTATTATATATATTATAGTAAATAATGAACATCAACTTTAATTTTATTTATACTATACCATTAACATATTATAAAATATTGTAAACATTTATAACTGAGCAAGTTTGTCACGCCAGTTGCTAACATACAGCGAAGATAAGCATATATACTATACTGTATATATGAACCTTTACAATATATCATTTGCTTTAAAACACATATAACTTATATATTGCAGTATGTTAAAATAATTTATAAAAGCTTATACCACAATATGTGTATAATTAAAATGCAAACACCACTGTATATTTACCCGCATGCTACTGGGTGTAATAAGCCTTTACATATACTTAGTAAAAAAGAATATAAAAGTAAAGAAGCATCATGTTTCCTTCATTTTTTTTCCAGAAAAATATATATGCATATTAAAGTAAACGCAAACATATATAGTACACCTACCCAATACAAGAACAGCACGGCTAAAGGCTGAGAGGGGTGACGAAGCAAGTAGTTTGGTCGGGGAGGCTAGCGACAGAGGCCGGAAGGCGCTGTTGGTGCTCTCGGTAGTGTCAGGAGGTGGTAGGGAAGGCGGTGGGGAAGGAAGTGAATGGGTAGACGTGGAAAGTTTGGTGTTTGGATGGAGGGGAAGACTAAGGCACGGTGACGAGGATGACAAGGTCGTGGCGTAAGGCGGTTTCAGAGTGGAGACTCAGTTGTAGAGGCGTGGACGAGCAGGGCCTCACGGAGGAGAGAGGTGATGGACTCGGCACTGAGGGGAAAGCGGAACAACTTTTAAAGAAATAAAATACAAGAAGAAAAAAAAAAGAAGCAGGAGAACACGGGAAGATGAGCCAATGAAATAGTTACAGGGAGATGAAGCTATAAAGGCAAAAGCGAACTGGGTACAGAAAGAGAGCCATAGATAACGTAACGTACCACCCTAAAATCAAGCAACGAGAAAATTGAACGCCAAATCTGGGATTAAATAAATGTTTGTGGCCGTTTATAACAACCGTTTGAATTTCGAATGGGCACAAGAATATCAACAGTTCAAAACGGATTCCGATAGAGTTAACCGTTTTCACGGATTTTACCTCGTACCGGACTCCAAAATACAGAGATAAATATACCATTGAGATCAGTATGACGAGAGGATCAAATAGGTATACAGATATTAGTGGTACGATCATCCGATCAAAAGTCGATAATCGGTACCGAAAATGCTGCAATTCAATCGAAAATAAGATAAACGGAGCTAGATAAGTCCAAATTTGACGAAACGAAGACTGATGTTTCACTCAGAAGATGATTTAGAAATTTATTGTATAAAAATATTCAAGTTTGGAAAACATTTTATTTTCATCAATAATTAACTGACTTAAATTGAAATAGAATTTCACAAGAAAATAAACTTTAATATTATCAGATGAAAATTTACCAGTTGCTATATTAAACACCTATAGCTCCTTCAGTACCTTCAAAATCCTTTCCTCCCAAAGTGGCACAAGTCTTAAGCAGTTTGGAGAGTTCCTCATGAGGATTGTCTTGCCTCGGTGCCATTCCATCCCTTAAAGCTCTCACAAAATCCTCCATGCTCATCACATGTGGCTCACGTGATGATCCTGCACCTGTGTGATGCCTTGGTCCTACCATAATGCTATAAATATGATTTTTATGTTAGTTTATTTACCCTATCAGTTTTTGGTGTCTTTACTTGGTTCATTTTTATTTCTGTGCACACTGTGCATGTGTCACATGTACACACATATATTTCTTGACATAAAGCAAAAACATTCAACACCAACAATTCAAACAATGCATTCAAACATCCATATGCATACAACAACATTTACTATGTTATTTAAAACATAGCTCTGATACCAACTGTGGTGACCCTCATCTTTAAAATCACTTGGATTTTTTTTTTATATATAAGAGGGACTCACCACTAAACCCCAAATACTTTTATATTTAAATTTTTATATAGTTTCCCAATATTTTTCCCAAGACCCTGGAATTACTAATATAATCATATCAGTATACAAAGATTAAACCAATTATATATTTGATGATATACAATTTTTCCTTTATTATTATATACATATATCAGAGTCAATTTAAATCAATTTGAAAACAAAATATCATACAAGCTGTTGACAAGCCACTTATTTCCTATTTAAATCTTATTCTACTGTCAGAGGTATATTTTTAGCAAATTATAATACCTAAACCTGTTATCTGACTATATATATAAATGTCAATCTGCCTAAATAAGGCTATTTGCATTTATTTGTTCTTGTGACAGTTATTAGGCTTATGCATAAAATTATTTCAAAGTCCTACTTGTAGTTAGGAACATTAAAAGTGATTTCCTATTCACTGTCTCAAATTAAACAATTGAAGTTAGATTGCATTCCTATGTTTGACATGGTACAGATTTTTAGTTGCTTGGTATATCACTATAATTGCTTGGTGTTATCTGAGGGTTGCTTGGTGTTTTTCTTGGTTTTGTCCCGGATGCACTCACACTTCATCAATTGAAATGAAGAGATTCCAGGCTCCAAGGGTTTGACCCATGGCCTCCCAGACCAGCCATAGTCCCCCTTTTACCACTTGCAAACCCATACCCTTCATTTTGACAAGCTTTTACAAAATTCCTACTCCTAAATTTCCAAGCCTTTTTATGCCTAGTTCAAGTTTTCTGGAAAATACTTTCTTATAAGTGTTCAACCAAATATCCAAAATCCATTACCCTACCAGGTCTACTATTCTCAAAGATCCCTTTTCTTTTTGATATTTTAAATGCTCAAATCCATGCAAATTTCCAGAATTTATGCACCTGCCAGTATCATTTACTTGCCATGCATAAATTCATTTTACTTGAATGTTCTGCTAAAACCTTTGAGAGTTCATTTCAAAAATTAAATCCCCTTAGCTGTTTAATTTCCATAAGACAAAATATAAACAATAGAAATCAGAGATTCAAATATATATATATATATATATATATATATCTCAGTATCAATTATCTGACATGCATACATTTATTCCACTTGGGCATTTCTTATTCAAATCTTGTCAAATCTGTTGAAATTTTATTTTAAAGAAAATCATAGAATAAACTCAGGCAATAAAACCAAAGATCATTACATTCACATTTTATATTTATGTGTTATATCCATCCCCTTGTTTTCTCCAAATCAAATGATCATAAAATCAATAAAAAATCAAACCTCATCAAATATCATTCAAAATGAATTTTACTTAAGTACAAGTTTTCAACCCCAAATACTTAGAAAGTTTCCTACAAGTACTTCAATTACAGAAAATAGAATTTGTCTAGTGATTTCATTACAATGCAACTGCAAATTTAAAACAAGTCTCTCTTATTTATACTAGCAGCCAATGCCTTCTTTACTCATCAAGCCAACTTCAATTTCCTGCAAGCAAATCATTTAGCTGCCCCAAATAATTTTTGAGACACCCAGATGATTGCAAGGGCAACCAAAAGGGTCAGTTTACACTGGTATGAGCATTTATCAATTTTGTATACATGTACATAATTTTAGTAATCTTGCAATGCCTTCCTAGATTAACAGGTCTTATACTTAGCAAGTTTGGTTCATGCAAGAAGACACAATATCACATTCAACAATTTATACAATGCACAACAGTCAGTTAAGATTAATCATGTGTACAATTTTAATTCATCCTCATCAAATCTTGGATAAGTAATCACTGATTTATACTCCAAACTTCCACCCAGCAATTAATCAATGAACAATATTTATCTTGATTAAATCTAACACCAAATCTGAAAGTTTATAACCCAGATTTTTAAACCCCTACCCCATTTATTTTATGGTCTTTAACTCCTTGTCAAATGAACACTATCTATGCATTGTGATGGAAACTCCCAGGTTGTTTAAATTATTCCAACACACAAAGGCCTCAGGGTGCAGTTGCACCATGCATATACTTGCTTCCACCTGAAGTAAGCAGATCATTGACTACCCCCAAGTGACCAATTTAGTTTTTTTTTTCATTCATATATCAGAGAAATATGACTGCCTGCATATTTTCTGGCTCAACCCCATGTTCCCCTATTAATCTTGATCCATGTTTAATGATGGTAGAACAAGAATACTTAAAACATGTTAACTCTGAAAGCCAAATTACAAATCAATACTCCTAAACAAAAATACACAAACAAACATCCACATCATCCATAACAAATCATTTCAGAGATTCAAATAACTCATAGTATTTTTAGGCTGCCTGCAATAGGACTTAATGCCATTGCATACAAAAGATAAATACTCACATAATATTTCTCCTTTCACTGCCTTAATTTCTTAGAACAGCAAATCCCCCAAAGCCTCAAGCTAGTGTTTCTCCTTGTTTATTTTATTTTGTTTTTGATCCCGAGAGAGTGATGGTTTTGGCTATGTGCAGTTATTTATAAATCCATTCTAGGGTTTTAGAAAATGGGTAATTCCCCTGATACCCTTAGATGTTTATGTACACATCATATTTCTGTGTGAGTATAAATTGGAAATGCACACTTTAATTAGCTATTTCGGGGATCATGCATTTTTAGACACTCAATACTATTTTCATGACTCTTTTCAACTCATGCAATAAGCATGTGACCCTCAGTTCATTATTTCTTTTTATAAGTTTTAAGGAAATCTGAAAATCTACTTTGTATCTTTTTTTTTCTCTACCTATCTATTACCTCCATTAAATCAGACATACTACCATACTTTGTAATGTAAAAATCATTTACACAAATTATTTGCTTGGAATAAATATAGTATGGAAATTTTATTTGATTCTGTATATGTGTATATATATATTTCTGCCTTTATGTCAAATCAGTCAACTTCCTTTTAAATTAAAGATCACATATATTATGCTAATTATTTTCTGGCACAATTATAAGACATATAAACCTTTATATTAAACTTCATTTTATTTTTATCTTCATATAAAACAGCAAACACCCCATATATATATTAAATGTGTATATATATATTTACATAATTCTTTGAACATAAAGCTATATTTATTTTGAGTTCCAATTTTTCTTCTAATTACCTTAATTCCTTGCATTTTATCAAATAGAAGCTCCCATTTAATTTTATTTATTGCCAAATTCTTTTCTGTTTTAATGCAATATATATATATATCAGAATTTTCTAATATAAATATATATATATATTATTTTATTTTATTTTTATTTTATTTTAGGGTCATTACATATCCTCCCCCTTAAAGGAATTATGTCCCCATAATTTCACCTAATCTCTCCAATTAAAAGCACTAAATCATAGCCTGTTTTAACTCCATAACCCCATACCCATATTTTATGAAAACGAACAATGTATAAGTATATTTAGAAAAATTATCTTAGGCTGTTTAAACATACCTCTCCATCAGTAAACAAATTGGGGTATTTAGCCCTCATTTTATCTTCAACCTCCCATGTACAATCATTAGTGTCCAAGCTCCATTGGATTTTCACCAGTTTGATCACCTTGTTCCTCAACTTTTTCTCTTCCTTGGCAACTATCCCTACTGGTTCATTGGTATAAACCAAATTCTTCTGGACTTGAACTTGAGTAGGTGACTCCAGAATTGCTCCTTCATCATGCACCCATTTTCTCAATTGAGAAACATGAAATACAGGATGCACATCATTCAACTCCTCAGGTAACTTAAGTCTGTAGGCCATAGCACCAATCCTCTGTATAATTTCATATGGTCCTACAAATCTTGGTGATAGCTTACCAGATTTTCCAAACCTGAACACTTTCTTCATTGGTGATACTTTCAGAAAAACATGCTCTCCTACTACAAACTCCATTGGTTTTCTCTTTCTATCTGCATAAGACTTTTGTCTTGATTGTGCTGCCTTCATCCTATGCCTAACCAATTCAATCATGTTGGAAGTTTCTTTAACATGATCTGGCCCCAACATTACACCCTCTCCTGCTTCCAACCAACAGGCAGGAGACATGCAAGGTCTCCCATACAAGGCTTCAAAAGGAGCCATTCCTATGGTTGATTGATAGCTATTGTTGTAAGTGAATTCTGCCAAGTGAATATGATCCTCCCAATTTCCCCCAAAATCAAGCACACATGCTCTAAGTAAATCTTCCAATATTTTATTTACTATCTCGGTTTGCCCATCACTTTGAGGATGGTAGGCAGTTCTTAAACAAAGTTGTGTTCCCATTGCTTCTTGGAAACTTTCCCAAAATCTTGAGGTGAACAAAGTGTCTCTATCACTTACAATAGTCTTGGGTATGCCATGTAGCCTCACCACTTCTTTAATAAACAATTGTGCAAGCTTAGATGCATTTCTATCTGACCTGACAGGAACAAAGTGAGCTGATTTGGTTAGTCTATCAACAATTACCCATATACTATCATTGCCTTTCTTAGTTCTAGGCAAACCATCCACAAAATCCATGGAAATGCTTTCCCACTTCCACTGAGGTACCTCCAAAGGTTGTAACATGCCAGAGGGCTTTTGGTGGTCTGCTTTAATTTGTTGACATGTGGAACATTTTGCCACATATCTTGCCACTGCTTGCTTCATTCCTGGCCACCAGTAGCCTCTTTTTAAATCATGATACATCTTAGTACCGCCAGGGTGTATGGTGTATCTGGTCTTGTGATGCTCATTCATGATTTTTTCCTTCAATTCTGCAATGTTTGGTACACAAAGCTTATCATTTTTCCTCAAATAACCTTGGGAATCTATTTTAAAATTCTCTGACTCAATGTTATTTAATAACATTTCTTTCTTCTCCTTCAGACTTTGATCTTGATCTTGCATGCTACCAACTTTCTCCACCAGATTAGACTTCACTGTGATTATTCCCAATGTACCATACTCCACCATATCACCATGCTCTTTAAAATTCACTGCATCCTTGCTGTATATATCTGCCTCCCCAATCACTGCAAGATTTTTAAACTCATCAATCATCAAACTGGCTAATCTAACATGATTTCTGCTCAAAGCATCTGCCACTCTATTAGCTTTTCCAGGGGTGTACAATATATCTAAATCATATGCAGCCAGAAACTCCAACCACCTTGCTTGCCTCATATTTAAATCTTTTTGAGAAAATAAATATTTCAATGCTTGATGATCTGTGAATAATTCAAATTTTGCCCCAAGCAAATAATGCCTCCATAGTTTTAGTGCAAACACTATTGCAGCTAATTCTAGATCATGAGTTGCATATTTGGTTTCATTGGGTTTAAGCTGTCTTGATGCATATGCCACTACCTTGCCATGTTGCATAAGCACTGCACCTAACCCAGACCCACTAGCATCAGTGTATACAACCATTCCTTCATTTGCTTCTGGAATTTGTAGGACAGGAGCTTCCACCAATGCTTGCTTCAATTTTTCAAAAGCTTGTTCACACTGCTCAGTCCACACATATGGTTGGTTCTTCTTGGTTAGTTTGGTCATTGGTGCGGCTATTCTTGAAAAATCCTTGATGAACCTCCTATAATACCCTGCCAAACCTAAGAATGACCTCACCTCAGTCACTGTTTTGGGTCTACTCCATGATTGAACTGCAATGACCTTGCGCACTTACTCCCTGCTGTGACACTATGTGTCCTAAGAATTTTACTTCATGTTGCCAAAATGTACACTTTGAATACTTGGCTTTTAATTCATTTTCTCTAAGTCTGGATAATACTAAATGTAGGTGCATGGCATGATCATTTTCTGTCTTTGAATAAATTAATATGTCATCTATAAATACCAAGACAAACTTATCCAAAAAGTCTCTAAAAATTCTATTCATCAAGTCTACAAAATAGGAGGGAGCATTGGTCAAGCCAAATGGCATTACTAGAAATTCATAAAGGCCATACCTTGTATTAAAGGTTGTGTACTCAATGCTTTCCTCTGCAACTTTCATCTGATGAAATCCAGAGGCTAAGTCTAGCCTTGAAAATATTTTAGCCCCATGCAATTGATCAAATAGATCATCTATCCTAGGCAGTGGGTATTTATTTTTAATAGTCACCTTGTTTAAATCTCTGTAGTCTACACACAACCTCATTGTTCCATCATGTTTCTTGACAAATAGCACTGGGGAACCCCAACTGGAACTACTTGATCTTATGAATCCTTTCTCTTCTAATTCTTCTAGTTGATGTTTTAATTCTACCAACTCTTTTGGACCCATTCTATAAGGTTTCTTAATGATTGGATTTGTTCCAGGAATTAATTTTATTTTGAATTCAACTGGTCTGTTTTGAGGAATTCCTTTCACTTCTCCAAACACATCTACATATTCATTGACTACTGGGATTTCCTCTATTTTTAATTTCTTTTGAACTTCATTAATACTCCAGATTTTATTAAAACATGTATTCTTTGCTATTTCACTTAAGATGGTAATTCTTTTGCCTTCATTTGTTTCCAAAGAAATAGTAAGGTTTTCTAAATTTAAAATTGCTTTATTTCTCATTAACCAATCTACCCCAAAATAATCCCAATACCAGGATAATTTAAGGTATATAAGTCTGAATTAAATTCATAACCCCCTATAATTAATTTCAGACCCATACACTTCATCCCCAACATGCAATGACTCCCTATTGAACTGTGTACAACCAAGGGCTGATCAATGGAAACACATACAAGTGTTAACTTCTTTACAATTTCCAAAGATATTAGTGAATATGAGGCACCAGTGTCATATATTACTGATATGGGTTGGGTATGAATAAAAATTATACCTTCAAGTTGCCCAACATTCCCAGTGTTACTTGCTGCCAAAGCTCCTACCCTTGCTGTTCCCTTATTGGTTTCTGGGCAATCCTTCTTGAGATGACCCATCTTTCCACAATTATAGCAGCCTCCTCTGGGTATCTTGGGGTCAGGGCATTGGTTACTATAATGTCCAGCTTTTCCACAATTAAAACAATGAGTAAACTTCTTGCTTTCAGGTGCTGTTTCTCCTTCCCCTTTCTTAACTCCTTTACTTGCATTTCTCTTGTCATAAGGTTGCACTTTGTTCTGACCACCCTTCTTCTTGTTGAGCTTCATATTCCTGAATTTCTCTCTTGCAGTGTCATGTTGCTCAAATGAGAGAGTTAGATCAATTACTTGATCAAAAGTTTTGTCCTTGTATGGCAACATTGCCCTTGACAAACTAGGGTTCAAGCCTTGAATGTACCTTGCATTCTTTGCTTCTGCATTCCCTATTAACACCAGTCCATACTTGGATAATGCTTCAAACTTCTGAGTGTATTCATTCACACTCATGCTTCCTTGCCTTAGTCTGATAAAGTCTTCAAGCAGTGTGGCCTTGGCAGATGCGGGGACAAATCTGGCCTCAAGCATGTCCTTGAAATTATTCCAAGTAATGGTATCCTCTTGTCTTCCTGCTGTCACAACTTCCCACCAATCCAGTGCAACCTCCTTCAATTTCCTTGAAGCTATTTGTCTCTTCCTTTGGTCATTGATTTGCATATCTGTGAAGACCCTCTCCATAGTTTTTATCCAAGTTTGAACACCTATAGCTCCTTCAGTACCTTCAAAATCCTTTCCTCCCAAAGTGGCACAAGTCTTAAGCAGTTTGGAGAGTTCCTCTTGAGGATTGTCTTGCCTCGGTGCCATTCCATCCCTTAAAGCTCTCACAAAATCCTCCATGCTCATCACAGGTGGCTCACGTGATGATCCTGCACCTGTGTGATGCCTTGGTCCTACCATAATGCTATAAATATGATTTTTATGTTAGTTTATTTACCCTATCAGTTTTTGGTGTCTTTACTTGGTTCATTTTTATTTCTGTGCACACTGTGCATGTGTCACATGTACACACATATATTTCTTGACATAAAGCAAGAACATTCAACACCAACAATTCAAACAATGCATTCAAACATCCATATGCATACAACAACATTTACTATGTTATTTAAAACATAGCTCTAATACCAACTGTGGTGACCCTCATCTTTAAAATCACTTGGATTTTTTTTTTATATATATAAGAGGGACTCACCACTAAACCCCAAATACTTTTATATTTAAATTTTTATATAGTTTCCCAATATTTTTCCCAAGACCCTGGAATTACTAATATAATCATATCAGTATACAAAGATTAAACCAATTATATATTTGATGATATACAATTTTTCCTTTATTATTATATACATATATCAGAGTCAATTTAAATCAATTTGAAAACAAAATATCATACAAGCTGTTGACAAGCCACTTATTTCCTATTTAAATCTTATTCTACTGTCAGAGGTATATTTTTAGCAAATTATAATACCTAAACCTATTATCTGACTATATATATAAATGTCAATCTGCCTAAATAAGGCTATTTGCATTTATTTGTTCTTGTGACAGTTATTAGGCTTATGCATAAAATTATTTCAAAGTCCTACTTGTAGTTACGAACATTAAAAGTGATTTCCTATTCACTGTCTCAAATTAAACAATTGAAGTTAGATTGCATTCCTATGTTTGACATGGTACAGATTTTTAGTTGCTTGGTATATCACTATAATTGCTTGGTGTTATCTAAGGGTTGCTTGGTGTTTTTCTTGGTTTTGTCCCGGATGCACTCACACTTCATCAATTGAAATGAAGAGATTCCAGGCTCCAAGGGTTTGACCCATGGCCTCCTAGACCAGCCATAGTCCCCCTTTTACCACTTGCAAACCCATACCCTTCATTTTGACAAGCTTTTACAAAATTCCTACTCCTAAATTTCCAAGCCTTTTTATGCCTAGTTCAAGTTTTCTGGAAAATACTTTCTTATAAGTGTTTAACCAAATATCCAAAATCCATTACCCTACCAGGTCTACTATTCTCAAAGATCCCTTTTCTTTTTGATATTTTAAATGCTCAAATCCATGCAAATTTCCAGAATTTATGCACCTGCCAGTATCATTTACTTGCCATGCATAAATTCATTTTACTTGAATGTTCTGCTAAAACCTTTGAGAGTTCATTTCAAAAATTAAATCCCCTTAGCTGTTTAATTTCCATAAGACAAAATATAAACAATAGAAATCAGAGATTCAAATATATATATATATATATCTCAGTATCAATTATCTGACATGCATACATTTATTCCACTTGGGCATTTCTTATTCAAATCTTGTCAAATCTGTTGAAATTTTATTTTAAAGAAAATCATAGAATAAACTCAGGCAATAAAACCAGAGATCATTACATTCACATTTTATATTTATGTGTTATATCCATCCCCTTGTTTTCTCCAAATCAAATGATCATACAATCAATAAAAAATCAAACCTCATCAAATATCATTCAAAATGAATTTTACTTAAGTACAAGTTTTCAACCCCAAATACTTAGAAAGTTTCCTACAAGTACTTCAATTACAGAAAATAGAATTTGTCTAGTGATTTCATTACAATGCAACTGCAAATTTAAAACAAGTCTCTCTTATTTATACTAGCAGCCAATGCCTTCTTTACTCATCAAGCCAACTTCAATTTCCTGCAAGCAAATCATTTAGCTGCCCCAAATAATTTTTGAGACACCCAGATGATTGCAAGGGCAACCAAAAGGGTCAGTTTACACTGGTATGAGCATTTATCAATTTTGTATACATGTACATAATTTTAGTAATCTTGCAATGCCTTCCTAGATTAACAGGTCTTATACTTAGCAAGTTTGGTTCATGCAAGAAGACACAATATCACATTCAACAATTTATACAATGCACAACAGTCAGTTAAGATTAATCATGTGTACAATTTTAATTCATCCTCATCAAATCTTGGATAAGTAATCACTGATTTATACTCCAAACTTCCACCCAGCAATTAATCAATGAACAATATTTATCTTGATTAAATCTAACACCAAATCTGAAAGTTTATAACCCAGATTTTTAAACCCCTACCCCATTTATTTTATGGTCTTTAACTCCTTGTCAAATGAACACTATCTATGCATTGTGATGGAAACTCCCAGGTTGTTTAAATTATTCCAACACACAAAGGCCTCAGGGTGCAGTTGCACCATGCATATACTTGCTTCCACCTGAAGTAAGCAGATCATTGACTACCCCCAAGTGACCAATTTAGTTTTTTTTTTCATTCATATATCAGAGAAATATGACTGCCTGCATATTTTCTGGCTCAACCCCATGTTCCCCTATTAATCTTGATCCATGTTTAATGATGGTAGAACAAGAATACTTAAAACATGTTAACTCTGAAAGCCAAATTACAAATCAATACTCCTAAACAAAAATACACAAACAAACATCCACATCATCCATAACAAATCATTTCAGAGATTCAAATAACTCATAGTATTTTTAGGCTGCCTGCAATAGGACTTAATGCCATTGCATACAACAGATAAATACTCACATAATGTTTCTCCTTTCACTGCCTTAATTTCTTAGAACAGCAAATCCCCCAAAGCCTCAAGCTAGTGTTTCTCCTTGTTTATTTTATTTTGTTTTTGATCCCGAGAGAGTGATGGTTTTGGCTATGTGCAGTTATTTATAAATCCATTCTAGGGTTTTAGAAAATGGGTAATTCCCCTGATACCCTTAGATGTTTATGTACACATCATATTTCTGTGTGATCATAAATTGGAAATGCATACTTTAATTAGCTATTTCGGGGATCATGCATTTTTAGACACTCAATACTATTTTCATGACTCTTTTCTACTCATGCAATAAGCATGTGACCCTCAGTTCATTATTTCTTTTTATAAGTTTTAAGGAAATCTGAAAATCTACTTTGTATCTTTTTTTTCTCTACCTATCTATTACCTCCATTAAATCAGACATACTACCATACTTTGTAATGTAAAAATCATTTACACAAATTATTTGCTTGGAATAAATATAGTATGGAAATTTTATTTGATTCTGTATATGTGTATATATATATTTCTGCCTTTATGTCAAATCAGTCAACTTCCTTTTAAATTAAAGATCACATATATTATGCTAATTATTTTCTGGCACAATTATAAGACATATAAACCTTTATATTAAACTTCATTTTATTTTTATCTTCATATAAAACAGCAAACACCCCATATATATATTAAATGTGTATATATATATTTACATAATTCTTTGAACATAAAGCTATATTTATTTTGAGTTCCAATTTTTCTTCTAATTACCTTAATTC
The DNA here is from genome assembly GCA_030737815.1 of Allium fistulosum. Classification (NCBI taxonomy): domain Eukaryota; kingdom Viridiplantae; phylum Streptophyta; class Magnoliopsida; order Asparagales; family Amaryllidaceae; genus Allium; species Allium fistulosum. Next base: position 183,449,805 of record CM060903.1, read on the forward strand.
CTTGCATTTTATCAAATAGAAGCTCCCATTTAATTTTATTTATTGCCAAATTCTTTTCTGTTTTAATGCAATATATATATATATATATATATATCTCAGAATTTTCTAATATAAATATATATATATTATTTTATTTTATTTTAGGGTCATTACAGTTTGGATTCAAAGTAAACTTGAATCCATAATTTAGACTTGATTTGAAACTTGATTTAAATCTTGTTTTAAATTTTAAATTTCATTTAAATTTTGAAAACTTACACTGTTAGGTTTTAACCCTGAAACTAACCATACCCGAGACCCCCTGCTAGTACTTCGAGACAAAACCCTAAATACTTCGAGTAAGATACTCGAACTACTCGAGTAAATCTCGATTTCCGTTCACTGCTTCAACCCAAAAACTACCACCGGAAACAAAAGTGCACGGTGCACATGCACCGTGACTCCAGCCACTTCCGATCATCCCCGATCATCTCCACTAGTCATCGATCATCCCCAAACCAAAACACGAATATCAGAGTTCAACTGGAAACCCAAAATCAAAATAGAGACTTACATCCAAACCTGGAAACCAAAAAGAACAGGTGCTCCTCAAACCTGTCAACGCCTTGTTCTCGACGCCTCGGCCATTAGCGGCTACACAACTCCGGTCACTACTTCGACTACGACCAAGCTATCATCACCCCAAACCCCGAAGCACTCGATCAATCGTATGTGCCGTGGTGGTCGATTCATTCGACCCAGTAGAAACTAAGTCACCAGATTAAAACCTCACGCCGCCAACGCCACCGTCATCTTTGCCACCTCCGCCCGTTTTTCCAGGCATCCTTTTAGCCTCCTCCATCGCCACGAGAAAACCCGAACCCTAGATCAACGTCGTTGACCGAAAATTGCCATTTTTGTGTTTTCTGTTCAATTCGAGTTAACTCCACAATTCCCAACCTAAAAATCTTGAAACTTGATTCAAAAATCATAGTTTTATATTACAAATCACTTCATAAAATCCAAACAAGAAACCGTAATCATCGATTTTTAACTTGAGTTAGATTTTCACTATCATATCCAATTTTATAAACATCCCACAAATATCTACATCTGGAATTTATTTTTAAAAAGTAGATTAGAGTGTCATAAACAATTTTTATTCAGACATCATAATCTAAATGTCATTATTCAAAGAGATATTGGATTTTTATATTTTTATCTTATTATTTTTAAACAAAATTCTAAATCCTGTAACTAACAGAGGCCAACATATTTACACATATAGGCATGTTTATCTACACAGAGATGTTCATCTATTTTCGTAAAAACAAACATTCATGCCAAACATAATTCAATTCATCATCACAGGTATACAGAAACCAAGAAGATCAGGTTTTAAAAATAAGGTTTGCTCACCTTCAAAGGGAGGAACAGAGAATAGGAATGAAATCTGGAAGTGTTTTGATCTGCCTTGTTTTAACTTGATGCCGATCCTTGAAATTTTTTTGCTTGTTGGATTTACTTTTAAACTGAGTTGTTGATGTTTATTTCTCAGGTATTGAATCAAGTGAAGATGGTATCTGATCCTTTGTTTCTATTTTCCAGTTTGAACTTGAGCTATTTGTTTGATTCAATCTTCTTTTGATTTACTCTGATTTTTATTACAGGTTTTGAGATGATTTGGTTTTTTTTAGTTGAATGAATTGTTTAAGTTTTTATGGACGAACTGAAAATGAAGAGAGGCTTGATATATAAGAGAAAGTGTACAGGGTGACATTGCTTCCTTGTGTACAAAAACATGCTGAAGGTGCTGGCATTAAATGCATGAGGCATGTTGCATTAAATGCTTGAGTACCTTATGTTTTCCAACCCTACCTATTATTTTCTTCTTGCATTCTTTAACTCGGTTGAGTTGTAAATATGTTGTGCACTAAGATGTTGGCATTTATTTCTTTTGTTTATATTTTATATCCTTTCATTTTTATTTCTATTTTAAATGTTTATTTTTTTAACTTCAATACTTATTATCTTGTATCTCATTTATTTTTAAAACTTAAACTATCTAATATTAAATTTACTAATGTATTTATTCTTATACTTATGTTTTAATATTTATAAGGTTTATTTTATTTAAAACATTTTTGAAAGACTTCATTTTTGATTTCCAAATCATAGCTTCTTTCAAAACACACATATTTATATATATTTATCAAAAATTTGAAATGACAATTTCTATTTAAAATAAGAATTCATTTGTAAAGACATTTCATTATAAACATTGTTTTTTTGAAAATAACTCATTATTAAATTAAAACAATTTATAAAAGAAACTGTCTTTATATTAATAAATAACATATCTTATTTGAATTTGGATAAACTCAAATCAATTTATCTTTTAATTCCACAATTTTAAATCAAAAATTAAATCAATTATCAATTTAAAATTGATTAAAATTCGGAATCGTTATAGTAGGATTCTACCGTTTTGCAGATCCGAACTGGTGGTAACACATAGCAGCTACTACCGCCCACCTCGAGACACACTCCCAAAATCAAAGGTGCACCCAATCAAATCACAAAGTAATAGAATGGTATCGAAGGAATGTGCCAGATCGGAGGTGCGACCTCACTTGGCCCAGCTGGCTCCTGTTTTAGCCACATCAAGCTGACTCGCGGGAGTCAGGGCTGCATTAATACCTCATACAAAATCATCGCTAAACCATCCTACTTCATTCTGGAATCTCCACCACGTACACAGTTGTTAAAGTGGTTTTCGGTATTGGCAGAGAGTATGACAATATCCGATCCCGGTCTCTTTAACAACCAAAAGCTTATTTCACACCGTGGTCATTTTCATTTCAAATAGTTCATACTTCATATCAAAATATCATATTCATTTCAAAATCATATCACTTTCGAAATCATATATATCACTTTCAAAATCATATTCGCTTTCAAATTCATAACTAAAAAATAGGTTAAATCATCATATCAAAGTATTCGCATTTAAATCCATTAAATCTAAATCATAACAGTTCCAACTTAAGCAGTTTAAATATTGAAAATAGTTTATATATATTAAAAATAGTTTATATTTAAAAATAGGTTATAGATTAAAATAGTTTATATATTAAAAATAGTTTATATCGAAAATAGTTTTAAATTAGAATTCATTCTTCCAATTTCACAAATTGATTCAGGTCAACTTTAGTTACAAAAGTTAATTTAAATCAAATCTTAGTTCAACATTTCAATTAAGAAGGTTTATAGGTTCTCAATAAAACCATTTTTATTTATATCGATTTCAAATCTAGGTTTGAAATACAAATTTAAACCACTTTCAATTCAATAGGTTTCAAAGTTTAAATATCCAAACAATTTACAATAAATTCAATTTGATAAATTCCATTTATTATCAAAATTCAACTTTACTTTTATTTAAATTTGAAATTATTCACTTAATCATTTTAATAACACTTAAATAAAATCTCAAATTACAAATTTAAATAAAATCAATAATTAAACATCTAACTTCAATTATATTTAATTCTAAAATATTCTCCTATTCCCTTTTTAATAACATTTAAATAAAATCTCAACTTACACATTTAAATCAAAACTAAATATTCCATTTCAATTTATTTTAAATTTGATAAAAATATTCATTTAATCACCTTTAATCAAAATCACGTTATCAAGTTATAAATTTCATATCTTTAAAATCTCAAAGTCAATAAGTTTCAAACTAATACTTATTTAAATTCAATTCTTAGATCAATTAAATTATAAGTCAACTCAATTTATCTTTCCAACCTTAATTTTATTAAAGTTATTACAAAATCTATCTTAAAATATTAATATCAATTGTAAATGAATATTTAAAACATATTATATATATTAGTTAAATTAAATTTTTATTAAATTTTATTATATTAAATTTTTATTATTAAATATATTTTAAATCTTAATTATATGATTTAAAAAAAATAAAGTTATAAGTAAACTTTATAATTTACATTTTAAAACTTACTTATAATTTTAAAATTTCTAAAACATATAATTTTAAAAATCTAAATTTTACAAAAATGAAATATCTTTATATTATATTTAAAAATCAATATTTATTAAAACCCATCTATTTCCTTTCAAACTTTGGAAATCATTTTTCAAAAATAGACTAACGGTGTCCGTATATAATTTCTATCCTATGGTCAAGTGATACGGATATTTATTATTTCAATCTGCAATTATTTAATATTTACGGGTATATATCATTTCAATCCGTAATCCCAAAATTTCAAAATCAATGAAAATCGCTTGGGTTTATCATTTCAACCCTTAACAATTTTCCCTAATCTATCTATAAGATCGTTCGGGTATGTATCATTTCAACCCATAGGGAATTTCTTAAACTAACAGAGAACTTGCAGTGTGAGAACAATAGAATAAAATTGCATAACATATCAATATCAAGCATATATAATCATTAACAGCTTAAATTAATATATATACAACAGGTTATGGTGTGATATGTCAATTAACACAGGTTATCAAATGTAGAAAATAACATATCCTACTTAACAATTAAATTTCTAACCAATTCAAAATTTAACAACATATTTCAATCATCATTTCATGTGAATTAAATTTACTAAATATAAGAATGTCAATCGTGAGTGATTGCTCACCTTTCGAAGCTAGAGAAACTACGAGAATGGGAAGCACGAACACGGATATGCACGAACAAGCTAGAGTTGCGAAAATAATCTCCGAACAATAACAGAAACAAGCAAAGCAAGGTGGACGAACTTGGATTTGATGAATATACAATATATATATATATATATATTATATTTTAAAATCCATATTCAATTTGAAAACGCATATTTAAAATAAAATCTATATATATATACACTTTAAAAATCAATATCTAATTTAAACACATATAAAATAAAGCCTATATATATTCTACTTCCAAATCATTATTTCTTAAAAACACATGTTTTTCTCAAAATCAAAATATTATTATATTTTAAAATCAATACTTAAAATCAATATTTAATAAAACCCATAGTTTACCAAATTCTTCAAATAAATATTTAAACATAATATCTATATATATTTAAAAATCATTACAAAATCCATTTCAAAATCATAAATTTAACATAAATAAACATATTATATATACATTTAGTTCGAAATATTAGCATTACATAAACATAAACATAAACATATTATATATATATATATATTAAACAAGAGGAGGTATGGCGGTCAGGGTGGGTGAGCTGCAAGGATTCGCTGAGATCGGGTTGTAGAGGAATGTGGCCACATGCGGCTATTGCATGCATGGTTCGTGGACAAGCAAGGAGCACTAGTAGAAAAAATGAATCAGACGACAGATATGCTCCGTTGTCTAAATGAATACCTATCGATCGTCTATTTCCATGCCGTCTCATTACATATCAGACCATAGATATAAATGTTGTCTGATGTTATAGTATCATTTCTAAAATTTTATATTAGACAACATATAAATATTGACTGATATGCATATCAATTACACTTATGTTATATTTGCAAAATGAAATAATGAATCACAATTTTATTTAAACAAATATTTTATTTCAAATCAAATTCAAATATAATACAACTTTCACTATACTTACATTTTCAAATACAATACAACTTTCACTATTCTTACATTTTCAAATACAATACAACTTTCACTATCACTCTCATCTATACAAATTTTCTCTACACTCTCATATATAACATTTTTTTTACTAACACTCACTTACACTCACTCGAGTTTATTTTTGATATTGATCTTCATTTGCATGCTCCAGCTTGTGTCCAGTCATCTCTTATGCCTGTCAAATAAACAACACAGTAAAATGGAAAAGGAAACAAACCTAAATTGCAAAAATTAAATTAAATTTGAATATTAATATTGCCTCGGTTTTTGGGTTTGTTTTCTCTTCATGTTTTAGACATGGCATGGGAAACTTATGATATGCACAATTTATCACTATGAATATCACAAGGTCGTGCATCGATTAAGTCTCATGGACTATTGCAAAGGTCAAGCCCGAAGGTTCAACACGGTGCAAATGTGCACAAGGTCAAGCCCAAGCCTCCTCGAGCTCAACTCAGGTGCACAAGGAAATGCAACTTAAATCAGAAAACCAAACCAAAGGAAGCAACACAGTTCAAAATGGTAACAACAACTGAAAAATATCAGTTATTAGGCGTGCGCACATAATGTAAGTGATGCAAATGAACTGCAATCAAGTATCAATGTTATTAACTGCAATTAGTTCAAAACAGATTGCCAAACCATGGAGCATCAAAAGTAAATGTAAGCAACACACATATACACATGTACAAAATACAAAAGATGCTAATATTTCATATATATATATATACATACATATGTATGTGTGTATATACATGGAAGCAACAAGCAAGAAGAATGCATATAGCAGTAACAAGCTAACTCGGGTACCAAAATCAAAATGGTTTAGGAAGACAAGTTCAACTAGGCAAGAATTCAAGATAGTGCACATAAACAAGCTCAGACAAAACAACAAGTGCCAAGGCACATAAAATGGTTCGAAAAAAACAAGTTCAACTCAAAATGGTTTAGAAAATCAAAATGGTTCGGAAAATGCACATTCAGGTGCCCGTGCACATAGGAGCAGCTCACTCATGTGTCAACACACTCAAGGATGTATACATGTATATATGTATACATAACTTCAATAATGGAATATACATACATACATATATATATGTATATGTACACATATGGTTCACAAATATATACAAACCTATGTATGCATGTATATATGGTGCAGCGAACACAAGAAGACTGGAATATGGTGTGGCGAACACAAATGCAGCGAATATGGTGTAGTAAACTCGAAATAAAACAACCAAGTGCATGCATGTACACGTGTATCAGATCTGCTCAGATCAGTTTTAGTTTTAGGCAATAATGCATGGAACAAGATGGATATATGTATAGTTCAAACCATAAAGTAATGCATTGGAACAGTTCAGGCAACAAGTGCACATACAAGTATATGTGAGCAACAAATGCACATACAAGCATGTATATGTGAGCAACACACATACACACACACACAGAGATATAGATATACACATGTATGTCCAGTAGTTTAAATTGATTTTCACTATGAGGGGGGTCCAGTGGGGTGGCAACCCCCCTAGGTGGGGTGCGGGGGCAACAGAATTTATCCAAATAGAACAAGTGCACACATATATACATACATATGTATGTATGTATATACATGGAAGTTCTATGTGATGAATTGATATAGCGAAATGCATGAAATATCAAAACAGTTTGAGCATAGTGCATGTGTATATACATACATATAGAACCATAAGCACGTATTCACACAACCAAGCATGGTGCAAACATATATGCATATACATGTATACATAACTAGCATTAAGCAAGAAGACACTTCAAGCATCAACTAGTTCAACAACAACTAGAACTAATGCAACATGCTAGCATCAATTAGTTCAACAGTGATGATTTGATATAGCGAACCATAAGCACACTACTTCTACCACTTCAAGCATCAACTAGTTCAAAAACAACAAGCACTAATGATACAACAGCAATGGAGCATCAAAAGAGATACAAACCAACAAAGTTATAAACCAACAGAGAGAAAAACTCATATATGTACAAACCAACAGAGATAATACAAATCGAAAGAGATAAAAACTCCAGGAAGCACACAAATCATTGCCAAGATAAAGTCAGAATCAAAACCCAACAGTTCAAAAGAGATAAAACTCTAGGAAGAACACAAACCAGCAATTCAAATCATAGTATATAATCGAAAATATAGGAAATTGATTCCTATATATACCCATATCATAATTGGTAGAAAAAAATCAAGTCGAGTTCGAGCATAAAATTGAAAAGGGGCAAAACTATACACATACCAAATCGACAGCAGTCTTCGTAGAAGCAATCGAAAGCAAATCCAAGAAATCAAAACCTAATCCAAGCAATCAAAACCAAATCCAAGCAACCGAAAGAAAATCCAAGCAATCGAAAGCAAATCCAAGCAACCGAAAGCAAATCTAAGTAATCGAACGCGACCACAAAATATAGTAGATCAATTACTATATAAACCCAAATCATCACTGGAAAAAAGTAGAAGTCGAGAATGCTGCAAAAAACTTAAAAGGGGAAAAGTCATATCGAACAATCGACTTTTCTTTTAGCTAGGGTCGGCAGCAGATAATGGGTAGGGTCGGCAGCAGATGATGGGTAGGAGAAGGCAACGGCAAGAGTGGAGAGGAGGGAGAAGATTTTTTAGGCCGTCATTTTTTATTTTAGCTACGAACGAAATAAGAGAGGGAAATAAATGAAAAAACACGGCTACGAAATATCAAGACAATTTTGAGAGAGGGAAAAAAAATATTGATAAGGAGGAAAAACCAAATTTTTGATAATTTCAATCAGACAACAGATGAAATGTTGTTTGAATGGCATTGATGCAATCTCAACAGAACAAAGATTTCACGGGCTATGACACACAATAGATGGTTTTTCCATGTGTTGTGTTGAACGATTGTAAATATTGGGATAACAACAAATCTAGCTTATGTTGTGTGATGGCTGTTGTCCGATTCACTTTGTGGCATAGTGGAGGCGGAGGAAGAATAGGCGAGTGGTGGTGGAGATGTAGGTGGAAACTATGAGGTGTTGGGAGGCAATCTGGTGGAGCAAGGTGGCGTCGGAGTGGTGGATCTTCGATAGAGAAGGGTCGAGCAAGGAATGGTTCGACTGTTGGCTAGGATGCGACATGGTGTTTGGTGGCACAGCAGGAGAGCTCTGGTCGATTGCTTTGGAGCACATGGGTTTTGATGGAGATGAGGCTGCTCATGCTCAGAGGCCAAGGGTGGCGAAGGTCGGGACTGCTGTGGTCTGTGTGGTGCAATCAGATGCATCGTTTGGTCGTACGGGATAGAAACGCGTTGAAATTAATATCGGAAATTTAATATAATAATTGGGTTCAAAAATCTATCTTCTGCATATGATCGAATTAGGTCTCAGAACTTGTTCCATTGCGTTTAGAATATGGTTATAACATTAGGAACGGTAAGCGGCATGCCTCAATCGGGGTTCGGAACTAAATATCTAGATAATTTGAATATATATATATATATATATATATATATATGATTTTGACCACAGCCACCATTCCTTCACCTTAGCCCACTTTTTTTCCTGCTCCTTCCCGTGCAAGCCCTTGTTCACCGTACTCTTTCCCTTTATATATACTGTGTTCCATTACTGAGAAATCTTCAATTTTTCAAATCTTACCTTACTAAATTCAATGATCCACATCAATATGGACCACTAGAGGCCGAACTAGGAGGAGGTCCCAACTACAAAGTTGGAGAGCACGTCACGCTGAGTAATCTCTGTTAGGAACTGGAGATAGTGGTTTTGATGACAACAACCTTTGTAACTTATTTTATTATAACTTATATACTAACACTATTGTCTAGATATATATATGAATGTTATTATGCATGATATATATAAGGCAGGTACTGATTATTGAAGACTGTACAGTATAAAGATCAATAATGAAGAAATCAAGTTTGAAGACTCATGAGTATCAAGATTAAGATTTCAAGATAAGTGTCTAGTGTTGTTAAAACTTCATAATAGCATGGAAATCTTCATTCCAAATTTCATTTGGGATGAAACCCATTTCTATCTTCTTAGTGGCTTACAAACCAATGACAAGTAGCTTACAAACCTATGACAAGTGACTTACAAACCCACGAACATCCTGGTTTTGTACAAGTTCTCGAGTCCTGATGTGATGAGATATTCTGCAGGAAGAAGCTTGCAAAACTACTTCAAAATGGTTTTTCAAAATGATTTTCAAAACTTCTTTTCAAAATGTTTTAGCCTTAAAAATTATCTTTTCAAATGATTTTCAAAAAGATGTTTTAGCCTTAAAATATTCTTTGTTTTTGTTTTTAAATAAACTCTTGTTTTAAACTTCGTTTGTTTTTAAAACTATCTTCTGATTTTTAAATATTCTTTTATAACATATATATATATATACTTGAGATTTAAAATCAAATTTACATATACATTCTAAAAATTTATTTTCTACTCTTCTTTATTTTAAAACATAGGAAAATTAGTTTATTTTACTCCAGAATCATTTCATCTTGTTTTCCTTTCAATACCATTTTCAAAACAAATTTTACATTGTTTTTAACTAAGGGATGTCGACATCAAGGGATATCCCATGTCGACATGGAGGCCGTTAAATTCAAAAGTTTCAATTTTCAAAAGAAGTGTATATTCGTTTAAATCTCTACACGAATGGTTATGACCGTTACTGGTCTATAAATAGCCTTCACAAATGAATTTTTTAACTAACTATTTTCTTATTTTTCTTCATTCCTTCTTCTCCACAAATCCATATTCTAAAATTTTCATATTTTTAAGATCGTGCCGAAATTCTGCCAAATTCTCAAGTGAATCAAATTAGAATCTCATTCTTGTTTGATTTTCTGCCCTCTCTCGAAGATCAAAGTGCTATTTAGAGTTATAGGATCAATTTGAATCAAAAGTTTATCGAGTCTCTCTATAAGGTGTGGTTGTGCCTGGAAATCAATTGGGTGATCTTGTGTCCCATAAATCAAGAGAGTTTGCCTCGGACTCGAAGACGGGAGGGTACCTCAAGGCCCTTAGAAATTGAGGATTGTAATCTCGACATTGGTGTAATAAAAATCTATACAAGGTGTTTGCCTTGGTATAGGATTGGACGTAGGGTAACTCCGAACCAGTATAAAATCCGGTGTGTTCTTTCCTTTTACCGCTTTTTATTTACTTTCTGCATCTGTGTTTGATTCTGTGATTGTTCTGTGATTAAGTTCTGCATTTGTTTATATCATAATTTTTAAATTATTCCATATAAATCTTAGATTCCATTAAACGCTATTCACCCCCCCCCTCTAGTGTTAAATTAACCTTAAGATCCTTAATCCGCACTCCCTTTCAATCTCAATGGTGGAGATAGGGTTTGGTGAAGCACAAGGGCGGCAATTCGACCGCGTTCGTGTCCAGGGGAGGTTTCGGTTTTTAGGCTTTTTGGCGAATTAGTGGCTCAATAGGCGTTGGGTCCTGAAGAAAAAGCGTAGAGGACATCGAGGGCTACCTGCTTGTGGAATTCGGTGGCGCAACATGGCTCGAGGTGGCGGCTGCTTTGATAAAATGCGGTGCACTTATGGGTCGTTTTGGGGTGGTACGGTCGGCGGCGTGAGGTGCGGTGGGGGTGCGGCTTTCATGCTGGCAAGGGTGACGATGTTCGGTCGAAGGGAGTGACATTCGTGGGTGGCATGGGTAGGTCGTGGGTTGCGATGTCAAGCAACCTGGAGATGTGTACGCGGGAGTGATAATTTGGGAAGATGGTAATTATGTAATTAAAGTAAGTTAAAAAAATTAGTTTATTTTATTATCAATTTAAAAATCAATAACTTAATTTTTTAATAACTTTTGCATGGGAGATCCGATTGAGATGCGAATTTTTGCATTGCGCTCGTAACGACGTAAGCTTTGCAATGAAACGAGTTTGGATGAATTTGGAGATAGTTGAAATTTGGGCTAAAATCGGACATCGTCCGATTTTAGTTCCAAAACGGAACGCCTCGGCGACATCAGAAAATTTCGGTGAGTTCAACTCACCTTTTTGGATAACTAGTTTAATTTATAGTGGATAAAAATTGTTGAATGACTGTTTGGATGAATTTTTCTATTTATTAGTTGGTTTGTATATATTCCCGCCTATTGGAGCGAATGAGACACTATGCGCCCCACATAATAGCGGATGACCCTTTTTATTGCGATATCCCGCCTCGAAGTGGTGATTATATTATTGTGATTATATGACATCCGTGGTTGCAGGGAAACAGGTTGGAGGGATCTAACTGGATTCCTCAAAAATGTTGATTTTACTTTCATATACAGTGATATATGATGTGTGTGAATAATCTGTTATAGATTATGTTATGATTTGACTTATTGGATGCTATAGTAGCACTAGCCTTAATTTTGGTATTATAATACCATAAATAATATTTTTGAATTTTGGAAATAATAATACTTATATTGAATTTGGAATATTTTAAAGGGATGAATTTGAATTAAATAAAAGCTTGATTTTTGGAATACTATAAGTGATATTTTGAGTTTTAAAAATAAATTTAAAAATAAAATTTTGAAATAATAAGTGTTTTCGGGAAAATCTTGGATTTTTTTTAAAAAGAAACTTATAGTATAAAATCAATGACTTGATTTTGGATTTTTACTTTAACTATTTCCTAAGGGATTTTAAATAGAGGTTTTGAATTGATAGATAAAGTATGTGTATGATGAATTTTACGTGATATTTCTGAAATTATGGAAAAGGAGTTGAAATCAATATTTAAAATAGTTTAGAAAATATAATGGGATTTATAAAGGGATGGATTTATAAATGAAATTTTATAAATGTGAATATTTTATAAAACAAGAGAAACTCGAATGAGTTTGTAAATTTATAAATGATGCTTATAAACAAAATGAAATGATTATCATGTGATAAATTGGAAATATAAATTCACGGTGTGAATTTATAACAAGAGGTGAAAATCGGTTTTTGAAAGAAATAGTGGATTCTATTTTTGAAATGTGAGAAGGGTTATAAAATTGGAAAAGTAATCGATGTGCTATGAATCGAGAGGGATTTATAAATTGAGATTGGTTATATTGGAATTTTAAATTATATTTTTATCGAAAGGTTAGGTTTTGTTTTAAAAAGGGAATTTTTATTTATTAAACTATGTAATTTAAAATTGTTTTTAGTATTGAAATATTTCATATTGGTTATTTAAATATTTAATATTAGTTGAAAAGAATTTTAAATTTTTATAATAAGCTTTGTAAATTGATTAGTTTTATTTAAAAATGAATTGGAAATGAATTATTAATGTTTAGTTAAAAGTGTTTTGATATTTTAAATAATTACTTAAACATGGTTTGAAAATAAATGATTATTCTTTTTAAAAAAAATACTTACTATATATATAGAGTTTTGGAAATGATTGGAATGCATTTGTAAATTCTCTCGAGATTGGTATAAAGGGGTTTTTGGAAATATTTCTAAGTGTTGGTATGATTTGAGAATATCCTGTTATGGATATAAGTATTTGAAATTGTTTTCAAATGTTAAAATATTGAAAGAGATTTATATCTTGTAAAGATATTTTGAAATAAATTTTTAAAAGATTTACAATATGGGCCTAGTGACTACTTATGCGTGTAATTTGATAGTTAAACAACCGACTATCAAATCTGGCCAAATTCGTTGATCGTTTCGAAGAGACCGGGATCAGATTTAATTATCCGAAAACCACTTCGATCTGATTGGAGCGCCACGAATTGTGAAATCTTGAGGATAATGAAGACGGTGATCTTTGAAGAGATTGGTTTGTTCAGACCCAGAACAACTTGTTTGAATGAATGCTATCATTGCATCGTTGCCTGGAAGGCAGTGTTAGCCTTCCAAGTTGGGTTGCTATATAAAAGGTAAACGTAGCCTCAAGCCTCATCAATTGGGAATGACTGAAAATCAGCGGAGATGTAGCAAGGCTATGTGGGTCGCACCAATTAGGGTATGTTGTCACCTTTCTAGACACCCTAAATCTACATATTTATGGATTGGTTGTGCATGAAATCTTAGTATAAAGGTTGGGAACAACCAGGGTGATGACATATTCGGTACTATCCAGTAAGTGGTAGGCCGGTCTTGTGTTGGCAGGGATCAATAGGTTCGATCTTGGTACATTTTCTAGACGTGTACCGTGATAGGTTGTACCCTAGTGCCTAGTCATTGTATGGAATCCATTCTCCAATAAGTGCCGTACGGTTTTGATTGTGCCCAGCTATGTTGAAATGTGAGATGCAAGCATTTCAGCTATTTTAATATTTTACTTTGAACCCTTAGTCATTATTATAATATCACTGGATTTTCTATAAAAGTGTTTTGGTTATCATAAGGTAAAAACCTGTCGTGTTTATGTGCGTCATGGTCTTACGAGATACCTTTGATTTCAAAGATTTTCTTATAACTTTAAATCCCATTGGGTGTGTTTTCTCACGCTGGTTTTCCAGACCGACTCGGGTGTTATTTTATTATAATGCTCGGTCAGATCGAGCATATTACAGATTAGATTGGATTATTGGAGCTTCCAGAGACAAGTTGGAGGTCCCGAGACGTATTTACGTAGATTGTTATTTTCCATTGTATTCACTACTATGTTGACAGCAATTGTGAGGACATACTGTTATAACTGTCCAGGCTGAAATTGGTTAGTATACTCTAATTGATGTTTGTATATACACATATTATAGTTTTGCTTTTGTGTAAAGACTTGTGATATATTATAGATTATTCGTTCCGCTGTGAGGTTCTGTGTTGTTTAGTTTTCTTCTTATCTTCTTCCTTCTTTCTTTTTCCCTTAACAATCGGGTTTCCGGCATTTGATTTTTTGGCCTGAAATACAGTGGGTGTATTAGTGTCGATTTTCGAGGGTCGAAAAGTCCGGTTCGTTACACGTAGGGTTTGGTGAGTTAATTTTATAACTCACATCTAAATTAAAGATTATATTTTAGCTTGCATGTCCTATTTTGATTATTCTGTGATGATTATGGTTTGATATGGATTGATTTGGTTAAAACCAAGGTGCATTCTGTTGTTTGTGTGTGTTGTGGATAATGATGTTCTGGTATATAAATATGTCTATGCATGTCAAATTTAGTGGAAATTAGACCAGAAATTTTGATTTAAATACCCTTTTTGAATGTTTACAAAAGTTTGTTTGAATTATATTATTTTTGAAAGTGGAAAATTTGGAAATTGATTATATAAAAGGAGTTTAAGAATAATAATATATTGTGAATAATAACGAGTTTGAATGTGATGTATTTATTGTATGAAAAATAATATTACTGAAAATTATCATCATATTCTGTTAAATATAAACTATTTAGAAGTAAATTATCTCATACATTAAATTATTTTTAAGTAAAAGGTAATCGATTTGACAACCTTTGAAAATATTATAAAAGTGTATGAATTGAACTAAATGCGGAACTTTGGAAAATTAATATTTTAAGAAGTAATAATAAGTTCGAAGTTTGTTTATTTATCGTTTGAAAAATATTTCTAATGAAACCTTATTACAATATCTTATTAAGTATAATTTTTGGAAAGTTATTCATTTTGTATATGATTATTTTAGATAATTAGAAAACTAGAGTTAAATACATCAAAAAATATTTACAAAGATGTTTACTTGAATATATTTAAAATGGAAAGCTTTAGAATTTGGTTATAATAGAGAATATTATAAGTCGATGTTATAACATAAATATTCAGATTATTTTGCAAAAAGAGAATTTCAGTTCAAAATATTTATTTTTACATATAACAAAAATAAAGAAGCTAATCAATATTTTGCATAAAGAGAATTGCAGTTCAATGGTTGATTTTCAAAGGTGGTTTAAAAATGATCTGAAAGTAAGGGTTTTAGATATTCATTTCGAAGATTAATATTTGACCTTTGAAAATATTTTGGATTAAAAATAATATAACCTAAGTTTGATGTAAAAATGGCATTCTTGAAATTTCCAAACTCTATTATTAGTGCTTTTCTAGTATTCAAGAAGAATTTTCGGTAATTTAAAATTATTCTAAAAGGAGTGGGTGGTTGAAATCCAAAGGAAAAAATCGAAAGTTTGAATTATTGGAAAATTAATGAGAGGTTTAAATTATGAAGTTCTATAATTTTAAATTGACATCTTTTAATTTCGTATTACATTTGAAACTGTTTGAATGTTTTGGAAGTAGGAATTATACAATAAAACCCCTTATAGATCGATTGATGATTGAAAAATATGAGATGTGTGAACCTATATATAATGAAATTTTTTAATAAACGAAGCTATAATACCAGCGGTATGGGATGTTCGGTAGTATTTCTTTGGTTATTCGAGCTATTAGCCCGAAGTGACATTGGGTTAAATGACAGTTAAGATTGTAACGAGATCATGAAAAATATAATTAATTGATCAACGAGATGAGAGACCAAATGTGCTAGACCATCCTAGATAGGACTGAGTGATATTCTGGCCTATTTGCCATCGATCTGATGACCTGCTGTACGGGCACACCAATGATGACGGGCATGCAATATATTTGATCGAGCTGATGATGCATGTGTACTAGAGATTAATATAGTGAATAGGTCGTGTAGGGAACCCACAATATTAATCGAAGGGGATGCGGATGAAATAGGCCGAGTATCTTGCCTCGATCAGCATCCGGAGGAGTGATAAGGTGTATACATGGATGAAAAAGGCCGTGGATCCATTCAACAAGTTTTATTAATGAAACCATGATCAATACACGATATCTAGACAATTAATAAATGTGACTCTTAATAATTATGATTGGGAGTGAATCATAATTGAGTTGATTTGCGATTATGGTCATATAAAATAGAGAAATGACTTATATATCATGACATCATATGCGTTGTTCAATGAGTATTGGAGATTGTATTGAGTCTGTTAGACATTCATTCAGTATGTTATGAAATGCATTTTGGATATACTTCTTTGCTATGTTAGGTGTACCATTCTGATAACCTTACATTTAAATCTAGACATAGTCTAACCCATTTATTATTTGTTTAATGCTCGAGTTAGTCAAGACTTTACAAGTACAAGGGTATTGGCCTTACTTGGATGTTTGGGCTTTTTAGGAGACTATTATGGACTATCATGTGTTTTGGAGTCTAATATACATACATACATACATACATACATATGTATGTATGTATATATACATACACACATATTTCTTTTGATGTCTCCATGTATGTATATTTGTCGATGGAATTAAGTTGTATATGGTATTCGATTTGTATCGATGTATATATTTAGTAATGGGTCTGAATCTGATACATCGTTTTGGTAGGCCTATTTTATGAAATGTAAGTGGTAATATTATATCTTTCATAGCGTTCTGTGACTTTTTGTTCTCTGGTTATATTGTGTATTGTTCTATCCTAGTAAATCTGCATGTCTATTGCATTGAGCCAATATTAAATGCATATATTTGCATATTATATAAGGTAAGGAAAACGTATTGGTGTTAGCCCAAGAGAATATTCATGTGCGTTTGGTCCTAACAAGCCTCATTCTCCATATTACTAAGCAATATTATTTTGTAATTCTCTTTGGTAGTATGGGTATAAAGGTGGGGCATTACAATATTCATTGAATTTAAGATGGTGGTCATTTGGTATGAGACCTTACGACATTAGTCTACGAATCGAGGATTGATGCAGCTGTAGTAAGAGTATATGGCCATATTATTTTAAGTATGTAGCCATGACTGGGAATACATTATTTTGAGGATGTAGCCATGATGAGGCACATATTATTTTTAGGATGTACTCATGACCGGGCACATTTATTTTGTGGATGTAGCCACGAGTTGGCATATATACTATTTTGGAGGGTGTATGTATGAGATGGTACTCCGACTATTTTGAGGATGAGAATATAAGGAAATTCATCGATAGATACTTATATTATAGTGGATGTATGGTCAACTTATGGCTTAACATGCATGAAATAAATGTTGGTAGGTTGGTGTGGTGAGGATACCATGTTATTGCAAGTTTGGACCAATCTGAGTCAATCTGAGTTTGTTGTGAACTTTTGTTATGGGCAATTATGGTTAGACATGTGAGATGCATGATATGACCTACGAAAAGAGTTGGTCTATGATTGAGTCTGTTTCACTTTTTATTGATAGAGTGTTATTTTTGCATGCTATAGTTTTGATAGCACGGTTATATAGAAGTATGTGTTACTATACTATGTGCATTCATTGTTGTGAATGATTTTAGTACATCGTGATTGATTATATTGAGTAGTTGTTATATAATCCTTTATGAGTGGTTAGTTTTGATGGATATACTGGTGATTAGATCCATGATGATGGTTTGTTGGTTTAGTTGAGGGTTGCATCTGGGGAATTATAGGGGTGTAATCTTTTAAGAGGGAGAATGTAATAGCCTACAATTTTGACACCGTTAATATAAAAAAATTGGACTTTAAGTTAGTGGGCGAAATGAATATTGCATTTATAACCATTGCGTAGGATTTTGGAGCCGATCCTTTTCAACTATTTATTTGTTAAATTTGGAGTTATAGTTTGGGAGATATGAGTTTTACAAAATACAAACGACATATGTGGCTATTTCAGGCCTAGTTAACGACAAATTTTCTATTGAGTTAGAAAAATGCCGATAAATTTTGAATTAATTTTAACCGCAAGCCAACGGCGTACAAAAGTTAGTACGTGGCGAGTATGGGTCAATCCGCAGGGAATTGTTAGAGTTTAAAAATCTATTCGATCAAATTATACCAACTGGAGGGGAAATTGTTAACTAGAAACAAAATGAAGCTAAAACTAGAATTAAAATGAGATTAAAAACTATGAGATTAGAGAACAATTTAGAGGCAAATCCACTCTCATATTTTTTTAAATCAACAAACAACTAATTTATGATCTCTAGTTTTGGTAATAAGTGAAATAATTGTTGCATTTATCATAAGTATGGTTTATTTATGTTATTAATTAACATAACTTAAACCATCAAACTATAATGCAACAAATAAACCACTCATAGATTCTCATGAAAATGAAACCAAAGACAAAGCCATTTTAAGTATGATCTATTTACTATTGTAATTAGTAATATATATCATCAAATTTTGTTTTTACTTTCTTTTCAAAATCAAAAATCAATTAGCAAATGATGATGTAAATTGTTTTTATG
Source organism: Allium fistulosum (assembly GCA_030737815.1). Taxonomy (NCBI): domain Eukaryota; kingdom Viridiplantae; phylum Streptophyta; class Magnoliopsida; order Asparagales; family Amaryllidaceae; genus Allium; species Allium fistulosum. The sequence goes on from CM060903.1 coordinate 183,468,768, forward strand.
TTGAATAAGAATAGCTCATTTGCAAATGCAACATAAGCTATCAAACCCACTTGTATAAATTTACATCAAAATCTACTCTAATGAAGCATAAAGAAAAGAGATCATAAATCATATAAATGTTGAAATTACATAATATTTGAGAGCTTCATTACCCCTGAATTGAAAGGGTTTAGCTACTCATTTGTGTTATCAAATCAACACATGTAAGTTTCAACATTGGAAAGCAAAGAGAAGTAGAAATTAAACAAAGGAAATGAAATTTACTACTTGCATGAAATAACATCAAAATAATTGCATGAATGTAAATCTAAGTTATGAACATGAAAAGAAAGAGAGCATAGAAATAAACATTAACATAAAAGCAAAAAAAAGAAAAGCATGTTGAAAAGAAAAGAGAAAGAGGCTTGGAAGCCATTTTTATTTCACTTTGATTTGTGTTTACAACTTGCTAATTTCCTAAGTAAAAATAAGAGAGAGTAGAAGATATTTACATGTACATAAAAGGGCTATTTATACATGCATAAAACCCTAATTCAATTTTTAGGGTGCTTCCCATTATGCCCTTTAGGAAGTGTGGCTACCAAGTAACCATTAGCCACTAATTAATCCCTCATTAAATGTGCATGAAGCTTTAACCTCCACTTAGTTGTCCATTAGCTTCTAATTGTAGATTTAGGTAAGTGGGTGGGGTCCTCCCTAATCATGAACTTGAATTATTTCCTCTTCATTCCTTTGTATTCCCTTGTGCATGCATATATCTTCATGAAACCCTCTTCCATATGCATCAAAATTTCCTATAAAAATCATAAAAAATGTCCAAGTAAAAATTCTCAAATTAACACATGCTCAAAAAATATATGCACATTTACGTGCACATCAAATACCCCCACACTTATCTTTTTATTCGTCCTCGAATAAAGGAAAACTACTATAAATCCATTTTCGTAGGGAGCACGATTGCATTGAGTGTATGCAACAAGCCGTTAAACCTCTAGGTGTCCCTAGTAGGACGAGTGTTGTCTCGTGAGGGTTTTCAGCGGATACTACCCACAAAATCCAAATGCAAAGTGAAAATATTTACAAAATGCAAGATTTATTTACAATGAGATGAATGCGAGTTTTTGAAAATATTTACAAATGAAAGATTTACTTTTAAATAGACACAAATAAGTTAAATATAAGTTTTGGTTATTATCAAGAAATTTAAGTCCTTTTACTTGTCAAAATTTTCAATAAAAATGAAGTTGTCATAACAGATAGACTATACTTTGGCTAGTTGTTTTGGCTGGTAACACAATGTAATTATGAAATGGATCCTTCGTTGATTATCAAAGTTTGTCAAAGTGATATTCTCATTTCTTTTCAATAACAAGTTAAATCAAACAAGTAAAAATAGTGCTTAGATTTCAATTGCTTACTCTCTCTTATCTGAAAATTTTATTGATATTAACAATATTTACATATGCCTAACTCAGGTAAACTGAGGCCGGATATATTACCCATGCATTGCCTTGCGGACTGATGTAAGGGGAATACAGAGCTTGGCGAGTGAACACACAAGTGTGAACAATTATCGACTGTAGGCGTTATTAAAAAGAGTTTTTATATACATACACATAACTCAGATAAACTGAGGCCAGATATACCGATCGTGCACTACCTTTCGGGCTTACGTGAGAAGGGTATAGAGCATGGCGAGTGAGCACATGACTCTATGTGTTAAATATATATATATATATATATATATATACAAATGTTTTTTTTAGAAAGAGAGAGTTTTGCAAAATCATCTTAGCACCATTTAACTTAAAAGGTATAAATGTTATATCCTTTACTTTAAATTTACCACTTTTTTAAACAAAGATTTTCAATTAGAATAAACTTCATAATTAACACATATGAATCTTCCTATCTACTAGTTAAACCATTGTCATTTGTAATCAAACTTCATTTTTATTTTTGTTAAGACAAATAAATTTTCAAAAATTTCAATTTATTACCCAAAACTTATACTTATCCTATAGTGTTTCTTCAAAAATAAATCAAAATGCTAAAAAAAGAAAATGTTTTTGTGGTTTAGAAATTTTTAGACTTTTTTTTAGATAAAAGAAAATGAAAATTCAAAAATGCCGTGAAACTTAAAAAAAATGAAAATGAGACCCCGCCCCACTTAATTTTTTACTGTGTCCCCACAGTAAATGCACGATGTAATAAGTGTAACGGGGAAAAATATGTACATATTTACAAAAGAGGGTTAACATTCTTACTAGACGTAGCTTGGCTCATGAAGAATCATGAGCTCCTCCTCTTGGTTACTGGGCAATTCCAAGAAAGGTTTCAAACGATGACCGTTGACTTTGAAAATCGATCCATCCCTGGGGTTTTCTATTTCTATGGCACCATGTGGAAAAACAGTTCGTACCACAAATGGTCCGGTCCATCTCGATTTAAGATTCCCAGGGAATAAATGAAGTCTTGAGTCGTATAAAAGAACTTTCTGGTTAGGCGAAAACGTTTTCCTTAGGATTGACTTGTCATGAAAAACTTTTGTTCTTTCTTTGTAAATTTTCTCGTTTTCATACGCATCGTTCCTAAGTTCTTCTAGTTCGTTGAGTTGTATTTTTCGGTTTTCGCCAGCTTTCTCAAGATCAAAGTTTAAGTGTTTTATTGCCCACAACGCTTTGTGTTCAATTTCAACGAGTAAATGGCAAGCTTTACCGTAAACTAAACAAAATGGGGACATCCCAAGGTTAGTTTTAAAAGAAGTACGGTAAGCCCAAAGCGCGTCGGTCAATTTCTAAGACCAATCTTTTCGATTTTTGTTAACAGTTTTTTCCAAGATTTGTTTTATTTGTCGATTTGAAACTTCAACTTGGCCACAAGTCTGAGGATGATACGGAGTGGATAACTTGTGGGTTATCGAGTATTTCTTTATTAATGTTTCAAAAAATCGATTGCAAAAATGGGTTTCGTTATCACTGATTATTATGCGAGGTGTGCCGAACCTCGAAAAGATGTTTTCTTCGAGAAATTTCACAACAATTCTATGGTCATTGGTTTTGCAAGGAACGGCTTCAACCCATTTTGAGACGTAATCGACAGCAAGAAGGATATACAAGTTTCCAAAAGAATTGGAAAAAGGTCCCATAAAGTCGATACCCCAAACATCAAAGATTTCGATCGTAAGAATGGGGTTTAGAGACATCATATCTCGTCGAGAAATTCGTTCAAGCATTTGACATTGATCGCAAGTTTTGCAAAATTCGAATAAGTCTTTAAAAAGAGAAGGCCAATAGAAACCACACTGAAACACTTTTTCTGCAGTTTTCTGAGGACCGAAATGTCCACCGCACGGTTGATTGTGGCAAAACGAAAGAACACTCATGATCTCATTATCCGGAATGCAACGTCGGATGATTTGGTCGGAGCAATATTTGAACAAGTATGGATCGTCCCAATAGAAATACTTCACTTGGGACATGAATTTGCATTTGTCCTGTTTGTACCAAGATGAGGGAGTTTCTTTAGTGACTAAGTAGTTTACTATATCAGCGTACCATGGATTGATAGAAATTGGAAGAAGCTGTTCATCCGGGAAGTTTTCATTAATTGATTGGCAAAGAAGATGGTGCGTTCGGAAAACAAGACAAGTTATCGACTATGACATTATCGGATCCTTTTTTGTCTTTGATTGTAAGGTTAAATTCTTGAAGTAAAAGGATACAACGAATCAAACGGGATTTAGCATCCTTTTTGGCAAAAAGGTATCGAAAAGCAGTATGGTCGGTGTAGACCGTGATGTGTGAACCTATCAAGTAAGGTCGAAACTTTTCGAGCGAAAAAACGACAGCTAGAAGCTCTTTTTCAGTTGTTGTGTAGTTGAGTTGAGCGTCGTTCAAAGTCATACTCGCGTAGTAAATGACATGAAGGATTTTGTTGATGTGTTGTCCTAAGATAGCACCAACCGCAAAGTTAGAAGCGTCACACATTATTTCGAAAGGAAGATCCCAATTGGGTGCGCATATGATTGGAGCGGAAATGAGTTCGTTTTTGAGACGTTCGAAAGAAGAGATACAATCAGAGTTAAAATCGAAAGGAACGTCTTTTCCAAGAAGATTCGTCAAAGGACGAGCGATTTTGCTAAAGTCTTTCACAAAGCGTCGGTAAAAGTCAGCGTGTCCTAGAAATGATCGAATGTCCTTAACAGATTTGGGAATGGGTAGGTTTGCAATTATGTCAACTTTTGCTTTATCTACCTCAATGCCTTTATTTGAGATTATATGTCCAAGGACTATGCCTTGTTTGACCGTAAAGTGGCATTTTTTCCAATTCAAAGTCAAATGTTTTTCTTTACATCGATTTAGAACCAACTCGAGATGATGTAAACATTGGGAAAAAGAATCACGAAAGATAGAGAAATCGTCCATAAAGACTTCTAGAAAGCATTCAATCATGTCAGAAAAAATGCCAACCATGCATCGTTGGAAAGTCACAGGAGTGTTACAAAGTCCGAATGGCATACGTCGATTAGCAAAGGTACCGAATGGACATGTGAAAGTCGTTTTCTCTTGATCTTCGGGAATGATTGGAATTTGGTTATAGCCGGAATAACCATCGAGGAAGTAGTAGAATTCGTGGCCGGCTAAACATTCGAGCATTTGATCGATGAAAGGAAAAGGGAAGTGATCCTTATGTGCTGCGGCATTTAGTTTTCGATAGTCAATGCAAACACGCCAACCTGTTTGAGTACGAGTTGTAATAAGTTCGTTTGAATCGTTCTTGACAACGGTTAGCCCAGTCTTTTTCGGTATAACGTGAATTGGGCTAACCCATGAACTATCAGAGATTGGGTAAATGATTCCATTGTCGAGAAGTTTAAGAATTTCATCACGCACCGCATCTTTCATTTTTGGATTAAGCCTTTGTTGCACGTCACGAACAGGCTTGGCATCGTCGATTAAATGGATGCGATGTTGAACAAGAGCGGGACTAATTCCATTTATATCGGTAATCGACCATCCAATTGCTTCCATGTTTTTCGAAAGAATAGAGAGAAGAGAAGTTTCTTAATTGAGAGAGAGAGTCGCAGAAATTATGATGAGAAATGTTTCGTTATCACCTAAGTATGCGTACTTAAGGTGATCGGGAAGTGGTTTGAGGTCCAACTTCGGGAGTTGCTCGATTAAAGAATTGGGTTGAGATTCGGACTCAACTGGAAGTGATTCAAAGGGAAGAGTGTATTCAATCTCGTTGGGAATTTCGTGAAACAATTTTTCATACTCGGCTTCGCGTTCGTCATTAAGGTCAAGTGTCTCGTTCTCGAAGTTTTCGTGAATGGCACTAACTTGCAACGTTTGGTCACGAGGTTTGTTCGATTGGCTTTCAGGATTGAAAATATTAAGATCCAAAGTCATGTTTCCAAAAGATATTTTCATCGAGCCGTTGCGACAATTGATTATGGCATTTGAGGTGGCTAAGAATGGTCGGCCTATAATCAATGGAATTTGACTCGCAGGGTTTGTCACGGGTTGTGTTTCGAGAACGATAAAATCAACGGGGAACATGAATTGTCCTACTCGAATGAGCACGTCCTCGATTTCTCCTACGGGCTTATTAATCGAGTGATCGACAAATTGAAGCATGACTTTTGTGGATTTGAGCTCACCTAAGCCTAATTGTTCGTACACGGAGTATGGAATCAAGTTGACACTCGCGCCTAAGTCTATCAACCATTTGTTAATCGTCTTGTCTCCAATTGACACAAAATCGTAGGGTAGCCAGGATCTTTGTATTTAACGGGCATGGATTGGGACAAGACTTCGCTTCAACTGGCGGCTATGAAGACTTTTTTAGGCACTTGAGTGTGTCATTTTTGGGTGCACAAGTCCTTAAGAAATTTCGCGTACGTGGGGACTTGCTGAACGATGTCAAGAAGCGGAATGTTAACTTTGACTTGTTTAAAAATTTCCAACATCTTTTCCATTTGGTTCGAGTGTTTCTTGGGTCGAAGACGATGTGGAAATGGAACACGATACTCGGTAGGTGGGTCTACTCAAGTAGATGAAGAAGAATTTTGATTGGCATTCGATTCAACGTTTGGCTCCACGTTCTGTTCAGATTCGTTCGTTGTTTTAGAAGAGTCGAGAGAGGTTTCCGGTAAATCGTTTGGATTAACGACTTGATTATCGATTTGTTTACCGAAACGTAAAGTTGTGATAGCTTTCAATTGGGTGACGTTGCTATCTTGAACAACATGGGCTTGATTTGAATTTGCTTTTTGATTTCTGGGATTTGGAAGGGGCTGGCTTGGGAATGTTCCTAGTTCGCGTTCACTTACAGACATGGCTAATTGACTCATTTGCATTTCAAGTTTTGCAATCGATTGGTTAGTGTTTTGCATATATGAGGTCAATATATTTGGCAAATTGCTGTTTAACTGAAGGCTTTGAGTAGTTGCTTTAGCCAATGTTTCAAGAGTTTTCTCAAGTGAACTTAAACTTTTATTCGTCTTGGGGAGGATGAGCAGAATTTGGTTGAAAATTTGATTGTTGCAGTTGATTGTGAGATGGGCCCGCAAAGTGTGGTTGAAAATTGTTGGGCTGAAAGGGAGGATTCGAAGCATTATTCGGGAATGTTTGAAAATTTGGATGAACCGTATTCATGTTGGGATTGTTTTGGTTCCAAGCAAAATTTGGGTGATTTCTCCAACCAGGGTTATACGTTGGAGAAAACAGGTCGTTTTTGGCTTTATTGAAAGCATTGATTTGTTCGACATAATTGGGACACTAATCGGCTATATGATTAGGATCGTTGCATTTATAACACATCGGTTGGTAAGCTTGGTTCATTTGATTCGATGAGAAAACGTTATTGAATTTTTTAATCATTGCGTTGATCTTAGCTTCCAAAGCAAAAGAAGATCCTATCGAGTGTGCACTCGATCGTGAGTAAATTGATTTTTCGTTCGAACGTTCCCATTGGGACGATTTTTCGGCGAGGTTTTCAAGAAATTACCAAGCATCGTCGTGATGTTGGACAAGAAAGTTGCCTTGGCACATTGATTCGAGCATGGTTCATGAGCTGTTTTCGAGTCCATCGTATAAGATTTGGCAAATCGTCCATTTTTCGAAGTTATGGTGTGGACATTTTATCAAAAGCTATTTGAATCTTTCAAAATATTTTTCGAATGGTTCTCCCTTGAATTGCTGAAAATTTACAATTTCGTTTCGGATTCTACTCGTTTTTTCCAAGGGGTAGAATTTTTTTAAGAAAGCTTTTACGAATTCTTCCCAAGTTTTAATCGACTTCGATGGTAAGCTGTACAACCATTTTTCAGCGTAATCCGTAAGAGCGAATGGGATTAATCGAAGTTTGATTCCATCATCGGAAAGTTGTTGGAGTTTTATAGTTGCGCAAACTTGTTCGAATTTAGTCAAAAGATGTATGGATCATCGTGCTCAAAATTGCCAAATTTCGAAAGTGTGGTAGTATGGTTCGAGTGAATTTCGAAATGGTTACCCGTAGGGGCGGGTAATGTGATGCACGATGGAATAGAAACTCTATCGGGAAAGATTCTATCCATAAGAGTTCATGGGGCGTTCTCATTCGCCATTTCGGGAGGATCGTCTGTTTGAGTTAAACGATTAGTTGTTGAGTCGCGAGTTCAACGATTTGTTGTTGTGTCACGAGTCCAAGTACTCATGCACAAGTGAAAGTCGAGGAGAGAAAGAAGTTAGAAACGAGTTTAGAGAATGAAAGAAGATTTGAAAAACGAAGTGAAAAATTGTTTTTGTTTTTTTTAGGAAGAAAACTATTTACCAAATGAAATTTATTTTCAAAAGAGAAGTTTGATTTTTGTTTTGTTTTTGGCTTTTCAAAATTTTTTTTATATGTTTTTGTTTTTGTATTTTTTTTTGTTTTTGAATTTTCAAACTTTCAAATATTTATCAAAATGATTTTTTTTTGTTTTAAAAAAAAGAAATTTGAGTTTTGTTTTTGTTTTTGAATTTTCAAAAAAAAAATTGTTTTTGAAAAGATTTTATATTTCTTTTTGGATTTTTGTTTTTGATTGAAAATTTTCAAAGGAAAGGAAAAAGGAATATATTTTTTTTGGTTAAAAACTAAGTAAAGTAAAATTTACAATTTTTTTTTTTGGATTTTGGATTTTTTTTGTTTTTTTTCAAATATGCATGAACTAATGCAACTAAATGAATGCAAAGAACTTAATTATAGTTTTCTATCCTTAGTAGCTCCTAACCCAAAATTGTATAATCAAACTTTGTCTTAAATCAACAAAAATATTTCTCAGCCAGGTAACGGGCAGAGGTTATCGGTGCACCACGAATCACCGTAGCAATGCAGCCGAAGGTTTAAGTACCTTCAGAGGAACAACCACTATATATTTACGAATCACCGTAATATTTATAAATGGTTATTACTCTGCCGTAGCCTAGATACCAAGAAATAAAATTGTTTAAAGAAAACAATTGTGAAGATACAATTAAGCCCTAGATGAGCTCGCGACACCCTTAAGTCGAATGTCTAACCTTTATTATTAGTCAAATTCTATGATGAAATGCGTTTATGGGCTAAGGAAAGGGTGATGAAATCCCTCACCTTATGTGAATTGGGGTATTACCCTTAGAAAAGAAAATAAGATGAGATGAATGCAAAGCAAAAATTAAACGTGGATTTACAATGCAACTTAAATGAAGTTTGTTTTTGTTTTTGGATTTTGAAATTTTTATTATATATACAAATGCAAATGCAAGAAACCAATAATGCACTTCAAAATAAAACTAGAGATGAAAGTACAATACCAGAGCGTGCATAATTATTAGCAACTTATTTAAAAGCAGCGATTTTTTTTAAGCGCAAGCAAGGCAATATTTTTTTAAGCAAGCTATTCTTCTCCTTGCAATTTTCTGCTTTTGCAACCTAAAATAAAAATGAGATATATACAATCTTTTTTTATGTATATATCAAAGCAAAAATTAATACAAATGGAAACAAAACAGAAATAAAACTGAAGCAAAACAATCGAAACTAAAAAAAATGAAAACCAATTAAAACAAACACAACAATTTTTTTTAGGCTAAAACAAACTAACACAACCTAAACAAAAGAAAAGAAAATCAACTAAAAAGAAGAAAATTTGCTTTCAACAATAAAAGCCCGCCCCACTAAATATAAACCAAGGACAAACAATTTACAATATACAGTTCTCAATCAACAGAATAAAATACCCACGTTCTCAAAATTTTCGCAACCATTAAAATCAATCAAATTCTTGCAATTAAAATTGAAATCAATAGTTCTTTGCAATTCAAGAGTGTAGCAGTAGTTGTAGCAGTTGCAGGTTGGAGAATTTGGGATTGGGGGTTTTCACGAAGGCGGTTTCGGCGTGAGGTCGCGATTGGAATTTTAGGGAATTGGCGATGAGGATAGGGTTGTAATCATGGATTTTGAAGTGAGGAAGGGTCGCGATTGCTTGTGAAGGGTTTCTGGTTTGGGGGATTTCGATGCAGCGATTGGGTGAAGTCAGATGAGGTGGCGATTCGATGAAGTAGTGGAAGTCATGACTGGGGATTGCGGTGAGGGTGGTTTGATTGCTTGCCGTTCGAGGTGATTGAGTTGGAGTCGCGTGTTGAAGGTACGCAGAAGTGCGGTTTGGCCGTGATTTTTGGAGGATGTCGATGGTGGTCGACGGTGCAATTTGAGTTGCTTTTGTTTGAAGGAGGTTAGGTGGTCGAGGTTGGTTTGGATGGTTGCGGAATTGGGTAGCAGAAGTTTGGTCGAGGCTGGTTGCTGGAAGAAAGGGGACAGAGTGACTGAAGTGTTGGAGAAGATTGTATGATGTTTGGGTGTTGTGATTCAGCAGTGGGGGAGTGGCTATTTGTGGCTGTTGATGTATGATAATGATGTGAAGGTGATTTTTGGGTTGGTGAATGAAGCTCTGTTGATTTGGGGATGGTCAGTGGTTAATATTGATGTTTGGGTTGCTAAAACTGGAGGGGATGTGGTTGATGAATTGTTGTAGGAGATGGTATGTATTTCTCAGTGTAGAAGTGTGGTTCGGGGCAGCGATGGCAGTAGCAGAAGTTGTATGGGGTAAGCGACTGTGGCAAGCAAGTTGTATGGAGGTATTGATGATCAGGGCAGATTGGTATTGTTGTATGTAGGTGACTAGAGATGTGTTGCTGCAGCAGGAGTATGTGTCAGGTTGATGGGTAGTGACAATGTTTGATGTGAGAGGATTGACTGGTGGTGGAAGTTGTTTAGTTGAGACAGTCTGTTGTTATGTTTCAGGTTGACAGTGATGGTCGCGATAGTGGTTCAGGGCAGTGGCTGTTGAAGTTACAATTGTGAGGGATTGCAGAGGATGGTTTGGTGATGTTGATGATGGCTTGAGCTTGATCAGAGGAGGTGATATGGTGAAAGAGTTAGTGTCAGTTGAAGTGCAAAAAGCAGTGGTAGTAGAGTAGAAATGTGTACACGTTTGGCAGAGTAGTGTAGGATGTGGCACTGTGGTATATGATGTCAAGCAGGGGCTTGTAGGGAAGTAGTAGAATAGAGAGCGGTGAATGACTGTGAAGTGATGTTGTAGAAGTTATGGAATGGTTTGTGAGCTGCAGTGGTAAAGGTTGGTAGATGATGCAATTGACAATGGGTGACAATGTGAATATGTAGAATGAACTGAAGTGTGATATGCACAATTGTGTGCACAGGGAGGGGGTTGAACAGGTGCAGGAATGGTCTTGATGTCAATGGTAGGGTGGAAGGTCGTTGAAATGTAATGGTCTTTTGAAATATGTTGTGAAATGTCAGTGGAAGGTTGTTCAGGTTGACAGGGGTAAGGAAATTATCGATAGCACGGTGGGTAAGGGTTGTTGAAATGTGATGGTGGGAACTGCTGTTTGGTTTGGAGAAGGAAGGGGATGTTTGTAACAGAGAGGTCAAGATGAGGTGGTAAATGTATGCAGGCAAAGATAAAAACGTATGCAGAAGTGAATTTGTCAATGCAACAGTTTTGACAACAAATGTAAATACAGTTGAAAATGTAAATACAAATGAAAATAATAATTTTTTATTTTGAAATTGTGTACGTTGTTTTTTTTAAATATGCAAATGCAAAAATAACTAGAGAAACAATAAGAACACAATCAAAATGCAAACAAAAATCACACACAAACACACAATATTTTTTTTTAATTACAAACACACAATAAAATCAAAAAATAATTCGAAGAATAGAAATCAAAAATCAAAACAACTTCCCAGCAACGACGCCAAAAACTTGGTTAACGAAAAATTTTCTATTGAGTTAGAAAAATACCGATAAATTTTGAATTAATATTAACCGCAAGCGCACAGCGTACAAACGTTAGTACGTGGCGAGTACGGGTCGATCCGCAGGGAATTGTTAGAGTTTAAAAATCTATTCAATCAAATTATACCAAATGGAGGGGAAATTGTTAACTAGAAATAAAATGAAGCTAAAACTAGAATGAAAATGGGATTAAAAACTATGAGATTAGAGAACAATTATGAGGCAAATCCACTCTCATATTTTTGTAAATCAACAAACAACTAATTTATGATCTCTAGTTTTGGTAATAAGTGACTATATGGTTTTCTATGCAATGAACCTAGATGAGAATATGCAAATAAAAAATTTGACTTATTTTCCCAAATCTTAACTTCTCTCCCCCTTTTGTTATCAACAAAAGAGTAATAGTGTTAGAGAAGAGTGATAAAGTGATAAACATTAATACAACATTAATACCTAATCGAGTATAAATATTGAATTTCAAAAAAAATCAAACAAAAATCATAAATACTCTGTTAGGCGCATATTCCATTTTAGAGTGATAGGGGTGATGCCGACATAGAAAACCATAAAGTCATGTCCATTTGTGGTATATTTATGACAGGAATCTTTTAAATACTTATTCAACATGCATAACCGTTGGGACTTTTAAATGAGATTAGTAGTATTCCCTATTTTTGTTTAAAAATGAACTCCAAGCATCTTCTAACCACTCATAATCGTGAGGACTTTTAAATGGGGTTAGAATCAACTCGCCTATTTTATTCAATTTTGATATGTGTTCCATACATGCATAACCGTGAGGACTTTTAAATGAGCATGAAAGCACATAATCAGAGATTTCAAGTAGTTCACCCATGAATAACTATGAGGACTTTTAAATGAGAGTGAGTACTTTTGGATGATTTTATTGCTAATTAAAAAAATGAATAATTTCATGTTTAAATAACACATTTTGACATACTATATTTGGTTTTTGATGAGTGATTGTCGTAGAAATATGATAGGAATGGAGATGGTCATAGAATTTTTACCAACCAAAGTTATTACAAATTTTGTTTAAAATTTAAAGAAATTTTCTAAATATACTCTCTCAAGACATAGTGTATGATCAAGATCAACACTCATCACCTTTTTCAGTCACTACTTATCTTTTCGATAACCAATAGGGAGTCAGATTAGTTAACATAGGCATTAACGATCAAATTAAAAAAAAATCACATTTCTAAACTGCCTAAACTGAGACGAAGTCGACAAAAACTATTCTTTGGAAGGGGTTTTGTAAAAATGTCTGCCAATTGAGAATCTGTTGGAATGAAGTTTATGTAGATATTTTCTTTGGAAATGTGATCTCTAATGAAATGATGTCTAACATCTATATGCTTGGTGCGAGAATGATGTACAAGATTATTTGTGATATCAATTGCACTTTTGCTATCACACATAAGTGAAACTCGTTTAAAATTTAGACCATAGTCTTGCAACGTTTGTATCATCCATAAGATTTGAGCAGAGCAATCGCTTAGAGCAATATACTCTGCCTCAGTGGTAGATAATGCAATACAATTTTGTTTTCAACTTGACCATGCAACTAACGAATGTCCCAACATAAAACACGTTCCACTAGTACTTTTTCTATCAACTAGACTACCAGCATAATCTGCATCTAAATACCCTTTTAACTCAAAGTTATCATTAGTTGGATACCATAGACCAAACCGTGAGGTGTGCAACAGATACCTTATAATCCTTTTTACAGCTTTTAAATGAGATTCTTTTGGATTTGATTGAAACCGTGCACATAAACAAACAGAGAACATAATGTCTGGTCTAGAAGCAGTAAGATAAAGAAGTGATCCAATCATACCTCGATATTTCTTTTGATCAACTACCTTACCTTTTTCATCCTTGCCAAGTTTAATTGTTGTGCTCATGGGAGTTTTTGCAGGTTTAGCATCTTTTAATCCAAATTTGTTGACAAGCTCTCTGATGTATTTTGTTTAAGAGATTTAAAAGATTCTCGTCATAAATATACCACAAATGGACATGACTATATGGTTTTCTATGCCGGCATCACCCCTATCACTCTAAAATGGAATATGTGCCTAACAGAGTATTTATGATTTTTGTTTGATTTTTTTTTAAATTCAATATTTATACTCGATTAGGTATTAATGTTGTATTAATGTTTATCACTTTATCACTCTTCTCTAACACTATTACTCTTTTGTTGATAACAAAAGGGGGAGAGAAGTTAAGATTTGGGAAAATAAGTCAAATTTTTTATTTGCATATTCTCATCTAGGTTCATTACATTTTTTTATTTTTATTTACATTTTTTTATTTTCATGCATATGTGAAGGGGGAGCATTGTTGTAGGGGAAGTATTCAAATAGGGGGAGCTAATAGAATTCATCAAGACCAAATACATTTAATAGAGTCAAAATCTTAATATATGTTTGTTATCATCAAAAGGGGGAGATTGTAGAATATACTAGTGTTTGATTTTTGTTTGATGATAATAAACATATATATTCATTTAAATGTATTTGTTCTTATACTATTTTATTTTTCCACATAATTAAATAAATATTTGTTGAATAAAATAATTAACTTGGAATTCTTATTTAAACAAATATTTTATTCAAACAAATATTTTATTACAAATTCAAATAGTACAAATTTAAGCTCTCACTATATTTATACAATTTCAAATAGAAGTTTCAATTACAACACAATTTTCACTATACAATTTTACAAACATATTTCACCTCACTACATATTCACTCTTCGCTCGTATTTGATCTTCAACTCCATTCCAGCTTGTATCCAGCATCTGAACTATCTGCAAAATAAACATTGACGTAGTAAAATTGAAAAAGAAATATTTTTCAGTGCACAATGAAGTGTGTGTTTGAAAATATTGTTTGCCTCAGTTATTTGGGTTATTCTTCATCATTTTTTTAATTCATCTTTCTATTTCAAACTAGAATAAAAAATACGCGAACAACTTGTGACATGCACAGTGTATCACTGTACATGCCACAAGGTCATGCACGCCGATATACACTTGCTTGTTAAAATTGCAGGGACAGGTGAGCACAGGGTCAAACCCAAGCCAAGACTGGATTCAACTCAGGTGCAAATGCAAACACAAACCAAAACTAACCAAGGTCAGTCCAGGCAAACCATGGACCAAAGTGCACCAGACATGTACAAAGGATAAAGCAATGGTCAGTACAAAGCAGTCAAGTAAGAGCATCAAGCTATGCAGACCCATGAAGATCCAACCAACATACAAACAGCTTATTTGAATGCAAAGCAACATATACAACATGATAACATACAACATGACAACATAAAAACAACAATTTAACTCGAAGCAAATCAACATGCAACCAGACTTCAATGGAACCAAACTACAATAACAGAGGCATTCCAGCATGAAAACACTTGAATAACAAGTTCATATGCAAGGTCAGATATCAACATGTAGTGCACATGTACAAAGTGGTGCACCAGATATAAACATGAAACAGAGGAGACATCAGATCAAACTTAAGCAAGGAAACATAGGGACTAACACATCACAAAAACATACTCAACAAGGCACCAGCATACATATATACATGTCTGTACACACATGTATACATATATATAGTGACAACCAAACAAGTAAACATGCTCATATGTACATGGATATGCAAGCAGCCATAGCAATCACACACATAGATACATACATATATGCATATGCATGTATGTATGTATGTATGTATATACATAGAGACATCATGTTTAGATTAATAGTACAAGCCATCAAGGCTAACATCCAAGACTCCAAGACCAGAGCAATAAAATGACAGAACCCATACCAAATCATAATACAACAAAAATTAGTGAAGCGGCCGTGGGTTATACCAATGAACAAGTCAAAACATATCAGAATCCTAAACAAAGCAGAGAAAAAATTAAGGAAGGAGTAGAAAAAGTCGCAAAGGACTTCATGATGAATAAGTCAGACTTCAAGAAGTCAAGATTATCTCAAATTCAAATGCCAAGCTGTAAGCGAATGATGAACAAGTTGTAGGCAGTAAAGAACAGAACAAATTCAAATGTATTTAAGTAAATTCGAATATAACAGAAATATATTCGATCAATGAAGTCAGAAATCATCAAAATCGTTCAACCAAGAATCGAATGGCCGAGCGTAGAAATTGAAAAATTCAAATCAAAATATACGAAATGAAATTATAGGATTTTGATCCCTATAAATACCTAATTCATCATTGGCAGAAAACATGAAGTCGAGTTACTAGCAAGATAATTAAAAACAGCAAATTTAAAATCATACCAAAGCCATAACCGAAGACGTGCTCGACTCAACTGAAGCACTATTCTCATGATTTTCAAAAGAAGTGTATATTCGTTTAAATCTCTTCACGAATGGTTATGACCGTTACTGGTCTATAAATAGCCTTCACAAATGAATTTATTAACTAACTATTTTCTTATTTTTCTTCACTCCTTCTTCTCCACAAATCCATATTCTAAAATTTTCATATTTTTAAGATCGTGCCGAAATTCTGCCAAATTCTCAAGTGAATTAAATTAGAATCTCATTCTTGTTTGATTCTCTGCCCTCTCTCGAAGATCAAAGTGCTATTTAGAGTTATAGGATCAATTTGTAATCAAAAGTTTATCGAGTCTCTTTATAAGGTGTGGTTGTGCCTGGAAATCAATGTCGATGCAACAGTTTTGACAATAAATGTAAATACAGTTGAAAATGTAAATACAAATGAAAATAATAATTTTTTTATTTTGAAATTGTGTACGTTGTTTTTTTTAAATATGCAAATGCAAAAATAACTAGAGAAACAACAAGAACACAATCAAAATGCAAACAAAAATCACACACAAACACACAATAATTTTTTTTAAGTACAAACACACAATAAAATCAAAAAATAATTCAAAGAATAGAAATCAAAAATCAAAACAACTTCCCGGCAACGGCGCCAAAAACTTGGTTAACGATAAATTTTCTATTGAGTTAGAAAATGCCGATAAATTTTGAATTAATTTTAACCGCAAGCGCACGGCGTACAAACGTTAGTACATGGCGAGTACGGGTCGATCCGCAGGGAATTGTTAGAGTTTAAAAATCTATTCAATCAAATTATACCAAATGGAGGGGAAATTGTTAACTAGAAATAAAATGAAGCTAAAACTAGAATTAAAATGAGATTAAAAACTATGAGATTAGAGAACAATTTATAGGCAAATCCACTCTCATATTTTTGTAAATCAACAAACAACTAATTTATGATCTCTAGTTTTGGTAATAAGTGAAATAATTGTTGCATTTATCATAAGTATGGTTTATTTATGTTATTAATTAACATAACTTAAACCATCAAACTATAATGCACCAAATAAACCACTCATAGATTCTCATGAAAATGAAACCAAAGCGAAAGCCATATTAAGTATGATCTATTTACTAATGTAATTAGTAATATAGATCATCAAATTTTGTTTTTACTTTCTTTTCAAAATCAAAAATCAATTAGCAAATGATGATGTAAATTGTGTTTATGTTGAATAAGAATAGCTCATTTGCAAATGCAACATAAGCTATCAAACCCACCTGTATAAAATTACATCAAAATCTACTCTAATGAAGCATAAATAAAATAGACCATAAATCATAGAAATATTGAAATTACATAATATTTGAGAGCTTCATTACCCTTAAATTGAAGGGGTTTAGCTACTCATTTGTGTTATAAAATCAACACATGTAAGTTTCAACATTGGAAAGCAAAGAGAAGTTGAAATTAAACAAAGAAAATAGATTAACTACTTGCATGAAATAACATCAAACTAATTTGCATGAATGTAAATCTAAGCTATGAACATGAAAAGAAAGAGAGCATAGAAATAAACATTAACATAAAAGCAAAGAAAAGCATGTAGAAAAGAAAAGAGAAAGAGGCTTGGAAGCCATTTTTATTTCACTTTGATTTGTGTTTACAACTTGCTAATTTCCTAAGTAAAAATAAGAGAGAGTAGAAGATATTTACATGTACATAAGAGGGCTATTTATACATGCATAAAACCCTAATTCAATTTTTAGGGTGCTTCCCAAAATGCCCTTTATGAACTGTGGCCACCAAGTAACCATTAGCCACTAATTAATCCCTCATTAAATGTGCATGAAGCTTTAACCTCCATTTAGTTGTCCATTAGCTTCTAATTGTAGATTTAGGTAAGTGGGTGGGGTCCTCCCAGATCATGAACTTGAATTATTTCCTCTTCATTCCTTTGTATTCCCTTTTGCATGCATATATCTTCATGAAACCCTCTTCCATATGCATCAAAATTTCCTATAAAAATCATAAAAAATGTCCAAGTAAAAATTCTCAAATTGAGACATGCACAAAAATGACCATTTTGCCCCTGAATGAAGATGAATATATGATGATTTGAAAATAATTGAATTTTGGTTTTAAACATGTTAAAATGCCCAAATATGACTTTTATTTAAATATAAATAGATAAAATATGGATGTAAATATATGCACATTTACGTGCACATCATGGACAAACTAGGTATATAGCCCATAACCCAACTTTATGACTATATAAATGAAGCTATAAAGCCAAGTCATCACCTTTATTCTCAACAACCATGATCTTGAAATTCTCTAATCTTCCTCTGATGGTGGATTAACTAATTAATTTAAAGTATTTAAAAATTAAAAATACTTGAATACTACCTTATAATAAATGGATTTGAAACTGTCGACAAGCAGAAGAGGTGCTAAGTGTTTAATTTTGGAGAAGGTGTTCAGGCTGGCCACAAATTGGCAAATAACTCTCAGTTATCCATTCTAGGGATTTTCAATCGATGGTGAAATGATGATAATTGAATGATGGTAGGGCGCAATCGTGTAGAGGACGTCAAGGGGAGTCGATTCATGTGGCTGGATCGAAGAAATAGGCATTGAATTAGCCGAAAGTCAAGAAATTCCTCCGAATTATGGTTTGGCGATAGCAAAATTCACAGTGGTGGCTGGCTTTTGAGATGTAGCAGTGGTAAAAGGCGGTAGGGAGGTTGCAATGGTAAAGGCAATGGGATTGGATCATCGTTTGAGGCATCGAGGTGGCGTACGGTAGAGAAAAGGCGGACGACGTTTTGTGTTCGATCATGTTACGGAGGCGACAATGCAATTTTCAATTTAGCCCTAAAGTTTCACTATTTGCCAACTGAACCCTATATCTTCTAACGCCCATAATTTTTGCCTCAAAACTCTGATTCACACATACTTTTTTCCATTGGACTCTTGGCAAAATCCCAAATGATTTAGCGCTTGGTTTGCTGGGTTTTGAAGTTGCTTACAAAAACAAGTTGGTACGATTTATCCATTTTAATCTATTAAGTTTCAAAAATATTAAATGCATGTCCATCGACGAAATTTATATTTGTTGATATTTGTTATGTTCTATTGATGATTACTTAGTTATTTTGATGTTTTAGATGTGTTTTGTTTTAATTGGACTGTTGATTGTTTATTATTGGATGTTTAATTATAAGATTTTGAATTTGAATGAAATAAAAATAATTAACTAAAATAAAATTGATGAAATTGCGTAATAATGGGGAAAATAGATGAATAAATGAAAGATAAGATTATTTATGGATTTTGAGTGATAATTGTAGATTAATAAATTTATAGAAATTAAAATAAGAATTTAGTGAGGTTAGTATTTATGAATTTTTGGAGAAGTTCGTAAATGGTAACGAAAAATCTATTTTTGAACTGAAATTTGAAAGTTATTATCATAAAATAAAGTGTGGTTGCATAAATATAATATTATTATTTGTAAAGATTGTATTATTTTAAGTAAATGACAATATAGTTAATTTTATGGAATTTATAGAAGAAAATATTGTTTTTGTTGTTTGGGTAATAAAATAAAAGGTATTTTCAGAATAACAGTAATAAAATTAAAGATAGTTTCCAAAAGTGGTTCGAGTTAAATTATTACTATTTTGATGTAAATAGCAACAAAAAGAAGTTTGAGGTTTAATATAGAATATTATTATTTTTGGGATAAATAGTAATAAATTGATTTAGTTAACATTAAAGTTGTTTTAGTATAAATTATTATTTTGATGTAAAGTAATAATATTATTATTATTTTGAAAAGTGATTTGACATAAATTTAAATTTTTGATCAAATTACGATGTTTTGAGGTATTTGGAATAATAAATATATGGTAAAGTATTTTTGAAGGATTTTATTATTATTGAAGAATTATTATTGTTTCGAGGTAAAATAAATAAATGTGTTTATATATATATATATATATATATAGTAAAAATGATTTTTACTTGAGAGGAAATAATAAATACTTTGTTTGGATGGTTGTAATATACGTAATTGGTTGTTGATTTGAAATGTCACGTATATTTGTCGTATTACAATGAAATCACATAAGGATGAGTGCACGATATTTTACCATTATTACTACTAGTAGTTAATTATAGTTTTGGTTGCTCGAATGACGTTGTTGTTTGGGTTACTAATGTTGATTGGCTCGTACACGTTTCATGCTTTTATGTTTGTGTTACTAATGATGATTGGTTAATACACATATGATGATTTGATGTTTGTGTTACTAACATTAAATGGTTTGTACACATTTGCTGACTTGATGTTTTCAGTACCAACATTGATAGGTGGTGTAGCGATCCACCTTTTCGACCCCCGAATGTCGACATTAATACATCCATGGTATTCACATGCTGAGCACCCAAGTGCCGGAAAGACGAATTGTTAGGGTAAAATAAAAAGAAAATGAAAAGGAACAAGAAAGAAGAGAACACAATATCAGAATCTCACATGTGGAATGATAATATATAATATCTTAAAAGGTCTTTACCAAAAAGAAAACCTTTATATACATACATCAACCAGAGAAAACTAACATATCATCAGTCTGGACAATTATAACTACATGTCCTCACAAATGCTGGTAGATACAGATCAAGTAATGCAACAGAAAATAAATACGGTAAGAAATAATCTAGCTCCTCTCCAAGAGATCCAATGAAACACATCTAAATCTAGAAACATATTCGAGCTGACTTGAGCATTAAGAAAATAACACCCGGATCAATCTAGTAAACCAGCGAGAGAAACTCAAATCATATGGATTTATTATATCTTAAAACCCTTCAAAATAAGGGTATCTCGTAAGACCTTACCGCCAATAAAAACGGTGGATTTTTACCTTACGATAACCAAACAATTTCTTTTATAAAATCCAGTGATAATATAATAATGTCTAAGGTGTGAAATATAAATGATCACATAGCTGCAATGCAAGTGAGTGTACATCACAACAATAATAGGTATATAATAACAACTGCTAAGGCGCATTCACTAATTGTATAGAATTTCCACGTAGATCTTTTCAGGAAAGCCGAATCTGATCTACCGCACAAGGATCAAAGATATCCTTCCAAAGCGTCATACATCCCCAATGAATGTATCATAGGATATACATAGCCAACCAAACCAGTCGAGTGCATCGCTCTCGCATGCATTGAAAGTCTATATGGGGTGGATCGTGCAATGTATATGCAAGTATATGTGGCAAAATATATGATGCAACTAAAACAATATTAATCTAAGTAAATAAGAATAATCACACCAGGGATTTTATACTGGTTCGGACCTCCCATCCTACGTCCAGTCCCGAAGCTCCTCTTTGGAATTTCTTTTCACCAAATAACCCTCACTTCACCCGGAGGAATAGGTTTACAATAGCAGAGTTTCTTTGTCAACTGTGTGTTCTCTATTACACGGATTTTGACTATATAGTACAATTGAACTTCTTATATCTCTTGGATGATTGAATACAATATTGTTCGAGAGAATATAGAAGTGTATGATCTCAGATTTTCAGATTGTATAGCAAGTGGATGATTAGAACAAGAGATGATCAAGATAGAGAGTCGAGTTGAAATGTAGTCAGATATTCTTTCTCTTGATTCCTGATACTATATATAGTTGTAGATAGGTATGTTGAGTAGTTGCATCCACTAATGAGTGCTCTATAGTTGCTTCAGTTGATGATGAAGAGTTGCAGCGAAGAGAAGCGGAGATGTCTATTCGAATGTGACAGTTGAAGTTCTTCTTTGAAATCCGAGTTTGAAATCAGACGTCTGGTATTTGTATCAGACGTCTGGTAGTATATAATTTTTATACAGGGTAGATTTCCAGATGTCTGGGTGTATCTACCAGACGTCTGGTCTTGTCTGTTTTGTTTTCCAGAGGATTTCTTCAGACGTCTGGCTACTGCACCCAGACGTCTGAAACCTGTGCATGTTGAATCTGTGCATCTGTGTCATTGCTCCATTAATCCTATCGACTTGAAGTCTTTTGTAACTTTCTTTGAGCCTTGTTCTTGTCTTTCTAGTGATGTTGCTCTAGCAAGTTCTTGTATACATATATATGTACATTTGATTTTCATTGTATAGTTGTTGTCACTAAAACTATGAATTTGATTTCCTAACAATCTCCTCCTTTTTGATGATGACAACTATACAATGTACTTATGTGTAATTTTTATAAATCTCCCCCTGAATATGTGCTTTCCATTATCTCTCCCCCTTTGTCATTATCAAAAAAGAATGTGCTTTCCATAATCTCTCCCCCTTTGTCATTATCAAAAAATAATGTGGGAATCATATTTGTAAATTCCAAAATCTTTCCTTTTGTTTCTCTGAGTACCTGCAATAAAAATCATTTTTTGGTACCCACTTACTATGTTAGGGTCCGGGGGGTTAGATCTTTGGAAACCATACCCATTTGGGTGTGGTTGAACCTTTATAAATATAATTTTCATTATTAACTACCATATCAAAATAATCATCAAAGTATTTTTCTCTATTTTTCCAATTAACAGGAACCCAAATACTTAGATAATTTTTATTCATATTTCCGTTCAATGATTTTGTACTTCTAGAGAAATTATAAATATTATTGACCATAGCAGTATTTGAATTTCTATAAGAATTTGATCTAAACTTTACTTGAAATTTAGTACTAGCACTAAAATTTTTACTATGCATGAAAGCGTATCTAGTGCTATTTCTACGATCATTTTTATTATATCCTAAACCACTTTTGTCATGTAAAGGTCTAGAACAAGATAAAATCATGTTTAAATTGTTTTGACCTTTATTAAATTTTGTGACTTTAGTGTTAAGTTTATCAAATTTAGCTTTGAAGTTAAAAAAAATTTCAAAAGAAATATTACTGTCTTTCAAAATATCAATTTGCTTATTTAATTCAGAATTCTCCCTTTTTATCGTACAGTTCTGTTTTTCAAGAAGAAAAATTCGAGATTCTGAATTATCTAAAGATGATTGTAATAAATCATTTTGTCTTTTTAAATCCGTAATTTCTTTTGAAAAAGTTTCCTTTTCTTTATCAAAGATAGTATTTTTATTTTGCAAAACATTGATTTCCACTAAAAGATCATTGTTTTTATCTTCTAACTGCTCATTTTCTTTTTGTAGGAAATCTTTTTGTGAAACAAGTTCTTCTACGGTATTTCCAAAACATTTAGTTTGTTTTATCAAAAATTTATTTTCCTCTTTTAAACTGGAATTTTCTTGCTCACAATCTTTTAACTTTTCTAAAGCAATTCTATTTACTTTATTCAAGGTTTTACAATCTTTTAATAATTCATCATGTGCTGACAGAAGATCTTTATATAAAGAATCTAAACATATCGATTGTGATCTGAGTTTAGCCATGAAGCATTTGTTTGTTTTCTCCTTTGAATCTTCTTTATTGCTCTTCCTATTGCCTTGACTAGATCTCTTTATAGCCATTTATTCTAGGATGTTGTTACGATCTCTAGAATCCTAGGCTCCGATACCAATTGAAAGTCTATACGGGGTGGATCGTGCAATGTATATGCAAGTATATATGGCAAAATATATGATGCAACTAAAACAATATTAATCTAAGTAAATAAGAATAATCACACCATGGATTTTATACTGGTTCGGACCTCCCGTCCTACGTCCAGTCCCGAAGCTCCTCTTTGGAATTTCCTTTCACCAAATAACCCTCACTTCACCCGGAGGAACAGGTTTACAATATCAGAGTTTCTTTGTCAACTGTGTGTTCTCTATCACACGGATTTTGACTATATAGTACAATTGAACTTCTTATATCTCTTGGATGATTGAATACAATATTGTTCGAGAGAATATAGAAGTGTATGATCTCAGATTTTCAGATTGTATAGCAAGTGGATGATTAGAACAAGAGATGATCAAGATAGAGAGTCGAGTTGTAATGTAGTCAGATATTCTTTCTCTTGATTCCTGATACTATATATAGTTGTAGATAGGTATGTTGAGTAGTTGCATCCACTAATGAGTGCTCTATAGTTGCTTCAGTTGATGATGAAGAGTCGCAGCGAAGAGAAGCGGAGATGTCTATTCGAATGTGACAGTTGAAGTTCTTCTTTGAAATCCGAGTTTGAAATCAGACGTCTGGTATTTGTATCAGACGTCTGGTAGTATATAATTTTTATACAGGGTAGATTTCCCGACGTCTGGGTGTATCTACCAGACGTCTGTTCTTGTCTGTTTTGTTTTCCAGAGGATTTCTTCAGACGTCTGGTTACTGCACCCAGACGTCTGAAACATGTGCATGTTGAATCTGTGCATCTGTGTCATTGCTCCATTAATCCTATCGACTTGAAGTCTTTTGTAACTTTCTTTGAGCCTTGTTCTTGTCTTTCTAGTGATGTTGCTCTAGCAAGTTCTTGTATACATATATATGTACATTAACTCTAGGATAGAGCTGCATGCACACTCGTGGGTTGCTGACCCTATGGTTGTGCATCTTATCTTTGGTTTTTGTCATATCCGTTGGTGAGGCTATGCCTGGCATTCCAGCACATGAGTCACTACTCAAACAGATCTTCCATACGAGCTCAAACTCGAGAAGATCACGAAACCACACATAGATTCCCATATCTCAACAGATCACGAAACCACACATCGATTCCCATATCTCAGCAGATCTCGGAACCCCATATGGATTCCTCAACAGATCTCAGAATCATACTAGGATTCTCATACATCAATGGGTCTCAAAATCACACATGGATCCCCACATCCTGAATAGATCACAAACAACTACATGTGTTCAAGCATCTCAAACAGATCTTGAATCTCCACATAG
The DNA here is from genome assembly GCA_030737815.1 of Allium fistulosum. NCBI lineage: Eukaryota > Viridiplantae > Streptophyta > Magnoliopsida > Asparagales > Amaryllidaceae > Allium > Allium fistulosum. The sequence continues at coordinate 183,493,381 of CM060903.1, forward strand.
ATTCCAGCATCATGAAGCAATCACGAACCTCTTCCAAGGCATAGAACATGTATATGTTTTAGAGTGGTTATGGTTTCAAGTCATCTCATATAAGTACACTCCCTCGCTCACTGGGTGCTCCAAAATCAATCGATTCGATTTCCCAGAATCTCAACCCCGATTCTATGGGAAATAAACAGACAATACATAAGATCAGAGATCGCCTCCTAACCGTTTAGACAGACGGATTTCCTTATCATTTTCCCTAGAAGAGAAAAACGAGTTTATACATACAATATAGTGTAACCGAAGATTACTGTACCATTTAATTCCCGTGTTTCTTCTATATATTTCAAGAGTATATTTGGCCAAATCAAATAACAACGAGAATAATCGCATACGGAAAACTAGAAATTTCTTCTAGATAACTATACATATAATTCCCATGTTTCTCTAGATATTTGCAGAGTATGTTTGGCCAAATCAAATAACAATGAGAATAATCGCATATAGGAAACTAGTTCCCATATACTATCAATAAGTAGTAACATACAAAGCACGATCGAAATTAACAAGCACGATCAAATCATATAAATGACTTCTAATCCCCTTTTTAATTAATCTTCCTTTATTAATTAAAATCCTCTTTTATTAGTAAAACTAATTTTTACTCAATAGTCTTTATAAATGAAACCCCATTTGTTAATTAAACCCCACTATTTAATTAAAACATTACTATTAATTTCCAATACATTTCAATACTTTCCAAAAGTATTCATATACTTATCTCAACCGTATAAGTATATTCACAAATCAATTTCAAAGGGGATTAAGACAAATGTTACTCAAACACTTTCACTACAAACCCAAAACCATTTCACTTATGATTATCTTTAAAACATTCTTTTCAAATATTTATTTACATTCACAAGTATTGCAAAAACGGGTTAAAGGCGAATGTTACTAGCACATTGCCACGACAAACCCAAAACCAAACCATACATGTTATTGTCGTTAAAATTACATTATTAAAGATTTAAGTATTTACCAAACTCATTTACAATATTTTACCACTTTAAAATATTATCTAAGGGTTTAAAAACAAATGCTGCTAAAACATTGTTTACGCCAAACCCCAAAACACTTCACTATTCTGTTATCTTTAAATTTCCATTTAAAGATCCAATCACTTTTCAAAAGTATAGTTAAATGGGTTAAAACAGATGTTGCACAAACATCGATACTATAAACCCAAAATCACTTTTATACTAGCCATTTACTTTGAAATATCCATTTAAAGTTCTAAGTATATCTCCATTTATAAAATAAGGTTATATACCTTTTTAATTAATTATAAAACAATCCATTATAACATAAGTGTTATAACCCCAAAACTCCTTTATATTCTTTTACAAATTTCGAACTTCCTCTACATTCTTTTACAAATCCCAAACTTCATTTTTAAAGCTTCTAAATATACTAAAATACCTTTAGAAAGATAGATATTTACATAAACTAATTTATTTATAAAACAAAGATATTTAATAAAATACTATAAACCATTTATAAATTATTATAATATAAATTATTTTTAATTCTTAAATATATCTTTAACAATTTCTAAAACCATTTGTATACTAAAAATATACTTTTAAAATATTTATACTATTTTAAAACCTTTTATTTAAAACATCAATTTAAAACGTGTTTTATAATTTTAAATCATCCCTTTATAAATCCATAAATGATTTTCGACAATATATTCAAACCTTGTTATTTTCCCATAATATGTACACTAATAGTACTTATTAATCAATACAAAAAAGCCCTAGGATGTTGTTTGCAACCAAATTGGTCACAAACACCTAAGAGTAGATTTATAGAGAGAAGTAAATAAAGAAAGTAAAATTAAAATTGAGGAATAGAATTAACTAAAAGCAAGTAAAGAACAATAATCAGAAACACAGAGATTTATAGTGGTTCGGCGTTGTATGCCTACATCCACTTTGAAGATTATCTTTATTGATCAACTAATAATCTAATTACAGCAGCAAGGAATAGGAAAAACTTGATTGCAATAAAGACTAAAGTAATCAGCAGCGTAAAGATCCCCCGAATAACCCCTTAGGCCAGTATTTATAGGTGAAGATGACCACCAATCTCTCTGAAACTTTGGCTATAGGACCTTCTAACCCATATAGGCCCACCAGAAGGGTCGCTAGGCCCAAATCCCACTGAAGAGGGATCGGTACCGATCCCTTCATTTGTCGATTTTTGGGCAGCGGTCCTTATAGTGGCTTCTACATGCTTAGTTATATTGGCTCTTCAAATATCATGTCATTTGAACCACTAGAGCTCAAGTTATTGATTGGTCTTTGATTTAACTCCAGATGTGAACTGCTTTCTATTGAACCCTCTAAATTGAACATGCCGATCCCTCTTTGGTGGACCTAAGTATGACGATCCATCTCCTTTCATAAGATATGTTGATCCCTCCTTTATGAGATGAAGTATAACTTTCCAAGTCAATTATCTATGCCAAACCATGCTCACTTGACTACGCCGATCCCTCGTTTACTTAATCATGCTGACTCCTTACTTGCTCAACCATGCCGATCTATATTCAATCATTTGTGCCGAGCCATCCTTTATGAGCTAAATTATGCCTACCCAAGCCAACAAACCATGCCGACCCCTTTCTCATTCAACTATGCCAATCCCTAGTTTATTGAATCATGTTGATCACTATAAAGTTACTAAGCCTTGTCGATCCCTTCACTTGTCTAAGCTATATTCCATATTTCAAGCATCTCGCATTGTTTATCTACTAATTCCGTTCAATTCCGGCTTCATATATCCATCTGTACTTATACTCCTGGGTCCCGCAATCATTGCTTCGGGGTCATCGAACTTGATAGCATTTAGATTTATCTTTGTGCAATCAGCTCAATATAGCCGGGTTAGGATACCGGGTAACACTTGCCCCTCAAAGTACGTCTTGTGAGTAACATGGCGTGCTTTGAATCGAAACAAGTGTGAATTGTCGAAAAGAGGTCCATGTAGCTTCCTGAATGATTGTTATTCCTTTGTTAAATTGTTCTTTCAAGGCATTGAATTCTTCATTGATTGTCATGATGCTTGGTCGATTTCCAATATATATCCAGCGCCATATTTTGTCAATATATGTAAATCTGGTTCTGCAAGACCTATAAGCTTTTATTATCTAGTCCAGCCTTGAGCTTGAAGGTTTCGAGTTTGATTTCAATTTTCATTAATTTCAAAAAATTGAACTTTTAAGTTATTCACGTGCATATTTATATGCATGTTTCTGTTGTCGGCTCTCGGACGCGTTCGAACACTTACAGGTCATTGCCAATTTTTATAACATTTTGTATGTTCATGATCATAGCCTAATCTTTACAACTATTTTTTTTCTTTTTTCTCTTCTTTCTCTTTTTTTAAAATCTATAGGGGTCGGCATTCATTATGTCGATCCCTCTTTCTAATAGTGATCGGCAAGCTTCTATGTCGTCCCTCTCTCCTCGTTACATGCTCAATGTTCTGGGCCGAACCCTCCCACACACACAGATACATATATATATATATATCCACCTTCCTTTCCTTCCCCACTTACTTCGTTCACTTGCTTTTGGATCGAGCCCTCGTCACAAAACCAAACTCTCCAACCCTTGGCTTTAAATCCACTCACGATTTTACCTAACCTACTAGCTCACCTTTCCTTCCTCATTAATGCGATACCTCTAAACACTTGACCTTGACTCAATTCAAACGTACATATTTTTATATAGGTAAGATTTTGTAATACTTCCTTTAATTATATGAAAATATCCTTGGCTCTGAGTTATTGGTGAGTGTTCGAGGTCATGATGGCGAACGATTTTGGAGGGATTAACGATTACTAGGTAAATGGCATGGTATACGACAATATGGCAATGGCAGGGGTCGGTTAGGTAGGGATCGGTGGTATTGAATGGCATGAAGGGTCAAGAAAACTTGGCTAAAAGGAAAGGGATCAACATTTTTAGGGTTAGGCTATCATCTAGAAGAGGGATCGGTAGAGGGTGTTTAGCTGAGAGATCGGTCATGGTCATGGAATAGGGATCGCTACTTCCTAGTCTAGCTGAGGGTTCGATATAAGGTTTTTGGATAGGGATAGTTATTCCCTTTGGGATCAGCATGGAGTCAATAATTGGTTTCACAAACTTGCAAACTAATCTAACTTGATTTATTTGAACAATCACTACTAATTTGTCTTGATGACCTTGGACAAGTGATGACGACGAATAAAATAAAATGCATATCCTCTGTTGAACTAGAGATCGAGTAATCAAATTCTCGGAACTTTCAATATGGACTAAGAACTTGCAAATGAACTTAAATGACAAACTTCACACTTCAATATGCCAATGGCCGATCCTAAAACTTTCATAACCGATTAATCTTCTTGCCAGTTTAGACGGTCAGCGATGATGGTCTCTCTGGACAAACTCCCAAGTGTTGTCATTTTATTTCGTTTTTCTAATTTCAAACTGTTTATATCTATTATATAATGCACTGCATAACACTAGTTCACACTTAGCATGGGGGGATCATGTTATCTTTTCTAATCTTGATTATCTACTGAGTATAGCTAATATAGATTCCAGATGCTCGAAGCTTTCAACTGATATGTCTTCTGATCCGACAATGCAACACATCAACTCTGAAGCAATGTCAAGTTCCGCAACTATGTCCGAAAGACTTTCTCATAGCCGTCATGTGGAATAAATAGAAGTTTCTAACCCACAAGGCAATCTTTTCTCGGATATTCCGGTCCTCCCAGCAGAAAACATAAGCCCTGCTCCTGATGCTGTGAGGGCGCTATTCTTCTAAATAATCCGGTGGACTCATAGGCTTCCCGAATTGGTGAGGCTGCTCTCCCCCGGCTATGTTCTATTCATGGAATCCCGTTTGGGGACGTCTTGGTTCCTTCAAGAAATGATAGACCTCACTTGCTCCAACCAGGATATATGGCGTGCAATAAGTTTATGTGTTGGGCCGAATGCATAACACCCTTCAACTCGTTTATCCGAGAAATGCCGAGATATCTTTGGATAGCCCCTACTCAACTCCATCCAAATAGTTACGCTTTTATACATGGAACCTTCTTGATGTTCATGAGTGTTTTAATTCGTCCACCTACTCCCGAAGGTATAAGATTTATTTACAACTTCAAACGGCGGTCGGGAAGCCTTCTTATGCTTTTCTCGAACTGTAACAACCCTGGTTCGGAGATTACCCGTATATATTAAATTATAACGGAAGTAATAATTTAATATTGTAAATTAAAATATAATTGGAAATTTTATATTGTGTATTTGGAATAAACAATGAATTTTGTAAATAAAATGAGAAAAATAAAGTTTGAAACTTTATTTTGTTTATTTGGGTATAAATATGGGGTTTATATTAGTTTGGAGCTAATAAATTAAATAAGTGATGTATTTCAACATTCAATAGTTGAAATAAATTTAAATTGATGGAAATAAAGATTAAAAACTTTATTTTGAGAAATTGGAAGGAAAATAATCAATTTGTAATTTTATTTGGGTAAACATAACAATATTGGAAAATATTGTCAATATTAATCTTTTATGGATTTAAAAAGGATAAATATGAAGAAAATATGTATGTGATTAAAATAAAAGATGAAATATTATTTGAAAATAATATTTTGATGATTTAACAAAGTTAAAATGATTTGTTATAATTTATTTGATAAGAAAATAATTTTTGTTGTGCTTGTTATGTTAAAATAGTGTTTTTACACTATAATAGTGTTTTTACACTAAAATAGTGTAAATTGTGAAATATTGTGAAAAATAGGGTTTTATTGTTAAAAATACCTTTTTATAATTGAAACAAATTTTATTTTGTTATAATAACAATTTTAATTAATTACAAATAAGATGTATGCATTTTAGTTGACTTTAAAATGAAGAAATCTGAGAATATGGTAATAATATAAGTTAAAACATGTACATTCCTTTATTTTTCTCTAAGTATAAATGGAGTTGGGCTTATTGGGTAAGGTTTCTAAGTCCAAAACCCAATATCTGGATGTTTCTGGTGAGAAACAGAAAACACAATACGTTGTTTTCTTCTTCCTTCTCATAAGCAAATATACAGAAAAGGAAAATAGAGAAATCATGGTTTCTTCAATTAAAATCAATTTCTACTCAATTTTTGCTGCTAATTAAAGAAGAAAATCATCAAGCTAAAGATTATACAAGGTAATCTCCATCCAATACCAAAAGGATTTCATCAAAATATTTGAATCAAGATATGAATGTTTGTAACCAATTTCTTTTGTACTGCATGTTTCTGTTTCAGCCATTTCAGGTCGCTAGAGCCTCAATTCTTCTCAAAAGATCATTGCTTGCAATCAAAAAACTTTGCTAAACCATCAGGTGAGTTAATAACTCACATTTTTTAGCTACAACAATGCTCAAAGAGAAGTTTCTGTGCAAAATACTTACTCTATAAATAATTTTGTTTCAATTTTTCTTTTTTGTGAAATATGATCTCAGTCTTTTGTGCAAATCATTTCTTCTAGTTTGTAGTTTATATGTTGCTCTATATGCGTGCAAAATTTGGATACAAAATTCATTCATTTGATATGTCAAAACTTACATAGAAAATCAGTTCGCAGCTTGATAGTTTGTAGGAAATGATTTGCGTGAGAAGGCTAGCCTAGGTCGACCGCTAGGTTGACCAAGCATTCACATAGGTCGACCATACGGTTGACCTATGGAGTAGAGAGGTCAACCTCACGGTCGACCCAAGGGGCTTGCTCTTGTGTGCTTTTCGTTTGTGTGAGTTTGTTGTTTTCGGTTTTGGTTTCAGCTTGTTTCCTTAGCTTTTGCTTCTCGTTTTCAAGGCGTTTTGTGATGTTTTGAGAGCTATGATGCCTATCAATAGGCTAGCTAAATTTTGGAGAATTTGAAATTCAAATTCGAGTTGAATCTGAATTGAGTTTGGATTGAATTGAATTCGAATTGAATTGGAGTTATCGGTTTTGAGTATTTTATTGGTTTTTCCATTGTTTTCGAGCATGGTTTTCTCCAAACGATTTTTGAAATAATTTTTAAATAAAAGGGGCAATTCAAATAATTATTATATAGTATTTTAAAAGTATTTCCAAATATAAAAATATATTTATTCTCTATAATAATGGAATTTCTAAATGCGGTTTTCAAAACTGATTTCGTAAATGGGCTTAAAAGCTTATTTTCTAAAGTAAATTATTTTAAATATCAAATACACATTTTTGCACTATTTGGACGTATGATAAAGAGAATTAAACGATCTAGTAAAACATGTAGTATGGGACATGGGTGTTTACTGTTTCGGTTAATTCCGGACTTGTACGATCGAAGCTATTAGAGGTTATCGATTCTGAGTTGTTTTGCCATTTTATGGAGCATTTTGAGTTTTATAATTCCTATTTATAGGAATTATCTGGGATGGTCAATATTTGGCGAGTTTTATGGTTTGAGATCTCCTATTTTAGGAGTTATGGTCGATGAGAGCCATCACGATGTTTTTATACTTGCCGATGATATGGGGCAAGTTTTGAGTTTGTGATTTCCTATTTTGAGATTTATAGTTCATGAGGAACCATCACGAGGTTTATTTATACTTGTCGATGAGATGAGACAAGTCATGAGTTTTCTAATGTGGCATTGGCTAGCGGTTAGTAAACCGTTTAGTGAGAACGTGTGGTATGGGATGCACGTTACCACTTTTCGGGTTCCTAGCGGAGAGTTTGTGACACATTCTGGGTTATGCCAGTACTAGAGCTGTTGGGCTCATATTAGGCTATTGGGTCCAATCTTTATCGAGCTGTTGAGCTATCACGAGTTTATGTGACTTCGGTCATCTGGGATTTACGACTTCGGTCGTCTGGGATAGGTACCTATAATTTATATAGTACTGAACAAGAGTTTTGCACGTGCATATTTTGAGATTTGAGCTGTTGGGTTCTTATTGGGTTGTTGGGTCCATCCATTTTATTGGGCTGTTGGGTCCATTCTTTCATTGGGTTGTTGGGTCCATACTTGAGATTTGAGTTTGTCGTCTTCGGCGTTTTATATGAGATTTATAATCGCCTTCTTGGAGATATATATATATATATATATATATATATATTGATGAGTTGCCATTTTGCGTATTTTGAGTTTTGAGATCACTCTATTTCGAGTTTATATTTAGGTTTGCCATTTATGGCATTTCTTGAGTTTTGAATTTGAGACTTCTCCTTTTTAGGGGATATATTTCATTAAAACCATTATAGATGTTTTGGGATGTCGTCGATTATATGAGGCATTTATTTCTATATTTGAGTGTTATTATTTGAGTTTCCTCTTTTGAGGTATTTTTATACTTAAGTGGCATTGGTCCACTTAAGTCATGGGTGTGTGTTCTTTTGCTTCTTTTCATTCGAGAAGAATTATCACCTTGTATTATGTGCTTCATATTATCGTCTATTCTTATTAACTGATTGTTTTAGCTAGACTGATCCGTGTATTTTATACTCGGGTAAGACCGCGTCGTTTCAGGTTAACTTTCAATTATGGGACTTAGGTTTGATGCATCTGCTTGGATATCAGCCTAGTACTTTTGTGTAGTTTATTTTTCTTTCAGCTTGACTCTGATATGTATTTTGATTAGATGGATATAGTGTGGTCCCTGAACCACTTTTGTGTATCATTTTGTATTGTACTGGGATGTATCAATGTATATGTATTTATATATATGATGTTTACTGTTCTGTGATGTGATATGCATTCTGTTATTGTATTTTATTCTGATAGATCCATTAGCCACCTATAGTTTTGTATTAAGCATTTATTGGATATGTCGGTCCACGAGATAGAAAAAAAATATAGAGCATTTATCGACGTATTCAGTGGATGTTTAAGACAAGATTATAGATGGTCGCTCCTAACTAGCCCTATTCTCCACATTAGCAGACATAATTACCTAGTAATTCTCTTTGTTAATGTGGGCCTCGGGATGGGCCGTTACAGCTTGATATCAGAGCTGAGTTCAGAACAAAATAGGATAAACACAGAACATAACATGTATTACGATAAATCAAAGTACAATATGAGTGAAATATCATTCTTAATCAAACTGTTTCGAATCGTGCCTTGACCTTTTCGAGTCCTTTGGGGTAGATGAATGGGAATACATCTAGAAATGTGATTTTATAATTCCGTAATATTCCTTAATTGATAAACCTTGTTAATATTATCTATCCCTGTGGATAATCCATTCTAACTTAACTTTTAGCTCATGGCAGGAAGAGAAAGAAGCCGCACCTTGGATACTGAGCAGCATAGTGGCTCACGTCCCGAGGGTATGAACATGTCAACTGATCAGATCTTAGAGCTTGTTCGGAGCATCCAGCCTCCTGCTCCATTCAATTCTTCTCCTCCGCGCAAATCCGCATTTGCGTGTATGTGTAGTGACTATTCTCATTTGGGAGGCAAGCCTTTCAAAGGTTCCGAGACCGTTCTTGAGGTCCAGGCTTGGCTTCGGACATGCGAGCGCATCTTCTCTTGCATGGATTTATTTTATCATCATCGAGTTCTTGTAGCATCTAGTATGATGCAAAAACGTGCTCTCGATTGGTATGAGCTTCTTATTGCCAAGATTGATGAGTCCACCCTCACTTGGCAACAGTTTGGAGAGCGGTTCGAGCTTAAGTTTGTGACCGAGTCTGAGAAAGCTTCCCTTGCCCGTTGCTTACTTGAACTGAAGCAAGGGAAATTATCTATTTCCGAGTATGTTTCTTCTTTCGAGTCCTTATCCAAGTATGGGCTAAAATTTATCAGCACTCCATATAGAAAGAACCTTAGATTTGTTTATGGATTGAAGAAATACTTGATGAAATCTCTTATTCTCCGACTTAAGTTATCCTTCGAAGAGCTTGTTGATTCGGCGCTTCACCTTGAAGCCGCCGAGAAGGAAAGGCATAGTAGTGATGAGGCTGAGGTTCGCAAGAACCCAAACAAGAGAAAACTTCCTTTCCAAGCATCCCAATCTTTTTCTCAGAAGAAGAAGCATCTTGCCTCTAGTTCCCATTCTAGTGCAAGCCATCATTCTCACAAGACTTGTTTCAACTGTGCTTCTCATGATCACTTTATTCGAGATTTTTCTAAGCCTATCGTTTGCCACACTTGCAAGCAAGAGGGACATTAGTCTTCCCAACGCCTCATTTCATCTAAGGGTCCTCGGTTGGGAGAGCTTATCGTGATGGATGCTTCTGGTGGTTCCTCTCAACCTAGAGGTACCCCTTCATCTTTTCTTTAGAGATCTATGTTATTTTATGATCATTTTATTTGTGTTCTCTTCGATTCGAGTGCTTCACAGTCACTCATATCGAAGAAGCTTGATGGTGTTTTTCTTTTGATTGTTTCATGTTTTGTCACTTCTTAAGGATTACGAATCCTATCGGGGGACCCACAACCTTAGTATTTTGAGTATGGGGGTGTTGAGCTTATTTTGAGTATTTTTCTTTTCGTGTGAATTTGTATATTATCCACCATCTTGAGATTTGTATATTTTGGGAATGGAGTGGCTGGATTGTTTTAAGAACTAATCTTGTGCTTTGGAGGGATCCTATATATATTAGGTATCCTGATTTGGTTGATGCGTTGCTTCTTGTCCTTCGGAATGTTGATGATAATTCCGAAGTATCTTTATCTCTTCTTGAATTTCGCGATGATGATGATGTATCTCGAATTCTATTTATTGTGACTCAGTAATTTCCGTGTGTCCGTTTTGGGATTGTTACCCAATCGGGCAATCGAGTATTGTGTTGATCTCATTTCTGGCTCTTAGCCTTTCGGTTGTCCTTCCACGAGGATATCCATTAAGGAATGAGGCCATTGATTGAGTTAAGTTGATATTATCATCCTTGTTTCTTTCGAGCTATCCTTTTGGATACTCATTTGGTGTTATATTTTGTGGCATTACTTCACTCGAAGTAATGTTATGTTGACAGTGTGCATCTTCTCGCTTGAGAAGAATATCTTACCCTTATATATCTCGTTGATTTTTTATTTGATCTATTGTGCGGTGCTCGAGTCTTTCCTTAGCTTGACCTTGCACCGATTTCCTTCGGCTACGAGTCGTGGGAGATAGCATTCCTTTCACCGCATTCCGCACTCGTATGATTCTTGTGAGTGGCTTGTTATATCATTTGGATTAACGAACACTCCATTTTATTCTGTCAATCTTGTGAATCGAGTATTCTAGGAATATCTCGATGAGATCTCTTGTGTTCTTTGATTTCAAGTTTATGCAGCTATATGATATGTGTTTTAAGAGAAATTGGAATTTTAGTTTTTATGAAATCAAAGAATAATTTTGTGTATTATATATGAGAGATATTTCATTTTATAGAAATGATTTCCGTGTTGGGTTGTCCATCGAGTGCTTTAAGAATTCTAGTTGATGTGCCTGATCAACGTTATTGATAGAAATTTCCTAAACGCTATGATGAGGCAATTAGACACGATAATTGAGTTTTTATGAGGATGGGTTTGGAAATAAATTATTTTTGGAAATTTGGTATTAAATTTTTATTTTGAGTGGTATATGTAGCCATTGAACCATAGTGATGGTTAATTAAGTGGCGAGGCAGTTTTGATTACTTGGTCAACTCTACAGCCAATGGATAGAGTCGTTCACTATAAACCGATGGCGAGGCAAAGCCATTATATTGGTTTGAATCTATAGAATGAAATATAAATATGCTTATTGTTAAAAATGTTGTTTACTAGATAAAATATGTTTTGGGTTTTAAAATTTTGTTGTCTATTGGATAATGTAATATAAATGTTATATGTGACAAATTTGAAGCTTGTTTTCAAAACTTTTGGTGGTTTGGAAAACAAAGAGTGCTGAGATTTTAAATTTTTCTTTGAGAATATATTGGTAGGAATTTATAAAATTCTTTTGGAAATTTAATTTGTAACAAGAGGAATATGAATTTAAATTTTAGTCATTGTAATACTTATTAAGTATTATAAAAAAGAAGTATTGAAAAATTTTCAAGTATTGAAAATTGTGATTATAAAATACTAAAAAAATATTGAATTTTGGAATTCTAAGAATTTTTTGTTAAGAGTTAATACATATATTTTAGTCCTTGTGTTTATCTTATTCTTATGCTATTTTCTAACGATGTGCATTTATGCGGTCGTTTGAGTGTGGTGGCTTTTAAGGAAACCGCCTTTTGGTTGATCAATCTTGCCTCTATTGTGAATATCTAGCATCGGTACGGTTCCTTCCATAGTGTTATACCGAAAGATCATATCGATAATCATCTTGTTGATTAGAGTTCAGGTTGGAGTTGTGCTAAATCCCGACTTTACTCGAGGAGCTTATGAGAAATCAATCTCATTTGATTGATCCTTTATGTAGCATCTTGTTGTGTTCTCATTCGAAGGTGAGACGCCTTCGAAATCTTGTGTGTTGCTCGAAAAATTCAATGTTTTGCTAGTCCCGATGTTAGCACTTTAGAAACCATAGAATTAATCGAGCGAGTCTTATCTTGGTTTTCTGTCATCTTATTTTGAGAGTGTGAGAATTTCTTTTAAAACTCGAGCTTGTCTATCCTTCCTTTGATTGATGAAATTAATATGTTGACTACAAACTCTTCTCTAGAAATTGCGAGGATGCAATTTTGTTAAAGGGGGAGTCTATAACAACCCTGGTTTGGAGATTACCTGTATATATTAAATTATAACGGAAGTTATTATTTAATATTGTAAATTAAAATATAATTAGAAATTTTATATTGCTTATTTGGAATAAATAATGAGTTTTGTAAATAAAATGAGAAAAATAAAGTTTGGAACTTTATTTGGGGATAAATATGGTGTTTATAATAGTTTAGAGCTAATAAATTAAAAAAGTGATGTATTTCAACATTCAGTAGTTGAAATAAATTTAAATTGATGGAAATAAAGTTTAAAAACTTTATTTTGAGAAATTGTATGGAAAATAATCAATTTGTAATTTTATTTGAGTAAACATAACAATATTGGAAAATATTGTCAATATTAATCTTTTATGGATTTAAAAAGGAGAAATATGATAACAATTTTATAATACCTTTTTATAATTGAAATAAATTTTATTTTGTTATAATAACAATTTTAATTCATTACAGATAAGATGTATGCATTTTAGTTGACTTTAAAATAAAGAAATGTGAGAATATGGTGATAATATAAGTTAAAACATGTACATTCCTTTATTTTTTTCTCTAAGTATAAATGGAGTTGGGCTTATTGGTAAGGTTTTTAAGTCCAAAACCCAATATCTGGATGTTTTTGGTGAGAAAAAGAAAACACAGTACGTTGTTTTCTTCTTCCTTCTCATAAGCAAATATACAGAAAAGGAAAATAGAGAAATCATGGCTGCCTTCAATTAAAATCAATTTCTACTCAATTTTTGCTGCTAATTAAAGAAGAAAATCATCAAACTAAAGATTATACAAGGTAATCTCCATCCAATACCAAAAAGATTTCATCAAAATCTCCGAATTAAGATATGAATGTCTGTAACCAATTTCTTTTGTACTGCATGTTTCTGTTTCAGCCATTTCAGACCGCTAGAGCCTCAATTCTTCTTAAAAGATCATTGCTTGCAATCAAAAAACTTTGCTAAATCATCAGGTGAGTTAATAACTCACATTTTCTAGCTACTGCAATGCTCAAAGAGAAGTTTCTATGCAAAATACTTACTCTGTAAATAATTTTGTTTCAGTTTTTCTCTTTTGTGAAATATGATCTGTGTCTCTACTTTGGATGCTGGTAACTTCCAATTCTGGCAATGAAATGCTGCTGAATTTCTTCCAGTTTGTAGTTTATATGTTGCTCTATATGCCTGCAAAATTTGGTTACAAAATTCATTCATTTGTTATGTCAAAACTTACATAGAAAATCAGTTCACAGCTTGATAGTTCGTAGGAAATGATTTGCGTGAGAAGGCTAGCCTAGGTCGACCAGGCATTCACATAGGTCGACCGTACGGTCCACCTATGGAGTAGAGAAGTCGACCTCGTGGTCGACCCAGGGGGCTTGCTCCTGTGTGCTTTTCGTTTGTGTGAGTTTGTTGTTTTCGGTTTTGGTTTCAACTTGTTTCCCTAGCTTTTGCTTCTCGTTTTCAAGGCGTTTTTGTGATGTTTTGAGAGCTATGATGCCTATCAATTGGCTAGCTCAATTTTGGAGAATTTGAAATTCAAATTCGAGTTGAATTTGAATTGAGTTTGGATTGAATTCGAATTGAATTGGAGTTATCGGTTTTGAGTATTTTATTGGTTTTACATTATTTTCGAGCACGGTTTTCTCCAAAGGATTTTTGAAATAATTTTAAAATAAAAGAGGCAATTCAAATAATTATTATATAGTATTTTAAAAGTATTTCCAAATATGAAATCTATTTATTCTCTAAAATAAGGGAATTTCTAAATACGGTTTTCAAAACTGATTTTGTAAATGGGTTTAAAAGATTATTTTCTAAAGTAAATTATTTTAAATATCAAATACACATTTTTGCACTATTCGAACGTATGAGATAGAGAATTAAACAATCTAGTAAAACACGTGGTATGGGACATGGGCGTTTACTGTTTCGGTTAATGCCGGACTTGTACGATCGAAGCTATTAGAGGTTATCGATTCTGAGTTGTTTTGCCATTTTATGGCGCATTTTGAGTTTTATAATTCCTATTTATAGGAATTATCTGGGATGGCCAATATTTGGCGAGTTTTATGGTTTGGGATCTCCTATTCTAGGAGTTATGGTCGATGAGAGCCATCACGATGTTTTTATACTTGCCGATGATATGATGTAAGTATTGAGTTTGTGATTTCCTATTTTGAGATTTATGGTTCATGAGGAACCATCACAAGGTTTATTTATACTTGTCGATTAGATGAGACAAGTCATGAGTTTTCTAATATGGCATTGGCTAGCGTTTAGTAAACCGTTTAGTGAGAATGTGTGGTATGGGACACACGTTGCCACTTTTCGGGTTCCTAGCGGAGTGTTTGTGACACATTATGGGTTATGCCAGTACTAGAGTTGTTGGGTCCAATATTTATCGAGCTGTTGGGCTCATCATGAGTTTATGTGACTTCGGTCATCTGGGATTTACGACTTCGGTCGTCTGGGTTAGGTACCTATAATTTATATATTACTGGACAAGAGTTTTGCACGTGCATATTTTGAGATTCGAGCTGTTGGGTTATTATTAGGCTGTTAGGTCCATCCTTTTTATTGGGCTGTTGGGTCCATTCTTTCATTGGGCTGTTAGGTCCATACTTGAGATTTGAGTTTGCCATCTTCGGCGTTTTATATGAGATTTATAATCTCCTTCTTGGAGATATATATATATTAATGAGTTGCCATTTGGCGTATTTTGAGTTTTGAGATCACTCTATTTCGAGTTTATATTTGGGTTTTCCATTTATGGAGTTTCTTGAGTTTTGAATTTGATACTTCTCCTTTTTAGGGTATATGGTTCAATGAAACCATAATAGATGTTTTGGGATGTCGTCGATGATATGAGGCATTTATTTATATATTTGAGTGCTATTATTTGAGTTACCTCTTTTGAGGTCTTTTTATACTTAAGTGACATTGGTCCACTTAAGTTATAGGTGTGTGTTCTTTTGCTTCTTTTCATTCAAGAAGAATTATCACCTTGTATTATATGCTTCATATTATCGTCTATTCTTATTAACTGATTGTTTTAGCTAGACTGACCCGTGTATTTTATATTCGGGTCAGACCGAGTCGTTTTAGGTTAGCTTTCAGTTATGGGACTTAGCTTTGATGCATCTGCTTGGATATCAGCCTAGCACTTTTGTTTAGTTTATATTTCATTCCGCTTGACTCTGATATGTATTTTGATTAGATGTATATAGTGTGGTCTCTAAACCACTTTTGTGTATCATTTTGTATTGTACTGGGATGTATCGGTGTATATATATTTATATATGATGTTTACTGTTCTGTGATGTGATATGCATTCTGTTACTGTATTTTGTTTTAATAGATCCATTAGCCACCTATAGTTTTGTATTAAGCATTTATTGGATATGTTGATCCATAAGAGATAGGAAAAAAATATAGAGCATTTATCGACGTATTCAATAGATGTTTAAGACAAGCTTACAGATGGTCGCTCCTAACCAGCCCTATTCTCCGCATTAGCAGACAGAATTACCTAGTAATTCTCTTTATTAATGTGGGCCTTGGGGTGGGGCGTCACACGAACCCTCGTCGAATTGCCAAGTTCTGACGGGCGCTTGGAACAAACTCTCTTTGTTTAAGCATGAATGGTTTTACGTGCGATGTCCTCCCGGCTTTGCGAGACGATGGTTAGAAGGATGTAAACATTACCTTTACCTCTCTCTCAAGTTCAGTAATCTAAGCCATAACTTATCCTTTGAATCTACTAACATCCGGAGTTCTTTCAGGTGTTGGCCCACATCCTGAAGGCGTCGATTTTTCAAGAGTTATCACTGCCATTGGCGCTACCCCGATTGAGGATAGGGACATCAAACTTCTTGTAACCGATGAGTTACTATCGTTTTTCAGGCAGTTGGAAGATGGTCGTAGTATTGGGCTCCCCGAAAGTTCAGCATTTCCAAGGAATGTTGCGGAGCAAAGAAGTGACACCGTCGACCCCATCGTGCCCCTCGCCAAGAGGACTCGGGACGATACCGAAGAGGGTGAGATTAAAGATTCTCAGGCCGACAAGCCGGGAGACATTGTTGCAGGCACGGGGAAGGTGCCAATGGTCGAACCATTACAAGGCGCACAATCCCAAACACCCACAAAAAGAAAGAAAAGGCTAGCGTACAAGCTTCGTAGAAGAAAAACCGTAATGGATCCAGAGTTCGTTATTACTCCTATTGAAGAGGAATCGTCTTCTCAACGCTTGGAAAGTTTGCTAAAGGGATTTTCAAATCTTCAAATTCTGGGTGATATCATGACCTGCGACTTTCCGAATATCAATATTGAAGGACTCAAATCTCCCACTAGAAGTGGTGAAGGCATCCAACCTTCTGATAAAGGAGAGAAAACACCGATGTGCAAGGCTACATCTATCAGTCTATTGAGGGGAAACACTAGGACACTCACAACTACATGGACTTCACTATACACTCTTTATTAATCTTTCGTGCAACAATTACTAATACGCTACCATTTGGTCCTTGCAGGTGTAATGTGTTAATCCAGAGCCTTCGATCGCCTCAGAAGTTCTTCATCATACCACCGACCTGGCTAGGATTCAGAGTCTACCCGGTGCAGTGAAATAGATGAGGGACGGGATAAGAGTTATCACTCAACGAAACCTTCTTCGACTTTTAAACGCAAATCCCAGCCCCAAGCATCACATCAAGGTGAACAGTCTAAATTTCCTGCCTAGAGTAGAGACCAGCCTTCCTACCATGGCCCTCATATCGCTGCATCTCACGAACAACATTCCGGTTCCTCGAGCTCTAAACAATCTCGTGAACGTCGATCAGGAAAACATCCAATTGATACCACCGATCCGCCTTTGCAAGCTACTACTCCTGATGTTTCTATAGCAGAGAAGTTGGATGAGCTCAAGGCCACTTTTCCAAAAATTTGCTTTGATGGGCTCAAATTCTTTCCTTCCATTCATATAATTTCGAGGAATTCCAAGGAGAGTTCTCTCATGTGCGTCAATGATATATTCGTGCAGCATGAATCGTTTATACACATGATGGAAAAATTCACCCGAAGTATCCATTGAGCGATAAAATGAAATAGGCCGCCTCAAGTTGGAAGCTATACATGATAAGGACATAATCAAACATTAGGATGCTAAATTGTTAGAATTAAAAACTCAACTTGCTGAAGCGGAGAATAACGCTAAGGAAACGGCAGAGGCAGTAAGCCGTTTGGAAGTTTCTCATAAAAAGGAACTCGATGCAGCACTTCATCGTAGCGGGGCACTTGCTATAGAAAAAGACTCCTTGCAAAAGGAAAAAGTCGCTCTGGCTCGCCGCGTCGAGGAACTTGAAGAACTTTCCAAGAAGGAAAGGGAGGTGAAAATCGAAGCCCAAGAAGAATCGCAGAAGTACTGCGAGGAAGTTGTTGAGGCCAAGAGCCTTAAAGCTAAACTCGATGAGCAGCTTGCTAAAATCGAAGCTCTTAAAGATGAAGCTCGAGAAGAGGGCCGTAAAGAAATGATTGAACAAGTTAACTCCCAAGTGGAAGCTGCTAAAGAGTCCAGTAGAAACGAGATTAAGGACTTGTTCAACCCGTTGATCATTGAATATGATGCCAAAGTCCTTATCCACTACGCTTAAGTTTTGTCGGTAAGGGTTATCTCAAATCACTCGCTGAAGCTTGGAAGCATATTATCAAGATGAAAAAGAAAGAACTAGGTAAAGCTGAGCTCAATGAAGAAGAATTAGTGGGGGAAATCTTTATGGAAATGAACCCTTGGATTTAGCTACCGTAAAGCTTCGATACTTCAATGCTTCTGCACCTACCGAGGGAGGAGAACATATTACTGGATCTTCAAGGACTGGTCCTAAGGGTCCTTCTTCATTCCAAGCAGTTGGCAAATCCATCTCTTTCGACATAGAGCAAGATTTGGGCTAGATCCAGACAAGCTTGCTTACCAATCTAAGATGTTGTCCCCCATTTTAGAAGGAGGTACCCCAGCAACTATGGAGAGTCAACTAGATGCTGGTATCGCACTTTACTCCTCAGTATATTAAAAGTTTTGCACTTCATGTGCAATGGTTTTGAGCTAATATCCCTGTTTTGACAAATTTTGCAAGTCTTCCGAGCCCTACTCAAACTCCTAAAATTGATGCTGCTGTAGAGCAACAAGGAGAAATCGGCTAAGGATCTGGCAGTTGTTGATGTACCGAGGCCTAATGCTCAAGTCATCGGGGCTCTTGATGATGACAAGGCCGAAGAGCCGCTTCCAACAGACGAGTCCGACGACGTAATGATTATTGGTGCCTCTGAACACACTGCCAAGGTTAGCTTGGAAGAGTAGATTGGAAAGGAGGAGTTGTTGAAAAGAAAAGTTAAAATTGAACACGACGAGGTGGACGTTGATGATCCTCACCTTGTACCACTACAAATTATTCCACCCGGTGGGTCGATTCCTGGTAAACTTCCTCTTAGCTCTGCAGGCTCTTATGTGAAAGGCGGTAAAAGGTCCAGAAAGAGAAGCACAAGTGGTTCTACTCCTGAGAAATCCAAGAAAGAGAGGAAGTTGAAGAAATAACTACCACTTTGGCTTAATGTATATAGTTTGCATAGTCGATTCTTTCACTAGTTGTGGTTCTACGGGTATGAATCCCGATTTTTTGGAATAACTTGTACTGAGATCTTGAAACTTGTAATGTGAATAAAAGTTTTTGTTTTCTGTTGAGCTTTCGTGTGAATTGTTATTTAAGTAGTTGAACTATTACTTTCCATTTAATGTACTTGTAATTCGTTGTTTGTAAATTCTGGTAACAATTCACCAACTCTATCCCAAGGCTTCCTAGTGGTCGTGGCCTCGAGTCGTATCAAACACTAAGCTCAGGCCTTAGTGTTACGTTGTCAGATTAAGCGGTTTTTTGAACAAGTGTGCTCCTGCCCCCAGTTTTGATTTGGCGAGGCCAGATGTCGGACGGTCGAATTCCATCCTTAGCGAGTTTATACTCCTCATGTCAGTTTCAAGTCGGAGTTTGTGGAATAGAGAACGGTCGAACTCCACTCATATATTCATTCATGTTCATATCCACACTCTAGGGATAAGATTTAGTTGATGGGTGGTCGGTTCGCACCCAGTCAATATTTATACTATAATCCGCACTCTGGGGATTAAGAGTTATCTCACGAGTGGTCGATTCATGCCCGATTTATGTTTATACTCAAGTCCGCACTCTAGGGACTTAGAGTTATTTCGCAGGTGGTCGGTTCACACCCGAGTTATGTTTATACTCCATCTGGGGACTTAGAGTTATTTCAGAGAGCGGTCAGATCATACTCTTTTTGATTGATTGATTTTCCCTCCAGGATTTGGGGATGATTTAGCAAGCGATCGGTCGTATCTCGGTCGCTTTAATTTTGTTTCAGTTCCACAGTTCGGGCAAGAGTTATTCAATTATCAGATTGTTGGCCATACTCATTCCTTATTGCATATCCCGTCCTTTGGATTGTGAATGAGAGTTGTTATACTAACAAGTTGATTGAGCTCATCTTGTTTGATCCCATTGGGAGTTAGCATGATTGATCGATTTCAAACTCTGGGAGCCTATCATACATATTGACATCAATCAGTTTCACAATTTAATTAGCTTACAATGCAATAGCAAACACAAACACAAAGGAAGCCTGAAACGTTATTCATTAAATGGAAGGAAATAAAATAAATTGTCTTATTACATATTCAGAAAATCAAATGCTAAAGCAAACTCTGAAAGTAAATACAACTAAAATGTGAAGGAAATAAACTAAGTGAAATAGCGTTGTAAATGTCCGATGTTCCACGCTCTTGGAATTGTAATGCTATTGACAGTCGCTAGCTTGAAAGTTCCTTCTCCAAGCCTCCATTCAATGACATATGGTTATTCCCAAATTGGATTCATGTACGATTAGGTAGGAAAAACCCGTTTCATGACAAGATCGCCAATTTCGAAGGTTCTTGGTCGAACTTTAGTGTTGTAATACCGGGTGACTCAATATCGGTATGCAACCGCCCTTAGATCGGTTTCTTCGCGCTTCTCATCTATAAAGTCCATAGATTATAAGAGGATATCTTTATTTGTTTTGGGATCGTAGTAAGTCACTCGATGAGAAGGGACTTCGAGTTCAATAGGAATAACAGCTTCAGAACCATAGGCAAGGGCGAATGGAGTATGGCCAGTCACGGACTTGTGAGTGGTCCTATAAGCCCAAAGTGCCGTAAGGAGTTCATCCACCCACTTGCCTCTAGCCTTCTCCAAACGCTTCTTCAAAATAGACTTTATGATTTTATTTATAGTTTCAAGCTATCCATTTGTCTGAGGGTGAGCGACCGCTGCAAATCTCTTTTCAATACGATATCTTCAACAAAAGTCTTTAAATTCAGCACTATCGAATTAAGTCCCATTATCCGTTACAATAGTCCGTAGAAGGCCAAAGCGACATATGATGTTTCAAACAATAAAGTTGATTACTTTCTTAGTTATGATTATGGCTAAAGGTTTTTCCTCGGCCCATTTGGAGAAGTAATCAACTGCAACGATAGCGTACTTCGCCCCACCTTTAGAGATCGGTAAAGAGCCGATAATGTCTATACCCCACATAGCGAATGGCCATGGGCTGACCATCTGCGTGATTTCTGTTGGCGGAGCTCTTGGGACTTTTGCACACATCTGGCATTTATCACATCGTCTTACATAATCAGCAACGTTCCGATTTATAGTTGGCCAATAATACTCGTAACGGAGTATTTTCTTTGCCAGAGTTTGCCCCCCAGTGTGATCGTCGCATTCTCCTTCATGAACTTCTTTTAGAACACGCTTTATCCCATCATGAGTGATATACAGGAGTAGAGGGACCAAGAAACCTTTCATGTACGTAACTCCTTCTTGCATAATATACCATAAGGCTTTGCAAAGGACTTGTCGCTTTTCATTTCTTTTGTCAGGTAAGGCTCCACGTAGTAAATAGTCTTTGATTGAGTTGTCCACGATTCCTTTTCAGATTCTGATCCCAGTGTTTGATCGATTTCCAACATGTTTATACTTGGGGTATTTAATACTTCGACCGGAACCAAGCCCATCTGCTGCGCATGCCGGTACTTACAAACTTTGCCAACGAATCCGCCTGTTTGTTTTGATCGCGTGGAATATGTGAAATGTCATAGTATTCAAATTCTGTCAACAACTCCTGGACTCAGGTAAGGTATGAGGCAAGCCGTTGTCCCTTAGCTTGATAGTCTCCCCTAACTTGATACACCACCAACTAAATCACAAAAGATTTCAAGAGATTTAACTCCAAGCTCTCTAGCGAGTTTAAGTCCAGTAATCAAAGCTTCATACTCAGCTTCATTTTTTACTGTTGGAAAATCAAGCTTTAAAGCATAACAAATTGACTGATTTTCAAGGGTCACAAGCACAATCCCAGCTCAAGAACAATAATCATTGGATGCTCCATCAGTATACAATTTCCATCGTATAGTAGGGATTTCACTACCTTCTGGAAAATCATCTTGCACGGTAAACTCTGCTATAAAGTCCGCCAATGCCTGACCCTAGATAGCACTTCAAGGGAGATAAGTAATGTCAAATTGGTTGAGCTAAATGCTCCATTTGAGTAACCTTCTAGACGTCTCAGGTCGCTGTAAGACCTGTCATAACGTTTGGTCAGTGTAAACATTAATCGGATGTGCTTGGAAGTACAGACGAAGTGTCTGTGATGCAATTGGTAAGCAATACACCAATTTCTCTATTTTTGGATATTTCCTTTCTGCTCCCGTTGATCGTTCACTAACGTAATACAATGGCCTCTAGACCCGATTCTACTCACAAATCAAGGCGGCACTTATAGCGTGTGTTGATACAGCCAAATAAATGTACAACTCCTCATGATCTACTAGTTTTGACAAGATAGGGGTCTTTCCAAATGATTCACCAGAGCTTGGAATGCATCTTTACAATCCTACGTCCATTCGAAGCTTCTTTTTCCTTTCCTTATCAAATCAAAGGAAGGAATACATTTGTCGGTAGCTTTGGAGATAAATTAGCTTAAGGCAGCAACCTTTCCATTCAGACTCTACACTCGTTTAATAGTTCTCGGCGCTTGGATACCACAGATAGCCTTAATCTTCTCAGGATTAGCTTCTATTCCGCGAGCATTGACAATAAAGCACAAGAATTTTCCTGATGCAACACCAAATGAACATTTCAAAGGATTTGTTTCCAATCCCTCTCCAAATTGGATAATGACCGAACATATGTCTTCCAAAGTTAACTTTAAAATCGCATATCACAGCGATTTCAAAGTGCATCCATCGTGACCTTTTCGCTTCTAACATTTTTCATTTCCAATTTCCACAAATGTCCGAACCAATTTCTCCATGTCAAACACACCTAAACGTGTGTAGAACAACCCAATACACACACAGATATATATATATATATATATATATCCATAATTTATCACATTTTATTCAATTTAACATATGTCAAATATCAGGGATTTCAAAGCATGTTTATAACGACTATATTTTTTCTAACATATATAATGCACTATCACTTTTCACAAAGCAATATTAAACATGTAAACAAGTAGTCTGGGTCATAATACATGTTATAGATGATCAAATAGAGATTATACACCACAATATTGTTATCATTTGTTTTACAAAACAAGACGGGGTCCAAAATTAATAACTTGCACTATTCCTTACACAGTTTATATTTTCAATACAACAACAATTATGTACATAACAATATATAATCAACTAGTGAGTAAAACCCACCAAAGCTGTAGCTAACTCTTACGCATTTCCAAATAGTCCAAAATGGAATGTCGTTCGATTTTGACTAAAATTCCTGCAAGCTCCGAATGACAAATCCAACTCCAGTGCAGAGATGTCATCACTACGAGTCCAATGCAACTGACTACGTCTAAATCCGACTTCGTATGAATAAGATACGAATTAGTGAACACTTGAGATTAATTAAATATTAATTAATTAAGTTGTTACGTTAATAACCTTTCTCCTTAAACACGATCAAACTCTAACGCGATTTCGAAACCTAGGCCACCATTCAAAATCTCACGTTGTCGCCGCCTCGTCGCCTCTCCAGCCCCTGCATCACTGCTAGAGATAGCCCAGTCAAAGAACACCCTGATGCCACTAGTATCGCCTTTCGCCATCGCCTATAGCCGGCGATCGAGCTCAAAAACAAACTCCGTTCAACTGGATATCTACGCCGTCGTGGGCTACCGCAACCAAATCCAACCGATCATCTCCTTCATCTCACTCCCCTGCACGTTTTGCTAGTTGGAACCCAAGCCTAGATTGGCCTCTAGCAGCACCAATGAACTTTGGTCATTGGATGGAGGGACTGGTTTAGGGTTAGGGTTTTAATTTTTTAGAAATAAAAAAAAGTGAGGTACTTATATAGAAAATTCTCCAATACTATTCACCCTCTAAAATCCCGAACTCCAAACGAGGCGTGCTCGCTAGCGTTCCTAGCTAATTACCCCTATTCCGAACACAAATGGAACTAGTATTGGGACTTAATTCCATCATATACAGAAGTTATCTTTTATAATCTAATTATATTATATTTATTTTCTAAAACCAATTGCTATGCGTTTCGAGCTCGCACGACCACATGGTACGTCTGATCGCCACAAAACTCGTCGACGTATAACAATTCATTATTTTGGATCCAATGGCACTAGTTTCATCAAAATGCGAGACAGTGCCCCGGAATGCTAATTTCACACGTTAATTAAAATGAATTATTAGTAAAACATTTTTAATCAATTTTAATTCTAAATTAACAGCTTTCCTTATCATTCTTATTGAAACAAAATTTAAATAAGCTTTCAAAATCATTGTTGTTCACATTAAATCCAAGATTTAAACATTCAAATGATTCCAATATTCAATTACACTACAACAAAACTATCCTTTTACAACCCCTGTTTTATAACGGGCCATAAACAACCGTTGTAATAGAAACCTTTTACAACGGTTTTCTTAAGCTCATTGTAATAAGTGCAACTTTTCATCATCCAGTACACCTAATACAACGTTGTTAGCTTGCCCGTTGTAATATGGTCCTATTACAACGGTTTTCGATCCGTCGAATAGATACTAGTTTTCAGCTCTATTGCAACGATTTTAGCCCGTTATAATATAGTTCTATTACAATGGGTTTCGGCCCATTGTAATATAGTCCTATTACAACGGTTTGTAATATAGTTATATTACAACGGTTTTCGGCCCGTTGTACTAGATACTGGTTTTCATCCCTATTTGCCCGTTGTAATAGATGCCTATTACAACCATTTTCTTTTGCCCGTTGTAATAAATGTCAATTTCCACAATTCTTTGTTTTTTTGCTAGTTGTAAAAGATACATATTGCAAACTTTTTAATTTACCTGTTGTTATAAAAGGTTGTAAAAACATTATTAATTTATAATTTATATTTAATGATTATTAATAAATAATTTATAATTACTAATTATTATCTATATCAATAATTATTTTATATTTAATACAACAACAACAACAACTAAACCATTATTCCCAAACAAGTCAAGGTAGTCGACTAGAGATGGAACACAAAACTAAATGACAACGTTAATTTAAAAGTAATAACAACAACAATAATAATATAAACCATGATAATAATAATAATAAAATAAAAATAATCAATAATTAATATTAAATAACCACCGTTTAATAAACTTATTAATTATAGTTAATATTTATAATAACTACTATTAAATGATAAATAATTAATAATTAATAAATAATAATTTATAACAACTACTATTAAATAATTAATAAATAATTTTTAATTTTAATAAATATTAATTGATAATAATAAAATAAAAATTAATAATTATAACTAATATTAAACAATTACTACTACTAAGTAATATTTAAGTACTAATATTTAATATTTAATATTCAGTAAATATTCAGTTGTTAATATTTAATTATAATTAGAAGTAATAACTGAAAAATTAATAATTAACAAATAGAAAATAATTAATAATAATTAATAATTACTATAGAATAAATTTTATTATATTAATGTTGATATTAAATATTAAATAATTAAGTTGATAACTAATAATTAATATTGATAATTAAGTTAATAAGTTAAACACCTATCACAACGGGGATTGCCTGTTATAAAAAGGGTATTTTTTGTAGTGAAATAATTACTGATTAATATTAATGTTAAATAATTAAGTTAATACTTAATACTTAATAAATAGTAATTATTTTTTAATAATTAATATTAAATAATTAATAATTAATAACTACTATTAAATATTTAATAACCAATAATTGGTAATATAAACATAATAGTTAATTAATATCCAATTATAATTATGATGTAATAAGTAATAATTAATAATTAAGAAGTAATAATTAATAATTAAGAAGTAATAATTAATTTTAAATAATTAATTTTCAATTATTAATTCTAATTTATTATTTAATAATTACAATTGATACTTATATTTAATATTTGATATTACTACGTTATTTGGTTAAGACTTCTTCTTGAAAACATTCATCTTCAATAAATAGCTAATAATTAATAAATAACCTTTAATAATTAATATTAAATACATAATAATTAATTATTATTAATAATAATAAGTAATAATATATACATATTAATTAATGATTAATAATTAATATTCATAAATTATGGAGTATAATAGACATTTAGAAATGACTTGTGAAAATTGATTAATACTTAATAATTTGTCCCACTTTGTAAGCGTTGAAAATTTTAGCGTTCCCTCCAAAGTTCCCTCCACTCTGAATTAAACGTTCAGTGAATATCAAACACCAAGCTTTCCTAAACCCCAAACCGATAAAACCTAATATTAGTCCAAGCTCCATCCCTTTAAATAATTTCCTTCATCAGCTCTCTCCGCTCTCTCCTCCTTTCGCTCCACCCTCCTCTCCTTCGGCTTCAAATCCAAGCCCGAGCTGTAGATTTTCATGGTCATAATTCGTGAATTCATGAACTCATGGCTTCAGAATTCATGAATGTGAATTTCTGTTCTTTGGCAACTGCTAACGAGATCTAGTTTTTCATAGGTTCGATCTTCTTATCACCTCATTTTCCTTTTCGGACGTTAATTTCTTAATAAAGTGATTTGTACCATCATAGATTAATTTGACCGACCATTATTCCAGCCGTGTGTGTTTTTATATATTCTATTTTCTAGCAAATTATTTTTAGGCATTAGGAATGTGGCGACTGCAAACAACACAAGAATCGTTAAAAAGAAACATTTACCTATTCTAAATACAATTTTAGTATGCATCCGTGTGTGTATTTGTTATTCATAATCTAATCCGAGATTAATATTTCAAATTGATATTTTCTCTATATCTAATATTTGAAGGATGGACAATGAAAAATCAATTTTAAGACCTAAGAGAATAACACATAAGGATAGGTTTGGGGTTGTGCAAACTATGGTGGATGTGAACTTTTTTTTAAAGCTAGTCAGGAACTTAGGCTCCGTTTGTTTTGAGGAAAAAAGGGCTTAATGCTTAACTGAATAAGTGATAAGAGCTTGTTCGGTTGTTTGTTTTCAAGCAAGTGGTTTCATTAAGCTTTTTTATTCACTTAATTGAATAAGCAGAATCTTAATGCTTATTATAAGTGCTGATCGCTTATTGCACTTATACATGCGAGCATTTGTTTGTTTGTTTGTTTTTGTTTGTGTATAACATATAAGGTATAATATAAGATGATTTAGTGTGTTTTGTATGGCAGTTACATGAAAGAATAATTAATTTAAATTTTGAGGGATATTATTGTCAAAGTAGTAAGTTATGTTCACAAAAAAATTTCTAAACAAACAATATTTTAAGTATTCAGCCAGTAGCATTCAGCAATTAGTATTCAGCATTCAGTGTTCAGCCTTCAGTATTCAGCATTCAGCATTTTAAACAAACGATATCTTAGAAGTATAAAGGTAGAATTGCTAATTTAAACAACAAGATATAGATTTTTCGGAAAAGAGTGTGATTTTAGCATAGTTAAAGATACAGAACAAAATATTCCTCTGTTAGTAGAGAATTTTCTTCCGTTGTCTTGAAGTTTTAGTATTGTATGGGTATGCTAAGTGTGATAGAGAGAAAAGGAATGAGCTGTGGTCAGAGACTATAAATTTGAAAAGAAAAAGGTTCGCTGCATGAGTAACTAGTAAACTTTATTTATACATGTTTTTCTGGCCTATAGAAATAGGCATTATCCAAGAAAGGCTAGATCATGTGCTTGTGAATGATGGATGACTATCTCATAAGATTCAGTCATAAGACATCTAGTACAAGCTAACTGGGATCATGCACCTATGGTGCTCAATATTACATGGAGGATTGATTGCTTTCTATTAGTGAAATTGTATTAAAACTTATATGAGCGATTTTTGTTTGAAAAAAAAAAGAGAGCGAGAAGAAAAGGAACTAAAACATAGGGATAAGTCCTACATATAAATTTTGGTTTATTTAATCTCCATAAGAGAGATGACGAATCCTTCAAACATCTAAATGTTTTTGCTTGGCTTGAAAAGAAAATTCATACATAATACCATCAACGTCGGATCATATTTGTGTCAAAATTATATTTTTTGGTAGAAACTGCTTCATTTTTTTATATCACAAGGTTAGTCATAATATGGAATATATAGATATATATTGACTCATTTACTAAAGCAAGCTGATAGGAATAATAGGTCAAATATATCTATAAGAGATTGCACTATAGCTTATAATCAACAGCTTTATACATATAGAACACACTTTTTCAACGATTTATCACAAATGTTTGATAGGACAGAAAGTGTGAAACCCTTCAACAAAAAGTGTTGTGAGCATTAAGTTCAACCTAGTGCTCAGTTTTACCGAGCACATAGTTCAACCCAATGCTCAGTTTGACTGAGCTCTAAGTGAACTCGGTGCTCAATAGCACTAAGCATTGAGTCTTAGTGCTTAGTATCACTAAGTTCAACCCAATGCTCAGTTTATACTAGAATTCTTAAAATGGAAGTATAGCAAAAGCTGAATTTTTTGAAATAGAATAGAAGTCTCAAAATTTCCAAATGATCGGAACATTAATGGATCCTTAGCATTCATCATTGGATATGGGTCAATAATTGATTATTTGCAGATTATATATTTAGTTTACCTCTCTTTATATTTTATCACCATTGCAAATTATTTTGAAAGATTATTTGGATTCAAGTAACTCACTCTCATAATCTGAATTAAGGGCATTCATCATTGGAATCCGATTTGATGAGATAGACTTAGATAAAGATGATGCTGTCGAGAAAGTGATGAGAGATTTTGATATATCAGGCAATGCATATGTTGATGAAATAGTGTTTATTGCAGGAATGTCAAGACGGATTCAAGAGGCCAAACAAATTGTTGGAAAATTTGATTCCTACTCTATGAAATTCGTCCATGATTTTCATATGGTATGCTTTGTCTCTAACCATAGTGATATTTATGCTCATAAAGTTATTCGTCTAGGTTTATGTTCATAATATAACCATAGTTTGCGGATTTTTTGTAAACAGATAAATTTTCTAAGTTGGATAATACTTGAAATAAGCTTAGCTTAAACATTTTTTAAGTAGCAAATTTAACAAATATTATCATGGCCGGTTAAGATAACTCGTATAAGGTGATGGGGCATGTGCTCACCTAAAGTATCACTATGATATGATCTCTTAAGAGCTAGAACCTAAGAGATAAACACATCCATCTCTAGTTCAATAGTTAAGGTTTTAATAGACATGGGGTGTTGGAAGAAAGAAAACTAAAAGACGAGCCATATTCCAATCTAAGTGCTAAGTTGTCACCAATGTATCAAGGTTACAGGATTTAAATGCAATATATTCATATATTTCATGCATGAATAGAAGTGCATTATTAGCATGTCTGTTTGTATATGCAAACATTAGAATAAGGTGGTTAATGTCTATACATGAATGAGAACAATGCTGGGCATTGTGCATGTAAGATGCACAAAAAATATAGGTTCTATTAGAAAGTCATTGAAGAAATGCCAATCCAATGCATGTACAAACTACTAAGAAAGTTTTTCAAGAAATGCATGCCCGATGCATGTGCAAACCATTAATCATTTAGCAATAAATAATTTATGCACTACAGTTGTATGTAGAAAAAATATAGTCAAATTTAACAGCGGTAAACCAAGGTATTGACGAAAAAACATAAAAATGAATCCACCTTGAGTTCAATAGGACTTCTATTGATGACCTTACTATAGTCATGACAAATACCGTGGTCATATAGTGCATTTTAAGCGCAATTTGAGTGCGTGGCTAATTTTGGCCATTTCCTATATATATAAACTTACTTGTTTTTAAAATAGTTTGTAGAAAATGCGTTTACTTAGTTTGTCAAAGTGTCAAAATTATTAATATTTTGCAAGGAAAGAAGGCTGCATTTGAAGAAATTGAGAAAAAAAAGTAGATCGGGTAGTAAATCTTGCTACTCTTTTACTATTACTTTTGTTCATAGACATGTTTGTACAATTTTATTTATACAGCTTTTTGGTTAATATACTATATAATATATATTTGGTGCGCCAAAATGCTTAACTTTCAAAGGCCCTAACCACAATTAATGCACCGGCCATCACTATGCACAATTCTGATGATAATATATGTTTATACTGCAATTAATATGCAAGTAACTGAATATATATGCAAAACAACTGAATGTAGGTTACGTTGTCTATAGTTTATTCCCTTTTTGCATATGATTTTCTCTATCGAGTATTCATAGTAGGACGATAGTGTTAAAATAGTAATCCTCGCCTTTTTTTTGCTAATACAACAGGAGAAGGATGCCGATTCTGATGCAGCCGACACTGATGAAGAAACAGTAGACAGTGCAGATGCTGATTCAGACATTGATGAGACTGAGGATGAGGACAAACATGTAATGTTCCTTTACTCTAGCTTTTAAGTTTACTAATATAATATAAAGTCAATATGTAGTATGTTAGTAGAAGTGATAAATTGGGGCAGATTATTGAGTTTTTTTGGACATAATTTATACGAGTTCCCATTAATTCTTATCGTTCTTTTTTGCCTTTCATGTAAACTGCAGGATGAACTTTAGAGGAGGAAGACCCATTCACTCATGTAATTAAATTTGAAATTATCTTCTTCAGGTATTCATCTACTTCATTATTTCAGAGTTATCATCATTTCAAACCTAGTTTTTTTTTTAATTTGACCATTAGGATGCATACAAATATGTCTATTTGATGACATACCTCAAATTTGTTTTCTTTTTGCTATGAAATATTTCGTTGATACATAGTTATATACTGTCCAATGATATTTGCTTCATTTTACATTAGAAGATTTGTTTTGAGTAGATATAAATTTCCATTACTTGTAAGTTAGTTGTCCTATAAGCTGGAGTATATGTATTGATTATATGCAAGTTAGTTGTTTTGTAAGTTACATTAAAAGATTTGTACGAACAGGTAGTTGCTGAAAGAGCTGATGTTGGGGTTCAAGTTGCTAAAGTTCAAGGGTCAAGGCATACACAAAGTTAGATAAATCATTTATCCATTATATTTCCATTGTATTGGTAGGTATATGTATTTCTTCAATAGGTTCTATATTATAAGAGACTAAGAATACATGAACCCTTTTGGCATTTAGAAATAGAAATCTTTTTTTGTTATTTTTAGTATATATGAATGAATATGTTTGTTATTGGTACAATATTTTGGTTTCAATAGCAAATTAATTTTAAATTTATGAATGCAATGTAATAGTATTTTTTATTTTTTTCACATTTGAATTTTTTTAACAAAGGGCAAAAATATTGTAAAAGACAATATTGCAACGGGCAAAAACAATTGTAAAGATAATATTGCAACGGGTAGTTACTGTTGTATAAAAGACCCTACTGCAACGGCTAAGAACCATTGTAAAATAACGGGCTTTTACAACGGTTTTAAAACGTTGTAAAGTCTTTTGGATCTATTACAACATCGCATAATACGATGGGCGTTGGTCCGTTAACCCCTATTACAACGGGTATTGCCATTTGTAAAATGAGTATTTTATTGTAGTGTTATAAACGTTCAAAATTCCAAGTCGTTACAGGTTGGTGCACATTTGATGATATTGATGTTATGTTATAAATATTAGATAACCAATATGCATTTGTTTGATTTATACTTGCGTCGATGATGTATTGCTAATAGATGATGATTAGTACATATGTGAGTATGTTTATTGTTGTTGGTTTATTTGATGTTTGGGGATGTCATTAAGTATTGTCAAACTTGTGTGATGTTTAATGACTATGTGTTGTCATTATTATAGTTACACCATATTTATAATGATTAAGTATGATGGCTTAGTGTTTTCTTCTTGCATTGGTTACATGTATACTATATTTGTGCAATGTTATATGTTAATAATTATTTGATGCAAGAGAAGAGTAGGAAACAGAATTACATGGACTTGATCCCCAAAAGGGTACGTGGGCAGTCTTTTCCTATGCAATTACTCTTGAGCTTATGGTCAGTGTATAGGATATGCAATAACATAGGTGAGCATTTTTTCCTTCCATTTGTGAAGTTTGCATCTGAGAGTGAAAGAGGAAGCAGAAGTCCTGGATATAGGTTAGATTCGCAGATTGTGACTAGGTATATTTCTCTTGCATCATAAATACATTCTTTTTGGACTTAGCAATGATTAATGTATTAGAAAATGTATATGTTATTTGATGTATTGGATATTACGTTATATTTATACAGTAGGGACATATACATTTTTATTTGAATTCTACTGTGATTTTCCCTCTTTTGCCCATATTGATTTTAGATTTAAACTATGAAACCAATAGTCTGCTATTTTTAATATTCAAAACTAGTTTGAAAGTGGCACTACCCCTAATTTTTGTAATACATTATTCTAGAAATTCAATTAATTAGTAATTAAATAATAAATGTGGGAATCTGTATTGAGTATGGATAATTTCTGTATTAATAAAAATTTGTATTTTAAATTTTAAATAGGGTAATAACTAATTATAAATGGAGTAATTGCTATATGATATATTTATTTAAATAAAATCGAAAAATATATATGTGATCTATTGTATGGTCGCCTATGAAGGATTATGGGACTCAAATGTTGAATGAATAATTAACCGATCGGATTTAGTTAATCTTTTAATTTTTTTTTAAGGTGTAACAAGTGTGAACTATGTTATGCACATCTGTTATATTATTTTTTTGCCAAGGCAAGCCTTTTTTTGAGTGTCTAATCCACTTTTATAAATCAGATTATTACAGGTGTTAGGAAAAAGTGTCTAAAAGCTACCAACAAGTTACAACATGGAGATACCCCGAGAATATACAAGGTGAAGGGCCGTTGAGTCATTACAAAATATGTGTTGCTTATCCCATGTGTCATTAGAAATATGCTCATGTTCCAATCTCTTTGGTCGCTTATCACTGCTAATGTCATCTTCTCCACTATAACATGAAAATATAGACATTTCTTCTCACCTTGATTACAAATATACTTACATAATCAACCATACCTTGGGTCGAATCTCATCCTAGTTATGTTATGTTGTCATACTTTCTCACTAGGGATCCAAGCAGAAGGAATATCCAAGGGGACCTTTGGGCTCTTAATATCGATTGTCCAAGAATGGAGATACCAAGATAGGTTGTACACCAATAGTAGGAATATCGACAACAAACGCTTCTATAATGGGCGTAAAAGGCTTTAGTTTAAGGACCACATAGAAGTGGGGGACAAGGAAGCGGGACTTTAACAGGAACATCCAAGGGGGAATCAGATGAGGAGGAGCCTATAGAGTTGCCATATTTACATTCTTCCAAAGCGTGGCCAAAGGAATGACATGTCATGCATATATCAGGACCTCAACTATAGTATACATCAAGGGTAGCAAAATGTCTTTGTGCAACCTGAACCCGCAGCCTGAAAGGAAGTGGTTTATCTGGGGTAATTTCAATAGGGGCCTTTGCATAAATGAGCTCTTTATTGCCATAGTGTGTACATCAAAACACTTAAGCTCCTCTATTAGGTTTGCCAACTAGTTGAGACCAATCATAGGTTGCAGTATAGAAGGCATATGTGAGAAATGTGCCCAAACCGAGATATATGGAATCTATACTCCAGGTTTGTCAACAAATGGACTCTACGTAGTGATAATGAAAGGCTTCTCTTGAATATAAGAAGGCTCTGCCTCTAGAATTCGTTCTCTCTCAGAGTGGACCATAAATTTGAAGAAAAACATGGGATTATCAAAGTGCACATTAAGGCCTCCTTTAAGCCACCAACGAAGACGGCATTGCTCATGAACCACGTCATATGGGGGGTTCGCGTCACGAAAGAATCCAACTAAGTATTCCGACTAGAAGTCTACCCCTGCTTGTAAACATTTAACCAAAGGATCATTACACCATCAACTTCAAGAATGGAAAATGTACAAGGGGAGAACTCACCCATATTTCTGGGCAGAGTAGAGCACAAAGATTTCCAGCTTTGAATTGGAACTGGTCTTGTATAAATGTTATTCGATGCAATAGTTTCAGGAAAATGATTTGACCCAGGCAGACTAGGAACAACAGAACCAGAAGGGTCATTTGTGCAAGCAAGTAGAGTGCAATTCAAGGAGGGAGAAACTGGGTCATCACGTGAGCAAGGAGGGAGCGGGCTAAAAATAAGTCGACCGATAGATATAGACTCGTCTATGACTATGTGGGAAAGCTATGGTGAAATGGTTCTGGCAGCAAGGGGAGGATCTTCAGGCAGTGGCATGTTCAAATGGCCATTTGATTGAACAGGTTGTGTGCATTGATTTGGAATATGGCTGAACCATATAGGGGAAAGAGCATCATCCAAATAACGCATAGTCCCTATATCAATCGCTGTCTTATCATAGTTTGCATCCCAAGTCGGATTCTAATTCGCATTCAAAAAAGACAGTAAATCTTTACCATGTAACGTTCTATCAAGGATACCATGATCAACTACAACTGGCGAATTATCAATTGAGTGTTGACGTTTCCAATTTCAAGAATTGGAGGCAAAATTTGAACTATATCGTAATTTGTGATAAGAGGACAATGTGTTGTAATAGAGAGGATTAGAAAGAGATGGCAAAAGGCAAATAGAGGTCTCGATCAACTGTAGCAAGCATAGGGAAGAAAAACTACACACAGATCTAGTAGAGCAAGCGACATTGAGTGGATCTGGATCGAGGCAATCTGAGAAGCGTTGCTGACTCTTTTACTTCTTATGCATGAGGAGGGATGAAGTGAAGTAGAGGAGATAGGTGGTTGAAGACGTAGGAAAGCAGATAAGTAGATGAAGTAAGGGAAAAGTAGGTTACGTGGTGAGGCCATTGTTATAAGGAGAGGCTATTTTTTATAGTATGAAGCTAACTTTCTCAAGAGAAACATTAAAATTTACACGTGTTCTAGTTATGTAAATTAGAATATTCAAAGCATCATTACGGTGATTGGAATCGATTTTCAACAAATTCAAAATGTACTGAATAATAGTAATATATGAGTTTATTGTATTAAAATGTTTTTACCATGAAAAATTACAATTGAGATTCAACTAAATTATAAACGTGACATAATTTTGTTTTATAACTTCAGTACATTAAGGAAAATCCCCCAGATACATTCCAAAATTTAGTAATGAGACATAAAAACAATTAGAAAATGAATATAACATAAGAACGGTAAAAATATTTTTTTTAGAGCATTACGTTATATACTTTACTAAAATTTCACCAACCCTTAAGAACACAAAGGATTTGCAACATGTTATAAACCAAAAACTACTCTCATCGTTCAATTTACTATACTCAAATAGCATATTTTTGGGGCTATTATGAATTTTAGTGGGATTCTCGACTCTACTTATAAAATAAAGATTTTCAAATGAGTAATTTGAATCTAAATATGTTAGATAAAACGAGATTGGTTGATACAAAATTCCGTGCTGGAGAATAAAGTGGACCAAAGGTTTGTGAGTACTCTAAAATATATTAGATAAGTAAAATTAATGAGACTCAAAGTTGGATCTATTTCAGAGTAGAGTGAATTAAATTGGGTTGAGTAATTTAGTTCTTAAACATTAGGAAATCATACAGTAATACAATTTAATATGTATTGGACAATACATATAATCATATATGGACAAATTTCATTCTAAAAAAGAATACACCGACTGTATTTAATAAAATGCAAAACTTCAATAAAATTCCAATAGGTTTGACTCAGTTGGTTGATAGTTCAGACTATAAGTTTAAAGGTCATGTGTTCGATCCTTGAGATCAACACTTGTCGTCATTAATAAACCTTGTTCAGAAAAGGAAGATATCCAAAATTATCATTATGCTAATTCTACTGCAAATCTTGATATTTCCTCATTATATTTTACATTGAATCTAATTGTTTATTTTTTTATTTTTAACCTAAAGCAATTCTCAATGGCAACACAAATAGAAAAGAGGAAAAAAAATCAAATATAATACAAAATAATTGAAAAAATATATTGAAAACGAAAAGAAAAGAAACCTAAAAGAAGTTGGTAGACGATCAATTAGGAAGATAAGGCAAACTACATGTTTTTGAAAAAAAATCGAAGGAGAAAATTAGCTGCAAGCAAAATGATGAATAATCATAATTCAAAATGGTAAAGTTGACATGAGAAGAAGAATCGCAAGTTATTACTACAATGGATGATGTATATTGACTATGTTTACATTGAAGTTGAAAATCCATTTCATATTGGGTATGCGTATACAATTTATATTGCAATTGTTTTTTAAAAAAAATTAGGATGGAAGCAAAATAAAAAGAATAAAGATAATAAAAGAAGAGTTGTGATGAAACAAGGGAAGAAAGACTGACACAAAATATTATTTATTGGAAGTGAAAATGAATTTGTTACTCTCAATTTACTTGTATGTTAATCTATTATCTAGAAAAAAAGATTGTATCCATTATAATTATAAGCAAGAATAAATAAATTAAGCTAGAGTTAACATAGGATAATGTATTGTGTTAGTAAGATTTTTGGTCTTACAACACTCCAACTGAAGACGAAATAATTACCGTACTAATTACCGCAATGATTTTAAATTAGCAAAGTTAAGTAATATTAAATTTGCAGTTAGGTAGTAACTGCGTCGCTGGATGCTTACATAATTAGGTATATGCACTTTAATTGTTTGTTAAAATGTCAAATTGAGCTAGTATTTAATTCTAATATAGAAAAGGTAAGATCCGGTACTGAAAACTAGGTACGTAAATGACAAAATGCAGAAATAATAAAGGACACGAGGAATTTACGTGGTTCGGATGTCAAGGAATCCTACGTCCACGAGGGAAATCTTTCTTCCTTTTTCTGTTCTAGTACAGGTTTTCATGGCAGAGAGTACACAAAATCTAGAAGTATTCAAAAAGCGGCAAAGGTAAAGACCCACTATTTTGGACAATTCAAATCGACAATAAATCCACACATGTCGGACTTGAATAATTCAAAATAATAGATTGTAAATAAAATTTGGCAAAACTCAGAATATAAAGTAAATAAATCACAGATCACAAACACAGAGTAATATAACAACGTAGTGGAAGCAAAGAAATAGTAGTTCATGAAGCTACTATATATGTATATATCGGAGTTATACAATAGAAGTAAAAGATACAACATAAGTCTCAATATGATAATCAAGTATAAATCAGAATACATCACTGGAATCAACTGAATGACTGAAAGCGAAATAGATAGCTGGATCTCCAAGAAAGCTCCAACTCCAAAGGTGAGTCTTGAATGCTGTATCACTCAGTCTGACCCGAGCGTAAAGCAAAACACAAAACACTCGAGTCAGGACATACATACTTATACAATGTAAACCAACTCAAGTGAACTGTAATATAAAGGTACAAGTAACTTAAAGAATGCTTGGGATCGCCCATTCTTTAAGGATCCGTTAAACTATCTACTATGTAGTAATATTCATTATTATAATAATGTCTATAATAAAATAAACTTACTTTTAAATAGCGTTAAGGAGTGACCCAATATTCCCCTTAACACATAATAGTCCCAGTAGTCTATCCAGTATTAGCATACCCCCAGATCGGGAACTACCCTCAATACTCCATAGGCTACGGCACAAATCCAAACTCATAGTAAAGCTCGCTATGGTAGGTGACACGGCACAACAAGGCAATGCCAGGGTAGATATACCAATTACGCATCCGGGCTGGTGGAAACGCATAGCAGCCACTACCGCCCACCTCAGAACACACTCCCAAATCAAAAATCGAAGGGTGGCCACCAAATCAATCACAAAGTAATAGAAATGTATCGAAGAAATGCGTCCGATTAGAGGTGCTACCTCATTGGCCCGAGAATCGCTCCTATTTTAGCCACCTTATGCCAACTCATGGGAGTCGGGTCCACGTTCATACCTCAATAGGATCGTCGCCACCATCCTACTTCATTCTGGAATCTCCACCACGTACACGGTTGTCAAAGTGGTTTTCGGTATCGACAAAGAGTATGCCCATATCCGATCCTGGTCTCTTTGCCAACCAAACGTTATTATAACCCATGGATATTTATTTCGAAATCATTTATACCTCAAAACAAAATATCATATCCATTTCAAAACTAGTTTATACTTCAAAGCCAAAACATCATATTCAACTAGTTTATATTTCAAAACCAAAATATCATTTGAATAAACCCAAATTTCCAATCACTGAATATTTCTTTCAATTTGTTTAAGCTTGAAATATTCCTTTTTAAATCATCTTAAACCAAACCACTTTATAAGATCACATTCTTAAATCTTCAATTCCAATAAGCTTCAAGCTAATATATTTAAAGACAATTCTTAATTAAATACTATTTCAAATAAATTCATTTCCAAACCATTTAAATTCAATGTCAAATAATATTCATTTCAAAGTTGTAACATTTCTAAGTTCATTCGTTCAATCATTTCGAACACTGAAATTTTCAAAACATCAGCATTTATAAAGTGCTGCGGTAAGTATATTTAGTATATATCAAAACATAGTTCAAAATCAGAAACTACAGCATTTCAGAAATGCTGTTATAGGTTTATTTAGTAATTTCAGCATATAGTTCAAAATTTCAGAAATTACAGCACTTCAGAAATGTTGTTATAGGTCCTTTTAGTATATTTGAGTATATTTTCAACCATAGTTCAATTTTCAGAAATTACAGCACTTCAGAAATGCAGCTATAGGTCTTTTTACTATATTTCCAGCCCTAGTTCATTTAACCACAACATTTCAGAAACGCTGTAATTTCTGTTATACTCTTTAAAACAATATATCTTCAATTTTTCTCATTTTTAACTTATCAAACTCATTCCACTTTCCAAAAAAATTTATTTGGATATTACTTAACTTATAAATTTTAATAAAACAACTTTTTTATTAATAAATGTCGAATTTAAATTTATTTCATTTGTTAGTCAATCCTTTATAAATTGCTTAACTTTTCAGAAACATTAAAACTTCAATTTTAGCCATTTTTAACTTATAAAAATTCATGTTTCATGCTTCAAAAACATTCATTTGGATATCATTTAACTTATGATTTAATAAAATAAAATTTTATAAATAAATATCCAATTTAAACCATAATTCATTTATTAAGTCAAAATACACTATTTTACTTAACTTTTATTTTTAACCACCAACCTAACACTTAAATTTAAAATACCCATTTCATAAATAAACTAAATTTCTATTTATTTACTTAACTTAAATTTCCATTTGAAAAAACAAAATTTCCAATTATCAAGTTAGGTCATAATTAAAATTACATTTTCCATTTAAAAATCATAACTATTTATTCTACAAAACATAACATTTCACAAAAGAATATTTTATCATAGTTAATATAACAATCAAATCCTTTTCTTTTAGATTTATTCATTTAGACATCAATTAACTATGATTTCTAGTTAAATACATTTTACTACAAAATGTCCAATTAAAACTGTATTCCATTTTATCAGTTCAAAATACATTATTTATTACACAAAACATGTCCGTTTCATAAAGTAAAATTCATAACAATTACTAGGTTAGACTTAAAACTTCCATATTAAGTCAAATTCAATTATTAAGTTATTTATCATCAATAAATGTCTTTAAATTCTATTTAAAACCAACACATCTTTATAATTTCAATTAAAGCCACTTATAGACTTATAAAATCTTAACTTATAGAAAACCAACATCTTCTTATATTTAAATCATTAAACCAAAACTTTTAGCTCAAATTTCATATATTTAAAAATTCAAAATACTTAATAAATTTTAGGAAAATATTATTTAAAAATATAACCATGGGCCTGTATAATATTTTCTAACCTAGGTCAAGTGATACGGATATGTATCATTTCAATCCGTAATTTAAAAAGAAAAATCTGGGT
The DNA here is from genome assembly GCA_030737815.1 of Allium fistulosum. Taxonomy (NCBI): domain Eukaryota; kingdom Viridiplantae; phylum Streptophyta; class Magnoliopsida; order Asparagales; family Amaryllidaceae; genus Allium; species Allium fistulosum. The sequence continues at coordinate 183,533,757 of CM060903.1, forward strand.
TCTATCATTTCAAACCCGCAATCCCAAGTCAAAATAAATTACAAAAAAATCACTCAAGCCTATCATTTCAGCCCATAATGATTTTTCCTTATTCTAATGTCCGTTCGGGTATGTATCATTTCAACCCATAGTGATAGGGAACTTGTAGTGGTGATTAACAGAAAAAAAAATAACAGTATAACATATAATGTCATAACAGATGATGTAACAAATATATAAACAGAATTTAACATCATATAATCATATCACAGGCATATATGAACATATTAACATAACATATAAATTTCTACAATTCACATGCCATTGTTTCACAATTGTAAAAGTACGTATGCCTAGAGTGAATAACTCACCTTTTTAAACTAGAATTGACAAATTCAGAATAAAAATCCAAACTTCGCAAAGCACGAAAAAGCACGACAAAGCACAATGTAAACTTGAGTAGATGAAGAGTCGGATCCAAATCTTGTATGCAAACAAATATTACATACATAAGAATATGATTCAATACAAAAGAATAGAGGTTAAAACAATGGAAAAATAAATGAATCAAAGTGGCATAACTTGCCTTAATCAATCAATGGCTTGGCTACACCACATATGGGTTCAACCATCATCTTGTGTTGCTTGGTCATGATGGTTAGAGTTGGTCTTGGTGGTGGTGGAGATGGTGTAGTGATCGGCTAAGGCATGGTAGAGACCGAGCAAGACATGGAGAAAACAAAGAGAGAAAAAAGAAAAGAAACAAAAGAAGAAGAGGAAGCCATGGATCTTGCATATTAATTTCTAGAAATAAAATGAGGAGGAGAAGTGAATTTTTGTACATAAATTGATAAAGTTTCTCACGACTAATAGATGGAGTGGTTTGGAAGGCAAGCAAAGAAGTAAATGCTAGGAAACGGAAAAGGCATAAGTTAAGGAGAAAGAAACGTATATATTTATTCTTAATTGCAAATGAAAATGAGGAGTTTGAAATGAGAAATAAATCTTCTTGTACGTGATTTATGGAATGATTTCTCACGGCTAGGAAAAAAAATAATACACGGCTAAGCAAAGACAAGAGTGAACGGCAAAGGCAAGTAATAAAGAGGCTAGGTAAATAAAGGCAAGAGTTTGAATGGTTTGGAAAATAAAAAGGCACACTATAAAACGAATAACTTGATGTATTTAATTAATTTTCTCCCTTGTTTGCATGAAATGAAAAGAGGAGTTTGAGGAATGTTTTGTTCGTGATTGATGAGAGGAATTCATGGCTAAGGAAAGATGAGAAGGCAAGAAAAGAAAAGGCAAAATTTAAAAGAGAAAGATCTTGTATATATTCTATTCTTAAATTTGTATAAAATGTTACATTTCTAAATGTGAAATCTTGTCAATTGTACACATCAATTAAGATTTAAAACCAATTAATTAATTTACCTTAGTTCCATTCCTTTTTCCAATTTATTACTTTATAAATAAATTTACGTTTCTATTTATTTTATACATTCACACCTCCCGTTACTGCATAAATTCTCATTAATGACATTAAAGAGTTTCTAATTATTTTATAAACTAAATAGGCAACTTATAATAGCTGTTATCAGTACCCTTTAATTTACACTTAAGTTTATCATATATTCAACTAATTATCATAATTACTTACCTAATATTGAATTCATTCAATTACTATCAATTATACAAATTTATTTATTTATACACCACTTACCCTTATTTACTTATATTTAAATTTATACTCAAATATAACTGTTATAACTAAATTAATAGGCCAATTAAATAGTAACTCACACCCATTACTATTACTTTAATTCACATTAATGAATCCATTATTATTTACAAATCAAATGTTACAATTTCTCAATTAACACTGATTTACTTCAATTTCTATTTATCACATATTATATCATTAATGATTCAACATTCATACTTGTTTCTTACATTCAAATTTATTATAATTTACATTATTTCATCATTGGGACTTCATTTCAATTGTTACTAATTAGTTTCTAATTACCATTGTTCAATTATTAATAGATAAAGTTTTTTTATATTAAATCACCCAAAACTTATTACCTAACAAATTAAATTATTGAAAATTTTACGGGTCATTACACTGGATATGGGCATACTCTCTGTCGATACCGAAAACCTCTTTGACAACCGTGTACGCGGTGGGGATTCCATAATGAAGTAGGATGGTGGCGACGATCCTATTGAGGTATGAACGTGGACCCGACTCCCGTGAGTTGGCATAAGGCGGCTAAAACAGGAGTGATTCTCGAGCCAATGAGGTAGCACCTCTGATCGGACGCATTTCTTCGATACATTTCTATTACTTTGTTATTGATTTGGTGGCCACCCTTCGATTTTTGATTTGGGAGTGTGTTCCGAGGTGGGCGGTAGCGGCTGCTTTGCGTTTCCACCAGCCCGGTTGCGTAATTGGTATATCTACCCTGGCATTGCCTTGTTGTGCCGTGTCACCTACCATAGCGAGCTTTACTACGAGTTTGGATTTGTGCCGTAGCCTGTGGAATATTGAGGGTAGCTCCCGATCTGGGGGTATGCTAATACTGGATATACTACTGGGACTATTATGTGTTAAGGGGAATATTGGGTCACTCCTTAACGCTATTTAAAAGTAAGTTTATTTTATTATAGACATTATTATAATAGCGAATATTACTACATAGTAGATAGTTTAACGGATCCTTAAAGAATGGGCGATCCCAAGCATTCTTTAAGTTACTTGTACCTTTATATTACAGTTCACTTGAGTTGGTTTACATTGTATAAGTATGTATGTCCTGACTCGAGTGTTTTGTGTTTTGCTTTACGCTCGGGTCAGACTGAGTGATACAGCATTCAAGACTCACCTTTGGAGTTGGAGCTTTCTTGGAGATCCAGCTATCTATTTCGCTTTCAGTCATTCAGTTGATTCCAGTGATGTATTCTAATTTATACTTGATTATCATATTGAGACTTCAGTTGTATCTTTTACTTCTATTGTATCTTGTTAACTCTGATATATACATATATAGTAGCTTTATGAACTACTATTTCTTTGCTTCCGCTGCGTTGTTATATTACTCTATGTCTGTGATCTATGATTTATTTACTGTATATTCTGTGTTTTGCCAAATTTTATTTACAATCTATTATTTTGAATTATTCAAGTCCGACATGTTTGGATTTATTGTCGATTTGAATGTTCCAAAATAGTGGGTCGTTACAGTAAAGGTCCCTTTCTTGCTACAATGTTTTTCTATTTATAGTAGGATGGTGCATGGAGATCGCTATAATTTGTTTCTCGCTTTTGTATTTCAATCCTTAGATCTTGCCAAGTGTCGTCTATCCGCGTTATCTATTTGATATACCTGGATTGCTGACGTGTTATTGGCGAGAAGTTTGAGAGGAAACCAGTAATTCTTGAAATTATGGCAGGATTATTAACGGGGTTTTAACCCAATTGAATTCAAAAGGAGTTAGAACATTCAAATTAAGCCAGAGTGACTCGAAACTTGAATGGAAGGCCTAAAATAGCACCATTAAAGTCTCCAAAAAGTATGGGTTGAAAGTAGCCTAACTTTTCTGGTCAGCACCGATCCTAATTAGTTGTTCTTTGGTCCTCCAATTTTATTGCATCATGACCCTATGCCTCCGTTATGTTTATCTATCAAGTTTCGAGACATTCCAAGCATCCAAGTTCATGAAGCAAAGACTTATCCGATTCAAGCTACAGTTCAGTCAAATCCATAGGTGAATCACCATCAGAACACGTCATCAAGCTACAAAATTACGTGAAGAGCATCACAACCAAGCAAGGAAGTCATCTTAATATAAAGTGTACAAAAATTATATAACTATTCGGGTCGGTACCGATCCGAATAGTTTGTTCCTATGATACCCAATTTTCCTAAGCAGCTTCTACATGATGGATATGGGCTTCTGGTGAAACGACTCTCGTCCAAATGCTATCCAACTCCTATAAATACCATCCCATCTACAACAGAAAAAGGATCTAATCTGATCTTTGCTGAACTAACGGCAACAACTCTGCCATTGTTTCTTCACTCTTCTTCTCCCTCACAATAGCCATTAAGGGGAAACTGAGATCCTTTCGGTTGTCTCTAACAATAGTGGCTTGATCTAACTTAGGAAAGAAGAAACATATTGTAATCCAAACTCCTTTGTAACAGCAGTTGATCAATAAAAGCTATAAAGTGGACGTAGACTTCATTAACAGCCGAACCACTATAAAAATCTCTTATCTCCTTACTATTTCTGCTCTTTTTACATTTATTTTCTATATTATTTGCTCTAAGAAACAAGTCTTTCACACTCAAACCAGGTTGTTGATCCATTTTTGGGTTAACATTTTGGTGCTTTCACCGAGAACTCAGTGAATTCAGGTATAGATCTAGCTTTTCTCTTTGGATCCGCCAGATCTAGAAACTAGATCCATCAAATCAGCTTTAGGAAGTTTGAAGCTTGCCGTTAAAGATCAATGATGGGAAGAAAGAGAACTACCTCTAAAAAATCCATAGGAATTGTTATAGGTAGAAAAGATACCACTCCCCAGCAAGTTGAAGTCAACAACCTACTAATTGGAGCGAATTCTGGAGCTAACACCATAGATCAGGTGTCGGGATCTTCTACCCAACATGAGGTCGTCACTAAATGCGAATTGAACAAGATGGTTGGTGAAGTCAACCAAAAGATGGAGAATAGCAAAAAAGCTCTTATGGAAAATTAAATGCCCTCCTAACCTCGCAATCACTAGTTTCTCCAAGAACCATGCCAGAACATGTGGCTGCCACTGAGCAGGAAAACTCTTCCGTTTTTGACCTAAACAGAAGAAACATAAGGCAAAAGCAAAAAGGAGTATTGGGTGGAGTTGCAGGAATCGTCATAGAAGGAAACGCAAGCACTCTGCCATCTACAAAGCAACCTACTACAAACTTGAATCTAGGGGCGAAAACCCCACGAGAACATATAGCAGTGGATCTCTTCGACTCTGAAGATGGTGAGCAACTTGACGATAACAAGTTGGAAGAAAATGCTAATGCACTCAATACCGGCAGGGAGGCCCAGACTGCCCTACCCGACCAACCGCAAGCCAATAGACTACGAGGGAGTGGCTCTCCCGAAGACAGGAGAGCCTAGGCTTCAGCCCACTTATCAAGATCATTTGCAAAATCAAACACTTGGCATAGTCACTGATAGCCAAACCACGGACTATCGAACATCAGAGGCATATATCACAGATATGATCAAGCGCTTGATGGATGAAAGTAAGGATAGGAGAGATTATGAATAGGGATCCGCTCTAAGCCAAACTCCCTTCATTGATGACATTTTGAATGAACAGTACCCTAAAAGTTCACTATACCGACTATTCTGTCTTACGATGGAACTAGAGATCCAAAACCCCACTTGTACAAGTATAGTTGGTACATGGATGAAGAAAATGCTTCAAATGCTATTTGAAGTATATGTTTTCATATCTTCTTAAAGGGAATTGCTTCTATGTAGTTCACCAGGCTTCCACCAAAATCAATCTCCACTTTTAATGAATTAGCACCAAAATTCCTTGATCAGTTCAGACAACTTTCAAGGTTCTCATCCGTGAGCAAGAATCTAATCGTGCTCTCCTGAGCATCGACAACTTTCAAGTTGCCGAGAACGATGCTAAGTACCAGGTCCTTATTAATTTCCAGAAGAACTACAAGGAATATATGATGGTTCGAAAAACTTATAGCAATTAAAGGAAACTCCGAACATGATGAAAGAGACTTATCCCCTGTTGTCCATAAACGGGTGAATCCTTCTGGACACTTAGCAAAAAAGAACTGATTCTTAAATAAAGGACTTTGTTGGTAAGTTCCAGTATAAGCTTCCGGCGCCACTGCGCTTCAATATAAACAAGCGATGGATTAGCCTCTCTCTTTTTGAATAATAGGAGATACTACAGCTCAGCAAACCTTAAGGCACGGTTAGGAGTACGCATGAAGAGGACATACAAGCATGTCTATCCATTCGAAAGAATCTGGAAGAGGGCTAACCCCATATTCACAAGGGTTATCATCAAGAAGTGGTTGAACGAAGGCACCACTCCGTACATGTACATATATCGATGACATGCCACATATCCAAGAGGAGGTCTATGGGCAAACTCTTCTCTTGAGGGCAAAAGTACACCGTCCTTCGGAATACCATATTATGAGCAAATGCTTCACAACATCTTATGTGTAATAGTTGTAGATGCCTTCTTCGAAGGATCAACTAGGGCTCTAATTTAGGAGGAGTACGGTCAATAACGGGCCCGATCGAAATCAGACGGCCATATTGACCTGCGACAGACCCCGTCGAGATCGTTGATGACTCCGCTTCAAAATGAGGTGAATTTCCTTCAATTGATTTGTGCCGTGAAGATTTCTGCGCCATTCTACACAACAAAGCTTGTGTTCAAAACTGTTAGGTATGCCTAATCTCTAAACTATAAACCCTAATGTGGTTGACACTTGAAATCCAAAAGACGATTGATGTGTCCCAACCCATCAGATTCCAAGTGTTAGCTGGGGGCATGTGTAGTGTGCAATCTAAGTGAGAATGGGTCTGATGTCCTGAACGCTATAAACGATCTATCTCGTTTAGATAGCTCATTCATGCTAGGAAAAACGATCCATATCATTCGTTGAATTTATTATTTCCATACTAACCCGTTATTGATCAACGTCGATAATGGATCGGTTGTTCGAAGTGACATGGAAAACTCTTCCTATTCGAGGAAAATTAGGTGTGCAATAATGGGGTTGTTCTGGTGCAAGTAGCTCCCGATCTATACATTCAAGCTAAATGAATATCTTCAGCATTAGTCGACTTTAGATTTTTGGAGGAGGATAATAGCATAAGCTATGTACAAGCAATACGCCAAGCTATTATCACCTTCCAGAAAAACCAAGATCAATCCGCAATAAATATTATTTCCACTGCCAATTCCAATTAACCACTAGTCAACCACCAAAACATCAAATCCACATCACCAACCTTTAAGATAAAGGAAAAGAAAAAATCAACTCGATTAACAGTTCAAAGCCCCCTAAATTATAGATCCAAAGCAATCGGATCGGCGGTGCTTCAAGGTGATGGTGGTTTTGATGGTGGGTTCCACTCATAACGTCGACGGTAGCTCCAGGCAACAACGACTGGCGGCGGCGATGGTAGGAAGTGGACGGTGATGGTTGGAAGGCTTGGATCGGCTAGCTAGAGTTTGGAGAGGTCGGATCGGCTAGAGAAATGAGGGATTGGGTCGAATGGAAATGAACTAAAGTGAATTGAAGGGTCGGCTCTTATAAAGCTTAAGTAATAAAAAAAAGTTTGGAAAAATTTCTAGTACTTGGATTGGTACCGATTCGATCCAATTGGATCGGTACTGACCCAAATTTACTCCTCCAAATTTCCCTTATACGACTTAATCGATGTTCCTAATCATTCGGGAAATTATCAAGTCAAGATCACTCTGTAATCATGAACAATGGATATTCACACTAAGGACTTAACAGTTAATCAGTACTTCATAGATAGCTTTTCAAGATAGTAAGATACGATCAATGAAACTCCTTAAAACGGAAACCCAGAGATAGTCAATTCCAAAGTACATCTTGTATTTAATGAAAGCATACTCTGAGGGGCAAATATTAATCGGGTTTTTAACCCAGCTGAATTCAAAAAGGATTAGAACATTCAAATTAAGCCAGAATGACTCAAAACTTGACCGGAAGGCCTAAAAGAGCACCATTGAAGTCTCCAAAAAGTATGAGTTGAAAATAGCCTAACCTTTTGGATCGGAATCGATCCTAGTCAGTTGTTCTTCGGTCCTCCAACTGCATCATGACCCTATGCCTCCATTAAGTTTATCTATCAAGTTTAGGGACATTCCAAGCATCCAAGTTCAAGAAGCAAAGACTTATCCGATTCAGACTATAATTAGGTGAATCACCATCAAAACACGTCAACAAGCTACAAAATTACATGGAGAGCATCACAATCAAGCAAGGAAGCCATCTAAATAGAAAGTGTACAAAAATTGTACAACTATTCGGATCGGTACCGATCCGATCCAACTGGATCAGTATCAATTCGAATAGTTTGTTCCTATGATACCCAATTTTCCTGAGCAGCTTTTGCATGATGGTTATGGGCTTCTGGTGAAAAGACTCTGGCCCAAGTGCTCTCCAATTCCTACAAATACCATCATATCTGCAACAGAAAAAGGATCTAATCTGATCTTTACCGAACTAATGGCAACAACTCTGGCATGTTTCATCACTCTTCTTCTCCCTCACAATAGCCATTATGGGGCAACTTAGATCCTTCCGGTTGTCTCTAATAATGGTGGCTTGATCTAACTTAGGAAAGAAGAATCATATTGTAATTTGAACTCTTTTGTAACAGCAGTTGATCAATAAAAGTTATAAAGTGGACGTAGGCTTGATTAACAGCCGAACCACTATAAAAATATCTTGTCTTTTTACTATTTCTACTCTTTTTACATTTATTTTCTATATTATTTGCTCAGAGAAACAAGGTTGGTGCTTTCACACTCAAACCAGGGTGTTGATCCATTTTTTGGGTTAACAAGGTCATTTAAAATGATGGTGGGAAACCTCAAATTTGAATTGACTTTGCACTCAAGTTCTTGGGAGGATAATAAAAGTTGCATCATCGGTTTTAGGGCATGGCTGGCACGTTTAGAGTGAGGCTATACTAATTGGTGTGTGATTGTTTTGAGCTGCCAGAGGTGATCTCGTATCTTTGCCACTTTCCTGTAAGTGTGGATCTGCGGTGGTGCGTCGCTCAAGTGGCCTTGTATGTAGCCCTTGGGGATGCTTCTGACTTCACGTGATAGCCCTCGGTATGTGCAGTGCAGATCTAACTTGAGGGTGTTAACAATGTATGAGCCCTGGGAGTGTCAGCAGTGTAGTTCAGTCATTCTTTTATTATGGCTTGCGAGTGCAGTACTTCATCGTCTATTCCTGCCTTATGGATATAGTTTTTTGGTTGGATCGAATATCGTGACCGCAAACTAGACTTTGTATAGTACCAGTTGGATGACACCAATCTCTTCTCCTTTTATCTTAACTTTTATTGTGGGGGCTGCTCTTTTGGCTTTGCACCTTATTTAATTCCCCTTTAATTTAGCTTTTGAAACAAGGGTATAACATCTTACCCCCCAAGTCTGCAGTGACCATAGATCGATGTGGACTTGTCTCTGCTCATTCTTGTTTTTTGCATTATATGATCTGCTTTCTGGATGTTGTCTTCCATGTAAGCTTTGTCATTCATTTGGCGCAGTCGGCCCCCGTTGTTTGGGGATATGCCGTTTATTGTTTATATGCCATGTAGTTGGCATGATCATTAAACGATGGTGGTGATCTACCAAAAAATCATTTATCGTCTTTTGTTTAGCGTAACCATTTTCATTTCTGAGATTACAGTTATTGTTCATATGCTATGCTATCAGTGCAATCTTTGAACGATGGCGGTGAGCTGTGAAATAGTGTTTGTTTCTAGGCTCGGCACGATTTGCCCTGCTTATTTGGGATAGACCGAGGTTTTATTTAGCATCACAGTTCTCATTTTAGAGATTGCCATTTTCGTTTATATGATGCACTGTTAGTGCAATCATTAAACGATGGCGGTGAGCTGTGAAAACTATATTATTCATGCAGTACATGAACATTGAACTGAGCTTATGACATGCATCTTTTACTACATGTGAGGCGTGACCTACCTCCTCTTTTTTTAGAGATAGGTTTACATTCGTGCATTTGGCACGATCGGCCCCGCTAGTTGGGGGCCAATCGATATTTGACTATGAAGTCAGGACGTGTATTTATAACCTTTGCATGTGCATGAATTTTTATACTGGTTCTGGTTGTCTAGTATTCGTAGGTCAAGTGTGCTATGTTAGCAGAGCTAGTCATAGAGGAGTTTTTATACTGGTTCGGGCCATCCAATATCTCTACGAACAAGTGCCATTATTGGGATTCCCTATGATCAGTGGCCTAATGTGGGTCTTTACTTTCGAACTAGGTGCCATTGTCGGAAATAATCTTGTAGGGAATCCCGTGTTTAGTGATTATGTTTCTTACTACAAAAGTGAATATCTTCTTTGCAGTGATTGTGCCCAGGGGCTCTGACTCCACCCACTCAATGAAGTAGTATATTGCCACTATAGCTCACTTAGTGAAGTAGTCTATGGTCATATCAGATCTATGCCCTATACATCGAACGGTCATGGGCTTGCAAGTGGCATGAACTCATGGGATAGATATCTAGAGATATTGCAAATCGTTGACATTGGTCATGTTTCCTTTGCTTCCTGAAGCACCGTAAGCCGATAGTACCGTACCTTAATACCTTCTTTGCTAATTTGTTCCCCTTGAGTGATCTTCGCATTGGCCCTCATGCACCTCTGACTCGTGTCCTCTCTTCTTTAAAAATGCACCTAAAATATGGGGTTGAATACCCTCTCTTATATAATGTGCCATCAAATAAGGAGTAGTATAGAGCCTGGTATCTTATTTTTTGGGCTTCACTCCGATTCTAGGTAGGATTCCATTTAGCAGGAATTACTTAATGGGAGTCATCAAGTTATTCTCCTCGGTTTACTGAAGCATGGGATCAACCGAGGGTTGCTCTTGATTCCCCATTATCTCCTGATCTTGTGTTCCTTGAATAGCGACCCGTAGGGCTCGAGTCAGGACCAGTATCTGATTTGATTCCCTTATACTTGGCTCCGCTTAATGCCCGATTAACCTACCTTCATTTCACTAGCCACTTTGGTACTATCAAGCTTTGTTAAGGAGTCTGTGGATGAGTTTTTTTCACGTGGGATTTGTTCTATCTCAAATTGTTTGAATTGCTCTAACTGCTTCTTAGACAATTCCGCATATCTGGCTAAGTTTGGTTGCTTCGTTTGGTAATTGCCCTGCACTTGGTTCACAACTAGTAGGGAATCACTATGAATTTTAATATAGGTTACCTTCATTACTTGGGCCATCCTTAGGCCCGCGAGGAGAGCCTCATATTCTGCCACATTATTGGTTGCTTTGAAACCGAGTTGTACTACTCCATACAATTTTTGTCCATTTGGAGTGATCAGCATATACCCAATTCCTGCTCCATGTATATTTGATGCTCCATCCACAAACAACTACCAGAACTACGGGGTGCTTACTTCTTCTTTCGATCAGGACTTAGCTAGTAGGTGCATTCTGCGATGAAGTCTGCAAGTTCCTGGCCTTTGATTGCATTTTTGGGACAATAGGTAATGTCATACTGAATAAGCTCCATTGCCCACTTCAATAGGTTGCATGACATCTCTGGCTTCTGCATCTGCCTGAGAGGTTTTTCTGTAAGGACTTTGGTAGGATGCTCTTAGAAATAGGGCCGCATTTTCCTTGTAGTGAGGAGTAGGTTGTAAGCCAACTTTTCAATGACTGAGTAGTTCAATTATGCTCCTGACAACCGTTTGCTTATGAAGTAAATGGGCCTTTGGATCCCTTTATCTTCTTGTATCACTGTAGCATTAATAGCTTTATCAGTTACTGCTAAATAAATGTACAAGTCCTCACCTATCGCTGGTTTTGATAATATAAGAGTATTGACCATATGATCTTTTAGATTTCGAGATGCAGCTTTGCATTCCTCGGTCCATTCAAAGTTTTGCAATTTCTTCACCCGATCGAAGAATGGGATGCACATGTCTGTTGCTTTGGATATAAATATGCTTAGTGCCGCTACCCTACCATTTAGTCTCATCAGAGCATTTGGCTTCTTTGGGATTCCCATCCCTCTTATTTCCTTAATCTTCTCAGGATTTGCTTCAATGCCATGTGCGCTAACAATGTATCCTAAGAATTTGCCTGACTTGATGACGAAGGTGCACTTTAATGGGTTCAGCTTCATATTGTATTCCTTAGGACTCTAAATGTCTACTCTAAATCTCGAGCTTGGCTTGATGCTACCATGGACTTGACCAGCATGTCTTCTACATATACTTCAACGTTCTTTCCAATTTGTTCTACAAACATTGTATTGACCAACATTTAGAAGGTTACCCCTGCATTCTTGAGTTCGAATGGCATAACTTTGTAGTAATACAACCTTTTGTATGTTACAAAGCTAGTATGTTCTTGATTTAGCTCAAGCATGGATATCTGATTGTACCCTTAATGCACATCCATGAATGAGAGCAGTTCATGCCCAATGGTCGCATCTACTAACTGATCAATTCTAGATAGGGAAAAACTATCCTTCGGGCAAGCCTTGTTGAGGTCGGCGAAGTCTATGCAAGTTCTCCATTTCCCATAAGGCTTCCTTATAAGCACTGGGTTGTCAATCCATTTTGGGTAGTATACTTCCCAAATGAATCCATTCTCCTTTAACTTCTTCGTGTAAAGCATTGTACCTTTCCTGGTCTAGAGTTTTGCACTTTTGTTCGACCAAATGGGCATCGGGGTCAATGTTAAGCACATGATAGATTAGGCTGGATCGATTCTTACCAATTTGAATGTGCCTAGACGAATACATCTGTTATTTTTTCAAAAAATCTATCAGCTCAGTATGGGCATCCACATCGCGGTTCTTCCAATTTAGAGAACCTTTGTGGGGTCTTCTGGATCTATTTGTACATCTTCGAGGCCATCTACTGTCTCTAGCCCTTTCTTTGATGCCCCTAATCTCAAGTCTATTTCACTTTCTGTTTCCTCCTCCGATGGTGAGTTTACCAAGGATGCCTATTTATGGGCTTCTTTGGAGGAGTACTGTGCGTAAAATGAATTATAGTCATCAATACCAATCATGTGCATAATGTTCATTTTTCTTTGTTTTCCGATTTCAATGGTGATGATTGTCCATTTCTGCGCTAATTTGGTTACTTAGTACCGGTGCAGTTTACAAACTGGTTCGTCTTCTTTATTGTTATTATCGTTATAAGTATTAGAAGAGACTCCAGAATAATTTCAACAATTTTATTGTTAGAATCAAGGTTTAGATTGTATAATTCTCTAGCTAAAATTTGTTTGCCTCCGATTGACCCTATTCATGCTGGAGAGTTGAACTTCAAAAGTAGATCTTTTTAGGATATGATGGCTCCCATATCTACCAAAACTGTTCTTTCCAAGAAGGCATTGTACGGTGAGGATTGGTCAATAATTAAGAAGCTAGCATAGAATGACTTGTGCAGTGGGGCAGTCCTGGTAGTAACGAGCATGCGTGCAGATCCCATTGAGATGGTGGCAATATCGTTGAAGCCAAAAATTTGTTTAGGACTTGGTTTTAGGTCCTTTGGTGGAAGTTTCATCTGATCATATGCAGAGTTGAAGATGACATTGACCGAGCTCTTAGAATCAATGAAAACCTTCTTCACAATGCAATTTGACATATGCATTATAAGTGGGCCTTGGTAAGGGAAAACAACCCCTACGGCATTCGCTGATGTGAACATTATCTCTAGCATAGGCTTTTGCTTGATATGGAAGATTGACCTCTACTAGACCCTCGCCCCCTGCACGTACCTTTCTTGTGCTTTCTTACTCATACCTACGGGGTGTGTCCCACCAAGGATTGATCCTATCATGTTAGAGGGGGTTCCCAACTTGATTCTCATTTGGGTCAGGAGTAAGATCTCTCGCTCCACCTTTGCTATAATTCTTTTAAAAGTGGCCCAGATATCCTTTATCGATTAGCCTTTCTATCTCATTCTTCAGATGTCTTCTATTGTTGGTATGATGACCTTTAGCTCGGTGGAAGTGACGGTATGCCCTACCCCGATTTTGCTCTGGTTTCTTCCCATTGTTGGGTAACTTATAAGCAAGTTCTGCCTTAGTTATCTCATATATCTGACTAGGAGTGTAAGTGAGTGGAGTTTCTGTTACAAAGTTAACTTCTTCTATCTAATTTTCCTATGAGTGATACCCTTTTATCCCATTTTTCCTACCATAGCTGGGGACAGAAGACTTTTGAATTTGTGCGATGGAACTAGCTTCTTCCATCCTGATATAACCACTGGCTTTCTCATAAAAAGCCTTCATGTTGTGGCATGACGTTCGGCTATTCTTCTCCTATATTGAGGTGCCCTTCCTGATCCCGACATGGGCTACCGTCAGTAAGGATCCTTCATCACTTACTCAAATTCTGAGGGCCTCAGATTTAAAATGCTCGATGAAGTTGTGCAAACTTCCATTCTTGCCCTGCTTAATGTAGAACATCGTGTTTACATCAGGTGAATTTTCTCTTTTTGAATTGAACTGTCTCAGAAAATCCCTAGATAGCTGTCGCCATGAACGGACCTCCCCAGGTCCAAATCTTCTGAACCACCTGGCTGTAGCTCCGACTAAGTAGACCTTGAAAAGCTTGCATCTAGCCATTCTTCCCACTTTCAAAACATCCATGTGGTATTCAAACATACAAAGGTGATCATCTTGTTTTGTAGTCCCATCAAAATTTTCAATTACCAAGGCCTTGAAGTTTTCAGGGCAATCCGTTTCGGTGATGATTCGCTGAATGGAGAAGATCTTTCCTCCCACATCTTCTCCCCAGTTCCATATATGCATAGTTTGGCCAACTGCACTACACAAGCTTTTAATTGACAAATTTCGTTTTCTTTGGGCCTTGACTTTGATGAATCCTCCTTAAACAGTGAAGTGACCTCATCCTCCTCTCGGGTCAAGTTTATTTCTTAAGCAAATGAGGGTTAATATTAGCTGGTTTTGTCTTAATTTGTGGATTTGCTTGGATCTTGCCTTTCAATTTGATATACGTTCTTAAGCCAGTGTCATCATTCCTATTATAGGTAGTGTCGTTATCATTCCGTTGCTGAATAATCAGCACAACAGCTGAACAAAGGCGATAAGCTATGGACCAAGGTAGAGAGGATGGTCTTTGGGAATTATGTTAGGCCACAACTTTCTCTAGCCCTTCCATCCGTTGATTAATTTGGTTTGTGAAGGATTCGAATGCGGTCAAGAGGGGGGACTTCAGTCGAACCTCCTGCTTCGTTTGGGCTTTTGAAGTTACGAGCGATTTATGGGTAGTCTTCAAGGGTAAATGCAAGTGTTCTTGAACAGTGAATCGATGGGAGTCATGGTGCATGTAATGTTGGTAAAGTTTAGCTGGATGTAGAGAATAAACGAAGGTTCAGGCCATCCTTCTAGCACCAAAAAATGTTAGTAAGATTTTTAGTCTTACAACACTCTAATTGAAGATGAAATAATTATCGTATTAATTACCTCAATGATTTTGAATTAGCAAAGTTCAGTAATATTAAACTGTCTTTAGGTAGTAATTGCACTGTTGGATGCTTACACAATTAGATAGTTGCACTTTAACTGTTTGTTAAAATGTCAAATCGAGCTATATTTAATTCTAATAAAGAAAAGGTAAGATCTGGTACTGAAAACTAGGTATGTACATGAAAAAATGCAGAAATAGTAAAGAACACAGGGAATTTACAAGGTTCAAATATTAAGGAATCCTACTTCCATGGGGGAAATCTTTCTTTCTTTTTCTATTCTAGTATAGGTTTCATGGCAGAGAGTACAATAAAATCTTAAAAGTATTCAAAAAGCGGAAGCAGAAAAGATAAAGGTCCCTTTCTTGCTACAGTTTTTTTCTATTTATAGAAGGATGGTGCACACGGATTGCCATAATCTGTTTCTCGCTGTTGTGTTTCAATCCTCGGATCTTGCCAATGTTGTATATCCGCATTATCTATTTGATATACCCGCATTGCTGACGTGTTCTTGGCGGAAAGTTTGAGAGGAAAGTGAGAATTTTTTAAATTATGGCGGGATCATTTGAAATGATGGCAGGAAACCTCAAATTTGAATTGACTCTACACTCGGGTTCTTGGAAAGATAATAAAAGTTACTTCGTAGGTTTTGGGGTGTGCCTGGCAAGTTTAGAATGAGGCTGTACAAATTTATGTGTGATTGTTCTGAGCTGCCTATGATCTAAGTTGCTCTTGTTGCAAGGGTTATTGGTAAAGGTGGTCTCATATCTTTTCTACTTTTCTGTAAGTGTGGATATGCGGTGGACCATCGCTCGAGTGGCCCTATATGTAGCCCTTTGAGATGCTTCTGACTTCGCGTCATAGCCCTTAGTATGTGCAGTGCAGATCCGACTTGAGGGTGTTAACAAAGTATGAGCTCTGGGAGTGTTGGCATTGTAATTCAGTCATTCTTTTATCGGGTGCAGTATTTCATCGTCTGTTTTTAGTATTCATGAGGCTTATATGAGCGCGATATTTTGTTCAGTTACGGCTTCTTGCCTTTTAACTGTAGTTCTTTTGGTTGGATTGAGTATCATGACCACAAACCAGCCTTTGTGCAGTACCAATTGGACTACTCCAATCTCTTCTCCTTTTGTCTTAACTTTTATTGTGAGGGAAACTCTTTCGGCTTTGCGCCTATTTAATTCCCCTTTAATTTAGCTTGTGAAATAGGGGTGTAACATATTGCATTAGATTAGTTTGTTCAGCTATATGTTTTTTAAAGCTCGCAAAATTCATGTAAGTTGAGTGGGCATACTTTATATCATATATGTTAAAGAAAAACAAGATTGATGGAATCTATATCTTTCTTGAAGACAGATGAATTATACATAGTTAAAAATGGAAAATAGCTCTCAAATATGTGTGCTCTCCGCACAATGAGTACTGTTATTTCATAAAAAAGAAAAAATAGCTCTCAAACCTATAGATGTACAAATTTAGTTATTGATTAATATATTTTGGCACTATTATTTACTATTTCTAACATTATTTGTAACGACCCAGAATTTATATTAATTGAAATTCGAATATTTAATTGATTTTAAATATTAATAAGTAGAATTAATAAGTCGAATAATTTAAAATTCGAATATCTGGATTTAATTGAATAATTAAATTGATTATGTAATAGTGAAATTCCAGAAATAATTGAAAATTGGGTTTAATGTGATTGAAAATGATTTATAAAGTTATATTAAATCATATTGAAGTTATAGAGATGTTATAGAACTTTTAAAATTGAATTTTAAGTTAATCTGTGAAAATTGAATATTTTAATATTTAATCGACTAGTGAAATTAGCCATTTTTCGAACAGTCTCAGAATTGGACGAAACTAGTTCCATTAGATCCGTAATAGTTTGTTATTATCGGATTTCAATTTTCGTAGCAATCGGAGTTGTCGTTTGACCGTGGCAGCTCGAAACGCATCGAAATTGTTTAATATTAATTTGGCGAGTTAAAAATAGTCATTTTTCAAACAGTCTCGGATTTCGACAAAATCAGTTTCATCGGATCCGTAATGTGATATTATTGTATGGTTTCAAATTTCGTGTCAATCGGATTTACCATTTGTCCGGGGCAAGCTAAAACGCACAGAAATTTGATTAACCGATTTAATTTTAAATCGATCGTTTATTGCCGTAACTTGCACAGATGATCGAATTAGCTCCCGAAACATGTTCCATTGTGTTTGGAACGCGAGGTAAACCTTAGAAACGTCAGCCGGCATGCTCGATTTGGAGTTCGGAAATTTTTCGGTGAATAGTGTTTTTTGCAATTTTCTATAAAAGGCCCTCCATTTCACAATTTGCAAACAAATCAGCTCTGGGGTTTCATAGCCGCCACTCTACTGTTCAATGGCCAGAAATTTATTTCGTTCCTCCTCAATTTTCTTCAAATCAACAACTCGATTCACAAAACTTCCAACACGAAAGTTGTAGAGCACAATACAATCTACGAATCCAACGGTTATGATCGTTTAAAACGAAGTGGATCATTGGCAATTTGGGTTGGAAGTGCGGCCGTTCAATCACGTTTTTTGGGCCGAGAGCACAATCGAGCTCGATGCTGTCTTGGCCAAAGGTAGAGTAGAGTGTGGCCGTTCATTAGGCGCTAGTTGATCGATGCAGAAGTCGACGTGGTGGTGGAGGCTATTAAGGTTTCGAACGATTATATGGGTTCGAATGTGCGTTTTGTTTACCTGGTAGATAACGCGATGAAGGAAGAAGATAAGCACGGCCTTGATTTTGCCTTCCAGATCTTGTGGCCCAGATTTAAAGGTTGTGAAAATAATAAAAGAAATTGTAATTTGACTATATATTAAATTGTATAATGTTTAAAATAGCGTAGTTTCTTCATACGAGGTCGGATTTCGACGAAACAAGTTGCATTGGAATCGTATGGTCGAGCACTACGCTATGGAATTGGATTGGAGTCGTTTGGAGCTAGCAAAAATTTTGAGTAAAATTAAACGTCCGTTTAATTTTATTCGAAATAAACGCTGAAACTGAATTGAAATTCACGGTGAGAACTTCTCACTCAATCAAATGTGTTCGATGTTAATTTTAAATAGTTAGATTTAAAATTGTTGATTGTATGCCTGGATGATAGAATATTATCTATTGTTGATTGAAACAGACATTATACGCCGTTAGTAAGCGGAGGTTATTTATTAAAAACATATACCGCGAATATTTCACCGTAAGTGAAATTGGTATTATTATTGTACTTGGAGTTGATTTTCCCACATTATATAGCGGATGAGACCCTATTGCGCCGTATAATAGCGAGATAATATTTATAAATCCTATATACCACGATATTCCGTACTGGAGCGGAATTGGTATTGTGCTAACATCTGTGGATGCAGGGAAACAGGTTGGAGGGATCCAACTGGATTCCTCAACTGTATTGATTTATTTACAGATATTGCTGTATATTCTGTTATCATATTGATATATGATGTTTGGATGCCGTGATTGATTATTTGGTGCTGTTGCATCATCGGATTCATTTTTGAAGTTTAAAAATAACGATTTTGATTTTTAAGGGATTTTTAAAGTGATTTTTGAGATTATACATTTTATTAAAATTTTCAATTGATTCATCTTAAATAAATAAACGTTAAAATTTTAAAGTTATAAAAATTATGATTTTTGAGAAATATAGTTGGAATGTGATTTTTGAAAATATGGAGTTAATGATTTTTTTTAAAATAGTTTAAATAGAGATTTTTGAAGCTTTATATATATAAGATTTATAAATTTTGATTTTTATAAATCAAAGTGATGAAATTATAAAGGAGTTTTAAAGACGTTTTAAAACGATGTTATGAATGGATTTATAAAAGGATAGAATCTACAATTTGGGAAGTTATAAAATGAATGAATTTGTAAATAGAGAATTATAAGTAATTTGCTTATAATTTGGATTTTGGCTTGTAAATGGGATACAGACAGAATTTGTTAATAAAGTGATTTTATAACTTGAAGTTGTTATAAAATATAAATGGAATTTATAAACGTTGTTTTATAAATCCGAAGTTTGACTTATTTTGATAAGTGAATTATTATAGCTTGTTAAAGGAAGTATATTCACGATTTTGGACAGTGGACAATCCTTTAAATATAAATGTGTAGAAATGTTGAATTTGGATAACGAATTATATTCACAATTTTGGACAGTGAATATATTATTAAATAAAACGGAGATGTTTTGGGAAAGTGATATTGGAATAGAATTTAAACGATTTAAAGATGTTTAAAACGTGTTAAGTATCGAATACATAGATTTCAACATTCATTGTTGAAATAGACGTTTTCGAGAAATAAGGAAATGGTGGACTATAACACTGTTGTTATAGTAAATGGTTTCCGAAAGGAAATGTTTTATATAGTATTGGGATTTATATATCTAGCTTAATTTCGAATCCCTATACTAGTGATTTTGGGTCGTCGTAACGATGTTTTACGCAACATTCGTTTTGACTCAAATAAATGTGTTTAAGAGAACGTTTTCCTTAAAGAATGAAATATATACTTAATTATGATTTAAGTATATTGAATATTTTCCAAGTGTTGAAAATAAATGATTTGTGAATTACTTATTATTAAATAAGTATGGAAATGTTTTTCCAATATGAAATGAAAGGTTTGAAATTTTATCTTTTAAAGATAAATTGAAAAGTGAATATTTGAAATTTGTTTCAAATGGTTAAGTGTGGAAAATTGTATATCTTGTAAAGATATTTTTGGAAATTAAATAATTTGGAAAATTATTTAGAATCTGATGATGTTGCGCATCTTTATTGATAGTTAAATAACCGACTATCAATATTTACCCTTGAATGGGTATTTGTTGTGATTTGCTTGAATTTGAATGCCACACTTATTTTTGAATAAGCGCTCACTATTCGGGTTAGCCAGGAAAGGACCTTTGGGTCGTATAACCCATTCCGAATATGTGATACGTCGTAATGGATTGCATTTGATGACCGGTGTTGAAGACCGGATATTTTTGAAAACGGAAGGATTACCGTCGAGTTACTCTACATCGGCTGATCTCCGATATAGAGGTTTTATCACCCTTAGTGACGGGAAGTCCGGACGTGATTAGAAAATTATCCGAATTTGCAAGGGCTTCGTGAGAAGTGCCTTCGGTTCTGTTCGATCCCGGAATAGACTTGTATGGTTGTATGTCTGACGTTACAAATTGAGATATAAAGCTGGTTTCTTTCAAATACATATCTGTTGGTGGCGGAGAATTTATTCTCTTAGCTTAACACCCTTCTCTGAGACGTATGAGCTCAGAGGTTATGTAGTTGAAGGTTATCAGCGATATATTCCCAATTTGGTAACGTGGCATGCTGAGTGTTGCTGTGTAATGATCATTGTTTGATCATTTGTGATATGATCATTTGTTTGATCATTTATCTTTGTGATCATTACTTTGATCATTTGTTTGACCCAAGGCATGGCTTTGTGACAAAGCGTAGCTTTGTGGACGAGACTTCGTCGGACCTCACACCCCGGAAATGGTCAAAACAGGAAGGATGCAACAAGGTTATTAGGGGGTAGCGCCCCTTTAGTGTATGTCATTCCTTCTGGATAGAGGTGGTATCATGGTATGGAGCCCAGATACTTAACCTATGTTGTTGCTGCAAATTTATTACTTTGTGGTTGTTGGAAATCGAGGATCCTCGGGAAGATCGGTTATGATCGGGGGATGACATATTCGTGTCAGTAGTTATCCAGTTGGGGGTAACCCGACCTTGTGTTGGCAGAGATCTAACCGTAATGTTAGGTTATTTCTCGGGTCGTCTTTCCAGAGGCGTACCTATGTGGCAATGGGAAGTTCCTTGGCCTGACCATTTGTTGGAAATCCAAACTCCAATACGAACTCTGTACGGTATTAGTTGTAGAACCTGCCATTTACTTATGGTGGTCACCACTGTTTAGATGGTAGCTATAGTAGGCATAAGTGCGGAATGCCTATGCTGGCTAAGATTTATATTATACTTTCGAAATGTTTTCTACACTATGCACTAAAAATAATATCAAAAAGGATTTGATTTTGCGTAGTAAGCATCTTTGACTATCATAAGAAGAAATCTCCTCCAATTCTGCGTTTGCATTGTGTGTGTGGCGGGAGGTCTTATGGTAGTCTCATTTTCGAAAAGCATTGCGAATTGACTTTAAAATTATCCTGTTGTTTGTTTTAAAGATAAACTATTTTAAGTTCTCACACCAGTCACCATGACTGACCTGGAGTTTATTGTTTCCTTCCTAAACTCTGGGTGCCCATCAATTTTCACACGAGCAGTCTAGAGTCAGGTTATCAGGTCATTCTGGATTCGGGATGCTGTGGAGCTTAGTGGCGAGCTGGATGGCGAGACGTACCACTTGTATATGATATTATTTATTCCGCTGTGTATTCTGTATGAGGACAAGTTTATATAACTGTCCATTGTTGTATCGTTGTTGTAAACTCTGATGATGATGTAATGTATGAAATGATATAGTTCTTTGTTTAAAGATTATTCATTTATCTATTATATGTTGTTCCGATGCGAATGTGAGATTCTGATATTGTTTCTATTTCTGTGTTTTCTGTTGTTTCTTCTTTCTTTTTCTTATGTTTTCTTCTACCTCTTATTTCTTAAAACTCTAAGAATTCGGTTTTCCGGCATTCGATGGCTCGGCAGTCGATACAGTGGACGTATTGATGTCGATATTTGGAAGTCGAAGAATCGGGTCCTTACATTATTAGTTACTTATTAGTTTCTATTTTCTTCCATTATTATAATTCTTCTTATGCGTGTTCGGCATTATGTTAATTTTCACTAAAGTTTTCTTTAAAAGATTGAACCACTGAAATTGAACATGCTTACTAATTCAAAACTGAACGTGCCTTTTTATTTAAAAAAATTACACAATGTTTAGTGGTCGATCCTGATAAACTGGGTGAGTTCATTTTAGAATTTGTACATTATAAAAAATAAGATCAGTTGTTGACTTTGGATCTTTATCGAGCTTAAATTAAGATTATGGCTCTCAAAATAAATAAACATATAGATTTCTTAATCGTTGTTATTGGTGCCCATTATATTCATTTTATAATTTATTCACTAGTATTAAAATTTTACCATGCATATTAAACCTGTTGAAGGAATTTAAAAATATGTTATTTTCTACCAATAAAGTTTACGACTTTAAAAAATGAAATCAAAATTGAAAATAATTCATGCTTACGTATTCAAAAGCATTACATAAGATGATATATTGGATTATATTAGTATTTTCAACTTTATATTTTTAAGGCTTAGCAAAGTTCATGGTAAAAACTGAGTGGACATACTCTATATCTTACACGTTGAAATAAAATAAGACCACTAAAGGAAATCTTGATCTTTCTAGAAAATGGAGTAAAATATGAAAATAGCTTAACTGAAATGTAGCTCTCAAATTTAATCGATGTACAAATTTCTATACTACTATATTTTGCATATTATTTATTATTTCTTATGCTATAAGTTATGTAATAACATGTATTCTTCCAGCTCTAGTTTGTGCGATCTTAACATTTTTAAGAGTAAAATTCATATTTATGGGAATTTTCTACTAAATAAGAATTTTTAGGGGTTTATTTGCAAATAATTGCAAATATTTGAAAAAATAATATTTAAATGGTTTTAAAAATGGAAGTGACAATTTTGAATTTTTATAAAGAAAATGTTTTGTAAAATGTAAATTTTGATTTAAGATTGATTTTGGAAAATTAAATTTTATAGAGGTTAAAATGCAAATAAAAATATAATCACTAAAATATATTTTTATTATGACTTTAAATGTGATTATGCGATGGTAACATTTATAAAAGGAAAATGGAGTTGGAAATTGAATTAGTTATTAAAAATGCATTATTGTAAATATATTGATTGCAAAGGGGTTTTTGTGCAAAAAAATAATTACCAAAATAATTTTGGGTTGGAAATTTTTTATAAATTTGATAAAATGATTATAAATTTTTGTATGGTTTGTTTCATATAAATTGGAATTTGAATCAATGATGTATTGATTTTTAAATGATAACAAAATGAGATAAATTGGTGTTTACAAAATAAAATGATTTTCTAAACCCAATATTCTTTATAAAATCCATTCCATCACATCTTCTTATGTTCTATCATTAAGTTTACACTTTCAAGCTCCAAGCTCTCATGGCTCGACCTCCGCCTCCTAAACAAAAGTCACCTTTTCAAATACAAATAATCCTAAAAAATTCCCAAAAATCATATCTAACTTCTCCGTCATCTATTTTACATATATCATCCATGCATGTGTAACATCTAGTTCCAATGACCGGATTACCAATGAGTGAAATCACTGTCTGATAGCCCGAATCAAAGGACTCAAGAGGGGATATCACTCGTATACGCTACTTTGGATCAACATGGATAAATTTCAATACCTGAATACATCTGAAATAATACGTATCTTATTTGACACAGAGTAACGTACACAGTTCTAGAATTGAGTAACTCACATATTAGGAACACATGTAAATAAATGATGATACAAGTATCGATATCACAGTGGAAATGATAACACACACATACACATAGACGCACACACACATGCACGCACACACACATGCACGCACACACATAGATATATATATATATAATATATGTATGTATATGTATGATACATGGAAGAGATGATGGAGTCGATATGATTCTAGAAGCTTTGGACGTGCTTTAAGATTGGTTGCAGGAAGAGTCATTACGTGGACATTAGAAGTGGGATTTTTGTATTGTATAGAGTTCATAGTAATGTAATTCGAGTAGTCCATGTATCATACATATTTTAAGATCTTAAAGTATGCATGATATATGGACTACTCGAATTACATTACTATGAACTCTATATAATACAAAAAAGCCCATTTCTAATGTCCAAGTAATGACTCTTCCTGCAACCAATCTTAAAGCACATCCAAAGCTTCTAGAATCATATCAACTCCATTCTCTCTGAGTGAATCAAACTGTTCTGCAGATCTTGACTTCTAGGCAATGGTTACTAACCTCAAGTATAGTATGAAATGACCCTCTCTTTTTACACCTTAATTTGTACGGAATTTTTTTTACATAGATATATATATATATATTTATTAGCATATATATATATATTTCTGAAGCCTAGAGTCTATTGGATGTATTTCATCCGGTCTCCCCGAACCAAACAAGCCGGACCACCCAACATACTTCTCACCGAACCAGACCCTTCCCAATTCCCACCGAACCACCTCCTGCCGAACCAACTCCTCTTCCACACCTCACCGGACCAACCTTCCTCCACAGAACCACCGAACCAACTCCATAACCGGACCAGCCCATGCCGAACCATCTCCACACCGGACCAACCTCACCTACCTACCACCGGTCCAAGCAACTACCGGTCCATTCTACACTCCAACCACCTCCGAACCAAGACGTACTAGGCCAGATCACATCAGCCCAGGCCCATCAGCAACTATACACATCTTGGACCCCTACCCCTAGCCTCACTCTATAAATAGAGGGGCAGGGGTACAACAATGGGGAGAAGTTTTGAGAGCTCAAGCACGGAGAGAACTTTCAAACAACTTTCTTTTACTTGTATAAAAGCTTTGTACTTGTAATCAAAAGAAGAGAAGAGAAATAACATATAAAGTGGACGTAGGCACATTCTGGCTGAACCACTATAAATCTGCATGCCTTTTTACAGTTTAGCCCCTGTTTTTCATATATTCGCATAAATCACTCAAATCGCTAAGAACAACATAAGATCTACTAAATCATACAACTTTGAGGTGTTTGTCCATTTTTTGTGCAAACATTTTTGGTGCTTTCACTGAGAGCTAGAAGCTAGAAGCTCGAAGCTTCAGCTTCATCCGCTTAACAAGTTTTCCTAACAGCGTCGTCCGCCACTTGGAAAACATGCCTCCCAAACAGAGAAAAGATGTTAACAAAGGAAAAAACATCGCATCCAGCAGTCTTCCAGATCCAGCTGTCACGAATCAAGTAAATCGTCCTCCTCCAGCAACAGTAACAAATGAAGAACAGGCCAACCCAACCACTCCTGCCACAGAACAACCTGCAGCAATTACTAGGGTAGATTTGGACAGAGTTGTGGTTGAAGTAACTAACCGCTTCACGTCCCAGCAGGAAGCCTTGGTGGACCATCTCATGTCACGCTTAAGGGACGCTGAAGAATCCAACCGCAACACTGAATCATGGGGCGAGTCCCAGTCTGGAGGATCTCAGAGACAACAAAGATCTTCCTTCTTCGAAGGAGCTAACGGTAGAAGTAGCCATGGTAGGAGCCGAGACCGAGCACAGCCCGAAGTTAGGCCTGAGGAAACGTTTGGTACCGAACCCAACGGGGGAGGTACCGGGCGAAGGTCAACTGTAGCTGAGCCTGTCATGCTGCCTAACCACAGAAATGCCAGTGAACGGGGCCGAGCTAGAGTCCAGCCCGAAGTTGGACCCGAGGAAGTGCTTAGATCAGAACCCAGCAGGGGGAGATCGAGGCAAGGGCCAACTATAGCTGACCCGAGCATGCTCCCAGAAGATCAAAGGCAGCCACTGGAGAATATGAGGAATGATAGACGATACCATCCCTACAGGTCATCTGGACGGAATCAATCCCACAGAACAGAACCAAACTCATTTCTATCTGCTCTAAGTTCTGATGAAAGGATGGCACGCTTATTCAGAGAGTGTGTCCAACGGGAGTAAAGAGATCGAGGGATAGGCGCTAGGGTAACCAGCCCTTTCGCCCGCACTATCGAAATTGCTATCACCCCCCGAGAATGGAAGATGCCAACAATGGAACCCTACAAAGGAACCTCCGATCCCGTTGTACACTTACAGAGGTACACGCAACATATGCTCATGAGTGGAGCGACAGAGGGAGTACTGTGCAAATGCTTTCCGTTCTTCTTAGAAGATCTTGCTACCTCCTGGTTCTGTCATCTACCCCAGGGATCCATCAGCTCGTGGGAAATGTTGAAAGAAAAATTTATCAGTCAGTTCCGCATTCATGTGGAGCAGCCTAAGGACGCTTATTCCTTATCCAGCGTCAAACAGAAACCTGGAGAAAAGCTGCAGCAATACCTAACCAGATTCAACGCCGCAGCAGCCGTAGTCCAAGATGCCGATGAGAAGCTTATCCTAATGGCCCTCTGCAGTGGTGTGCATCCGAACACTAAATTTGCTAGAAGGTTGACAAAAGAAAAACCAGCTACTTTACCCGATTTCTTCCATGAAGCCGGGAAATACATGAGGCTTGAGGATGCTGCCGTTGAGGGGCAGTGAGGACAGCAAAATAAGACAACCCATGGCAACGCCCCTGCTGTGGCAAGGGACGTTCGAAGAAATGATTCCAGAGACAATGCTGGGGGCAAGAAGGGAGAAAAGCGCCTATATCGGCCAGGACCAAGATTCGATACTTACACTCCCTTGAATGAGACCGTCGAAAATATCTTCCTTGCCACCCAAGGCGAAGTTAGATACAAACGTCCACCATACAAGAAGGAATCAGATAACGCGCAGAAGTCTGGAAAGTTCTGCCGCTTCCACGAATCTCACGGGCATGATACCAACGAGTGCCATCATCTCCGAGATCTGATTGAGGAACACATCAGAAGAAAGAAGCTGGAACGTTATGTAAAAGGTCAGGACAGGACCCCAGCTCCTGCCAATGAAAACCCAAGGCTACCCTCACCAGGGGCCGACAGAGGAAACCGCAACGCTAGCAGCTCTAGTCAAGAAAAGATAGTGGTCCATACCATCTCAGGAGGGCCACACATCGCAGACAGAAGCTGGAAGGAGATGGAAAGGTATGGAAAGTCGCTTAGAGACAATAAAGACTATGTCAATTCGGTTATAGAAGAACGCCACCCGAAGCGGAAAGAAAGTGATGACATCACATTCGGTAAGCGTGACCTAGAAGGAAGACAGTATCCTCACATAGATCCCATGGTTATCTCTGCTCGACTCGGTCCCGCCGAAGTTTACCGAATCCTGGTAGATACTGGAAGCTTAGTAAACATCCTGTTCAAACACGCATTCGACAAAATGAAGCTATCAATGAAGGATGTATCTCCCTGCGATAAACCACTACACGGTTTCACTGGAGATGCGAAGATGCCTCTCGGACAACTGGACCTCTTTGTTGAGATTGGAAGCCATCCCCGCTCCGTTGTACGGAAACAGACATTTGTGCTAATAGAAAACCGTTCGGCCTACAACGCCTTCTTAGGAAGGCCAGCTTTGTCTGATTTCCAAATTGTCC
This sequence comes from Allium fistulosum, assembly GCA_030737815.1. Taxonomy (NCBI): domain Eukaryota; kingdom Viridiplantae; phylum Streptophyta; class Magnoliopsida; order Asparagales; family Amaryllidaceae; genus Allium; species Allium fistulosum. The sequence goes on from CM060903.1 coordinate 183,561,428, forward strand.
TAGCCCCATGGTGCCTAAAGATGAAATTTCCAACGGACAATGGAGTAGGGGAAGTAGAAGGAGACCAGGACGTTGCTCGAGACTGCTATGTGACTGAACTTCGCAACAACCACAGGAAGGATAAAGGGAAGGGTGTAGAGATTGCCCTCTGCACAAAAAGTCTGGAAGCATAGCAACTAAAGAAAGCCCCTCCTCTTCGATATACCAGCGACCTTTTCAATGAATTAGACCCTAGGGACAAAGAGGAGGAGGCCACCGCTGAGCCTGCAGAGGCTATGGAGTTTATATCTGTAGACAAGCACGACTCAAGTAGACTATTGAAAATTGGGTCCCAACTAAAAGCCGAATTGAAGGAACAACTCATCGATTTTCTCCGCCACAACTTGGATGTATTCGCTTGGTCACACGCTGACATGACCGGAATCTCCCCCGACATAGCATGCCATGTATTAAACATTGATCCTACCAAGGCGCCTGTAAAACAAAAAAAGAGAAGTATGGGGGCAGAGCGATCAGCAGCCCTCGATGAAGAAGTAAAGAATCTACTCGCCAATGACTTCATACGAGAAGCTGTTTACCCGGAATGGATCGCCAACCCGGTACTGGTAAAGAAGGCTAATGGGAAGTGGCGGACCTGCATCGACTTCTCCAACCTAAACTACGCCTGCCCAAAGGATTGCTTCCCACTTCCCAGAATCGACCAACTTGTAGACAGCACAGCCGGGCACGAGCTCCTATCTTTTATGGACGCATACTCAAGATATAACCAAATTCCTATGCATGCTCCCGACCAAGACCACACTAGTTTCATCACCGACCGGGGTTTGTACTACTATAAGGTAATGCCTTTCGGACTTAAAAATGCAGGAGCCACCTACCAGCGCCTCGTCAACAAGATGTTTGCGGGGCTAATAGGACAAACTATGGAAGTATATGTGGACGACATGCTGGTGAAATCACGGAAAGCCAAAGATCACGTAAGCCACCTAGGCAAAATGTTCCAGGTACTTCGACAGTATGGAATGAAGTTGAATCCACTAAAGTGCTCCTTCGGAGTATCATCGGGAAAGTTCTTAGGGTTCATCGTCCATGCCCGAGGGATTGAAGCAAACCCTGAACAAGTCCGAGCGCTAAGGGATATCAAGATACCTTCCACCCGAAAGGAAATGCAAAGCCTAAATGGAAAAGTGGCCGCCCTAAGCCGATTCATCTCCAAGGCAACGGACAAGTGCGTCCCCTTTTTCGAAGCTCTAAAGAAAGATAAAGGAAAGTTCGAATGGATGGACGAATGCTTAACCGCTTTCCTTAACCTAATCGAACACCTCCAGAAACCACCGGTACTCTCGACTCCAAGCGAAGGCGAAGAATTATATCTATACCTTGCTGTGTCATCTCACGCTCTAAGCGCTGCCTTGGTAAGGGAAGACAACCGCACGCAACGACCAGTTTACTTCGTCAGCAAAAGGTTTACTGGGGCAGAAGTCAGATATCCTAAACTTGAGAAGTTAGCATACTGTTTACTAATCACATCACGGAAATTGCGTCACTACTTCCAGTCCCATTCCATCAAAGTTCTGACCGATCAACCGCTGAGGCAGGTACTCCATCGTCCCGACACTTCTGGGCGATTACTTAAATGGTGCATTGAACTGAGTCAGTATGATATCACCTATCACCCTCGCACCGCCATCAAGGGACAGGCCATGGCTGATTTCATTGCAGAGTTCACTACCAACGAAGATCAGGAGCAATCGGAAATAACAGAAGATATCAAGTGGAATCTCTTTGTGGATGGTGCATCAAACGAACAAGGCTCGAGGGCAGGTGTGGTAATAATCACTCCCAGGGGAAACAAACTGCACTATGCTATAAGGTTGGAGTTCGCTGCCACCAACAACGATGCAGAATATGAAGCAGTGATAGCTGGACTAGAAATTGCCATAGAAATCGGGGCCAATTCTTTGTGTCTTCACAGTGATTCTCAACTTATTGTTAATCAAATACTAGGGGAATTCCAAGCTCGAGAAGAACGACTCATAGCATATCTAAAGAAGACCAAGTTACTTCTCAGCCGATTGGACCACTACTTAGTCAAACATATCCCTCGGGAGGAGAACCGAGAGGCCGACGAATTAGCAAAGCAAGCAAGTGTGAGAGACATCACCATCTTCGGGGCAGTAACCATCTCAAAGCAACTGGCCCCAAGTTTTGAGCAAGTAAATCTGATAGCTGCCACCGAAGAAGCAACTTGGATGACTCCCATCTGAGACTACTTACAAAGTGGCACCCTACCCAACAGGCGTAACGAAGTCAAGAAAATCTTGAGGAAAGCATCCCGCTACACAATACAAGAAGACATCCTCTATCGGCGCGGATTCTCTAACCCATTATTAAGGTGTGTCGCCGGGAGAGAAGCTAAGGAAATCTTATCCAACATCCATCAGGGGAGCTGCGGAGATCACACCGGAGGGCAAACATTAGCAAAAAAGATACTCCGATACGGATATTTCTGGCCCACCTTAAGCAAGGACGCCTTAGAGTTCGTCAAGAAGTGTGACAGATGCCAGAAATTTGCTAAGATTCCACGGCTACCAACAACTGAGATTACTCAAATGACCAGCCCTTGGCCCTTCGCAATATGGGGAATTGACTTAATCGGCGAGCTACCGATGGGCCGAGGCGGGGCCAAATATGCTATAGTGGCAGTTGATTATTTCACCAAATGGGTGGAAGCACAACCTCTGAATAAAGTATCTTCAGCAAAAGTAATTAACTTCTTAATCAAGAATGTTCTATGCAGGTACGGAGTCCCGCTCAAAATCATATCAGACAATGGACTTCAGTTTGACAGCGAGGAATTCGCCAACTGGTGCCAAGAACACAGAATTCATAAAAGCTTCTCATCCGTAGCATACCCCCAGGCAAACGGACAAGTCGAAGCAGTCAACAAAATTCTGAAAACTCTGATAAAAAAGAAGCTCGAAAAGTCAAAGGGCGCTTGGGTGGATGAACTCCCTACGGCACTGTGGGCCTACCGCACATCTTTCAGAACATCAACGGGGCACACTCCTTTCTCTTTGGCATACGGATCGGAGGCTATGCTCCCAGTTGAAACCATTGTGCCTTCCCACCGTAGGATCCACTATAACCCGGAAGAGAATGAAGAGCTCCTCCACATGTCTTTGGATCTAGTTGAGGAGAGAAGAAATGATGCAGTCCTTAAAACAGCAGCCCACAAGCAGAAAGTGGCAGCGCAATACAACTCCAAAGTCAAGCATCGTACCTTACAAGAAGGGGATCTTGTCCTCAAGCGAATCTTCCCTCGCCCCGGAGCACTAGACCCAATCTGGGATGGACCATATGTAATTCATAAAGATCTCCACAACGGAGCCTATATTTTGTCAACAGTGGACGGAGAGGTGTTCCAGAGGGCATGGAACATCCAGCACCTCCGTCGATACTTTTCTTAACTTGTACTGCCCATATGAAGTGAATTAACAAAGAGAATCAGTGGACGTAGGCCTTTTCATGCCGAACCACTTTAAAAAAATTTGTCTCTTTTTTAACTTGTTCCTTTATATCTTGGCTACTTGTTAACTTTATCCTTTTCTGTTGAACAAAATCCTACGCGTATAGCATCTCCACTCAAAGCACTCCACGGCGCAACTTCACCAGGGCAAAACCTAACAGGTACTATGCGAATCTATGCCCTCGCCAATGAGACACTTTTGCTCCAGCATCCCTCTGCTGCGGGTTAACTCATTGCTCGCGACGGCCCTTAAAGCCAACTGTAATGAGCCGATTATAAGCCACCGAGAAGGCCGACTATAGCCGAGGCAGCTCATTACAGCGTTAGGCTCGCCGGCAACTGTGAACCGACTATAAGCCCCAACATAAGGTGTGGCCAGCCAGGGGCAGTTCACAGTTGACGATCGGCACCCACGCTAGCCGGCCACAGTAAATCGAATAATACCCATGATTACGGGCCATAATGGCCCGGGTAGTTACTGTGCGCGATCTCGGCTCCGATGTGTCTTAAGTGCAGCTGTGGTAAAAAAGAATTAACTCCCCGCGGAGGCGTAAGATGGGTGACAAATGTCTCCAAGACCCACAGCTAGGGAAAGTGACTACAAAACCCGTTTGCCACGAACTTAAGCACATCGAAGGCCTTCCGTGATTGGAAGTTTTACTATTTCACATATTTCAATTTTACTTAAAAAGCTTTCCTCCTATCCTCTATAACAATCCATAAAGTACAGGATACAGAGTAGGAGATACTCACCAATGGATGCAGAGATTCACAATCGGATGGCAGGGCATTCAACTGCTTTCCATGCTCAGTCATACAAGATATTCGAAACTGCCATCTACAAACAGAACATGAAAGGCGGTATTTTCTTCCTTTATGTGCAAATGCATGACAATAATTTGTTCACACCATACACTAACATTGCAAGTCATGGAATTATGTCTTAAACCAGAACCCGACATCAAACACAATTTAATTACAAGAATATACATAGCTATATTTCTCATACGACATGCCAAAATAACAGCAAACATTCAAAAGACGACAAAATCAGCTTAAGTTAAAGAATTACACGTCAAAAATAAGACTATTTATTACAAGTGGCAAAATATTACAACCTAAAGGTTACTTTACTATTTTTCGACTAACACATACAACACTATCAAATCCACAAAAAGAGTTTTTTCAGGTATAATCAAGGGGCCGGCTGCAGTGGAGCTTTATCCTTGTCTTTTTGACCCCCTGTCCAGTCAGAAAAAGGATTCATTAGCAATAAGCAACCAAGTTGATGGAGAAACTAAAAAGGGAGACTTACCAGCGCCTTCTTCCTGACTATCCTGATCGTCATCCTCTACCTGCACGCCTACCTCCTCAGCGGCAACCAACCGCATACCTTCCTTCACCGCCACCTTCTCCTTCTTGGCAAACTGAGCAGTGACCGCATCCATGCTGAAGACCACGCCACCATCTTTATCCGCATCGGCCTTAGCCTCCTCCAAAGCCCAAAGATAGATCTTAGCCATGACCCTAGGATAATCATCCATCCAAGATAGGTTGCCCTGCTTCCAAGTTCGGAAGTACATGTCCTGAAGCATTTCATCCATCATCCCCTCATTCTCCTCAAACTCACTCATCCGGGCCTCGGAAGCCGACAACCTTCCAACAGCAGCATCTCTCTCCAAACGGTATCTCGAGCAGTCAGCCTGAAGGGATTTCCGCATCGCCTCCATCTCCTCCTTCAGCCTAACCTGAGCGAGCTCTGCGGCTTCAAGCTTACCCGACAGCTCCTCTACCCGCTCGAGATCTGCCCTCCGAACCTCATCCACTGTCGAGACGGCCATATTTATCTATTCCTTGCAGGCGGCCTCCATCTTCCGCAGTTCCGCCTTACTAGCCTCCTCCATAGCCTTCCTCAATCGCCCGGAGGCAGCCTCATGCTGAGAAATCTGAATGGCCTGGTCAGCGAGCTGTTTGGCCTGGTCCGAAACCATCAATCTTAGTCAGATGTTGGCACTCCCAATCTCCTCTCCAGCCTTAACCAGCCGGGCATGATGCCCCATCAGCTTCCTAGTCTCCTCCGCCACCCGATCAATACTAGCCTTGGCCTCGTCTCCCATGGTAACTATCCGAGTGGTAAGTAGATCAAGATCTAAGGACTTAGCCTCATCAAGCACCCGTACCATGGGATTGCGGGGAAGAAGGTGCTCACCAGTAACCTCGTCAAAGGTAATGTCGTGGGAACTTGGATCCAGATCAAGATGACCCGCAAATGGATTACGAACCAAGTCAGGACGGTCGATATGAGTAACAGAAGGGTTTCCGGACGGGTGCGGAAAAGGTGCAAACTCGCTGTCCTCCTCCGTGATATCATGAAGAGGCTGAGCCGGGAGCTGAGGACCGGGCGAAGGTTCGGATAAAGGACGACTCCTCTTTCTCTGCTGAATACCCTCTTTGATAACCCCGAGAAGAGGACGGTAGCCGACTACATCCCCGGAGCGGTGGGTCGAAGGCTTCGGCTTGACAGAAGTTTTGGAAAGCTTGTACTGTTCAAGCCTGTGCCGAAGATCTGAGGCCTTGGCCGTTTTACCTGCTCCTGATATGAAGAAAAAGTGTCACAAGCATACATTGATCTATAATTCGAGAAAACACGGCAAATTAAAAGGTAATAATAAAGGAAACACATCTGTGGTTGTACAAACCCTGGGGAGGAGTAGGATACTGCAATAAGTCCTGGATTTCATTCCAGGACGGGAGCGGTTCATAAAATATTCCTAAGTCCCTATCATAAATGGAGCCCGCAGGAATCAAAAGTTCACCTTGAGTCGTCGGAGCCACCTTGGCTGGAATAGTCTGAGGAGGCTCGCTTGCACCAGTTCCAGCCTTGTTAGTTTTCCCAGTTTTCTCTACCAAAGCCGGATCTTCGTCCAGCCCCTCGAAGGCCTGGTGGAACGCATCATCCATCCACTCCTGAATCTCACCCGCTTTCCCAGGAAGCAAGGCCCCGATGCCATCGCCACCTTTATCACCTTCCCGACCGTCTCCACCCTCACCTCTTTCCTCCTCTATGTCTTCCTCCTCCTGGGTAAGTGGGCAATTGCTGGGGGAGGGACCGTCCGACTTCTTGAGTTTCTTACCTCCGACGGCTGGAGGTTTTGTAAAAGGCTTCCTCTTGCTACTCTCTACCGTAACACCTCCCTTAGTCTGAACAGCCACCCTCTCCTCCGCCGTTTCCCTCAGCTTGACTATTGACTGCTGTGGAAGGATTAAGTTATACTCCAGAAGGGTCGCATTTCTGATCAGGAAGGCAGATGATCTATATTTCCCGAGAATAGCTTCTATCTCAGCCGCCGTCTGAATCAGGCGGTCAGTCTCCACAATCGCAAAGCCACCTGTCGCTAGCAAAAATGAGAAAGTATGAGAAGAAGCATCGCAATCGGAATGGAAATTAGAAGTAAAAGCATCAACTTACATCCAGAAGTAAAGCGCCGAATTGAGACGGAGTCGTCCCTGACAAAGAACCATTCCTTCTTGAACATGCTGAATTTGGAATACAGATCCAAGACCGTCTTGAAGGTCACAACTGACTCCAAACTAATGTACGGGGACCCCTTCTTATAGCCCCTCAAATTATATAGATACCGGATCTCTCGGTTGGAAGGAGCACGACCATACTTCCTCTGAAAAATGACGAAGAGGCTCACCAATATAGCATAGGAGTTGGGTTGAAGCTGGAATGGGGCCACCTTTAGATATGTGAGGAAGCTGGCTATCCAAGCGTTAAGAGGAGGAATGGCACCACACATGCAGTGGTATCGGCTGTAGGCGAAGTACCCTTCAGGAGAGTCATATGGCATAACGTCTCTCCCAGGCAATAGCAAGTGCGCCCTATCCATTCCAAAGGATCGGGAAATGACATCAAGCTGCTCCTCCTTGAGGGAGCTAGGAAAGCAATCGGGCGGGGAGTTCAGAAGTTCCTGAGGGCCGTACCCGTCCACTAGCGATCTCGGGGTTGGTCCGTGACGTTCTTGATTCGGCTGAGCTGGGGGCACGACAGAGGAACCTCCTTCGCCCCCGGATTTCTTCTTGTCTAATCGAGTTTCCGCTTTACGAGACATTATCTGCAAACACAAAGAAGAATGTCGTTAGGCTAAAGGAAGAAAAGAAGCGAGTGTGTGCAGTCTAGAGTTTCACTCATAAATGCTCAAATTCCCATTGTTATTCGGTAAGGTGAAGGTTAAAAGGTCATTCGGTTTTCACGTCACTCGTGTTCATTCGGCATTTAAAACATACCTGGATCGGTAATCAGGTTGGCTCAGTAATCAAGTTGGTTCGGCTGTCTCAAAACGATGAAGAATGATAGTAACCTAATGCCTCTATTTATAAGCAAAACAAGCCGGACCACCCAACATGCTTCCCACCGAACCAGATCCTTCCTAACACCCAAGACCGAACGAAGCCATCCCAGCCACAAGAAAACAAAGCGCGGCACCTATAAGCACGTACCCCACTTTGGGGGGCAAGTGTTGGATGTATTTCATCAGGTCTCCCCGAACCAAACAAGCCGGACCACCCAACATACTTCTCACCGAACCAGACCCTTCCCAATTCCCACTGAACCACCTCCTGCCGAACCAACTCCTCTTCCACACCTCACCGGACCAACCTTCCTCCACAGAACCACCGAACCAACTCCATAACCGGACCAGCCCATGCCGAACCATCTCCACACCGTACCAACCTCACCATCCTACCACCGGTCCAAGCAACTACCGGTCCATTCTACACTCCAACCACCTCCGAACCAAGACGTACCAGGCCAGATCACATCAGCCCAGGCCCATCAGCAACTATACACATCTTGGACCCCTACCCCTAGCCTCACTCTATAAATAGAGGGGCAGGGGTACAACAATGGGGAGAAGTTTTGAGAGCTCAAGCACGGAAAGAACTTTCAAACAACTTTCTTTTACTTGTATAAAAGCTTTGTACTTGTAATCAAAAGAAGAGAAGAGAAATAACATATAAAGTGGACGTAGGCACATTCTGGCTGAACCACTATAAATCTGCGTGCCTTTTTACAGTTTAGCCCCTGTTTTTCATATATTCGCATAAATCACTCAAATCGCTAAGAACATCATAAGATCTACTAAATCATACAACTTTGAGGTGTTTGTCAATTTTTTGTGCAAACAGAGTCATTTTTTTTCCTTTCATCAAATAAACAATTTATCTAGGATCAAAATTTCTACCAATATAAATATATCAGTGTGTCCATAAAGATATGCACATACATATGAGGATGCATGTGTCCCTCTTGTTTAAATCAGAGTTATGGTAAACAAGAGGATAATTTGATTGATTAAATTTAATCAATCCACACATAGTTCAATTTAATTCATACAACAAAATTCCACCTATATATGTATTTGTAAGATTTTAACTCTTGATTTCTTGTTGGATTCTCTATGAAGGGTAATTCCTAGAAACAAGGAAATTGTGTTATGATCACATATAAATGTTTGGTGTAGTGCTTATGACCTGAAAATAATATAAGTTTATATCATTTTCTATGTTTGATTTTTCTATAAAATCTGCCTTAGTTACAAACGCTTTTCTAGAATATTTTTAAGTGAGATATCATGTTCCTAAAGCTTAATTCTTTGATGTCATGATGCTATGCTAAATGAAATGCAAGCATGAATGAGTTTCCTGAGACCCTAAGGATCCAAAACATGGTTTTAATGGTAAGATGATTTGCTACAAACCAGACTCTTTGTTCTGATATAAGCCATAGGGCTTTAAAATGCATTTGAACAAAGCTTTAGTAAAAGGAGTTCAGATTCATGTTAAAATGCAAAGGTAACTGATGTGCAAATATTTGAACAAAATATGTTTAAACATGCATATATACAAACTATAATGTACATGGCTTTCAAATCCTATAGATACAGATTCTTCCTTTATTCAAGAATGAGGTATAAAACATTTGCATAGTACAAATTGCATTATGAAAACATGCAGACACATAATACATTTTCCCTATGCCTTTAAACTCTTGTATGCAAATGTCATGATGAAAGAATAAACCATATTGTTTATTGAGACTCAACTATCCAGATTTCCAATACTTAATCCTTTTCAAAGACTCAAGATTGACTAATACATTTATAAAATATAACCATCCTATTTATCATAGTATACTTGCTCAGATTTACATACAAAATCATAGGTTAACTTCTTCAACTTTTCAGATAAATCCAAATGTATAAACTCCAGTTACAAGTCAATTCCTTAGCAAAATATCCATCCATCATTCCGTACTTAATACAAGTGATAATTTAAAAATATCAATACATGCAGATTTCATCTTTTAAGCTCTTATCTAACTAATTTTAGCATGCTATAATCTTCTTCTCAAAGCCTTGCTCCTACTCCTACTTAGTTGTTGCAATTCCTGAAAAAGCATTTGAAGCTGCCCCATATTAAATGAGACACCCCATATGCCATTAGCACACTAGGGTCAGACACATGTCTGGTATGAGAAAATTCACTAAAACAATTGGTAAATCAAGTTAAAGTTGAAACATATATAAATCAGTATATCCTGCCTTTAGAAAACAAGTAAGTCATAGTGTGCATGTTCTGTGTCAGTGTGCATGTGCACACTTAAATCTTTCTTTCCAGAAACCTTATAAAGATATGGAACATGCATACATTCATACAAATCAGCCATAAATCAAATAAGAATCCATACAAAACAGGGAAATCATCAAAATGAATTAAATCATTTATTCCCTACTCAGATTTCATCCAGGAAAACTCTAGTTCCTCCTTATATCAAATTTTCTTACATTGATATATTTATCTATCTTGGTCTCATCTGCAATCATATGAATCAATGGACACATTTTAATGGACTAATTCACTCCATTACACAAAGATCTCAGGACTTAAACAAGCCATGTGTCAACTTGTATTGCTCAAGAACACAAGTCATTCCTGCAGTGCTCTTGACCCCATTTCCTAGTTAGTTTTGAGTTGATAATAACTCTTTTGATTTTTCATGACTAAACCATTCCATGAATCATTTCACTAAACAAACATCCATGTCATGGCATTTCATATCTTTCATAACTAAACAAAGACAAGCAGGCAATTAAACATAGGTGTCTAATAAATAAGATTCTGCATCCATATATATACTTGCATTTTAAAAGGGGTATAGGCAACTAACATTGGCTTATTGCTTTTGAGAGAGTTTTTCATCTTGCAAACATTTGTGCTTAAGTTAAACTCAGAATGACCAAGTTTCACTGAATCACAAATTTATTTGCTATGTATATGGCTATTTATATACTTTCATTAAATTAGGAGCATCAACACATAGGCAACCCTATTGCACCCCTAATTCCTTTTTGTCTCAAGCCTCAGCACCTATACACAAGTATATTGCAGCTAAACATGTTTATATTCTCTGGGTTATGCCAGAACCAACACTACTTGCCTATATTCATCATTTGATTCTTTGGGTATTCACTTATTTTTCCTGATATTAATATATCAGAGAGATCTGGGTTTATAAAAACATATTTACTAATAATACTTAGAACTTTCACATAATAGATCAAGCAGAACAACCAAACTAAAGATCAAAGCATTTTCATCTTAGAAATCAAAGAAAGATAACCACATATGAAAATACATTCTAAGAAAGATCAACTTATAAACTGGCTGCCTTCATTAGGACTTAGTGCCTTAGATTTTTGAGTGAGTTTTCTCACCTAGCTCTCCTTCACTTCTTAGTTGATTGATAAGCTTCTGCCCCCAAACCGTTTACTTCACTTGTCTTATATATATATATATATATGATTTATATTTTTTTTTCAAGAGCTATCAGGGAAGAATAGAAGGCCCCTCTTATCACTGCTTATTTATGTAGGGTTCTTCTGGGGTTTAAGGTGCTAGCTAAAGTCATTTTTTCCCACCTGAAATCATGCCATTTGCATTTAGTTTAAACCCAAAATCCTACCCTCCCCGGCTCAAGTTTGTGGAGAGAAAAGAGGTTTTATCATTTTGGTTATTTTCAGAAATTTGCTTTTCCAGAAAATGCTTTTTATCTTATCTAATATCATGCTAATGGTGTGACTTGATTTCCATTATTTTATCATATACATATGCCAAGGGTTCTTCCTAATTCTGCCTATACAAAACATATCACTGGTTTATCTTACTTTTCTATTTTTAGCTTTCACTTAAATAGCATGTGCTTCCCTTATTTATTTATAAAAGGATTGCTCCTTTTATATCTTCATTCTTGCTTTCTGCCTATAGTTAAAATACATTTGTGTATTTTTATTTTACTGATTTGAACACTTGTGTTTGATTAGCATACATATATGTATATATATATGTCTTATAGAAATAATTAATACATATATATATATATATATATATATCTATACATTATTTTTACTGAACACATATGCACATATACACTCAAATACAACCAGTAGCATCCATATATATTTATGCATATAGCTTTTAAGGATTTAATATATTTATCTGTATATATATTATTATTTTTCATACACATCACCATATGTTCATTCATATCATCCAGGAATTAAGCTTCTATTCATGTGTATTTCCTGTGCACACATGTACACATATAGCTACACCATATCAAGCCATATCAATTCCTTTTCAAAATTAGTTTTAAAAATAATTTTAAACTTATTTATATTTTCAAAATAAATTCCTAAAATCTTGGGTCATTACATATACCCCACCTTTTAGAAATTGTGTCCCACAATTTTTCCTAAGCTTAAATCAAATTTAAACTTAATTCGGAGAACAAATACATTCTCAACCAAATAGATTTTTAGTTCTATCACAATAACTAAAAATACATGCATCCAAAAGGAAAACAAATTAAAAATTAGAATTACCTTTAATCTGAAAATAGCTTAGGATAGTTCATCCTAACCTTGTCTTCTAATTCCCATGTGCAATCACTAGGATCAAGACTCCACTGTACCTTCACAAGTTTCAGTGATTTATTCCTCAACTTCTTCACATCCTTTGCCAAAATTCCCACTGAATCCTTTTCATAAATCAAATTAGGATTTATTTGCACTTGGGTTGGGGTCTCAAGAATTTCTGCCTTGTTATGAACCCATCTTCTCAATTGTGATACATGAAAAACATCATGCATCCCTTGCATGTTTTCTGGTAATTCCAACTTATATGCCAAGGAACCAATTCTTTCCAGAATTTTGTATGGCCCAATATATCTTGGGGTTAACTTGCCTTGTTTCCCAAACCTCAGTACATTTTTCATAAGTGAGATTTTGATGAAAACAAAATTTCCTACTTCATATTCCACCTGCTTCCTTTTCATGTCTGCAAATTTCTTTTGCCTGTCTTGAGCTACTGCAATTCTCCTCCTTACCAGCTCAATTTTCTCTTTAGTTTCTTGTATGTACTCAAGCCCTAAAATAGCTCTTTCTCCTGTTTCTACCCAACATACAGGTGATAAACATGGCTTGCCATATAAGGCTTCAAATGGAGCCATCCCTATGGTGCTTTGATAGCTGTTATTGTATGTAAACTCAGCTAAATGGAGATAATCTTCCCAGTTACCTCCAAAATCCAAGGTACATGCCCTTAACAAGTCCTTTAAAACTTTGTTCACCACCTCAGTCTGCCCATCTGATTGTGGATGGTAGGCAGTGCTTAAGCATAATTCACTTCCCATGGATTCTTGAAAACTTTTCCAGAACCTTGATGTGAAGATGGTATCCCTATCACTCACAATAGTTTTGGGAATGCCATGTAACCTTACCACCTCCTTCATAAATACTTGAGCTAATTTTGGTGCATTCCTTTCTGATTTGACTGGAATGAAATGTGCCACTTTAGTTAGCCTATCTACTATCACCCATATACTTGTGTTTCCTCTTTTAGATCTAGGCAGTGCATCTATGAAATCCATAGATATATCTTCCCATTTCCACTGTGGTATGCTAAGAGGTTGTAACAACCCTGATGGCTTTTGCGTTCTGCCTTGACTTGTTGGCAAGTCATACATCTTGCAATATATTTGGCTACATCTAACTTCATTCCCTTCCACCAAAAATTTATTTTTAAATTTTGATACATCTTTGTACTGCCTGGGTGTATGGAGTACTTACTCCTATGATATTCATTCAATATTTCCTCCTTCAACTCCATGTTTTCTGGAACACATATTCTATCCTGGTTTCTTAAATAACCATTTTTATCAATATGGTAATTTGTCACTTCTTCCCCTTTTAATATGAGAATTTTCTTCTCCAATAAGTTTGTGTCTTGTTCTTGCATTTTTCCTACCTTCAAAATTAAATCTGATTGCAGAGACATTAAACTCAATTTTCCTTTACTCTTATCTCCTTCAACTGGTACCATTTGTACCTTACTACTTGCTTCAATTTCCAAGTCAGTGAGTATAGACAAATCTTTAAATTCTTCCATCATCAACATAGCTATCTTAGCATGTTGTCTACTCAAGGCATCTGCAACTTTGTTTCCTTTACCTGGTGTATAGAGTATGTCTAGATCATGGGCAGCTAAGAACTCCACCCATCTATGTTGCCTCATGTTTAAATCTTTTTGTGAAAATAAATACTTTAAAGACTTGTGGTCAGTGTAAAGTTCAAACTTAGTTCCTAACAAATAATGTCTCCAAAGTTTCAAAGCATAGATCACAGCTGCTAATTCAAGATCATGTGTGGCATACCTTACTTCATGGGGTTTGAGTTGTCTGGATGCATATGCAATGACTTGGCCTTGTTGCATCAACACTGCACCCAAGCCAAACCCACTAGCGTCAGTGTATACAACTAATTCTTCATTTCCCTGAGGTACTTTCAAGATTGGAGCATTCACCAATGCCTCCTTCAACGGTTCAAAAGACTTCTCACACTTCTCTAACCAAACAAAAGCTTGATTTTTCCTGGTTAGGTTAGTAAGTGGTGTAGAAATTTTTGAAAATTCTTTTATAAATCCCCTATAATATCCTGCCATCCCCATAAATGATCTTACTTCACTCACTGTGCTAGGCCTCTTCCATGCTTGAATAGCTATTACTTTATTGGGGTTCACAGAAATTCCTTTGGCAGAAATGACATGGCCAAGGAAATGTACTTCCTCTTTCCAAAATGCACATTTTGAAAATTTTGCCTTTAAATCTTTTTCCCTCAATCTAGACAAAACCAGATGCAAATGACTTTTATGTTCTTCCACTGTTTTGGAATAAATTAAAATGTCATCTATAAAAATCAGCACAAATTTGTCTAAATAATCTCTAAAGGTTTTATTCATTAAATCTACAAAGTATGATGGTGCATTAGTCAAGCCAAATGGCATAACCAGAAATTCATACAACCCATACCTAGTGTTAAAGGCAGTGTACTTGATACTTGACTCCTCCACCTTCATTTGATGAAAACCAGATGCTAAATCTAGTCTAGAAAACACTCTTGCCCCAGCTAATTGATCAAAAAGATCATCTATTCTTGGCAATGGATATTTATTTTTGATAGTTACTTTGTTCAATTCTCTATAATCTATACAAAGTCTTAAGGAACCATCTTGTTTCTTAACAAATACCACTGGTGCTCCCCAGCAAGAATTACTTGGTCTTATAAAACCCTTATCTTCTAATTCCTTTAATTGTTTCTTTAATTCCTTTAGTTCATTTGGCCCCATTCTAGTTGGCTTTTTAATCACTGGGCTTGCTCCTAGAACTAAATGAATTTGGAATTCCACTGGTCTATGGTTTGGAACACCCTTGACTTCTTCAAACACATCCATGTATTTATTTACAATGGGTATTCTTTCAATGGTTAGCTCATATATTTCACTGTCTAAGCTATATAAATGAGCTAAAGTTCTTTCCTTGGTGGCCTCACAGAGAATGGTAAGTCGCTGGCCCTTATCATTTTGAAGTGAAATGGTGGATGCTTCCAAATTAATTATAGCTTTATAATGTTTTAACCAATCAACACTCAATATAATACCTATATCTGGGTATTTCAAGACATATAAATTAGAGTTAAAAATATTTCCTCCAACATCTAATTCTACATCCACACATAACATGTTAAAAATACAAGAATTTCCTAAGGGACTTTTCAAAAGTAAAGGTCTTTCCACCAGAATGCATTTCAATTTCAACAACTCAACTATATCATGTGAAATTAAAGAATGTGTTGCCCATGTGTCATAAATCACTGATATTGGCATTTTATCGATAAGTAATGTACCTTCCACTTGTCCATGATTTTCAGCATTAATCTCCACTGTGGATTTGCCTTTGCCTTCCAAATTTGCCAATTTTCCTTGTTGTTTATACTCAGGACAGTTTCTCTTCATATGCCCCTCTTTCCTGCATAGATAGCACTTGAAAGCTCCTCCTTTTAATTCTGGACATTTTGGTTTGATGTGTCCTTCCTTACCACAGTGGTGACACACAATTTTCTTCTTGGTTTCCTTAGCTTTGGTATCTCCAGTGCCTTTGTTACTGGCCTCTTCTTTCTTCTTATCATAAGGGTGATATCTCCCCTTACCCTTCTTAGTGTTATTATTCCTAAAATTTTTGAACTTCTCCCCCTCCTTGTCATGCTGCTCCAATTTCAAAGCCAAGTCTATTACTTGATCAAAAGTCCTGTCAGCATAAGGTAACATGGCTCTGCTAAGTCCTGGGTTCAAACCTTTAATGTACCTATCATTTTTGGATGCTTCATCTGCCACTTGCATTGCTCCATATTTGGATAACCCCTCAAACTTTTGAGTGTATTCAGTGACATTCAGAGTTCCTTGCCCGAGTCTAATAAATTCTTCGAGTAAAGTGGTCTTAGCTGATGCTGGTACAAATCTTGCCTCCAACATCTCCTTGAATTGATTCCAAGTGATTTCATTCTCATTTCTCCCTGTAATGATTACTTCCCACCAGCTTAAAGCTACTCCTTTCAGCTGTCTTGAAGCCACTTGCCTCTTCCTTTGATCATCAAGCTACATGTCATTGAAAATCCTATCCAATGTTCTCAACCATGCTTGAATTTCCATAATACTTTCTGTCCCTTCAAAGCTTTTGCCTCCTAAATGAGTATAAGTCTTGAGTAATTTTGAGAGCTCTTCATGGGGATTTTCTTGCCTTTGTCCTGACCCATCCCTAAATGCTTTCACCAAATCTTGTAGATTGACCATTGGTGGTGCATTGGAGGATCCTGCTCCCTGATTTGGTGGTCTTCCTACCATAGTTTGCTAATATTAATTTACATAGCTAGTGAGTTTTTTTAATGTCTAACTCAGACTTGATCATCCAATGATCAATCCCTACAAAATATTTTACTTATATTTTGTTTCTTAAGTTTTTAGTTTCATAGAAGGATTTGATTTCAATTTTCAACTATGTTTTAGTAACATAGCTCTGATACCAAATGAAATGACCCTCTCTTTTTACACCTTAATTTGTAAGGAATTTTTTTACACATAGATATATATATATATATATATATATATTTATTAGCATATATATATATATATATCTAAAGCCTAGAGTCATTTTTTTTCCTTTCATCAAATAAACAATTTATCCAGGATCAAAATTTCTACCAAAATAAATATATCAGTGTGTTCATAAAGATATGCACATACATATGAGGATGCATGTGTCCCTCTTGTTTAAATCAGAGTTATGGTAAATAAGAGGATAATTTGATTGATTAAATTTAATCAATCCACACATAGTTCAATTTAATTCATACAACAAAATTCCACCCATATATGTATTTGTAAGATTTTAACTCTTGATTTCTTGCTGGATTCTCTATGAAGGGTAATTCCTAGAAACAAGGAAATTGTGTTATGATCACATATAAATGTTTGGTGTAGTGCTTATGACCTGAAAATGATATAAGTTTATATCATTTTCTATGTTTGATTTTTCTATAAAATCTGCCTTAGTTACAAACTCTTTTCTGGAATATTTTTAAGTGAGATATCATGTTCCTAAAGCTTAATTCTTTGATGTCATGATGCTATGCAAAATGAAATGCAAGCATGAATGAGTTTCCTGAGACCCTGAGGATCCAAAACATGGTTTTAATGGTAAGATGATTTGCTACAAACCAGACTCTTTGTTCTGATATAAGCCATAGGGCTTTAAAATGCATTTGAACAAAGCTTTAGTAAAAGGAGTTCAGATTCATGTTAAAATGCAAAGGTAACTGAAGTGCAAATAATTGAACAAAATATGTATAAACATGCATATATACAAACTATCATGTACATGGCTTTCAACTCCTATAGATACAGATTCTTCCTTTATTCAAGAATGAGGTATAAAACATTTGCATAGTACAAATTGCATTATGAAAACATGCAGACACATAATACATTTTCCCTATGCCTATAAACTCTTGTATGCAAATGTCATGATGAAAGAATAAACCATATTGTTTATTGAGACTCAACTATCCAGATTTCCAATACTTAATCCTTTTCAAAGACTCAAGATTGACTAATACATTTATAAAATATAACCATCCTATTTATCATAGTATACTTGCTCAGATTTACATACAAAATCATAGGTTAACTTCTTCAACTTTTCAGATAAATCCAAATGTATAAACTCTAGTTACAAGTCAATTCCTTAGCAAAATACTTAGCAAAATATCCATCCATCATTCCGTACTTAATACAAGTGATAATTTAAAAATATCAATACATGCAGATTTCATCTTTTAAGCTCTTATCTAACTAATTTTAGCATGCTATAATCTTCTTCTCAAAGCCATGCTCCTACTCCTACTTAGTTGCTGCAATTCCTGAAAAAGCATTTGAAGCTGCCCCATATTAAATGAGACACCCCATATGCCATTAGCACACTAGGGTCAGACACATGTCTGGTATGAGAAAATCCACTAAAACAATTGGTAAATCAAGTTAAAGTTGAAACATATATAAATCAGTATATCCTGCCTTTAGAAAACAAGTCATAGTATGCATGTTCTGTGTCAGTGTGCATATGCACACTTAAATCTTTCTTTCCAGAAACCTTATAAAGATATGGAACAGGCATACATTCATACAAATCAGCCATAAATCAAATAAGCATCCATAAAAAACAGGGAAATCACCAAAATGAATTAAATCATTTATTCCCTACTCAGATTTCATCCAGGAAAACTCTAGTTCCTCCTTATATAAAATTTTCTTACATTGATATATTTATCTATCTTGGTCTCATCTGCAATCATATGAATCAATGGACACATTGTAATGGACTAATTCACTCCATTACACAAAGATCTCAGGACTTAAACAAGCCATGTGTCAACTTGTATTGCTTAAGAACACAAGTCATTCCTGTAGCGCTCTTGACCCCATTTCCTAGTTAGTTTTGAGTTGATAATAACTCTTTTGATTTTTCATGACTAAACCATTCAGTGAATCATTTCACTAAAACAAACATCCATGTCATGGCATTTCATATCTTTCATAACCAAACAAAGACAAGCAGACAATTAAACATAGGTGTCTAATAAATAAGATTCTGCATCCATATATATATATATATACTTGCATTTTAAAAGGGGTATAGGAAACTAACATTGGCTTATGGCTTTTGAGAGAGTTTTTCATCTTGCAAACATCTGTGCTTAAGGTAAACTCAGAATGACCAAGTTTCACAGAATCACAAATTTATTTGTTATGTATATGGCTATTTATATACTTTCATTGAATTAGGAGCATCAGCACATAGGCAACCCTATTGCACCCCTAATTCCTTTTTGTCTCAAGCCTCAGCACCTATACACAAGTATATTGCAGCTCAACATGTTTATATTCTCTGGGTTATGCCAGAACCAACACTACTTGCCTATATTCATCATTTGATTCTCTAGGTATTCACTTATTTTTCCTGATATTAACATATCAGAGAGATCTGGGTTTATAAAAACATATTTACTAATAATACTTAGAACTTTCACATAATAGATCAAGAAGAACAACCAAACTAAAGATCAAAGCATTTTCATCTTAGAAATCAAAGAAAGATAACCACATATGAAAATACACTCTAAGAAAGATCAACTTATAAACTGGCTGCCTTCATTAGGACTTAGTGCCTTAGATTTTTGAGTGAGTTTTCTCACCTAGCTCTCCTTCACTTCTTAGTTGATTGATAAGCTTCTTCCCCCAAACCCTTTTCTTCACTTGTCTTATATATATATGATTTATATATTTTTTTTCAAGAGCTATCAGGGAAGAAGAGAAGGCCCCTCTTATCACTGCTTATTTATGCAGGGTTCTTCTAGGGTTTAAGGTGCTAGCTAAAGTCATTTTTTCCCACCTGAAATCATGCCATTTGCATTTAGTTTAAACCCAAAATCCTACCCTCCCCGACTCAAGTTTGTGGAGAGAAAAGAGGTTTTATTATTTTGGTTATTTTCAGAAATTTGCTTTTCCAGAAAATGCTTTTTCTCTTATCTAATATCATGCTAAAGGTGTGACTTGATTTCCATTATTTTATCATATATATATGCCAAGGGTTCTTCCTAATTCTGCCTATACAAAACATATCACTGGTTTATCTTACTTTTCTATTTTTAGATTTCACTTAAATAGCATGTGCTTCCCTTATTTATTTATAAAAGGATTGCTCCTTTTATATCTTCATTCTTGCTTTCTGCCTATAGTTAAAATACATTTGTGTATTTTTATTTTACTGATTTGAACACTTGTGTTTGATTAGCATACATATATGTATATATATGTCTTACAGAAATAATTAATACATACATATATATATATATATATATATATATATCTATACATTATTTTTACTGAACACATATGCACATATACACTCAAATACAACCAGTAGCATCCATATATATTTATGCATATAGCTTTTAAGGATTTAATATATTTATCTGTATATATATTATTATTTTTCATACACATCACCATATGTTCATTCATATCATCCAGGAATTAAGCTTCTATTCATGTGTATTTCCTGTGCACACATGTACACATATAGCTACACCATATCAAGCCATATCAATTCCTTTTCAAAATTAGTTTTAAAAATTATTTTAAACTTATTTATATTTTCAAAATAAATTCCTAAAATCTTGGGTCATTACATAGTAGCACTCCAACCTTAATATATACTACGTATAGCACCCTCTACAAACTACTCGACAAACAAGACCGACCAACGTCCATGAATGGTTATCTTGAAATCACAATACCTCAATCTGGCCCTAGGCATTGTCATGTACATAACAAACCTCGAGTCAAGCTAGAAATCTAGATGTGAGTATAATGAAATCATAAACAATAAATGTGCAATATCGGGTTTAAAAGTGACATTTTCAAACAACAAACGTCACTCACACCATACCAAATCCCCCCTATAATTCAGCAAAATGGTTTTAACACACATTCCATGGCTCTATTCATCGTGACTTGTGACCACAACTCTAGTCAACCGGGATACAACATGCTATCTGTATTGTACGAGTTGCTTTTTTGTACGAGTATAAAACATCATTTCAAATCAATCATTTTACGAGGTCGACATTTCTAGTTTTATTTATGAGAAGGCTATATCATCTTCTCGTTTGTGAGTTTCAGTAGTAACACATCGATAAATCTCCTCGGTGGATTTACCCCCTACATAGACTATTTGCCTCGGCAATTCAATATTGTCTTTTTAACCCGTATACTTTCGATCAGTTATTGTGGCCCGCACACGATCCCTTTGTTGCCTTAACCCTTATGGTACCTGAAGATGTGATAAATCTTCTGAATGTTGTAGTCCACTTCTGGTCTTCATCTAATGGTGTATTTCTCTTCATTTGCACTACATCACCAATAATCTTTAATTTCTTCTCTTATTTTGGCAACAAATCGTTTAGAAACAGTGGCGAGGGACAAAGTCATCATAATTTAGGTTGCGATCCTTAAATTAGGCTACTACGATGGATACTAGTAGTTAATACCTTATGTAGTTCTCTTCTAATGTTTAATTTCAACTTTCAAAACATATGACTTTCATTAACATCAATATTTCCAAATGATGTTTTATTTCATTTATTCAAATAAATGTCGTATGCATGCATATCATAAATATCAAGCAATAGTGTATTTGAAGCACTTTAAACCAAACACGACAAACCACATATTCAAAACAATATTAATGGGATATAATAAAATCATATTTAAATATTGCATGGGTGAAACATATATCATAATCATATACTTGCATTTATAAAATCAAACAAGTATTTAAAATCACCCCAATTCAATCAAAGCATATAATTCATCGATTCGGATGCAATTAAGAAAGTTTTCAATCATTTATCATAATACGGTATCTTTGTTGTTGTACCCTTCTAGTATTTGAAGATGTGATAAATCTTACTGGTGTTATAATCCACTTCCAATCTCCATCTAGTGATGCTATTTCTCTTCGTTATCACTACATCTCCAAAAATCTTCATTTCTTCTTTTGTCCTAGCAAGTGACGAGGGATAAAGTCACTATGATTCGGGTTGCGATCCTTATAATAGTCCGCTAGGAAGGATACTAGCAGTCTAGTACTTAGTACCTTATGACATTCTCTTTAAATGTTAAATTTTAACTTTCAAAACATACGGCTTTCATTAATGTCAATATTTCCTAATGATGTTTTATCTCATTTTCATCAAATAAATGTCATGTGTATGCATATCATACTATCAAGCAATAGTGTATTCAAAGAACTTTAATTCAAGTACGACAAATCATATATTCAAAATAATACCAATGGGATATAATAAACTTATATTTAAATATTGCTTGGATGAAACACATATCATAATCATATATTTTCATTTTTGAAATCAAACAAGTATTTAAAATCACCCAAATTCAATCAAAGCATATAATTCATCTATTTAGATCAAATCAAGTAAGCTTTCAATCATTTATCATAACACGAGTATACTAGCTTAGCGTGGGTGAAATAAATAATCAATAACTTGTATCAAATTCAAACAAACTATATATTCACCCATTTTAAATTCATATTTCATATTTCATATTTTATTAAATATACTCATGTTTTCCAAAATTTATAAATATTTACTTGGTTTTTCTTTTCTTCAAAACCATGTTATAGTCCTTTTAAATTTAACCAAGTGCTATTTAATATAATTAGATATCAAGTCAAAATCATATGCTTGTATTTATATAATAAATGAATTTCAAATTTATTTATAAAATATTTTCAATATCATTTCAAATAATTCTCCAAATTTCCATTTTACAGAAAAGCTTATTTATTTATTCTTTATAGTTTAAATTCAAATTCAAATTCAAACTATTTTTAAATAAAGCAACTACATTTTATAAAAGCTTTTCTAACTTTAAAATCTATAAAAATATTCATATAAGAGTTTTATCTTCAAATATTCATCATATAGGACTATTAATTCAAATTAAATTAAATTTCTATTATTTTCGTCTTGAAAATAATTCAATTTTTAATTCCATTAGTTCCAAAATATTTCAAAATCCTTTAAAGATCTTTCTAATAATAGATTTTCACAAAATCTTTTACAAAGAATTTAATTATAAAAACTTCCTTCTTTCTTTAAATTCAAATAAACTAAATAACTTAAATAAAATTAAAGTTTTGTATTTAAAATATTCTTTATACTTTAAACTTAAGATCTACAATCAAATCAAACTATATTGATTTTAAAACCATAAAATATTCATATCAAAATAAGCACTTTCTATTTTTAAATATATGTTCAACCTAACAATCTTATTCTAACCACTTTTTAAAATAAAAATAATGTTTAATCCATGTTTAGGCTAGTTTTTAGTATAAATATGGTTTGAAATCATCTTGACTACCCAACGAAAGAAGAGAAAGAAGCAAGAAATGGAGGCAAAGAAATTAGGCAAAGGTTCAGGTTAAGTTCATGAAGTGTGCACTTCATTTTGTTTTTTGGAACTAAACACACTTCAAATCAATGATCCCGAAAGCTACAAAGCCTTCAAAGATCATTCAAAAATCCTAAACTATCAATCTAGGGAGTTTAAATCCTTGAAAATCTTTCAAAACCTTATATCATGATTTTTGAACATTTTAATATGTTTTTGAAGTGTTGTCGAAGCTTAAAATCTTTACTGCAGTTTAAAATAAGCAAGAGAAGCAACAAGCAATGAAAATGCCCATGGTTTTGGGCATTACTGCTCAGATTCTAACTTAGCCGATTGTCCACTGGTGCTTGGGGCGGTCGACCGTTATGTTGACTTTTCTAGTAAAGAATTCTTAGAACTTCGACATCTGGTTGACGTTCTCCGTTGTTTGATAGTCATTGGCGTCATGGATTTAGTGATGCGTGTTCTACTCTATATTACCAAACTATGCAATGAAGTTGAAACTTTTCAAATGATAAAGGCCAAAGTATACGCTGTAATATGAAACTACGTTTATACCTATAGATAAATCAAAACAATATACTCACTTGATTTGTTGAAACTTTGTTGATCCTAGCTTGATAGAGGATGAAGATTGTAACGACCCAGATTTTTCGTTGTTTAATTTGGAATATTTAAATGGTTTTAAATATTGATTTGAAATATAAATTGATTTTTTGAATATGAAAATTTTGGTTCCATTTATAAAATAAATTCAGAGTTTAAATATAGTGATTTACTGGATAATTTAATTATTGAATATTATAATTGAATATTGGATAAATTATTGAATCTTGAGTTTTAAGGTTGTTAAAAATAATTTAAAGGCTTGTAAAATTTATATTGATAATAATAAAGATAATAAAAGTTTTAAATTTGAATTTAAAAGTGATTTGTTTAGTTTTAAAAAATATATCGTTTAAATTAACATATATAAATAGCCTTTCGAGACATAGTCTCGGAATTCGACGAAACCTGTTCTATTAGATCTGTAATATTGTATTATTATCGGATTTAAAATTTTGTAGTGTTTAGAATTATCGTTTGATCGTACGAGATAGATACGCGTTGAATTAATATCGAAAATTCAATATAATAATTGAGTCTAAAAAGCTATCTTCTCCATACGATCGAATTAGGACTCGAAACCTTTTCCATTACGTTCGAAATAGGGGTACAACATTATGAACGCCTAGCGGCACGCCTCGATAGGGGTTCGAATAAAATATCTATATATTTGGAATTTATATATATATATATATATATATATATATATATATATGTATATAGTCATATCCATTCACATCAGCCGTCTAAAACATTTCCATCAGCCACCCTATATGGGCCGACCTATGCCTGACCTATGTTACTTTTTATTCATTTAAAATCGCATTCTTTACTTTATGTTCATGAAAAAACGAAAATCGAACACAGAAAAAAGAAAAAGAAATGAAACCAATTTTTAAGAAAAGCGAAAAAAATACAATCGATCGAAGGAAGCACATAATATTGATCGAAGTCTCGTACGAAGGCGCTGCAATAAGAATCAGCGATGATGACCAGGGCGAAGTGAGGCGGTTCGCACTACAGCTAGGGATTTATGGCAAAGTCGAGATGCGTTTTCGCGGATGGGAGGCGATTGAATGGTGGAGTTCAATGTGCGCGTTCAATCAAGGAAAGGGGAGCGCCGAAGCGGCAGCCTGGAGCAGTGGTGGAGTCGAATTAAGGGATGGAGGCGTGGTCGAGTGGAGTTGAGTTAGTGGCGTTCGACGGGGAGGATGGGATCGTGATGGAAGGAAGGCGGTCGCCACTGAAGCTGGGGGAGAGAGAATGGCTTCGCTTGGAGCCTGGTAGTGTCGGGGGAGGGAGTAAACAGAGGAGATGTTGGCGTGAGTAGTTTTTCTGGTGTGATGTTGTTCGGTGAACTCGATGAGGCGTTCCGTGAAAGGACTGGGCCGTTATCAGGTAGAGTGACTAGTTTTTAATTAATTTTAATTAGTATATAATTAGTTAATTTTAAAATTTGTTAGCTTATGGAAATTGTAAAATTTATTCGTACAAGGTCTAATAATCGTGGAAACAAGTCGAGCTGGAACGGAGTGCAAAGTAACAAAAGAAAAAACAAGGTCAATCAAGGTGAGAAAAATTCTCACTCTTTCGGATTACTAAAATTTATTTTTATATAGACAAAATAAATTATTGGATGCTTGGGTGAATTTATATAATTATTATATGTTGATGTTAAATATATATATAGTAGTGTATATATATATATATATATATTAGTATTTGGAGTGATATTCCCGCACATTATAGCGGATGAGACCCTATGCGCTACGCATAATAGCAGATGACCATATATACCGCGATATCCCCCTCGAAGTGGGATTGGTATTTTTATATGTTGTATTAACATCTGTGGATGCAGGGAAACAGGTTGGAGGGATCCAACTGGATTCCTCAACGTTATTGTTTATTTTTCATATATAGTGATATATGATGTGTGTAGATAATCCGTTAAAGATTATTGTTGAAATTGGAATATTTGAATGTTATCGTGGCACTGGCCTGAATTTTGATAATTTAAAAATTATAAATATATTTTTAAAATTTAAGAAATTCAAAGGAAATTGATATAAAAATATATATATTGGAATTGGAGTTATTTTAAAGAAAATTGAATTAGAAAAAAAAATATGATTGAATTTGGCTATACTTAACTATTGCAAATTAATAAATGGAGATTTTTTAGAAATGAATTATACAAGAGAATTTCTAAATGATACCCTGGAAATATAAAAAGGAGCTAAAATCAATATTGAAAATAGATTGGAAGTGTAAATGGAATTTATAAGAAAATGAATTTATATAATGGAATTTTATAAATAAGATTTGTTTTATAAACAAATAAAAGCCAAAAAGGGTTATAAAATTTATAAATAATGTTTATAAATAAAGGAATTCGATAGTAGATGATAATTGGAAATATAGATTCATAGGATGAGTTTATATTAGAATATGGAAAACAGTGTTGAGTAAAATAGTAGACTCTATTTTGAAATGGAAATGGTTAGGGAATCAGAATTAAAATCGATATGATGTGAAATCGAGAGGAAGTTATCAATTAAATTGGTTATCGAGGTTTTAAAATATATTTTTAAAAAGTTAAGTTCGTTTCAAAAAGGGAAACTTTATTATTTAAAAATATGAAAATTTTAAACTAGTTAATATTGGAATACTTCGGAAAATGGAAATTTTCAAATATTTATTGAAATAAAATTTAACTTTTATAATCAGCTTTGTAAATTGATTTGTTTCATTTAAATGAGTTATTGATGGTTTATTAAAATGTTTGATAATTTAAATAATAACTTAAAACATATTTTAAAATAAAAATAAAATACTATTCTTTAAAAAAAATGCCATTATATATATATATATAGTTTTGAAATGATTGAAAATTTATTTATAAAATCCTCTCGAGATGTGTAAACAGTTTTGATTTAAGAATGAGATTTTGTAAGAGAAATCTCATAAATGGAATTATAAGGACTTAAGAAAATTTCCAATGTCAGATGCGATAACTTCGGTAAGGAATTTGAATCTAATTAAAGAAGTTATAAATGTTGGTTGGGGTTATAAATAAGTATAATCGGTTTGGAAATCGTAAGAAGAATTTATTAAAAATTCTGGAGACTTATGAGATAAGTATGAAATATTTCCAAGTTAAATATTGAGAAGATTTTGAAAACTATATGTATAAATATTCTCCTAAGCAGTGAAAGGAAGGTTTTGGAAATATTTTAGTGGAAAGGATTTGGAATAGAAATATTTTCCTAAGTGTTATAAAAATGGAAGTTGAAAATATTTCTAAGTATTGAAATGGAGAAAAATCCTGTCATGGATACAAGCGTTGAATTTGTTTTCAAAAATAGAAATATTGGAAGATATTGAATATATATATCTTGGTGAAGATGTTTTGGAATAAATATTTTGGAGATTTATAAATTTGGGCCTATTGTTTGCTTATGGATGTTTTATTGATAGTTAAATACCCGACTATCAATATTGGCCAATTTCGTTAATCGTTTCGAAGAGACCGGGATCGGATTTAATTATCCGAAACCACTTCGATCCGGTTTGAACGTTACGAATGAATACCGTGAGGATGATGAAGACGGTGATTCGGTTTGTCCAGACCCAGGACAACTTGTATGGACGAATACTATCAGAACATCGTCATTGGAGGATGATGAGCATTCTATGTAAAATTGTTCTTGAAAGGTAACGCTTAGCCTCAAACCTCATCAACTGGGAATGACTAAAATAAGGGAGATGCAGCAAGGCCAAGTGGGTCGCACCCAAGTAGGGTATGTTATCACCTTTCTAGATGTGCTCGAAAACCCTATTTATCTTATGTATGGGTACACATGAAAGAAGAAGCGCTCGATAGTAAGAGTGGGAACACCCGGGGTGATAACATATTCGGTCTATCCAGGTCAGGGGTAGGCCGGTCTTGTGTAGCAGGGGATCCCGGTGTGGTCCTCGGTACATGGTTCTAGAGGTGTACTGTGACGGGTGGTACCCCAATGGCCCAGTCATTCGTTGGAATCCATTCTCCAATACGAGCCTACAGTTTTGTTTGTAGAGCCTAGGATGCTGGAATTTAATTAATGTAACAATTTCAGCTATTTGAATAAGTATTTGAATTTAGACAGTATTATAATATCACTGATTTTCTATAAAGTGTTTTGGTTATCGTAAGGGAAAAACCCATCGTGTTTATTTGTGACGTGGTCTTACGAGATACCTTTGTCTTTTAAAGGATTTTGAAGAGTTAATAATTCAAATTGAGTGTGTTTTCTTGCGCTGGTTTTCCAGACTGACTCGGGTGTTATTTTATTATAATGCCCGGGTCAGACCGAGTATTACAAATTCAGGATAGGATGCTATGGAGCTCAAGAGACGAGCTGGATGACAGAGACGTATTTCCGTAATTGACTTATATTTCCGCTGTATGAGGACAAGTTACCATAACTGTCCAGATTGATGTATGGATTGTTGTACTATGATGATTGTAAGTATATAAACTGTTACATATTCTTTTGTATAAAAATCTGTTATTATATATTATATTTAGTTCCGCTGCGATTGTGAGATTCTGTGATGTTGTTTCTGTTTTCTTCTTCTACGTTTTCTTCTTTACCCTAGTTATTCACTCTTATGTACAATTTGGGTTGAACAGGAGTGATTTATTATCAACTCAAAGGATACGGAACTACGGGTCACTACAAAGATTAAAAGGAAAGAAAACTTTATTGATTGCTTGTTGAATGAAGATGAAGAAGAATAGGAAGGGTTTATATAGGAGTTGGTTAGGTCACTTTAGGGTTAAGGTTTATAAACAAGTTAAAATATAATGATGAATAATTAGATAAGGAAGAAAAGGTGGTCCGATCAAATATAAGTTTAATATTTAAATAGATTTGAACCTCTAATCACCTTATAATCCTACCCGCCTATATATCCATTTAAAAATCTACTCGGGATGTTTTACCAAATTTTATTTTATTTTATAATTCTTTTTCTTTTTTAAAAATATTACTATCCAATTTCTAACAATTATAAATAATCATTTTATCTTGAAAATAATTCCAAAATTTCAAATATCATTTATTTTGCTAAAATAAATTTCCAAATGATTTTTGAATTTTTTAAACATAATAAAACTTCAAATTTGAATTTTTAAATCTTTTTTTATAATTAAAATCCTTGAATTACATTTTAATATAATTAATCAAATAGCGGGACATTATAGCATGCTGGATCAACTCGAGTTTTAGCCTTCAATCAGTTTCGAATATTAAGGGATTTTGGAGAATTTGGTGGTTCTAGCGTTGAAATCTAGTTTTCTTGTTCTTTTCTTCTTATTAGAGAGTTAATCTTCGTCACGCATTAGTTAATCTCTTTATTTGCTACAATATATGCTAATGATTGTGTAACCGAAAGTTTATTGATTAAAAATACATTTTTTATGTTTGCTATACTTATTGAATTCCATATATTCATCCTTTTCTCGAAATCCCTTAAACTATACCCCTTTATTTTGATTAAAACATTGGTTACATGCCAGAATCATGGATGAATATAAGTATGATGGAATGTGAAACTAAATTTGCTGGAGGTCGTAATCAAAATTGGGGAAAGTAACGATCGAAGAAGCGACGTCCTAGAGCATCTCTACTCTCGAAAATCATGCATGGTTGACCATTGTGACTTGCCTGGAGCAGAAATGCCTAGGCCCATACATGTTTTTTATGTAGAAAATAAACTAATTTTTGTTAGAAGTGAATGGAGAAAATTTTAAAATTTCAAATTTGTATTATATATATTTTAGATTCAAAGTGTAAAAATTATTTAGATTGGAAATTTTGTTATCTTTAAATTAAATTCGAAATTGATTTTAAATACCTTGGAAAATATAACTAAGATTAAAATGGGCTTAAAAATACAAAATTCTGAATATATACATACATGCATACATACATGCATACATACATGCATGCATACATACATACATACATACATACATATATATATATATATATATTGAGGTTTATGAAGATGTTCCAAATGGAAATTTCATAATCTAAATTTATTTTAAAATTATTTTGAATTAATTTTATTCCAGTTTTGGAAATAAATATTAAATTGTTTTATAAGATTATTTCTCTATATGTAAACAATTTCTAAGTTGTGCGGGACAATACCAAATATTTATGGATGAAGTTACTAGTTACTCTATTTAAAAAATTGAAATCAAACTATATAGGATGTTTAGTAATTAATATCTGATAAAATAAATATTTGGAAAAATTGTTTTAAGATTTCAAAGTGGTTTTAGTGTTTATTATTTTTTTGAGGTAAAGTTATAATATTATTATATTGAAAATTAATTTGACATAAATTACTACTTTTGATCAAAGTATGGTGTTTTGAGGTATTTGGAGTTATAGACGTATAAGAAAGGATTTTTAAAGTATATTATCATTTTTGAAGAATTATTATTTTTTTGAGGTAAAATAAATAAATATGTTTATATAATAAACAATAATAAATGATTTTATCCTTGAGAAGAAATAATAAATACTTTTTTTGGATGGTTGTAATATATGTGATTAGTTATTGATTTGAAATGTCATATATTGTTATCGTAATATGATGAAATCACATTAGGATGAGTGTACATTATTTTACCATTATTATTAACAGATGATAGGTAGTCAATTATGATTTTTGTTTCTTTGATGACATTGATGTTTGTGTTACTAATGTTGATTAATTAGCACACATTTGATGATTTGATGTTTGTATCACTAACGTTGATTGGTTAGCACACGTTTAATAATTTGTTGCTTGTGTTACTAATGTCGATTGGTTTGCACACATTTGACGATTTGATATTTCTATTACTAATGTTAATTAGTTAATACATATTTGATGATTTGATGTTTGTGTTATTAACATTGATTGGTCAATGCACATTTGATGATAATGAAGTAGTATTACTAATATGAGGTAATTAGTACACATACTTGCATTGATGATGTATTACTAATAGTTTATACTTAGTAC
Source organism: Allium fistulosum (assembly GCA_030737815.1). NCBI lineage: Eukaryota > Viridiplantae > Streptophyta > Magnoliopsida > Asparagales > Amaryllidaceae > Allium > Allium fistulosum. The sequence goes on from CM060903.1 coordinate 183,592,626, forward strand.
ATATGTGAATGTTTGTTGTTGTTGGTTTATTTGAAGTCTGGGGATGACATTGAATGTTATCAAACTTGCGTGATGTTTAATGGTTATGTATTGTCATTATTGTAGCTACCCCATATTTTTGATGATTGATTATGATGGCTTGGTGTTTTTTGCTTTCATTAGTTTCATGGTTTCTATGGTTGTGCAATGTTATGTGCTAACAGGTGTTTTATGCAAAAGAAGAGCAGGAAATAGAACTATGTGGAGTTGATCCCTAAAAGGGTACATAAGCAGTCTTTTCCTATGTAATAGCTCTCGATCATATAGCTGAAGTGTATAGAGTTGGGCACAGTCTAAACACGGTTGAATATTTTTTCTTCTATCTGTGTAGTTTGCAGGTTATAGTGAAGGAGGAAGCAAAAGGTCTGGATATAGGTCCAATTTGCTGATTTTGAGTCGATATGTTTCTCTTGCGTCATAGATACATTCTTTTTGGAGTTGGTGGTGATTAACATATTGAAAAGTGTAGATACTATTTTATGTATTAGATATTTTATTATGTTTATATTGTTGAGATATACACATAATTATTTGAATTCCACTATGAGAATTCCTCTTTTGCCCATATTGATTTTTGATTTTAAATTATAAATCGCCGATCCATTGTTTTTTATATTTGAGATTAGTGGGCAAGCATAATTTAATGGCGTGTGCCACCAATTTTATATGTTAAAAATAGTGGTTCATTGCACTTGGTATCAAATCTTAGGTTCAGTGATTCTTCGAGCCTTTTGTAGGTTTAACCTTTAAGGGTTAGATTAATTTACAGCTTTCCTTGGGTTAGAGTGTAGAATGAGAGAGCATTTTGATTAATGATTGTATCTCTTGTGTGTATGGATTATTCGTATAACCACCGTTACCTTACCTTAAATGATGTCGATTTATGATGACCTTTGTATGCAACAAAAAAGTAGAAATGGACAAGGATGAACACTTACGAGAGGAATTATGTGTTGCTCATTACCTGAGTGATACACAATTTTAAATATTAATAGAAACCTAACCTCAATAGATGGAGTTACTTTTTATCATTGAATTTTTAAGTGAATAATATTGGTTGGGAAAAGTTATATTGATCATACTTTTTGATTTTAAAGATATCTTATTAGAATGGGAAAACATATATTTTTGGGTATGAAGTGATTTTTCGAAGAATTTAACATGGGTAAAATGAAAACATTTAATTTAAAAAATAAAATATTTTTATGAAGATATTTTCATAAGTGAAAATGATTATTGCAAAAAAAAAATTATTTTAATTAATTTTGTGAAAGGATATTCAGTTTAAAGTAATTAAAAAAATTGATAAGAAATATTTTGATGGGTACATTTTGGTTAAAATTGATTTTGATTTGGAAACGCCCATTGGATATATATATATATATATATATATATATATATATGCATGTATTTATGTTTGTATGTGCGTGTGTGTATTTATATATGTATATGTGTGTGTGTGTTTGTATGTGCGTGTGCGTGTGTATATATTTATGTATGTATGCATGTATATGTATATATATAGTGGAAAATAGTACAAAGGACAAAATTCATCAATTTTTAGCTTCAAGGATATACTCTCAATTTTTTGTTAGAAGGACAAACTTTTCATTATAATATAGCATAATGACAGTGCTACTGTGTAGTACCAGTTTTATGAACTGCAGTGGCAATTTTGAAATGTTTAATAATTTTTGATTTGTAATAGTATTTTTATGATTTGTAATATCATTTTGTAGGTGGAATGTGTAATCTTAGAATACAATGCTATTTTGTAGTAGCATTTTACGAGTTGTAATAATATTTTTAATTGAATTGAGTAAGAATAAAATAGTACTATGTAATATCAGTTTTGTTCCACGTTGTTTGTTGTATTTTACTTGTAATAAAAATTACAATTGTAGTATCATTTTATTTTATTTTTAATACCTGTTATGCTTGTAGTAGCAGTTTTTGAATTGTAGTTGTTTTTTATTTGAATTGTAGTAGTAGTTTATACACATTTAATAGTATTTATGAATTATAGTACCAGTTTATGAATTATAGTAACAGTTTATGAATTTTTATTAGCACTTTTTGAACAAATGTACCATTTATAGATGAAGTGTGCATTTATTATATTTGTAGTAGCAATTTATGAATTTTAGTTTTTTTGAATTGTACTAGCAGTTTATACATTTCTAATAGTATTTATGAATTATAGTAGCGATTTATACACATTTAGTATTTATGAATTATAGTAGCAGTTTTATATACACATTTTAGTTTTTTGATAGTAGCAGTAAATGAAACTATATACACATTTTGATAGTAGCAATTTTATAAACATTTTGACAGTAGCAGTTTTATAGTAATAGTTTTATACACATTTGATAGTAGCAGTTTTATACACATTTGATGGTAGCAGTTTTTTGATAGTAGATATACATTTGATAATAGCAGTCTTTTGATAATAGATATAAATGATACTCTGCAGTATCAGTTTTACTGGTTTTTTTTTAAATTAATGAAGCACCATTTCTTTATGTATAGTAAGATATGTATTGATGGTGATTTTGAAAGAGTAAATTTAATGGGAAAAGTAGAAGTATACGTATATTTTAGCTTATAATGACATTAATGATACTACCTAGTATCATTTTATTTTATAAACGAAAACTGATACTACATAGTAGTAGTGCCGAACCTCCTACTAAAATTTTAGTTTTTGGGGATTGTGGTGGTGTTGGGAGCGGCGGCGAAGCTGGTGGTGCAGGTGATGGTGGTGGGTGGTGGTGCTAGGAGTGGTGGTTGGTAATTTTAGTTTTGTCCTGACTAATTTTGGAAGAATGTTTTCCCTTCTGGCTAAAATATGGAGGTTGTGTCCTTGAGGCTGAAAAATTACAAATTTTTATCCTTTAAACTAATTCATCATATATGTATGTATGTATATCTGTATATGTGTGTGTATCTATCTATGTATGTTTGTATGTATATGGTGAAAGATATTTTATAACCTTATTATGATGCCTTGTTGGAAGTGTTTTATTGATGAATGTTTAGAAAGAAATGTTTTTGTTGAATAATGTTTTTGAATGAATACTATGGGATTTGTGGAGTATTAATTTAGAAAGAAGTTTTATGGGAAAGCTATTTATAAAAGTATCAGGAATTTAATTTTTTTTATTAAAAGTACCTTACTGGGGTATATTAAGGGAGGGCCCCTATTTTAAAGAGAGAAGTACTTTGTTGAAGTGTTCTTTATAGTAAATATTATCTTATTTGAAGAAGATTTATTTCAAAGATGTTTTACAGAAAGTATATTTTAATATAAAAAGATATATTATTATGGAAGAATATTTTTAGAAGATATTTTATTGACAGAAATATTTGAAAATATTTTGATGTAAATATTTCTATTTTAGAAATATCTTTTTGAGTAAGGTATGCAAGAAAAGTGTTTTACTCAAAGAATACCATTAATTTTGGAAATTTTTCGTTTAGAAGTTAATTTTGACTCGAAGAAATGTTATTTAAGGGGTATTCCTTGATAAGTGATGTTTTGAAAAGAAAAAAAAATTGGTAAAGGATTTTGATTGAAAATACCTAATCTAGAAATTGTTTTATCGAGAGTGTATTTGATAATATTTTATTGAAAAAAGATGTATTATAAGATATTTAGTTTTGATAATACTTCGAAAAAATATTTTACAAAGATGAGAATGATTTGATTTAGAAACAAATGGTTGAAAACGTAAAATATTTGGTTTGGTGTAACGACCTACCATTTCGAACCATTCAAATCGACAATAATCCACACATGCCAGACTTGAATTGCTCAAAACAACAGATTGTTAATTTATATATGTCAAAACTTAGCATATACTGTAAATAAATCAATCACAGACATGGAGTAATACAATAATATGCAGCAGAATAGATAAATAGTAGTTCATGAAGCTACTACATAAACATCAGAGTCTAAAGCAAAATACAACAGAATCCTAAATACAAGAAGTCTCTAATACATAAGCAAATGACAAGTCTGAACGTAAACAACTGGAAATAACTAGAATAACTGAAAGCTGAATAGATAAAAGATAGATCTCCAAGCAAAGCTCCAAGCTCCGAAGATGAGTTTCAAATGCTATGATACTCAGGCTGACCCGAGCATAAAGCAAAACACAAAACACTCGAGTCAGGATTAACATTCTTATGCATGTAAATTCAACTCAAGTGAAATGTCCAAGTGAAATGCAATATAACTTAAAGGATGCTTGGGATTCTCATCCTTTAAGGATCCGTGGAATTATCTACATACAAAGTACAATACGCTACATAGATAACGTCTACAGTAAAGTAAAATATTAAAATAGCGTTAAGGCGTTACCCATATCCCACATAACACATTTTTATATAAATATCGTAGTCTATATAGATACTGTAAGCTCCACCAAACCGGTGAGATACTCAGTGAGCACTCCATAGGTACGATACAAACCAAACTCGTAGTGGGCGTGATAAGGCAAATGACAAGGCATGCGAGGCAATGCCCATGGTAGGATACTATCGTTTTGCGGATCCGGACTAGTGGTAACGCATAGCAGCTACTATTACCCACCTCGAGACATACTCCCATAATCAAATGTGCGCACCAAATCAAATCACAAAGTAATAGATATGGTTTCGAAGAAGCATGCTCGATCGAAGGAGCGACCTCACTTGGCCCGGCGTGGCTCCTGTTTTAGTCATATCAAGCTGACCCGCGGGGGTCAGGGCTGCGTTCATACCTCATATAGAACGTTCGCCAAACCATCCTACTTCGTTCTGGATTCTCCACCACATGCACAGTTGTTAAAGTCTTTTTTGGTATTGGCAGAGAATATGACAATATCTGATCCAGGTCTCTTTAACAACCAAATGCTTATTTCACATCGTGGTCATTTTATATTTCAAACAGTTCATACTTCATATCAAAATATCATATCTATTTCAAAATATCATATTCATTTCAAAATCATATCACTTTCGAAATCATTATTCACCTTAAATCATTTTCACTTTCGAAATCATAACCACAAAATAGGTTAAACCATCATATCAAGTATTCGCATTTAAATCCATTAAATTTAAATCATAACAGTTCCAACTTAAACGGTTTGAATATTGAAAGTAGTTTATATATTGGAATAGTTATACATTAAAAATAGTTTATATTTAAAAATAGGTTATAGATTAAAATAGTTTATATATTAGAAATAGTTTATATATTAAAATATATATATTAAAAATTGTTTATAAATTTAAAATAATATATATTAAAATAGTTTATATATTTAAAAGAGTTTATATTGAAAATAGTTTCAAATTAGAATTGTTTCTTCCAATTTCACAAATCAATTCAAATCGATTTTAGTTTCAAAATTCAATTTAAATCAATCTCGCTCAACGATTTCAATTAAAAAGGTTAAATGTAACGACCGTGATTTCTGAATCACTGTCGTAATAAATATTCTAAAAATCGGTAACGACCGTAATTTTTGAATTACTGTCGGAGTGAATATTTTAAATAGAAATTTGAAAAATAAATTTGCAATGCAAAAATGATTTCATAATCAGTTGAACATAAGTGGTAGACGTTTGCAACGTCAGTGGAAAAATGACTTATTGCCTTTCACGTGTAACATGAATTGGACCATATTTATAAAACTAATATGAGATCATCTGGCTGTCAAAAAATATTTGCAAAAGCAAAATATAAACGTTTGACGCCATCATCATTTATATGCTAGCTATGTCCTTTTCTTCCATTGAGCACGTCTACATTTAATGCGTGTGTACCAAGAGGAGTTACCAACATATTTTATCTGATAAATAAAATTTAGAGAAAAAGTAACTGTGCAGTGCATCATTCTTTCATTGCTCTTATTTTTTTCAAGCAGCTCGGTGAAAGCTTTAATGGCCGCTCACATTCTTGCTTCCTTGAATCTCGGTTGCTAGTTGTTTTGAAACAAATCTGAGGTGAGTTCAAAACTCACACATCTAATTTACTCACCATTCCTTTTGCGTGCGTAAAAATTTTACTGTCAGGTCTTTGTGCGCGAGTATGAAATTGCACATTTGTTTGTGTGTCCAGGCTAGTGTGCAAGAAAGTAATTGCTGACCATCCTATAAATCCATGGATGCAGAGTAGTACCCATTCTTTTTGTGTGTTATAGTTTATTAACTTCATATTTGGGTGAGTGTTGCATTTCACAAATTAACGTGTACGTGATAGTGTAGTGTGCGTGCATCACCGATTTTTCATGTAAATAGCTCATACACGAAAATCATGCCCAGGCGAGTATGCATTTGTTGTCTGGTTATTTTATAATTTGTAATCCCCACGTGTATGCATGAAATCCTTGAAAACTTGCCTGGTTAAATATTTTTACTAATTTGCCTGGTCAAATATTTTGCTTCAAATTTTAAGCGCATGTGAACTTTGCTCGAAGTGCAAAATATTATCTGGGTATTATGCGTGCAAACAAAATAAGTGTGCGCACATGCTAGGATGGTGCAAAGTTAGTGATGCATGTGATCATTTTGGACTAATTGTTCTAAAGCTTCGTGTACATATCAGTATAGGTAGTGTGCAGGCAAACTATAACCAGGCTATTTTGTTACTATTTGCATTCCAGGCTAGGTAGAGTGCTTTTATGCCTGCTCCTCATTGTAAAACAGTGCCATTCGTGTTCGCCTATTTTTCTTCTCTAAGATCATGACATTTAAATTATCACCTGCATGCGTAATTGTGTAATGTGCGTACAAAAGAACATTTCGCCCAAGTAAGTGCGCATGTTTGTAGCTTGCCCAAGTACAACCCAGTTTATATATCAATTCATGCGTGCGTTCTAAGTTTTTTTATATTTCATTTGCATGCATTAAATTTTACGTGCATTCATGTGTGTATACTTCAATCCACGTGTACATACTTATAGTATTGTCAGGTCTTGTATATTTATTCATGTGTGGTCTTCCTTGGAGGCTCAGATTCTTTGATTCCTCTTGGTGAATTATGTGACACGTCCTTTACTCACATAGTCTTGCTTCTTGCTGTGAAATGGAGTAATTACTTTGAGACAGTGGCATTCCAGGTTACCATATTTTGTATGTTCATACACACGTGTTTGGTAACACGCGAAACTAACCCAGGTTCAAGTCATTTAATTTGACATTTTATTAAGTGCATGTAGAAGTGACTTTGTCATTCATTTAATTATCTATTGTTGCCTATTTCATTTTTGTGCAAGTGGGTGCAATAGTTTTAGTGAAAATATAGTGGTGCAGTCCACTATTTAATTTGCGTTGAACCGGTGTTACGTTGTTAAAACGCATTTGGTTGTCGTTATTTTTATAACGAAATTTTTACGCCGGTATTATATTTTTAAAGGTGTTGTTTTGATGACATTTTTGACGAATAAAAATTACTGTTGTTTTGACTTCAGTAACCGTCAATTTTAAAGTGAATTTTAAAGCGGTTATCTCGCAATGCTGATTTGGTATCCGTTTTTACGGCGTTTTGTGAAGTGCAATTTCCTTGTCGAAATTGCTACAGATGTTGCTGTTTTAATCACGTGTTTTGAAAATCGTTTTAAAATAAAATTGTTTCCAAAAATTTTACAGTTTGCGCTTTCAAAAGAATGAGGAAGCGATTTAAACGCTTCAGCAAAATTGAGGACTATGAACCCTTACTTTTACTGATTCGTTTAATTTCGGACTTGTCCGTTTGAAAACGTAAAATGTTATATTTACAAAATACACAATCTTGCACTTTCAAGAAAACGATGAAGAGATTTAAACGATTTAGCAAAAGTGCGGAGTATGGAACCACACTTTTACTATTTCGGTTAATTCCGGACTCGTTAATTGAAACATTTGCTGTTTAATGATTCTGATGATTTTGTTGGGCTTTCGAGCCACTCTGCTGGACCTTCGGGTCATCTAATGGACCTTCGGGTCAATTACCAGTACTAGACCTTCGGGTCACTCTACGGACCTTCGGGTCATCTGATGGGTGCCAAAATTTTATAGTACTTGGTAGACTTCGGCCATTTGAGATGCACGTGCGGCGTAGCTAAAACTTGCTATCTGCTGAGATCGATCCACTTTTATGCTGATTTTTCTAGTTATCTTATTTTTTAATTTCTAAATTTTGCGACTGCTGATTTTCTAGTTATCTATTTTGATCTCTAGATTTTGTGAATTGCTGCTTTGAATTCAATTATGAATTTGGAAGTTGAGTTTGAGTATAATCTCATCTGAGATTATAAATTTGTGTATTGCTGTTTTAAATTCAATTGTGAATTTGAAAACTGATTTGATGGAGTTTAAATTGAGATTTCTTCATTTAAATTATGTTGTTTATTTATGCTGTATAGTCTCATTCGAGACTATAATTATTTGTTTAAGTGTTGTTTATCATTCACTTATTTCTGAGAATAAATTAGACTGATCCGTTTATTATTTTCTTTTAAATAATACTCGGGTCAGACCGAGTCATTTCAGGGTAATCTCTATCTCTGATTCAGTTGCAGCTTCAGCTTTTGGGATTTCGCATCATCTTTTGTCTAGACTTCGAGGAGTTCTTTTGGTTTATTGACTCTCATCTGTATTGATGGATATGTATATGTATATTTGGTTCATGTGAACTATCGATTGTTGTAGCATGTATCCAGATTTGTCTTCCGCTATATATCTGATATTTCTATTCTGATGTGATTATACTATCAGTGTTGTTGTTATTATGAGTTGTTCTCGATTTTTCTTTAGCCACCGTGGTTTCGTTTTAGATTTGGATTGAATATATATCTTTGGGAGTAATTTATACAACTCCTATCGATGTAATCAATACTCGTCTAAAGCATAACTTACGGATGGTCGCTTCTAACAAGCTTTATTCTTCGCAATAGCAGATGTTATTCCTTATAATAACCTTTGTTATTGTGAGCATAGAGGTGAGGCGTCACATTAAAAGTTCAATTCAAATTCTCATTAAAACCATTTTAATTTGTATCGATTTCAAATCCAGGTTTGAACTACAAACTTAAACCACTTCCAATTAATTAGGTTTCGAAAATTTGGAAATCATTTAAAAATAGACCAACGGTGTCCGTATATAGTTTTTTAACCTATGGTCAAGTGATATGAATATTTATCATGTCAATCCGCAATAATTTCATATTACTGGTATATATCATTTCAACCCGCAATCCCAAAATTCAATATCAATAAAATCGCTTGGGTTTATCATTTCAACCCATAACGATTTTCCCTAATCTATAAGATCGTTCGGTTATATATCATTTCAACCCATAGGGATTTCCTAAACTAATAGGGAACTTGCAGTGTGAGAACAATAGAATAATAACATGAAATAACATAACATATCAATTACAACATATATCATAATTAACAAATTAAATATATTAACAACATGTTATGGTGTCATAGGTAAACAATTTTAAATATTAGCATATCATATTCAACAATTTAATTCCTAACTAATTCAAATTTAACAATATATTTAAATCGTCATTTCATGTGAAATCAATTTACCAAACATAAGAATGTTAATCGTGAGTGATCGCTCACCTTTCAAGGTTGGAGAAAACAGGACACGCACATGGATAAGCGACAAATCACCAAACGGATATGGATAAGCATGGATCGATAACGGGACCGCGACAAAGCAAAGCAACTAACGACCACAATACGAACAGCGAGCACACAAGGAAAAGTTAGTTGGAATATTGTCGAGCAAAGAAGACGATGGTGCAGGCTTCTCGAAACAAATATATATATATATATATATATATATATACATATATATATTCTCTTATTTTTTTAATAAATACACAAGAAGAGAAAGCTCTGTTGTGAGGTGGAAAGCTGGGGGGCTCGGCTGCTAGAGTGGTCGAAGAAGAAGGCTGTTGCACTTGGTGGAAAGGCAGGGAAAGCAGGGAGCTGCTGCGGCAAATGGAGTTTGGTCGATGAAGCGGTGATGTGCTTGTTTGGCGAAGGGAGGATCTGGCTAATGGGTTTCGATGGTGGCTATGGGGTGCTCGGGTAGTGCTGCGTGGTCGGTTTCAGAGGAAGGTCGGAGAGAGGTGTCGTGGAGGGTTGATGGGGTGGCTAACTTGGTTGTTGTGTGTAGGCAGCTGTTGTGGTGGTTCAGAGTGGTAGGCCGAGGGAAGTGGCTATAGGAGGAAGCGGGTGTGGTCAGGGAGGAGTAAGGCGTGGTCTGGAGAGTGCGTTCGGATCCGAAAGCAAAGGGAGGAGGCTGTTAGCTAGGTTTTCGGCAAAATAGGCGGAGCAGGCTGCGGCACAAGGAGTGAGAGAGGAGGTGAGGGGAGGGGTTGATGGGTTTGGCGCGTGGAGATGGTGGGCGCAGTGGTCGAGCAGGAGGGTGAGCTGTGTGGAGATGATGGGCATGACAAAAGGAAGGGGGATGGGTCGATGCAGGTTTGGGAAATAGGAAGGAAACGGTCGGCAGAGGTTGATGTGGTGTCGGTTGCTGAAGGGCTGGGTTGTGGTGTTTGCGTTCGGTGAGGGATGACTAAAGGTGGAGGACTGCAAGGGGAAGAAGGGTGGATGAGCAGCCAGGTTCAAACGGGAAGAAAACAAGAAAAAGTTGAATATAAACTTTGATTTATATCTTTGCTTCAGAATATAAACTTAGGTAAATATATTTTTAATAAGAGTGCACAGAAACGAAAATGGAGAGAAAAGGAATGGAGAGAATGAAAATGAAAGGACAAACTAGAATATAAACTGAAATAGAGAATAGAGAATAGAAAGTCAAATATTGATTTCTGGAAATAATAAAAGCAAACGGCCCTTTGTTTCTCAGGGTGGATAAATGAATGGCCATAGGAAACCAAAGGGTTCAAAATGGGTACCGATACGGCTAGCCGTTTCGCAGATTCCGCCGCGTACGAGACGCCGAAACACACAAATGAATAAACTACGGAGATCAGCACGATGAGACGAACAAGATGGTATACAGATATGAGTGACACGACCCTCCTATCAAAACTCGATATTCGCTGCCAAAAATGCTGCTAAAACGCCGAAAATAAGATAAACGGGGCTAAAGCAGTCCAAATTTGGCGGAACAAAATACGACTCTCACTCAAAAAAGGTCTACATTTTTCTTATATAAAAATATTCAGATTTCAAAATATTTTATTTCCATCAAATTAACTGATTTTAAAATTAAAATTTCATAACAGAACAAACTTTCATATTTTCAAATTAAAATCTACCGCTTGCTATGCTTCAATAGACACATACCAAATATCAAATTTTTGTTGCAAAAAAAATTATTGTCTATTTTCATGAAAAAAATTAGTTAATTACGTTATTTAAACTGTTAAAATTTCTAGGTCATTACACTCTCCCACACTCAAAACTTTTCGTCCTCGAAAAGGAACGAGATAGGAGAATAGAAGCAACAGAAAGGAAAGATGGATTCGAAATACATAGTACCAGATACAACAACTAATTCAAAACCATATAAATCATTTTCGAGTGTTAACATTATACATCTCATTAATTTTTAACATACATTTATTATTCTCATTCTAATTAACTCACTTTCAACTAATTTTACATTCATATCCAATTTATTTGCATTCGCCTTATTTACTTCTTAATTGATTAACATTTACTTATTATTATTCATCTCGTTAATCATTCAATGGATTTATATTTAATTCATTTGCTTTTAATTGACTTATATTCAACTAATTTTGTTTCAATCCATTTTTATTCAATCAATCAATATTCATTGTATTCACATTTGATTGATTTCAATTCAATGTATTTTCATTCAATTGATTTTTTTTCCATTATTTACATTTGTTTCATCACATTTAATTGGTTTACATTTAATTTTATTTATGCTCATTTATTTTATTTCATTCACATAGTATATTCCTTTAATGTCAATATTACTTAATTAACCCTTCAACAAATTTATTTAAGTTGAATATTAACATTCCATATTTTCTTTTACTTATCCAAAATGTTTAACCCCATTCGTATTTTGGTTTTTTTTTCTTTTTTTTTCCTTCCGATTTTCTCAAGTTTCAAGTTATATAACTTATATATTCCAAATTTCTTACATTTCTACTTAATTAACTTTCATTCATAATTTATTGACATTCGCCTTTTCTTTATAACTTAAGTTCATTTTTTTTCAAAACAAATTCTATTTTATTTAACTCATTTATTTAATCCATTTGACTTCACTTAAGTTAATTCCACTTCATAATTCAATTTCAACTATTTTTTGTAATTTACTTTTGTATCACGAACGGTTTATAAAGATATGAATTTATTTATTATCCGTTTAGTTTCTTAAGTTCATATTTATTTACTTAAATACCATTCTCTTTTTTTTTCACTTAAGATATCTTGTAACATAGATTTAGTGTATAAACATTTATTCACTACAACAGAAAGACCATATTATAACTGTATTTTTATAACTGCCAAAAAATGACGGTTGTAATAAAGGTTTTTTACAACTCTTTTTTTCAGAATGTTGTAATAGACTTATTTTCAACAACTCTTTTATTTTTCTAGTTGTAATAGATGCCTATTACAACATTTCTTCTTTGCCAGTTGTAATAGATACCGATTTTTAACAACTTTTCATTTTTGTCAGTTGTAATAGATGCCTATTACAACTTTTTTCATTATTAAGAAATAATAGCAATATAGTTATAATTAACAAATATTAAGTAATTTTTAATAATTATAAATATAGCTTAATACAACGTTTTTTGAAAAAACATTGTACAAAACATCATTTTTACACCATTTCACAACGCTTTCACTAGGAAAGTTGTAATAAACTATATATTTTATGAAATTTTCAGTTTGGCTCCAACATCAAATATTTGGCTCCAAACCTAAATTTTCCCCTAATTATTTTTGCCTCCTACTTCCAAATAGAAATCTAACTTAGCCGCAAACCCTTCACTTCCCTCCCAGCACATCCTCTTCCAAAAAATCACCATCCCATACAAACACGAAACCTCAGATCTAACACTTCCACTCGACCTCGACCTCCGCCGCGAGCTCATTTACTACGACGATCTCGTCTAGTCATTCTCTAGTCTTTAACTCTATGCACAATGACAGTTACATGATCTGGAGAAAATCTGGTCGGATCTTTCTTTGCAAGTAGTTGTGATTTTCTTAGATTTGTCTTTTTCGACCACTCTCATATCACCATAAATCTATACCCACTTCAATTTCAATACAGTAAATCCAAACCACCATTAACTTTCTTCTTCTTCATTAATATTTCATTCTCGATTTTTTCTGTCAAAGTATTCCTCTTCTAGATTCCAATGACAATTTGTGCTGAGTCTCAATATCATGTCCTTGCTGTTGATGACAACGTATTGGATAGAAAACTCATTGAAGGATTGCTCAAGACTTCATCTTTTCAAGGCACTTTCTTTCATATGAAAAATTCACTACAGGCGCCCATTTAATCTGATTTTTCATTGCTCTAATGTAATCTAATTTTGATTTTGTACAGTTACCACTGTGGATTCAGGCAGCAAAGCATTGGAGTTTCTTGGTTCCCCTCACCATCATGTAAATTTCCTTCCATTTGAAAGACCAATTATCATATATATCTTTATTAGACTACAGAGGCTGATTCCTGTTTTGTTGAATTACAGGAAATAGAAGTAAACTTGATAATTACAGACTACAGTATGCTTGGAATGACAGGATATGATCTGCTCAAGAAAGCGAAAGAGTCATCGTATTTGAAAGATATTCCAGTAGTTATCATGTCATCAGAGAATGTTCCTTCACGCATCAATCGATGTTTGGAAGAAGGAGTTGAAGAATTCTTTTTGAAACTGGTTCAGCTTTCAAATATGAATAGACTCAAACCTCATCTCCTAAAGTCTAATCTCAATGACGAGGAGCCAATTCTTGAAAACCAAGAGGGCATACGTATAAATGTTGTTGTAGATAGCGGGCTTCTTTTGGATAATGTAATGTTTAGATCTGAACTTGATAAAGTGGGAATCAAATATTCGTGGTCTATTACTAAAACTGGAGTTGTCGCCATGATTGGGTCCGGAAATCCTCCTGTTTTTGTTCTTAGAGCTGATATGGATGCTCTTGCACTTCAGGTTTTATTTTATTTACTAAAAGAGAATATGCTTTTGAAATAATATCGATTTTGATTTGAAGAGGATGGATAATTCAATGAATTACTCCCTTCTTTCTTAAATTATAATGATGGTTTAAAATTATACTACTGCTCCAGAATATAAAACAGTAATTTGTGGTTGAAATCAGCTTGAAAGTTGAAATAACGTAGTAATATAAACTGTGAAAAATATGAAATGTGTAAAGTTGCATTTCTCAGCTTAATTTATTTTCAGGTGTGATGATTATGCTAATTATAATCAGATTTGACTAGGACGGGAGATTCGGTACCAATTGCTGGTATTATTTATTACCTTGCAAGTATTTAACTTCTGTTGATTCATATAGCAATTTTTTTGGAGAACTCTTTCAACCCAGGTCTTGCTATTGGATACTTCCTGTTTATCTACCCAGCGATGTTAAAGGCAAGTATTGTTTTTTAAGTGCATCAACATATTTTTTGTTTTTGTTTTGTGTACGTAATAATTGTGATTATTATTATGATTCATTAAACATTTTTGTTAGTGTTTGGATATGTTGAATTCGTAAATTTGAGGCAGGTGGATTAATTTTGCTTTGTAGGTTAATTTTGATGGCAGTTTTAAACTTCTATTTTGCTTTGTAGGTTAATATATCAACATGTTGTATATGCAATTCATACCAGAGAAAATATCAAAAATTGATCATGCCAACCAAGAATTTCCAAGTTAAATTCAACTTTGTCCAATATGAATATGGATTAACCACAAAATTCAAACCAAGTTTGTAGCTAATTAATTGATGAAACTAAGAATTTTTGCAACTACAGTTTTCAACTTTGCAAACTACAGTTTTGCAAAACTGTTGTATTAAGTGCACTTTGCAACTACAGTTGCAACTGCAGTTTTGCAACTGCAGGTGCACATTTCTACCACTTCATTAAAACTCTCACTCAAATGTTTATAACCATGCAAACTGAATTGGACATTCCATTCAGATTCCACCTTGTTCTCTATATCCAAGTGGATATTGACCAACACAGACACATCACTATTCATAACACAATTTTTAACAACGAAAGAAAAACTTTAATATTGTAAGACAAATAGATAGAGTTGATAAAACCATATCCTTGTAAGGCCTGACGCAGTGATGTAACCTGACATTCCTTATCAAGGATAAGTGCAGCTAGCGACATTGCATGGACTGGCAAAAGTTTGAAGGCTCCTTCTATGGGCTCTTATAGCGCATCAGAGGTTGTAGTGACCTGGACTTGGACTTTATCACGTTCTTATGATGTTGGCCCCTCTTTGCATCAGAGCTATGTATGATTGTTGCACTGCCGTGCTTTCCGTACCATTTTCTGCAGAACTAAGTCACTATGATCTGAGAATTCTTACTACTATGCTTTCTTACTATGTGCAAGTGAGCATGAATACCCCTGTAGAACATAGCCACTTTGCTCTATCAATGCTAACTTTCTATTGGCCTTACAGTTCACTCTACAAACCGACCATGACAGTCAGCACCACCTATTACATAACCAAATTTCTCCTACCTCTTCTGACTGCCTACCAGTTCAGCTCGATTGGTTACCTATTCATTGCAATGTGTAATCAGATTTTTACAACGAATTTCAATAGCTCCAATACATCATATATAAATATTAGTTGCTTTGTTTCATCCCTAGATTGATCATCTAAGTGAGGAGTCATATTCTTTATTGTTGTAATGCCACCCATCAGGTTTGTTGATGGTTTTTAGTTATTCAGTTTGACTAAATAATGAGTCCTCTCCTTCATATGAGGATCATTTTTTCATAAAAATAGGTTTCCCTTAACTTTCATGGGCTTCAGTCCATTTATACCTATCCTTTTCATACATGGATTCCTACTGTCGACAATTATGTTATTCCTCCCATTCGAGATTGGTAGCAGCTGTCATATCTAACAGTTATTATTATAGGCATATATATATATATATATATATATATGGATCGAGGTTGATTGAAATCCAGGACCCAAATCTTGTTTTGTTATCATTTGACCATTATGCTGAAAGCCTAGTTTCACTTAAAGGAGTAAATTGTAATTCGTATTAATAGCTCTATTCAATCTGTATAACATCTTAGTGTCCCCTTTTCTTTTTTAGCCCTTGTTGTTAAGATCTACGATTTGACTATTGTTGTCTTTTGGTTCCTAAAAGATAACCCCTAGTGCAACATGGTTTAAATGTTTTCTTTCACACAGAATTATCATGTTTCATAGTTTCTGTTACATTTCTATTATAACTTGCATGTTGCGTAGCTGCATTACCACCGTGTTTTGTTGTAAATCTTAATTTATTTTTTTCAACCATAATGCTTTATTTTTGCAGGCTCATCGGAGTAGCAACAACGTCACAACTGGTGGTAATATAAAATTTCAGCAGCAGCCTAGAAAGTGCAAATTATTGGGTTGGCAAAGGAATGTTGTCACAGAAGCAACAATCGCATCTACCAATCTCCTTAGGGTATGGGTTGGCAAAGGCTTCGTTGCCTTTGACTAGTGTATTTCCTTAGGGTATGTGTTTTGCGATACAAAACTTTACCTTTCTTATGTATTTTGTGTTGTATCCTATTTTGGAATGGTTATGTGAGAATGTTGTTTTGGTACTGTTTTAGTTGGTGATGTGAACGAATACTTTAGATTGTTTTATTTGGTATGTATTGTGTTTTGTTAGAATTATATAAATATTAATATTTATGAATGAATTTGATTCAGTTATGTATATTTATAGTTTTGGTAAATTATTAAATGGTGCATGCAATTATATTTTTGGGTTTAAATTGCAATTGATGTGGTTGTAATTAAAGTATATTACAACTATGGAGGAGGTCGCAGAACAGTTGTAGTAGATAACTACAACAGTTATCCAGCAGTTGTCATACCTGCTACAGCACGAAATGTTACATATCTACAAGAGTTACCAACAGTTGTAAAATGGTTATTTGCAAGGGTAAGAAACAGTTGTAATATACAATATCACAACGGTTATATGCAACTAAAGAACACAGTTGTAAAAAATTGATAGTCTTTTACAACTTCTTAAAATACGACTGTGGTTCCACCGTTGTAATATATATTTTACAAATGTGTTCCACCGTTGTAATATGCCTCTTTTGTTGTAGTGATTATAACCACTCAATTTTTTATTTATAAATTCCCTTAACAAAATTTCATTTTGGACATCTTATTACTTACATTTTATATTGTATACTATTCAATTACATGTTCTCATTACATTCAAACTTTTTTCCAGGTAGGTTATATTAATGTTTCTGAATGTAATTGGGCACTATACAAATTTACCATTTATTTACAACATTTCTATCAAGCAAAATTTAGTTTGAACATTTTGCAAGTTTTCTCTTGTATAACCTTCAATTACATACACACATTATCATTTTAACTTTTGAATATTTCAGGTAAGTTATATATGTTTTAGAATGCAGTTGAGTATGATACAAATTAATTTTATCCTAGTTCAAGTATTTCAAGTTGTTTCAATTCCATTTCTCATTTTAAACACTCCAATTATTCAAAAAAATTGCTTCATTTCAATAATTGAAAACCGTCACTTAACATAAAACTTAAGAGTTAAATTTCTGGTTTCACTTCAAACCATGAAATAAATATATACATATCTTTATTTTGTACATAAAATCATACTCAAGAAATTCAAACCAAATCCATTTTCCAACACAAAAGTGTAGCAAAGCTACTAAGTGGTCTCTCCACTTTGAGACTCGAAAATGAATGTCGATAATGTTGCAGTCATCATCGAAATTATTTTCCAGCGACATAAGAGGAGAGTACTGACTTACTTCTTTTAAAATTATTTGGAAACAATTTCCATTCGAAAATACTTTCAAATAATATATTTTTCAAAACTTTGAAAATCAAATTTTTGAAAAGCACCGAAAATTAAATTATCAAATCCTTAATTTAAATTCATTTTCATTTGCAAATCAGATTTATAAACCATGCTTATAAAATTTTATCTCCTTATAGCATACAACAATAGTTAATGGTTTAGGAATGTTGACAAAACAATAAATCATAATCTAGTACTATCATTTCTAACAACCAATTCATTTACCCATCTAATTTCAGAAAATTATACTTTTATATATATAAAATATAATCATACATAAAATTATTTCATTTACGAATTTCAAAAATAATATTGTGTCGGTTTTCTTTGTTCAAGTGTTTTGGAATTCTTATCGATAGCGTTAGCTAGACGAATCGATCGAAACCCAAAATTCAAACTTAACAACTCAAACTACACAATATAAAACATTTTATATTAATTACAAATACACTCTCTCATAGGATGATTCAAGAATGGATTTTAGAACAAGGATAGAGATTCAAATTTAGAGGAACCCTAATCAAAGAGAATTCTAATTAAGATGATAGGCTCGAAAGGAAGGGTGATTCTGTAATTGATTCTTCTCATTCTAGGGTATTACTACCCTATCTCTAATGAGTTTTTACTCCATAAGCTAAGTTTTGCTTAAACCAGAGCTCTGATACCACTTGTAACGGTCTAGGCTTTTCAACCATCAACAATGACTATCGGTAGGCTTTTCAACCATCCCAGCACCATCGTGGCATTACACTGGTACCTCGAATCTACTTTTACGGCCAGCCTCGCGACTGCAAGCACCTAGCAAACCAACCCATCAAGGCCTTATACCACCTCTCTGGGACATGTAGGGGTAAGAATCTCTTGCTCACCACCAAACAAAAAGCGAGAACCCCCTATCACGTTAATCCAACCAATGGAAACAGATCTGATCCCGGTCTCTTTAACAACCAAACACTTATTTCACATCATGGTCATTTTATATTTCAAACAGTTCATACTTCATATCAAAATATCATATTCATTTCAAAATCATATCACTTTCGAAATCAT